>JAQJAG010000008.1:0-2492139 GCA_028828245.1 Penicillium lividum | reverse complement strand
CCCTAACCACCCTAACCACCCTAACCCTAACCAACAAGATCACAAAAAATGAGTAAACACGGACATACTCCGTACAACGGCCGAAAACGTATAGTGGTGGTCACCCAGCCGCCGCTGCTTTAGTCAAGGGTGGATCGCCAACCTTTCCAGTAAGACGTCAGCCAGCTTCAGCCAGCAATTTACCCACCTTAATATTAGGCGCTACTTACCTCTATATCCTTTAAGAGGGGAGTTTATCCTTTAAATGTAAGATACTTGTGCTCCTTAAAAAGCTATAGTTAAATTTATAGATTAATATCTAGTGATTTAGTAGTATAATTAAAGAATTTAAGCGTTATACTTTATTACTAGATTATGTTAGCGCGTTTTTATGCCTCCGGTAAAAGGCTAAGAAACATCGCTAGTAGTACCAACTTATAACGACTCTAACACCAGCTATAAGGATCTGATTAAAAAATCAAAATATATTCTAGGATACTAAAGATACTAAGTTTCTACTAGCATAAATTTAGTTAGATAGGGAAGCCCTAGTAGTGGCACTTACTTTGTTGAATTATACCTATAGATAATCTGTTAAAACTAATATTAGGTTTGAAAAAGTCGCTCCTATAGGTCAAAAATAGAGGAAGATTGTCCGGAAAGCTATTTTAAATAGTAAGAGTAGCCACGTAGATAAAAACGCTTTTAGAGAATTTAAAGTTGGCAGGGGAGGAGGACATATGGTTTCATCTTCACGTTCGAGGTAGCTTAAGCGCTGATTGATGGTCGTAATTTGGCTCTTCAAGAAAAGTCTAATATCTTCACGGATCGCCGCTTCGAAACGATTTATAACGTTTCAAGTTCTGTGTGTCGCATCTTTATCACATGCTCAATCATACTCTTCATTTCGACACACTCAATCCCATCATCTAGCCGGCTCGTATCTCTTTCCGCAGTTTGCCCCCTGATACATATGCGCAGTCGGAACGAAGGGTACTTCCGCTGAAACGGTGACCGAGGATCACACCAAAGGGGCATAGGGGAGCGACGTCGAGGGCGAGGGAGGATCCCGCATTGTCATTGGCCGGACAGGATAAGTAAACGAGACTGAAAAAATGAAAGGTGTGCAGACAACGAGAGTTGACTGTATCGTCTGCTTTCTACTGAACCCCCGAATGTACACTCCTACTTAGACACGGCATAGTAAACCAAGGGCGTACAAACATATATTCAACCATTCGATCAGTGACCCCATGTTACCAACGGGCCATTGTATGTGTACCATCTAGAACTGCTCTAGAACTGCCACTGCTTACACCAGCGCTTCATCAACTCCCCCGTCACCGGCTCCATCCGGCGCATAGTCTTGCTCGCCTTCTCCGTCCGCTCCGTCGCAAAGCCTCCACTAGCCGCCTCACCATCTGTCACCTTCATAGACGCAAGACTAGCAAGACGATACGTATCCAAAAGCTTCACACCGGGATTCTTCTCCAAATCAACCTCGCCAATTGCGCTCTTCTCCAACGCCTCCACCCACTCTTGCAAGCTCACAACGCGCTCAATCCGGCTTCCATAGAACTCCGTGACCGCGGGCACAATAACACCCCCCAGTCTGGAAGGTTCGGATTCACCGCATGGAAGTATCCGCCATTACCATCTTGGCCGGTAGCAATCTCCCAAATAACACCTGCGATGTCCTCCACAGGCGCCCAGCCCAAATTACCCAGCACTCCAAGCTGACTAGGCAGGAGGCCGAGGAATACTGAGCTCCGGATAAGAGTCGGAAGCCACTCGCGCGGGTTCCATTGACCTTGTTCGGCCCGGGGGCCGGCGACTTGTCCTACGCGGACAATATTCCGTGGCACGGACGAGACTGTCGCGCCCGCATCGAGGATCAGGCTTGCGGCAAGTTTAGACTGACCGTAGCCCATCTGGGAGGCGTGGGTAAAATCTGAGAGGGATTGTTCGGGGATGACGCTTGACTCGGGCCATTGCTCGACTGTGCTTACGGACGAGACAAAGGTGATAGGGATACGTTTGGCGGCGGCAGCTGCGAAGTCGCTGAGGTGTCGAACGCCAAGGAGGTGTGGTTCGAAGGACGCGATGGATTGATTGAAGTCCACGGGCCAGGAGTTGTGGATGATGCGGTCGACTGTGCTCGAGAGGCGAGCTGCGATCTCGTCGGGCAGGTTGAATGTAGCTGAGTAGGAGAGGTCAACGGTGAGGAACTCGACGCGGGATGGTGAGAAGTCGGTGGAGAGGCCGCGGGAGCTGCTTGCAGCGATTTGGCGCTCGCGTGCGTCGGACGTTCGGTTGAAGCAGATAATATTTGTGATGTTCTGGTTTGCGAGGGCGAGATCAAGGAGGTAGCAGCCAAGAGCTCCAGTTGTGCCAGTGATGATAATGGTCTGGTTTGTAGCGGCAGGAAGGGGCTTGTCGGATGTTGGGGAAGGGAGGTTCTGCGTGTATTTTTCGACAAGTGCTGAGCATAGGGCCAGGGTGTCGGCCACGGTGCTGGTGGCTGCAGTTCCATTCGAATTAGATCCGGCTAGAGAATTAATGAAGGAACTGAGCTTGGCGATGGTTGGGTGGCTGTAGATACTCCTTCCTTCAATGGTCTGCTTGACACTAGCGCTCAACACCCGTGCCAGTTGGAGAACCTGGAGCGAGTCGACGCCTACAGTGAAGAAATCATCATCAACGTCGAGTGCAGGCAACTTCAAGGTCTGTTGCACCAATGTCCGGATCCCATCCGCGAGGGCTGTTTCTGAGCTGAAGTCGAGCTCCACAGCAGCAGCAGCTGAGGCGCCGTTGGTATCGGGGCTACACTCAAAGATGCGGCGAATGTCATCTGTGTAGAGCTTTGTAGCCATGGCGCGCTGGATGGTTCCTTTGCCGGCACGCGGGAAGGGTCGCGCTGGGTCAGACAAAAAGACATAGTCACGCAAGATGCAACCATGCGCGACAGTCTCCACGTTGGCCTTCTCGATGACCGGCCAAACATCATCAAGTAACTTCTGCTTCTCCTGCTCATTTGCCGGATGTTGCGCCGGCTCAATCAGCAGTGCAGCATGGAAATGTCCCGCACCGACGACTTGCGCGCCTAGAACCCCCGGATGTCCGATCACCGCTCCTTCGATAGTTGTGGGGTTGAGTTTCTCGCCGGTGGAGAAGACGATAATGTCGTCGGCGCGACCCACGTAGGTCCAGTGGTCTGGTAAACTCGGATGCGGGCGGTAGAGGTCCTTGGTACTGTACTCGTCTAGCTCAGGGAAGACATAAAAGCACCCCTGCACACCCGGATGCTCCTTGTTCTGCCGAATGAAGACTTGCTCGAATGCGTCCTCGCCAAAGGGCCGCCACTCGATACCCAACAATTCTGTCGGGACGATAAACCACTCCCAGAGAGATGAGTCTGGTTGCGTGTAGTACGGCATGTAGATGTACTCTGTTGCCCCGATGGCGTTGACTAGCTTGACTTCGTTCTTGAGCAGGGAGGCCGCTGCAGCGGGCGCGATTGGGCCTATACATAGGGCTTAGTTAGGTTTGGGACGCACTTGAATGTCTCACTTTGGCTCACTCACCTCCTCCAAAGGCCACAATTTGCAACTGCTTCAGCGTATCGAGCGCTACTTGTGACCGCGACATCTGCTCCAAGATGACCGGGGGCAGGACAGTATAGGTCGCGCCGGAGTTCTGCAACCACTCCACCACGTTATCCCCCGTGAAAGGTACCAACGGATCGCGGAATATAACAGGAGTGTTGTAGTAAAAGCCTGACAGAACCGTGGGCGCGATACCTGCGGTATGGAACAGAGGACAGGTACAAAGGTATCGCGGGTTATCGAATTTTCCCCATGTCGGTAACCACGGCAGGTTACCCTTGTACTCGGGAACATAGCGATGCAGGTCGTTCAGGGCGAACGAGCCCTGGGGGATAATGACTGGCTTGGGTAGACCCGTACTACCGCTCGTATGAAGGACCACAAAAGGGTCCCATTCGGCCTCGTCGAAGGTCTTTGTATACGGGAATGGGGCGACAGTCGTGTTCACCCACTCATCCCAAGGAGGAATTACGATGCTTTTCAACCCGGACCGTCCGGCGACCCACGGCTTCACCATCGCTGCCAACGTCTCTTCGTGGTATAGGATATCGCAGTCCGTCTTGTTAAACAGGTGAACCTGTGCCTCAACGGAATTTCGCGGCGAGATAAACAGAGCCTTGTACCCGGCCTTAATGGCGCCCATGAGAAAGAGCACATAGCGCGGGTCTTCAAGCCCGATATACGCAATCGTAGGGAAAGTGCCCGGCGTTGGCCTTCCAGCTCGCTCGATCAGCATATGAGCCGCAAAGTTGACGGCGTTCGCGACTTGCGCCCAGCTCACAGGCTTCCAGCCATTGCGGGGGTTGCCGGGAGTCCGGGGGATGAACATGCATGCGACATCTGGCGTCGCGATAGCCGTTGCGTCGATGACATGGGGCATCAAGCGCTTCCCGCATTTTCCTCCCAAGAATGATTCTTCCGAGTCTGTTATCGTACCGAAGACGTTCATGGTGTTCTTGGTCATCGTGTGCGACGCGTCGCAATTGCGACTGACCAGCTCACCCATTTTTGAAGCGCAATTAGGATTCCATTATTTAATTCAGGTCCATCCTCTCCATTATATCCTCTAGGCGCCTATCCCAGATCTGGCAAGTCTCAGCTATAGCTCCGGCGACTCCGTGTGTTCTCTATGCCAGTTGAAGCACAGGTGGATACCTCAAATAGTTCAGCCCCACCATCTGGCTCGAACTGGTGTTCGAACACGGCGACGGACTAATCAGTATTAGCCTCGCTAAATACGTAAATTGTGGCGCTGCTGAACACCACTAGCTCAGGCTCGCGAGGTGAGAATAACCGAGCAAGCCAATCATTCCTATTGATTGGTGAGACTGACATATTTGACAGCACACATAGCGTGGCCAAAACGTTTGTAGTATCCTCACCGTGGCGTCCAATAGGTAGTGCCGCATGTATCTCAGTTACCAGGTAAATCTTACCTCTCTATCATGCGTACTGAACCCCTCCATTTTTGCAACGCTAATGCCTTGTGGGGATATCACGAACGTGCTGGTCAGGCAGTGTGGGCTGGATTATAGATTATGTATATATCTCGGCATTTAGACTAAGTCATACCAAGCTGGACACATAACGGAGCTTTGGGTGCGAACAAAACACCCGAGAACCGAGTTGAGGTCTAAGAGAAAAAGGAAGTCGGGGCACAGGCTAGGTAGGACTCCAACCTATGACTACTATCTGCCATTCGGCCTGGAGTACATCAGGAATGTGGTGATCAGCACGGGGTAGTTAGTTGCAGACGCCGTTTACCATGAGATGGGATATCATATCCCACATTCCGGCGCCCTCCGCATCCACCAACAATCAAGGAGATTGGGATTTCGGTATAGCTGAATCCGAGGTTGGTCGCTACCTTAGGCCCGCGGTTGACACTTTGCCCATACCTGCCATATCACTCACATGGCGTGCATCACATACATCAAAGTATAACAGAGCGCGAATACTCATATCGGACTTTAAGCTTAGCTACAAGAGATACCATGGCTATACAAGCTCAGAACTAAGCTATATTAAAACCAGATGCTTTTATGATATCCAAAGGCGCTCAAACAAACAAATAGATACAGAGCAACTCTCAAAGTCGCGCCTTCGTCTCTTCGAATTTCCACACAGCATCCCCCGAGAACGTCTCCAACTCCCCAAGATACCCATCCCATAAAGCCTGTGAGGTCATAGGCGCAGTACAATACGGCTCGACCCCAGTTTCCTCGACCAATCGCGGCAATTCCGGGAGAACAGCATCAGCTGCCTGCGCTTCCATGGCACGCCCCTCTTCACGGCTAATACCGCCCTTCTCCGCGAACCAGCCAGCATCCTCCTTGAGGACTCCAGCTTCGTAGAGGGCGCGGAGCTTGGGATCGATGCCGACGTCCTCAGCAGCCTCGAGTGCCATACGGTAACCGATCGCGAGGACCAGGGGGAGGCACAGGGGGAGAATGATGCGATTGAAAGCTTCGCTGCGGTGTTCGTTGCTGAAGCGCTTCATTAACTCCTGAGCTTCAGCGAAGAGACCTGCTTCGTGGCGTGCGACGGGGCTGTTGGGGTTCACTGGTGGTGGGACCTCATAGCGGCCGATTAGGAGCTCGCTGGCGAGACCTGTTGAATGGAGGATTGAAAATTAGCTTGAGTGAACTGGTGAAAGAGTTGGGGCTAGACATACGGATGGCTAAGACTCGAATGTCGCCTTCTGCGGTTGCCACTGCGTTGAACTCCAGCTATATCAGGCAAGGTGATTAGCAATGCGCATTGGTTCTTTTCGGGGGTAAGAAGAAGACCTACACTAGCGGCGAGGATTTGATTGCGATCATAATACCCCTGCCAGCCGCAGCCCTCGTTGATAGGCTTGAGACTATCTTTGAAGTGATGAATCGTGACTGCTTTGAACGTCGTTGCAAAGATATGGCGGAGCCGCGAATCAGCCTCAATGCAGTATTGCCTCCCGGCGTAAATCAAAAACGCCTGTAGAACATGGGCGCGCGCAATAGCGTGCAAGATGGGAAGATGCTGCGTCCGGAAGTTGATCACGGGCATCGGCTGTCCGTCAGGTCCGATGATGTGGCGTCGGAAACTGAATTTGCTGGCGTTGTACACGGCCATCTTGATTAATGGAATGCACGCGCCGGCTAGGAAGAGGGTTCCGGCGCCCATGCGGTGGATGATGGATAGGAAGTTGTCGCGCTCGTTGCGTGGCTTTTCCAGGCTGCCCAGCAGCGCGGAAGGCGGGAGTTGTACGTGGTCAAAGAAGGTCAGGGCATGGTCGATTGGATTCGCGCCCGGGCGGAGTGGAAAGACTCTGGATACGCTCTTTTGTCAGTCATGGATGTATCTATAGAGTTTGATTGCTGATACTTACTTTGAAGTAATTCCTGTGCACATCTTGGTGCCATCGGACATGGGAACCAGGAGCGGCCGGACTCCACGGTCCTCTCCTTTGACAATAAGACGGGCAATTACTACTGCAATGGTCGGGAGGCCGTTGCGTGGAGTATTGGGTGGCATGCATCTGGGATTGATTTGTCAGTATCAGAGTAGATAAACCTGGAGTATACGGTCACTTACTTGGCGGCGTTCGGAGACGGTGTATGCAATTCAAAGCCGCCATTGGGCAAAAGTGTCGCCGTTGTTTCAAGATTGCGAGCATCCAAGCCATGTCCGAGTTCAGTAAGCATGAATTGTGATCTAAAGCATGTCAACAAGATGTGACTCCAGGAAACCAGGTGGAGAACGCACGAGATATCAACCCTTAACGCGTTCTCTATAATGGACGGCAATTCCGGATGTGTGGCAGCAAATGGAGCAATTGTGCCGACGAAAAGATTATACTGGACGCTGACCAGGTTGATTGCGCCGCCGTCCATAGCGGTGAGCATGTCAACGTGAAGTTTCCAGAAGGCTGGGGTCATTTCAACTACATCCTTCAATGACAAGTCTAAATTCAAGTCACAAAATTCGTTAATTGCAAGCATGAGAGTTAATTGCAAGAGGAGAGCGTACTGTGGGCGTGCGCCAAGGCTCTTGCTCTTTGGTATGTGAGCGCCGTCCGTTCCTCGAGAGTCATCGACGGTGGTGCAGGCTGCATCAGTGGTGACCGGGCCAATTCCAGAGTCGGTGAAGGCGTGTCCCATATTTGCTCGTAGAGTGCACGGTTGTCTGATACGGCAACATCATGGTCTGAATTTGGCAGCGACATGAGAGACATGTTTGATAGGTATTGCAGAGATAATGGTGTTGACATATTCCCGGATTCGCATCATGACGAAGGGCATTCATTTTATGTATCTGCTTCAATTCAACCGGCCGGTTGGAATTTTAGGGGCTTAGCTGAATATTCCTACCTTTAGCAATGCGCTAAGACATAGTGGGTCTAAGACATAACATGTTAACGCTACTGAATGGCATTGGAAAATAGCCGACCCTTGATCCACTTTGACATCGGGTTCGCCGGCAGTCTGGATTGGGCGGCTGCGGGAACTGCTGAAGGCTTGAGCAGTCACATTTATGGGCATAGTGCGGGCATTGGACAACCGTTCTCATCTCAGCGGGTCGGTACCCCAAGACAATTGGGCGAACACGAGTACGGTGTCCGACAGCGATCATAAAGCTCAAGTACGTATTTTACGTTTTGGGCCTGTATTTGCCCCATCTTTATATATGACAAGCACCGCCTTTGTTACCGCCCATACGTCAACAGCAGCTATAAAACAATTGCACATTTTACCCCTGAGATCATCTTATCTCATCTTCATCACTACCTGGACCTTACCGACGAGCCTAAACACTAGGTCTCCCTTTTCTAAAGCCGCTTAATATGGCCTGTTAGTATCGAATTTTCATCCTAGAGGGTATATCAAGCAAGGTAGTGGGAATTTGAGCTTGGAATGGTGTCGAAGTCCTCACACTGTAGCGATTTTTCGAACCCGCGTTTTGGTTACCTCACCACCTAGTGTCATGTGACTGCTACTCTTGTAAAGAGACCATGCTAATTATGTAAGCCGGACTTAGTTAACGTATTTCACGAGCGAGTGGCGGACACAAGCGAGTGGCGGGCCCTTGAACGCCATAGTGAATGCGATATTTACTACTTAAATATCTTAACAACCACATATCTAAGATGTTCCATCACTTACCAATAGACATTGATAAGGAATCTTAAAACCAAACATGAATTTTGAGTAAATTAAACCATTATATTATTACGATACCGAAAATTATATTGCTAAGCCTATGAAATATATATATCGTGACCATTTTATAATTAATATTCTCGAAACTCCCTAAAGTCACTAGATACTAGATAAAACAAATGGAGTTCGAAGGATAAGTTCCTATAGATCGCTGTTGTTGAGATAATAAGTTGTAATTTATCGCATTTACTATGGTGTTTCGGGTGACCCACTCGCTTGTGAGACCCATTCGCCTGGAAAATACGTTAATTAGTTAACTAACTGTGGAATCCTGTATCGGTAATATAGAATTTTAACCTTGTGCCGGCCTAAAAATCCGTCGACAAAGTAAAACTTGATATTACTATCTCACAATAGGACTTTCGGTTTTTCGTTGACTTTGATTTTCTTGCCATGGAGATGACGTATGGCACATGGTCCCGACAAAGAGAATTGGCTCTACTGGCATCTCCTGCTTCATACACGGCCCCCTATCTGTTCTTTTTTTGATACCAATATTAAATTGATAAGGATTATTAGAAGGATATATCAGTTTCAAACAAATCGAAACCTTGTTTTATCACGATACCGAAAATTACGCCGTCAAACCGATGAGATATATGTATTCAAGTCACCAAGTCATGAAAATCCTCAAAACTCTGTAAGGCGACCAGAAATCAATAAGAAAGAACTAGACTTTAAGGAAAAGCTCATCCAGACTACAATTGTTGAGATAATGAGTTGTAATTTATCGCATTTACTATGGTGTTTTGGGCGCTCGCCCGTGTGGCCCGTCCGCTCGTGAAATACAGGCATCGTTTCAGCCAGCCAGCCTTTCGGCGAACCATTGGACTAGGCTAAAAGGGGGCGGAAAAGAACGCCAAACCTCACCAATTCGAGAATGTGGCTTGGTTTTCGCCAGCAGTTTGCCGGCCATATCCGAAGGTCCACAAACACATACTGTAAACAAAGTATCTAAATCTTTGCAAGTTTGACTCCGTAGATGTGACTTACGCCTCACTTTTACGCTAGAGATGCATCCAACTGCAAAGCTCGTCGCCCAATATTTATTGAATCAGTCTCTTTCTTTGTAAATTGGATACAGACAATATGATTCTGTAAATTAAATATCTACATATTATAACTCCTCGAGATAAGGATGACATCTCAAGGAGCAACTTTTCCACTTCCGTAATCTATAATTTTCAACGGTATTAAAACACACACATTTCATTCCGGGAAAGTACAAGTACGGCTGAGCTGTTACTATATTGTCTGTCTTTTTTTCTTCCCCTGCCTGTTTGCTATCCTTCATACCTCTTCTAGCATCGTGATCGACTGACCTGCACAACAGACTGACGGATTCTTTTCCATCCTATCATTCCTCTACTCATCAATTTTACAATCACAGACATATTGTGCTTCTCCTTCTGGACAAATACCAACATCGCAGAGCTACAAGAGATGCCTTCGTACATACCACTAGAAGCCGCAGTCCCACCAGTGCCTTTAAATGAGATTTTGACCGATCTTCAATGGGAGACCCTTCTGGCTTTGGCCGATACTGTCATACCATCTGTCTGTGTTGATGGAGACGCCTCGCCTAACCAGAGAAGAGTAACAGAAGGCCAGTTTGAATCTGCAGTGTCGAGACTGGCGGCAAATATCCGGGTGCCTAACGCTACAGATGTGGCTAGGGTCTATTTGCAAGAGAATGCCTCGTCTCTCCAAGGATTCAGAGATGGCCTTCAGTGCCTCTTTGCAAATGACGTTCATGAAGAGGGCCGGAAAGGACTGTGCATGATATTGGATGTTCTTAAGTAGGTAATATTGCCCCGCGGAGGATAATCTTGAATGCTAATAATCTTTTAGTACCCGTGCGGGTGCTCTTCTCCTGACTGGTTCGATGATTCCAGTTCAGAACCAATCACTGAAAGTCCGTGAGCAAATCTTCACAGCGTGGGGGTCTTCTAGATTGCCCCCAATTCGTCTCATTCACAGATCTTTGCTGGCCATGTTCAAGAAGACATGGATGATTTCCAGCCCTACATTGCCGATCGCTGTGGGAATCCCTCGAGTGCCCGTGCATGGGAAGCCCGCCGACGGCTTTGAGTACGAGTTTCTGCAGTTTCCCCCGAGTAATGACCCGGAAGTCATTGAAACAGATGTGGTGATCATCGGCAGTGGCTGTGGTGGTGCTGTCACAGCCAAAAATCTTGCTGAAGCCGGTCACCGCGTTTTAGTCGTCGAAAAGTCGTACCACTACCCATCAAAATACTTTCCCATGGAAACCAGTAAAGGCCTTGTGAATATGTATGAGGGAGCGGGTTCAGCTCTCACCGATGATGCGTCGGTTGCACTTTTTGCTGGCTCAACTTGGGGCGGTGGCGGAACGATCAACTGGGCATGTTCTCTGCAAACTCAAGCCTTTGTACGCAAGGAGTGGGCTGATTCCGGCTTGCCCTTCTTCACGTCGGCCGAGTTCCAGAACTCTTTGGACCGCGTCTGTGACCGAATGGGCGTTGACTCGAAGCACATTAAGCACAATCGGCAAAATCAGGTCATCCTAGAGGGTGCTCGAAAACTCGGATATGCTACCGAGATCGTTCCGCAGAATACTGGTGATGAAGAGCATTACTGTGGGTCTTGTACAATGGGATGCGCCGCGGTGGGAAAAAAGGGGCCCACCGAAACGTGGCTGGCGGATGCAGCTAAGGCTGGTGCAATCTTCGTGGAAGGTTTGAAGGCGGACAAGATTACCTTCACTGAGAAAGGCGGAATTCTGAATAAAGAAAAGATTGCCACTGGTGTGGAAGGGACCTGGACCCCCAGGGACTCTTATCTCGTGCCGGAGCAGGGCGATGCCGCGAAACGGAAGATTGTTATCAAGGCGAAGAAAGTGATTGTTTCATGCGGCACTCTCAATAGCCCTCTTCTGCTTCTTCGCAGTGGGTTGAAAAACTGGAACATCGGTCGAAACCTTCATCTACACCCAGGTAGGTGTTTCCAACAACTTTTTTGATGAAAGCCTACTAATCCCTACATAGTGCTTTTTGGGGCTGCCGTCTTTGATGAAGAGATTCGACCCTGGGAGGGCTCTGCACTGACCACCATGGTCAAGGAATTCGAAAACCTCGATGGCCATGGTCACGGTGCCAAGGTCGAAGCAACTGTCACCCTACCGCCAATGTATCTCCCAACCTTTCCCTGGCGTGATGGACTCGATTATAAAATGTTTTGTGCCAATCTTAGCCACATGACAAGCTTCATTTCCATCACCCGGGATCGAGATTCTGGACGAGTCTACCCAGACCCAGTTGATGGAAGAATTCGTGTACAGTACACGCCTTCGGCATTCGATCGACAGAGTGGCCTGGAAGCATTGATCGCCAGTGCAAAAATTGCATTCGTGTCTGGTGCAAAGGAATACCACACTTCTTACGCAGATATGCCACCATTCTATCGATCCGAAGAGGCTTCGGGACTCGACGGAGCAGATGAGGGTATAAATAATGCAGAATTCCAGAAATGGATAGATCACCTCCGTCAGAAGTCGCCCTTAAATGTTGAGAAGGCTTTCTTTTCCAGTGCACACCAGATGGGAACATGTCGAATGGCTAGTACTGCGGCTAAGGGTGTTGTGGACCCCGAATGCCAGGTTTGGGGCACGAAAGGGCTTTATGTGATCGATGCGTCGATCTTCCCTAGTGCTAGTGGCGTGAATCCGATGATCACTAACATGGCTATTGCTGACTGGGCCAGTAAGAAATTGTCAAAGGGCATGCAGAAAGAAGAGACAACTGAAACCCCGTCAGCGCAGCTGTAGGAAGTCGCTTGAAGAATATAAAGTCTATAGGTATAATTTACTAAAGTATCTATAGACATAATTCACTAAAGTCAGTGCTACCACTAGGGCTTCCTGATATAACTCAACGTATGCTAGTCGAAAGCCTTGATCTTAGGTATCTTAAAATATATTTGATTTTTTTAATTAGATTATTGTAGCTAGTATTAGGGTTATTATAAGTTAGTACTACTAGTGAATCACTACTAGTTTATTGGCATGTCTCACTTTACGGACAACCAAGCAGTGGGTGTCAACATGTGGAGGAAGAAAAAGTGGAATGTGGATGAAGAAAAGCCTACGAGGACGGCCGGAGCGGCTCAAAAATGACCGAGTACTCCGGCTCTTCCGTCAAGTTCAAAGTTATTTTGAAGGTAGCCGAAGACCCTAAATGTGTATAATGCGACCCTTTCCCGCAGAACGAATCGACGAACCCGCCGATCGGGTCCTTTATTTATCTCAGAATAGAGTGTAGTCTATCCATATTTGTAATCTTGTAAATCTGAGAAATCCCCAAATAAGAGAGAGCCCTAAAGGAGTTTTTAAAAGAAGTAAAATTGCGAATTGGGTTAAACCGGAATTCTTCCGGCGCTGAGAACGCGCTTAGTATGTTTTCGAGTCACGATCCAAGAAATAACTAACCCGCAATTGGGATTTAATCTTCAACCCGAACCCAACCCGCACGTAGACCTCGCCATTACCCTCACCCGACCCTTACCCGCAGAGGGTTGCTTATGGCTAGTCTGTGCCGTGACCCGCAAATGGGTAGGTAAAGTCAACCCGCAACCCGAACCCGCAAAAACCATGGGTAGAGACCAAGTGCTGCGAGAATCATATCGCCTCCACCTATCACGCTAGTCTTTAACTAAATATGGCCACTTAGTAGATCAGTAGCACTCTGTCGATCAGCGCGGCAGGTCGGCACCTAAAGATATTTACATGAAAAAATTCAGTGTTCGGGAAGCAGGACCCACGTCAGGGATTCGGACCGAGCAATAACCTATCGAGGTGTAAATTGAAGGTGTTCACGGCTGAACGGTGGGAACATTTGAGTGTGCGGGGGGTAAGGCGATTTGGGATTTTTTAGACGACCCGAAAGTACCGAGACGTGGCTAGCGTGGATTTGCTGGCGGGTAATCTTTTCTCTTCCTCCGAGGTCAGACTTTAAGCACAGCCAGCATGCCTAGAGGTTCCAGCTCAGCCTTCGCCAAAAAAAAATCCGAGACCCCAACAGTTCATGAATTTCGAAGGGGCGGTAGCAATATAGAGTCCAATTTCGAGTCATTAAGGTTATTGAAATTTCGACGATATCTCGATACTGAGCGCGGGATCTCTATGTCGATTCTCGGCGGTCAGTATTTAGTCTTAGGAGACTACCTATACCCTACCCTACCCTGATCTATAAATTTAAGCTATTAGATATATAAAGATGGTAGTTATCTATATAGAAATAGGGATATTTTATAAAAATAATAAGAGAGACGATAGATAATAGGGTAGGTGGTATATATTTTAACGAAAAGAGGGGTAAATAACAGAATTAATTTCGATTAAGTCTTTAGGTTATATAAGAAAAATCAGGCAGAAACTGGTAAATTTAGGCACCCACGGGCTTTTTTGGGCCCGTGGGCATGCCCGTCACGGACAATGGACAGGGGTCTTTGTCCATGGACAGGTCCATGGACAGGCCTGTGAAGAAGTCTACGCCCTTCTCCAACCTCAATTGATCCTGTCTTAAATTTAATCTTGTCTAGGACGTCTCAATGTTTCACCTTCTCTTGTCTAAGCCTCAACCTGGCTCCAACATCTTCGTTTGTCAGTTCAAATGCTATCTAGCTGTTAAAATGAGCATGTTTCTACTAATTAATACAAATGTCTCCGAATGCCTTTTATTTTATCCCACTCATGAGATGTTCATTTTTCGCGAATCTTGAGTTTATGCTGTCTGTGATACTGCTTGGTCTCCGTGATTACTACTCGCTTTCTGTATCGGCATCCTTTTGATAAAAAGCGATGCCACAACCATGAAGCCACATATTGCACAATAAAAAATCCACATCATGCTCAATGCCGAGGCAGAGCTATCAGCACTCAAGATTTGGTCCTTAGCGTTGACCTCAGCCTCGCCCTCGGGAATAAGTTTCCCGCCATGTAGTGTTTTCTGAAGTAGAACGGAGCCAATGACAATAGACATGCTACTACAAAGACTTCTCATGAAGGATGAAGTAGACATGGCTGCTGCAATATCGACCTGCCTCACGTGGCTCTGCAGTGCGATCATGGGGCTCTGAAAGAGCGGGCCAGCTCCCACGCTGACAACGATCTGGAATGTGATTATTTTCGGCCAATTGATTGTGGAGTCAAAGTTGATGAATAGACCAGTCCCAAGGGTCATGAAGCAAGTACCAATCCAAATAGGCCATTGGTAGTCTCCTTTCCGTCTAACATACCAGCCAGTGCTCATTGTAAAAGCTGACAGCGGCACAACCAGAGCAAGCAAACAAACACCAGATATTATAGCGTCAAAGCCCAATACCACCTGAAAGTAAAGCGGCAGGAAGTAGTCATATGAAACAAAGACAAAACTGTGAAGACATATAACGATGATGGAAGCAACATTGGTCCAAGAGGACAGTAGTAGACCTGGAATGAGTGGGTTGGTAGCGAAGCGGGCTTCGTAGAAGCCGAAAATCCCCAGAATAACAACACCGAAAACCAACTGGCATATTACCATGGCGCTTTTCCAGGGTCTTTGACCGGACGCACCGACTTCGAGACCATATAGAAAGCATACCGTACCACCAATGATCAAGACCGAGCCAATCCAGTCAAGGGATTTCAGGCCAGTCATGATAGGTATCCTCTTCTTCTGAGATTTCAGTGCGAAAAACAGCACTCCAAGAGACACGCCATCAAAGGGAAGATTGATCAAAACTAGGAGCTAAATCAGTCAGGTATCACGGTGAAGAGAGCGCAAATGACTTACAACACCATCTCCAGCCAATAGTCTGGGTAAAGACACCACCCAAAATGGGCCCGACGCTGCTTGAGATTGCCCACACAATACCTGTCAGGCCATAGTATTTGGCTCTTTCCTTCACCTCAAACATATCCCCAATAATTACCGTCACCATTATCAGACAGCCACCACTTCCCAACCCTTGTACGACTCGCCCCCCAATGAGCATCCCGACAGACTTTGTGATACCACAAATAAGACTGCCTCCTAAGAATGCCAAGTTGGCAATCATTATGATGGGTTTTCGGCCGAAGATGTTCGAGAGTTGGGCCCATACAGGTACCGAGGCGGTGCTGGACAGAGTGTAGGCGCTTCCAATCCAGGCGTACGCGGCGGCACTGGCATTGATCTGCTTCGCGATCGTAGGAAGGGCTGTAGCAACGATTGTCACGTCGAGAGCTGAGAGGAACAGAGCCAAGCATAGCGAGAACATGACGCTTCTTCGACGCCACGGTCCCATGCTCGCGCCAGTGAGCTCGAACACGCTAACTTGCTCATCGGTCTCGACTACTTCCGAGGTCCGGCTATCTTGACATTCAATATGATGAGTTTCTTTGGTGTCCATGGTGAGCTCTTGTCCGAGTGTACCCTAGAAGCCGCCTAATCGCAAATGGTAAAATTTGGCAGAGGTGAATATCTTCATAGTGATCAACAGTTTAACTTGCCAGAAATTTTTTGCCCCGAGCTATCAAGTCAGCGGTCGAGCTTGGATTGGTGAACCGAACCGAGCCGATTCGGTTCACCAGCCTCCGTAACCCCATCAATTGAGCTTCGGCTGACATCAAACTTGCGGTCCCGAAGTTTTACTTTCTGATGTAAAGAAAAGTTCCACTGAATAGGTTATGTTCCCTGAATTGACTTGGTTACGAGGTCTTTGGCTAGTCAGTGTTAACCCGCCATCGCATATTTTGAACAAGAGAATTAGTGGACATAATTCTACATTATTCCAGTTAGGCAAAAATGTTGATCTCGGACCTTGTTCCGAGTAAAAGTCACCGAAGAATTAAGAGCTATGGCGATTTTGGGATAAAGAGCAAAGCAAGTTCGCTCGGCTAGTCACCTTGATAAACAAGTACTGTAGTGGGGAACCATGTCCCCCAAACGTCTTACAGGACCATATAGATCACGTTCCATTCCAGAGCGGTATCATAAATATCATTTATAGTAGTTCGTACCAGTTACGGAAATACACGCTCCTACAGATCTCTTATCGGACCCCTATGGGCGAGTTCTCATTCCTTACGTACGAGGTTGGCTTTTGCTGTGGTGGTGTTGGTTTGCGTTGCTGGGTCGATCTGTATACCTAGATTGCACTGCCATCGAGCGTTCCCCTCTTCATTACCTAAGTAGATTCAGTTCTATATACTGCGTATTCTTTAGACAAACCCCTTCTCAAATTATATTTATCGCTGAAAGCTACTATAAATTTTGAAATGCTAGACTGACTTGCTTCTGCAAATTGCTAGATAACAACATTAGATATTGATGGCTCTAGGCTCTACAAGCATGCAGGAGGGAAGAAGTCTAAAGCTGAAATCATCAAATGAGGAGCATGGGAGAGAGAAAAAGGAAGGAAGAAGAAGAAGGTCTGGAGACCTTATATAGATGCTGGAAGGTCATGTGACCATGGCATGGCAAACGGCAAACGGCAAACAAGTTTTGTCCATCAGATAAGCTAAAAGATGGAAACCAACATAGTAAAAGCAGTCCACCATTATTAACCAAGCTCCTAAGCAAGAAGAGCACTGATAGCCAGACATTTCGGCAACCCTTACTCAGTCAATTACTCTTTGTCCATCGCGTACTTCCCGGTCAGCTCACGAATCTTCTTGCCCCAGATAAACACTGGAATTCCAAGCAGCCCGAGCGCAGCAGTCAGACCCCCAAAAGTATTGAAGGCTCCATCATACCCATTTCTGTCGACGAATGGGCTAATACCGTAGCTTACACCAAACGATATGATCCCACGGAACGCACAAATAATAATCAACAGCGAGCTAGCTCGCTGCGAATAGCTATCCAATAAATATGTGATGGCCACAATATTAGCACCGATAAAACAGAAGTAGTAAGCAGCAACGGCCCAGACATAGACAAACCAGTGGTAAGACGCAGGATGGGTGGCACCTAATCCGTAAAGTACGGCAGTAAATGTACCGACAATAATAGGGAATATGAGGGGCAGTAAGCGAATTTCTGGCTCATGGATACCGTTTCGCCTTCCAGCGAACCAGGCAATAAGCTTGTCTGAGCCGTAGCCAAATACTGGCAAAGCTAAAAGGGATGTGACGATCTGGCCACAATTCACGTAGCTTGCAGACTCTTGCGGCCAGTCGTACAATGTCGTGACAATGTTTCCGTACGTGGTGCCAATTGCAATGTTGACACCCAGTGTGAGCCCATTCAAAGCCATAGCCCAAAGCACATTGGGGAACAGAAGAAGTTGGAAAGATTGCTAAGCAAAGTTTTAATAAGGATGTAGCATGTTGAGACGGACACAGAGCTCACTATGAGTGTTTCCATCGCCTTGCGCCACTCAGGCGAGCCTATCCAAAGCCGGAGATCAGAACGCCATGTGCGAGCTTCATAGGTGACAAAGTCAAGAGCCGGTCTCTCTGTAACGACTCTGTGTGTGTCTTTGGAGATATTATCACCCGATTCTTCTCCTGAGCCTTCGACGGAGGTCTCTTGATATGAAGATTTCGGCCGGTAGTATTTAGTTTCCGGAACGAAGACAAATGCCATGAGCAGAGAAGCTCCAGCCAGACAGGCGCCAAGACCATACCACCACTGTGGTGTGATAGCTTCTGCGATAGGACTGGCGAACAGAACGAATATCGCAGTTGCGATTGTCTGGATAGTCTGCTGGAGCATGAGGAATGTGCCTCTCTCATGAAGAAAGAATATTTCCTAAATTCAAAGACATTATTAGCATTCACTTTCTGTGGAAATATAGGAGCCTTCGGGCAAAGTTGCATGTCTTACTTGAGTAATCATGGGAATAAGAGCTTCACTCTGACCAGCAGCGAAGCCAATGAGCATACGCGACCCTAGGTGCCAATCAAAGTTGGTTGCGAAAGCGCACAGTATAGCACCGATAACCATGATGGCAGTGGCAACGAGTAGAACAATCCGACGGCCAACTGCTATGGCAATTGGCATTCCAATCAAGTTGCCAATACCCCTAACCAATGAGAGGAGGTACAGAGAAGGACAAGGACGTCACTCACATCGTCAATGTTGGGTACGTCATGAGAGAAGTAATGTCGGCATAGTCTTTACCGGCCGCCGTATAGTCAGGGATGTAAAAGCCTAACAGACCTCCAAACCCAGAGACCAGAGCCAACCCGATAGTCGAGACTGATTGAATTAGAACGCCTCTTTTGTATTGTCATTGGGAACACCCACATAGGGAGATTGCAATCAAAATCATGGTTTTCTGCCATGCTCTCATGTTCAATGGATCTGCGGAAATTTAATCAGCAATTGGCGCTAAGAGACGACATTGATACGATAGACCAACCTCGAGGATCGCTCGTGGGGGTCGGGATATACACAATAGTGCCTGCAGTCAGCTGAACGGTTCCACTCACATTGACCTTGGACTTGGTAATGTGAATTTCCGCGCCAGCTTCTTCCACATCGATATTCTCGACATGTGTAGAGTTCGATGGTTTGTCCATTGTAGTCGTTGGCTAGTGCTATATTAAATGGCAAGTGCGTGAGAAGACAGACGCACTACCGGAGTCGGATGATTAATTGCAGACCGGACGGTGTGCGTGATATGATCTTTATAGCTTCTCCAGGGGAGGGAGGCGCTAGGGCCATGGTTTCCTGGCCTTGTTGCTAAGAAATTCTCTACTGGTGGCGGCTGGGCGTAATCGCTCTTGGATAACCAAGATGACCAATTAGTGACTCTGATTTGGTCAAATAAACTTGCTGTCCAATAAATCCCTACGCCCGCCCGCTTCGGAACTCAATCCCCCGCAATCTGGGGCCTCAGACCCCGTGGGGATTGGGAAAGGAGAGGGGGAGGACAGGAAGACGATGTGGGGGACCGGAGGCGGCAAATATGGGACCGAAGGTTTAAGCCCCGAGTGGTGAGCTAAGCTCGGCTCGATGGGAAGTAAAACTTTTCCACTGTTACCCCATTGAATGAAAACTTGGGATTTTAGGGTTTGTTTCGGTATAGCGACCTTAGTGTTAGCTTGCGTAGTGTTTGTAGTGAAGGACGCGTCAGATGTCCTGGTGTTGAATAATGCCGGAGGACCGTGTTCGCAACTCCAGTTGCTGATTTGGCTAACAATGGAGCATGATTGCATAAACCTTGCCAGTGAATACAGTAACTGTTCTATTTCCCCCGTCTGCTAGAAATATGCAGTCGAAGTCCGCAAAGAGTTCTCAAAAAAGTATGATACGTGGTTCAAATAGAATGTTGTAAATAATAACTGAATTAAAAGATAACTGCATTTCTGGCTCCTGAGGTATCTAACTATGTTACTTTCTCTTGGGAGAATCATCCTCTTATTCTCTGGTCCTGAGCAAAGATCACCAGCCTCTTCAGTAAGGCTTGACTCCGGCGAGACGAAGGACTTGGTCCGTAATGGTTGGCTTCTCAAACGGCTCCGTCCTGTATTTAGGGCAGACCTCTCCATTGCGCATAGGCTTATCCTCGGCAGGACGAATGTTACTAGAAAAGTATTAGCAATTGTGGTAATTTGCCTTGATTCACAGTAAATCGGACTTACCAATGCGGCCAATGAGTAGTGCCGGTGAAGGTCTCAAAGCACTGTGTCTTTGCTTTCAAGGCTTCCTCCTCAGCAAATTTTCTCGGGGTCATGCAGATATACTGCACATGCCGAATCTGATCACCTTCGGGCAGACAAGCGTAGTGCATGGTACGAGAATCCCACAGCACGAAGTCGCCGGGTTCCATATTGATTTTGAGCAACTCGCAGCCTCGCTTTTCGAACCACTTGATGTCCTTGTCGCTGAACAGGAACAAGTCCATATACTGGAGCTCGGGGGGTGGAGCGTCTTCGTGGTCTGCGGACTCTCGCTTATGCTCGAAGAATTCGTTGAATAAGTTGGATGATCCCTTCATGAGCATCAAACCGCCATCATTTGGGCCGTTAGGGGCATAGTTAAGGAGTCCTTGGACCGCTTGCATGCTTTTTCGATCGTCAGCTAGGGTCTCCCATGGGTTGAGAGAATCGACATACCCTTTCCGCTCGGGATTCTGGTCACAGTGAGGCCAAGGGCTCCAGTTAAGATCTGTGCGGTTTGGCAGGGAGATGTTCATCCCATCAAAAGACGTGATCAACTCCTTAGTGCCCCATAGCTTCTCAAATATCTCAACCACTTTAGGCTCAGTCCGGGCTTCCCAGGCCATCTTTTCATGAGTGGAGCCATATGCAAAGTACATGCCGCCCTTGAAACTAACGGGGAGGTGTTCGGCTGTCCAAGTCTTCGGATCCGTCTCGTCGAAGCCAAGTTCGAAGTTCTTCAGCCATTGAATTTGTTTGTCGCAGTAGTACTGCGCACGTTCGGGAGAAATGACATTCTTGATCAGAACGCAGCCATTCTTGTGAAATTCATCGCGCCAGTCACCAAATACTTGATTTTTGTCGAAATTAACCAAGTCTTTGGTCTCGAAGCGAGTGGCAACTGTGCGCTGCTTGGTTTCGGTTGAGGTGGACATGGTTGTGGAGGCTTCGTTACCGTGAGGTGATGGTTGATCTAAGAGATGTAGTTTTTGATAATCTGAAATTCGAAAGTTATGCCCGGGTTTATTTGTACATGATCACTGCTAGTGAGCTAATTGGAGGAGACGGTGGGAACATTCGGCTCGCTATCGTTCTCGTTCTCGGTTCGTTCGGCTCGGTCATTGTTGGCATCCCGATGGGAAGACTCGATGATTTGAAGTCCACGAGAACATTCATGACCCGAGGAGCTTTTCGTCATGAAGTTACTTGGACTACAGCTCCGCAAGACATGTTTGGATTTCGGCTGGAGCCCCCACCCTGAATTCGATAGCCATCTGGGTGCCTCCACGACCCGAGCCGAAGCTTGAGGCGGCTTCCTGTCGTCCTAACTTCGATTTGGGTGGCTTTTCTTCTGTTTACTTATCGCGAGACATTCCCAGTGTCATGTAGCTGCTACTATAGCTTCCTGATAATTTGCGGTCAACATCTTCACTTCACGAGAACAATGCCTATCCCACACCAAGTCGCTTTTAAACCGCTGACTGAGCCCGAAGTTGGTGTCAACGGCTATGTTGAGCCATCGCCGGGGAAGTCAGAAGTAATTCCTAAAGGCTCCGCGCCATTCAATGCTAGGAAACTCGACTCCGACATTCGCATTGACCATGATGTGGAAATTATCGTCCGAGACGGCTGCCGACTCTACGCCGACATCTACCGACCAACAAGCGACGAACAGGTCCCCGTGATTATATCATGGTCCCCATATGGCAAGAAATATTCCGCTCTTGAAATGATTTTCAATGTCTGCAATTGGGCCTGTTGCCTCGAGCGCGGAGATGTGAGCGGGCTGGAGAAATTCGAGGGCCTGGATCCGGCCTGGTGGGTAGCGCGAGGCTACGCCATTGCCAGTGTCGATGCCCGAGGAGCTGGCAACAGCGATGGCGATGCTCCCTGTATGGGAGCACAAGAAGCCGAGGACGCACACGACGTGATTGAGTCTCTCGCGAAGCTGGCCTGGTGTAACGGCAACGTTGGTATGGCCGGCAATTCCTATCTCGCCATCATGCAATGGCACGCAGCTGCTCAGAACCCTCCATCGCTCAAAGCCATCGCGCCCTGGGAGGGATCTGGAGATATCTTCCGGGAGCAATTCTGTCGAGGCGGATGGTTTAACATGAGCAACTATGATCTGATCACCAAGCTGGTCATAAAGGGCAACTCTAGGGTTGAAGATGTGGCTGAGATGTATCGTCGGAGTCCGCAAGCCAACGCTTACTGGAAAGACAAGCGAGTCGATATGAAGAAGATCAACATTCCGTGTTTCATTACGGGATCCGATTTCAGTCAGATCCACACCATGGGTGCCATTCGAGGATGGATGGAGGTCAACACGGATAAGAAGTGGATCAAATGGAGTGGTTACCAAGAGTGGTTCGAGCTTTACGCGGTACCAGAGAGCTACCTGGAGCTAAAGGTAAAAGACAAGTCTTAATTATATCTCGACTTCTGCGTTAGTCACAAATCGCTAACCACGAGCAGGAATTTTTCGATAAATACCTCAAAGGCATTGACAACGACTGGGAAAAGACACCCAAAGTACGCTGGACAACCCTTCCTTTCGGTGAGAAAGACGTGACAAGCGATATCGTCCTCCCCGACTTCCCCGCGCCAAACACCGATTACCGCACCCTATACCTTGCTCCAAACGGCAACCTATCTCCAGAGCTCCCCAGTCAGAGTAGTACCGCTGTACACAACTCAGAAGACCGATGGTCTATCTCGAAATTCAGGTACACCTTTGCCCAGCCGAGTCGGCTCCTCGGTCTCCCCAAGACAGAGCTCTACATGAGCTGCGATGCGCTGGATGACATGGTTGTCTTTATACAGCTGCGTAAGCTCAGCAAGGAAGGAAAAGAGCTTGGACAACTGCAATTTCCCTTCAGTCGTGCCCCGGTCAACTCCATGGACGAGATTGCGGAGACAGACAGAGTCAGCTTGACCACTCACCATGGTTCCATCGGCATTCTGCGCGCCTCTCAGCGAAAGATCGACCCACATCGATCGATTCATGTCCAATTTCCATTCCACCCTCATGATGAAGTCCAAAAGGTACCGAAGGGGGAAGTGGTCAAATTGGAGATTGGAATCTGGGCCATGGGCGTCGACTATGAAGAGGGCGAGAGCATTCAAGTTGATATTATGGGCCAGTACCCCGGTTTCTCTGAGGTCGCCGCTTTCTCAAAGCCAAGACCCGACTATGAGAAGAATAAGGGCGAGCATGTTGTCCACTTTGGCGGCGAATACCCCAGTCGAGTCATTCTCCCATTCGTGCCACTGTAGCCTTGTCCGCGAAGTCATCGCAACACTAGGATGAGCCGGGATCCATAGCTAACCGATGATGCGGGGACCCGTGGCATGACAGAAATTAATGAGAGTTAAGGATTTTACAAATGATGGTGTCACTCTAGAACCTGATATTTTTCCACTAAGAACAAGCTAGTTCAATGGGTTGGTAGTACTTCTGCGTATTTTTTTTTATAGCAGCCCAGGTCAATACGGAAAAATGGGGCCATGAAAGGGAAAAGGGAAAAGCAGCCTTTCGTCATCTTTGTACTAGTTCGGACGCAAATCTGTCAATCAGACCCATGTTGTAGAATCACTTCGCCTCTGTCAGGGCTCGGCTCGGTTCGGGTAAACCACGAATCCGGGGTAAACGCGGGGAAGGTTCACGCGCCTCCTGTAGCTAGTGCTCTAGGCAATCACATGATAAGTCCACAAGCCGAACTAGGATCTGGCGAAAATCTTGGAAGTCTGTCATCTGAGTGAAGCCTCCATCGGATATTGGGATTAGTTGTTCGGAAACTCAAATTCTTCTGCAACCGCTAACAAAAGGAGCCCCTGCTCGGTTCGCTGACAGCACACGATCCCCCAATCCTATCAATCTGTCTCCGATGTCATTGCAAAGCAATTCTGACTCCGCTTTTCCGCTACATGATGCTTGGACGCATGCGCAACAGGGATCTCCGCCAGCTAGTAGAACTTCTGCACAGAACAAGCCGATTCGGCTGGCCCTAGCCTGTAAGCAGTGTCGAAAGCGCAAGGTTCGTTGTGACGCAGACCAGCCGAAATGCCGTAATTGCAGCCTCAGGGGAGATTTATGTGAAACGATCGATCCCCGAAAGTCCGGCGAGCTCCCTGCCGTCCGCCGACGCGCCACAAAACGCTGGCAGTCGAAGGCTCCACAAAAGGTGTCGAAGGCCCTGGCACCGGCCCAGCCTTCACCAAACACGGCTGCTCTAGGTGCAGTCAGGTTTATCAACTCTGTGCCCAACTCGACTGGCCCTTCTCCAGACAGTTTTGTGGGTCAAGTCTCGCCGGGGGTTAGGGGCATATCGAGGAGCTCTGCCATACCCGGGTCAGCATCGAGTCCGGCATCCTCATCGTGGCGCACGAATCAAAGTGAGAGGTTAGGAGAAGACCACTTTTCATGGCAGTCCAGGGCGTATCAGGAGAGCACTGCTGCTCACTTCCAAGCAGCCACATCAGGGCATGATGTAACAGAGCAGGGCTCAGCCAAGACATCTATGACACCATATGAGGGTGTGGCTACAGATAGCACTGACAGAGTAAAGGTCGGTTTGGACAGCTCTCTCTATTGATCTGGAACCAGGCCTAACTTGGACAACTTGCAGCACTTGGGCGCGAGTAGCGTGCACTGCCTCTTTAATTTCGTCGATCTGCACATGGCAAGGTACGGCTTCAAACAGGCCGCCTCATCATTCAAGCATGGCATGTCACATACTGAAGAGTTTCCTATGCCTCTCATACCAAAGCTGCCACTTTTACCGAACCGTCAACGCTTGTCAACCTACGTGGATGCATTTTTCTCGCGGCTGTGGCCCTTATACCCCATCATCGACAGAGCCAGTTTAGAAGCAGACATAAACGCTATCATTTCTTTACAAGCAGATGGGTCTGAGGTTTGGCAAGAAAGGGTTACACTTGCTCATTTGCCTACTCTTGCTTCTATTTACGCAATCATTTCACTTGGCGTGAATGAGACAGCCGGAGATCTAATATTGAGTTCTGAATATCTGACAGCGAGTCACAGTCTCCATGGGCATTTGACTGCCATACCGTACATGACGAGCGTGCAAGCTCTATTGGTTCTGACTCTGGCGATGAGGGCGGTCGCGAAGGATGGCCAAGCATGGCATCTCGCCGGTCATGCAGTCCGTATGGCCCAGTCTCTTGGACTGCATAAGCCAGCTGCGACAACGTCCTCCACACAGGGCTTTACGCTTGGCTTCGAGCCGGAAACATTGCATGAACGGCTTTGGTGGTCATGTTTTTCTTTAGAGAAGCTAATGCAGCTGGAGTGCGGTAGACCATCCATTATTGAGAGCAGCTACGATTCACTTTCTGTCTACTATACCATCGACCAAAGCTCGGACCAGACTCTCCCATACTTCAGGGCATGGGTCGCGTTGAGTAGCATCATGGGTCGGATATCCAACCGTCTGTACTCGCACAGGTTTCAGGGCGGATCTGCTGAGATGCTTGGCGTGGTCGCAAAACTAGACCAGGAGCTCTTGGAGTGGGGTAGCTCGCTGCCAGATCCGCTCAAGCCTTGGAGCACATCTGCAGAGTATGCCAGTGATGAACAGAAAGTTATTGCAGCCTTTCTCTCGCAGCAGTACTACCACGTCAGTTGTCCCCAATCTAGCTAACCAAGAGAAGTACTAATAAACACTACAGGCGCAGCTCAGTGTCATGCGTGTCGCGGTCATCTTCCCACAGAAAGGTCTTGAGCGAGAAGTGATGAAGAACAAGAATGACTTACCAAATCATGTTCGGCTCTTGGACGGCACATCAATCTGCGCAAATGCGGCACGATCAATCGTGACACAGTCACTTCACCTAGCTGACAGTCATTTGCAATCAATGCTTCTGGCGGCTGCTCCTAGCTACCTAGCTGCAGTAGTACTTGCTCTCGGTGTCCTACAACAGCCTAGCAGCAGGCTGGTCAGATCCGACGTTGAGCTTTTGGCATCTGCCACTGAATTCGTAGAGAGTTGGTATCTCCATCGAGGCTTTAGTGCTGCTTTTACTCAGACATGCACTCATCTGCGAGAACGAGTTGTATCCATCTTCAAACGGTCCGACAGCAGCATTCAAACCCCCCAAACAGAAAATGCAGCCCTGTATGGGGCTGAGACAATCGCGGGCCAACATCGCCGGCCAGGCGCCACAAATTCAATCAATCATTCGCTGCCATCCGGGGGGAAGGGGGCACGACGAGGTCCCCAAGGCTTTGAAGCATCAGATGCGACTAAACTGAGTGCCGACCTTTTTGGGAACTTTGAATTTGATGACCTCTGGAATATGACAGATTTAGACTTTATGATATATGACGCGAGTCCATCCGACCCGATAAATTGAGTTCAGCTTTAGCCAGAGTCATGCCTCCTTCGCATGGGGTATCCAAGAATTCTCATCAGCGCAAACTTTAGTCCTCGGGCATGTAAATTTTACTGATGATCTTTGCCACTCAGTCTTGCTGTAGAATTGTGTGGGTCACAAATCAGAAACATAGATTCCGTTCAAAATCATATAATAGTTGAATTCAAAGTGATAGAACTACCATCAAAACATGTGCTCTAACAGCCCGCGCCCACTTCGGCCAGGTCCACTTCGGCTCCGCCCACTTCGGCATTCAGCATAGATCGATCTACATAAGTAAAACACAATGAACACATAACAATGCCGATGAATTGACAATACTTTAGACTCGAACAATAGCTCGTTTTACCGCTCAATCCATGATGCCACTACTCATGCTTTCCGTCCTCGGTTTCCTGACCTTTTTATATGCCCAGGTCACTGCCACCTCTGATTACAAAGTAGAGGGGATCAAAACCAACTACATCAAAGGCTTCCACTGCCCCGCGACTACGCACGCGCACCTGAGCCAAGATGAAATGCAAGCAGCAATGGACAGATTTGCTTATCTATTCTACGTGGAAAAAGACGTCGATATAGCCTTTAACCAATACGTTGCAAGTAATTATGTTCAGCACAATCCGGATATCCTCGATGGGAGAGAGGCTGCTATCGAATCTCTGAGCCCATTGTTTGGCTCGAAGGGAAACACATTCGAGGTAAGTGCTACTCATGGAAAAACTATGCGAACGCTCTACTCAAATTTCATGCAGATTGCAAAAGTAATGGTTGGCCCGGAGTATACTTCAATTCACATCAAGGCATTGACGGACGGTCAGCCCCCTTTCAATGTTTTCGATATCTACAGAACTATTGGTTCTTGCATTGTCGAGCACTGGGACTGTATGGAAGAGATTATCAACAACACAGCTTCAACGCATCCATACTTTTGAAATATGGGGTCTAACTAGAGAGCCAGGCCGGAACGGCCCGTGTCTTTTTTCTGGCTACATCCCTTGCGAGCAATCGGGTTGCTCTGGGGGCCTGTTGGTTACAATTGAATGAAGTGCCACCTATATGGAGGTTCAGCCGCGTGCTTGAATGTATGTAAAGCGAGCTGAATCAGGTTAATCGAGGCCATCTTCATCAAGAATTTCAGCCCCAGATGAGCGATAGACGCCTAACTAGACCCTCAGGGCTGAGTCAACTGGTGGGTTCCTTAATGCTTGGCGACACCTCGATAGGTATATATCTGCTCGGCTCTCAGTGAACTATGCTTGGGGCTAACAGCTCGCTGCAAGCGTTAGTTTCGTTCGAATGATGCTGATCAACAGATCATCAGTGCTGAAAAGGTCTTCAAAAACTGGTGTGGATGGGATCGTGTGTTGTTGAGTTAAGCTGGTCTCGAAAGGCAAGTTCTAGAAATGGTGTATAGATTTAAAATCTAGACCACCCGGTGAATACGATGGTAACCAAGCCAATGAAAGAACTAATGCCCATTCATGAGCAACAGTCCCAGGATAGACCGCATAGCCAGACCCAGCTTATGCGCGCAGTGATTAGCGCTGGGCAAACCGCGTACCGACCTCCACGCGACGAATCATTCGGGTCGCACCAAAGCAACCCCGGACTCTTGCAAGCCGCTCAGACGATTCCAATCAAATTACACATCTTCCCAATCTTGAAGGCACCATGCCCGGCAAGACTCTTCATCTCGTTATGTGAGGGGTCTTCTGAGGGGCCCATAACTCGATCTCTTTATCATCATGTTTACGCTTGGAATCTTTTCCTCGAAATCTTCGTTACTATCATGGCATTCAGCGGATTTGGAGCCTTCGTCCAACTGGTTACCACCGTACGCTTGGTACAGTTGAAATTCTTGAAAAAGTAGAGAGACGTCTATATCGCGGAGGATACGTCAAATCTCTCACTATTTGTTTTCGCATCGCCAAGCTCTACTCTCGCTCGAAACTCGAACAGCTGAAACACATCGAACACCATGATTTCTTCCGAGATGAACTCCGACATGTGGACAAGAGGACTGGTCTTTGCAAAACGCTTATTCAGACCATCCACCAACAGGAACTTATTCAGCCTCTTAGTTCGAAGGAAACAGGATAACTGCAGAATGCGAAGGAACAGCTCAGAGATTTGCAGAAAAGTCAGAAGAAGCTTCTTATAAATCCGCGAACTACGACTCGACTGGCCTCGGGGACAGTGGGACCGGGAGTCGTGCAGGAAGATTACGGATGATGAGAAGGCCAAGAAGGCATCCGAGTCTTGTGATGCTGAGCGCGAGAAGAGGTTCACTCAGGCTGCAAAGAAGTGATGGCGAATGGGGTTATGATGTTATGTTGTCAATCATTCATGAAATTATGTTGTATTATTTGAAATTCATAGAGGAAAAATTAAGAATCCATGGGGTATATCCAAACAAGATAAATCAACCATATCAGTCGTCAGTGCAATGCGAAACAAGGAAGTTTTTATCATGAACAGAAAAAGCAGGGTATTGATAGTTCAAAGGTGAAAAGAAGCAGTAAAACATGAAAGAATAGCATGGCCCAGTTACTGGGTTGCTTGCACACTGCGCCGACGTCGTCGAGGCATCGCCTCTGAATACTGGGGTGGTGCTGTCACATCGACAACCATGCTTGTGGAAGCCAGGCTCATAGTTCATGGGCAAAAGAACTGATCCAGTTCCTCTTGGGTGACAACCAGACCTAGATCTGACTTCATTGAGTCGGCGTACTTGGGCTGCGTGGTAATCTGAATTTGGAGTTAGAGTGAGATTGACGGGGTCAGCACATTGGCTGCTGGGGTGTGGTATGATAGAGACACATCGAGCGAGTAGGTGCGAGATACCAAACAGGAGTGGAAGGTTGGCACGAATGTCTGGGAGTTTGGAAGTGATATAAGGATGACGAGAGATGCGGTGTAATAAGTATCCCCGGCAAAAGAAGCCGAATGACCGGTCGAGTCATCGGAGTCGGTTGAGGAGTACGAGTTCACTGGGTCACGGCGCTCATCTGAGGACTGCTTTTCCCATTTTGCCGAGGCCACGTACATGTTCGATAAGAGATGTAGGAGCGCTGGCAGAACATAATGACCCGCTGAGCTTTTGGAGACATTTCTTTTTGAGCTGCAGCCAGCTGTTGTTTGGCTTCATCATCGAGTGTCCGGACAGTATTGGTAACACAGGACCAGTAAGAATTGCAATGCGGCAACAGAATATCCGATGCGCCCTTCATCAGGAGAAGATAGCTGTTGTTTCCCAGCTCAGATGTCTTAGTCTTGTGTAGACTGAGCATCCATTCATTCTTGGAATTGAACGGAATGGTGAAAACCCGCTGGTATTTTTCGTTCAACTCCTTGACGGCGCCTTTCTGTGCCTCTTCAACAAATTTAAGCACGGCTCCATCAGTGGAATTACCGAGGACCTTTCTCTGCGAAACGGGATATTTGATAGTCGCAGCGTCGAAAGTAGCGTCATTGCACAGAGCTGCAGCTTTGTGAAGATCCATAAGAGGCTTCAAGCTTCCTTCCTTAGCAGCTGAAATAGCCTCTTCAGCCGATAGGACCTTGTCCACAAATGTAGTTGTCACGACACTCATCCTGTTTTGGGTCAGAGTACCCGTCTTGTCGGAGCAAATGATATTCACACATCCAAGGGTTTCCACTGTCGAAAGACCTTTTGGAAGGATATTGTTGTTCTTCATGCGCGTCGCCACGAGCATGAGAGTGAGGGCCACTCCCACAGGCTGCCTTCGGGGATAAATGCTACGACACAACCCATCACGTCATCAAGCATGTCAACCACATTCATATACTAAAAGTATTCAACCCGAAGCCAGCCAACCCAGGTGAGGAGGATCAGGAGAGCCAGAAAAGCCGTCAAGATAACAATTATTCTGACGAATCGAGTAATCTCACGTTGAATAAGGGTCGGCTGCTCCTTGAACGAAGTTGACAACACTGTGATATGTCCCATCACCGTCTTATGCCCGGTCAGGACCACAATTCCCGTGGCAGTTCCATTGGTAACCATAGTCCCCATCAATGCAACATTGCGGGTCTCTAGAAAGTTGCTGTCTGTCATCTCAGTGGCACCGTCAACGTCTTCGGACTCTCCAGTCAACATAGAACGGTCAAAACGAGTATCCCCAGATGTAGCGAGGAGGCGAAGATCCGCTGGTACCTTGTTTCCCACGCTGGTTTTGACAATATCTCCCACAACAACGTCGGCGGCGGAGATTCTCGTAGTCTCGCCAGATCGAACCACCATTGCATCAGTCGGAACCAAGTCCAGAATAGACTTCATGGTGTGAGCAGTTGACTAATCCTGAAATGCCGAGAACGAGGCCTGCAGGAAGATTCTTGCCACCTTTCAGGTCCACCTCGAATTTCTCACGAGTCTCCGATTCGGCTACTTGGAAACTCATCCGACGGAACTCGATGGGAATGCTGGAAAGGGATCGAGCACGGCTGCAAGAACGCGAGCGCGAGATGGATCGCCGATGCTTGGATCCTCTCCGTTCACGCCGCTCATCGGGCCCGAACGAGATGGTTCGCTCCTGTATGCTGACGCCATACTGCTCCGGTTGGGGTGCGTTCTTTGCATTCCTGACGGGGTCGTGGTCAAGCTTGGTGCTTGGCTTGTCTTTGTGCATACCCAGAAAGAAGTATAGAAGAGCCTGCAAAAGAAGATGGAAGCAGACTATTGAACGCTGTTTCCATGGTGCAGTGGCCCTGCTTATAGACCCGCGTCTATCTCTCCTATTACGAATAGAAACACGATGTCGACGCTCATTCCTTTCTACGGGGATCGTTATTTACGTAAATTTTATAGAAGAAAATGTGTAAAATGTGTCAAGCGAACGGAGTCGGATTGTAAGTGAATTTCCCTTCCAGGAGATTATTGGGATAGGACAAAACAAAACCCGCAAAAAAAAATTTAATATCCATCATTACGGGATGGGAGTGTGGATAAATGAAAATCCAGCGTAACATCAAGTAAGAATTCTGGTTCAGGAAAAGGGCTGATGATCAGAAGTCCTGAGAAAGGGTCACTAGCTGGGTTGGGCTCGGGACGCGTGATGCGGGATTTATTTTCGCCATACAGCCATCATTTCATGCTGTTATCTTGTTTCCAGATTTCGAAACGTCTTCTTGGTGTTCAAGCCAAGATTTTACCATGTGGTAATGGCGCCTGGGGTTGGGATTCCCCGAGAAATCCCTCATTTAAGTACTTCAATTAGGAAAGAAAAGATTTTCGCGAGCTTTTTTCTCCGTCGAATCATCACTGTTGTCTAGACAGGGACCATCAAGCGCCACAGAAAACAAGGGAAAAAAGAGAACCAGAACCCATTTAGTTTTTGGACCGGGATTCTTGCATTCTATTCATCTTGGGCTTAAAGACCCGATGCCTCGTGGCCAGCATTTTTCGATTTCTGAGCTGTACTTGATGGATTTCGGCTGATAGGTATTATAATTAATCTCTTTAACAATAACATAACTACTGTCCAATGTGTTAGAATTTATGGATATAAGGGAGGGAGATTAGATGGGTGTAATGTAGCAGGTATCAGATTGTATCAAATATAATTCTTAAAGGAATCAGGGGTAACCAAATGAGGGAAGGCTTTATACCCCGCACTCTCTGGGTTAGGTCAGCTGAGGCCATGTGACAGAATACAAATCAGTCCTTATCAGTTTTGTGACAACTATCCCCTCTCCAAGGGGTAGCTGCCCTAGTTGACTAGACTTTTGAGGTAATTATTAAATATAGAAATTGAGACAAACCAAGAATTAGAACAGACGTATATTTACTATGTATACATAGCGAAATGACATACATCGACATCAGATCATGTTGTTTTTCGATTAACTTCAATCAGGCCCAACAATTGGAAGGCCACCAAGACTGACCATTACTCAATTAATTCCTCGAGAAATAAAACTCTTATCGCCAAAGTTCAAGGTGATCATCCACTGTTCATCGGCCTCAATTAAGGTTCTCGGGTTCCGTGCTTGTGGCAAAAAGCTTCCAGCCCGACCGAGAGAATAATCTCAAAGGGCTTCAACACTTGATTCTTCAATTTTTCTAGATATACTTTGGAAAATATGCCTCTCAATGATCCTGTTAAATTCCTTTTCCTCACAAGAAATCTGTTCAAATGAACCCAAATGCGTTTGACTTGCGTACGCCCGAGTTGATTGAAAAGGCTGAAACTTTGAATCAAATCTAGACAGCTCCATTTTGGATCATTTGGTAATCCAACCACTTCAGCACCATTTGCCATCGGTCCATTCCATAGGTCAATTCCTGAAGAAATAAATGAATGAAGATGACGATTGGCCTAGGTAGTCATATTCTATTCCACATTTACGAATGACATCACGCTCTGCGAAAAGACATCATCGCGATTGGACACTGGGTACTGTTAAGTTACTGACGTTTGGAAAGCATCACGTTGAATGGCTTTTCTTCGTTTGGTTATTTTGATGAAGCCAAGGTTCTAATTTTTTCTGACATCATTTTTTCGTTGACAGTTGCACATCGCTATCTCTATATAGAAGAGACAATCTCACTAAATATCTTATAGAATGTACTACTATGCAGTGTGACTGAGCTTCCAGAAGAAAGTTTACACCTCGAAATACCACGAGCATAAATCGTCACAGTAACGACTGGTTACAAGATGTTCAATATCACGAACCACAATGTCGATTGTGGAGGAGCTAAGACTACTATCACCGGTATGAGTTTATTATCCACTTTCTGTCGCTGAAGAAGAAATGGTATTTGAACAAGCTAATCGATGTCCAGATAATGGACGGCTGAACATCAAGGTTGAGAAGCCCGAAATGATGACTACTTCACCTAGTTGGCGGCGCCCAGCTTACAAGACACGCGATACGAAAACAAAGACTCAAGAATGCCACGCACCGCCTTCACTCAACATAGTGATCCAAGTTGTTGGGTCTCGTGGAGATATACAACCTTTTGTTGCCCTGGGACTCGCTCTTGCCCGAGCCGGACACCGCATTCGAATCGCGACTCATGGCACATTCAAAGACTTTGTCGAGACTCACGGCTTGGAATTCTTCAATATTGGCGGCGATCCAAAAAGACTCATGGCGTATATGGTAAAGAACCCTGGCTTAATGCCCAGCATGAATAGTCTTCGAAGTGGAGATATTCAAAAAAACCGAGCAGATATACGAGAAATACTTGATGGTTGCTGGCGAGCGTGCTTTCAGAGCACAGACGAGAACTCGAAGCCTTTCTTTGCCAATGCGATTATCGCCAATCCGCCTTCATTTGCACATATACACTGTGCAGAGAAATTAGGCGTACCTTTGCATATCATGTTCACGTAAGGGATACGTCGTTATTTCAAATGGACTTGGAAATGCTAATACAAACCAGGATGCCTTGGTCGCCCACCCATTCTTTCCCTCACCCATTGGCAAACCTACATGCATCTTCTTCAAAAAGAAGCGTGATGAATTACCTATCATACATATTCGTTGAAATACTCACGTGGGAGGGATTAGGAGACGTAATCAACTCATTCAGATGCAAGACTCTGGGACTCAAGCCTCTGGACAGATCTTCTGGACCAACGATCTTATCTCAGCTTCGTATACCGTACACCTACTGCTGGTGAGTAGCGCTCTCGCTCGACATGGTGATTTTCTCCTCATATTAGTACGCTCTAGGTCGCCAGCTCTGATAAGCAGACCTGAAGATTGGGCTGCGCACATATCCATTTCGGGATTTTACTTTTTGCCCACGTTATCTCCATACACTCCCCCTCCTGAATTGGAGGAATTTCTCAATGGGCCGCCACCGATATACATCGGGTTTGGCTCCATAATTGTGGATGACCCCAAGAAACTTACTTTATTATTGTTGGAAGCGGTAAGCCTGGCCGGGGTACGGGCCATTATCTCACAAGGATGGGGTGAATTGGGCAGTGAAGACTTAGTGGTTCCTTCCAACGTTCATTTTATAGGAAGTTGTCCACATGACTGGATTTTCGAAAAGGTTTCTTGCGTGATACACCACGGTGGCGCTGGTACAACAGCTGCGGCTTTGGCTTGTGGAAAGCCTTCAATTATCGTCCCTTTCTTTGGCGATCAGCCATTCTGGGGGAAATGATCGAGAGAATACGGGCAGGCCCCAAGCCTATTCCGTTCAAAACGCTAACTGCACCCGATCTCGCTGCGGCTATCGGCGCCGCCCTTGAGCCAAATATCAGGCAGAGAGCAAAGGAACTCGGGGAGCAAATTCGTAATGAGAGCGGCGTCGATGCTGGAGTCACTTCGTTCCACCACCAACTTGAGCCTTCTAACTTGTGTTGTGGAATCGTAAGCTCGCTCCCAGCAGCTTGGAAGATTCGAGGAACAGACATTCAGATCGGCTCTGCTGCTGTGCCGATTCTAGTTAACAAAGGTCTACTCAGCACTGACAGAATTGAGCTGTATGTATATGATCAGTGGATATCATCACGGCTACCTAAACTAAGTATAATGTTTTAGACTTCGACCGCTGAAATACGATTTGAACATCGGGCCTCGAGATCCGTTCTCGGGAATGGCTTTTGCTTTTATTGATTCAGCAGCAGAGATCGGCGGAGGCCTCAGCCACTTCGGTGTATCAACTCAAGAGCTCTTCCGATCAATTTTTCAGAAGAGGTCTTTGCACTCGGGCAAGCGCTCTGCATTCGCCTCTAGCATGGAGGGAATCGGGAAGGCCTCCGTCAATGTCGTTCGAGCTCCCATTGATATTGCCTTCGCATTTACCCAGGGTTTGCATAATGCGCCGAAGCTCTGGGGTGACCACCATGTAGAGTTGCCCGAGAATGTTGAGGGCATATCAACCGGGCTCACAGGAGGAGGAAAGGTAAATCACAATCTATACTCACATTTCGGAGATCTAATACCATCTAAGGAACTTGTCTTTGGTGTCTACAATGGATTTTCCAGCCTAATCCTGTTCCCTGGACAATTTGCCGCTCACCGGAGCAAACTTGACATTCTCCCGGGGATAGGATTTGGAGCAGCTTCTTGCATCACAAAAAGTTTATCCGGTAAGTAATCCTTGAGATAGCAATCATGACTTCCTTTCCAACAACTCTGAAATCATGCAGGGTTGACTGCAATCATCACATATCCTCTGAAAGGGGTTGATGTGGAACTCACTAGAGCTCTGTCTACGAGAAAGCTTACCGCTCTTGAGATAGAGCTTCTCAACCAAGGCTCGAGAAATACGGCCCACATAAGCGATGAATATGTTAAGCTGATCCTCGAGCGATGGGAGGTTATAACGCGTGGTGTCAGGAAAGGGAAGTTAAGGAAGAGAAAATGTCATTGGCCTCTAATGGGGCGAGGAAATGAGCCAGTGAAATCAAACTAAGGAAACATGGGTGGGATGGGTGAAGTGCATGTTTTCGAGGGTTCATTTCTCACCTGAGAAGATATAAATAAGTGTGTGCCTATTCACCAGTAAATTGAATATTTACATATCGGGCTCTATCCCCTAGTATATTACCTCATAATGGTTATTTTTGGATAGAAATAATAAGGACTATCTTGATATCCTCTCTATCCTAAAGGATTGATTGTAGTCTACTAGACTGTTAAAGTCTTAGCCGTTTCTTGGTATAGCGACAGAAGAAGGGTGCGCAAAGGCGGTCTTTCCAAATAGAAACATTTAATAGGATCAGAAAGTAGAAATCACTATTGCCATAAGAGGAAAATACGCCTAGTAGGCATTGTCAGGGTGGTCAAATACAGTGGCACTTATTACCCCTCGGAACGTCGTTCTTGAGCATGAACTCGATCCCCCCGCTATTTGTACGGTAATCAGAAACTCGATCTCTCTTGAGTCAATCATATCAATTGGTTCCCTTGGCACTATTGCGTACCGGTATTCCGCGCTCCGAAAGTAAAAAATGAGATCGAATTTCACACGCCGTTCTCTTTATATCTGGGAGGCCTGTGATTACCACGATCTCAGAGCTCATGTATTCTCAAACTGCTTGGTCACATACGGCACCGCCGATATCTCATTCTGCCTCTATTCTATGACTGGCTCATGGGGGTCTGTCGGCTTCTCATATATCGCAATCGCCTACCCAATTTCATGCCTGATACTGGAGGGATCAGCCGCTTTCTCGTATATGATACTCCCCGATCCAATTTCATGACCAATAGCTTCGTTAAGCTCAACTGGTCCTTTGATCACGGGGTGTGTAAGGTTCTGGTTTATTTTCTCAACCTTCTCGCCAACAGACATTTAAGTCCGTCTGGATGGAAACCCTCATTCTTGCAAATTCAATTCTGAAGACATATATCTACAGTGAATCCTAAGGTCTGGTTGCCACCTGATTAATTATCACGCTTAGTCATGCAGCACATAAACATTGCAGAATTCAAATAGTCATCGCATGGTTGGTATTCAATTGTCGGTTCGCTAAATCCATCTGGATAATAGTACGGTACCGTTGCTGTCGAGCGGGCAGCGAAAATGGAATATGGAAGGTTTGGGGAAAATGGAAGTAGCCACAAGAGGATTCCACATTGTGTCCAACATATATCAATGTATTTGGAAATAGAAGAGGAATATGCTGTCAGACAGGTATCAACAGGAAACACGGATAGATTCAGGACGCAGTGACAACCTGAGGTACTGGGACCAAGAGCAAACATTCACTTATTTCGAGTAAATCCAATTTTCTGAATGTCGGACAAGTTTTTAGGCGTCCTGTGGTAATCATGCAGGGGTCACCAATGTATTGCCTATATCTAAGTAATCCCTTGCTGATTTTCTTCTATACAGAGCCATTTGAGCCTAATGATAGTCATCTCCTTGCATACGGCCATAGATGACATCCTCGCAGCGAGAATTCCATATTGTAGTGGGGAGACTCGGTCCCTATTACGGATTACCATACCGTTATAGGTCACAACTCGTCCCATAAAGGAAACGGTCATATTGGCACGAGCTTAGCACTAGGTACACAATGCACACTTACACCTCTCTCACTTCGACCTTTGCCGAGGGACCCGCTGCTCTCCGATGGCGATCCTCGGTCTCGATGGGTTTTGCTTAATACATTCAATTCGTACGTCACCAGAGCGTACTGCCAACGAGGGGAACTACTTATTAGATCTTCAACTATATCTGCAACCGCTGAAATTTCAAATCAACACCTGCTTTTATGAAAGGTCCACTATCCATAAGTAAATCTACGTTCACATCAAAACACGATTACTGCTTGGATTAAATCGGGCTATTCTTACCCCAGTAAGCAGGATTGCTGCTGGAACCATTAGACTGGCTCCCTCCTAGCCTGAGGGGTAGCAGACAGTATGATAATCAGGGTGAGATTCTTTAGTATGGGAGAAAATTGTGGATCGGAGTCCATGACAATTAGACTTCTAGATTCTATTACAATTATACTCCTTCGTCGTACGACTCTAAAATTTTGTCCAGTTGTAATTCTACATCTGCTAAAAACTGCACTTTGAATAACAAGTAATTCCGATCTGAAATAAAGGTGATTTCAGGGGTCTGAAAATAGTCACTTTTTTAATGGGGTACGACCAGATCCGACCGTCAGCCTAACCCACAACTTACCAATTTTTGATAGTGTGGCGAACTCTCGAACATGATTTGACTGGCTGAGACTATTCGGGTTGATTAGCCGTGTAGAGATCTACTAGATGCTTTTTCTGGCAGATGAATTGAGCAGGTTTGTCTTACAGAATTTTCAACCTAACCTACCCTGTATTATAGTCTACAACGACTACCTGAAATCGAATTATAACTGGCGCTGACCTACTGTTTCCCCCCATATTAAATAATCGCACCCTAAATATAATGCTATCTATTACTTTTAACCCTATGATTTAGGCCGATGTATTTATTTAATCCGCATTCCACATTTAAACCCAGCCTATGTTATAGGTAGGATTGTCTTTACATGCCATTTTTCGGGCGTTAAGGTGTCCAGCACGAATTGCAATGTAGATCATTATTTTTAGGGTTACCTCAGCCTCTGGCCCCTGTTCACCTTGCGGGAACTCATGGGGGCCTGATCGGCAGCGCTGGATACCAAGAGGGAAGGAGATAGTTGAAGACTTGCTCAAAACTCCACTCGCTTGAGCATTATTGGTGGCGTCGTCTGGTATGATACTACGATAGCAATTGAGAATTAATTCTACTTCTGTGAATTACGACGTGGTATGCTATATAAAGGATAATTGATCCTGGACATACATTCCAAGCTATATAAGCCTGCTTGCTACCCCGTCTAACAGTCCGCAGAAAGCCATTTCCTCCTCTGATAAAGACTCTCTTAAGTCAACAAACCATCTAGCCAACCAAGCACAATGGTCATGTTCGCACTTGCCTCAGTTGCCATCATGGCTGCTAGCCTACCTTTATGCCTTGCATCTAACTGTCAGCCCGGAATCCGCTACTGTGGATACAATCTTCTCAACAGGGGTGAGTATATGAAGTGTTTATGCATATTAATTTATCTCTCTCAAACATCAGTACTTTACTGATACAAGAGCACAGGTAACTACCTTGAGCAGATCAATGAAGCCCTCATTGGCGCCCATCAACCCACTGATACCTCGCATGTGCGGGAAAGTTTTTTCGTGTGCACCGGCGGTCCAGGTGGTGAAATTACTTTCCAGACCTATTGCCAGAAAGGCTGTCATGATGGCGGAAATGATAAGAATGACTGGTGCAACTAGAAAATGGGTTGAATGAAGAGATTGAAATCAGTCTTTCTCCTGTTTGAGCTTTCACGGTTGTGATTTTACTGCAACTTGCTCAGGATGTCTTCGAGCTGAGAGAGGTATTTCACTGGTAAGAACTCGCTGGTTCAGCGACTACCTAATCTTCCCCAGTTGATTATGTTTTTATCTTGTTAGATCGCTCTCAACAGCGATATCTTAGATAGTTATGCAAACTAGTTTGATGAGTCCTCTCCATACAAGCAAATACGATAATCCTATCCCATAGAAATGTATAATGAAAGAACATAAAAAGCCCAAGTACGTTATAGATACCCACGGCAGCAGGAGTTAGACTACATTTCAGGTATATATAACTATCAATCATTATACTATCCGTACTACATAAGATAACCTATCACCAACATGTTACATATACCAACCAGACCCTTAGGAACTACACAAAACCACTAATGCATATGTCGCTATCTAGATCCGAAAAATCTATCCCTATTGAGCCTCTGCATTAATTACTTGCCATCTAATATTGCTGTTTCTATTCTCGCTTGGACTAATCATTCCTTCACCCTAATTATTCGTCTAGTTCTCCTTTCATTTGTAGAATTCCTAAATCGGTCATTACTATATGTATCGCATTAGATGCCTGTTCTTCTAACATCCTCACCCCTCCCTAAGCTATATCCTTCTAATATCTCTAAGAGCCGACTAGCCTGGTTTGAATTCCTGATAGTTCTATCACTTATGGAGTCTATATATAGTCTTTTTAATTCGATGAGCTACTAGCTGTAACGTATTTTCTAAGAGATAATTTAGGACTTTATTAGATATATTAAATTTGATCTTTATCCCTTAAAACTAGTATAGATAGATAGCTAGCTAGGTAGTATAAAAATATAGGAATCTCTTAATCTGATACATCTATTTTGTAGGAGTAATTATAGTCGACAAGACTATATTCTAATTTACTCATGTAATTTTACTAATTGCACGATGAATATGTAGCTGGCTTAGTCACGAGCACCCCCGAAGTCAAATTAAATGTCGAAGCGGGCAATGGTACCACCTACGGAGGCGAATCCGGCAAAAGTTGATGATTCATATTCGTCAAGATTATGATCCGGCTTCAAGCTTCCAGCACTTCAACTTTCTGGGCTCATCATCAAGCTTAGTACCTGGTCAATTTGTTCGGGTTCATAATTTTTTTCACCAAAAGCTTTCAATTTAATTATTTTTACAAGATGTCCCGCCACTGACACTACGGAGCATCTCATTGAGTCTTTTACAAAATGGCTGGCTTCTCTTCCACTACAGTCGATTCCGTGGATTCAACGCCATGGTTGCGAACGACAAATCGAGTTCTGGTTGGGTTAGGACTGGCTTTGAGCACCAGCTGCCTCATGATGCGAATTTCTACAAAGACCTTTATAATGAAGAGTTTCTGGTGGGATGATGGTAGGAAACCTCCTTCTGACCGGCACGTCAACTGCTTTCAACGTACAATTGACACAATATTCATACTCAGTGTTTATTATTGCTGCCTGGGTGAATACTATACCTGAATTTCAATATAGTGAATTAGATGACTTACGTGTTTGGACCGGAAAAGATATTTGCCGTTGGTGTTCAAGTAACACTCCTCTGTAAGTGTGGCTTTGTTATTGTGTGGCTTGTTTTTGAAAGAACCCGGCTCACTGTAATTTTTTAAGATGGATTTAGCAACGCTGGGGTCGGGATACACATTACAGAACTGTCCGTATCAACTATAGGGAGCTTACAAAAAGTATAGTATTCATGTGGGATCATTTGCTCCCCCTTTTCAAAAGTTCCCACAGCTAATAATAAAACCTGAAATCTACTCGCCATAGGTCGTTCTCGCTGCCGCGATTGTCTACATACCTTGTCTCGCTTTTGCAAAGCTCGCCTTGCTTATGCTGTACTATAGGCTCCTCAACTCAGTCCGCACCTGGGTATACACACTCTATTTTGTCGGCTTTGTGATTATTGGATACACCATAGCACTAACTCTAGCGCTAATCTTTGCATGCCACCCTCTCGCGAAAAATTGGAGTCCTTCCATCATAGGAGGGTCTTGCATTAACCGACCTGGGTTATACCTTGCAACAGCTGCCACGAATACTGCCAGCGATATAGTATTGATCATAATTCCCATGAGAGTTGTATGGAAGCTACGAATGCGTTTTGTTGAGAAGCTGGGGGCAATCTTTGTTTTTAGTATCGGTTGCCTGTGAGAAAATCCCGTCGCTACCCTTTGCGAAGCCCTGGAAATTATCCTATGACCATTGCGTACTGCTTAGGCATTTTTGCTAACAAAAAAATCAAGAACCATTGTCACGAGTATCTTGCGACTGGCAACCTTATGGCCACTAGTGACGTCAAATGATTTTTCCTACAAGGTTGCTCTTGCCTCTACATTGGTGTAAGCTCGAAATCGTTCAATCCCTCTCTTTTTGCCCTATCTGTAATTTATTAAAAGTATCTTACTGAAGTCGTTGTCATTACAGAAATATCGAGGCCAACTTTATCATCTTATGTGGCTGTCTCCCATATCTCCGCCAGTTGATTCGCCATTACGCGCCAAGGTGGTTTCCTAGCCGGTGGACCGCCAGAGATATCCCCGGCACCTCTAGTTCCATGCCGACAAGAAGCATGCGAAACCCTAGAATTGACTCGACTGAGGAGGATTTTGAGATACACGGAAACCAGCGTATTATGCATGAGGCCGTGAGTGAGGGTGAGAGTGAGGCACAACCAGCTTGATTCAACATACATTCAAGTCTTGATAAGGAGAATTTCCGGCAAATTTCTCTCATGCTTCAGATTTCTAAAATGTCACGATCAATAAATCTAAAAAAAGGAATCAAATTCAAACTGTATCGAACCATCCAAGTAACTTAACGAACGTATTTCACGGTCGGGCGGGCCACACGGTCGGGTGGGCCACCCACCCGCACCTAATATTTTAAAAAGCATATGCCACCACCAACCACATTTGCGAAAGCTAGGTCAAACTGCTCGACTAGCGAAGATGGGTAGCTGAGGTCTTCGCGCATGCCGGTCTGCCCGTATCTCACGACCTGGCGGGTATTTGGCGGAAGAACTACTGCGGAGGAAATATGCAAGAGGGATGAAAGCTTCATGCCCATGCCGGCTGAGTTGAAGCATCTAATGCCGTGAGAATTGAGGGGCGATTTGTATTCCTCGGACATTTTATTGGTTGTGGGAGGGAAAATTGGTCGATGCACGATGGCTGGAGCTTTTGAAGAGGGAACTTTTTGCAATTCTCAAGATTGGATTTATGGTCGACTACTTCATGGGAGGCGGCAAGAAGCTCTTCGACAAGGTATTTGGCTAGGTCGCCAGCACCGGCAATTGCGATTCGCATGGTGATATGGAAGGAGGTTGTTGTATGCTGAAGGGAGTGTTTTCGAAAGGTAATATCAAATTGTGAGTGATTATTAAGAGGATTGGTGAACATGCGTTGGTTATATTCAAGCCTAGCAAAAACTGGAAATTAGATTTCAAATCAAGGCCTGTGCATAATCTAGGCTGGAGAATACCAACTTTGAATTTCATGAATGTTACTATCAGTATTCAATAGTAACCATTGTCTGGATATCATGGTCAATCCACCTCAATGGATCAAATCTACTTGGGGCTCGCCCTCACCTTCCATTCATGTGGGCCCGGTGGAGCTCAGCGGCATCTATCGGAATTTCTCGGGAGCCAATCAACATCTTGTCCATACTCTGGCGCCTTAATGTATTCACATTTGATAGTAAATAGTAGTACATCTTGCAAATCAATTGACTGATTATTTAACAGCCTTTTACAGCATAAAGAGTCAAAGTCATCCTCGCTGTCAATTAACGGTTAAGAAAAACACATAAAAGGGCACGCGTCCGTTCCACAAAACAAAAGCATTTCGTTCCTATATTTCTCATTGCAAGTCCTTCAAAGAATAAATTTCACATAATGTCGATTGTCAGTCAGACTCCATCATTACAAAGAGTACCAAACACTAGCAGCTCTGAACAGATCTTGGCAATTATCAAAGCCGATGGGGGAGTCGTCATTGAAAACTTCATGACCCTGGATCAACTCCAGGGCCTGAACAACGAAATCAACTCCTCGGTGGCGGAAGCGAACTTTGGTTCAACACACAGCGATGGTTTCATCTCAAGATTCCACGGCGCGAAGACCAAACGAATCACCAACCTTGTGACGATAAGCAAAACATTCCGCGAAACGCTACTAGATAGCGACTTAGTGCATGTCATTACGGAGCAAGCTTACCGGGAGGAGGCCCAGAGCTACTGGATGAGCACTGCGCAGGTGATTGAGATCAGTCCCGGAATTGCCGCACAACCTGTCCATCGCGAATTGGAAAATACCCACCCGTTCATCGCCATGGGACCCACGGGTCCGGAGGTCTCCCTCAACTTTTTAATCGCACTTTCGGATTTCACCGAAGGGAATGGGGCTACAAGAGTCATACCTGGAAGAAAACACTGGTCTGACTTCAACAACCGCGGAACGCCCGAGATGACCATCACAGCAGAGATGAGGCGGGTGATGTACTTTTGATCTCTGGGAAAGTGGTTCATGGTGGTGGCGCCAATCGATCGGTGGATATTAAGCGTCGAGGCCTTGCTTTCACTTCTCAATCGGGTTATCTGACACCGGAGGAGGCTTATCCGTTTTTGGTCCCGATGAAACTGGTAAAGAAAATGAGTTCACGAGCACAGAAAATGATCGGTTTCCGAAGTCAGTATCCTAAAGGAAGTCCGGGGCTGTGGCAGATTGATTACAAGGAAATTGGTAGCTATATAGGGCTGTGCAACTGAGCCGAAATAGTTCATTGTGGTGGAAACAGTTAGTTCTTTTGCTGGTGTTAGGCCTCTATACATACACATATATTTTCATTCCAATAAATAAAAAAGTGGTGAATCTCTAAACAATGAACAAATCCAATCCCATTTCTGCCATAACTTTCGCCCAACTCACAAAGCAACTGCCATTATCACGACATCTTGCGGCATCTCTCCTCCGCCTAACTTCAACAATTAGAGCCAAAGCCGAGGACAGACTTCCAATGCTTAGTCTCGCCTTCGTGAAAAACCAACTAAGGAATGCATTGCGCGACTTTTGTTCGTCGGACTCGCAAGCGATCAAAAAGTTTGACCATAGAATCCCACAGCACCCATAGGTCATTTTGTGGATTTCAATGTTTCGTAAATGTAAGATAGTGTGACGTACTATCCCTTGTAGGTCTTCCGAAGCGGTATGCAGCAGGTTTCGTTTGAAATGAATATAGCACGCATAATAAAACATCATGTGGTAATCGATAAGGGCCTGATTTTCGGGATCAAAGTTTACTCGTCTGTTCAATACGGATATCGGTCTGTTGAGTCGAATTCTGATCTCAGGTCCCTCCAATTCGGTCTTGGAGGGGCGGTAGGGAGATGCCAGAATATGATTGATATGTGTGATGGCCTCCCAAATTGGTTTAGTAATACCGAAGTATTTATCAAGAACGTAGTCTGCGTCTAGAGAAATGCTCGTAACACCAAAAGTTGAATCATGGACGTAGTCTGAGTCGCCAAAGGCGCGAGCACGGATATTTCCCAGGGGTGTATCTTTGGCAGCCCTTGGAAGGACCGATCCAGATCCAATAGCTTCAGCACATAGGAAGAATTGATAAGTCGCCGACTTTTGCAAACGAGTCCATTTACTTCGCTCAATTGACTGAAGCCATGCACGGCCACCTTTTAGATGTTTGCGCCAGTATGAGAAGTTGCCGTTGATAACCTCCATGAGTTATAGCGCACTGATGGTAGCTAGCACAACTTCCAGCTCCGCTTCACGTTGCTGCATTGAGGCCTGCCAGAGATACTCGAGACTCAATTGGTAGTGCTTGATGGCGCTGATGGAGTAAGGCAGGCTACTGGAGCCTACGCGCTGAAACTTGTTAAATACCGACAACGCATAGATCGCATGAAGAAGAGCGGAGTTCTCAAGCAAGATATCTTTGCCTGCCGCGCAATCCAGACCGTACGGTAAGGATTGTTTGCCAAGCCCACCGATATCATCAGGTCGCTCAGATGCGTCACCCAGTAATGCATTAACTCTCGTTCTTCTCGGGGTTCCGGGCTATTGAGAGTTGTGAAACATTCGAGAGGCCCAAAAGGACCCATACCATCTTCCATCCAGGATTCCCAATGAAATGACATATTGTGCTGCGAACAGGATGGAGAGCGGCATCTATCAATCAGGAAATCCAATTTTTCGTCTGGTGCTAATTAAAGAGTTTTTCGGTTTATGGATGAACAGTAAATTCAAGATACACGATAATTCATTCAACTAAAAATGACGAGGAGCGAGAAAAGATTTCAATCTGCCATATTCAATAAAGCAAAATTCACCCCGTATGCTGCAACTAAACCCAAGGGTCAGCTGGCTCCACCGCCCCAGTGTCCACCCATCCCAAGAAAGGCTCACTCAGGCTATTTCCAGCAATCTTTTGAATATCGACGAGGTATTTCTTCATCACATCCATATCCACCGAAAGATACATGTTCTCCTCCTGTCGTAGATATCTCTTTGTCATGAAAGTTGAAAAATAAGCCTCTCCTCATCAGTAGTGGTATTCGCCGACCCCGCCATGGAAACAAGAAGCAAGCATCATGAACGCATCTCCGCGCTCCATCTCCGCAAACTCACAAAGATCCTCGTTTGGCGGGGTGTTTTGATCCCAGAGGTGACTCCCAGGGATGAAGCGGGTGGCGCCATTGGCTTTGGTGGCCTTCTTACCAGCAACGAAAAATCCAAGGCTACTATCCCGCAGATTGCCTTCGCGACCGGACGGATAAACCTCTGCAAAATGGGCATAGCGCTGATGGATTGAGTGGTCGCGATGCAGAGGCTGCGCCGACGCGCCGGGGCCGATACTGAAGACAATCGTGTTGGAGAGCTGGGGGCGGGAAACGGTCCATTGTTTTTCGTTTGCAGACCAGAACCATTGTTTTTCCGTCAGCAGGCGGTTCCGGTTCGATACACCTTGGAACAATTTCGCGAGGGTATGTTGGTGACTTTTGAAGAGCCGCGGTTGTACGTCGGGTTTGGGATGGGAAGAATGAGCCACTCCATGCTGCATCCTGCTCGAGGCCGGGGCGTACGTCGACCCTTTGATAGATTAGTTTATGCTCTCGATGAAGCTAGGGAACGGTCTGCCTACTCAATTTGGTCGAGTGCTGCCTGACTCACTGCATTGCGAATAATCACACCTCCAGCCAGTTTGAGGGCGGCGACGAGCTCGTCAACTGATGCCGTGGCTTTCACCACTGGGACTGAAAGTCGGGTCTCAACAGTCATGATTGAGTAACAAACAAAATTTGCTTGGTGGTTGGCGGAAATATGAACAAAGTAGACTCAAAATTGTGATAGTGGTTGATATTTTCAATGTCGAAATGGTTCGAAGGAGCTTCTTATACCTGGCTGGTTCTATTCCGGCTTCAGCATGCCGCCGATATATTAAACAGGATCGACCCTTAGAGGGTCCATAAGGCATCGAATCATTCGGTGCATACTATGCATTGGAAATTGACAGCGACCTAGACCGGGATGCAACCTCTGAAATTTGGCCAAGATATCCTGATAGCCCGAGCGGTCAGAAGCAGTGGGCAGTGTCAAGGTGATATGGTTGGAAATTAACAGCGACGAAATAGCCAAGAATGACTGATCAAATTTATCTATCTCCAGACTATCTTCTATGCACACTAATTGTCTATCGCCTATCTGTTAGATTCGGGTCAGGGTTGCGCACATTTGAAGGTGGGGCTCGAGGACAACCAGGTTCCGCGCTAAGGCTGCATGTGAGAAGTAATCCACAGCGAGCCCCTCCATTCAAAAAATACAGCGCTGGGAACGCTTAGATAAAGACTCATTACCAAAGGTATATGAGAGCTGATCTCCTGATAGTATACCAAGTCCTCGATTCAATTCGTTCTTACCATTGATCTAGTCATCTTGATCTTGTTTGCTTTTACGTGTCACCTCTCCAACCATCGAATTCTCAAATTCATTCTTACCAGCGCAAAGAGTCAATATCTTTCAACAATGAGCTCAAATTTCAAGTCTCTTCAAGGCCGGGTTGCCATCGTCACCGGCGGATCCCGCGGTATAGGAGCCGGTGTCGCCCTCGAACTGGCCAAGCGCGGCGCGAATGTGCTCATCACATACAACCAGGCCAGCACACAGGCGACATCAGTCATCAATCAGCTGAAAGAACTCCGCGTCGGGGCAGAAGGCGTCCAAGCGAGTGGCAGCGACCGCGATTCCCCACGGCGAATTGTCGCTAAAGCCGTTGAAGCATGGGGCCACATCGACATCATTATTAACAACGCCGGCGCCCGGGACGATTACCTACTATGCGACCTCACACACGAGCTATGGGACAAGATCCTGGACTGCAACCTGCGGTTCCCGGCATTCCTGGTCAAGGAAGCGGTACCGCATTTCGGGACGGCGCCTCGCATCGTGAACATTTCCAGCGTCATTGCACGCATGGGAGGCTCCTACAGCACGGCGTATTGCGCGACGAAGGCGGCATTGGAAGGAGTGACGAAATTCTGGGCGCAGGAGCTGGGACAGAAATGCGGGGCTACTGTAGACTGCGTTAACCCCGGGCCGGTCAAGACGGATATGTGGTTGCGGGATACTGAGCAAGAGGTTCTTGATGAGTGGGAGACCAAGATGAAAGAAACTCCTGCTGCGGTGAGGATCGCTGAAGTTGATGACATTGCGCAAATTGTTGCTTTCTTGGCTGAGGAGGGCAGTCTCTGGTCGACGGGGAGCACAGTGCATGCAAATGGAGGCCTGTGTTTTGTTTAGACTCGAATTTAAAATTTTCACGATCAATAATCAACTTTCTAGACAATATACATCCTAATTTGGTATAGAGGACTGTGAGGTGTCCTATGCATTGCCTTTTGATGGTAGCTCCTCTGAGAGCTGTATACAAGAGCTTAGGATAGACAGAAGTAAAGAAAAAGCCCATTGCTATTACTTTCTTGTTTACTGTATGTCAAGCATGCAATTTTATAGGAGAGACCCTTGCCAATTTTGAAATTGGCCTTGCAAGTCTTTATCTGTTTATCCATACTGAGAGCACACTTGCAAAGTATATCACCCGTTACTGGAGAAGTCCCATACCTGGCGATGGTCTCTGATTACGCAGATTGTGGTGGAATAATAACGTATGTATTTTTATATATCATGTATGGTATAAAGAATATTCTTTACTAAATACTTAACTAATACTAACACCTACCGAATATAAGGTATATACACTACCTATACTGTAGAGTATATTAAAATACCTAGGAACATGTGAGGACTCTGACAATTCCGATATCATTTTCCACATCATTGGTGAATATATCTGCGCCTCGAACACAGGCTGATTTGGATTTACGCTTTGGACGAACCTCCCACATTTTTCAATTGGACTTATGCGAACCATTTCGTGGGTAGTCATAAATTCAAAAGATAGAATGATAGGAAACTTCTGAAAACAGGAGCTGAATTCGTATTCTATTGTAGGCTGATACGGGCAAATCTAATCAATCCCTGGAGTCAGATTTGGGCATTCAAAAGATATAGAATCACTGTTATATTCAGAGTACTTGCTGTCTTGATTCTTAAGCATAATGGTCATTCCTATATATCTATCTAGTGACCGAGGGTCAGCAATTCGCACAGGGAGACATAAAAAAGAAAACAAAGGGGTACCGTAGCTCTACAGACCTTGGGTTTCTTTTTGCAAATTAAAAAACAATTGGTTCTGGTTTTGGGTGGTTAGTTAGCATACGTCATGTGGCAAATCCAAGCCTGAAAGCTGCCTACTTCATTCCAGGCGGAAAGAACTGTTTAAAATATTGGCACCACAAAATCAATATTATCCCGACCATTTCCGATTCGGTTAAGAGCCCCGCCTCGGGCATTGTGATTAATGACACAGTGAAATCTGGATTTATCTAATAATTCAAAAATCACATTCCCGCTCGATGGAGCCGGAAACGGCTGGTTCGGTTTTCGCATGCCAAGATTTCCACCCCCGGGAACCATTAGAAAAATAGCTTAGTCTTGGCACTACCTGTCCGCATGACACATCAAGTTTTCAACAGTGCCCGGCAGAAAAGGCCGACGCTTGATGTATTAGCGCAGCCTATCGTATGACATTCGGGTACGAACCGGGTACCGTGGAATATGTAACCTTAAAAAGGTTGAGTCTCGGAAGTAAATAGCCATATCTATGGCAGCAAAGATCGACTGGCGATTTACAGTCAGAATCCATGGATTTGCGGGAGCGACAGTACCCAACATGATCTCCACATCGGGTGAACTTTAGTTGCAAGATATAACCGGTTCAACTATGAATCTACGTTTGGTCTGGCACTCGTGCCTAGTAAGAACATGGGACGTAGATTGCTTTGCGGCGGAATAATGTATTTTAAGAGCCGAGGATCGTTTTTTTTTCCTTGAGAAAAATACCCTTCAAGCTATTCAGGGAGCTCCTAAGGATTACTGCAGATCATGTATCAAACCTTTCCTAGGCTCTCCACTAAAATAAACCTATGATATACACTGAGAACCATCGAGTGATTGACTGATTCAAATAACTAATTTCTCCCTTCATAGTCAAATTATATGGTTTAACCCCCTAGTTTAATTCATCCTCTTTAGTTCGGTAGCCTCCTATATAGTTTGACTTTCCAACCATGGATCACGGCCTTGGCGTTTCCGCCCCTCTGTCTTAACATCCGGCGCTTTTGTTAGCTTTGGAATCTAGACAGAGTATTGTTTGGGTAACCTTCTGCCAAGAACAGTAACCAAGACCCAGGTACCGTAATACTATCCCCTACGGCACGCTCTACCACACAATCTCCACCAAACGTATACCTCTCCCATAACTTCATTACGCTGCTTCAGCCACTGATCTCGATATGATGCTGGCAATGGACCGAGTTAAACTTCATATCTGCGCATGAGCGTGACAACGATTTCAGGAGACAAGCATCCAAATGGGTATTCTCTAGAAAGTTCAAACTTTCAAGGTATATTTGTTGCTGTAACTTGGGTGTCTCGCCACTCCTGAGGATAATAGATTCATCTCGATTCGGACCGAACAGGTTTTCGCAAGCCAATGAATCATCAATGGTAAAGCAAATCGAAGTTAGACGAGCTAAAGCTGAAACTGTGAACCTTATAATGTTCCAGTAAAACTATTTAAAAGCTCAAGAAGTCACCGATTTCCAACTCACGTTCCATAAACTGCAAGAGATCAAAGAAACACATCGAATTCTACTACGATACTCTTCAATATGCTTGTGAAAAAGCTCATTGCTGCCTTTACCCTCGCTGGCATGGCCACCGCTTATCCGGCCGAGGACTTTGAAGTTACATCAGATCTCGAAGAAAGAACTTCTTGCCCGATGGGTCATAGTTGGTGCTGCAAGCAGGCTGCTGGTCCCATCTTCGGAACTGAAGGACTCGGACAAGGCTGCTACAGCTCAAACGGCGGGGGATGTAACAAGGGCACATCCTCCCTTTGCTGTATGCATGGCCAATACATCGTACGTTTTTGGTCTTCCTCCTTTTGCGAAAGTAAAATTAACTTCATACAAAGCAGAAGCGAGAGGACGGCTTTCAGGTCCTTTGCACCAGGACATAAGGGAAGACCTTATACCCTCGCTCGGTCGTTATATGTAGCAAGAGATCATTTAACGTTCTTTTAATTTTCAAGCCCCGGGGCTTTACTGGTGGACGGTGAAAATAAAATTACCTCGGAAGGATGAATCGATTGTTAGTTCCTTTTCACTTTGTTATCTCATAATAATCAATGGCAAAAAAATCTCTAAAAGATATTCGCTTGATGTCTAAGTATACCCCACAATTTCATCAGATCGTACTTTAGTATATACAGTGGCGTTCCATGAGTTTGAAACCCCATATTCACCGCTCTTTCGTCGCCGCCTACTGTAAATAGCACACCGCCTAGATAATACACTAGTGGAATGCACGATGTAAGACGCGCTGATACACATTGAAATTAAGGGTATACCAGACAACGAAGAGACGCTAAATTTCGTTAATTTAGTGGTTCAGGGAGCATAATCTGAGCCGTCATCTGATATGCCTGAAAATTTAGCCGTTACTAGATCTAATAGGGTCAAGCAGGTTATTGATAATGATGGTCAGTTTACTAATTACTGAATGAGGTTTTATCTGGCAGAGAATGCGGCAGAAATACGTAAAGTGGGTCGGGGGGTTTCAAACATGAGGGAACGCCACTGTATATGATGCGGGTCTATGCCCTCCGAATAGTTTTTTTGTACGAATTTCGCTTTTTAATGGTTATGACCAGGAGCAGTACGCCCATCGATAATTCGCGAACAAAAGACGTATTCCTTCGTCTGTATAAGCGAGGCTTAAGCCGAACGAACATAGAATAGTGGCTAGCCTGTGTGATCCAAAAACGAAATTCTTTGATTAGATGTGCCTAGAGTAGAATTCTGAATTCCATTCATAATGAACACTGAGAAACCCCAGCTTATTTTATTTATGGTAGCAAATATAGTGACTGTGATTGTTTGCGCTGCCAATCCTTGTTACACCTTAGATGAGCAATGATCGCACAGCCATAACACCTGGAAAACTAAAGATGTGACGTCAATTTTCATAGGACTATCGTGATATCTACACCAGTACTAGATTCAGAGTAGGAGACTCACAGTTATAGGCATATCAGCCGGGACTGAAGGTCAGGTACGCTTTTGGTGAGAGGAATACGTTTTTGAGAGATCAATGTATTCTTGTTAAAAAATTTCTGGTGTGCAAGAAGCATAGGCTTTTATCGAGCCTGTGGCAGACTTCCATATCATTCCAGGTCACGAAAGGACTTTAAAAGACGGTCTTGATTACAAGATTATCAGTTTAGAACTTACATATGTACTGAAGTAAGGGGAAATACTTATATTTCAGCAACGGCACGGGGAAGGGCGCGACCATCGAACCGGTCAAAACAATTCTTAGACCAGTCTGTAGGGGGTGCGAGGTTATATAAGGGAATTTACGTGATCCGAAAGCTAGGTAGGGAAGGTGATGCTAGTTAACCAACTCTCCATAATTGCCGCTCTGTTTTTCTATCCCGGAAGCGCTTAGGCTTCTCCAGAACCTGGTTAGATCCTGACGTATCCCTACCTAACCTAATATAGGGTTAGGTTCTGGGGCATAGTATTCCGCATCTTCGTGGCACTCAAATAAAATACAATATGATGACTGCCAAACAGCCTGGGCCGGGGAATCGTTCTCTTCCCAATTACGAAGGCAACCTGTTTTCTGGCTTGAGTGGCATTGATTAGTGTCTTTGGAAGCGCGGCAACTCGATGATTTAGGACTCCTAGGCGAAGAAAGTTGGGGACGACTGATGGAATTATGCGAACATGCCCAGCCTTCAAGGTGACACAGACTCACTACGATCCCGATGGCAATCCAGAGGAGGTCGGGTTTAGTAGTCCGATCTCGACGACGGCTGCGGCGAGGAAATACCCACTCCAAAAAGGCAATGCTGGCCGTTGATCTAGAATACAATCCAGATACAAATGGTGTAAATCCAGTTGCTTCTCATCCATTCACATAGAACGAGAAGGATAACCAGCGATAACCGGCCAGCAAACCCTACAATCTTTCCAAAGCGACAGTTTTGACAAGCCCTGTTATCGCACGTGTTGATTTCGATGACTCCAAGACGGCTACGGGTGTTTCTTTGACCGATGGTAACCAGTATATGGCGATAAAGGAACTTCTTGTCACATGAGATGTTCTCAACACACCTCATTTGCTAATGCTGTTGGGTATTGCACCCTAACCCCACCTCGCACAGCACAATATTCGCACTAATGCGGATTCACCCGTTAGGGGGAACTACCGAGATAAATATCGGCTACGTTCTTCTGCAAACTTAAGAGTCCCGAAAATAGATACGCACTCGGCTTTCCAGCATTCAGCAGCCCCGAATTTCGGAACGACAATTCCATAGAATGGGTTGCAACGATTCCCACTGTGCACGGCGCGCTCGTGAAGGCCGCAAAGGCATGTGAGTTCCATACAAATGACATATACCATTAAACGCCCCGAAGCCACTCGAGAGTGATGACAGCCGCCGCTGATGTATGCTTTTGGAAAAGCGGTAGCAGATATGCTAATTAGATAGTAGAGGCAAATGTGTTTTGTATTTCAGTGACTTCTGCCCTGGTCAAAATATGCATCTGGAAAAACCATTTGTCGACAGCTAGATCCTGAGTCGGCCAGGTGAAGAAAGGTGCTATATTGTATTGTGAAAATGAACAAAATGATCAGGGTTTTTAATCAGAGAGGGACGAGGGAGGAAGAGAGAGAGAGAGAGAGAGAGGGAGACTTAGCTCAGACACACACTCGCTGAAACAAAGAGGGGTTCACCTGACCTAACACTCCAATAGTATTGTATAGAAAAATCCAACCATTCCTCGAAGAACTCTAAGTTTATGGTATGAAAGAGGTTTTATTATTTCCAAGGCTTTCTACAACACCACGCCTACGCCTACTCACACTTTTTCTAATCCATAGGTACAGCTGGAAACCAAGAAAATATCAACCTGAAGCCGTACAGAACTCTCACAGGCTACTTCTTTCCCAATTGCGATTTATTTATATGATTTATTGTCGTAAATGAAGAAGCCCACCGTTTTCAATCCCATACATAACTGACGGTCCCCGAGCCCAACACTCGCTAACTGGCTGGGAGCCAGGGAGATCTTAGATTATCCCCTTCTCTTGCCTTTCGCTTAATGAGATGTGACATGGTTGGTTCCTTTGCCTCTGCTGACAGCGATCAGCTGTTGGAAAACCTCCGCCTAAGACGCCGGGCTGCGTTCAGAGTGCTCTGCCACGAGATCCATCAGTCTAGTGGCAATGTCGACCGCAAATCCATCATTATTGATATCTCGATCATGCGATATCACTCTGATGTCGCTGCCCGTTAAGCCGGAATCCAGAACGGTGGCGAGGGCTGCATCGGCTTCGGGATCTGAAAATGGCAATCCTGCCGTCGCCATGCTACTCACCCCGCTGGGAAGCCACATCTCAACCATTCTTGGATCTCGACAAAAACGTTTCAACTTGTCGAGCATGAAATTCCCAACTTTTCGGCACTCCTCCGCAGAAGTCCTCATTAGTGTCACACTAGGATTGTGGACCTGCAAGTTACGATCCCGATACTGGCTTGGCACGGTATCAAGCGGCCCAAAATTGACCATGTCAGTGGCTCCAACAGAGATGATGTTAGGGATGCCCTTCCGCAATGTGGCTTCAAGGCGGCTAGTATCACAACTCATGGTTCCACCAGCGATAAGATCACAAATCTCGGTAGTTGTGATATCTAAGATCGCATCGAGACGGCCTTCTTCAACTAGGCGTTCCATGGCCTTGCCACCATGACCAGTCGCGTGGAACACATAGACTTCCACATTGTACTTCTCTTCCAGGTAACACCGGATGGCATCCACACATGGAGTGGTCACACCAAACATAGTGATACCAATCCGCTTCTTCTCAGGCGATCGGGGTCCATTCTTAGCGGCCCGGTTGAGGCTCAGTCGGTGTTGGTATGCTGATGCCATGCCAAACATTGCACCAGCGGCATTCTCGAGTACATCGCACAACAGTCGATTGGTGCCTGCAATATCCACCACCGAGTACATGAGAGTGATATCGCATTCACCTACCACAGGCCCTGTGTTCCCAGACGCGACCGTGCTGACGATCATTTTCGGGAATCCAATCGGTGCCGCCGCTCTCATCACCGCGGATATTAGACTAGTTCCCCCACTACCGCCTGCACCCATGATACCATGGATCTCATGTTTTTGCAATAAGTCCTCCACGCAACGAGTAACGCAGGTGATCAGAAAGTTGATAGCTTCACCGCGGGGTAGATCTAATAACCCTCTGTTGTCGTCTGGTGCATACTTCGCCACTAACTCAGTATGGCCGATAGTGATAGCATTGTCGGTGATTGGTTGACGGCCGCAATCAATCAAAGTGATGTCAAGAGGTGTGGAAAAGCGAGAGGCGGTTTCTTTCAACTTGGTGTAGATAAACGATACTTCTTCACGTTTAGTATCTAGAGTACCCAGGAGGATGATGTGTGGCATTTTGGGATATAGGAAGGTTTGCTGCAAGCACCCATACTGAACCAAGCTTGATTATTTACGGAGGTTAATAGCAATTTGCCAATTTGCTGGTCAGAAGAAGGTGTCAGGATTGTGAGCCCCACAAGCCTGTTGGAATTAGCTAATCTTGGTGCCTTAGGCTACAAGCCAGACCGTTATGTGGTATACAGCGACCTCGGGGTTCAAGATGCTTGCACGATGCCTTTTGTACAGAGATTTTGCAGAGATTTCACGAGTTTACCATAGTTATACGCCTCGTTGAAGAGGTTTCCAGGGTTATGTTGGCCGTATTTCGGATGCCAAAATGGGGTATTTAAAGCACTGTTTTTCCATAGAAAAGAAATCAGACTGTACTTTATCTTCGATCTAATTGGTTGTATGTATCTGGCAGAATCGTCGTGATTGACAGTTATGAGCCCGGATTTCTCTTGAATTTTCATTCGAAACTTTATTGCTGGACTAACTTGTTCCCCCTTAATACGTATTACTGTGATCGTACTGGTTGGCTAATCTCCTGAGTTACTTATTGCTTTTCTAGAACTCTGCCTAATAGTACTATGACTGAAATGGATGCAGTCTTAAAATGGACTGGAGGGATTCTGAAAGAATCCTCCTAGTGGACTCCTTGGTTGCGCTCTATACGTATCTCTGCGAAATTTAATAAGGTTTGGAGCCTTATTGATCCAGACCTTAACGAAGAAGAGATTGAGGTACTAATTACCCTTCTAGTAACCCCAGAGTACCTAACATGTACTAGATTGGGCCGAGGTGTAACTGATGAGCAGCTTGATGCTAGGGATCAGCTTTACTAGGAGGGAGTGGATGAGTATACTAGAGTGGCTGCTATCTGTAAAGATTTGCAATGGTAGTGTGAGAAGTAAGAGAAGGCTCTCCTAAGGATCGTAATAATCATCCACAACACTATCGACCCTGATATCCATATCTATATGGAAGAACTTGATACCATTCATGAGAAAATGCGATTCCTGAAGGAGCGATTTGAGTAACCGGATGAGAAGGACCGATGGCATAAGAAGTGGAAGATGGAGAAGATTCGGATACCTAGAAAAGAAGAAGATGTGCAAACCTGGGCCAAAAATTGGGATCAGCTCCGTAGATATATCATCTCTCTCAACCTTGAGTCTAACGACTATCATGTAAAGGATTTTCTGGACCTTACATAAGAGATTTTGCCAATCTAGTAGTACTAAAACCACGAGAAAATAGTGATTAATCAAGAGGATATCAACGTAACCAAGCTGGTTGAATCCTTTAGATTGACCTACGAAAAGGTTCAAAAATATGCTAAAAATAAGGCTGTAAGTATAGTATTGAGGCCTGCCTTTGCCACCTCAATACTCCATGGGTATGCAGAAGCCGCTGTTGGGGAGGATACTGCTGCTGGTGCTAGAAAAACAAGGCTATTCAAGGACCGCCATACTTGTCCTTGTGGCCAAAAACACGCCGTTACGGCGTGTTATGCTCTCAACGAGGCGGTTAGACCGCCTGGCTGGGTCCTATACGACTCGACCCAGGCCAGGATCAATAGGGCGTTTAAAAAGGAGCCTGTATGGAAAGATTGGGCCGATAAGAGGATTAAGGCCTCCGCCGACGTGCCTGAGGCCTCAAACACGACTAACTCCGTTGTAGCCCTCTGCACGATCATGGACCCTCTGTATATAAAAGATATAAAGGGTGCCTTGGATTATGTTACTCTTTCGGATTTTGACCTCAAAAATAAGGTTTTTGCCGCTGCGCCAGCGGATTTTTCAGCTAAGACTCGCTAATAAGCCTTTGCTACGGGGTTCTCTAAGGACTAAAGACGCGATATACGACGTGACCAATGGGTTATGGACTTAGGCTCGAGTACCTACGTGTGCAACGATCGGTCGAAATTCCTCGATTTTAAGATATGTAAATATGATCTTTCGACCGGTGAAGGCTCGACCCCTGTATATAGTATAGGCACGGTCCGGATCATAGGGCTTAACCCCGCAAATGGAGAGCCTTAGGACGCTATATTGGCGGATTGCCTATATTCTCCAAATTTTTATGCCAATCTTGTCTCCCTTACCAAGATTGAGGGGAGGGGTGTATGGTGGGATACTCGAAAAGGCGCTGTTTTTGACGCCACAGGCAGACCAATATTGGCCATATATCTTGATATAAGGCAACAAATCTTCCTACTATACCAGCCCGAACCTCAGGCCTATAGACAGTACCTTACCCTGTACTCTGTTGCCTGGAAGGATGTGAATAAGACCTCACTGGAGGTACCCGATACGACCGATACGACCAAGCTCTCATTGGAAGCCCTGATCGACACTCTTCATACTGCTCTTACAACCCGAGACTCTCAAAAGCCCCTTATTTCCAAGGCATCCGCGCGCACGTGGCACTCTTGATTGGGCCACGTGTACCAAGGCGCAATCCAACAGCTACTAGGCCTTGTTGACGGTATCGAGATCACCGAAGACGACCCCATTCCGAAGGGCGAGATATGCTGTGTTTGCAGCCTGATGGACGCCCCGCGGCAGATCTCGAGGCGCGGTATTGGCTAATATTACGGCCGCTGCGGTCGAGTATACTTTGATCTGATCTAGCTTACCGCGGGGTATAACGGCTACCGCTGGGTAACTCACTTTTATGTGGAGGGTATATGGTTTTATTGGCTAGTAACCCATGAAGAAAAATCAGGCTGCTAGGCCGCAATCCGGGCCTTTATTGCTTGGGGAATCAGATGGTTAAAGTTGCTAATTCAGGTATTTTACTTAGATAACGAACAGTCTGTTAACCATACGATCCTTATAGCTATCACCGCACTAGGGTGCCTACATACCTTCACTATACCACACAGTCTGGAGATAAACGGCCTAGCCGAGCGGTTAGGGGGTCTGATAGTTAAACGAGCCTGTGCCCTGTTGTATGAAGGCAAGTTGCCCTTTGAATTGTGGCCTGAGGCTATTTACACGGCGGCATATCTATTAAATCGCACGCTGACCAAGATATTGGATGGCTGGATCGTGCCCTGGGAGGAGGCTCGGCGGTTTATTGATGACTCGCCTAAGCCATGGACGTCGATCGCGAACCTCCGTTTATATGGTTCTTTGGCCTATTGTCGAAAGCAAAATCCCATTCCTCGCCTTCAAAAGATGACAGCAAGGTCCGATATTGGGTACCTTGTTGGTTATGTGGCCTCAAATATCTGGCGGATATGGATACCCAGGCGTGGTGTGAGAGTTGTTCGAGACGCTGTATTTGACGAAAAACTATGTTATTCGGCCGAAAACGAGGACTGAGAGGTCGAAATGCCAGTCTTTACCGCCGAGCCTGAGATTGTGGAGACGGGTATGGAGCAAGATTGTGTGTTACAGGGTATTATGGCGGATTTTGAACCGGTACCCGATACCGAAAATGACCGTGTCCCTGACCAGCCTTTAGAGGGTGCCTCCACGCCAGGGGGTACCATGGAGGCCGGAAATCCAGTTGAAAATGACGATAATTCCGCGAAAAAGGATAAAGAAACCGTGTGTGTAAACAACAAACATATATAAATGCCCTATCCTACTCTACTAAGATCACCGGACCGCAATTTTTCCTAAGATCAGGGGGTGGATGGGAGCTTTAATGTATTTGATGATACGCTGCAGGTTGAAGGAATAACCGATCTAGCGTAAAATATGTAGCTTTGGCATACTCCTGAGCCTGATTTGCAGCCTGAGGAGCAGGATATTGAACCTAGGATGATAACCGACGAGGTTTCCATACCTTAAGAAACCCTAAGTGCTGGGAATTCGGACCTTTATGAGTCGTATATTATTGAAGGTCCCTGAGTTCGCACATAACGCCGAGACCCTGACTTCGTATATAGCATAACGATCGAAGATTCTCTAATCTCTCTGTAAGCCTTCGTAACCGCCTTTAATTCGCTAAAACCGACCTATTGGTTACACTGAGATGACCTCTAGCCGCCTCCGCGCCACTATAAAGAGGTATATTCCTACTCTATGTGTGATGCCTTTGTTCACGCTATGAAGGTCGAACTCGACGGCCTTAAGGCTAAGGAGACCTACCAGATTGTGCCTATACCCACAGACCGCGCTGTGTAAGTCTTGCCGCTTATGTGGGTTTATGTATATAAATTTGACTAGGATGGGTTTCTGATCAAATGCAAGGCGCGGATCTGCGTTCGTGGAGACCTGTAAACCGTCTCTGTAGAGGAGAAACGTGCTGTGACCCTCGCCGCGCGTACCGCACGGACCATTTTTGCGCTTATTGTAGGGTTTGACCTCGACGTTCGACAGCGAGATGCGGTAAATGCCTTCCTTAACAGCCGGCTCCGTGAACCAATATACATAAGGATGCCTGATGGATATGGTATCGCTGGTCAGTGCTGGAAGCTCCTGAGGGCGTTGTATGGCCTGAGGATTGCTCTAAGACTATGGCAAAAAGACGTAGCTGCCGTGCTTATTCAGCTGGGGCTTTTCCAGGTTGCTGAGGACCAGTGTGTTTTTGTGATGAAGGACATAATTGTGTTCTTTTATGTTGATGATATCCTGATCGCGAGCTACCCGACAGCCCGTGCACGCGCGCATGACCTTGAAAAGGCCCTCGAAGCTCACTGGCAACTTATAGACTAAGGCGAGGCATAGTGGTTTTTAGGCATCCGAATCCTTCGAAACCGCGCTGAAAAGAAGCTCTGGCTGGTGTAAGATAGCTATTTTGCCGCTGTTGCAGAACGTTACCGCCTTACTCACCGCACGCCAGTTTGGACACCCGGGACGGTTGAGGATCTTAAGCCTAACGAAGGGCAAGCCTCGCCGTCGGATATCCACCTTTATCAATAGAGGATTGGTTCGGTCTAATATGGTATATCGATCACACGCCCAGACGCAGCGAAAACAGCGTCAAAATTGGCTTAGTTTATGACCAATCCGTTAGCTGTGTACCACGTCGCGCTCGAAAGGCTCATTATATACCTTTATATAACGAGGAATTGGGCGATTGCATATGGGCCAGTGGAGCTAGATAGCGAGGTTGTCTAGCTGTCGAGTGACGCCTCTTATGTAGATCATTCGGACCGAAAGAGCTCCGCAGGTTTTTTATGCAAGATTTTTGGCGGCCCAGTCGACTGGAAGGCCACTAAACAACGTACCGTTATAACCTTAATGACTGAGGCGGAATTACTCAGCCTTTCGGAGGCCGGTAAGGCCTTATAATGGTGGCGGAGACTGTTCATAAGACTCGAATTTCGTCTCTTGGAGACGCTCATAATCTAGTGCGATAATAGGCGGATAGTCGACTTGGTTAACCTGGAAGATGCGCCTATCGATACTAAGCTTAGATACGTGGATATCCACGGATTGTGGTTACGTTAAGAGGTGTAAGTAGGGCGAATTAAGATTGTGTGGGTACTAACGGCGCAAATGGCGGCTGACGGGCTCACGAAGACCCTTCCGCGGCTTAAGCACAAAGAATTCGTCAAATTGCTTGGTCTGGAGGACGTGGGTTATATGATCGCGGAATGAGCCGCGATCATTTATTGCCTAACCAGGAAATTTAAATAACTTCTGGTTTACTGTAGAAAAGGAGACTGTTTCGAAGGACACGATAGTACTGTAGGATTGGGCTTAAATGACTAATAAAAAGTTTGTTTTTTTACTGAATTTTGCTTATTTCTGCTTCGTTTGCATGATATTTAACCGGTTTTGTTGCCTGATTTTGGTCTAATTTACCTCTCGGTAGCCTTGGCAGATACTGCTAGCGCTGAGGGGGTATATTAGGATTGTGAGCCCCATAAGCCTGTTGGAATTAGCTAATCTTGGTGCCTCAGGCTGTAAGCCAGACCGTTACGTGGTATACAGCGACCTCGGGGTTCAAGATGCTTGCACGATGCCTTTTGTACAGAGATTTTGTAGAGATTTCACGAGTTTACCATGGTTATACGCCTTGTTGAAGAGGTTTCCAGGGTTATGTTGGCTGTATTTCGGATGCCAAAATGGGGTATTTAAAGCACTGTTTTTCCATAGAAAAGAAATCAGACTGTACTTCATCTTCGATCCAATTGGTTGCATGTATCTGGCAGAATCGTCGTGATTGACAGAAGGCGTCCAATCAGCCATTCAGCCAGAATTGCAATGTCGCGCTATGTGACATCACATGCCATGTTATCACCGCCTTCTCCGCCCCTTTGGCATTTTCCGCTCTCCGCTCTCCGTCCCCCGCCCTCTCCATTCTTGTTCCTCCGTTTTACTCACTTGGTTCTCTATGGGGATCAAGATCCACTGGCGCTAGCAATACTTCTAATGCAGGGATCAATATGTCAGCCCAAAAAGCACGTCATAGGCTTCCGGTATCTTGTGAACCATGTCGTGTTCACAAAATCCGCTGTACCCGGGACACTCCACCATGCGCCACTTGTGTTCGGCGTCGGATTCCATTGGAGCAGTGCGTTTATACAACAATTAGATAGCCAAGATTGTCCTCACAAACACAGTTGCAGTCGCGACAACAACAGGCAAGGCCAGAAATCCTGAGGTCTCCCGAGGCCCCCTTGCCATCTAGGCAGGATGGCACTGGACAGTCCAATGCAGATCTCTTAGCGCAAATCGAAAATCTGGAGCAATTGTTACAAGCGAAGAATCAGCTCCATAATATTGATTCCCCGCAAGCCACCGTTCCCAGTATTCACCTAGCTGAAGAAGTTTCGTAGAGATCACCACCTCCCAAGGCCTCTGCAGGCATACTTATTCCGTCCACTTCAGGACACGTGCGCTTCCTTCCAGTCACTTCCAGCTGGCGCATTATTCAAAGAGGGTCCCAAGATGGGACTTTTCCGAACCAGGAGAGTGCTGTCACCGACACTCCCATTGGGCCCTATCACTTCGGTGAGCATGACACCGAAAATCAGCCCAATCTCTTAGCCAAGCTTCCCCCGGCAGAGTATTGTGATCAATTGAAAGACATTTATTTCCGGTCGTTTGCACCAGTAAGCCGCTTCACTTCTAATACGTCGTGCTGGCTGCTGAAAAGTTGCAAACTAGCTCTTCCCTGTTTTACACGGTCCTACGTTTCACAGCCAATACAGTGAATTCTCTGAAACCCCCAACAAACATCACTTTCATGGCTTGCTCTCCTATTTACGATCCTGGGCACTGCTGTTCTTGCCCTTGAACATGACAACCATCTACTCAAATCTCTGAGCCGCAAAGCCACCCCATGGGACCGTGTCACCGAGATCACAGAGAAATATTATACCGCTGCGATGAGTTGTCTTGAGGCAGATCGTTATCTCTGGCAACGCAACATCTCCATGCTGCAAGCTGTCCTTATCCTCATATATGGCATTCATCATAGTCATGGGCAAACATGGTCTCTCTTGGGGCTCGTCTATCACTTGGCCCTCTCTATCGGCTGCCATGTTGATCCGGCAACATTTCGCTTGGATATTGTCGAAGCTGAGGAGCGTCGTCGCGCTTGGTTGGCGCTGACAATTCTGCTTTGCAACCAAAATCTTACGATGACTGGATTTGATATATACCCGTCGGTGTTCTCCTCACGGATTCTCCCCCCGGCCGAGGTCTACGATGAGAGTATCGTCTGTGGGCAGCCAGTGCCAATCGAACGTTCGCCAGGCAGCACACCCGTCTCATATTTGGTATGGAAATCGCATATATTCCGTATATCCTCGGAAATTTCCAACCCTATACATGTAACCCAACAGGGGAATTCTCCCGCTCTTCATCGTTTAGATGGCGCCGTAAAAATGGAGTTGAATTGCTTGGAACAAAGCTATGCCTCAATGATTGAGCTAAACCTTTCAGTAGTCCACACCAATCTGCTGCTGAGCTTCACTCATCATCTTGTTTTACTTCTCCATAGTGCTGCTTTGAGTGACTTGAATTCTAATCTCCCCCAGCATCAATGGTCGAAGCAGCGCTGTTTTGAAAGTGCACAGCGAGTGTTGGAACTTCATGCCGATTTCCACAGATTACTCCAGTTCACACCTTTCCAATGGTATATCCGTGGTCGAGGCTCTTTTCATGCCTTCCATGCCGCTTTTCTCCTGGTTCTTATAGTCTCCACACATCCTGAAGAACCTTGCTTTTTAAGTATCTTGCGGCTACTTCATGAATGCCATGCCAGACTGGAGGCTTCGAGGCCTCAAAGTCAGTTATGTACCCGGACCGCAAACAAATCTTGTAAGTCTAGTATTTCAGTGGGATCTCTCTCCTCCGTTCAAGGCTGATGAGATGCAATAGACCGAGCCGATTTGTTAATACATTAGAAAGGGTATCCGGCGGGCTCGACGGCGATGAAAGCATGGCTGTATCGCAGCATGACTCAAATGTCGAAACGAACACCATCAATGGCGGAAATAGCCAAGATTCACTCTTCTCCGATAGTATCGACTTCCCAAATCTCGTGCGTTATCTCGATCCTCAGCAATGGACCAACCCGATTAACATGGATTGGGACCAATGGGATCCAATTATCGCATCATTGGGAACTGCGCCTTGAATTTTCGGATATCCTTCATCGCCGCAAAATAGATAAAATGTATAGCATATTTTTGATCAAAGCCATAATAGAGAGATTTAATGGAACTGAGATAATTTACGGATTGTCATTCAAGAGGTAATGTTAAGAACTGTCAATGCTCGCGGGTACAGTCTAATCATACTTCGATAATTGATCAAGTAATTATCTTTCACTGACATTTCTATTTTTTTAATCCACTATCATAGACCAGATCGTCTTGACATTACATATTATATCAGAATGGGTCCAGGTCACATAATGACTCGTGGCGCTGCTTGGTTTGTTTGTTCGTTGACAAGAGAGAAGACATTGTCTATCCGACACACGGTATTGTCTGATCGCTGGATCCGAACTAGCGTGCAGGATACCTCTTTCTCCTTCTATTTCTCTCTTTTTTCATAAGCCTAGCCTTAATCGTTCGTTGAATGCACTCTTTTGCTTTAGGCTCGATTTGGTCAATCACTAATCAAAACGTATCCCAATCATAAAAGATACATTTGAGCAGCATAATGCACAAAACTATATGGTCTAATGAAGAAGAACAATTTCGGTCCAAGCTTTCAGGCAGGTCCTAGTAATGAGCATTCCGATTTGGCTAAAGCTCGTATGGAATTCAAGTAGCAATGTTTCAATTCTTGCTAAAATTAAAAGGCTGCTATTCAAAGCCATGTGCTGTCCAGCCCAAAGCAACATTCAATGGTCCTCATGCATTGGGAATGTGGGAATCGCCAGTGGCGTTACTTCAGAGAGAAACGCGGCGGTACCGGCCCAATCTGTCCAGAAAACAATACGTAGTGAGTAATTCAGCTCGGTATCCCGCAAAATTGGTAATGATAGAAGCACGGATTTAGGGACTTACAGCTGCAGAATGCTACTACAAATCCGACCGAGTTCCCAGCAACGAGCACGTGGTCATTGTTCAACATATACCCAGTGGCGAGCAACAAAAGCTCAATGTCCAGAAAGAAGAGTGTGAATAACAGGATCCAAGAGCTACGACTAGCCCCGAGGGTATAGATGACGCTCAGGATAAACCAAGCCCAACCGTACATTCCCAAAGCGTCGTAGAATGTCGATTGTATGTTGCCGCTGGCATCAGTGTATGCTGTATATTAGGTCAGCACCACATTATTGACGCATCAAGTTGGCTGGATTGTTCCATACCTGCTTGGATACCCGTACCAGGTAGAAATACTGGGGAAATAATATATCAGTCTCTGTCGGCCAGAATGAGAAGAAAGGCCTGTACTCATGGCAAAACTAAGGTTGAATGCTCCATAGGATGGGAAAACTGTGGCGCCAAACTGGAAGCAATGGAAGTCAGAATTGATCTCAGATATGGTGATAATTTGGGTAAAACGCACTGTATTTCCGTTGTTGAATTCCATGATTCCGGAAAGAAATTGACAGATACCGCCAAAGCATAGCAGTACTCCAACTGCCATGTTGGTTTTTTCGATGCTTCGGGTATGCACCCCGAGCATCGAAAGTAGGAATATACCTGTGGCGAAGGAAAGGAGCCCCAAAGGAGAAGGATTCGCTAGGACACGGCGCGCGGTGGGACGAGAATGTGCAGGGCGACCCGAGGCCTGGCGATTCTCTATGTAATCACTCCTCGGGCATGCCTCAATTTTTTCGGCGTCCATGTATGGCTCAGACATGTTGAAATCCTAAGATTAAATCAAGATTGATGAAAGAACTAAAAATGAAGCCTGGCCACACGAAGTATAAGTATTGAGCACATGGGCCCTTCCCCACAAATCAATGTAGATTGAAGTAATGATTTCCCCCACAAAATAACTAGTAACTAGTAGCTAAGATTCCTGATAGTTTGTGCTGTATTTGCCGTATGCTGTGCATCATTCAGGCTTATCTCCGCATCATGTTACCACCGTCCCCACATTTACCACTATCTCCGCTCTCCGCCTCCGCTCTGATGATGATGATGATGATGATATTCTATTAACCTAATGCTATCTAGCTAGTCATCGCTGTGATAATGTAGGCGCTTCTTCCGTTAGAAGCAAGAATATGCCCGTACGCCAAACTCCACGCGGTAACGAATGACTAGAGACAAAAGAAAAAGGGCTCGCTGCCCAAACAGGTAATCGCTCACGCGTAGTAGATCCCTCGGAACCCTCGAAATCCCATAAAATGTAATCAAATCCCATAATATATTATGCCTATAACCTGCTTCCCCTTCCCCGTATTCATACGCTGGAAATCCAGCCTCAGACTCTTGCTTTATCGATTGTGTTCTGTATTGCTTATGCTGCCCTTATTCTTGACCTCTCGGCGGTCAAAAACCTTCTTGGTTCATTATATATAGCGTCTTCGCTACCTGTCTATGCTAGTCACTTCTAGCTAGTTATTTCTTCGTCCTCGTCCGGTTCTGATTCGACGTTGTAATAACGGAACTGTCCGAGAAGACCTGTTTATAGTATGAATTCGGCGATGTAGCGAGTCGCTAGCGGGTAAGATAAAAGAGCCTTATAATCCGTCGACCCTCTAAGATCCGTCCGTGTCTGGATCTTATCTATTATAACCTTTCTCTTATCTATATAGTTTAGATACTATAGTAAGATATACTACAGCGTCTATAATCTCTTAAGGTAGTTATATAGGTTAGACTTAACCGCGCTAATCTTATATAAGAAGTATTTTAATCTGATTTATATACTCTATATTTATACTAAGATAGATATATAATACTTTAGGAGACCCTCGAAAAGCTTTAATATCTTCTTATATAGGGTATTAACTAGCCTCTGGTTTGGTTTTCTAGTCTTTTCTCTTATCTACTATATCACCTACTTAGCCCTGATTTTACTTTAGACTTACTATTTTATATATACCGCTAGCTATAGTAGTTCGGGAGGGAGATAATCTAAACCTATCCCTATAAACCTCTTACTAGCCGCCTTCTTTATCTTAATATCTACTAGCTTATTACTATAAACGCCTATATATATAGGGATCTATCTAATTAAGATTAGAGTTTTAATTAAGGAAGATATAGGCGTTTAAATAGTATAGATATAGGTATAAATTATATAGAGAATATATTAGCTAGATAGGCGTTTTAGGTTTTATACTACTTAAATTATAGCTTAACTATTAGCGAAGATAACTAGTTTATAACTTTAATTATTTTAGTAGATAGTTTTAAACTTATTAAGGGCTATCTTAATTCTAGTAAGTTCTGCGGTATAGACTATAGCTTATTCTATACTTCTAAGATACTATTAGATATATACTTTATACTTAGGTACAACTATAGAGGCACTAATCTTTCTCTTATATCCACTCCTATCTATAAAGAATATTATCTTCTTAATACTTTATAGGGCGATATTATATAGGTTACTCTCTTTAGCGATAATAGTATCTATCTTTATAGTAAGTACCACTAATTAGATCTAGTTATATACTTAGATTATAGTATCTATAGAATCCTCGATAATATACTTAATCTATTCCTCCTAGAGGGCTAAAATAAACACTTATCTTAATTCCTATATACTTTCTTAGTCTCTAAAGAGAATTCCTCCTTTCTTCTACTAGAGTTCCTTAAGGGGAGAAAATCCTCTAAGGCGGACTTCTGCTATTATCTATTTTCCTAATTTTAGGTATAGGCAGAATGGTTACGCCTATTATACGCCTATTTAGATTTATATTACTATTTCCTAGATAATTTACTCTATTTATAGCTAGATTAGTAGTAGAAAGAGTTCTATATTAAGTATAGCTATAGATATACTTTTAAAGGCTCCTACGATCATAATTACTATATATTATTATATTTTAGTAAATAAATTAATAAATGACTTATTCTCTATTAGGTAATACTATATAGCTACTCTATAGAGTATTTATAGAATAACTACTGCTTAATAGACTATTTATATAGCTATAAGTATAGCTCCCTATATAGATCCTATAAGGGCCTGAAGAGCCTTAAGACTACTATTAGCCTTCCTAATAAGCTTCTCGCGATAGGTATTAAATATAAGCTCCTTATTGAGCTAGATTCTGAGGTATTTAGCGTAGGGTGATGGTTTAATAACTTAGTTTAGCGTTTAGATAGGTAATTAATCTATACCTAGATCTAGGATAATAAAGTTATAGATATCTATAGGTTATTATATAGGAGAGTATTTACTAGATTATTCGCGTAGGTTTTTAAAGTGAATAAGTTCGAATTTATCAGGTACGAATTTTACAGCGTGGCGTCATACCTATAAGTCTACTTTCTTAAGTACTTCCTTAAGGATCTCTATATTTCTTATATATGATTCTAATTCCGCTATAATAGTAATATTATCTACCTATCTATATCCTTATACCTTAGCCCTATTACCCTTCTAGAGATAGTACCCCCTTATTAAGGGCGTATTAAAAAGGAGAAAGAGAATAGGTAAGATAGGCGATCCCTATAGGATCCCTATCTCTATAGGGAAGAGATCACTAAGATATCCTAATAGCTTAATCCTAATACTTCGTCCCTAAAGGAATAATTAAATCTATAGTACAAAGTATCTAAGACAGAGCTTTTTAATATTATAAAGAAGTCTTTCGTGCGAGATATTATCATATACTCCTAAGATATTAAGAAGTAATATACTTACCTTTTTCCTGATCCCCTATATATAGTAGATTCGATTAAGGATAAGTTAGATAGTATGGTTAATAGAGATACCCTTTCGTCCTCTAAGATAGGTCTTTAGAAGGATATTATATTCCTTAACCACCTAAGAGATCCTAAGGGCGATAATTATTTTAAGGATCTTTCTAAGAGTATTTATAAGGGCGATTAGGCGATAGGATTTTGGTTAGTAGAAGTTATAGGGGCCTCCTTTCTAGAGTATAATAGTAATCAATTATTAGAAATACCTTAGATTATATCCTATATATATATATATATCGAATATTAATATAAGGGTTCTAATAAAGTCGTTAACCTAGAGAAGGATTCTCTATACTTAATTTAGGAGCCTATTAGGCCTAGGGGCCTTATCTAGTAGAGCTCTATAGATAGAGTTATATACTTCCTATTCTATGATAGGAGGGAATAGTAACTAGCTACCTATAGTATTTCTATTAATATCGCTAAGGTCCGCTTCTAAAGATTTTAGGAAGAAGATATTATAAAGAAGCTCTACCTTCTACTAGTCTATCTCTGCGAGGGACCTATCTACTTTTTAGAGTACTAGAATTATACTATCTCCTACTTAGTTATGATTCCTAGCCTATTTTAATACTTTCTAGAGGCCTCTTAGGCTATCTTTAATAGTATCCTAGATCTAAGATCGATAGCTATTATAGAGGGCCTTTTTAATAACCTTCCCCTTCTTATTTTAGTTTAAGTAGTATTCCTTATAGAGATCGAGATACTCTTTATATAGAGATATATATATTTCGATATTAAAGTTTTCGTCTTAGATAGTTTAAAGCCTTTTATATGCCTTCCTCTACTTCCGGAATAATTATCGAGTCTCCTTAATAATATATATATATTCTAGCGTCTACCCCTACTTAGCCTACCTTAATAGGCGAGCCTATAGGGTAGAATTTTATATTCCTTATTAAATGATTTTAATTAGATATTCGACCGCCTTATTAATCATCTCTAGGGATATTTCTTCTAGTAAGTATATCTACCTCTTATCTAGTAGATTCGCTAATATAAAGCCTATAAACTTCTCTATATCCATATTCTTCTAGCTTCACTACTAGACCTCCTCTACTTTATATATCTCTATATCTACTATACTATATATCAGTAGGTAATCAGAGTCTATATATATTTCTATACTCATCTTATATAAGATCATCCTTTCTATAAGCTACTAAGACGCTAGGACTAGATTAATTATAGTACTACTTTATATATCTATATAGGTTACTATACCTAGTTCTAGCTAGCTATTAAGCCTAGCTAAGTCTATTAGTACTAGTAGTTCCTCTACTTCTATATCCTCTTCTATATTATCTCCTCCCTATACTAGGTAATAAAGGTTAAAATCACTTAGTATAAGATATATTCCCTATAAGACTAGCCCTTTAAGGAGGTTTAGGCTATCCTACTTCCCTTATTTATTATATATATTAATAATACTGATTTCCCTATACTCTGTTCTTAACTATAGCTCTTATATATCTCTAGAATATATAAAGTATATCTATCTAGTAAGCTTCTTCAACATAAATATATATACCCTTATATATTCCCCCGCTTCTAATAGCTATAATAACTTATATATCTACTTTATAGGGTAATAGGTATCCTCCTTAAATAGGTTCTTCTATAGCTCCTAGATTATAATAATATCAGTAGTAATAACTATTAGATTATATATAAATTACGCCATAATAATATCTTTTAATTAGTTCATATTATATTAGAAGATAGTAAGTTCGTGATATATTAATAATAGTATAATCTAGTAATAGGCTTCTTACTAGATTATATCTTTAGTATCTAGTTTAGTTTATATCTAAAACTAGTAGTAGTTATACTAAATATCTTATCTCTTCTAGTATAGAAGCTATCTATTATATTTATAAGGTAATACTTCTATAGATTATTACTACGCTTAGCGTTAAATATTAATTAGTTTATAATATCTATAAGAGCTAAGCTACTAATTATAGATAGCTAGAACTTACTCTGGTTATTAGGTTCTAAGGCTACATATTCTAGGTTATTATTACTAAGATATTATTTAAGATCTACTATACTAACTTCCTTAGTTACCTTCTTAACTTATTCTAGGATCTATTATAACTTCTAGGACCCTAAGCTACTAGCTAAGGCCTTATTACTGCTTTAATAGGATAGGGCCTTCTAGGGGGCCCTATTACTTATCTTTTATATTAATTTTAGTATATAGATAGATTAGTAAAGAGAAAAAGAAATTCCTTTACTACTAATAATAGGAATAGCTAGCTATACCTCTATTAACTAGATACTAGATAGAGTATCTTTATTAATATCTATAGCCTCTATAATAGCTAGCTATAGCTATAACTACTAACTACTAGGTATACTTACTAGCGCTATTACTATTAATTAAGTCTTATTACTCCTCCTCCCCTATTTCTCCTTTTATACTATATTCTACTAACTAGACTATAGGCTAGATAAGCTCCTTATTACTAGTAAGCCTACTATTAGTAACTATATAGCTACTCTTATAGTTAATAGTATAGCTCTCTCTATAGGCGAGTCACTACTCTTAGTACTACTTCCTTTACTAGTACTAGGCGCTACTAGTATTCCCTATAAGCTAGTAGGCGATAGATAGAGTATTATAGATAGTATATTAATTAAGAAGTATATAGGAATAGGGTAGTAGCGCGAATAATAATAGCCTATTTCCTTTATTTTCTTAACTTCTTTTACTTATTCTAGATACTCTGTTACCTATATAGTGTATATACCCCTATAATTAGTATACTTATATTTATTTAGCGTGCTTTCAGCCTTCTATAAGTAGCTCTAAGAAAGATATTCGCTAGCGTAATATATATAGGTTAGTTTATTAGTTAGATAGGTAGTTCCTATATAGCCCTATTTCTAATAGTTATAGTATTAACATATATAAGTAATATAGTTATAGAGCATAGTAGTTAAATAGTTACTATCCTAAAGAATACCCTAGTTAATAGCGGTATTAGCCACTATTAGAGATAAGAACTCTATAATAAGCGAGCTAGACTTACTAGCTAGCGTATAGAGCTAGTTTAACCTTATGATTTCTACTATACCCTAGTCTACTTAATTAGTAGCTACTAGTTTCGAAATAATTATATCCTATACGCCCCTTAGCTCCTCTATATATAGTAAGTTAATACTAAGAGACTATATATTAATATCGTATATTATAATACCCTATATAGATAGTAGGACCTCTACTTTCTTATATAAGCTACGCGCCTACTCTTAGTATATATAGAGGATCTCTACTTCTTTAATAGAATATATAGAGAAGCGGAGATCGCCTAACTATAGCTAGCGGGATACTAAGATCTTAATAGATATAAGGGGGGTAGAGATAATAGCTTACGCTGTATAGATATATATATAGTCGACCTTCTTTATAAGTAAGGCTAGCGTCTTATATTAATATTAGCTAGCTATAGCTAGGTTATTTAGCCTAACTATTACCTTACAGTCTTAGGCGATCTTAGAGGTGGTAACGCCGGTAGAAGATAAGCTACTATAGGCTAAGAGGTAGTAGGTAGGCGCTAGCGCGCCGCGGATAATACTAGCGAAGGTAGAGGTTCCTATACGGCTAGGCCTATAGGTCTAGCGCTTAGTAGCGATCTATATAGTATTTAAATCCTTACGCATCTCTAGGGTCTCCTAGCGTAGCTGTGAAAACTCTATACACTAGTCGGCGCCCTAGGGGTTCTTTAGGAGGTCTGTAGTTAGCTCCTTAACGCTTTTAAGGTAGGTTACGACTATACTAGGGACCCTATGGCCTACCTGACTGTTTATATACTCTAAAAGCTTCTATACGTCGTGGTAAGCGTTTATGATTCTGGCGGTGGTTTCTGCGGGTGCCGCGCGACCGGCCCCTGAAAGGGTCGGCCAGGCGTTTGCCGGAGCCACCATGCTGATACGCGCTTGAAAATGGTATCAAAATGGAGCCCCAGAGGTAATTGAAAACCTCCCGTTTACGAAAAGTTGCCAACTGGCGTGGTTGTGGAGTTATTTTCAAAAGTTTGGTTTGCCAAGAGATAGTTGTTTTTTAGCGGTTCCGCCTCCGCTCTCTGCGCTCCATAACTCCGTCATCTTACAACTAGGACATGATCACACCGCATCCTTAATTTTGCCACGACTGCGACCGTTAATAAATCGGACTATACCTAACTGAATTCTCACCACCATAGCGTCGCAGAGTAGGATCCCAAGTTCATCTCCTATATCAATCTCTGTTATTTTTGGATTTCAAGCCTAAATTCTTGAATTCCTGTCACGATATGACGTCAACATCCTCCCACGGCGAGATAATCGCCCGCCTACGTCGTCAAATTGAAGATGGGAAGCCCCTCATTGGAGCTGGAGCTGGTACGTATCCCCTTAGACTTTTCTGACCTATTTTACTCATGCATATCTTGCAGGTATCGGTCTCTCTGCAAAATCAGTCGAGGCTGGTGGAGGTGACCTTGTCATCATTTACAACAGCGGTCGCTTCCGAATGGCTGGCTGCGGAAGTCTTGCAGGATTGATGCCATACAGCAATGCCAATGAAGTGGTTGTCGAAATGGCTGCGGAGGTCATTCCCATTGTTCGGGATATCCCTGTGATCGCAGGTGTATGTGGCACCGATCCGTTCAAGCACATGCCCAGATTCTTGACGCAATTGCAGAATCTGGGCTTCGCTGGTGTTCAAAATTTCCCCACTGTGGGGCTTATTGATGGTCAATTTCGGGCCAACCTTGAGGAAACCGGTATGGGGTATGACAAGGAAGTTGAGATGATCGAACATGCGGCAAAGTTGGGCCTTCTGACTACCCCTTACGTTTTCAACGTGCAAGAGGCCGAGGCCATGACAAATGCCGGCGCAGATATTCTTGTTGCACACATGGGTCTCACAACCTCGGGTCTGATTGGAGCGAAGACCGGAAAGACACTGGAGCAATGTGTCACAGACATCCAGAATATTCGGGATGCAGCTGTGCGATTGAACAAAGACATCATTGTTCTCTGTCACGGTGGACCGATCGCTGCCCCGGAAGATGCGAAGTTTGTGCTGGACCGGGTACAGGGTTTGCATGGCTTTTATGGAGCTAGTTCTATGGAGCGACTTCCTGTGGAGGTGGCTATCAAGGATATAACGGCCGAGTTCAAAAATATTTCTCTGCGAAAATGATGTACACTCAAAATAGATCTAGACATGCTATATAAATATATTATTATCATTGTTCAACTCTCACGAATGACAACTGAAAATACAAGTAGTGTTAGATAACCCCAGGGCTGCTCGGGACAAGAAATGAGCCTGTAACGAAACTTCCTTCGTAACTGCCCATTATCATCTTCTAGGAATAATATTTCTCATTGCCGCTTCTTGATCAAAAAGGAACAGCATTCCAATCTTGTGAAAAATGTACTTTTGTATCAAGCGATTGATGATTAACTACTAGGTAGGTGCCCTTTGAGTGGTCAGCTGAACTAAATAAAGATCATTATCTTCGACTTTCCAAGGTTCAGCCAGATCGAAAGCGACAGACCGGAAGAATTTATTTGACACCTGTAGTTCAGTCTCGCTCTGATAGCTCTATAGACTCTTCTCGCACGCTTAACTGTACAGTTTTCATAATATGTAACCCTTGAATACCCTCGGATGATTCAATGATTGGGTCTTCTTCTCGCTCCCAGCCTTTTACTCCTCGCTGTAATCTCCCACTACGAGAGAGCCTGCGAGACGGTGCATCCTTCTGCGCCGCAATTCTCGACCGAGAATCAGACTGAGAAGTCCCTTTTGATTCAGACTTCGACGGCCCCCGATATGTATATGATATGCCAATATCGTCCTCATAGACTGCGACGAAGGATTTGAGGAAGGCTGTCAAGAGGCAGATGACACTGAGCCCTATGTATATCTCCGTTGAGACCGTGGCAAAGGACCCAAGGAGAGTTGGATCTTTCGAGGAGAGCTGGGCTAGGATGAAGTGTAGCCGAACTGCCGCGATAGGGATGAGTCTATCATAATATGATGATATCAGCAAAGGAATTCCTATTTTAATCTTCTGATAGAGGAACCCACAAAACTCGACTCTCGAGAGCGCAAAACACCACGATCTTTTTCTTTGTCGAGATCCTGACTTTATGGATTGCAAGTGCGGCATACACAAGAAGTAGAATTTCGGTGCAAATATCGAGGGCTGTGATGACTTCCCAACGGGGGCGCTGTAGCCTGATCAGTGCTTATACTAATCTGCGATACAGACAAGTCATACCAATCCACTGCATTCAGTGATACTTATTTCAGACCAGGGATTTGAAGAACACCTAATTCCCAACAAAAGGGTGGATATTATCGTCCAGGCGACCATTACCAGAAGAATGACATGCGAAAGTCGACGTTGTATCTGGGAGAATAGGCCCTCATAGAACATGCAGGTTGTCATCTTTGAAAGACCGAGCACAATAATGGAGAAGATATCGGCAGCATAAACTATCTTCACGATGTTAACCATGTTCAACATTTGAAATTTCCCCACAAGAATTTACCTTCAACATTTGCTCTTTGCTCATGGCCTCGATGCTATTGATCGGAGTTCCCCACCCATAGTGGACCTGGCAAAACACTATGATAATCTGGATAACTGCTGCAAGCTAAAGGTCCGTTAGTCCAGAGATGACCAGCTCAAGTATTGTCATTTCACAATGGGGTGCAGAGTACTGTACCACGAGAGCTCCAAATGTATAATCATCTCGTTGCAGGCTGTTCCTATGATACGAAGAGAAGGTGCGTGCTGCGAGAGAGAACAAAACCAGACACAAGCTGAACGCAGTGATGACTACAATCAGTCCGCTATGGTCATGGTCATTATCCGTTGTAAGAGGAGGGCTCACACCCGAAGGCCATATCGTCGAAGTGGCAGACATGACAAGCTAGGAGCCGTGTGAACATCAATGGGAGGAAAATAAATCGGCGCCCGAAAGTTTTCACATTTGAAACATCAAAGGGAGGGTTAGAGGGATTTTCAAATGTTGTATCGGGAGGGAAACACAGATCGTCAAATGGGAAGCTCTTGGAGCCGAATGGTGAAAGATAATACCCCGGCGATCAACCTTTATTCGGTACAAATGCATTATTTACTTATTAAGTTAACGATAGTTATGAGTGTACCTAGTGCGCCACAATAAAACCAATGACCGGGTGTTCATGGGAAGGAAGCAGGATGTACTCCGTATACGTAGAGAACCAACCAGATTGCAAAGATTGCAGGGAATGCAGGGATTGCAGGGATTGCAATCCTTGCCGACCCATTTCATGGCTAGAGGAAACAAAAGGAGTAAAGGCCGTCAATTTAAATTTAATTTCCTTATATTAAATGGCGTTGCCTGCAGTTCCATTTCCAGACCCCTTCCAGGTTAGCTTTGAGTTTGCCAGCTCATGTTCACTTTTGGGGATATAACTATTTATCTACGGAGTACGTATGATGGAACAAACAACTAAAGATTCAGTGTAGAAAGTAGACAATGGGTTATACAGAAGTGGAAAGGACTCATCTACCCTCCCGCTCCTGTCCTAATCGGTCCAATCAGGGGGCCATAAACGGGCCGGGCCAGAGTAAAGCCAATGAACATGTTGGCCACCTGTGGAGAACATCGATCCACATGATTTGATGACCCCATAATAATGTCTTGGCAGTTCTTTTGTACTTTGTTCCCGTTCTGCTAAAAGAACCAGCATTGTTACATTGTGGCCGTTCGTTCCCCACTTAGTAAAGAAACGAACAATTCGGACCATGCAAGTCTGGCCTAGTGCCGTAAAAACATGCTCTTTTGGAAATTAAAGCCGCTCTAGGCCCCGATAAGAAGATGAAGATTATGTGATGAAGAAACGCAGCCCATTTAATAGTAATTAGCCGAAATGGAAGCTTTCGAATACTTTGCCTGTTTTTTCCGTTCCCCTCGGTGGGGCAGGACGGGGCAGCACGGAGCACGGGGTACAGTGTCAGTGATCCATTGTTTCACGGGTATTCCGGCCCTTCTATCGAAGTAGACTTTTAATACTCTACTCCGCCCCTTAATCCCTGTGAAATTGATTCCATCGCTGTCGCTCATTTCGGATTGGTATTCATCGAAATCATGGAAACCTCAACCAAAGCGACCGCTTTGGAGACGCTGGACATGGGTATTGATCACAGGAATTCAGAGGCCTCCCAAAGGGGTGCGACTGCACTGGACGACGACGAAATGCATCGCATGGGAAAGATTCAAGAGTTCAAGGTTCGTTCACTCGATTTTGCGTATATCGCACCCATAGCTAATGTTCTGCAACTTGAATCAGAGAAACATGCGACCTCTTGCGGCATTGAGCTTCGCATCAGTCTTGCAAGCTACTTGGGAATATCTGATCATGTGAGTACAATTGCGAATAAGAAAATAAAAGCCTCTCCGACCGAAAGGGATATAGAAAAAACTCACTAATTCCTTCCAGCTCGAATTACCAGGGATTGGAGAATGGAGGCCTGGCAGGCATGTTCTGGTCATACATTTGGACCTTCATCGGATTCGGATTCATCATTGCGTCTTTGTCAGAAATGGCTTCAATGGCACCTACTGATGGCGGCCAATACCATTGGGTATCGGAATTTTCCTCGCCTCGACACCAGAAGTTCCTCAGCTACATCACTGGCTGGATGTCTGTACTAGCATGGCAAGCCGGGACAGCTTCTGGATCATTCCTTACCGGCACCATCATTCAAGGGTTGATCAGTGTTCGTAACCCGGATTACGATCCTCAAGGCTGGCAAGGCACTCTACTTGTGTTCTCAATGGTTCTGGTGACATACATTTTCAATGTCTATGCCTCAGACCTAATGCCAATTATGAGTAATATTTTGATGATTCTTCATGTCCTTTGCTGGGCAGTGATTTTGATCGTCCTGTGGGCTATGTCGCCTCACCGATCAGCCGAGGCCGTTTTTGTCTCAGATTGGGAAAATCTAGGAGGTCTACCTACAATGGGAGTGAGTGTGATGGTTGGACAAATTTCAGCTATCTATGGATGTCTTAGTAAGTTTTATCTTCCTCGTATGGAGACATTCCTATGGAAAAAGCACTAACTGGCTCTCAGGCTCCGATGCTTGTGCGCATATGTCGGAAGAAATTAAAGATGCCGGCCGGAACGTACCACGGGCTATGGCCTGGGGGTATTTCATAAATGGAATCATGGCTGCCATCTTGCTGATTGCCTATCTCTTCGCCACCCCATCTGTTGCAGATTCTATCAACGACGTTACCGGCTTCCCATTCCTCTACGTGTTCAAGCAAGCTACCAACACCGCGGGAGTTAACGGATTAACAGCCATCATCTTAATACCTGTCATTTTCAGTAACATCATGTTCAACGCCTCCACCTCCCGCCAGACATGGGCTTTTGCTCGTGACAACGGTCTTCCTTGTTCTCGATGGATTGCCAAAATCGACCCTAAGCGCAAAATTCCCGTTAATGCTATCGCCCTTTCTTGCATCATCAGCTGCCTGCTTTCTCTGATCAACATCGGCTCTGACACTGCATTCAACGCCATCATCTCTGTTAACACCGCAGCTTTGATGTACACTTACGTGATCTCAATCACATGTGTGATCTGGCGAAAGATTTGGCACCCCGATACCCTGCCTGCTCGTCGGTGGGATATGGGGCGGAATTCGGGGTTGGCTGTGAACATCATTGGCCTCTGTTACTCCGTTTTCGCGATGTTTTGGTCATTCTGGCCAGGTGAGCTGCCGGTCACTGCTGAAAACTTCAACTGGAGTGTCGTGATCTTTGGCTCGGTTTTCATACTCAGCCTCTTCATGTATTTCATCAAGGGAAGAAAAGACTATTTTGGGCCAGTTTTGGACGTCAAGCACGAGGACTAGACTGGCGTATGGCTGGCCTATGTTTTGACTTGGGTCCTTTAATTTCAATGTGCTGGCTTACTTCTACCCATGAATCTACCAAAATTTATAATATCTGAGAGATCGTCCCATCTGGTGTTAGTGGGGGATACATTATATATTTTAACATTTTTATCAAGTCATAGATAATATGTAGTGCTTTCGGCAGGGGAATAAGGGTTATTGTCGTAGCCTGTAACATGGCAAGTAATTTCTAGTGGAAAGAGTCCATTCAACTAAATTCTAAGGTTAAGGAATCAAGAATGACAAAGAGGGAAAGCAAAGGATGAGAACAAAGTATAGAGTAAAGGTTTTCCTTCCCATCAGTACCGATTCAGCGATCAAGCAGTGCTATATCCTGCATAGGCAATGCCTCCGCTTTGTTTATAAACAAAACGTCTTTCGACATGATGTGACCTAAAATCAGCAGGAATAGAAGCACTGGAGCAAATGAAGGGTGTCATTTTATCCAAGCTCAAACTCTGTTGCAACCTTATCTACAAAGGAATATAAGCTAGAAGGTTTGGTCATGCTTTAAAATGATGATAATGTTCTTTTGGCATTAACATCAAGAAGTAAATTTCAAGGCTCGTGTTGGATTTATCACTGTGTATATTCATGAGAACAATTTAAAGCTAGTGAGCATCATGAAAATTAAATCTACGAGGTGTACTACATGGAAGTGGAGAACCCAGTACATAAAAGTATGTGGATGGACACTAAGGACAAGTCTCTAGAGTAAGAGAGCTCGCTGGAGGTAAGCTCCACCCACGTTTGAACACTAAATTTCTTCTACTTCCTGTACACGTGGAACATCAAAGGCCACCTGTTTATTTAAAATGAGATCCTCGTGACCGAAAGCAGCCTTGTCAACATCTCTCATTATATGTTCTACAGAATTAAAAGCGCCATGTGCTCAAGTGGCACTCCTTTTGTCTCTGGGACAAAAAAAAAATGTAGATAGCTCCACATATCATGCAGGAACCGAAGAAGAAGAATGTTCTATAAATGATACTGGAAATCATGTACGGCGTTGCCTTTGTTATGACGAGGTTTATCAACCACTGCATAGAAGCCCCGAGGGTTGCACTAATCGCCCTGAAATTAATGGGAACAGTCTCGCTCGAGAGCATGTACGGAATGCCGCCAAAGGCAGAGGCATACCCTATAGCGTAGATATAAATGAAGGCGATTGCAGCAATTGCGCCGCCATTTATATCTTCGACACCTGTGCTTGGATGTGCAACTTTGACGTACGCACCAACAACAAACAATGAGCAGATCATGATGCCACGTGCAGTAAGCAGGAGCGTCCTGCGACCAACACGGTCAACCAGAAACAACATTGAAATAGTTGCAGCAACTGATTTGACAACACCGTAGATTCCAGTAGCAAAAAGTCCAGTGTTCGTTCCTTTGACACCCAGTGATTTGAAGATCAATGGCGAGTAGTAATTCATGCCATTGATACCGGAGAGCTGCGCAATAAGCTGGCATTTTGTTCCAACAAAAATCCTATGCATGATTCTCCGGTCGGTGCATTGTTGAAACTTTCTCTTGACAGATGCCCAGCGGGACTCACCAATATTGTCACCTGCCAAGTCTCGTTCAAGTTGGATCTCAATCCGTATATCATTGATCTCTTGCTGTAAGAAAGGATGGTTGATATGCAGGTTTCGAAGCCGACAAAGGGTCTTAGAAGCCTTCTCCACATTATCCATTTTTACCAAGAACCGTGGGCTTTCAGGCAAAAGGACCGATCCAATAAGCAGTATACTGATCAGAGGGATCTGCAGCGACACGGGTATGTGCCACTGTAAGGCTGAACCAGGCGGTATGTGTTTTGATACACCATAGTTGATCCAGAAACCAAAAATGCACCAAGCTGGATCATGATTTCGAAGAACCCGATACATCGACCACGGAACGCAGCAGGTGCAATCTCTGATACGTAGAGCGAGGCGACCATGGTCAGTGGTCCCAATCCAAGACCAGTCAGCAAACCCCCTGCATAGAGTGCATTGAGGTTACCAATGAGCTCAATTGCACTTCCAATAAGGAATATGCAGGCGGGTATGATCAGGGTAAGGCGACGACCGAGAACCTCCGCGCAGGGCAGAGAGAGTAGACATGCAAAGAGGCATCCGACCTGAAAGGTGATGACGATATTGCTGGACAGTTTGTTGATTTCTGTGGTAGATTGACCAAGCAGACCAAATTTAGATTTGAATGAAGGCAAATCGAGAGTTCCGCCGATGAATGCATTGTCATAGCTGTTGCTTCTACGTTAAACGTGTACGAAACGTGTACGTGGTAAAGACAAGCTGCAACATAAAGGCCAACTCACCCAAACAAGAACCTACAGAAGCCTGCCGAAATACACGCAGAATATAGTCTCCAATTGTAGACTTCATTAGGGGTGTTCCCATTGTCCTTGAGCTTCCAAATCATTGTATGGTGCTGAGGCAATCCCTGGTATTTAGACACAAATGAGAGAAGAGTCTAGATAGACGAGAAGACCCTATGCAGCTTTACTGTTACTAATTACAAGAGTGTTAGTTTAGGATGATTTATAGTGTATAAGGTAGTTGAATGATAATAATGAAACACCTTTATTCGTATCCTAATTTTTCTCTTGATATATAATATTATGTAATATTACATAATATTATTATTATTTTTTTTGTTTTGTTTTGTTATAACAATTTTAATTTTTATCCTTTTTTATTTTATTTAAATTAGACATATCATTATTACTAACTAGTAATAATACGTATATGTATATACAGTCCAATTAATAAGTACACCGTATCAGTATTTGTTTTTTTTTAAGACCTACGGGATTTGAACCAGGGATTTTGCCCTTAGTTTAAGGTAGCCAATTTATCATATACTCACCTGTACACCACTACTACTTATTTTTAAATATTTTTAATTAATATTATATAATTATTTATTTAATATTAATTTATTTAAAACCTAATTAGTCGTTCGATTAGCATGTGTCAAGTACTTGGACAGTGTTCAGTTAGAGCCATCATCAAACTCTTTATAATTTTTATTTGGTATATACCTTTAGACACAAATGAGAGAAGAGAAGGATAGGCCGGTTTTCTAGTAAGATTTGAGTTGAAGGGTCAAGTTACACAGCCTGGAGAAGGAAGCATGGAAGTTTTGTATGCAGAAGTATGAAGAAAGAAAGGATCAAAGAGAAGAGAGGGGTGGGGATAACCCCCACTCCTCAATACTGGAAACCTTCGGAGGACACACACGCTCCAACAACCTTACTGGTGCTGGAAGGATACCAATTGGGTACGCAGAGTCTCAGTTCGTGGGGGCTTACGGTCTCTTCCATCCCCTTCCCTCTTCTGCTTCGTGCTTCAGTTTCCATGGTATGGGTCAACACATGCACTTATCATTGAACGATGACGAAGTTCAAAAGTCCAGAATTCTCTGCCCGTCCGCAATTTCAACTAATTCCGAATCATTAACAAATACCTATGCCGCACAACTAAGAGTAAGCGCGTGCTCAAGGAGTGGGGGAAACTTCCGTAGATGAGGATTGTAGGCTGCAAATGGTGACATTTAGAGCTATGTGCCCCCACGCTGAGGAGATAACCTAGTAAATTTACTCTTTTGTTGCTAGCTCTTTGATATATTTGCAAGGCGAGTGGTTGTTTACCCCGCAATAACGCTCCACTTCCCCACGTTGGATCTGTGGAAGTGGCCGGGTGGACCATAAAACCTTACGTCGGAATCAGCCAAGGAAATGGACTCATCCACCACTTTACCAGGGTACTTCTTTTCGAAAGCAAGAATTGTAAATACTTGACTTCGGAAGTGAATACTTGTCTCCTGCTTTTATAATGGATAGGAATAAATCATTATCGCTCACAAAGAGATACCCTGCCAGCTATCGAAATTCTCCACCTATATTCAAATGTTCGCTTTCTCACTAGATATAGATTCATCATGATCAACTAGTTTCATGTTTTTTTTTCGGGTAGTTTGGCTAGCTCCGACCATGGGGCAGCGCAGAAGACTTTCAGGTTAACGCAAACTCCGTTCAACGAGGCTATTCAGGAACCGCATGGGTGGTCTAACGATAGAGTCAGAGGTAACGTTACATAGTGGAAATGAAATTAAGTAAACCCCAATTAAGAATGTCACAAAAGGAGGGTTTATGTCTAGTTCAAACCGAGCATCCCAGCAGCTTTGGAAACAAAGAAGTCCTTCCCCTTGATCTTAGAAATCAGAAATCCCCAAGGTTTCCATCCAAAAATTTGGCCCGTGCCTTTACTTTCTCCAATTGGCACAATCATCATGACAGAGCCCTTTGAAGAATAGGTAGCAAACTTTCCTTGACCAAGGATTGCGGCCTTAAGATTAGCAACAACCACCGGGACTTGCTCTTTCACTTTGATTGCCGTGCGCAGTGGCTGCGTGGTAATGTCCCCGAGTGCATATATTGAGTCATCATCCGACCCTCCTGGGACACGCAATTTGTCGTCCACCTTGACCCAGCCATCGGCCGAGAGAAAGGCCTCGGGGAGGAACTGGTTGTTAGGGACCGCCCCAATAGTAGAGATATAGATATCTGCTTCAAGCTGCTCGCCGTTGTCTAGATTGACCACCCACTGGGTTTTGTTGCCAGAATTGTTGCACACAGCATTAACCACCTTGCGGGAAGGAAGCACCTTGACGCCCATTTCTGCAAGGACCTGATCCGCCATAAGACTACCTCCTTCCTTCAACATAGGCAAGACATGTTTTGTCGCGGAAATGAGAGTGATCGAAACCTCCGGTTTTTCTTTGAAAGCCTCAGCAAGCTCGCCCGCAAATTCAACACCAACTGGACCTGCCCCGCCAACGACAATACTCGTCGCCTTGGAGATGACATTTTGGATCGAGCGAATGGAGGTCTCGACATCACTGTCATCATTCAAAGGCTTGAAAGGTGCCGGCTCTCCCTGCAGCGAGGAAGCGGTCGTGCTACCAGACGCAATCACGAGATAATCGTAGGAAACAGCCGATTGTAGCGATGAAATGTTCACTGACTTCGAGGTGGTATCGATGCCGGTTACATTTCCTTTGATGAACTGAAATGACTCCTCAGAGTAGCGTTCAAATGAGCTCTCGATAGAGAGAAGGTATTGACTCGGCTGAAAGAATTCGGGTTTGGCTAGTATTCGTGGTGCCGCAATATTGAAGTAGTGCTTCTCCGAGGGATTGATCAGGACAACCTTGATCTTATCGGAGTCCGTTTTAAGAAGTCCATTTGCAACTCCAAGTCCAGCATGAGAGGCGCCGACAATCACAACGGTTTTTCTAGCCATCATGAGAAAAGTTTCGTATGGTGTCGTGGAGGGTTGATCGGAGAACAGTCCTAGAAGGATCAAAGGAGTTGTAATGAAGAAGATCAGCACTGTCTGTTGAACAGAATATAAAGAAAAAAAATTACGGCAAGATAATGCTTTGCGCATCAATTCACCTTTGTAAAAAATTCTCAACTTAGAAAGATTTCAAATTTGCTAATTATTGATAGATTGGTAACGAGTCCATTTATAATCGTCTCGTAGGTCGGCGGTCTTTTTCGGCCGCTCAGACCGCACTCTAGTTAGTTATAGAATAATGTAAGTTAGTTATTTGATTGGTCATATTGGCTTATATCAGCACATATCACATGGCTTTACCCCTTTCTATCTCTGCCCCTACAGACATACTCGTGGTATTATTGAACCCAGAAATTATCACTGAATTAATAGTTTATTTTATATACTAAGGTAGTTCCTTTTCAGAAAACTTCAAATTAAACTTCATATATGTTATTACTAAAAGGGATTTATACAGTCACTCCCTAAATTGATATGGTCACTCCCCTCAAAAAAATAGAAAATGACTTTCATTTTTTCAATACATCACATTACACACCGCCTTCGCCACCGCCTTTACTTTTCAGATTTCTAAGTCTACCCACTCACCTAACCCCTTCTGTATACCCACCTAACCCCGACCTAATCTAGTAAATAGGGTTTCAAAATAGGGTATCACTATAGCCCAGCACTCTCTGTAGTTATTAACGTAGACTCTTAAATCCTCCACACAATACAAAATTCTTTAATATATCTTCTATAGGCGCTAATAAAGGCAAATCCGTGTCTTTTAAGGATCTACTCTATAACTACGACTCTGATCTCGACCAGGAAAGCGACCCTAAAGTCCTTAAAAGCGACCCTAAAGTCCTTAAAAGCGACTATAAATTCCTTAAAAACGACTATAAAGTCCTCGAAAACAACGCCGAAATCCTAACTCTAGAACCTAAAGCTACCCAAAATCTGCCCTCCCCTCCTATAGATCAGATATTTAATATCTACTAGTCTATAATCGACTTAATTAATAACTTTACTAAGCCCTATAGTTATTCTATATCTATCCTTCGATCTAAAAAAGGCGTTACAAATCTGAAATATTACTGCGGAGCTCTTACTAGAGGATCAAATTGACTAGAAATCGACCCTAATAACCGTAAGCGCATCTGAAATAAGATTAGTAGAAACTGCCCTTTCTATATTAATCTCTAAGAGATATTGTATTTAACTTAATAGTCCTTTTCTATTACTAATCCTAACTATAACCATGGTTCTATTAACTCTTTAGTTTAGAGAGTATATCGCTAGTATACTCTTAATATAGAAAAAGAGACTATTTTAGTAGTATTACTTTAAGATCTATAACTGTAGTATATCTTAACGTAACTTATTAAGATAGGGTATTTATATATAAAGATTAGAGATATCTATAATATTTAAGTGTAGATCTAGGAAGATATCCTTAGTAGATAATTATTAATTTAAGTACTTCTTCTAGATCTTCCTAAGAATAGTAAATAGCTTATTCGATACTCTATTTATAAAGACTAGTCTCTTTTTACTCTTTTTATAATATACTAGATAAGCCTTAAACTCCTTAGGACCTCCCTATAGGTCCTTTAGATAGATATAATATATAAAACGAATCTTTATAAGATACTACTTATTAATATTATTAGATCTATAGCGACTAGAGAGTCTTTCTATACCACTTTTACGTTCCTATAGAATAAATAAGAAGAGTCCTATACCTTTATTTTAGACTATCTAAAGGAGGTTTATACTAAAGAAATCCCTTATCTAGCTAGACTAAAGACTATTTTTACTAATTATAAGACTACTCTAATAAATATAATTAATAATATCTTCCCTAAAACTAATAGGATTATCTATCTTTAGTATATTATAAAGAATATTAAAGTCTAAGTTCGTCTAGTTATTATCTAATATATTACTAGATAGGTTTATAATAGGATTCTTCTAAAAGATAAGATTAAAGAGTAGTCTTTAGCGCTATAGTAGGAGTTTAAGGATAATCTTAATAAGGTTTTCTATTTCCTTACTATTAAGGGCTCTTAGAAAAATTAGCGTATCTTTTACTATAAATAGGATCGACTTAGATTTAAGGATATTAATAATTATATTTCGAAGGTCTAGATTAAGGGCTATAGTGAGAATTTCATAGCCTATTATACTAAGATATATCTCTATCTATCTAAAGTAGTAAATTCTTATACTAAAGAAGAATATTAGGCTTTAAAGTAAGACTTAATAAAGACTAGAAGTTGCCTTTTAAGGACTCTTAGATCTTTTTAAATCGTTATAAAGGCGTAGTTTACCCTTATTTAGTAATAGCTAGTAGACTAGGTAGTCTATAGGCACTCTTAGATAGATCCTAAAGCTACTATTATGATTCGTAATATTATTAAGTTTATTTCCTAGAAAGCTATTATAGAGGTATTAGTAACCTTTAAGACCTATCTACCCCCTAATAAAAACCCTACTAAGATCCTAATCCCTAGTAATAGTTATAAATAGTAAATTCGGTTTCCTTATATCTATTTTAAAGGGACTAGCGGGTCTAGAATTCCGTATATCTATATAATTTTAGTCTCTTAGAGAGATAAAGTACTACTAACTAAAGACTAATTCTATTAGTACTAGTATCTCCTAAGTCCTAAAAAGATAACTAACAGTTCTCTTATAGCCCCCCTAATTAATATATAGTATCTAGTTTGAGAACCCTATATAGTAATTCGACTAAAAGGGCGACTAGCTAAGACTAGTAAGTCTATAATATATAAAGGACTATAACTAGATAGGCGGAAGTTATCCTAGTTTAAGATTATAGACCTATAGTAAGATATGCTATAGAGAGATAATAATCGGCATAAGACTTAATTATAGGAGGCCTAATAGATATAGCGGTCTAAGGATAAATAGTAATTTTATAAAGGTATTACTAAAGAGTACTTTATATAATAGGATAAGACTCTTAAGGTAGGTCCTAGTTAACCCTAGGGATAGAAGAAGACTCTAGCGAAGATACCTAGAAAGCGTAAGAATCTAATAAGTCTATTGAAAAGAGGCCCTAGTCAGCTAAGGAAGGCTAATAGAGGTATAGTACTAGATATGCCGGACAGCATAATAGGTATTATAAAGTTTTGATAAGCGCGGCGGACTCGGTAGTCTATATATATATATAGGGGGGATTTAGAAGGGTCTATATAGAGGTCAAATTATCAGTATAAGGGACTCGGAAGTTTATGCGGGGAACTGCGGGGAACTCGGAGGGCAGCGAGGTAGACTTAGATAGCGTGTAAAGCGTTCAAATAACGTTAAATAACAGCTTTTAAGTATTGATTTATATGAATCTCCAGTATGGTAACCGAAATTCGCTTATATCGAAGCTTGTGTGGGCTTGTCTCCGCGGAGTTGGTAGAAATAATAATATGTGTCAAAACAAAGTTGTTGTGGGTGGCAGTAAAAGTGGCAGAAAAATATTATCTACGATGACCGGGTGGAACTTTTGACATTTCGTAATTTTTCGAATTTAGTATAAGGGGAGTGACCATATCAATTTAGGGAGTGACTGTATAAATCCCTTTACTAAATACCAGATAGACCATTTTTCAATTCATTCGGCACTTCGCCAAGTGCATCACAATCTCCGATTTAAAACGCGCCCAAAAGAATATCCTGTCTTCCTCCCAGTATGTTCCTTCTTCGGACTATAACATCTCCAGGTACCGTTCTAAAGAGTTGACGTGACTGGTTAGATATCCCTAAATTGCTGGTGAGTGGACCCAGTTGTCAAGATATCTAACTTACTTGCCAGCATCCATCGTGCACTGAGGGCTCGAAGTGATCTGATGAATATCGAATGTTCTCGGTCTTCAACGGCAGAGAATTCCGCCTGAGGAATCAACTTTTGTCCTAAAGCTGCGTAGTATATGGCGCTGATCACCGATGGCGGTATTGAATCGAGAGAAAGGCTGAAGTTCAGAGTGACTTCTCCTAGGTCATTGCATATCGCTGTCATAGCATGGCATAACACCTGGACATTCAAAGGGTAGGGGTAATCTTCAAAAAATTCGCCGCACTTCTCGCGCAGATGGAGTGAAAGCATTAATGCAGCCCTGTAAATTGACCAAAGTTGAGTTGAGAAACTTATTGTAGATGGAAAAGGAAATAAACTGACCCAATGCCTGTGGCAAAGCCTCCAGTAAGACGACTGCACAAAGTATCCCCAGGTTGCTTTTGCATCTGTATCAACAAAAATTCTTCCAGAACATTGTAAATGTCGGATGCCTTCGCTATTCGTATCGTGTTATCTGAATGATTCTCACGGATCAAATCTTGAACTTGTCCAAGAATTCTAGCCGCGTTTGCCTCACACCCGTAGTACCATACACCTCCACTGCCACAATCTGACGAAGTGAGTGAATCAGTGGTATGAAGGGTACCATTCCATGGTTGGTATTGTTGTGGAAGGTTCTTTTCCGGGGCTGGGTTCTCTACCGCAGGCGGTCTCATGGTTGCCAGTGATTCCATATTGATATATCTGAACGCGTATTGGTTAGTAATGGATTGCACACTAATTAAATTGAAGTGGTGAAGGATGATGACCTATCTAACGCAACGATAGCCCACCATGTGCAATTCTTCTCCTCATCCATGCTCTGATTTTCTCCTGTCATACTTGAAGGGGTCTCTGAAGCTTGATGGAGTCCAAGTAGGTAAGCTAGCATCGCGCATGATCCAATGGTGACATAAGACATATCAGCAGCTCCTTGGGCGTGTTCGTAGAGAGCTATCAGAATCCCGGCTTGCACCAACTCTATCGAAGGGCAGGACAGCGACAGAAACAGGGAGAACTGATATTTTGTAGTCAGATATAAATGGGATTCGGTGGGCGACAATCCATCATCGCTCTCGAATGGATTAGAGATAACAAGTAGCATAGAAAAAAACAAAAGGGTAGAAGCTGCGGTGGGATCCCCCTTCTGAATTATCGGGACTGCATTCAAGACCCGCTTTTTGGAAACGATAGGCAGCGAGCCATGGATTGTCCGAAAGTACTTATGACTTATTTGGACCAGTGATGAATTTCTCTCTTCAATAAAGCGCATCAAATCCATTGTGCAAAGAAAAGCACGGTACGATGGCTTGAGAAGACCGGGCTTGATTTGCCAATTTTGCATCTCGGAGCTTTTGGCTGACTCATCCCTAGCAGGATCAATCCCAAGTGGAATAGGCTCATTCTTTTCTGTATTTTCCGTATTTTTATTTTGAAAAAGTTTCGTTTCGATCTTGTCAAGACGACGAAGTATTTCGTCAAGCTTATATTCCAAGCTAGAGCTCAGACCAGGGGTCGACTCATTGTATTTGCAGTCTAGGGAGAGTCTAGGATTCTCTATCAGTGAATGTCAAATGTTTTATATTTGCCAGATCAGTCCTTAGGAATGACAAAAAAATGAGAATATCATTACCTAGAGCATCGACTGCAGCTTGGTAGCGCTTTATCGCATTTCTTCTTGCTTCCTTTGCATCGGACGCAACTTTTTCTAACTGGATGATTCTCAGCATCCGATAGTGATCCAGAGACCATCGTGATGATTTGGCTTAACAGAGAAGCACCCTTTTGATGGTTTTACCAAAATACTGTTCCGTTTCTGATTGGCGTATGCTTCCTGGGTTTAGAGTTTCTGTCGGTTGCTTGTAGAAGCTATAACAATTCTTTCAAAGTTTGATCCTTCTTCCCCGGCTGAAATATGACAAAAAAGCAGTTCCAAAATGTAGACAGGTGTGCTCGGATTGGTCGAGATAGTCATGAAGTTGGACTAAATTAGCGAGGTCACGTGGTGACTATCCTTAGTAGTTAAACGCCCCTTCCCCGCGTTCTTAGTGCATTTAGATGCCAAATTTATCTATCTTGTTCCACGGCGCCCTCGCAGATTTATGCGCCCCCTGATTTCAAATATTTTGCTGCAAGAAATGACATCGTCTACCCTATAGTTGATTCCTTCAGAATGGAAACACCTTAGGGACCGCTGATCCCAACCTGCGAGTAAGACGAGAATGACATATCCAAAGCCTAACAGTCAGGTCAGGTTTCCTGACTAATCACAATGTATTGGTCCGGCAGATACTGCTGGACACGTTGAAACTTTTGTAGTGGCAAAAAAAAATGAAGAACTACGTGTCCAACGCGGCCAGTTGCACACCCCCGGACCGCCAGAAGTAGTTCGGACAGATGGCTCACGTCAACTTCTTGGGAGGAGAATCTCACCTTTTCTCAAATGAGACCAGACAGTGAACACAAAAAGAGTGATCCCAGGTCGCAGTCGCATTTCACCCAACCCCCGGCTATAGTAAATCTGCCGAAGGTAGACAGCTTCTTCTCAGCCTGCCGATGCAGCTTGCATGGAACATGTCGCCAAACCTGTCACTGCCGCTCAAGGTTGGTGCGCAACCACACATATATGCCCTTGTCCTACCCGCAGCGGCCATTGTGATAGACGATACCCATAATTCTGTGATGGATACCTCTCATCTAGTCATTCAGCGAGTGGAACAGAATAGTGTATTTGCGCGGGCAGCCAGTGTGTCTATGGGCGAAAGCGAGGGAGGTCACTTCTTCAAGAACGGCCAGGTTTTGCCTGGATTGGTTCCGACCTGCATGCTACCACGCCCCAAGTTCCAACAAGCAGCCGGATTCACTCGTCTCTTCCAGGAGATTTATCCCTACCTCGTAACTCCTGAGCAAATTATGCGCTGGACGGACAAGCCAGGTCCTGTTCCCTTTTGCATGGCCTCCGACGTGGTATCTGGCCGGCACCGATGCGTCATAACTGCCGGCAACTTGAGTTTTTGGTCATTAGCTGTGTTTTGTATTGTAAACAGTGTTAATGGGATCCAGAGCTAGAGGTTGAAAATAAAGAGATAGAACGTACAACATACGACTGATTGATTCAATCTTTTCTTTCTTTTTTTCCCTTCAACCTTGAAAACTCATATTTTCTTGCTGAAATTCAACAAGCTCCGAAATCATATAGTAGAGCATCGTCCATAATTAATTAAACGAATTACGCTAACGACAACTGTTATGTAGTGACCGACTGTAGTAAGCAAAAGTTTTGACAGCAGAGGATTCCTCACATCAATAGAACTTCAACTATGGCTGGACCAGCCACAATATTATCATCACTCACGCCGCTCATACTGTTCGTCAAGACAACATAGCTCTGACCCTCGACACCTCCAGGAATATTGACGACGAATTGACTGTTACCGAGCGATTTCAGAGGTGCATAGACAGGCCCAGTGACCGTGATAAATGCCGCTGACAGATTGCTGGTATTGAAACCATCGGTACCAGCCACCAACGTCGCTGTGGATCCGTTCATAACATTCCCACTAGGGACCATTGTTAGAGAGGGGAAGGCCTTCACTGGAAGCTGCGGGTTGCTCGATGGACAAGAAGTAATGAAAGGTGAGGCAACAGTGTAAACCTCATTGAAACCAAGTGGACTATCGAATGGCTGCGCAAACGGAATCTGGCCTAGTGCTGCACGAAGATAGGCATTGTGGCGGGCCTCTACAGTGAGGATACTCCCTGCCGCGGTAAGGTATGTCTTATTGGCGATTGAAGCAGCCGCTCCAAGGTAAGCACTCACTCCGACCCCTAGTCAGAAATAATCAGAATCTGCTAACAAATACAACTGAAATCGACTGAGAATTTGTGAGTAAATACCCTCTAATACATTCGCAAGCGAAATGAAACTTTTTGGGTCGGTCGCTGGGAATGAGTAGCTGCATTGTGCAACCGCCGGGAAACCAGCAGCTAAGAAGAGATCATCAGCACGTTCTCGGAAGTATTAAAATATTTTTATTCACATACCATTCAGTGCGCTTGTCAGGAACGCCACATGAGTCTGCTCGTCGGAGGCAACCTCTTGCAAATTTGCATAGAAGGGATCTGGAAACCCAGCATTCAAAAAGGCCTCATGAGAGTAGTTTTGCAGGCCCTGTTGATAAAAAGTAGCTTCAAGATGTTCAAGTGTCAACGCATAATTGAGAATAGTTGCTATTCATTACCCCCGCTTAGTATAGAACAAAAGCTCCTTTCGCGATAATGAGATGATTTCTTTTAGATTAGAAGACGTACCATCATTGATTGCACGTTTTTTAATAATTGCTCCTCCATGGACAATACCAATAGCAGCTCCAAGCATTGCACAACTGCTAGGCTTCATGGTAAATAAAGTATCTCTTGCCAGATAGGTTTGGATACTGAGAATCACGGACACGATGTAAATAATCTTGACTGAATGATAACATCAACCTGGCTGAGCCCGGGCGCAAAGACCAAATTTATAATCGCCCTTAGATTTACTAAGATCTTGCTGTCGTCAAATCACTCTAGAGCAATCCATTTAGGTCAGTTGATGACTTTTGTGAACTACCTTGCCCGGGAATACGAAATTCATGGACCAACTCGCAGGTTCTCCATAGATTTATACTTCATTTTCACGTCATCACTCTTGCTAATGCAAACAATAGAATAACTATACCTCATATAATGAGAAAAATTTCGAACAGGTGATCCATTTTCAAGTTACCAAGGGTCTTTTTCGTAGATGGAAAAATAAGTTCTGGATGAAATCTATCACTGAATTGGAATATCTTAATGTGAATCTCAGAGGGGCAAAGTCTAAAGCAAGAATTGATAAGTAGAATACTGGTCTCCTGAAACCGGATTATGAGAAGCGCTTTTTAATTGGATTATCAGAAAAAAAGGAAAATCTGGTTCAGATATGAGCCAACTTTATAATGCAAGAATTGTAATACTTGGTCGTTTAGCAATTAACTTCGACGGCGATACGATCGAAAGAGCGAGAGCGAGAGCGGTGGGATCTTGGGTCATTTGACATCATCCCTGGTAAAATGTACTGTGGATTGACCCTGCAACTAAAGATATCCAATTGCTAGATCTGACACAGATATTATTTTCAAGGTACTTGTCACAGACAAAGCTATTCTTGTCTTAGCGCTACCATGTGATTTGTTTGTTGGCAAGGAAGTAGCGCAGTTGCCTCTCCGGGACATGACCATGCAAGGTACCGGATTAGGACTCGTACAAATGATTCCAAGGTGAATTCCTGTCTCTTTTCTTTCTTTCCTTCTTTAGATTCGACCCTTTCGTCGAATGGACTCTTGTTCTCAAATTGACTTCTGTTACAGTCCGGCTTGAGAACACGTCCTCACAAATTCCACGAATTAGGTCGGCCGTGGAAAATAAAAGTTGAGTTCTCATACTGGACAAATTGGTATTGGTTCTGGCTGTACGTTGATGATTTTCTCGGCATGTGTGAGTAGGTATGTAAAGCAAGGCTATCAGCGTAGCGGCCCAAAACGGATTTTTTACGCATGTCCCTGATGACTGGTGGAACGGCAATTTCTCCACGTACCCACTAGATTCTTCTTGTACAGCCTAACCCATATGCAGGAACATGCCCATGGTTCTGAATTCAGTGCCTCCCTACAATATCAAAATTTCAAGTGTTTGGTTTCGCTACGCATTGTTACATCTATGTATACTATACGAGTATACCGAACGTGGTCGATATACTCGTATAGTACACGGTAGATGATAGGGTAGGTGCTGGTGTAGATACTGGAGTAGATACTGGAGTAGATACACTTGAGGCTACCTGGGTAGGCTATAGGGAACATGATTTAGTTAACTCGAAGCAATGGGCATGTGCAAGAGTAATTTAGAGGGTACGTGAAGCAATTCCCGCTAGAACTTTGTAATTTGCGCCAATCGGGCCAATATAGACCTGAGTTCATGAATAATTTATATTTCCAACCTGTTCGGAGCTAGCGGACTTTGGTCATTAACCCTTGTTGGTAGACTTAGTTTAGTGACACATTGCAAAGGAAGAAAAGTATAACCGAAAATCAAGAAGCATAATAAGCGGTAGAATCAATTAAGGGAATGAATGAAGAAAGATGGGAGTTGAAAAGAACGTGTCAAAATGAAACCTTGCAAATCCAGACAAATGGTTCAATTCATAGTCGGCAACACAAGGTCCATCTTCAGGAGACCCCATTGCAAGACACATTGAAAGAGATCAAGAGTTCTCTAGTCGAAGTGGATAATACAGTGCACCTAATCCGCGCCAGAGGCAATGTGGACCTCAACCGAGCCCGCGGTATTATCCTGCTTGATGTAAACCAGGTCCAGAATGTCATCACCGTTCCAGTTGTACATCATCCAAGTTCCATTATCCTCAACGGTGAAGGTGGTAGGCACGCTCTGAATAATGGTCTGATAACCCGACGCGGCCGAAGCAACATTCACTTCGACATAGCCAGAGGCCGTGTTGATGTTCTGGATGTAAAACAGATCATAGGATCCATCCATATCCCAATCAGCCAGGAGCCAGGTACCGTCGTTGCCAATGGAGAAGCTTGACACGGTTTGACTAGTCAGTGTGGAGTATGTAGCAGCTCCCGATGCGACGTAGACCTCAACGTAGTTGGAAGCCGTGTTGCTGTTCTGGATGTAAACAAGATCAAGCTTGCCGTCTCCATCCACATCGATCATTTGCCAGTGACCATTGATCTGCACATCGAACACCGTCTGAGTATTTTCAAGGAGATAAGATTGGAAATTCGATGCACCAGAAGCGACGCTGATTTCCACTTTGCCGGAGGGGGTGTTTCGGTTCTGGATGTAGATCAAATCCAGGGTTCCATCGTTATCATAGTCAGCCAGCAACCACACTCCGTCGTTTTGCAAGGTGAATACAGAGGTTTCATCGGAGATAATGTAGTCATATCCGTAATTGGATGGAGACACTTGGACCTCGACGTTGCCAGAGCTGGTTCCGATGGTTTGGATATAGGCGAGAGCCGGTGAGGTATATTCCTCGCCACCATCATAATAACCATAGCCGTAGTCGTCGCTAAACGTGTAGGGCACCATCAGCCACGTACCATATTCGGCGGGCGCTGGGAAAATAGTGCCTGTCTCCTGCATACGGTCTTGGTATACAGAGGCTGTGGCAGATTGAATATGCCATGCCGTTTGGCACAAGGCGAAAAGATAGGTCCGACTATGCATTGTGCAAGATGAAGAAAAGAATGGGTTAAAGGAGTGACTGTCTTGCCTAGACACGGCAGATGGATGGGAAAAGAGCGACGAGGATGTAGGATGAACGATTTATTGAGGAGTGACTTTTTTTTTTTTAACATCATCAAAACCCGTCTAGTTGACTGTGCGCTGGGGGGAGGGTTCTTGGAACAGCATTTCTTGCCGTTTCCCGTCAAAGCTCTCGAGGGCCAGTCGGTTCTCATTACCCGACCATTTCTGTCTTCACAGGAGAAGATGTGGCGTAAGTGGAGAAACAATAGTTCTCAGCTCGTCTAGAAGCGCCATAGAAAGAAGTATTATTCACTGTTTACCGTTTTACCAAGTTATCAACCTCTTCCATTATCCCCCGCTGCTAGTAGAGAGAAATCTCCATGCTGACCAGAACTTCAGTATCTTTAAAAAAACCCTAACCGGTAATTCATAAAGGATCTTTGCAATCGAAATTAGAATCCTTAAGTATTTAACAAATAAAACTGAATCCCCGAGACAAGCGTCCCGGAAAAGGCCGAAAATGGAGGGAGATAAAGGTCCCGCATTTGAAAGTGGGGAAGTCCACGAGCAAGAATTCAATACGAAGTACTCTGTACCGATGATTCGAATGAGTTTTCTCTTTTTCCGCACTATGTTGGAAATAACTTTTTTCTTTTTTTTTTTTATGGGTCTGTTTGAGCTGTTAGTCGGCTCTGAGGCTTAGCCTTTGCTTAAGCGTCAGATAGTTGGAATCAAGCGGCGAATGACAGGGCCCCACCCAGAACCGTAAGACAGCGCCCCGCCCACGCTAACCAAGTTCTTTCAGGTACCAGGAACAGAAACAGGAGCAGGAAAGTTAAAAGTGGGATGAGCTCCATAGTTACGAAGGGAATCAAGCTCCAAAAGTGCTAAGTGTGGCAGTCTCGGAGTTTCCGAAGTCACCAAGATTGATCAGTCATGAGTTTTGATATGGTTTCCAAGTTGCACGGTATGCATTACCTCATAATCAGGAGTCACTGAGTTAGGGTCTCCGATCGGAAAAGGGGCTCACAGAGACCCTGCATCAGGACCCTGACACCCTGAACCCTTGTAAGGGTCTTCCGAGGGTTTTGTGATTGTGATCCTGTCGGGTGATTTTCCCCGACAGCACACGCTCACTGGTAGTGGAGTCCCTAATTTACACTATGACTGGCCAATCCTGGTTCGCTTTCTCCACTCAACAACGTTAATCGATCATAATAAAACGTGGCGTCGATCGGACTGGCCGAGAGTCCGGTCCTCGGCCATTTTTGCTTGTTCTGAAAATTCCTGACCCTCATGGTGGAGATAATTTCGGCAGATTGACTTGTTTACATCTTTCGTATTTGTCGCTGTCGTGAGGCGCTTGCACTATTCAGCCACAGAATGTCCAGGAAATATCCTCAGCGCCTTAATATCATGGGAAAAAGAAATAGCACAAAATAGAAATTTCCCTCTCTAGGTTAGCTCATAGAACATGGACCAAAAATGTCCGAATCATTGGAGTCGGTGGAAATGACCGCCCACAAGATCGATCCCTCTTTTAAAAGAACCATAGAATCATGAAGTCTTCCGAGAAACGTTTCTAATTCCTCTAGTTGTTTTCCCCGTCCTTCCCGAGAGGTCTGCCTCTCATTACACTCTTTCATTTCGTTCACTTTTTCCCGCATAGCCGCCCGTTATGCGGGTTACACGCTCTTTTCTGGCGAGCACTTTGCTGCTAGCAAGTGTCTCAGCCACTGCTCTGGACGCTCGTACTCAGGGTACTGGTGACGATGATTCCAAAATCACCACCGTGACCAAGACCAATTGGCATACTGTGTGCCCCTGCACTACCGCTCTTTTGTCCTCTCCTACCTCCGGTCTAGTGGAATCCAACCCGGGACAGTCTGGCGATTCTATCAACAAATCTGGCACTGAATCGGGCTCTGACTCTAAGTCGGGCTCTGGCTCTGAGTCGAGCTCTGGCACTGAATCAGGCTCTGGCTCTAAGTCGGGCTCTAGTAATGAGTCAAGCTCTGGTTCTGAGTCAGGCTCGGGCTCGGGAAAGCAGTATACTACTTCGACTGTCTATGCCACTAATATCCACACTGTCACCGCTTGTCCTTCTACTGTAAAGGATTGCCCAGCCTCGGACAAGTCCACTTACGTGACCACCGAAACTGTCATTGATTATACCACTGTCTGTCCCATCACGGAGTCCGCCACCCGAACCGGTGCTGCTGCTGGGAGTGTCTCCGAGACTGGTGGAGCCGGGTCTACCCAGCCCATCACTGGCGCTGGGGGTGAAGAATATACCACTTCTACCGCCTATACTACTAGTGTGCACACTGTGACCGCCTGTCCATCTTCCGTTACCGACTGCCCGGCGTCTCAGAAAACAACATATGTGACTACGGATACGATCATCGACTACACAACTATCTGCCCCATCACTGCCACTGCCACTTCTACCAGCTCCGGCGTTGGCCCTACCTCAACTGGCTCTGGCTCTGGCTCTGGCTCTGGCTCTGGCTCTGGCTCTGGCTCTGGCTCTGGCTCTGGCTCTGGCTCCGGCTCTGGTTCTGGCTCTGGCTCCGGCTCTGGTTCTGGCTCTGGCTCTGGCTCTGGCTCTGGCTCTGGCTCTGGCTCTGGCTCTGGCTCTAACTCTGGCTCTGGATCTGGCTCTGGTTCTGGCTCCGGCTCTGGCTCTGGCTCTGGTTCTGGTTCTGGCTCTGGCTCTGGCTCTGGCTCTGGCTCTGGCTCTGGCTCTGGCTCTGGCTCTGGCTCTGGCTCTGGCTCTGGCTCTGGCTCTGGCTCTGGCTCTGGCTCTAACTCTGGCTCTGGTTCTGGTTCTAGCTCCGGCTCTGGTTCTGGCTCTGGCTCTGGCTCTGATTCTGGCTCTGGTAGTAGCTCTGGCAGTATCACTCACTCCAAGTCGCCTCAGTCTTCCTCAACTCCTCTGCAGACCTCTTCAGGCAAACCCAGCTCACCTTCTCATAGCTCTGAGTCTGGAAATGGTAACGGCAAGGGCTCCAGCTCTGGCAAGATCACTCACTCAAAGTCACCTCGACCTTCCTCAACTCCCCTACGAACCTCTGCTTCAAGCACACTCAGCTCGCCTTCTTATGGCTCTGGTTCTAGCTCAGGCATTTCAAGAAGTACCACTCAGTCTAAGTCACCACAACCTTCATCGACTCCTCTTCAGGCGTCTACTTCTGGTGCGCTTATCTCCCCATCTCGCTCTATCAAGCCTACAAGCTCCACTCCTGTGATCAAAACCAGTGCATCCGCATCCCCTTCTGCAACTCGTGAACCTTTAGTCTTGTATGTTGAGCCATCCCAGTCAAAGCGGAAACGTCAGACATATAATACCGCTGTTTTGATCGGTGGGGGTTCACTCACAGCCAGCTGTGCGGATGCAGATCGTTTCTATCTCAATGGGGGACATCTCTATGATGGAAACTTGATGGTTTCTGCGGTCAAAAATGCATCCAGTGCATCATTCGTGGGAAGCAGTCGCCCCGGTCCTGTTCGAGGCACTTTCGCTATTGTAGACAGCATCCTCTCTTGGTCAAATCCCGGGTTCACCAATGGCGAAGCCTCGTTCTGCGTCTCTGGAAACACTGTCCTAGCTGTTTTCAGCGGAGATGTGCCCACCGGATGTGCCCCTGTTACTATTGCTGCCGTCAGTTACTGTAAGCATCTGTTTATCGCAAGAGGAAACCGAGAAACGAAAACTAACAACTTCTAGCCCAGCTGTGTTCCGGAGGCAGTGCGTCGACCAGTCTTAGCCCCATCAGCTCACCTACACCCTCTTCTACCGCCCTTCCAAAGTGCTCTGCCAAGTCTGACCCAGAGCTTAGCACCAAGGTCCTACCCGCTCTTGACCCCAGCGTCGATGGATCCTCCCTCCTCAACCTGTCTCCCTCGATGTATGCTACTCTTTACTATGCCAACCCCAGCGGTTCCACCATTCTCCAGGTCACCTATAATATGCTCTATCCCCAAGTGACCCTGGAGAATTCGTACAAGATCGCCACTGTGACCTGCTCCGGCAACGATTTGACGGTCACGGTAACCACTGCTGCGGCTTTCAACATTGTCAGCCAGTGGCCCACAAAGAACTTCATCCTCATCACCAACTCCGGCAGCTGCAATTCAGCCTCACAGAGGGGTGTCTACATGGTTAACTCATACAGAACTGACGAGTCCAGCCTCACGATTACACTTGGTGTCACCACTAAGGTCTGGGCCGATGTATCAGACACCATGGAGGTCGCCTACGGTAGCGGGCGCGTGAATTCCACCAGCGTATCGTACACTCCCTCGTGCACGGCATCTTATGCTGCAGCCAGTAGCACTCCGTCTGCAAGCTCTGGCTCCGTCAGCTATGAAAACCTGACGCCCGAGGAGAAGAATATTGTCGCCTACCTGACACAGAACAATACATACGATGACAATGGTAACATTGCAGTTACTGTGCCCGCTATCATCGCCAATGCTATAACCTCCGTCTATAACCCCGACTCCAACTCCACACAGCAAGCAGCACTTGAAGATGCCCTGCAAAACGCGGGTCTCCCGTCTGCAGATACAATGTGGAACAAGACTGCTAGCGATCTTGCGGGTCACTGTTCTAACGGGGCCTACGTTCCCGCGACAACTGTCTACACCAAACGTGCACCAAAGTCACCCCGGTCTCATCCCACTAGCCCGCTTAGCGGTCATCATCGGTCTATGCTTGCCAAGCGCTGGGGACTCGATGACGAGTCGTGGTGGAAAGATCTTTGGGATTTCGAGTGTAGCGATCTTGTGAAGGACATTCTTGATGCCTTGGACGAGGAGGCAGGGGCTATGGCAGAGCTTATCTGCGACTTGAAGGATCTATACGATGATGTCGAGGAGGCCTATGCCAATCGTGATGCTATTAAGTGTACCTGGTCGGGTTGCTACCTTAATGTAGTCACTGCAACCTATTGGAACTTCACCTCTACCGCGAGCGTGGAGGACTCGCTCCCAGCACAGCCACTGGAGTACTCTTCAGTCGGTACACTAAGCTGCGTGGACTGCGGTATCACTATCTCCAACCTTGAATTCGTGGGAAGTGTCATGATTGCCACCTCGACAGGTAAGGTCATGAGCGCCTTTATGACGCCTTCTATGAGCTGGACTGCAAACCTCGTCATGGGTCTCCAAACTACGGACGCTTGGTCCGGAGAGTGGACGTATAATTTCGACACCATCAATTTCGATAAGCCCATATCAGTCCCTGGAGAGTTTACTATCACTCCGTCTGTAATGTACAGTCTGGGACTTCAATGGTCTACTACTGCTGCTGTTGATTTCACCGCGGGCGCTACAATCAGCGTGAATGATGGCACGCTCTACCTGGACATGGCCAACAATGCTGCATCCAAAGCTGCCAATTGGTCTCCCACGGTGGATTACACTTACCCTGTCTTCTCTAGCTCTGCAGACGTCTCGTTTTTGCCCATTTTGAGAACATCATTCGCTATCGCAGTGGTCGTCGAAAACGCAAACTATGGTCAGCAGCCCGTGTATATCAACTCTGACACAGCCATTGGATTCAACGCTGCCCTCGTTGTAGACGATGGGGAGTACTGTGATGCTGGTCAGCTCGAGATGACTTCCTACTCCAATACCAACAATGCGGTCCTCTTCACCGGTGGCTCCACCACTGTTCTTTCTCAGTCTGGAGATGTGTCGGGTCAGACCAAGTGCTTCAATGTACCCAACGAAATCCCTACTACAGACGAGGTCAATTCTCTTCGCAGCGTTGGTGGTGCCTTCTGTACCTCATACCTCGGCTACGTGGCTCCCACCTCGGTGGCATACGGTGTTACAACACGAACCGGACTCTCGACTGCGCAGACCACCGTGCCGACGGTTATCTCGACCACTTCCACTGTCTACGAGTACCCCACCGTCACCAGTGTGTTCACGCAGACAACCACGGTCGATTCTACCTCTTACGTAACTGTCTCCGGCTCCCAATCTCTCGGTGATTCGTACATGAAGAAACGAGCTCTTGCAACCGACTCCCCTATCAAGAAGAGCTCCGCCTCTCATGACAACAAGAATGCCGCTCCCCAGCCCACCAAGGCTGCTTCAATCGCCAAGCGTACTGTCTCCGAGCCGGCTATGATTTCAACCTGGGACTCCAGCAAGATTTCCCTCGCCTGTTCCCAGGTCGCCACTGGCACGACTACAACAACTTTCTACACTTCCACCGCTACTGCCTACTCCGGCACTGTCACAAATACCGTCTACAGCACTATAGACACTCTCGGAAGTCTTCAAACTGAGACATTCTCTCGGGTCGTGATCTCCCAAACTGCCACCACCGTCACCGGCGCTCAGGTGGCTACAGCCACCACTGCAGCCAGCTGTCCTCTTCAAACACAGGTGTCCTGCTTCACTATCACTGCTACTGGTCCCGATCACATCAACGGTAAGCAGCTCTACCTGTCCAGCAACAACTCCGCCCCCGTGTGGGGTGGCTGGGGTGCCGGGTACGAGATAGGTACCTTCTACCTGACATGCGCGGGCGATCTGGTCTCGCTCCCCTCCATGGATGTTCTTGTTTCCGCGGAAGATATGTGGGTGGAGTTTGACAGCTTCTCGTCTGCAACCTCCAAGCAAAGCTGTTCAAAGGATACTTCATCTGGCATTCTCAGCTGCGGGAGTGGCTGGTATGCCACCACACCTGTGGCGCTCCGCTATACCGATTTCCGTGCATACAGTGGAGATTGGCAGCCTGTTTGGAATGATGGAACGAATGAGGATACTTTGACGCCTGTTGTGTTGACTTATACTACTGTGGACTGCCCCTGTCAGTATTAGAGGATGACTTTTTGTCTCTTCTTTCATTCTTTTAAATTTTTCTTTTTCTCTCCTTACGAGGCCTTCAATCCTGTATAATTTCATGAAATTTCTTTCATCACATTTCAATACCATTATATTTTGTACCAAATTTCTCGATCGCCCTGATAATTCGCATACCCATATCAAGCCCATCGTGCCATAGTAAAAACCCACATGCAATACAACTATCAGAACGCTTCCCAGATACCTGGCCATTAACCCTTACCCCTACTTTCTGCAGCATTTCACCACCAGGGCGTGTATATATCAGTATCGAGTCCATTTTCTTGTCGGATCGTCAGCGTTTGATAATTGAAGACCACACATGTGTACAGTTCAAACTTCGCTTAACCACATCAATGTTTTTATCTTTCCTCAAGCCGTAGAACAATCTAAAGTGCACACCAAACGAAAAGTAAAGCATTGTCGTAGATTGTTCATTAACATTGAACCGATGCATGTCTTGCCCTTACAATGTCAAGCCTAACTTGAAATCCAGATCCTCACCCAAATTTGTCCTAGACCGCACGCGTTCCACAGATCGAAGAACATGTCTTGTATGAGAACATTCAAAACCATTGGCTATTTTAAATCAAGACCCAAAATCGTGAATGTTGAGTCAACGAATTGTCACAAGGTGATGGTAGCTTCCCATTTCGGTCAGAGCTGCCGGCGGTCGGTTGTATAACACCCTTAGCTTAGCCAACTCATACATAAGCACGACCCGGCAAACGAGTACTGAACATGCAAACCGACCAAGCACATATATTCCATCGCGGGCTGAAATGAACAGCATACTGGAGAAGACCAGCGTCCCCAAGATGACATGACAAGATGTCATCACAGCCAAAATGAAGTCCCATATCCAAGTGTATATATTCAACTGTTTCACTGTGAACTTTGGCGGCGGGTTCTCTTGCGAGTATCCAATGAAGAACCGCTTTAGCTCACTTGAGAGATCAACCGTTGAAGCCACGTGCTTTTGACTCGTCAAGCCAGCTATCTCCCAGATTTGAGAGAGGAAGCCCCACCAGGGCTTGTCACTGCCGATATCATCCTCTCTACGCGTTCGCAGATTTAAACCAAGTGCGGCCCATGAATGGGCAACAGGACCGAAGAAAGACCAAGCGATGATGAAGTAAGGGTAGCCTGGTGCGAATGATAGTGTTGTATTGAATCCAAGCTCGAGGCTGAGTTCCGCAACATTTGCGATAGCTGCCAGCACGAGAACATATTCAATGATAGAGATCAATGCCTCGAGGTGATATGAGTAGAGCTTGGGTGGCAGCTCATCCCTGCGAACTTTGAGAGCTTCAAGCGGGTCGCGGTACTCCAGCGGTCGCATTGGAATGACAGCGGGGGAGCCAGCTGCCAGGGTGATTGCAAGGAATGGACGTTTTCCTACAACTGCGAGCAGGGAGGTTTCATCAACGTTGGATCCAAGTACTGCCAGTATACTTGGAGCGAGTCCCAGTAAGACGTTGGCACTAGCCATATCACTTTTGATAAACTCCGGGCAAGTGTTCAGCATGCAGTTGACTAATGGCACGGCTAAGTCCTCGATAACTTCGTGCCCAGAACCAAGCCAACGAACAGTGTCTAACCAGTATGTGTTGTTCACGCGACCGGCTTTGTAGTAGTCATATTGAGATGAGCAGTCTTCCTTGATGATCCGACTGAAGATGAAGCCATACTCGGCGTACCAATCTTGGAACTGGGCCCTGGCAAAGACAGGAGCTGGAAGGAGAGCGAGGAGGAGTGTGTTGAGAGGCGTTCGATTAATAGATTTCATATTTGAGACTCGAAACTGATCTTTGCCTATACAATATGTATTAAGTTAAGTTAAGAAAGAAGCTTATGATCAATTCGATCTGAATATAGAATAGTAGAGGGGGAATTCAGCCCTGGGAAGCACCCTCAATACTATTTATAGGTGTCCGTGTGCCATGCAAATATGGCAATGAGAGTGTCGGAGCTCTTCGTATCTCTTGTTAAAAAGATTTGGAATAGTTCCAAGTCTTCGCCAAATATCGATTTGCTTCTGCGGAGGGTAAAGTTTCCCATAGGTTAGTTGTCCAGCCCGTCAGCGTAAGCAAAGGTCAGCAACCAACTAGCGCTTTAACGGTATAGTCTATGTCCTCAAATGAGAAAACTGCATGAACATGCTTTATCTGGGTCCTGTCGAGGGTCTAGGTGTCAATATATCTCGAATCCATTGGTTGTTTTATTATAGCTTGCATGCATGCCGCCCGTATTCCTTCTTCCGTTGGATGTCGATCCTGCGGAAATGGGCGTCGCTCCATAAGTGCTAGACATTTTTCGGCAAAAATTGACAGACCAGTTGTATCGGAGGTACTTGACCCAAAAGACTGTCTAGTCTAGAGTCACCCTGTGGTTTTCATCTGTCGCTTCTCAGGCCATGAATTTCCATTTCTGTAGTCCCTCCTGCCTCTAAGAATGCTGGTCATATCATCAGGCAACAGTCTGGTACCAAATAATCCACACGGGGCAAGGTTAGACCAGTTCATAATCAAAGCAATTTGAAATTTCTTCTCAGCCAGCATGAACTCGCATCTGACGCGACTTCTCAACCCGTGCGAGTATGACAGCATACATCACCGGGTCGGGTCTGAACGGTCAGGCGATCGCTCCGGAACAAATTCTGCAGCATGGGCGCGTTCAATATGATGGGACAGGCCAGCAAAGATAGATGTGGGGATAGGTTGATTCGTGAACGTTTATCAGGAATGGCCTGGCAAAGGAAGTATGGGGAATGAGGGGTAACGTTGAGTGGCGCTCATCTATAATCCCGCAAACATTCAAATATTCTCGGGTTTACCATTGACTTGCATGGACTGAAATTGATTACATGGGCGAGCCTTGGACTATTTACATCTCTACTTGTAACATTCAAATGTCCCAACTGGGCTTGTCCTTAGAAAGATTTGACATTGTGACTGCCTATCCGTTGTCGGTTGTCTAGGTAGCAGTAGAGTCTCTTGCCAAAGTCATCAGAGATGCAAATAGAATTATATCAAGTTTATAACTTCAAGTTCAACAGAGCGTTTAAAATAAACCTAGCCATTTGACCTTCACAAGGGTTGCTGACGGGTATTGGTTGAACGCTCGGTCGGGAATTTCATCAGCTTAGATAAGTTTTAACAATTTCCCTTGTATACATAGTAAAAGAATCGTTCAGAAAAAGGGGAATAATGCTCAAGGCAAGGCCGGTCGGACCGAAAATAGGGGGTTAAAAAGTAAAAGGTTCAATTTCAGCAAGGGAGAATTCAATTCTCTTCCAACCTTGCCTTCAAGGTTCAAAGTGGACCGATTCCTTGCATATTTGTTCCTTGTCTAGGCTGCGGCTGATTCAAACGTTTTCTTGTTCCAGTCAGGTTAATCATATGTATTCTCAGTGTTTATCATATGTATTTCATGTTTAACATATGTATTTATGTTCAGTTGATGTTGGATCAGATCATATGTATATTTTCCCCTCGTGTTTATTATGAGAGGCCAAATGACATACAGATGCAGCGGATTTGTTCCATCAGCAAGGTCCTGATGAGACCTGTACAAAGGGCTAGTCCTGTTATTAATCCTCACAGCGATCCTGGTTTGACTTCTGGATCTTTGCAACTTTAATCTTGCATGGGATTGTTATTCCTTTCCTGTCTTTATATTCTTCTCTCTCGCCACTTTCGCTGTGTCCGACATTTGAAAATTATAAGCTTGCTTGACTGTTCTTTACACTATAATGTCTACGCCCTTTGATAAAGCAGAGCCTCCTATAGAGACTCATCCCGCATTGGACAAACATAACTCCGACACAGATACTCAGTCTCAACACAATGGCACTTCCAAACCCTCCAGCGAAAAGGAGAGCACCCTGGTGGATGAACCTATACGAGATACCACAGCCCCTGATGACACAAACAAAGAAGCCACAACTGTTGACTCGTCCAGGGAGCCGATGGTGAACGAAGACTCCCAGAAGGAATTGATCCCACCACATGATTCGGAGAAAGAGGCCTCCAACCCGGACGAAAAGAGTGAGAATGATAGCCCTGAGAAGGACACAGCGGACATTGAATACCCATCAGCCTGGAGGCTTGTACTCATTACTATTGCCCTGTGTCTCTGCGTGTTTTGCGTCGCCCTGGTGAGTCCCTACTCTGATGCTAGCCCAACATCGCTGACCGCGTCCTCTAGGATAACACCATCATCGCAACGGCCATCCCCAAGATTACCGACCAATTCAATTCGCTCGAAGACGTGGGTTGGTATGGCAGTGCGTATCTGTTGACCACCTGCTCCGTGACGCTGCTGTTCGGGAAACTGTACACCTTCTACCCCATCAAGTGGATTTACTTGATTGCGCTCTCTATCTTTGAGGTGGGATCTTTGGTCTGTGGTGTCACCCCGAGCTCAGTGGGTTTGATCTGTGGTCGCGCTATCGCAGGTTTGGGGGCAGCAGGCTTGTTTTCCGGTTCCATCTTGATTATCAGCCAAAGTGTCCCGCTGGATAAAAGGCCTGTATATACAGGATTGGTGGGCGCAATGTTTGGAATTGCGAATGTCGCTGGTCCATTGTACGTGGTTTTCTCTCTAACTTGACAATCCAGGCTAATGATTTCGTAGGATGGGGGGCGCTTTTACAGACAAACTCACCTGGCGTTGGTGCTTTTATATCAATCTGCCGATCGGTGCCGTGACATTCTTCTTTATTCTTTGCTTTTTCCAATCTGCCAAGGCCATCAAACAGAAGACCGGGTGGAAACAGCAATTGGGTGAGATGGATCTGCTTGGCTCCCTTTTCTTCCTACCCGCCATCATCTGCTTGTTGCTAGCGCTGCAGTGGGGTGGCACAAAGTATGCTTGGAAAGACGGCCGCATCATTGCGCTTTTTGTCGTTTTCGGTGTGTTGGGTCTGGCGTTCATGTGGCTTCAATACCGGGGTCAGGACCGTGCCACCGTGCCTCCTCGGTTGATAAAGAATCGTAATGTATGGGGCGCCGCTTGGTATGCCATGGCGCTTGGTGGATGCTACTTCGTCCTTGTCTATTACGTGGGTCTTCCGTTCCTTTCAGACGACTCTCGTGCTAATATGAAGTTCCTAGCTTCCAATTTGGTTTCAGGCGATCAAGGGCGCATCAGCCATAAAGTCCGGAATCATGAATCTGCCCATGATTATCGCAGTTGTGGTTGTGTCGATTCTGTCTGGTGGTCTCGTCACAGCATGTGGCTACTATACCCCCTTTATGATCTTCTCGGCCATTATCATCACCATTGCAGCTGGTCTCCTGTCGACCCTAGACGTCAATTCGGGCCACCCGAAGTGGATTGGTTATCAAGCCCTCTTCGGTATCGGCCTCGGACTGGGCATGCAGCAACCCATGATTGTCGCTCAAACGGCCCTCAAAGCGGAAGACGTACCAAGCGGAACCGCGATCATGATGTTCACGCAAACGCTGGGTGGGTCAATCTTCCTCTCGGTGGCGCAGAACATCTTCCAGAACCAGCTCTTCCATAACTTGGCTGTTGATGCCCCCGGCGCCAATGCTACAGAGCTGGTATCGGCTGGCGCGACTCTCTTGCGCTCCGTTGTATCTGGGCCTCTTCTCCATCGTGTCTTGGTGGCGTATAATGAAGCCATTACACAGACATTTTATGTCTCAGTGGCAATGGGCGCACTGTCCCTAATCGGTCCTATTTTCATTGAATGGCTGTCAGTGAAAGATAAAAAAATTGAGACGGCTGCGGTGTAGACGAAAAAAGCCTATGGTTTTGGAGTTCTTTCTTTACATCGTTGCTTTTTTTCTTTTTCTTGCATATTCTTGAATCATTTAGCAGAACCTCAAGAAGGTAATAATATTATGTGGTATATGCTTCCTTGTAAAGTGAATATTTGTACTCAGGGTTTACCCACTATTAATTGACTGCTATCTACCTATGAAGTGCGGTTGTGTGGTTAGGGTGTGCATGAATGTATAAATTTCATCAATTCTAAAATTTTCCAAAACTTCGTACGGTATATTTATATCATTAGAAATAACCTCCAAAAATATGACACTCAGTGACAAAAATTCGACCCTGGCAAGACTCGAACTTGCAATCTCCCGCTTAGGAGGCGGACACCTTAACCATTAGGCTACAGGGCCGTAATTCCGAAATTATTCCAGAGTTTGAGTTATCTCGGATCAAAATAAACATTTTATAGTCTTAGGTCACTATATTGAATCATTACTCTTGAGCATCAAATCAAGAAGATATATATGTCTATACAGCATTTCAGAATATTCAATATTCTTCGCAAGGTAGAAATCAAATATTATCATCAGATGATGTAAGTCCTTAAATTCAAACCGAGGATATCCGCCTCTTCACCGCTCTCCCGCCACACCTCAATCTCGTGATCGCGAAGCTTTGCATCATCTCGGACAGACATGCTGGCACCTAGAGTTCGAAGAGTTCGGCCCTCCAGGCAGGTCCTCAGAGATGGCCCCCGCTTGGTGACACCGAAAAGATGCAATCACAATTGGTCCACACAACCATCCAACGATGTTGCCCGCGACGCGGTTGCGCAGCTAGCCTCAACCCCTCGCCGATCCTTGACACTGGCTGATTTGCTTCGGTGAGCTTGACTTCAGTTATTCGACTACTGTTAGGACAAACTGACCAGGTTTTTGATCTTCCAGTCATGGCCGCCCCCCATTATCCAAAGAGGCACTGCTCGCCTCGGCCAATTTCACCCTCTCCCTTCTGCCAGCGCGACTGGCTTCACGCATTCAAGCGTTACGAAACCTGCCCTTCATCATCGTCTCAAACCCCCATATGTCCCAGATATACCACAACTATCTGCATTCGCTCTCCACGCTCCTGCCATACCAGCAACGGAAAATCACCACCTTTGAGGAGGAAAAGCAATTTGGGGAGGTGTTGGCCGATCTAGTTCAGACACACACAAATACCATCCCAATCTTGGCACGCGGGTTTTTGGAATCCAGGAAGTATATCAATCCTGAAGATGTGACTCGGTTCCTGGATACCCATCTGCGCGCACGGATTGGCACCCGTTTGATCGCAGAGCAGCATCTTGCTTTACATTTAACATCACAGCCAGTCATCGATGAACTTTCGAAAACACCCCATGAGTCGTCTTCCCGAAACACGAGTCCGTCAAACTACATCGGCGTCATTGATACGGCATTACAACCAGCTCAAATCATTCGGTCGTGTGAGGATTTTGTCAGCGAGATCTGCGAACTGAAATATGGAGTTCGCCCACGTCTGGAAATTGGGGGTGAACCCGATGCTTCATTCGCCCATATTCCTGTTCACGTGGAGTACATCATCACTGAGCTACTAAAAAATGCCTTCCGGGCGACTATCGAGTCGGGCAACGAACGAGAACCTATCGAGGTGACCATCGCCGCTGCACCCGATGTCCCTGGGAATGGACGCCCGGTCCAAGAGGACACCGATGGCAGTTTTCAACTGGACTCCGCAGAAAACGAAGCGGTTGACCACGCCAGTCCGTCATCGCAAAGCATCACGATCCGGATTCGCGACCGCGGCGGTGGTATTCCACCGGAAGTTTTGCCACACATTTGGTCCTACAGCTTCACCACGTTTTCTGACATGGACAGTGGAGGTGAAGGCAGCAGCAATCTCAGGGCACTGGACACGATCGCTAGTTCAGGCGGTCATATCAGCAGTATTGCAGGTCTGGGTTATGGTCTGCCACTCAGTCGAGCCTACGCGGAATATTTTGGGGGCAGTATTGCCATACAAAGCCTTTGGGGATGGGGTACAGATGTCTATCTAACTCTGCAGGGAGTTGGGAAGATTGACTGAAGCCCTGAACTATCGTGCTGGCACTATTGACGAAGCTTATGGATGCCCTGGCGGTAATCATATACGTCTTGAAAGGCCAGGTTCGCAAAGTCCATGATTTGCCATACCAATTCCCTCAACAAGTAATAACTGTCCCACTTTCGACCTGGATCACTCAGTCTTCCAAGGATTACCATGGTGGTCTGCTGGGGTATCCATTTTGACTGTCCTAGAATCGACATACAGTATTCAATGGTGCCCAGGACTATGACTGCTGGTGCTTCGGAACGAGTCCCTTACCTCTTGAACGCTATTTCAGAATAAGCAAATCAGTTTTACGCAATAGGCCAAATGGCCACAAGATCAGAAAAGTGACGTGGAATCCTTGGGATAAGCAGAAGGCAACCTGGAAAGGGTATGAATTAAACAGTAGAATCCGCTGCTCTCTACCTAGTGCTCCAGTTGCAGCCTGGAAAGATGACTTGGGAGTGCGCAGGGATATGCAATGCATCTTTACCTAATACAGTATGCTATATACCTAATACTAAAACTTACGCATGCTTGTGGACCAGAGGTCTCATCTCAGAACATTTCCAGTAAGCATAACATTATATACCCACTGGGTGATAACCACAAATTTGAATCAAAGCAGTCAATTTATCCTTGCGTACTTCCGCTTGTCCTAGGAGATGGATTTATTTATGACCAACGCTGTGCGATTCCTCATTGAAAGAAGTTTCTCAAGGACTTTTCATTTCGGCGTCATCGATATCCGGAATAGGATATCCTTTTTAGGTAGGCAATACAAAGGCAATATACTTTAACTATCTTCCGCTACATTTGCCTCATCTTCTGACCCATACTCAACTGCGCCAAGAATCTCCTTCTCGGACCTCCCATCTTGCTTACGGGATGACTCGGCAGGGGTGGCGGCCAGCTTAGCAGCTTCGATACCACCGGATGTGACATAGAGATAATACTCCATGGGGAAATGGTCGATATGGTTGAAGAAGATATTGAACCTGCAGTTGGGTGTCAGAATATGTCCCAAGGTTATGGGGAAAGTGCAACTCACGCAGATGTCTGTTCTTCCTCGCGGAAGATCCGGTCATAAATCTCCCGCTGTTTAAACTCCTCCATTTCCGAGGTGAATTTCTCAAATCCTACAGGCTCACGGCCTAGCCCACTTGCCTTGGCATTGTAGGTTTCAAAGATAGGACGTTCGAGTAACAATCCCAGACCCGGGGCCTTGGGAATGGCGATCCGTTCCGGGCCATATGTCTCCGAAATACGACTGGGTGTACAGCCACTGCGAACAAGAAGAGCAGCCATAGCAACCATTTTCCGGATTTGGTGCATCATGAAGCTCTGACCGTGCACTTTCAAGCTGAGCCACTCGGTGCCGTTGATCACAATGGGGGTCGGGTTGGCCTTGAAGGACTTGATATGACGCTGGGCAGACGCATCTTTGAAGGTCTTCTGGATGGTGTAGTTGTGGAACTTCTTGGTTCCTTCATATTGGTCTAAACATTCCTGTAGACGAGCGACACGGGATGCAGGGACACGATAAGCCCGTTTGGCAGTAATGTATGCTGCTTTGATCGACTTGATAGTATCAATGATCAGTCGTTGGCGAGGATCCATAACGAATTCCGGAGCCTCGCTCGCATCCATATCGGGTTTCTGTGTGTCAGCGGCTGGCTGCGTTACGGGTTCCTCAGCCTTGGCCTCCGTTGTACTCTCGTCCTGCGTGGGCGATGCCTCTTCTTCGTCATTGACGAAGAGGGATTTCATCACAATAGTTCGTACATCTTCGGGTACCTTTTCCAGGATGGGCTGGATATATTCTTGATCAACCTTTTCCCAGTATCCCTTGACCTCCTCCTGTCTAGCATTGAGTTCATTTAGATCACCCGCCTGCTCGGCCAATTCGACAATCTTTCTGCCGAGATGGGTACTGGGGTGCGGCGGCAGGAGACAGTGGGTGGGCATCAGGTATTCGTAGACACGAGAATCACACATCTGATAGCAGCTGAAGCTGCTCGTGGCGAGCTCATAACCCCAGACCCGGATCTGCGGGCTGAGGTTGTCATTGATCTTCTGAACAATATCCGGATCCTCCACAATCATCTTTAGAGACACTACATTACCAGCGGCATGGACGCCCTTGTCTGTCCGCGCGCATCGCACGAAGGAGGATTTCTTGGGGTCTGCAGCATTCGCCTTGGAAATCGCACGGGCGGCAACAAGTGCGGAGAACAGGTCGCCCTCGATGGTTTTCTGGTGCTCGTTCAGCTGCATGCCATAGTAGCCCGTTCCAGAGTAGCCCAGCATGAGCGCGACTTTCTTCTTGGGGCGCCGTTCTTCATTCGCGATCTCTTCCTTGGAAAACTCCGTGGCATAGATCGGCGCCTGTACCACCTCGCCATTTTCGATTTTGCGCCGCTTTGCCTCGGCTTGCTGCTCCAGACGTTCTCGTTTATCTATCGCTTGCCGGCTTGCTTAGTTAGCTGTATTCTCGCGGGAATTGCGTAGAATCCTGTCAAAATACCTCCATTCATTCCGGCCCATATCGCGGTTCTTACGCCTTCTACCAGCTCCTTCTCCTGCGCCTTTGTTGTCGGCCATGGTACGCGATTGAAGATTTCAGCTGGCGTGGGACGATCAAGCTTGGTCCAGAACGACCGTGAGATGGGTTGATCGAGGAATTGGGCCTTGGTAAGAAAAGCCCGGGAAATTGGAGTTCTGAGGAGGTGTCCAGTCAAACGGCGCTGCCAAAGGGTAAAAGCGGGCATGAACTCGGAAATGTCAAGGTCAAATAAATGTACATCTTGCGGCGCGCCTGCGGGAGTTTTTCTCTCCAATGCGGGAGAGCTAGTCCGTTTATGGCATGAGTTCATGCCTCAGGCAGAAAGGACAATATTGGTTAGTCATCCAATATAAAGTTTGGTAACGTTAATCTTCGCGAATGATCTTGAGGTAGCATGACTTCCAAGGTTGAAGGTTATTCAAGACTAGCGGTGATGACGTGGTCTTGCAAAGTGTGTGCTTAAGAAACAAGCGGTGTCAAAATACGAGTAACCTGGTTCTTCAGGTGTAATGACTTTCTATTACATACAGTCAGGTAAACCCCTAGATGCACGGGGGTTGTCCCGACATCCTGCATCGTCGTTCTCCTTGTCCAGTAGATCTGTATCTTAATGCTCCATTCTTTGGCATGAAGATGTCCATGGTATGATTCCAGTGATTTGGCACATCTGCAAATCTTATTACCTCCTCTGTGCTATGCCCCGCTAGATATGTTTTGGTGGCAATTTCATTCAAGGAGTCGTTTACTGTTTTTTTTGTTATCATTGAGATCCTTCCAGAATTTTGCGAGATAGTGACTAGAATAGGACAGATTATTGCATTATCGATCGACATATAGGAATAACATGATCAATATCATTTCTTATATTTACCTGAAACCACCCAACCAAGAACGTCATATAGAGTTTTCGCTTAGGCCTGAGAAGGCCTTCTGAGGGCTCCAGATACAAGCTATTCAGACCAGCTATTCCGCATCATGTCGTCGGCATCTTCGCGTTTCTCAACCCAGCTGTTCCGAACCATATCATCGGCATCGGCGCGTTTCTCAGACTAGCGTCAATATGCCACCTTGGGGTCAAAGTTTGAGAAAGTAACATGAAAACTTTGGTGATTTCACCAGCTCTACAGCATTGCCAGGGCCCCCTGCTAGTCTGAGGTCCCTGACAGAATATTGCCATCAAGCTCCAGGAATCATCTCAAAGGATTTAAATCGGTTAATATCAGATTCATAGGCATATATATCATTTTAATGGGGCTTAAAGGGGGTACTTCTGTTGAATTATGTACATAAATCTCAACTCATCATCTCATCACATCGTCAAGCTTTTCCGTCATGTTGAAATTTGCAGAAAACATACCAAGGCTACTGCGATCCAGGAAAAAAATCACACCAGGTGATTTGTCCATTTATGGCTCGCCCCAGATCTCATCCGCAACCTGGCGGACCAGGCACAACTTGTTCTTCTGGTCCTCAAAAGACAAAGGATACCCACTCTCGTGAGTACTGAAACCACACTGGGGGCTAACGCAAACGCGCTTGAGCGCCTCTTCACGGGTTTCGCCGCTACCAGCTGCAACAAAATCAGCGGCCTGGTAGATACGCTCCTTGATGGCATCCTTGTTCTCCAGCTCACGGAGCTTGGTGCTGATCACACCAACGACGACGTTCTTGTTTTTGGGAAGGAACTTGAGGGGCTCGAAACCACCAGCCCGCTCAGTGTCGTATTCAAGATAGAATGTGTTGACATTGAGGTTCTCAAACAACTTTTTGGCGATGATATCATACGATCCCTCGGCGAAGTGGCGACCGCCGATGAAGTTTCCGCGACACAGGTGAATTCCCGTGTGCATGTCCGCGGGGATTTCGCTGACGCAATCATTGTAGAGCTGGATGTAGGCATCAAGCAAGTCTTCGACCGTACCAATGTTGTCCTTATCCTCTTCCCATCCTTGGCGGAACGCTTTGGAGCAGAAGTATGCCATGCCCGGGTCATCCCACTGCACATTGCGCAAGCCGGCTTCGTACAAAGCCTGCAATTCGGCCTTATAAACCTGAGCTACGCCCTGGAAGTATTCACGGTCATTTGCATAGGCTTCAGGGGTGTAGGCCTTGCCTTGTTTGTAGCGCATGTGGAACCAGGCAGGTGTGATCATAGTCAACTTGATGTTGCTCCACTCACTCTCTGGCAGAGCTTGCTGTACTAGCTTCAGCTCATGCAGATTCGACACGGACCGTTCCGGGCTCCAGAATAGCTTAGATCCGGCAATGACCGAATCACCAGGCATGACCTTGCGGTCTTTTTCAATAAGACTCACGACATCTGGGTGATACAGGCGGAACATCGAGGCATCGGCATCTTGCAAGCGAATTGTTCCTCCAAACTCATCAAATGTGAGTCCCCAAAACCTGGTGCGGTTATATTCGCCTGATGTGACTCCTTTCAGGCCTAGATCAGTCTGCATCTTCACAACATCTGCGACAGCCTGGCGTTCGACAGCAGGCAGACCAGCTTCCTCTTCGGATACACCGGTGTCACGAATCGTTGCACGCACTTCAAGAAGATTCTCCGGGCGCAGCAATGATCCCATGTGCTCTGCACGGAAGGGGGGAGCGCTGTGGAGCTTAGCCATGTTGTTAAGCTGAAAGAAAACCGGTGCGGATGGAATTGTTCAGTTTCTCAAAAAGGTAGAGCTTCCAAATCCCAGTATCCCACAAATAATTGGATCACCAAACAAGAAAGAAATTTGTTTGAGAAAGATGGAGCGATGCAGCGAATGTGGTGCTAAATGAAAATGTGGGGCTGGTGGGGCTCTGCTGGCTCGTGGGGCCACTCGAATATCGACAGAGGACTGCGATGGAACCTCTCATTGGTTCTTGGTTAACATAGAAATGGTGATTCGTAGGTAAGCCCACTCACTTGGGCAACTGCAAAGTTTGAGGCAAGGTTATGAGGACGATCATAGAGTCCAACATTGTGGTAATGCGAAGTCTATAGTGCGGTAATGCATGTGGGGCCAGAACATGTGGGTAAAATCATCTACAAAACATAGGAAGATCCAAATGGACTTGGAAAGGTCATGAATTTCGCTCGAAATATGAGCAAGGATGCAATACCCACCATTCTAATTTAAATATGCATTCTCCTTTTATGCGAGCATTGGAATGGGCCCACCGGGAGAGTCGGCAAGTCGGGCTGTAAGAACCTCCACACCATCTTCCGTCACAAGTAGAGTGTGCTCGAACTGAGCCGATAAAGATCCGTCAGCCGTGGTGCTGGTCCAGTCATCAGGCCAGGTACGATCCCGATGTGTGCCGGTGTTGATCATGGGCTCGATTGTGAAGCACATGCCGGGCTTGGCGGTGCCGACGGCCTTGTTCTTGCCGTAGTGAGGCACGTTGGGCGCGCAGTGGAAAAGCTGGTTGATACCGTGGCCACAGTAGGCTTTGACAACACTGCAGTTTCGAGACTTGGCGAGCTTCTCAATCACATTTCCTGGGTCCCGGAACAGCATGCCAGGCTTGACCAAATCAATCGACTGGTCTAGACATTCACGGGCAGTCTCCACCACTCGAACTGCATCAGGGTTTGCGCGGGCCTTATCTCCCACGTAGTATGTCTCATTGATATCGCCATGGAATCCCTTGTGATACAGGGTAACATCGATATTGACGATGTCTCCATCCTCCAGAGGCCGTTGGTCGGGGATACCGTGACAGATGGTCTCGTTGACTGAAGTGCACACGGACTTGGGGAAGTGCATATAGTTGAGTGGTGAAGGGTAAGACTAAGGTCATATTAGCACACATAGTTATGTTCCATTCTCATTGGACGGGCCTTCTCACGTCACGCTCAACACAAGCCTTGTGGACCACCTCATCGATATAGTCAGTCGTCACGCCGGGTTGCAGTGCGCGAGCCGCAATATCCAAGACCTCACGGGCCAGGCGGCAAACTTTGCGCATTCCCTCCTGCTCTTCCTTGTTCAAGATCTTGATGCTGTGTTGGCCGAACAGCTTCTGTTCCGATCGAGGAATGCCATCTCGTGCGTAATCGGGGTATGGGATGGACTTGGGAACGGTCCGGGTGGCCGAGAGCGGGTAGAGGGGGCGCAAAGGACCGGCGAAGTTGAAGGATGGAAATGGGTTGTAGTGGCCGGTAGCTGGATCAGGTTCAGAAACTACCTTAGGAGGGAATAGGTTGGTGAGGAAATTACTCTTCTTATGAATAGACTTGTGTTCATTCTGGTCGGGCGCAAATGTCAGTATTGGAATCTTCTAATAAAAATAAGGCGCCCAACATGCGACTCATACCCAACTCCGCTTGAAACAGTCTTGTCCGCAGAAGTAGCTGTCGGTGCCCATCTTCAGACAGGTGGGACATTGGAGGGAGCCTGCATTATTGGCGCAGTCCACTCCGCTACATTTCCGGGCGACGGTGGCCATTGTGTAGAGACAAGAACAAGGTCACCAAAGGGCTGTGAAGGAAGATGATTATAATCTGGAATCCCGAAATCCAAATCCAAGAAATCGCAGAAATTCCATCTGTGGAGGAAGACGCTAGTCTGGTTTAGGGAAGTATTGATATATTTTGTGAATATATTGTTTTAAAAGACAGGAATTTTCATCAAATGGTTCCATAACTCAGTTGGTTAGAGTGTGGTGCTAATAACGCCAAAGTCGAGGGTTCGACCCCCTCTGGAACCATTTCTTTTTGCCATTTTCTTTTTAGCTTCCTATGTAATTTCAAGCACATGTCATCTACTTATCAACATTTAATATTTGATTGCGTATACTCGGGCGAATGTCAGAATTCCAATGACGGTCAAAAATTAACCAACATTGATCAATTAATTGGCAATTTCAAATGTTTGAACATTCCAAGGACTTGAGGTTTCTGTATGTACAAATTGATCGCAAGATTCCGCACCAAAATATATATTCAGCAAATGTTACATGCATGCGAATGTTTTGATTAAGATGTTGAGATTCCTCTAAAGTCCTCATTAAATTGAGCCGAAAACATGCGCAGAAAATCGTTATCACATCAATAAATTGGTTCATGCTTCTACTAATATTTGCTACCAGTATTTCATTTCCAATGCGGGTGAACGGTACCATGTGATAGTTACAGTGGAATATTTGCTTTGTTTGCATTCAATTCGGTTATTCGCGGCGATGTTGTTCCCCGCAAATCCTCAATGTAATGAAGACAAGGAAGGCTTTTTTTCTTTTATAACATGGATCTGAAGCTATTAAGACTTTTCATAATATATTCTCTCCTTATTTTGGCTGTCTTGCTGGCTTCCCATCAGATATGGCGCCCTTAAGACCTTCACGGGCTCTGATCCCTCCTGTCTTCCGTCGCTACTATTCGGGTGCCCCATCGCCCGCAGCCAAGCTAAACTTGCCAATCGACTACAAGTCTACTCCACTGCTTCACCATACACCCTCTTCATTATCTGGAGTCGCCGACTTTCCCGCTGCAGCAACAAGTAAACGTCTAAACCTGTTTCAGGCCATCAACTCCGCGCTTCGGACTGCGTTATCTACCTCCGACAAGGTCCTGCTTTTTGGCGAAGATGTTGCATTCGGGGGAGTGTTTCGTTGCTCAATGGACCTGCAAACCGAGTTTGGCGCGGATCGAGTATTCAACACCCCTTTGACCGAACAAGGTATTGCAGGGTTTGCTATTGGCGCTGCCGCGGAAGGGATGAAACCTGTGGCCGAGATCCAATTCGCTGATTATGTCTTCCCTGCATTCGATCAAATTGTCAACGAAGCTGCCAAGTTTCGATACAGGGAGGGAGGAACGGGCGGCAACGTGGGAGGCTTGGTGATTCGCATGCCATGTGGCGCTGTCGGACATGGTGCATTGTACGCTTCATTCATCCAAGACCGCCTTCTTATGAACTAACAAATCCGGTCGAATAGGTATCACTCGCAATCCCCCGAGTCTCTGTTTTCCCACATCCCCGGCGTACGTGTGGTTGTGCCCCGATCCCCTTCCCAGGCCAAGGGGTTACTCTTATCGTCCATCTTCGAAAACAACGACCCCGTGATTTTCATGGAACCAAAGATCCTCTACCGAGCAGCAGTCGAACATGTACCAAATGAGTACTACACAATTCCATTGAGCAAAGCGGAAGTCATCAAACCTGGCAAAGATCTGACAATTATTTCCTACGGGCAACCATTATATTTGTGCTCAGCTGCCATATCCGCTCTTGAGAAAAGCATGCCAGGTGTCAAGGTGGAGCTGATTGACCTTCGCACAATTTACCCATGGGATCGTCAAACTGTCTTGGAGAGCGTACGTAAGACAGGGAGGGCCATGGTGGTTCACGAAAGCATGATAAACTATGGCGTTGGTGCCGAGGTCGCAGCTACAATACAAGAGGGCGCATTCCTTCGTTTGGAGGCTCCAGTCAAGCGGGTGGCTGGTTGGAGTACCCATACGGGGCTGACCTATGAACAGTTCATTTTACCGGACGTCGCAAGTAAGTTAATCATTGCTGTTCCTGTAATGAACTTGTCTTCTAACGACCGCGCCTTTACAATAGGAATTTACGATGCTATGAAACAAACACTGGAATACTAGCCTCAGCCAAAGGTTGACTCCAGATTTAACACAAGAGCATATCAAACCTGGAAATTACAAGCTTGAAAAATTAGAAATCATTCCCCAAGGGTCACCAATCAGATCTGGCCATGACCCAAACAGTTAGCTAGAAAAAGACCAAACTAATCATACTTTGTCCGTATCCCTGTTCTAAATCCTGGCATAGAAACAACTTGCACTCAGGGGACACATTTCTATAAAGCGATCATGAAAGAAATCCGAGTTGTATCATAAAACCTTTGATTCAATCGACAAGGAGGTCTTACGACAAGTAGACCCTACTGATGCACTAAGACATACTGCTACACGTTCTTTGAAGCGAAGTCCAAGGGGTTGATTGAAATTGCAGAATTTCTTTGTTTGGTAGCATCTTGAGATATATAGGGCTTGTTTGATTCATACACTTTTGAGACATGGTCACCTTCAAGAAAAACCCTAGCGACTCATATAATATATCAGCCGTTGCCATAATCGTGAGAGATCAAAGTTGGCATCTTCACCCGATCCAACCAAACAGAGTCTATGGTCAACACCAACAATCGACTTGAATATACTTTCCAACTAATATGACTTCTCCACTTTCGACCCATGATGTTTTATGGCAAACTGACTCAATCGCGGAGAGCACCCTGTCCGAAAGCCCTCTGGGTAGCTTTGCCGACATGAAGGACGCCATGGAATTTGAATTCGAATGCGATGTCGACCACGTGGCATTAGAACTTGCCAAAGACGTCGAAGAGATCAAATCCAACCTCATGGAATCACTGAAGCAGAGACAGAAGATCATGGAAACAGTCTTTTCCATGCAATTACCTGCGGTGCCGTCCAGTTTTGAGACGCGATTTGTTGAACTTGGAATTTGTCTGGCGCTTGAGAACGTGATGGATTGCCTTCAACAAAAACTACTGCCTCTGGCCAAGAAAGAAGCCAAGCGAGCCCTTCACCTTGCTGAGCACCAGGGCGATGAAATCAACATCGCCAGATGTCATTACTGGATGGGCCGAATTGAGTTATACCAACGCAATATATCCTCAGCCTACAAATTTTTCATGACTGCACGACCCTGTGTCATGGATGACAAGCATCCAGAAGGCCGGAGCTTGGGATACTATTTGAGTCTTTTAAGCCCCGGAGTCGGTGGAACTATATCTCATCCCAATAATGATGCGTTCGAGGCTACTTCCAGAAAGGGAGATATACACCAGTCGGGTGATAATCAATCAAGGAAGCGCAAACAGGATGGCCAAATTTCGGAGCTTGTTCTACGACCTTTGGACATGGTTGGTCACACAAAACCGGGTTCAGTGACTATGAAGAGGCCCCCAAAACCCACCAGTCGACCTGTGGTATGGATAACACAAAACACCGAGGATACTCTCCATTCGAACAGCCCAATGGTCATCATTACGAAAGATGAAATCAACGCAAATAGAATGGACTGGTTGACTACTGCAAATTCTGGCTCACGTCTTTCGCAAATCAAATTTACCTTTCGTTGCTATCCCAGAGGTTTGGCACCACGCACACGTCCTACAGAGATATTTGCTGAACAACCAGGGGAGAATCTCCTCTCTACCGAGGAATGGCAGGCGTTGCATCAACATGCCAAGAATAAGAAAGTCACACTCGCGTACCTGGCAGATGAAAGACGGAGAAACCTTGAACTAACCAAAATGGTCCAGCTTGGTATGGGTAGCAATGGCAGGAGTTGGAATGAATGACTCGGATGTAGCTCAAGTGCTACTTGAGCTGCAGCGAGGATCATGGAACATGAAAAGGTCAATATGAATTCAAGATTCAAGAAACAATTATATGAGCAGTCTCGAGGACGGTTAAACATAATTATATACAAGTTGGAATTTGAAACTAGAATCTTGAAATTTCGTAGAACATTAGGTTGAAGATACCAGTCAACTGGGTACTCCTGGGTGAAATCCACGTCTATATCAAGCTGTTCCCTCATCAAGCAGCAATATGCGATGCTACTCCAACCCCGCGTTTACAAGGACTCAATGGTTTATCGGATCGCAAGCATCATATTTCCTTTTCCGTCGATGATATGCAGCGCTAAACCGGATTGAGTAAAGGGATCCGAGTCTCCATCAACGGGCTTTTAATCTAATCGAGTTGCGTTCAAGGGATCCGAGATCAGATCGGAGTATGTGGTAGGACAAACCTTGCTGCATAAATACTTGATAATAACCCCAGAGAGTCATTCAGTCAATATTAAGTGTGCGAATCAGTGATCAGAAAAGTTCAGTTGATTCTGAACTGTTGAAGATTGACAACCCTTGTTTTCCCCCCCGCAGATAACGGAACTAAGATCCCCCACCATTATGGTTCTCGACAGGCTTCAACAGTTGACTCACCATGTCAACGCGACAGCCCCTCCACCTCATCCCTTTGACCCTCTCTCTACCGCAGAGATTGACACGACCGTCGCCATCATCCGCAAGGAACATGGCTCGCTCAAATTCAATGCGGTCACATTGTATGAGCCCCGCAAGGCTCAGATGATGGCTTGGCTGGCAGATCCGAACAATGCCCCTCGCCCAATCCGTGCAGCTGATGTGGTTGCTATTGCACCAGGTGGCAAGATCTACGATGGTGTGGTAGATCTGGATCAACAAAAGATCCTGGAGTGGAAGCACACCCCGAATGTTCAGCCTTTGATTACCATGGAGGACTTGCAAGAAGTTGAGCATATTGCGCGCAAGGATCCAAAGGTCATAGAACAGTGTGGAATTATTGGCATTCCCCCAGAGGATATGCATAAAGTCTACTGTGATCGTGAGTTGCGTTGACCAGTCTCGTTGGTGAATTCAGAATCCTAATCACTATCATAGCCTGGACCATTGGGTATGACGAACGGTTTGGCACTGGAGTACGACTACAGCAAGCCCTCATGTACTACCGTCCCCACATAGATGATTCTCAGTACACATATCCGCTGGATTTCTGCCCTATATTCAACGCAGAGACTAAGCAGATCATCCACATTGATGTCCCCACAGTACGGAGACCGGTCAACAAAGCACCACCAAACAACTATCTCCCTGATGCCATTGAAAAAGAAGGTGGCTTCCGCACCGACATCAAGCCAATTCACATCACCCAACCCGAGGGTGTCTCATTTCAGGTGAAGGACCGTATCATCGAGTGGCAGAATTGGAAAATCCATGTCGGCTTCAACTACCGTGAGGGTATTGTCCTGAACAACATCACATTCAATGACAAAGGCAACGTGCGCCCAGTCTTTTACCGACTTTCATTGGCGGAGATGGTGGTTCCTTACGGTAACCCGGAGCATCCGCATCAGCGAAAGCATGCTTTTGATCTGGGCGAGTACGGTGGTGGTTACATGACAAACAGTCTGTCACTTGGATGTGACTGCAAGGGGGCTATCCACTACATGGATGCTGCATTTGTCAATGCGGCTGGCGCCTCGACAATTATCAAAAATGCCATTTGTATTCACGAGGAAGATGCCGGCATTCTCTTCAAGCACACTGATTTCCGTGACGAGTCAATGGTCGTGACTCGTGGTCGCAAGCTGATTGTCTCGCATATATTCACTGCTGCAAACTACGAATACTGTGTATACTGGATCTTCCATCAAGATGGTACCGTTCAGCTGGAGATCAAGCTGACCGGTATTTTGAACACTTACTCCATGAACCCGGGCGAGGATACCAAAGGCTGGGGCACTGAAGTCTATCCGGGTGTGAACGCTCACAACCACCAGCACCTGTTTTGTTTACGTATTGACCCCAACATTGATGGGCCCGACAACACGGTTTTCCAGGTTGACGCCGTTCGTGGCCCTGGAGAGCTCGGCAGTACCGAGAACAAGTACGGCAATTCATTCTACGCCAAAAAGACTAAATTTACCACCCCCGTTGAATCCATGTCTGACTATGATGGGTCTACCTCACGCACCTGGGATATGGCCAACACCAACAAGCTCAACCCGTATAGCAAGAAGCCGGTCAGCTATAAGCTTGTCAGCCGTGATGTTCCACCACTTCTTCCTAAGTATGGGAGCCTGGTCTGGAAAAGAGCTGGATTTGCACGTCACGCAGTTCACGTCACAAAATGTAAGTTCATATGCTATCCCTTGTGATGTCTGCAATGCTAATAGCTTTACAGACTCCGACGACGAAATTCATCCAGCTGGTCGACACGTTCCTCAAACCTCTGGTGAGCCTTCACAGGGCTTGCCAGCTTGGATCGAGGCTGCTGGACCAGAGTGCTCAATCGATAACACGGATGTTGTCCTGTGGCACACGTTTGGTCTAACGCATTTCCCGGCACCCGAAGATTATCCTATCATGCCGGCAGAGCCAATGACCTTACTTCTGCGCCCGCGTAACTTCTTTGACCGCAATCCTGTATTGGATGTTCCACCTAGCTATGCGCGCTCACCGTCACAGCTGGCAACAGGCGCGAATAATTGCTCTTGCAAAAAGAATGACGGATCCAGTGTGCTGGTTTAGGGTAGTAACAATTAGGATGTGAGGCGTTGATCTACAATTTTTGGTACTGAATGTTTTATTATATGACGAGCTTTATGATCTTATTTACTTGATATTTATCTTCAAGTGTAACGTGATTTGGTTCTATGTAGGTCCGACGTGGCTGTTTGGTAGGTACAGCGGGTTTCATTATGTATTGATTTATAATGTCTGGATTGCTGGAAGTAGATTTTTTTTTTTTTTTTTTTTTTTCCATTTCGGGATTCTAAAATGACAGTTACTCTGGAATTGTAATTGTGACTGCGAGTGCCGGAATTCAGGGGTCAACTTAGCACAAGTACATAACTTTTGCAATTAGTGTGGATTTGCCATCCATGGATGCGAAATGGCTTCTCCAATATTACTTGGCTTCCCCACATAGCCGTCGGCGGACACTTCAAGCTAAGATATCGACCAATCCTGTCTGCTTTTTTCAATGCTAGCTCGAGTGCTGATAATTGACAAAAATCACGATAATCACTCAGCTTTTGACCAATTGGAAATGTTTTCAATTTAGTTCATTTCGTAGTTATCTCTGTTGCGTGGGTCCAAATGACGTTAGTCAGCAGATAACGCGATAAAGTGCGGAGAAGAGCATCATCGCTCCTCATTCCCTCTCTCTTCCCACATCATTGCGAAGATGAAGGAGAAAACTATGGCGTCTTCGGAGACGACACCTCTGCTGTCAGTTTATGTAGCACCGCAACGGTATCGCTACCCTCACCATGCGATCCGTCGGACTTGTACATTCCTGCTCATCGCGCTGTTAGTGATCGCTGGGACTCTGTTCTTGATTCCATCTGCGATTCTGCCACGAGACCACGGCTCGATTTGGTCCTATCTGCCATGGGCTCATCCACTCCCATATGAATCGTGGCCACATGGCAACGGACTTTCTTTCGATCAACTGCAGCAAGTATTACTTGAAACTCCGTCGGCAGCCAAGGCCCGGGAGTGGAGTTCCTACTATACCGCTGGGCCCCACCTGGCAGGTAAGAATCTCAGCCAAGCTCTCTGGACCATGGAAAAATGGAAGGAGTTTGGTGTGGAGGATACCAGCCTCGCGACTTATGAAATATATCTAAATTACCCCGTGGATCATCGGCTGGCTCTGCTGAAGAAGTCAGGTAATCAAACCGAGGTGACCTTTGAGGCCACTTTGGAGGAAGATGTGCTAGAGGAAGATCCTACCTCCAGCCTCCCTGATCGAGTTCCCGTGTTTCACGGATACTCGGCCAGTGGCAACGTCACCGCCCAATTTGTGTATGCCAACTTCGGCACATACAAGGACTTTGAAGACCTCGTGAACGCCAATATTACCCTGGAAGGTAAGATTGCGCTTGTCAAGTATGGTGGCATCTTCCGCGGTCTCAAGGTCAAACGCGCACAAGAGCTCGGAATGGTCGGTGTAGTCATCTACAGCGACCCCCAGGAAGACGGTGAAATCACTGAAGAGAACGGTTATGAAGCGTACCCCAACGGACCGGCTCGGAATCCCAGTGCTATCCAAAGGGGCAGCACACAGTTTTTGAGTATGCACTTGCCGCTGGACCTCGTGATGGCCAGTTTGCTGATCTACCATTGAACAGGTATTCTCCCCGGAGACCCAACCACCCCGGGTTACGCGTCCAAACCAGGCGTGGAGAGACAAGACCCACACAACTCTATCCCCTCAATTCCATCCCTGCCTATCTCCTACAAGGAGGCCTTGCCCTTTCTGAAAGCTTTGAATGGTCATGGTCCCAAGGCTGCGGATTTCAACAAGCATTGGCAAGGCGGTGGTCTATCACACAAGGGCGTTGAATACAATATCGGACCTTCTCCCGAGGACGTCGTCATCAACCTGAACAACGAGCAGGAATACGTGACGACCCCATTGTGGAATGTTATTGGCGTAATCAAGGGAAGCATTCCAGATGAAGTCATCATTTTGGGTAATCACCGTGATGCATGGATTGCTGGAGGTGCAGGTGACCCCAACAGCGGGTCCGCAGCATTGAACGAGGTAATTCGCAGTTTCGGCGAAGCTCTCAAGGCTGGATGGAAACCACTGCGAACAATTGTGTTCGCAAGCTGGGACGGCGAAGAGTATGGCCTGCTCGGGTCCACCGAGTGGGTTGAAGACAATCTCCCCTGGCTTTCCAAGGCTAATGTTGCCTACCTCAATGTGGATGTTGCTGCTGCAGGCACGGAGTTTGGCCCTCGAGCGGCTCCTCTGTTGAATCAAGTGATTTATGAAGTGACTGGCCTAGTGCAGTCCCCTAACCAAACCGTGCCCGGCCAAACTGTCCGCGATGTCTGGAGCGGGAAGATTGCCACGATGGGCAGTGGCAGTGATTTCACCGCATTCCAGGATTTTGCAGGTATTGCTAGTCTGGACTTTGGGTTCGGCCACGCAACGAATGACCCTGTTTACCACTACCACTCCAATTACGATAGCTTTGCATGGATGGAGAAGTATGGTGACGCGGATTGGAGTTACCACGTCGCATGCACCAAGCTGTGGGCCCTGGCGGCAGCACGGCTTATTGACTCTCCTGTGATTGCATTCAGTGCGAATGACTATGCCAAGGGCCTACACTCGTATCTTCGCAGTATTGAGCCGGTCGCAGCGAAAGTGGTTCACGGGTCGCGTTTCAAGTTCGCTCCTTTAGATGTCGCGATTGCGGAGTTCCAATCGGCTGCGGAGAGTTTCGATGCTTACGCTGCTGCCCTGACCGAACAACTTGGGGAACATGTCCCGTGGTATCATTGGTGGAAGAAAGTTAGGCTTTACTTCCAAATTCGCATAGTCAATGACAAGTACAAAGGCTTGGAGCGTGCTTTCCTCTACCAGCCTGGTCTTGATGGCCGTGATTGGTTCAAGCATGTTGTCTTTGCCCCTGGTATTTGGACAGGCTATTCAGGTGCCACTTATCCTGGTATTGTGGAAAGCCTCGAGGCTCAGGACGTGGCGAATGCTGAGGTAAGTCTTAATAGCCAAGAGATTTTTGACGCCCTTGCTAATTACTCCGTCAGAAATGGAGTAAAATTATTCAAGATCGGATTCATGCGGCAACGAAGCTGCTGATGTGAGTATTTGCTCATGTTTGACTGCTGAAAGGATTTTAAGGCTCGGCACATTCGTCTCTGCTCTTATGAATAGTCGCTGAATACACAGAAGCAATTTGTGTTTTCTCAACCTCTATGACCATATTTCAAGTCGCAGTGATTAGTCATGCAGCTTCTGGGGCTCGTGTCAAAATGGATTACCTGTCAGCAAACCCTCCTAGTGTTCCTACTAGTAGTATTCCTACTAGGCTATATGATGCGAGGTAACTTGAGTTAGCGTGGGCAAGTAAATCGATGGTATCCTAGAGCCAGAATAATAGAGGAGTAGTAAGGCGAGCAATCTTACTGATTCAGATCCAAATACCGATACTCCCGCAGTGGTGCATTGCTCATTTCACGCGGACCTGTAGTGAAGTGCCATCGACTTTCTATCTCACTTTTTAGCGCAATAGTCTCGCTTTAGCACCCATTCCCGTTGGAAGTGGGCGTGGTGGCGGGGGGCAGAGGAAGTAAGTCGACTGGCTCATCTTGAGCGACTTCCTTATGAAGAAGAGCGGGATCGTCTTTCTCGGCAAGAGTATATTGTGTCCTGTCCATCATGTCTTTTGGCGTGCAAAGAACCGTTCTCTGCTAGGCATGGCAGAGGTGACATCATGATAATTTTGACTGCGGAGTAAGATCAAAAGTCATCCAGATAGGCTCGTGGATGTGAGCGCAATATCGGTTTTCCCTGACTCACGCCTTTGTGAACTTTGCTTCCGATTTTTGAATCGCCATGAGCGAACCGCCAGACTCGACGCAATCCTGCAGAGACACCTTCGCTGCCAGAAAGTTGAGCAGCGGATACGGGTCCACCAATATACCGATGAATCGTCGAGTGTGGGCCTGGAAGGACTCAATGCGCTGACGAAACCACTGACGTCTTCTGGTGGTTTTGCGGATATTAGGTAGAAGAGAATATTATAAGCTAGTAAGATATTGGATGTAATGATTGATAGTTAATAATTAATGTTAATGATTAAAAATAAATAAATAAGAATGTTAATAATAATATAAACCCCAGCACTCATTCAGGGAGATTCGAAAGGGTCTTGAACAGCCAGGTTCTGAAGTGAAAGAAAATGGATGGAGAGTTAGATTCTAAAGTGTCAAACTATCTACCCCTATTACTTGGGTACACTGCAGACTATTTGGACATACAATCGAAACCTCCACCAGACTTTTCCTCTTTCCCCCTTTCTCCTTCTACTTCATTTTTCTTCTCTTATCTTCTCTTTTCTTCTCTTCTCTCTCTCTTTCTTTTCTATTCCGCTATTTATAAATTCGGGGAGAAATTTAGTCATTTTATTAATAGGTACGAAAGAAGGTAGAGTACTGGATAGGTAACCGAGTAGGAGACTAAGTAGGAGACTGAGTAGGAGATGTAGTAGGAGGTGTGGTCTAACAATCAAGTAGGCGGCGCGCTTTGCGCGGCGGAAAGCCTTTAGTGCAATATAATTGACGTAGTGCACTTCTTACTTTCGTCGCGGCATTGAGATCCTTTGTCGTGATGAACGGAAGAAGCTTGTCACAAGGGATCGGTAGATTGTTTTCCCCTCTACGGTATCACTGGCAAATCCAAAGATCGTTAGGAGAATCAGGGTCAAGAAGAAGATGACCGCAAAGCTAGCCCAGTAATCCACTTTTGAATAACCTCCCTTCACCCCCTGCAGCTCGGTGGAGAAGTAGGCCGTCATGAGACTGACAGGCAAGAACAACATGGTTGCTTTGGCCAATAGAATGGTGATCCGCGTGAGTTTCTCCACGGCTTGTGAGTCTTTCAAAGCTATCAAGTTGAAGTTCTTAGGCTGGTTAGCATGATCTCTGTCCGACGGAGTAGGAAACTCACTAAGAATGTCAAGGATTCCTTCTCCAATAGACAGGATTCGATCTCGCTCAAGCAGTAAAGATTAATGCGATCGACAAGTCTTTCAAATCTTGCCACCGCAGCCGAGCTCAGGATCACCCCCACCGGCTTGTCCTTGGCTTCTGGAGAGCTGCCGTTGCTGACCACACTTCCATGTCGCATGTCGGCGAACTCGATGTCTCCAAATGTGGCGCCAAACGCTAATGGCAGTGGATGGGCCGACCGGGCCTCATCACGAAGCAAGCGCTGGTGCTGCAGGATGCGTCGCATAATCAGTTCGTAACTCTGGTACAGTCGCTTCAGAACCGCCAGCCGTCGACCCAGCCAGTGCAGCTCATCAACCAGCTCCGCGATCGGGCGTTCCAGCATTTGGCTTCTCAATCGTTCCAGGGCGACGCCGTATTGATGCTCTCGTTTCGCAATCAGACCGTAACTGGAGACCCAATCATCAAATATATAATAGTAGAGCAAACTCGGACCATCTTCCTGTTTAATGTTTGCTTGATCTAGCCCAACATCATTAAAATGCCGCACGCGGATAGTCACGAGTGAATCACTTTCTGACATGCTCAAGTGTTGCTTCGAAACCCCCGAGACGATGAAGCGGACGTTTCGTCGCACTATGTCCAGCATTTTGATCTGCTCCGCCTGCAACGCTCCTTTCTGCCGAGGAAATGGATTTTCCTGCATGGAGATGATTGTGCCATCGTCACAAAGGATCAGCCAGTTCCAGAGTCGTTTGCCATCGGGCAAGTCTTTTCCATTATCATTTGTTTCTTTGGGCACACCGGGGGTCACAAATAACGTATTATAGCCAATGCAGGTATCTAGAGCGACGTCAGATCATGTCCTTATATTCCTTGGATTGTAGACTTACATAGCGGACCATGGTCGACGGAGGAAAAATGCCAGATCTGGTTGGTAACTTGCGAAAAGGTCAAGTGCCTGAAGGATGAGGTATCATGGAGGCCCTCATGCTCGCGTAGATTCAAGTTTTTCAACGCAAGTGCATTTTCTAAATCATTGGATTCATGATCCAAGTCAACATCGCGCGTCCGCGACCGCCGCTTATTTGGTGCCGTGGCTGTTTTTGCTGGTGAACCCATGACCGGCGCGGTAACCATCAGTCCTTGTAGTCGTTCCGAGACACCGTACAAAGACATGATCCCCTTGATGGTCTCGGTTTGTTCCTCTGGAGCCCATAGGTGACTATCCACACTGGTCAGTATCTCATCAGGTTCCGTCATCATCTCCTCTCTCTTACATCCATCGTGTGCCAAAACATTTAGATCGCTACCGAGATGATTAGCTTCGTTCTGTGGTCGTATCTCTTCACTTACCGGTTGACTCAACAATGCTTTAAATTCCACAGAGACTAGATCAGTCGCACAGTATGCATCTTCATTTCCAAAGTCCAAGACAAAGTTTTGTGTCTCTGGTTTCTCCAATAAGTGCATATAAGTTCGGAAGTTGGTGTTATCATCGATGTCCTTGAACTTATCCCGAAGAGATGCTTGCGCGTCCCTGTCCCTCAGACCATCGTAGTACTTTTCAGGATTCAAAGAGTCACGGAAGAACTCGGCCATGACAGAAATGAGAATGCAAATGAAGATGAAAATGAAAATGAAAATGAAGATCAACAATTCAATGTCTTTGCTCATGGGGAATAAATAGGATTTCAAGCCATGCGAATGACCGCGCAGGTCACGCTTAAGCGCTCGGCATCAGCTGCAGCTTTCAACTCCGCATGTGCCGTGTTTCAAACCAAAGTGGTCGTAATAATATGGAGGTCTCAGTGGATGATGCACGTAGATCATTGATGGATGATCTCCATATTGGGTCATTTGTATAGATCGGATAATCTATAATCATCTGGTCCGTCATCCCGATCAGGTCAAGCTTCCCGTGGTGACGTCGTTCGCATCTTCCAACTTTCCACCACCTTCCCACTTTCCCTTCCCACTGCCTTCCCTTGAACCCTTTACCTAAGGTTCTTGGTTTATCATGGCGACAGCAAGTGAGGTAAATGCACAGGGTTATAACCTTAAAGTGGACTTTGTCATTCAATACAGCTTCGGGGATGTCGGTGAGTGAGCAAGCTTGGCAGAAATGAAAAACTTCTGATCAATTTCCCTCCCCAGACGAACCAGAAGCGATTGAGCAGCTCCAGAAGCTACTAAAGACCCTCGCTGAGGTCGGTCTGCAAACTGAGGTCCGACAAGGCGATGAATCCTCCTTACTCGTCTTTGTGCGAGCTTCCAAGAAACAGCTGAAGCGGGCGGTGTACCGATCGCGGTGAGTGCTTGCTTCCTCTCAACGCTTTCTTGCTTGTTTCAACCGTACAAAAGGTCGCGGGAGCATCTGGACTAATACGATCTCAGTGTCCGTGACTGGCTTTTCGGAATTCGCCATGCCGAGCCCGAACCCGCCGATGCGATCGATGCCCACACCGAGACGGAGGCCGAGCGACTGCGGGTGATCAACCACATGATAACACTCCCCGCCCAGGAAGGAGGTGCCGGTATCACCCCGCAACATGGGGAATGGAAGAACGTCATGGCCGTCTTCCCGCTGCACGACGTGGAAACAAATAGTCGATGGATGCGCGAGTGGAGCAAGAAGACCTTCCTCTCCGAAGAGGACTTGGATCAGATCCGCGATAAATTTGGAGAAAGCGTAAGGGGAACAAGAATATATCTTAATGGGATTGTGCGCTGACATCAGGAGCAGGTCGGTTTTTACTTTTCCTTCCTCCAGTCCTATTTTCGCTTCCTCATTTTCCCCGCGGTATTCGGTTTCGGGTGCTGGTTTCTCTTGGGCGGGTATTCGATCATCTACGCCGTCGTCAATTCCCTGTGGTGCATCATCTTTGTCGAATATTGGAAGCGCCAGGAGGTCGATTTGTGCTGTCGTTGGCAGACGAAAGGGGTCTCAGCTGTCCAGACCAAGCGGCGTCAGTTTAAGCCAGAGAAAGAGGTCCGCGATGAGAGCACCGGCGAAGTACGAGGGGTCTTCCCAGCAACCAAACGTATGCAAAGGCAGTTGCTCCAGATTCCCTTTGCATTGCTTGCCGCAACTGCCCTGGGAGCCATCATTGCGACTTGCTTCGCGATCGAGATTTTCATCTCGGAGCTGTACAACGGCCCTTTGAAGACTTACCTGGTATGTTCCTGGCGATGCCCATCCTTATGTTCCACCTTTGACCTGGCCAGATTTTCATTCCAACGATTCTCGTCTCCGCGCTGGTCCCGACCATGAGTGCTGTTCTCGTGTCTATTGCCACGAAGCTCAATGACTACGAAAACCATGAGACGAACGATGCATATGATGTTGCACTAACACGAAAGGTCTTCGTTCTTAATTTTATGACATCGTACCTGCCGGTGATCTTGACGGCCTTCGTGTATGTGCCCTTTGCCAGCCGCATTGTCCCTTACCTGGATGTCTTTCGCTTGACGGTCCGGCCCTTTGTGTCGAAAGAGCATTCGAATGCCAAGAGATCGCATTTCCAAATCGACCCGGCCCGCCTTCGAAACCAAGTGATCTATTTCACCGTGACCGCCCAGATTGTTGGCTTTGCCATGGAGACTATTGTCCCCTATATCAAGCAGCATGCCTTCCGAAAGTACAAGGCCTTTAACAAGAAGCGCAACGGCAAGGCAGAGCGCAACGGTGAGAAGGAATCACCCGAGAGGCCGGTCCCAGTGGTTTTTGACGACCCCGCGGAAGAAGCGCAGTTTCTCACCCGGGTTCGCAACGAAGTTGAGCTGCCGGAATACGACGTCACCGACGACCTGCGTGAAATGTGCATCCAGTTCGGTTACTTGGCACTTTTCTCCCCCGTGTGGCCTCTGGTCCCCGTATCATTTTTTGCTAACAATTGGGTGGAACTCCGATCGGACTTTTTTAAGATCTGTAATGAGTTCCGCCGACCGACACCGCTCCGGTCTGATACTATTGGACCTTGGCTCGACACCCTCGGATTTCTCTCTTGGACTGGCAGCATCACGAGCGCTGCTCTAGTCTACATGTTCAGTGGCAATGCGCAGCAAGGTCCCAACGGGGAGCCCACAGATATCAAAGGATGGGCACTGCTTCTCTCTATCTTTTTCTCGGAACATCTCTACCTGGCTATTCAATTTGTTGTTCAAGCCTCCATGACCAAGCTCGAGCCACCAAATGCTCGCAAGGAACGTGCCGAGCGATATCTCATGCGCAAGCGATACCTTGAATCGACCCTGCGCGCACAGAATGATGACGAAGAACCTGCAACTGCTACTTCTGATGTGCCGGGGCTGTCACGTGCTGCCCTTGAGGAGGAGGCTCGACAAGCATCTCTGCAGGAAACAGACCCTGCCGAGCGCTTCTGGATGCGGCAGCAAGGCTGGATGGAGTCTGTCCAGGTCGGGACTGGAATCATTCAAGCCCAGACCACGGTAAACACCAAGAAGCAGCAATAAGCAGCCCAAAAGGCACCTTTGGTCCAGAGGGAACCCCATACAGGGTGTCATGATTCGCCTACCGGCGCTCTTCAGACGATCTTGTCTATTGAAGGAAGACCTGTTCCAGTAGTGGCTCTTTTCGACTACCCTTACCTATAGAGAGAGATGCACTGTTATTACAAGGTGGGAAGCTGTGGGTGCTGTCAATATCAATTTTGGCCTGTAGAAGTCACGAAAGTATTATTAGTTGGTTGTCTTCATTTTGTACATGACGAGCCTATCTGACTGAATGCAAGGTGGTCGCCGTTTGTCCAGATAATCCATTGCGGCGAGGCCTCATCTTCACATTTCTATTTCATGGCAATTACCTATTTACCTATTCATGGCCGGTCAGAAATAAATAGTTTCAGCGAATTCGGATCTACCTGCCAAGAAGGTAGCTGAAACGACTACGATTTGTCACCAACGCCATCTTCTCGAGGATATGGGCTCTTTTCATTGGTCAATTTTCCCGCTCCATAAACTGGGGATATCTCTGGGGTAGACGATGAAGTCCGCATATGTGGATCTTCTTGCGGAAAGCGCCGGTCCCCGCGGGGAAAACAAAAGCTGGAACCTTGGGAGTCCGAGGTAACTACCATGGTTACAAACCTGGCCTTGCCTGAACAGCTTCAAATTTCATAAAATTCCACTTTTTTATCCATAGATCGAGGGGAAGTATGGGTGAGAGAGCTGTGTATTGATGGATACCTTTGCTGGGTATTGAATTACTATGTCCCAAGGTTTTCAGCTAGAAGAAAGCTAATAAACAAGCCTTATAATTTACCAGGAGCATATGGAAACCAATCTTACGCCAGTCCGGGAGCTTTAGGAACATTACGTTTAGAAACTTGATGAATCCCGAATTTGGGTTTCTTTGCTGTGCACAGACTACTTCCCATTCTTGGCCTAAAGCGTCTGGACTGGAATATAAAACTCACCTGGGAAATTCCACGGGCCCAAGCCATCCTACACTGCCACTAATTGGCATTGGGATTCAAGCATGGCAGATAGCAGCAGCCCTGATTTCACTTCCCTGTTGTTAGTAGTTTCGTCGGGCTTACTACCGGAATCCTCCGTGAATGTGTCATGTGTCATGTGCCATTTGGTTTCATCATCGTGCGTTTCTAGAACGCCTTTTTAGCTAATAAATTCCCGGATTGACCTAGCCTGTTCATGAGGTCTTCACGGGCCTCCCCGAGTTAGGCATGAGTATATTATATGAGGAGCGGATGCTAAGTCTCCTGCTTCTTAGGACTAAAATTTGAAGACTTCTTAAAACTTCCTCGATCTTCTCCTAGTCTACACACCAAATCCCTTCTCGAGATTCCCTGACCCTGAACATAACGCATGGAGCATCCAATCATCCTCGTCAGGGATGTTGAGAAGCCGACCTTCAATACCGAAGTGAATGGTTCTCGGGGTGATGGATACCAAAGCCCAACCCTGGTAGTTCCCCAATCCGACCATGAACAGTCCCTTCTCCCACAGTACAACCCTCCAGACCTCAACTTGCCATCGAGGCAAGAGCGAGCGAGAACATTCGATGAAGTTCGGAAGTCTGTCAATCCAGCTCCCCTGGGGTTATGTGCATTTGCACTCACATCGTTCGTCTCAAACTCTACAAATGTTTACGTGACAAACGTGCCATCAACTGGTATAACCATGGCACTGCCACTTGTATATGGCGGCATTGTTCAGCTAATTGCCGGAATATGGTAAGTAGACAATCATCCCTTCCTTTCCATGTATGCCATGCTGATGAATGTAGGGAGATGGCGATCGGGAATACATTTGGAGCCACATCATTTTCCTCTTACGGTGCCTACTGGATCACCTTTGGCATCATGTCAATGATCGAAGCTAGGAACTCAGAAACGAGTGATACTTGTGGAGCGGAAACACTGATGGGAGTGTTTATGATGGTACGTTACCCCTTCTCCAACCAACTAATGTAAACATTGGGATTAACCCACGGGATTATCAGTCATGGTTCGTATTTACTACACTCATGCTTCTAGGTACGCTAAAAAGTCATCTCGCTATGTTCCTGTTGTTCTTTTTTCTGGACATGAACTATCTCCTTCTCGGCATTGCTCACCTGAAATGCCACTCCGGTGGCCAGATTCTCGCATCCGTCCAGAAAGTGGGGGGAATATTTGGATTACTAGCTGCACTCACGGCGTGGTGGAATGCCTTTGCTGGAGTGCTAGATAATAGCAATTCCTTTTTCACGATACCGCTGGGTCATTTTCCGTGGTCGCCTGCAGCTCGAGTCCATCGAACCAAAGTCAAAGCTGTGTGAGCTGAACGATTGACAATCAAACCTCAATTAGATTCAGATATTGCAAAAAAAAAAAAGCGGGTTCAATATTCTACGTCTTTAATAGGGGTCAGCTGGACTCTAAATGTATTGCCCATTTCAAGGGGCAGTGGAGTAGGTTTCAAAATGTCTATTTTCATATGTACCAGCGTATCAATACTTCATACATATCCGAAGCCAATGCAGCATACTCGAATAATCCCATTTCATCTACGCCTACTGGGTGTAGACGCAGCCCTTGGAGGAACTCGACTCCATGCGAGCCGCGATGCCAACACAGTCGGAGTTGCCGGCGGGATTGGCGACGCCAGCCGAAGCCCAAATAGACCAAGCACCATCAATGCTATTAGGGCAAGCGATGAGGTCGTTACCGGCAAATTGGAGGTGACCATCCTTGGTTGCCCAGCCCCTGCGCTCAGAGTTTGTGGGTGCAGGCTGAGCGCCAGTGGTATATCCGATCTTGCCCTGGCCTATTTTTTGATCAATAATGTAATAATGTAACCCAAGTATGATGATTAGAACTTACCCATTCCAGAGCGATCCACGTAGATCTCCTGGGGGGTAGCGGACTGATCATAGAGGTACAGAGCTCCGTCGTTCAGGTAAAAGGTCGCATCTTTTTCGCCGGCATTGGCACAGCTGGCATTCTGGGACGGGAGACCAGCAAAGATGCTGCTCTTAGCGGCGTTAAAGGCGGAATACTGCACACGAGAGCCAGAGTGAATGGCGACAACACCAAAAGTGTCAGACTGGGTGCTGGGGAGAGCAGTGGCAGTGGCAGCAAGAGAAGCAGCGACGACGACGTTCTTGATCTGCATGATGAAAGACTCGGGGTGAATGAGAAGGAGAGAGAGAGAGAGAGAGAGAGAGAGAGAGAGAGAGAGAGAGAGAGAGAGAGTTGATTTGAATTGATGTGTTGTTTATTTCAGATTTCAAGGTCATAGGGGTCTCTTTAATACTTTTTCGGGTTGGTGAGATCGTCATTTACCTACACGGGAATAGCGACCCTGAATAGTGGAAATCTTAGACACAATCATCAGTTTGCGCTGCCATTGTCTCACCTAGACCAAGAAGGAAGCCCTCCATGAATCATCCGCAAGTGATAGACTCCGCTATAGCTATTATTAGAAGCAACGTTGATTGTCTCCACCGATCTACACCGTACCAAGATTGAGGCATTTGATACAGGATACCCAAGTAGATCAATCTACATGTATTACTAATTTTTATAGTATCACTACCTACCCACACTAATTTCCCACTCCATAATTCCTTGGTACGCAATCTCACTCTCTTTCCATTGAAGCTTCCAGTGGCAATTTCATCGGTGCAACTTCGGCGAGTCCAAGACCCTGAATGCCAAGAATGCTCTCCAATTGTTTCTCCGAGCCCACTAAAGGAGAGACTTATGTGGAGAACGATTGGTTTCCATAGACTCCGGCGGACATTTCGCCAAGTCCTTTTGAACTTGACTGTTCCTGCCATGTGGCCATATCTCTTAATCAACTATGACAGGGATATTGTTCAAAGCCCACAACTATTAAGTCCGATGCAACAATCAATATCTGTTGAGGGCACTATGGAGTACTCAGCGAATTTACGGAGGAAAGAGAAGATCAGGGAGAATAAGTAGAGGAAGCCCGAACTAGTCCCATTTGGACGATAAACATCTAGCCAATCAACAAGCGTATTAATTGATGACTGGATAATCAGGCTCCATAATTATGTCGATGCTCCCGGGCTATTCGAAAGGTTGTGCACATGCCTCTCATAACACCTTGAAATCTATGTACGAATATTGCCAATGACAGAGTCAAAGTGAAAGATCTTGGGTGGATCATCCCGCGTAGATCATCCCACGTAACGCCTGATAAGCTCTACTGGTACTGTCCCCCGCTTACATGGGAAAGCCTTGGTTATGATAGAGGGGTCAGAGATATAATGCTCTTCATGGGGCGTTTCATATCAGCGTTGAATATCATTCAAGTTATTATTAACCTACCATGTATAATGACATGGAAGGGTATCACAAAATTCCCCTAGGTTATCAATTTGGACGCTTCACCCTTCCGGCCTATCGAAGCCCTATCACGCAATGTGTGATCATCGCGATTGTTCATCTTTTGGTTGTGGGGATGTTTAATGTTCTCTCTGCCCTGGGTGGAGGAGGTCAAGTTGATCCTACAACCAGCAACAATGCCAACACAATCTTGTATAGTTTGTTTTGTGTGTTTGCGTTGGTATCGGGCTCGGTGTGCAACTTTCTAGGGCCCAGAATTACTCTCGCAACGGGTGGCATTGGTTATTCCCTTCTCTCGGCATCATACTGGAGCTACAACAACAACAAGAACCAGGCCTTTGTTTACTTTGGGGGTGCCATGTGCGGAATAGCAGCTGCATTCCTCTGGTGAGTTTGATCTAGATTCAATCTCACCTTCCTAGTCTTACCCTTTTTTAGGACCGCCGAAGGCTCGCTTATCATGTCACTTCCGTTGGAGAAGGACAAGGGCAAATACGTGGGAATATTCTACGGCGTTTCATTCTTTGGGACTGTAGTGGGAGCCATCATACCCACAGTCGAAAATTGGGGTATCACCACAGCCGGAAGTGTCAACGACAGCACTTACATTGCCCTATTTGTCCTGATGCTCATGGGCAGTGTGGTGGCATGCTTCGTGTCTAACCCATCCAAGGTCATTCGAAATGATGGCTCTCGGGTTGTAGTTCCCAGCCAGACCACATTTGTGCAGGAGCTGAAAAACGTCATTTTGGCTATCAAGCGAGAGCCATGGATTGTTTTGTTTTTCCCCTACAGCTTTGCTGGCTTGTGGTACATTCCGTATCAATCAAATGACTTTAATAGTTATTTCTTTAACCTCCGAACTCGTGCATTTGGCAGTGTTTGGTTCGACTTTGGCCAGTTTGTCATGGCGGTGATTCTCGGACTTTTGCTCGACTTTACAAAACTAGGAGGTCGGCGTCGACGGGCCTTTATCGGATGGGGCCTCATGTTTGTGTTAATCAACGCAGTCTTCATTGGAGGTGTATTTCCCGCTCGTGAGTCTCATCGAGGGCATCCGCCAGCACATCTCCTGGATGTGTACGATTCAAAAGCAGTGGGCTATATTTTCCTCTATACCTTCTATGGGGCCGTTGACGGGGCGTGGCAGACATTTGCCTGGTGGATTATGGGCGCACTCTCGAACGATCCACTAGTGTTATCCATCTACTCAGCTTTCTACAAAGTCTTCGGTGCGATGGCAGCTGCCATCGTGTTCAGTATGGATGCCCACAAGGTTAGCTACCAGGCCATGTTCGGAAGCTATTGGGGTCTGCTTTCAGGTTCTATGGTTTTTGTACTAGTTTTGATCTATAAGCGTGTTCAAGACACACTTGCACCTGTGGTTGAAAGTACGAGGGAATTGAAAGAAGAGGCGGGTGAAAGCATATAGATGCACGTAATATGAGCTTCAAATTCGGCAAATTCTCCACGTGCCCCCTTAAGTCACTCTCGTGCACCCTACCCATATGCAGGAACATACTCATGGCTCCGAATCCAGTGCCTCCCTACAATTTCAAAATTTGAAGTGTTCGGTTTTGCTACGCATTTTTAGATCTATGTATAAGTACGTTTCTGATCGGGTTAGACAGGGTGTACAAGAGTAATTAGGGATGTACGTGGAGCAATTCCCATTAATTCCTGCCCCGCATTTATCACAGTATCCATACTTATCTAAGACCTCCCAGGCTAGTATCAGCCCCACCCGTTACGTGGGATGTTCTACACGGATCGATTTCAGTCAAGGGTCTTATCTGCTAGCACTCAACAAATGCTTCTTTTCCCAACATTATCGTTGATTATTGATAAGCTATTGGGGATTGTTCCTGTAGACTAAGAGGATTATGGAGAAGAAAGTCCTACGTGTGAATGAGTGAATGATATAGTGCCCCCTTGAACTTACATACATACACGCCTCATCCCGAGTCTTCTGTCAATCGTCCCAATGTTTCATAAGCCTCCTGGAGTAGCTCCCAGCGACAGCCTATGAGACACTCTTTGACTGCCCCCAGTAATTCACGAGTCTGCTGTGACGCAACACTGATATCCTCGTCATTTCGAATGAGCATCAACATTCGGACAAGGTATTCCTCGGCGGTATATGAGATATCTTGATTTTGACATGGATTTCTCCTTCCTTCCATAAAACCATACGCCCACAGGATGAGTGCGGCATGATAAAGTGACCAAGGTCGAAGAGAGAGGTTATCCTGGGATGCACGGTATTGTTTCCCAGTAAAGAGATTTTCCTGGATCAGCAGTAAACAATGATAAAGTGCCTTCTTAGCCTCTTGCCTTTCACTCCAAGCTTGTACTCTCGCCGTTGCTCCAAGTAGATCGGCTTCCGAGAGCATGTTCCCAAGAAGTGACGGAGCACCAGCCAAGACGTGCATGTCCGTTATGTCAGTATAAATGGCTACGTAAGCCATTCGATGGAGTGGCTTCGAAGCCTCCAGCGCTAAAGAGGAGCTTCGTGAAACGAGGCAAAATGACCATGTGTCCATTGCTTTTTCCAAGGTGTCCTTCCAAGTATCAGCGGCAGCCTGTCGGGGACGATCTGGCAAGGCACCTCCAACACCTAGAGTGACAGAATCCCTGACCTTCAAGTGATGTGTCACACTGAACAGACCATGGAGTAGGATGAGTCGGCCATAAGCCGTGCATTGGGGTGGAATTGGGTTGCGAGCGATTAGTCTCTTTAACACGGGAAGAAATCCGGGGGATTCCGGTGCCTTTCTGATCATCCGGTTCCATTCGATGACGTCGCTGCACTCCCATAGATAATCCTGACATGGGAGCGGGAGACGGACGTCTTGGACTGACAGGATGCAATGATGACCGAAGATGAACGAATGTTGTGCATCCATCACGAATCCGAAGAAAGCAGTCCGGTTTGAGGATTGTACCTCAATCCACTGTCGCCATGAAAGTTGTAGGTTATCTAACCCCTCATAAGAGGAATTATATGATACACCTCGCTTCATAAGCTATTTTGATTGTCAGGTATTGGAAGAAGGGCCATTCAAGGTCGCATACTGGACAAGTGGTGGTGGATCGCTTACTGTTATTATTGCACCGTGGAAGATATGCGCTAGCTGATGATGCTTTCTTGTGGAGAACATCTTTTCATGCGCCTGGATGATGAGAAGCGTCTGGACGCACCACAAAGATGCCGGTGGTTCAAAACTAGGAGTCTGTATCAAGTTTGTTAGCTACGTCTGAGTTCATTTACGCCATACAGAATGCTCACGTTGAAGATGATATAGCGCAGGGAGTCATGGATCTGAGCTGAAGTTTGAAAGTGGTCCGCTTGAGGGGATAGGGTCGATCCTAATGTCACGATCGCCGCAATGAGCAGCGGAGGGGCTCTGCTTGGATCCAAAGTTGGTCGATGTAAAATCGGAAAGTGGGGATGATAGTTTTCAAAATATAAGTCGAAGAAATATGACAAGTTCAATGGCAAAAAGAAATCGGATGTGAGTAGAGCCTCGGGGAGGCTACACAGCGCCTCGAACAACCTGCCTTGTACAATCATCCATGGCGCAAAAGAAGATTCATCTAAATTGATTGGAAATCGAACCACTTGGGAGTTCATAGGGAACGAGGGTGGTGACAAGTCTGATGTACCCGTCTGCGAAGGAGAGACTTCTGAAACGCCGGCATCGTTGAAATTTGAGGGCATGTTGTCAAAAAGCCAATCGAAGTCAAGTAGCGGATCTGGAGCACTGAATGACGGATCCCAGAAAAGAGAAGTCACATTAAGTTCGCCGTTGGAGTTATTCATGGGCTCCATAGAGCACATGGGTTGTTCCTCATCGGCCACCTCACCCGCCTCGTCGCTATGATTTTCATAGTCAAGTGGTGTCATAGATCGATCCTGTGCCATTGCACGGACAGCCGAGCCTGAATCTGAGGAACGGTGCTCCTGAGGTGACCGAGGTGCGCCCATCTGGCTGGTCTCTGACTTCACAATGCCCCCAGAGTTTCGAAACCACATGCCTCTCTCGTGGCGTTTCTGGTGTCGTCGAAGAAGATCATTGCGGACAAATCTTTTGGGACATGCCGGGCATTGATACACCTGCTTAGGTTGGTCTACCGGGCGGTCATTGACTGTCCAGATAGGGCTATTCGAGGAAGACTTACGATTCAAACGATGCCGGGACAGATGCTCTGGTCGGAGAAAGGATTTTTCACAGCCAGGTTCCGTACATTTGTAGTCACGGGCCATTGGAACGACGTGTGCATCTGTGGCTGGTAGTTGAACAACAATAGGATGTGGGGAAAAGCGGAGATTCTAAGTCACGATTCTTATCGCGGGTCACGATAATGGGAAACACCGCTATCGCGATTCGCTGCTACAGCCAAACATCCTGCACCATGTTGTTGGAGAGAACGGAGCCAGAAGGCTTAGTCGTAAAACAATTACATGTAATGAGTCTCAATGCTATATATACAGCCAGCTGGTGGTTCGACCAGAACTGGACATCTATCGTCACAATGCAATGCATTCTCTCTACCGTGCCCTGCACCGTGAGAGATTCTCTACCCGAGAGGAAATCACTGTATACTGTGACCAACACAAAGCAAATCACCAATCATCACTGAAAGATGGGCGACCCGTCGCGACTTATGTGGACGGGGATCCGCAGGTGAAGACACCCCGAACATTGCCGTCATCGTAGTTTTTGATCTGAACACGATTTAATTAATATCGAAGCGAAATGATTGGTCCAAAGCCGGAAGAAACTTACAATATCATAGATACTCGAGTACGTTCCAGCACCCAAGATCAAAATACCAATGAGGAAAATTCCACCGTTGACAATTGCCAGCAACAGGTTGTCACGGTCGCGCCAGCTGCCCTTCTTAATGAGCATGAACCACATCATCGCAGGGAAGTAGAAGGTGAAGCCGGAGATGAACAGTGCGGAAGAGATAGATAGCAAATCATCGAAGAATGGAATGACCTCAGCAATGATGAAAGCGAGGACTGTGGCGGCGGTAATTGTGATCAACCAAGTAATCCAGCCCATCTTGGTGTTGATAAACCGGATGGGGGAGTTGGCAAAAATGCGACCATGGATCAAACGACCGCAGACGACGGTGTTGATGGATCCACTAATGAAGATCACAGGCAGGGCCACTCCATAAGCCACGCGCCCAAGCAGATGTCCAGCAGAGGTCAAAGCAGGAGAAGAGACATCCTGACCAACGAAGGCATAGACCAGGGCACCGGTCAAGGTGTACACCACAATCTCGGTAATACCCAGAGCCCAGATGGACTTCTTGAAATCGCGCGGGGTGTGCATCTCATCCATGAAGGAGAACTGGCACATAGCGAAGCTGTATGCAAAGACGATGTTCGAAATAGCAATAAATGCCTCGGCAAAGTTGAGGTCCTCCTTGGGCCAGGCAGACCAGTTCACAGCCGACAAGCCACCCGAGTTGGTAGCGTCGATTCCAGTGCCAATGATAGTAATGCCGATCGCAATGATGATGGAGGCGAAGTCAACGTAACCGAGGATGGCCATTTCGGTGAAACTAGGCGGAATGGCCAACAACAGCAAGATGATCGCAGACACCACGGCAAAGATCACGGAGCAGATTGAGGATTGTGTGATGTTCTGCCAGGCGATGGTACCCGTGAGGCAGTGGGAGCCCGTGAGGAAAATCAGCTGGAGAGCCAGCATGAAGTTGATGATCTCATAGCCAAAGCGGCCCCACCCGGCGCCAAACCGACCACCCATTAGGCGACCAGCGTCGGCATAGTTGGCAACCTCGGGGAAGAGCAATTTGACCTGCCCGACGATATAACTGGTATAGATGGCAATCAGGCCGACTCCCACGCAGCAAATCACACCCGCGACCATACCCAGCTTGGCAAAGGTGGAGGGGATTGACAGACTACCTAGCGCGATGGCCTCGACGATGAGCACCACGGTGAGACGCTTCCAACCCAAGCGACTGAACTTCTTGATACCATGATCGTAGATATCCCGCTCTGCATCGGTCATCTCCCCCAGCATGGCGCCCTCGAATGGTGGTGGAGCGGCGTAGGCCTTCTCACTCTCATTCTCCAGAGACTTTCCAGATCCATGGCCGGTGGAGTCGTCTTCGAAGCCCATGGTGACCGATGGGATGTTGTGTGTGAGGAGAGAGAAGTGGGATAGAGGAGTAAGACCAGTGGTGACGAGGATGGCGCAGGGTATAAGAAGGAAAGACCGGCCCCGTCGCTGGATCCGGCGTTATCAGAGGCAAAAGAAAGTTGTTTCGTTGACTAACATTTCCCACATCTTGACTTGGGGCCTCCAACACGTGGAGTACGACGCTGCTCCACTCATCTGATCGGCCATCCAACGATATTGCCGCTTGCAGCTTGGATCGGCCCACCACCATCCCATACAGGCAGGTCAACCTGTGCCCCAATACGCCCAACTTCGATTAGACGATAAGAAGGTTTGAGTCGTTAGGTAACAGAAATGCAACACTGGTTCCCCGGAAAATGGAAATGGACCGGTGTCAGTCTCGATGGATCCCATCCTTCTCCACGATTGCGGGGGAAAGGTGGAAAACCAAATGACGATTTCAGACTTAGAGGGCTGGCAAGGGGAAAAAGCAAAGAAAATGAAGCATCATAAAACAAGATTCCAGGGAAAAGCTAAGGGCGCCACAAGCGATCATCACGGCAGCCATCCGAAGAAAATCCAATCGGGCTGAATGCATTCATGACAAAGCTAGACGTCACGTGATGACCCCTTCTCTCCTAACCAGAACCACGATCCCTCGTTTAATCCTCATCTTCTACCTTCAATACCTGGAATTCAATTTTTGGCTTGGCTGCTTTAACTTTTCTGGTTCAAATCGCGCATCAGGGGCGAAGGGGGAAATTAGCTGGGGAAAACGCCACTAACTTTAGTCCACCGCCGTAGCGGCATTGCTGATCCCGCTACGGCTAAAACTGCCCTAGAACGCACGAAGATTTGGGGTAACTTCGGAATGGCCTAGATAGAATTTGGGGTAGGATAAACCAAATCTTATGCAGACTATGTCGAGATGCGTCCATGCAGCCGCAGAATCAATCGGGCGCATTAAAGATCGAGGTTGTGTAGGCCACGCTCAATCCTGCCCTCTCTGCGTTTCGACCACTCCCATGTCCAATTCGAGTAATGGAAGTTGCCAAGCAGTGTCCTAGTTGGTGTGCCGCTTGTAATCGGGCTTTAATTAAGGCCAAATGTACTCCCTGTCCTCGAAATCTAGGAATGGTGCTGTCCAGGTAAAAATGCGCGACGGTACCGCTGGGGTGTCCAGGGTTGCCATCACCGCTGTCCCTGCAAGTTGGCCATTCGCCTCAGCAAAAAACAACATATCCTTTCTTCGAATCGCGAGCGCTGCAAGGGCTCCGAGAAGATCTCGGGAACGACCATTATCCTGGAATCCTGCGATAGATGCCTCGATGAATTTCTCCGTTTCATGCGGTTCGGCCAGTCGCACCACAATATCACATGTGGAGACAGCCCCCACCCATTCCCGAACATGACACCAGTAGGTACTGAGAACTGCCCTTTCGGTATACCCCCGAGAAAGTAAGAGCTTGGGAGAAGATGCAAATGCGCTCAGGTGGATCTCAGCACCCAGACCAATAATAGCAAAGATCGACTCCAGCTCCATCAGATCCTCCTCCTGAAGTGGACCATCACTTCCACATCCAACGGCCCGATTAAGCTTTCCTTCGAAGACGGGCAAGGTTAGAATCCCAATTCCGCCCTTGGAGGGCTGCCAAATCTGGATATTTTGTTCGGTGTAGATTTGGGCGCATGCTTCTGCTTGCTTGCGGATATGTATTGCTTCCACCTCCTCGCATATACGGGCAATGTGTACATCGACAAATAGTTGCGAGGCTGGCATCGTATGCAGGTAACTCAAACGGTGTTGCGGTGAGCACTTTCACTTTTCTAAGGTTACCGAGATTTGCACTTGAGGTTGGAGGTTGGATTCGAATGAGACTCGATAGCAGATTACGCGCTAATGTGAGTCACAGTGTTTATGGTGTCACATGATGTGGCATCACATATTGAAACATCTTGACATTTCTCATCCTCTAAAAGATTGCATTTGCTTATCATCAGGGGCTAATCGTTATCAGAGATACCTTATCATGGGTCCACCAGGTGGAACTACTCCAATTCCCTTAGACATTGAGTGATCGATCGTGCGACATATTCCACATTGCCAGCATTCAGTCCGGCGATAGAGATTCGGGAGTTGTCCGCCATGTAGATATGGTGTTGTTCTGATCGAAATCAACATCCATCCGCAGGGAATTGAAGACAATGCACTTACCTCGCAACTTCAGAACCACCTCATGCGATAAACCCAGGAATCCGAACATCCCGGACTGTTGAATCAAATGGTCCCAAGACCCAGGGGCCGCTGAATACGTGAGCAAACGACCGAAAAGTGCTGTGGGGAAGACGTACCAAAGGAAACCAGCTTCTCATACAATGCCACTCTCATGGAGCGAATCCGGCCACTCATGGTCATCATGTCTTGAAACCACATCTGTCTCAACTCATCATTTTCTAGCACTTGACTTGCAATCCTCGCACCGAAAGCAGGAGGGTTTGAAACTTCACATCGCTGCAACATTTCCAACATGGACTGAGTATTCACCGCGACCTGCTTATCATTGGTGCTCACTAAAATACAACCAACTCGCTCGCCTTACAAGCCACGTTAGCCTCAGATTATGCCAGAGCAATTTTGAGATCGAACTCACCATAAAGACCCATGTTCTTCGCAAAGGACACGCATACACCAGCTTCCATCTTCATTTCACCGATAAATAGCCGAATGGGAAATGCGTCCTCGGCGAAATTCCCCGAATTGAACCCCAGGTACGCAGAATCAAGGAGTGGAAATAGCTGTCGTGCTTTCATGAGATCTGCGATCTCGCGCCACTGCTCCTTACTGGGATCGCAGCCCGTCGGATTATGTGCGCAGGCGTGAAGGATTACCACCGAGTTCGGCTCCGCCTGTCGCAACGTTGTGTAGTAGGACTCGATATCCAAAGACTTCGTGTCGTGATTGTAGCACTTGAAAGTCTCACATGGAAATCCGAGAGACTGAAAGATCTGGTGGTGATTAGACCAGGTTGGTTCGGGAATATAAATCTTGGGTAATTTGGTGTGACAAGCTCTCAACAGCAGTCCAGCTAGATGTAAGGCACCTGTACCAGAGAGACTCTGGCAGGTTGCAATCTATTCGCCCAAATGACCCGTTAGTCCCATGGACACACAGAATAAATGTAATCTGGTTTCACACTTTACTCGCTTGTAGGTCTGCACCCAATAAAATCTTAGCGGTTTCTTCTCGAAAACTTTGTAACCCCAAGATTGGCAGATATTCATGTTGCAAACCCTGGGCGAGAAGTCTCTCGCGAGCTTTATTCACGGATGGAAGCACCCATGGATTCCCCTCTGCATCCCGGTAGGTTCCTTGTCCGAGATTTACTTTTTGTGGAAATGGATCTGCTTGGTATTGTGCTGTTAATGCGAAAATCGCATCAGGTGGGATAAATTGTGCTTGGTCGAACCAAGATTGACCATGAGAAATTTCTGTTTCCTGAGGTTCCATTTTTAAATATGATGAGAAGCGGTTTTTGGGGGTTACCAGAAGAAATCATTTATTCTATCTATCGCATGCCATGAGGGGCAAACACGGAATTAGAAGCGAGATCGTGGAGATAGCTCGGCGTGGAGGGCCGACGACGGGAAAACGTGTTTTCATCTCCAATTTTGTTAATACATGATCCTAATGGCTATATTTTTACGTCGGGTGGTAAAGCCGAAGACTTGGGCTTCGAACCCCCTCAACTGACTTGATACTCGGGACCCCGAGCCGAAATGACGCAGTACCAATAAAATCTGCTCGACATGAAGTAACCCCTCTATCTAGCGCGGGGAAATTTTGAGTAATAAATAATTGAAAGTCGCCTGTTCCATTTGCTAAAAACATTATCACAGTTCATTTTCACCATGGGCTCTCACACCGTCTCAACTCAACCCCACGTCCCCCCGGCTGGCGTGTGGTGTCCTGCTGTCACCTTCTTCGATGAGACAGACTCCTTGGACCTGGCGGCACAGTCACAGTACTTCGCCTACCTGTCGCACACTGGACTGGCAGGTCTCGTTATTCTCGGCACAAACTCTGAAGCATTCCTCCTCACGCGCGAAGAACGATCCCAGCTTATTTCCACTGCACGCGCCGCAGTCGGAGCCGACTTTCCATTGATGGCCGGTGTAGGTGCTCACTCCACAAAGCAAGTATTGGAGCTGGCCCAGGATGCGGCGATCGCTGGAGCCAACTACCTTCTTGTGCTTCCCCCGCATACTTTGGCAAGGCCACCAACATGAATGTGGTCAAACGGTTCTTCTCCGAGATCGCAGCCAAGGCCCCTCTTCCAGTGGTCATGTACAACTTCCCAGGAGTGTGCAACGGTGTGGATATGGATTCGGAGACGATTGCAGCGGTAGTGCGTGAATCGGCTGCCGCAAACGCCGGTCGATCGAATGTGGTGGGTGTGAAGCTCACCTGTGGATCAGTTGGAAAGATCACCCGGCTGGCCGGGTATTTCTCTCCTGAAGAATTTGCGACCTTTGGCGGACAATCTGACTTCCTTATTGGTGGACTCGCTGCTGGTAGCGTTGGGTGCATCGCCGCCTTTGCCAATGTGTTCCCAAAGACTGCAGCCCGGATATATGCGTTGTACCAGAAGGGTCAACTCGAGGAAGCGACTAAGCTTCAAAGACAAGCTGCTCTTGCTGAAAGCGCTATCAAGAGTGGAATTGCATCCACCAAATACGCTGTCTCTTGTTACTCTGCGTCAGCGGCAGGTATAGCGGGCGCTGAGGCTAAGCTTGTGCCCCGTCATCCGTATGAGCCAGTAGGTGAGGCAGTGAAGAATTCCGTAGTCAGTGTCATGGCAGAGGTTGCAAACATCGAACAAAGCTTGTAATGAAATAAAATGTGAAAATTACCCCTCTATCACTTGGCTACACCGCGGACTTTTTGAACATGCACTCGAAACCCCTAGCCCTCGACTTTTTTCCTCCTTCTGAGGCCAGAATCTCTTCTATTTTGTTTTCTTTCTATTCCGCGATATCTAGAGAGCCTTTTGACTATTCAGCGAATTCGGTAGGAAAGAAGGTAGGGTACTAGGTATACACTCAAGTAGGCACTTTAGTAGATGATACTCTGATGCACGGAATATTGACTTAAATATGATAGGTGGTGGTTGAGACAGTAAGGCAAATCCAATATATCATTCGAGGGTCGCTATTTACATACAGTCTTATAGTATAGGCAATTGCAACTTCATCTAGGTAGTCGGAGCTTCCTTCACCCATTACACTTCTTTCCCTTCCAAATATCTTCGCTTTCGCCCTCTTCACCACCCTTACCACCAGCCCCTCTCTACCACCCTCGCTATTAATCTCTTCTTATTTAAATATTCATCAAGAAAATCAGCCTTTGTCAGTATTCAATATTGATAGAAAAGCACCACTTGATAACACAATTTAATACCTAGTCAGGGTGATGTCATCCACCAGTCGCATCGAAAGCACTGTCAGCGACAAGCATATCCCAGGGAGCCTGACTATGGATGGCCACTGCCAGCATGTCATTCAACATCCCGGTAGATAACGGTTTGGATTGTATCAAAAAATCTTCTCCGATTGGTGGAGAATATGTATGATCAGCGTCAAGTGGCTTGGGAACGATCAATCGGAAAGATGAAGATTAGCGCCTGTTTATGCGGAAAATATAGCTAATGCAGTCTATCACGCCCGTGGACCAAGTGCGCATTGCAATGGCTTGCATGTTAATCGGAATAAGCGCCACCGGCTGTGTGAATAGCCGGTTTACCGTCAAGGGCTATGGGTGAACCCTCACCAACTCTGATATGTATTGAAAGGTTATAGTCTAAATAGGAATTCACTTAAATGGCTGCTTATTCATACCCAAGTTAAAGTTCTAAAAGCCTTATGATTTGTTGATCTTCGGTCATAATTCAGCTGCAGAACAACACTAATGCATGACAAGGATAATCCCGACGACTCGGTCGGGCATGACATGGATTATTCAGATGTTTGGCATTTCTTCCTCTCTTTGGATTCGAGTGGAACCGGACATTAACAATAACCGAGGTTATTCCGGATTCCACTGTTCTACATAGAAAAATCTACTCCGTACATTGATTCTAAAGAGCCTCGGCAAGTGGGAATAACCCGAAAAGCAAATCTTATCACGAAGCCGAGAAGAAGAAGAATTCTAGTTCGGGCCGATTGATTGGACCGAGACTCGGTGATCTCCGAATTTCTATCAAATCTTTCCTCATTGACCAATCGTCAATTTTAATTCGATCCACTACGGATCTGTTCACCCCCTAGCTTGATCCACTATGAAAAGATCACTGGCCCTAAAGTAGTAAGTTCTCCGCTCTCGTTGAGTAATCCTAGTCTAAAAGAACTGTTTCACCTCGGCTTAAATTATGGCCTGGTCTAAGGCTTATGGGCGGGTTTTTCGCTTTTCTTTCTTCTTTCTTGTAACCTAATTTCTCGAAAGAGTTTGGATTTTCCTCCTCAACATCGAACTCTATAAGCCGATCATTTTTGGTTCAATATATCCCGGACCCCACCTACTTCGGTACATAAACTCGATCTGCGTCAACTATGGCAACAGAGGCGCCTTTTGTTGAGGGCAAGGCCTCATTGAACCTACCGAACTCGGTTCCTTTCTGGCGACTCGTCACTGAGCCTGGAGTGGTTACTCAAGAGGTAGTGGACCATTTCTATGAAGGATCAGGAACGGAAGATGATCCATTTGTGGTATATTGGATGCCCAAGGACTTTCGCAACCCGCTTCAACTAAGCACTCCAATGAAATGGTCAATCACTATGGTCGCCGCCATGGAGACCCTTGTAGTTGCCTTGGTCTCCTCCGCCTACACTGGTGGTATTGTGCAAATTGAGGAACAGTTCATGACAACCACCGAGATTGCAACATTAGGTGTTTCCCTCTATGTGCTAGGCTTTGCTTTGGGTCCATTACTCTGGGCTCCAATGAGTGAGATGTTTGGTCGCCAGGCTGTCTTCATCACTACATATTGTGGCTTGACCATCTTCTGTGCTGCCACAACAGGCGCAAAGAACATCCAGTCTCTCATCGTCTTTCGTTTCCTAGCTGGCGCATTCGGCTCATCCCCCTTCACCAACTCTGGTGGTGTGATTGCGGATATGTTTGCTGCTCGAGAGCGTGGCTTGGCACTATCTGCGTTTGCGTTAGCTCCTTTCCTCGGCCCGGTTATCGGTCCTATTATTGGTGGATTCTTGGGTATGGAGGCCGGATGGAAATGGGTCATGGGCCTATTGACCATTCTGTGTGGTGTGATGTGGTTCCTCGGCGCGGCCCTCAAGCCCGAGACATACGCCCCAGTGCTTCTCCGTCAACGTGCAATCACTCTCTCCAAGCTGACTGGCCAAGTTTATCTCAGCAAGCTCGACATTGATCAAGGACGGCCAGACCTAAAAGAGTCTCTCAAGATCTCGCTCTCCCGTCCCTTTGTTCTGCTCTTCAAAGAGCCCATCGTCCTTATTCTGTCCATCTATCTCGCTATCATCTACGGAACCCTCTACATGCTCTTCGGCGCATACCCGATCGTTTACGAAATTCACCGTGGATGGAACCAGGGTGTCTCCAGTCTGGCGTTCCTAGGAGTTATGGTGGGCATGCTGGGTGCGATTGCCTACTCAATCCCCGAGAACAACCGCTATGGACGCCTCTTGGAGAAGAACGGAGGCTATTGCCCGCCTGAGGCTCGTCTCCCCGCATGCATGGTCGCCTCTATTGCCTTGCCCGTCGGTCTTTTCTGGTTCGCGTGGACCGACTCCCCCTCAATCCACTGGATGGCCAGTATCGCTGCAGGTGTGCCCTTCGGATTCGGCATGGTCCTCGTTTTCTTATGTGTGTTCAACTACCTGATCGACGCCTACACTATCTTCGCTGCCTCCGTTCTTGCCGCAAACTCCCTATTGCGTTCGCTGTTCGGCTTTGCCTTCCCTCTCTTCACCACCTACATGTTTAACAACCTTGGTATCCACTGGGCTGCCAGCATCCCAGCCTTCCTCGCCCTGGCATGTGTGCCCTTCCCTTTCATTCTCTACAAGAAGGGTCTTTCCATCCGCAAACACTGCAAATACTCTGCGCAATCCGAGGCATTCGTTCAAAATTATATCAAAACCATGGCCCAAGCTCAGGCAGCTAGCGCCGACATGGAAGAATCCGTGACTCGCGTCCCAACTGCAACCGAAGTCGACGAGACCCTCCAATCCGCTGTTCAAAAAGAGGGCAATGCCGAGATTCATACTCTCAGTCGCGCCTTGTCACACACATCTACTACTCGCATGTCGACGGAAATGCACCGGGTTCCCACTTATGAGGCGAACCCATACAATATCGACCGCATTCACACCCGTGAATCATTCAAATAGACCTTTCCTTTGGCGCTTGTCTTGAAAACTAAGTTTTGATCATCTCCTATATCCATTGCATGTCAGGAGTTCCTATGTTGGGTTTGCATATAAATTATTTTAGTTATTTTAATGTTAATAATGTCAAACATTTGAGAACAATGTATACCCAATTTCTAGTGGCATTCAAGGTTAGTCTAGACTTCTCATTGCACGGACTTGAGCAATTTACATGTATTTGAGTATGGTTCAACTACCTAGAAATTTATAGCGGCGCGTTCCTCTATTACAAAATTCACGGACAACCTTGTGAATCAAGAATGGATTTAGGATCTATGGATTACCTGATTTGACTGCCCTGCTGACGATCCTCAAAATTCTAACTGGAGATAGAGTGACATAAGAGTATAAATGTATTGTATTCAATCTACATTTCATGATTTATGAAAATTTACCATAATATCGATATATCGCAAACTTGGAATCCGTGCACACACAATGTTGGGAGAATTTCCAGAGCTCAAAGCCAACTCAAGAATACAATAAAAAATGGGCATCAGAGCCTCGACGTGTTGTGAGTATTCAATGCACACCATTGGCGATTTCATTGGCATGTCCGTTAGTGAACCCATTGGAGAGGCTATTCTTGCGACCATCGACGCCGTTGATCTTGGCTAGGGGAACACCTGGAGGGATACCATCAACAGAGATATTACTCATTTTCCGGGGAACAGCTGTCCAAACAGAACCATCGTCCAGCAACTCTTGTCCAGCGGCGAGAGATTTGGATGGCTCTACACCCAACCATTGAGCCTCGAGCCGCTCGATGTTCTGCTCAATCTCCCAGGCACGTCCACCTTCGATGAACATGGATTCACCATTGAGAGATAAGTCGGCCAGCATACCCGCGGCAATATAGGAGACGTCGCGTGGGGTATTAGTTGGGAGGCTAGCTTCCTTCCACTGGTGCTTGATCTTTTTAATACTGTCGGTCTCCGTCATCCAAGGGCAGATTGTGTTGATTCGGATGTTGTGCTTGTATGGAGATGAGATGTAGCTGCGCAGTGAGCGCATAAGACCTACTACGCCATGCTTGGATGCCTGGTAAACGAACAGAGAGGGGCTCTGCTTGAATCCGGAGGAGCATGAAAAGAGAATGATGGATCGATCGGCGCCGGGGCCACGGTTATGGCGCAGGTAGACCGAGGCGATACGGGCTACGTACATGGATCCAATGAGGTTGACATCCAACACTTTGTGGGTGGGAGTCTTGGGTCTTTAGTTATTTTCTTTTTGCACTTCGCCCTACAAGGATAGTACTTACCTGGCGGACTGTCTGCAGAGTCAATCCGAAATCGAACCAATTACCGATTTCTATAATTCCCGCCGCAGAGACGACATGGTCAATGCGCTTGTAGGTATCGAAGGCCAAGTCGAATAAGCCCAGCACTGATTGGTAGTTGGTGACATCAGTCGACTGGAAGATCGCTCGTGGGGTCTGGCCTGGCTCCTCCGTGGGAAATTGGGCAAGAGCCTTTCTCAATAAACGCTCGCCTTCAATGTTGTCGAGGTCACCAAAGCAAACATTGGCACCACTTTCCAAACATTGGAATACGAGACTCGCGCCGATCCCGTTAGCGCCACCTGTGGAGGTTAGAATTGTGTAAGCTGGCTGGGGATAAAATAATTTCCACATACCGGTGATAAGAATGATCTTATCCGAAAGGGATTGGGCGGAAACCTGGGGAATGTACTGCGACATCTGGGTGGGGTGAGTGGATTCGGAAAGCTGGAAAGGTTGTGGGTCAGATCGAGATACAACCTTTATATTGGAATTATAATCAGAAGTCTAGAATCGAGACAATCAATTGATCATGGTGAATGGGACAGTTATATAGATTTGATTCTGATCCCTTTCCGGCAAGAAATGTCTCATGGGGCTATTGGATGTTCAGAACCGGTTAGGATGATGACGAAATGGCGGCATCATATCATGGGCCGCGCCGCGTCCACAATCCAGCCTCGTCCGTGAGACGACGCGTTTGGGAAGGGACAGTGGGTCGAGTCTAGGGAAGTTTAATGTATTCGAAGAGTTTGAAAACCAAATCAGCGTGAAAGGTAGGTAGCCCGACACAGAACGACAAAGAACCCTGGTTACTCCTTGACCGATGCGGGGAAAGGACGAATGACGATGATCTGCAGGTAGAGTTGAACGCTCTAAGTGGACCATGCATGAGGGCGCCACACAGGCACATCCATTTAGGTTTGGTCCAGTGCCGCTGGCCCAGATTGAATTCCCTAATGCAGTTTGTAAGGGAATGCGGAAGTTGCAGCGGCTTTCATTGGTCGGATTGATTTGGCTTCCCTTTGGGTGTATTCGGATTGCTGTCCTCCGCTCATTGGGGTAATGTTTCATTGCAATGCTCGAGCACACGGGAGGCTATTTCTGCGTATTCTCATATTTGGAAACACTATGCAGTTGAAGTTGAAGTTGAATGTTGGTTGAAAATGATACAAAACTGGTTTTCCTGGGCCGCCAGTGGCTATTGATCAACAGTACTCCGTAGTATCCACCAAATCACGATTGTGGTCAGGTCAAACTTGTTCCAAAGTGGAGAAGTGCAGAGGGAATAGATTTTAGAACTGTGCAGGGAAAAATTAAGCAGATTGTGAAAACCAATACAAAAAAACATTGCCAATGAAGATCATTTCCCCCAAGGGAATCATACATGGATCGGCCATGATCCAGCCCGCCAAAAGATGCCCGTCCCTGTAGAGAGGAAGAAAAAAGATCAAAACCATCTATCCAAGCTTTCTAGAACACACAACTCGTCCCCTAAATATCAGTACAAAGGCAACTCGGAAAATGGTATATACAGGAACGGGAGAGATCCGAGTCGACCAGTCTAGCGACGGGAGACACAGCAAAGAATGCCAGACTTGCCGAGGAACCAAACGGATCCGAGGAACCGGAAGAGCGACAAGCCTGCGGTGGTCCACAGAACGAACGAGAAGTAACCGGATGTCCGCGTCGTCGACGTGTTCTGATCAAATAGTGGGTCAGTGGGATGGAAAATCTGGGGGATGCGAAGAAACATACGGTAAGACAGAAACGATCGACACCGGTCGCGGTGATGAGAAGCACCACAATCAAGTTGCTGAAGATCCAGATAAGAACGAGGTTGGTTCGGAAGGCCTTGTACGAGTCATCCATGCTCTTCTCGTTCTCCTCTTCCGGTTGAACGAACGGCGCCAGCGCACGCTTGACAGTGGCCTCGAATTGGCTATCAATATCGGCCTGCGGTTTGTCAACTTCTTCGATGAAGTTGGACTTGTCGTCCTCTTTCTCCTTCTTGGTTTGCGCCACGGGCAGCGCCTCGCTCTTGTCGGATCCCTTGGTACCCCAGGAGACGTCGTGCCAGTTACAAAAGGCGTAAACCATGAGGATGTTAATCGAGCACGTCATTCCAGTGAAGTAAGCCCAAGAGGATGTGAACATGTGGTAGGGGTCCATGTACAAGAAACTGGCAACAAAGTAGACACCGTATGTCGAGACCAAGGCAATCAGAACAATACCGGCACCGGAAGAGCTGAAGAAGGTTTTGAGGAAGGTGCCGACACCTTGGCTCGTATCGAAATCAAGGGTGCCTCCCATGAAGGCATTGGCAACCAGATAGAACGAGTTTACCATAACGTACGTTTGAACCAGGGAGAAGTACATGAAGGAGAGGGTGTAGAAAAGGGCGGAACTATGAAAAAGTTAGCATAAGGTTCTCCAAAGGATACTTGAGAATCTTACCCTTTAGGCCTGTTACCAAGCGCCAGAATGAACTGGAGCATCAGGAAGAACACATAGCCGTATTTCAAGAAATTGTTCACGATAGGTGAAGCTTCATTACCAAATGGCCATCCCTTTTCCTTATTCGAACTACTCGGTGTACCGTTAAGATCCAGAATAACAGATGTAGTCAACCAGAATGAAGCTATCCACGTGGTAATTAGCGAAGTTCGAGTTAGGTAATAAATGGGCCTTACCGAGAGAGAACCAGGTCATGATGAGACCCACAATCTGGTAGAGAAACTGAAGGTGAAGGAAGAACAAGCGGAGGATGTTATGTCCACTCTTGTAGATACGAGTGAAATGCATGATAGCATACAGACTGGCGGCAAAGGAACCGTTTAACCAACGACGTCTCTGACCGATGAATTCAGCAACACCCTCCGGCACATCAGTCTCACCCTTAGAGGCCTTGACATAGGTCAGATGCCACTTAAATCCAGCCTTGGCGACAAGTTCGAAACACAGAATACGATCCTCAGCAAGGAACATGTTCTTTTTGAAGATGTTCATGCCTTCGATTCCCTTCTTTCCAAGCTGCTTTGAAAGGGTATGATCACCATGGAAGTACTGTTCGAGGGGACGACCCATAATGGCACGGTAACGGTAAGCAGAGAAGGCACCGGGCAACACAGTGACGTATCCAAAGGAGCTCTCGAGCGGTTTATCAAGAATATTGGAGATCTTGTACTCGAAATTCTGTGCCGCGACCAAAGGGTTTATCAAATTCCGCCAGCCCTTGCCTAACATGGCGTGAATTTCACCACAGGAACCACCCAGATTCTTGTCATTGTAAAACGACTCCCATAGAGCGAGAAGTGACTTCTTACCAGGCTTGGTACCGGCATCAAGGAGAATCACTACCTCAGGGTTGAGGATACGACAAAAGCCGTTGAACAGCCAACGATGGGAGTTAATCTTCTTGCTGTTCTTTTGCTTCAGGCAGAATATCATCTGGACAGGGGGAAGGTTGGTTGACTCGTTACCCTGGGGACGGATCAATTGCTGGCTCGCGGTGACCGAGAGTTGAGTGGTATATTCGAACTAAAGAGGATTAGCACCACACCTAACTTGAGATGATTGGGTAAAACTCACGATGTGGGCAATTGTTTCACGTCCGTCCACGGACCGCTTCATGATGCCATCCTGGTAGATACCAACTGTGGCCAGCAAATCTAGGGTGTTCTTGTCGCAAGGATCAATACCGTCAAACACCAAGGTGACAACAATTTTCTGCCAGGCCGGGCCACCCTTGTTCCAGAATTCCGACTTCTTCAAAGTCACAATTTCACGGATATTCTGCATAACACCATGCATTGTGCGGGCTGTGAGGACCTTGTCTTCGTTGTAGTAGGTGATGGCAATCAGCAGCTCCGTGTGTCGGTTGTACATGGCAGGTCGCAGATTGTATCCGTTTCGCAGCGTGAACTCGTCGGGATCGCAGGTGGCAGCCGTGTCTGTCTCTCAATTAGTCTCCATCGAGGGAAAAGGGGTTGATCGCACTTACATCGGAGATGTGAGAACTCCTCGGGGAATCCCTCTTCAGATTCCCGGTACTCCTTCTGGATGGCATTTTGAATCGCACTGGGCACTGGGTAGTCCACGCTCAGCACGGAGCCCTGTACCAGCTTGATCTTTCGAGTGGCATAACGGCGTAGACCGCCACCAGGAGCCTGGCGTTGTTGCCATGCCTCTGACGGAGTCTCGGACATGGGGGATTGAACGGCCGAGTGGCGGCTGTACCCAGTCGTCGAACCTTCTTGGTATGAACCTTCCTGCTGGTATACACTTTCCTGCTGGTATGGGCCATCGGGGAAAGCGGTTACGTTGGCGCCCGTATCATGGAGGGTATAGCGTCGGAGGGAGTCAGTCGAGGCATAGGGGTCGTCAAAGGGGGCATTGAAGGGACTCGGCTGGTTGCGGTAGAGGAGGGACTGCTGGCTCTCTGCCTGTTCGTTCTTTTCTTCGTAGCCGTAGCCATGCTACAACCTCGTATTAGCATGAACTCCAGAATCTCCCCCCTTCCCCCACCTAGGATCGACATTAACTCACATCACGAGGAACATTGTGGTCATATAGGCTACTTTCACTTGCCTGTGGCGAGTGTGGTGAATGGGTGGAATGAGGTGAACGCGGAGAAGTCGGCATATGGGAACCCATGATGTCCAGCTCCCCAGCAATTGAGCTTGCTAAGAGATAAGGATAATTTGGGAAGCGAACTCAAACCCAAAGTGTCGTACTTTTAGCACGAGGGGGTTGTAGGAAAGAAGAAAAATCCCCAAGTATCATGCGCTAAGCACGGAGAACAAAGCCAGATCTCCTGGAATAGCGTAGCCTTATGGAGATCGTTCGGGGCGATCGCAAGGAAAGGGGAATAAGGGGGGAAAAATAAAAAATAACAAAAACAATAAAAATAACGGTTCAATGGAGGGAAAGATGGTCGATCAGAATATGCTAAAGATAGAGAGAGATTCTGGAAGGATTGCAAGCATGCAAAGATATTTTTGGCTACAGCAAATTTTGATTGGAGGCGCAGACGACATCGGTCCAAGGGCGATGAGCCTACTCCGTACTCTGTAGTGGAGAGTTCTCATTCATCGCCTTCCGCCATTTGTTAGTAATTCTTTCTTGGCTCCACCAATATGGATCCCCTCCAAGACAAAACTCCCCTGGCGCACTTTCACGCCACACCAGATTATGGTCCATTGAAAGTCGACTGATCCATAAGTTGATCCAGTATGTATATTACGACGGAGTACTGTACCGCGGATGAGACTTGATATTTGGGTCTTCCAGTTTCAAGTGCACGTAATCTAACTCGTCCAGAATGAGGAAGATGGCGGGGCAACGACGCAACGAAGCCTCATTGGACAAGCTAAGGACCCTCTGATCCGCCAATTTTGTTCATCCCCTTTTTTTTTAAAAATCGGGTCCAGGGTCCTTCAACCACTTTGAATCCTTTCGACTCTCTATAACAATAGTGAGCGGATCAGATCACCATCTCGTCAAGCACATACGCGCTCACAAGGTGGCGGTGGCGCATGTACAAGTGCTGCAGCTGAAACACAAAATCTTCCAGGGGGGACCCACTGATCACGTGGTTGGTCTCCCTAGGCAGCCAGGAAATATGGAATGTTATTATACTAAGTACGGAGCAACTCAAACCTGATTCTGATCCATTTGTGTATCCAATTCTAACCGAGACCAAGTCCACGTTTATACGTAGTACGAGATACAATCGAGAACCTAATGATACACACACTTAATTTTCTACGCAAATATCACTATACGATATGCTATTAGCACTTTGCTAGAGTAAATGCCCAATTCTGCGCCTAATCCATACATATATATTGAGTTCAAATATCAGGAAATTGGCATTCATTGTTTCTCTTCTCTTTAAGAGCGCTTCAGCATACCACTGTTCCCAGCCCCAGCCTAGCCCCAGCCCTCAATGTTGGGACACTTTGCTAATCCGTAGGCATACCTATATTATCCACAAATGTACTGCATTCCGCACCTATGCAGATTACTTAATTTGTAATTTATTAGATTATTTTCTATTCGATGTCTCTTCTATGTGTGAACTCCATCTCGAACGAAAAGAATCTTGTAAATGTTAACAATGCCCGGAATCTATGCATAGACAAAAGTAATATGCTAAGTAATCGACGGTCAGTAAAGTCTATCAGCACACGTCAATATCAACCCGCATGTATACAAGGTTGTTGCCAATCCAAGTGGCCACTCGAGGAATTCGTCGCGTGCCCCGACTAATTGCCCCCAATACCACAGATGCAGCCACCTTACCAAGCGGTGTTCCTAGCAATCCCTGGTACTCATCTGTATTATGCTCCCAGGCCTGCACCCCGGGGGTAATCCTCACAGAACCAGGGGTCCGCATCCTCGCCGTACAAGTTCGGCCCAACAAATGCTACTGTTTTGGGGTTAATGATATCGGCAACAAAGATATGTTTCAGACCTTGGATATCAAACCTTTTTGCATACACCGCCTGAGTTACTTGTGAATTTTGCGGATGGTTGGTGGTCCGTACAATATCCTCAAGGATTACCAAGCCGGGTCCAATGCACCCTTTCCATAGGAAACCGCCGGTCATAGTGGTCGGCTTGGAAATCGTATAGTTATGATATAGAGCAATCTCCGTCTGTAGACCTAGTTGGGAGATCGAATCTATGCAAGTTGCATCTAGACCATCAACGGTATGACAGACAATATACCCCCGAGACTCGAGATCTTGGTATGTAAGCTCCGATCTGGTGACTTTGCTTGAGACACGGGAATCATCAAGCTCATTTTGCTTACGACAACCAGCCTGTTGGAGTTCACCATACTTTCATGTTCTTGTCGAGTCCATGGTGGAATGAGAAGAGGGAATACTCACCAGAATGCTTGATTATTCCAAGGTTGAATTGTTGCGACTTAGATGTAAGGATGAATCTTGGAGTCAATTATGGAGGTGGTTGGCTCAAGCTGCTTATATATGTGTTGTGATCGAATCTAGAGCAATGAAAGGCCCTCTGCTTTCATGACAGAAACAAGGACCAAAGGCGTTGTCATGCTTCAATGTCAACAAAGCCATTGAAAATATATCCAAGACTAGACACATGTGCACTTTTAATAAATGAACAGCATTTGAAACATTTGAAAGATCCATATGAAAGTTGTGCATGATGTCAAACAATGAATTTGAAAGAGTATAGAGCCTCGAACAAAGATATTCATTGTCAATGCCCAGGACATCCCAAGATCCCAGGGACTCATTATTGTTTTACACATTCGAATGAAGTAAAAATAGAAAGCCACACGTGCAAGTCACCGTGACTTGACTCTGTACTTTGTACCTCGTATACATGCGGGGTATCGGCCCGACAGATAAGCTGTAGATAAGGTTGACCCTGGATAAGCATCGTCTACCCTAACACTAAACTTTCCTCCTGAAACCCACTCAGAAATGGTTCATGGGAGAAGAATATTGCGGTCGCAAGATCCATCATCCAGGCGGTCAATTGTAGCGTAGGTCGATCCCATTAACGTCGCAATCGAGAATGCTGACCCATGAAGATGCAATCGATGCCGCAAACGCAAGACGCGGTGTAACGGAACTCCACCTCTCCCTTGCACACCGTGCGTAGATGCATGTTTGGGCCATACATGTATTTATTCGGAAGCTGAAAAGCGTGTTTCTATTACGGAAAGGTGAATGAGATCTTACCACGGTCGGAATAGTTGACTAATCACACTATGTAACTAGTCACTATCAGAATCTACAGTCGCGAGCTAGAGCCCCCGGTTAGTAGAGATCCGCCATAGCATGAAAATCCTCTCTGACCTCATGGTAGGTATAGCCAACAACCAACAGACCCCATCAAGTTTACCTTCAAGTGTTCCAGCCATCTCCACAGCCACCCGTTACCCAGAGAGTGACCCACCCATAGAACGGGACGACTGGTGGTATAAAGGAACTGATAACCTCTTTTTGAATCGGTCGGGGGAACATCGTATGTACTGATCTGTCCTTTGGGCTGGCTATTTCGTTAAAGTATGGACCAGAATTCGTGGGAGCATCCTCAACCACTCATTTCATTTCTCGGGTGGCTGGGGGAGTCCGTCCAAGTTCGACGAACCTGTGGGATACCCACCCACTATACAACCCTTCATCCCTGAGACGACCCGCGGAAAGTGCTCTTCCACCTTTGCCTCCAATTGAATTTGCTAAAAGACTCTATTGGGTGCAATACGCCTACATCGGTACCATTTTCTCGCTGATTCAGCCAGTTCAATTCGAGGAAAGGCTTGACCTTGTTTACCACAGACCACACGACTTCTCTCACCGGGAATCATGCCTGGTATATTGTCAAACTCTGCTTGTCATTGCATTTGGACTGCTTTATTCCGTCAACCAGTGGTCCGATGATGATGGGCCACCAGGATTCAAATATTTTAAACATGCTTTGCGTTTTTTGCCTGATATCCACGAAGACCCATCAATACTTCATTTGGAAGTATTATGCTACATTGCTTGCTATCTGCAGAGCTTGAATCGAAGAGATGCTGCCTTTCTTTATGTGGGCAACCCTCAATCCGCGCTTGCAATTAGAAACTAACTACTACTGCTAGATTGGACTTGCCTTGCGTATGGCTATATCCCTTGGTCTTCACCAAGAGGTCTCTCATGAAGATATCAGCGAAGCCGATCGAAATCGGAGAAGACGGGCCTGGTGGTCGGTTTACAGCCTAGACAGGTTACTTTCGGTCAAATCTGGGAACCCAATAACCATTCAAGACGAGGATATCGACATTAAATGGCCATCAACGTCGGTTTGTATATCCATTCCTATCTCACAGCGACATACTGATGCTATCTCGTCAGGACACCTCTGATCCATGGCCATCCATTGTCTTGACACATTATACACAACTTTCTCGTATACTAGGGAGGATTGGCGAGGGTGAGATTTCCCCCTCATATATGAATTGTCTTTTCCTGACCTATGGAACTTTACAGAGATATACCGAAAGAAACCTCGATCGGGCTCAAATCTTATAATGTCGGTGCAAAGTATCACCAATGATCTCTCAGCCTGGCTTCGACAAGCCCCTGATGGGCTCCGCATCAATTTTGCGACTCTTGAAAACCACGTTAATCGCGAGACAGTATCAATCAACTTGCACTTTTATTCATGTGTCAACATGACCGTGCGCCCTCTCGTATTTTACGTCATTCAACGCCGCATTGATGCCGGGTTACTTGGAGGCACCGAAGACTGGAAGGAAGACCTCGCACCGAACACAGTTGCAGTGATTGAAAACTGTATCACAGCCGCCCGTGCCACCACTGTGATCATGGATGCAGCTGCGAAACATAATCTCCTCGGTACGAAGGCTGACTATCAGTCACAACACTTTTGTATGTCCGTGTTCATCATTGTACTGACCATTCGACAGCTACGTACGGCTACCTTGACGGGGAATATGTATTTTCAGCGGCTCTTTTGCTCGTTATGGTAAATGCCGTGTTCCCATACAACGAAGCCAATGCTCGTATGATGGAAACAGCCCTCAATCTACTTCGGGGTATGGCTGATCGAGGAAATACGTATTTGTCTTCTCGCCACTCCTTGTTACTGGAATTGCGAGCAGCTATGGAGCCCAGTTCCTCTATGAGTGTTACTGGTCACGTCAACTCCCCTGTGGGTAATCTAGGTACACCCAGCAATACCCTCCCGAGTCCAGATTCACAGGAAGCCGATGCTCCTGTACCTGCAGAGGTCTGGCAGTATCCACCTGACCTATCTTCACTTCAGGATATTTCTTTCCAATTTGACATAAATGATGATTCTGCGCTATGGGAGGGTGCCTTAGATCGGATCGACATTGATATGGATACGGACTGGATTGAGAATACTCTGAGACGATAGGAATGCTACATGTAGAAATTGAAGCGGAACATCTTTCTGTCAAGTGCTACGAGAATAAATATGCTATATATGGTTCAATTTATTATCTTTGAAGTCTAGTATACTCCGTCGAGTCTAGTCCAATACTGTTATCTAAGTCACGGGGGATAGCTCCGAAGCCCCACTTCCCCTCCTACTATCGGCCCGGTCGGGATCTCGTTCCCGATGCGTGATACCATATCAACTGTCAATGCCCATGATTTGATACCCATTACACTACACCTACATTAATTCACTATGGCCTCTTCCGGGAAAATAACAATCTCAATCGACAGAGGTGGCACGTTCACAGACGTTCACGCCATCGTGCCCGGCCGATCAGACATCATCTTGAAGCTCCTCTCAGTAGACCCCTCACATTATCAAGATGCGCCTACTGAGGGTATTCGCCAAATTCTCGAGCTCACCACTGGAAGGCCACACCCCCGTGGTCAACCGTTGAATCTGGAAGGTATCGGCTGCCTTCGAATGGGCACTACAGTTGCGACCAACGCTCTGTTGGAACGCACGGGCGCGAGGTCTGCCTTGTTGACGACCAAAGGATTCCGAGATCTGCTCAAAATTGGCGACCAATCTCGTCCTGCTATCTTTGATCTGACTATGGCGCGACCTGGAGTCCTACCAGAGAGCGTTGTCGAAGTCAATGAGCGCGTGATCCCTTGTCACCCAAATGCAAGCGCCGACTGCTTTCCTGGTGCTCGAATCGTTGAAGGTATTACCGGTGAGAAGTTCCGAGTGGTGCAGGAATTAGACCTAGAGCACGTACTATCTGAGCTCCAGCGACTCAAGGAGCAAGGATATCAGTCGCTATCGGTGGCGCTTCTGCATTCATTTGCCTACCCAGACCACGAACGCCAGATTGGTGAAATTGCTGAGCAGATGGGCTTCTCCGTGACATTGTCATCTAAGTTACAGCCTATGATAAGAGTAGTGCCTCGAGGCATGTCTGCTGCTGCTGATGCGTACCTCACTCCCGTTATCAAGACCTACATCGACTCCATTTCTTCAAGCTTCGAAGGTGGCTTGGAAAGTCAAGAGGATTGTCAATTTGAATTTATGCAGTCTGATGGAGGCTTGGTAGACTTCCGAAATTTTAGTGGCCTGAAGGCCATTCTGTCAGGTCCCGCAGCTGGAGTGGTAGGATTTGCTGCGACAAGCTGGGACCCTGTCGAAAAGACACCAGTGATCGGGTTTGACATGGGTGGCACTTCCACCGATGTATCTCGATTTGATGGTCGCTTGGAGCATGTTTTTGGGTCTAAGGTGGCCGGTGTTCTGATCCAATCTCCCCAGCTTGACATCAACACAGTGGCTGCTGGTGGTGGCTCTATCCTTTCTTGGCGCAATGGTCTCTTCTATGTTGGCCCCGAATCGGCCAGTGCACACCCTGGCCCAGCCTGCTACCGAAAAGGTGGGCCTTTGACCGTGACAGACGCCAATCTGTTCTTGGGTCGCTTGCTTCCCGAGTACTTTCCTCACATCTTCGGGCCCAATGAAGACCAACCCTTGGATACCGAAATTACAGCACAGAAGTTCCACGAACTCACAGAGAAGGTCAATGTTGAGCGACGCCAGCTCTCTCAGCCAGAATTTACCCCAGAGGAGATTGCTCTTGGGTTTTTGAATGTGGCCGATGAGTCGATGGCCCGTCCGATTCGTAATCTCACTCAAGCTCGTGGCTTTGAAACTGCTTCGCACCACCTCGCTTGCTTTGGAGGAGCTGGTGGCCAGCATGCCTGCTCAGTTGCTGCTTCGCTGGGCATATCTCGCATTATTATTCATAAGTATTCTTCAGTGCTTTCGGCATATGGCTTGGCCCTTGCCGAAGTGGTCAAGGAATCTCAGGAGCCAGTGTCCTCTGACTACATTTCAGCACAATCGACACTCCTGGGTCGTCTTGACAGCATATCATCTGCTTCGAGGGAGGAAATGCAAGCCCAAGGATTTCCCGCCAGTCAAGTGCGACACGAACAGTACCTTAACATGCGATACGAAGGTTCCGATACCAGTCTGATGATTCTGCGACCGGAAGACTCGACAGACTTCCTGGGCCAATTCCGGGAACGCCACCGTCGCGAATTTAACTTCAACTCCGAGCGACCGGTTCTTGTTGACGATATCCGTGTTCGCACTATCGCCTCAGCCAAGGTTCGCACAGAGCGTAGCCCACTGTTGCAGCTGAAGGATGCTAGCATGAAGGATGTTTCAATTCCCCCAGCCTGTACTACTGCGGCCTACTTTGACGGCAACTCGACGCGGATTGATACACCGGTGTATTTACTTGACCAATTAGAGAAACACAGTCGCATCGCTGGTCCTGCGGTCATCATTGACCAGACACAAACAATTGTCGTTGCTCCCAACGCTGTTGCGAATCTCTTGGAAACTTGCATTGTCATTGACTTGCAAGACAAGAAAACTTCTCAGCCGGAACAGGCTGCATCGGAAATCGACCCCATCCGTCTCACCATTTTTGGACATCGGTTCATGTCGATCGCTGAACAAATGGGTCGGACGCTGCAGAAGACCTCGGTATCTACCAACATTAAAGAACGATTGGATTTCTCCTGCGCCTTGTTTTCTCCCGACGGAGGACTTGTTGCCAATGCCCCTCACGTTCCTGTGCATTTGGGATCGATGCAATTTGCCGTGCGCTACCAGCACGAGAAGTGGCTGGGAAATTTGAAAGATGGTGATGTGCTTGTAGCTAACCACCCCAGCTGCGGCGGTACTCACCTCCCAGACATTACAGTAAGAATTCTTTACCGCCACGTCGAATCATACTAATATTGTACAGGTCATTACACCGGTGTTTGATCGCCCAGGCGGTACTGAAATAATGTTTTATGTCGCCTCCCGCGGGCACCATGCCGATATTGGCGGTATCTTACCTGGGTCGATGCCACCGAAGTCCACCGAGCTTTGGCAGGAGGGTGCCGCCATCGAAGGCGACAAAATCGTCAGCAACGGCGTTCTGGATGAGGCACGTCTCATTGAACTGCTAGTTACGGGGCCCTCGCAATACCCCGGTTGTTCCGGTGCACGATGCATTAGTGACAATCTTTCCGACCTCAAGGCTCAGATTGCAGCGAACAACCGTGGAATAACCTTGATTCAAAGTCTCTTTGCCGAATATGGAGTGGAAACTGTGCAGAAGTACATGTATGCCATTCAGGCAACGGCTGAGACGGCCGTGCGGAATCTGCTCAAGGAATTGTCTCAGAAGTTCGGCGGACAGCCGCTAGAAGCGGTGGATTATATGGATGATGGCACCCCAATTAGACTCAAGGTCACCATTGATGGATCTGACGGATCTGCCGTCTTTGACTTTGCAGGAACCGGTGCCCAGGTTGACGGCAACTGGAACGCACCCATTTCCATCACACACTCGGCTATCATCTATTGTCTGCGATGCATGATCAATGCGGAAATTCCGCTGAATCAAGGATGCTTGGCGCCAATTGACATCCACGTGCCGTCGCCTAGCCTTTTGTCGCCCGGCAAGACCGCAGCTGTCGTAGGCGGCAACGTGCTCACGTCTCAACGGATTACAGACGTTGTCTTCAAAGCCTTCTCGGCCTGTGCGGCGTCCCAAGGCTGTTGCAATAACCTGACCTTCGGAAGCGATGCCAAGCTCGACGCCAATGGTGCAGTGATCACCCCCGGATTCGGATACTATGAAACCATCGCCGGTGGCAGTGGAGCCGGACCGACTTGGAAAGGCGAGTCGGGCGTTCAAGTTCACATGACCAACACGCGGATTACTGATCCAGAAATTCTGGAGAAACGGTATCCAACTATGCTTCGCCAGTTCACACTACGAGAGGGGTCAGGTGGTCGGGGTAAGAATCCCGGTGGTGAGGGCGTGGTTCGTGATATCGAGTTCCTTGCTCCCATGCAGTGCTCTATTCTGTCCGAGCGACGTGTTTACCAACCATATGGGTTAGAAGGTGGCGAGGACGCCCAGTCTGGTCTCAATCAGTGGATTACACGGGATGCTGAAACTGGCGAAGAACGCCAGGTTAATATTGGTGGCAAGAATACAGTCTCGGTGAACACGCATGACAGAGTGGTTATTATGACGGCCGGTGGTGGTGGATGGGGTGCTGTCTAGAATGCAGCTTCAGTGATATACATGTATACAGCTAGAGGATGACTATTTGCAATAAACTGCAATGAGATTCCAGGATCTCATTATTTACCTTTGACAACATAGAAACACCAAAGCTTTAAGGTTAAGGTTGGCTGTGTCACTTCATTGTCTAGCCCTCTCCTACTCGGGTACTCTTGAGTGGCCAATCCTTACCAATTGGGTTAGTCTCTTAAAATGACTGTAGATAGAGTACTTTAGTCATCCGATCTACCCAGGTTTCTACCCGTGATCGGCTGAGCTTTCATACTCCGTAAAGATCCATGGGATTCTTAAAGTTTCACCCTTATGTTTATGAACTTAGTAAAGGTGTTTGAAATCCGGTAGAGCTATGCTTATCTGATAAAGCTAGATCGGATCGATAAGGAACCACTCATTTTGCATGATCCACACATGTGCATGACGTTTTCCAATTCATTTTCAAATAGTCCGTAATTACTTTTCGTAAGTGAGGGGCAACTCGTCTCTTACGTGGCGTGAGCGTAACTGCAACGCCTACCGACCCGTCATTCTCACCGCCTACAGCTGTTTAATTTCACATCCAAATGTATTGAGATTTCGGATTATTTATTGTACTAGCATATATGACAAGTAAGTCATTAGTTTTATAAGAAAGCTTAGTAGGACTTCCCTTATTCATGGTTGGTACTAGTAGTAGATATAAGTTGAAATTTCATTGGCAGTATAGCATGTGATACGCCCCCCCCCTCATCTCCACATTTCCCAAGGTTTTTCGTTCTTTCATCAGCGCGAAGGCGCTTTTCAATAATGTTTTCAGTCATGTTCTGATTGTCAGGTTTTGGGTTAGCTGTGGTTGCTACTCTTTGCCAACCTACTGAAACCTCCCCCTTTCAATCACCTTCCTATTGCCCCCCAAAAAAAACAGCCTTGGGGCTGGAACCTACATATTGCTTAGCCAGCGATCAAAGAGAAAATGGCACCTATCGTCTTTATTGTCAGGTTTGTCACTCCAGTCTATTCTATTGCTTCAGTGCTGACCTCACCTTGCTAGACATGGCGCACGTCTCGACGCTGCCGACAAGGACTGGCATTTGACTTCCCCCACTCCCTACGACCCTCCTCTCTGCTACGGTGGTTGGAATCAGGCTCGGGCTTTGGGTGTGCGGATTGCAAGCCTCTTACAAGCACCTGAGTTTATAGGGACAAAGCCCGAGGAAAATGTCAACCAATCAATCTCCCCAGATGTCCCGACCAGTCCGCAGCCCGCAACTTCGGATACGCCCAACCGGTACAACGTGATAATCCATACCTCCCCCTACCTCCGATGCCTCCAGACCTCCATTGCCATCAGCACAGGTCTGAACCAGTCCCACCACACCGAAGGCTCTGATGATCCCCTTGCAGATGTGGCGCGCCCAGACCTGCGGCCTCTGGTGCGCGTCGACGCGTTTTTAGGAGAATGGCTGTCTCCGGACTACTTTGCCCAAATTACACCCCCACCAAGCTCAGGTCGGATGGTCGCTCTAGCCAAGGCGGAACTCCTACGTCGGGGTGAAATACTCCCTTCGGTGCGGGAAGGGACTAGAGCATTATCGGGCCATTTCCCAGGTGGCTGGGGAAGCCAGTCTCATCCGTCATCCCCGAATGAAGACCACAGCCAGCCTTTGAAGTCAGAAGGATCGACCGACGGATATATTCACCGCCAACGTGCGAGTACCTGCGACATACCTGGTTCTGCCTTGGGCCGCCTAGACATCAACCGACCCACCAAGTCCAATTCCTCTTATGTGGCTCCGACCCCTGGCTATGCGGTTTCCCCCGCTGATCGCATCCCCTCTGGCTACGTCACCCATGCGCGGGATGCTTGTACCAAGATCGACTACCAGTGGGATAGCATGCGGACGCCCTGTTGGGGCGCGGGCGGGGAGTACGGGGAGGAATGGAGCTCTATGCAAGAACGGGTCAGCGATAGTTTTCAACAGATGATGGATTGGTATCAACAGCCGGAGTCTACTGCATCTCGATCCAGGTCTGCAACTAATGATGCGTTGCGTCAAGATCGCTCTGCTCAAACCGTTCTCATTATTGTTACTCACGGTGCGGGCTGCAATGCTTTGATCAACACCTTGGCTGGTCATCCCGTTATATTGGACATTGGCACCTCCTCAGTAACGTTGGCTGTGCCACGTAACCGTTTACCAGTCTCCACCCCCGACTCCGCTCTGACAAGCACATCTTTCGAACCGGCCGATCGGACGATCTCACACGACTATACATTACAGCTGGTGGCATCCACCGACCATCTACGACCAGGCACCAATCCCTCCCAACTAAGCTCACTCGCATCCCTCTCCGATCCCCAACCGCCACCACAAACCTTCCGCAACCGCCTCGGCTCTCGGACCCAGCCTCTTCAGGGACCGTTTCCTCTTAGTCCTAACTCAGGATCCGCGATGAGTCCTCAAGGATGGGCTTTTGCTTCGCGTCCCTCAACTTCGGATGTTCCTCGTAAGTCTGGACTCTGGGGCACCACTTCGCCCATTGAGAATGAAGACGATGCGGATGACTTTGTTCCTAATTTCGGGGATCAACGGCCTGTGAGCCATGACTCTCCTCTTCCTGATGTACTTGTGGACCGAACTGGATGGACCAAAGAATTGCCGAAGCGAACGCTCTCCCAGCGGGGTCTATGGGGGAGTGCGCCGTCCCTAGAAGATCGCGATACAGCATCAAGACGACGATGGACGTTGGCGGAACAGAAGCTATGATCTAACGACCTTTTGATTTCAAGGATACCTCTTTTGCATGGCGTCCGGTTTTATTGTTTTATGTACATAGTGTACTCCATAAAAATGCAAATCACCCAATCACGGTGACGCCCAGACTACTTTACTGCCCCACCTAATCAACCTGACTAGTAGCTATTAAACCCCTCTATCTCCATTTCCGTTGCTTTGTTTCCTTCCTTTGACCGCTTCTTCCCTTTAACTTCTCTTATCTTCTATCATCATGTCGTCCTTACACTCTGACGGTCTTACCATAGTGCATTCCTCACATAACGACACCCCCGATCTACGTCTTATCCATTACAATGACGTTTATCACGTTGAGTATGGTATTGCCAAATTGACCCCCTATATATGCGTTGTGCTAAATTATTCGAAAGATCGGGATCGGCGGAACCAATTGGCGGGGTCGCTCGTTTCCAGTCCCTGATGAACTATTACCGCGAAGATCCGCGGTTTACGGGCCAGTCGGATATCCTCACTCTCTTCTCGGGCGATGCATTTAACCCCAGTCTGGAGAGCTCCGTGACTAAGGGCAGGCATATGGTTCCGTTCCTCAACAATATTGGCACTGACGTGGCATGCGTGGGTGTGCGTATGACCTGTATCATCGGTTCCAGTTTGTGCTGGAAACTGCTAACACGGTCAGAATCATGATCTGGACTTTGGAGTAGCTCAATTCCGTCATCTCGCAAGCCAATGCCACTTCCCCTGGCTTTTGGCCAACGTGTTGGACCCTGCTCTTGGAGACGGGGTTCCGATCGCCAATTGTGGGGCGACGTGCTTGCTGACCTCGTCGAATGGAATCAAGATTGGTGTGATTGGCCTGGGTGAAAGAGAGTGGTGAGATCAAGCCCCCTGCGTGTCTTCATACTCTTCATATTGACCCTTCCCAGGCTAGGAACAATCAACTCATTACCCCCCAACCTTATCTACAAATCTGCCACCCAGACAGCCAAGGAGCTAGCACCGCAACTCCGTGAACAAGGTGCAGAGATCATAGTCATTGTTTCTCACCAGCGTGAACCGAATGACAACAAACTAGCTACCAATCTACCTACAGGCTTGGTTGATATCATCCTCGGAGGTCACGATCATTATTATGCACATGCTGTAATCAATGGCATCCATGTGCTGCGTTCTGGGACCGACTTTAAACAATTGAGTTACATTGAAGCCTTCCGAAAGCCCAATGGTTCTCCGGGTTGGGATTTTAATATCACAAGGCGGGATGTCGTGCGATCTATTCCCGAGGCTCCGGCGACAGTCGCGTTGGTTGATCGCCTAACGGCAAGTCTCAAGGCCAAGGTAGAGAAACCGATCGGGTATACCGTCACTTCGCTGGATGCTCGGTTCTCTACAGTGCGGCAACATGAATCTAATCTGGGCAATTTTGTTTGCGATTTAATGCGATCCTACCACTCGGCAGATGTTGCTTTGATGGCCGGTGGCACCATTAGAGGCGATCAAATCTACGCACCGGGTGTCATACGCCTCAAGGACATTCTGAACTGTTTTCCGTTTGAAGACCCAGTGGTTCTTTTACGAGTCAGCGGCCAGGCCTTGATGGAAGCTCTCGAAAATGGAGTTAGCACACTTCCTGCACTTGAAGGACGCTTCACACAAGTGTCAAACATTTGCTTCGGATTTAAGCTGTCTCTTCCGCCTGGATCGCGCATCACATTCGCTAGGGTTGGGGGTAATCCGATTGAACCCGAGCGTCAGTACACCCTGGCAACGCGTGGGTATATGGCACGTGGAAAGGACGGATTTTCCTCGTTGGTCCAGTCCGAGGAGTTAGTCTGTGAAGAAAATGGGGTTTTGATCAGCACAATCTTGCGCCAGTACTTCTTGAGCTTGAAAGTCCTCAGCCGATGGAGGAATTTCAGTGAGAGTCTTCACCGGCACTGGGACTCCATTCATCGCGATGCCTATAGAGAAGGCTGGATGAAGCCTCCTTCAGCTGCTGTGTCACCAGTATCAGAGAAGGCACCTAGCAATCGCTTGAATTCCCGACCAACTCTGTCAAGAACGGGCAAAGAGGCGTATTACTACGGACGCTTTCCACAGAAGGAACAGCAAAATACTGCCCAGGAGAGCGGAACCAATAGCGATGCCATGGACTCTGATTCAGACGAGGACCCCGATATTCTTCCCTCCCCGGTAACCAATTATGTGACGCATCCAGCCTCATCCGCCGAGGACGAAGATCGTCGTCTCCTGCTTGCGCGCTGGGTCGTTGCCCGATGGACCCGGAAGGCCGGCGTGCGCTCGGTACTGAGTGAAATTGATATTGAGGCTCCTACATGGACATCTGGTATCTCGCCACGGATCGAGGGTCGCATTGTTGAAGAATGAGGATAGTTTCTGACGGATCTATTTGTTTTCTTTCGGCTTCGTCATCTTTAGCCCAAGCGAAATTGGCATGACTTTGATAATCTACGTCATCAATAGTTATATAAAGTCCCTAATCAAATATAGAATCTAAATGACGAATGTACTAGTGACTTAGATGATGGTGCAGGTGTAATATTCTTTCCTTGATGCAAAGAGCATGTTGCGCATGGGGCCCGACTGACGTCATCCGTTCAAACCTGCAACTTGAATCCAATACAGAAATACATGATCTCAGTCTTTCCCTTTCACACCATACACAATAATGGAGCATCCAGGTGTGTCAAATCCTATCTTCATGTTGATGAACAACTTGCTAATTCAAAGTATAGTGGAAGAGATATCGACGGTTATCCGTCTTCTTACCCAGTCTATCCCCTCGTTACAAGAAAAGGCCATCGAGCAATTCTTCACTAGCGATGCCTCATTCTATCATCCATTCTGTTTTGTTCCCAGCTTCGGAGGGAGTCGATGGTATCTGCTAAAAATCTTCCAATGGTACAAAATCATGTCGCCCCGGATTGAAATGGAAATACATTCCATCGGTGAGTCGGGTCGTGCTCGCTCCTATCATATTATACTGAGTATTAGCAGCATTCGATGAGAAACAACTCAAACTCTACATTAATATGTCACAAATCTTCTCTATCTGGCTTGTGCCATTCCATGTCGCACCGGTGACTCTTACAACGGTTCTTGACCTAACCACCGAGAGTCGAAGTGATCGGGATCAACCGTTGTATTACATCAAGAAGCAGGAGGATCTTTATCAGACCTCGGAGTTTATTAAATTCTTGTTACCGCATGTGGGGCACGCCGTGGCCTCAGCGTGGCAACTGTTCGCAACGTGCTTCTGCATTCTCGGCGTTTTTGCTCTATTCCCAATGCTGTGGCTGGAGGAGAATGGTTACCTGCCTGGTCGAATTGCACAGGGTAATTTAGCCTACAGCATTGATCGCAAAGTTGAGGAGATTAAACAGAAGTGATTTTGTGTTAGGATGCCCATCACAAGCTTGCACAAGTTTGAGGTCCCACATCCACATGTGCAGCAGATAACCAACAAATAATATGTACTCCCTTGATGAAATCATACTACTCTTAGGAAGATGTGCTGCTCGACATAGGTATAATTCTAGTTGTAGTATGTATTGAAGACTGTAAGCTTGTACGCTAATCATGACTGCTATTCTCGAGGTTCTCTAGTTTACTCATATTGCCATAGCTCATTATCACAAATTGTGACTTCTATAACTTAATCCTTCTTGTGTTGCTTCTCCAATTCCTCACGGAACCGTTCCTCTTGCTTCACAACCATCATTGGCAACGCACGCCCAATGCCGAACAGAACAAACAGAGCCCATTTCCATCTAAATGGATTGACCGCTAGCACAAAAACGTACCAGTAGATGAGTTCAGCATAGGTAAAAAAGTCAAAAGCGTTCGTAGGGGCGAATTGTTTCATGAACCGGGTAAAGTCGATCCAGGTCTTCATCTGTTGCTCGGTAGGTCGTGTGAGTGGATCAAACATGAACATCAGGAAGAAGCGGGTGTAGATGCCGATATGCATATTGCCGACAGTGCCGATTGCGTTGACGTATGTGCTATTGGTGGCGACGATAGACAGGTACTGAGGCTCAGGGGGAAACACCTGTAGGTACCAATTTGGGGGTCCAAACTGTTCGTCCTCAAGAATGGCGTCAGGTAGGAAATTGAGCGATGGACGCTTAAACCCAGTAGCCATCACAATAATATCACCCTCCACCAACCGCTCCTTGCCAGGACCTCCTTTAGGAACCCCTTTAGCTCGGTAATTAAACACGACACCGTTCTCCTCGGTTGAGACAATATCACCTCGTAGCCAGTGGGCCTTGCCTGCGCGGATCTGCTCAAACAGCTCCGAGTTGGCCATAGGGGTCTGGGTGAAAATTCCATCGTCGGTCGGGGCGATATCTTGGAGGTCGCGATAGAAAAATTTGCGCAGGAGCCATTCCGGAATCCACGAGAGGGGTGTTTCTTGACCGAATATGTTGCATGCGAGCAATGACTGGACCAACATGTTTCGAGGGATAATCCATTTATCAGATCGCGAGAGCACGTCGATCTCAGCTGCACCTGATTTGACGGCAAATTCAAGGGCCTCGATCGCGCTGGCTCCACCACCGACGATCAGAATCTTTTTCCCCTTGGCATCCTTGCCGTCAAGGTTGGAGGAATGGTAGATCTGGCCTTTGAACTTTTCTTGATCAGGAAGAGTCGGCATTTGCGGATCCCCACATACACCCACGGCCGTGACAATGCCGTCGAATACACCGTACTTCTCTTCGTCTTCATTAATGATCCATTGGCCCTTCTTGTTCTGCTTTACGGACGTGACACGTGTGTCAAACACCGTCCGTCGCTCAAGATCATATCTCTTCCACAAAGCAACAATCTGCTCTTTGATCTGGGCTTGGCTTGGATAGGTGGTATCGTACTGGACTGACGGGTGGAAGCGATACATAAGGCTGTTGATCTGGAGCGCAGAAGTCGAATTGACCCTACTCCAAATACCCCCTAGCCCTTTCTCTTTGCTTCGAGATTCAAAAATTAATACATCACAGCCATGTCCAACACAATGAGCGGCCGAGGATATGCCAGTCAATCCAGCACCTATCACAGCAACTCTCTTTCCGGGTTTATTCGGATTTGTTGCATTCGGAGGGGGTGGAACAGGTGCAAAAACATATCTCAGTACCCATTGGAAAATCAGATAGAGCCAAGTGAAGCTCTCAACAAATGGATGGCGGATAATAGCCGGGATGGAGGATTTTGCGGGCGCCATATCGATTGTGAGTGAAGAGAGAAGGAAAAGAATCAGAAGATTTTTGCAAATTAGTACGGAGTATTTACTATAGTATTCTCGAATGACGTGGTAAGTGGAGCAAACATACTAACACATGTTAACACATGTTATAGCTTGTTTCTTGTGGCTTTTTCCTTCCAAGGTTGTGATGTGGTGCTAATGACATCATCATTGTATTCACCAGTTGATTAATTCACTATACGGAACAGAATTTAATTCCCATCACGCCAGAACATGATGCAATTGTTGAGACCCATAACCCTGAAAAATCCCGCAAAGTGCCTCTCCTAGACACGGCTCATACTGTGAACATCATTGTTCATAGCTTGTATCTCAGCATTTTGTTTTCTCGGTCCGTCAGATCGGAGAACGCGTTGTTGAGATCCTCATGGTCCATAATCACACCCTCGAAATCTTTGTCTCTGGCTTTATTCTCCCGAGAGTACAAGAAGTATAGTAACGAAAACAAAAGGATGTTGATCGAAAATGCCGCCAAGCATGTAGCAATACCAGTATGGTAGTACGGTGCCTCGCGAGTCAAGAAGACCTGAGGAGAGATGATATTGGACACACAGTTTGAGCTGAAGAAAAGGGTACCAGTGAAGACCTTTTTTGTGTAGCCTGCCACATTACTGGCAAGCAATGAGTACATGATACCTGCCGCCACGGCCACAAAAGGTACGATGTAAACGGCGCCGAGGTGGGCGTTTTTAGCATTGAAGGGGAGGCTAAAAAGCATCGCAGTCGAGATAATCCCTGGAATATAGCAGAGAATGATGAAAAGATTCGGTTGCTTTCACCCCACTTGGTGGAGAGAGTGAAGCTGATGGCGACCATGGCCACACCCATAAAATAACGGATGGTGGGATATTCAGCAACACTGCTTGGTAGGTGCTGTAGCCAAAACCCTTGATGATGATACTCATGAAAGTTGTCTGCAATGCGTTTGTCATGTTGTGGGCGAAGATTGCGAAAACTAGCAGCCAGATCCTGACATCTAAGAGAGCCTCCATGATTTGTTCCCTCTTCAGGTGGGTGTTTTTGACACCGGTTCTGTTAGAGCTCATGCGGTGAACCACGATGTAGCGTTCGCGCTCGGTCAAGAAACCTGCTGTCATAGGGAAGTCGGGCAGTAGCTACCAGAGGCTAATCCCAAAGAGCACGGTGACACAACCGAAGATAATAAACATCCACTGGTATGAAAACATGCCATCAACATTGATGTGCGCAATGCCCTAAAAGATCAGGCCCGATGGAGCACCAATGAAGCCATTGGCACTGTACCAAAGACCGACCCGGGCTGGCTGTTCCTCTCGCTTCCACCACGCCGAGGTGATTAGGACAAATCCAGGATTCAGGCAGGATTCAAAGACGCCGAGGAAGAACCGAGCCGCCGCTAGTGAATGAAAGTTGGTTGCGGAACCAGTCGCCGCCAATGTGACACCTACAAAGAATGTTAGTCGAGCTTAGATACTTAAATATCAGTGACGATGAACGAAACCCATAGCACAAAGTTAACCACAAGGACCTTCCCGATTGGCCAGCGTTGCATAATGAGATTGGCTGGATACTGGGCGATCAGGTAGCCAATGTAGAAGATGGTGACCAACAGGCTAAATTCCTGTCCCACCAGATGCGCTTGGGTCTGAATCCCGTAGGTCCCAGCACTGGAGAGAGTCTAAACCAATCAGTATATCGCATTGTAGTCCATCTTAAAAGGACACATACGTTTTGGTCCACAAATTGGATACCATTGATTACCAGCATGATTGTGACCATCCTAATATCTACCTTTCGCATCACGCGACGTTCCTCCTCCTTGGTATACTCCTGAGCATGAGTTTGAAGGAATTCAAGGGCAATATCTCCATCTTCGGGATTTGATTTGGAGCCTGGTTGCTCCGTTGAGACAAACTCAAGCTCAATAGGGGTATCCTTGCCTGAATTCATTTTTTGGCAAAGAGGCGCGATTTGGTTTGGAATTCTTGCTGGTAAAGTGGTAGAAGAGTATTGATTTTGCCTTATCTTTATACGTGAGCGGCTAAACCCTCAATCTTCCCCGATTTTCGCTAGACGACCCCGCAAAGTGGTGATCCTGTGGCTGGGGTAAGCCATTTACCAGGGATGATAAGCAATTCACGGTAAGTTCATCAAGGGAATTATATGGAATTTTAAGCGAAGCTAAGTGGATTTGCCGTAAACAGGGCAATTGACCCCACGGGGTAATCATGTGGGGCATTTGGGGGTTCAAACCAAATGATTCTGAGTCAATTTGATGGAAAAGACGGCACGGAGATGCCGGTTTTGACCTGCACAAAGTCTGTTTATTCCATGCAACATAATTCTCCTCCAACCAATCTCTGGCGATTGAAAAGAACATAAGTCAGAGTATCTGTCTTGGCGTGGCATGAGCTTGAATTAAATGCTCCGGTGTAACATTCACTACCCGCAACTCAGCATACGGCGGAAGATCGTTTTGCCCCTTGAGGCCTAAAGGAAAGTGGTATATAAGACTAACTGTACAGGTACTAAAATGTCTCAGAAACAACCTTCTTGCCAGCCTTTCAGTCCCCTACACGATGAAAACCATCCGACACACTGCCCCTTCACTTAACGCCGAGCTCATTGGCGAGCTCGACGGTGAGAATTCATGTGACTTGGCTGTCTTTCGAGGTATTCCATTTGCTTCCGTGGAAAAGAGATGGACACACAGTCAAACCCGCCATTCGCTGGAATCCCCCTATGATGCCACCCAATTCGGGCCGCGTTGCTCGCAGGGAAATGGAATGGTCTTGGTCACCGGTGGTGTCAATGATCCGGCTCCAGGTGATGATGAGTTTAAATGCTTGAACCTCAACATCTGTACCCCTCAAGAATCGCTCCCAGTCCAGGGCAAAGATACACCTCTACTTCCTGTCATGGTGTGGATACATGGGTACGTTCTCTCATTCAGCTACGGGTAGATTTACAGACTTGAACTGCAATACTGACAAGAAATAGAGGTGGCTTCGCCTACGGCGCAAATTCAGTTGCCCGGTATCGCGCACAGGTCTTCACCGCACACGCAAAGCGATCGGGTACACCTGTCCTCCTCGTGCAGGTCAATTACCGACTTGGTGTGTTAGGTTTTGCATTTTCGGACGATCTTGCTGAGGAGACCACGGGGCAAGACACCCCCTGTCGCTCTGGGAACTACGGATTGGTTGACCAGCGGAATGCACTGGAGTGGGTGAACAAGCATATCGCCGACTTCGGCGGAGACCCTTCGAATATCACCGCGTTTGGCGTCAGTGCTGGCAGCGCCAGCATCCACTTCCACATCTTGAGCCGCGATCCACTGTTCGACCGCGCCATTATGATGAGCGGCTCAGGTCCCGTGCTTGGCCCATTGCCTCAACAACTTCATGAGCAAGGCTGGCAGAATATGATTAGCGAGTGCGGTCTCCTCAATGTGACAACATCTGCTGAGCGGCTGTCATGCCTGCGTGCCATGAAGCCAGAGGAGCTGATCGAGAAGTTTTCCAAGTCCCCGCTGGGACCTGTCGGTGACGGTAACATCCTACCCGAGACATGGACCTTTACCGATGAGGTCCCTGAAACGCGGTGTAAGAAGATAATGCTAGGCGATACGAACATTGAAGCACTTGTCCTCGACCATTTGCCGGAAAAGATTTCACAAGGCCAGTTTGCAGAGCTACTTGCTGGTACTTTCACAAACGACGAGGTTGATGAGCTCCGCTCTAAATTCGGGTTCAGCAAAGACCCTCAGACATTCGAGGAATACCGCGACGCAGTGCGTCTTCTCTTCAGTGCAGCCATCTTCCACTATCCCAATATTGGTATCGCCCGTGCTGCGCTTAATACACCCTCTAAGGGCCAAAATGTATATCTTTATCATTTTGAGGAGGTTTCCCCATTCTCTGGAGCAACCCACGGTCTCTCCTATCACGGTCTATGTGCTTTGCTCATCTACCTGAATCAACTAGACGATTCCCCTGAGCCGACAAAAGTTGCCTCATTAGAAGCTGCGTCCCTCTTTACAGCTTTCGCAAATGGAAAGGAACCCTGGGAACCCTTTGGTGAGGCTGAGAGGTTCTTCCGCTTTGGACCGGATGGAGTTAGTGGCTTGCATAGTTCCGAGTCTGATGAGACCAGAACTTACGAGCATATTGAGTGGATGGCTGCTCACTGGGAGAAGATTTTACTTTTTGTACGTCGTCTTCTTTACTAGTATGACCTCTGTTCTACTTCCGAACCGGACCCACTTATCTCGAGGTCCACGTGGGCCATCCCGCATTCCCCACCTTTCTCTTCGTGTATCACATGATTGGACGATTGAGTACCATGTGATGGAAATGTTTCTTGTTTTCAAAGATTTCATTGCCTGTGCCACATGTATCTTTAACAAATATATTGGTTTATGATCCAGGAACAGCGTGAGTGAGCTTTTGTCGGGGATACTTTATGGAGATGATTCATACATAACGTGGAAGTAAATATACATAGTCATCTGTTTTCCAGCCAGTAATGTCCTAGATATCTTAGATTCGTCCAGGTAGGCGATAATAGGGTAGATTAGCCAGAGAGGTGTACAAGTGGTGAAAGGAGGGACTGTTAATCGGGTAAAGAGATCCAATCTCTGGACTGTATATTGCATATACCTAGGTGTCATCTTGCGATTCCTTGAATCGCATCAATCAAGCTCAGCCAATTCTATCTGGGTTGATGTACAAATAAAATATCAAGATCCACGACCCTGTCCTCCAAGCAGGGCACGATCTAATGTACTGGAAGAAAGAAAGTCAAAGAGAGGGAAGCAAACAGGGCGAGTAGTAACAAAGAAACGGGGAAATATCAGGATGAATCGAATCGTAGAGGCGTAAACAGGCATTTAACCAAACAAAGGTCGGAGACAGCCATCAGGTTTGAGAAGCTTTGCCGTTGAAGAACCAGCTACTTCTCTTGGTTTCTTGCGAAATCTTGTCGGCATTCACAGCCTCAGAGCCACCTGTTCCTCTAAGAGGCTTTGCGATCCTGCCAAAGCTGAAACTCCCATTGCTGTCCATGACGGGAAGGCCGCGGGTAGAGCCCTGCTTGGCAGCCTCTAGGCGCTCTTTCACGGCAGTGAGCTGGGCTTCGAATCTATGTAGAGTTTAGTATAGGTAGCTTGCGCAAGTCCCAAACGCAGGCGATATACATACCGGTGATTGGCTTGGGTCAGCTTCTCCTGGCTCTCCTGGAGGAGACCCTCTAGACTGGCGATGCGCTCGTTTCGTGCAATCAACTTCCTCTCTGCAATGGCCACTTCCTTCTTCAGGCTGCTGTTCTGCTCCACGAGTTGGCGTTGAACGTGAGTCAGCTGCTCTAGGTTGCGTTCCAAGAAGGCCATCTTCTTCTGTTGAGCTCGATTGTTGGATGATCGCAGGACATTGTTGTACTGTTCGCGGGCGTCATCCAGAGAAATTTCCAGCTCCACCACACGCTCGCAGCGGTTCTGGAGGTCACGCATCAGAGACTTCTTCATGGCATCGAATTCGGCAATCTGCTGCTGTAAGGTCTTGCTGGCGTTGCCGTTGGTGGAGGTTCGGGACTGTGTGTCCACAAGCGATTGTCGCATCTTGGTCAGTTCCTCATCTCTGCGAGTGATTTCACTGCGAAGTTGGGCCGCCGCCGTGGTCTCGGCCTCCTTGCGACTGATGAAGGACTTTTCCACCCTCTCCCGAATCTCTTCTATGTCACTCTCGCCCAAGTTTCGGGTCAAGATGTCTTCATATTCCTGTTGAACCTCGTTCAGCTTCTTTTCCAGCTCCACCCGGCGGCTGTCCTGCAGCTCGCTGAAGTCGCCTCGGTCGTTCATCGTCAACTCGGCCTGTCGGATTAATCCTTGTATTTCTAACAGACTGGCCCGAACCTCAAGAATGTCATCGGGTGCAATAGTCTCTCCCACCGCGCTAACCTCATGGAGCGAGTCAACGCGCTGAATCAGATACTGTAACTTGCGCTCATTTTCTGAGAACACCTCGCCACCCAGATCAAAGCCAGCCATCATCTTTGCCATCTTCTCGGCCTTCTTCTTCTCCTTCTCGTCAAGCGCAGCGGTGGTCTCCTTGGCCCGCATGCGAACGTCCAGAAGTTGCTGCTTCACCTCATCCAACTCACTTGTGAGTTCGGAATTGGCCTCTCGGAGGCCATCCATGGTGATTGCCGCTTCCTTGCCCTCATAAGAAATCTTCTCCAGCTGCATGCGTAGCTCATTCACTTCGGTGTTTAAGCGATCGTTGTCCTTGCCTGAGCGCCCGGCGTTCTCTTTCATGGACTTCAGCTCCTCTCGAGCTTCACGGAGACCACGTTCAACATTGACAATATGTGTCTCCTTTTCAGCGATTTGATCCTGCAATTCATTTTCACGGCGAAGGAACTCCTCGCGCTCGTCCTTCTCCAACACCAGGCTGGGGGTGCTTGAGCGGTCTCCAAACCGAGAATCCGGGCGTGGGGTCTCAGCACGGGCAGTCTCCTGCAAGCGCGATGGAGTAGCTGGCCTAGGGGCGCGTGCCTCTGCCCTAGCGGCACTAACAACCTCATTGCCACGAGCGGGGGTCCATCGATCCTTGGGAACACTTTCACCCCCACGCCATACATTGATCTCGGTCTCCAGTGCAGAAATGTAGCTCTCAAATGTAGTCATCTGTGTCTGGGCCTTGCGTAGAAGCTGCTTCATTTCAGCCGGGCTCAGTTCCGCGTTAACCTTGGCAGTGTTCTTGATAGCCTTGGCTCGTACACCAAAACGCAAGGTCGAGATTGTTTCCGCATCGTTGTAACTACTCGGCGAACAATTGATGATCAGGGTGGTCCGGGAGTTACCACCTAGCGACTCCTGTAGGATTCGAGTGAGTTTCGAGTCACGGTATGGAATGTGAGTTGATTTGCCATCCGTCAGGGCATTGATGACCATTCCGAGAGCACTCAAACTCTTGTTGATCTTCTTGGCCTCTTCCAGCGTCTGTCCACTCGCTCCAGTCTTGCCGACCTTCTCACTACCAGCCAAATCAACCAAAAAGAGCTGGCCACTCTTCGCGGATCCAGTTTCGATATTCTTCTGGCTCACAGTGATGACGAAAATGGAGTGCGAACGAGATGACTCCTGGTTCATGTTGGTGGCTGCCACGGCTCGAGAATTTCCACCGCGGCGCATCACTTCGTAGACCTCTTGCACACTTGACACATAGACTTCCAACAGGCCCTTGACGTAGACTCCGCGGGACTTCTCCTCGTGCACAGGCAAGTTATCGTTCTGCGGCACGAGCAGATCACGAATGCGCTCCATATAGATTTCCATGTAGCTGACCCGGACGGTGTACTCAATATTGCTCGGACTGGTCAAAATACTGGCGAAGATTTGCTCGACAATACGTGGAATTATACCCTTTCCCTCATCGTCGTCAATGTCGGAACCCATCATCGTATACGACTTTCCGGCACCTGTCTGACCATACGCGAAAACCGTTCCGTTGTATCCATTCAGAATATCGTCCACAGTGGGCCGGATCGAGAAGTCGAAGACGTCAACTTGCGCTGAGCCCATCGGAAAGACACGATCGAAGGTGAAGGAGCCCGTGCCCTCTCGCGACTATCCACCGTTAGCATGTCTGCGTCGCACCGCGTTCAGACTCGGGCTCACATTAATAGCACATGATTCGTCATTCTCAAATTCGACAACCGGCGTACCGCCAGAACTCAGCTCTACTTTATTCTGGGGACGGAAACGGGCGACCACTAGATACGTCGAGGGTTAGCTGTAGTCTTGTCCGACGCTCGTGTTGTGCGTACCCTTAATGGTGTTCGACCCCGCGGACCTATTGAAGGAGTCAGTAAAGGACTTGAAGCACTGTATAGATACAAAGGGAGCACTGACGCCATGTTTGCAGATTATTGAACCTCCCACGGAAAGAAATAAAGCCCCTAAGAGGGGCAGACCGAGCTCGAGGGGTTTTGAGGTTGTGTCACGGGGTTTTCTGGAGGGTCCAGGGTCAGGGGTTCTCCACTAGCGCGCAGGCGTCAGAAACGCAAGACTGGGAGAAAAACGCAAAGAATTGCAACACACAGAGAACCCAGCACCGGTTCGGGGAGGTGAAAACGGATGTTGGGTGGATTCCAATGTTGTTGTCAACAATCGCCCGTGGTGGGTGTTCTTGGCAGACCGCCCCGACGAGCACGCGGATCAACGGCTTCATGCAAATGTATAAAAAGTATACTTCGAACAAATCTATGGGAAACACTTAATTAGATGGTTCTTTTAATCGAGTCAGTAATTAATTCACTGATTCTTCAGCTACATTACAAATCTCTCATCATATGTAAAGAAAACATGCTCATGCAATAAAAGGCTATGGAATGGGGAGCATGACCGATGCACCAGGAAAACATTAAAAAAGGAGATTCCCTAAGACAAAAAAAAAACCAGGCGCCTAAACCCCATGCTGTACAGATCAAACAGCCCGATTTAAGACGGGATTCGACGTCGGTGTATTTATCCCCGGACTTATTTCAAACCTAAATCACCGGGAGGAACAGTTGGACAAAATTGCCGGGTTTGAGGATGGAAAAGAGAGTATGAAAATCGTTCAATCCTCCCAGCTCTTCTCGACGGTCTCCCGGACACGCTTAATGTATTCTTTGCGGTTGTCCTTGTAAAGGTTCGAGGCTTCGACGTTCGCTGGGGAAGAGGTGTTGGGGTCATTGAGCAAACTATAAAACCACCGGAGTTAGGAACCATGGTAAATTGAAGGACACCACCAGCCAGTTAGACTTACCTCTGGATACTTGTCAAAATAGCCGCCACGTCATATGTTGGACTCCAGCGGTTCTGGAGAATGTCCAGGCAGAGTTCACCAGTACCGTAAACATTAGGGTGAAACATTTGACTGATGAACTTGACACCAGGAGGCTTGTTGGGGTATTGTTCCTCAAAGTTCATCACCAGGCGGAAAGTGCCATCCTCGAATGGCGTGTCTGCAGGGCCTATAATGACGGCATTCCTATCGAACTATCAGTGTACTGAGCCCAAGAATTGGGCTAACTTATCCATACCAGGTCATGACATTGTCGGCTACCGGCGAGGCAGAGACACCCGCGGGAGGATCGGTTTGCATGCGCTGAGGAGTCAAGTTAGCGGGGCAAACAAGCTGGCGAGGATCATGGAGGGGAAAGAGCAAAAGCAAGAAAAGGAAAATATAGTGACGATTGATGGACGTTGTAAACGGCTCGATAGGTGCCAAGATTGATGAGTTGGAATAAGGTCTCGATTCATTCATCGTTCATTGACACCCCAATGATCCGGTGACGCGCTGGTTGTACGTACCTTAAAGTCTCGCATAAGACGACGGCGAGCTGATGTCGACATGATTGATATGAAAGGCTGGGTGATGAAAATGAGTCCACAAAAGTCGACAGTCTGGTAGAAGATGGTAAAGGAAACTAGACTGTTGAAGGACTATGAGTTTCTTTGCGAGAGCACGAGGAGGGGAACAATTCGGAGGAACTATGCATATGGGGAAACATTCCCTATCGGACATGATCGGTTTATCCGTTATCTACCATTATGTCATATCATGTGATCTCTAGTTAACAACCTCGGTGCAGGCGGTTAAAGGCGGTTGCGGGAACGGGTGCATTCCGTGTACTTGGTGGTCAAGGGTTGGTAATCGCCGACATCTTCTTTCTCCCGTAGTATGTTGTCCAAGCAGACTCACCTTTACACTTGAACATAGTCACATCCATTCGGCGCATCAGAAAATATAAAACAATCATGAGTATCACAACTGGGCTTTCTATTCGCCTTTCCAGGCGAGCTGTCCCCGCATTCCGCGGCCAGAGGCAGTTTAGCTCCGCACGCTCGATGTTGAAGGAGATTCAGGATGCCTACATTATTAGTGCGTCTCGAACCCCAACAGCCAAGGTAAGTGGACTAGGAATATGATTCTCAAGGAGCTAGATGGCTGACTATATTCTCATTAGTTCAATGGTTCGTTCGCATCCGTCACAGCGCCTGAGCTAGGTGCTGTCGCCATCAAATCTGCTCTGAGCAAGTCCAAAGTTCCCGTGGAGAAGATCACCGATGTATACATGGGAAATGTATTGCAAGGATCGGTTGGTCAGGCCCCTGCTCGCCAGGCGTCCATCTTTGCCGGCCTTCCCTCTACTGTCGAGGCAACGACAATCAACAAAGTGTGCGCATCGGGCCTAAAGGCAGTGGCTCTCGCCGCTCAAAACATTCAACTCGGCTTAGCAGAGGCACAAGTGGCTGGCGGCATGGAAAACATGACTCGAGTACCGTACTACATGCCTCGCTCCAGTCAGCTGCCCCCCTTCGGTGAAATCAAGCTGGAGGATGGTCTGATCAAGGATGGCCTGTGGGACGTTTACAACCAATTCCACATGGGTATCTGCGCGGAGAAGACTGCCAAGAAATATGAAGTCTCGCGGGAAGACCAGGACGAGTATGCCATTCGCTCCTATGAACGGGCCCAGCAGGCCTGGAAGGAGAACCGTTTCACAGACGAGATTTCCCCCGTCACAATCAAGAACAAGAAGGGCGAGACTGTTATTGAACGAGATGAGGGTTATGAGAACCTGCGTGCGGACAAGTTGAAGTCTCTGAAGCCTGCATTCCTACGGGATGGAACTGGTACCGTGACTGCAGGCAATGCTTCTACTATGAATGACGGTGCATCTGCTTTGGTTCTGGTCAACAAGGACTTGGCTCGGGAGTTTGGCGCTGGTGGACGAGTGCTGGCTCGCATTGTTTCCACTGCCGATGCTGCCATCGACCCGGTAGACTTCCCAGTGGCTCCGGCCAAGGCTGTTCCGATTGCACTTGAGCGTGCTGGTATTACCAAGGACCAGGTGGCCGTATGGGAATTCAATGAGGCTTTTGCCGCTGTCATCAAGGCCAACGAGAAGGTAAGTCTATGCGCTTCATGTTGAAATGGAATTGTGAAGCTGATCTATTGTTTGCTCAGATTCTCGGTCTGGAGGATGCTAAGGTCAACATGCTGGGTGGTGCTATCTCTCTGGGTCATGCTCTAGGCAGCTCTGGATCTCGTATCTTGGTAACTCTGCTCCACCAGCTCCAACCTGGTGAATATGGTGTGGCTGCCATCTGCAACGGTGGCGGCGCGGCTTCCGCTATGGTCGTGCAGAGGCTGGAACGTGTGGATTAAATAGTATGTTATATGAACATGCTAATGATACCCTCACACCTCCACACTTCCAGTGTGCCTTTAGCCTGGGAAAGGTTTTGTAAATACTACATACTTCCAACATTTTTTGAAGATTATTTTGCCAATTTTACGATGCATCAATTTGTATCCAATTGTTTCCGAGTCAATTGAAAATTTTGTATGTCCTAGTCACACTTTTCCATAAGCTTCGGTTACATTTTTTCCGGTCGCGTGCTTAGATGTCTATTTAATTTGTTCTTTTGAAGTTTGTAACTTCACTGATCTGAAATTCAAGTTTAACCCGGAATGGAGCTAGTCCCGATCGGGTAGCTATAAGCAATCGCGTCCTGTGAATCGTTTTCTCTTCTTACTTCTTCCTAGAGAGAATGAGCTGCTGAAAACGAAACAAACATAACTTCGGATTCATAAGCACGGGGCTTTATCCTACTCGCCATGTCCAGCTCGGTGGAGCTTCCTCTTTTCCCATCCTGTTTAGGGGCCCTTGACTGGTCGCCAGATGGAGAGCTTGCCGTGGCCGCGGGCGACCAAGTTCATATCATGGTGGGTTCAATCCAAACATTTGAGAAGTAGCACAGCTAATTATTATATAGACATGGAGTCCTGCTAAGTACAGTTCAGAGAAAGGTGATCAAAGTGGCTGGCAGACCACCCGCATTCCGAAGGTCAATGTCTTCACGGTTGCGGAGTGGGGCATGGTTTATCCACAAAACCGAGATGACTTCTCTGTCGCCGTGGAGCAATCAGCAAGTTCTGTAATAGGTCTTTCATGGTCGCCGCCAGGTCTAGCTCGATACCGACGGAGTGTCCTGGCCATCTGGACCTCCAACCTGATTCTCTCGATTTGGGAGCCGGTTGGAATCAATGGTCAATGGGCTCGGGTCAGCATCGTGAACCATGCTCTCCACCCAAGCCCCGGGAATTCCCAAGAACTTCATGGCATTGACCTTCGAAGATCAAACATCCGTTCCTTCCACTGGTGCTCACCTCTTCAAGTGCCGGCCGATGGACCAGAATCGGCAACGGCCCCCGAATCTCGCTGGGGCGTTCAACTGCTCGCCGTAGCGAATGATGCCAACGAGGTGGCTCTACTTCGGGTACATCGGCCAACTGGGCTGCAAGCTTCATCTGATGCATACACAATCACCAAGTTGGCCGTCTTCCCCCTTGATGGAGCTGAGAAGCAGTTTCCAATGGCTTGCTCTGGATCGCTTCTGCAGAGTGCACTTCAATCCAAAGCGCGTGTTACATCAGTCAAGTCCGGACCATGGCTTAACTTGCCAACATCAGCAAACAGGCCTGTACACACCGCAAGGACAGTGGTTGCGGCTGTTTATGGAACAGAACTGCGGATTCTGCAGGCCACTGTTGCATTAGGGGAGTCAGATCCTGAGTTAGAGGTTACGCCTCGGTACGAAGCTATGATAGAGGTCAAAGCACATCCCTTGCTCGCATCAAACAGCTGGAGTCATCGGATGACAGGTCCCCTGGAATGGTTACATACGGTACGTCAAGAGTGTCACATTAAGCATACTCTAGCTAACGAGGATCAATTGAAGAGGGAGTCCAAAACGATTGTTCTTGCAGTCGGAATAATTGGTGGCGTTCTCACAGTATCCCTACCCCGATCTGTCGCAGATGGCAGTGAAATGACTGCTACCGCAACAAAGACCCAAGAATGGCCTTGCTCATATTTTCCTACTCCAGAGGGCGAGCCATTCCCTCGAGACCTGGAGCCTGTTTCGAGTAAGTAATTGTTTCTTAATCGTCTGAACACCAACTAACTTCTCCAGGCTTCCTCGTCTCATCAGCAAATCAAGGTACATGCACCCTCCAAATAGGCACTTTGGGTGGCTTGGGAGCTAGCTTGACCCTCGATCAATCCGGTGCTCTTGAGTTACGAGTTCCGCTTTGGATGAAAGTGCTCGAAGATTTTCGAGAGGACTACGACTTAGGCCGTGACCTGGGAGGAAATACCGCAGCTCGTGTGTGGGGCTTGTCAGCATATCGTGGTCTTACTGCAGCTCTCTTCACCAGGCACCCAACGGATATGGTTGAATACCGTGTTGCCTCTAGCGAGAGATCAATGATCATATTCACAAACGAGAATACCAAAGAGGCCCCCAATTTCCACGCCCTATTCACACCTCATTCGGCGCAGAATGAACCGGAATTCGCTCGCGACCAACGCGAAAAAGCCATCTCGTTGGTGCTTGCTAGCAGTGAACGGGATATGGGATCAAATACGGAAGATCACAGGCTTTTCTACGCTGCAGCGTGCTGCGCTATCGTGGATCAGCAGAGTGAGTATATTCGCACCCAATCTCGAGAATGTCTGGAGCGACTGGCAAATAGCACTGGAGCGGATTTGAGCGAGGAGATATCCAAATGTAGCCTTAAGCCCTCCGCAATCTCTGTCAAATCAATTGATGAGAAAAGGAAGCCTGGTGGGTATATTTTTGAATATTGTGAGATCTGCGAAGCAGGCCTTGCATGGAATTCTGTGAGGGAAGCACAGTGTGCAAATGGGCACCTCTTGGGTAAGTTGTGCACCGAGCAAACTTGATTCTCGCTAACATGTGTTTCTAGTACGTTGCGGACTTAGCTTCATGGCGATACAAGAGCCTGGCATATCCAAGTATTGCACGATTTGCCGAACAGAGTATCTTGATGAAGACCTTCTTGCTCGCGTGCGTCATGGTCAGATTGGCCAAAAGTTCATGCAGCTTTTTGAGGCATTCGATACCTGTATCTACTGTGATACAAAGTTCCAGGCTAGCGTTTAGTGTCAGCAGTCTACGAACTGGTAGTGAGAGCAGGGATGGAAGTGCTTGACGATGAACTGGTTGGTGTTGGTGTTCAGCAAGACTTTTATTGATGGGTTGCATCTCCGGCTCTGCTAGTTTAAACCAAGCAGCTTACCTGCGATGGGATTCCATTCATCCTCCCATCGCCGAGCACTCTCTTTTTGAGCACCCACGCGAAGGGCTTCGAGCTTTTTGTCGTCGCCGAACAGCATGGTCAGTTGTTCTGCCAGCTCATTTGCGCTGCCAAAACCCATTCCATTCACGCCCTCGGTTACTAGCTCCGGCCATGCTTCAAAGCGGCTCCAACCAACCACCGGGAGACCAGCACCAAACATGTCGACGACCTTCATCGGCAAATCTACTCCGCTACTGCTGGTGTGCAGACTCACTCCTAGCGACGCAGAGGCCAGCAGCTTTGCATAGTCTGACACGCTCAGCCATGCAGTACGAATCCTGACCTTTTTAAGTTGACCCGCCGCTTCGAGGGTTGCGATCTTCTTCATATACATTTCTTTTTGGGGTCCTTTGCCGGTAATTATTGCAAGGATCTCGGGCAGATCGGGCTTCGAGGTGGCGAGCTTCGAGTATTGCAACAATGCTTCAATGAGGATTGAAAAGTCCTCATCTGGCGTCCAGGATGTCGAGCTGACAAGAACCCGTAACCTGGTGGCTTCTATCGATGAGCACACCTCCTTCGTTTCTGGCAGACTTGCAAGAAACTTGATACGCCCCTCAGCATCTGGAATTGGGCTGAAATGGCTCGCGGGGCGATCATGCAGTGGGAAGATGGGAGCCTGCAGATGGAAATCCCGCTTGAGAACCGAGCGCATTGCATCGGTTACGCAAAAATGAGCGGACGCCGATTTGCAAAAGAACTTCTCGTACCAGAGAGACACTTTGACGAGCGGGTGCTTGGGACCGAGTTTCAGAGCTAGAATGGAATATCCAAAATTATGCCAATCGATGACAAGTCTTGTTTGACGCAGGAAGCAGGATAGGGAAGCGATGGCAAGGGTGGGGATGGAGGGTGGATTCTACTCTGGTTAGCATTAGACTCCTGTTTGTTTGTATGTATCCTACCTGCACCAGCAACCACTGCGATGGTGGGGCGGTATATGCCAGACAACGCCATATGCATACAATCTGAAACAACACCTTCAGGGGCCCATAAAATGTGAATAGCAGTTTATTGCTTGTTTGTAGAATGGCTGGATGTGGGCGAATAGGGACAATGGAGATATTTGGATGGGAGATCAAGTCGGGGTGAGGATCGGACTCTGAATGGATTAATAGTTGAGCTGACAGCTTTCCTTTTTCTCTTACCAGTGTATCCAATAATAACCACCTGTCCACCATTCCTAGCAATGCTAAGGGCATGGTATTGCATTCGTGGACTTCGACCAATGTCTCCTAGCACGAGGATCTGCACACTTGTCTTCGGTGTACTCTCGGAGTCGGAAGTGGGTGGACGAGGATCATATTGTGATGGGAGGAGTAGGATCAATAGTGTTACCAAGCTGGACACGCAGAACGCAACATTGATCAGGGTATCAATCATGACGAAAGAATATTTCCATCAAAAGTTCAAAAGCTCAGAAGCTCCAAGATTCAAGATCAATGTGGTGCGATAAGGACATCACGTGGTTTTTCTCCCAAGGTTAATGAAGAGTCTAATACGTGGTCGTCCACTTGAGTGGAGTAGTTCGACTCCTTCAATTCCCCACCCCTGGAGCTACGACGCGCAATGTTGGCTTTGCAAGCCTGTCTTCCAATTTGAGCTTTGAAGCCCCGGATTTTGGCGAGCGGCACATCCCCCTTCTACTCGCCGCGATCTCCTATTTGGCTACATTCCATCGAATTAAACAATGTCGACGGGGCCATCGCCATCGTCAGATGCGGACCTTGCTCCTTCACCCGCATCCAATGGTCACACCCATAGCCATAGTCGCAGTCGCGGCCACACTCGCTCCCGCTATGCACAACCACCGCCTATCTTCCTGGGAGCCAATGTGAACGAATCGCAAGCGCCAGAGACTACAAGTTCTGTCAATGGAGGCCATTCTCACGGTCACGCCTCTCAACATTCGCACTCCCATAACCACTCACATTCTCACTCGTCCCACGATCATCATGGCCATAGCCATGCGCATAGCCACTCGCATACCCATAACCACAGCGTGGCTTCAATCCACGATTTTTCACATTCGCATTCACACAACCTGAGCTCGGTGTCGGAGGCGCACACAGAGAGTAGCCCTGAGAAACTGTGAGTCGCTGGGATCATAACAGATCTCAAGGAACATGAATTGACTTCTTGATAGACATGAAATTATCGCCGGTTCCCTGATCGCTTTGCCCTGGGTTGCACTATCCTGGTACCCTCACACATGCGCAGAGGCTTGCCAAGCGCCAAGCGCTACAGGGAAAACTCCTCCGTTCGGAGGAATTGGACATGCTGGGCAGACGGCGGGCGTTCTGACTGCATTCACGCTTCTGATTTTTGGATGTGGTCAGCTTATGCGTAAACATCAAACAGGAAGCCCTATTGCCTCGACCAAGTTCCCCACGCCCAATACAAAGACCGCCCAAGCTGCAGTTTTGCAGGTATGCTCGATCGGACTTCCAATTTACGCGTCGCTTAAAGTAGGAGGATTCATCGTTGCATTTGCGTTGCTTCTGGCAACAGCATCCGGGGTCCCGAACTTGGTGCAGACTGACCTACGTGGCTCGAGCCCAGAGAAATATAGTCGAAAGGGTTTCACCATTGCTCTGCTGGCCAGTGTGATGGTGTTGAGCTTTTTTGGCTTGAATCAGCCCTGGGACTCTTCCCCGTTCATGGGGTATCTAGCGCTTCTAACCTCTGTTTTTGTGCTTTCCCCACCTCTTCCCTCCCTTCGTCATCAGGGGCCTATTCCAGAGCCTGGTCTGGTTGCGGAATCGATTTCCAAAGCCAAATCGGCAGGTACCCGATCGGCCGTCGCGGTCACGACCGATGCGCCTCTCGCGCTAGTTTCAGGAGCCTTTCTTCTTGCTCTGGGGATGATCATTTCCCGAGGACTGCCCTTTCCATTATCAGATCTGCTCTACATTTTAGTCCCGGCTGGACTGTTGGCAATCTCCTTGGCGGTTTCATTCCCAACTGGTCTTCGTTCTGCGAAGAAGCAGGGACTGGCCGTATGTACCGGAGCTGCCGCTATTCTCTGCTCCCCTCACATCCGGGATGAGAAGCTGCTTGTTTACACCGTACGTTGCATCTTGGCTGTCGCCTCATTCTTTGCTTCAAGAATGGATGATAGCCACCTCCGCTCGGACGATCATTTGCATAACCATTCGCACAACCACACGCACAACCACTCTTCTACCCCCGAGTCTACTACTCGGATCACGAAATGGGTCATCCATCGTAGTGAACCATATCCCTTGCTTTATAGCATTGTGAAAGAGAAGGATTCCCGCAGCATTTTCTACTTCATGTGGTAAGTTTGCCAAAAATGCACTGTCGCCATGGTACTAACGTTCAAAGTCTGAATTTTGCATTTATGCTCGTCCAACTCTCCTATGGCTTTGTGACGGGGTCTCTTGGCCTTCTCAGTGACAGTATCCATATGTTTTTTGACTGTCTCGCTCTGGTCGTTGGACTCTGTGCTGCAGTCATGAGCAAATGGCCACCCAACGCCCGCTTCCCATATGGTTACGGAAAGGTCGATACCTTGTCCGGATTTGCCAATGGAATTTTCCTCATGTAAGTTCTACTGCTCACTGAGTCTCCGTGAAATTCTAACAACCACCAGGATTATAAGCGTGGAGATTATATATGAGGCGGTAGAGCGTTTGTCCTCGGGTAGTGAAATGAATCGCCTCGGCGAATTGTTAGCAGTTAGCTTTGCTGGCTTGCTCGTCAACTTGGTCGGCATTTTCAGCTTCGAACATGGTCATCACCACGGCCATGACCATGGCCACGATCACGGCAATGAGAACATGCACGGTATCTTCTTGCACATTCTTGCTGATACGCTTGGCTCTGTGGCTGTGGTCATTTCCACCATTCTTGTACATTATTCAGGCTGGGCGGGATATGATCCTCTCGCCTCGTGCTTCATTGCCATCCTGATCTTTGCCTCGGCTGTCCCACTGGTCAGCAGTACGGCTAAATCCTTGCTTCTGGCATTGCCAGCCGATACGGAGTATAACGTTCGTGAAACCCTAGCGGGTGTCAGCACCTTGCGGGGAGTTGTTGGATATACTGTGCCTAAATTTTGGCTTGATGATACGGGTTCGTCTGACCACGCCCACGACCACGCACAAGGTCACGACCACACCGATCATTGCCACAGCAATGACCACGGCCATCATGATCACGGCCATCACGATCACGGACACGATCATGATCATGATCACAACCATGATCATGATCATAGCCATAGCCATGAGGCGAAAGCTCAAAATGTGTTTGGTGTCATTCACGTCATTGCCTCTCGCGGCTCGGATCTTGAAGATGTCCGACAGAGAACGGTTGACTATCTCAAAGACAAGCACGTGGATATTGTGGTCCAGGTGGAACGAGATGGGGAAGGTCGCTGTTGGTGTGGCGGAGGGAACAAGGGTTTCTAAATTCTCGACTTACTCATGGATCCGATCCTTATAAGGATATCATATTGTACAGCGTTGAGATCGATACTACAATATCCAAAACAATATACATAACTCACCTTTTACCTCTTATGGTTAGCTATAAAAATCCAAACCGAGCCTCTTTATTAAACTTCCATGTCAACCTGGGAAGAAAGGATTCTTTAATCCCCGATTCGCCGATAACGATTCCCTTGTGGGTCCCAGTGCAAGCGAACTGCGCGAGAACGAAAACGAAAACGACAAAACAACGATTAAGATTCAAATCCACCAATCACATCAATGTACACAGCCCATTTATATTAATACTCCACCTAAGCGGGCCCCTTCAGTGCCTTGGCTAGGACCTCCACGCTGACAAAATAGAATAGAAAGCATGGGGGTTTCGCCCTTTTCATCCTGGGGATTCCCCACGAATACAATCATCACTGGCGCAGCGCTTTTCTTTTGAATCCGCTCAGACCAGATCGCAATGAGCTACTCAACTTGTCATCACGTTTCCCTAGAGTGTCCCGTCTCCCTGACGACATACGGGTACACTCCGAATCTAGGCGGAAACATCTTCTTCACAGCATTCTTCGGTATCCTCGGCGCTGCACAAGTAGGACTGGGCGTCTACTACCGAACATGGACATTCATGATTGCACTGGGCATCGGCGCCTTGATGGAGATGGCAGGATACATCGGACGAGTGTTGATGCATTATAATCCCTGGAATGAAGGCGCATTTAAACTGCAAATCGTGTGTTTGGTTCTGGCGCCGACGTTTATCGCTGCGGGCGTGTACCTTACCCTTAAGCATATCGTGCTGAATCTGGGACCGGAGCATTCGATGCTTAAGCCACGGCTATTTACGTGGATCTTTATCAGTTGTGATATTGGTTCTTTGATTCTGCAAGCTGCTGGTGGAGGTGTTGCAGCGGCGGCGGGGAATGATAATCAGCTGTTGCTGAAGGCTGGTGATGATATTATAATTGCTGGTATCGCATTCCAGGTGGTTACTATGTCCGTGTGTGGGCTTTTTGCCCTTCATTTCTTCTGGAACGTTGCAAAGAAGGGCAATGGTCTGGCTGGGGAGAAGACTTTGGATAATAATTTGGGCACCGCTGCTCCTGTCATTTCTCCCAATCGGATGCGATTGATCATTGCTGCTGAAGTCTTTGCTTACTTCACTGTCTTGATCCGGTGTATCTATCGGTAAGTGTGTTCTAGATGCAGGTTAGGATGGTTGGCTAATACTTCATAGTATACCGGAGATGGCTGGTGGGTGGGGCAGCGCTTTGATGCAAAAGGAAAACGAGTTCTTGCTCTTGGATGGAATGTAAGTGCTTTTATCTCTTTATGAAAGTGAGTTGCTAATTGATTTAGGATGATTGCTCTGGCCACATTAACCTTCACTCTGGTCCATCCAGGAGTGTACATCCCCTCGATGCGCACTAGGAGCAAAAACTGAGTCCTAACCCATCTGCTATTTAATTTTTCATTGTTCTTTCTCCTATATCGCATAGAGCATAAAGCATATCAGGCATGAGCTTGCCGTCGCATCGTCTAGCATAATAGAATAACGAATTTAAATCTATCACACGTTCAGTCTACGTAATTAAACTTGGAGATTGATAGGGGATGAGACCTTATTATATTCCCATAGATAGACCCGAACGCGAGTCAAGAAATCACAAAACTCCAGTAACCAAATTGTGCAAAGAAAAATAGTGACAGCCCAGATTGAGTGCTATTGCACTTATAAGATTCGCCCTCGCTCTCTCTATCATGCAATGGAGAGCACCGAGCAGGAAACCCCCAGGTAGAACATAGCCCCGGGGATAATGAAGAAAATGACCATCCAGATGCACCAAAAATGACAAGTTCCGCTTCCATTTACTCCTCCAGACTGTCCCGCACGCACCGGCGCACACGCTTCTTGAACTCAGCGGGGTCCTCTCGCCAGAGCCGGGCAGCTTCCACGTTGGCGGGGCTCTCATCGTTGGGGCTTGACAGCATAGAGATCACTGATAGCAGGATAGTCTCGGGGGTCTGGACCGGCGACCAGCGCTCGGCGGCAGATTCGTAGCCGTACTTGTCCTCCTCGGGGGGTGCAGGATAGAGATGCAAACTTCACCGTTGGGGTAGACTAACGAAGGAACAAATTAGCAAGACAATCCTCAAAGTATAGAGGCCTGGTATTCCCTCTTCTCCCAGCCTCGGGTTCCCGAGGGTCCCCATATCGGATGGGACCATCTCGGAAGTGGCGACTTACTGTTTGGATGGAAGAGCGACGACTCGAACTTCATCTTTGGGGGCATATGAGGGTATTCAATGGGGAAAGTAAGGCGAGCGCGAAAGAAACCACCTAAATCCCGATATTAGCCTCTTGATGTTCCGAAATCTAGACCTTAGGCGACAAGTCCGATCATGCTCGTCGACAACACCAGCTGGACTACCGCCCATGCAATCACGAAAACTGGGAAATGCGCACCTCCATACAACTTGACATCGTCTGAGATCATCAGCATGACCTCCCATTCGAAGATGTTGCTGTCGACCAAACCACAGCTGATCCCAGGAATGTCCTTATCAGACTGCATCTGCTGCAGCTGGCGGGCTAGCATGCGACCGGCGGGGGAGGTCGCCATGTTGAGTATTTGAAGCGAAGAGATTTAAATTAAGAGAATAGACCACTGGTGGGGTTGAATAGCTCTCAATAGTACAGTAGGTGAGGGGGAAAATTGAAGGGCGGTCAGAGGTGGGCGGTGTACCATGCACGGTACTGTCAGGCTGTGCAGCTTATGCTCAGTGTACGTACTCGGAACACATTCTACAGTTACATTAGGAATAGATCATAAATAAAACATAATTTTCAATAATTTTCAATCAGCAGATAAATCGAGGTCTTAGGAAACATAGACCATGCAGAGGTGGAGGGCTTGCAGGAATCAATAGTACCACATAATATCACAGGTGGTATGTTAATTCCACCCAGGTAACAGGTTACAAACCCATTTATCCAATGACGGGCTTCTCGGGGGATTCCTTAGTACCCTTGGGCATCATGAAGAAAAGTTGCCCTCCAAGAACAAGGGCGGCGAGCACCCACACAGCCATTTCCATAGCAAAGGTCTTGAGAACCACCTTGGCAAAGCGAACACGGCCAGCCCAGTCGAAGCTCTTCCAGGCCTCCAGCAAGCCGATCTTGCCACTGCCGCCAACAATCGCTGGTTGCACCTTGCCACCAAAAGAGCGATCGAATGGAACAATAGTCTCCTGGTCCTCGGGCAGCATGGACGCCGCAACACGGATAAAGATCACGCGGGCGGGGAGAAGGACGAAGAAGGAAAAGATAGCAGGGATGGCAGCCACAGCCATCCACCGACACATATCAGTGAGGCTGGTATCGTTTCCGGGGGTGATGTTGAATGCACCGACTAACTGGGCGATAGACATGGGCAAGAAGAAGAAGGCAGCTGTCAACACCTCCATCAACAGGGCTGCGGGCCCAATCTTGATGAAGGCACGGTAGCTGGGAATACGCTGGTAGAAGCGCTTCGGGGAGGGCTCCGTGATGACGATGTGGACCCAGGCCATCTGCCAGGTGGACAGAAGAACGCCGAGAAAGGGCTGCACGAAGAACTGGCCGATGAACGAGCTAGATGAAACGGGAATGATGGCGGAGAGGATTCCCCGGGCCATGCTCCAGGCCAAGTACATGCTCAAGCCACGGAAACGCGACCAGAAACCGGCACGGTTCCGCAGGTGCTGCACGGTAGTACGCAGCTTGCTAGTGATGGGCTTGGGAGAGGGAACCGCAGCGGGTTCAGGGTCGTTAGGATCATATGGCTTAGCGATATCATCGTTGTTGTTGTCGATGCGAACGTAGATATCCGGGTTGGAGTCTTCGACAGCTGCAAGAGTTGCCACAACAAACCCGTAGGTATATTCGATAGCCCCTGCCACCAACGCAAAGATCAGGGCTGATAAGATAAACAGAGCAACCAGGCCACCGGGCGTCTGCTCATCTTCGGGCTTATGCTTGAGCGCTTGCAGGTGACCTGAGGCAAGCTCGGCACTGCGGCGCATCAAATGCGCGGTGACTGCGGACATGATGAACTTTGAAATATGGAAGAAAAGTGGGAGAAGAGGAAGAAATCAGGTCATAAATAAGAGGGGATGCGGCTGACGGCTGACCAGGCTGCGACCGGGTACCGGGTAGGCAACAAACAGGGTCCGTTCCCAGTCTCAGGATTTCTTTTACCCTCAACTCTGGATGTCTACGAAGTATACTGCATGTGTTTAATACTCCATGCTAATATCTTAAACCCCTCTGATTGATTTTATTCTACTCCGTACTATGCGATCTTTTCCAATCCAAAAAAAGGACTCCAGCGTGACTGGAAAACTCTTCCCTTTGCCTAGTTTAAATATAGATCCCCCTTAGTCCATCGGCGTTTGCACCCCGACAGTGCCGATTTGCCCAGGGTCCAGTACACTAGTGGCCCGTTCAACCAATCCAAGGACGCATTTGTTGGCAACATCACGAGGAGGATCAAGCCGTAAGGCCAATGGACCACAATCTGAGGCTCAAAGTGGGGTCCAAGCAAACGAGTGCATCAAGAATGGAAAGACACAGACTTTGATTAGTCAACGCTATCGTTCATCATCACGTGTACGTTCGTTAGTTATGATGGATAACTAGATTAATCATCTAAGATGATTCAGCGCTTTCACGTGACTCTATTCCATAAACGGGTGTGCGCCTTTTTAGCCTAGCGGGGAAATCATGTGATTTTACCCTGTTTCTGAGTTGCGACAAACTAGTGTACAGGCAACATTGCTTGAGGTATGGCGAAGTTTGTTTTCAAGTGAAATGATATATGCATTCCAAGGTTTTCACCTTTATTATGACATTGGTCGAGTTGTTGACAATGATTAACTGTTTTTGGAAGTAAGCGCCTGAGTTTCAACCACGAGCCCAACTAGCAACTTAAGTGCTCTCATTTAAATATCAACACCACATTCAAGATTTGACTATTTCGTTCCATGATCTTCAAATTTTAGGATACATCAGTTGATAGGCCCCCCCAGATTAAATTATTCCCGTTTTAAGGGGAAGTATATTGATAAAGGCACGTACTGTACGTTCAGGATTATGTACTAGGTATGTATATATGTCTGCCTAGTACGCAATACCAGTAACCTTGGAAGCTCTGCGCCATGTAAACTTTGGAACTCTAAAATCGTCTCGGAGCAATCCGAGTCGGACAGAGTTAATTGCCCAATTACCGAAACTATGCATATAAGCTCGTCGGCTTAAATATCCCATTTCTCAGCCCAAACGCGGGTCAGAACGGGGACAGGGAACATTGGCGAAACACGGTGCGCCTTGAACTTTTAACCCTTTTACAACCCCTCAATTAATGCACGTGTCATTCAAAAGTTGGATGCCGCCTTACTGGAGACCAAATACGGATAGTAATGAGGGATTTGCATGATTTTCATCCGAGCGGTAATCGACATGTAATATGCACCCCGCAACTCTACAGGTGTCAGGTGCCCATGGATCAATACAGCGTATTGTACCAGGCACCTGGGCTTAGATGATATTACACCCAGGCCTCAAGTACTATATGCGCCCTGCATGATTGCATGATCTGCGCCGTTGATTATGTATCACAACATATTATTGCTGTGCAACCGAAACCCGAAACCTACTATACCTACTGAGTACAGAGTAACAAGTCTACCGTTAACTTGCAGGCCCCATGTCGTATGAGACACGGTTGTACAAGATCGACGAATATTACCCGTGAGGCGTTCTATTAACTTTCAAATGTTCCGTTGCTTCCAGTGAATGGAACAACTTATGTTCTCATCTGCATGGACCCGGTGGGGTCGCCGTCCACCAACCACAACGTTGGAAAGCGGGAAAAAAAAGTTTTTCTGGTTGACTCCATTCAGTCTGGATCTTTTCAGACCAAAAAATTGACCGACGCAGGGGTCGAACCTGCAATCTCTTGATTCGTAGTCAAGCGCCTTGCCATTGGGCCAGCCGGCCTTGTTGAGATGTGATCAAAATAACGCACTATGTACCACGTGAACAATGGATAGGATAATGAAATAGAATTTGGTTACGTGAGCCTCATCGGAGGTGTGCAGTACATCGTAGCGTACACGATCTATGGACAGAACAAAAGAAAAGGTTGCTATGCGTGGACGCCATAATCATGGAAAAGAAAAATATACCCCGTGCGCCTGAAATGCTGTTTGCTGTTTTTGATACACTAGACCTTAGACTCAGTCACGTAGATCTCGGGTAACAGACCGGCTTTCTCTGACGCAATTCCATCCTCCACGTCGGCTGTCTGTGAGCAGCGGCGATGGTGGGCCTTGCGTAATCCTAGCCGGTAGGACACGGACATGACAACGTGTCCGATAAGGAAGCCGACTAAACAAGCGAGCAACCCAGCTGTGGCGCCAAGGACTGCGGGGAGGATCACGGGGCGCATTAGGCGCATAAAGGTGTGATCGTGGGTCTTGCCGTGCGGGCGGCGGTGGGTTCGGTGAGAGTAAGACGAAGGCGCAAAGTAAGGAGAGAAGATGTATCCAACCGTCGACTCCACAGCGCTGCTGGGTTTGGGGCTGGCAACATCGGCTTGCGATTGCTGAATAGTGGGTTTGGTTGATGCGGATTCGATTTTCGAAGGGTCAGTCTCAGCCGCCTTGTGACCATTGTCCTTGTGTTTGAACAGTGCACCCATTTCCGTCTTCCAGAATTTCATCTTCCACTCTCGTTCTCCCGGAACTTCCGAGCGGATCTTTCCAGGTTCGATGCGAATTTTGGTGATGCGAGGATTTCCATCCGGGTGATCCAGCAGATCGAGAACAACGGTGTTGGCCGTGACCGGGTCGCCATGTTGGTCCAGGAATTCCACCTGGACCCTGACAATACCATGAGGGGCACCCACTTCATGGCTGGTTAAAGGTCGGACTTCCAGAGAGTAATAATAAGTTTCAGAGTCGAGACGCGTCTTTTGCGTGCTTTCATATCGGGGCGCATGGACCTGCATTGACATGGAAGGCGGGAAGACTCTGTCTCCGTTGGCAAACAATGAACCATCTTGCATGGACCATTCCACAGACTGCGTATGTTAGATAGCGCGTTCAAGATTGGAATAGCTGGTGCTCAACTTACCAGGTATGATTCGATAGAGGGTACAGGTTCCGAGGCCGGGAGGTAGTTCAAGTGGATCTCGTGTGATGAGGCGAGGGGGATCGACGTAGCGATCGCACCGACCAGACCCAGTACAGACCACGGCAAACGCATGTTGGATGTTGGGAGTAAAATGAGGAATGAGAATTGGGAAAGGGAGAAAGAGGGGTTTAAGGACAAAAAAGGTGAAGGGAGCAATTAAGCCGACCCGAACAAGGCTCTCAAAGTCGACCCCAAAGGCCAGGAAGCTAGACTCAATTTGGGTTTAATTACTGTAAATAATGTGGATGCCTGCACACCACAGACCTCGGTATCGGTAAAATACTGAGAAATACGGCGAAATACCGAGCTAGTGAATCCTAAGCTTTTCATCCCGAGATAAACTTGATTTGATTGGTTCAAAGTGGAAATAAGGGGGGGCCAAAGGGTCTGAAGGCGTAATTTATCCTAACTCTTGCATCTACAATGGTCATCATTGGATCATTCGAAATGTTCATTTGGGGGCTATTTTATTCCTTCGATTTTAGCAGCAATAACCACATTCGGCCCGGAAATTGATCGGCACAACTGTTAACTCAGTTAAACCCAAAAAACTAATCTTAGACATGGATCCACTTAAGGTGTCTCACAATTGTAGATGATCCCTTTGTCACGGGATATCCTGGACAGGAAATACTAAAGGTATCAACTAGTAGTTATATTTGAAATGTTCTTTGGTATTGTCTACAACCTTGAAACAATTGGCACGGGTGACCATATGCGATTATGAATATACATATTGCATGTATATAAGCTATACAATGAAGCTATATTCTATTCTTGGCGAGTGGATCCAGTGGGACTGGTCCATGCTTGATCGATGTAACAACGGGCAGAGTTTTTCTAGCCTTGTAGCCTAGAGTGAAATTGTCGCTACCTAGTCATTATTTTACAAAGGTAAATCATCTGAAGCCACACGATACCCGATGAACGGCTTTGTCCGATGGTTCGAACCTTGAAAGTTTTATTCAGCCTCAGCCACAAGTCTCAAATTAAATTATGGTAGCATTTGAACCACTAGTAGTCGATCCGCCGCAGCCACACCCCACTATACAGTCCAATTCTTCGACAGGACTAACCATCAGTAATACGGCGCAGTCTGCCAGAATCGACAGCGGAAATTATCGGATACATCGGGAATAGGCTGGATACTGCCGGTGTCAATGTCCACGAGCGCATTATTTGAGCCATATCGTGGGAAGTCTGGCCCCACAGGTGACTTGGGCACACCAAACTGTGCGAAGCTAGTGAAATAGTCTTGCATGGCAATCGCGACAGTAGCGTTTTGGACGTCTAGGATCGACAAACCATTGTCAAGGCCAGCCTTGTCCGGATTGTAAAAGGTGTATAGCGTGTCTTGGCCGTGGAGCGAGGGTGGGACGCTGAATTCGTATGCAAAGGTCTGGTTTTGATACGCCCAGTTGAGGTACTCCGTGTTGCATTCGAAAATGGATTCTGAGATGAGGAATGCGTAGCGCTCAAGGGGACTTTTGTAGTCATAGGACCCGTTATATACGGGTGGGTATAGCACCTGAGTCACGTAATCGGTGACATTCTGCTTGATGAAAGGATAATATAACTTCAACAGTGTTGGGAGGACGCTGCTGTTGACACTTTCAGGTGGAGTGAACTCGAGTCCTTCGGCCGTGTTGTGTCCAGTCATAACTGTCAGGTTATGGTCAAATCTGCCTTCCATAAGAAGCTGCCCAGGTAAGGCTGGGACCAACGTGCCATCTACAACCGGGGTGTAAGTGAAATCACCCCACTTGGATTTGGTGGCGATCTGGTATGCATTAGCGTCCATCAGTTTGTCTGATGGAAGTTGCCGTGCTTCATCAATCGTGCTGACATTCAAAATTTCGAGAAATGTTTGCAGAATGTCCTCGGGCTGCTTGTTATCAGGCATGGGTACCCAGCCTGGACTCTGCACAATCGCCTGCTGAAATCGAGACGGTCCCCCCTTGCCGCCATATGCAGTGATTTGATGCACGATGGAGCCTGCACCGGCTGACTCGCCGATAAGAGTGACTCGCTCAGGATCTCCACCAAACAAGTGAATGTTCTTGTATACCCATTCCAAAGCAAAGCGCTGATCATGAAGTCCTGCATTGGCAGTTCCGTCTGCCATGAGAGTGTCACCTCCCAACCAACCAAAGGCACCCAGCTAACGCTGTTAGTGAAATTCATATCACGGTCGCCCATGACTTACACGATAATTCAGCGCAACATAGACAACCCCATCACCAACAATCATGCTCCGATTGATCAGCCCCGAAGGATCATCCTGCGTTTTATCGCCTTCCGCGTACCCTCCACCATAGATCCAGACCAAGACTGGCGCCAAGGACTCCTTGGAGACCGAGCTATTCCCATGCGACCGATCGAAAAGCTTCTTGGGGACAAGCACATCGAGAAACAGACAATCCTCCGTCACGCGCGGGTCATACGGCCGTGGGACATACGGGTAAGAAGAAATATTCGACGACTGATTGAACGGCGTCCCTTCGTATACACTCAAAAGGAACGCCGGCATGATATCCGAGGACCAGATAGGCTTGGCTTGGGGACAAACCCGGCCGACCGTACCATTCTGAACCTGAGAACGATTCTGTTCCGGTAACTCAGGAGCGCGAAATCGCAAATCCCCTATTGGCGGAGCCGCATAGCGGATATTGGTGAAGTTGTACAAGCCTTTGGTGCTCTGAAACCTTATTAGCTATTTGATTAATCAACCTTGGAATGTGAGGAATGCTGACATTGAATGAAATCGCTTGGTGTAGTTCATAGCCGAGATCAACGATAGGAAGCTCCGATGCAGAGCAGGCTGCCACGAAGAAAAGTAGGGCAGCGATCATCTCACGACTGAACCAAGTCACGACACTTGATTATTGAAAAATTTCAGAGCTACTCGACTTGTGTACCGGGGAACAATGCCATTCTTCGCTTTCGGCCCGGGGCGAGGGGAAGGTACCTTATCTGTCCCAGGAACGACCAAGTGGAGAAGAAACCTAAAAATGCTGGATAAAACATCGAAACCAGGATTTCATGACGTTACATGGGCATAATGGCTATGTCTAGGTGGTATTTTGAATGAGCGGTCAAATCTTGCCTTTTACTGCATCCGGCGTTGACCAATGGAACACTGCACCCGCGATAGCCGATCGATGCATAAACTCTCATCAGTAGGATTGTCCTGGATTTCCAAGATATACAGGATAATGTGCAGCTTGAATACCTACTAGGTATATGCACAGATGGCAGGGCATGAATTATTTGTGAGCCCTTTGACCTTGGGCCAGTGCATAGCTCCCTCCAATCACCGATCCTCAACCTCTCGGATTTTGTAATCAATCATTTCGTTCGATACGACGTCATGTTCATTCTGCAACTTGTTGGCAGTTTCAACCCCGGCAGCTGGAACTCGGTACTCAAACCGCTTCCCTGGAGCCGGGACTGAGCCATCAGGGAGGGCATACGGGAATGGAAGATACTCGGGCAGCAGTCCAAGTTGAACGAGCACAGTCGCCTGGTCCCACGCAATGTGTTCATGATAGAGCCTATCACCACGAATATTGACTACCGAGGTGAAGGGGATACGGAGTGGTTTTCCAGTTGGTGGGATTCCAGGGACACTGAGAACGTTAGTCGAAATATTGGCTTTGAGGTATATAGCTTACAGCCAGTCAACCTGTTTCACGTGGGTGAGACAGAAGATAAATTCATCCACGATGCGATCGGTACCAATAGTGCGGCTAACCAGTTCGATCGCGGTATCATCCGGGTTGTTATAAATAAAATGGTGAAGGTAAAAATTGCTCAGGCTAGCGCGGCCAATTCCACCGGTCATCTAATATTAATTAATACCAGTTTATTATGAATGTGATGTAAGCTCACCGTAGGAATATGGTTCACGTATGGCTCTTGCACCATAGTGGCCATGGTCTTTTCAACCGAACGATCGCCAAACTCGTAGTAGGTATGCTCATCCCAGATCTTTTCCAGATCAAAATTAGGGCCCCCAAGGAGCTTTTTGAGAAATGCAAGGCTGCGCGTGTGGGCAACGCCTGCTGTCGAAATTTTGAAGTCCGGATGACCCGGGACAATGAAGCCGGACGAGATGGTGTCCGGATAGAGATAAGATTTCTGATGGTCATCCTTGACATCACTCTCGGGGGTTTGCGAATGCAGGAGATGTTTTGTTTCACCCATCTCCCATGTATCAAAACAAACCGCAGCCATCACAGTGTCGGCGAAAGCTCGCAAATCGGGAATGGTGGCATAGTTTCTTTTAGAACCATATACTAAACTCACGTTAACATAAGGCAGATATTTGGAGACGTATATTAAGCCCACCTATCAACCCAAAGTCGTTATCTGTGGAAGTGCACTCCGGCAGGTCTGATAAATGTTGTCTCAAGCTCGCGATGGTCTCGGCATTATTGTTATTCGCATTAAGTGTTATCTGGCCCACTGCAAATCCTTCTTCAGCCCACTTCTGGAGTGGTGCAGGATCCAGAGTCTGGTTTTGCTCTTGACAGTCCGCAAAGGCTGTAGGTCGGACAATAAACAGTCCTGGGCCACTTCCATGACGAGTGAGTGGGGGCTGGATGGTGATATAGGGGCCAAAGGGAATTGGTCTAGCCGACAGTCCAGATAATGTTGTCATTTTGATCACAAAACTCAGGGGATTTAGTATCGTTGAGTATTCAAACTGCTGAGGTGCGGGGTAATATATTAGTAAACCAACTGAGATATAACTTAACTAACTTACTAACAAGAAATAGCCTTGAAAATGAAGAATAACAAAGCTAGTATTGGCCAGAACCCGGACTAGGAGATAACGCTTAAGTGGTTACGTCATATTAAGCAAATCTAAAACAATGTGCTTAACAGAGTTCTGAATCAAAACCCCTGAATTTCGCAGAAAAGCCATTGATCACTATAGTAATAGCTGTTAAGGCATCCCGTAGCTAGACCTCTAGTCCGACACATCCCCATTATTTTTTCCCGGCATCAACGAGCGCTGCGCGAGTTGGTAGTCGTCAACAGCCTCGTTATCCTCAACCTCCTTCCTAGTCTCCTCATTCCTCGCTTCCAATTCCCCGCGTAATCTAATGATCGCCTCCGCATCAGTCTCTTCAGCCTTCCTCGCCTTCTTGGCCTGCCTGCGTCGATAATTTCGCCGCGCCCACTTGTCCACAGTTTTCTTCTCCTCCGCAACCCCTTCTTCTTCTTCCCGGCCTCGCTTCTTAGGCTGCTGGCGACAGTCGTGAGACTGCGGGGGCGAGTCGCGATGTATCCTCCCATAGTGGGGATACTGGAATCTGCATTTTGCTGAACACGCAGTGTTCTTGCTTTGCTCACTGCATCATCTTCTTGAGCCCGAAGCTAGAATGAAACGGCTTAGCATGGAAACGCACATTCTCGACATGAAAATAAATACGCTATTTTGGGCCGTTGCTAGTCCAAGCAAACGAGACCCTTCATCCCGTTCCGTACTCTCAGCCAGTCGTTGTCGGCATTGATCTGACTCATGCCCGGGCTTCTTGCAATGTTGGCAGATCTGCATTAATCTCGCATTAGCATTGTAGAGGTGATTGGAAGTGATGGATAATGGCTCGATGGGGATGGAGTATAAGGAGGCGCTAATGTAAATGATGTAGATGGATTTTGAACTGACAACGATTTGTGATCGCGGTCGATAGCTGAGAAACAGAAGAGATAAGATAAGGTCTCTATTTCCAGAGAGATAGAGAAGGAAGAGGGAGAGAGAGGGGGAGAGAGAGAGAGAGAGAGAGAGAGAGAGAGAGAGAGAGAGAGAGAGAGAAAAAGACTTAACTAATACATGAGGAACGAAGGTGAATGTTAGTAGGATCCCAAGTAGGAGACTCGGTAGGTAACTAAGCAAGTGGTATAGGAGGGAGTTTCGTACAAACAGTAGCTGTGCTAGGCAAAGCTAGTAAAATGACGCGACCACAACCTACGGATGAATATCCAGTCTGCACTAAATCTCGCGGATGACGATTCTGCATTATAAAACCCGCCATATTATTTAAGCCGAAAGTTGAACCAATCTCGCTATATAACCAATCCTACATCTTGTGAACCCAAGACTTTGCAGTCCACCCTCGGAACTTCTTCCCATACAAGTAACATGGGATCGCGCAGAGACACCACAGAGTACACAAGGTCATGTTCAGCATGATAGGCTTCACAAACCCACTGTCTGACACCCATGTCGTGATAAACTTACTGAATCCATAACCCCACAGATTCTTATTAACCGTGATTGCGACAAAGATGGAACCAGCAACAGGCTTGTAACTATCGACGGCATACGTGCTGACGATGGCTGGTAGGGCAGCAACTTGAAGCCCAGCCGCGGTGTACCCGATGATGACAATGATCTATAATGTTAGAGTGCGAATTTAAGAGATCAGAGCAAAACTTACCCGCCAATCCCATTTGTACTGGTAGCCAAAAGCCACGACAAAGTTCCCGATAATCATAATTGCCACGTAGATCGCCATCGCTGGGAGTCGCATCTCCGGCTCCCGGATTCCCTTGTTCTTTCGCGTGGCTCGCATCGATATCCAGTCTGAAAAAGGCCCATTGGTAGAAAGGCCAATCACAGCCCCAACGAGAATTGCAAAATTGAAGAAACCGATCGTTTGACTGCTGAAGTTGTACGGAGGCTCAGCAAATGCTTGACTCTGTGTAAGATTCAACGTCAAGAAGCAACTGGCGGACCAGGAAACGACAAAAGCAGACAGCTCAACAATTGGAAATGCCAATAGCTTCCATGGAAGCCAGAAGCTGATAAGAACGTCCTTCCAATTGGCGCCCTCAGCTTGCCAAAGGTGGAATTGCTTTTTGGAAGGATGGCCCTTGTGCAAGTATGGATCTTGTGTGTGATCACCCTCTTCGACTTCTGTGGGATCTCCCTCCACATTTTCTTTTTGCGTGAATTCGACTGGTTTCTCAGAACTGGCCGAGGATGGGGGCTGTTCTGCTTGAATAACTTCGTCGGGATGAACGCGGTGCCACTTGGTCTCCGGGAAAACAAAGATCAGCAAGAGGAGTGAAAGGCCTAACAAGCCGACATTGAGCCAGAAGAAGCTGCGCCAACCAATGTGGTCTGCCATGGAGCCTGCGATGATTGGACCGATCATCAAAGAACCAAAATAGAAGGTGAAGTATAACGTATTGTAGGCACCACGCTCGTGAAGGAACATGATGTCTGCAATGACCTGCGGCTGAAGTGTCTATTGAACATTAGAATGACCTTGGATAGATTAGAATAGGATCTCACCTCAGCAGGACCAGCGCCTATACCATTCAAAACACACGCGCCCATATAACTCCCATAGGTAGGTGCCACAGCACGCCAGATATTACTGGCCAGACAGATCAGAGTCGAGAAAATAAGGACAGGGCGTCGACCGAAGCATGTAGAAATAGGAACCCTAGGATCATCAGTGGTGTCCAGCATGTAATATACACGTTGGTCTCACCAGATAAAATTGCTGAATCCCAGTACAAGGATACAAACTCCAGTAAACTGGACAATGTCGGCCAAACTCCTGTCAAAGCTCGCTTCCATCTGAGGCATCATTGGTGCAAGGGCTAAAGGCCCCATTCCCTGACAGAATGTTGTCAATGTTGCGATGGCCATCGTAGACATTTTCCAAAATCTGCTCCAGTTCTATATATGTGGAATTAGAAACCCAACACCCATGATTACAGAAAAGACTTACAAGAGGATCATGAATATCATGCGAGGGCTGTGGCACCAATACGCGACTGGAATTAGACGAAGACTTGACGAAATGGTGTGAGCCAACCTAGAGAGTCATCAATGCTGTGATTAGCAACAATTTCGGTTAAAAGGCATGCGGCAGGGCTTTAAGATTCTTCTCACATCTGCCATAATCTCAGTACCTGGAAGGATTTTAGTTCCAAGCTCCTCCTCTATCTGGTGGAGAACCTAGGTAATCCATTAGCTGAATTTTCATGAAATCAAATAATAAACAGGATTACTCACGACTTCATCATAGTTCATCTCCATGATGGACAAAATCTGCCGTAGCTTGGCATAAACTGTAGAGTCTGAGGAATCCAGGATATGCGGGCGCAAAGCTCGTCTTATGTCTCCACAAGGAGCAAACAGGATAAAGCGCGGAATTAGATATTCTTCCAATTGCCGAGCTAAAAGATCAACGGAATAGGAGAAGTGAACCTTAGAAAGAGGGGACGGGACATAAGACCCTACTGGTCGATGGTGTTGCTTACATTCTTCTTTGAAATCTACTAGATCAACTAAGATTGGCCCATTCCTTATAGAGTTTAACGGCAAGTCTTAGATGAAAGAATTCTGATGGCACGAGGTTGTTTCGGGGTCCACTTTCGTACTTTTCGTATTCCCCCCGGATTTCCCCCGCACTCGCTCCAGACAACTGCGGTATGAGTTGTTTTGACTTCTGTCGCTTATCCTTGCCACAAAATATCGGTATTTAAGAACGGGATTTGGCCGCGATCAAGAACTCGAGATGATTTCATTCACTGCGCATGCTATCTGGTACTGAAAAGGGGTTCGATATATTGGTGGATCACTTCAAAGCTTATTGCCAATAATGTGATGGTAGTTTAAGGGCCTATTTTACATACCCGCGATACCCACACTTGATTCAGGTTTTCAATGTTATCGTGAAGAACTGTTTCTGAACCATGGAATTTCCCTGAATCCTTCAAATGTTCGTTCTATGGCGGGGCGACCTCGGGAGATAAATATGACTTGGCGGTTAGCACGGAGAGATTCCGCCTCTAAACTTGATGTCTCTTGATCGCCAATTCATTGGCTGGAGGTCACGACGCGTTCAATGTCGATTCCACAGACTCTGCAATTTCTGAGCCACAGATTTAGTCGCCCAGCCAAGGTCTGCCTCCAAACCACCTAGGAGATCAATGATGATTCGGTGCTCCTCCGAGCCCTCCAGACACTGTCCCACGGCAAATAACAGCGGAGTCATGTACACGCGAACCTCACCCCGAGGCCGTCCCAGAGCGATCCCAAATACATCTCGACTTCGATACTCCACCTCCTTTGTAACTTCCCGATACCCCTGCAAGCGATCAAACGCCGTACTCGGCGCACTCAATACATCCGGGGGTCGATTCAGCAATAGCGCGATCCGCCCGAAATGATAGTGTTGCATCGCAGCTGCACAGGTCGGGAGGCTATAAAATACTTCGGGAAAGGGCAATTGGGGATCGTTGGGCGATTTCGCCGGGTCTCTGGGATTCTCGATCCGTACACAAGGACGAAAGGTCTCCGGGACACCGTCGAACCAAACTTGTAACTCGAAAGAAAGATCCAGCCAACAATTCGTGTCGGAGTAAGATTGCTGATCGGTCTCTGTTGTATCTTTGGGTGAAGTAGATGGGGATTCAGTCCACTGAGCAATCTGTGACTCTTTTGACCGAGACAGAAAGTTGACGACCTTGGAGATAAGCCATGATAGACCATTTGCTGCCTGATCTTCCTGACTCATATGGGTAGAGCCCATTTGGAATTTATGTTGGTCGTCAATGGATATTCCTGCAGCTCGCCATAGAGGGAGATTGGCTGGGCTGAGATGGGTCGTTGATCTGATGAAATATGACCCTAGGTAATCCTGTCGAGCGAAGTTCCAAAAAGAAGCACGAAGCCCATGAGAGAAAAAGGGTGAACCCGTGAGGTTCAGATGCAGAAGAGACTCGAACAACGGACGGATACCTGTAAGATGCCTACATCATGTCAGTAATTTATTTTCAGAAGCACACTCATTGAATCTTACTTGTGCCACTCTTCACCGTTCGAGTCAAGAAGCCTGTATAGTGTCAAAATAGTGACAGTTGCAAGCATCTCCTCGGCCATCCGCAGAAGGCTTCCGTCGCTTCTTGTTTGTGCCCACTCTTTTGTCAGACGTGAGTTGAGCCACCGGCCGACCGTCTCGATTGGCGATTCCAGCACGGCCGAGGTAGAGACGGCCATATAGCCACCCACACAATTATTGTTCAGGGCCGATGCCGTCATATAATAATAGTTGGCAGCCTTGAGAAACCAATCAACATGAGCTGTATTCGGATACAGCTCGGTAGTAGCGGGACTGGTGAACATCCCGTTCCCAGCAGATGACTTTGCACCCTTTACGCGCCCTAGCTGCTTTGCTGCCAATGCGGTGATGGCATATTTGAGTGATGGGCTGTTGATGGATCGGATAGGCACATAGACGGAAAAGAACTTTCCAGAGTCGGATAAGTCGAGCCTAGATATATTCAGCACACGAAGAGCAGTCGATAATATGGATACTCACCATGGTCCTATAACCTCTGCATAATGGCGCGTGAGAAATGCAATCTCATGCTCAGTGTCCGTCGAGAATTCAGAAAAGATATCTTGGAATTCTTCCTGTTCGCTCCGCTGAGAGGGCGTCTCTGCAGAAATCACTCGCTGATAATCACCTGAAATTGGATCTGTGAGATCCATGGAGATCTTCGGCGACACCGAGCTGTGAACACTGGTCGACCTAGTTTCCGTCCCCACAGGAATGAGACCGGTAGGAGGCTGAGCTGCAGATAAAGTGGTGGGAAGCGGATTCTGAGCACTTGTCGCACTTGATTGCCTTGATGGACCGGGTTCGCCTATCATTTGATCATCTCTTGGCTCCAATCTTGCTTTTTCCAGCTGAGACTTAGTATTACCATCTTCTCTTGAGTTCAATGCTTGATCATGCGCCTCTGGCTGATTTTGAAGTTGTGTTGATTGAGTTGCGCCCTGACCCTGTTCAAATATCAGACCTCGATCTTTCTCATAATAGAAAGAATTTGGCGTACTCTAATAGCAGCTCCGACACTTCCGTGTGCAGCGTGGACTTCTTGATAAGGAGCGTACCGGCGTCTCACCGTCGCTCCTTGATCAATGAATTTGCGAGTTTGAACATAGCCAGGACACTTCACACCAGCAGTGGTGCAGCGCTGACAATGCGGACGAGTCTCGTCACACTGTGATAGTCAGTTGGTGGCGATCTGGTTCCCGACATTGGTACGAACCTTCAGATGTCTTTTTTTACACCGCTCGCACGCTTTATTCGAGGGAACACCGGGCATGATATGAGGTTTCACCGGGCGCGTGCAGTCACAAGGCGCCAAGGACTCTCCTGATTGATAACATTCAAGATGAAGGTAGGTGCTGACATCCCAAGTAATGAGTTGACGTACGACGTACCGAAGTCGTGAAGATAGCTAGCCGTGGAGCCGGAGTTATCAAGGAATCTTAAACGGATCGAATTCGGCGATACTTCGGCGTTTTCTCGGAATGTTTGATCTCAGTTCCCAGTGTTCTATGCATCAGATAGTTGGGATAAAAGAGCAATATTGCAGAAGAACTAAAGACTTCCATTTTGATAGATAATGGCAAATGGGATTGTGTTGAATCAGATTAATATGCTTGTTTCAAACTTCAATGCTCTCCCTAGTGCTTCCGCCTACTTAGGTGTTAGACCACGCCTCTTAGAATATCTTCTACTACACCTCTTACTTAGTCTCCTACTTAGTCTCCTACTCGGTATCATGTTCAGTATTCTACCTTCTTTCGTACCGTATTAATCAAGTGGTCAAGGGTCTCTCTAAAGTCATAAATAGCGGAATAGAAAAGAAAGAGAAGAAAGAGAAGAGAAGAAAAGTGAAGTGGAAGGAGAAGGGGAAAAAAGGACAATTCTGGTGGAGGTTTCGAACGTATGTCCAAAAAGTCTGCGGTGTACCCAAGCAATCAAAGGGGTAGATCCGATGTCCCTGGGAGACATTGTTGATAAACCTCGTTCAGATCTGTTTTGACACTCGAGGACATGAAGCTGAAATTTTTGTTGTAGATTTCGATTGTATTAAATCTCCTATCAACGAGTGAAATTACGGTCCTTTCTTGTTCCGTGACTTGTGTGTGTACAACACCGAACGTTGCTATTTGTTCGCCCTCAAGCACTTCATATTAACGTAACCTAGAGGTAACATAGTGACGAGGACCGAGTGATTGCATATGCACTCGCTACAGTTTGACGAATCTCCTCACTTCTGGTCCGCTCACGTCCCCCGCATCCCGGAGTTATTCCATTCGCTAATCCTGCCCGAGTCAACAAGGATCGGCACTCCGCCAGGAACCCGGGGATACCGTGGTACCAAGTCATTCTTATTCCAGTATAACTAACGCAAATCATGCGGTCACAGCCGCCTCGTGATGCTGCTTTGTGCTTTGTTGTGGAGAAGCAATTTACCAGGCTGCCGACCAACTATACTAACGTCGCACCAGCCCTTGAGCTTGTCCGACCGGTGCAAACTCCCAATGTGACATGCCCTCGCTTCGACGGCCTAGCCCATTGGTTTGTATATGCGAGTTCCTAATATGGGGAATCAGTATGCCGATCAATATGTGGAATGCTTCCCCGCAAGCTGGGTAAATAAGGGAGCTTGACCCAGCGACAAACGCGTGGATTTAAATCTGGACGAAGCTGTCGCGTCAGAACTCAACAAGGCCCACAGGTTGGATTATTTTCACGAGGTTCATTATGCTGTCGCGAATCTCCCACCCCCGCGTGGAGATGCTCAGTGTTGTTACAGCACTTCTTTATGCTTCGGCTGCTATAGCTTCACAAGATGCGGCCGTTGGTAGCTTTGACGTTCTTGATTATGTCGATCCCTTCATTGGAACCGCGAATGGAGGTATGGAAGATATAGAGATTGCTGGTGGCCATGTTGACGTAAACTACAGGACACGTTTTCGCCGGCGCAACACTACCGTTTGGTGAGTCAATAAATGTCAAGTAGCCGAACAAAGCTGATAAGAACAGGCATGGCCAAAGCTGTCGCGGACACAGTAGGCGAGAATCAAGCTGGTTTTGCATACGACGACTCGACCGTTACAGGCTTCTCGCACATGCACGACTCGGGCACAGGTGGTGTATGTATAGCTCAGAGCTCTATCCAGGTATAAACAGAAGTTGACAATCGCAGTCACCATCCATGGGAAATTTCCCTATATTTGCCCAGCCTGCCTGTCCCCACGACGACATAAACCAATGTGTCTGGCAGCAAACCGACCGAGGAGTGGCCTGGCAGAAAAATGACCACTCTCCTATTGCCCGTCCCGGATATTTTGGCATCTCATTGGAGAACGGCGTCCATGCAGAAATGACAACGACCAATCGTTCAGCTTTGTATAGATTCACCTTTGACAACTCATCCAGCACCTCTCTGAGCCCCGTGATTCTGGTGGATCTGATGGATCTACCACAGTCACGGACCAATGGAACCGCCGTTGTAGATCAGTCAACCGGACGGCTCAGTGGAAACGGCACGTTCAATCCCAGCTTTGGTATTGGAAGCTATGATCTCCATTTTTGCGTTGATTTCAAGGGGGCCGATCTCCGTGACACGGGTGTATGGACTAATAACCGGGCAAACTTCACCCAAAAGTCTGTGGCCATGCTAGCTGATGGGAACAATACCCCGGACACTCTATCAGGTGGCACATTTGCCCGGTTCCACGCACCACAAAACAATACCATCTTGGCTCGGGTTGGTGTAAGCTTTCTCAGCGTGAGTCAAGCTTGCGATAACGCGGAGAAGGAACAGCCTGATTTCGACTTTGACGGAACACGAGCAGTAGCAGAAGATGCGTGGAGGAAGAAGTTGAAAGCCGTCTCTATCGATGCGGAAGGGGTCTCGAAGGATTTTCAAACCATTTTCTGGAGCGGAGCTTATAGGGCTTTTATCTCCCCGCAGGACTATACAGGTGAAAATCCTCTCTGGAAGAGCGACGAGCCTTACTACGACAGCTATTACTGGTGAGCACTTTGAAGCATGATGAAAGGAATTACGGCTCTGATAAATTCAACAGCATTTGGGACTCTTATCGCAGCATTCATCCACTCTTGACCCTCGTGGACCCCGTGTCGCAGTCCCTCATGATGCGCAGTCTTGTCGACATCTATCGACATGAAGGCTACTTACCTGACTGTCGCATGTCTCTGTGCAAGGGATTAACCCAGGGAGGCTCCAATGCAGATGTAGTCATGGCAGATGCCTACCTGAAAAAGGTCCCCGGCATAGACTGGGATACTGCCTATGAAGCTGTGGTAAAAGACGCCGAAGTGGAGCCTCAGAACTGGAACGTGGAGGGACGCGGTGGGTTACACAGCTGGAAGAGCCTTGGGTACATTCCATTCGACGACTACGATCCCTACGGAGTGGGTACGCATACTCGCAGCGTCTCACGAACAGTGGAGTACGGTTATAACGACTTTTGCATTGCAGAAATGGCCAAGGGAATGGGACATTCGGCTGACCACGATAAATACATTGCGCGCTCCGGAAACTGGAACAATTTGTTCAAAGCAGATCAAAAGTCCAGCATCAATGGAGTTGACACTGGCTTCACTGGCTTCCTGCAGCCTCGCTATACGAACGGTACTTGGGGCTACCAGAACCCCATTTTATGCAGCCCTCTTCTGGATTTTGATGGCTGCTACCTCAACCCTACCGGTCATGAGACATATGAAGGAAGCGCTTGGCTGTATACCTTGTAAGTTCTATCCCTAGTTGAAGTTCCCAATCACTGATGAATTTCCAGTTATGCTCCCCATGACATGGGAGCATTAGTCCAGGCGCTCGGTGGAATGGACAAATTCACCTCTCGATTAGAATACTTCCACAAATCTGGACTGCTGTACGTGGGTGACGAGCAGGCCTTCCTTCCTGTCTTCCAGTTCCATTATTCAGGACGCCCCGCTCTGTCGGCAAAGTACAGCCACTCCTACATTCCTTCTCAATTCAACACCACTGTTGAAGGTATTGCCGGCAATGATGATAGTGGAGCCATGGGATCATTTATCGTCTTGAGTATGATGGGTCTTTGGCCAGTACCAGGTCAAGATGTTTACCTCATCACTCCGCCATACTTCAGAGAGGTCAACGTTACGAACGGCATCACGGGTAATGTTGCGACAGTCCGGAATGTGAACTTTGATCCCAGCTACGCATCAATCTATATTCAGAGTGTCAAATGGAATGGCAAGCCCTGGACGAAGAACTGGGTTACCCATGATTTCTTTATGGATGGTGGAGTTCTTGAACTGGAGCTGGGTGCGGAGGAAAGTGATTGGGGAACCAAGGTTGAAGACTTGCCTCCTAGTCTCTCAGATTATCACGCCTAAGGATTTATATCATCTTCATAACATGATTGTCGTTGTATCAATGATAATATGTCCATTTCTCCAAGTTCTCTACACACAGGCTGTCTCTGACTAGATAGCTAGCGCAGCCTTTCTCCACTTTCGTCAAAGCGAACAACTTCCCCAGTAAGCAAGGCATGCTGAAGGCCCTGTCCAATCTTCATAACCGTAATCCCAGTCTCAAGCTTCACAGGCACAGGAGTATCCTTCAAAATAGACTCGACAAACTCATTAGCCTCAAGCGCAAACGCATCCTGGAATCGCTGCCAGTACTCCGGCTGGACCTCATGACGCATGCCGAGCTTATCAGCCAAAACCACGTTATTCTCCCGGGGAATAACATTGACCATCAACTTCCCCTCAGTACCAGTAATCTCAGTACAGACATCGTGGCCGTGTGCCTGCGTACGAGAGCAGTAGAAGTAGGCAATTTTCCCACCCCAGAACTCAACAACTCCAACGGCGTTATCCACGTCTGAAAGCTCCTTCAGCTCTGGGTGGTGCTGGAGAGTACCTACTGCCCAACAGGCTTTAGGAACTGGGTTGTTCAGGTACCAAAGGGATAAATCGATGTCGTGAATGGCACAGTCGACAAAGATACCGCCATTGCGAGATGCGTATCGAACGAAGAAGCCGGTCTCGTCGCGGAGATCGCAGGTGTTGGATCGAACCAAAAATGGGTTTCCGATGACTTTTTCCTGGTAGATCTTCTCGCCTGCATCGCGGTAGGAGGCATCAAATCGACGAGAGAAGCCTGCCATGACCTTAAGGTGAGGGTTTTTGTTGGCTGCATCCACTACCGATTGTGCCTTCCAACTGGTTAGCGTTGATTTTCATACTAATGCAGTTTGGTCAAATACCTCAGCAATATCAGTGCTCAAGGGCTTCTCGCAGAGTACATGGATGTTTCTTGCAATAGCAGCCAGCGATTGGCTACTGTGGACATCGGTGCTGTTTGGGAAATAAGTCTCACTGGGGTAAGAGAGCAGTTGAATGGCACTACATACCTAGTGGAAATCCAGACGGCCTGTAGACCTGGCTGTTCCAACATCTCATCGTAGTTGTGGTATACCTTGATCCCAAATTCTCGATATTCGAGGTTTTCCATGGCCCATTTGATCTCACTAGGGTCGGTTGTGCACACTGCCACGACCTGGCTTTTGGGGACTCGGTAGAGCAGAGTATGAACATGGCGCTTTCCCTAGGATATATGAGCTTCCAAATAATACAGTTTGCGTATGGGCTTTGCTTACCATACGGCCAAGACCGACAACGGCAATTTGAAGTCGTTGCATTGCTCTGAATTCAATATTTGGAGGATTTGATGATTCAGCTGAGATTGGTTGATAATTCCTTCAATAGTTGTATTTGATGTGATTTGGTTGGTTGCAAAAGCTCTGAGCTAAAAGTATGCAAGACATTCATGTTCTTTATAGTTGCAGATTCAGAACAATCGAGCCATGAAAGATAAATCCCCGCCGGGTCCTGCCATTTCAGGACTGTAGAGATGACCAGTTTGATATGAACTCATGGATTAAATTGACATCCAATTTTTCCTGATGGTTGTAAATTCCAGTGATGCTATTCCAAAACTTTCCTTTTCCAGTAAAAGCCGGCCATTTCTTGTAATGATCCATGCGGGGTAGATCCCCACTCCTAATTTCTCCTTATTTAGGTAGGTGTCGCCGCGTCACTCATTCATTGTTGGTCCTCTAGACTTATCAATTGTATCTATGGATTGTACATTAGCTGCAGTTGATGTGACAAGCAGTGCTATGTCGAGCAAGGCCCCATGCTTGAACTGCCGAGGTAAGGATAGTCTGTTCCAATCTTGACTTGACTAATCCTTGTAAATAGAGAGCCATCAGAAATGTAAGTGCTGATATCAAGTCACAAGACGTGTCTGCTCATGCTTTGCCGCAGGTGATAAGCAAAGACCAGTTTGCCGACGATGTGAGACCAAAGGACTCGACTGTCGACCTGTGCAAAGAAAGGCCGTTTTTCGGCACGGTTCAACCGCAAATTTAGAGGAGAATTTTACACAAAGCCAAACATGGGTTAACAGTAAGCCCAGAACCTGGAGACAACCAAAATGTCCTTCCAACTCGAGTCAATCCTCGAGGATCAACGCGTGGGAGAATGGCGAACGTATGACTTCGCCAACTCTCAGTGGATTTATATCTGATCAGGGGAATTCTGCTGCAAACGTGGTGGATTCATCCACACAGAATGATAGCAACATTAACAGCATCAATCATGATGGAAATTTACCATTTAATATGGATCTTCCAGGAAAATCCGTTCAGAGTTCACCAATTCCGATCATCCCCTCCCCATTGTCTTCATTTACCAGCAACACCGATCCGAATCTCTATCCAGACTCATATGGCAATCACACTGCGAAAAAAAGACATATATCAGAAATTGATTCTTTATCTCCGTCATTGTCTGATTACTCTCCTGCCAGCTCATTTGGAACAGTGCAGGAATCCTGTCTGATGAGATATTTCATCGAGGAACTCTCTCCCTGGGTAAGACTGAGTGCCTTTGCTATCTTTCATGACTAATATTATCAGTTTGATCATTGCGATGACCGTCGACATTTTCAACTGGAGGTGCCTCGCCGTGCCCGTCACTGTCCTACTCTTCAGAACGCGATGTGTGCAGTGGCCGCACGTCATTTATGCCGTCTCCCAAAATACAAGACATCTCATGGCATTGTATACTGTGGTCAATCACTTCCAAATTTGAAAAATTCAAGTGCCCTCGAGTACATGTTGAAGTGCATTCCAGATCTCATCCAATTCCCTAAGACACAAGATCCTACTCATCAAGAGAACATCATGGCAGCCACTGTGATACTACGCCAGTACGAGGATATGGATGAAGAAATGGACGAAGGGGATATTGATGGAGAATACCAGGTTGATGGAAGAGTCAATTTTCTGGCAATCACACAAACCATCATAGACTCGATGATTGCGTCCCCTCTTGACCAGTCTCTGGCAAATGCGGCATATTGGATCACTGTGCGACAAGAGATCTACTACGCCTTGACAAGAGAGACTGTTCCGCACCTACGCTTTGATTCTGATCTTTGGCAAAGCACCGCTGTGGCCAATCATATGATTCTATTTGCGGGGGAGGTTGCCAAATGGCGCTGGGGGCAGCAATTAAAAGAAGAATGGGGTAAGGCTTATTGATATCCCGTGGAAACCTGGCTAACACGTAACAGCGCAGCTCAAGTTGAAAGAGCAGCAGCTTGTGCATGATTCAATCGGAGAACTTGAGCCAATCCTTGAGCTTAAAGCGGATCGAACGAAAGGAGAAATATTTCCTACCATTTGGTACAGCTTTGACATCCAGGTTACAGCAATCCAACACTTCAGACTTGCCCAGATGATCTTGACAGGAGAAAATCCTCACCTTGAGTTAGTCCGCTATTTCATCTAGTCAGAAGCATGCTAACTGACCAGAAATGCAACTCGTGCTATACATCGCAAGACCGAGGCTCAAGTTCGATCAATTGTGTTAGATATATGTGGAATCGCCATGAACCATCCTCGAGTACAGCCTGCCCTCGTCAATGCAGTAATTGCGACCACTTTATATGGCGAATACTTTACGGACCCGGTAGAACGAGATGCCTTAATAGGCATCATCAATAAAACCAAGGATATACATGCGTGGCCGATGAGGAAGCCCTACCAAACAGTCCAGCGACGATGGGAAATGATGGATAGCGCAGAGATTTAAACTGGGCATATACGGGGGCGAGTAGCGGCCATGAGGACAGAACCTTTAATATCACATAATACATAGCAGAAAATCATAAATACTATAGATACTACTAAGCTAATCTACCCCTCTATTATTTGGATACATCGCAGACTTTTTGGACGTACGTTCGAAGGCTCCACCAGACCTTCTCCCTCCACTACACTTTTTTTTCTTCGCTTTTTTCTCTATCTTTTCTATTCCGCTAGATGTGAATATAGAGAGCCCTTTGACCGTTTAACTAAATTGGTATAAAAGAAGGTAGAATATTAGATAAGATACTAAGTAGGAGACTAAGTGGGAGACTAAGCAGAAGACTAAGTAGGAGACTAATTAGAAGACTAAGTGGGAGACTAATTAGGAGATATAGTAGGAGACATAATATAATACCTAAGTACTAGGCGCTGCGCTAAAAGGTTCTGTCCTCATAGCCGCTACCCGCCTCCGTGGGCATATTTCAAATCAAAGCAATCTAACTCTAAGTTTGGATATTTCCCGGACCCTGCCAATTGCTTCCTCGGCGCCTTGCCCCCTTTCTGTATTAGTGACCTCCGAGGTCCACCCCCTAAACACTCCGTCATCATCCGCTATTTCTATCAATTCGCCAACTGACATCACGGCAACTGACACACAAACAGCTTGGGTGTTCACAAACTCTGCTGTTACACGCAGGGTCTCAAGGGTAAATGCCGCATTATCCTGCCCTGTCTCGTCAATCTGAACCAACATCATTGTTCCATCTTTTGTCGTTCTCTCATCGGCAAGAAGGAATACGCTCGTTTCAATAGAGGTTCCCTTCGTATTTCCGAGTAGGAACTGTGCGACATCCGAAGGACTCCATCCTATGAATGGCGATGTGAATGGAACTTCGATCGGGGGGAGGGTCACCGAGTCCTGGGTATATTGATGAAGTGAAACCCTGGTGCTCTCTTTAAGAAGAACAAGCGCTGGTGGAGAGTCTAGCTTATCGCCTTCATGGTATGCCGTATCAAGAATAGATGATAGAATCTAGTTCGGTGAGCATGGAGTATCTTGAGGCAGTCGGTCGATATATGGCGTACTTGAGATGAAACATCATGAATAGCAATGATGCTGATGGGCATTTTTGTAAATTATTTATCGTCAAATGTGCCTAGGTAAATTCAAGTTGGATTGAGTAGAAAGAGAGGCTATCACGTGGGTCTTCCCCCCCAATTATGTGGGTAAATCGTGGCAAAAAGACAGGAGGTTGAGAAAGTTGGAGACATATGAAGGGAGTACTCGTACAGCACCACTGGAATGTAATCCTTTAAATTGTGATTTTCTTGATGCTGAGGGTCAATGAATTTGTGAGAATGTAGGTAGAAGTCGAAGTGAAATTCCGGTCAATTGAGGCCCCATAAATACAAGTTTTCCCATGCCAACTCCAGCGATGATCGTTGTCTCGCAGTAAAAGAAAGGATATCAGTAATCGTTCAAGTGCTCTACCGCTTCCAACTATCAACCTTCTTACGGCGCTTGTCGAAGATCTCGCCCATTCCCACGCCATCATCACGCTGTCCATCCTCGTTCTTTCGCTTCCGGCTCTTGTCCAAGGCCCCGCTGCTCTTACTCTTACGGGTAAGGCGCTCAATGCGATCAGCTCCCTCTGTAAGGCCCTTCCATTCGTCTCCGCCATACGTCTGCCGATCACGGCCACGTCGCTTGATTTCTTCCTTCCTGGTCTCTTTTGGTAGACGAACAAAGTTTGTTTCTTCGTAGCGTGCTCGCTCGGCCTCGTACTCGCGGTCCTTCTTGGTCTTAGTCTCTCGGCCACCGGCGAGAATGGTGCTACCGATACTGGGCTCGGCCATAGGCGCGGAAGACATCTCGGCATTGACGAATTCGTCAATAACATTAGACCGGCGAGGTCGGCGATCCTCGCGCTCACGACGCTCGGTTGTGGGGAGGGAGGTGGGCATGATCTTGGGTGGGCGGTAAATGCCATCACTGGGCTCTTCGCGCTTGGCGGCTCTAGCCTGGGGTTTGGCCTCGACCTTGGCTTTCGAAAATGCGGCGACGTTGGGACGATAAGCCATTTCATCCATGTCATCCTCGTCGCTATCATCCTCGCTGCCATCCGAGGATACCTCGTCACCTGAATCCATGACCTTGCTGGGCTTGGCAACCTTCTTCGCCTTGGCAGGTCGCTCGGTCCGCTCTGAATCCTCCGCCGCCTTCACCACCTTATCAACCTGGTACTTCAACCGTCCTTCCAGCGGGCGTACACCTCGGTCAAGGAATACCCGCAGCTCAACCAGCTTCTTCACGGCGTCATCGCGGAGCGAATCATTTGTAGAGTTTTCCGAATCGTCTGGGTTTTGCTGAGAAGATTGTCGTAGTTGGAAAATAATCAGGAAGACGAGGTTATGGAGGTAGGAGAGAAGAATTTCGCTTTTGGTGTCGAGGAGTGAGATACCATCCTGCGGAGGCTCAATCGAGACGTTGGAGGACGCATCTTTGCGTGGTGCAGGGAGAGATGAAGCGGCGCCATTCAAGCATGATGTGAGGCTCTCAAGGAGGGTTGCCAGCTTGGTGCGCGACTGCGCGATCTCTGAAGCCATGGTGGATGTCTGATTCGACTTGTTGATCCGCGGAAATTTTTTAATTTTCGATTTTCGGTCTTATCACCACGTGACCAGTCCAGGGCCCTGTCACGTGCAGGCAGCACAACGATCGTCATCGGCATTCTGTCCTGTTCTCAGCCTCATATTGTCAAATTAGCAGGTGGTGGTGATTTCTTCTAGCCTCAATCGCACTCTTGTGGAATCTTGGGCTCTAATCCCAAGGTTGATCAACTAACACCTCACTATCAAAACGAAGCCTCACCATACATGCTGATCTGAGGACCACCTAACCTCCAAGATGCGGTTCACCGATCGGAACTCTCTTATTGCCTCAATATTCCTTGCAATCCCTTCCTTGTCGTCGGCCTTTTACCTCCCCGGTGTCGCCCCGTCCTCCTATGATCAGGGCCAAAGCGTCCCTCTCTTTGTCAATCATCTGACACCCGGCCTTTCACGAGACGATCAACTCCACTCCGTCTTTGCATACGACTACTACCACCCGGCCTTTCACTTCTGCCGACCGGAAGATGGCGCAAAGGATGTGAGGGAATCTCTGGGTAGTATCTTATTCGGTGATCGGATCCAAACCTCTCCACTGGACTTGCACATGGCCCAAGATGAGGAATGTAAAGCCATCTGTGGAGAGGTCAAGTTTGATGCTCGCAGTGCCAAATTTGTCAACCGCCGAATCTCCCAGGGATACAACATCAACTGGCTCGTGGATGGACTGCCCGGAGCGCAGCTGAATATGGACGAAAACACCCAAACCCAATTCTACAGTCCCGGTTTCGCTTTGGGTGACTTGGACGAAAATGGACAAGCTGTGCTGAACAACCACTTCAACATCCTGATCGATTACCACCGCGTCGGATATGGTGGCAAGGACAAGCTCCGTGTGGTGGGCGTCCTTGTTCAGCCCGAGTCTCGTGCCGATTCTCGGCTCCTGGATGATGGGACCGCCCAATGCGGCACAAAGGGAACCTTTGTTACTTTGAACGAAGATGGAGAGGCTGAAACTCCGGTCACCTGGACTTACAGTGTCCAATGGAAGGAATCATCCACTGCATGGGCTACCCGTTGGGACAAATACCTTCATGTTTACGACCCGAAGATTCATTGGTTCTCTCTCATCAACTCTGCCGTCTTTGTTGTTTTCTTGGTGGGTATGGTCAGCATGATTCTTGTTCGGGCTCTTAAAAAGGATATCGCCCGTTACAACCGATTGGATTCGTTCAACCTGGAAGATTTGGACGGCACCTCCGCTGCTGTCGAAGATGGAATACAGGAAGACTCAGGGTGGAAGTTGGTCCACGGTGACATCTTCCGATGCCCCAAGTCCCCTCTCCTGCTTAGTGTGCTGCTGGGCAATGGCGCTCAGATCTTTATGATGACCGGCGTGACCGTCGGTATGTAATATCCCGGACTAGTTGGTGGACCTGTATACTAATTCCTACAGCATTCGCACTTCTCGGCCTCCTTTCCCCGGCCAACCGTGGTTTCCTGGCTACTGCCATTCTCTTAATCTCTGCCCTTTTCGGTTCCATCGGTGGCTACGTGTCGGCGCGTGTCTACAAAGCCTTTGGCGGTGAGGCCTGGAAGCGCAACATCATCATGACTCCCTTGTTGATTCCTGGCTTTGTCTTTTGCGTTTTCTTCTTCCTCAATTTGTTCGTGTGGGCGAAGGGTTCTAGCGGTGCTGTGCCATTCGGCACAATGCTGGCCCTGGTTCTCATATGGTTTGTCATCAGCGTTCCGTTGAGTGTTGCCGGTAGTTGGCTTGGATTCAGACAAAAGGTAAGGCTCTTGACCAACCACTACCTATGTGATGCTAATCTATTTTAGGCTATCGAGGGCCCAACCAAAACTAACCAGATCCCCCGTCAAGTGCCTCCAATGGTTGGTAGCCTGCGAACCATCCCATCTATTCTCCTTACGGGTATTTTGCCCTTTGGTGCCATCTTTGTCGAACTCTATTTCATCATGACCTCGCTCTGGACCAACAAGATCTATTACATGTTCGGATTCCTGTTTCTGTGCTATGGTCTGATGATCATCACGTCCGCAGCCACCACCGTTCTACTGGTGTATTTCTTGCTGTGCGCCGAGAACTACCGGTGGCACTGGCGCGCCTTCGCCGGCGCTGGTATGGCAGGTGGATATGTGTTCCTGAACGCGCTCATCTTCTGGGCGACCCGAGTAAGCTTTGGTGGCTTGACCGGAGCTGTGCTTTATGTGGGCTACTCGGCCTTGATTGGTTTCCTTGTCTTCATTCTGACCGGTTTGTTCCCCTGGACTTGGTGCCATTTTTCTACGTTAACTGACTCTTCCAGGCTCTATTGGTTTCTTCGCCAGTTGGGCATTTGTGCAACGCATCTACGGGTCCATCAAGGTGGATTAGTGCGCCAATCATTTAGCCGCCTGCGGGCGCTTAAAACCTACCCCTTTGCCGTTCGTCCCATGTTGATTTAACGGAAGCATTGTTTTGCGGAGATAGAGTCTTTGGTTTGATTTTTCGGGAGATAACCCTCATAATGATTGGGAAGGGGTACTTGTACATATAACTAGGCAGCGGATTTCCTTTTCCAGTGCTCATCCCTTGCCTCAGCCGACTGAGTACAGTAGAACGCCCCTGGGAGCTGATTGGATCAGTGAGCCTTGCGCAAGCTCAGAGGCTGAGTATATACATACAGTCACTAAAGCGAAAGACAGGGTCCCAGGGATGTAGCCGGTCCACATTCTAGTAGGCTGAGAGAATGCAATTTCCGTAACATGAAACATGAACCATGACCCCTTGAATGCCAAAAATATTATGTATGAAAAAGACTTGAATTGTCCAAAGTTGTTCTTCACTGACACAAAATTTACGGTCAAAATCCTCTTTTGATGTCACGATGTATTTCTCGATCATTGCAGCTTTGGGATTCTTCTCTTTAACAACAGCTAGCAAGCCTGAGGTGAGCCTCAGAATACTAAGGCAGCATATTACACGCTAACGCGCAAACAGAATGAGCTCTTTATGAACGCTGCTGTTCTGTTTGGGAGTCATACATCAAAGTATACGTTTGAATCGAATGCGTGTCAAGCATTAGAAAGACATTATAAGCTGAATTGGCTGACTTTGACCCCTGGAGATGATTATTACCGATGTTCTTTCTATAAGTATGTATCCATTTTGATTTCTACTCTCAAGTTAGTGTCTTAACATTGATTAGGTCATCCGATTGTAGTGGAAAAGTGTCGAACTATTTCCTCAACTCTCCTGGCTCTGGGTCACCAAAGAAACAAGTACACTTGGATCATATCAAACCTCAAGGCAACAGTGTCATTTGTGAAACTCTACAGTGAAGTGTTTTCATTTCTCTGGTTATTATGTGACATCTTCGCTCTCTTACTGTATGAAACGGGGTAGTTTGAATCATCCGCTATTATTACTGAGCTCATATCACTCGGAAGTTCGGAAGAATAGTTTCTTTTCGCTTGGTATATCCAATGAAATCCAATAAACATGTTATCTTTGATGCTCCACCGCCTTTTCATCAGGTACAAAGTATGATAGTAACTAATCATCCTGTTCGGACTCCGTACTGTTGGTCCGTATCCCCGAGGTCCACCCTATGCACTCACTCTACTTCAAATTTGCGCGGAGTTTGACGGACAAGGTCCAATTCACACAATATAAGCGATGTTTACTCCATCTGCTATATATCTCAAATAGACAGGAAAATCGAAATGACTAGAAGTGCCAAGTGGAGCCGAGTGCCAGAACGACGTAGTTGTGTTCGTGTCATGCCAAGCCCCATGGGGTCTGGACTCCTCCGAGGTCGCCACTTTGCTTCTTTCCCTTCTTTATTTTTCTGGATCTTTTCCTCTATACAGTGCAACTGAATTTTGATATCCTTGCTTCTTCATTTCCTTTGCTTAATCCGTCCGGATTGCATTGCGTGCCGTCTTCAAACCTCCCGCCAGCACAGCCACACTTCCCCCCTCGTTCTACCCCGCGTCTTCCATTCACTTTCTTTCTTCAAAGCCACCGTTCACCCCTGCCGATCTTCATTCGACTTGCATGCGCGTGAGACCGACCATTTGAGACCGCTCACAGTTTGGGATTTGTGTGTTTGATCATGGGTAAATCGTAGGTTGCGATGCGCCCAGGGCCCCAGCGCGTGAGACCGGAAGTGTATGGAAAGTCCGCCTCTAAGGCGAATGATTCCAGGATCACTGTGTGCTCGATTTTCTATGGCGCATTCCCGCGGCTAACGGTAGTGCCACAGACAATCAAAGCTGTCGCCCACTCAGCTCGATGAGCTGCAGCAAGCAACCCACTTCGATAAGAAGGAGTTACAGCAATGGTACAAAGGTGTGGAAGAGCATGGATGGCATTCCGGAGTAGGGCGAAGAGGTTGCTAACGCTGTATTCAACAGGCTTCCTTAAGGACTGCCCGTCAGGCACATTGACCAAAGAGGAGTTCCAGAAGATTTACCGACAATTCTTCCCATTCGGTGATCCGTCGTCCTTCGCAAATTATGTCTTCCGGGTGTTTGATTCGGACAACAGCGGGATGATTGATTTCAAAGAGTTCATTTGCGCGCTCTCGGTCACCTCCCGCGGAAAGATGGAGGACAAGCTTGATTGGGCTTTCCAACTATACGATATTGATGGTGATGGCAAGATTACATACGACGAGATGCTAGCCATTGTTGAGGCGATTTATAAGATGGTCGGCTCCATGGTGAAATTACCCGAGGATGAAGATACACCGGAGAAGCGCGTGCGGAAGATCTTCCGCATGATGGACAAAGACGAGAATGGCAGCTTGGATCTTTTGGAATTCAAGGAAGGAAGTCGTCTTGATCCCAGCATAAGTAGTGCTTTGAGCCTCTATGATGGTCTTGTTTAAAGCTGGAATTGGCGAATCGGACCGGCGAGAGGCGATTATCTGTGAATCCGGCGCAATTGTCTATTAATTGGGGGATCTTTGTATTTTTTTTGGTCTCTAACGTACTTACTTTGCATATTTGATTTGCGCTTGAAATCGTATTGGACGCATATTCGGAAAGTCAAAAGTACATAACACTAGACGATCCACACTTATACATGAGAATCCTTTGCTTTCCTGTATCAAGTGGATCTTCCCATTTGGGTTAAGCTTCACCTCTATTACTTGAGCACAGTAATTTTGGACATGTTCGGAATTCCCAGCCCCCAAGTTATATTTTCTTCTATTTCCAATTCGCTACTTATCATTTTGGAGAAGCCTCCGATTATTGAAGTTCATACAGTAGGAGAGAAGCTCGAATATAGTAGAATACTGCGTGGGAGACTGAGTAAGAGACTGCGTAGGAGACCGGGTAGGAGACCGGGTAGGAGACCGGGCTTGAATATGTAGTAGGATACTGCGTGGGAGACTGAGTGAGAGACTGGATGAGAGACTTGATGAGAGACTTGGTAGTTTTTAAATGATGTAGGACATCTGGAGGTATAGAAACATTAATTATCCTAGACGCATTAAATGTACGCTTCCCTCTGGTAGATAGTAGATAACGAACCCCGCAGAAGCTCGCAGCAAAGGGACCAATGACAATCGAGTCAATGACAACTTGTACGTAAGAAGGGCGTGAGATGAACTATTCAGTAGGAAAAGAAAAGCCAAGGGATGTGGGGTGATTTCCTGAATCCTACTTATACTGTTTACATACCTGATTAACTCCAGCTTCCTCACCACTCGCTACCTCCAGCCATGGCCACAACCGAAGCTGAGCGAGCAGCCAATCTCCAAGATGCACAAGACAAAGCCGCCCAACTCTTCATCGAGATCGAACGCGACCTCATCCGCCCCGGCATCAGCGAGAAGACACTCAATGAGGAGATCTACAAACTCGGTTTCGACCGCTATGGCATCAAAACCCACTGGCACAAGCGAGTCATCCGCAGCGGACCTAACACTCTGAGTCCCTTCTCCGACAACCCTCCAGACCGCATCATCCAATCCGACGACATCCTAGTCGTAGATCTAGGACCCGTCTTTGAGGCCTGGGAGGCAGATTTCGGGCGAACCTACGTTCTCGGCGATGACCCTCATAAAATCAAGCTGCGCGATTCACTGCAGCCCATCTGGGATATTGTCAAGGCAAACTTTGACGAGAACCCGGATATGTCGGGAGAAGAACTGTACGATATTGCGTGTGGAATTGCGGGGGATCATGGATTTGATTTCGGAGCTGATATTGCGGGGCATCTGGTTGGCTCTTTTCCCCACGAGCGGATTCCGAAGGATCGGACTACGCTCTATATTACTAAGGGTAATAATGAGACCATGAACAAGCCAGGGAAGGATGGGTATAAACGGCACTGGATTTTGGAGATTCACCTGCGGAATACTGCGCTTGGATTTGGGGGGTTCACTGAACAGCTGTTGACAATTTAGCTATAGCTTATTATGGAATCGAAGTAGATATGATCTACAATCAAAATATCACCACCCTGATCATTAATTCCATATTGTTCTCTATACTCCGTACTCTGTACTCAATGTTGTGTCTCGGGCGGTGAGTTACATGAATAACACTAAACCTATTATAGATTGGACTCGTTCTGCCGCGGACTCTCCGCAGCTTCAAGTGCAGTTGGACTTGGCTTGCTTCAAGGGCTAATCCCAAACGACTACTTCAATACCCCTCGCTATGTCTGGGCTGTTTTTTAATTAATTGTGCGACCCGACTTCGAATCCGACATTTCACCTCCCCCTGCGCAGATCACCGGTGTGAAGCTACTCCCCGCGCCTCAGAATGGCACCTCCCACTCCAATCCTCGACCAATTCATCGGCAGCGTGTCCGAGCTGGTCCAGGAACGCGATGGTCAAAAACTGCAGGATTTCCTCCAAATAGAACCCCCACTGTCAGACATATACCAACGCATGATCGAGGAACTGCGGCAACGATATCCACCCGGCCCTCAGAGCGATACCGAGCTGCAGCAACGATGTGAAATTTTGGTTCCACGGACCAAGGGAAGCTCTTCATGGTCTGCATTTCCAACATTTATGAGATTGTACTTTTCTTTCTTGCGCGATGTCAATGTCGAAAACCTACTCGACACCTACAACCTCCTCCGGGCCCTATTGAAGTAAGTCGCCTTGGAGCAACAAGCTCAGAAAAATGAAAGCTGACAGCTCTAAGTCAATGTGTCCTGGCTCTCGGCGATAGCCAAAATGGAGTCATCGTTCTCCCCACCGTTCTCTACCTCTCGAAAGTCTTGGCCAAATTAGCCATGGGACTGGACCGCCAACCAGAGCTGATCGCACACATTTTACGCATGGAAGGCGGTGCGAATCGGGAAGAAAATATTGAGAAAGTGACATTGGTGGAACAGTCGGCAAACGTGGTGCGAGAAGCTTTCATCAAATGTTTGACCGATCGTAGTGGCACTCCAGGTCCCAATGGGAAGCCGGAGGGCAAACGCGTTGGCATCTACTTGATGGCAAACGTTTGCTTAAAGCTTCTTTTCAAGGTTGGTCTTATCACTTTCTTCAATGGATTGTGCTGACTCGTACCAGTGTGGAAAGCTGCGTAATGCAGAACAAATGTTTGCCAGCATTACCGCGCAGTCCCCTCCCTTGATCCATTTCCCAGCGTCGCAGCGCGTCACCTACCTCTATTACCTGGGTCGATATCTTTTCTCAAATAACCTCTTTCATCCGGCCCAAATCGCCTTACAGGCTGCTTACGACCAATGCCACCGCCAAGCCCTTAGTCAACGAAACTTGATTCTGACATATCTCATACCATGCAACATCATTATGGGACGATTCCCCTCCAAAACTCTTCTTCAGCGACCAGAGGCGAAAGGACTAGCAGACCAGTTTGCGCCACTCTGTCGTCTGATCGTCCGCGGCGACTATCTGGCATTCCGACAGCACCTTTCATTCGACTCATCTACTGGACAGTGGTTTGCACGAAAAGGCATTCTTCTCGCACTCCGCAATCGTTGTGAGATTTTGGTTTGGCGTTCATTCTGTCGCAAGGTATTCATACATGGTGGGTTTCATGGGGATTCGCAAGCGCAGGCGCAGCGTGGTCCTCCACCGTTTCTATACCTTCAGAAATTGCTTGTTGCTACACAATGGCTTCAATCACGATCCAATCCATCCAATGGTGCGACCAAAACCCCATCTTATGGGTCACAGACCATCTTCGAACCGATGGACCCAGATTATGTGGGACTTGAAAACCAGGGTATCATCACTACTAGCGGGGACTCCCAGCTGATGGAGAAATATGGCGACTATCTGGCACCAAGCGGTTGCTTTGACGAAGGAGGTTATTGGAATAAAAACGTGCCTGGTCATCTGATTGATGGCACTCCAGATCCCGACTACGGGGAATACGAACTGGATCCATATGCCGATGATGAGATAGAAGAAGTGCAGCCAGCTCTGCTCATGGGGGAGATCGAGTCCATCCTTGCTTCATTACTTACGCAGGGATTGATGCATGGTTACTTGACTCATCGAAACCCTCGTTTCGCTATTCCCGGCTCTCGAGTGCGGGGTGCCTTGCCGACTGGGTTTCCTAATGTCTGGGAAATTATCTCCTCCCGGGAGAAAGAAGACAATAGTGTTCCCGGATGGGTCAAGCCGCCTCAGATGTCTTCGTTTAGTGCGCCTGCTCTAGCCGCAGCAAGTGGAGCAGGCCGTGTGGTCAATCTATCGGGGGCCCGACCTGTTGGAGTGCAATAAGATCAATCTTGAACGTTAATGTGATTACTTTGATGATACCTTTACAAATACCCAAAGACAAGTATGACTGCTCTATTCCAATTCTCGGTTATAAATAATGGGACCTACTAATTTCACTCCCATTTTTACTAATTTTACTCCCCTTCCTGGAACTATGCCGCGACTCCGATACTATATATATATATTTTTTCCTCTACCTACTTAAGTCCGTGGAGATGAATGAATTCTAGCTACTCTATATGATAGTACAGTATAATAAATTAAATATTACGAATTGATTTTAATCGCTTTCTAACGCTATTTAATCTGATCTTATTATCTCTTTATCTACTTCCTTTGGTATTAAGAGAAAGATTTAATAGAAGACTTATGGGCTAGGTATCAGATCTTACCTCCTACAATATCCTCTACTTAGTCTCCTACTTAGCATCCTATCCAGTATTCTACCTTTTTATATACTGTATTAATCTAATAGTCAAAGGGCTCCCTAAATTCATATATAGCGGAATAGAAAAGAAAGAGAGAGAAAAGAGAAGAGGAGAAAGTGAAGTGGAAGGAGAAGGGAGCATATATCCAAAAAGTCTACGATATACCCAAGTGATAGAGGGCTAGACTAGCGCAATACATACAAGTCACTTGATTTTTGGGCGGGGAGTGAAATTAGTAAAAACGGGAGTGATTTTAGTAGGTCCCTAAATTATTATCTCTGAACTGCGAGACCACTAAGTTAACCTCCTCCGAAGCTGACATTCACAACTTGGCTCTCACACTATTTGGTCGCCACATCTCACTCAACAGTCGAGTGGCATTCACCATGTCGGGATGGAGCTGATCCAGCGAGGAAACCCCGAGCATCTTCATACAAATTTCCAGCTCCTCTTGGAGAACTACGTCCGTTAGTCACAGCAATCATACGAATGTAGTTCAACTTACTTTCGGTGCATTTCTCTACCCCCTCACCACCATATGCCGCAAGAGCATAGAAATAAGGTCGCCCAACCCCAACGGCCGTGGCCCCGAGGCACAATGCCTTGAGAACATCCGCTCCATCGCGAAGTCCACCATCCAAGAAGATCTCCAACTTATCGAATGCCTCCGGGTAGTAGGTGCGAATCTCCAAGAGTGTCATCAGTGCGCTAGGCGCTGAATGAATCTGGCGACCACCATGATTGCTCAGCAAAACCCCATGCACCCCGTACTGAACAGCCAGTTTCACATCTTCAACGGACTGGATCCCCTTCAAAACCACTGGGCCATTCCACTCCTCCGAAATCCACGCCAGGTCTTCCCAGCTCAACGCGGGAAACAGATATCCAGCTGTTGGTCGGCCACCAAACGCAGGACCGAAATCATTCTCGGGGGCGGCTTGTCGCACGACTTCTCCTCCTTGATCTAACTTTTCCTGCGCCTGCAGATACCGATCTGCCGTGCGTTTTCCTTGAGTCGACGAGTCGACGGTGATCCACAAGCTTTGATAACCAGCAGCCTTGACTCTTTGAATCAAATCTCTCGCCTTTATCCGGTCAGAAGGAACATACAACTGGAATGCCAGTCTCGAGGGGCTGAGACCTCCCAGCCTCTCCTGCTCATCCAGATGAGCCTTCATGATTGTCTCGAAGGACTTGCTTGTGGCCGTACTGATAACCGCATCCACGCCTTTCCGAGTTGCGCTTTGAACAAGCAATGGTTCAGCACCGGGGTGGGAGCTACCGAGAGTGCCCATAGCGGAGATGAAAAATGGAAGCTTTGATTTCCGCCCCAATACGCTTCGTGATGTGTCTAATGAGGTGACGTTTCTCATAATACGAGGCCGGAAGTTGATTCGAGACCAGTCATCTAAGTTGGATTGGTGGGAAAGGCCTGATGCAGCACTGCTCGATGCGTAGACCCATGATTTTTGAGAGAGAGTCTCTTTAGCTGCAGCCTCAAAGTCGTCTGTTGTCACACAGAGGTCGAGGCAGGTTGGTGCCGTTTTGGTTGCCATGGCTGTATCTAGGGTTTAATAGAGCAGTATGAAACGGGGATCTTATTCTATTTCAAGTCATAGCCAAGCGTGCCAGAACTATGCTGGAAATCAATACCCGAGCCGATTTCAGGGCTGGTCTATCCGAATCGGCACACTTTACTGAATAAATAATCCACCAATAATACGTTCGGAAGGGCTTCGCGTTTTAGTCGAATGCCGACTACTGTCAGGTACAGTATAGTTAGAGCTTAAGGGCATGTTCAACTCGGCCGAGAGAAAATTATGGGAATCGGCAATTGGCGGCAATTGAAACTACCAAGTATAGAGTACTAGAGGCTTACCGTAGCGGAATAGAAAATGAAGAGAAAAAAAGTGAAGAAACATGAAGAAAAATGAAGTGGAAGGATAAGGGGAGCAAAGCAAAAGTCTGGTGGAGGTTTCGATCGTATGTCCAAGAAGTCTGCAGTGTACCCGAGTAAAAGAGGGTTAGACAAGTATCGAATAGGCTAGACCACTCACACCGGAAAGCACATTGAGGCTGAGATGGCGACTAAAGCGCAGCCCACAGATGATATCCTGTGGATTTCTCAAGAGAAGTTATCAACTGCGATCTTTTCCTGACCAGACTCGCTCTCCACGTCCCTTGCCCGAGATCTTATGTTGCTAGCGTCAAGTTCACCACGCATGCGCTTAATCGTGGCAGCATCAGCGGCTTTCTTCGCCCGCTTCGTTTTTCGGTAGCGATAGTTGCGGCGCGACCACTTCCCAGCAACTGGCTCTTCCTCCTCGTAGTCTCTCTTCTTCGATCCTTGGCCACCACCGATGCTGCTGTCGGTAGGTGTGAGAATGCGGGAATACCTCCTGATGCATTTTACTCGCTGCGAATGTTCCTAGCAACGCTCTCAGCTGCACTAGCTTTCGCCATAATCTACATAATGGATTGACCTGTCAACATTCATTCTTCACAGACCAAAGTCAAAATACATACGTTGTTCTTAGCCATCTGCTGGTCTGATGACTCATCGTTCTTCAACTCCAAGCCAGAGCTACAACGCACAAATTTCCATCGACAGGAACAACTTCAGATCGGATGGGGTAGTGCGATCAGGATCAGTCATCAAAGATGGACCGAAATATTCTAGACGGGAATGCATGCAGATCGCTGCGAATCTGGAAACGACCCTTGTTGAACGATGCAGTGACCAATTTAAGATCACAACCGCTTTAATAAGACCATCTCCACCGACCTTATTACCCGGTTATGTGTCTAGGCTTGCCACAATGCTGGCAAATCTGTATCATACCCGCATTAGTATTATATAGGTAATGGGAGTGATAGATGGTGGGATTTAATATTGATGAGCTTAAACTCATCCTTCCCCTTTCTCGTGCTCTTCTCATGTCAATATAAAGTCAGTCAAGAAAAGACTATCCAGATTGTGAACTAATCAAATTCAAATTTCGAAGCAACGAACGCTATTCACGCAATCTAATATCCATAGTCCCAGTCCCACAAAATGCAATTCACTCATGTCAAAATCCTTTCTAGTAGTGCATAGCTCAAAAGCCACTTATGCCAGCCACTAGTACAGAAACTAGAAAGCGGCAACCACGCTGTTAATGTCAGACTCGAGAACCTTAAGCTCGGACTGGACGGAACCCCCACAGATGGGCATGTTGCTGACAACCGGGCGCAGGTAATTCTGGAACTGGTCAGCATATTTCCAAACGGACAGGCGTATGTGAGCTTACGGTGGTTGCGGTCTCGAGGTTGCTGATGGCAGCGTGAGCATTGATGCTGAGGATGTTACCAGAGAGGAGGTTGGCCTTGTTGCTGAGAGTCGAGACAAGAGCCTTGTCGGTGTTGATAAACTATCAGTCCGTTAGCTGATCGTTTTTCCTGTTATGCAGCAGATACTTGTACCGATGTAGCAGCGTCACAAATATCCTGCTGGTCCTGAGCACTCAGGGTAAAATCGCAGGGGAGAACAATGCCGTTAAGGAGAGTAGAGAGATTATCCGTGAATCCGGTAATGATGGCCTGGAGTGTTAGATTTCGATCGAAGATTTCAGGTTGTGAAGATTGGGTCTTACTGAAACGAGCGAGACGGCCGTGGTGGTTCCAGAGAGGTTCGAGTTGAGATCAGAAACCTGCTTTGTTGCGCCATTGAGAGCGGCGACCACAGACTGGGAGCAGCTGGCCTGGCTGGAGGGAGCAGGGGCGGCAATAGCAGAAGCAGCGAAGAGAGCCGTGATGAATGTGAACTTGAACTGCATGGTGAAGATTGAAAATTGAAGATACGAGCTTAAATAGCTATGTTTGGTGAGATAATTGGATGCAGTAAAATGAAGCCGAAGATGAACCTGTTTGAGTGAAACATATCAGAGGTTAGACGTGCTTTTATACCCTTGAGACTGTATACAGCGAGGTCCTTGATGAGACTAAAACGCCCAGGAAGGGTAGCAGCTTATTCGAAACCAACCAAATGTAGTAATTTGGATGTTGGCCCCCAGGACCCTTAAACAGTGGACCCGAGAATAGCAGTGATCAGAACTGAAACCGGGCCGTGATATGGCCCCTCGAATAAACCAGAGTCTCGACACGCTGAATGGCTCAATGAGAGATTGAGATTGAAGCAGTGAATCTCATGGACTCGAGATAGAATTTGGCCCCAATTCTGGCCCCAAAGATATCGACCCCAAATTGAATAAGCCACGACTTGTCAACAAACTTTTGTAGGCTAAGAAGTTCGTGAGTAAAGAGAGGGCTTGAACTAAAAGCGCCAGGCGTTCATGCAGGGGTCACTAAATCAACCCTGATGGTTCATTTGGTTGCCAGCTGGTGAAAATGCCGATCGGATGGATGTTTTCCGCGTCTTAACCTCCTACCCCAACTTCCCCACCTTTTCTAGTTCCTGCCAACATCACTTGTAATGGCCCTTCTGAAAATAGGTTCATTTCTTCAAAATCTGGAAAAAGTCCCAATGGCAGTCGCCCCACAGCCGAGAGAGCGTGCAAGGAAAGCCAAAGAAAGCCCAGGCAAGATGTCCGGCCATGCAGAGTCTGACCGCACTCACTCTTGATAAAAGTGATCGCGTGATGCCGATTTGCTCACTATGTGACAAGTTTCATCGTTCTTGCGTCTATGAAACGCCACCTACCCGGCGTTACTTGACTAAGGAAGAAAGCGAGTTGGCACGGACCAGAGAGCTTCTTTTGCGGCTTATGCCCAAAGACGGGAATTACGAGAGACTTACTGAGCGGGGGTCATTGAAGATGGTAGAGAAGAGCCAGTACACATCCCAAATCTAAAAATACACTAAAATGTCCCTGAAGCAACCTTCCGAGCTCAGCTTATGGAAATGGAAAACACAGTTGAAACTGAGTGTGTAGGGCTCTCATTCCTTCTCCAACTTTGCAACATTGACCCTCGGCTCACCGCTCATAGCGGCTCCTATAAAGAACAGCTGTGAATCTGTGACATTGATTTTTCTTCATTCCTTGGACATCAAGGTTAATCAACATGTCATCAACTATCCTACATCGACCGCACCTCAACGAATCTATACGGGAAATTGATCAAAGGTCCTGGCTAATCTCAAACACCTTTCTGCTTACTCGTTCATCGTTGCAACCCCCGGCCAATATTCCAACCGGCCAAGCATGCTGGAGTGATAGCAATGAGGGGCATTTCGCCCTCTCCACGGCGCCAAAGCCTCTTCCGGATTCCAAACCCCTTACAGAAGATTCATCTTCTATCTGGAGAGTCCATGCAGTCGACAACCAAGCAGCTGTTTGGAGGGCAGGCGAAGCCTTCATCAAAGCGCATCATATGGAATATCCTGATGTGACCAGAGAGCATGTTACTCTTCAATTTATCAAAGAACAACAGCCACAGGGTTTTGAATTTCCAAGTGTGTTCCATCATTTCGAGATTGACTCGCGATACTTCCTTATCATCTCAAGGGTTCCTGGCCAGCTCCTTCATGAGGCTTGGCCCAGCATGGACCAGAATCGTCGCCAGTATTACATCGATAAGGTAGCAGATGTTTGTGAGTACCTAGCAGCATGGAAGGGCTATACTATTAGTGGTGTGGACGGACAACAGCTATTGGAGCGTTATCTCCTTAAAGGCAACAGTAAGATGGCGGATGCCCTTGCTCCACAGCAGCTTCTAAAAAATTGTACTGAGATGTCTATGGATGTCTCTAAACTTGTCTTCTATCATTGTGATCTTGGCCCTACAAATCTTCTTGTCGATGTCTCGACAGGCTCGCTGGGCATTATCGATTGGGAGCTTGCTGGCTATGTCCCTATAGAGTGGGTCAGAACAAAATTTCGAATCTCGGCGGGAATGGATTTCGATTATGGGGATGGGGACTCTAAAAAGGACTGGCGCCGCAGAGTCGCCCAGCGTCTTGAAAAGATGGGCTATAAGGATGTTCTGGATTCATGGTGGAAGTTTCAGGACAGCTTATAGACAATGCGCAACACTAAGAGGCATGATCATTACTTTTATGGTTCGATCTGGATCGGCATGCAAAAGATTATCAGTGGCCAGGGTGTTGAATAAAACGCATTAAACCGATATGGCCGAATACAAGCTCTGCAGTCCACGGAGCCATTGGCGGTCTTACAAAGTATGAAAAACTTTGTCATGGTGCTTCCTTCCTTGCTTCCTTCTCCATTCCTCTCGGAATACAGATCTTATCCCGTCTCTTCTATTTCTCAACTAAGACTTCCCGGGGTGATAGCAGGATCTAGCTGTCGACAGCAATCATAAATCGTTGTGAGTCCTTTAAATCATACACATCAGCATATTCTTATATTGCGTCCAATGTGTCAAATCTGCGTTCGGTGGCAAAATGACAAGGTAAGACAAGTACAAAAAGATGGTGGATTACAGGTTGACTGAACTATAAGGCTTGTGGTGATAGGTGGAAAAACCATAATACATTGATGAGTAAACGAACACGCTCTCTTAGAATAAGGGGATATCACTATGTACAAAATAAACAAAGGGTTGGGACAAAATCAAAGAGGGCTGGGCTTAGCACAAAAAGCAAACAAAGCAGAAAGTAAACAAAGTGTTACACCAACTCATCGTAAACAAGGTTATGGGGTTTCGTGGCCTGGTGCAGCTCGTCGGCCCCATCCACTGAAGAATCCACCCCCAGCATTGTTTGAGGCACTTGGAGTCTTGATCGGCTCAGTCGGGGCTTTGCTGATGCTATTCCTGTTCGAAGCACGCCCCATGAAAGAGTGCCGGTTCTCGAGCTTTGCACCGGGATGGGCGGCGGGCGCACTGATCATCTTGCGTAAAGAATCCAGTTTGCACTTGGCCTCTTCGAGTTCCTGCCTAGCCACAGCTTCTGCTGTCTTGGAGGCAACAAGTTCCAGGAGTAACGCTTCTTCGGGGGCGGGCTTGTTGTTTTCAGTAGACAGGACTTTTTGAAGGCCTAGGCTACTGGAGCGTTTGTTGTAAACGGGGCTCTTCTGAGAGTTACTGCGGGCCAGCTTCAGCTCCCGAAGCCCTCGAGGGGAAGCCTTCTCGCTCGTATCAGAGGCTGGAGAGACAATCTCCGGTGGTGTTCGTGGCTCGGGTGTATTCGTCTTGATGGTGCGTAGCTCTTGATTCTTCCGTTCTAGGCGCTGTCGATCACGGTAACCATCTTGGATTCGGCCCCGAGCCTCACGGAGCTGGTCCTTGAGGATTGTGTTCTCTTTCTCATAGTCATCCATGCGTCGGGAGAGGTCCATGCACCGACTAGCCTCCACCTCGTGCATTTTTTTCCACCGATTCATGTCATCCTGGAGTTGTTGTTTTGTCTGAGGGATTGATGTGTGCTTGGGTTCGTTCGAGTATCGGGCTTGAGCTTTTGAAACAAGCTCGGTGGGTCGTAGCTCGTCGGTGAGCCCCTGTAGATGATTGAGCATATCCTTAGCAATGGCGTGGTCCTCCTCGCGTTCTTCACGTTCTTTTTGCAACTCCAGGATTAGGTCGGCATGTTGATGTTGCAGATCACCCAATGCCATCAAGAGGTCTTCAATCTGGGTGTGGAGATCACGATCTTTTTGGTTGACGGACATATTGGATTTAACTCGAGATTTGTGACCATCAAGGATCGTACCAGCGGATAATTCAGTCGGGGCCGTGCTAGCATCAGAGTTGCTTTCGACCGAGTTGAGTGTTGACGTTAGGCTTTGTTTTGATGTGGAACGTCGAATTGTGCTGGCCGGGCGTGACTGGCTGGTGTTAGGGTTCAGCGATTTAACGGAGTTGTGATTGTTTGAGCCCGCCCAGAGACGTCCCAGAAAGCCGGATGCTGTAGCCTGCATCTGTGGAAATGAGATGCCTGTTGGGACACCTTGTGATTGATTGTAACTGGCTTCCAGCGCCTGCAGGCTCTCCTTGGTGACGAGGGACGTTAGTGATACAAAATCATTAACAAGGTCATCCGCATTGAAGGCGTATCTAAATGGTTGTTAGTTTGTTGCCTAATTGAATGTTTACCCAGGTGAACTTACGTGTCCCAAACACTCCGCGACAGAAGGAATTGCATCACATCCTCAAACTCGGCACATGACAATATTCTCTTCTCATTTCGCTGCATCAGAGAGAGAGCAACGCGCATCAGGGTCTCACAAGCCCCCTCCAGGAAAATGACATCGTAGATTCGAAGAAGCATGGGCAATGGACATGCCACTGCAAAGAACGACAGAAACCATTGCGATACATAAACCGGTTCAACATTCAGCGACTCCAGGTGCTCGAACAAGGCTGGTCGGTGTCTAGCCAGAAGGTTCTGGAATTGGTAAACATGAAGGTGAAGGCCTGATAAATCTGGGAGGTAGCACTGTCGGAGGTTATAGTGATCCATCAGACGAACAAGCACACAAAATGCTTCTGCGTCCGACATGTGCATGAGCAATGGGCCAACCACGAATCCCAGGCCTTGGCAGTAGCCGATCTGGGCATCGTACAGGCTGAAGCATCTCAACACCCGGGCCAACATCTGCTGGCCCTCGCCATTGGGATCCCGAAACATCTCCACATTGGGAAAGCTGCGACCAATATCCTTTCCTATCAGGCCATCATACGGGCTGCTTTCCCCCGAGAGCCGTTGGAACTCGTTCAAAAGACTCGGATCGCGAGCCCCAGCCAGACTTGGCCACACCACCCCTCTCAGTGGCGGAGGCACACCTCCCTGGATCTTGTTCGAGGTCAAGGTCGGTAAGCGCTGGGCGGTCTGCGGGTAATCTGCGACTAGTGCCGCCCAGAATTCCAGCTCGGTCATCGGCGGAGGGGGAAGTTGCGAGTATCGTAGCTCTGCCCGAGCTGGATCACGGATCAACCGCTTGATCTGGTGTAGTGACTGGGAACGTGATTGACGATGGTGCATCTGAATTTTCGGAGATTTTACCAAGCCAGCTTTGGGGTCTGTTGCCAAAGCATTGTTCTCCTGTTCCAGCCGAGCTAGTAGCAGCGCAGTGGAGTCATCCGAACCCTCCCCGCGCGGCTCCTGTTCCTCTGTTTTATCCAGATTCACCCAGTCCACCTCGTGGTCCATATCTTCCTCCACATTTCTAGGCTCTGCGGAAGTAGGGGTCGAAGGGTCTGTGGGGCGTTGGCTAGATTGTGCGGTGTCCCGAAGCATGGGACCGAATGAGTCGGCGACATTTCGGTTGGCGTCCGACTTGTGGGTTGTCGCCACCGGTGTGGGAGGAATCTCGAGTGTGCGCCAATCTGGTTGGGTGTGTTCGGAGCTGGATTGGATGTCGGACAGCGAAACGGTCACCATCGAATCGTGATTGAGAGCATGCCCATGGGGCGAGATAGGCGTTGTGGGAGTGGAGTCGGCCATGGTGGCAATTGGATTAGAACCTCGAATATGGTACAGGTTCACCGGAACCGATCAGGACAGTCTGGTGGCAGAGTGATAGCTAGATGGTAAAGATAATTCTCGTGATATGCAAGACCAGCTTCATGTCTGTTCGGGGGGAAAGTGGGTTTTTAGCAGGAAGTTCAATAAACTGAAGCAGATCAGAACATACCTCGAGGTGAACCAGCACCATATAGCACAAAAATTATGTACAAGAAAGTGGCAGGACTGGGGCGGAAGAAAAAGGGAGGTTCAGGAGGGAAGTAAACCCATTTTACTAGCCTTCCCCTTTTTCAACTCTTCCCCCCCCCCCTCAAAGGTCTCGCCCCCCGCCGATCTCATACACCGACTGTCTGACGGTTGTTGCATCTTGTCAAGTCCCTTTATTTCATCAAATACTCTGGAATCTTGGTATAATTGTGGCGCTTCTCCCCCCCTCACGTCAATTCCAGTTTTACAACCATAACAAATACAATATTCACGCGTCCGCGTTTCTCCCCCGATCGTAGTACCATGGATCTCCTCGATCCGTGGATCCCCCACCATTATGGGGCCCTGGAATGTTGGCTTGCCACCTGTGACGACACTCTAAATGAAGTTAATCCCCCAACCTCCTTTAGGTTATGAAAGACAATCCGAGTTCTCTAGATCTGAGCACTTTCCCTGCAGGTCATATTTGAGGGGGCTGCAATGTAAGTTTGATACGTCGTCTTATGTATTGTAATCTATTCTGTCTTTTCATTGGTCAAAACCTCTGCCCACGCTCTGTGAGTGGATCACCAGCACGGACCTTGTTTGAAATTTCAATACCGTCCCTGGCAGGGCTGTTTCACCTTAACTGGTTAGACATGACACAGTATTATGCACATATATAGACAGTGGGGCCTTTCCTATCTGGGAAATCGCCGCTTTATAATGGCGCTCTGGCTCATCAGTAAATATCAGCATGGGCTCAGACTCAGTCTTGTTCTTCGGTGAGTACCATACACATGTGACCAATCCGCATTGATCTGTGAAGCCATTTATTTTGTGATGGTTAGTGCGTTGACGATATTTGGGCTGTGCTCTTGCTCGTAAGATATTTTGTCGTTTCTATCAGGCGTAAAGAAGATGGCGAAGAACATTCAATTCAAATGTTAGGATGCTGTAGTTTTTTAAAAAAAAATTCGTCTTTTTTTTAGGTATGAGTCTTGGATATATATAATGTATTGATGAAGCACTTGAGCACGACCCGACGTCCACATGAGCTCTCTCACGATCTCATTCAACTTTGCAATTCTTTCATTTACTAAGCTGTTTCTATAGCTAGTATTCATTCAAGGTCTATACTTTTATGTAGAGCCAATGGACTTCGTCATCAGACGTGATAAGATAACAAGGAGAACTCCGTCTACAATGAGAAAAGAATAGATACATCCCCGGGTCGACCCATATAGGGAGGAAGACAGCATCCGAAATTATTTGAAGATTAAAAGCTTCAGATGCCGATAAAGACATAAAGATCAAGCAAATACCCCAATAGACACTAAGTCTCTGGCTGGAGTATTTTGACGGACTCGCGAGTTCTTGGAGGAAGCTGGCTACTCTCCTGGTTTCACAGCAGACCTAAACAGCATATTTAAACACTTTAGAACAGTTCTTACGTGTTTAACTCCGAGCCGCATGTATGATATGGTCAAATGATTCATTCATTAGATAGAAGAGATGGAACAGGAGGAGCTCACCGAGCTGAGTAAGCTAGGTAAGGTGACTATTTCTGTACATGATTCGGACGTAAGCGTCCGTCCGAGCTGTTTAACTAGCCTCTGAAAAATAGCAGGATCGCCCAACTCGAAATCAGGATTTAGCATATAGATATAAAACTCTTAAAGGTAAATTATGTCGTACTAGTCTATACACTCTCACTCCGCCCGGCACAAGCTTTCAAGAATAAGAGAAATTAACAGTTTCTTGATTCTTATAACCCGAAAAACAATTGTATACACGCTTCAGCCACAATATTGCACAATTAACATGATCTAGACGTAAAAGAGCGCGAAAGCAGCACCGAGTAGAGCCATGGCACCCTTGGGAACGCCCAACTGAGACGACGCAGCACCAGAAGATGAATTGGCGGAAGACGCGGAAGAAGTGGACGTAGAGGAAGAGGTAGAAGAGGAAGAGGTGGTCGAGTCTGTGATATAAATAGATGTATTAGTACAATCGTCTTATAATTGTGTCTGGAGTTGCGTCATGCCTGAGGAAGTCAAAGAACTAGTCAATGACATGGGAGTTGCAGAAGCTGAGGACATAAGGGTGGAGGTGACTGAGGTAGAAGTGGTCACACTGGATGTCGTGGAAGAAGAAGAATAAGAAGAAGAAGAAGAAGAAGAAGAAGAAGAAGTAGAAGAAGAAGAGATGGAGGAGGCGGTGGTAGTGGGGGTGGAAGAAGAGGTGGAAGAAGAGGTGGTTAGGGTGGTGGTACCGTCATCTGAAGCGCCCTTTTCGACAGTGAAAATGTCACTGACGGCGAGTTGGCCAGCAGAATCGATGATCTCGATCTCATAGTCATCTCTAAGCCAGGACGAAATGTCATTAGTCTTGTACTTTTCTGTTCATCCAGCTCTATCTTCTACATACCCGTTGGAAACGCTAGGGTTGGGTTGGGTCGTGTATTCGCCGTCGGAGGTTTTGACGTTGTCCGCTAATTTGATCTGGTAGGAGCCATCCTGAGTTCGAAGGATAATACTGATTACCGAAGGATCACTAGAATCGCTAGTGAATTTGATGGTTTTGGCAGTGGAGAAATCCCACACCGTGCCTGATGAAGGAGTGGTGACGGTGATTGCAAAAGCCGATGAGAGGAGGCTCAGGGCGGTGATGGTGAATGAGTAACGCATTTTGGTTGAATGGAATTAAGGAATTACCAGAGTGTGCTGAGGATATCGTCCCATTGTCTCGCAGGAAAAGACTATACTTATACATTATTTGGTCGATAGACTGACAACCAGATGGAAAATCTGTAGATAGAAATCAGTAAATCTCAGCCGGAGCCGAATGCATTGAGAATACGAGATCCATACCTTGCATAGAAGCAGCATGTGATCTCTAACATGAGCTGAGCCTCTTGGGAAAAGACTAAAGGCCATTCTGGTGTCCACGTAGGGTAACTAGCAGGAACACCCCTGCCGCTGCCCTGCATCAGCGATCCGCCCTGTTGTGTTGGGTCCGAAGTAAGAATTGCACCATATCTTTCCAATCAATGGACGCATTGTGATCTGCGACCCTTGCTGATCAAGAGTTAAACTGACAACCAATGGCTACAATCATGTCAGCGCTAGATTAGCGGTGAGAAGCGGGTAAATACGAAGTATACTGACAAGGCTCGGGAATCGAGGTTATCATAATTAGAGTTTTATTGTCATGATATTGTATTTTTACTTACAGCCGTTGAATTAATACCGGTCGTGACAGGTAACATGCACCAATGAGCTGGGTAGAGTATGTATGCCGTCTTATCGTGTTGTGCCCAATGATCAAAAGCGACTGTCGGAATTCTGCTCCAAGTATGAGTATTCTAGTGACCCAAGAAGTGTCTCTTTCCTATTGTCCTTTTTGATGCACGAGATGTAATATAAAAGCAATAGAATTAAATGTATGGAGTATCTCGTCTATAGTAAAATCACTGGAGAAGCCATCGAAAACAAAATGCAGCGTACAGGAAACATGATCAAAACAGAAGAAATGGCGGTCTAAACTCTAGAGAATTAGATTGAAATGGAGGACAAAGCCAATGCGGCCGTGAATATCAATGTTCTCGTCTCCCACGACAAGCCGAACAAAGAGATCGCAGCACCGTTGAAAGCCTTTGTTGACGAGGTTGTCGTTGATTGACCAATGGCGTGATTTCCACAAATATTAGTGCTGCGGTTCAGGCTTTCAGTAGGGTAGTACACCCGAGGCCCTCCATCCGAGCTGAGGTCCACATGAATATTTCCGCTTTGATCAGTCAGAAATGTTGTGCAAGAAAAGATCTCAGTCACATTTTGCCCGGATGAAAATCCCGTGCCGTCGGAGCCAAGCGTGATTTTAGTGGTGGCTTTGGCGGCTGGCTTGGCTCCCAGGTTGGACACCACACTCACAACCTGGTTACCGGTAAATCCCTTGCGCGTGGCCAAGATGTTTGTTGAGTTGTAGATTGGTAATGAGAGGTACGAGAGATAGTCACTCCCTAACTTCGGGGCGACCGTGGACTTTTCTCCGTCGCCGCTCGCATATGATCGAATGCGATTCAATGACTGGACCAGAAAAGGTAGGGAGGTCGAGTTCATCGAGTATTTGGTAAGCCATAGGGCCTCCCGGTTGACAGGATTGAACCCACCTGACAGGTGCTGTTCTTCCCCGTAGTAGACTACGTATTGTTTTGATCAGTGTCTTTGGCTTTCGTTTCCATTTTTGAGGGCGCAACATACGAATAGGGATACCGTCAGTGAGCATACTGGTTGTGAGAAGGTTGCGAGCCAGCTAATCAAGAGTGACAAGGTCAATACGTGCCGACAAAAAGTTCGATATTCAACCTACCGATATGTCTGACGTATAAGAGCCGAAGCGAGGGACGTCCTGATTCGATGTGAACACCCCCAATGAAGTAACGTCCTTGCAATGTGTCTTGATGTAGTCGATAGACTGTATGATTGTGTTCAGGTCCCCATTCGTCGTGTTGAATGCATCTGAGAGGATATAATATCTAAAAATTGTCAATAAGCCCTTTGTTCATTTTGATGAGCTACTCACAAAGGATAATTTAAAAGCCCGCTTATCTTAGGCTGCAGAGAACAGTAACCAGATGCGTCTTTTGTAGCTCCTTCGCCCATAGTGAACACGCCCGCTGAATTGCCGAAATTGGTGAAGAAAGCGGGGGCGATATTCAAGACACTGTCGATTCGCAAACCATCAACTACAAAAGATGACTGTCATTAAATCTATTGGAGAGGTAAGAAACGTACTAGAGACATACCGGAGTAATTCGAAACCAACTGCGAAACCCAGGTGCCCAGAATCTGCTGAACATCCTGATCCTCATTTCGCAGATCTGGAAGCGATACAGTGTTGTCTCCCATCCAGCACTGATGAAGACTTAGCAATGCTCTCATAATAACCGATGAAAGACTTACATCCAGAACACAGGTTTCATTTGCGGGATCCTCAGAAAGCAGCTTGTAATCGTGAAAATACTTCTGATCATTGAATGGATTGAATGTGCTATAGTCGACAGTGGAGGCATTTCCAGCCCAGGCCATGTCACCAACGACAATGTCCAGCATCAAGTACTGTTTTTTATGTCAGTTTCGAAAGTTGACATGGCAGCAGCCGGAGACTAACCATGCCACGGGCGTGCAACGCTGCGGATAAAGTTTGAAGGTCATCGGAGGTGCCAAAATGGGGATTGATGGAGTACAGGTCGCTTGGCCAATATCCATGGTATGCTATCATTCATCAATCGTCAACCTAGTTCCCCATATTCGTTGACAGTCAATATGACCATACCTGAGAGATCCGCGGTTCGAGTTGACTCCTGGCTTTGCACTGGAGAAATCCAGACTGCATCGAACCCGAGTTCCTGAATATAATCCAGCTTGTTTATGATGCCCTGCAAACTCCCACCACAATACTTCCCCATTCCTGCATTACAGGAAGCAGTAGTTGAGTTATCGGATCGAGCGAAGCGATCGGTGACCACCTGGTAGATTGACCGACCGATCCATTGATCTCGTGAAGCTGCATGAACAATACGAGATGTTAAAAGTCCGAGAATCAAAACCTTCCACCGCATTGTCGGTGGCATTTGCATGACAGGTCGCAGTAGGATCAAATGACGTATGGAGTCAGGCACAGGAAAAAAGTTGAGAGCAATTGACTTAATTGACACATATATGCTTCATGAAACATTCCATGTTTGAAATGATTCAATTGATTTACTACTGTTACAGATACGTATTATACTGTATTTGTAATACATACCTGTATAATCATCTGTCATCATTGGATGTATTGATTCCCCTTCGGCCCGATCGGCAGCCCGCGACCCCAACTCATCCCCAACCCCAACCGAAAATCGATGGCTTCCAAAGACGGGCCGTTGTGGGCTCACTAGTGACTCGATTCCGCTAGCCTAGTTGACGATCATTGTATGATCGGGTCCACATGGAGTCAAATATGACTGCTGGGCTTTGTTCCATGTCGGTCTGGAAAGCATTAGTGGGGTCTAGATAAGGAAAAGTTCGGCCTTCCCGGACTATTTGATGGTTTGACAGCAAAATATTCACAACTTCAGCCAAGCCAAGTCAAGCACAAAGTGCATAAATTGCCGACTATCAACTACACCTTACCTCAGCCCTAGCAGGAACGGAATGGCCGTGGGCAAAAGCAAAGATCAATACGAAACAGGAACGATATGCACCAATAAGCCACAGCGTTATCATCGTATCTATCCATTTCTCAACGTTTCTTATAGGTCTCTCCCGTGTCAGGTATGACGTGTCCTATCTTCTTTGAGGCGGGATACCCGATCTAGTAGGATTTACACTTTTAGGATCGATGATTGTCTTCCGGAATGACTCGTCTTGGAAGACTTGTATATTTGTCCGAAGGTTCTATACGGATGCATGTCAGATTGCTCCATTTTATGAGACATGCAATGATTCGGCTTGGGCCTGGAACCTGATCTAGATACCCGAACAAATGCATGTACCAAAGATCCATTCGTGTAGGCCGGCTCGAGATCCATCATCCAAAATTAGAACCAATCGCTTATCGTGATGGAGAGATACTTGTGGATTGAGGCTGTACAGCAGGGCTGGCTCGGGTCTTCGGCAGTTACTAGTAACGCCTGATTCATGCGTCTATGCTGATTTACGAAACAATGATTGGTGCGGTACATATGCTCGCGTTCAGAATCGATTATTGCATTAGCCTGGGCAGCTCCACATGGATGTGCAGGGTATTCATTATCTTTCACATGCTTCTCTTGCGCATCTGCGCTCTATCAATTGTTCAGAATCTCTGTTTCTCTGAGTTGTTCCTTTCTTCCTGGTATGCACTCTGTGGTTGTCCTTATACAGTCGAGGCTTGAACAGCGTGTTCTGTGAATGCCACCATAGTGGCATCTACTGTGCGGAATGAAGTTACTCACTTCCATCACTCATCACCTTGCCATTGCTGCAATATCGATACGCATTGCAAAAGCCCTGCCATATCTTCCAGAGGAAGCAGACTGGAATCTCAATCAAAATCAGACAGCGACACACCCCCTCGACTACTCCGGTCGGTGGGATGGCCACACATACAACCCCTCACCAGAGAACTGGCGATTCCCCTTTTACACCATATTCCTGGACAGATTTGTAAACGGTGATCCGAGTAACGATAACGCAAATGGCACACAGTGGGAACATATATTGACATCCAACGAGTTCCGCCATGGTGGCGACGTTCTTGGGTTGGTTGATACATTTGATTATCTTCAGGGAATGGGGATCAAGGTGCGTTTGTTGTTTCGGGAAGACTTGATGTGAAGAATATGTTGACCATATCCAGGGCGTTTATCTCGCTGGAACACCGTATATCAACTTCCCCTGGGCTGCGGATGGATACTCCCCGCTTGACCTGACTCTGCTGGACCATCACTTTGGTACGATCGAGGACTGGCGCACAATGATATCCGAGGCGCATCGACGGGGGATTTATGTTCTCTTTGATAATACTTTTGCAACGTATGTGTGATTCAAGTCTCCTGCGCGACCTCTGATGTCCTCTGCTGATTATCGATAGAATGGGCGACCTTATAGGTTTTCAGGGTTTTTTAAACAAGTCCGCGCCGATCAATCCCGACGAGTACGATTATGTATGGAAGTACGACCGTCAGTATTGGGACTTTCAGCCTGGAAATGAAGTTGAGAGTGAGTGTCCGTGGGATATTCCCCGTTTCTGGGATGATGACGGTACTGGGTTGATATCCACAACCCTTGGTCCTTCATGTCGGAATAGTGAATTTGATCAGGTAAGATTAATTTCTTTCGATATTGAGCATGACTGACCTCTACAGTATGGAGAAGTTGCCGCCTTTGGAAATTACACCGAATGGGAAGGGCAGATAGCCAAATTCGCATTTGTGCAGGATCGTCTACGCGCATGGCGGCCGGACGTGCTGGCCAAAATCAAACACTTTTCGTGTCTAACCATCACCATGCTTGATATTGACGGATTCCGCGTTGACAAGGCTCTACAAGTTACCCTTGACTCTCTTGGAGAATGGTCCGAATATATGCGAGATTGCGCCAAGGAGGTGGGAAAGGAAAACTTCTATCTTCCAGGAGAAATTGTGGCAGGAAACTCTTTTGGCTCGCTTTATATCGGTCGCGGTCAACAGACAAATCAAACCAAATCCAATATGACGGAAGCCTTCATGATGACGAACAAGACAGACAAGTCAGATGAGGATCTATTTCTGAGACCTGCGGAGAGGTCCGCGTTGGACGGGGCGGCGTTCCACTACACGTTATATCGTGGTCTGAGTCGGTTTCTCGGGTAAGTTTCCCCTCCTCGGAACTTTCAGCTTACTCGAGCTAAGATCACCTCTTTTAGTCTAGACGGTATCTACACTGCCGAAGGCGACCCGCCTGTCAACTTTGTGGAGACCTGGAATGGTCTTGTGGAGACCAATGATATGGTCAACACGAACACCGGCAAGTTCGATCCTCGTCACTTGTTTGGTGTCACGAATCAGGATGTCTTCAGGTGGCCAGGGATCGAAAACGGGACTCAAAAGCAGAATTTGGGTCTGTACGTCGCTTCGCTGCTCATGCCTGGAATCCCCATCATCTCCTGGGGTGAGGAACAGGATTTCTATGTACTGGACAACCAGGCTGACAACTATGTTTTCGGTCGTGGACCCATGACATCAGCTCAGGCATGGCAGATGCACGGATGTTATAAGCTGGGGTCATCCAAATACGCTAATTTCCCGCTCGACCGCTCTCTCACCGGATGTGAAGATGATTCCGTCAGTCTTGATCACCGCGATCCATCTCACCCAGTGCGAGGCCTCATCAAGATGATGTTTGAGATGCGTCAAAACTACCCCACCCTGAATGATGGCTGGTACTTACAGCAACTGTCAAATCATACGTTCGACATTTACCTTCCAGGCAGTAATGGGACAGCGACCGAGACTGGGATGTGGAGTGTCATGAGATCACGCTATGCGAATGCGCAGAATTTCGATGGCCAAGGCCAGGGAAATCAGAGTGTCTGGTTGTTGTATTCTAATGACAACAAAACAGTCGAACACCAGTTCAACTGCAGCAGCAAGGAAGCTTTGATCTCGCCATTTTCTACGGGAACAACAGTCAAAAATCTTTTTCCACCGTTCGAGGAATTCACCCTGGCCAAAAGCTCGATTACGCTTGGGTATGATCACTTTTCTGAAATTGATTCCTGTGACTGACAATGAGTAGATTTGAAGGGTCTGACGTTCCCAACGGTTGTTATCCCAACTTTACTATGCCTGCCTGGGGATTCAAAGCTTTTGTTCCGAAGGATAAATTTGTGCAGCCTTCTCCATATATCACGAGCTTCTCCCCAGGACACGACGCTCGACTTGTTCCCCAGGGTACAAGTGGGGAGATTGTACGAATTGGCTTCAAGTTCTCTCAGGAGATGGACTGCGGAGACATCACTAACTCATTGACGATCACGTCCAAAGCGCTTGACAACGAGATCCCGCAGCTTGATACGACGTCGGTCTCTTGTAGCCCTATTGAAGAGACTGATGTTGTGACATGGCCTGGTGCATTCACTAGCGTTTTCAGCTACGAAGTAGATTTGAGCAATGTCTTTCCAGGAGTTCACAGAGTCACACTTAGCAATGTGACTACAGCAGATGGAAACCAGTTCACAGGTGTGAGTATATTCCGTGCTATACAGCTTGAGAAAGTCAGAATACTAATTGAGTCGGACAGTCCGTTGACCACTTTATTTTCCGTATCGGACAGACAAACAATCCGATGGTCTGGCCACAGTTGGCCAACTACAGCAGAACGCTGCTGTTCGACAACCCGTCGTCTGATACTGAGCCGTTATCAGTAAGTCCACAGGCCCCCGGTGCAGACATGTGGCGATACTCGCTGGATTTTGGAGCTACATTTTCTGCCTGGGAGACATACACCGGCTTCAACACATCGATCTCCGGAAAAAGCTGGAGTGGCACTCCGAAACAAGCCTGGGAAGGCGAACATATCCTTGCCCAATACTGGAGTAAATTGACCGGGAGCAGTGCTCACTGGCAGCATGGAGACACGCAATGGGCATACAATCCCCCACGTCGTTTCCCAAACCTCTTCATCGAAGGCGAGTTCAACCAATTCGGATATGACGCTGGCTATTCCAACAAAATGGCCCTTAGCAACACAACTGGTCTGTGGGAAATCCACTTCATGGGCGAGTGGCCCGTGCAGATTGCATTCAATGCCTGGGGATTGAACGAAGACGGCCTGCCCGATCAAACACAGGTCTTTGGGGACATCGATGGAGACAACGTTCTGGATCAAGTCCCTCCAGTCACGCTGCTGAGCAATGTATTCAACGTCACCATCCCACCCCCTTCGCCCTATCTTGCCTTCAAGCTGTCGGTGAGTGACGGCGATCTTAAGGTCTACGCTACGCCCACAGGATCCAGATGGGTACAGTTGGCCATCTTTATCGTGCTGGCGATCGTGCCTGTCGCTACCGCTGCCGGTGCGGTGTATATTTACCTAAAGGCATTTTACCAGGTCAAATTCAACCAAATCGGTGTCACCGAGAAAAGATCAAGCTTCGCTCCACTGGTGAGCGCCTTTCAAAGAGTGACCCATCGATCTCATGACATGGGATCCAATACTGGACTTGCTCTAACTAATGTGGGCCTGTTCTCGTCTGAGAGTGGAGGCGTCGTCGGTGCTGCGGTAAATACCCACCGACGAACCGTGCTCATTGCAACGATGGAATACGATATTGAAGATTGGGCCATTAAGATCAAAATCGGTGGGCTCGGTGTGATGGCTCAGCTGGTGGGGAAACATCTGACCCAGCATGATCTTATATGGGTGGTCCCTTGTGTTGGAGGCGTTGACTACCCCAAGGACGATCCCCGTGAGCCGATGGTAATCACCGTTCTTGGGAATAACTACGAAGTGGATGTCCAGTATCATCGGCTGCAAAACATCACGTACGTCTTATTAGACGCGCCTGTGTTCCGAGCTCAGTCCAAATCAGAGCCGTACCCTGCCCGTATGGATGACCTGAATTCGGCTATATTCTATTCTAGCTGGAATCAGTGTATTGCTGAAGCTATCAGGAGATTTCCGGCTATTGACATTTATCACATCAATGATTATCATGGCGCCGCTGCCCCTCTTTATCTTCTACCTCGCACGATTCCATGCTGCCTGTCTCTACACAATGCTGAGTTCCAAGGACTCTGGCCAATGAAGACTCAAAAGCAGAATCAAGAGGTCTGCAGTGTCTATAACCTTGACCATGCAGTGGTGAAGAAGTATATACAATTCGGCGAAGTGTTTAACCTTCTTCATGGAGCTGCCAACTATCTGAAGATTCACCAAAACGGATTTGGCGCTGTCGGTGTCTCCAAGAAATATGGCAAGAGATCGTACGCCAGATATCCTATCTTCTGGGGTCTCAAGAACATTGAAGCGCTGCCGAACCCCGATCCATCTGACATAGCCGAGAGAGATGACAACGCAAACAATAATCTCGAAGACGTTGTCATCGATGCGGATTTTGAAGCCAGTCGTGCCGCACTCAAGAGACAAGCGCAAGAATGGGCAGGGCTCAAAGTTGACCCAGAGGCAGAGCTGTTTGTGTTTGTGGGTCGTTGGTCTATGCAAAAGGGCGTTGATCTGATTGCAGATATCTTTCCCTCCATTCTAGACGCTCACCCAGAGGTCCAGTTGATGTGCATTGGTCCAGTCATTGATCTCTTTGGAAGGTTTGCCGCGTTGAAACTGAATCGACTGACAGAGCTCTACCCTGGGCGTGTCTATTCCAAACCAGAATTCACTGCTCTACCACCCTTCATTTTCAGTGGCGCTGAATTCGCCTTGATTCCTTCGCGTGATGAACCGTTCGGTCTGGTAGCCGTGGAATTCGGACGGAAAGGAGCTTTGGGCGTGGGATCACGGTAAGACTGACGTGGCTTGAGTCTACCACCAGTGCTAACATATGTTTCTTTAGTGTGGGTGGCCTTGGGCAGATGCCAGGATGGTGGTTCACAATGTGAGTTTCTTTTCCTAGCGATGTGCTCAGATATGCTCCGACTAACGCATTCTAGTGAGTCTATGACAACCAAACATCTTATCCAACAGTTCAAGATGGCCATCAACGACGCTCTGAAATCGTCCCAGGAGACGCGAGCACTCATGCGTGCACGATCCAGCAAGCAGCGCTTCCCTGTAGCACAGTGGGTTGAGGATCTGGAAATCCTACAGGCCACCTCAATCGAAAAACACGCCAAGTACTCTAAACGCCACTATCGCAGTTCATGGAGGATTTCCAGTGGTAGCACCCTTGTCCCAGAAAGCCCTCGCAAAGTCTCGCCAACAAGCTCAAACGACAGCCGTGAACAGAGCCGATCACGCAGCTCCACTGGGTCTGTTACGCCGAGTAGGCCGATTGCGTCTGATATGAGACTCTCTGTACCTCGACCAGGGCTTGACCACTTTCTCTCACCGACAAATTCTTCTTCCAATCTAAACGTGTCCGAGAACGAGCCCGACTCTGACACTGACCGACGACGCAGAGCCTTTTTTTCCGATCCTCTCCCTGATTCGCGAATCGTTTACTCTGCGGCAAGCGATGGCGAAGATCTCGAGCCCTTTCCTGGGGCCATCCAGGAGGATGGCAGTATTCGTCCATCGCCACTTGGAACACCACTTGGAACGCCTAATTTTTACTTTGCTCGATCTGGTGCCAGCACACCAGTCACTGCCCGACCAGAAGAGGCTCTGCCGGGCCGAAGAGACGCGAGGGCATCCATGATGAGTCTGGTCAGCGTCGATGATATAATAAAGGAGAAACAAGACTACAACCTCCAGAAAGTTGATCCATTTTTCACGGATGCAAACAACGAGTATGCAGCTAAGTTTGAGAAGAAGCTTGCGGATCTTAATGGCAAGAACTCCCAAGACCAGCTCTGCATCGAAGAGTTTCTCGAGAAGAGCCAAAAAGACTGGTTCAATCGATACCGCGATTTCAAGCTTGGGAAGTCTCCACTGCCATCCCCTGCTCCCTCTGTCTTTCGCATCAAAGTTCGTGAAACCGGTCGACCAGAGAGCCCGCCAATTATTGGTCCAGTTCCAGATCCAAATACAGAGCAATTTCTTCTCCCAAATTACTATGTAACCCCCACAGGTTTGAAGCGTTTCATGTTGATGAAGCTGGGTGATTGGCCCGTGTACTCCATCTTCCTCGCTGTTGTGAGTTGGAATCCTAGCAAAACTATTTGTTGCAGAGGTTGACAGCATTTCTTTAGGGCCAAATTCTCGCTTTGAACTCGTACCAGATCACACTTCTGAACGGTGAGATTGGAGAGACGGCCGAAAAGCTATACATTTTGGCATCCATCTATCTTGTCTCGTCGATCATATGGTGGATGGTCTTCCGTCTAGTCCCCTCAGTCTATGTGTTGGCGATTCCTTTCTTTGTAAGTTCACATTCCTCTAAATTTCTTACGGGGTTGCAAGCTAACTACCCGTAGATATACGGGTTTGCCTTTCTATTTGTCGGTCTTGCCGCCATCCACAACAGCGCAAGTCGAACATGGCTACAAAACGTGGGAACTGGCTTGTATTCGTTTGCATCTTCGAGTGGTTCGATTTTCTTCGCCCTCAATTTCGGAGACGAAGGTATGCAACATTCCTTTAGGAAATTATAGAAGTTATCTGACTTTCTTGTTCAGGTGGAGCGCCTCTGAGGTCTTGGATTTACAGGGCCACCGTCATCCAGGGCACTCAACAGCTGTTCATCAGTTTCCTTTGGTACTGGGGTAGCTGGATGGCAGCTCTCAATAAAACAGGTAACACGCAATTCAGCCTTGCCATGACCAATCCAGGCGCTTTGCTCGGGATCGGACTCGGACTTGCCTCTCTTCTGTGGATGCTGGGGGCCCTGGTCTTCTTTGGACTTCCTTCATACTATAGACAAACGCCAGGTCAAGTGCCAACATTCTATTTATCGCTCTTCCGCCGTCGCATGATTCTTGTATGTCTCTTCCGGTTCTCCTTTCATCGAATTCTTTATTCTGACGCTGGATTTTGCAGTGGTTCTTCTACATGGTGTTTATATCAAACTACTGGCTGTCGGCACCTTACGGACGAAACTGGCTCTATCTCTGGTCCAGCAAGCATGCACACGCGTGGCAAATCGTGCTCCTTATCATCTTCTTTTTCATCGTTGTCTGGGCGGCAGCTCTCTGGGTCTTTCACGTCTTTTCCAAGAGACACGCCTGGTTCATCCCGATCTTTGCCGTCGGTCTTGGTGCTCCTCGATGGGCCCAGATCCTGTGGTCAACCTCCAACATAGCCGCCTACATTCCCTGGGCTGGTGGTCCCGTGGCCGGAGCTATCCTTGGTAGAGCACTATGGCTCTGGCTAGGAGTTTTGGATTCTCTTCAGGGTGTCGGTGAGTTTTCTCTCGCAGCGAATCAAACGCAATATAAACTGATTCACGCCAATACAGGGTTTGGAATGATCCTCCTCCATACAATGACCCGATTCCATGTCACTTTTACACTTCTAGCTGCGCAGGTGGTCGGTTCTATTGCAACTATCCTCGCCCGCGCGACAGCACCAGATAAGTTGGGCCCTGGTGATGTTTTCCCTGATTTCTCTGCTGGCGTCGCAGCTGGCTTGGGAAAGGCAGACTTCTGGGTCTGTCTGCTCCTCATGCTATCCATCAACGTGCTCTGCATTTTCTTCTACCGCAAAGAACAACTCGCGAAGCCTTGATCGCTGTTCCAACCTTGAACATCGTTTTCTTTTTTTACATCCACTTAACACTGTGTGGCGTGTTATTTTGATTGAAGGATTAATTATAATACAGTGCTTTGCATTTAATGGGGCGCGATAGACTTGGGGGTGGTTGCCCTATGTTTTGGATTTGTATATAGTGTATAGAAGGACTGCTAGTTTATAGTTTCTATAGGTACAAACTTAATTTACATGTCCATTTGACTCTGAATAGGCAGCGCTACTATCAATTCCAAATCAAATTAATTAGTCACTTTTTTCAAATGTTAAAGCCGTTTTCCATTCGATTGAATTGTCTGTCAAGCGTGGCGCGAGATTTAAGAATGTTGAATGGCTCAGCCTACGCCAACATAGGACGGGCGCAAATCCTTAATTAAACACCCCAATAGTTAGTTGAACATCTTACCAGAAATGCTGCCTGTTATCTGAGGGGCTCAGGCAGTTCACGGGTGTAACATCTACCCATGCCAGCTACACCTATGTACTCGGACACGGACACATATACCCACGAGTATACCGTTTTAGTCAAAATGTCTAAAACGCCTTCAAAATCACATTATTCGCGTGGGAAACTATAATAGAGGACATTGTAAATCTGACTAGCGGTGTAATATGTCTAAGCAAATATGTCTAGTTAACTTATAACTTTGTTACTAGTTACTTCACTAACTATTAAATACTCTTAAACTAATAACTAATTAATTGACTATTATAAAGTATTGTGTGTGAGAAATTAGACCATTAAACAAGACTTCTCTTCTACAAGCTACTCCTACCTCTGTCTTATTAATCTTCCACCTGACTGCCCACTGCATACCCAGTGGACGAACCCCTTAGTTCCTAACTACAATGCATGTGACACGTCGGAAGAACCCTTACTTTTTGATACCCAAATTATCAGGTACTATCCTTTCTGAATTACAATTACCACACTACTTTAAATATGGTTAGTGTGTTCAGCTGCTTTAGGTCTAAATTATACGGGCTGATCTTGTCGATCAGGGTGACCCGGGCACCCTTGCTCCCAATCTCGGCTCTCACTCGTTTTAGGCCTAGTCAGGGGAACTGATTGTTGCTGTCCGAGCCCTCAAGTGCTCTTATAAGTAACAAAGAGTATATTATCGTGTTTTTCCCTATTTTCAAAGTGAATCTGCTCAAGTTGTTATTCTTGCCACTCTTTTCAAGATAACACACAACTCATACGTTCTTTTATTCCATTCCCTTCAAACCATTCTTTTACTCCATTTTTGTCGTTTATTTACCAGTCTTTAAATTTCATCCAATGTATCCCTCCTTTTTCTCTTTCGTCTTGGCCCTCTGCCTTTGCACACGCTGGGCGGTCGCTGCAGTGTCCTCGAGTGAAATTGCCAACTCTCTCAATGAACTAGCACAGCAAGGATTCGCTGCCAAGGCACTCGTATTGGAAATCAATTCCACTGCGGACGCTGGTCCGATTCCGGTAAGCGGGGATTTTTTAACGTCCATGGATGACTGCTCATAAAAAAATTCAGGATATCTACTCTAAGATGGACACGATGGTCGCTGTGGTTCTAACGGATGTACAATTTATGACGAATACGCCGATCATTGCCGAATCAGATGAGCAGGAGGTCTATGAGGGATACTCAAATGTAGGGTTTATCACGAAAATTAATTCAATCACGGTCATCTATACTTACTGTGCTAGTTCGTACAATCTATCTTCGAACTCATGGACGCCTTTTCGAGCAGCGCAGCCAAGCTGAAATCCATCGACCAAACAACCAAGAGTAGAGTTCCCTCTGAAGTTCGCATCTTGCAAAGTGCCGTTGACGTGAGTTCTTTGATCCATTTTTTGCAACGGCCTGACTAGATTGCCAATAAGATGCTGACACCTTACAAGGCCTATTTCTACAACATCATTGGTCTTTTCCCAGCCAACAGCTCGTACAACGCCCAGGCCAGTAACCAGAAAGCCCAGGTGGATACGCATTGCTTCCAGGCTGTGTGGGCATTTGATCGCGGTTATAGCAATGGTCTTCAGGCTATTTATCAAGGGCTCAGCCGCAGCCACCTTCACTCTCGACGGATGAAGCGAGGTTCCTTGTGATTTTAGGCTAAGTCTGTCTTTGAATATAGATTGAAAACCCAACCAATTGGTGTCTTTAAGATATTCCTTGATATTTTAGAGCCAAAAATTAAGTGTTGGATATTTTCCTCAGCTACTTAGAGCCGGTATCATAATGCGAGCCCTAGTTGAATAGTGGCATATCCACAGAATAGTTAAACCAAAGAAACATGATCCTACCGTCAATTTGATCCTCCCCAGTGGTAATAAGTGTACCACCATATTAGAAGCCGAATGACATAAAGAGAAACATAAGAACAGCTGAGGGGACAACGGTCAACAATTCTTAGATCAGAGTACTCCGTATGGTGCAATCTATTGAGGTGACCTGCTGACTTAGCTGCGAGTCATCTAGCTTACATAACTAAAGATCAGGTGATATTTAGGGCGTGCTCAGTTTTACTGAGGGTAAAAAGCGGCAAGGGGTGAACACTAAAACGGAATGCATGTTTAGTGTACTTCACTTAAATGAGGGGCCGGGAATCTAAAGATCTAACAAATTCCTGAATGGTCAAGGACATCGTACCCAGCCTTCTAAGTTCCAGCTTTCCCCTTTCTGAAGTGGATCGGTCCATGTGGTCCTAGTTGGCGCTGAGAAAAGTGTGAAACCGTTTTCCTCTTTCAGCATAGCTATATCTGTTAGAGTTGCTATTTTATGAGTTTGCATATATAGACTAAAGTTTGCCACCATAAACTAGACCCAGAATGACATGGTTTTGGTATTCTTCTTTAGGCTAAGTGGGGGCATTGATACTCTTATCAATCCATTAATTTCGCCCTGGGCCCTTCCTGGGGGCGGGGCTTCTAAAGATTCAATGTGGTCTTCCACTAAGACATGTCTGGTAAGACAGGAAATTCAGAAAATCAGTATGGGTATTATTATGTGCCCATCCAGGCTCAGGTGTGTTATCAACATTTGACCTAGCGCTCTCAAGTCCACATTTTTCACTCTGCGGCTTAGATTATGTACCTGTGGAGTCATGATACATATATAGCCTACACACATGTGCAGGAATAATGTATCACTTATAAAATCACTTCTATACTCATCTCTTCAATCATTTATATAGAAGTGTAGTATATATGAAATTCGGGTTTGACATGCATTATACTGTATATCTAAGTCGATTATTAGCGAATAACCACCGGGGCAGAAATATTTGTGTTATTTATACATATGTACGCTGTCTAGAGATAAAGCAACAGACAAGCTGGACCGCTCTTTAGCCGCTGGATATACATGATTGCTGGCATGACGCAGTCCCTAGCTTACAGCAAAGATATAATCTTACCCGGATAATTATCTCTTAATTATCGCTACTGAGATTAACAGACCCATGTCCTATATGACATTCACTTCATACATACATTAGTATTGATCGGTGTAGTGAGAGAAGCAGCGGTCTCAGTCGTTTGCCCCTCTGTCACGTTACTGACCGTGACTTTTGCTCTTTTCGTTTGTTTAGATCTTACCGCATTAGGTAATAACTTCTAGGCGGTGAAGATCAGCGATACACCGCCCGATGTTTTGGTAGGCGCGTCCCAAGGTTTCACTTTTTGCGATCAACGCATTCCCCTCTTCTCTCATTTGTTCTTTGTTAGGAACATGCTGGGCTAGGTTCCTCTCAGCGCCTAGCTATCTTCCTTTCAGTTCTACTGATATCTACACTCGTTTTCATCGCGGCTTAAAGCCCGATTGTTCTTTTTCTTTCACCTGAAACCCCCCAAATCCTTCACTATGGATGATTCCATAATGGACGACTCGGTTTTCGATATCGACAGCGATGGAGGTAGCTCTGATTTTGTCCCAGAGGTTGCGCCGGCAAGTTTTCCATAAATTTTGAACTCCTGAGCCCCTACTAATCCATTCTGCTACAGAAGCCCAAGGCCGCCCCGAAGAAGGCGCCTGCTAAAGCTGCGCCCAAGAAGACAACCCAGACTACACTAAAGAAGCCCGCTGCCAAGGCTGCACCCAAGAAGAAGGCCAAGGCCGACAGCGAGGATGAAATGTCTGATGTCAGAATGTCCGATGACGATTCACTCTCCCAAACCCCTCCTAAGGCGAAGAAGGCTGCTGCTCCCAAGAGAGCGGCCTCAAAGCCACTTGCAGACGTCGAGAATGAGTCTTTTGGAGGAGACGCCCCCTCTGATTCCAAGAAAGGTGCCGCATCAGAGAAGTACCAGAAGGTGAGTTGACCTACTGACGCGACGTATCCAATGCTTGTTTGCTAATAAACAAACTCATTAGCTTACACAACTTGAACACATTATCAAACGTCCCGACACATACATCGGCTCGATCGAGGCCACTACACAGAGTATGTGGGTTTACAACTCCACAACGGATTTGATGGAGCACCGTCCTGTTACTTTTGTCCCGGGTCTGTACAAGATTTTCGATGAGATCATGGTCAACGCCGCCGACAACAAACATAATGACAAAAACATGAATGAGATTCGAGTGACCATCAACCGTGAGGAGGGTGAGATCAGCGTGTGGAACAACGGTCGTGGTATCCCGATTGAGATCCACGCCAAGGAAGGAATCTATGTCCCAGAACTTATTTTCGGCCACCTTCTCACCTCGTCCAACTACGATGATACCCAAGAGAAGGTCACTGGTGGTCGTAACGGATTCGGTGCCAAGCTGTGTAACGTATTTTCCAACGAGTTCATTCTTGAAACTCAGGATTCGCGCCAGAAAAAGAAGTACAAGCAGGTTTGGACATCGAACATGTCCAAGGTGGGCGCAGCGAAGATCTCCGACGCCAAGGGTGACGATTACACCAAGGTTACTTTCAAGCCCGACTTTGCCAGGTTTGGCATGACCGGAATCGACGATGACTTTGAGGCTTTGGTGAAGCGCCGTGTCTATGATTTGGCGGGTACATCGGGCGTTACTCTCAAGCTCAATGGCACCCGCATTCCCATTCGGAATTTCAAGCAGTACATGCAGATGTATACCAAGGCCATTCGACTGGAACGTGGTGATGATGGCCCACCCGCCAAGGACGAGATTATCACCTGTTCTCCTGACCCACGGTGGGAGATTGGCTTTGCTGTCTCGGATGGTGATCACCAACAGGTATCATTTGTCAACTCCATTGCTACCACATCTGGTGGATCTCATGTGAACTACATCACCGACCAGATCTGTAACAAATTGGCAGAACAAGTCAAGAAGAAGAACAAGACCGGTGCCACGCTGAAGACCGCTCAAATTAAGAGCCATATCTTTATCTTCGTAAATGCTCAGATTGTCAACCCGGCCTTCACTTCTCAGACCAAGGAGCAATTGACTACCAAGCCTAGCCAGTTCGGCAGCAAGTGTGTCATCGAGGAAGACTTCTTTAGGAAGGTCCTCAAAACAGAGGTCATGACAAACATTCTGCATTTTGCCGCTCAAAAAGCAGATCAAATCCTGAAGAAGGGTGACAGTGGTCGTCGCTCTCGCATGACCAATCCTAAGCTAGTGGAGGCTAACAAGGCGGGTACCAAAGATGGCCACCACTGCACGCTGATTTTGACGGAAGGTGACTCGGCCAAGGGTTTGGCAATGGCCGGACGCGCTGTCGTTGGGCCTGACCTTTTTGGTGTCTTCCCCCTCCGCGGAAAGCTGCTGAACGTTCGCGATGCTACTTTTGACCAGATTTCCAAGAACGCGGAAATTCAAAACATCAAGAACTTTATTGGATTACAACATAAGAAAGAATACACCGACACAAAGGGTCTTCGTTACGGCCATCTGATGATCATGACCGATCAGGATCACGACGGTAGCCACATCAAGGGACTGCTCATCAACTTCCTCCAGGCACAATTCCCTAGTTTGCTCAAGATCCCTGAGTTCCTCATCGAGTTCATTACCCCTATCATCAAGGTCTGGAAGGGTGACCCAAAGAATCCCACCAAGGCGAAGTCCTTCTTCACCATGCCTGAATATGAAGCCTGGCTGGAGACTCACAAGGGCGAGCGTGGTTGGGAACACAAGTACTACAAGGGTCTGGGTACCAGTTCTACCGACGATGCCCAAATCTATTTCCGAGACCTTGATCGTCACTTGAAGGAATTCCACACCATGCAAGAAGGCGAAGAAAAGCTCATTGACCTGGCATTCTCAAAGAAGAAGGCAGACGAGCGAAAAGAATGGCTACGCCAGTACAAGCCTGGTACCTTCCTGGATCACTCCATGTCGAAGATCAGTTACACGGACTTCATCAACAAGGAGCTCATTCTTTTCAGTATGGCGGATAACCAGCGTTCGATCCCTTCGGTGGTCGATGGTTTGAAGCCTGGTCAGCGTAAGGTTCTGTACGCCTGTTTCCGCAAAAACCTGAAGAAGGATATGAAGGTCGTGGAACTGGCGGGTCTTGTTTCCGGAATGACTGCCTATCAGCACGGTGAAACCTCGCTCCAGCAAACTATCGTCGGTCTGGCTCAGACATTCGTTGGCTCAAACAACATCAACTGTCTCGAGCCTAGTGGAAACTTTGGTAGTCGACTCCAAGGTGGTAGCGATTGTGCCAGTGCGCGTTACATTTACACCCGACTGTCGCCTTTCGCACGCAGGGTTTTCAACCAGGCTGACGATCCTCTGCTGACATACAATCTCGATGATGGCAAGAAGATTGAGCCTGAGGTCTACATGCCTGTCGTTCCCATGGTCTTGGTCAACGGCGCCGATGGTATTGGAACCGGTTGGAGTTCGTCCATCCCTAACTACAACCCAGAGGATATTGTGAGAAATCTCAGAGCCTTGATGGATGGAAAGCCTACTGAGGTGATGAGGCCATGGTTCCGCGGCTTTACCGGTGAGGTTGTGGACTTGGGTGGAGATCGTTTCAAATTCAGCGGAATTATCAAGGAGACCGGAGATAAGGAAGTTGAGATCACCGAATTGCCTATTCGCACCTGGACCCAGGACTTCAAGGACAAGCTTGAGGAGATTATCAAGGCTGAGAAGGTGCCTTCATTCATCAAGGATTACAAGGATTACAACACCCACAGCAAGGTCCATTTCATCATTCAGCTGGATGAGAAGAACCTGAAGAGCGCGCTGTCGGATGGCCTTGAAGAGAAGTTCAAACTCACCAAGACCATGGGTACCACCAACATGGTCGCATTCGATCCGGAAGGCCGCATCACCAAGTATGCCACTGTTGATGACATCCTCAAGGAGTTCTTCCATGTGCGTCTCAAGTACTATGAGAAGCGTAAGCAGTACATGCTGTCAGAGCTTCAGCGGGAGTTGGAGAAGCTGAGCAATCAAGCCCGCTTCGTGCAGATGATCATCGATGGAAAGCTAGTCATCTCTAAGAAGAAGAAGGCTTTCCTTATCACTGAGTTGAAGGAGAAGGGTTTCAAGCCCTTCCCTAAGGTGATTGATGCTGCCAAGATGGGCGAAGAAGAAGAAGTCGTGGAGGAGGGTGAGGAATCCGAGGATGCTGAGGTGGAAACACTGTCAAGTGCCTATGATTACCTGCTTGGTATGGCCCTTTGGTCGCTGACCCAGGAGCGTGTTGAAAAGCTCCGCCGCCAGATTGGCGACCGCGAGACTGAAATCGATTCCTTGATCAAGCTCTCCAAGGAGGACATCTGGCGGAAGGATCTGGATGACTTCATTGCCGAGTGGCGCTTCCAGCTCGAAGACGAGGAGCGCCGTGCTCGCAAGGCATTGGGCCAGGGCCGTCGTGCTTCTTCGAAGCTTATGACCGGTGGAGGTCGTGCTACAGCCGCACGTAAGCGCAAGGCTGCCAATGGCGATGACCCGGATGATGAAGACTTTGGGGGACCAAAGACCAAGAAGGCTGCGGCAGCCAAGAAGAAAAAAGAAACGGTGCCCAAGACGAACACTCTCACCAATTTTCTCAACCAACCGAGCAAGCCTAGTGCCTCGTCGGGTGACGGAACTGCCGACTCGGACGATGACTTCGACTTTGTCGATGAAGTGATCCCCAAGAAGAGCCGCGGTGCATCAGCAAAACCCAAGCCCACTCCTCAACCCAAGGAAGAAGATGTAGACGTCGATATGGACCTTGACGAGGCCCCAGCAACCACTGTTCCGCCCACTGACGATATTTTCAACATTGACAGCGAGCCCGAGGAGCCCGCTCCGAAGCCAAAGCCCGCCGCAAAGCCAAAGCCTGCAGCGAAGCGAGCTGCCAAGCCCAAGCCAAAGGCAGAAGACTCAGAAGATGACTTCCTTGAGATCGCAAATGAATCCCCCAAACAGACCACACAATCTGGCCGTGCCCGCAAGCCCGTGAAGTATGATGCTCTTAGCGACTCTGACAGTGACAATGGAGACGACCTTCTTGGAGATGTCAGCCAAATGGTGAAGGGTATTGGTGGCGGCGATTCGGATTCTCGAAAGCTCTTCTCAGAGCGCTCCCGTGCAGGAAGTAGCGCTAGCATGATGTCTCCTCCTAAGCAATCCAAGAATTACGACTTGGATGCTGATTTAGATGATGACCTTGAGACCGACTACAGCAAGCTTTTGCCTGCTAAGTCACCTCGGCGTTCATTACTAGTGACGAAGCCCAAGGAGGTTTCTCGCATTGAAGATGAGGATGAAGAGGAAGACGAGGAGGAGGAACCCGTCAAGCCTGCCGGAAGGGCCAAGGCGGCACCCAAACCCAAGGCTGCCCCGAAGGCCGCAGCAAAAGCTGCTCCCAAGCCTAAAGCTGCGCCCAAACCCAAGGCTGCCCCGAAGGCCGTCGCAAAGGCCGCCCCCAAGCCCAAGGCAGCAAGCAAAGCTAAATCTGCTCCAGTAGCCTTGTCCCCGGCGGCCAAGGCCTACGCAGCAAAGCAAGCTAAGGCGAAGAAGCAAGCCGAGGATGATTACTCCGAGGATGACATTGATGCCATGGCCAACGACATCTTGGACTCACCCGCCGGCAAAGTTGACATCTCGGATGATGATGTTGATGAGCCTCCCGCTCGTCGTGCCGCCGCCAGCCGTCCTTCCCGTCGCACCGCGACACAAGCCAAGAAGAGTTATGTCATCGATGTCGATAGCGATGAAGATGATGGTTCAGCTGATGATTTCGAGGAGGATGACAGCGAGTAGATTTGTTTCTTTTTGGGCGTCGAGGAGCACCGTTGGGGATTGACAAGTCTTATTCTACCCATTTGTTATGGTGACTAGGCAGAGCCGGCCATTGTATTGCCATATGCGAATTGATTATTACCGTTTATTTCAAGTTTTCTGCATTGTTCTCTTCTCTCTAAATGCTTTTATCACACGACTTAGGGAGAGGGCCTTGTTGGGCACATCCTTACTCTAAGCCAGACTTCTCAATCTCATGAATGCCATCATCTTAACAGGCAGTATTCCCACCAAGTCCGACAATTAATATGATTTTGCACTGTCAGTCCACATAGATATAATAATACATAATGACATTGGTAACACTTAAGCCAGAGTACAAACATACTAGCTGCATAGCAAGTAAATGAAACGAAGGAAACAAGTAAGAAATAAAAAATGAAAAACATTTTTCTCTCAAACACTGAACTCCACTTGACCTAGAGAATGCATGAAAGTAGAAATCACAAAGATCGACGACGCTTCTTCTCGCGTTGAGCAGAAGTCGGCTCGTCATCACTATCCTTCCGGTTCAGCCTCACCATGTGTAGACGAAGCAAAGCACGTGCGGCCCGAACCTCACACCCAACGCGACTATTAGCCATAGAATTGCAATCGGGGCGCTTGACTCCAGCAGCACGTTGAATGATCTTTCTGCGTCGATGCACTTTCTTCGAAGTCTGGTACTCCTCATCCTCGTCATCACCGTTGTCGGACTCAGATTCCTCATCTTCATCGCTGTCAGCAAGAGAGTTGTCCAAGCTCGACTCCCATTCGGAATCGGTCAGATCACCAACAGTGGTATCTCCGGTGACATTAAAGGTGTTCTGGCGTTGTTTGTTCCAGTATTGACTTTCGATCCGCGAACCAAGATCCACGAGCATACTCGCAGTTGTAGGTTCAGGCATACGCACAAGTGTATGGTGCGTGCGTCGCTTTCGGTGGCCGATCAGGCCTTCTGAGGAAGGGGCACTGGAGCGAGGAATATTATCCCATTTTCTGGAGGGATTCACAGGCGTGAAGTTGTTGACTGTGCTGCCGGGCGAGTGGCAGTAGGAAGGCTCCGAAGATGAGTCACGGGTACTGCTGACACTATCTGCGTAGCTGTGGCGAGCCACCTTGGCGTGTGCCTGGCGATATGGGATGTAATCCACGGTAGATGGATTCAGGTTGGCTGAACCTGAACCTGGAGCTGGGTTCTGGGTAACATCGGACGACGATTCTTGGTCCTTTTCGAGCTGGCGGTAGTTCATTGCAGTTTGGGTCGCATTGAAGATAATAGAGCTATCGATTTTGATATTTGGAAAGTCTCGTGCTTTCCCGCTTACAGTTGGGGTGCAGATCGATGGGAAATCGGTCCCGAATAGTGGCGTCAAGACGTGGCGGATGTCCCAGCAAAAGCTAGCTGCTACTGCCCTTGCTGCCTCATAGGGCATCCAGTATCCTGAATCTTGGTAAGCAGTGGCTCTTGAGTGGGTTTATTTTGGATGGAGTTGTACCTTGAGCAGCGAGGGCGCCTCCGGTGATACTGTGGGAAATACCTCGTAGGCCGTCATTGTAGGCCATGAGTTTGCCGGGAGCAGTCTGAAAGGCAGTCTGTTAGAATCATTCACTAAGAAAAAGGGTTAAACAGATGATATTTTACCTTTGTGTATCCAGTGCACTTGAACAGATGAGTGATGCGGACAAGTCCAATATTGTAGTCCCACATTACCATCCACTTGACATCATCACCAGGCTTCTGAAATACGTAGTGGAAAGCTAGAGTGTATTCAGTATATGTGACTCAAATCGGTCAGAGTTTGAAGGCAGACGTACTGTTGAAACTGTCACGTCCTGTCTTCTCATGAAAGTCTTTCTTCTGACTGTTGTATGGAATGTGTCGAGGATAATCGGCAATATTTCCCAGAGGGTGGAGTTTGAATTCACGGTGAATCTGTAGGAGTGCTTCATTGCGTTCCTCGCAGGGAGGGTAGCGAACTTCACCCTGGGGCTTGCCAGGTCTAAAGATAGCACCGTCCTTTGGAGTCTTGGTCTTTTTCTCGCGTGCTGGCTCTGGCACCATATGCAAGCGGGTTGATGGACTCTGAGATAGCACCGCAGGGGAAAGGGCTGAGTGGCTCTGAGATGTCGGCGCAGGCGAGCAAACTGAGAAGCTCTGAGAAGGCTCAGGGCCTCGGTAATGGTAAGCCCACGTTCCCTTAGGCGGTTGTTTGTCGTTACTCTGAGGCGGTTTCTTGGGGACTGGGCCTTCAGGTACCGGATTCAGCAAGTCCTTGATAGAAGACATGAAGAGTGGATTCAATGTAAAGTAGGAGGAAGAAAAATATTCGAGAAGATGGAGATACTGGAAAGGAAAGCAGACAAGATCGAGGAGATGGACGAGTTAAGTGAAAGAGTAGAATGGAAGGCGTTTACCAGAAAGTCTTAGCAAAGCAAAACAAGACACAAGGCGTCTCCCAATGGAAGAATCCACGATCAGAGACACTGACGGTTTGATATGAGATCATCCCCCACTCTTTGTCTTCCTGGGTTTGTTCCACGCCTTTCTTAGGGTTAGTACAGTTGTTTGCTTGATAGCAGGATATTTGCTTTCTTTGAAGTCTTTTTGAACAAAAAAATAGGAAGACGCGAGGGAAATGGGACGTGGAAATGACAATTGGTGAGTGTGTGATGTTTCTATACGCCGACGACCCTCGGGACTAGGGAAATGCACTGTTGACCGTTGCCTAACAGATTCAAAGCATCACGAGGAGCTTCAAAGTCGGACGAGTCCCCATAGGCCTGTTTGTCTCTCGAGCCATGATGTTTCCTATGACGATCTTCGACTCTGGACTGACTGACATGCAGTGTGTATGCTCATGGATTCCATGATGCCCCTGTGGATGGAACCCGCATCTTTGAGCTTCGAGGCCTGGTTTCACCGTCATGGATGTGGGTACCCAATGCCTGAAATCTACCCAGAGGGCCTGCTTATGGGTCATTTTGACGCTTGTTTGGTTGCCATGTGGATATTTTGTAGCGGTGATGAAATGGAAGCATTGACTTTTAACACCGCTTCCCTTACACCTCATCTTGCATGCAAACAGGCTGTTGCGGCCGTCTGCGCCATGCCTGGGTCAAAGACCTGGGTAAAACGACTATACCCATTCCAAAACGACCTCCCATACCGGGAGTACAAAATGCAACCCTCGCACCCGCTTTGTCCCGATACCTCAGCAGAGAGGCTTCATCAAAATGATGGGAAAGGGATTGACGCCCCATGTCAGAGCGTTGGCCTCGGCGCCAGTAGAAATGACGGCCAAGGTGCTGCAGTGACCGGAGATTTTGGGTGATCATCCGAGCACCAATCACATCCAGATTCACCTCCAAGTGGCTGGATAATACGGGTATCAAAGAGGCCTGAGACCAGCGGATGGCTGCAGGGCAAATCTACTCCTTGTATAACGGCCTGTTGCATGGCTTGTTGGCGAGTCCCTTGGGAATCTGCAACATCTGAGAGTGCGGTGTGATGTACAGAGATGAACTTCTGACTAGGTCAAAGATACTGACAGTATATCTTGAAAGAAACGAAATCATCTCACAGAATACCTGTAACTAGATGATCAAGAGGGAGTTTGAAAGGGTAAATTCCCGTTTTCGGCTGATGTAAACGAACGACCATTTTGGGAAAGCACGACTAACGACATATATTAGAGACCGCTCTTTCAACTTTTGAACTTTTGAACTATCTATCAACAATGTGGATCTCCGTGCATTCATCGGCTAGAAAGACTTAGAGAAGCTTCTATGCATACTTGGATGCAGAATGACAGGTCCGGTACACCGGCAACGGTTAGACCGAACCCGCTTTGTCTCTCTCTGTGTTGGGCTATACCAATAATGACTTACAGTCTAGTTTTCTTTCTAGAGTTTCTCCTATTTTATTCACTGCAAGTCGGGACTGAACTCTGAAAGATACAGAGAAACAAGAGGCTCTGCTCCACTGTCTGCGCAGAGAATCTTATTGCAGCCTAGAGGCCGAGCACAACATACAACGGTGCAGGTGCAGGTACCGGATTTATTACACTTACACTGCTTTTAGTTCATGCCGCCAGAAATTGTGACCATGATCTGTCTACTTGGGTGCTATTGACATCTCTCTCAGAGATCCAATGAGACTGCAGCCCAATACGAGTCTGAGACCAAGCCCAAGACCAAAAACAAAACCAAAAGCAGTCAGATCCAAATGTCTAAGACACTATTGGGTCCAAAAGAGCGGTAAAGCCGATTATCGTGTATGTTTCCGTTTGTTGTTCTTTTCGGCTTCTAGAAAAAGGGGTATTTCTAGGGATCTCGATTTGGATGTTGCTCTTAGGGCTCGAGCCTATCAAAACTATATTCGAGCCTCGAAAAGTGTGATTTCTTGGTGAAGTTCTAGAATAATTGGACTCTGTTTTGTTTGATTTGACCATGGGTATATTTAGTGGCCGTCGATTTAGGTCCAACCGAGAATGCGATTGCTTAGGGGGATACCAGAGACCCGACATTCAATACTTCTTGTCCTCCGAGTAAGTATAATAGCTGACCTTACATACACCCAAATTCTATTGAAATTTCATTGGGGATATCTTATAGACATGCATATCTGCGGAGTAAACGGAGTATATGCTCAAAATCAATTGATAGCACTTTACCGTATACACAGGGCCACGAATCAAGATATGATACTATGTCATGTCCCATATATCTCTAAAATGGCAGTTCTTCAACAGAGGATCAAAGGGGCTGATGCAACGATTAACAAGGAAGACGTGCCCCGGCCCAGCCCGAATCATGATGCGGAGAATTGGCGATTGGGGGAGCCTAGACCAAGATGAAACTCAACGGCTGCACTCGTACGAATCACACATGCGGGAGCGCGAAGTAAGTTGCAGGGCTCAAAACAAGAACTACCTAGTTGGTCGAGGTCGAAGTTCCTGCGCATCAGATCTATTCTGCTGCCCTCCCGAGTCATCATCGACACACAGCGCTACTCAGGTGTACTTCAGCTTTTTGGTCCAGTGGGGGTATGCTGTGCTTCTTGCATTGTCATGCCACGGATTTTCAAGGAGACACAGCAGAAGAGCTTAATAATTTTACTAAAAATATCCATGACCAACGTGGATCCGAGTCAAGACGTCAAATTCGTAAATCATCTTGCGACGATTACATTACAACATGAAGCCGAAAAGAGATAAACAGGGTTGAAGAAGACTGCATACACATGTAAAGGGGTTAGGTAAATGTAGATAATAAAAAGGTTAAGGGTGAAGTGAAGAACCATCGGCGAATCATCGTCCGAACATTCAACATAAATTTTTCGTCATCGAGATGAAAGATCAAGGGATTGGGGAGCCCAATATACATTCCAAATGCCTCCCAACAGTAGGAGAGCCCCCCATCGCCAATCTTGCGTGTCAAGAACATCCGTTAAGAAGTGAAACTGTTCCCAGATCCTCGTCATAATTGCGGCTGGCTACCGTGCGACTTAAGACCTCGAAGGGAGACTGGGTGGACCTTTAAACAGCCAGAAGAGGCTCCCGCTCCGCAGCCTGCGGGGCGGACTCCACCGACTCCACGACTTGAGAGATCGGCTCAACGTTGGGGGCCTCTGGGAAATCCTCAGTCTTGATGGTAGGCTCGGCAACCGGCTCGGTCTTCACGGGGGTGGGGACCTTAGTCATTTCGGGAGAGGCGGAGCGGCGACCAATGTACTCCTGGGCCTTGTGGCTGTAGTCCCCAACGTATTGCTTCATCAGGCCAGTGGCGTGCGAGGTGCGCTCGCCAGCCAGATCCTTCAACTGGTTGGTCTGGGCGCTGACAATATCCTGGAGGTTCTTGACCTGCTCGTCGATGATCTCACGGTTGCTGATGTACACAAGAGGACCAATGTAGGCGGTAGTCACACCGATCACAGTCAATCCCCAAACCGGGACGATGCGAATCAGCCAGTAACCAAGGAAAGCAGCAGTGAAAGCCTAAGGTCCTGTCAGTCATGTTTAGGTAATGATTATCTTAAAGCAACATACTGCAACAGTGTGAACAACATTCTCAGCAAACAAGATACGCTGGAATTCGATCAGGAAAAAGTCCAGCAGTTGAGAGAGGTCCTCGAGCACGGCCTCGTGGGTCTCCTTGGGGATTGTGTAGTATCGGCGGGGGCGGAACGAGCTGGCGATGCCCTTCTTGAGAATGACGTGCCCAGCAATCTCAACAGCGGCGGTCACTATCCATAGATTAGTCGCGTGATCTCAAAAAGGTGGGTCACGCGACCAACTCACCTCCCAACGACATGTAAAGAAACTTGAAAGCCCAGCGGAGGAGGGGTAGGTAACGGGCGGCAAAGATGAAACCAATGATGCTGGCGTAGGAGACGGCTGTCGCGCGCGGTTGTTCCCACTGTTGATCAGAGGGGTCAGTAAAAGCCGGAAGGAAACTAGGCCGGTCGTTATCGCATCTCAAGGGCCTCGCAAGACTCACGCTTAAAAGACTGTACAGCAGGGAGTGGTAGTCTGCGGCATATTATTAGCTTGGTGAGCTATTTTTGGGGTTTCGCGTGAATGCGTACGGGTCAAAGGCTGGCCATTTTCGGTCGTGGTAGAGGGGGTGACACGAGAGTTCTTTAGCTCTTGCAGCTCTCCGGTGGTCTTGGAAACCTCAGACTTGACGTTATCGACAACCGGGCCTAAAAGAGGGGGCGAAAAAGAAAGCATTAGATGGACCATGTTCTAGAACCTCTAGCACAATGAATGCCACTTACCCTTGGTCAAGATATCTTTGATACCTAATTCCATGGTTCCAGGTCAGAAATTATAGCTGGGATGAATAGCAGGAGCGAAGGGTAGGAATACTGCAAAAGAAATTACGGGTCAGCATGTTGCAGCAGTCGGGAGGAGTCGGTTGTCGCAGCTTGACGTTTTCTTGAAAAGGGTAGGGGGTAACATACCTTACTGCCCGTGTTAGGGTAGCTCACATCACCAGATTCAGCCATGGCGGTAATAAGTAGAAGTAGAAATCACCGAGGAAGGAAATCGTTGAATTTGAAAGTGGAAAGGATGAAGGGAAAGGAAAGATAAGGAAATGAATTGTTTTGGTGTGATGCCTGTGCGTCCCGCCAAGGCAGAAAACCCCCAATGATGTCAACTATTTCTATAATCAAGATATTTAGATTTAAACCATTTTTGTATTTCCTAAAGAGCATTTAGAAGCTCTAACATGTTGCAGAAAATGTGATAAACACCTAATGATTCATCTTAGTGGTTTAAATAGGGGGTACAATAGCTAATTCTTCACACGGATGGCCCGGCTAGGACTATGACTATGATATGACTATCTCGATACATGAATTTCCAACCTTTAGATATCAATGAATATGCTTTTAATTAAGGTTCCGACTTCCAAGCTTTTCCTAGTATAACAGTGGACAACCTCAGCCAGACATATATGGAGAATCACGGTCGGAAGTGGCGCAATAACGTATCCAGTTAGAATCCGGAGTTCAGGACAGATTCACTACAGGACTATAATGGATTATAAATTCTAGGGTTATCTAGCTGAGCAGGTATAGTTATAAGTGCTCGGCTTGAGCACTATATGAAGATTAGTATGTACTGATATCTTATTAACATTATTAACATTAGTCGGAAGAAATACAGAATCTCCGAGGTTGAGCGTGAAAAGGTGAGAATTGAACCGAAACATACTATTTCCATATCAAACGCATTTATTCTATTAGTATCTTGGATAACATTTGAAAAATTCCCATTAATCACTACTTCAGTTGGTGGATAATCTCAATCAATAGAATCTTGTATAATATGTATAAGCACGTGACCTACGCGTTTCCTGATTGGGATGTCTGTTTTGATCCTCGATCCATTCCCGAACCCACACACATACAACAACACACTCGCTGACAACTCCGATCTACTAATTTCGACACCCATGGTCGACAATCAGGAATAACCACTTTTTCAAAACCCTTTCCTTTCGATCGCGCACTCAACTCTTCCCATCACCCCACCTCGGCGCGTTGTTTACATCATGGCCGCCGCTGGCGCGAGGGCTCAAAAGCCCGTCGGCTCTGCCGCATGGATTGCGGCAGAGAAAGAGAACATGGCGGAACTAGTCGAGCAAGAGATGGAGGAGGTTGAATACCCTGTTCGGCATGAAATGGATTGGCTGAACGAGCATATGGCCGAAATCTTCTCCAAAGGTCAAACGTGAGTTGCGGCCAAGTTGTGGGCACCGAGCTTGGCGCTAACCCCAGACATAGTAACTTTACCGATGTTTTCAAAACACCAGGAAAGATGAGAGGGAAAACACCTCGCACCGCACGCAAGCGAAATGTGGAGGAAAGTCGAGTGGTGAGCCTATTACATTGGGTCCCCGCAACCGTTGCCAAGCTAACTCATCTCACCAGCCATTGAGCGAGATCTTTTCTTCGACTCCCAAGCAGGTAGAAAACAGGGCAAGCCCGAGCCCTTTCATTCATCGCGTCATCTCAAAATCCACTGCGGCAACAACATCTGCGTCTCCCCGCCCCAAGGCTGTAGAGAAAGATGCGCAGCCTCATTATCCAACCCTCCCTTCAAACCTCAACTCATTCCAAACATATAATACAGACTCGGGCTATCATGGAATGGAAGATTTCGACGACGTGGTTCTGCCAGACACACAGCCAAATACTCAAGTTTCCACACAACCGATAGAGGTGGAAGAGCCCACTGTGTTGAGTCCTCAGGTCGATGTCACGATGAGTCAGCAATTAGCTGAAGACTCCTTCCACTCTGCCCAGGAGAATGTTCGTGCGCGGGGGGAGACTGTTGAGCCGGTCAATGTGGATTCAACTCCATCGCAGAAACGGACTGCATCGCCTGCAAAGACGGCTGCTAAAGAGTCAGAGCCAGAGCAGACAATCAACTTAACTCCGACACCCAAGACCCAGGCTAAGGCCAAGGTGAGTCTAGGCAAGCAGAAGCAGGAGGAGAAGTCAGCAGACCCGCAAGAACCTAGCACCCCAGACGATGCCCAAGACGATGCTCAGGATGAGGCCCAAGAGACGGTGTTGCAGTCATCCCCGGTGAAGCCAGCCGCTCCTACGCCGTCCAAGGGGCAAGAAAACCAGGAGCATGAGGACATTGACATGGGTATGGAACATGACGCCAAAGAAGATACAATTCTCGACAACTTCGATGACATTGGCTCTCCCTCCGACAACTCTACTCCCGAACGACTACCGGTCCGAAAAAGCAGTCTCAGTTTTGCGTCTCTTCCAGCACGTGAACCTCTCACCAAGAGCATTGGAGGCTCACGACTTTCCCGTACCAGCCATATTGATCTTCCCAAGCTGAACAATGCCGGTAGACTCAGTTATCTGGGCAGACAGACTGGGAGTCACAAAACTACCCAGGTCGCTCTGGATGACAACATTCGCAGTTCTGGTTCTATGGATCTTGATGACGATAAGGATGCAGAACAAGCCAGCAGATTGCACAGCACAAAGTCGACTCAGAGTCTCCATGAAAGAATCAGCATGCTTGGAAAGGCTCCGCCATCACGACCAAAGAAGTCGATTGCGGCACCGGTGGTGGGGCTTGCATCTGCTGGACAAATCGCTTATCCAGAACTATCCGCTACCAAATCCGAGTCCAGAGTCGAGAATTCTGATTCTAAGACTCGCGACATTTCGACTTCCGATGCTGCGCCCGCTGACGAAGACGATTGGATCCCCCAACGACCAAATCTCGAAAAGGGCACGACCGCGGACGTGATGGAAAATCTTGACACAAATAGATTTCAATCTCCGGGCAAGAGGGATCCAGCCCCCCGCGCAGAGAAGTACTCTGCTGAGCCGGAGCGTCCCAAGTCATCATATTCAATCTTCTCTTCACCTCGTCCCCATGGTCATCAACAAAGCGCTTCTATATCGCATATGACCCCCGCGGCGTCTACTACCCCCACTGGATCGCCGCGACGATATGATGGACCAATCAGTGCTTCGAAGACACGATTGCAATCAATCATGAAGAGCGCCAAGGGGTTGTTTACAAGCACCGGAAGCTCGGCCAGAATTGAAACATCTTCACCTGAACAACCTCGTATTCAGCCAAAACAACGAGCAAGTGCGGATAAGGGTGAAAAGGAAATAGAGCGCCAGTCGCAGCCTCGTCAATTGCCCTATTCCCCACGACAGGAGAGTCGTCGAACTCGTAGTTCCACTGAAAAGGAGCAGAAGCAGCGACAGAAGGACTTGGAGGATCAACAAGTTGAAAAATCCCGCCAGGAGAAAGCCCGGGAACAGGAAGGACAACGCGCTCTTCAACTGAAAAAAGCCCAAGACAAGTCATCCGTTGAGCCGGAAGAGCGGACGAGCACATATAGTCACAAGGCATCCCAGTCATTACGACCGCAGAGCCGCGAACCTGAATTGGCCCAGGAAGTCTCGAGGATTGCCATGCCTCAATCCAAGCAGAATGATCGACGCCCTAAGCCAACTCGCGAGCCCATGCAAAAGCTCAAGCCACAACCTGTGTCTGTTCGTGTTGGTAGCACCCTGTCCCGCGCAATTCCAATGCCCACGGCTTCTACCAATGTTCAAGAAACGAGTGTCCAGGCACCTACACCGAAGCAGGCAACTTTGAAAAAGAAGGCCAGTAACAATTCTCTGCACACTGCTTCTTCCAATAGCAGCTTCAAGAGCTCCGTTTCCAGTCAGACCCAGGCTCAGCGAAAGGCCCAGCTTGCTAGCGAAAGAAAACGAGAACAAGAGGAGAGGAAGCGCGAGCAGGAGGAGAGGAAGCGAGAGCAGGAAGAACGTGAGGCTCGTCGGAAAGAGGAACAGAGGAGGGAACAGGAACGCAAGCGAGCTCTGCAGCTCAAGCAGCAGGAGGAAGCCCGTCGACAGGCTGAAAGTCGTGCTGAGGCGGATCGAGAGCGCCGAGAGCAGTCTGCTCAGGAGGATTCTCAAAGAGCGGCGAATAAGCAGGCAATTGAGAAGTGGCGAATGGAAAACATGCGGAGGCAAGAACCGGGTGTCTCGCGACCTGCTTCGCGTTTGGGCTCTCTTCAACCCTATGGTCGATCTGTCAATACACCTGCCGCTAACCCTGCTAAGCCGCCCAAGAGAGTCATGGACGATGACGCAGGTCACAGGCCAGCCGTTAGGAAGCCCAGCAACGTCCATCCTTCTGGCGAGGCTAAGCGGGTCAAGACGGACGATGAACATGGGCAGCCCGTTCGAACAATAGGGCGTCCAGTCCGCCCGCCTAGCACCATTCGCAAGGTATGCATTGTTATATTTTCCCCCGTGTTGATTTTATACTGATAAGGAATCTGAACAGCCTTCGACTTCAATGTTTGGCCAATCTGGTATGGGTCACCAGGTTGGCTCTTTGAAGATTGGTCAGCCTCAGAGACCCGGACATCCACTGGACATGTCCTCGTTAGCAAATGGCAAGATTCCCTTCGCCGAGCCTAATCGTGCACCTCCACCATCGGCGCACAAACCCTCCGCTCCTAGCTCTGTCCACCGCAACCCTGCTCAGGCCAAACCCTCCCCCAAATACCCCAGCGGTGACAGTATACACCTCCCCGAGATTGCTACCGACAGCGAGGATGAGGATGACTCGGACTCGGAGATGTTCCCCGTACCCAAGTGGGCGCAGGCCAAAGAGCTGCAAGACCAGCTCGCCGTGCAGGACGGAATGGAGGTCGACTCGATCTTCGGACCGATTGCACCCTTCTCTTTGGAAGAAACTTTCAAGGCCGACAAGAAGATCAAGAAATACCGTGACAGAACCAGCAGTGCAAACTGGTCCGGTCCGGACGGTCTCACTCAGGAGGAGATTCAGAAGGATGTGGCTGAACGACAAAAATTACGTCGTAATGGTGGATGGTCTTTCAACATTTGAGGTGACGGTTCCTGGAGTTGTCTGCATATCCAATTGGTTGTAATTTTCGAACAGCACTAGCAGTTGCGGCGTTGGTTAAGGGCATTGGGTGTTATGTGGAGTTCTAAGGAGTACTGATTTTGGCGTTATGTATTCTTATTATCCAGTCCTGAATCTGTTAGACAACAGCGACGAAGAATTAATGGATCCAGTCAAATGGTCTGCATTAATGACCTGTGGAATCACATATTTTCATATACTGTGAATAAATGGTTATCCTGTTGCTAGTAGGTATAGAGCACTACAGCCTGTACATGCATTTTTATGTTTTAGTTTAATTAAACTAATGATGAGAGCTCCTACATGAACTAGCATCATTGGTCTAGTGGTAGAATTCGTCGTTGCCATCGACGAGGCCCGTGTTCGATTCACGGATGATGCATTTCTTTTTGCTATTTTTGGAGTATTTTGGCTTTTCTTTAGAAGCTGCGATTTCTATCTCTTCGCTTTTGAATCCCTTAAATTTTTTAAAGAACCAATCCCCCGTATCATTCGTGCTATTCGATCTCATTAATTATACTTTTGGCAACGTGGTTAGTATCTGGTGGCGTGCCAATGATATATGTATATATATCCACGTCCACTGCATATGTGTCCAGGTGTGGGTCGCCATATAGGCGAACATAATATGCATGGTATGCCAGCCACATATCCTCTAGTGGTAGGTAATGTACGTACTTCAAAGTGTTGTCTATCTCTGAATACAATTTAAACCCCCTATGTACTAATGCACCCGTGCCCCCGTGAACTTGAGTTTGTACATCATGAATTTTTATTTTCTGGCAACATGCGTATTTGCCCAGGTATCCAGGTGTCCAGGCCACATGCAATAACAATAATTTAAACGAAAAACAAACCCGTGAACCTTGGTTGAACCTACCTACCTAGCCTGACCCGGTCGCGCCGTCCATACCGAATATTGTACAAGACCTACTTATGTAGTAAGGTATCTATTCCATGTCGGGCTCCATATCACTTCCTCCGCCCTCAAGACCCTCATCCATAGCATCTGGGTTCAAATTCACTGCGTCTGCCGCAACACCCAGTTTTTCATTAAGCTTACCATGGGAGATAGTACGCCACCCGGCAGCAACAGAGGGATCCTTGAGATACTCAGACATGGGGAACTGCAACCATTATTAGTGATTTGACATGGTGTGCAAAAAAGTATATACTTACGTAGTGATCGTTCTTCTTCATGGTGACAACCCAAGGGACATTATCAAATGTCACTGCACGCAGGCGGAAGTATGTATTGTCGGGGATCTTGCACACCTCTTTGACGAACAGGTCGAGATTGGGAGTTGGGGTGTCATTGACAGCAGTGATGAAGTTGGTCGGCGCAAGACCATAGTGGTAAGCAGGAGAGCCACGACTCTGGGACAATGGTCAGTAACATACAGGATATGCAAGATGAAGAATTGACTTACCCTCGCGCTAACATAAACCTCACTGTGAAGTTTGGAAATTTGCTGTCGAACAGCATGGTGGGGCCTCTGCAGAACAGCACCGCAGAAAACGACAGCCCGATCTGTCTCCAAATCTTCTGTCGGGACCGTGGGGACACGAATACGCATCTCCTGGCCGTTTCGGACGATCAAGGCCTCAAGGACCTCCTTCTCGTACATCACATCCAGCTCCGAAACCCGAGTAATAAGCTGTCCATCCAGAGTGAGAATGATATCTGCCTCTTGGAAGCTATCGGTAGGTGTCAAGTCTGCTGTTGGACAGTCGACTTTGCGCACCATGAACAGCTGGTGGCGCGAGGGATTGGCCTGCGCAACCTTCTGGATCCATTCTTCGGACACGCCCATGATGCGGGCCTGGCTCATCTGAACAACATAGCTCTCCATGTTTAAGATGCGAAGCTTAGGCGTGAGACCCTGCCGAACCTTTGAGGTGACGGGAAGAAGCGACGGTGTGGCGAATCCCAGATGATACTCGACATCCTTGTGAGAACTGGGGGTTCGTTCGCCCAGGTAGTTCAGCCACAGTGCCTGGACCACGCCATCCTCGCCAATCAAAACACCGTTAGTACACTGGCCACTCAGACCCGTATCCACCGTGATGGCGTCCAGGTTAATTGCCCGATATCGGGGAGCAGATGCATTAGCTGGGATTGAAACCGTGGTGATATCGGTGACAGCAGTCTTGGCGACTACGATGCGAAAGTTCTGATTGAAACCGACAAAGATGGTGTCCTGGCCCTGCTTGATGAACTCGGAACTGAGTCGTGCGCTTTGTACAGGAGCCTGCACCAGACTGGGGTCGTATTGAATGATAGTGTAATTTTGGAGCGGGTGCAGGAAGACAACCTTGGCAATGACGATGACCGAGTCGGCAACGGTGATAGTAATGTCGCAAAGATCGTAGGGCACAATGGCCCGCGAAACAACAACCAGACCCTTTTCGGCGTCAATCACGAGACCAAAGCCTGTTTTCTTAGCTTGTGGGTAACCGTCAAGTTTCAGAGGCATGGTGCATGAAACACGCACAAAGCTGCGAACGATCTCAGCTGCAGCAGGCTGACTTACGCCATCCAACTGAATGAAGTCTGCCTTGCGTGCAACAGGAGCTTCCGCAGGGATGGCATCTGCAAGATCAGAAAAGTCCCAGAGCCCAGTTTCATCATTACGAACCGCGAGACGCATTTTCGGGTGCCAATGGCGGTCGACATAGACGATGCTGGTACCCTTAGTGTGAAGATCCCGAATATGGCGATAAGAGATGACCACCCGAGAGCGATCAGGAATGGTTCTCATCACCGCTACGAATTCATCCAAGTTTCGAGTTGGTCGCTTGTCAACCGAGTCGATGATCCATCCCGACAAGGTATTTTCTAGCTTGAAAGAACCAGCTGCCTCACATACATACACTCCACGGGTGGGAATGGCATAAAGGCGGGCTTGCTGGTAAGACAGATCATGGAAAGTGGCACCAGCAACAGTCACAAACCGATCGGGGGTGATCGCGTGGAGGTCACCAACCTGACACTCGACCTCAAGATCCTTGCCTCCTCTTTGAACGAGCAGCTGGACCTTTCCTCCGACACTGGAGTCTAGAATATCATCAAGACGAACAAATTGGGTGAGAAGCTCGCCATTCACCTTCAACAGCACGTCACCTTCCTGCAGCTTTCCATCGCCAGGACCCTCGGGGAGAATAATCTCAGCGGCAAGCATATTGGTCTCCGCAGGTGCAGCCTTGCGTACAGCAGCCTCCCACTCGGGGGTTAGGCCAAGACGACGACACTCATCGAACGGCTTAAGAATCCATTGAGTCTGGATGGTGCCCCGAGTGACGGGCCTGCCCTGCTGGATGCATTCCAGTGCGCGAAGTGGGCGATCCAGAGGTAGGAAATAATCAGTTGCAGCACCATCTGCTCGACCTCCCGCTTGCAAAGCTACAGCATTGCCATCAAGGTTGACGACAGGACTTCCCGAACTACCACCACTGGCAGCCGCTGCAGCCTGAATATAGTTGGTGTTGAAATCACTGTATCCCTCTCCATACTCGGGTGCGTTCCGATCCAATCGACTGATAACACCGGAAAGAATACTGAGCTTCTCGCCGGCATCGTTACCAACCACCCGAATCTCCGTACCGACTTGTGCTGCATTGGGTTGAAGCTTGAGCTCGGTGAGCTTCATGTACCGGATGGCCTTGGGGTCGAACTTGAGAATACCAAAATCGTGCACAGGATCTCGATAAACAGGGCGAACATCGCACTATCAGGCAACCCGTTAGCTTTCCTGATGCTTTTGCCACCTGTCTTTTTCTTTTCTTATTGGACTTTCATCCCGTGCCAGCCAAACTTACCTCTTCGTGATTGTCAAAGATGACATATCCCCAGAATGGACCAGCGCATACCACATGTCGGTTGGTCAAGATATATCCCCGCTCCGCATCCACAACAAAGCCGGTAGCTTGACTGCTCATAGAAAGGTCTGTGTCGAAGGAGCAGGTCTGACAGAAGTGAATTGACACCACACTCTTTACAACCGATTCGATAGTGGCCTGCCACTCCGGTGAGTCGGCCTGGGCAGGACCGACAGCAAGCATGCGTCCCGCATCATCATCCTCCTCCTCGACATCATAGACGGTTCCATTGGCCGGGGTTGAGTCGCCGGGGGTTAGGACCGAGCCTTCAGGCTTGAGGTGTTTTGTAGGTCGTTCCGCGTTACCAGAGACAGTACTGCGCTTGCGCTTGACACCAGCATCGCCATTCGAATCCATGGTATTGGTGGAAAGGGAGGTAGCTCGGCGCGAGAATTGCAGAAGACTGCGAGGAAGTTGGAAGAGCGAAGGAGAGAAGCGACTAGGATTTAAGGAAGGGCCAGTGGATCGGGAAGGAAAAGAGAAAGTAGTAGGAACGACACGAATCGGCCAATGCACCACAGCAGAAGCAGTAGCAAAACCTTGGAAGCTCCTGGTCAACAAAGACATTCGCGCAAGATGAAGAGGCGGAGAGGAAAAAGGGAGTAGCTGATTGGTGGGCGCGCCCGTTCACACGATCCGATCCCATGCCCGGACCACGCGCCCCATGCGAAGATCTGCATGCTAGATTACATAGTTACATTTGAACTATTATATGAAGGAAGAAAGGAAAATGAATAGACCTTACTACTTAGAATGAGTAAAGTCTAGAGCGCTGATCCATTCTCTGTAGAAATATGTGTAGAACCGTCTGTAGGTTCCAATAATTTAGATATCTCGCGCGTTTCGCCTCAAAATTCTCCAGGTGTCAGATATCAGAGTTCCCTGAAAATTCAAAAAGTGTTACACTCATAGCCGGAGGTATTTCATGCCCTTGATGTACTATAGATCCAAAAAGCGGAAACTCGGGGAGCGCAAAAGAGGGCGGGGCGCCTGTTAACGGGAGGCGCCGTGTCCCTCAACGGGTTGGTACTAGTACATGGGAGGTGGAAGGGGGTCGTGGGTTCCCCCATGATGCCTCGTATGACTGGTAGATCAGGGACGACAAAGATCAATGTAAGAGTAAAGGAGGGGTAGATCCAGAACTCCCTAAAAAGTATCTCGACAGCAGATCCTGCCAGTCATCAGATAACTGACTCCGGCATGGGGGAGGGACTAGGTCCTCCATTTCCCTGCATCATAGCGGGACTGAACCGTTGAGGGGTAGGAGCCTGACCAGATCGGGGAAAGAGTTCGTTTAATTTTTGATATAAGTCATTCAGGACGGGCAAGCTTGGAGGCGGAGTCATCAATGCCGGCGCCGGGAGCCTTTTTTGTTTGTCCGTTATAGAGGCGAGGTACGACAGGTTGGCCTGTAGTCGTCGCATACAATCAATATACTCCTGGCTCGGCTTTGGGGCGGTCCCGTCAGCATTGAGCGAACCTGCCTTGCCCAACGTCTGTAGATTCACAATCTCCTCTAATAAAGTTGAGTTGATGTCAAGGAGTGTCGTCATGCGAACCTTCTCTCGTGCTACCGCCTGTGCCTGCGCTTGTAGTTGAGCCGGGGATGGTCCTTGCATCGGCGTCTGGGATTGTTGGGTCTGAGCTTGGACCTGACCCATGTTGGGAGTTCCCGGTTGAGCGGCCCGCGGGGAGTTCATCTGGGACCGTGACTGGTTGGCCAATAAGTTGTTTGCAGATATGGAGGCCATATTCTGGGAGAATGTCTGCGCAACGGTAGAGGGGGTATTCGGTGCGGGGTTGGCCTGCGAAAACTGGGCCATGTTTGCGGGGAGGGGAGGTTGGCTATAGGGCGCAGAGAAATTTTCCATAGGTGCTGCTGTCATATTAGCGGCCAGATCCAAGGTCAATCAGTGTGAAAGAAGTGTCAGGTCGCTACCCGAAACACGCCTTTTGCCCTGCAGATAAACCAGCAAAGCAAACGAATGAGGACGCGGGTGAAATGATAGTAAGTGTTATCCAATGAGAAGATCCATCAACACTGCAGGCCTCCGGGACAAGCAAGAGCGTCTTGGAGGGAGCAATGGAAGCGATCAGCCTTATCAACCTTGATCTAGGCCTTGGATAATGAATGTGGCTTTTGCTCCCCCGAATCACTAGAGCCAGGTTGACCCCGCAGGGAAAAGGTGACAATTGTACCGCGCTAGTGGCAATCAAAGGGAAAAGGAAGGGAAAGGGTGATATAATTTTTTTTGGAACAGAAATAAAATAAAAGGGGTTAGTTGCCCACGTACCGGAAGACTGGGGGAAACGTGAGGGCATCATAGCTCCACCGGGAACACCTGGCTGCATTGGGAGGGAACCAAAGGAATGCTGCTGCTGTCCAGGCTGTGACGGAGCCTTGGACTGTGGGAATTGTTGGGACATGGAGTTTGGGTAGAACGACATCGGATTTGGGCTTTGTGTCGGAACGGGAAAGGCGGCTGGGTTGTAGCCAGTATTGGAATCCATTGTATAATAAGGCGAGCTCATCACGATAGACTATCCGTTAAGAGGGGGCCGGGGGGAGGGGGCGTCCAAGGGTGGACCGCAGTCAGTCCTGTTCGTGGGGATTTTTTCTTTTTTTTTTTTCTTTTGACACCAGATAAAGTCCCGGGGAAGTCGATTACGCACGAGCCGCACGGGCAAGAGGGAAGGGCTGGACGGGAATCCAGGGATGGGCAGGGGAAATGGGCCGTGTATGGGAGGAAGTGATCTAGACAAGACCAGAAAAATAGAAGAAAGTGATTGGTCCAGGACACAAATAGCCAGGGGATGGAACACGATCGACCTTGAGAGAGCTGGACTCGGAGCAAGGACAGATTTTGGTGTTGGTCCGGATTCAGAGTGATCAGCCGTGGGCGGGCTAATGCAGCGGAGCCTTTTCGGTAGAAATGTGGAGACACGGACCCAATAGGTGGATAAATGGGCTTTTTTGATTGGGATTTATGTTGACTTCTGTGTCCAAATGTAGGAATTGGTAATTTCCACGAGAATCTCCATGAACTTGGAGAGGTGAGTTTCTTTTGAAATGTCGGTCACGGGACTCATGAATGACACGTGGCAGTATGTATTCAAGCGGTGAGATGGAGGCTGAAAATATAACAAAATCTTGGTGATGTCAATATCCGCCTGACCGCTCTCATGATGTGCTCAATTTCAGCCACATATTAGCTGCGCCACAATATGGCTCAAATGTGGCACAGTCGTTCCATGGTTCCTCCGAATCCGAGGTTTTTCCATAATTTGTTTTGTCTCTGAGATTAATCACTTTTCCAGGATATTTTATTATTATCAATCCTTATTTATCACCTTGATCATCGGTATGATTCATTGACTTTACCTTTGAAAACATCGGCTTTACACCTCGGTACATTGTGTACGGAACAAAATAGGAACTACCATTTGACCAATAGTTTATGATTGGTTGTTTTTTTTTTTGATTTGAATTAGCAAAAGACGTATTTCTGAGTACGGCGCTAACGGCGACCCCGGCTGCATCTGATATCAGATTTACCACCGTTGAAGGATCCAGTATTGGTTCCAACCCATCATTTTTGATCAGCGATACGATCTGCAGTTCGAGGGAACATGGACCATGTGACGTGGTCTTCGTTCAGTCTACTTCATACCGCAAGTCATAAATCCGGGTGGGGGGCCCACAGGGAGGCTATCTGGAACGGGCGACGTGCATCTCGCTAAGAGGGGCACAATAGATCAAGAAAGGTATTCCAACGCCACTAATGCACTTTAGAGTGGTCCATTCTTCCCAGTTTCCAGGAAATGCAAGCCGGTGATCTTTGCTTGTATAAGCCAAATGGATAGATTGACAGACCACCTAGGGGGAATGACAGGAGCCACCTCAGCCAGCCGCTTCCAGAGAATTCGTCGGAGATTCATTTCCGCTCAGGCACATCATATTTCTGTGCCCTTTATGGAAGAGCCAAGCCTTGAACTCCAAAAGGCAACGAATGGTTTCTTAAGATGCCACAAGGGATTGTGAATTTCTGGGCTTCATTTCCTCCCCCGCCGTGTGTTACACCGCAGTATGAAGCGACCTGGTACTCGGTACTGCATGCATGAGCCACCTCCATGCATGTCGAGCAATTTGACAGTAACATGATTAGCATCGGATCCGACCTACACCACACCGTTCTAAATAGTAACGTCTAACATTACAGCTAAACCACAAATTGATGAGTTCGAGAAAATACCATGCGATACATCCGAACCTAATCTACAGTAGTATGATAGGCCTGGTTTAGTTACAAGATGAACCATGCCTTGCTTGGCGCCAACCATCGAAGCATGCATCCAAACCTTGCACCAAAAGAACCCATCCCCCGCCTGCACGAGAATTTGTCAACCATAAGATCCATTGGTCCACCGTGTTACATGACTTGCATCCGGAGAAGTCTGATCTCTGTTCTCCGTTACAGCCTAAGATGACGATCCTAAAGTGCGTGGCAGAAAGAGTACCGTTGTAAGCACTAAAGACGGGGAAAAGCTTCTAAATAGAGGAATATTTTGGTGGATATCAGGAAACCATCCAGGCCTAATGTTTAAAGTGGGTACGGCATTTCTTTATCTTGAACAAGGACATAGATTCCAAATTCGTAAGTGGACCATATTTTGTGGCGCTTCGTTCCACCTAAAGAAGAAATTTCATCTCTCGATTAAGAAGGCGCATGACAGCCCTACCGCTTAGGGTCTACTTACTGTGACAAGAGAGTTATGCGAGCCTTGGATCTGAATTATTAAATGCAATGAGGCCCAGTCCAGGCCAAAGATTAGGGCCAAGCGGGTGTTCCATTTGCCACCTCAAGACTCGACAAATGCATTTAAAATCAACTATGCATAGTTCGATTTGTATGAGTGCATGTGTATGCATTGACTTTCGGGTATGCTTCAGCTCTCGCGGGGGAAAGTCAGTTCAGATGACAGTTTATGGAAAAGATCATCTTTCGGTGAAGGTATGAATTGATCGACCGACTCAGCCACAAAGTGGCGTAAATAATATGTCGAAGAAGCACGTACATCGGTGACGAGAACGTGCATCGGATACAGGTAGAGGCAATTCCTAGGTGATTTGACAAGGATTCCCTAGTTATGAGAGAGGCCTTGAGAATTGGATCAGATATCTCTAGAGAAGATCCCATTCTCCCTCATACACTTGATCATGTGGGCTATTTTCCTATCTCGCATATTGAGCTGTGTGGGGATAACATACATTCCTCGATCGATTCAGGGTCAATTATACTGTCAGTCATGTGGTTATGCATTAACTCGAATCAGGAAATCAGCATGTCAATCTCGGAGCTCATACATACCACCCTTACCGTTCCGAACTATATAACCATGCGTCTAATAGTATCGGAAGAAATATTCACGTCAAGATTATCTCCGAGAGCCATCAACAATAAATTTGATATTCGCATACCCAAAGTAGGAAAATTAGGCCGGATTGTACCCTTCAATTGTAGGGGTACCAGAATTCAAATCCCGAATGTATTCAAATCCCGCATATTTCAATAATCCCCACCGAACCAGACTTAAGGTAAGGATGAGCTGAAAAGAGATTTCTGTGGCATGTGGGCACGGGTATCGTACGGATCTGATCGTGCAGACGGGCCGGAACAAACGATAGAAAGCCAAAATACAGAACGAACCAAGGAAATAGAAATAATGAAAGAAAAAAAAACAGAAATTGAGCCACAATTCGTTATGCAAGTCAATCTTGGTTCATTTGTGTACGCCACACGACATTTGCGAGATCCTTCTCAGCCCCTACTCCAGCTCATGCAAGATGAATTTGGGTGCCTGACTCTGAATTATGAACGATAGGGTTATGCTCATGCAAAAAGCTTAAAACAGAGATGAATCGATAGTATGGATGTCATCTTACGTACTTCTGTCATTGATGGCTTGTAGGATCTGCATTCCACTCCGTTTCCGAGGTCCGGGATTAGCGAAGTCAAGCTGCAATTTTGGAAATTTCTGTCATCTTATTTGACCGTTAGATACTTGTCTGTTTAGACAGTCCCATATCCCTAGTGCTTAGTGTTTTAGTGTCTTAATGTTTTGGTGTTGACTTTGTTATCACCACTAAACTTCTATACAGGAGTAACTCTCGTGTAGGTTGTACTGAAAAGGGGTACCGTACTATGATCATCAACGAATTGGTCTGAAGATACATGACAGTGGAGTACTAGTCAGAAGAAAAAACATTAAGCTGCATGGTATTCTGCAGGTCAACGGTAAGGTAAATACAGGGCCAAAAGGTGGATAGTGCGTGGGCTTAGTGGCTCAGTGGCTCAGTGGCTCAGTGGCTCGCATTTGGAAAGTCCCGTGCTGGATCTTTCTCTCTCTCTCTCGCTCTGAAGTCGATTTCTCCAGTCAGGGTTCCCTCGGCCCTGAGCGCCACTGCCCAGGGCTGGAGGATAATGATCTAATATAAATCTCCGAAGATCTCGAGCTGTCATTTTTCCTGAGAGCTTCAGCGGTCAGTGATCTTGTTCCCTTATACTGGCGTTCCAATCCCACAAAACAATGCTCCCTGGTTATAAGCCCTCCAGCGCCTCTCAATCTGTTTGGGGCTCTTTCTCTTCTGCCAATTCTTTAGTGAAACTTGGATTTAACTCACAGGTACTGAGCTTTCAGTGTATGGTATGATTGTGACTGATCTGTGATGGGATCTTCTGAGTAATAGTCAGATTGGGCACCAAAATTGGAACTGACCACCATCCATAGGTAACTCCAACCATGTCCAACCAACTGGATGAGTTGGCTCATCCACATTTTGCTCTTATTTATATCGATCGAGATGGCAATCTTCGTCATGAAGCCTCGCCGTCCATTGCCAATAGTCGTGAAGCTATTCTATCTCCACGAGTCACAGACGCATTTTTGCAGGCCGTGGCTAGGTCTGAGGACCTGGGAACATCACATTCTCCATGTAAGTCACATACCATTAGTCGGCGAGAACCAGGGAAAAGTAGTGTATTGACGAAAAGGATAGATGAGGGATCGGGCGCATCAGGCTCACCACCAAGAATAACCGGTGGAGAAGGTCCGCTTCTTGCCCATGCGAGCCAAGTGCACACTGAATCTCTTCCAAGAAGCATGGAGAGGCAGAGACGAGTGATACATGCACCTCAAGGACCGCCGACAGACCCGACCATGTGGCCGGCGCAGCAGCAAGAGCCCTGGCCACCACAGTGGTCCCGAAGCCCACAAAACCAACGAGGGCAGCCATGGATTGAAGAGATCAGCATGGCCAGTCCCCAAAAGTCTCTTATCAGTATCCAAGACAAGAACTTTCTCCGTCGATACTATGAGAAGGTTTTCCAAAACCTACAGCAGACCAACTGTCGTGTCCTGGCCAAGGCGTACATCAAGTTGGTAGAGCCACGCAAGCAGGTGAACTATCCTTACAACGGACGCAAGATTGTGGATGGCCGGACGCAACAACTGAATCCAGAAGAGACTAAGCCGCCGTGGTGGCCGTCAGGGGTGAGCCACCGAGAGCCCGATCACCTTCCTAAGGCTGGTAAGAAAGACTCCCTCGGATTCTGGCCACCCTTCACAACATCTAACAATCCCCAAGAACGAATTAGACTCCTTGTTTATCTACTCTGCGAATTGCGCACTAGCCATGGAATCACCGCCCGACGACTGAGAGAGGCAGACCAGCCGATCCGACGTCAAATCACCCCGGTCGAGCGATTACAGATGATGGACGAAATCTACGAGGTTAGAGAGGAAGAAGAGAAACTTCTAGATGGAAAAACAGGTGATAAAATGTCCCCAAGTCGAGAAGAAAGAACAAAGCTGAACCTTAACAGACGGAAAAGCCCTAGTATCCATCGCACGCGCAAATCTTCCTGACCCCGTGAACTCACCAAGCAGCCGGAAGAGAACCCCGAATAAAGAGCAAACCATCCAAGAATCTCAACACGCAACCATGTGTATCCGAAGTGGGCCCATGCGAGCCTCGAATACCTCCCAGACTACGCTTGCAGCGAACGATGTGCCCGCAAACGTGTCTCCAATACCTTTATCTTCCTCGCACAGCCCTAATCAGTACATCAAACCGGAACCTATAAACCGCGTCGATAACATCCAGGCTGCTATGTCTGCACAAGATCTGAAGAGGAAACGTCAGTGCGTTGAGACGGGAGTTCCTCTCCCTACCAGCACTGCACAGAACCCAAGCCCAAGTTCGTTGGAATATTTCGCTCCTGTTTACGTGGCAGAACCTGCATTTATACCGGAAGCCTACCACAATCTTCAAGGTTTCCCAGCACAAGCTGATTCCACCCCAGCACAACCCCCTCCCGACTCATTCGGGGAGGATATGGACGCCTCTGGGTTTCCTTACTATTTCCATTATTAGCGCTCTCTTTCTCCTCATTTTACGGATTACGAGTCTCTTTTTGTTAGTCACGCATGGGTTCTCTATGAAATCTAATTAGTTCTGATTGGCAGCATTTATGTGACATCCAGAAATAAGATTATCAATTTCATCTTAGCCAAGTCTCTTGGATTTCCAAGCTCAATAACCTGGAAATTACAGACACTGCGAATACCAATCATTAACATACGTACACTTATAGCCATTAGCACAAGTCGTCCCCCCAGTCCAGTTCTGACCGCCACATTGGCCCCATTCCTGCACACCAGTCGAGCTAGACCCAGTACTAGTACTAGTACTAGTAGCAGTTGTCGTGGCACTAAGCGAGGAAGTAGCCGTACTAGTCACAGTCCCACCCAAAGCAGTCAAAATCCCCGTATAAGCAGGTTTCTTCACAAATTCCGCATCCCAAGGACAAGCAGCCCCCTGCCCCGAGAAAGTATTCGGAACCCAAGAGTACTTATCCGTCCAATCCCAAATGGTAATTCCCACACATCCGCTCGTGGCCACACAAGCCGCCACAGTATTCGAATAATCAGTCTTCTGCTGCGCAAGCAAAGCATCCGTCTCAGGGAGCGTCATCCGGATATCCAATTCCGTAATCGCGACCTCCACGCCCAGAGCGGTAAATGCAGCCATGTTACTTGCCTGGCTACTCTGGCTCGGTGTACTGCCCACGATGAAGTGAGCTTGTAGACCTACACCATCGATCTTGGCGCCGTAGGACTTGACTAGTTTGACGATGTTCTGTGCAGCTGTAGCTTTGCTACCTGCGTACTCGATGTTGTAGTCATTGTAGTAGAGTTTGGCCTCCGGGTCGGCGGCTGCTGCTGTTGCGAATGCGATGGGGATATAGGCTTCGCCTATGTATTGGTAAAATAGATTATCGCGGTACGTGCCGTCCTCATTGAGGCCTGATTCTGTGAGTTGTGGTATAGAGAGAGGGGGGCGAACATGGTACCTTCGTTTACAACATCCCATGCGTAGCATTGGCCTTTGTAGTGCGTGACTACCTTTGTGATGTGGTTTTTCATGGCTGCAAGGAGTGTCGCATTGGTCCAAGTACCACTTGTCACTATTTCTGATTAGTACTAGTAGCTAATAGTAGAAGGAATTTCAAACACACCCCAACTCGGTAACTGTTCATACCATACAAGATTATGGCATCTCAACTTTTGGCCATTGGCCTCCGCCAGGTCGGCAATCACATCACCATTGGTGAATGTGAAGGTATTCTGGGTTGGCTCGGTTGCATCCCACTGTGACTGGTTAGCAGTTGAATTGATTTGGAAAGAAGTAACTGCAATCACCTTTTGAGAATTTCCAGGCGTGATCTGACCAAAATCCTGCGTGTTATTCAATTGTGTTTCATAAGCCGCGTCAGTCAATTCTGGGTTATCGGTTGCAGTCCCAAAGTAAAGCTTTCCGAGAGCAACAGCCGCAGTATCCAAGCCAGATGACCGGGTACTGTAATGAGTTAGAATAGAACTACCCCTATAGATATTGCGATACGTACAGTGGTAGAATACTGGCAATCAATGCCAATGACTTAATAGATGGATAAATCATATTGAAAGCAAAGATCTGGATTATCAAGTTTGACCTGGGAGTGAAGAAATGAAACGGAGTAGACATCTTTATACCACAATATCATTTTTAAGACAACTATCATTCAATCAGATTATATCCGGACAATTACCCCGTGGCGGAGTAGGCGCGGCTTTCAAATTGATTATCGGCTACCACCCTAACTTACATACTATAGAAAAGAAAAGGAATCTAAATTCTCAGTCCAAATCATTTGAATTCTCTTTTCAATCCTTGACGTCTAGGAACAGAAGGTTGAGTCCCCGTTCATCGATCCAAATGTAGGCCAACGTTTCAAGCCGCAGGCGAAGAACTTCAGATTACCATTGACATTTCGTGAAATATTCCGGTTAAAGTTAGAAAATAGTAATTTCCCCTATTGCATGCGTTGTAGCGCTTTGACGCTCGAGTTCTGCACGGAAGTACAAGAAAGCCAAGTCGGAGAAGACTCCGTCTTCAGGCAAACAGGACCCTGCATGTTCACCCCGCATTTGTTGTAATTATTAATATGAGCCTAAATTACCTGAAGAACATTATGCAAGTAAATAGGCTAATATTGACTGTATAGCCTAAGAATCAATTGGTCTGGAGTCTATTGAATATGTTTGATTTGATTTTCGTTATAGTGGGACTTTTGGCGGCTAGGAGGTCCACGGGCTCTTTCTATAGAGATGGGGCTTAAGTACAGAAACAAGTTGAGAGGGTATCGAGCTTTTTGTGCAGAGGACTGGGTAGTTTCCAGACGGGAAATCAGGACTATAGCTATAGTCTTTCAAACCCGAGTGTTGCCTAGGGAGCATCAGATGGACGCGACAATAAGTCAAGGATAGGCATTGAACATGACCAATGAGAATTGACGGGGTCCTCTCAGACGCGAGACAGGCAGGATTTCTCCTGATGATGTGCGAGCAATACGGCGCTGTAAACAGGCATATTGATAGATGGAAGTCATGGTATGATCTCAACCAGTTTTCCGAGCTTTCATTTCCGCAATGAAAGCCCCGGTCTTGGCAGTCGGCACGACAAAGATGCGAACCATCTCATCCACAACCTCAACCTTTCCACCAGTCAGAATCTGCAATAAGGGCAGCTTCTTACCAGCTTTGATCAGGCCACCAGTGACAGTCTGCATGAAGCACTCAACGCCGGAGACGGTATATTCCTTCTTAGTATCCCACGGCAGAGGGAAGATATAATCCAAGTGATCCGTAATGCTGTGTAGCTCCGAGAAACTCTTAATGAAATCTGACTGGGCCTCCATGGGGTAAAGGAATACTGCAGGGAACTCGACAGAGCTCTCGGGCGAGAGTGGATCAGGAACCAGGCGGATTCTGGCATCCTCCATCTCCGGTGGTTGGTTGGTTTTGCGGGTTCTGATCTCACGGGCACGAAGAGCAGTGCTAAGAACCAGGTTCTGCTTGCGAAGCAGCTCGGCCGCAGCCTTCTGTCGGGCAGCCGCGCGCTCCACTGCAGCCTTGCGCTCGGCAATCTTAGACGCAGCTGTCTGCAAGGCCTTGTTCTCAGAGTCGATGGCCAGGCCGCGGGTTGCGGCATCCTCGGCTTCGGCGATTTTCTCTAGTTTCAACAAGGCCATAGAGGAGCGATAGTAAGCTTTGACGTTTTTAGGGTTCAGCTTGAGGGTAGTGGCGCAGTCAAGGGTGCAAGAACGGTAGTTCCCTAGTAATTGTAAGCGGTTGCGTATCATGATATTGCGGGGAAAACCTACCCAGTTCCAAGTTGCACAAAGCTCGGTTGATATGCGACAGCTCCTCCAGTTGACGGAGTAGCTTCTTCTCCACTTCACGATCCTCCGGCTCCTCCCACTTATCTTCCTTGGCAGAGATAACCGCAATGGCCTTGGTGTAGAACTCCTTAGCGTCGATCCACCGCTTCTCTTGAACCGCCTCATTGCCTTGATCCTTGAAACTCTGCGCGACATCACCCCGACTGCCTTCGTTCTGCAAGGCGGTAAGCGCATCTAGCATGGGGTTCTCACCCTCTAAAAAACAATAGTTAGCACAGGATTTTATGGAAGCTGCAGTCTCACATACTCTCGTCGCCGGCATTCTCGATGTCGGTCATGAACAGCGGGGTCTGGTTCATCATAGCCAACAGCTCATCGTTTGAATGCGACTTGACGGAGGCCATGGCGGGTGGCATATTGGGAGCAGTGGGATCGGTTTGAAGTTCTTTCAGGCGCTCCTCGTTGATGGGGAATGGTGTCTCGTTGGAAGCAGCGAATGCGTCAAATCCGGGCTGCGGCAGGTCCTGAGGGACCGCCGGTGCCTCTTTGAGGTTGAGGGACCCATTAAAGTCATCCGGGAGCTCCTCGATGCGCGACATTGTGAATGGTTGTTCTACAAGTTGGAAACTTTTTTTTCTTTGATGTCACTTCCGCGGGGAAAATTGGAGACAAACAGGACAAACACGAGGGGCGGTACACTTTCCTCTTGGATTCTTTCCATTTCTAAATTGGAAATCATTTGGACCCAATCAGCTCCCAATCGAATCAAATAAATTAAAAATAAAAAGATTAATAATTGGAAAATGTTTTAGTCCTGAAATATAAGGTGTCGACATTGCAGAGGATAACGGATCCACCAGATTTTAATGTTTGTATGGAGCAAACAAGCTCACACTCTTGCTATCATTGATGGAGTCAAAAATACTTAGGTAGTAAGTCAAAGAATCAATTTTGGTATAGCCAGCCCACATATTGTCCTTGAACTACAGTCTAAATTATTTACGTGCCGTTGGGCTTCTAATAATTTGGCTGATCAATAGCTTCTTAGATATTGAAAGAAATAACATCACTCATGGACGGCATATTCATATCTACTTATGAGCTCATCCGAACATCGGAAACAATATTCCCATCGGGGCTCGCCCGAGAACAACCAACCCCGCACTCATCGGAAGAAATACCGAGACGCTTATACAATAAAGTACAAAGTATATAAAAGCAAGCAAAACTCCTACATTGAGTATACAGTATACATCTATAACAAAGCTACCAAAATGACCAAAATTCACAAAATCCTAATCCTCCCAGGCGACGGCATCGGTCCCGAGGTAATGACCGAAGCCATTAAAGTGCTCAAAGCCTTCGAAACCCCCCAACACACCTTCCAGCTACGCCAAGAACTAATAGGCGGCTGCAGTATCGACGCAACTGGCAAGTCAGTGACTGAAGAAGTCAAGCAAGCAGCACTCGAGTCCGACGCTGTACTCTTTGCAGCAGTTGGGGGACCGAAATGGGATAACGCGCGACGGGGACTCGATGGACCTGAAGGGGGATTGCTGCAGCTTCGGAAGGCAATGGATATTTATGCGAATTTGAGGCCCTGCTCGGCTGATTCGCCCAGTAGTGGTATTGCGAGAGAGTTCAGTCCGTTTCGGCAGGAGGTTATTGAGGGGGTGGATTTTGTGGTTGTGAGAGAGAATTGTGGAGGCGCGTATTTTGGAAAGAAGGTTGAGGAGGAAAGTTATGGTAAGTTAACCTCGGAACTTGCGAAAGATGTTGCTAAAGGTGACAGCAATGGATGAATGGGGATATAGTGAAGCTGAAATTCAGCGCGTGACTCGTTTATCTGCTGAGATTGCGCAGCGACATGATCCTCCGTGGCCGGTAATTTCTCTGGACAAAGCAAATGTTTTGGCGTCATCTCGGCTGTGGAGAAGAGTGGTGGAGAAGACAATGACGACGGAGTATCCCAATGTTAAGCTGGTGCATCAACTCGCTGATTCTGCATCTTTGATAATGGCCACGAATCCCCGAGCTCTGAATGGTGTTATTCTCGCCGATAATACCTTTGGTGATATGCTGTCTGACCAAGCTGGATCAATTGTTGGTACTTTGGGAGTTCTTCCTAGCGCCAGTCTGAATGGTCTGCCGGGTGACAACATGTTAAAGACACGACCATATGGACTCTATGAGCCTACACATGGATCAGCACCAACGTAAGTCAATCTTATAAGGATAAGATTCATGATCACTAACTGGGGTCAGAATCGCTGGGCAAAATATTGCTAATCCGGTTGCTATGATACTCTGTGTTGCGTTGATGTTCCGCTATTCTCTGAATATGGAGAATGAAGCTCGAAGATTGGAAGAAGCTGTACGTAAAGTATTGGACTCGGGATTGCGAACGCCTGATCTTGGAGGAAGGGCAGGGACAAACGAGGTGGGTGATGCTATTGTAGCTGCATTATAAGTACTATTTATGCATAAATATAGCAAACAAATGTTGTTTAGACTGCTTATCGAGGTTTCTAGCTCATTTCAACTTTTACATAAAGAATGTTGACAACAATGAAAATTTGAACGCAAACGACTCATCTGTTTAGACTTGTCACTTTAGCATCAGACCAAAGTCTGCAAATTTTCTCTCTTCTCTTTACCCTTCCCTCTGTTACGTGTCCCACCTTTAGGCCATCTTCCACGGTATTTCTATACGGTGATACTCCACGGTTTCCTACGAAGCCAACTCTATCCACCAGACGTGTCAGACACAGTCTAACGACCTCTCATCCAAAGTGACAGCCAGTCCCACAACATGGCAGGCACCTTCACTTTCGACAATCTGACGGGCGCCAATTTTATCGCTCATGAAGGCCCAACCTCCCGGTCTTCACCTACCCCAGGCTTGATGGTGACACGCCTCCAAGGCCTAGAGAACTGGAGCTCAGAAACCAAGAGGACAACCATGGTGTCTATCGCCGATGACATCGCTCAGACCTTGATAGAGATCGGAAAACACATCGCGACCAAAGATCTGGAACCCAAACACACGGATCAGTTTTCAGACCTCATTGGTGTCATTTGCGACACGAAGGGGAAGTTCATGAAGCGGAAGATAAGCCGACTCCGCGAGCAGAAGCATTTTGAACGACACGCATACCGAGCTTGGATTATGGAGGCGGGGAATGTGATTTCGCAATACGAGAGAAAAGTGTGTGGGTTGAAGGAGGTGGTTAAGCATTTGAAGGCGGAGCGGATGATGCTGCTGGGTTTGCTAAAATCCCGGGTGAACGATGGAGAGAATGTGGAGAAGGGAGGAAAGGAGGAGACCGTACAGAATCAGGCGCAGGAGCACGATCATATCGATCGGACCAATAATGAGGATGATGACGGGGAAAAAGATGGGGTTTGGGAAGAGGATATGGATTTTGAAGAGTGATCTTTCCTAGTCATGGTGGTGTCTTGGAGTTGGCGTTGGCGTTGATGTCTTGGTCCGCGTTAAAATTCTTTCATAACGAAGTGAGAGCGAAATGGCGCAGACTTGGAATTATTCCGAGCTGATTTAGGGACCGAAAGATGATATTATTCAAGCCAAAAGTTTCACACCGACTACTCCGTATAGATCGGCTCAAGTTCCGAGGCTTTCAACCTCATCGGCTGAACGTGACTTCATATCAGTGATTCCGTCCGTTTGACTTTTGTGTCTCCGTGTGTCCGAACTGAGCCGAGAATCGGGATAATATGAATTATATCCCAATCCCATCCCATGTGCAGCAGTGGCAACTGATTAGCGGGTTATTCATAGACCGAAGACCTCGGCATCTGCTCAGCGCAGTATCCACTTTCTTTTCCCTTCATGTGGTAACTTATCTCAAGATTTCCAAATTTCCTCCAGGTCTCCAGACTTTTCTCGTTCTTCTTTCTTCTTCTTCAATTCTGTATTCCCTGTACTCCTTGAAAGATCGTTCCTGATCCAATCTTCCCGAGAAACTTTGTTCTATACCGACGTCACTCTTATCGGCCGAAAGAATGAGCGCTCCCCATGACTATGAGGCGGTCCGCGCAGACATTGTCGCGCAGTTGAAGAAACCCGATTATGACGACGGAAGTGCAGGTCCGGTGTTTGTGCGACTAGCATGGTAAGTGAACAATTATCTTTTCCTTTGCAACGAAGGAGTCTGTTACCCCAGACCTCCGCAACGGGGAAAAGGAGCCGACCGGTGCCAACCGCCTTGAGCCATTGAAGCCACCAACTAACCACCAATCTCTCACAGGCACTCCTCGGGCACATATGATCTCGCCTCAGACACCGGTGGCTCCAATGGCGCCGGCATGCGATACGAAGCAGAAGGTGGCGACCCATCCAACGCAGGCCTCCAGCACGGTCGGGCCTTCCTAGAACCCGTCAAGGAGAAGCACCCATGGATCACATACTCGGACCTCTGGACATTAGCCGGTGTTGTAGCGATCAAAGAACTAGGTGGGCCCGAGATCCCCTGGCAAGGCGGACGGACAGACCTAGTGGATGACTCAAAGGTTCCACCACGAGGTCGCCTACCGGACGGTGCCTTGGGCGCGGAGCACCTACGCTTCATCTTCAACCGCATGGGCTTCAACGACCAGGAGATTGTAGCGCTGGCCGGTGGACACAATCTTGGGCGATGTCACGGGGACCGTAGCGGATTCGAGGGACCGTGGGTGACGAACCCGACACGCTTCTCGAACTCGTTCTTCAAGTTGCTGTTGCAGCTGGATTGGAAGCCTCGGACGTTGGCGACGGGTATGACGCAATTTGTGTATGAGGATCCGGAGGCTGAGGAGGGTGAGGAGCCTTTGATGATGCTGCCGACTGATATGGCGCTCAAGACTGATCCTGCTTTCTTGCCGTGGGTGCAGAAGTATGCGGAAGATAAGGATTTGTTCTTTGATCACTTTGCTAAGGTCTTTGCGAAGCTGATTGAGCTGGGTATTCAGCGTGATGCGAAGGGTGTCATTCTCAACACTGATAACATGATGGGTGGATATGTTTCTGCACCGAAGAAGAGCAACACTCCCACTGGGCCCATCAAGAAGAAGAGTGAACCTCGTGCCCGTCTATAGGGTCTCAAGGTGTTGCCTGTGTTTCCATTTCTGTTTCCGTTTTTTCCCCTTTTATTTGGTTAATTCCCCTTGATGTTGATAGCTGGTTTATGTCTGTATAGAGCCCGATGTAAATAGATCATAGATATAGAAAGATCTCTTCCACTTGAGCAAAAGCAGTAGGTCACAAGTTCATAGACTTCAGAATCTTGCAAAGTAGAAAGTAAGGAGTAAACGAGACAGAAAGCAGAAAGGGGAAAATGGAAACGAGAAAAGAGTCCGGGGTAATGGATGCGGGGAAGTCGCACGGACACTATAAGTACAGGTGTTTAATGCCGTCGTTATGATTGGCATAATCAACTCACTAGTAAATCCAAATGTAACATGGGGTTTTCCATTATTAACAGAAACAAAATCTTTCAAAATAAAATCAAATCTAAATCAACAACCTCTAAAATGGACTCCACATACTCCATATACTCCCGTTTTCTATGACTTGCTCCTCTTGGATGGACCCTGTTCCAAATTATCTGCAAATCGAGCTCTCTTCTCTGGTGATTGTAACATTGCATTCCGGATCGCAGTCTTCCGCATCAAAAGCTCCCCTGATGATGGTTTGGGGACCCAAAGCTTCGGCTCGGGAGGACCTGCATGCGAAGAGCTGGCATAGGCAGATTCCTCAAAGTCATAATCTTCTTCGTCATACACTTCGTCTTCATCTTCCTCTTCCTCTTCCTCCTCCTCCTCCTCCTCCTCCTCCTCCTCCTCCTCCTCCTCCTCCTCATCTTCCTCCTCCTCCTCTTCTTCTTCCTTATCATCTGTTGGCTTATGACGAGATGTTTTTCTAGGCACTTTGCTCGACAGTCCGACCTTCACATTTGAATTTGCAGTCAACCGCGATGTGTCTTTGTGTTTATCCTTGGACTTTGATCCTGCATTACTTGCATTTTTCGAAGATTTCTTGTTGTCCTTACCAGATGGGACTGTGCGTGCTTTGTCCTTGGAAGGCTCGGTGTTTGTTTTCTCACTGGGACGTTTGCCTTTGGTCTTCGGGGCAGGCGTATTTTTGATTTTATCGCAAACTGCCTTTTCTTTTGCTACCTTCTTAGGCCCGGTGACCTTTTCTCCGTCCTGTGTTTTCTTTCGCACGGTCCTCTTAGGCTCTGGACTCGCTCTTGGTATGACCACCTTCACTTCCTGTGATTCATGGGTCTTTTTCTCGGAGTCTTCATTCTTTTTGGATCCTTTCTTGTGAACAATTTTTTGTTTCGTAGGTGCCTTCTCCTTGGCCTTATGAGGCTCGTTGCGCTTTACAGAATTCGCTTTCTCAGATGGTTTGGGATCGATGCTCGATTTTCCCCTTGGAAAATCCCTAGAAAGTAGCATAGAAGGGTCTATGGTTCTCACATTGGAGTTTCTCCTCATTCTTTTCGGAGATCTACCAGCGGAGCTCCCACGTCTAGACCTGACGAGTGCACCAGATCGTGTCCCCCAGACATTTTGATTTGGGGAAATGTTTGGGCTAGGCCAGTGCACATAGTCCATCATCGGGGTCCGTGGCGCGCTGAACGGTTGGCTGTCTTCATCCGCGGCCCGTGGAAGAGCAGGGAAGTTGAATGCCTCGTTATTCGTTGGCAGGCCATGCCACAATTCTCCTGGAGGACCATTGGGCCACATCTCAGGGTGATCGGCGAGTATGGAGGGCGAGTTAAGCATCGAGTCGAATAAGTTGCCCTGAGCGGGTTGTTTCTCAGCGCTTTTATTTTGCGGACTCTCTGGAGGCCAAGCATTGAGTAGTTCGTTTACATCAGTCATCTCCAAGTCTATAGAAGATTCCCTCGGTTCTCTGAATGCGCGTGAGGGCGTCTCTGAGTGCTGCGGTGTAGTAACTTCTACTGGCAAAGGGAGTTGGGAGATACTCAATTCACGGAAGTGGTTGGTAGCCACTGGTATGACGCGATCCTCCGGAGGCTGGTTGATATTCATGCCAGATGGATCTTCAGGTACTTGAATGTGTACATGCTCCCACGGGGTGTGATCTTGCAAGACCGATCTCCCCGCGTTCATCAGACCTTCAAAGTGGGTGACGGTATCCATAACATCATCTATCATATCCCATGATGGATTGATGACACGTTCATAGATACCAATCAAGAAGCCAATATCGGTCCAGTCGTGGGGAACCCTATCTGCGGGGTGTTGGGGTGAGATGCCGCCGAAGATGACTCCCCCATTCACCTCGTCATCATACATGCGGATCGCATCGCCAACGTTATGTCCTCGCTCTTGATCCGTCCAGTAGACACGTACATGGCCATTCTTGTGGTAAATTCCTCCCAGCCAGCGATACTGTGCTACCTTCTCCACTCCTTCCGCATCAAAGTATCGGAAATTGACATCTTCGGTGTGGTTGTGGACGCGGACTCGGGTCCCCATATAATTCGACACAACCAAGCGAGGCGGAAGCTCATCAATTCTCATCTCCAAAATATCGACTCCCGTATCACAGTGAAGGCATGGAGACTTACGCCTGTCATATAAGCAACCCTCGATCAAATTCGTCATCCATACACCCTTGGGGTTGTCGATGTGATCCGCAATGGTGGGACACACACAGTTGGCAGATTTTCCAGTCTCCAAGATCTGCTGATTGTTGCAAGGACAAGCCTGATAAAAGTTCGAGTACTGAAAGTAGAACTGGGCAAAGTTCCTCGTACACTCGGACCAGATAGCCCACGCAGGAGCAGGCTGCCCCATTGTAAGAGAGGGAACTGTAGCACACAGCTTTCTCATGAACAGGTCTCGCATTTTGATATTAGTACTCATATCAAGAGCTTCCCAATTGACATTTGTGATCTCAATGAAAGCCTTTTCGAGCTCAGTGATCTCCCCGTATCTCCAGCTTTGGCGGTCGATATTGGTGCATCCGATGTCAAGCAACATACCCACCACGATGATGCAGTCCACCGAGCAGCTATTGCCAGACCAGACTGGACCTCGCCCTCGGTATGGGTAGAGAGTAGTCGAATGGGCATCGAAATAGAGAGATCTCGGGTTTAGTCTGAGATAGGCATGTGCAGAATGAGTCCCAATCTGAACTATTTCCAGGTCCTCGAAGGACGAGGCAGTTGCATGTGGCTCCGCTATCCGTCTCGGGGCACTGGGATCCCGCTGGAGATGGTAATAGGCGTGATCCAGGATAGCTCGCTCAATGGCCTCTTTGAGCCTTAGATTGTTCGCTAGTAAATCTAGAGCCGTACTGTGAGAATTGCGCCCCCCCGGAGGCCTTGCTGCCTCTCTGTTCCGTGATGGACTCGCGGAGCCGAACAAGGTGGTTGGCCTGCTAGAGGGGTGATTGAATGTTGAGGACTCTGGTCTTCCTGTGGGTTGCATCGGCTGCTTGCTCACAGGTGCCTTTCCTTCGGATGACTGTCCTTTGGGCGAAACCACCCCTGGTATTAGGGGCCGCATGTATCGCTCAACAATACTGTCCGGAAGATCAATAGGTCCATCCATTCCACGTATCCATGTGGGATCCTCCGGGGTATCAGAATTGGGTTTATCTGGATAAAATCGGCTGATAGGACCGACTTCTTTGTCGTAATTATCCCATCCCATGAGACGGGGGCCAGTATCTCGGCGAAAGTCGAATAATTCCCCGAATTTTTTAGGGCGGTTTCTTTCTGGCATATGATAGAAAAGTTTCCACAAAGCCCTCATAATGTCTGGCTTGGTCGGTCTTTTCTTATCTGTCCAGTATATTCCCCAAAAATGTAGTGCAGCGAGAACCTTTGCCATCCTAGAATCGACTGATCTAATATCCCAGACAGTACCAAGTCGCCTGTCAAGAAAAGTCCAATCTGGAGAAGGCGTCTCCAGTGCGGTCAAGTCCCAGCACTGATCCGGTTCCTCGGGGAGGTTGAGCTGATCCACGTTCTTTGGGAATCGTTGCATGTAATCATTGTTGGAAGCCATCGTAGTGGGATTCAAAGTATAAAAAGAGAGTATAAAATTTCAAAAAGAAGGGAATGATTTCCTCGTTCAACGTGACAAAGCTTTAGTTGAGAATACTCATGAATATTCGAAGACGTGGAACTGTTAAATGCTTTATGTCAGAGGAAAACAATTCTCTCGCACTTTCTCGAAGTATACCCCATATAGAAGACAAAGAATATAGCGTAGGTTCATGACCTCGAGGCCATGGTTCTAAAATTGGAAATCATCCATAAAATTATCAAAGAAAACCTTAGACTATGGTTAACGTTCGATCAGAACAAAGGAGTCGAATATTTGTATATCTATAATTTAGAAATTACTAGCCCCTGCGTTCAATGTTCTATAAGAGAAACTTGGGAGTATCTAACCTAGATATCAGATCATAAACGCTTGACTGAGTAGAAAAACTAATTGTTCCAAGGTTATGTGTGTGTTAATGCAAAGCAAATCATTCTTAAGGTCATTGTTATCATATCTTGTGGGTTGGGTATTAAAGAGTAACAGTGTGGCTGATGGTCAAGTTGATGAAAGAGGCCTTCGGGACCTTTTGGGAAGAAATATACTACGAGGCCGGTAGAAACTCTATTGATAGAATTTGATTGCCCCCATGGACCTCTCCGAGTACATATATGAGTTGATCCAAGGTGTCTGTGCCAATCACCTGTGCACCATTATTACATTAGCCCCATCACATACGGTTTGATTGTTGCCCGACTAATTACTCTGTTGAAGTTTTTTCAATAATAGAAAACAAAGCACTAGAGGATCTCCCTTCGGTCTTTGTTTGGGTGTGAGGGGGTGAGCACACCATCCTATCAGGTCCCTAAGATAACTCATTCAATATAAAATGCTGGTAGAAACGGATTTAGTACATGACTTATGCGCATGTTGATTGTTAATCAGTCAGGTATAAGAACTGGACGCTTGATCAATACCGTTAGATACAGGTAATATGTGCATTCACCGTAGCAGTTCATTGCGTATGTTACAATACCAGATAAATCATGTGATTTCATCACTGAGACACAAATCACATGATAGTAACTACCCATTACGGACTAGCGTCAATCAAGCGAGCCCTCACACACTAATTCCCAATTTGGTTAGCGTCCCAATTACCCGATCCCACAACGGACAGCAAAGTCATTCACGACTTTCGAGACACTGCTTGCCCTCCATCCCTCTAACGACAGCCCCCGCGCCCATCGCCCATCATGTGTACGTTCTATCCCACGCAAGACTCGACCCTCTTCACAAATTCAACATCAAAAAAACCACCGTCGGAGTTTTCGAGATCGCACGACGAACCCCCAGAAGGAATGACCTGGCTAACATGTCGCTTTTGATACAGCGCTCGTATCCGGCGAGAAGACTAACTTCCAGTACATCCTGCGTCTGCTCAACACCAACGTTGAGGGAAAGCAGAAGATTATGTACGCCTTGACCCAGATCAAGGGTGTCGGTCGCCGCTACTCCAACCTTGTCTGCAAGAAGGCCGATGTCGACCTCAGCAAGCGGTACGTTCCGATACAATCTACAGCAATCTTGGCAACTGCAATGTCTTTCGATTCGAATTATATTTTGGGGATGGAATTGAAGAGGGGTGATTCGGTATCACTACGACTGGAAGGAGCACACAATGTGCGTCCGCGATTCAAAATTCAACACAACGCCAAGGAATACGGGAAATGATTTGATCGGAAAAGACATTGCAGCGGCCTGGACTGTTTGATATTCAACCCCTAGCAGGAGTGCTGACTTTTTTTTTCTTCTTCACAGTGCTGGTGAGCTCACCACCGAAGAGCTGGAGCGCATTGTCACCATCCTCCAGACTCCTACCCAGTACAAGATCCCCTCCTGGTTCCTCAACAGACAGCGCGACATCGTCGATGGCAAGGACCACCAGGTTGTTTCCAACGGTCTTGACTCCAAGCTCCGTGAGGACCTCGAGCGCTTGAAGAAGATCCGCTCCCACCGTGGTCTCCGTCACTACTGGGGCCTGCGTGTCCGTGGTCAGCACACTAAGACCACTGGCCGCCGTGGTCGCACCGTCGGTGTGTCCAAGAAGAAGTAAATCATTCTTGTCGTTTTTCTGGGGGCTTTTGGAGGGATTCCTTTATTGTCGGTGTGTTTCTATGGGCATCCGTGGGATCTTTTTCCCCGCTGGCTGGTGTGATGCCAGTCTTTAAAATTGAAAATGAATCATACCAATATGAAACGAACCGATTGATTTCCTTATACGTATGTTGCATCGCCGGGTGTCTCTCGACCGGTCTCGTACTGCCTATGGTCTATTACATGCCCTAGACTTGAGAATGGATCGAAGTCCACACGTAGCTCCACAGTTCTGCTGTCGCATGAGGCTGTGATTATCGTTGGCAATCTTTCAAATGTTGTCTGCCCTGGTCTACTAACCGTCTAATGTTACAGTCACATTTATACGAACAGTTTTTAACAAAGTTCATTGACAACATTTGAATCGTATATACTTGTCATTGGAGCGAGGCGAGCTAGAAACTGCAACGATCGATTCTAAAATCCTCCACAATCATTCCATAATGTCCCCATTCTATGCGAAGCAAATCCCGAGAATATATAAATGCAGGAGGTATTTAGTACGGGTTACTTAAAACCACTCACCACCGAGCCAGCGGTTGAAGAACTCCAAGCTGGACTCAGGCTGGTCCATAGGGACCATGTGGCCACCACCGAAGAGGCGCATGAAGGTGAAATTGCCGTGAGACTTCACCTGACCAATCTTCTTGCCCTTGTGCTCTTGGTCCTTGATAACAAGGTCCTCCAGCTCAAGACCGGCATACTCCTTCTGGCCAGGCCACTTCAGAGCCTCGGTCCAGGCCTTGTTGCCGAGCCAGTTGCAGATGAAGTCGGCATCACCGGCGTAGATGAGCACAGGAATCTGCTCGATAAGGCCTGGGACCAGGCGGTGGAAGGGCTTCATCCAGTCACCGTGGAAGAGGAAGTTACGGTTGATGTCGAAGTTGCAGGAGTCGTAACCGTCAACCTCAGCACCCAGAGCCTCGCGAACTTCTTCCTTGTTCAGGTAGTCACTGACATAGCTCATTCCCTTGTAGCACAGACCGCCGGCCTCGGGGTCGCACTTGGCGCGAACATCGTAGACGTTCTGGCCAGTCTGCTGGTAGGGAGCCAAAAGAGCGTTATTGCAGTAAATAGAGGCAGGTACACAGACCCAGGCGCTCTCACTGTTGTAGCAAGACTCAATCATGGACTGGCAACGGGGCAAGGCGTTGTCCATAGACTTGCAGGCGCTCTCGCTCAGGACAGCCGGGTAACCACCCTCACCGCAGGCCATGGGGCGGTAGTACTCGTACTGAGTGAGACCATCAGTCAGGCCGTTACCGATAAGCACGGACTTAAGGTTGATGTTTCGGTTCTTGTGGGCGAGAATCTCGGTAGCAAAGACCGGGATGTAGTGGCCAGCATAGGACTCGCCAGCAATGTGGAAGTCCTGCTTGGCGTACTCAGGGAATTGTTTGAAGAAGAGGGACATCAGGGCGTAGACGTCCTTGCCCGCAGCCACAGTATCGCTGACAGCAGACCCACTGTAGGAGTAGCCAACATTGACTGGCTGGTCCAAGAAAATCACAGAGGCATTGGAGTTCCAGGAGAACTCATTGTAGACGGTCTTGATACTGGCATTGATAGAGCTAGGTCCAAGCTCCATGAACAGGCCGGTAAGAGAGGAGCAGCCGGGACCGCCGTTCAACCAGAGGACAACAGGGTCATTTACGGGGTCGTTGCGGGACTCAAAGAACCCTGTGCGATGTATGTTAGATACCATGGAAAAATATTGGTGTGGGTATGAACGTACAGTAGAACAAGTGCTTATCGTTATCGTTGTCGTCAAGGTAACCGCTGTACTGCTTGACCTTGGGGTCGATGCCAAGGGTGCTGGGGTCCACCTTCTTGACGCGGAGATCGTAGGCCTCCAGCTTTCCATCCAGCTCACGGTGCTTGGAGCCATCGGCACCCTCGACCCAGACGCTTTGCACATCAGCACCGCGGACGACAGAGTCCCAGTGGGAGTCAGGACGGCGAGTGTGCTTCTTAGGGAGCGAAAGCATGGGAGTCTGTTCCAAGTTGGGGAAAGCATCAGACACTTCCTTCCACATTTGACGAGCCTCATTAGAGAGGGTCTTGAACTGGTCCTGGAGCTTCTGGATTGGCTTGGACAAGAAGTCAGTACCCTCCTGGACCAGACCCTGTGACTGCTGCTGCAGGCCACCCATGACCTGCTGCATAGGTGGGACAGCCGCCGAAGCGGCTCCCACCAGCAACGTGGCCGGGAGAAGTCTCATTGTTGATTGCCTTTAATAGCAAATGTAAAGTTGATGGTAATGACAGCTGCTGAAGGGCAGCGGGTAGCTAGGGTCTAGGCGGCTTCTTATCAGTAACGATTCACAAGATCATATATCACAATGGGAGCAGACGGAGGGAATAGAAATAACATACAAATAAAGATATGTTGATAGTTGTACGAGAGAAGAGCCGCTGGATAACAGGTGACTGGTGAGGAGAAAGAGGAGAAGAAGGAGTTTGGGGAAGGGGGAACAACCCTGGAGGTGATAAGAGGGAGCGCCCTAACCAATCGTCATACACTAAGCCGGTTCCTGCGGGGTCACGAGATTGTACCCGTGATTGGTGACTCAGCAGCAGATCTTCACGTTTTCTAATGCGAATAGCTTAGAAACAAATACAAAAACGTCGTCTTTCTTCTCTGCAGACTTTTTAATTTGGATTTTATATCATCCACACTTTCGTTACCGGCATCTTTCTTCTTCGGGTTTGTTCTGCGTTTTTCAGCCTGTTTTTCGTGGCTTCCCCCACCATGCCGATCAACCAACCCTCCAACCAGATTAAATTCACAAATGTGTCCGTGGTTCGCTTGAAGAAAGGTATTTACAAAATTGGATGGATATTGGAAGATGTTTTGTTGGTAACACTTGTCTCTTTTACAGGAAAAAAGCGTTTTGAGCTAGCCTGCTACAAGAACAAACTGCTAGAATACCGATCTGGCGCCGAAAAAGATCTCGACAATGTTCTCCAAGTCCCTACCGTTTTCCTCTCTGTATCAAAGGCCCAGACAGCCCCAACCGCCGAACTCGCAAAGTCTTTCGGCGCAGGCACACCCCGCGATGAAATCCTGCAAGAAATCCTGCGCAAAGGCGAAGTGCAAGTAGGCGAGCGCGAGCGCAAGGATATTCTTGAGCGAGTGGAAAAGGAGGTTCTGGACATCGTGTCTGGGCGACTCGTCGACCCCAATACGAAGCGCGTTTATACATCGGGAATGATTTCGAAGGCACTGGACCAGCTGACCTCGGCCAGTGGGCAGCAGCAGAGCGCAGACCCGACTGGCGCGGACGAGGAGCAGCCCAAGAAACCGATGTGGACGGGCGTTTCTTCTAACCGATCAGCAAAGAGTCAGGCACTCGATGCCATGAAAGCGCTCATCGCCTGGCAACCCATTCCCGTGATGCGCGCTCGCATGCGCTTGCGGGTGACTTGTCCTGTATCTATTCTCAAGAAGTCTGTCAAGGCTGCACCGGCGGCATCTGGCAAGGAGAAGGAAGCACCTTCTGGTGGATCCAAGTCCAACAAAAAGGGCAAAGGCGGTAAGAAGTCCAAACGAGGAGATGACTCTGACGCCGAAGCTGGTGCATCCGACGCCGAGACCCCCAAGGCACCGGGAACTGTCAAGGACAAGATTTTGGCCTACATTGAGTCGGTGGAATCTCAAGAAGTGGTTGGGGATGAGTGGGAAGTGGTTGGATTTGCTGAGCCTGGAGCCTTCAAGGGACTAAACGACCTTGCTGGCACGCGTGTTGAAGTTCTCGATATGAGTGTCGTATCAGAGGATTGATTTGCCTCGGAAACCTGCATCTTACACCGCCAAGCATTATGTACATGACGAACCATGCCCAATGATTGATGATCTTGATAGACAAGCAAATAAAAGTTCTTGAGTTAAATAAGTTTCAATAATGCCAGTCTGGTTCCAAGGTTTATAGAGAATGTCTGCACTGTGCCATAAAGATTGATTGGTCTAAGATCTAGGGCTGTGTCGTGCATGCACATACCCATATCCAACCTTCCAGGAGCATCCTCAAAGGAACACTAAAACTCTGCAATGACAAATAACGGATGTTACATGCTTAAGCTTGAATATGATTTCTACATCTACTATGCCTAACACCTATACCCATGTAGGTATATGTACAAGTACTTGAACTCAATAGATGTAGCTCAATCGATAAAACGAGTAAATATAGCCAAGGTAGAACTGACCCAACTCCAATAACGCCGATTATACCCGGGTATACCAATTGTGAACAAAAACACTTGGACAAACTGAAACTTCCAAGGTTGAGAATCTCCACAGCCCTGAGTTACCGGGAATAGATGTCTCCCCAGTAAGCGCGCAACCCCTCATTCTTCCTTGAATAGGAAACAGCCATCAACCACCTGGGCATCAACCATTCAACCCAAGGCCAAAGGCATCACAACCCGTCACCAACAAAACAACATTTTTGCCAGGCCCAAGTTCTCTTGCTAGCTCAATGGCTGTGCCAACTGCGTGACTCGAGTCCAGTCCAGCCAGGATCCCCTCGTGGTATCGTATTGTTTTGAACCCGTCCAGGGCATCCGCATCTGTAGCGGTCTTAATTTCAACACGGCCGCATTCCTTCCAATGAGCCACCTCAGGCCCCACAGTCGAGAGATTGAGGTCTGGCGAAATCGAGTGCGAGTCGAGGATCTGGCCATCGTAAGTCTGAAGCATCAAGGTTCGCGCCCCCTGGAGCACGCCAACCTCTCCCTCGGTTAGAGCGGCCGCTCCGGCGGCTTCCACCCCAACCAATCTGACGGCAGGGTTCTGAAGGAAAGGTCTGAACATCCCAACAGCACCGCTCCCACTACCAACGGCAGTGACGACAGCATCCGGCTGGCGACCGGCCGCCTCGTGCATCTGGGCCGCAACCTCCTCGCCTAGAAGAGCCTGGAATGTGCGCGTGAGGGTTGGCAGGGGATTGGGCCCCACTGGACCTCCCATCAGGTAATACGCAGACTCATGGTTGCAGACTGAATAGCGGAGCGCTTCTGTGATTGCTGCGCGCAGGGAACCCATTCCTGAGGGGGTTCGTGCGGTCAGGACCTTGGCTCCTAGCATCTTCATCTCAAGGACATCCTCGTTTTGGGCGAGGACGTCAGCTGCTCCCATGACAATGACGCAACGCAGCCCCAGACGCGCGCACATTGCTGCGGTGAAATTACCATGTTTGGCTGCCGCACAGTCGGTGACAATCTCTGTGAAGCCCATGCGGCGGGCCAGCAAAAGCTGACCGATGATATTGCGTGTTTTGTGGCTCCCGTATTCATTCTGGTCCTCTCTCTTTAGCCATATGGTGGCACCTCCAGCCCAGCTAGTGAGCTTGCTTGCGATCTGCAGTGGAGTGGGTTCGGTCCGCTGGTACGTGGCGTACTCGGACCAAAAAGAAGGGTCCGAGACAGTGGCCTCGAAGAATGAGGTCAGATTGTTGAGGAAGTCGATGAGGGATTCTGGAACGAACCGGCCCCCAAATGGGCCGTATCCATCGAATGTGATTGGCGGTGGTCCTAGTGTGCCATCTGTCTGCAGAATCGAAACATACGGTGTGCCGCGATCCAGAGATGGTATGGTGGAAGCACTGGCAGGCAACTTGGCAAGCGCTTCGGGTGATGAGGAAGGGTTCTCACTGGTTGCAGAGCTGGCGGTAACATGGGACTCTGCATCGGATACGAAGGATGAAGAACATGTGCTGACATCGGTTGCAGGAGGTCGTCGAGATATACTGTTCTCTCGAGATAGTGTCTTCTGTAGGACCTGACGAGGAACGCGAGCATAGTAGCTTGCCTTGCTAATTGATCTCAGACGAGGTATGCGTACATCGTCGGAATCAGCTTCAGAGCTGTGGCGGGAAGAAAAACAAACATAGCGCAAAGTCTGAAACATTGCTAGGCCTGAACCCAGAATGCAGAGGCAGTACTTGGTACTAGAGAAGAATCAAAGATGCATATAGAGGGACAGAGAGAGTTTTCTACTGCCGGTCTTGGGCTGAAGGATGCGAAGCAAGTATAAGAATATCACTGAGGCGATTCCCACGTGGATAGATAGACGGTGAACAAAGTCATACAACAGGGTGCAGATAGAAAGCTGACGGGCTCGTGCCTCGTTTAAATACTGTGTTACAATGGGAATCTTGCGCATTTTCAAGATTCCTCATCATTATCGTGGCTCCTAATCTCCGCGTCCTAAGCCTCTCGCAAACTTCCGACTCGGCAATAATGGCCTCTTTTTGAACCAATGGTCATATCTTCCCTCATTTAGGCTCAGGTTGGGTGTTCACTATACCTGATTTGTTTCGATTTGGGGGTAGCTATTGTTAGTATCCATGCATGGCCACTTGATCCAATCCAAAAGCAGAAGGTGATCCGCAGGAAGGGCAGCGCTTGCCCTGTCTCTGCTCTGACAGAGCTATGCCAGAGAGCAACAAACAGTCAAATTTATAGTATAGCTGTGCTTAGATTCAATGAGTAGTGTTTCATTATGTATCAATCTGTTATTTAAGGAATAAACAAATCTCCGGCAACACCGACGTTTGTCGCATGATAAGTACATTTTTGTCTTCGTGCGTCTCTTATACATAGGCTTGACGACCATAATGGCTTTGTAGAACTGAATTGGAATAGAATTATGCGACTATTGATTGCCCTGCATCTCCATGTAGTTCCATTTCTTCCAATCAATAAATTTCACTGCAGAGTCAAGCAGAAATATGACAAATCTCAAGGCATCCATTAAGTCAGCGTATAGAACGATAATATCATTATCGCTGGGTATATCAGTTTGTCATATTTGAGAATAACCGGGATAATCGTTCAGCAGAATCATGAAGTAATACCCTAAGTATGAGGCTTATCTTTCTCCTCTGAGAATCTTACCTTGACTCATCGGAGCGTCACCTTTCTGGTCACAACACAGGTCAAATGACCATACTTCGAGCACGAATTTCATGATCATTTTCCTACTCCTCCCGAAAAATCCTGTCATTCAGCTCGTCCTAACAGGCAATTCAGCGTCTATGTGCAATACCCAATCAACTATACGTGGCTCAACGAGGCCATCAATCACAAAGAAAGAGTAATCGATGTCAAACTATCCGAACCGGGATATTGAACGCTGATCCAAACAGCCAAGACCATTATGGCTCTGATTATGCATTGGTTTCAGGTGTCGGGGACAATTAGCTGCAGGAGAATTTGTTACTAGTTTGGTGGCAACAGCGGGGAAATAAAAGTCGCTGTTGGTGTCTCCAATGTAAGAAGACGTTAACCGGATGAGGTAGGAGAATCCAACGAGGATATAGCAAATCAATCAATCTGCTTGCTAAATATATTTCAATGATTCTGTAAAGTGATTATGGAAAGACAACAAGATCTTCGCTTTGTAATTTACACTTTCTCAAAGCTGGACATCTGTCTTTCAAGTGAATCGGGGATAAGATTATATTTTCCGCTACACCATGCATAGAGACAGTGAAAGGACCTATAGTATCAATACCCCCGACACGTCCCCGATACCAAGAACTTCGAACCCTGCACCACACGTCACAGTGGAAGTACCGGACAACAAAAGATGAAAGAAACAGGGATCCCTGCACGGTAGCGCCGGGGAGCGGAGAATTTTCACCAGCGAGCTGGTAGATGCGGCCAAGTGCACAATCACGCATAGGGGTGAGATGAGGGAAATGAGCTCGTCTGCTCAAGATAAATGGCTGACCATCCCATCCTCTTGGATCTCATTCGTATACATCACATTATCAGGCCCCCTTCCACGTGGGCTGTGATCTCATGGGATTATTTGAAATTCAGATCCCTCAATATGGACGTGTGTGCTGCTAACGCATTGTCGAGTTTCATTGGTGCCCTCGTTGCGGATCTGAAATTTGTTGTCTGGCTCTCTTATAAGATTGTGAGCAAACTTGTCAAAAGTATATCGTTGTTATTGCAGTCTTTTACATAGTGAGTACATGTGATTGATCATGTGTTGTCTTCTCTGACAAGTCCACTTCATTTAGAGCATTGCCTCTACTTTTATCATTCCGTCCGAAATGTGAAGTTACACGCCACCACCGCATTTTGCTTTCCAGATTTTCAACATGGGGATCAGAAGGGGATAAGACATACAGGAACTGCTGGACAGGACTTGGGGAACATTTGAAGATTGTACTTAGTTTGTTACCATGATTTATCGCAAAATAGCCCACGTGCCCCATGCCACAGGTATCTGGACCAGATTACAGATATTGTAACCCTGCCACATCGAAGTGGTATCCTAGATATTAACCGATCATCCCGCCACCCCACAAAGTTATCTAACCTTATAGGTCCTGTCGTCATTTCATTAACTCAACTTCATGTAACAGCTTAAAATGTGAAGACAAGGATGCAAGGCTGATCAGGAAGGATCATTACCTCCTTTGTGCGATGCGGAGACTTAGCGAGGGACCAGTGTGCACTAGAGGCTTGGCTAGCGGGGTTGACAGGGACCAAAATCAGGCTTCTAGAATAACTTAGTCTACTTATTCGAAGTATAGAAGTGGATGATTTAATGGTTTATAATTTATATTTCAGAGACATATAGTTTATCTAGTCTAACTATATTCTATCGCGGCGATGTATCGCGTAAAAAAAAAAGTTCCGAACGGGTATACGCTCCAAGATGCAATGCAAGGGGATAAAGGAACAAAAATAAAAGATGACCAGGAGCAGGAACTCTTGTCCTGGCCCTGATCATCGGGCAAGGAATCACCAGTCTCACTGAGACTGGTACCGATGTAATAGTGCGTATTGCGATCGGCCTGATTCGTGCAAAGGTCGTGGATGGGCGTCCATTCAATTCGGTCTGATAAGTCGTATTTCGTGGAGAACGATCCGAAGCAAGATGGCAAGCTAGGACAATCACGGAAGAAGAGAAGGCTCTCCGGGAGGGTAGTAATAATAAGGATAAGGCTGTACAAGATTACGCGCAGAGCTGCACGGCAGCGAGGGCGCGAGTGAGCTCCTCAGGAGCGAAAGGTAATTGTTTGCCACGAGGCGACTTCGGGGCTGGTGACATGGCGCGCACAATAGGCGAGGTGTACCGGATTGAGTCCTTGAACTGGGCAATGGGGTCCTCTGGAATTTCGTAAACCGAGATTTCCGGGAGGAGGGTGAGCAAGGAGCCATTGGACCCATTGTAACTGTCGGAGTTGGAGTTGACGACAGTGGAAGATTCTGAGCCATGGAAAGCGCGAGGCAGATCAGTCGAGATGGGGGACACCGAAGATTGTTCAGCATCCGAGGATGACATGATTGGGACGCCATCGGCATCGGGGGAAATATCTTCGGTGCCATCAGAGTCGAATGGAGAAATGCCAGTTGTGTCAAAGGGAGACATGGTCATGTCGAGGGAACGTCGACGCTCAGACATGGCACTATCAAACGAGAAGCCGGAGAATTGACGTAGAACGGCTTTGTCGGCTGGACCCTTGAATTTGGAAGGCGGCACTTCATTTCGTCGATAGTATTCAACTTTGGGTTTCCCGTTCAGTTGACTGGTGCTTTTAGACGAACGATGGAATATCGCCTTGACTCTCTCGCGAATGGCCATAGTGGCAAGTAGCCTCACGGGTGGAGGGACGTAGTACGGGAACGGTCCAGGAAGTGTATGACCATTCTCTGCACGAAAGTAGATTGAGGGGAGATGGGAGTTGAGTTAAAATGAAAAGAAGAAGTCAAGTCGGATGGGGTAAGATAAGGGAATCATGGAATCCGGACCAGATCCGGCACTACGGAGTACTGCGTCCGGGCATTGCAGTACCAGTGTTACTCCAATTGTCCCATAGAAAATGTTCCGGATTTCATTGGTTTGATGCAATCCACTCGATTGTCTGTGCGAGACTCACCGGGGACTGGGGCGATAATTGTGTGTCTACCAGTAAAAACTTGCCCCAGTGGGCCCCAGCATCGGGCTAATGCGGAGGGGCAAAATAGATATGACCAAGAGTTACGATAAGTTATGATTCATCCCGAATACAACCCTGAGTCTTTAATTGTCTGGACCAGGTATATCTAAGTTCAATATGTACCTGAAATTTGGAAAGTTTACAACTGCAGCCAAGGCTTCCAGAAGACAGGTAATCACGAAACGCCTTGCATCATGAGACGTCAGAATGCATATCATTGGTTTTTTCTGGAAGGAGTGTCGCGTACCCCGTATCCGTTGATCTGATTGAGCCGGAAAAACGTAGTTGGAAAGGCAAAAACCCGGTTTTGGGGCGTTTTTGGTTGACGCTGTGGATCCTCGCTAAACACGGCACATTTGTGCCGAATCCCACCAAGCTGAACTTTGGTCTATGTAGCATAATATGTAAACTTATTTCATCTCAAGGCCGGCTGGCCCAATGGCAAGGCGCTTGACTACGAATCAAGAGATTGCAGGTTCGACCCCTGCGTCGGTCAATTCTTTTTTGTTTTTGCCATTTGCTTACTCCGTACTAGGAATTGTATTTTGAGCACTTGTAGTGCAAATATATATTTTGGTCTTTTTGCTACCCAAACAACCAGAACACTTAAAGGTCGATCATCTTAATGACATCAGTGGGTTGTGACTTGAATACAGTAAACTGCTATAATCCACATCGTGGGTCCAGGCTGTGCATTTGATCCTTGGATGCTTTAATTAAGAACCAGTTGAACTATTTTCGTTTTATTTTTATCATTTTTGTGTTTATTATTCAGACGGTCCAGCCAATGATGTCATTTGTCCCAGCCCATCTCAGGAATGTTTCTAATGAAGATCATACCAGTCACACGCAAAAGATACTAATCTAATGTGTCAGGGGTGTCAAGGTGTCAAGGTGTCAAGGTGTAAGGAAGTTCCAAGGAGTCTCCTGTGTACCCTAGACTGATTAACGGATTTAACGGGGAGCCTCAGACCTTATCCCTGCGCCCCCGGGTAATCCCTAGGCCCACTGCAGGCGGAAGTATGAAAGGGAGGCATGCGATTGCTTGCAGGCCCTTTCACACAAGTCATAGTAGATCAAGTCAAAGATGCCGATATCTTGTATGAAAGCGGTTAGAGAATGTATACAATGACTCCAGTGCTGGGTTTGTCGCACGAAAACCAATGACAAAGACCGGCCTATTTCCAAAAGCAAATTAATCCAAAATCTCAAAGAAGCCAGACCATAAAAGAAGTCCACGTAATACTGCGATCTCGACTTCCTCATCAATTTCCTAGGGATCCGTGGTTCCAGCATACCGGGATCATCCCTTGGCCGACCCGCACAAGTCCTTTTCTCATCTTCCAACGTTTCTTTTCAACAAACCTTCAGATCTCGCATACCTGCTGTCAGCTATCGCGATCACTCAATTCTCAATTTGTTTCTCAATCAACTCTCAAAGTCAGACCTCCACCGCATTCGCATTGTGTCGTCATACCACCGTGGCAATATTAACCGTTCATCGCAGAACCTATCAACCGTTGCGACCATGGCTAAGAAAGGTGGCAAGAAGGGAAAGAAGGGTGGCGCTAAGGCCACTGCTGCTGCTGCCGTCGACAAGGCCGCCGAAAATGTCAAGGATATTGTGTAAGTCGTTGGAAGAATTTTTGAGGGGTCGCGTGTGCGGGATCTTTGCGCAGGGCTGACGACATTTTTTATTAGAAACCCCACCGAAGAGACCACCAAGGATGAGCCCAAGACCGAGTCCGTCGACCAGACACAAGCGCCCGTCGAGTCGCAGGAAACTGCTGCGCCTGTGACTGAGTCCGAGGCTGAGACCGAGACCGAGACCGAGAAGAAGGTCGAGGAGGCCAAGGAGACTGTGAAGGAGCCCGAGACAGCTGCGCCAGTGACAGCTGCGCCCGAGCCACTTGCGCCGGTGACAATTGCACCAGTGACAGTTGCGCCGGTGACAGAGACCAAGGACGAGAGTGCAGTTCAAGACGCCGTGGACAAGGTACAGGCCTCCAAGGCCGGCCATGTCAGCGCCCTGGATAACGGAGCCAACAGTAAGACCTAAGTGAATTAATTTCGCAACCGCCCTGTACTGACCATCTTACAGACGTTCTTCCAGAGAGCAGCGTCAAGGAAACCAGCCTCGGCGCAGATACCTACCCCTCTACCACCGAGACCGCCGCTGAAGAATCCAACACTTCCACCGCCGCAATCGCGCCCTCCTCCATCGCTGAGCGTCCCAAAACCGCCGAGTCGGCCAAGGTCTCTGCCCCCATCACGGCCGCCCAGCCCGTGACAGTCCCATCCGAGACCCATGACCTCGCACACACCAAGCGCCCGTACGAGAAGCCCATCTTCTCAAACGACGAGGTGAAGCCGCCCAAGATGCCCCGCACGGAGGAGGAGCAGGCAACTGCCGCCGATAAGAGCGCTTTGGGCGCTGGCCCTGCTGCAACCGCTGCGACCGCTCCGGAGCCCGTGCCGGTATCCTCGGCACCCAAGAAGGTCGAGAACGAGACCAGCAAGGCAAACCCCGACGCGGTCGCGGCCGCCAACGCTGCCATCAACGCCAAGGCCGATAAGAGCACTGCTGAGTCCGAGGTCAAGAAGCCCGAGGCTGCCGTGAAGCGTGGCCAAGAGCACGGGGCCCCTACTGAGACCGCACAGGAAGCTGGTGAGACCAAGGCCGACGAGGCCAAGATCTCCGAGCAGACAGAGCAGGCTGCCGAGAAGAAGAAGGGCGGATTCTGGGCGCGGTTGAAGCGGATGTTCAAGTGATTTTCTTTCTCTTGCTGGTACTCCGTAAACATGTAAGATATGCGTGACGCGTAACGTGCTGCAGTCGAGCCAGAAAAGGAAGGGCTGGGGTGTTGTTTTTGTCCTGTTTTGATGATACCGATTTTATATATCTTATTGCTTATTGAAAATTTCCTCTCCGAGTGATTTCCTCCCCCTTTTGTTCAATGTTGCCAGTACTTCACCGCTACTTTGGTCGGGTGGCCTGGGTGGCCTGGGCTTGGTGGCGGTAGTTTCTAGCTTAGTGCATATGTGGGTTTGCAGGAGCATCGATGATCACTCGTCATTGCTCTACTTTATGGAGATCTGGGTCTTGAGTGGTGGGTCTATGACGAGTTGGCTGGGGGACAATGACTGCATCGTCATGGGGTTGATCCCTCGATATCGTGCACGAATACCCCACAACATTACGGGGTACGGATTATTCCATGACCCTAGTGCTCCCCGTACTGTATCCCCTGAATTACTCTTTTACACCCTGTCTAACCCGATCAGGAACGTATGTACCTAAGAACATTGGAAGTACCTGAACCAAATCATTATTTCTGTAGCCCACATAGACAGCCTCCATTATACCCTTTGAAAGTATTTCACAATGTCAAGTATATTGTCTACTCCAGTACCTATCATAGTATATTCTTGTAGATGGATCAGCGCGTACAAGAATAATTTCGGGGTACGTAGAGCAATTGCCTGGAAATGCCCGTCAACGGCTTCATCCATCTAGTATGCCAAGCTTCAACGTTCCTGAGTCATTTACATGGAACATCAACTTCGTAGGAGTCCTATTGTGCATTGTAGAGACTAAACATTAAAGTGTTCAACTCTGAAAGGAGTACTATTAATACCGCGCAAGTGTGGATGATAACTCCGATTCAAACTTATTCTGAAGCATTAAATAACTTCTCTATCTCCAACCAGTCCATATAATCTACTCCTGTCAACGGCAAGATTGGATTATGAAAGCTCGAGTAAATCCTCTCCGCTTCACCTGTCAGGTCCAATCCCCAATCTCCCTCCATGTCGAACATAGCATCCGAGGCTCCAGACTGCCAAGGTTCAAGTAGTCTGCTCTCATCCAGACGAACCTGATTGGTATGATTCGGAGGGACAGAGGATGATAGAGAGGCTTTTCTCATATCTTGTCTTATGACATGATTTGGCGCTTGATCTTCCAATGGATCCACCGAGGGAGTTTGTGCCCTGGCTCCAAAAACATAGTTTGGCCAGACGTGAGAACATGACTGTGCAATGTCTTGGAATCTTTGTTCGGCCGCTGAATTTCCTGCTCGCGAGAGAAATTGGAGAATGTGAAAAGCTTGATCTAGGGCTTGTGGCGGTTGGTCTTGGGAGTTGTCTATAACGCCTGCCATTACCAGGACAAAGGCCGCAGAAAAGGTTGCATCCAAATCAAAGAATCCATAGCGGGCTGTAGGAGTCAACCAAACAGTGAACGTATTATAATGAAACTCGGGACTAGGAAGACTCACGTATGATTCGCTGTTGCTGAAGCCTGTATAGGATCGTGAGGCTTCGGATTGAAGCCTCGTGGCAGGTATCGCAGAGTCGGGCTAATATCTCCGGAGCTTGCCCCGGTGGTAAGGGCTCTTGCTGTCTCTGAACTTCTAAACGGACCCTCCTCAGTAGAATAGGCCGAGTGCAAAGTATAATGGCCTGGAAAAGCATCAAGGACAGAGACGACCCTGTGCGTGTCACTTTCCCCAATGGTCGATTGAAGTCTAAGGTTAAAGATGGAGGGAAAGATTGGCCTATATCGTTAAGTTCCTGGAGAATAGTCTGGACTTTCCTTACCAACTCCAGTTGAGTGATGGAAGAATTGCCATATAAAGCTGGGGAAATTAGCGACGCCATCATGAATCAGCCGAAAAACTCACAGGACATAATCTCATCCGTGATGCGCGCTATACGCACATTGATCGTAATAGCAACGGGCGACAGGAGGCCCACAACATGTCGAGGATATCCTGCTTTTAACTGTCTCTCATCGGCCCCCGCAGCAAGCCCGAGACCCGACGACAGACGTCTAATCCGTCAGAAAGAACACGAAATGAGTAACGGGAAGAGATACCTATCCAGCATATATACAGTCCACCACATTCTCACCCGATGGGCAGCTTGCGAGGGTAGGCAGCTCTGTTCATGCTCCGGGAGATTACAACCGAGGGCAATCGCTAGTCTGAGAGCAAGACCGATCTAGCGGAATCAGTAATTAAGGCCGACCAGAAGGAGAACAAACATACATAAAGATATGCATCATGCTTTCGATCACACCACTGAAGATAAGTAGCAATCAGTGTCAATATTTCCACAGCAATCACCCCTTGCCCTCCCAGATTGTGTAGCGGAGGAAGGCGCTTCAGCGCTTGTGAGAAAAGGCCTGATCCCGGTGCCTGAGATGTGGGCTCTTCGACATCCATCAACTTCGCCATTGCCATGACGAGTAGATACTCCGTATACCACATTGTCTGCTTTTTTTTCTCCTGGGTCACAGAATTCTGGAAAAGCAGCCCCATTTGATCAGAAAATAAGCGTGAGTCGAAGAAGTGCTGGCTCACTCCTAGATAGTATAGGAATTGATCCAATAAATGTCGAGACTCCTCCATTGATGGGATTGAATGGTCATCAACATCAACAAGTCCACGGACTGATTTCCACTGAGCACCCGATCCACCTGAACCGTGGGAATTGTGATACAGCTCACCCGGTGGGGGCGTATATGGTTTTGATCTGTGGAGCAGAGATTTTACTTGAGATTCAAATGCCGGGCCCGATGTCAAGTCGGTTGCTATATGCAATTAGCTGATATGAAATCCACAGGTGGGTCTGAAATACCTGGGCTAATTCCATCGGCGCTATCATCGTATGCATTCAGTGGCTGGTCTCGGAGATAGCTGCCCGGGGTGGCAGGGTTGGCAGGTGTTGTGGACTGCCATAATCTGCTCGGAAGGCGATCCTGTCGAGTTGGCGAGGGAAATGATGAGCCTGCAAAGATCTTAGCACACAATTAAGAAAACAAAAAAAAGTCCAACACACTTTCAGGCCGAGATGCAAGCTGCTGCTCATAATTTTGAATTTTGTCTAAAAGCTCTTTTACCTGACTTGATAGCGGTCAGTATTGGCCACAATCAACTTTCAAGCACGCACGCTTCGGAGTATTTCCTTCGGCCAGTTGTACCGAAGACGCATTCCAGATTATGTTTAATACATGCACGACAGGGCCGCTCCCCGGTACATTTCACCTTGCGTCGTCGGCAAGTCTCGCATCTAGAACGAGGTTACCACACACTCTTCACCTCTCAGGCACAGAATATATATACGCATTTGCTGATCGAGGATTTTGGGGCGCCATGCTGTACTCTTATGACTTCGGCTCGATGAATTGTGTCGGGACTCGGTAGGTTAAGCCGAGGTGGGGGAAAGGGGGAATTGAAGACGTTGATTGGTCAGCTTGAGGTGAACCTTATCAAACGCCACAATTTGCCGATTGATAACTTCCCCTCATTAGTTATTATATTATACGTAAACAGGATTCAGGTTTGATCTACCGCATTGATATATGCTGACAACAAACCTTCTGACTGACTCCGACCCCGTGTATCACGCATCAACACAACAATATCACTGTCAAACATGATGAACAAAAACAACAAGCCATGGCTGCCTCAAACAGCAGCTCCAGAAATCATCTTTTACAATGCCAATATTGTCGATGTTGAAGCCGGCAAAATCATTCCGAATTCCACAGTGCACATAAACAACGGTCGTATCGTTGATGTGGCCACGGATGCAGAGCCACCCACCGGGCCACATGCCGTGGATTTGAACGGGCAGTACATCTGCCCGGGCTTGATAGATTGCCACGTGCATCTCTCTGCAACACCCGGTTCATCATCTCTAAAGGAAATGTTCTCCGCAAGCCCCAACAGCATCGCATACCGCACGGCATTTGTGGCACGTGAAATGCTTCTCCGAGGATTCACCACAGCCCGTGACACAGGTGGTGCTGATTATGCCCTCCGCGAAGCAATAGCGGAAGGCTTGATCATGGGCCCGCGACTCTTCATAGCGGGTAAAGCCCTTTCACAAACCGGTGGACATGGAGACTTCCGAGCGAATTACCAGGGAGATGAGTTCAAATGTTGTGGTGGACACTCGGTCTATCTAGCCCGGGTTTGCAACGGTGTCCCGGAGTGCCTGAATGCCGCTCGCGATGAGCTCAGGCAGGGAGCAGACTTTATCAAGATCATGTGTGGAGGTGGCGTGGCATCACCGTCTGATGCCCTTGATATGGTCCAGTTCACCGCGGAGGAAATCCAGGCCATTACAACAACTGCCAAGCAGTCTAAAACATATGTTACAGCCCACGCATACAGCGTGGAGGCTATTCGTCATGCCGTCGATAATGGTGTTCGAGGAATCGAGCATGGGAATTTCATTGATGAGGAGACCGCGGCCTATTGCGCAAAGTTGGGCGTGGTCTTTACTCCGACTTTGGTTACCTACCATGGCATGTCTCGACCTCCATTCGATAAGTTTTTGGACGATGTCAGTCAGGTCAAGAATCGTCAAGTGTTAGCTTCCGGCTTAGATGCTTTGCTCATCCTGCAGAAGGTTGGAGCGACGATCTGCTATGGATCAGACCTTTTAGCTGGCTTGCACCCTCTTCAAAACCAAGAGTTCTCTATCAGATCTGGCGTATTAAGTGCAAAGGATATTTTGCAGTCGGCTACTATCACTGCCGCACGATACTTGGGAATGGAGGATCAACTCGGGAGCATCAAGAAAGGGAGTATTGCCGATATGCTCATACTGACATCTGATCCACTTGAAGATATCACTATTTTGGATCACATAAGAGAAAACCTGGTAGCTATTCTGAAAGATGGACGTGTCGTTTCTACAAGATCAACCCGGCTTTCGGTTGATCCTTTATATAACCCTTGTCACATCCAAGCTCAGTGAACGCCTACTCATATAGAGATACATATCGAATCAAGTCATATTTCCTCATTTATTCACATCGTTCATCACATCAAGTACTCGTCATAGAGGGAATATTTGTGGGTCCTCGGCGAGGGGGAGCCAAAAATTCGGCATCAACATAAACTCCCCAATCCCGGTGGGAATGTTCGTGTCTAAAATGGTGCTTGTGTCGAATGGTGCGTACATAGTTTGTTGAGGATCGACCAGCGGTAAATGGAAGCTCTCGAAAACCGCTTCATTAGTAGCTGATTGCAGCCTACCGGACCCATCGATGTCCTGTTGGTCGACAGGGTTCGAAATTCCTTTCGTATTATCAGAGCTGGAAGCAAGAAACTCGAAAAGTTTCACAGCCCAGCTCCCTGGGTCCCAGAAATCAGCTGCCTGGTTCAACACGATGAGACAGTTGTCGAGTGACGCCCGGGACTTTTCAGCCGAGTCGGCATCCGATTGACGCCACTGACGATAGAAGAGAACTCTCCGACCCCTCACCTGGAGTCGGACATGTTCGTAAAAAGGAAGAATATAGTATCCAGGATCAATTTTATTATAAAAATCATATCTTGTCACCTCGAAATGTCCTCACAGATAATCCAACCCAATCATGGCGCATCCGTACCTGATGTGGTTGCTGTCGGTAAGCCGAACGAGTCTCAGGCCGAATGGTTGGAGAAGCAAAAGATCAACACGAAAGACCGTGTCAACTTGAAGAAATTGTATCATATGCGGTATCAGCATCCCGACCTTGATGAACAAGGATTTATGCTTGGTAGCTTTCCCCCTGGCTTTGGCGACATCAAAATCTAACTCGTCCAGATTTTAGAGTGTAAATTGCCAACAAGACTGAAAATAATGTTTGGTTTAAAGGATATGGACCTAAATCAATACATATTCTATGCGCGTAAAGGACCGAAGAAGTTCCTGGGCGGTACTTTGAGGCCCAGAGGAAAGAGAACTTTGACAGGTGAGATATCTTCTACTTGTACGTTTAATGCAAAATCTAAGTTTCAGAGTAGAGCAGCAAGCCTTTACACTGCAAGTACGGTAGAAACAATGAGCTATGCACCCGGTGGAGGATATTTGGTGACCATGACCGACCCAGAAGGTTTCCCTGCGAATGTTGTTCTTGGACAGGAACCAATCAACATCGAAGTCTCTCATCCAGAGAAACGCATCCTAAACTACACAGGCGAGAAGCAAAGACGTCGTGAATTCAATCGCTTTGAACCAGGACCAGCTGCTGTCAGATATGCCGACGTCTCCATTGTCTTCCCCTGCTAACGTACATTGTCCATGCCGAACTTGCATCTTGCAAATAGCACTTATTTCCCGTTCTCCTTCACAACGACCAATATTAAGTCCTTCTGCTCTGCTTATTTTCAATAGGACGAGTTTCACCAGAGTCTCAAACAAAACGTACCTCCACGTCCAATGCGGGTGCATCCCGCTCATTCGTTGGGCATTTCTACCGTCACTCCCTTTTCTGCTACCGTCACTCCCCTTAAAAAGTAGTAAAATGACTTTCTTTTCCAATAAATCAAGTCCACACCACCTTCGCCGCCGCCTTTCGACTTCAGATTTTCTAGTCTGCCCACCCACCTAACTCCTTATGTATATCTAACGATAGGGCTTAATATTATGGTATCACTACTACTCTCTATAGTCTACTAATACCTTACAGCGTTTATTTTAGTCTTTTCCACGGATTTTCGAATCCTCACACAAAAAAAAGTCTTCAAGATATCTTCTACACATACTAATAAAGGCAAAATGTACCTTTTATGGATTTCCTCTATAACTATGACTCTAATCTTAAATAGGAAAGTAGCCCTAAATTCCCTAGAAGTAACCTTAAAATCCCTAATAAGACTACTCTAGATCCCAAAGTCCCTCAAAGCGACCCCGATTTTCTCAATGTGACTACTACGGACCCTGAATTTGCTATACCAGATCCCAAAGTTATATATAAGTATCCCAATCTTCGGTGCAGGTAACTCGGAGGGCAGTAAAGTAGACTTAGACGGAAGAAAAACGTTCAAATCGCGTCATTACAGCTTTCAAGCGTTGATTGTAATGATTATTTAGTAAAGAGACCAGAATTCGCTAAGCAGAAGCTTATATAGAAGCTTCTTTGCGGAGTTTGTAGAAATAATAATATGGGTCAAAACAAAGTAGTTGTGAGTGGGAACCAAAGTGGCAGAAAATATTTCTGCCGATGCCCGGGTGGAAACTTTGAAATTTCCCAATTTCCCTAATTTGGAGAAAGGGAAGTGGCGGTAGCAGAGGCAGGAAGGATAGTAATTCCCCCCCCAGTGGGAAGCTCCGGTCCACATGAGCAAGTTTCAGACGGACGGTAATCGCCTTCACAAGCGTAACAGAACTGAAATACCGCATAACGGCAACAATAGATATCAGGTCCGTAATTTGAAACACAATATTCTACGTTATCCGGCTCGCAAGAAACGCAATCTAGCGGAGGGGTCTATCCGTATTATAAAGATATCAGCCGCTGCATTCGAGTTATCAAGCATTTATGCTGCACTTAAACTTACGCATATAGGCCAAGTAGCAGGTGGAGAGGGCGTAGTAGTAGTAGTAGTAGTAGTAGTAGTAGTAGTAGTAGTAGTAGTAGTAGTAGAGGGCTCTGGACTAATTGTAGAAGAAGTGGTAGAAGTAGTGCAGGTAGTGGACCAGGTGGCACCTGGTCCACTGGGGTTAGACATCGCAACACTGGCGAGAAGTCCACAGATTGGTAAGACGAAGCGCATCTTGGTGTGGGAGAAGTTGGTTTAATAAGGCTTGATAACTTTACAGTAAATTAGTAGTATGAGATAGATCTATTGAGAAAGAAAACAAGAAAGTATCCTTATATTTATATTTAGTCTTAAGAATACATAATTATAAAAATTTAATTAATAATGGTGTAGATTCTATGATTCCGATTAAATAACCGTTTTCAGTTATATAATGCTTGCTTTATAAGGTTATATTGTAGTAAAGTTAAATTAGCATTTTTTATGACTTCGGCTTTGAAGTTTAAACATCCAGCAGCGGTCCACATGTGCAATTTTCTCTACTCGTGTAATCTGGACATAAGAAACAAAACTCGAGTAGCTGATACTCACAACACCAGGATGAAAGCTCCGTTGCACAATATTCTGCGTTACTAAGCGAGCAATCTCCGCAAGGTGAAGGAGGGGTCTATCCGTATTATAAAGACATCAGCCGCTGCACTCGAGCTATTAAGCATTTATGCTGCACTTAAACTTACGCAAGCATCAGTCGGGGTGGGCTCTGGAGTAGTAGTAGAAGAAGTGGTAGAAGTAGTGCAGGTAGTGGACCAGGAAGGGGTAGACATCGCAACACCGGCGAGAAGTCCACAGATTGGTAAGGCGAAGCGCATTCTCGTGCTGATGTGGGAGATGGTTTAATAATGCTCGATAACTATAAAGTGGTAGTATGAGATAAATCTAATGAGAAAGAAAATAAGAAAGCATCCTTATATTTATATTTAGTCTTGAGAGTAATTACAACATATTTAGTTAATAATGATGTAGATACTATAAATCCGATTAAATAACCGTTTTCAGTTACATAACGAGCGCTTTATGAGGTTACATTGTAGTAAAGTTCAATTAGTCTTTTATATGACTTCGGCTTTGAAGTTTGAATTAGCCTTTTTTTATGACTTCAGCTTTAAGTTTAAATTTATCGAGTGCCTATAGCTATCGTTCAAAATTAAACGCTAAGAATCTATGATGAATTAAATGTTCTAGATTTTTTATTCGGCCGATTTGAATAGGCCCTTACAGATAATTTGCCTCTAGACGCAGGTCCACAGTGATTAAAACAAGTTTATAATTGCCTAGAATGCTCTCGAAGAGGTAGTGTGATCCGAGTAGGAGTGCATGTTTTATTTATTAGTCTAGGACCTCTCTTAAGTATAGAGGATTCGCTTATGTCCGGCCGGGCCCCAGAGGGTATAGCCGCATAACTATAGCCCCACACTTAGTCATCATCCCGTTATCACAGTAGGCCTAGGCTACACTGGCTTAAGGGCGCCTCCGGAAGAGTCCGCGCCGCGTTCGCCCACATCGATATCGGTGAGACTCCTGTGGATCACCATTCGATCTTCATGAGCACCAATCCCAAGTGTGCACATGTCCACCACTGCTCTTTTGAAGTCAATGACTATGATACCCAGCAGCTGGGACATCAATGGCTGGCTAAGAAAGGATACTCATCTATGTGGGGAGTCGGTCGCCACGTTCTTGGGTCGCAGATTTTCGACTATTGGTGGGATACTACGGGAAATATGGTTGAGCATTACGCTGATGGAGATTTGGTGAATTACCAGACTCAAATAGGTTATGTACAAGCTGGGAACGAGTCTCTACTGTAGCTGTATTGGGACCAGAGGTTCCTGCTGAGTTTATGGCGTAAATCATTTGATTTGAACATTTCACTTTACAAAAGACCGAGAAACAGAGTCTTTGTCAACGTAAGACGTAAAGTCAATATAGAAAGGGGTTTTTTGCAGGAATATAGCGCACAACTATATGTGGATACTGAGAGAAAGAGCCATCAAAAGCAACCCAAACACTCTGTCCAGACCTTGGTATTCTCCTTCTTTCAACTCCTTGACAGCTAAATACTATGTTAGAAAACTTCAATCCAGCAATTGGATTACACTTATATTTTGAAACACGAATTCGGAATTCTTCGTATGGATAAGAAATTCTTATCGCGCACTGTTCTGCGACTGGGTTACCCCTAGTGCTACGGTGAATCGATGGGGGTGGATGCTGAGAGCCTTTGACTACGAAAGCTTCAGTTCCACACTGGAAACTGCAAAGAGTTTGCCAAAAAGTAAGGGGCTTGGGGCCCTTGCGTGATTGTACGAAAGCAATCAATATTAGATACTCCGTATAATATACTGTTCCTGTTACACAAGTTCTGGTGGAGCTTATTGCCCTATTTCTCGTTAAACTCGTATGCCGGCGTTCAAGTTTCTCATAGCTATTTTCAACCACAAAACAGAGATTAATAGAAAGGAAAGAGAACATCGCTGATCTATGGGCCTGGGAGAGCAAGGGTCACATGATGGAGCACAACATGCATCAAAGATCCCACATGCACCACGTGGAAACTTCGCCTTAAAGTCGCGGTAAATTAAGTGTTTACTCGTACACGCGTTGGCCCCGCATTCTGACCTTCACCACCGAGGTAAATCATGTTACTTGCGACAACAGTGGGCCAAGCTATATAGTTTTGTATTTTACCTCTGAGTTATTTTGACGAGAGATTCAGGTTTTCAGTATGACGGATCAGGTAGAGTCTACAGAGGTTTTGATTGTTGGATGCGGCCCTACAGGGGCAATGATGTCCGGCTATCTGGGCCAACTCGGAGTATCCAATATCGTGATCGAGAAAGAGTCAGGCATCAACACCGACCCTCGTGGGATTGCTCTCGATGATGACGGAATTCGACTGGTTCAGGGCCTCGGGCTGTACGAACATATCTTTACTGAGATCGGTTCCAGTGAGAACACATCCAGTCTGCCTCAGGTGTGTATGAAAGATTTAGCTCACGAATATCGACAGGCGTCTCAAAAGTCCGATTTGTTAGTGGTACCCATCACAATCTAAACGCGAACCCATTTCTTGTTTTTGATACAGGTTCGGTGAGTTCCACATCTTCGAAACCCCAGTCTCTGCCACAGTGCGACTAAATATTCAAGATCGAGGGACATACGAGCCATGTTGGCATTCTCGGTCATAAGCAACCAATACTCGAAAAGTATCTTAGAACGGCGGTTGATAAAGCAGAAACCAGCGAATTGAGAAACAACTGCACCCTGACGTCGATATCAGAAGATGCAGACTGGATTTACGCGACATACAACGAGTCCGGCACGCAGAGAAAAATTCGTGCCAAGTTCTTAGCCGCAGCAGATGGGAAGACCGGCTTCACTCGTAAGAACTATCTGGAGCCCAAAGGTATCCGACTAGACTGGGCTGAGCAGTATGTACAAGCTGAAATGGAGAAGAAAGGTACTTACCAGAGAGTAGGACCAAATATCAGGAGACTTGGGTTGCGCTGAACTGGAAAATGTCTCTACCCTCGGAGAAGATGCATCCCAATTTTCCCCTGTGGAAACTAGGGTACACCCCTCAGCAGGTCTATGATCTTTTTTTCCCGGAAGATTTTCGTTTCCTATGTAATCCAGAACGACCAGCTGTCTGTGGTCGATTTGGTCGGCCCGAGGACCGGCTTTGGAGATTCGAATTTGTCGTTTCGCGCGACGAAGACGGGATAGAAATGGCAAAGCCTGCAAGGATTCGCCAGCTCGTGCATCCATACTTGAAACACGAAGGAAGTCGTTACGGGTCAGTAACTCTCCTTTCCTGAGAACCCAAACTACTAAAATCCAAGCACAGGCTTAAAGAGGATGTTTCGTTTCCTGAAGATTGCATTGAAGTCCTCCGCTCTCGCCCATTTAATTTTTCCGCGAGAAGCTGCAATAAGTGGGCACTTGGCCGTGTGATTCTATGCGGCGATGCAGCCCATGTCTTCCCACCATGTATGTTATTCTACCCAAGTCAGAGATGCAAACTAACCATGACTTAGTCGGAGGACAAGGAATAGTATCTGGATTTCGAGATGCTATCTCTCTTGCATGGCGTCTCGCCATAGCATGCTCACCAGGATCCAAGGACCATGCCCGTCTTTTCGAAGGCTGGTACCTAGAAAGAAAGCAGCAACTCGATGAATCACTCGCGAAAACCGTCAGAAACGGCGATATGGTCAACGGGAAAAATTCGATTCAAATCTTCCTCCGCGATTGGGGGTTATGGGCACTCCAGCTACTTCCCTCTTGGAAACATTGGATTGAACGAGGTCCTCGCAGTGATGGTCCTACTCGGTATAGGCACTACCCAGGTATGCCTATGCATTTCATGCCAGATCTTGGAGGAGGGGAGTACTTCCCACAGACATTTTGTATTGGATTCCAGCAGGATGCAATGGTACATTTCACCGACGATGTCATCTTTGGGGGTAAGACGAAAACGTTTCAAATTGTGGTTCTACTGAGCGATCCGCATGAGCTAGATGCGGCAATTTGCGACTTGAACGGGATAGATCGATTCAGTGACCTGCTGTCACAAGATGAAGCTACTTTTTTTGTTCCCCGCAGCCAGTGTGCCGGAATAGATCAATCCGAGCACCGGTTGTTTCGGACAGCAAGCGGTGATGAGTTTGGACAATCTTCTTTGTGTGCCTGTCGCCCCCATCCCTATGGCTATGATGAAACGCTCATTTGGAAGAGTGTTTCATATAAACGATATGTTATTTTGAGATATGATCGATTTGTTTTTGCGAGTTGTAATACGAGGACCGAGTTGGAGAAGGCAGCCACGCAAATGACCCTGGTGTTCTGAAGCGGCAAATTACACATCACAACTTCTCATTTTCAATCATCTTCTCTATATCTTCCAAAATGTGGCGGTAAATAGCGGCTTTGAGTTATATTTTGGATTTGGGCAGTATATTTGAACTTTACTCGCTGTACGAGTATGTAAGACCGTAATATTGCTCAGACTTGATCAAATTCATTATCCGCTCAGCACCATCTTGATACTATATCGCTATAACTTTCTAGATATCTGCCTCTTAGTAGGTATTTAGTTATATACACAAGTTAGTACCATAAATAGACACCCAGGTAGGTACTCAAGCAGGTATACTAAGTAGGTCGAGTAGGCACTCAAGAAGACACTTTAGTAGATACTGTTTTGATGTATAGCGTATTGACTTGAATATTATAGTCGGTGATCAAGACAGTAAGCCAAATTATATCCCTTCCAGAGTTCTGAGGCAGCTATTTACGGGCACACCAGACTCGTTACTTAAGTCTCATAGATCCCACAGAGAGTGGGGCTTATCTTCCTGAATCGGTCTTACCCCGACTTCCAAGCTTGGCGTTAGGCCGAGGTAAACTGCAACCTCGCTGGAACGTTGATAAACCCACATCTCTTTTTTCTTTCCTTTGAGCTTCTGCTGTCGAAAATCAACTTCTTTCAACAGTAAAACCTTAACAATGGCAATGTCCATGCCACGGAAACTATGGGAGCACCCAAACCCCGATTCAACAACGATGGGCCGGTTCCGGCGAGAGCTGGAACACTCAACCGGACAGCGCTTTAATGTGAGACTCCAATTACCAGCCGATAAAACTCGATATCTAACGTATAATGAAAATGATAAGGGATTCTATGAAATGTACCTGTATTCCATTCAGAATCGCACAAAGTTCTGGGCCTTTTGCTGGAAGTATTTCCAGATTATCCACGAAGGAGCCTACTCGCAGATCGTGGATGAGTCCGCGCGCATGGACAGTATTCCAGAGTGGTTCACTGGTGTCAAGCTCAATTTTGCCGAAAATATGCTCTTCTCCAGCAATGGGACCACAATCGGAAAAGAAGACCACAAAGTTGCAGTCACCGAGGTGCGAGAGGGTGCTAACAAAGATGCCATTCATTTGACCTGGGGAGAATTGCGAAAGAGATCTGGAGCTTTGATCCAAGCGATGAAGGCCAATGGGGTCGTGCGTGGCGATCGAATCGCGGTTTGTTCGGCGAACAGTATCGACACATTGCTGGTTTTCGTGGCGACCACGGCTCTCGGAGCAATTTTTTCATCTAGCTCCACTGATATGGGTGTCAAGGGAGTTTTGGATAGACTGTTGCAAATTAAGCCGCGATTTCTGTTCATGGATGACTATGCCGTTTATAACGGGAAGACGATTGACCTTCGGGACAAGATGAAGGACATTGTTCAAGGAATGAGTTCTGTGTCGGAGTTCCAGGGAGTGGTTTCTCAACCACGATTCCCCGAGAAACCAGCGAATATACGCTCCATTCCGAGAGCTTGTACTCTGGCAGAATACCTGGAAAAAGCAGCTGGAAACGATAGTCTTGAATTCGAGCGCATTCCCTTTCGGGATCCGTTTCTGGTGGTTTACTCATCTGGCACAACAGGACAACCAAAGTGCATTGTTCATTCGGTTGGAGGTGTTCTAATAAACGCCCACAAAGAAGGCGGCTTGCATATGGAGCTTGCATCGGATAGCGTTGTGCTACAGTATACGACAACTGGGTGGATCATGTATCTCACTGCGATGCAAACGCTCCTGTTCGGCAGCCGAGTCGTACTCTACGATGGCAGTCCATTTGTGCCGGACGCTAGAGCATTAGTGGATTTGGCAGCTCAAGAAAGGTGAGTTCATATCAAAGTCGATCGAACATGGAGCTAATTAACCAGGGTCACACATTTGGGCATCTCCCCACGCTGGTTACAGGAGCTGGAGCTAGCCCAGCTCAAACCCCGTGAGCTGGTAGATCTCAGCTCCCTTCGCGTGGTGACCAGTACCGGCATGGTGCTTCGAGATGCATTGTTCGAGTGGTTCTACGATCATGGATTTCCATCGCATGTTCGCTTAAATAATATCTCAGGAGGCACAGACATCGCCGGGTGTTTCGGCTGTGGAAATCCACTTGTGCCGGTATACGTTGGAGGGTGTGCGGGTTTCAGCTTAGGAGTGCCAGTGGAGGTATACGATTCAACCATCGAAGGAGACGGCGTGAAGGGGATACCAGCAATCAATGGAGAGCCAGGCGACTTGGTGGCCACATCTGCATTCCCTAATATGCCTACGCAGTTCTGGGGAGATCAAGGGGGCAAAAAGTATCACGACGCTTATTTTGGGAGGTTTGATAATGTCTGGACCCACGGCGATTTCGTATCGATCCACCAAGTCACCAAGCAACTTACCTTCCACGGCCGCTCTGACGGGGTCCTCAACCCATCTGGAGTTAGATTTGGCTCTGCGGAGATTTATAGAGTGATTGAAGGCTTTTTCTCAAACGAGATAGTCGATTCCATCTGTGTGGGACAGCGGCGACCAACCGACAGCGATGAACGGGTGATGCTCTTCCTGCTAATGAAGCCCGGGTTTCCCTTCACAGCCGACTTGGTGAATCGAGTTAAAAAGGCGATCCGAACCGAGCTCAGCGCGCGCCATGTGCCGGCTTTTATTTTCGAGACTCCCGAGATCCCGGTAAGTTTTTCTTTTTTGTCAACTCGGATAACAAAGGCGGGACTGATCGAGTCAGACTACGGTCAACCTAAAGAAAGTGGAGCTACCAGTGAAGCAAATCGTATCAGGCAAGCGGATTCAAGCCTCTGGGACACTCCTCAATCCAGGAAGCTTGGATTATTACTATCGATTCGCTGAACGCCAAAGCAAGCTATAATCGAGTAAGCTAGCCAGCGCATCCGTATTTATTTTGATCAACACCGCCACTTGCTAAACCTTGGGTGCAGCTATGGAGACCCACATGGATGGAGACGTGGCGCCAATTATTGATAATCGCGAGGATAGTGAGGGGTAGATCGGATGTATCGGGACGAAGCTGGCAGCAGTGCCAAGCTTTTGTTCAAAGCTTGGTAGAATAACAATGAAAAACAATCAAATCAGATGTTCGAGTGCGTAGTCATGGTCGTTCATTGGATTGTTATGCGCTGATCCATATTAGATGAAACAAGTCCGAGGGAGAGAAAAAAGGGGAAGAATAATGGGATTAGAGGGAGAGTGGAGAGCTGAGAGGTGAGACTCACAGATACGTCACTGGATCCCGTCCCCTCCCAAACCAAATAAAGTAAACTTCCGAATTTCTTGCTTCTCCTCACTTTTTCATCTTCACATATTTCTAAATTTCATTCAAAATGGTTCATCTAGCTACTGTGAGCAAGGACAATGAGGTCCGTCAGCCCCGTGCAGCCTTCGATTCCATCGATGCCCTGAATGACAATGTCTACGGATCATCATTCAGCGTGGATCACATGTCCCAGCATGAGATGCCCGAGCGGGAGATGCCTCGTCAGGTCGCTGCTCGCTTGATCAAGGATGAGCTGAGCCTGGATGGTAACCCCAAGCTCAAGTAGGTTTCCTTTGTTTTAATTGACGAGCAACTGCTAATCCACTACAAGCTTGGCCTCTTTCGTGACCACCTACATGGTATGATGAACCCAGTGACTTCAAATTAGAAAACAAAGAAACTGGCTAACGGATCCGTCATATAGGAAGAGGAGATTGAGGAGATCATGACCGACGCCTTCAGCAAGAACTTCATCGATTACGAGGAGTACCCCCACTCCGCAGAGATCCAGAACCGCTGTGTCAACATGATTGCCCGTCTGTACAACTGTCCCACTGACCCTAAGGGTGAGAATGCCATGGGTACCTCTACAATTGGCTCCTCCGAGGCGATCATGCTGGGCACGCTCGCTATGAAGAAGCGCTGGCAGAACAAGCGCAAGGCTGAGGGCAAGGACTACTCCCGGCCCAACATTGTCATGAGCAGTGCTGTTCAGGTTTGCTGGGAGAAGGCTGCTCGGGTAAGCTCGAATGACACCCGGGCCATTGTACGAGAGAACGTGAACTGACTTGATGATAGTACTTCGATGTCGAGGAGAAGTATGTCTACTGTACCAAAGACCGCTACGTTATCGACCCCAAGGCCGCCGTTGACTTGGTGGACGAGAACACCATTGGTATCTGTGCCATCATCGGAACTACCTACACCGGTGAGTACGAAGATGTCAAGGGTATCAACGACCTTCTCGTGGAGCGCGGCATTGACTGCCCCATCCACGTCGATGCTGCCAGCGGTGGCTTCGTCGCTCCCTTCGTCGTTCCGGAGCTGGAGTGGGATTTCCGTCTGGAGAAGGTCATCTCCATCAACGTTTCCGGTCACAAGTACGGCCTGGTCTACCCCGGTGTCGGTTGGGTCATCTGGCGCTCTCCCGAGTACCTGCCCCAGGAGCTTGTGTTCAACATCAACTACCTCGGTGCCGACCAGGCCAGTTTCACCCTAAACTTCTCCAAGGGAGCCGCCCAGGTCATTGGACAGTACTACCAGCTGATTCGTTTGGGCAAGCACGGTTTCCGTGCCATCATGACCAACCTGACCCGGATTGCCGACTACATGAGCAGCGAGTTGCAGAAGATGGGCATGATCATAATGAGCCAGGGTAAGGGCACTGGTCTGCCCTTGGTGGCATTCCGTCTGCCTGACAACAAGGATCGCGTGTATGACGAGTTCGCTATTGCCCATCAGCTCCGTGAGCGTGGCTGGATCGTTCCCGCCTACACCATGGCTCCTCACAGTGAGAAGTTGAAGCTCATGCGCGTTGTCGTCCGCGAGGACTTCAGCATGAACCGCTGCGACAGCCTCTTGATTGATTTCAAGTTGGCTATTCAGACCCTTGAGGACATGGATCAGGCCATGATGACCAAGTACAAGGCGTGAGTTCTGATTTGGTTCTCTCTTAACTCTACCTCACTAACACCTTTCTAGACACATGGTGAGCCACCGTGCTCACCCGCGCCACAAGAAGACTCACCAGGCTTACCACGATGAGAAGCACTCGCTTCAGGGTAAGGACGGCAAGTCACACGTTGTGTGCTAAGTTTTCCAGTCGTCTGAGTTTTGGTATCTTTTCTACTGCAAATGTTTCGGTTTGACTGTACTGCTGGGATCAATTCAGTTCGTTCCGCAGTGCAAAGGAATTTTCCGACCCTGGAGGTTGTCGTCCACCATTGTATGTATTTAACAAGAAATATCTATTACCGATGAATACCTAGGAAATCCGTAAAGGAACCTAAACTGTAAACAGATTCAAATCATCCGAGTCCAATTGATAAATCTCGCGATAAGACTATAGTGGGTCTCATATAACGCTAAACCATATTAGGCCGGAGACATAATTTTGATGCGCATCATGATTCAAAGCAAACATTCAGACTCAGGTTCATCACCAACTTCAGCGATAAACGAACGCGCTTGACGCACAGTGGATATTATCACAACCACAAGATTCGAATTACACCAACCCAACAGCCAGACCATCAACAGAAAATGAATCCCTCAATACCGGGTCTCGACATGGCCTCCTTCCACCCAGAAACCATGCAAGCCTGGATTTACACCACCACAACGGGCGGGCTAGAAAAAAACCTCCACCTAGACGCATCCGCTCGCGTCCCACCCGCTCCGCACGGCAACGAAATCCTAGTGAAAGTCCTCACCGCATCTCTAAACCCAGCAGATTATAAAGTGCCGGAACTAGGATTCCCCGTTCGCATGTTGATGATTGGCACGCCTGCAACGCCAGGTATGGATTTCTGCGGACGCATAGTTAGTACCGGACCGCTTGCGAATCATCTTAAAGAGGGGACGCTTGTGTACGGGTTTGCGGGACGGCCGGTGCAGTTCGGGTCGTTGGCGGAATATATGGTTGTTGGTGCTGATAAGATCTGCGTTCTTCCTGATGGTGTTAAAGTTGATGAAGCTGCAGCTGTTGGTGCTGTGGGACAGACGGCTTATCAAAGTCTGGCGCATGTTAAGGCTGGGGAGAAAGTGTTGATTAATGGGGGATCTGGGGGGTGTGGAGTATTTGGGATTCAGATTGCGAAGGCGATGGGGTGTCATGTTACGACCACTTGCTCGACGAGGAATATGGAGTTGTGTTTGAGACTTGGGGCAGATGCGGTGATTAATTATACGGCTGAGAAGGACTTGATTGGGAAGCTTGCTGGGAATATGTTTGATCATGTGGTTGATAATGTTGGACTTCCGTCTGATATGTATTACCAGTGTCATCGATTTTTGAAGGAAGAGGGGACTTTTGTGCAGATTGGGGCTGTGTCGATGATGACCTTTATTAGCCGGATGTTTTGGCCGGCTTTTCTTGGTGGTGGGCAGAGAAAGTATGTGCCTATTACGACGGAGATTGATCTGAAGCGGTTAGGGCAGCTAGGGGAGTGGATTGCGGAGGGGACGATCAAGGTTCAACTGGATAGTGTGTTTGAATTCGGTGATGCAGTTAAGGCATTTGAGAAGCTTCGATCGGGACGAGCGAGGGGGAAGATTGTGGTACATGTTAGTGATCCAGATGCGAGGAACATGGAGTCATTTGGAATCGGACTGTGATATTAATAAAGCTATAAACTTCATATGACTTGCCCATTCTTGAGTACCAAAAAGTACTACATATCCCTTACATGTACTCTAGATCTTCGGATTATTTCGATCTATGGCAACTCCAATGTTTGTTTATTTCTATTGATGGCATGATCATGGTACATCTGGTCACTCTTTCGGCCCCATACCTAACATTTGAACTTCAAGCTGCTTTCTTTGTTCCATTCTATCCTCATTCCACCCCCTTGGCGCCTTTGACGACGTTTATATATAGAAAGTTCTCTTCCCGCCAATCATTTCCCGCCGATCCCTCTCCACCTGCCCTTTCTTCCCACCCCCTCATTGCGAAGAGGGTCATCGTGTCTTGCCATCAGATCAAGGATGCCCCTATTCAAGAAATCCAAGGCGCCCGCAAATCAGTCTGCTAGTCGTTTTCCCGCTCGCTCTGTTGAGCATCTGGTTAACCCCACAGCTCCACCGGACAGCTACGTGGACCACACTTCAGATCACCGAGCCAACGAGGATTCCTCTAATTCACAATCAACCCAACCCGACATTACTCAACCATCATTACGCCGTGCCCAATCTCTACGTCAAAACCAACAACTACCAAAGCAAAAACCACGCGCCCTTATCCCGGAAGACTCCCAACGTCGCATAGGTCTGTTTGGGCGGCCAAACTCCGGCCTTATTGATCGCAATTCCTCCTCCATCAAAGGGATCAGACAGGTCTCACAACCCCTCTCCCAGCCAAGCTCACCCCGACACGCCGAACACCAGAACATCTACAAAGACGAATCACCAACAGATCCGCCCACTTACGAACCGCGGTCGACATCTCTAGCGTACCAACATCAACACCTTCAACACTCCCAGCGATCCCTCCACCAATCCCACCCTTCCGTCGGTAGCGATATCCAGGAGTGGTCGCAGCAGTCCGTGGAATCACAACAGGGTCAGCTACTCATTCCCCCAGGGCTCGAACGCTCCGGCGCCGACCCCACGTTGGTCCAGCAGTACGGCCGACCGTCACCAACCGAGCGCACCCCGGATTCTCCTCGCTACCTCCCCGACCACGGCCATCGGGGCTCGACATTGTCTCGCCCAGAGCACGATCTGGTGTTAAATACTTCCCGGCCCCCTTCCCGACAGACTTACGAGTCTCTCTCCCCAAGTCGTCACCAGAATCCTGACGCCATGCAACAGGCCTCCGCGCAAGCGATACCAGGCCAGACCGATCGATTGGGGCAAGAGCGTAGAGGGAGCACCGCCCAGAATATGCCGGCGGAAAATAGCCGGAACACCCCATCTGGGCCACGACGAGATGATCTAGAGAACTTGGATATTCGGGCATTAATTCAAAAGCATGATGAACTACGTAAGTTTCCCGTCACCGAGCTTCGGAAGGTTACTAACAGATTGCAGAGAGCAAATACTCCAAGGTCAAGCGTTACTATTTTGAGAAAGAGGCACAGGTGCAGCATCTCCAGAACACCGTCGCACACCAACGAATGGCCGTTTCTCGTACGGTGCTCGATGACAATGAATATACAAACCGATTCCAGCGACTCGACGGGGCCATCAAGGACCTAGCGTTCTCCGTTCGTAAGGACTGGCGGGTCGTTCCCCAATGGCTGCATGGACTGGTAACGGACGACGCGGTGACGGTGGGAACAAAGGAAATGATGGCGCTGGGACGTGCAGTCGTTAGTCGCTGGTTGATGAAGGAGGTATTCGAACAGCACTTCCATCCGGGGCTGGAACCTGGTCTGAGTATGCAATTGAAGAAGATCGAGATGAATCTCCGCCGACAGCAGATGCGACCAGTGACCGACGAGGACCGTGAAAACGCCATTGCCAAACTCTCCAACTGGCGTCGCACTACCTTCGATGGACTTGGTGATTTACTGGCAGACTCCACCGCCCAAGACCACCGTGCTGAGCTGATCGAGCATTTGACCGTGGAGCTGGCCACCTTTCTCAGCACACAGCTGCAAGACCAGGCGCTTCCAGGACTGGAGGCCGGTGTGCGAATGATCATCGAAAACACAATCAACATCATTGAAAAGATCCCATTGGAAGCCCGTGATGTCTGCGTCGAGTACTTCCCACCCAACATTTCCTTCCACGATAACTACATGAAAGTGGAAGGTCCACTACCACCACTCACGCAACAACCCCCTCCACCAGCAGACCAAGAAGTGGACGACGAAGGCGATTCCTCGCCCGCCTCAACCTCCACCGGAACTAATGCCGACGGAACATGCCCCGCCCCACGCGAACCTAGAAGACGATCCGTCTTCGGCGCCTTAATGGGCCGTCGACCTGCCAACGACCCACCCTCTCGCCCAGCAGGAGACAAGACAGAACAAGCCGAGCCTTCTCGCATCCGCTTCGCCTCATTCCTCACCGTCGAAGTACGCGGCAAGGGACCCGCTACAGTCCTGATCAAAGCCCCCGTATGGCTGATCGAGTAATGCAGCGAGTTACATACATGACCGAGCGTTGTATATAATTACAAGTGCCAGTGGCATTGATGACCATGATTGATGCATGATATCCCATCGAGTTTCGTTTTGGCGGTTGTTTGATCTGGGAATGAAGTCTCTCTTGAAACGGATTTATTGCTGGCAATCTTTTATTACATAGGGATAATCTGAATAGAGGATTTTTTGACAAAGTTCAGTGATCTGACATGTTCTCTAGCGTGCCAGAAAGAGACAAACCCCTAGCTTTACTAGTGACGAATTTACGTAAAAGTCAGGACCCCCGCTCAATATTGGATAGCCTGTTTCGCTATTGAGGTTGTATAGTACTATTGAGTGGACCCTCTATGCCAAGTAGATTGTGGGTCAAGATGCACATTGGAAGTTGCGGTGTCCTTGCAGGAATGACATCACTAATACGCTGCTACTGAATAGTGATACTCAATCGAGTATCGACTACGGATAATCCCGTTGACTGTATACTTCGTGAACTTAATCCTCACGGGATTGTAATACTTGAATAGGTACTCCGTGCAAACTTGACAGAATAATTCAATCAGCAAGATTCAAATACTCTACACAGATATCAACGTAGTGCTTCTCCTACATCATGTCCTTATTTTCTTGATCCTACCTATTCACAATTTTATTTTCACTGCCTTGCCAGGTCAAGATACTACATGTACTTACAGGGAATCCATATTTCCTACCACGGTACAACCTTCAAATAACGAAACCTTATCATAGATCAACAAATCATATAAAAATCATATATTCAAATTTCCAGTCTGGTGTTATCTACCCAAGGCACCAACATTGAATACCAGATACAAACCCGGGATAAAAACAATATATACACGTGCCAGAACCAAACCTACAGGCTTTTAAACAAGCAACAGCAGATGCAAATTGTTCAGAGAATCGAATGAATTGACAGAAACGAAAATAGTTCCCGGGTATAGCGCCTCGCTGATGAAATGAAAACAAACTCCGTAAAGTCAAGGCCAAGTAGATGAAAAAAATTTCAGATGCTGAAGGGCAGATGGAAAGAAACCGCAAATCGCAAATCGCAATCATGCTGGGATGGAAAATATGTTCAAAGCCAGTTCAAACGGTAAGACCGTTCTCGTTGGCTGCCTGTTGCAGAACGCGTGGCCAGCGCGAGATAAGCTCGACGTCATCCAGGATACCCTTGCCCTGGTTACGCACATATTGAGTACTAGGGTCGACACGTGCTTCCCAGTCCCAGCTCTGAGTCTTGCCTTGGATCAAAGCGGAGTAGACCAGACGGCGACGGCGCTGCGAAGTTAGGACATCCTGGCGGACCTTCTCCAGGTCCCAGCGCGTGTGGATTTCTTCGTTGAAGTAGGCCAGGAGGGTAGCGGGGTCGGAGGTTTCTGGTAGAGCCTGGAACTTGGCTGGGCTGGGGGTGCGTGGAGGTGTCGGGGTAGGGAAGGGGTAGGCGTTGGCGTTTCCGGCTCGCTGGGGGATGGGGGACACGCGAGGAGTCTCGCCTGGAGTTGGCAGGGGTGCAGGAACGGCTAGGGGGTTGTTGGATTTAACTGGGAGGGCACTGGTGATCGAGGGGATAGCTAGACCAGCGGCCAAGTTGATCTTCTCCTCCGGATCGGCGGCCACGTCGAAAAGCATGGGCGCGTCGATGGTGGAGTAGATGAACTTCCAGCGGCCACGACGGATCATGATCAGAGGGGCCTGGGTGCCTTCACCCATGTACTCGCCATACACGGTGTCGGTACGAGGGCCCTCGCCGCCAGTCAAGTATGGCATCAGGGAAACACCGTCAAGGGGCAATTCCTTGATAAGAGGTGCACCGACCAAGTCGGCGAATGTAGGGAGCAGGTCCATTGTCGACACATTCTGCGGGATGCGCTTGGGCTCGAACAGCTTTGGGGCGTAGAACAGCATTGGTACGCGGGCCGAGTTTTCAAACCAAGTCATCTTGTACCATAGACCGCGCTCGCCAAGCATATCACCGTGGTCACCAGTGAAACAGATAATAGTATTCTCATCCAAACCAGTGTTCTCCAAAACTTTCAGCAGTTTGCCAATCTGGGTGTCAACATATGTGCAGGCGGCATAGTAGGAGCGGCGAGCGGCGCGAATGCGGTCGTCCGGCATCTTCTTGCCCCAAAGGTCAATACACTTCAGCACACGCTGGGAATGAGCATCCTGCTGTTCGTCGGGGATGGCCCCATTCTTAGGCAGGGGAATTTCGACATCCTCGTATAAGTCCCAGAACTCCTTAGTCATGGCATATGGGTCGTGCGGGTGGGTCATTGACACCGTCAGACAGAAGGGCTGGTCAGTGCGCTGGCGCACGTGGTCATACAAGTACTGCTGCGACTTGTAAATTACCTCCTCGTCAAAGTCCAATTGGTTTGTGCGCACGACCGGGCCAGCGTCCATCACAGAAGCCATGTTGTGGTAGTAGTCCTGGCGAATTTCCTAGAAATTGTCAGTCTGCATTTTTCCCACCACGATAATCTCACAATTACTCACCGGCTCATCCCAGTTGACAGACCAACCATAATCACCAGGGTAAATATCGCTTGTCAGACGCTGCTCATAACCGTGCAGCTGGTCCGGCCCACAAAAGTGCATCTTTCCAGCCAGGGCCGTGTGGTAACCCTCTCGCCGCAAGTAGTGGGCGTAGGTCGGGGTATCCGCTGGCAGATCGGCAGCATTGTCATAGGCACCAATCCTCGAGGGCAGCTGGCCGCTGACCATAACGTAGCGAGACGGAGCGCACAGCGGTGAATTGCAGTAGGCCGAGTCAAACGTCACACCACCCGCCGACAGACGGTCCAAGTTAGGTGTTTTGATGGGCGAGTTCTTGTCATGCAAAGACAACAAGGGCGCGGCCATCTGGTCGGCCATGATGTAAAGGATGTTAGGCTTCTTCTGCCCCATGATGAAAGATGCTATTTCAATATGGTGGTAGAAAGCAGAACGAAGGTTTGGTAGAAGATGGGTTAAAAGAAAAAAAGGAAGCAGAACCAAGGTTGGGGAAGATGGGATTCATATAAGTTTCCAGAACTGGCACATGTGGGGAATCAGAAGAGACGGACAAAAAGTTTTTTTTTTTTTTGCCTTTCACCATGATTGATAAGAAGGCCCGAGCATTCATCACATTATAATGGCCAAGCGAATGGATTAGCAGTCAATACAATCGCGCTTGTAAGGACAATACATTGCCCACGGGGTTATACATCCCAAACCCACAAACCCGCAACCCACAGGGGGGCCGGTCCACTGGAGTCACCGCACAGCCAGACCGCCACAGAATAGCACAAGCAAAAGGCCCAGATCTTCCCCGATAAGTCCACAGTAGCGGCTGTACTACTGCATGGAAGATCAGGGGAATGATCCGGCACTGACGTACACTGTGGAAGGCGAGATGAAGGTGCAAGAATCGCAATCGATGGTGTGATTAATCCACTCCGTCTGTCCCGAAAGGTATGGATGATCACGAATAGTGGATCAACGACGGTATTGTATTGTATGACTTCGTAATCGTATTGGATTTTGGACTGGGTCATGTGGCTCCTTTCCTCTTCTACAGGAATCGGTGCCCAGCTCGAGAAGGCGAGTCCTGTCCAGTCACAATTGAGTCAGGCAAGTTGAAGTGCCGGGAAACTTTGCCACCAGTGTAACAAAGCCGATACGGCCCGGTGATTTGTAACATTCCGGAACCCATCCACTCCGTATTAACATAGAGCCATAAATTCCACTCGACGACAGCAGTTCCTATCGGAATCCGCTTGTTTTTTCACCGAGTCCACTCGACCCCGGAGTGGACAGCAAGCTTCGAACGCTACCGACATACCCTTGTAACTAACGCGGACGATCTCAGACAATCAAAGCAAAAAAAAAGTCTGGGCTCCACCGGAACTTTTTTCAACCAATCATCACCAAGTTGATGCCCCTGGTATTACCGAACTCAGTTAGCATAGATGCTTAGAGGCAGGAACTCCACTTGCTTATCTTGAGAACCAATTAAAATCAAACTGAAAACAGCACTTGGATGAGAAGTGAAGAACTGAAGGACCGGGGAAGGCGGAAGGGGGACAACAAGCGGTGTACAAACTACAGAACATGGACATGACCTCGCGTCCATTGCATTTACAGACATCAAACCCCCTGAAGGGATCAGCATTTTCTCCAAGTTTCATCCATGAGCAATCCCCCTTTTCAATCACGTCATGTGGCCAAATCCACGAATCGAACGATCCCCGGATTCAGCCCAAGTTGGTCACCGCCAGTTTGGCGGCTCTTCCGGTAAAGGCGGGCATGTAGTCTCCATATTAGACACGTTTACTGGTGGGACCGAATCACCCGATATAGAATGGTGCAAATTCAAAGACCAATGACGGTAGGCCTGTGGTATACATATCAAGTTTCTGCTAAGGCACATGCAGCATTCGAAACAAACTGAAGATGATCGATCATCTGTCACAAGCTGTGGTGAATCTTCGGAGCATTTTACATGCCACGAATGCCGTGCGGTATGCGATGCTAAGGATGATCCGGTTGTAGTGGGTTTAATCCTAGATTGCTCACCTGGAACAAGCAATGTTCTCCCGGTATCCTCGTATCCTCCCTTCTTTCCTACCATATTAGTCAAAAAGTCGAATAGCCCTCCAATATTTTCCAGTGAATTTAAAAGAAAGAAAAGGGCTAAGGATCTTGAAATCCAGAAAAGTCCATATACCCAATTGAGGTGAAGACTACTCCGTAGATGAGACGTTGATCGTAGAAAATGGGACACCAATGTTGCACCGGAACAGCTAGAAATTGGACTCGGGGATTTTGCAGCATTATGCTGACTTATTTTTGTAATTTTTGTTGAGAAATAATCTGATTAATCATGGTCCATGGATCTCATCCCATAATGACTCCAGCTGACATTTGCTTTGGGTCTCCGGTCCTTTTTTTGTGTTTTTTTTTGTTGAGAAATTATCTGATCTACCCTCGTCCATGAATCTCATCCCATTTTAATCCCAGTCAGATGTATTGTCGGGATTCACGACGCTCTCTGGCGGAGTCAGCGACCAATCCCCGTCATCCCGCGGCTCCTCTATGACTGGACGAGTCGGCCCGATCATCCTTTCCGCTGGCAAGTTTTTGGTGTACCAAAAAGCGAGATCGCGAATTGCCATCGCATCCTCGAGGCTGTCGTAGCGCCATTGACCCACCTGGATATCGCGGTTCAAGTGCTTCTTCGCGAGGTGCTTGAGGGTACGGTTTCTATCCGGGTTCGGGAGACGGGTCTCAAGCTCGCTGGTGTCGATGATTCGATCATGAACCAACCGAAGGGCAATCAAATCGGACTGTCCTTGGTGGCAGACGAGAAAGGCGTCTTTGTGCAAGGAATCCCAGAGCAGACTGCGAGCCGAGTCGCGGCCATCTAAGGTTCGACCGTCCTCATGCGCTTTGTTCAGCGTGGCCCAGGAAATGCAGCTGTTTTTGGTATCCAAATTTCGCATAGGATGCTTAGGCCATACCAAGTGGTCAAGGACGATGCGCCCATTGTAAAGGTCAACGGCGCTGATCCGAATCAACTCCTTCTCGCCCCAGTGGTTGATGCCGGTCTTGCAGCTGAGCACGACACCTTTCATAACACTGGGAAAGCACCAGATATCTGGAGTGGCGTTCAAGTACCATTCATTGCTGAGGAAGTCTTGATGACCAGTTCTGGTCTTCCAGTCCTGCCACCAATCATGAGATTGAGTCACATAGACATTGTGGACAATGTATCCCATCCACTGAGCATGATTTAGCTTCAAAAGACATCCCTTTGAATTCGAGTCTTTCTCGCAGCAGGTAAATATCTATTGACTATTAGTGTATTTCAAATCAATCAAAGACGTTTCACTGACATCACCGTGAATGTTGCCGGGATAGTACAGGCAAAGTGGAGCCTCGTTAGGTAGACACTTTGTTCCCATCTGGACCCCATGAGCCTTCTCCTCCTCGGTACGTGGGAGGTACCAGAAGGAAAGATTTCCATTTGGAGTAGTAATAATCTTACGCATGAAAGTTCCATGCTCGTTGGTAATGGTTTGGGTGTCGTTTTCGGCTCCAGGAGCAGGATCCGGGCCCTTGACATCCTTATCCTCGGCCACAATGACAACCTGAGGACCCTTTGGCGTAGGCTTTGATACTCTTTCCAGCCATTTCAGCTCTTGGAAGGTCCGTTTTCTGGCGGTCCCAAAGTCTTTCTTGAGAACTGTGATTGGATATCAGTAAATAAACCTATGACACGGTGAAAGGAAGGAATGAAAAACATACCTAGGCAGCGAGGGCAGCGGATCTTGTTCTTATTGAGCCAATTATCAAAAAAGTGACTCTCATAGTGGTGAACCTTTTTCAAGGATATTGGATCCAAGCTGAGGCCCCACATAAGATCATCCATTTCTTGAGTCTCTTCGACTTTCTCTAGGACCCGAGGAACACGTTGGTTGTTGAACAATGGATGATTCTGCTCATGGGGGGAGATATTCATGATGAATAGGATGAATCGCCAGAAGACGACTTGGAAATTTGAGGAAAGTCTGAGACGTTTGAAAGAGATCCAACGTATTGCGAACAATCAGTCAATGTGAGATCGAATTTTCGAGATTACTCCCTGATAGGATCAAGACTGGTCAATCTCCGACTAAACTCATCACGAAGTATCAACGTCACGCCTCAGCAGACATTGGAAAGGACCAGGGAAAGACTGACAGGTCAGAGCTGATGCTTTTGAACAAGAAGTGCAAGCAATAAGTCGGAATAGGAAGGGTTGGAGAAAGAGGTTTGAGAAAGAAGGGTCGTGAGAACAAGGTGCGGAAAGAAGCAGACAGAAACGGATTAAGTACGTAACAGTGATAAGTGAAGGAGAAGGGTGAAATAGAGTGAAGACGAGTGCAGAGGGTCAGAGTAGCTGAAAGAGATCGTCACATGGAAAGCGTTAGTTGAAGTTACGTGGGACTTTCGAGTATCAAACGAAAAGAAACGAAACGAGAAGTCTTATTGAGGAAGTTAAGAGTACACAATTAGCACCTGGGCAATGACCCATCGATATGCAAATGATTTCACCGACTAACAGCATAGTCGCACTCGCTTTGACTCAGGTTCAATAGACAAAGATAGGAAAATTATGAAAGGAGAGGTAGAAAGATCGACGAGATCTTCCTGCGTATGCTAATAATCAAAAGATGCACGAGCAGTATACGCCGTAGTGGTCAATTGGATCACCGATGCTTATCAAACAGATTACTTCGTTAGGCATGACTGGTTTCCAGTGTATTTGTGGAGAGTTTTAGTCAACCTTGATCGCGCTATAGACACGGCGGACAAAGGCGTATGCAGCCAGGAACCCGACAGTTCCAGTCAGCAAGAAATACACTGTACAGGCGAGGAAGCTGTAGCTGAAGAACAGCAAAGTGGACACAAATCCAGTGACATGCAGCTTGAACATATAGTACCAGATGCAATAGGCGAAGATCCAAAAGGCACTGCTGCCGCCCGTGAGGAAGCTCTGCCACCACCAGTGGTAGTTCTTTGAAGGCGGTGAGTTAGCGAGAGTTGTATATTCGGGCAGAATCGGGGACTTACCTCGGAGCAGAGTTGATTATATGTTGCAATGACAGTCACTTCGATGACAGTGACTATAAGCACTGCAGATACCGCACTCAGAAAGCCAAACACATAGTAGTAGCCACTCTTATCCTGCCACAGATTCTTGAATACAAATAGCAATTCAATGAAGAGGACAGCAAATGGGATCAGTCCCGTCAACATCGGGCCAGCAGGGCCACTCAAGTACCATGGCTGGGGTGGCACTTGGCGAGCGATGGCATTGGTCTTCAGAGGGTGCTCCCAGGGCTTCGCTCGCACATATCCAACCCAGCTACCAAGGTAGACAAGAGGAACTTGGATGAGCAGCCAAAGAGCCAGCAGGCCAATCAAGGTGCCGAATGGGATCGCTGTGCTGGAAGCCTGGGTCCAGACGAACAAGTTCAAGATTAAGACAAGGAAAAAGGTCAGTCCGGGGAAAAGCAACGCCGTCTGGAAAGAAGTCAGTTCAATATTCATGTAACATCACGGTTAGATCACCCACAATCAACGTATTCTTTCGCCATGCAGTTCCACTGAAGGTCTTATAAAGTCTCCCGGAGAAATAACCAGAGAACAAGCCGGCAAACACAAACAGACCCATGCCGACGCTGACGAATCCACCGCGGAAACTAGGATTCAAGATTCCCAGGCAGCTCAACAAAAGCAAGCCAGTTGCCATGAACAACAACTGCATACCAGATCCAACCAGGGGCGCCAAAAGGCCACTGTACGCTGGGATTCGGAAAACATCGCCATGAAGAAGCTTCCAGCCGCTAGTATCCTCGGCAGGTTCGTCGTCAGAGGACATGTCCGCGTCGTTTTCGACGTCAGCATTGTCCAGTAGTCCTTCCTTTTTCTCTCTCGAACGCCTACGAGGACCCTTGGGCTTCTCCATGGCTCCATCGCCACGGCCCTTGATGTCGCCTTGCACGGTGCGGCTCCAGATCACGAACACAGTCGCACCGAGTACAGTGGAGATAATCAAGGAGTTAACAATCGCCAACCAGTGAGTCATTGAGCCTTCCTCCTGGTTAGTGAAGTATAAATCCCAACGGTTGGCCCAATCGATTGTCGGCTCCTCGCGAAAGTACACCGAGTAGGTGTATGGGATGCTCAAGGTAGACCCATCATCATCGTCATCATCATCCTCGGGGATGTAGGAGAGGCCGGCGTATTTCTCCTTCAACTTTGATTTGTCTGGAGCAATGTACAGACCAAGTCCATCATGCTCCTTGTGGATGTCCTTTGGACAAACTCCTTCCTTGCGGTCTGCTGCAGTAACACTCTTTGGATACACCTCGAATCCGTTAATCACCTTGCCTCCCTCCGGTGCGCTCCGCCAGCGGATGACGATTGTAAAGTGGTTATTGATGAAATAGCGGGAGCGACCGGTGGACGGGGAGATATCACGGTATCCCAGCTTGAACCCGGAGGCGTAGTATTTTCGGCTTCGGTCGACGGTCACGAAACTAGTTGCGCCAGGCAGATTGTCCACAATCCACTCGATCACATAGTTCTCCTTGATGAGGTTGCGAGCCCACTTAATATTGGAGCGACTAACCTCACGAGTGCAAAGTGTCTGGCATTCCACATCCTTGCCCATGGTGAGCTCAAAATCAGAGGTCATGATGCGATCACCGCGCAACACTTCACCCAGGTTCAGCGAAATGCTCTGGCCGGATCCAAATGGTGAACCGCCATGTGTCTTGCCACTTGGGGGACAGACGAAGGGGAGATCGAAGTAGGCATACTGGAGTTGTGTGTGGTCGGAGAATATCTTATTGACAAGGAGTGGGATCGGATCATTGTCATTGTACCGAGTTACTGAGTATCCTATGGAAGAAGCGCAAGGTCAGCACCGCGAATCCCTGCTATGTCGAAGAAGCTTACCAGGGATATAAAAAGCAGAGGCACAGGATACCACCGATAGCACCAGCAGCCAGACACCAAGGCGTGATACTCTGGAAGTCACCATGTTGATTGTGACGTTGCTATTCCTTGCTACTTAAGCAATGCGCAGCTCCTTGCCCTGCACTTCGGCCGTGCACGAGTTTGGAAGTGATCGCACGTCAGGAGCGCAGATCACAACGGCTAATCGGAGCGGATCCCTCGATCTTCGCCTAGCAAGAAGCGAATATAGGCTTAGCTGTGAAGTCACCCTCGGATGGTATATATGAGATTGCCAAGGAGGCGGGAGATGCTCGTTAGGGTGACGCTTGGCGGGCGCTGTCGTCTCAATTATCTCGGATCAAAACGACAAAGTGACTGACGGAATTGTGAAGAGTCAAAAATAATAACGAGTGTAATTGGCACCGAATGCCGCAGGTGCCAGCACAATGGAAATTTGGTGCTCGTCCAGAGAGGTCGAAAGGAGAAGCTCCGGAGATGACGATCTAGTTTATCCAGCGTGTCAAAAACATCGGATTATCTATTAGACCGGTAGTGAACCCTTAAAATTTCAAGTAACCAAACAGAATGACAAGGTAAATTGCATGGAATGTGCAGAGAATGAAGTAAATTAGATATGAAGTTCTAAAATGAAAATGTACCTATATATGCATGGGTGTTAAACCTTCCAAGGTTGGAAGGACCTGACGCATGCAGCCGGAGTATGTCTATAATATACAGGGAGGATCCACCATGTACTCGAGGTCCCCAATAAGTATCCACTTCTACCAGTTTAAAACCTTCAAATTTACAAATATCCAAACATCCATTCAATATGGATGTTTGAAGGTTCCACATGTGCAAGATTGTATCTCGGGAACTTATATAACATCTACCTAGATACCTAGACACAGTAGACACCTTGTGGCCAATAATACTCAAATGATGTTGAGAAAGAAGTTATTTATCTTCACAAAAATGACTCAAAGGATAATCAATTGTCACTACCTAGTAAACGCTGAGACCATCTGTCAGGTCAAGAGTGAACAATTAATAACCTGGAAACAAGATGTCCACTTCCAGAAGACAGCATGCAAAAGGGGAATGGGAAAGTCGTCAACTCGAAAGGCGGGTCGTTATTGAAAACAAATCGGGGCTATGGAATACACAAAATGGCCCCAGGAAACAATTGACAGAAAGGGATTCAAAAGGCAAGGTCTGACAGAATGCCACTTATGAAGGGTTGCTCAGAAGGTATTCCACAGCTCCTTGCACGCTACCACCAGCTCGTCGCAAAGCCTCAATGTTTCGCTCAAACTCAAAGAATCCCATGTCGTTCAATTGGCGAAGCTGGTCAGCGTATCGATCCTCAGGAGGACGATTGTCTGTGGGAGCAGGGGAGCCAAATCCACCGGCTCCAAACAATGACGCCATGGGGTTTACACCACCCTCTCCACCTTGTCCCCCCATCGCCTGCATCATTTGGGCCATGAAATTGGGATCACGTAGGAAAGGATTCTGTTGGGGATTGAACGGATTCACACCCGCACCAGCACCCGTACCCGCCTGGCCTTGGGCCTGACCTAAACCACCGAAGAGAGATGGGTTCAGTAACGCCGCAAATGGATTCTGTGCTTCTCCGGTAGTAGATCGGTCGGTCGGATTTTGTGTGCCTTCCGTAGCTTCGGTCTGGCCTGTTGTTCCGGTGGCAGTTGGTTGCGCTGGAGGGGCAAAGGGATTGGCTCCGGGATTGGCTCCGAAGAGACTAGCAAACGGGTTTCCAAGGCCCATTTGACCCATTGCGAACGGATTGGGTGGCGCTTGTTGCTGAGTATTCTGATTTCCCTCGGGGGTTGTGTTGGTCACACCTGGAGCGGGGAAGGCGCTTGCACCACCTGCATCGCCTCCCATTCCCATCGCCCGCTGCATTTGCATCATGTTGCGGAGGGAGCTAGGATCAGTCAACATGCGACGGAATTCTGGGCTCTGCATCATCTGTCGCACTCCAGGTCCCATATCCCGCAGCATGGGGTTCTGCTGAATCATCATGTCGATCATTTGGGGGTTTTGGAGGGCCTCATTGATGGTTGATTGGAATTGAGGGTTTTCGAGCATATTCAACATCGTTTCACTGTCAGGAGGTGGACCCATCTGTGATAAATAACAAAGTTAGTATGTTATAACTTGTAAATCACCGGTTTTCCACAAGTGATCGGGTTGTTGTATGATATATTAGGTCACTTACCCCACCATCAGGGCCAAACATCCCTGCGCCAGGAAGTTGAGCGAATCCAGCATACCGAGCTCCAGTCAATCCAGCCAGAGGGTTGTTGCCAGTGCCCGCAGCAAGATTGGTGGGTACGCCAGCCGCAGGCTGACTCGGGGCGGCGGCGGGGGTTGCAGTCGAGCTAGACTGGGCAGATGTGTTGGATCTTTGTTGATTGCTCGCAGCACTCTTAACCAAGTGAATAGTGTGTCCATCCTTGATGTTGTATGTCGCCAGGGTCTCGTTGTCCTTCAACACTCGGCCGGAGTAGATCAGGCGCTGGCGATCAGCGGGGGTATCGGCATATTCAGAGCTCGAGAGCTTCTCCTTCAACTCTGAGACGGGAGTGGAAAGAGGAAGTGTCAAGGAGTACTTGGCATCATTGGAGGATTTCACGGTAAAGGTGATAGGGCCATCTTCCGTAACGCTGGAGTCGGCCATGGTTGTGTAGGTGAGGGGAAGCTGAACCAGCACCGGGGAGATTAGTGAGGAGGATTTCACAGGACAGAAGATAAGCAATGTGAGAAGCTATGGTGAAAGTAATGTAAGCAATGGGAAGAAAACAGATAAGGGCGTGCTAAACCGGCCAGATTGTTGGCTTTGAGGTTGATCTAGTTACCTGGAGACCCGAACCATTACATAAGGGCGGTGATGGAGGAGAAGGCGGTCGAATCTGATGGTGCATATCACGTGATCCCGGCAAACAAGCTCCCACTGGAAATTTGCATTTTGCTCCTGCTGAACTTCCCGTTCTCTTGAACAACCACACGTTCATTCTTGTCAGAGTGGCTCCAACCACGGAGTCTTTTCTTTGCTAGTGACTCCACTAAGCAGATATGGGATTGATGTGATTTCTCCACATCCCTGGACTGCAATTGCCTATTTTTCACGCGTCTTTTCCCCTTTAGTGTCGGAGCTGCAAAGCTCTGCGAGCTAACTGCCCATCATGGCGACCACCTCGCATATGTTCATGTACTCCCTGACCATCCAACCTCCTACTGCAATCACACAGGCAGTGCTGGGCCAGTTTTCTGGAACTAAAGAGCAACAGGTCATCACGGCTTCTGGCTCTAAGCTCACTATCCATCGACCTGACCCAACCCTGGGCAAGGTTACCCCAATCTTTTCCCAAGATGTCTTTGGCATCATCCGCTCATTGGCAGTGTTTCGGCTGGCAGGCAGCAATAAAGGTATGTCGTTTAGCCCGACTCTTGCATTTACGAGTTCAACTTAGTGATTCTTGAAGCTTCCCGGGTAGCACGGTCCTGGTTTTTCGACCCGACCCCTTGAAGGGTGTGGGACCTGCCCTGGCCAGCAACATGAACGCTGTTAAACCCTATGAGCGGAACTGTGCTGAGTCATTTCCATTGCAGATTATCTGATCATCGGATCGGATTCGGGTCGTATTACCGTTGTTGAATATGTTCCCACCCAAAACCGCTTCAATCGGATCCATCTGGAAACATTTGGCAAGTCCGGAGTTCGCAGGGTCGTTCCGGGACAGTATCTGGCCGTGGACCCCAAGGGTCGTGCGTGTTTGATCGCCTCGGTGGAGAAGAATAAGCTGGTCTATGTTCTGAACCGCAACTCCCAGGCCGAACTCACAATCTCATCGCCCCTGGAAGCCCACAGACCCCAGACACTTGTGTTTGCTATGATCTCTTTGGATGTCGGTTATGATAACCCGGTATTCGCTGCCCTTGAGGTGGACTACTCAGAGGCCGATCAGGATCCCACTGGTGAAGCGTACAAGGAGATGGAAAAAGTCCTCGTCTACTATGAGCTAGATTTGGGTCTCAACCATGTGGTCCGCAAGTGGTCTGATCCAGTCGACCGCACCGCAAACATGTTGTTCCAAGTGCCCGGAGGCGCAGATGGACCCAGCGGTGTTTTAGTGTGTGCCGAGGACAACATCACGTACCGCCACTCCAATCAAGATGCATTCCGCGTGCCCATCCCGCGCCGCAGTGGCCCCACCGAGAATCCCGAACGCAAGCGAACCATTGTCTCGGGTGTGATGCACAAAATGCGTGGCGCATTCTTCTTCCTCCTTCAGACTGAGGATGGCGACGTTTTCAAGGTCACGATTGAGATGGCCGTGGATGAGAACGGTCAAGTGATTGGCGAAGTTTCAGGTCTTAAGATTAAGTTCTTTGACACTGTCCCAGTCGCCTCGAGTCTTCTCATCCTCAAGAGCGGTTTCCTCTATGTTGCAAGCGAGGCGGGCAACCATCATTTCTACCAATTTGAAAAACTTGGTGATGATGATGAAGAGGTTGAGTTCAGCAGTGATTCGTTCTCTGCGGATCCTTCTGCTCCATACGAACCTGTCTTCTTCCGTCCTCGTCCAGCAGAGAACTTGACTCTCATGGAATCAATCAACTCATTGAACCCGTTGATTGACAGCAAGGTTGCCAACCTGACAGAGGATGATGCCCCTCAGATATACTCTGTCTGTGGTACCGGCGCCCGCAGCACATTCCGAACTCTGAAGCATGGACTGGAGGTCTCTGAGCTGGTAGAGTCAGAACTTCGTGCCGTGCCTTCGGCTGTCTGGACTACTAAGTTGACACGATCCGACGAGTATCATAGATACATTGTCCTCTCCTTTGCCAACGGTACCATTGTTCTGGGAATTGGTGAGATCGTTGAAGAGATTACCGAGGATTCGGGTTTCCTTTCTACAGCACCTACACTGGCTGTCCAACAGCTTGGCGAAGACTCTCTCATTCAAGTGCACCCTCGAGGTATCCGCCACCTTCTCGCAGATCAGCGAGTGAATGAATGGCCCGCGCCACAGCATCGTTCCATCGTCGCTGCTGCCACAAATGAACGCCAAGTTGCCGTGGCTCTCAGTTCCGGAGAAATCGTCTACTTCGAGATGGATGCCGATGGGTCTTTAGCAGAGTATGATGACCGGCGCCAAATGTCTGGCACGGTCACCTGCCTCAGTCTTGGAGAGGTGCCCGAAGGCCGTGTTCGCAGTTCCTTCTTGGCTGTCGGCTGTGACGATTCAACTGTCCGCATCCTCAGCCTAGACACAAAAAACATGTTGGAAAACATGTCTGTCCAAGCTCTCACATCAGCACCTTCAGCTCTCAACATCATGGCTATGGCCGATTCGAGCTCCGGGGCCACAACGTTGTACCTGCACATTGGTCTTTACTCCGGTGTATACCTTCGTACTGTGCTAGACGATGTGACAGGCGAGCTCTCAGACACCCGAACACGGTTCCTTGGAGCCAAGCCCGTGAAACTGTCCCAAGTGTCAGTTCAAGGTCAAACTGCAGTTCTTGCCCTGAGCTCTCGATCGTGGCTCGGATATTCTGATGTCCAAACCAAGAGCTTCATGCTAACCCCACTGGACTACGTTGGTCTGGAGTGGGGTTGGAACTTCTCAAGCGAGCAATGCTTGGAGGGCATGGTCGGCATTCAAGGCCGAAATCTACGGTACGTAACTAATCCTAGCACCCCCTACCCTATCCCCTACTGTGATCATATGATGAAAAAATGGGAACCGAACCTCCATGTGGATCAAAAACATGTTTTTATTTTTCCAATTGTTCCTACTGAGATCAACTGTCATTCTCGATTTTGTCGACTTGCTTTTGCGTGAGCTTTTGCTGACACAATCTAGGATTTTCTCCATTGAGAAGCTCGACAACAACATGCTCCAGGAGTCAATTCCCCTGGCATACACTCCGCGTCGCTTCGTGAAGCACCCGGAGCAACCTATTTTCTACGTCATCGAATCCGACAACAATGTCCTATCCCCTGCGACTTGCGAAAGCTTGATCAAGGACTCAGAGGCCCGGAATGGCGAACTTACCACTCTGCCGCCCGCTGAATTTGGATACCCCCGTGGAAATGGTCACTGGGCTTCCTGCATCCAAGTGGTTGACCCCATTTCAAACAAGGAAGTCGTTTTCACCCTTCATCTGGAAGACAATGAGGCGGCCGTAAGTGTTGCTGTTACGCCTTTCTTCAGCCAGGATGATGAGTTGTTCTTGGTTGTTGGGACTGCGAAAGATATGGAAGTCAGTCCTCCGAAGTCCAAAGGTGGCTTCATTCATATCTACCGATTCGCCGAGGACGGCCGCAAGTTGGAGTTCATCCACAAGACGAGCACTGAGGAGCCCCCTCTTGCTCTCCTCCCATTCCAAGGCAAGCTCCTGGCAGGCATTGGCTCCATTCTTCGCCTGTATGACCTGGGCGTGAGGCAGCTACTCCGAAAATCCCAGGCCCCTGTGGTTCCCCACACAATTGTTGGTCTTCAAACCCAAGGAAGCCGCATTGTGGTCAGCGATGTCCGTGAGAGCGTGACTTTTGTGGTCTACAAACAACAGGAAAATGTTTTAATTCCTTTTGTGGATGATTCCATTGCGCGCTGGACCTCTTCCACCACCATGGTCGACTACGAAACTGTCGCCGGCGGTGACAAGTTTGGTAACCTGTGGTTGCTGCGATGCCCGACCAAAGCGTCAGAGGAGGCGGACGAGGATGGATCTGGGGCTCATCTTGTTCACGAGCGGGGCTACCTGCAGGGAACGCCCAGTCGTCTTGAGTTGATGGTGCACTACTACACCCAGGACATCCCGACCAGTCTGCACAAGGCACAGCTGGTGGCTGGTGGACGTGACATTGTTGTCTGGACTGGTTTCCAGGGAACGATCGGCATGTTTGTTCCCTTTGCGAGCCGTGAAGATGTCGATTTCTTCCAAAGCCTGGAGACGCAGCTGGCTGTGCAGCATCCCCCTCTGGCGGGTCGGGACCATCTCATCTATCGCGGTTACTACGCGCCGGTGAAGGGAGTCATCGACGGTGACTTGTGTGAGATGTACTTCCTCCTGCCCAATAATACGAAGATGATGATTGCTGCGGAGCTAGACCGATCCGTGCGGGAGATCGAGCGTAAGATCTCGGTAAGTGATCCTGATCTTGTTTGATTCTTCCCTTTACTAACTGAACCTAGGACATGCGGACACGAGTGGCGTATTGATTTCTGGTCAGATCTGGCGTCTAATGTTGGCGTTTTCATGCTCTGGGCTTTTCATAGGTACTAAGGTTATGCTAATCGATATCCCCGCGGCCACGACCGCATGATTCTTTCAATATTCTACTAGTTTTTTGTTCTCCCTTTTCCCTTCCCGTCTCTTGCCTCGCTCGGTCTGCCGCCTTTCTCGGCTAATCTTGAGCTGGATGCAGTCCAGTCACTTCGGTGGTTGGATTGTACGAGACAAAATCAAGCGTGGTCTCCACGCGTCGAAGATTGAGTACGGCCTTTTCCGCTTTTCACCACGGATTTTCACCGTAATTTATCTATCGGGACAGCCCGTAAGCCAAGCATGGCATTCATAGAATCAGAACCAGAACCAAAATCAAATCCAATTCCAATTGCAATCATCTTTCTTCCGGTCGGAATCGGATAACGTAAAATGCGCCGATCACAGAGCCGACAATGCTCAGCACCGAGATTTAACCAGTACCTGCATCAAGTTCCCCGAAAGAAAACCCACTTCGGCATCGCGACAACTCGGTTAAGGTCGGAAAGATCTGGATCCTGCCGAACGGCTATCATCGTCCGCGGGAAAAGTCCTAGAGCTCGTCATTATGCTGTGTGTACTCCAGCATATGCAAAGACGGAATATTTTACTCTTTCCTACTAATTTCCCTTTTGGAATCAGTGCTTGGGTCAGCAGGTGTCCGATTGAAAGGTTTAAAATGATTGGTCACATCGTAAGGCCATGACGCCCTGTGTACGACACGGGGAATGTTAAGTGGGCCCAGCCGAGTCCACGTCCCCCAAGTGGTTCCAAGTGGGGTCTCCAAGGGCGTGCATGTCGACGAAAGGCGCGATCTAGCTTCTAGCTTTGTGATGTAAAACCCTGAAACACTCAAAGACAAAAAGACCCAAAGAGTCCAAAGCTCTTTCTTCATTTGAAGCTCCATGGATCTGGCTTAACGAGAAATAAATCAGTCATCCATGGTAAAGTAAAAGGATCCCATGATCGGTCAAAGTACAAAAGACCGAAAAGCGAAAAGTAACAAATGGAATGTCAATCCAAGGGCGTGCATTGACCAAAAGCCAATCATACCTGATTGGGTACGGGATCTGTTTATGGATCCTTTCAAGCCCCAAAACTCCCAATAACTTCCCTTTTAACTCCCTAGATTGGCATGAACTTCTCTGTCGTTCTTCCTGAATGAGTCACTCCACCTTTGAAGCGGCTAAATACTATTGATTGCTAAACATCGCCAGACGAGTCATACTGACAGTTTGTATAAAAGCGGGGATCGTAACCCCCATACATGCAGCGCGGTTGTTCACGGCTCCACTTTCTACTTTTTTTTCTTTCCAAGATATATTGTATATGCGATCTCCTTGACATCTGATTTTATTTTATTCCTCCTTGCTCCTTGGTGACTTCATTGCTTCTTCAAAGGGTCACCTTTCCCTACCGACGATGGCAACCTCTATCATCAGCCGTGGCTCGGAGACACTAGAGCTTTTCAGGCGCTCAACTCCTAAGATCGAAATTGATCTTCAAGGACAGAAGCCTGGTCAGGTCAACTCTTACACTACTGGAGATTATATCGAAGGTACTGCCAGGATCACCGTTGATCTTGAGACGCGTTTCGATGAGATTGAAATCATCCTGCAAGGTACTTTCTACAACTGATATACTCTGATATCTGGCTTACCCCCAATCAAGGAACCTCGCACACGACAGTAGAACGAGCCGCATGCCCTGGTCGTACAGGTTCACAGCAGATGTTTCTCAAACTTCGCCAACCGATCGAAGATGCAGAATACCCTACCCCACGAGTACTGGAACCTGGCCGAACATATTCATTCCCCTTTACATTCGTCGTACCAGATCGCCTACTACCTCAAGTCTGCTCCCATCCAAAGAAGAACAATCACATCCACCAATCTCACACTTTACTCCCCCCGACCTTGGGAGATTCCATGATATCAGGAGATACCAAAATTCTCATAGATGACATGGCGCCGGAAATGAGCCAAATTGCATATATTGTCCGCGTTGCCGTGTTGAAGAGATCAGCCAGTCAAGATTTCAAAACGTTGGCAAATATAGCCAAGAAAGTCCGCATCATCCCCATCGTTGAGGAAGAACCCCCCTCAGCATGGTGAACCAGAGCACATATTGCACTCGAAAGGAAAAGACCGTCAAGCGTGGATTCCTAAGAGGAAAGCAAGGGCAACTCATCGCGTCCGCCTCACAACCCAAGCCCATCTGTCTGCTTCCAACCGGCGAAAGACACGAGACGGTTAGCACGTCGGCAAAGATACAGCTTCGATTCGACCCCGTGGGCAATGAGCAGCCACCACAACTAGGCTCGATGACCAGCAAGATCAGAACAAACACATATTACAGTGCAAACCCCTGGGAAGACTTCCCTTGCCAGTCAACCACATACGTATCACAAATCGGCCAGGGTATATACCAGGAATCCATCCCCCTATCAAACATGTGCGTGGCTTCAGCAAAATGGGAAAAACACTCTTCTGAGCGCGACCGCCGGGAATCCACTTCCTCCACTTCATCCGATGACTCGACCGGTCCCTCTGCATCTTTCACTGGGGATACCTATTATACCGCTTCCCTCATCATCCCCATCTCATTACCAAGCCACAAGACATTCGTGCCAACCTTCCACTCCTGTTTGATGTCTCGGACCTACTCGCTTGATTGCTCGCTATCATATCATACCCCAGCAGCCAATGTTCTGACTCCGTCTATCTCCCTCCGACTTCCTATCCAAGTGACCACACAGCCTAAATATGCTAGCTCGGCCAAGTCTGATCTAGGCCTTGTTGTTACCCAGGCGGAATTAGATGAGTTCTTTATCCCACGATCGATGAGCTTACCTTCCTCGAATGTGGTTGTTGATGTGAACGCGCCGCCTGAGTATTCGGAGTCAACGGTTCAACCGAATCGACGAAGTGTACAGGCTACTCAGTAGCTGGGATTTTGTTGCTCGATGTTTTCGGTTGAATCTGCCAATACCCTGTTCTGGTTGTTAAAAGTTATTGTTTTTGCATGACCTGACGGCTGCTGAATTTGTTCTTTATTTATCTTGGATATACCCTTCGAACTATCTCATTTTTTCTGCATAACTTCATTTTACTGCTACTGGACGGATATTGATAATTGTAAATCCTTTAATCGATTCTTCTTATTTACTGGCCCTTTTGTCCTCGAGAGATGTCAATAATCTTTTTCAACTCCAGTCTTCACCTACGAATATTTCTATCTTCCTCCGTTTCTTCATGTTCTTCATTCCCCGTTCCTTCGAGTTCTCTATAGAAAGGGACGTGTATATCAAAATTATGGTCTTCCTGAAACTCTTTACGTAGGAGACATTGTATTCTTATCCATTTGTGAATAAAAGTTTCTTTATGTTTTGAAGGACAATGAGATCTCCCTGGCAAGGAAAACAAGAACATTCACTTGAATCCTATATGCGCTCCGTTTGATGATAGTGGGTCTCCAACATTCAGAAGAGTTCAGCTGTACCAAGTGTCCCTGCAAAGTATGATTGGAGAAAGACTAGATGCTCATTAAGTGGTACAGTTACATATTACTAAGGTCAGCAATGTTAGTGTAGTTGATACTTTGGTGGATACTTTAAGAGTGCTGTACGTAAGTATAAATAATCGTGGCCTATAGTTATGTTATGGATAAGTGAGTGAAGGTTTATGCGGAGTGAAAAATGGAACGTACTACTTAAGAATAGTGAAAGTGAAAATGAAGAGGAGAGTGAAACAATGGCTGTGGATATGGTTGTGCCCTAAGTAGTTCTTATGAGCGGGAGCGGCTAGTGAATAACATCGCGGCTCGAAGACTCGGCGGCTGATGAAGCAGACCCACGATCTTTTGCGCATAAATAGAACTCAATTAGTTGATAAGCAACATGACTTCCTTCTCCTTCCTCCAACGCTCTTCCTCCAACGCATCCCCACCTCAACCCCGTCATGGCCGACCCCTCTATGAGATCCGCCCAAAAGGTGCTTTTGATGCCAGAGCTTGTTGCCGAAATCCTCTTCTGGCTTTCTGGAACACTTCGAGAAAACCCCAATTTCAAGCTGTGGTGGGCAAGCAACGATTCACGTCATGGCGAAGCAGCCCGCTATTTGACTGTCAACAGGATATTCTTCACAGAAGGTGTCCGAATCATCGGCAAGATGCCCCTGGCCTGCTACAACATCGATACACGCAAGAACGTGCCACTCCTGGATCGCTTTGAGATTGTCAAGTCTCTTCCACGTGCAAAGTTCTATGCAGCCTGTGTCGAGTTCGGCCGCGTCACCTCCGTCCGACACTTGAAGTTGGAAAAGGCCAATGCCGCATTCGACCAACTTGTCTTTTCGAAGCTCGTCGTTCTGGATTTGAGGATCAATAATTATGTCGAGAATCTCAATATTCCCCTTATGCACGCGCCGGTTTTGAAAACCCTGCATATCTCGTTTGATCCCAAGGCCGATCCATGGAACACCGACCAGGATTACCTGTCTTCTCACAATGCTGCCAAAATCGCGGAGTGGACCAAAGTAAGCACTGCAAATAGAGATAAGACACAATAAGTATTAACCATTGTTCACTAGGCATGCCTCCCTGCCCTGGAAAAGGTGTTGTTTTACAACGAGGTCCCAAAAGAGGCGTTGACAACCATTTCGGGTCTGCTGGGGAGTGTGAAGGTGGAAAAGCCATTTTCATTCATCACACCTCCCCGGCGACCCGGCCCGCCTGCGATGCTCGGAGTGAGGATTCCACCATGGGTGTTCCGGGTGGTGAAATACCACACCGGTGTGAGTGGAGAGTGAGGGAAAGAAGGGGAGATGGAGAACTTGGGCCTTCCCAAGATAGTATCTTGAGATGATGCCACAATTGAAGCACACCTGTTGACCAGGAACTGTATTTTTTAGATCAATATACCAATATGATATGCTACCCTCCTTACATGTAATATTAGAACGAAGAGTAGTTGCTTCCCGCTGCCTAGTCACAAGTCCCTCGCTGAATCTGATCAATTCTAGGCGTCAGAAAAAGTCAGGGGATGGAGGTCTATGAGGGTCAACAGGACATTCAAAGTGAGACTTGCTAAATGTACACCCATAATCACTATGATTAGATCCGACTCGGTTGGATGATGACTCAGTAGCCATCCAGGCACCTGCTACACTATCAAATATATAGCACTCTCAAAATAGACCAGATGACTGCAGTTCAAATTTATACATAGAACTCTACCTATGTGAAGCTTCCAACCAGGCGGCATTATATGTATGCATCCATGAAAAGTAATCTATGTATCTGACCGCCCACCGGGTCTATAAAAAGCATTTTCTCTCATTCTCTTTCTCTCTTTCCTCTTACCTCTCTCACCTTACCCCCTTCACTCGGAATCATCTTCTATTCATTGGCGGAGGATCCGCCAGGCACTTTACTCCAGACAATGACAAATCACTGCGGTACCCAAGTGCATCTTCATTTCTAACTGAAGAATGCCTTGCTACGAGGTATCGAAAAAGGCTTCAATATCGCCGACAAAGGTTTCATTGCAAAAAGCCAGGTATGCATTTCTGAGCACTTTTGCCACGCGGGAAAGTGCTGCCCTGGCCCAACAGCGAAGAGCAGGTGAAAAGAAACACAAGGTGCTTTTCTGTTCAGGAGCAGAGACCGGTTGACAAGCTACTTTCTTCAGTGTCTCTTGAGTACTTTGAAGCTGACATGGAATGCTCTCAGCTCAGGTTTATGGGCGGTACCCTCTGCGAATCGCATTTGATGGCCGTGGTTACTGGCGTCCTCGCTGGTGAAGATCAATACATGTCAACATATGGCTGGCTCTGATGCACCATCTGTGCTAATCTATAGTTGCACCGAGTTGGAATCGTCCAGGTTGTATTCTGAAACCGAGATCTCATGGGCGAACTATCGCCGCAGGCAAGCCAAGAAGGCAAAGAAGGCCGATGAGACTGATGCAGCGGCGATCGACCGAATGCGTGGTGACCTGGAAGCGAGGAATGAGAAGATCAGGCAGGAGGTGGGGGAAAATGAGGCCATCGACGACTTCCAACTTGCGCAGCGTTCATTGAAGCCGCGATAGAACCATGGGGATGACGATATGATTATGGCAATGGGGATCCCTCTCCCAAAATGAGTTGAGTACTGAGGGGGTTTAGAGGAAGCCGCCATATCTTCGTCAAGGTCAATCTTGCTAACCCGATACTTCCAGGATGGAGCACATAGACTTTGTTTTCAAATGTTGTGATGGTCAGCCACCCTAGCTACCATCTTTTAGTTAGAAGAATTGAAGCCCTTACCATCCTAGTTCTGAGTTTTCGTAACACCCACCCTCTCGAACGCCACCAGGCAAGCAGCTTAGGCACGAAACAAGAGCCCTCAGATCTTGTTCCCTTTGGAGAAAGGCTGCGATCCAATGCTCTCTTTTATGATGCATGATTAGACTAGTAATCCAGCAAAACATGAAGGTACAAGACCACTACTTTGCCCCCAAACTATGAGAATAATGCGCCGTGTTTCATCCAGGCTAGATTTTAACCCAGTTCTTATTCAATACCCAAAGTGCAAGTAATCGAAAAAGAAAATGTCACAAATCAGAGTCAAGATTCAATACTATCTGCTTGAATTTTCAAGATCGTAGTGTTCAAGGTTGGCTTTTCGGCGTACATTTCGCCATAGGCGAGTGAAATAATTGCTTTTTTGACGTAAAATAGCTCTTAAGTCGATTGCAATGAACTTGAAATGCGTTTGATTCTGGCATTCCTTGTATTTGCTAAGCCATGACGAACATGACGGCTATCAGTGGGTTGGTTCTTGGGCTGTTCACATCAACATGACGCGGATACCATATTCATGTTAAAAATGACTAGAGGCTTTTTGCCGTGCTTTTTGCCGTGCTTTTCGCGCGGCGCCTACCGGTTTATTATACCCTACCTCCTACTTAGTCTCCCACTCAGTCTTCCATTCAGTCTGGAAGGAGAAGGGGAGAAGAAGAAATTCGGGGGCTAGTGGTTTCGAACGGATGTCCAAAAAGTCCGCGGTAGAGGTAGATCATAGAGTTTACAATTTCAAAACTGACACCTTTCTCCGTCAGACCTATTGACATGACATCAGAATGAAGAACGGAATACCGGTATGTCCGACGAGATATTCTAAAACTTCTAGACTTGCGACCTTGCACGATCAACTAACATATCATCATGTCTACAGGAAACGTCAACATCATTGTGCCAGGCTCCACTCACGCGTTTGACTTTGTTGTCGTCGGAGGTAAGCAGTAAAGGGCTAGGTACTAGATGGAAGCTAACTCCTCTCAGGAGGGACGGCAGGAAATGTGGTTGCTGGTCGACTGGCCGAGAATCCGAAAGTTTCGGTTCTAGTAATTGAGGCGGGACGAGGGTATGTCTGAGGTGATTGTGCAATATCATTCCCCTAGTAACACATCTCAGAGACCCAGAGAAGATCGCAGAAATAACCACTCCTGCTCGCGCATTTGAAGTCCGTAATGGCCCCCAGGACTGGAAGTACAAAGCTACTTTAATCGACAGACCAGACTACACACGCATTGAGAAACCCAACACGCGCGGAAAAGTGCTGGGTGGCAGCAGCTGTTTGAACTACTACACTTGGGTTCGAGGTAGCAAGGCCACCTTCGATGACTGGTCCGATTATGCCCCAGGGTGGAACTGGAACTCATTGAAAGTCTACTTTGACAAATCTGTCACCTATCATGACGACGCCAAACTCTACACCCACGTGAGGAACATCGGTTTAGGCGGTCCGCTTCACGTTGAACATGCGGATCTCGTTCCTGAGCTACGACCTTTTCGAGATGCGTTACTCAAGGCATGGACGAGCAAGGATCTCCAGGTCAACGACAACATCTATGATGGTACGCAGAATGGAATCACCCGCTGCGTCAATACTATTTACAAGGGTATCCGCTCTTCCAGCTGGTCCTTCCTTGTTGGAAAGCCCAATATTCATGTCTTGCCTGGCAGCCACTGTAAGCGGCTGATCATTAATGGTGACAAAGTCACCGGAGTCGAAGTCCGCGATCCAAGCGGCAAGGATATCACTGTACAGGCCCACAAGGAGGTTATCGTTGCCTGTGGTGTGTACGAATCACCAAAGCTGTTGATGCTGTCAGGCATCGGTCCGGAGAAAGAGCTGTCGCAGTTTGGCATGAAAACCATTTCCAGCTCTCCGCATGTTGGCCGTAACCTGCTGGATCATCCCATTCTACCGCATGTCTTCCGCCTGAAGGATGGTATGGGGTTAGATGACCATCTGCTTCGTGCTGGTCCGCAAAAAGAGGGCGCCATTACTGCATACAACCGGGACCATTCTGGACCCTTGGGGAGCGGTCTGTTGGAACTGGTGGGCTTCCCACGTATTGATGAGCGACTTGCTGGGGTGATGGAATACATCCAAGCAAAGAAGGAGAACAAAGGAGTGGATCCATTTGGACCAGGGGGGCAGCCGCACTTTCAAATCGACTTTGTTGTAAGCCACTATCTTCTTGTATTGGCTCGAAATATAGCTGACCTGGCTAGCCCATGTTTTCCGACGCATTTCAATGGCATTTCCCCGTTCCTCCAGAAGGGAGTTGGTTAACGGTCATCGTCGACCTCTTGCGACCAATTTCCAAGCCAGGATGGGTGACACTACGCTCAAAGGATCCTCTTGATGATCCGTACATCAATCTGAACTATTTCAATGACCATCTCGACGTGATCGCCTTGCGAGAGGGTATCCGGGCTGTGGATGATATTCTCATGACGGGAGAGTCCTTCAAGGACATCATTGGCGAAGACTATCCGTGGCCCATGCCTCGTAACTCAAACGAGGCAATGGATAAACTGATACTGGAACGCTCCCAGACTGGATTCCGTAAGTCTAAAATTGGAATGAATACTGGCCTCGCTGACTTACTTAGACCCCTGTGGAACGTGTCGTCTTTCGAAGAACATTGAACAAGGCGTAGTGGACGGCGCGCTAAAAGTGCATGGGTTCAAAAATCTTAGAGTGATTGACGCATCTGTTTTCCCTGTTATCCCTGACTGTCGGATTCAGAATGCAGTCTATATGGTTGGAGAAAAGGGCGCTGATCTGATTAAGGCAGATCATAAAGACCTTTATTAAATGAGATGCTCCATAGGCCCTGTATAAGAGTGATGGAAAACATTTCTGCAGTCCACGTCGAGTACCAAGAAATATGAGGGCAGATCCTTGCTTCCCAGGCAGGAGCCTAGAGATTATTGATTGTGATCTGTTTGGGCTTGGTAAATCCATAAATAATACTAAATACAGGGTATTTTCAATACGGAAATGAAAACAGGCAAACCTAATCAGAGGCTAGTCGCAGTGCCGCACAAAAAGGTTCTGAAGCTATTCGAGGGTCTATCGAAGCCGTACACTTCGATTCTGGTACAAATGCGGTCGATGCGGATCGGCTTACGTCACTTCTTATACAAAATCAATGAGGCAGAATCGGACAGGTGCAGCTGCGAGGAGGGGTCCCAGACACCAAGGCATGTTCTCCTCCAGTGTCCGTTGTACACTGATCTAAGAAGGACGTTCATGGAGAAGGTCAAGAGGACAGACCTGGACAGTGGGAAACGGACGGATTATGAGGCAATTATGTCTCACCCGCAGGCGATTCGCTACGTCGCCGAATTCATGTTATCAACTGGTCTTCTCGGGCAATTTCGCCAATGCGACGCTGAACCCGAAGAAGAGACTGAACCAATACACCGGGAATGACCGGAACGGGCAAGGGGTGAAGACGCTGTGTATCCAACGACGAAGTGAGCAACAACTGAGATGTTGATCACGACGACAGCGCAAATACACTACAACATAATTGATCGAAGCGGAATACGCTACTGCCAGTGGGGCAGAAGGGAGTTGACAACTGCAGAAGGAGATCTACAGGAGATCTACAGGAGGATATCGGGGATATCAGGACATATATTGCATTTTGCATCATTCTTTTGAGCGGGATTTTACTTTGTTTGGCATTCTGGCTTCATTTTTACCTGTTTAGGTAGCGCGATACCTATTTCCTTTGTGCATAGTCATTCTTTACTGCGTGGGATTTACCGGCGTTGGGCATATTCTCGCTTCGGACGGACGAAGCGCCTGCATTGCCACTGCGACCCTAGCTAGGCAGCATCAGGTTAATAGAATATCATCATCATCATCACTTCAATACGGAAATGCGTCGCCTGAGAGACCTTACCCTCTCACATTTTCCTTCACCATAATCGCATTCATTTTCTTCACTTAGATTCACAGCAACCCTTCATTCTGCTGCAACTTGAGAATCGAGTTGGTACATTAACCTCGCTTGATGAAACACAACCTCCTCTTCACAAAGCTTCACTTGCAGCATCTGCAGACTCTTTTTAAATTGAGACCGAGTCTTGGGCACCGTTAGGGATTGTCTCAGTCCAAAGTCGAGGCCTCTTCGTACCTCTTCCTCCGAAGTGACCAGAAACATCGTGGAGCTCATCTGCTGGATTGCTTCGCTTTGGCTTTGGCAAGGTACCGCACAGAGTGTCAATATCGGTCAATACTTCGCGAAGCTCCAGAGCGGTATTGTGTCCGCGAAGAGAGTTTCGCAGAATAACTAGAAACATAAGTGTTCCATCCCTATTTTTGGTGAACAGCAAATCCCAGTGCATTCTCCTAAGTCTGCCGTTGACATTGAAGGCTGTCCTGAATTGCTTGCGGACACAGGCCCGAAACCACATCAGCTCCATGATCTCCTGTTTTGAAAGCACCTGTTTTTTCCGATCCTCGATAGAAAGGGACGCCCAGCACTGATTTAAGGACTCAGGACCAAAACCACGATACTGGCGTTCGCGATGAGGGCGTTCCGCTACATGATGGGTCGGCGGTGCCACGGCTTCATTTATGTTTGCGCACTCAGCGGCCTGACCTCGTTGTGGGAGTCAAGCGATCCAAGCTAGAATTAGTTCAGGGCTTTGAAGAGAGCGCATCTCTGCTGTGTTGAGGTGGGAATTGAACGGAGTCGGGGGAATCGTGTGGGTGTCAACTGGTACACGGTCACCCTCATCTTCTTCAATCGTCTCCCAGTCACCACTGGCTCCTTCATATTTGTCCACTTCCAAAGATGCCTCGATTCCATCTGTTGTTACCCATTCATCACTTGCTTCTTCAGGTCGGTCTTCCTCATCGATCGCACTTCCCAAGGTAGTTGTCCACTCATCGTCCTCTGTTTGGGTATGATCCGTCATAGGCATCATGGTTTGAGCTCTCAGGTATGCTGGCCAGAGCGTCAAGTGACAGGTAAGGGTGGAGGATAAAAGAACAAAGAAGAAATGGTATCGTTGGGCGAGGAATGGTGGACTTCGAAGTCGAAGTCGTAGTCGTAGTCGAGATATGTAAGTGCAAGAGTGCGGTCAAGAGAACATGATTGGGCAATTCTCTTTCACAATACGCATCGCTTTAGTGTGTAGAAAGCGTGGTAGGGTATTATTGTTTCTAGTTGTTTGGAGCATACGTCGGAGTAGGAATAAAGAACTCAGGAGTGGTGGGAAATGAATTATCTGGCTAAGAGTAAGGTTACATAGATCAAACTGGGAGGAAATCTTGCGTAATAGTATGACAACCTAGTGGTTAATGTGCCCTATATAACCATTCTTTCTTATTACCTTAACAGAGGGCATAAGTCAGCCTGGATTTTTCTTTTTGTTAGCGGATCGATTCCTACTGTTGCCGTTATTATTTTTCTTTGTGAATTACACATTCTTTCTCATTGGATAGTTTTCTATACATATTTGTCTGCCAGATTGGAGCCTCATCTCATATAACTTGTCTCATATTGTATTTTGATCTTTCATAACTCCATAAAAATGGCTAGATTGTCTAGACTTTATAAATTCAGGTATCAAGTGGTTTTCACTTTTGGATAAGTTTATTATCTTATTCTCTAAAGTTGATACTTTCGCTAAAATGTTGCTTTAATCGGTTCTAATTATCCTTATGGACAAGGTCCCGTATATAGTACATGTAGGATGTCTGTGGACCTAGAGCTGCCCGTGGAGAGGGACTGAGGAAAATAAACTCGAGAAAGGGGATCTTTTGTCTGTGACTACTGAAATTCCAATTTTATTGACAGCCTCTTACTAGAAGCTAACATTGACTACAATGTTCGAATTGACTAGGAACGTAGCCCTTTCACTTCTATCTTTCTATAAATGTTCAATTTCTCTTGCTTGGGTGTTTTCAACTCCTACATACATCGACCAGTGAAAAGCACATTCAGCATTATTCTGACAGTTTCCGCTTCATGTTCCTGATAATATCTTTCCCCAGTTGCCAGTATTTCGGAAAAATCTGACGCGCTAGTATAACTTTAGTGTCAAACAGCTAATCATTCTTCTAATCATCTTTTCATTGCAACCCGGCCTCTATCGTTCCTATTTTCTCAAAGCGTCCTTTCCAGGTCTTTCTATCATCGCCGATCCTCACTGATGAAGTCATGGCAGACGAGAATAAGCTCACACCGGCCCAGAAGGTGCTTTCGACATGCGAGATCATCGGCATGATTCTCAACAGCCTCAACGAGACATATGCCATTGATGCTTATGGTGAGAGATGCAAGGATAACCCCCCTCGTGGTACTCTATGCTAGCAAAATATGGGCGCATCAACAGCTATTGGTTCAACGAAGCCATGCGCCTCCTATGGCCAGACGGCACGGCAATCAAGCACCGCTCAATCGTCCTTTTACTAGCCAAGGCCAGTCCCGATCGCCGACAATACTATGCAAGCTTCATCAAAAGCTGCTGCCTGGTCGACGTCTGCAAAGACAATATCAGGAAGAACAACAAGATCCTTCGCGGAATTGTCTTCCCTAGGCTTCAGTACCTAGCTCTGATCATTCAGCAACGTTACCGACAGAAACTCTGGATTCCGAAGATCTGCGCCCCAATCCTCGAGGCTCTACACGTCCGCCTTGCTTCTTTGATGTGGTCTAACGGCTACACAGAGGTCAGCGTGACCTTTGTCCACCGACGTTGGAGAGGAACGACCCTTCATTTGAACGTCGTAATGGGGTTGATCCACCGAATTCAGGTCTGTTGCACCTTCTGCTTATCAAGAAAGTGATTTAACCTGCCAGAACTAATTAGAACTATCTCACTGGAGTCCGACTGCTTTTGCTGGGAAAAGAGCTCCTGATGGCGGGTAGTATCTCCCGGAAAATCATTCAACACACACCAGGTGTGAAGCTAGGGTATGCGTTCAACTATCATGGAAATCAGACCCTGGACACATATCTCAAGACATACAAACAGAGATACTGCACTGATGCTCTTACCACGGGGTAATGAGATTGAGTACCCTCTGCATTTCACTTTTCTTTTTGAGTGAAAGTGACTCATTGTGGACAGGTTCGAGCCAGATTATATGGAATGACAATATCACTGGTAAACAAAAGACAAATGGCACAATTGTCTATCCCCTAGCTCCAGCCCGCATGCATTGGCTTCCTCCCATATACAACGACCCTAGTCATGTTAAAACGGTTCGAAGTCCACGTTCAGGTAATCAAGTACTCACTCTTTAACATAAGCATGTAGATTTTTGTCTTTAAGTTGCTTCTTCACCATCGCCTGATATACTCGGGACGGATCTTCACCCCATCCTAAAACCTGAGTCAATAGTCTCAGCCCATAAGATTCCACTGCCTGATTAACTTGGACAGCTTGGTATTTGCCCAGCTCCTTTAGGTGCGGGTCTCGAGGCCATGGCGAATATGGCAGAAAATATGTAGATTGCTGCACATCCTCAAAGCCCGCCTCAACGAGCCAGTCGCGTAGCATATGGTAGATGTTCAGCTCACGCCCCATATATTTTCCTGCAGTATCGATAGCCTGTAGATATTGTAGTAGTGGTGAGTCCATTTTGAGAGATCCATCATCACTCCAGGCCCACACAGCACTCTCTTGAATTTCAAAATACCCGCCTGGCTTAACGTGGTGAAAAATGGTCTGAATGAATTTTGGCCAGTCTGCAACGCATCTAAGCCAGATTAGTCTATTATCACGTATAATAATACTAATCAGACATACCCTGCTAGAAGTCGCCCATGGATAAAATCAAAGCTGTTTGGCTTATAAAGCCACTCATCTTCAAAATCTTCGACGATGAATTCGACATTCGGTAAGCTCCAACTCGGTTGAATCGGGCTAATATCATTACCGATAACATGTGCCTGTGGGAACTTCCTTTTTTTTTTAATTAAATCAATATACCGTTGCTCCTGATATATAGTGATAAACGGGGTATAAGAAACATACTCAGCTATATCGAGAGCCCATATACCTGTTCCCGTTCCGAGATCAAGAATCTTTTGAGGCGCTTTCACAGGGGCATTATGTAGCTCTCCTTTCAATAGCATAAGCCATCTAGAAGAGTTATTATTATGGATAGACATGTGTATGTAGGGTTAAGATATAGCCTACAGGTGATGTGCCTGGTTTTGATTAGCCTCCGAATTGATAATATATACTATAAAAAGTAAGAAACGTACCAAATCCATTCGATCCTGTTCCTCTTCATCATTCGGCATCCTATTTCGTCAGATTTTCGAATTTGTAAGTTTCTGATTTGGGTGATAGATACATATAGTTTCCCTATATAACTAGAGAGTTAGCTGCTAGCTTATAAATCTGAGCTCGTAAAGCAGCCCTACCAAACGGTTACTATGATATCGTCGGCCGTTTTCGTATTCAAATTGAAGAATACTGGAGGATAGTGATGTGTTATCAGTCCATTCACTGTCGAATTCAGGTCCATCGCTCTATTAACATTTAGAAGAGTTCGTCAAGTAGAGAATACAGGCGATACCTCAAAGTCATCGATTGCAATTGGCTGTGGATTATTAGCAATTTGCCCCTCATCACCCGGCACCGTAAGAGGCTGTTCTGCTGCGGGACTCGATCCCGATTCTGATGCCATTGATAGCGGCAAACTGAAGATGGCGGCAACTGAAGCGATGAATTGACAGTTCTTGCCTATCGAGTTGCAACTTAATGAACCTTCAACGTGGCAGAAAGTACATGGATTGCACACTAGAAACTTCTTCTGGTGATTGAAAAGAGGGAAAAGAAAAAAGGGGGAGGTGAAACAAACCTCTTTTGGACTTGCACTTGCGTCGTCGACTCGACAGTATGGTAGCTGGATGAATCACCCGGAACTCTATTGGAGGTCAGAGTGTTCGGCTCACATACCCACAGTCTGGAGGATTAATGAGATAGTGAGAAGTTTTACGCATGGGCATTGTTAGATCATATGGCCGGTGACTGGAAATAACTACGTCATCGGTAGTCTCTCTTGTAGAATCAACACTTACGATCATCCCATTACAGTGGCAAACATTGATCACGGATGCCTGATTTTGGCCTGATCGTTGATTGCCTATCATGACCATAAATCCTGACGAATCCTGATGATGGCCAAACCTTAAATATCTGACAAAGCTAACCCTAAATACATGATAGAGGCTAAACCCAAATAGGCAACTCTACTGCAATAATCCTTGATCATATGTTACGCTGACCTCTACACCGGGTTCTTGGATGTGATGTATCAATTCTTTTTCTCTTTGCACTTAGAGTTGCACTTCCTAGGGTTTCCTTTTGATTATGATAAATGAATCCGGTTCAGCCCTTGATACTAAGAGTGGGGGGGAAGAACTGCTTCATAATCCAACTTGTATCGTAAGTATCATCTGGTTCTTTGTAAATATTGTAGATACTGTGGAAATTGTGGATTTGAATACAATGCAATACAGGATTAGCGAAGGCGGTAAGTTTGCATCATGTAAGGAGAGGAAGCTGAGTGCAAGCTTACAAAATAGGGTGGATGCAGAAGAGACAGCCTATGTGAAGAGAAGAAGAAGATGGTTTGCTTACCGTGCGCTAGCGCGGATAGTACTTGCTGAAACTACTCAGTTAATTTCTTCCGGGGCTTTTGTTTCCCCTTTCTTCGAATTTCTACTCTTCTCATGTCTCATGAACCAATTAGTATAGGGCATTTATTGCCAAGCATCACCGGTTGGAAAACCGCAGGCCCCCAAGAATTAGATTTGAGGAAGGAACAGGTGCTAATCATGAAAGGAACTAGTATGGAACCTCCTTCATTTCCTTACCGAGAATCTAGAATCTACGTTCCTCTCTTCCCAAGCCATATCGGCCTACAAAGTCCGCCCTGGGCAACATGGCAAATGCCCCGGTCGCATGGCTGAGTGTTACATTGACTGATCGTGGATGATGTGTTCCTGCAGCAGTGAGCACAGCACCAAAGTCTTTTTGATCAACAGCAACAACACTGGCTACGCGGAATATGTAAACCACGTATCGTCGAGCCCAGAAATGGCTGACTTGATTCACATCCACTTGACAGCAAAGCCATCTCGACCTGGCACCCGAGGGTGTAACGTCCAGGTCTCTGTCCATACACCCCGAGAATCCCGAGTCAATCGAGAGAGCAAGAGAAACAGATGCGGCTGTCACCTAGTCCCAGATCTAGCCAAAAGTTTGCAAGCCGATTGGCGGAAATCGAACCTAGCCACGAGGCCGGATCTTTGATCGGGGCAAAAGACTCGGAGTTTGCAAACCACGTCGCCTTGATTGTGTTGCATAACACAGATCTAAAGGTCCTCCAACACGTCTTGAAACTCATATTTGGTGGCTCGAGGGTTAGGTCTTCGTGTAGTTTGACATGTGGCGCCCTTTTTTCTTGCCTCCTTGAACCTACCGGTCCAACAGTTTGTCAATGTGAATCATCCTCCGGTGTGGTATACTTCGTGATAGGGATATTGAGCTCTGCATCGACCATCAGTTTCCTTTTTAGGAATATGCGGTCTAGAAACGGAAAGAGACTTTCAAGAGAATCGCTCAACAGAAATTCGCGTCCAGTCTTGGACCTTGATATCGGAAGGATGACTTTGAAAATGACTTGACAATGGCATTTGATAGATTTATGTCGAAAAAGTTGTCGGCCTGGGGATTTGGTGTTGAACTACAAATAATGACGTTGCCTCCCTTAGAACTTCATTTGAGACACTGTTTTCATTGGCCCCAATCACGACGATAATCCACCATAACCACATTGCCTAGCATGCATTTTACCATTCCGTTTCTGTTAGCCATAGGGCTGACAAATGCTGCTTCAATACCCCTTCGTGATGACAATATGACAGCGATTGAAGCTCGCGATGGGGGCAGCTATCGCTCGGTGGCATACTTTGTGAACTGGGTAGGCAACTCTACTGCTTTATTTATCAAAGCTAATCCAGTATTTAGGCCGTATATGCAAGAAACTACGTTCCTCAAAACTTGCCTATTGAACAACTCACGCATGTTTTGTACGCCTTTGCTAACGTCCAAGCCAGCGGACAGGTAGTTCTTTCCGACAGCTGGGCAGATACTGATAAACACTTTGCCGGCGACTCCTTCAATGACCCAGGAAATAATGTCTATGGATGTGTAAAGCAACTCTTCTTATTGAAGAAAAGAAACCGCAATCTCAAAGTGCTCTTATCTGTAGGTGGATGGACCTACTCCACTAACTTTGCAGGGCCCCTTAGTACCACCGCAGGGAGGGCCCAGTTTGCCTCATCAGCAACCACTCTGGTTCAGAACCTTGGATTCGATGGAATTGATATCGATTGGGAGGTAATGCATGTTGAAACTATTCTAGCAATCATATACTAAATCAGACAGTATCCTGCCGATAGTACCCAAGCTGCCGATATGGTGGCCACGCTGCGAGCACTACGCCAGGCTCTAGATTCATACAGCACAGAAAATGCAAACGGCCACCATTTCTTGATCACTGTTGCTTCCCCAACAGGTATGCTCCTCGTCTATCATATCAGAATGAACTCGCTGATAAATACAGGCCCTTCCCACTACCAGCAGCTTCAACTTGCAGCTATGGACAAGTATCTTGATTTTTGGAATCTCATGGCCTATGATTATTCAGGAAGCTTTGACACCGTCACAGGGAATGATGCCAATCTCTATGCTTCTACCTCCAACCCGAGTAGTACCCCTTTTAACACGGATCAAGCCATCAATTACTACACCTCGAATGGCGTGCCCGCGAGTAAGATTATCTTAGGAATGCCACTTTACGGTCGCGCTTTTATGCAGACCAATGGCCCCGGTACCGCTTACAGCGGCGTGGGGAGCGGAAGCTGGGAGAATGGAGTATGGGACTACAAGGCACTACCCCTGCCTGGATCATCGCTCAATTACCTGGATCAGCCCGTCGCTAGCTACAGCTATGATTCCTTCAAGAAGATGATGGTCAGCTATGATACCCCTCAAGTTGCGCAGAAGAAGGCACAATACATCAAGTCCAAGGGCCTTGGTGGTGGGATGTGGTGGGAGAGTAGCAGTGATAAGACAGGCTCAGACAGTTTGATCACCACGGTTTGTCTCGATCAGTGGTATTTGAGGTCATTACTAACGTTTGTTAGGTTGTTAATACACTTGGAGGCACTGGTGCTTTGAGACAAGTACAGAATCAACTTGGCTATCCAGTTTCCGTCTACAACAACTTGAAGACTGGGTTCCCAAATAACTAGATGACCTTGGCTGTCAAGATTCTTTTGCAGAGAAAGGGGAGATGTGGGGCGCCTCTTGGATATCAGTCACGAGATACGCAACTGGGGTGAATTTGGCTTTATGTAGATCATCTTTCGCTTAGATCTATTGAAATTCAACAGCGCATATCATGCTACTACTATAAAAGCAGCAGCTAGCTACATTTAATCAAATATAAGATTAAAGGTTTGTAGATTTCATGAATCGAATGGGCAATCTCTGGATTTCGAGCCATACAGGGGCCTTCCAAGGGTAAAGTCAGAATTCATTTCATGCGCTTGATTTCAAGGCTAATAGACGGGTTTCAATTAAGTGAATTTGCATCAAAGCCTTAATTAATAAAATACTGATATATCATCCGAGTTTCATCAAATCTTCTTCTCCTGAGCCCTGTCGATGACAGATGTCGCTGACGGAGATGATGGAAATACAGACTCGTCTAGCCCCTTATTATTGGAATGGATTGCCAGACCTTTGCTTCCAACAAGGCCGCTATAAACCTGAACGATTTGCTGGATACCACCATCAACAAGTGGGTACACAATAGCGACCAACATGGCCCCCCAAAGCCAAATGATAGCGACGACCACCCAGGCGATAAAGAACTATCAAAAGTTAGCTGCAAGAACTGATCCAACAAAAGAATCACATACCTTCTTCTCGAAAATATAACCAGACCCATACATAGGCAAAGGCCAAATTACCCAATGACCCAAAAAGGTAGCGATGGACCAGAATGCCGCAATGCGACCCCATCTCTTCAGCTCCTGTGCATCAAATGCCGCACTTCGAACACCGCCATCTTCAAGACCATTTGCCCCGTTCTGGACAGCTATCTCCTGGTGAGCAGTAGTCAAGTTGCTATCCAGTTTCTCCAGTGCCAATTTCTCTTTTTTGAAATTATCCCAGTTATACCGCTGCGGCTTGATGAATGTGATTATAAGAGAGTACACGATTGGCGAGAAGCAGGAGGCTACAGTACCGTACATGCAAGGAAGTATCTGGCCTGTTGTCGCGACGGAGACTTCGCCGCCGAAGTGGACGGCTGTGCCGAGCCAGACTGCCAATCCAGTGATCATACCTAGGATAGGAGACAGAATGGCTGCGGCTTTGCTTTGCTGCCGCCAGAGGATGGTGAAAACCATTGGGAAGATCCCAGGACATGTAACAACGCCTGCAGAATGTTATTATTATATCCAAATTTCCTCTTTAGAACATACCAAGCATATATAGCGTCCATCCAAGATCAATTCCAACGTAGTGCAGCATTGTGCTGAAGCCAGCTGAGAAGGCCGCAAAGAAGATAACGCCAAAGTGACTCGCGCGGATCAGGTCGCGATCAGTAGCGGACTTCTTGAAGTATTCGCGGTACACATCAAAGCTCAAAATAGAGCTTACTGCAATGACTTGGGCGGAGAGGGTGGATGTGCATGCCATGAAGGTGATCAAGAGGGATGCCGCGGCACCACCTTTTCCTGCGATCGTCATCGCCGCATAGGGTAGAACTAGACCGTTGCTAACCTCAGATGTAGTCATTCTCTATTAAAAGTATTAGATCTCATATCTGGAATACTAAGAGAAACTTACCCGAGGGTATGTGGGGAAATCGGGCTGGTTCTCGAGTCCCAGAGCGATGGAGCTCATCACGGTTCCCAGACCCCATGGGACGGCAAAGTATGCAATACCTCCAATGGTGTAGCCTGGTACCACTGCAGCGGGGGAGGCTGAGAACGCTTTGATGAAGTAGCTTGTATCCATCTGGCTAGTGTTAGGTCGACCATTCCTGGTGCAGGGATTGACTTACAATGACAAGGCCAAAGTTGCCCAAAGTATGTAAAATGCCAAAAATAATTGCCTAGAGATGTCAGAAAGATTATATTCTGATTGAAGAAGATACTCACGCTTTTCGATTTCATGGTCAAATAAGTTCCACCTTGATTGCCCGAGACAGGGTGTCGCTCAGCGGCGGCCACAAGAAGATCATACAGATTGCCGACAGAACCAACTTGATCCACCGAGAAAGCCTTGGCCGTGAAATAGCATGCGATGATCATAATAATGGCAGTATGGAAATAGTCCGTCAAAAACCTGCATTCTCTCAGCATGAATTCTCAAAACACAGGAGAGAACCGACGTTGCTTTGATGCCACCAACAAAGGTGTAGATCGTCACTCCGACCGGCAACAAAAATGTGGCCGCAATGATATGCATTCCGGACCTTATTCGTTAGCGACTGAGTTGATCGTTCGTCGAATGAAACATACATGGCTGTGATAACAGCAGAAGCACCGAGAAGCATATTGGCACAGGCGAAAATGTTGTTGATGAGACATAAAATCATGAACACGATATGAGCAGTTCGTCCTGATGACTGTTAACACTGTCAAGCTGAGTATATCTAAAAGCTACATACCATATCGAATCCGCACCACCTCGAGCGATGTATGCGCCTCAGGGATCTTTCGTTTGCAGGAGATACCTAGCAGCGCGAAGAAGACAATCATTGGACTGCAGCCAGCAGCGAACCAAAAAGGCCCAGCAACGCCATAATCGTAGCCCACAAAAGAGGAGCCGAGTAGGGCGGTTGACCATAACCAAGACTGGTATGAATGTCAGAATAGGGAAGCTTCATGTTGAAAATCGCAACGACGCACCGAAATAACAGCCGACGCGGTAAGACCAGTTCGAACAGTGCGATTGGCTGTCATGAACCTATTATTTGATCAGTATAGTCCCCAAAAGAAGTGGTTGAGGGCTGGGTCGTTACATTTCGGTCTTCTGGTTGTCTTCCCCGGTAGTCTTCTTCAGAATTTTGGTGATTAACATCATCACTGATTAAAGTCAGCCCACGGTCAACAAAGATCCAGATCAGTCATACCTAGAGCTACCACCAACCCAATGACGACAACCACAACATAACCAACTGCCTGAGAGAGGGGTGGTTGGACGCTTACAACACCATCGCGAATCTTTAAATTTGACATTTTTGAATTCCAGTAACGGGAAGAAAGGAATGAGTATATATCCCGAGTTCGCGGATCTGGGCCAATACACGTTTAAATGTAGATCCCAGGCAGTGATAGCATAGCCTATATGAGAGCGAATGATCCGAGTCGATCCACAATGACTTGATATAAGCTCGCGATGAGGTGCTTCGATCAAAGAAGAACAGGTTTAAAGTTTAAATCGATAATGCTGTAAAATCAATGTCAGAGAAGGACTATTCTATGAGGATACCAAGGGCAAAGATTGATTGACAGAAGAATGGAAATAACAGCCGAGATCTGGCGGTTCGAATTTTCCAACTTCATTCAGGTAATATATTGGGAATCAGCTAGATCCCACATGTCTACAATGTAAATGGACCAAAAGCCATTGCTCTATCTCTCGCCCGAGAAGACTCAGACTAAGCAAGCTTGGATCTGAATGGACAGAGAGTGCAACTTTAATTTAAATAAACCAATAAAATTGCTTGTTCCTCTTCTTTGAACCCCTCGATGATCTCCTCTATCGCGCCATCGCGCCCCACCTTGATGCTATAGTACATCGCATGGACGTGACGCACGCGGGGATAGAAGAAATGGTGTGATTGTTGATCATTCCATACAAATTAAGACAAATCCCTCTGTCTATAAGATAATTGCAAATTAAAGAATACAAGGTCGTGTTGAGAAACTCCGCTACATCTATCGCCAACATTCCAGCTATGGCGGATAACAAGAATGCAAATGGCGAGAAGCCACGCAAGTCATTGATTCTAAATGCCTTTGTGGAAATGTGTGAGTTTCGGTCACTTTTGGGTTTTATTAGTATCTGACAGGTATCAGGCAGTGGACACCAGTCTCCTGGCCTTTGGCGACACCCGGAAGATGAATCTCATCGATTCAACGATATTGACCACTGGGTGGAACTTGCTCAATTGCTTGAGTCGGCCAAGTTCCATGGCATTTTCATTGCAGATGTTCTCGGTAAGTTGAGTTGGAAATCATCGCGATCTTACTAACATTTGACGTACAGGAGGTTACGATGTCTACAAGGGACCCCGGAACCTGGACCCGGCAATTATCTCTGGTGCTCAGTGGCCGGTGAACGAGCCCTTGGCAGTAGTGCCTGCTATGGCGGCAGTCACCAAGAACATCGGGTTCGGAGTAACTGTGACGACGACATATGAGCAGCCTTATCACTTGGCAAGGCGTCTATCGACTGTTGATCATCTCACCAAAGGACGGTATGTCAAATGCAAAGTTGATCCAACGGCCAATCACTAACATGAATACTAGATTGGGATGGAATGTGAGTATCTACCTGCCCAGGCCCATCGAAAAGCGAGACTGAGCTAATAAATGCAGGTCGTAACTGGATATCTCGACTCCGCAGCACGCAATATGGGCCAAGCCGAACAGCCACACGTAAGTCCTTCTTTTTCAAACTACGAATTCCTAATATCTACTGACATGGACAGCACGATGACCGATATGCTGTCGCAGAGGAATACGTCAAAGTAGCCTACAAACTCTGGGAATCATCCTGGCGCCAAGATGCCGTGGTTCTGGACCGTGAACGCGGCGTCTACACCGAACCCTCGCGAGTTCGACAGATCAATCACGCAGGAAAGTACTTCAACGTCCCAGGACCACACCTGTGTCAACCAAGCCCGCAACGAACACCCGTAATTCTCCAAGCGGGAACATCTAAGGCTGGAAAGACCTTCGCGGCTCAGCACGCCGAAGCGATTTTCGTCGCCGGACACAGTCCCTCTGTTGTGGCCAAGAACGTTGCTGAGATTCGGCAGTTGGCGAAGAGTGAGTTTGGACGTGATCCGCAGAGTATCAAGTTCCTCGCTCTACTGTGTCCTGTTCTTGGTCGTACGGAGGAGGAGGCTTTGGAGAAGTTTGAGCATTATCGGAGTCTAGGGTCGATTGATGGGGCGTTAGCATTGTTTGGTGGTTGGACGGGGATTGATCTGGATACGTATGGTGATGATGAGGAGCTGCGACATGTGGAGAGCAATGCGATTCGGTAAGTGGAATGAAAATCCGTGAGCTCAAGTGCTGATTGGATTAGGTCTGCTGTGGAAGGATGGTCGAAGGCCAGCCCTGGGGTCCCGAAATGGACTAAAGCCACCGTTGGCCAACACATCACTGTTGGTGGTCTAGGTGCCACTCCTGTTGGCACGGCGGCGCAGGTCGCTGACAGCATGGAACGCTGGATTGAAGAAGCTGATGTGGATGGATTTAACTTGGTAGGATCAAAGTCTCAATTTGTTGGATTCCAGATCACTAACCGAATCTAGGCTTATGCTGTCAAGCCGGGCTCGTTCAAGGATGTCATTGATCTGCTGATCCCTGAATTGCGTCGTCGGGGTTTGTTCTGGGATGATTATGCGGTGCAAAAAGGAACATACCGCGAGAACCTGAACGCCACACCTGGCCAATCTGGTCCTCGAGATGATCACCCGGCCGCCAAATACAGGTGGCACGCAGGTGTTGATGCTGCTGACCATCCAGTCCCGGAGAATTAGTAGACCAACGTCAAGTGAATAACTAGCATATACATGGATGTTCAGTTCAGTTCAGTCCTTGAAATTTGAAATAATGAAATATATTGAAATATCTTTTGCAAGATCTATTTTTACAACGCCAACCTTGAATGCGATTTTTGTACATGGCAGTGCCACGGGACCCTTAAGTCAACATATCATCCAGTCGCTCACCCAGTACGCTCTCAATCTGCTTCACCCACTTGCGCACTTCTCTCTCAACACTCTCGTCCTCATCCTCCATTAGTTCACTGATGTATGGCAGCATCTCCGGAAGAAGAGCCAGCCATTCTTCACCGAGCTGCTCAGTGAGAGCCTGCTCGGCTTTCAAGGCAGCAAGGCGAGTGAATGGGTTATCACCACCAGCCGACTTGGCGTTGGGAGCAGTGGAGGGGCGGAGGTATCTCATCAGAGCAACGTTGAGCTCCTTGTGGTTATCGGTCGAGTCAGCTGCGGTAGCAAGCTCGGTAATCGCGGGAACAACTTCTGTGACAACGAGTTCCGCTGACTTCAGAGAGGTTGCGTGAGCCAACTGCGAAATGAGAGGGCCAGAGATGCTGCTGAGGTGGGAGGGAGATTGCCAGAATTCTAATTTAATTAGCATTACCCAGATAAAAATTAAGGAAGAAACCTACCGTCTTGGTCATGTTCGAATGAGTTGCGCAGAGTGCCGAGTGTAGCCAACCAGAGCTGCTTGGTGGCCTTGGCAGGTCCACTTGAACCCAGAATCTTGACTGTGTGCTCCATAATGTAGCTGGAGTAACCGGTGACAATAGACTGAACAAGTTAGTGAGAGCTAAAGGGATTGTCTGAATGGACCATACCTGAAGGGTGCCAAAGAAGACCTGGAGGAACTTGTAGAACGTTGTGAGACGAGAGAGTTGGGCTTGCTCGTCCTTCTGAGCACTCGTAGCCCATTCGACCATCTTGATGAATAGCGGTCGGAATGTGCTGTCGTTGAGCTTGTAGATCATCTTAATCGTGACATCGTGCATGGTAGTCTCAGCTTCATCCAGATCACCGGCGTCAAACTGAGCACGGTCGCCAAGGGCGGTTTGCTCACGTCGCAAATCGAAGGCCTTGAAGAGAATAGTGGTAAGAACACCAATGTTATTGGCCACAGTGGACTTGGGGTTCTTCTCAACAGCCAGGCTTAAGACCTGCAGGACCTCGGTAGTAGCAGTTGGTCCGGCCTTGACAGCGTTCTGCCAGTTGCGGTCAATCGCGCCAAGAGTGGCGGTCAGATCCATCTTGCGAGCAGCCATGAGGCGAAGGGTCTCTTCGCGACTGTCCTCGGAGGAGTCGTCGAGGCTGGCATTGGTGGACTTGAAAGAGAGCAGCAGAATTTGATCAAGAGTGGCAGCGGAGATCATGAAGGGAAGGTGGTCGAGGAGGGCAGAGAACAGCGAGAAAACGGCGTCGTGCAGGCGTGAGTTCTCCTTTCCAGGAACCAGGCTGAGCTCCAGCAGCTTCACTGACTGCTTGAGGGTATCGGGGAGGGCTGGAATCATAGCCTGGCCCAGAACCTCGGCCATAGAGGCCAGACACAAAACACCCATGATGCGAATGCGGTCATCATCGTAGCCGAGACAGGATTCGCTAGCGACGACTCTGGCGGCAGTGATGACCTTCGAAGGGTCCTTGCGACCGTACTTCTCGGTGATGCGATCAATACAGGCGACAGCGGCATGCTTGAGCATGGAGTCGGGCGACGATTCAACAATATTGACCAATGTAGGCAAGAAGTCGAGGACACGAATCTGGGACTCGTTGTCACGCTCGGGAGTCTGGCGCAGGCGGTTCTCCAGGAGTCGGAGGACCTTGCGACGAAGGTCATCGTTAGGCTCTTGCAGCAAGACCTCAATGGTATCCAAGAAGTCGACAAGAGACAAGGTGCTGAAGAGAGCGCCAAGAACCTCGCCACATGCTTGGCTCACAGGCTTCATGCTTTGCACGGATTCGCCAATGTTCAAAACCTGTCCGAGAACGCGCGAGAAGCAAGCGCGAACTTGACCGGCAACCTCGTCGTCCTTCTCGAAAGCGGCCTCCAGCTTAGACTTCAGGGAGGAATGCTTGAGTAGGTGAGCGAGATCACGGAGCAAGTCAACGGCCACCTTCTGAGGGTCACGGCCGTCATCGCTTCCGATTCCAAGCAGAATCTGGGAAATACCGGCCTTAGGCTGCAACGCATCGATGACGAGGTTGAGGTACTTGCTGTAGGTGGTGAGCTCGACAACGGGAGTGGTGTCTGAGGCCACTCCAGTCATCAGAGTGAGAACATCCTTGTCGTTGGAGTAACGGTTCGCAAGCATAGCCAACACAGCAAACAAGAAATCCTGAGTGCCAAGCTTGGTGATCAATGCATGGAAGAGTCGCAGACGACGGTGCGAGGGGATATGCTCGAATGCGGCGGTGAAGCTGAGAAGGAGTTCCGAGGTTCCGGAAACAATATCGCGCTTCTGGCTACGCAGAGACTGGATAAGAGCCGGCACAACATGGTCAATGGTTTGATCGATGACAGAAACCGAGTAATCATCATCTTTGCGAAGAACACTAGATCCCATGAATGTGAAGATCGGCATCACGCTGTGAAGAACGAGCTCCGGCGCAATCACAGAAAGGCCTGCGACCAAGAGGAGAGCGGCGTTTTGCACCTGTGGGCTTTCGGTTGTGCGGACGCAATCCACCACCAAGTCAGCCCGGATGGCAGCAGTGTCGAACAGCGGTTTAGGAGATCCCTTGGACTTATTGACAATGGCCAACAGGCTGCCCAGAGTGAGACTAAGCAGGTAGCTCATACCTGATTGAATCTGAGACTTGAAGTGATGAAGAGCAGCAAGGGTCTGGAAAAGGCCTCCGGCAAGCTCGGGGTGAGAATCAGGACTGGAGCTGTCCACAACTTCAAGAATGAAGGTCATCTTGTCCATGAGCTTGCTAAATTCTGCCTCATCCTTGACGGTCATCGCAATCATGTTGTTCTGGCTGGTCCGTCTGCGCTTGGGCGCGGGGCCAAGACTCTCAATGTGAGTCAATGAAACGGGAATCTTGTTAATGAAGCTGAGAAGAATGGCACCCGACAGCTCGACACTGCGAAGAACAGCGCGGCAGTTGTCTGCAAGAGGTGTTTCGTCAGACTCGCCAAGAGAGATATCCAAGAGCTTTTCGGCAGCTGTTACTTGGACATCCTCTGGGATCTTACTCCAAATCGCCTTCATGTGAGAGAATCCAGCTGCCACGAAGGAAGATCGCACCGAGACGGGGCTAACATTGTCCAGCAAGATGTCAATAGCGTCGCTGTCCTTGGCAGTCACAATAGCAACAACATCTTGCTCGACCTCAGCAGGAGAAAGACGCTCTGCCGTGCAGATATCCTCGACTTCCTTCTGACTCATACCACGCCAGTGCTGGAGCAGAGGGAGAAGCTCCTTGGCACGAGTAGTTCCCGAGACCTTCTTCACGTTGTTGAGCAAGCGGAGAAGGCCAAACTTGGGACCATAAATTGGCATTTGAATCGTGTTAGAAGATAGGAATGTGAAAAAGCCCAGACGAAGAGACTTCTTCAGTTCCGAAGCACCGGAGTCTTCCGACAGACCGGATCCGCGCATCGTAGCATCAAGCACCTTAGCAATGTAGGTAGGATCCAGGATGTACTCCTCAAGTCCAGGCAGCAATGCACGCTCCAGTACCTTTAGGACATCGGTAGTGGGCAGCCATGAAAAGTTAGAAGATTGACTTCCCTTGCCGTAGATCACGTCGTGGGCCCAGGGTTTGGCATCTGCCTTCTTGTTGTTCTTGTAAATGGTAACAATGAGAGCCAAAACACCGGTGGTCTCACGACGAATTCGCTCGGAGGGATCACTAAGAGCCACGAGTAGGAAGGGCAACAGGGCCTGAGGGTCGAAATCACCGTTCACTGATGATAGAATGGAGGCAATGGAATTGAGTGCAGCAATCTTTGTTCCCAATGGATAAGGTCCGGAAATGACCCGAGTGAAGAAGGACAGGAATTGCGGAGATTTCGTCGCATCGGCCTTGGCAAGGATTGGGAGACCAACAAATTGCGCAATTTTGGTTTCAGATTCGACGGCCAAGGCGAAGACCTGAACAAGGTTGTTGAACTCGGGGATGTACTGCTTGGTCAGGAATGAAGAAGGGAATTTGGGTTCCTTAGACAATGACTCAAAGGCAGGTGTGAAGTTGTCGACATCATCGTCAATATCCTCCATCTCCACGTCTTGGATAAGTTGAGGTTGAACAGGTGCCTCAACGACGGTTTGTAGGTTGTGCTCCAATGCTGAGACGTTGAAGGATGATTCCGCCAGCAATTTTTGGAAGGTGGGCTGAAGGGAGCTAGACCGGCTAAATCCTTGGATCAGCTCAGCAAGCTGTGTTTGGGTTTCCAAAGACATATCGCGAGTCTTTTCAATGTCACTGGCTGACTTGAGGACCATGACCATAGCTTGTTTCACTTCATCCTCCTGCAAGACCTTGGCTTCGAAAACAGATGACAAAAGAGGGAGGTGCACGCTGTTCTTCTGCAAGTCACTGACGAATCCATCAACAAGCCCAATCAAAAGCTTGGATGTGTTGTATTGTGTAGCGACTTCGGACAATTGCTGCATGGGGCGGTCAAGGCGAATAAGGGCCTTGAACACCTTCTTGGGCAGGGTAGCGGTTGGCTTCTGCTGGGCAAGAACCGACAAACAAATCAAGCCAGAGCTCAATGTTTCCTCTTTCCATGAAGTGACCACGGTCTCCATCAGGCCATCCAGAACATCGTCGGCCAGGGAAGCTTTTTGAGCTAGCACAACGGAGATCATGTAGCAACCGATAATCAGTTCGGACACCTTCTTCAAGGCGAAACCGCTGCTAAGAATCGGCAGCACACGGATAATGATATCCTCATGCTTCTGCTTCTCAACTTCTCGTCGACCCGAGCGAGCACCGTCCAGCATACCTGCAACAGCCTCGGTGGTAATTCCTGCCCAGAAGGAAAGCAGGGAGTGGCTCTGGGCACCTTGCTGACATACCTTCAATACATAGTTGTTGAAGGCTGAGAAGAAAGGTTTGTTTGTGGTAGCGCTGTGCACGATAGGGTGTCGGGGAGGGTTGATAAGGCCTGTCTTATAAGGGTAAAGGACTTTCAATGTCGGGGTAAGATCATTGGGCAGTATCGAGAGGAGATTGAGGAAAAGTGGTGTGGTATGGTAGGGCAAGAATGTCAGAACCATGTAGGTTGAGTTGTACTCGTGCGATCTGTAGAATGGTCATGATTAGTTCTTTACTCAAATGCGCAACCCGTTGATTACATACCTAAACCTTCGTACCAACCATTCCACTGCCTTGACAGCAGGGCTGAGCTGCAGACGTCCTCCAACAAGTGCGAGGAAATTCTCAATAACAGTATCCAGTTCCTTGTTCTGTGTGGCGTTCATCTGCGTTCGATCCTCGGCCTTGCTCTGCTCACTGAAAATCGTGCGTTCAAACTCCTCAAATCGGCCATCCAGTGAGCAAAGCTCCCGGAATCCTTCATAACAGATCTCATAGACAGTGTCAAAGTCCTGGGTACCAGCAACGTTGTAATCAAAGATCAGTGACTGTGAATGGGCGATCCGCTGGGTTTTGAGATCAAGCTCATGGGTTGATTTGGCCGCAATCTGCGACAGCTGCGCAGCAAGAGAGGAAGCCATTGTTCAGGGTGATTAAGTGTGATTCAACAGAAATCACAGAGGCCCATTTCTGAAACTCAGCAGTGGGTGTTAATTTGAAAGGTGGGGAGTTGGCGCGCACCTCTTGTTTGAAGCCGCTTCAATCGCAACTTTTTTTTGTCGCAGATCCCCGCTGACCGCTCAGGAATAACCTTCCCCCGAACTATCAACTTTCTATCTTCACCGCTCTCGGATCAACCTTCTACCGAACTATCAAAATCCACTCCGCCCGATAACACTCCAAGGGCCCGTGAGGATGGATTCGTCCGGTTCCAAGGTGAGCTTTCTTGTCTTCAGCTTCGAATGATACGCCCTGACCCCCAAAACAAGGACAAAAAGTCCACTCCTAAATTCGCCAGCTTCAAGCTACCCCCAGCCACTGATACCGCGGAATCGTCCGATCGCCCTCAAAGCATTTCTGAACGCGATCATAAGCCTCAGTCATCACGAAGGTCTGACAGAAGTCACCATGAAAGAGTGTCTGATCGGCCATCTCGCTCCAGTCACAGTTCCTCCAACCGACATCGCTCGCGGCAACATTTCAGACATCGTTCACGAGAACGTTCCCAGTCCCCAAGAGTAACCTCCAGACACCACCGATCCCGAGAACGCGATCTGCGCCGTCGGTCTATCCAGTCTAGTGCAAACCGGGACAGTTTACTGCTCCCCGAGCCATCCCAAACAACTCCGATCGAATCAACGTGGCCGCAATGGGCCTCGCAGGTCTCGACAGCAGAGGACTCCTACTCCGACTCCTCGCCCGAATTCTTCATTGATTCCAGAGGAGACCAGGATGCTCTCGCGTATGGGACAGGGAACCGTTGGAAGGTCCCAAATTACCACCGATTCGGTGGAGGTTTTGTGCTTGGTCTTGGTCGCACATACCGAATTGATCGTGACCAGTCACATGGAGACCAGGTAGTCTTGCGCCCAAGTTGGGTTGCCGACTCATCGACGAGAGATGGGGAGAATCACCTTCTTTCTCAAACGCGCAGCCTGCCATATCCCGAATATCGCGTTAGTGGCTCAGCGACTTCTGGCCTTGAGCTAACCGCGGACTTCGTCATGATTGACGGACAGGATTGGGGTGAGCCTTGTCCCCGCGCAGTTGACGACACTGATCTCCAGCAAGAAATCGCCGATTTTGAAAGACTGCTAATATCAACTTGGCCCCCAGCTCCATGGGATACAGAACACCCTACCGAAGGAATCGATCTCGACGCCGAAAGAAAAGCTCGGAACGCAACCCTATGGAAGGCGGTGGAAGATAACCCCCGGGATGTCGGTGCATGGCTTAGGTTTATTGACTACCAGGATATGTCGATCCTCGGGCCGCGAGACGATTCTTATTGCCTCACCCACGATGAAAGGACCAGCCTTGCCGATGTGAAGTTGTCCTTATACGATAAAGCCCTCAAAAAGGCCAGCGATAGTCCTCACAAAGATCGTCTATTGCTGGGCAGATTGCAAATTGGAGCACAGTTATGGGATTCTGAAAAAGTCTCAAAACAGTGGGAAAAGACTCTTCAGGACAACCCCGAGTTCATTAGTCTATGGGTCAAATTCCTCAACTTTTGCCAAACTGACTCCCCAGATTTCACCTTCGGGCAGTGTATCGCTACCCATGAGAAGTACTTGAGGCTTGTTTCATCCCTGATCCCGCTTCGCCCCAACATGGTCCAAGTTCTAGTCTACATATTCCTCCGTTTCACGATTCTCTTCAGGGAAGCAGGCTTTACTGAAATTGCAGTCGGTCTTTGGCAGGCAATACTCGAGTTTTGCTGCTTCAAGCCGGAACTCGACAACACCAATGAAACCTTGTCATCGTTTCGCGATTTCTGGGATTCAGAAGTGCCCCGCATTGGGGAGGATGGAGCAAAAGGTTGGAGGAACAACACAGCCTCAGACCCAGATCCTACCACTACGCAGTATTCGTCCAATGTCTGCAATTCCGATTTGGCCTCTTGGGTAGAGGCAGAACGAGAGCGGATGACAAAATCTCAATTGCCATGGCGCAGCTTAGATGGATCAATCCCTGATGTAGACGACCCATACAAAGTTACTCTCTTTTGTGACATTGAACACATTCTGCCGTTGTTCAGGAGTTTGACCCAGTCAGATGAGCTGATCGATGCTTTTCTGTACTTTGGTCAGCTGCCACACTTGACATTTCCCAGCAATATCCAGACCACTAGGGTGTGGGGATGGGACAACCTCTTGCGGACCGAATTTGTGGCAGATCATCGCCTCGGGCTCTCCTCGTGGATGCCGCCTCACGATGAAAATCAAAAGCCAGCCAAGCCTTTCCTCTATCCCCTCCAGAACTTCTTGAACACTACTGACACGTTGTTCGCTTCGCCCAATCGATGGTTCTATTCATTCCAATGGTGGGGCAAATCCCATTCAGTTCAACCGCCACTCAAGACCCACGAATGGACGTTGCGCTCTTTGCGGCTTCTGGTGGATCAACACCCAGATGACGAGGAATTGGCGGAATTTGCTCTAGCGTTGCAGTTCGCATGCGACCCTGTGATGGGTCGGAAGATTGCCAAGAAGACTGTGAAGAAGAGACCGTCGAGCCTAAGATTATGGAATGCTTTGGCACTTATGGAGTCAAGAAGTGAGGACACAGAGGGCCGAAAAAAAGCGAATGGAGTTTGGGCGACCGCTCTTTCAATGAGTCTTGATTTCACACAAACTGAGCAAAAAGCAGACCGTGCTATTCTTTGGCAGTCTTGGATCTGGCAGTTCATGGAAAGGGGAGAACAAACTCAGGCTTTGTATCTGTTGCACAACATAGCCGAGGCCAGGATTGACCTGGAGCAAATTCCAAATGAAGAAACGGTTTTCAATCCTACCTCAACTGTCAAAGTACAGAAGCTTCTGCGTGAATGCCAGGAACAAGCTTTGATCGCCAGAAGAGCCCAGGCATACGTGGCCTACACCGACTGCCTCGCGCTCATTTACTATCTCTCGAATTGGCCGTTCAAGGCTGTCCTGGATATCTACGACAGTGCCGTCCTGAAGCTAAAGGGCTTGTCTCCGGACAGAGAGACCTTCAAGGCATTTACAGCGGAGCTACTCCATCAAGCCCGCGCAAGGGTCCTGTACGACTCCTTATGCCAAAAGGACCAGCACTACACCCCCATGCAAGTCCGCGAGCTCTTTAGGGACAGCATAACCCTATTTCCCCACAATACGATCTTCCAATCGATCTGCATGTGGAATGAGTTCAGCATCATCCAGATCGACCGGCTTCGAGATCTACACAAATTTGCCAAGGAGGACGTGGACAGCCAGTACCAACTGGACGCCTCTCCAGTCATCCCACCGCAACGTGTCCCGATCTCAAGCTACCTCCTTCCTATCTGGATCCAACTCGCTAACCCGCGATCAACTGGCCCCACATACTGGATCGTACGCCCAGTATTTGAGAAAGCGCTCGGCGAGGTCCTTGACCCTGCGGAATTCCGCACAGGCGGAGTAGCGGTACGGAGCCGCTTCGGCGTGGATAGCGCCAGATCAAACCTCACGATCTGGAAGCTGTATATGCTCTACGAGCGTTATCACGCCATGGACCTCGACGCTGCCAAGGCCGTTTTTTTCCGCGCTATACGGGCTTGTCCATGGTCGAAGGAGCTGGTCATGTTCGCCTTCGAGCACCTTCGCGATGGCATGCCAGTTTCGCCTGGGGAGGGCACCCTGAAAGGCGACGGTCTGAATGTTGACGAGCTGCGCCGGTTAGTCCTCGTGCTTGGTGAGAGGCAGCTTCGGCTGCATCTCGATATCCAGGCCGATATCATCCGGGCAGCGGAGGAAAGTCATGCCAGCCAGGCATGAGTGGATTCCGCTCGACTGAAGTTTGAATGGCATGTCATTACAGGCGAAGGTGAAGGATGCAGTGATCAAAAGGCATGTTGTCAGGGTCTTGGGGAGTGAGGAGTTGCTGAAGAGAAAGAGAAAGAGAGGTGCCGTGACATCTTTGTATAATTTAGCCTACGGGCAACCATTCTTATTCCACAAATGAAATGGTCACGAACAATATAATATCATAGGTAGCTTTTGATAATACCTCGCAGTATTATCAACTATAGTACAGGAGAACCAGTCCGGCGTATACTTCACGAACAGAATACACGTCAGACCAACGAATAAATCAAAAACAAACTCATCACTCATAAAGTCATGCGATATCAACATCGCTCAAGAAAAAATAAAAAACTAAAAGTTCTCCTTCCAGAACTTGAACCGAATTTCCTTGGAAGACGCAAACCTAGCCGCATCATCAATCTGCATGGCCGCAGTATTAGGTCCACAGAAGTAAACACCAATCTCTGTAGAAGAAGTAGCCTGCAATCCACGCATATAACTCTGATCTAGCAACCCGACCCGCATAGCCTGAAACAAGCGTTTGAAATCCGGACGACCGAAATTCGTCCGACTCCTCAACTCAGTAAGCGGATCAAGCGGCTGCCCAACAGAATTCAAATAGATATTCGCAGCAGTATCCTCATCAAGGCGCTGAGTGAGGTAGGTATGAATACGCAAGAACTCGGTGTTTCCCTCGAAAGCAGCGGCATTCGCAGATTGCGCCTCCAGTGACGAGAGCAGAGCCTGGAACCATTCAAAAGAAGAGGTATCTTTGCAGATCCAGATGAATTCCACACGACGTAGACGGCGGGGCGGGTTGGGACTTGAGCGTAGATGCCAGATATTCTTTAGGATGGATGCCCAGGGTGTGACACCGATACCTGTTCCGATGAGGACGGCGATTTCGTTCTCGAAGACATCTTCGGCGGGTGCTCCGTAGGGTCCGTCAATGCGCATCTTTGGCATAGTTTGCCCATTTTGCAGAGCGACTTCGTACATTCCGTTTGGATCTAGGCCTTCGAGGTCCTTTGCTTGTGCGGGACCGCAACCGAGAGCGTCTCCGAGGGCGCGGGTGAAATCTCCGACTTGGCGGACATGGACGCTGATGTAGGGGTCAAAAGGGCAGGATGTAATGGTGAACGGGTGCCATTGGGTGGTTGAGACGTCGGGGACTTGAAGGAACAACCATTGTCCTGCTTTATATTTCATGCTTGGCTTTTGGAACTGGATTTCCATGGCGGCTGTTCTATGTTAGTGCTTGAAGTATTGGTGGGTCGGGTCAACATACCATATGGGTGACGAATGACTTTGGTAATGACAGTTTCTTTTCGAGCTCGTATTTCCCGGTAAAGTCGCTCAAAGAGGTACAGAGAGCCCGCTACAAGCTCCCATCGCCATCCTTCATAGCCCAAGCAGTGTTTCCAGAATTTTTCACCAGCGAATGGTGAATACGGCTCGGGGCTGTCTCGCACGAAGCATCCAGTTGCATGGGAATAGAGAGCAAGCGTGAATGGAATGAAGAGGTGGTGAGTATACCAAAAGGTCTCGAACGCTTGTTGTCGGATTCGAGCATGTGCCGTGGTGTATATGAGCAACATGCATAATAGCATGACATGACCAGTGATACCACCCGCACTCTTGTAGTGAATTTCCACTGCAAGGATCGGTCGAATCTGATCTTTCTCGATATTATAGAAACTGAGATCATTAGCACTCCTCCGTACATGTAGCGCGGGCACACCTACTTCACATAGTGGGCTGCCACATGGGCACAAGTGAAGAACAACATGGCATAAGCAACTTGACGATGAAACCAGACTGATTCATCGAGAGGCAACCAGCGAATCTGAGGACGAAGCCATCGCAGAGCATTCCGGCACATGGGCAAAAGAATCAAAGTTGCGTCGACAGTAAGAACCATGGCCGCGGCCCGAGATATATATACGGAGTACGTGAGGACGTTTAATCCTGATAGCCTCTTGTCTGAAGATTGGTTATACCTATTTTCACGTTAGCGATGCCAATTTCCATGTCTCAATCAAGCGGCAAATCATACCATCCCGCTGCGAAAATGCCGAAATGTATAGTCCAGAAACCCAAATAAAACCAGATTTGCGACACCGTAAACCCATATCTATGGAGTAGAGACCTATTAGACATAACCATATCGTGCGGTTTTGGAATTGTCGACCAGCGACAGTTGTTCAAGGAGTGACAAGCAACGTAGGTTGACCGGCAACCAGAAGCCGTGGGTGGGGAACCTCGATAAGGGAGAGGGTCGTCTTCAAGCGATATTTGTTCGCACTTGGTGTTATGGAGATGAATAAATGAGTCTTTGGGTATACTGCTCCATAAACTTTGCCCAAATCACGATCCGTGGGAATTTCGTCAGGTTGAATATGCAAGTCCTGAGCTGAGTGGTAAGTGCTGAGTGGACTCCCGAGGTCTCAGAGCTCACGGATGTGATTACTTCAGGTAGTTTCGCAAGTATAGTATCCCCCAATATCTTAATCCTGAAAGTGTGGAACTTGAATGTTGAAAGGTGTAAAGATGAAAGCAAAACAGAAATCCCAGCAGAGGTTTAGCTGCAGGGGTGAGGGGTGAGATCTATAATTACTCAACTTAATTACGTCGCTTCTGTCCAACCAAACTCTATGTATAATTATCTCGAAGGTCATAGCCACTTATCTGTCTTCTTCGCTAAATACTCTCGTAAATTTCTCCTCTTAAAAAAGTTATTTTCAACTAAATAGTCTCGAATCTGTTCATCGGAACCACATGGCATGGCTGCAAGCCACAGAATCTCATTAGGGAATGGACTGCGACTTCAAATGTTCTCATTGATGTCATAGATTGTCCTTTTTCATTTCACTCCAATTGTTATGGTGAAGTCTCCAGTTCAGGATTGATGTGGCTGGTGAGTGGTCGGCAACTATGAAGTTCGACCTATAAGAATCACTCTGCAAGCGCTGGAAATTCCCAATCACACAAATCCTGGGGGTCGGTGAAGCATGTCATTCGGTTCGGTCGCTCCGTGCCCAAATATAGTTTTTAGCGTGATTCGTGTACTATCTTTGCTGGTTCTCGTTCTTGGCCTTCGCATATTGCCTTGGGCATCACTTCGAAGCTTTTTCCTCCAGTTCAAATTTTTTCATCTATGATTGTTTTGTAGGCGTCTGCACATGAGAGCTTGTAACCAAGTCTAGGGGGTTTCTGAATCCAGGAATAGTATGATCATCTGATAAGTCGGGTTGGAAATATATCCATGAGTTCCTTGTCTCGATCATGATAGCGACACAGCTTGCAGGTCTTGAAATAGAACCTTCCCAGGGTAGTGGAAAAAGAAAGTTCAAATGTTAGCGGACCAACCAAGCCGTCCAGTCACCACATCCATCGTACAATTCGAATTGTGTGTGAAACTCCTGGAAGCGCGTGCCTTGAGCTGCATCTCGTCACGCCAAGCCTTGCCACTACAGCTTCTGATAGGTGCATATTTGCATTAAGATCCGCTTTGTCACATCTCCACTCCCCAATCACACCGCACCCCCGACTCCGTGAAGAACTGCAAAAGAGGGGGTGAGTAAGAATTCCGACCTGTCAAGGCTGTCAATTGGTTCAGGGCACTGAGATGCATCCGTGCGGATCACAAAGCCCTACTTTCTCCTGTACGAAAGTGGTTGGCCCAGATGTGCATCGGTCACAGTTGGCGCCCAGTTCCAAGGTTGTCACATTACTTTGCTTCTCTCCACCGTAGCGACTTCCTGTACGCTAAGTATAGATGCATGTCCTCCCCCGCTTGTAGTATGCTGGAACTACTTCACCCCCACATCAATCAAATCATGCCAGCAAAATAATACTAGTCTTTTTGAGAGCGGAATCGCTGCGCATTTCCACCGCAACCGTCGAAACTTGAGTCGCTCGCTGGCCGAGAGATTCACACTCTCCGATTTAATATGGGCAGACTGATCAAGAATCACTGGGGCCGCTTGCTCATCATGACTGCATCAGCTTGTATGTATCGCATTTCCACAAATTAAGCACATGCTAACCATGCGCCATAGATCAAGTCGCCAGCGCAATCGAAGGCTTCATCTGGCCAAAGGTCTTCTGGGACTTTTTGTCCAAAAACCTAGACGCCGCCGTCAGCCCGATACCCGTCCTTCAAATACTCAATCTAATCATGGGATTGATCGGTCTGGCCTGGGAATGGCCACTGAAACCACTGGCGGGAACATTACCTCATCGGAGTATCGAAATTCGGCTCATCGTCTACCCACTGAGCGCATTACTTGCAGCGCTACTCTATCAGGGCACGGATCCAGCTGGGTACTATCTCATTGGTATCGGGGTGTACTTTTGGGCTTACAGTGAGGGAGAGGTGGTATGTCCTGAACCGTGGACATTACCCAGACGATCAATGCTACTCAAAGCATAGACTCTGCTCCGATGCATTGATTGTATCGGAGATGGATTATGTATATAGTAATGATAATATGAATGAAGATATGATTAAATGAAGTATGTTTATACCACGATCCAAGTCCCTGGCAACTTGGTTAGTCACGACTCCCATGTAGTGCCAGCTGGTGGAAGTGTTTACCAGAATTCAACTCAGGTGGGGTCAAACTGAGCACTGAAGGTGGTGCAACCTAATATATAAGGCATTAACTCAGTAACCTAACTAATATAGTGATAGTTAACTAGTTAAGTTATTCTAGTCTGCCTGATTTATATGGTATTATATCACGTGACATTTCCATGAATTCCCATTCCTTTCTGTACCTCGACTTGACCAATTCCCTTTACGCCTCTTCGAGGATATAAATTGACTTTGGAATCTTATACAATATACTGACATAGCTTGTGTTTCCGCCCATAGCTTATACAGCACCATCTATCGCCGAAATGCCTAATGCTTGCTTTGATGAAGATGTGCCAGTCAACAAAACCACCAGCTTCAATGGCACTCTGGCTCGATTCTTGCACCCAAGCATTTCTTCTGAATTTCCAAGCAAACTAACCAGTCCTGATGAATCAGAGCTCGAACTAGCAAGAGACACACCCAACATGACCCGAAGCAGCACTGCAAGTCCCAGGCTCCCAACGACCCAGCGGACCTCGACAATCAAATCAAGCACATCAACACGACTCACCCGCTCCAGCTCCAGTCCTTCAACCTCATCCCCAAGACGACGTAAACGCAAACCCATCAGCCCATCCGACACCCCACCCGCCTCATCATCCCTCCTCCGCGACTCAATCCCTCCAAACCTGATCCTCCTTCTGATAGGCCTTAACCCAGGCCTCACGACCGCAAGAACAGGCTTCTCCTACTCCCACCCCTCGAACCGCTTCTGGCATCTCCTCCATTCTTCTGGGATAACCAGCGTTCGTCACCCACCCTCAGACACATACAGGCTTCCAGAACTATACAGCGTGGGCAACACGAACATCGTGGCACGGCCCACGCGAGACGCAAGCATGCTCACAAAAGCTGAGATGGATGAGGGCGTGCCCATTCTTGAAGCGAAAATTGCGGCGCAAAGGCCCGAGGCCGTCTGTCTCGTTGGCAAGAGCATCTGGGAGGCTGTTTGGAGGGTGCGGCACGGAAGAGGGATCCGAAAGGAGGAGTTTACGTATGGGTGGCAGCGGGAGAGTGAGAATATGGGGTGTTTACCTGGGGTTTGGGGTGGGGCGCCAGTTTTTGTGGCGACGACTACCAGTGGGCTTGCGGCTTCGATGAGTATTGCGGAGAAGGAGGCTATTTGGGCGGAGCTTGGGAAGTGGGTTGTGGAGAGGAGGGAGGAGAGGGATAAGGGTGTCGAAGTCGTTGATGCTGCTATTTAGCATGATTCCTATTTTGCTTGAATAGCTGCGCATGAGCGCCATTGATTATGATATAGCTACTGCCTTGATGGAATATACAACTTGAACTCGAATCTTGGTTTTAATATTGGTATTTATTTGAGTTTAAAAACTCATCTCATTATCTCATGATATCAATCAAGTATGGGGACCTGCCACTGCTCTTATGCAATACAACCAAGAAAATAAAAAGGAGACCCCAGTCAAAGCAACTCCCCTGTACGATCACGATTCAACTCGGATAGAAGGGGGTCGATGAAGCTTTTCGGGGTGTTCACGGGGAAGCGGGGAACAACGGATAAAGCAACCGACCCCATTAATCCCAAAGGACTGAAAGGTAAGATGGCAACGTTTACCGACCAATGTTGGCGGGGTTCTTGGAATCATTGGTGCTACCTCCACGCCCGGATGCCTGCAAGGGATGTTAGTGTAAAGCTTCTTAGCGATCGAGCATGGAAAGACGAACGGTATCAGGCTGGTATTCACCACCTTCCAAGATCTTAATCATAACTTCATCTTCGTTCTTAGTACCGAACTCATTCTCAAGAGCGGCTTTGCTAGCAGTGTCCAGAATACCCTGGGCGCCGTGGCTGTAGAGGAAATTAGTGAGGTTCAAAAGCACAGTCAGGTCGAGTTTTCGTACCTGTGAGACACAAGGATCTTCCAGCCGTTCAAAACATCGGACAGAGGAATGCTGCGGTCGTTCTTCCACTTCTGTAGGATCTCGAGGTCGTCGACGTAGACGATGAAGTCCTCAGACTTGCCCTTGTAGAAGACCTTGTAGGTGGTGCTGTTTCCGCGAGTCATGATGGAATAGAAATTGTAGTTGAGGAAGGGAGTTAGAATGAGATTGAATGTAGAGAGAAATTCAATTGGAGAGAATTGGAGTGAGTAGAAGGTTAAGATAGCTACAAAGAGAGCTTTTAAACAGCTGATTGTCAGGTGACGTCACTGGCTCATGTTCCATGACACACGAGCATTTCCATTCGCAGCTTTACGACGTCATCTAAGCCTCCACTGAGTGGAGAAGGGTGGAATGTTGTAATAACTTCCATTCTTTACGTTTCCTATCTAATAACAAGTAACAATGTGTGGTATTGTTTCATCAGACTCCATACAGGCCCCTCTTCCCCCACTTCCAAGCTTCAACAATCTCCCCATTTACCCCTCTGTCCCTGTCTCCGCACGAGACCGGATGATTTTCTTCGGTGATAATACACTTAACAAGTTCTTCGGTGAGCGCCACTTCTTGCGTGGTGACGATTCTAGGTTGTTCTCTTGGCTCGGACGATTCTCACGAGAAGACGGTGACTTTTTGGCCGTAGCTCCAAACCGGACAGTCTTGGAGCGCCCGACAGTCGATGTCGGCGTTTTGGGCGATTCACAATCTGTTCTTGGCGATGGCTCGTCACCACATCCATCCTGGCCCGTGATCAAATCCTTTTCCTCTTCGTTGTAGTCCTCAAGTGATTCAGCTGCGTCGGGCCCAGAGTGAGATGAGTTGACTGAATTGGACCGTTTGAATCCCTTGTGTAGGCTCAGATGTCGCATAATTGACCCACGGCCGAACAACAGGTCCCCTCGGCCAAGGATCATCCCCGGCCATGGCAGCACGTCGCGCGTATACACCTCCGATATCAGCCGCTCTAATCGGATCCGATCCATTCGTTTCGCAGTCACGGAATATTGAGTACGTGCAATAGGGGACTTTAGCCGCTCGATCTCACTGTTGGAGTTGGTGGACTCATCGTTGTGGTGAGGATGGCGTGTCTTCCGAATGACTACGTGTTGAGAAGTGGACTTGCGCGAAACTTGCACGGCATCCATGGACCTCCGTGCAAGAGAGGTCACTTCATACTGGACCCGGTCCAAGGGCAGAAGAAGAACGCTCAGGAATGAGTACTTGCGAGGATCTCGTGCACCTGATCTTTGAACCTGCGCCAAAGCCGCGGAACATTTAAGGGCCTCCGTCTTCCACACCTTTTCTTCAAGGGCAGATGATGCACTGAGCACGAATTCAAAGTTCTCCTCCTGTTCTTGAAACAAGATCTTCCATGAAAACGGACAACCATAACAGTAGATTCCTAACCAGTCAGAAAGTCCAAAGTCACAATGAACAAGAAGGGCTTACCTCGTCCATTTTGGATGGTGTCCATTTTCAAATCATCCATATAAATACAAGCGACAACTTCCAGTCGATGGGAATCATCAACGGTTTTCGCGATAAGAAAATAGCTGTTGAACAGAACGCATACCATGAATTCACCGTTGGTTTGTTCCGGTGCCTGATAGGTGACATGGAGCACCCCGCAAAGAGTCATTGGCCCAAGGTCTTTGTATATATCTTGTAGCACGTACTGTTCAAATTAAGAAGTCATTAGCCATTCTCGGTATGTTTGACGACGCTCATACCGAGTCGCTGAATTGGATCTTCTCTTGTAGCAGCAACGTTTTTTGAATACGATCCTTGTTCACTGGATTGCCTGTTGCCTCATTGACCTGTGTCACCAAAATTCGTACATTGTCCAGGATTTGTCGCATTGCATCATGAGAAGTTGGGCAATCGCTGACAGGGGTTTGTCGGAGGAGATCTTGCAGGAGCAGCGGATACTTGCATAGGCGTTGGATGGGCTTCTATGTAGTTAGCACTTGAACCGCTCCAGCAGGAGGGTACTGGACCTTGATCATCAAATCGCTCATCGTCATTGACCTGTTTACATCGTACCTGCGGCTATCTACAGAGCCAACGGACTTTGACAGTGCTTCAATTCCTTGATCATAAACGTGCCAATTCGGAATTGAACGACGTAGGATTGCGACATCCTCTGTTAGAAGATCGTACTTGCTGCAAAACTCCTCGTATGCGGAAAAAGAAGCAGACTTTTATGCAGTTAGCGGCAACTCTTCCCAATCGGAATCCTTGAAGCGTACCAGTTTTTCAATATCTCGCGCTACCTCCAAGACTTCAGTTGGATCCGCCACCAGGAATCTGCGACGTTTGTTTATTTCCGCCTTGAAGCTGCGGGTTCTCAGCGAACCTTTCAGTCCACGTATATCGATACCCCCCAAGCGCTTCGACAGTGTACGAGAAACAAGATCGGAGGGCTCTTCTAGAGGTTGACGGCTTGACAAAGGTGATGTCTGCTGTAGCTGGCTTTGAAAATGCTCGTGGATGCCACAAATCTGGTGAATGTTCTGCTGGATCTCAGTTCGGGTGTCGAAAATCGACAGTACCTGCATAGTTATCAGAATTGCCACAATTTCGAGTCTGCAGAAATGAGAACTCACTCCAGTCAGAGCCTTAAGGCCAAGAATATAATCAGCCTCGGTCGCGACCAGTTCTTGCAGCACTAGACGCCTCTTGGTTGCCCGGGCTTCCGCTTCTTCATCCACACATGGGCTGGAGCTTGGTCGAGAGCTGTCTCCCGAATCCCGCTCTTCTGAGAGTGCACTTTGAGTCGTCATGCTGTGCGTTGTTCCCCTCGATCTCGCTATACTTTGAGTAGCAGTGCTCATGGTGGCGGTCTTGATTCCCAGCTGTGACGAGTGTATGGAACTTCGCTCACACTGCGGGTCTGGTGCTGCAAGGTCTGCTGGAGAATCATTCGGCCAGCCTTCCACGACTCGTTCGGGGATTTCTGAAGGAACATATTTGCCGGTTCGAAAGCTGTCCATCCATTTCTTGAACGGGTAGGCAGGGACTGTCGCCTGTGTTGGTGTTGTTTCACCCGTTGGGCTTTGATTCTTGTCTGCCAACTCATACTCAGTTGTCAAAGTCTCCGCCTCAATCGTATCCTGACACTCCATGATAAAACCCCGGTGCGGCGTGCTGGGTTTGTTATAGGCGCAGATGTCATGAAGATCGACAACAAGGATGAGGCGCCCCAATCAAACCATGCAGCATCTGACACAATGTCAAGCGTCATGGTTTGGCAGCCACGATGGACTGGCCACCCTGGGAAAGAATGCGCGTCTTCGTCTTCACAAAGGGAAGAGAGATGCTGGTTCTTTCTTTCCTCGGGACGGGAATTCACTCAGTCCGACCACGAACAACGAATTCTGCACCATGATGGCAATGGTGTCGATTCCAGGTAGATGTTGTGCTGGGAAATCAGTCATTTGAATCTCATCCATGTACGTCATGTTGTGAGGGCACTGGGTAGGTCGGATTTAAATTAATTTTAAATCCTACTTCCAGGGCCGCAAAACGCAGGGATTGAGTGGTCACTTGAGGGAAATGATTCCCCTTAGCACCAGTCGATCGGATGATCGAGATCTGTACCTAGGTAGAAGATTAGTCTTGCTGAAATTAGTTACAGGGACCAAATACATAGTCAACATTGGACGGTGGATTACATACCTGGATGGAGGCGGCTATTGCAGGCGCTTATATAAAACCGCCCCACCGTCCTCCTTTACACGCGATGGTTCGAGCTTCCACCCCCACCTTTTGTTCTTTCCGGGTGATTCCAAGGTTTGACGAGAAACTCTAGCTATGGGTGATAACATTCATGCTCCCACAGTGGCCTCCGGACCTACATCTGGGGGCATTCAGATTGACTGGTCGAAGTTGTCAATGCCCGAGCTGATGCAGGAGAAGGAGAAGATCGAGGAGGAGCTCAAGGCGCTCAGCGCAGTTCTCACATCAGTAAGCCCCCTCATCTATGGTGTTATTTCTTGCATTGTCTAATGATATGCGTATCGCACAGCATGGGGTGACTATGCGCTCGACTCTCACGACCTTTGACGGCTACCCACGCGACGACATCGATATTCCACAGGGTACTTGACGCTGAAGACATATGGACGATCACATTACTAAAAAATTCAATAGTACGAGCTACGCGTGTGCGGATGATCCACATTCAAAACGACCACAAGGAGATCATGAAGTACCTCGAGAAAGGGCTACATGCACACTTTGAACAATTACAGAAAGCCCAAGCATCTGCTACCACGAACGGTACTAGTGTGCCTTCGACCGCACCACCTCCTGGGATTGAGAACAACGTTGCAGATGCGAGTGAACTCGGAACACCGTTCGCCAAGGTCAACAGTGTTGAACCAGGGAGCCCGGCGAACCAGGCTGGCCTGAAGGCTGGGGACTTGGTTCGGGCCTTTGGCAGTGTCCACTGGTTGAACCATGAACGTCTTTCTAAGGTCGCAGAGGTGGTCCAGCAGAATGAAGGGGTATGTCCAATTCCGCTGCCTTGATCCATTTCTGCATGGTAAAATGAGCTAACGAATATGGATGCACAGCGACCAGTGGTGATCAAGGTATCGCGCAAGGAGGAGGGTGGATCCCGCACCACCGAGGCGCAGCTGCAGCTCACTCCCCAGCGTAATTGGGGAGGCCGAGGACTTCTGGGATGTCATTTAGTTCCGCTGTAGAGAGGCTGGCCCTCCTTTCTGTGATATGGACAGCTATGGATGAAAAGTGGCCTCTTATTGGGGGGTGACTCTTGCGGCTCTGCAGTGAACTTGTACACAAATTCGAATTTATGAATAATGATTTGATACTAGACATCAGGAGTGAGAAAGGAGTAGAACAAAAGTAAACCCCGACCATCTCTCTATATATAAATACTACTCGGCGTTGATATGATAAACATCAAAGAGCAAATGTTTTCACTACGTCAGGCCTTCAGGCACTAAGGCACGTGACCAACGGCCGACCGGGCAAAAATTCCCTTTGAGCATTATTCACCTCCCTTCCCTTCCCCCCCTTCGAACCATCCTCTTTCCCCAGTCTCAACTATCCCGCGAAATTTCTTGCGGCTCTGTCCATCTCTTTAAAAGAGTTTACATCATCGCAAAATTTCCGCAATGGCTGAACAACAGGTCCCCACTTTCAAGCTTGTCTTGGTCGGTGACGGTGGTACTGGAAAGGTATGTGATCATTACTGAATATCAAGGTGTCGGGCGGTCTCCAAAAGTGCAAAGGTCTTTTCAATGGGAGCGAATATCATTGAAACCTGATGAGGGCTATGATGGCATCGTTAATACCGAAACCCCTCCCCCTCTCCTTGCCCCGCCACTGTCAACAAATATGAAAAAATATCTGCCCGACGACCGCCTCATCATCCACGAATCACTCGATCGCTAACGGCCAACCCAATAGACCACCTTCGTCAAGCGCCACCTGACTGGTGAGTTCGAAAAGAAGTACATTGCCACCCTTGGTGTCGAGGTTCACCCGCTTGCCTTCACCACCGTATGTTATACCCCGCCGAAAGCCCCGCTTCCAAACGGCCCCTTCGCCTCATCATGCGACAATCAACTAATCATGAAAACTTGATAGAACTTCGGTAACATCCAGTTCGACTGCTGGGACACTGCTGGTCAGGAGAAGTTCGGTGGTCTCCGTGATGGTTACTACATCAACGGTCAGGCCGGTATCATCATGTTCGATGTTACCTCCCGTATCACCTACAAGAACGTTCCCAACTGGCACCGTAAGTTTTCGTGACAACCAAAACGCCCGTCTTCATTGTCTCATATCCATTGCAGGTGACCTCGTCCGTGTCTGTGAGAACATCCCCATCGTTCTGTGCGGTAACAAGGTCGATGTGAAGGAGCGCAAGGTCAAGGCCAAGACCATCACCTTCCACCGCAAGAAGAACCTCCAGTACTACGATATCTCCGCCAAGTCCAACTACAACTTCGAGAAGCCCTTCCTGTGGCTCGCCCGCAAGCTTGTTGGCAACCCCCAGCTGGTGTGTATTTCCTGCTCAACAGACGCTCTTATTCAACGGATTAATAATTCAATATAGGACTTCGTTGCCGGTCTCGCCCTTGCTCCCCCAGAGGTTACTGTCGACCTGGAGCAGCTCGCCAAGTACCGCGAGGAGATGGAGGCTGCCGCAGCGCAGCCCCTTCCTGATGAGGATGACGCCGACCTGTAAAGGACCAATCCCGGATTGGAAGACGGAAGTCCTTACACCCTTCCCCCCTCTTTATGTGGTCTCTTGAAGACATGGGAAGAAGGCAGGGTATATGTCATGATTGCCTGATTTTGTTACAAAAGCATAATCGGTTCTCAAGAATCACGATACAATGAACGCGGTTGGGGTAGTGGCGGTTTGAAGAAAGGGAGCACGTTATTCATTTTTGTTTTTCTCCCTCTACCAGTTAGACTATTATCTCAATGTTTTTTTTCTCTCGAAATAAGCTACTGCACAAAAGCACAGTTTCTGATACGCGAAAATTTTTCTACATGACTGCGTAGAGTACTGAAAATCCACGGGATGTGACCAGCTACCGAGGGTTATCCTGTTGGAAAGCAAAGTTTGATAAGTGTTCAGAATACTAATACTACTTGATTGACCTACTGGTACATCAGGACATCAACTTTCTTGACCTCTCGCCCATCGGGACATTCTGGAGTGCCTCCACCGTCTGCTCAACCAACTCCACCTGCCTCCATCTTTTTCGACGCCTCCCTCTCAACGAGAGTGAGCGCTCCCTGGGTATGGGGTCGGCTATCCGAAGAGCAACCTGCGTGGTCTCACTGGCCTTGACATCGCACACCTTCTTGGTCTTCGGAATTACACTCCCCCTTGGGCTCCATTTCCTGTCTTGTCGCATTTTTCTTCTTGGGCTTTCGCAAATGCCAGTAGCTAATTACTTGCTTAAGAGACCAATGCCCCATGCGCATGAAAGTGCCTCTGCATTGTGTTTGGTAGAGGGCGTATTCTTCTGTTGCTGATGTGAATGCTTAAATTGGAGAAAGGTGTGCCTCTTCACTGTCTTCCTGAGCTGCACGATGATAGTTCTCTGCTTACTCGTTCGGGCCATACTTTCCTCTTTCCTTCCCTTGCTTTCGACACAATTTCAATGTCTCAAGACCCTTTCGTAGTGCATCGCTATTGTCTGTGGCTATATAAGCTATCTGGCATAGCTTCGGGTGTGAAGGTTGAACATTTAGCTTACAACCGTCAAACCCTGTATTGGGTGGGCTATCTACCCCTCTATTACTTGGGTACACCGCAGATTTTTGGAAGTACGGTCGAAATCTCCATCAGACTTTTTCAACTTCTCCTTCCACTTCATTTTTTCTCTCTTTCTTTTCTATTCCACTATGTATGAATCTGGAGAGCCCTTTGACCATTTGACTAGCCCGGTACGAAGGAAGGTAGAAAACTGGATAGGATACCGATTTGGAGACTTAGTAGAAGATATGGTAGGAGGCTTGGTATAAAACCTAAGTAGGCGCCGTACAAAAAGGGCGGCGGAAAGCCTCTACAGTAATATTCGAATTGGCTCCATATTTACATAGAGAAACTATCTCAAGCCCCACCGCCAAGACGATAGTAGTACCGCCTAGGCCAGGTTTGGCTAGGCTATACATCACCCTTGTTTTGAACAGTTCTGACGTATGGTACGGGACATTGAGCGAAATACTGCCTCGTAAGTTACCCGTCTCGTCGAATGAAATTCTAGAAGCTTCCATACAAACAAGGGGCTATTTCCTGGAGGCTCTTGTAATCTAGCATTTAACTAGTCTATCAGATACGAACTACTTCTTAAAATACTGCTATACCTGTTGCGTTTCGAAGCTGTGTAATGAAATGAACATGATACAATCCTTGCTGCTGAATATGTTATATGACTGCATTACTGTAAGATAAACAAACCTGCTTATCGTCGCGAGAAGATTGTGCAGATGGCAGCGAGGTATAACAAGTGGCTCGGAGGTTTCCGTGGAGCTGGCTAGGATTTGGTGGTTCTCTTTCGTTTTAGTCGGGGCTCCGGTGAGCTAGGGAAAAAAGAGTCTCCCTTCTTGCGCCATTCATTTAAAGTAGACTTGGAAGACATAGTATGCGGATGTTCAGAGCCTAATTTCCGGTCTCGAAGTTGAACGCAATCGGCCATCAACTGCAACGCGGATGTGTATTGACCTGATGACCTCAGGGTATGAGCCAGGTTGTTCATGCTCGTTAGCGTGTAAGGATGGTCCGCGCCGAGCTTCGTCTTGAAAGTCTCCATGACCTGCACCTCGAGCTGCTTAGAATCCTCCCATCGGCCCTGGTTCCTGTAGGTCGACGCGAGATCGGCTATACTCGTCAGCGTATAAAGATGGTCCTCGCCGAGCTTTATCTTAAAAGTCTCCATAACCTCCACCTCAAGCTGCTCGGCCTCCTCCCACCGGCCCTGCTTCCTATAGGGTGATGCCGGATTAGCTATAGTCGTCAGCGTGCTAGGATTATCGGCACCGAGCTTCTTAAGAGTCTCTATGACCTCTATCTCGAGCTGCTCTGCCTCTTTCCAACGGCCCTGGTTCTTATACGTTAAGGCCAGATTGGATATACTTGTTAGCGTGCTAGAGTGTTCGGCACCGAGCTTCGTCTTAAAAGTCTCCATAACCTGCATATCGAGCTCTTCTACATCCTTCCACCGCCCCTTAATTCGGTATGTGTGTGCAAGCATCGTAGTGCTATAGAGGGTCTGGTAGGCTTCCGAGCTAAATAATATTACTCTTTCCTTCCGCGATTTAGCTACCATATCCCTTGATTCCGTAAGATTACCAATTTTCCACGCATACCACGCCCTATTGTAAAGTAGTATAGCTCATTCGCGCAGGGAATCTTATGATTCTGGTCGTTGTGATACTGCTGACTTAACATATGGAAAGAGTGGCCGGTAAATCTCCTAATTCGCGTATTAGCCGGTCGGAAATTCAGTATATAGATTCTTAATAAATCGTTCCTTCCACTCCTCGTACTGGCCATTACTTTTCAACCACATGCGTACATACCATAAGCTGCACCAGCCGATACATTATAAGTACGGTGCTATTTTTACTAATAGTAATGAACGAATAGTCTCTAAGAATCGCAATATAGCTCTCAAATTCGTTGTATTTAGACGAACTCTCTATATCCTCGTTACTAAAGCTATTCACAGTTCCCTCCGAAAAACCCAAAGTCTTAGGTTCTTCTATGCCTTATACCTATAGAAGATTCTCTGGGATTCCCTACTAGTCGAAAAAGCTCATAAGAGATAATCAATCGGCCGCGGACTGCCTTATTCGTCGGATATAGTCGAACGATATTTGCCATCTTAATAGAATAGGGTTCTTTGCCTCGTAGTCTCGGTGCGTGTGAAGTCCCTTATAATTCAGAAGCTTCGTGGCTTGACGATAACTCCGCCGAAGCTTTTCGAGGTATTGCGATACTAAGCAACGGGGTGAACGGTGCGCGATATAGCTAGCCCCTTATATAATCGCTAGCGGTATAAATGTAAGTTCTTTTATAAGCTAAACTAAGTCCGCTCGCTCTATCTTAGCGCGGTCAGCTAGGTTATGGAGACTTTCCTCGCAGCACGCTATAGTGCTCGCATAAACCTAAAAGACCTAGGTATCGCTTAATTACTGTCGGACCTAGTAGTAGTATTCGATAATAAGCCGAGTTTTCCTATTTTAAAGTGAGCCTTTAATAGACCGCGGTTATACCCGTGATATCTAACCCCACACCGCCGAGACCAACGAGAACTATCCTAGACCCCAGGATTAACGATTTCTCGTAGATTATATTAAGAATTCCATCCCGGCTAACAAAGTCCGGGTCATGCGGAACCGGCACAGTCGACAGTGGCTCTAGACGGGGCTCTGGTCGTTCTAGGAAAGCGTATCGTTATTAGTCGATCCAACGTGGTCCTATCCTCCACGCTATCGGGAACTAACCAGATATAAAATTCATCACGCCATTGTTGATCCCTATCTAGCAACCTGAGTTTCTATCGCCAAAATTCATGGATTCCTTAATTGACATAGGATAAACAGAGTCAATCGCGTTTTGGGCGGAGGAAAGATGATGACCCCTCATCGAGGGCCTCAGCCTTACTATCGGGTGATCATAGGCGCCAAGCGTTCATGTGTGAGCATCCAATCATCCAGCAGCTAGCGGCCTCGCTCCGTCTATTATGCGACCCACATTCCTGTGACTAGGACTAAGAACTAGCATATAAATCAGAAAGGTCCTTCCGGAGCCATTCTGTGCGTGGGTGTTCCGTGGTGGCAATGAAGGTGATGTGGAGGGCTGCAATTACATGAGCGCGGTCGGTTTCCCCATAGTCTTGGTAGTGGGGCGTGAGATTGTTTCTTTGTGTAAAATATGGAAGCCAATTTCGAATATTGCTGCAGTATCATGGTGACTATAGTATAGTACAATGTTATTGTGTTGTATACTACATTCCTAATTGGGATACCAGGGCTTGGTGTGTAAGCCCTGTTTGTGACGTTTGACTCAAAACGCGTGACGCATCGTATCATCACGTGGTGATAAATATTCACGACGTGATTTTACGAAGATGAATCTAGGACAATGTCAAAAGTGTTTGGCAATTTCTGGCCGTAATAAAAAGGAGAGCAGGCTTCAGACCGGATATCACCGCAGTTTTCTAAACATCGGTGGTTGCTTAATTAAGCCCAGAAAGCGTAAGTGGGCATGTTGTATGGTTTCTCACCTGGCCTTGGCAACCTCAACATGACATCGATCTTTAGCACAAACGGACACATCCTTTAGTCTCACAGTTTCGCAACAAACACCGGGTATGGTTGTCTAAGACAGAAAGGGCATTTAATCCCTGACCCTCACTCTCGTCACCTGAACGCCTTACCCGATTCTCCACTGCGGACCCGAATGCCCAATCTCCGGGGTTCAGCCAAGCGCCGTTAATCCCGCGCAGTTCTCGAAAGGTCAGTTATCACATCCAACCCCACCTCATCAGATGGGACAAACACGCCTACCTCTGTCTGGACTTGCAAAACCTGAGGTCTTTCATGCTCCTCCGAATTCACTCTTCTACTCCCCGCATAGCCACCGCTTTCCGTTTGCACTTGAAACAGGCCTTAGCTAATACGTCGCGCAGATCCACAACAATATTACTTTTCTTGCGCATTCAATGCTGTTCTTATTCTCGATTTAAACAAAATCACATCTTTACTTGAGATTTTCTTGGTTATCACCAAAGCTCTGGTGCTTTTGGTGTTTCGCTTTCTATCACTTTCTAGCAACATCTTGATAGTGAAGGCAAATTTCTGCATCTGTCCTTTTCTTCCCATCTGTCACAATGGCAGACTCCAGCGCGAAGGAAATCGATGACATCGTGGAGGAAGTGGAGCTCTATCAGTTCATTTTAGATGACCAAAAGGCAACCACACCGGATGACCATGTGGCGATCTCGGAGACACTCGAGACGATCAACAGGCTGCAGGCTAGACTCGCCAATCTCCTTGGAACCGTTGCCCCGACTTCTCCGCCGCACTCCAGTCCTCCAGAGCCCCAGATTGAACCCACTCCAGATATTTCTCGAGCGACACCACAAACTCCGACTAGGGCAGAACAGCTTTTACCAGTCCCAGGCCAATATTGGCCTTCATCTGCACCATCCCCTTTTTCTTTCCAGTCCAACAGTCATGCCGGGCCATCCTTGCCGCCGATTTCGTCCTTGAATTCTGGCGAATCGTCCCGTAAACGTCCACGGGAGGGGTCGATCGGATCTCTAGGCCCATCGCAGTCTTCAAAGAGGGCGATTGTAAGCAAATCTCAAAACCGCATGCAGGAAATTGAGGCCAAGCTTCTTGAAGAGCTGGAGACTAGCCGCAGGGAATTTGCCAAGAAGAGAGAGCGTGAGGAGGTTCGGAAAGCGGCCAGGTGGGAGGGCATCTCTGAAGAACAAGTCCTTCATGAACTCAACGAAGAGGAGTGTGAGAACGAAAAGTTGATTCGCGATATGAACCAGATAGAGAAGGATGGAGAATTTGCTCGTATGCTCCAGGCTGGGGGTGATGTCTACGAGGAAGACCAGCCTCATCCGCAGCCGCATCCAAGCTATAATATTCCTGATCGAACCTTACCCCACCCTACTTCCCTGCTGTCGCCGAGTCTGAAGTATGAGAACGAATACCGCTCACCACGTCCAGAGATCTTAGACTCAGATGACGATCTTCAAGAAATTACACCCGAGTCTTTCCTTTCCGCTAGAGGACACACACTTCCACAGCCGAGCTCCTACTTGCCGAGACAGAGCTCGGCATACCCAACATCCTTCACGTCACCTCAAGCCAAGCCAGGGATGCCGGGGATGCTGAGCATGGGAGGGATGCATCCTGCAATTGCAGCACGATACGCAATGCCTAATGGGAAACACCTCCCATACGGGTATTCTCCCGCTTCTGCTATGTCTACTGGCCAATCTTCAATGTATATGGGTCAACCACCTATGTCTATGGGTCTACCATCACTCTCGTCTCCAAGACGCCTTCCGTGGATTTCCAGTCAAAATCCCGAGATGAGGGCTTTTGACCTTGTTCGTGAACAGCAAGATATGGAGGAAGATGCTATTGATTTTGAGTACGTTTTCCCCCGCCTCTATCTACTGGCGACTATTAACATGGAATATGCAGACTTTACAAGGAGGAAGACTTCCCCGATGACATCAAGAACTTGCTTACAGGTATCAAGGATATCAACAAAGCGACCAGGGCAGACGATGACGAAATACCCCGTGAACTACAAGTGACGTTGATGAAGCACCAAAAGGTCGGTCTAGCGTGGATGAAGGCGAAGGAGGAGAGTAATCACAAGGGCGGCATTCTCGCAGACGACATGGGTCTTGGTAAAACTATTCAGACCATTGCTCTCATGGTCGCTCGTCCACCGACAGATCCTGATCGCCATCCGACTCTGATCGTCGCTCCAAAGGCTCTGATGGAGCAGTGGAGGCTCGAGATTGGGCGGCATGTCAAACCCGGGAGACATCAATTATCGGTATTCGTCTTTCACGGACTAACTCGCCAAGTTCCCTGGAGGGAGCTACGGAAGTACGATGTAATCATCACGACATTTGGCACTTTGACTGCCAACCACAAGATTATATTGCATGCGGAAAAGCTCCAAGAAGAAAATAAGGACGCAAGTATCGTGAGACAAGTCCGAGATGGGGCGGTGCTCTATAGCTCAGCGAGCAAATGGCACCGTGTTATTCTTGACGAAGCCCAGAACATCAAGAACCCTTTGGCCAAATCAACCAAAGCGTGTTGCAAGCTCGATGCCACCTACCGTTGGTGCTTGACTGGTACTCCTATGATGAATCGACTTGAGGACTTTCAATCTTTGTTGGGTTTCCTCAAAATACGGCCTTATAACAACAAGGAGAAGTTTAAACGTGTAAGATATCTGTACCAGTGGCAAACAACTGTATCCAAAGCTAATCAAGAAAATAGACATTTGTCAAGCCGATCAAAAATGGATGGGGCGAGGACAACGTGATGAAACAACTTCGTGTCCTTGTGAAATCGGTCTGCTTACGTCGCACAAAGAAAACCAAGATTGACGGGCAGCCGATTTTACAGCTTCCACCGAAAGTCATTGAAAAGATACATGTTGTTTTCAACGAAGAGGAGAAGGGGATGTACGATGAACTCAGCTCCAACTCTCAAAACCAGATTCGCAGGTATTTGAACGCAGGCACCCTGGGCAAGAACTACAGCCATGTCTTGGTGCTTCTTCTGCGGCTCAGACAAGCCTGCGATCATCCTTTGCTGATCAGTGGCTTCAATAATGGCAACTCAACAGTCGTTCAGGGCGTTGACCTAGTTGCCAATGCTAAGCTCCTGGATGCTCAGACAGTGGAACGGATCAAAAACAACGAAGATGATGACGATGGCACTTGTCCTATCTGCATGGATAGTGTGGAGAATGCAGTGATCTACATCCCATGTGGACACTCCCTTTGTTCGGAATGTTTTGCCCGTATCTCTGACCCTGCACAGCTTGCCCATCAGGATACTGCTGGCATGATCAAGTGCCAAAATTGCCGTGGCCAAGTTGATCCCTGCAAGGTCACAGACGCCATATCTTTCAAGAAGGCTCACCATGATGGCGAGTCAGAACCTGTGGCCGAGGAATCCGAGCAGTCTGAAGCATCTGACTCCGACGAGTACGATTCCGATACTGAGACTGACGGATCGGGTAAAAAGCGCAAGAAGAGGTCTCTTGCGGAGCTGCGCGCTGCGGCCCAGAAGAACAAGGCAGAGAAAGCCAAGTACCTCCGCCGCCTTGAGAAATCGTATACACCCAGTGCCAAAATTACCAAGGCCATGGAGATCCTTCAGGCCAACGAGGACCGCGGTTCCAATGAAAAGACCATCATCTTTAGTCAATTTACCTCGCTTCTGGATCTACTCGAAATTCCCATCCTTCAGAAAGGATGGCTTCATGTGCGCTTCGACGGTAGCATGAATATCGCTGACCGCAATAAGTCCGTGGCTACCTTCACCGACATGCCGGAATGCAAGATCATGCTTGTCTCCCTTAAGGCCGGAAACGCGGGGTTAAATCTCGTCGCCGCGTCCCATGTTATCCTATTCGATCCATTCTGGAATCCTTATGTTGAGGATCAGGCGATTGATCGCGCACACCGTATCGGGCAGACGAGGGATGTCTTCGTTCACCGACTGCTGATTGAGGATACGGTTGAGGATCGCATCATTGAGCTGCAAGAGAAGAAGCGGGAACTCATCGAGGGTGCACTCGATGAGGGTGGTAGTATGAACGTCTCTCGACTCGATACCAGAGAGCTGGCCTATCTCTTTGTTCGTTTTCCTGTTCATTGTGGCTTGCTTGTTTCATACATTTTGCTAATATTGTTCATCTTCAGGGTGTATCGGCTTAAATTCGAAGCAGATTTTGATTTGGCTGTTTCCTTCGCCTGATGAATCACAGGTAGCATTTCAGTTCTCTTTTCCCGCTGACCTTGCTTTACTTTGCAGTGCTTGATTCAACCGCAGATACCCTTCGGCCTTTAGTATTCTGCGTTTGCTAGGTGTTCTACCTTTGCTGGTTATCCTTATACCCCTTTGTCATTTACAAGCGCACACAGACCGTTTGGCTATGGATTTACTAGTCGTTATTTTGCATTACCATAGAGCATTTAAATCGGTATCTTTTTTTATTATTTGCTCCACCTTTTTGGGTTTTGTGCAGGCTCCGGAGCAATGCCAGGTAGCCGCACACAGTGGTACACGGAAGGATCGTGTTTCTCATCAACGATAAAGCCTGTATAAGCAAAGGGTAGTAGAGGCGCGGGACGAGGGTACGTCTTGCTGGATGAGAAGCTTGGTCTTGGACCTCATGCCCGATCACTAGTACAATTATCCTGGTGTCCTGTCCCCTATACTTGCGAGATGCTGATCAGGAGACTGAGCAGAAGACCGAGCATATCTCTTGCAGATAGTCTTCCCCTATACCCGCCATACTGCAGGACTTCAAGTTCTAGAATAAAAGGTTGCGCGTCGACACCTAGTATAAGGCGCTGTTCTCATTGAATCGGCAGGACAATGAGCCTTGGAAAGAAGACCCAGTGAAAGGCGTCGATGTTCTCTTCATGTTCATTCAATCGGCCTCAGTAAATAACAACAATCATGAGTGCTTTGCGCGAAGCAACGAGGTATAGGTAGGCACGGGAGCGCCTATGAAGCGGCTAGCGTCACAGGCGAGGCAGTGACGTGTGTGGAGGCCGAGACATGAATTTCCTCGGAGGGAAGTGATCGGTCGCGATGAATTCCGGATTTGTACGACCCATTGGAAGGTCAGAGTTCAGGTTAGGTCCGCATGTGGATCAGGGGATAGTGGAAAGGGGGTTCGGGCTAAGTTTTGGTTACTATAAAGTAATATTAGCTGGAGCGTAAGGAAAAGATCTTCGGGTTCGTAAACAAGTTGGGTGTTGTGAATGGAAAGTCCGGAGAAAGTGGATATCACGAGGGCCTCGGTACGGACGCGGAGATTCACATGCCCCGGACCATTTCATCATTGCTATATAACTTAATCAACTTTTCCCAACATCTTTGACCTTCAAACTGTCTATATCCATCATGTCTCTTAAGAAAGGTACTTATCTCTCGTCAAGCTGTCAAACTATACTAACTCAAACCAGATTCCCACCCCTCCTCCGAAGCGTTCGACGTCATCAACCAGACCCTCCAGGGCGATGAGGCTGGTCGCAAAGAAGCCATCAACGGAGCCAAGGCTATCGTCGCCTTCAATGTCAAGAACAAGGAAGGCAAGGAAGAGAGCTGGTACCTCGACCTGAAGGAGAAGGGCGAGGTCGGCCACGGCCCCGCTCCCGAGGGCAAGAAGGCTGACGGTGAGTGGCACTACTAGCGCAAAGTATACGAATACTGATCATTTTCTTCATAGTCACCCTCTCCCTCTCCGATGCCGATTTCGCATCCCTCGTTTCCGGCAAGGCTAACGCCCAGCGTTTGTTCATGGGCGGCAAGCTTAAGATCAAGGGCAACATTATGAAGGCCACGAAGATGGAGCCCGTCCTTAAGAAGGCTCAGGCTAAGGCTAAGCTTTAAAGATTAGATACCCCTTGTTTAGGAAATTTGTATATGAAATGTCCCTCGGGCTTTGCTCCTAGGTCTCCAATGTCTTTCCATGTTGCTATACATGATTGATAATGAATTTGTTTTTGGTTATCACATATCAATGATTCCTTATGATCCTAGAGTTCATACTACCTTGGCTTATCCGATGCTGCTAACTTATTTGTCAGAGTTTAGGGGTCAGATGAGCTTCATACGTACCCCATGAATATAAAAAGGGCCTTTTGTCATAGGCTGGGAGGACTAGATTTCTTCATATGCTTGCTTTCCAAGGTTGGGAGAGTCAGGGCAACTTGTATATAGTAAGAAACCGAAAAATTCAGGGGTACTGTGTGTTCCATTTCAATGCAATAGATAAAAAGGCTGTACTATGGAATAAAAATTTAGGAATGTGTAGAAATTGCAGATATTGTCAGATCTGGCGCTTCTTACATGATCTTCTGTGAATGCTTTCAGCCTTCGTTTTGCATTTCATCATCGTCTCGGGTAGGGGACTGGGGCTCTTCCACGGGGCTGGTAGCAGTGTGCGGAGAGCTGAGGCACTGGGGAGTGGAGGACCCGTGAGCCGCGGTGGCAGTTTGACTGGACTCACGGGAGCTTTCGCCCGGGATATCAGATTTAGCCAGTGCAGAGGCCTCTTCCGTAACGGGAGCCACTATTCGAATGTAAGAATAGTTTCGTACTTCAACGAGATATTGTCTCCACAATAGATCTTGGATGGTTTGCCAATGGTATAATTTAGATGTGGTCGCCTTGGGTGCAGATGAACCCAAGTTGATAACAAGCCTTGAACTTACTGGTTGGGTCTGCAAGGATCACAAGAGAAGGATGGACACGGGGACGAACTTGAGGGTAGCCACGGTCTGAATGATGAGTTAGCATTCAGGCAACATGACTGCATTAGACATGCAAGACGTACTCTGCTCAGTGGGGCTGTGAGATGGCCCATCTCCTGCCCGCTGATCGCCTTCATTGCGCTTTATGGAAAGTCAGTTCGGTTAAATGCCTGTTCTGAAAATGCGAGGTCTATTACTTCACCACAGATCACTCGGGGGTGTTTCTCAAACAAGGCCTCGTCTACCTTCATGAGTCTGACCAGAGACGGGCATGTGCTCAGGTCGTGTCCAACGATATGGCAATCAGGACACGATAGCCAGTGGGAGCACGATCCCTGGGATCGGTTAGTGGCAGTTCAGTTACTAGTATGAGCACCGGGTTCATCGGTGGACAATGAAATAGATGTAGGATTTTGAAGAGTCAAGAACACTCACATTATTGGATTTCAAGGTACTGGAGTCAGACATCGTGGAAGTTCTTGCTGTTCTGATTAAGAGGTGCCAAAAGAGTTGGAGGGGACGCGATGTTTGGAGCTCGAAAAGGAGGGAGAGGGGTGCGAAGTAGCGCGTTGTGTCAAGAGGAAGATTCGATTGAGCTAGTCAATAATTTGAATATCATCACTGGCATCATGTATGCTCGGGAGTCGCCACGCAAACAAGAACCCCCCAAACGAGTCAAAAAAATGAACATCCGTCTGCAATCTATGACAATGACCTATTCAAAACATATATAAATGTCGTTGGCTGCATCATTAACTCCTCTTTAGTCTCATGGGACCGGACCGACTTCCTTGATGCAATTTCCTTACTGCTCCCTTTCAACAGGGCCTTGTCGAATCACCCGGCCCTGTTCTAGGACGACACAGTAGTCTGCATCTTTCACAGCTTCCACCCGGTGAGCAATGGTAATGACAGTAGACAATTTGAGCTCTTCACGGAGGATTTGCTGCATTTCAAGGGAAGTTTCGTGGTCAATTGATGCCGTGGCTTCATCCAGAATAACAACAGGACTTCGTCGCAGTACAGCCCTCGTCAGAGCAATCAGCTGGCGCTGTCCTTGGCTAATATTATGACCGCCAGCTTCAATGTGAGTATCAAGCCCCCAGCCATGCCGACTGCAGATGCGGTCTAGGACCTCGGTACACTGCTCGTCTGTAAACTCTTCGGTTGGGTCGAGATTAAGACGAATGCTTCCTGGGAAAAGGACAGGCTCTTGAGCGACGAAGGTCACTCTGGTCCGAAGCGCCTGAGTGCTCACGTCTGCGATATCAATACCGTCAATCTTGATACAGCCGGTCTCCGGTCTGATGACGTTGAGCAGAGAAACCGCCAACGTAGACTTGCCGCTGCCTGTACGACCGACGATAGCCGTGGTGGATCCTCCTGGGATTCGGAGAGATATGTCGGTCAGAGATGGACCGAGGTGTGGTGCGTACCGCAAGGTGACGCCTTCGAAGATGATATCGCTCTGATAATGAGGCCATTGAGCCGGCGGTTGGATGCTTCCAGGTGGCTCTTCTTCGATATGAAGCAGCTCATCAATCCTCTCTACAGAGACAAAGTCCATCTGCAGCTGGCCATACTGATGGCATATGTTGTGCGTCGAGGTTACAAATCCACTTGCTGCTATTAGCACAAATGCAGTCATTCCGGGTGTTGTGTCTGTGTACAATGCCAAGGCAGTAAGAAGGAAAGTTGAGCAATCTGATAAAACTCCAAAGCGACACATGAGCCAGGCTTGGAGAGACCAATAGAAGTGGTCCATGCCTTGGAATTTGTCAACAACCTTTATAACGCGACTTTGAAATCGCTCCTCAGCACGAAAGGCGCGGACTGTCGTCAACCCATGCAGAAGCTCTCCAAAGTTGGATAGAAGCGGACTTAGAGATACCATTTCGAGTCTTCTAAGGCTTTGAGATGCTGGGAGAAACTGCAGGAAGAAGAACACAAAGCTGGTAGTAAGAACCAGCGAAAATACAAGGAACGCCGGGGTTGCGCTAGCAATTACTAGCAGTGAGGAGATCCAGGTGATGGCTTGAAAAGCAATCTGCTGGAATTGCTCACTGATATTTCCATCAATCACCCCTATGTCGGACGTAAGGCGATTCATGAGGCGTCCGACAGGGGTAACATCAAAGAATCGGAAGGTTGCATGGCTTACTCGAACCATAACCTGTCGAAACAGTGTTTTCCCAGCGTAGTAGACAATGACCAGCATCAAAAGCTGTGAGACTAGAAGAGCGACTGCTTGTAATGCGACTATGGCACAAAAGGCCCATAGCCACGGACGTACATCATCACGAGGAGAGGGTAAGCGATCTGTTGGATCTTGGGGGAGAAAGAATGCCCCGAGAGTCGACCTGGTTACCATCAAGTAATCGCTATGGAAATTCTCATCAAGAGGTGCAGTCCGATTATAGGCCTCGCCCCATCCCTTGAGGAACCATGATTCGCCAACATCGATCATTCGGTAAATGATCAATACGAAAACGAGGGCAATCCACCACCGATATTTACCGGCCTTAACATAAGTCCAGTAAACTCGGGCTTGAACGCCCCATTCTGCACGGTACTCTTCTTCCATGAATTTGTCTGGAACAGCCTTCGCTTGATCTTCAGAATTGGCCTCCTCGACCTCGGTTTCGGAGTCCTGGGATAGAACTTCATTCACAGTGGCATCCTTATCCATCGAATTAGCGATCGAGATTTTATCTTGAACTGTAGCTCTTCCGTCAGTAATGTCAATGATTTGTTCAGCAATCCCTTGAACGAGTGCGATCCGATGAGTCGCAAGAACGACGGTACGACGGTGCATCAAGGGACCGGACAGGCACTTCTGCACCACGAACTCGGCCGTGTTGTGATCCAAGGCTGATAATGGATCGTCCAGCAGTAACACTTCTGATCTGCTGTACACAGCGCGAGCCAGAGCAACACGTGCTTTTTGCCCACCAGAAAGGCCGACTCCGTTTTCACCCACAAAGGTCAGATCGCCATGTTTGAATTGTGAAAGATCTGGAAGGAGAGCGCAAGCCTCCAAGGTCTGTTTGTATCGTGTTTCGTCATAGGGGGCCGAGAAGAGGATATTATCACGAATACTCATACTTTGCAGCCATGGTGTCTGTGCACAGTAACCTATCATTCCGTTTGGAATTTGAGAAGTTCCGCTGAGCAGGTCTAGTTCGCCTAAGACAGCTTGGAGAAAGGCCGTCTTTCCTGCTCCAACTTTTCCAATAAGAACCGTGAGGCCTTGGGGAATTGTCACGCTGAAATCATTGAGCACCGGTGACAATTTTCCTGGCCATGCAAAGGAGCATGATTGCATCTCAAATTTTGTGTCAACCGCTTGGCCATCAAATGGAAGATTTTCTTTATCAGGCTCCGCCATGAAATCCTCAATCCGTCCTAGGGCAATGTAGGCGTTTATCATCATGGTGATGAACGTAGGCAAAACGCGCAAACGCGACTCCAGCATCGAGAAAAGCTGAAGGCCCGAAAATATTACGCCAACGCTGAGCTCCTTGCCTGCAAGCATTGTCCAGCCATACAAAGCAAGGACTGGAAATAGACCACCAGAAAGACCATTGAAAAGGCGGGTTAGAACGTTCAAAAGACTAGTAACGATTCTCAAATTCAGTTCATGCTGTCGGGCTTCCATGACTTGACGAAGCCAGTGATTCTGCCAGCCATACCATCGCAGATGGCGGATTGCTTCCACAAATTGCGATGTAATTTGCAGCCTGCCATCGGTTGCCGCTCGTTCCTTTTTCTCCCATTTGAACATGTACCGTGTGATGACTAAATCGATGCATTGGCCAACCACGATGGTCAGAATGCCTATTAAGCAGGATGCCCCAAAGAGGGAAATCACAAGGTAAAAAGCGATGAACAAACCGAGGGGGGCATCTATGAAATCGCCAATCTCCCAAAATCGTTGAGCCACTTGATAAACATCTCCTCGTAGAAGATTGAAGATTTTGCCCAGCGAAGCAGACTCCTTGGCCTTGGTGGGCTTAGCTTCACGCTTTTTCCCCGTCAAACGACTCCAAATAGTAAGTTTCGGTGGTGCGGATTCGGTTTGATCGAGTATATCAGTTTCGCCTATCTCTTCTTCGGCAAGCGTATCGTCTTTTTCCATTCTTAGGCCGAGAATGTTCTTTCGTGATAGTGCCTTCCCATAGACCATCATGATCATTTCGCCCCTAGATCTTTCATAGCATCGTCGACCGTACCAGAAGCTTAGAACTTGAACTTGCGTTTGAATCAGTCGAGCTATCAGCCCAAAGAATGCGTAGGTCAATGGTACACGCTTGGGCTTGGTTGTATCTTGCATAGCCTGCAGCAGCAGTCGGAGTAGAACCGGGGTGGAAAAGGCTGAGTAAATGTTAGTTTGGTAATCAAACGGACAGATAGTTTTGGTTGTGAAAGTGGGGCTGAAGCATACAGCATATAAGTTGGACGATGGTAATGGTGGAGATGATGACAAGGTCCAGAAAATTTGCCTTCAGTACTCGAGCTAGGACAGATCCTCCCATGCGGCGAAATTTTTCATGAAGGCGCTTATGCTGAAATTCAAACCCAAGAAACCACACATCGGATTCATTCAGCTGTCTTTTCCGGGCAAGAGACATGATAGGTGCCATCCACGAGACAGAGAGAAATTGCCAGAGTCGGAGGTTATCTTCTGGGCTACGGAGCTCGCTAGATGGTGCTTGTCCCACAGGGCTGATTCCAGACACTGGAAGAGATGCCTCTCGAAATGGCATTAGCAAGATTGTATAACAATTCGCCAACGCTGCCAAGGCAGAAACGTAACATGCAACCACTTGTACTTTCGTGCGAATATCGGTTTGTGATGCCAGCACCATCTCGATAACAAAAGTCAAAGCAAAATACGCTAGCATCCCGACAGAACAAGTTCTTGGTCGTTTGGCGGCGATGAGGAAACAAATAGATATATTGGCAGCGACAAGCACCAGCAATGGAAGATCGACACGAGAGAAGCATTGCACAATTTCCCCGCATAGACCGACGGCTGAAAATACAAGAAGAGCGATGGTCCATTGAAGAGATGGCATCGGCCCTTCGAAAGGAATATCGGGTTTTTCATCACACTCTGAGACGAACGAGCGCGTCCATTGGGGTCTCCATTGTTCAATCAATGGACCGAGTATATACCCTAGCGAAATCAACAAAGCGATACTCGCCGGAGCAATAACAAGGTAGGGCACTGTGGATGGGCATAGCCAATCATTATTAGTGTCCTGGAACTGTCAATTATATGCATACGACTGCAAGGGGGTATCATACCCAAAATTGGCGACAACGCCCGTCATCAAGAGGAATCTGGTTCATTGGAAGATAGAACCACTTTGATATTGGAGGTCCATGAGAGAAAAAACGCGTAAATTTGCACAAAAGTTCAACGCGTTACATTCAAGTTTGTGCGGGGGTGGAGTGGGGTGTATAATTCATTGACCCTGGATAGCGGAAACGGGTAAATTAACTACTTTGGGATATTCCGGTCCCATCATAAGTAACCCTATTTAGCTAGCGGTCAATTGGGGCAGTATCGATATGTTCACTGTGAATTAACTTACTCTTCACATTCATTCCAATTATGTGCCGGTAAATAACGGCCTGAAAGGATATTTTTGAGTTGTTTTATTGCCTTAACTACCACCTATAATATTTAAATCAATGCTTCGTATATTACAGCAGTATCTACTGAAGTGTCTACTTAAGTACCTACTTAGTATACCTATGTACTGGATTTCTCCTGCCATAGCGCCAAGCTAGGTGCCGGATTTTCCGCATGAAATCTCGAACATGGAACTAGGCAGAGACTAAATCCACATGTTTCACCTTGTAACCCTTTTTTTTCATGCCTTCGACGCGCATTCGGTTGGAAGGCTCCTTATTCATCTGCCCCTCTGGCTTCTTCCTTTGACTTTTTTTTCCTGCATAAATTAAATTTCAATATGTCACAATCGGCATCAGACGCGTCTTGGCCAGCGGCCATTCCTGGGATCCACCTTCATCCGACGGATTTATCCCGAGATGAGCTGCCGGAAGAAGCGAAGGGATGGCTGCTATTCGTAAAGGTTGGAGAGTCCGCAGGAATGCTCTCGTATAAGCATTTGTAGTATTAATAGGTACATAACTGTAGGAAGAAGGCCAGCTAGTCTTAACCCCAGAAGATGGGCTACGTCAACGGCGAGCCCTAATTGAGAAATGGGCTACCGCCAGTCAGGAATTCCGCGAGGTCTGTATAGCCAATTCTGAGGATTTTCCACCCTCTCTACCTTTTTTTATCTCGTATTTCTCGCTTCTGTGACTCGAGGTTTATTTATAATTTGTAGTCTTACTATAGCCGTGCCCTAGTATGCACCTCAGCTCTCGACTACCCGGCTTCATTACTCTCGCAATAAGCCCCACGACCTAATAAGAGGTTCCTTTATCTACCACCTGTAGACTCGCAGGCTTACCGCCGGAACTATATCCATCTTGTGAAGCTCCTGATTATGCTATATATCCATTAAGATGAATGGGTTGGGCAGCATCCTTTCGACGGGGCGGGTGCGGGTAACGCACCGCGCTACCACATTCCAGAATTTCTTAACCTCGCGACGCCCATCGCGCTCAGCGATATCCTCTCCGAGCTATACCTTGCCTCGGCGGATTTCCACGCTCTCTCGATGACCCGGAGTGGCACGGTAGTGTTCGCTGATGGGCCGGACTACACGTGGTACGTGATCGATGAGCCGGGGCTTACCACGGGGCGAATTACCGTGGCTGAGTTTGGCTCTAACGGCAGCGTCCGCGATTCGACTATTCGCCGAGCCTGGAATATGGGTCAGATAATGTCCTTTGGTCAGAATTTGGGCCGGCGGGTCGTGGATTTAGCGATGTCGGCGATTGGGGGCCCGCCGCAGTATAACGAGCCGTAAGTTCTCTTCCCTATAATTGTAGCCCCATTTTCAGCTCCTAACGTGAATTTTCTGATGGGAATAGTTTGGATATGCTATGAGGGATACGGCTATATGGACCTGTGGGTGCGCATTATCGAGCAGAGTGCGCCTGGGTATCTGGACCTTGAGGCTCAGGGGCGGGAGTTGAAATTCAAGCTTGATAATCTGCGTAATGTTGGGCTTTGATGCTCACTTAGGTGCGATACCCTGCAGTAGTCGGTCCTGACAGGTCTTGCATCTGACCATTCCATCTTCGAAGATTTTATCAAAACAAGTACTCTGAGCCCAGACTTTAAATTACTCAGTGAGCCTGAGCCTGAGCACCCAGTAAAAGCGGCGTTGGCTATATTAGGCAATTACCACCAGTGAAGTTGTTCTCTCAGCGTAGATTCCACATATTGATTTCCCATAGGATTTCCATTATCCATTACTTAATGATGCCAACTAGTGCCAGCCACCACCACCACCCCAACCACCACCCCAACCACGTCCCCATCCGCCACCGTATCCCCAGCCGGGGTGTCCCCATCCATAACCACCACCAGGTCCCCACCACTCAGCGTTCTGGCCAGCCTGACCAGTCTGAGCCGTTTGAGCATTGTTCTGGGCCTCGTCGGCTCGTCGCCTCATCCCTGTAGCATGTATTAATAGGTGCAGCTCAGTATTGGGTGATTTGAATAGTTGGACTTGCCTGGCTCAGCCTCAGGCTGGGGAGCGGCCACTGCAGCGCCCACTAGGCCAATGAGGCCAACAAAGATGCTATAATGCATGATTTGTTGATGAATGACAGGTTATTCTTAACTGATGACTGTTAGCCTGCCTTTTGAGTAGCAAAGAGAGACGTAGGGCAATCTTGCATTGGATTCAGTGATGAAAATACTGAAGCTTCTCGGTTTTGTCTTGAATAAATTTCAGATTAGAGGGGACATTGGCCCCTTTTATATCCTATTGGCTTCATCGATTTCCTATGGTGATGGACATTCACGTCATGACTGTAGATACCTAGTCCCTGTCCACTTGCTTTGCTATTACTTGACATGTATTACCTATTTGTACTTTTTTTGTTTAACAATCATGCCCTCTGCGATGACAGGGTCATGGATGATATGTCAAATTCAGACTCTAGACCACTTAAGACTATTCCTGTAGATCCGTAGTTTGGTATGTACTAAAGTTGGACTAGCAACAGGAAATTTAGTAGATGAACTGTTTCCATCACGGGAGCAGGATAATCTATGTAGACTTTCCGGTCCTATTCTGTAAAGTTAAAAATAGGAACATCCCTGGAGAAATTTCTAGGCCTAATTCTCTGCTGTTACAGGGTCATATTGTGTTCATTGGATGTACCCGTTAGAATCGTGCTATTTGAAATTTTGATGACTGTATGGTTGTCAAACCATGGGAAAAGACCATTCCATTTTCTATGGTCTGGTAGCGGTGTACTAGACTAATGATGCTATCATGTTATTCAACCCTGCGAACCACACGAAGCCTGGACAAACCACGTTTGTATAGGTAGATAAGTCGATAAAATTCCGGTGTCACACTGGAATGAAAATAGAGGTATTCCAAAAGCTATCTAAATCAAAAGAACAATATCTTCAAACATGTAATTTAGCTTCCTGAGCACATTAGCAGTAAACAAAGCAGGTAATTCCTTGAGTGGTTGAATATGTCTATTATTTCATGAATGTAATTGAGCTTTGAATGCAGCAGAGTAACGATGAATGAAATCTCAAACAAGGAGGATTCTCATATTATGCAGTCCTTCTATTTCAACCATTGTTCAGTTTTACTTAGAAGTCAAAAGTTGATCCTTTATGATGCTCCAGGTTCTCCGATGTGAGAATTGAGTTTTGCCTAGATCTTCGGGGGATATGCTCGGTTGCACAAGATCCATCCGTGGCCTCCGAGTTTGAATCAAGATGAACTCCTGAAGATCTCAAGTTGATGAGCAATTTGTTCCCTGCAAGGTTACAAACCAAAAGTTCCCAGCAACAACCTGGGACCTCGTTCTATTGCGAATCAGAATGAACAAAGATAAGCCTGAAACAACAGTCATCTATGAATGACTGTTAACACCTTATTGCATAAGAGAGCTGGTAATTGAGTGCTCTGTCATTCCATGACTTTTCCATGTCTCTCTATGTACATCGAGTCTTTCATTGATTACACAGGAACTCTTAAAAAATAGCGAACGCATTTGGGGGACTTGCCACTCCTCCAACAACCTGATTATCAGTTAACCAATCATTCATCTTCCAACGAATAAGTGACTAGACATACCTTCAGAGGCATACTTGACAGGAAGAAATTGTATCTCCCGGTGGCCTTGCAATGCGCCGAGAGCTTCTCCAAATCAAACATCTCACCAATCGGGGTACCCCATCCAGCCAAAACCCACTCATGAAGATTGAAGTTGGGGTCCGCATGGGCACCACGGATTGGAGCCCGCTCGAAACTAGGTGCATCTCCACCAACAGCAGCGAATTGATGTTCCCATAACCATCTAACCATTCCCTCGGTTGCTTCCACTCCGCTGAAGTCTGGGTTTGGGCGATTTGGCATCTCAATCCGCTGCTGTTCGCTCAAGTTGTTATAGGCCGCGGTAAATCCGCTACGGATCAATAAGATGTCACCCTGTCTGAATTCAAGCTTATGGTCTTTTACAACTTGCTTGAGGTTTTCCAGGGTAATTGCTTCGGACTCGAGTGCTGAGACTGAGACTGAGTTTGTTGCAGCCCAGTCGGCAAAATCTAGCAACACACCACGGCCAGTCATACCTCCGTGCTCAGCAACCGCTGTGAGAAAAGTTTAGCATACATGCTGTTTTTGGCAGAGCGTTCTCATACCATGAAGACCGATCACATCTGAATTCTCAATCTCATCCGTTGTATGTCCATTATAAAACTTCCGCATCTTCTGATTAGCTGTAATTGATAATTAGCCCAGTCCTCGTAGAGATTTTCACTAGTCAAATACCAACCATAGTGTCTGAATCCATCCCATTGAGAAGATCCTTGACTATTAAATGTCAAGATATCGTCAAAAACACAATTTGGATTCCTAAGCACAAGCTCTTGATTGAACGGGTTTCGATTGAAGCTTGGATGAGAAGGCATGCTGAGCGGCCAGTCCAGTGAAATACGCACTCCCGTCTTGATCTCCTTCGCTGCCTCCACAATTACTTCCGGTGTGAGGAGATTCAGTGTTCCTAACTCATCGTTAGGTCCGAATCGCCCCCAGGCATTTCCTCGAGGGCCTTTAGGGTCCAGGGGGAGAGCTTCAAATGGTATCGTTTGAGTGTTGATTCCTGCCATGATGAATTTTACTAAGTTGGAAGTAGAATGAGTCTCTGAAACCTGACTTCTTTCAATAAATCAGATTCCTTCGGGGTATCTTTCCACCCGAATCCCCCCCTCATTCGGTGTTATTCCTCAAAAGCTCCACTTCCCCACAATCCGGATACATTTCCGTTCTACTTCCAAGCTTTATCCGCACTTTCATCCGATTCTAACACTCCTATAAAATACCATGTCCAGTTTTTCGCGCCTTGTATATCAATACTAGATGCTTTCCGCCGCGCAAAAAGCGCGGCGCCTACTTAGGTGTTAGAGTCTCCGTCTCAGCCTCCTACTTAGTCTGCTACTCGGTATCCTACTTCTTTCGTACCGGATTAGTCAAATGATCAAAGGGCCCTCCAAACTCATACATAGCGGAATAGAAAAGAAAGAGAACAAAAGTGAAGAGAAAAGAAGTGAAGTGTAGGGAGAAGTTGAAAAAAAAAAAAAGTCTGGTGGAGGTTTCGAACGTACGTCCAAGAGTCTGCGGTGAATAGAGGGATAGGACAAGCTTTGTATAGCGGTAGGAATAGGCAAAATGACATGTTTTGATAATTGGTGCCTGAGGCCCACGAAAGAGACCACGCTCAACCATCACGGAGTTGAAGCATCAGCTAGTTAAACCCCACATTTCCATTCCATTCATTCGTCAGTACCACTTTCGTTGTTAAATGTACTCTACAGTATAGGCCTAAGAGTTGCAAAATATAGGCTTATCATTAGCTATATGAATCAATTATAGGTTTTTAGCTTCAGAAAGTGCTGTCCAGCTAGACTGATGAAGTAGGACTGTTTTTATCACGGTGAAATACATCTCTTTGTTAAGAATCACACAAAGAAAATATTTCCAGGGACAACTAAGACTGTCTCGGAAAAGAAAATACAGAAATTTTAGTAAAATCATTCCCTTAACATTTTAAGAGCCTCTTTCAAGGCTCTTTGTAGATTTATTGAACAACACGGTGATCAATCTGTCTATTGATAAACCTATTCGTCTCTCTTTCCATCGTGATTCTTCCAAGTTCTAGCAAATGCGCAGGTTCCTTTTTGGTTTCAGTCATACGATATTTCACGAAGAAAATCCACTCCATATCTAGAGCCTGGATAAACTTTCCAAAGAAAAAACTGACCAATGCCCTCAAAAATGAGGAAATACGTTACTAAGGCACCGATGTCTCGCGGCTCTGCAAGGCCATCTCGAAAACAGCGCTGGACGCATTCAGACAAACAACCTCTAAACGACTGGGCACAACTACCAAAAGGATGGAATATCGATGAGCCAGACCTCGATCCCCAGGATCTGGAGGCTCAGATCCAAAGATGCAAGGAAAGAATCGAAGACAACATCATGCCTTACATTTTCAGGATCAGATTAAAGGTCCTAGAAGAGGCGAAAGCTAATCGCGAGTGAGATACCCAGTATCAAATCTACAAAATTTGTTGCTAATCATTCAGAGCCATCATTGCTCCATATCGAGGACAAGGACTATGTTGGGATGTCATCCAGCGACTAGAAAGTCTGAAAGCTCTCCGAGATGAGCTCACGGCAAATGGTGATGCCTTTGAAGAATTGCCTAATGTGGATGCCATTGTCAGAGCTTATGAGTCTGGTGATTTGAAAATGGATGGTCAGGTCACATACTGGTCCTATGGAAGAATTATCCACCGCTCGAATGCATTCGACTGGGATCAGTTCTCGAGAGTCAATCGCATGTATCAAGGTTTCAAGGCATTCTGGGTGGAGGTAAGTTACACACGTCAGACTCTTCAGCATGAAGGCTAATAACATCTAGCGAGGCGAACCAGGGCCATCATCGGTGAATTCATATAAAGCCATTTGTTCGGCAGATAACGATGGACAATATATGGTGTGTCTTTACTCTCAAAGCATCACATCTTCATTTTACTGATATTTTATCCAGGTCCCACTAGTCCTTAGACTGGGACAAGGCTTAATGGAAGATGAAGACACAGCGAAAACCGAGCCAGAAATTGAATTTGATTTTATCGACGACACTGGCTGCGGCCCACTGAGAATTTATGCCGACGATGTAGCTTTACTCCAAGGACCAAATGCTGCCGATGGAATCCAATGGCCCTGGCCACAGCTCATGGGTTACGAGTCAATGAAGTGTGCGGACGGATCAGTTAGTTATATCCTCGCTATCATGGTCGAAGTCAATATGTACGATGCTCCGAAAGACCACCCGAATCGACAATTTATGATCCCGTCATGGGTCCCGGCGGTTGCTTTGGTCGATCCCGGAAAATCTATAGGTCCGGTTGGGCCTAATGAAAGGCTAAGTGGGCGTTGGATGAGGTATTCTCTCTTCACTGCAACAGCGCCAGGGCCTCATCAGAGTCTTTATATCAGCTCCACAAAGACAGGTTTGACGGAAAGGAATATGCTACCCAAAGTTGATGCAAAGCATATCAAGCCGATGAGGCCGCTACGCTCCAGTTATCTCACTGGGATTAGCAGGTTTCGGGGTAAGCCGAGGAAGGTATATGCTAACCAAGTAGAAATGGGACTATCAAGGGAAATGAGGGACTTGAAGTACATAACTTTCAACTATAAGGTTTGATCAGCTGGGGTTGAGGACGGGCTCTCCAAAATGTAATTTTTTATTCAATAGAAATTTCAACATCAACATGATAGATAGTCTCTGGGTATATTCAACAGAAAGGATGCATATGCAAAGTATGTACCATTTGAAGACAGAAGAAAGAGCATCCAAGGTTTTAGAGAGTGAAATACGCAATAGTAGCTGCATATGTATCTAAGTTGTCACTCACAACAGCCAAGGAGGTACCATCCTGGACAATCATGTTCGTCGTACCCACTGTACTGAGGGTGTAGACCGTCAGATCAGTAGTAGATCCTTCAACGCTGAAGATCTCACTCTGGCAGTCCTCTGGTGTAGGGAATGTAGAGCAGTCGGTGCTGTAGTCATTGAAGAAGCTGTACAGACCAGCGCCGTAAATAAGAATGTTGTCGCTGTCAAGGACGCGTAGACCAAGAGCATCGCAGTTGCCAGAAAGACAAGTGCTGTAGTCAGGGTCGTTGAGAGTGTCGTTGGTAGGGTATGGGCCGTTGGCCGCATCAGGGTTCGGCTGATAGTATCTACAAGGTAAAGCGTCAATTAGAGTGCTCGGTCATGATTCAGTTATGTTTACTTACGGTGTTTCAGTCTGAATGAAACCTGCCACAACCGAGCTGGCACCAGAGAACTGGTATTGGTAAAGAGAGTGGTGCTCAACCGCGGTTCCATATCTAAAACTCGTAAGCGATTTTCAATCACGAGGAAGGGGTCGTACTCACAGCCAAATGTTCGTTCCTTCGACAAGCAGACCACGACCACTATATAGAGAGACCCGGGTGTTGGTTGGGTCATCAATATCGTGGTCAGCTGTCCACAGCCAGTTATTCTCCATGTATACACCGCTTGCGGAGCTGGTAATGTGCATGGTCATGTACGCAACTTCGCAGGCTGCGGAGACGGCTGCAGAAGTAGGGCACTGAGCAATCTGTTGGTCAGAACCATCAAAACCACCAATACGGGCGTGTACATCCCACATTCCAGAGCCTGACTCGGCTGACAGGTTCCATTCAATCAGAACAGCACCGGGTGTGGACCCCTGTGTGCTCACAATCATGTCGGACCATTCAATCGAGCCTGACTCTCCACTCTTGCCGACTTGGATCACCGGAATAGGAGCGGAGATGTCAGAGAAGACGCTACCGCTCGCCATGATTACGGGGTAGGCCTCTCCAACAACGCGCAGGCCGGGAGGGAAGTAAAGAGTGTTGGTGACCTTGTATGTTCCTTGGTCAAAGAATACAATTGACCCGGTGGACGCAGCCGACGTCAGGGCCGATTGAATAGCCGTGGTATCGTCGGTTGTACCATCACCCTTAGCACCTGCACTTCTGATACTCACAAAAGAAGAGGTCGGCGATGCCGAGTACTGGGGCTTCGTCTTGGTATAGTATCTGGTAGACCCACTGGCAAGCAGAGCAGATGGGCGCGTCGGCGCGGTAAATGTGCCCTGGAAGTTGGTAGGGCCATTAGGTGAGTACTTGTGGCCTTGGCCCCATGCGCTGATGGTGGTCGATCCCGATGATCCAGCAAGCACAGTGCCGCTGGGTCCCCTCACGGCGACAGGAACGTCATCAAGAGCGATGTTCTCCAAGATAAGACTACCGTTGGACGAACTTGACGTCTCCCAAGCTGTGGTGATAAAGGTCGAGCAGTCAGAGATGCTGCTGTCAATGACGTTGACTGAGCCAACAAGCTGATCACCAGCACCACCATTGTTGATCGAGATTGCAGTGGTACAGTTTGTGATGGTCAGACCCTGGTATGTCCAGCCCCAGTCCCAAATTTGAGAGATCGCAGTGACTGCATTGGAGATGACCATGTTGTGCATGGTAAATTGCTGGTTACCGATATTTGCGCCATAGAGGCCACCAGTGATGGTGATATCAGTCAAGAAGCCGCCAGATCCTAGAAACAATCAGCTTGAGTTCAAAATAACCAAGTGGTCATCTTACCATTTTCAATGAAAATACCCTGGTGCTGGGTTCCTGAGGCAGAACTCATCACGATTTGAACATTCTGGATACTAGTGGCCTGTCCGACTGGCCAGTGGATACCTGTAGCAGCAGTTGCTGCTGCGATGGAAGTCAGATCCAATTTCAAATTCCGAATCTGCCTGAAGAACACGTTCGTCGAAGTCCAGCCCTGACTTCCACTGCTTTGGTATTGATCTCCGTCGATCATGCCCAGACCTGTGAAACCAGAGGTAGCCTTGATCACCGGAATTGAGTTTGCATTGCCGATCAGTTGAGTGAAGTCATAATCGATGATGGAGGTCGAGATCAAGTAGGTTCCGGATGGGAAGTATACGATAGCGGGCGTAGTAGTGGACGTCTCTCCACTCGACGGGCCATAACGACCCCCGGAACTGATAGCAAGATTGATGGCTGCAGTGTCGTCGGTTACACCGTCACCTTTAAAAATTGTGAGCAAATTGTGAGCAATTGCAGTCTCTTGGAGTAATTGTAGACATTACCTTTGGCACCATAGTCTTTGACATTGCGGAAGACAGTATATTTTGAGGGATTGGAGTTGAACGCCGCGATACCCTGGTGCTTGATATCAGCCAGCCAGTATGAAGCATCTGTCGCGTCAAGAGACACGTCTATCGAGATCTCGATAGACGCGACGGGGCTTGGCACGCTGAAGCCTGCATGTGTTGGATTATACGGTGCATGGATTGATCGAGGATTAGCAGAGTCCCTGTGTAGCTTACCCACGTGCCGTGTGTCTACAACATGGGCATGGGCATATGCTAGCAAGGGAAGACAGGAAATCAGTGAGGTAAAATGCATTTTGACACCAAGCCTTCGCTAAGGAGTGGAGGTGGGGCGGGTCAATGGTTGTGTACTCCGTACATGTAGAGGGGAATCGCTCGGTCTTATATCCACCTGGGACAATGTCATCAGCACTGGTTCGATGTGATGCACGCTACGCGCGTGTCAACACAGAGCCAGGGGGTGGACCTCCCAACACCTCCACATCATTCTTAGTCCATTGCGAGCCAGTCAAGAAATCCTACCCCGGAATACAACTCGACACGGGGAAATAGATTGCGAATGACCCTTTAATTAGATCTTGTCTGCCCCAATAGATTTCCTCTGCCATTGTCTAGGAATCAGACTGTCACGCTGGTCGGGCCTCATGATCTGGGTCCGAAGATTTGAAAACCATGCCGATCCTGCCCCACTGGGGATCGTTCCCCTGTCGATATATTCGTTGGCCTATTAGAGTTGATCATTTAGGTCAATCCATTTGGACTAGTCCAGCGGAGCTGATCGAAAAGCGGAAAGGAATGTGACTAGCTGCAGATTTTATTGCCGCCACAGTTGAGGAAAATGCCACTCAGGGGTCATGCTGGATTGCTTATGTGTCACAGGGTTAAGGGTGAAGCTTTCAACTTGGTTTTTGACTCGTCAAACCTGGAAGATTCAAAATGATTCTTCTTTTTTTTTCTTTCCGTGCGGGGTGGGGTCAGCTGTGCCTTCCGGGAAAAAGAAGCTGTTTATCTTTATCCCGATTGGAGAGCGATCACCCGCTAGGGGATTTGTGAAGATGTCCAGGTTTCCAGTTCTAGTGTATCAGAAGGCATTAGTTGTTCTCTGAACCTAATTGGCTACTCGGTTATGACGCTTGTTTTCACCATGGTTTGAAAATGGCTTGCAAGCGCTCGTGGCTGAGCCTGACAAATCCATGTTCCATTTGCCGCAGAGGTTTCTTGATCCCCATAATAATATGAACTTGGAAGATGAATTAATAGTATTCGAAGCAAGTGGCTGGGCGTGATATTTGAAAAAAAAAAAAAATTGACCATAAGTCTCTGTGGTATGTATCGACCCCGGGAGGTGTGCAGGTGCTCGGGAGCACCACACCTGGGCAGATAGAGAAAAAAAAAATAAACTCTTTTAAATTTCAGGGTTTGTATGTTCAAGTTTTCAACTATGAGACGTATGTATTTCGATCTTACAATTGTATCTGAGACCAGAGAGACACTGGTTGTTCAAAATGTTTACAATATGCCAACTTGAATATAGTATGTATACACAATGCGCGATTACGATAATATATATATCCCAGACAGTGCAAGATAGGCACATCACATATGAGCAATCCTGGAACTCACTGGGCTGCTGATAGATTGATTCAGTGCGAGGGAGATAATGATTCTAAGGTTACAGACTTGAATGACTTCATTGAATATACATTTGAATAAAATAACTACCTAGACAATGTCCAAAGTTTGAAGATACATAAATGTAGAGTCAACGGGAGCTGGTAATGAGGTTATCAGGTTCAAACACATGCACGAAGACTGCGTTTTCAAATGTTTCAAGGCGCTTCCAGTGACTACTCCTAAAGTCTGTCAGCACTCAATTTAATTCCATGGCTAGTCCTCATCAGACGACGATCTGGTAGACCGAGTCCTTGCAGTAAACAAATTGATTTGTTTGCCAAGAATCATAGTCAGCGGAGGTGGGCACGTGACTAGAATTTTTCTGCCACCGAACTCTGAATGTTTCTACGACATCACGTACATGTATTTTTCCCCCAAGGTCACTTCTTCCCTTTCCATATTAATCCACCCAGAGTAGCTTCTCTATCACCAAGAGAGCCTCTTCGAATTCCTCCCTCTTTGACTTTGGCTTTGGTGACTGTGGGAATCAGCTTGCGCGACGGGTCGCGAACAAGGTCGTGTCAACCGGGACATCGAGTCTATCCCTCATCCAACTTAGATCACATTTCCCCCCATCGAACTCCTCCGTTTTCCCCCATTCAACTTGTCACTCGGAACTTCTTGCGAAGCCGTTGACTCCGAGATCCGCTTACAACGAGATCATTCCCACGCGTAACGGATTTGTGCGGACCGCTATCGAGCGCGAGCGCAAACACAGACCGGTGCTCAGACATTCATTGAAAATCGTCACGCTCATAAAAGGCTAGGAAGACCTGTGAGGTCGTATCGTGCATGTGCACAGCTGAATCGAGAGATCGTCGTCGATCTTAGAAAGGGTGCATCGGTTTGCGACTCGCGACTGTACCCATTAATATTGGAATCTTGGGAAAGGATCTCAAAACATACCGCCGCAGATGTCCAAACGTACGGCGCAAGGTCCTCAGGGATCCAAAGAAGACGAGAACATTTTCGGTATGCATGGTACACCAGAGGAAAAGCCTCAGCGGGCAACGGCTGCGCAGCTGGCTAGCAGAAAGTAAGTTTCAACATTTCTATAATTTTGCGTTCATTAGTCGAGTCTTATTATTTGGATGTGCGAATGGTTGGCTTGAAGAGAGCGATTTAACATGAGGCAATGAACCGGTGTTGAAGTATTGAAGATGCTCAATATGGTGACGCACCAATCCAGTGGTACAACTGTTGCTTGTTGATACTGCTGGATGTTTACAAACATCGCCCAGCGTCAATTCACTTCACCTCACTTCACCTCACTTGAATTCTCGACCATCTTCCTCTTCCTCCCCTCTTCCTATTCCTTGCACCCTTCCACCTATTCCCCACCCTACCTTTTTGTTCTTACCATAGTCAAGATGACGCTTCCCAAATTTGGGGTCCAAGCCTTCTACGAGAAGCAAAGATCCACCAGCCCTCAAACCCCAGACCCAAAGAAAAAGAGAAAGGCAGAGCTCACTGACATTGATGACTGCAGGATAAAGGACGTGCGGAAGCGTCCCCGTGCCGCGACTCCTGTTGGCGCTTCTCAACAAGCAGGCACCGCTTTCTCGTCCCTGTCTACCGCACCTTCTTTCCCATCGTCTGGATTCAGTGCTCCTCCAGACCAGTCAAATGGCTTCAATTTCGGTCAAACCCAAAGCCAGAGCTTTCCAGGCGCCAGCTCAACCCCCTCGCAGCCTAACCAATCAAACACCACTCCGTTCTCTTTCGGCGGTGGCAGCCAGCCAGGCTTCAATTTCTCTGGTTTCGGTGGCTCTAGTTCTACTGCTGCGACTAACCCCTTTGCTACCACTTCTTTTACTGCTGGGAACTCTACCCCCTCTCAACAACAAAACACACCTTTCTCTTTTGGCGGCTTTGGAGGCAACCAGTCCACCCCCCAACAAAAATCCTTCTCTTCCGGTCTGTTTGGAGCCCAGACTCCGAGCACAGCTAACGGGGCTGGCCTGTTCGGACAGCCGGCCAATAATACCGGCGCGGACTCTGTTGCAGACTCGATGCAAACCTCGCCTGATGCAAAGCCCAAGACCCTAGCTGGGAATACTTCACCCACACTGCCTCCTTTGCCTTCTTCTCTGAATCGCAGCTTGTTTGGTGACTCGGGTGCTTCGGATAGCTTATCTTCCAAGCCAGCTACACCGGCGGGCAACATATTTGCTGGAATAGGCGCTTCCTCGACTGCAGAGAAGCCTCCCGCGTCCAACCCATTCACATTTACTTCTACTCCCAAACCTGCGGAGTCGGAGAAAGTAAATGGATCCCAAAAAGCATCTCTATTTGGTGCTGCTACTCCGTCGACTTCACAAGCTGGAGTCAATTCTACCCCATCCACAACCCCCAGTCTCTTCGCCGCAAAGCCAGCTGCACCGGCCAGCAATCCATTCGCCGGGATAAGCGCTTCCTCGACTGCGGAGAAGCCCCCCGCGTCTAACCCATTCGCATTTACTTCTACCCCCAAGCCTGCGGAGCCGGAGAAAACGAATGTGGACCAAAAAGCACCTCTCTTTGGTGCTGCTACTCCGTCGACTTCCCAAGCTGGAGTCAATTCTACCCCATCCACAACCCCCAGTCTCTTCGCCGCAAAGCCAGCCGCACCGGCCAGCAATCCGTTCGCCGGAATAAGCGCTTCCTCGACCGCAGAGAAGCCCCAGGCGTCCAGCCCATTCACATTTACTTCTACTCCCAAGCCTGCGGAGCCGGAGAAAGTGAATGGATCCCAAAAAGCACCTCTCTTTGGTGCTGCTACCCCATCGGCTTCACCAGCAGAAGTCAATTCTACTCCCTCCGCAACCCCCAGTTTCTTCGCCGCAAAGCCAGCTGCACCGGCCAGCAATCCATTCGCCGGGTTAAGCGCTTCCTCGACTGCGGAGAAGCCTCCCGCGTCCAACCCATTCGCATTTACCTCTACTCCCAAGCCTGCGGAGCCAGAGAAAGTAAATGGATCCCAAAAAGCACCTCTATTTGGTGCTGCTACTCCGTCGACTTCACAAGCTGGAGTCAATTCTACCCCATCCACAACCCCCAGTCTCTTCGCCGCAAAGCCGGCCGCACCGGCCAGCAATCCGTTCGCCGGGATAAGCGCTTCTTCGACCGCAGAGAAGCCCCCCGCGTCCAACCCATTCGCATTTACTCCTACCCCCAAGCCTGCGGAGACGGAGAAAGTCACGACTGCCCCATCTCCAGCTTCCAGTCTCTTCGCGACGAAGCCAGCCGACAAGCCAGCCGACCGCACATCTCCCACTCCGAACGACATGGGTGCTCAGATTCCAATCCCTAAGTTTGGCGAGATGACTCAGGAGTTGCAAGACAAGGCTCTTATCCTCTGGAAAATTCGAACCTTAGACATATTCTTCCAGGAACAAATCGCCAAGTCAAAGCCGGGAGAAGAATTGTTCGATAACATTATTTTGCATTACATGAAAGCACGTGCGTCCTTTGGCTATCCAGTCAAGAGACGCAATCAGCTTTCCAAGGACGCTGAGGAAACTCCCACCCAGAATGGTCAACTCGCACAGCCTGTGACCAATAGTGAAAACGGTTCCGCTACGGCCAATATGTTTGCACAGTCGTTCTCTTCGCCAGCTCCTGCTGCTCCCAAGTTTGGAAATGGCTCCCCAGCTCCCGCTGCTCCCAAGTTTGGAAATGGCTCCCCAGCTCCCGCTGCTCCCAAGTTTGGAAATGGCTCCTCGACTCCCGCTGCTCCCAAGTTTGGAACTGGCTCCTCGACTCCCGCTGCTCCCAAGTTTGGAACTGGCTCCCCAGCTCCCGCTGCTCCCAAGTTTGGAAATGGCTCCTCGACTCCCGCTGCTCCCAAGTTTGGAACTGGCTCCCCAGCTCCTGCTGCTCCCAAGTTTGGAAATGGCTCCCCGGCTCCCGCTGCTCCTAAATTTGGGAATGGCTCTGCTTCTTCTGTACCTAAGTTCGGCAGTGGAACCTCCGGCCCTGTCGACTTCATGGCACAGTTCAAGAAGACAGCCGAAAGCACCGAGGCCAAGGAGAAGGCCAAGCGTAAGGCTGAGGAATTCGACTCCGACGAAGACGACGAAGAAGAATGGGAACGTCGTGACGCTGAAAAGCAACGCGAAAAGCGTGCGAAGTTTGCGGCTGATGCTGCAAAGGTCGATGCGGGCAAATCTGTCTGGATTCCGGGACAAGGCTTAAAGTCGGCTGATTCTGACAAGTCAGCTACACCTACTCCTGCTGACAAGCCCTCTCCTCCTGCGACATCTTCTCCCTCGATCTTCGAGTCATCTAGCCGCCCCCTTTCTGACTCAGAAAATATTTTTGGTCGTATCTCTACACCACAGCCCGTCGGGGATGACAATGACAGCGACGACTCTGATGCTGAGGATAAGCCTGCTTCTCCTAAGCGTCGCACCGAAGAAAATGATACTGATCCCCTGCGTGATGCTAAGCAGGCCAAGTCGTCTGAGACTACAGAGGTCACCAAGTCTAGCCTCGATACGCCCATCCCTGCACCGACTGCCGAGGCCGGACAAAGCCTCTTCTCTCGAATCCAATCCCCGGCGCCTCAATTGGATGCATCCTCATCGCCCAAGCCAAACCCGTTCGGTGCCCTCAGCCAGGGCAACAGCTTATTCGGCAATTCTCCGAGTGATAAAACCTGGAAGCCATCTGAGCCCATCAAATTTGGGGCCTCCAGCACAACCTCTGCCCAAGCCCCAGAAAAAGTAGATGCAGAGGCCAATGATGATGAGGCAGCACCTGGTGCCATATTCAACCTGGCCGAAGATGCAGCTGAAACGGAGGGAGAAGAATGCGTTTTCAAGTGCCGTGCCCGTGCTTTCAAGCTTGGCACGGGCTGGGTCTCCCAGGGTACTGGATTCGCCAGCCTTCTCGTGCATGAGAGTGGACGTGCACGCATCGTGCTCCGCGCAGACCCCAGTGGTTCTGTCATCCTGAACACCCTCCTCAAAAAGGACTACGACTACTCTCTGACCAACAATTCTGTTCAATTCATGGTTCCTCAGGTTGATGGCCCGCTCGAGCATTGGGCTGTCCGTGTTAAGGCGGAGTCTGTGAAGGCCTTCCACGACAAAGTGAACGAAATCAAGTACTAGTGTCTAAACTAGATATTCCGGCATGACATCTTTATCCATAGTTCGTTGTATTTTACCTTGTCCGAATTTAATACGGACTCATCACAATTTAACCACATCATTGCATAGTTCTTTCTCTCTCTTCCGTTCACCTAGACCTGTGCATTTAGGATAGGATGGCTTCCCATAGGAGTCCCAATCCACTGCCAAAATTTTCCAACGTAAGTCCCCGGAATTTCATGGCCCTCCTCTTGTATTTGCCATATTTAATGTGACGCTTCCTGGATTTGGAGTGCAAGGCTTCTACGCCATGCAGCGTTCTTCTAGCCCGGAACCCAAGCCGGACAAGAAGAGAAAGGTAACCGAACACCTGGCTGACAGTAAGGGCAGAGTTAAGGACGTGCGGAAGCGTTCCGAGGTAAAAGCCAAAACCTGTTCAACACCTGGAAGTTACCGTGAAGATCGCAAACTGTGTTCTTAGAAGAATCAAAGCCATTACCACATTATTTCTGAATCTTCCTTCGTGACAATCTGCTGCTTATTGGGATATGACCAGATTGTGCAAGTGTTATAGCGCATGCTAGAATAGTCCTTGGAAATAGTCCTCGGGAGTTGGGTCTACTGATGTACAACAAGAACAAAGGCCAAGGTATGAAAAAGGTATTTTTATTTTGAAAAAGCCCCGACCGAACCCCAAGACTAACATGGAATCATAGAAGCGAAGATAACGACAAGGTGGACCTCATTTACGCGTCATCGACGGTAGTGGTCTGCAGACCCTTGGGGTCCTTGACGTTGACGGCCTGGACGTGGGAGTACAGACGCTCCTCAGCACCCTCCTCGTCGTTACGCTTGCGGGAGATGCGAACGCGGAGACGGAAAGGAACACCCTTGATACCGGCCTCCCAGACCTTCTTGTTCAGCTGGGGGTCGAGGCGGACATCCTTGGTGCCCTGCGTCAAAGAAAAAAAAACGGTTAGAAATTCGACCGCACAACAACTGCAGGAAGAAAGAGGTTCGTTACTCACCATAGCGTGCTCGGCGAAAGCACGGATCTCCTTGATGGCACGAGGAGCGCGCTTCTTGAAGCTAACACCGTGGCACTATATTCCCGAAAAGAAGTTGTAATTAGTCTTCCGCCCGAATGCCATCGTGTAGAGACGAGCTCTGTGATGTTCTGGTTTCGGCCATATAGGTGGACTTCATCAAACTAATTCTTCTTTTTTTCTGGTTCCTATTTCCCGTTTATAGGGAAGAGGATGTCATCTGCAAAATTATATTTCAAATCTGCAGATGACAGGTTTGTGTTAACACTGCGGTTGCCCACAGATCGCATTCCGAGGGGGCTAGCATGAGCTTCGAGTGGGGGTGGGAGAAAAGGAATTTTACATCCTGATCACCAATCCCATCACAAAGGCCCGCACAAGAACCCTCAAAATTCATTGAAGAATTCAAGAACCCGACTCCATTTTTCAGGAGTGAGGTGTTCTCTGTCCATTTCCATATTTGTGCCTCCACAGTTCCTTCACAGGCTCGTCGTCGGAGGTAAAAGGTTTCGGGTTCAACATACTCTGCGGTGCAAGTTGATGGTGTACTCGCGCGACACCACGTCGGCAATGGCCGAGCGCTGCTTCTTTCCGGTCTGCTGGACGTTGGACATCTCTGAATGAATGTTAGAGGGGTTGGAGGGGTGAAGTGGTGGAAAAAGACTGACTGTTGGGTTCGGCGTCGACTGTGGGCGGAAGTGGTCGATGAGTGGAAATTCACATTTTGTGATCTCGGATGAGTGTGGCTCGCTTAAGGCGGTGGGAGGACGATGATTGGTTGTGGGTCATGTGATGTTCCTCGATCTGTTGATGCCACGAACTTCGGGTGTCGACAACCATTTTGGGTTTAGTTCGTTTTACTCCTTAGTAATCAGGCACATTTGTCTGCCAGCAAGCAGAGGAAATGTATTTATGGATTGTACTCAATCTCTAAATATGAAGTCTATTTATTGAGATCCCTCACCACTGACATCGGGGTAAAGGTCAAACCGACGCTGGGTGTAAATGGGAATGCTTGTGCGAATGTTCACGATCGCGTCATTGTCCAAGTCAGCATAAATAATAGTCTCCTTCTCCTCTGCCTCAGTCAAGATATTGGCGCTGGGGTCAGTAATCAAACTGTGCCCATATGCATGGTAACTCGCGTCCATGTCACGGGCAGGACTGCAGAGCGCCACATACGACTGATTATCCACTGCGCGCGCCCGGCCAAGCAAAGACCAGTGAAGTGGGCCGGTAGTTGTATTGAATGCACCGGGGTACACAAGCAAGAAGGCGCCCTTGCGGGCAGCGATCATAGCAGCCTCGGGGAACCGAATGTCGTAGCAGATAGCCAGACCAATCTTTCCATATTCCGGGAGATCAATCACGGTCAATTGATTACCCGGGGACAGCACATCGCTCTCCTTGAACGCGATCTTGCCTGGGATGTCGATATCGAACAGGTGAGTCTTGCGGTGGGTGCCGATCAATGAGCCTGTTGGCGAGAATACCAGGGAAGTGTTGTAGTATTTCTTGGTGGACTCTTCGAGCTCAGGGATACTGCCACCGACCAAGTATGCGTTCGCCTCAGCGGCGATGGCCGATAGCGCGTGGAATGTAGGCGATTGTTCTTTCGTCGGAGGAGAGGGTTGGAGTGTCTCGGCATATTTTGGGAAGAATTGTGTGCCGTAGGGGGAGTTGAAGCATTCTGGGAGCACAATCAAGCGGGCGCCGCCTTGTGCAGCCTCAAGGACCTTGCTCCGGGCATGCGAGAGGTTGATGGCCTTGTCCGCGCCTTGAACAGGTTAGCCAGGGAGATGAAGTTTTGAGAAGTATACATACCAGATGCAAGCTGCACCAGGGCGAGCTTCAAGGGCTTTTTCAAAAAGGTAGCCATTATGTTGATGGAAGGTGAGTTGGAGGGGAGAAGTCCGGGAATCCTCCGTACTGCGGGGAGTACCGCGACAGATAAGGTACCGACATCAAGGGATCACCAGATAAGGTGAATAAGTAGACGAGAAGCTTCCAGATACCCTATTATACGCTGTTAAAGTCTGTTGATCAATTTACGAATTATTTTCGTTACATATAGTTGAATTTGACGAAATGGTGGTGTTTTTATTGGCCCATGCCCAGGTCTTAGGTGTCCTAATTTCATACATTGCGATCTATATTATATAGAAGGGGGGAGGTATAGAATACTTGAATCATTCAATGTTCGGTCACAAACATTTTTATATTGATGTATTGTATGTACATGTTCTAGAGTCAACTCTATCATCGTAAAAGATTAATATTAAACATTTGAAAGTGGTTGGATATAACACTTAGTTGAGAAAAGGAATCGAAAAATGTCCCTATAATCAAGAGGAAATTTCGCATATCACCGACCTCAAATGAGCACTTGAGCTATGATGATTGCTGATGGTAGTCGATTTAACTGCTCCGTCGGCCGTATGGCTCAAATGGCAGGACCGCCGCAACAATAGCCATGACTATGTAAAGCGCAGCACAGATGTAGATCGGAACTGCTGTCTCAGTCTACCAAAATTAGCATAGCTCAAGAACCTTGGAAGACCAGATGTAGAACTCACATTGGCATATTTAGCCACGACGGCACTGATAATTCCCATGATCCGATTAAGTCCTATGGCAACACCATTGCCGGTACCCCGATGAGCCGAGGGGAAAACCTCAGGGGTGTACGCATATAGCGTACCATAGTAAACATTCAGGCAGAAGGAGATCGCGCACGAGAAGCCTAAATTCTGGCTTTCCGTGCGAACTTGGGTGTAACAGAAGAAGAAAATCATGGTGATCAAAGCACCAATGATCATGGTTCCACGACGACCCCAGAACCAGGGTGAGCGGCACATGAATCCTGCCAGAACAGGTCCAAAAATGCTGCACGTGTTGTTAATTGCATAGTTGCGCCAGGTAATGTACGAACTTGACTCTCCGAACTGGGCGCCGCGGGTTGACAGGTATGTGGGTAAGAATACGTTGTATAGAGGGTAGGCGAGACCAATTAACAGCCATGAGAACCAGACCAAAGAGGTTGACAAGGCCATTTTCCGTGTCGCATAGAGTCCTTTGAGGTGGAAAATCACTTCTCGAGGATCTATGAGTCGTTGAGTCAGACCGGCTGCTGTCGTTCGGCGTTGGCTTGTTGTTCCACACGCTTGGAGGCGCTCGAGAGTCAGGCTGCAAGGGCGTTGATATTTATCGGCGATGTTACGGAGAACGCGCAAGGCATCTTCGTCCTTTCCCTCAGCGAGAAGGAACTTGGGAGTTTCCTCTAGCCGAATAATGGTGATGCGAAGAATGGACAGCACGAATACAAAGGCGCCCGACGTATACCAAACGTAACGCCAGCCCATGTTATTGTCGTGAGTGCAGCTGGCAGCATCGGAGCAGGAGTAGTTCGGAAGAAAGGCCCAAGCAAATAGACCAGCGATAAGTTGGCCGAGACCTAGTGGATGCGAAAACGTCAGTCACTTTCTAATCATTCCAGAAGAAATACCTACCCCACCACGCTGCCATTAGAGTCAGCAGCCATTGACTCTTGCTGGGAAGATACTCGAGAAAAACGGTCGTGTCCAGTACCAAATTTCCACCCGCACCAAATGCACTGAGACAAATGAAAAGACCAAGAACAATCCAAGATGGTGCAGCGCCGGCTACGATTGTGAAAACCGATGACACAAAGAGCGAAACATTGAATGCAAAGCGACGTCCAATAATGTCCGCAGAGAATCCCCAAAAGATAGCACCCACCAGCATTCCCACATAAACGGCAATTGTCAAGCCTGTCGAAAAGCTGGGCTGGAACTCGTACCGAGCCTGGGTGGCTATGATCGACTGGATTAGGAGGATGAGCGAGTCAACAGCATAGCCAAAACCATTCAGACAAAATAGTTTCCAATGATGAGGAGTGAATCCAATCTCATCGATAGCCTACACATACCAGGAAAATCATTAGCCTTTCCCCAGTCTTGAGCTGCGGAAACTCACATCATTGATCAAGTTCATCTTGGCTGCCAACACCTGGTCCACCTTCTCGCCTCCCAGGATATCATTTTCGCCATGCGCTATTGATCGCTCCGTTAAGGAAGCATTGCTGTGAGACTTCGCTTTGTCCAGCGCACCTGCAGAAGCAGTGCTCGCAGTCGCTTCGATATCCATTGGTCGATGTTTATATGTGGAGAATCCAGGGAAACAGTCTTGGTTGGATGATAAGTATGGAAGACCAAAAAGCGACTTTTGCAAGGTAAAGAGCAAAGAAAAAAAGCAAAGAAAAAAATGAGGCAGAGAGGGGTTTATCGCATGTCTTGTTTCCCTATTCCCCACGCGCTATTTCCCCCGCGGCACAGTGCATTGTCGAAGCTACTCACGCACGAGGTGAGCTGATTGGCTATGAAGAAGGTCCGTGGAAGGTTTAATGAGTGACTAACCAGTTACGGAACCTCAACCAGCGACTGCATTGATAAGCCTCGGCTTCCCGTAATCGGTCGATCTCTGGAAAGCCACATTTCATGTAAACTAGATAACAGAGAGCTGGGTTAAACTCGATAAAAGTGATTTTTGACTTCATAGCTGTTTTAAACTAAAGAAAACTGATTTCAATAGAAGTACTTACCAGTGGATCATGGATCAGAGAATATTCATCCCAACCATGGTACATCAAAGGTACCAAAAAATCATATCCAGTCCACTCTTCCTCCGCCAATAATTCGTAGACTCAATCAAACCTGGCAACCCACGCACCACCCACGACCATTTCTTCAAAACTCCTCTGTAATCTCCCAGTTCCAAGGATCTGAGGATCCCCCCAAACCAACAACCCACAGCTCCTCATAGAGATATCCCAACCCAATAATATCAACACACAACTGATCACTATCGAAGTAAAGGCCAAAGGCCGATTTCAAGAGTATAATCGAGTTGAGACCCACAAATGTGTGGGCCTTCGGCTCAAGGGCGCTTATTGGTCAGAACCAAAGAAGCGGAACCGCTCTGTCAACTCAAAATATACAATTGCCATCTGCTTCCAGGACTTAGCGGATTTAAGATTTATTAATACCCGATCGGTTGATACCCAGGTGACTTATTAAGAATAGGGGTAGCTTTGGATTCATCATGGCATTGGAGACTGCGTGGGAGTCGGGACTTGAGTAATGAAATCGGTGCCTGATTGTGCAGTTGGATATCACTGCCGATAAAGGGAGGCTATGGAGGATAAATTAGTGGAGACGGAAAAGCAAAAGTCATATTCAAGCAAAAGATAGAGTGAAAGGAGAAGGGAAGGGAATGAGAAAGGGAACCTTATGACAAAGGAGTGTGTAAATAGGAATGGGAATGCCTCAAAGATAAATACAGGGTCCCTTTCTTAAGAAGGCTGGTAGTGTGAATGGATTCATGGATAAGTATCACGAGGGCAGTTAAAATAGGGTCATAAACACAATAAGGAGCAATATAGGTGAACATATCTCTCGTGGCCAAGCGAGATAAGCGCGTCACCAGTGCCTGATCTGGAACACAATTTCTAGAGTTGTGGACGACTTATCTAGGTTACGATCTCTACTGGCATATTGCAATGTGTTGGTACAAGCTAGTCTTCAGCCGCGGTGGATGGTTGCTCCTTTATTGTGTAGGGCCAGACCCTCACCTTCGAGTTCGTAGGGTATACTGCCGGTCGGTACGGGAGAATAGTTCAAATTCTTTGGAATAACCAAGCATCATAGCTGTTGCTTATTTTTTATTTACTTTTCTCTTATTTAGATCATTCCTTAAAGTTCTTGATCAAAACCATGAAAGCTGAGTATGGGAGTCGATGACATTGGGAGCCTTATTATGTCAGTACCTGGTACACGCTGAAGGGCCATGAGTGATTGAAATCGAGATTAATTAAAAAATGGCAGAGATTCAAAGATCCTAGGTTCGATCCTCCCTGTTATCTTTCCATTTTTATTCTTAATCATCTCGAGATTATCGATCAGAACTCTATATCTTGGTATTGAGCACGCCTACACTAGATTTACCAGAGATCAACACGGGTATAAATAACTCGCAGTAGTTTGCATTGGTTCTAATGGTAGAGCAGTGTATTGGCCGAGGTGGATCTTTCGTCCATCTTCGAAACCCTTCGTCGATCCTTGCCCAGGTGCTCACTGATCTACTCTATGTTTTTATAAAACCAGATCTTCCAATATATCAGCTTGGTATGGGTTTATATAGCACCCAAGGGAGTGACCTTTTATAGAGAAACTAATATTTGATTGAGAGTGCAGCATGACATTGTAGTCTATTCATATTATGTGGTTTCTATACTCTAGCTTCCCTTAATTATAAAGACCACATCACGAACTTGGATAGGTTTCAAGTCCATATTCATGGAACACCTTGACTAGCCTTGGAACTAGCTGCAAGAGCTATCATGAGCATCGAATACCTTGCAGGATTTTCTCTTTCACTTAGATGCCAAATCTCGGCAGAAAAAAATATCCATGACACCACTATAGTACCCAAAAGTTCCACATTACGCCTCAGCTTCCACGAACCCTCGACCGGAGTAACAGTAGAACGTAAGATGTCTACCCTACTTTTGATCTGATAAAATCTTTGCTGTCTCAGCCAAGGCCCCATAATGATAATTACCGGGCGAACCCCGCTCAATTTATTACCTAACGACCGAAACATGAAATTTCTGTCAGCCGTGACCAAGAACCGCTAAGAAGCACTTGGCAGCTTGGCAATGTCATGGCATTGACACCCATCCCGATTGCAATTAATTTCCCCCCTCAATACCCGCTCTACGCGGGCTTTTACGGAATATGTGGGTGTGCGTGACACACGGACCCCGTCATGAAAAATCAATCCGAGGAAAATCTAATCAGATGATCTTATCCGTGGTTGGAAACTACGCCCTCAAGCTAGGGTGGGGTATAGATGGGTGTAGCCAATCAGAGGCTTTATTGCCATGCAGACTCGGTTGGAGAATTCTCCTTTTCTGGATTTCTTGGCCCAACGACTCAATTTACGGAGTACCGTTGATGAATCAAATTACGTATCGGCCACGTGGAGGGGGTTTGATTCTTGGCCTCGAATGACTTGCAGTATGGAGTATTGTGTTCTATTCGGTGGTTCACTAAGGCCTCACGGTCCGCATTTTTTATCTGATCCTTTCGTGGGCCGAACTTTTACCGCTTCACCTCGGAGGATTTACGGAACAGTCCGTGAGGGTTTGTTGATGTCAGCCCAATTTGGTATTGGAAATCATAATTTCGAACCTTGTTACATTACCACCTGCATACTCGTATCTGAAACAGTACCGGTACCGGTTCCGGTAACTTTACTGGTAACTATACTGAGTGGAGCACTGGCGGAGATTAATCTTTTCAGAACCTTTTTCATGAGGCAATTTCTCACAGGAAATAATGATAATAACGTGATGGAGGTGTCCTCCACCTTCTTTTCACCTAAAATGGCTAGTTCCACGCGTCAAGATCTGAAGTACGGTTGAATTTTTGTGGAATACAGTTTATCTGATCGTTACCCGCGATATCCATGGAAACATTATTTACTAGCGCAGCCACCTGATTGATTAGACCGATAAGATGACAACTAAAGCTTGCTCGGAATCCAATTAGGCGGCCTTTTCTCATTGAACGCCAATATTCCCTCTGCAAAGTTGACACCAGCATACAGCTGTGGATACCATCGTTCGGCCAGATCGGTAACGGCGTCCTCTGCACTGCCAGCTTCCCAGCTTAACCGAACTCCGAGACGGCCCACAATGAGCGCGTCCGGACTGTTCTGACACATCTCTTCAGCAAGACGCACTGCTGCCTGCGCAATATCCTGGTCGGCATCCACAATCTGGGTAACGAGTCCATAGTCGTAAAGTGTGCGGGCGGGCACTGTACGTCCCGTCAACACGAGATCCATGGTCCGCTGGAGACCGATGGTCCGAGTGAGTCGAGGAAGACAGCCTGCGACGGGTACGATACCCCGTTTGACTTCTGGGAGAGCGAAGACGGCGGATTCGGACGCGATGACCAGATCGCAGTTCGCTACCATCTCGAAGCCGCCACCCATGCAGATGCCGTTCACGGCAGCGATAATCGGCTTCTTGCCGTTGCGACGTGGGAGACCTGCGAGACCGGGTGGTGACATGTCATTGACTACACCGGTCTTGACCATTGTGTTCCATTCTACAGAAGTTAGTAAGGTAGACCTGTCAAGGGTAGATTGTATGACATTACCGCCAAGATCGGCTCCAGTACAAAAGGCTCTGCCATTGCCGGTAATGATGCCCACCCATAGACTTTCATCTTGATCGAATAGCTCCCAAATCTCTGCGATCTTGGCGCTAGTCTCTTTGTTGATTGAGTTGAGTTTCTCTGGTCGGTTTAAGGTGACCTGCACCACGCGTTCATGCGGGAAAGAGACATTGAAATGCCGGTAAGACAAGGGTCCTGATCGAAGCGACATGGTAATCTAGCCGTGATGCAAAGATGGGGCACCCTGTGACCCGCCTTTATAAGAACAATCGGGCCCTGGCGGAGATAGACGGATAATCCGTTGAAATATCGTACTGAGAGGAAATGTGGCGCCGGGTTGAGCCTTGGAACCCCAATGATAACCCGCAATTGATGTGGAGAACCGATGGTATTGGATTCAAGTTTCCCATTTGTTTTTTTATTAAAAATTCCATTAAAACACCTGTCTTGGACTAGTCAGGCTGAGCAGATTTAAGAGGTTCGCTTACCAGTACCAGATAAATCAATATCTCAGTTATTTACCTCGGCTTTTTATTTAATTTCAGGGCTTGCGCTTTAGTCCCGGCTCTCTTCCCTTGAATCCCTCAAACCAATCCCGGGTCATTATTGTATCTGAATCTGATAACTCCTAATATCACCTCCATACTTCAGCTCCAGCCAGATCCAGCTTCAAAGCGTCGATAAGGCTAAAAATCCAACATATAACCCAAGATGGCCAGCCACACTTATCCCGCGGTCAAACTCCCCCATCCTTTCCTCACCGCCTACCAAGTGCGCGCCGTTGACGACGCAACTCCAACAAAGCGTATCTTGGTCTTACAAGATCAGCCTGCTACTGGCAAACCGTTGCCTGAACCCCTACACCTCGAATCCCTCTCATGGCGTGACCTAAACTACCGCCCCAAGGAGGAGCAACCTCCCTCCAACAACAACACCGCCTGGGGCCGAGCCCGCCGCAGCCCCGAGACCACCTTCCAATGGACCGATAATACTCCCTCCCTAGGCCAAATCTGGGGTATCGTCCATGCAATTTACCTCGCCTACCCCACAAACGAGTATTTCCGCGTGACTCTCAACGGAAAAGGCAAGGAGATTCTGCGGAGTGAGCTACTCGCGACCGGCCTGGCAGTCGAACACCCGAAGCCCTTCGGCTCCAAGGAGATCGCCCCTGAACAAGCAGAGGAACTACTCATCCTAAGAAGCTCATTCTGGCAAGGTGCCGCATCACCAGCAGGTCCACGCCCAATCTGGGCTGCCGGTGACGGAATCGACGGACCCGCGCGCGAGTCATTAGCTCGGTACCCCGTGCTGCCTGAGAACTACCACTTCACAAACAAGTTCCCCGAAGAGCCAGTGTACACTCGCCACCCTGTTCGGCGACCCAAGCCCGCTCCTGGCTCAATTGCGTATAGTCGCTACATCCCCGAGGTTGATGAGCATTTCTCGTTGGAAGTGGTGAACTGGGAGGATGCGGAGCACTTGAAGCTCTTCAATACTTGGCAGAATGACCCGCGTGTCGCGAAGGGGTGGAACGAGACAGGAACATTAGATCAGCACCGGGAGTACCTGCGCAAGCTGCATGTTGACCCACATGTTCTGTGCTTGTTTGGGCGGTTCAACGATACCCGGTTCTCGTACTATGAGTTGTACTGGGCGAAGGTAAGCATGCATTTTCTAAAGTATTATTTGGTCCAGTTCAATACTAACATTGTAATAGGAGGATCATTATGGTGCTCACTACAACGCTGGTGACTATGATCGCGGTCGCCACTCTCTTGTCGGCGATGCTTCTTTCCGTGGTTCCCAGCGTGTCAACGCTTGGTACTCCAGCTGTATCCACTACTGCTTCCTTGATGACCCACGGACGGCAAATGTTGTGGGCGAGCCTCGTGCTACAGGCTCGATTATTCTGTCGTATGAGAATGCTCAGGGTCTGACGATTGGCTCGTACGTTGACTTGGGACACAAGCGCTCCGTGCACTCGATCGCCAGCAGAGAAAAATGGTTCCAGCTGTGCCCGATCTTCTGGGATGGACGGGAGCGCCCACTAGAGTCTGCTGATCGTGCTGCATGGAATGCTAAGTTATAGGAGCTGTGTTGCTAGGGTCGTTATGTATAGTTATTTTCGAGATTCTCGTGTAGTGTTAAAATTCAAGCCCGTTTTGTGTCATATTGACGATCTTCCGTGTCTTTATTGCGTAAACGTACTGTAGATCCATTGTGTTATGGTGGGTGACGAGTTCCTATGGAGCACGATGATTAACGAATAGGTGTAGATCATAGGCCCCTGGCTAGGTTCACCCAATATACTCATTCATTTATCCAGGTAGATAGATACCATTACGAGTTCGAAGCGGTACAGTACTAGGTGAAAAACACGGAGAGATGCAGACAAAACCAAATCTTTTTAAGCGGTTGCAAGTTGGTCTACAATGCAACAACTGACTAACTATTAGCGTTCGCTGAGTAACAGCCATTACATAACTATCGTATCACTTCAAATTCAATCTCATCCTGTTGAACTACATAGGGTAGTGGTATAGACAGGTGTCAGGGTATATAAAGAGGGACAAAGAAACAGGTATAAAGGTCCTTTCCAAGGCACTCGAAAGGTCCTCCAGAAATCGCTTAGAAGACCATTCCCTTGACCTGGGGCACAGCCTTCAGGTCAATGTTACGGATCATCATAGTCCAGATGAATGCAAGAGCAAAGACACCAGTGCCGACTGCCAACATGCGAGTCTGAGCATAAGCGTAAGAATCCTGGATAGCAATGCGGGTAGCACTGCCAACGGGGTAGCTAAGCTGGGTGGTGAGATCCTCGTAGATGTTCTCGAAGTTGGACATCGCATCATCGGGCAGAAGTCTTCGGAGTGCGTTGGGGTAGGTGTTCTGCCAGATGACTCCGGAGATGGTGGCACCCATAGCATCACCGACGGTACCGACGACGTTGAGCAGACCCAGGACGGCGGCGACGTGCTGGTGGTCGACAGCAGCTAGGATAGCAAGCTGCTCGACGATGATGAATACTGCACCGCCGATGGAGATGAAGACCTGGCACATGATGAGGTATCCGACGGACTGGTTGGGGCGACGGAAGTAGATCATCAGACCCTGCGCGAAGATGTAGAGGGGCACGGCAACCCAGAGCAGCCACTTAAAGCGGCCGGTGCGACGAATCATGAGACCCACACCGAGGAGCAGGACACCCGAGACGATATCGAAGATGCTGCTGATGTATCCAGCTTCGGCGACGCTGACGTTGTTGACGACCTGCAGGAAGGAAGTGAAGTAGTAGTCCCAGCAGTAGTAGCAGAGCTGGTAGGTGGCGTCTAGCAAACAGGCACCGAGCACAGTGCGGTCCCACAGGAAGCCGAACTCGAACAGACGCTTAGGAGCGAATTTCCACTCGTAGATGAGGAAGACGAAGAGCAAGACAAAACCGACGCAGATCATAGCGATGATGTAGGGAGTGCCCCAGCTGCTCGGGGCACTGCCGGCGATGTCGAAGGGTAGGAAGAAGAGGACAAGACCGGCGGAGAAGAGGAGGAGACCGAGGGCTATGACGGTCAGTATGTGCGTGGTTCACTTTATGATTGAGGTGCTTACCATCAAGCTCAACAATGTAGAACCAAATGCTCTGGGGAATAGTGCGGCCGCTGGACTCCTTGACCACATGGCCGGCCTTGACAGCCTTATTCAGGTTGTATTTGAGGATGAAGTACAGAGGGGCAGCAACGATGGGGAAAATGATGGCGAAAACACCGAATCCCCACTTCAAACCAATCTGGTCGAGAATGTCATTGGCGGCCTTCGCACCACCGAAAGCAGTGATGATGTAGGGGGAGGATGTGAAAGCGTATGCAAGACCTCGACTCTTGAGCATGGACGCATCGGCCGTCAAGACGTCAACGGTATAGGTCATACCACTGGTACCGAGAGTGTAAAACACCTATTCTATGTTAGTTGAATCTCAATCAGCTGAATAGAAGAATGCACGTACATAGGCAGCACAGAAGGTGGGCAAGTTGTTGCAAGCCGCCATCATGATCAGACCGATGGTAGCGCAGAAGATCATGAAGGCAAAACCCTCAGCACGACCCCAGATATCCATGATTTTACCAAGGGGAACATAGCAAGCAGCAGTTATAGCATCAGCGACAACGTAGATAACACTCAGCAAAGAGTGTGAATCCCAATCACTGGTAACGTAGGGAATCAAGTTGCTCAAGACGGAGCTCTGGAAAGCATTGATGAAGTATAGGAGCCAGATGCTGTGCAAATATTAGTATAGAACATAACAAAAATAGCAAGTCTATCATACTTGAGAAAAACCGCAATTAGCGACCGACGCGACCAAGTCTGGGTCATGGCCTCCATATCCGCAACACCCCGCTGAGTATTCTCATCCGGCGCCTCAAAGCGAGGGCCTTCCGTCTCGGGAACAGGGTTCTGGGTATCAACCGCACCCTTCTCGTTGGCCTCGTTGGCCTCCGAGCTAGCATTATCAGAAACATCGGTAGTCTTCTGATCATACTCAGTCTTAGACTCCTGAGAGTTCACATTGACCGTGGTAACAACATCTTCGGCGGACTGGCGACCAAAGATAGTCCTGAAACCAGCCATGATCGACGATCTCAGTGGAAGGGGGGTAAAAAAATAAGATGTTGATCAAGGACCAAGCTTCGAGGGAAAATCTCTGTACCTTATAGTCCTGAACAGGATGTTCCACAGATTGATAAAGGCCGAAGTTCGCTTGTGGAACGGGACTAACATCACCGCATGAAGCCACGCAAGCCCAAGACCCAAAGTGCGATTCTGACCCGATAATTTCATTTGTTGATATGGGATGGCAAAACCGGAAACAGGTGATATGATCCACATATCCACCTGTATTTTATATCTTCTTACACGGAAGAGACTAACGCAAAGCGCCAAAGGTATCCATAGAGAGAGTTTGTGTACTCTGTAGCCGAGTAAGATGGAGATTCTAGGATTCTGTGTGGAAAGGAAGTTACAATACAATACATGGGTCCACTTTGGTATTTACTCTGTATTAACAATGTACTATAAAAGTGGACCCGGGACGGTATTGGTTGGAACTTGGCAGTGGGGGCACCTTGGAAGTTTTATCTGATCATCCATTGTGGAAAAGATGCGATGTCGGCTTAATCCGAAATCATTCCGTGTGAGTGGAGATACAAGAAAAAACCAAGCCGGACCAGAAAGTAGCCGGAACAGACCTTGCGAATCGAGTCAAAGTGGATTCGACACCCATTCAGGTTAGCTTTGTCTGATTGATAAGATTATTCTTCCTTCGAGCTCCTGAGCTTTAGCAATTAACTCAAATTCGCGTTTCTTCGTTGAATCGCATGGTCAAGTCCTGGTGATTACCAAATACCTTCCAATCGCTGGTGTCCTCTGCCATCATGAAGGGCTTCGCCAAACTCACGAGCTATTGTAAGCTCCTAGTGGCCTGCAACCCCTCTAGACGAGAGATTGTCATGCTAGTCGTGGGATTTTTCAGTGCAATCGCTTCTGGTGTCCCATTCCCTATTATCAGTATCGTCTTTGGCTCACTGCTGGACGACTTCAACTCCGCAACTTGCGCCCAGAGAGATGGAACCGCAACCGCCTCCTCAGAGTCCTCCGATCAAGGATCCATCAATAACGAAATTCTTCTGATCGTCTACCTGGCCATTGCGCAGTTCTTTACCATCTATATTCATCTCACATGTTGGACGATGACTGGTGCGCGATTGGCGCAGCGCCTCCGTGAGAACTACCTGAAGAACTTGCTCCGACAGGAACCTTCGTACTTCGACAAACTGCCTCCTGGTGAGGTCGCCTCGCGTCTCAATAGCGATATTCAGACAATTCGTTCCGGTACATCTGAGAAAGTGGGAATTGTTCTCTCGGCGATCTCGTTCTTTGTAACCGCATACATCGTTGCTTTCATCAAGGACTGGAAGCTTGCTTGCATGCTGCTTTCGCTTATTCCAGCCTACATGTTAATGTCTTTTGTCGGAAGCCATTATGTTGAAAAGTATGCTGGGCTCATGTCCGATCATGCCGCTACCGCTGCATCCATTGCTTCCGAGGCCCTGTCCAACACCGTCGTGGTGCAGGCCTTTGGTGCCAACACCCGTTTGGAGGAGAAGTTTTCCAAAGCACTCAAGCTTTCCGAAGGCGAAGGCCTGAAAAAGGCTTTGGTGGTTGGTATCCAGTCTGGTGTGTTATACTTTGTCGCATATGGTGCGAATGGCTTGGCCTTTTGGCAAGGTGCCAAGACGGTTGCCAAGTCCGTAGCAACGGGGACGTCTGGCGTCACTGTTGGTGCAACATTCACTGTGATCTTTGTTTTGATTGAAGGTATGTGTGTCGGAATGAAATTGTGACCTGTGGTACTGACATGACTTAGCCACTTTGTTGTTCAGTCAAGTTTCGCCATTCCTGCACTTGTTTGTTCAGGCGGTTTCTTCGTACTCCAAGCTGCGCGAGGATCTTGAACGTGTGCCCCAGATTGATGGTACTTCTGATGCTGGTATTCGCATGACTCAGGCTGAGGGTGGCTTCGAGTTCAAGAACGTCTCTTTCACCTATCCTTCCCGCCCTGAGATCACCGTCCTCGACAACATCAGTTTGAGCATTCCCGCCAACAAGCACACTGCTCTGGTTGGTCTCTCTGGAAGTGGAAAATCGACAATTGCAGGCCTGATCACCCGACTGTACGACCCCAACGAGGGTCATATTACCTTTGATGGCCATGATATCCAGGAAGTGAACGTGAAGGACCTGAGAAGTTTCCTGAGCCTTGTCCAACAGGAGCCTTCTCTTCTGGACCGCTCTCTTTTGGAAAATATCGCACACGGCTTGATTAACTCAAGCAACCCGAACCACGCACACCTGAAGGCGGTTTTCATCCGCCCTGATCTGGAAGAGCTCGCTGTCGATCTTCGCAATGGAAAGGATCTTATGGCTGAGGCCGAGAAGCGTGGCTCTGACGTCGTCGAGATTGTGGAATTGGTCAAAAAGGCGGCCGTTCTCGCCGATGCCGAAGGTTTCATCTCTCGCCTGCAATATGGACTTGGTACGGTCGTCGGATCCAGCGGACGATTGATCAGTGGTGGTCAGAAGCAACGTATCTCTCTTGCCCGGGCTCTTATCCGTGACCCTGCGGTTCTGATTCTTGACGAGGCTACCGCTTCTCTGGATTCCCACAGTGAGCAGCGTATTCAAAAGGCCATCAACAACATTGCCACTGGACGCACCGTCGTTACTATTGCTCACCGACTGTCCACCATCACCGGAGCAGACAACATCATCGTTATGCACAAGGGTCACATCGTGGAGCAGGGTAGCCATGCCGAGCTGATGGCCAAGGATGGATCTTATGCCGAATTGGTCAAGTTGCAGACCCTCAGCACATCCGACAAGAATGACACTACCGTTAGCGTGGAGACTGTCAGCAAATCCGATCAGAGCTCCGTGACCGCTGGTGATATTGAGAAGGCCGAATCCTCCAACACTGCTTATGAAAACATCAATGAGAAGATCCCCACGACCGAAGAGACCCCAGTTGGTGATTCTGGCGATGAGGAAGAACCGGAAGAGCTCGAGGCCCCAAGAAAGTCTGTCTGGGCTCTCTGCAAGGGCTTTGCCCCAACTCTGCGCCCGCATTTGCTAATCATCTTCCTTGCCCTGCTCGGTGCAGTCATTGTCGGAGGAGCTTTCTCTGGTGAGGCTGTAATCTTCGGAAACACTGTCGGTAGTCTGGATCCCTGCAACAGCGCGGCCTATATCCGGTCCCAAGGTGACTTCTACGCCCTCATGTTCTTTGTTCTCGCCATTATCGAGTTCTTCGCCAACGTTGTCAGTTGGGCTGGATTTGGTTGGGTCTCTGAGAAGGTTGTCTACACTGTGCGAGTCCTATCTTTCCGATCTTTGTTCGAGCAGGACCTCCAGTGGCACCAGTCGAATGGACGCACTCCTCCTTTGCTTCTTTCATACATTACCAGAGATGGTAACGCTATTGCCGGCCTGAGTGGTTCCATTATCGGTACTTTGTTCTCTATCACTGTCAACCTTTTCGCCGCCATCATTCTAACCCACATTATCGCCTGGAAGATTGCCTTGGTCTGTCTTGCATTGGTCCCGCTTCTTCTCGGAGCTGGATTCATGGAACTCCTCATTCTTGGTCGGTTCGAAGAGCGTCATGAGAATGCCTACTCTCTGTCCGTGGACATTGGCGTCGAGGCAATCAGCAACATCAAAACTATTGCCTCCCTTTCCCTCGAAGATCAGACTCTGAAGACCTACCGCAAGTCTCTCCGTGGGCCTCGCAAAGAGACCCTCAATGTCACCTTACAAGCAAGCGCATGGCAGTCAGCCACCTACTTCCTTGGTAACTGTGTGAACGCTCTTGCCTACTGGTGGGGTGCTAAGCAGATTATTAACGGCACCTACACCCAGACCCAGTTCCTGATTGTGGTCTTCTCCCTCCTCGTCAGCGCCCTTCTGTGGAGTCAAATGTTCGCTCTTGCACCGGAACTTTCCCAAGCCCGAGCTGCCATGGCCAGAATCCTGGACCTCATCGAACAAGGCTCCGACAAGATGCGTGGCCATGTTCCTACTCATGCACCCAATGTTGCCCCGAGAGGGGATGACGAGTCCTCCATTGAACACAAGGCCATCCAGTCCGATTCAACAGCGTCGAGCGTCCAGCTGCGCGATGTCCACTTTTCCTACCCCGCTCGTCCGGATATGAAGGTCCTGAATGGCCTATCCATTGACATCAAACCAGGACAATTCTGCGCCCTTGTCGGCCCCAGTGGTGCCGGTAAATCGACCATCATCTCCCTCGCCGAGCGCCTCTACGTCCCGGAGTTTGGATCAATCCTGATCGACGGCCTCGATGTAACAAAGACCCGCGACCCTTCTTTCCGCGATAACATCTCCCTCGTCCCCCAAGAGAGCGTGTTGTTCGAAGGAACTGTAGCATTCAACATCAGCCTCGGCGCCAAGCCCTGCAAAGAAGCTACCCACGAGGAGATCGTTGAAGCATGCAAGCTCGCCAATATCCACGAGACCATTGAATCACTACCCGAGGGCTACAACACAATGTGTGGACCTAATGGTAGCCAGTTCTCTGGTGGCCAAAAGCAGAGATTGTCGATTGCCCGTGCGCTGGTTCGCAAGCCTAAGTTGTTGATCCTGGACGAGTCGACCAGTGCATTGGACGCTGAGTCAGAAAAACTTCTCCAAGATGGACTTAGCAAGGCTGCTAAGGGCATCACTGTTATTGCGATCGCTCATCGCTTGCACACTATCCGTAAGGCTGATGTCATCTTCTTGATTGATGCCGGAAGGTGCACTGATCATGGTTCACATGAGGAGCTGCTTCAGAGGTCCGAGAGTTATCGGACAAATGTCATGCACCAGACAGTTGCGACTTGATTGGTGAAAATATTAGATTTTGATTTTGATACCTGACGTTTCCGAATGGGTCGTCACTTTTGCATGTACATAGCGTTGTTATTTTATTCTCTTTACATACTCTCATAGACTCATTCAATTCTTTCTTCTATCTTCATGATTTCCATGTATCGACTTAGGCAGGGCATGCATACAAACATTTTAACCGTTAACGGTGTAGATCCTTCCAAGGTTTGTTTTAATTATGCACAACATCAATTGATACCTAAGTCTACCAAATCCAAGAAACATATTTACCGCAAAGTCAAAATAAAATCAGGAATGAATTGGCTATAAAACAAAAAAGACATCAAAAATATACAACGAATGACGTTAAGTCTCATTTAAAAAGCCTCCGCATCAAGCAAGGCCTCCACCTTCTGACCACTCAACTCCTGCACAGTAGCAGCCAACTCATCCAAAGCCTCGTCAACAAACACCGAGTCATTCTCACTCCCAACAAGACCAATATTCACCTTACCCTCTTTCACAAACGAGACAACCTTCATCGGGTAAGGAGAATCACCATGAGGATTCAAAATATCGACCTTGCAAATTCCGCCAGCGAAAGGCATGGTATCGAAATCATCCCAATCCTGATGATGAACAAGGGAATCATAGAACTGACCCGTCGACCAGCCCACCTGCTGAGAAATCTTCTCAAACCCGAGGAAATCATACGCGGCCGACTCGGCACTTTGCTTCTGTACATATTGCAGAAGATCCATGGCCGTCCAGTGTGATTCGAAGAGGACACGAATGGGTGTGAGTTGGTAACAAGGACCAGCGATATTCTCCACGTTAGGCAAATCGATCGATCGACCGGATGTGACACCTCCGAATGTAACATCTGATTTGCGGAGACGACGCGCCAGTACCAAGGCCCAGGCTGCTGTGAGGAGGGTGGCAGTGGTAATGTACTCCAGTGGCTGGGCATTCTCAACTGTCTTTGTCTTGAACACGCCCTTGTCGCCAGGCTTGACTGATGTTCCTTCGAGGACGGACAGCGAGGAACCCCTGAGGAGGTTACCCCAGTAGTTAGTGGCGGTCTTCTGAACACGCTCGTCAGAGACCCGGCCCATATACACGGAGAATGGCTCGTGAGCGGCGGGTTCACCGCCAGTATAGAATGTTTCGAGATCCTCGAGAACCTTGGGAAGAGATACACCGTCGTACTGGGCGTGGGACAGGCCGAGGATGAGACAGTCGCTTCCGTTTCGGCCCTCCACGTGCATTACCTGCAGGAATGATGAGCCGAGCTGGTAATCCAGCTCGACGTGGGCGGCACAGACTTCCTTAACGGACTTTTCGAGATCCTCGTCTGCCAGGTGCTTAGTCAAAGGTGTTTCCATCTCGTTCAGAACAACTTGGTAGAATTTAGACTCGTGTTCGATGAAAACCGTGCGCAGGATTTCGTGGGTCTTGATGAGTTTGTCACAAGCATGGAACAGCTTCTCCCGGTCGACACCCTCCTCAAAGAACAGCATGGTGTACTGGATGGCTGTGCGAGGGGCGTTAACGGTAGCCTTGATATCCACTACCTGGGAATCGGTCACCGGGGTGACATCGTGAATGGGCCATTGGGGATTAGCCAGCTTCGGGCGGACAATATCGGATATGAATGAGTCGAGGCTCGACTGGTCCAGGGTGGAGAAGGGCTTGTAAGGCTTGATACTCTGCTGAGAAGCTTGATCGAGCTTCAAGACACGTGCAGCGTCTCCAAGGCGCATGTGCTGGAAGATATCTGCCACGGTCAAGCCGTGTCCTTGTGCGCGCAGACTGGAGACCAGCTTCATAGCTAGGACTGAGTCGCCACCCAGACGGAAGAAGTTGTCATCAAGATCAATCTTCTCTGGCTCCATGCGGAGGATCTTCGCCCAGGCTGTTCGGAGGATGTTCTCCTTGGGAGTCAGGTTGGCTTGGGCAGAGGTCTTCTTCCATGCTTCCTGGAAGCCTTCTCGTAGTTTCTCGAGAACATGCGTTGGAATGCTGGTAGCCAGCTGGTTGAGAACAGTTTGGTAGTCAACCTCTTCAGACTCTGCAGGGAACTCCTCAACCACCACATATGCCGAGGGAGCCAAGTAGGTAGGAAGAGAATCCCGAATGAACTTGTCGAGCTTCTTCAATCCTAGAGCCAGGCTAGAAGTGACAGCTGTACAAGTTGTGGCTTTGCAGCCCTTTGATCCAATTTCGTGTTTCTCGGACATGATTTCCACAGTCTTTTCTTTAGAAGCCCGCGGCTGAAGGAGGACAATTAGCTCCGGCTGGTCATTCTGGCCTTCCGCCGACTGAACCACTGCAGTAGCAGCGCGAACTGTCGGGGGCAGGTAGCTGGTGAAGTGAGTCTCCAGCTCTGCGATGTTCACGGCATGTCCTTGAACTGGGAGGAGGTTCTCTTTGCGACCGACAAATACCAAGGTGCCATCTTCTTGCAGTCGGACAATGTCTCCTGTAGGCTGGACCTTGCCTGCACGGCCACTAACGGCCGAGCTTCCAGCCACAAGCCACGCCGGGGAGTCAACAGTCTCTCCGGAAAGGATAGCCCCTTCTAGCCATAGCTCACCAACACAGCCAATAGGCGACAGAAGTGAGGAGTTCCGAACATCAACCACCCAAGGCACTACGGCACTAGGATACGAGGATCCTGCCTTAATGCTCGAACTAGCACGAAGCGTATGAGTATGCCCATCAAGCGACAAAGGCGGAGTCTCATTCCATTGCCAAATCTGGTTCAGCTCAGTCGAAGGAATGCAAGAAATCTCATCCAGCCTCCTAGACAAATTCCGAGTCAACTGGAAGCAAGCGGCCTCCATCTGTGCAAGGACACGCTTCATTTGCGGAGCCTGAATCAGTGAACTGTCAAAGTTGGCGCGGATTCTGAAACCGCCCTTTCGGATTCCACAACCGATCATCAGGGGGTAGGGGTTGAAGTGGAGAGCTTCACGAACGACATCGCCAAGCGCAAAGCCGAGCTCACCCACCGCAGCGGAGTCGGGATCGGGCTGGATGACCAAGCCGGTGGGAGCTTCGCATGCATGCTGAGCGTCGCGGCTGACCTTGCGGATGTTCTGCATACCCATATGCTGGTATGGGCTGCGAGCGAGCACTCCGGATTGAACGGCCTGAAGGAAGGACTCGATGGTGGTTTGTCGGTTGATGCGGATGCGCACTGGGACAGTGGCGATCAGCGGTCCAACAATACCCTCGACCCCAGGGAGAGAGATATCGCGACCGGTGAGAGTCTCACCAAAGATGACATCGTCGCTTCCCGAGTATTGAGATGAAACAAGAGCCCAGGCACCACGGATCAAGGTAGCCAGAGTAAACGGATATCCAGCGCCTGTCTGGACTGAAACAGAGTGCTCAACGTTGCCATCGGGGTATGGGACGAAATCTCTTGAAGGGAGACGAGGGAATTGGGGACCGACAGCATTCTTCAACTCTCGTCGCCAGAATTCTTCCATGGCGCTCTCATCGGTATCCTTTACCCACCTCACAAACTCTCGCATATAAGTCTGAATATCAACAGGTTGATCTTTCAGAGCATTGCTGACCTGGTGCAGAACCAACGGCTCAGACCATCCATCGTAGACAACGTGGTGGATTGTCCAGACCATGTATTTCTTGCCATTCTCCTCGACAATAGCGTACCGGGCAAGACGGTCTCCAAGTTGCATTCTGTCATTTCGATCTTTTTCAAGGTAGGCTTCGAGATTATCCGAGTCTCTCCAGTAGATGGTGTCCTGCAGCACAACTTGCTGCAGGCCGGGTTCCTGAAGCTGAGCTAGACGAGTGCGCAGGATGGGGCTGTTGGTGACAACCTTCTCCCAGGCGGCCTTCCAAGCAGTGACCTCAACATCGGATGGGATAGTCGCGACCCGCTGGGCGACATATGGCTTGACAGACTTCAGAGAGAACGTGAACAGCGACTCTTGAGTGGGTGTGCAAGGGTAGATATCTTCAATGGCAGTCTTCTTGAATCCATAAACTTTAGAGGCCTCAGCACAAGCACTCGCAGCAGGCTGGGAGATCATCGAGAATGCAGGTGTCTCAGTCTTTATCGCCGCTCCACCATCCAATGTCTCAACAACACTAGCCATGGCAGCGAGGGAAGGGTTGCTGAACATGCCAGTGACAGAGAGATCAAGGCCTTGGGACCGACAGACGGAGACAAGTTTCATTGCAGCGACAGAGTCACCACCCAGAGCAAAGAAGTTATCATTGGGCTTGATGCCTTCCGCATCGAGTTTGAGAGTTTGAGCCCAGACATCGCGTAATTGCTTTTCCAGGTCGCTCAACTCACGATTGGCCATAGCTTCGTTGCTGGAGTCCAACTGGCGCAAGTCGATAGTAGATCCGAATGCTCTAAGCTGCTTGCGGTCTGTTTTGCCGGAAATTAAAACTGGTATTTCGTTGACCGGGATATATGCTGTGGGCACCATGTACCGCGGAACGACCTTGGCGAGCTCTGTGCTGACCTTGGGCAGGATCTCACGCAGGTCATCAGAAGGCTCCACCGAGGTGACACCAGGGCCACCCTGATCCTTCATTGAGGGGGTGGTCACAAATGCAATGAGGGTTGCTTGACCCCCTGTTCCCTGGGGCACGATAACCTCGGCAATGACGTTGGAATCTGTTGGAAGAATAGCACGAAGTTGACTCTCGATCTCCCCAAGTTCAACACGTTGACCGCGCAACTTCACCTGGGTGTCCTTCCGTCCAGCGAAAACAATGCCACCAGATCCATCGGGGTCATATCTTCCGAGATCACCAGTCTTGTAAAGACGGCTCTTGCGACCAGGATGGCACTTGTAGCCGGCAGCGAGCCAATGAGGGCTTTCGATGAAAACAGAGGCGGTCTTCTCCGGATCGCCTAAGTATCCCTGTCCAACAATAGGTCCCTCAACAAGTAATTCACCAACCGCGCCGATGGGCATGAGCTGATCATGATCATTTGGATCCACGATCCACATGGCCGCACCATTACCGGGTCCAATTGAAAGGTAATCTCTACCAGTGGCAGCACTGCTATTGATAGTACATCCAATGGTACATTCACAAGGACCGTATCCAATGATGATACGGGCATCCCGGCCCCAGATATTGGCGTCTCTTGCTGGCACAGCCTCTCCACCCAGACCAAGACCGTTTGTAAGCGATTTGATCACATCAGGGTCCAGAATACGGGCCACAGACGGTGTCATGCCGGCATAATTGATTTCCATGTTCCGGATCACTTCATTGATGTCATTCAGACGGTCCTCATCTGACGGAATGCAGAGGGTACCACCCTTAGTCAGAGTGCAAAGCATACTATCGATACTGACATCGAAAGCGTAAGATGCGAAATCGAGAACTCGTGAATCTTCTTTGTAGCCAACTGCCTCAGATCGCGGAATGCAGCTGCTGGTATAGGTTTCATGCGAAATTGTCACACCCTTCGGAGTACCGGTACTTCCAGATGTGAAGATGATGTACATCAAAGTTTGTGGAGGGACAGTCGGCAATGCAGCAATGACCTCGGTCCTGGGGAGATTTGCGAAGGCGTCGGCCTCTACAACAAAAATCTTATCACTGGGCATGATTTCTGCTGAGAACTCATGTTGGTTGCGGGATGACACCATTGCCTTTGCGCCCACTTGCTTTGCCATATTTTGAAGTCGAGCAAGGGGAAGGGTGGGATCCATGAGCGCAAAGGTTGCGCCAACTTTCATAACGGCAAGGACTGCAACGATTGTCCATTTGGACTTCTCGAAGCATACAGGTAGGACGTCGTTTAGCTGGACGCCCATGTCCTCTTTGAGCTTCCATGCAGTGTAGGAAGACCATTGTTCGATCTCGCCGTATGTTAATTGGCCGTCCCATGCATCAATCGCGACCTTGTTGGGGATTTGTTGGGCTCGTTCGGAGAAAAGCTCATGTGTTCCGAAGCTGTATAAGGGGGGAAGCTCATGATTCAGGCGCCAGATTTCCTCAATGTCGCATTCAGCCGGTTTCAAGCTCTGCTCGATAGATGCGCCCGGGTTTGAGAGGCAGGCTTTAATCGTGTCTGCGAACTGCTCCACGGTGTGTTTAACGGTATGCTGTAGCATATTGTCGGTCTGCCATACTGGGCGGATGTAGAGTTGATCGTGCTCAAAGCGGACTTCGAAGTGCATCGCTCCCTGGAACTGTCAGTCCCAACATACCCCTCTATCATTGCAAGAAAACTCACTTCTTCGTTGGCTTCCGCATCGTATGTTAATGAACCGGAGCTCAAAATGAGTGACACCGAGCTCGGCGCATCACCCGGCTCCACAGGGGTCGTTGATTTAATGTATTGCGATATAGCCGTCGCAACTTGCTCAACGCTATTATTCAGTCCCTGCACCACATGCTCAGTGGGCAATTGGTTGTGAACGGACTTAAGGTCGGCATCGGAGCGACTCTTGTACGCCCATTCAAAGCGAGGCAAGGTGCCTTCTCGTGTTCTCATGAGCACAATCAGCCACGCAAGAAGCACAATATCTTCCTTCATACCCGTAGGCGTCGACACCTCGGGCGCAAGATCAGTGGCATGGAAGCAGCGGAAGCCGTCACTATCCACCGGACGCGACACCTCTGCAACGCCATTAGGCTGGTAACGGTCGGGCAGATCATTCTCATCAATGAAGCCCATGTTGGCGACCGTCCTGCTTCTGGGATACAAGAACGGATTGTAGGGAAAAGAGGAGTCGAACCTCGGTCGTCCGTGAGCTTGCGCGAGTCTGAATTGACGGAAAGGGTATAGTGTACAATATATAGCTAGACAGCTTGCATGCAGTCCATTTCATCTGACGACCCAACCGCGGGGCCGAAGGAAATGTTCCGTACAGTTACTGTATAAAGAGCGAGATCGGCAAGTGTGAGTGGGTTCATGATTTCGCACATTTTAGGTCTAGCCGAGGATACCCTGCAGCTTGGGAAAAGAATGAAAAATCCTCAGAAATGCCTCATTTATTCTGACTGGTTTAGACTGATCCATACCAAGAAAATTAAAATGAAATCCACTTGGGAACCAGAAGTCGGAATTTTTTTGATATTTTTTTCTATGATTTTTATCGGTCTTATCTGATTTACGCTAGTAACTTAATGTGGATCTGTATTGTAGTATATTACGTCATGTATAAGTTTCAAATACAAAGCCAAAAATACCAAATCAGCTTTGGCTGTTCCTGCCTCATGTCTTGGCTCGCACTATCCGGAGCAATCAGCAGCCCAGCACATGTGGCTCTATCCTCGTGTAGCTTCCTTAATCTGGTGGATTGGTTTTTTATTTTTTATTTTTTATTTTTTTCTTATAATTTTTTACTTCGGATCAAATGTGGTACAAATCGAGGTAGTTCATTCCTGGATGTTCATGTTCCGACATAATGCTAGTGTCTCATTCACATCTGAGACTTAAGTATGCCCCAGTAGACCCATTTTCGTTGACACGGAAATTGCCGATTGAAAGGTGTCAGCTAAAGGTACCCTATCTGGTCACGATCGCTGGATAACCTGCATAAATGAAACATGCACGTTTCTTAAACGAGTTCCGATGCATGCTAAAGTAGCAAGGACTCCAGTCACCCGCAGAAATGGGGTTGCAGTGTCTTCGACCCTGACGGAATCTGTCTCCGTTCAAGCCCGAAGGACCGTGCTTTCATTATTTTCCGGTTTTGACTTTATAAAAATCTAATCTTTTCGGACGTTAGTAGACCCACTATGTAATACCAGCCCACTCGATACATACAATACATAACATACACAACACACGGAAAGAATTGTATCAAAACGGAGTATGAGAAGCCGAATGAGATCACCGATTACAAAGTGGGTCTAATTGTTGAAGCGGTTTAGGGCACGTTTTGCGATGCCGGCACACAGAGTCGGATCAGATAAGGGAACATTTACCCCAGCTCAGGAGTCAGTGTCAGAGCTTTGAGATATCCCAAAAGCAATCCATCCATTCCTCCACAAGAAGCCTCAAGCGTCACAAAAATGTACTCCAAATTCTGGCCAAAGGGAGGTCTTCCAGGAATCCTGCACCATTACGTGAGTCCACCAAGCTTCCATCTCCAATTTCTCCGCACTGACTCAAGGCCAGACCGAGTCCCTTGTTACATTCGAATACACCTCCGCCTCCATCCGCAAACCTCACAGTCTCCTCTTCGTTGGCGGCCTAGGCGATGGCCTCGCAACAACATCCTACATGGCCGACTTAGCCAAAGCCCTCCAACCAACCGAATGGTCCCTCTTCACCCTCAACCTCACATCCTCCTACCAATCCTGGGGCCTGGGTCACCTAGACCGTGACACAAACGAGATCGCAGAATGCCTCCACTATATCAAGGACTACAAGACCGAGAAATTCGGCGAGGGAAAGATTGTCATGATGGGCCACTCGACTGGTAGCCAGTGCGTGATGCACTACCTGTACCGACCGAACCCGCATCTCTCGGTCCCGGAGTTCGATGCTAGTCTCGAGCACAAACTCCGGTTACCCCTTGATGGCGCAATTATGCAGGCGCCCGTTTCTGATCGGGAGGCTGTGCAGCTGTGTATTGAGCATGGATTTGGCAGTAATTCACCGGCGCAAATGCGGGAGATCTGTGATAAGATGGAGGCCATTGCGAAGGAAGCGGTGCAGGGGGGTAGTAAATATGATACTATGCTGCCATTGGAGTTGACGTCGGCTATTTATCCGTCTAATACGCCTATTAGCTGTCGGAGGTTCTTGAGTCTTTATAGTCCTGAGAGTCCTCATACTCCTGGTGAAGATGATTTGTTCAGTGCAGATTTGAGTGATGATCAGTTGGCTGCGACCTTTGGCATGATTCAGCAGCAGGGCCTCTTGAAGCATAGACTAATGGTCTTGTACTCGGGGGCCGATCAGGCGATTCCTGGATGGGTGGATAAGGAGAAGAACCTGGCTCGATGGAGGAAAGCTGTGAATCATGGTGATAAGTTCCAGATCTGGGATGATAAGCACACTGCAATCATCCCGAATGCTTCCCATGCGTTAAGTAACGATGATCAGGCCGAGCCGCGTCAGTTCCTGGTCGGAAAGGTTATGGGATATCTGGAGACAGCACTTGCGAAATGAAAGTTATAATCACGGAATTAGATTATGCTCTTTTCACCGGCACTTGCTTGTCTCTTTGGATGCGAGAAAGATTATAGCGAATGATTTTCTATAGAAATGTACAGTATCCATGAACTTCCTTGAAAAACTCATAGAGAATGTACACGGTCAGATACCACCGACCCAGATTAGCTAGTAGCCGAGACAGCAACCGACCACGCAGGCATAGTGCGAATGACCCATTTGAGCTTATGAGGGTCGACTGCACAGGCACGACAGGAGTATCGCTTGGTATTAGCGTGCCAGTTAAGATCCCCACTCTTCTTCCTCACCACAATCCTCAACCTTACCAATAACCGCTTGACTTCTTTAATTTCATCATTGATTCCAAATACACCGCTGTCGCTTGGATTTTCGACAAGTAATGTCCATTTCAGCCTTCAACAACCACAAAATACCCTTGGCCAGCCATGAAATCTTCCGGGTACATGTCAAGTTAGGCATATCCGATTAGCCATTGGCTCTGAGTTACCTTGGACATTAACCAAGCCGACGCTAGCAACTGTGGATTATACCCAGCCTTTTTTTTTTTTTCGCAAATATTCACTGGACACGGGATGATATGGTCAAAGTCAATCGAGTCAAGGATGTCCCTTTACGTGCCGCTGAAAAGGCAATTTATGACCGATATCAAATATACAAGGATGCAGTAAATGACCACTTAAATGTGCTGTTATCTCCTTTGGGAGGACCAGACTCCAACAAAACGCACCTTCGAGATACAATAGAGAAGTGTCTTTCTTCTTTCTCCAATATGCACGCGACAGGATTCAGGAACTGGAACGGCCCTTCAACCCAGCTTTCGTTGACGGAACCCCGGAGGAAAGTGAGGGGGGTTGACAAGTTGCGAAAGCAGCTAGACTTCAATCCACTTTACCCCGATACACCCATGAGCGGTAGATATGACCGTGCTCGCAGCAGCTGTTCCCGCGGCAGTTTATTCCAATCTCATATTTTCTCGACTCTAATGGCTGCTCTTGGAGCAACTGATAATTCAATTGAAGCAATACGGACTCCGGGTGGAATGATGGTGGATGATGCCATCTCTCTCAAAACGGCAGAGGAGGAGTCTCCCAAGCTGGCCCTACAAAAGCTGAAGCACTTATCAGTGAAAATTTCATCAGCCCACACACAAGACGATGAGAGGCGACGCTTAGAGGAACAAGAAGAAGAAACGTCATTTTTCTTGGAAAGTTCCGTCATCTGGAATGAATGGAGAAGACTTCAAGAAGCGCGAAAGAACCGGCTGCTACCACTGCTCGCTGTTGCAGCTTCCAGCCTGGAGAGCCTAGAGCTCACTATGCGTCGGGCAGGTAATACTCGCCTTATGCGTCGTGAGGAGAAACGACGCCAGAAGAAACGAGGCATTGGTCTCGTAGATCAGAACTTCGAGTGGATATCTCAGCACTTTATTTTTCTCGACTGTATACCTTATTACTCAGCTACCTCGTGATCAGTCTCTCATCCTTTAAAGCCATATTGCATACTGTCTCGCAAACCTTGAGAAAAATGCGCCTTTACTCGTTAAATTGGACAAGTGATTTCAATAATCCTGACTATGAACAACAAGAGTACCGGAACGAGGGTCTACGGGTCTTTAAAGAGGATTGTGACTACATACGGGACAATTCCACTCTGCAGTACCTGGAGATCGGATGGTGGACTTATCAAGACGGGTTATTCCGACACATACATCCTTTTCACAGTGATACGAGTCTACATCGCAGATATCCAATAACGAGCCCGATTATTTACGATGAAGTAAATGATAAGGTCTCTTTGGGAGAGTGGATTGGGCAAATCCAATTCGTCCGACCATAGTCTGCGTTAATAGAAATCTGTCCACGTGAGACCGATGATGGATATCAGACGTTTCAAAAACGATATAGTACGACGTCAAGTTGCTATACTCTAGGGCAATCTGGGGAAACTTGTATTGTGGAGAAATATAAGAAAATGGTCGGCGGAGTAGCCACTCTATTAGAAAAGGAAGAAGAGCATCGTTTTGTTGGTAGAAAATCTGCACATCTACACATCTACAAATCACATCGCAGCATCTAAAGCGTGCAAAATTTGGGTTCCCCGGGCAATTTATTATTTCATTGTCTCCTGTATAGCCATCGCTTTTTCCGATTGGTACATCTATTTCACCCGACAACAATATTAGCCAATGTCATTGTTCCGAATATGGAGATGTCTTGGGCCTATTATACGTCTATCAACACACCAATGCGGGGCAAGGGAATCCATACTCGATAGCCCTGAAGAGGTGGCTTTCGGGAGAGGCACTGGTGCATTTGGTGGCTGATGCACGATGCTGCTTATTTTTTAGTCAGCTACCCATATCGTCAAGCAGCAAGTTTCCCCGTTATCGGGTCTCTGGTTCGGCCTTTGTCGCACGGAGCAAAGTATCGTGCAGATGCGACCATACCTATTTGCGTGTTAATATTGTAGATCACTTGTCGGATATTTGGGGAAGCAAGTCGGGCAAAACCCCGGCGGAGCAGCGGGACAAGCTTGAACCTTGCAGTGCCCAACAGAGCACTACCATTGCAACTCAGGCGAAATAATACTTAATCTTTGATCAGATTCATGCAGGCAAAATGCAAATTGACGAAAACTACTAGTAGATCGATGTTTATGCTTTGCGACTCACACAGTTCATTGTCGTATTTTGAAGCAGCTGTGCACGGAACAGCCTACGGGTCTATCATAGCAAGGCAAGTCGCCAGCGTGTGGCTGACGAAACCTCAAATGACACAATGAAGCAATTTCTGGGTGAGCTACTCGCAACTGGTTAAAGAAAGAGTCCATTTCTCTATCAATAAAGATATATCTCTGTATGAAAGTAGTCTTCATATCATGCGGCTCTAATATCACTCATTAAAGTATTTTATGATGTTTCAATGTTACTTCGTTTCAAGTACGTTTACCCCGGCACCTATCACTTTCACTTTGACTATAAGAAAACCGTGTACTTAGTTGAATATTGTTATCCACTCCCAATGCAAGCTTCTCAGGGGATAAAACATCTACTCATATCCCGTTTAAGCTTCTGAGTATGCGGGGAAACGGAGAAAGAGGTGGAAGCCGTGAAATGATGACCAGCTGCCCGGACAATTTCGTTCCATGCTTCAATCCTGGAAGAATGCACATGGGCCATGAAGCTAAAGAATGACATTCAACACGGCATATTCCCCCTTTTGCTTTCATATTCTTCAGAAACCTGTCTTGGGCCGGACCAACAGACGCCACTCACGCCAGGAACATAGGAATCCACCACTCGGCACAACCAGGTTTAAGCCTACACGCAATTATGCTCAGATTTGCTGTGCCTGGTGAGCTTCATGAGATCTACCCCACATGCTATTTAACCCTATTGACTGACTTCAGCGTCATTTACCCACACTTCCCGCGAGTCTGTCCACCCGTGCCGCCTCAGGTCCATCGCGCCATTTCCACGAATGAGTCTTGGCCCGAGATTATGAAGAAGCTTAAGTCTGTGAATAAATAGATCACTTCTCGCTGAAGATGACTTTAATCTCAATTTCCAGAGTCCTCTTTGTTCACAACATCTCTTGCGACAATGCAACCTCGGCAGTTGACAGTTCCGGTGGCTGCGGTGGCGCTCTTTGCAGCACTAGCGTCCGGATATGCGAACCCGGAGGCCTGCTCTGGAGCGTGTGTTGTCTATGACCCGACAATCATTCAACGATCATCAGACAGTAAATACTTTCGTTTTTCCACTGGCAATGAAATCTCATACGCGAGCGCATCCAGTCTTTCAGGGCCATGGACGACTATCGGGTCTATGCTGCCAGATGGATCAAGTATCGATCTCGATGGGAACACTGATCTATGGGTGAGATCTCCTGAAACATTACCCCACATTCCGAGTCATGGCTTGATCTAATTGCATCAAATATAGGCACCCGATGCGCATTACATTGATGATCTCTACTATGTCTACTATGTCGTCTCGACATTCGGGTCGCAAGCCTCTGCCATAGGTCTTGCAACCTCCGAGACAATGGAGCTAGATTCCTGGACAGATCACGGCTCTATCATCGAGTCTTCGTCTTCGGATGATTACAACGCGATTGACCCAAGCTTGATCGATGTCGATGGTACCTATTACTTGAACTTTGGATCTTTCTGGGACGACATCTATCAGGTGGAGTTGAGCTCTGCTGCAACTGCTACTAGTGGGACTCCGTATAACATTGCCTACTACCCAGATGGTACACATCCAGAGGAGGGTTCCTACATGTACAAGTATGGAAGTTACTATTACCTCTTTTATTCTTGGGGTATTTGCTGCGACTACAGTGATGATCTACCTGCATCGGGACAGGAGTACCATATCAAGGTCTGCCGCTCGACCTCTGCGACGGGCAGCTTTGTGAGTTCAAACAATTTCTTGATAGGATTATCTTATCCGACAAGTCTCTAACGTCTTTTAGGTCGATGCTGATGGAACTGCATGCACCGATGGTGGTGGTACGATTGTTTTGGAAAGTCATGGAGAGGTGTATGGACCTGGTGGACAGTGAGTTCCTCCCTTGACGAGCAAATATTTGACATGAGGCTAATTTTACAGGGGTGTGTTTGACGACCCGACCTACGGTACTGTGCTTTACTACGCCTATACAAATACCAGCATTGGCTATGCCGATGACGAAAAGCAATTTGGCTGGAACGTTATTGACTGGTCTACCGGATGGCCTGTTGTTTAGACATACTATGAATAGGAATGTCAAAGGTCCGAAAAAGAGGATCAGTGTCTACATAACTGAGTGACGACGATAGGTGGTCAGGGACCCCACTTGGTATGCTCAATGGTTTGCATATTTAGTTTTCTGCGTCTCTCTCTTCCTTCTGTCTTCCCTCTTGGAAGATATCCAGATATTTCTTAATTCAGCTTCTTTCTCACGCTACTTATAACCTACCACTCCCGAGCCCCTAGAAACATTGATTCCTGTTGACAGAGCCAAATTCATATCTTTGTTGCTGGTGATTGAGAATCTGAGAAGTGCATCTAGAGACCGCGATGATTAACTTTGAGAGTATCGGCAAGGCTGAAGTGTCTCTACTAAAAGAGTTTGTTAATCAATTGATCTAAATAACTAAGTTCCACGTGCGGTCCATTCCGTGTCTTCCAAGCTTATTTGCATAAAAATCAGGGTCCAGCCTGGTGTCGACAAGTACCAGCCGATAAGGCAACTGATCGTGGAAATGTTTATCCTCACCTCACCTACAGATCTTCATTGGCCAAGAAAGAACTCTTGGCTGTCAGCAATATGCAAGAGCCTCGCCTAGCTATTCCTTTAAAACCTTAGCTCCGCCAAGGCGACGCCCCAGCGGGTGTTTCAGGGCAATTTCAGCCGATTGCTGACAGTCAAGTTCATTGGCCGCAACCAAGGCATATTGTCGCGGGATTATAGCCAAGAGAGGTACGGACCTGCTGGAAAGTGGTCACATTGGCTGTCATCCTCGTATTCAGTGTGTGGGCTGTACACATTGATCAGTCTTACCCCAGGCGAAGATCTCTTCTACCATTCCTTTTCTCTTTTACACTCACAAGTTCACGTTTTAACATTTAGAATGGTATGTAACATGTCCCTTTCTGCTTGAAGTTGCGTCACGTATCTTATTGCTATGGCAGGACGGGGAGCTGTACGAGTTTCCCTTCCTACAGGAAGTCTTTACTCCACGCGATGCCCCTAAAGTAGAGTACGATTCACCTCCCCTTGATACTCACACCTGGACATAGAGAAAATAGCTGAAATTGACATCTAGTTTTGTGTTTGTGCATGGTCTGAATCCTCTCGGTCGAAATGATCATCCATTCCAGACATGGACGCATGCGAACGGCAAGTTCTGGCCAAAGGACTTTTTGGCCGAAGATATGCCTTTTGCGCGCGTCTTTGTTTACGGTTACAATTCCAGCGTCACCAACGCCCAGACGATGTCAACAGCTTCCATCAAAGATCATGCAAACACACTACTTAACCTATTGGATATGGAGCGGGACCCCTCAATAGTAAGATATGCCCGGAACCTTCGGAGAAGGTCAAGCTGACTTCAAACAGAGCGCCTTGCCACCGAAGATCATTTTCATCGGACACAGTCTTGGTGGTTTGGTCATAAAGCAGGTAGGCTCTAATATTGGTTTAGTGCTTATATTGGCACCGCCAGCTAATATCTCTTTTAATAGGCCCTTCTCAATGCAAAGGAAGACCCCAAGTATAACTCCATCCGCACAGCTACATCCGGCCTGGTCTTTTTTGGTACTCCCCATCGAGGCGCGAAAGCTGTTGAGCTGGGGAAAATCGCCGCCAGGGTTGCGCGGTTCATCTCAAAAGGCCAAGCGAGTAACGACCTTCTGGACTGTCTGGAGCATAACTCTCTCTTCACGCGACAAATGTCCGATCGATTTCGACATCAGCTGGAGGACTATCGTGTTGTCAGTTTCATCGAAGGCAAGGAGGTCCAAATTGGAGGTATCGGGCCGGCGTCTCTAAGCCATGTAAGTGCAATTTCACAATATTAGGTACTGCTATCTGATTGGAATAGTTGGTCGTGGACGAAGAGTCCGCCGTTCTTGGTCTTTCCGGACTCCGTGAGACTCAATTAAAGCTCGACGCGGATCATTCACAGATGTGCAAGGTTGCGACGCGGGGACCCATGTACCGACTGATCAAGGGAAACATTAAGCAATTGGTAGATCAGGCATTGTTAGCAGATCAGGGCTTTATTCCTCAGGCAAATTCCCATCCAACAGCAGGTCGAACTCCCCCTCCGGTACCCCCACGCATGCACTCCAACAGCAGCACACCATATGCACCACCCGGAAGACCCAGCGAGCCCACACAGAGGGTATCGGGCACAATTTTCGTCGCTCAAGATAGAGACCCCCGATCTATCAGGTCTGCAGAGCTGAAAAATCTCGCCAAATGGGAAGCGGCCCGAACGATCGACTATGAAATTTTCCAGGAACACCTCAGAACGCTTGGCGCAGACCATCTCAGCACCTTGTCAGTTGGATACATGCTAGCAGAGGTAGAGCTCGAAGGCAACTACTTCGCAAAGGCCATAGAATGGGGCCAGTGGGTTTCTGAAAACGCGCAGCGGGTATTTGGAACACGGCATGCATTATCCATGAAGGTGGAGAGCTTGATGGCCGAAATCATCTGCTCGAAGGGCAAATACTCCGAGGCGGAGTCGATCTGCGCCAACGTGCTAGCTCGACAGCAGATGACGATCGGCGAAGATCACTTCGACACCCTCGAAACACGTCGCCGATTAGGCATGGCATATAACGGTCTAAATCGACGAGAAAATGCCCTGATGACCGCGGAAAAAATCGCCGAAACTTACAAACGTCTCCTAGGGGAGAACCATATCAGGGTATTTGCCGCTATTCTGGACACACTCGAATGGATTCTTTACAATCATACCGATGGGACCTATGTGACATTCAACCTGCCTAACGAGGTTCAGGAGGCAGTCAATATGCTTCCACACGTTCATGAAGAACTGAAGGCCGGTCTCGGACAGTCACATCCCCTCACCATCAGGGCCTTATCTCTGGTAGGCCGAGGATTAACGCGCGCACAACAAACCGTCGAAGCATCCGAGACACTCCGCCGAGCCCTCGCGCTCTCCGAAGAAACCCTCGGCCCCGACCACCCGCAGACGCAGGACATTGTCAGCAGCATCGGTATAATGTACATGTTCCAGGGGCCTCAATATGTTATTGGTGCCTCGAACACGAAGACCGAGGCGATTCCATGGTTAATGCGCTACCTTGACTGGACGGAACGGCGCAGGGGTATAGATAACCCAGAAACGCAAATCATATTAGAGATGCTCGGGAATGTACACTTCGCAGCGCAGGAGTATGCGCCCGCTCAGAGATACTTTGAGCGGGCTTTGACCGCTTACGGGACTACGAATTCGACGGTGACACAGCGCATCAGCACGAATCTTCAGTTGTGTCGTGCAAATACTATGTTTACCAATCGTGGGACTAGAGGAATAGGGGGATTCTTGTCAGCCTTGCAGCGATATTAGGTTAGTTTAGGCTACGTTGGCGATGGTGTTTGGGGTTAATTCACTACGCGTTTTACAGTTGTTTTACAGTTGAAGGATGTATTATGAAGATTGGTATTGCCACGCAACTGAATCAACTGCGGGGTATGTCTTAAATGTGTAGTCTTATCATATCAAGTGGTATCATAATTGCCAAGCGATGGTGGCATTAGTTGGAGAACTTCTCGGGGACGTTCTTGCTGTACGTAGAAAGTTTAGTCAGTATCACTTGGAACAATTATGTGCTTTAACGATAAAAAACACTTACCCAGTAGCACTCTCAAACTTCTCACGGGCAAAATCGGTGACCTTCTCATTGGTAGAGCGCATCTTGGCAGGGTCGACCTTGCCGCCGCCGAACTTCTTCTCGACACCATCAAGACCTAAATAATTGTCAGAAGGGTCAAGTTTTCCTGCCATGATAAATACTCACCCTTGTCAAGATAGTCCTCTTGACCAGCAGACTGGTTCGCGTTTGTGTTGGAGGAGCTGCTGCCACCACCGAGCTTGGATGCGAGACCGGAAAGCTTATCCATAATGTATAGTAATAAAAGTTGTAAAAGATGTAAAAGACGTAAGAGGTGCAGTGATTTAGTTGAGATGCAGAGAGGAAAGCCAGGGGAAGTGAAGATCAATTTATAGGATCGTCTACATCATGCGTAGAACCTTTTGGTTTTCAAATCGTCATTCCTGAGCTCGGATCGATCGATGCAGTTGGATGCCCCACCCCCTCTTTGTTGATTGTCTATGGCTAGGTCATATTAGCTAGAGTTTTTGGATCTGACTGAGGTCATTCTTGCCGATCAGATCAGGTTTATGGATCTTATTGGATGTGGCGCAGGACACAGCATTGGCCCACGTCATGGAGTATACATATTTGTGGCCTCAGGCAGGAAACATTATGGCCTTATGAATAAGGCATGAACAAGCAACATTCAGGCAGGAAATCATGACTCATCTTTGAGTCTCGCTTTGTCCAGGCGGATCTTGCCGACAGTAAGCACGCTTGGGCCCAGGCTGTAGTCGGTTACTCTGCTCGATCTTCATCATGAGAATGCTTATAATGAGGGGTTTTTTTGCGCTTGATGTTGCAATTTGGTCGTTCGTCATGATCTGAAATAGAAAATGACACGGATTTTATGTTACCAATGTCTAACAGAATACATATACATTCCTCGGGCTTCTCTTCCCCGAGAAGTTTCCCCGCGCTGCACGCTCCACTTTGGGACACTGGATCCCACTAATTTCCCTATGAACAATGAACCAATAGGAACCTCGGAGACCCTTCATCAAGCAACATTTACCCCATTGCAGACCCTGAACGGCAGGATTTGTTGCTCTCGTGAGCTTTTTGTTTCGTCTCCCCACGGGGTATTGGCATCTTGTCGGAGTTGCACCGAGAGACCTGCGCCTGCCAGTCTCCTGCCGCGATTTCTATAAATTCTATAAAGAACAGCTTTTTGCAGGTCTTGCATAGATCACTATTTTTTTGACATGCAGATTCTCGCCAAAGCTATGGCTAAATCAGGGGCAGAACAAATTGAGTATCAGGATACTTCGGCCAAGGGCGCCGAGCTTGAACAGAATGCGCTCTATCAAGCATATGCCTCGAAAAGTTCTGAGTGGCACCAGATGATGACTCGTACCCTTTTGCGGAAGGTGGACTTGCATCTATTGCCTTTCTTGATTTTGATGTATCTGCTCAATTTCTTGGATCGCAAGTAAGAACTCAAACCTGGAACCCCCTTCCACTCTCTTCTGGGTATGCTGGCTAATCTGTTCTAGCAATCTCTCACAAGCGCGCCTTGGATCTCTCGAAAAGGATCTAGGGATGAAAGGCACCGACTACAACTTGGCTACGAGCATCCTCTTTGTCGGATATTTACTGATGCAACTTCCGTCGAATCTTCTTCTTACTCAAATTCGGCCTTCTCTGTTCCTGGGAATTGCTATGGCTGTTTGGTAAGTCCTTGACGGAACAAACATGGGCAGCGAAAATATCAATAATTCATATAGGGGTGTCATTTCGGCTTGCCAGGCAGCCGTTCAATCATTCACGGGACTGGTTGTTACACGATTCTTCCTTGGCTTTGTTGAGGCCCCGTTTTTCCCCGGTGCTGTTATGTTAATGTGGGTGCTGTCACCAGCAGAACATGAACAATTCTAATCTTCGTGTTAGGTCGAGTTGGTATACCAGAAAAGAACTGAGTGTTCGCATCGCATGGTTCTACGCAGGTAGCTCACTGGCGAATGCTTTTGGTGGATTGATTGGCGCTGGTGTTCTGGGTAACCTAGATGGCGCCCATGGCCTTGCCGGATGGCGTTGGCTATTCATCATCGAGGGAAGCATTACCACTGGAATATCACTTCTGGCGGCGTAAGTTTATATGCAATTGTTTGATGTCTCATTTCTAACCCTTTTAGTATCTTCCTCCCGAATTATCCTGCCACTACTTCGTGGCTGGACCCCCAGGAGCAAGCATATGCTCAATGGCGGTTGATTGATGATGCCGGTGAAGCCGATGACGCGAGCACCAGTAGCATCAAGGAAGCCTTAGCTATGGTATTTCGCGACAAGCGTATATACTTGTTCATCTTATTGCAGCATACTTCTCTCCTATCCCAGAACTTCCAATACTTTTTCCCGACCATCGTGAAAACTCTTGGATACAACAACATTGAGACTTTGTTAATCACTGCGCCGGTCTGGATTGCCACTTTCTTAGTCTCCCTTTTCGTCACCTGGACGTCCGGCAAGACGGACGATCGCAGCTGGCACATCATTTGCCTGATGATGGTCAGTGTAGTCGGAGGTGTCATTTGCACCGCAACAACAAATACCGGCGCAAGATTCTTCGCCATGTTCCTGTACGTCTAAGTCCCATAAACTCTCCTAGTAATGTCACTAACCCCTCTAGGATGCCAATGGGTGCCGTGTCCGCATACCAGATCATCCTTGCCTGGGTCGCAAATTCATTCCCCAGACCCTTGGTCAAACGGTCTGCTGCGATTGCACTTGCCAATATGATTGGAAACACAGCTTCAATTTACGGCAGCTACATGTGGCCAGAATCATCCGGCCCCAGATACCTTCCGGGAGGGATAGCGACTGCTGTGATCGCTTTGCTAGTTGCTGTCATAGCCCTCTTTGTTCGTCTCGTTCATGCGAAGATGAACAAGGGACTGGAAGACGCGGAATCATCGCAAGATATTCCCCCTGTGGATTCCAGTGACCTGGACAGCCGCGTTATTGGGTTCCGTTATATTCTATAATTCGTTTACACGATGTGGATTTCTGCTATAATGGATTATTGTTCATTGTTGTGGGGTAATGATGGATAGATTAAGATATGTAATTTCAAAATAAGCATGGAACCTCTGATAAGCGAGGAATAAAAAAAGCTTATGCCAGACAATATAACCTTTGGGAGGATTCAAACAAGCAAGTTGGGATCGAAACTAGTGATTATCTTGGTCTATCGACGTGGTCCCTATTGTCGAAATCTGTATGCTGCTTTCACCCAGGGGAGTTGTAGCTGAGAAACAGAACATACGGGTCAAAATCTGTATTCCGAGAGGGATAGAAAATGAAGAGAGAGGTCTAGCTAGAATATGTACTCGCTGAAGCAAACGGAGGGGTTCCTGACCTCACACTCCAATACCTGTGTTATGTACATGGGAGCAATGATGATAAACCAGTTGAACTTGGTTCCAAGGGTTTCCATCTAGATTAAGGCCCTGTGAGCCGTCATTTATTAATTCTGACTAGTTTCTATTTGGGTTGAAATTTACTGCGATGTACCCAAGTAATGGAGAGGTAGATAAAATCCCCGCGTGTTATCACACGATGCTGAGCGAGGGGTCTCAAGCGGGGCATGCAGAGGCGTGATCATGGCCATTTTACTTGGGGCAGTTACGCTCGTCATCACAGCCCAATCAGAATGCCCGCTTCCCGGTGCGGTGCGCTGGGGACATTGTGTCACCTTCCGACTGTCGAGCGATTTAAAGATAAGTTGACTCCTTTTTTTCATAGTATCAGGTTGAATTTTAAATTTATTCTTTGTGAATCTTCACGGCTTCGCGAGACGTTGAAGCCTAATAAGGACTGGGACCTTTACTACAATCCCCTCCCCGCCGATCTTGGAGACGGATCATCACAAAAATGGTGAGCATTTAACCAGCCTATAAATCATTAAATGAGAACTTGAGAATTCTGACTAGACTAGTCAATTAAAGCGGATTCATACTCTGCTGCTTTTACGTCGATTCCAATTCTGGATTTCGCTCAAACGCTGTCTCCTTTGACAAAGCCGGAGTTCCTTAATGGGCTCCGCGAAGCTCTGATCAATGTTGGATTTTTCTACCTTCAGAACCCACCAGTCTCGCGGTTATTACAGTCTACCTTGATCGAGAAAGGATTAGAGCTTTTCGAATTGCCTCTCGAAAAGAAATTGGAAATTGAAATGGTTAATAGTCCTCATTTTCTGGGCTACTCCAGGCTTGGAGCTGAGATTACTGCTCTCAAAACTGATCATCGGGAGCAATTTGACGTGAGTTGATCATTCTTGGTGCTAGTTTGAGGCTAATTTATTGATTTCTGCTAGTTCGCTACTGAGCTCCCTGCCCCCGGTCCTGATGAGCCACTGTATAGAAATATCGTCGGTCCCAACCAGGTACGACCAACGGAGGGTCCCTCTACATCATGTAGCTAAATGTTCTAGTGGCCAGATGAAGAAGCGATCCCGGGATTTCGCGAGACGCTTGAGCATTACGTGGACGAGGTCAGCAAGTTATCAGTCGCGTTCACGGCACTCATTGCCGAGGCTTTAGATCTTCCACCTACGGCTTTAGATCAAGCCTTTGACAATCCTCAACAGCACAAACTCAAGCTCATTAAATACCCTCCACCAACAGTCAGCGGCAATGATACTGACTTCCAGGGAGTTGGTCCACACAAAGACTCCGGCTTCCTCACCTTCCTTCTCCAGGGTACACCACACCATGGTCTTGAGGTCCAAAACAAGGCCGGGGCTTGGATATCTGCTCCGCCGATCCCAAATTCCTTCGTTATAAACATCGGCCGAGCGCTCGAGGCATTGACAGGAGGTGTATGTACAGCGACCACCCATCGAGTCAGCCTCCAGCCCGAGAACTTCGTGGATTCAGAAGGAAATTCACTCGGCCCTCGTTTCTCATTTCCCGTCTTTCAAGGTGTCAGCCCCGATCTCTCAGCCGACAAGATCACTCTCATCATCCCGGATCATATCCGAGACCTGGTCAAAGACGAGAAAGTGAAATCAGACGCTGAAGCAACGTTTAACGCAATGTTTCAAACCAGTATTGGCGAAGGTACTTTGGTGGCTCGAATTACAAGTCATCAGGATGTTGGCCAGCGATGGTATCCAGACATCCTGGCGAAAGCCTTGAAAGGGCAACAGGATTTTGTGTCTCGATAACCCCCACTTTTCATATCTTCAAGGTTTATCTTTCCTGTATGAGTTAAACGTGTACTTTGTTGAAAGATCGACACATGTAGGATTGGTTGGTTGCAGCGCGTGCGGGCGGGGTTTGCAAGGATGCAACAGTCGCGTCTTGCATTCTAAATTTCCGATATGCGCGATAGTTTCAGAGATAAATAAACAGTCTTGTATTTGATTCTGACCTTGGATATCGTTTCTTCAACGGCTGTTTACCATGTGGAAGAAGTTGCTGATTGGGCTATTTGCCGCGTCAGGGGTAGCCCAGTCCACTGACGGTCTTTACAACCTTGTCAAGCGGAGATTACCCAACCACATTGACAACTTTCATTTTGATTTGGTTTCCAATATTACTGGGAATGGTTATGATCAATTTACTGTCCGCAATTCTCCAAATGGCACTGTAATTGTCCAGGGAACTTCTCTCAGTGCGCTCTCGTCGGGTCTTCATCGCTATTTGACCGATGTCGCTCATGTGGACATATACTGGTTCATAGGAAGCCGACTGGACCAGGCATCTGCTGAGCTTCCTCGTCTTCACGCGCCGATTGTTGGTTCCAGTACTGTTCCTTGGCGATATCACTTCAATACAGGTGCTTTATCCCCGCTTTCCTGTGCCTGAAATGAATATTAACTCGCCTAGTGACATTCTCTTATACCACCGCTTTCTGGTCATGGGAGGAGTGGGAGACAGAGCTGGACTGGATGGCTCTGCGTGGTATCAATTTACCCCTTGCTTGGGTCGGCGCCGAGAAGATCATGATAGAGGTATTCCAAGAAATCGGTCTCACCGACGCTGAGATCGCGACTTTCCTCAGTGGACCAGCCTTTCAAGCCTGGAATCGATTCGGAAACATCCAAGGATCCTGGGGTGGTGACTTGCCCACTGAATGGATTAACCAACAATTCGCCCTTCAGAAGAAGATTGTGCGTCGCATGGTTGAGCTGGGAATGACACCCGTGCTTCCTGCGTTTACAGGATTCGTTCCTAACAACATCAGTCGCATATATCCAGGTGCGAGCGTCGTTCGCTCATCATCTTGGAACGGCTTTCAAGCTCGGTACACCAACGATTCATTCCTGGAGCCATTTGATGATCACTTCGTGACACTACAAGCTAGCTTTCTTCGAAAGCAACAAGCTGCGTATGGGAATGTGACCCACGTTTACACTTTGGATCAGTACAATGAGATGGATCCTTACTCGGGGGATTTGGAATATCTCCGCAATGTCACCAGTACCACGTGGAAGAGTCTCAAAAATGTTGACCCGGACGCGATCTGGTTGATGCAGGGCTGGTTGTTTTACAGCTCATCGGACTTCTGGACCGATGAAAGGGTGAAAGCATATCTGTCTGGCGTTGAGGACGACAACGACATGTTGATTCTGGATCTGTTCTCAGAGTCCGAGCCTCAATGGCGTCGCACCGACTCCTATTACGGCAAGCCATGGATTTGGTGTCAACTGCATGACTATGGTAGCAACATGGGCCTTTACGGACAGATTTCAAACATTACCCAGAATGCGACCCAGGCATTGTCCGAGTCTTCGTCTATGGTCGGCTATGGGCTCAGTCCTGAAGGCCAAGAAGGAAATGAGATTGTTTATGACTTGCTCTTAGACCAGGCTTGGTCTGCGACTCCGATCGACACAGAGAAATACTTCCACAACTGGGTGACTAGTCGGTACGCTGGCTCTGGGTCTATCCCCCAGGGACTGTACGATGCATGGGAGACTATGCGAAAGCCCGTATATGACAACACTGACCTCACCGATATCGATGCTGTGATTAAATCCATTTTCGAACTTAAACCCGGCGTCGAAGGTCTTCTCAACAAGACTGGTCACCATGGTACGATGCTGACCTATGACCCGTCCGTAGTGACACGAGCATGGCAGTCCATGTTCCATGCCGCCAATTCGGAGCCAACGCTGTGGCACAACCCAGCCTATCAATATGACATGGTGGACGTGACCCGCCAGGTGATGGCCAATGCCTTCATCCCACTGTATAGCAATCTGATATCGACCTGGAACAACTCCTCAAAAGACACCCTCACGGAAGATGGAGAGAAGCTAGTTCAACTTTTGACCGACCTTGACTCTGTTCTCTCGACAAACAAGAACTTCCGCCTCTCAGCCTGGATTGACTCTGCTCGATCCTGGGCTTATAATGAAAGTCAAGCTTCCTTCTACGAGTATAATGCTCGTAATCAAATCACGCTGTGGGGTCCTCGTGGAGAAATCACCGACTACGCCTCGAAGCAATGGGGTGGTCTCATATCTTCATACTATATTCCCCGCTGGAAGATTTTCGTTGAATATTTACAGTCAGTCATTGTATCGGCCTATAACGATACGATTCTAGGGGATCGGCTATTGGAATTTGAACTTGGATGGCAGAAGCAGAAGTGGTCGGATGAACCTTCTAGCAAGGTAACTGACCTAGAGAAAATTCTGACACAAGTGCACCAACGGTGGCAAACCGAATTTGCGTGATGTAATGTATGGATCGACGCCAAGATAAAAGCCGTTGGGATCGATCATATAGAAATTCGTCTACGATGAAGAACATGAAAGGTGAATTAACCTGTCATTCACCATTGTTACACAATTCCACCTTGAGATAAATCGTAAACACTAAAATAGTCTTATCGCACGCATTTTATGTCATTGGTGACGCCGATGGCGTTGTATCGGGTCGAAGTTCCCCGCATCCCGAGATGTTGACAGTCTTATCGCCCTGAAACCAGCTCGGGCCCAAACACTATCTATGATTAGAAATGCATCCGCTTAACTCCGAACAATTCCTTTATCCTGCTAAAGTTGTTTGTCTCCAATGGCTTCCTATCTATCATCTACCCATATCCTTCCAAGATTCGGCCTTGGATAACCAAATCCCATCAACATGGCAGATACACAAACACCATCTGAACAGACGCCGCTCATTGAGCCAACTTCAAAGGATGAATCTCCTCCGAACCTGAGTGCGGCGAGGGGCTTGCTAATTGCCGTTCTGATGGCATTTTTAATATTCATCCAAGGTAAAACTAAGGCTGATTTTTTTGAGATAATGCCCTAACAAACCGATCCTAATAGCAACCAACATCTCAATGATGACAACCGCCCAATCGCAAATCGCTGCAGACTTAGATGCCTTCGCCGAGGCCACCTGGTTTACCTCAGCGTTTATGGTAAGAGATATGGAAATTAGCCAAGAATACGGAATCTAACTGTTTGAAGATTGCGGCCTCGAGCGTAACTCCGCTGGCTGGACGATTCTCTGCAATCTTCACTCCACGCTACTGTTTGGTCGTATCAAGCATGGTTCTGGCCCTTGGGCTTTTCATAACCGCTGCTGCTCCATCACTGGCGATTTTCCTATTGGGACGCGCTATAACAGGACTGGGAAGTGGTGGATTGATGAGTATCTCGGTAATCCTGGTTCTAGCTTTCAGCAGTGCAAAAAGACGAGGACTATTTATTGGGCTTATCAGCACAAACTACACAGTTGGACTGTCTTCAGGTGCTGTTCTAGCGGGTCTTTTGACACCGATTATGGGATGGGTATGTGTCATGAACCTTCGGACGGACGACGGCTAACTTGGTGATAGCGACTCATATTTTGGATCCAAGCTCCAATTGCACTTATTATGGGACCTTTACTATTCCTCGCCATTCCACCTCCATCTGATGATAATAACTCGTTGGTGAAAGGAAATTCACTACGCAGTCTTGCTCGCATAGATTATGCCGGCGCCCTAACACTAGTAAGTTTATTTCAATGCTTCAGGTGACAATGCTAACAAGCTAGACAATTTCTGTTGTCCTCTTGCTCACTACTTTGGCTTCCCCCGAGGTTCTTGTTTGGCCCATTCCGCTATCATTGCTATTTTTCGCTATTTTCCTCCTTGTTGAGTCTCGATGGACCCAAGAGCCCATTATCCCTGTCCACTTATTTCTCAACCGCGGGGTTCTGCTGTCATGTCTCTCTGGCGTTGCCTTGATGATGGCGCGCTGGTGTGTCCTCTTCTTCACGCCTGTCTACGCAATTGCGGTTCGAGGATGGGCTCCCGCATCTGCAGGGCTCATTCTCGTTCCCACAAATGCGGGGTTCGGAGCTGGTGGAATACTTGTAGGGTGGCTTCATATCCGCAAAGGCGGCAGCTACTACGCGTGAGTACTTCGATTGAGCTAGCAGGTCACAACTGATTCGTGTATAGATCCTGTCTGATCCTCTATGTCCTCTTTTCACTCGCCACGGTAGCCCTCTCGGTTCTATCTACAGACCACTCCCCACCAGTGTTGTATATGACAGCGACTTTCTTCAATGGACTGTTTGCTGGCGCACTAATGAACTACACTCTATCTCATCTACTACACCTCACCAGTCCTCACATGCACTATATCGTCAGTGCGTTGTTCACCACATTCCGCGGGCTCGCAGGTAGCTTTGGGTCCGCCGCCGGAGGAGGATTCTTCACCCGAATGCTCAAGGCTACCTTAATAAGAGGCTTTGAGCAGCATGGACTTCCCCCGAAACCCGATCTGGTTCGTACTCTTCTTGGTAGTCCGGCCACTGTCAGCCATTTGGAAGGCCTTGAGCGATTGATCGCTGTTCAGAGCTATGAGCATGCATTCCGGATGCTATTTCTGGCAGCCACTGTCATCGCGCTGGTAGCGACAGTTTTACAGGCAGGGGCAGGACGGAAGGCTGGAAGCGAGGACAAGACTAATGAATGGGAAGAACGTACGTAAAGATTGAAGCATCCACAGACTTCTCTCAATTCCCATAGACCAAATTGTGCTACATAATACATAATTTGAAGCCAACGACCAATGACTGAACAAGATTTCATGTGCGTTCAAGTTGAATTGTGGACAATATTCTCAATTACAGATAATTTTTAGCCTGCCACCTGATGACCTGATGAGCTAAAAAAAACTCTTGAGAAATAGAAAGCGCAGGGTAATCTTCGGGTGGGTGCCTTGGGTGCCTTACGGCCTTAATGCCTTATCTCCAGGCAGCTCCACCAACTCTATCTTCCTTTCAACACTCACCTCCAAGCTCAATCTCCCACCAACCCACTACCGAATTCACAATGCCGCGCGCTGTTCGAGGTAACAGCAAGATCTCTCCTATAGCAATCCCAGTACTAATATACAACACCAGGCCTCCTCATTGAATGTGACCCCTCGATCAAATCCATGATCCTGAGGTACGACGAGGAACGACACGACTACATTGTAGAAGATTTGGACGATGAGAACCATCTGGTCATCAAGGAGAGTCAGCTGGAAAATCTGAAGGCCCGTCTGGATCACGTATGTGCTGCTGAGCTTTGACTCACTACCTGTTCCCCAAGTTGGCGCATTCGCGACACTAACATGGACACACAGGACCTCGATGAGAAGATTCTGCAACTCGACGAATCCGACTCCGAGTAACGGTACTTTTTCTACGAAGGACCTGATCCTCTCAAACCTCATGCCTCTCAAGAACACCATTCCAACTTAGCGCGTCCATGCTATTCTCAGCCATCACCGCTGGCGCAGCTTAAGACATCTCTCCGAGCCACCCTTCATTGCATATACCACGCAACCACATTATGGGCCTGATATGCCCGCTATGATACTTAGAGATCACTCACATCGGTATACCATGAATGCGACCGGTGGGCGTTGGATGAGACAGGCTTCGAAGACTGGCCATGTCAAATCGCGCCATGCATTTCCCGCCCTTTGCAATTTTTGATCACTTATCAGATACCCAAAGCGAATACAACGGAATTATATTACCTTTGACTGATCTCGGTACTGTCTAAATTACGATCACAACATACATTGACACCCACCTGTCTTTCACGAACAGTTGCAGAGATGATTGGGAACCATTTGATAAATTCTCGTGTATTCTACTAATTTTCTCCCGATAAAGGCAACAATGAATTGCCAATAACGTTTGCTATAAACAAAATCGTTATATTTAGAAAAAGCAAGTTGGAAGCCTATACTGTAAATTTGGAACTCAGCCAGATCGCAAGCTACGAAGCCGTGCATATCGCAATCAATTACTATAATCTAGTTACTGGAAATGATACTCATTGTCGTACTCATTGCCCCCAACGTTTCACTCGATGTGTAGGGTCCCTGTTGTGAAGCTTGATCTATATCAGTCACGTGATAGAAACGCGGAGAAGGATCCACAAGCGACAGGAAGGCGCCACCCACCTCCAGGTGCATCCAGCAACATCCTGCAACTATGGGAAGCTACGACTACCATCTGGTAACTTCGAGAAGCCAACGATTATTAAATTGTGGAAGATGCCAGCTAATGCTAGCTCTCACCCACCGTGTATATTAACCTCCTCTACTGACCTTCTACTGATCTACTCATCTCATCACATCAAACAACTTTCAGATTACTCTTGACTTCCAAACCTTCAGACTTTCAAGCTACATTCCACAACTATTCCAACCACCTCCCTCCACCTCAATCATGTCTATTCAGTTCCGCTCCAACTTTCCCACAGCCGACATGTCTCGTGACTTGTCCTCCGTCTTCAGTCTCTTCGACGACTATGCCATCCACCGCCAGGGCAACCGTCACCTAGCTCCGCGACCATTCAATCCCCGCTTCGATGTTCGCGAGAGTGAAGAAGCCTACCACTTGGATGGCGAGCTGCCTGGCATTGCGCAAAAGGACATCGATGTCGAATTCTCTGACCCGCAGACTCTGGTCGTGAAGGGTCGCACCGAGCGCGAGTACCACACTGATCCCGAGGCCGAAGCCGAGGCCGAGGATGACAACTCTGATACCGATACTGGCTCCAAGAGAATTACTACTGCTACTCACCGTTACTGGGCTAGCGAGCGAACCGTTGGCGAGTTCCAGCGCACCTTTTCCTTGCCCACACGCGTGGACCAGGACGCCGTCAAGGCCAGTCTGAAGAATGGTATCCTCTCCATCGTCATTCCCAAGGCCACTGCTGCGGCTGTCAAGAAGATTACTATCGAGTAAACGATGGATCTCGACAACACAGAACGAGCTATGATTTTCCTATTTTTTCCTTGACTGTATAGCTTGGAGGAGTTTCAATGAGTTTCTGGTTTCTTTTTCAGTATTATATTAGTTAATATCAATCAATATCTCAGAATTAATTCGACTGCAACAAATCTAGTTCCAAGAACGTAGATCTAAACCAAGAACGTAGATCTAAATAGTCCCTCGTGCGCGTGAAGGCGGTGGCCGCTTATCGTCGTTTATCTGAACCGAGGCACATGTCTTGCCATTTGATGCCGAATGCGCTCCTACTTCATTCTCATAACCTTAGGAGATATATCTATTTTTCCCTCTCAGGAACCCAAGATCTCCTCACAACAATCATTCTGGCTTTCAGACAATTCACCGCTGAATTGCTGACACTTGAGCTCACCCCACACTTCTCCGCATTCTAACCACACCTACCCCATCCACCATGACGCAAGGCTACTCGTTTAAATATTTCACGGTGCAGTTTCCAGCAGACTACCCCTATGTCGCACATGTCGAAATCAACCGAGCAGATAAATTAAATGCCTTCCACGAAGCGTAAGCACCCAGACCACCCTTCGAATCCAAAAACCACTAACAGGTTTCAGCATGTGGCTCGAAATGCGCCAACTATTCACCCGCCTCTCCGACGACCCCAACATCCGCGCAGTAGTCCTCAGTGGAGCAGGCGACAGAGCCTTCACAGCCGGTCTCGACGTAAAAGCCGCGTCAGAAGGCGGCACCCTCTCCCAAGAAGGCGGAGACCCAGCCCGCAGAGCCGTGTACTTCCGCCGCCACGTCGCGGAATTCCAAGACTGCATCACCTCGATCGAGAAATGCGAGAAACCCGTCATCGTCGCCATGCACGGATACAGTTTCGGGCTGGCAATCGATATCTGCACAGCGGCTGATGTGCGTATCTGCTCACGCGATGTAAAGTTCGCAGTGAAGGAAGTTGATATCGGTATCGCGGCCGATATTGGTACGCTTACGCGGCTTCCGAAGGTTGTTGGGAATTTTGGGTGGGTGAAGGAGGTTGCGCTTTCTGCGCGAGCCTTTGGTGCAGAGGAGGCGCTGCGGGTTGGACTTGTTAATGCTGTTTATGGGGATAAGAAGGAGGCTGTTGCTGCGGGGTTGAAGATGGCAGGGCTTATGGCTACTAAGAGTCCGATTGCGGTGCAGGGGACTAAGGAGATTTTGAATTATTCGAGAGATCACCCTGTGCAAGATGGGTTGCGGTATACTGGGGTTTGGAATAGTGCGTCTATTCAGACGGAGGATGTTTCCAAGGCACTTTTGTCTGGGATTCAGAAAAGAACGCCGACCTTTGAGAAGCTATGAGTTCTAGCAGGGATTGCCTGGTGGAAGATGGATTTAGCAGATTTGCTATGTAATCACAGTACATGCTATGGACATTGTATAGTCAAAAGTATCCACGTATGTATCTGGATCTTCTGACCAATTGATCACAGCTCATGTATATAGTATAAATTGCTTCAATCCTGCGATAATGTCCAACTCACTAGCCCATGATACACGCATGTCCCTAGATCTCTTTCCATTACAGCTAGCACTATAGATCAGGCCATTCTGGCGGATAGGCACCTAAAAAGCAACTTCCAACATCATAATGAAGTCTGGTCTTATCAAACTTTGCAGCTGGCCCAACAAATCGCATCGACTCACCCTCCTCGCCTCCAAAATTTGCATCGATCGTTTGAAAGTGATTAGAGTTGAAAATGCTGGGAGGTTTGGAGAATAACGATTGTAGCACTTTCTTTACTAACCGGGGCATGTCATCAAAATGACGAAGGTGTAGATCGTGATGCAGTTGACGAAGCTTTGATTTGACAAGATCCGAATATTCACCTTGGGAAAGAAGAAAAGTGTTAAATTGATTCAATGAAACAGAAACAAGGAAGTTATTTCCTGTCTTGGATCGATTGTAGAGTCCGTGAAGGATTCCAATTATTCCAATCAGGCCAGTCCTTTAACAGCAAAATTAGTAGCATTCCAGGCGGTAGATTTGGACTACCCAGTACTTACTGATAATCAGAGTTAGGCAGTAATGGAACCACTGGTTCATTCAGTCCCAAGAACTGTCCTTTTCCGGGGTGATGCCTTTCCCAAAATGGTGCCCCGGGCATCAATTGACTTGATCCACGTTACTAGTTCCAGCTGGTTCCCGTGAAGGCGGCCTCGGGGCTTCTCTTCAGTACTCTGTGGACTAGAGCCGGCACCCGTGGACACCGCCCCCAGTCACCGCCCTCTTGAGCCTCAGACGGGCGTCCAGCTCATTCCTGTCTGAGTCGAATTCGGATACTTCGCCGTATTGAGCTAGACGCCGTTGTTGTCCAAGGACCCAGCACTATAGTGACCACCGACACCGGCAGAACCAATTGGTATCCGGTGTGGATGCACGCATCGCGTACTTACTGCATTACTATGGATGCTATTACTCTGAGTCAAGTTGAATTAAAGACTCTCAAGGTCTTTCAACGAACGCCTGGGTGCAGTGTTCCACTATACGACATTGCAACCAATATAGAAATGCTTGATGCAGACATATCCAGCAATATGGGAAGACGTCTCGAGCAGCTCTGTCTCAGTATTTCGAACAAAATTTCCACTGGAGCAACAGATCGACCACCCCGAATACCAGTCCAATGTCATGAGGTGGCATGGTATGGAAAGAGACCTGCGGACGCTGCGTATGTTGTCTCGCTTGGTGGGGATCACTGTGCAGGCAATGAGAAACTTGACGGCTTAGCGCGACTTCTAGAATTCATGCCGAACCTTAAAGCTCTTGATATACATTTTTATACCACCACATGGCGTGAAAATTTTGTTGACTCTCATTTGATGTTCGCATATATCAGTCATGAAGTCCTATTGCCTCGGCTTCGCAAATGCAGTGTTGGAGGTATCATAACTAGCAATGATTCTTTGATTCGGTTTCTTTCCAATCACCCCAACATCATGGACCTCACCCTGAGTCGAAATCACCTTCTTCCGGAGGGGTCATGGGATCCTGTTTTTACTCATCTTGAAAAAAGAATGCCTGATCTTGAGCGCCTTCATCTTTCTGTATTGAAAACCGCCCACAATGAGTCAATTAACTTACATCCCGTGTGGGATAACTATCCCAAAGAGTTGGAAGACAGATTTGTTGTGCCTTGGGCAACCAACCCAGTAGTCACTATAGATAGACTTTCCCTCTTCATACCACCTTTCATGTGCACTTTAATACTGACTAGAGGTTTTCCGCCGAAGGCCCTATTGGTAGCACCAAGGTCCATTGTGATTACCTTGCTTTGAAGCTTTCATTGCTACTAAACCTTCAATCGAGCCCAAATTTCATGTTGGCTGCTTTCTTAGCCTTCTTTTGCATATCCTTCTCAAAACATTCCCTACTAACCGATCTTAGAATTCATAATTCCCGTCTTACTGGTGGTTTGAGCGGTGGTGGCGATGTTTCCATACTAAATGGGTGACATTGGGTTGGGTCGGGAATCCGGGAATCCGGGAACCCGTTCATAAACTCCGAATTCCCCTTCCATGTTCTATACAAATGATGTGATTGCAGATACTTCTGGCAATAAAAGGCTATTGGATTTTCAAATCTTCCTGATCCGTATCCAAGACTCGGCTCATTCATCACACACACACACACCATGAAAGCCATTCAAATCCTAGGCGACGTTACCGCGCCGGAAATCACCATCAATCCCTCAATGACCAAACCAACCCCCCAAAACTCTGAGCTTCTCATCAAAGTCCACGCTGCAGGAGTAACGGGCGACGAAATAATCTGGCCAGAGCCATACGCTTCCGCAACCCGAATTCCAGGACATGAAATTTCGGGAATAATCACCTCCACAGGTCAAGATTACAAAGGCCCCTTACGCATCGGTCAAGAAGTCTTTGCTTTTCTCGGCGCAGACAGGGGCCAGGGTCAAGCGAATTATGTTATCTGTCTACCAGATGAAGTTGCGCCGAAACCAACGTCGCTATCCCATTCTGAGGCAGCGGTGTTACCTATCCCGATTCTTACGGCTTGGGAGGCACTTTCTGATCATGCAGCACTTGTGGCTGGAATGAGGGTTCTCGTGACGGGTGCCTCGGGTGCGGTTGGAACATTTGCTGTTCAATTTGCCGTACAGGCCGGTGTGCATGTTATTGCGTTGGCTTCGTCTCGGAATCATGAGATGTTGAGGCGGCTGGGTGCACATGAGGTCCTCGACTACAGTACCGTGGACTGGGAGACAAATATCAAAGACGTTGATGTGGTTTTCGATACTGTGGGGGAAGATGTGCTTACAAAGACCTGGGAGTGTGTTAAAAATGATGGAATCATTGTGACCGTTGGAGACCCTGCACCGGCTTGGGCATTTGAACGTGGTCAGGCTTCTGAGTCTGTTGATCACCCGCAAGTGCGATATGTGCATTTTATTGTGTCTCCTCATTCGGAGCGACTTGGAAAGGCTGCGGAAATGCTTGATGCGGCTTCTTTGGAGAAGCTGGCGGTGAAATCATTCTCCTTGAATCAAGCGGAGGCAGCTTGGAATTATGCTCAGCAGAGAAATCGTGGGCACAAGGTTGTGATTGATTTTGTCGAATGAAATGACCCGTTTGGATAGTTTATTCGATGAAATCTGAGAAAATATCACTAATTTTGTGGTCGGTATGTCTTTCATTATCATTGGTAGAATAATAGGATTAGCTTTCCCAAGCAAGATTCGGATCTAGATCTCCAATAGTATACCATCCACATAGATCCTCAATAGAACCCAAGGAAGGAACAATGAGATCATCACTAGATGTTCCTGTTTCCGACCCCAAAGTGTCCTGTCCTTGGCCACTGGAAATGTCCAGCACTCCACACGACTGAGTCATACCGACTGGGCTCACTTTGGATGCAAGCCCGAGTACATGGTGGGCAATAGTCTGGATTTCTCGTACATTCCTCGCAGTCCGGGGCCAGAGTTCACCAAGCGCTTTGAGGCACCCAATAGTCATCCGGATTTGTTCTCGTGCAATCGTCAATTCCTTTCCCTTTAGAAGGAAGTGACAGGCAGAAAGAAGGGCCAGTGTCCCTTCACTGATCATGCAGGTGGTAAATGGGGTATGATGGAAGTGTCCAGTCGGTAATGCCAAGAGGCGGATTTGTCCCTCGACAGAACGCAACACGCGGACGGTATGTACATTCACCAGATCCGGTGTGGGAGTATCTTGAGGGGGGTCCCTAGCACAGCTTGACATCTCTTCCACGGGGTTGAATTTGAGATCTGAGAAGGGTCGGTGCAACCCGATGCTCGCGCTAAAATAGTCATTATCTGATCCATTGGACTTTGCAAATAACTTACACGTGAATGAGCAGGTGGGCTTGAAACATAAGCTCGTCAATCTCTCCGCTTTTACTCATAACCTCCTTACGACCCTTGGGTAATAAAAGTACCCAGCCATCCAGAATCGAATCTGCAGTCTGGATTACCTGTGGCGAATCTTCTTTCACGGCATTCTTCGGCACCGTGGATATGGCGAATGCCGCACATCGTACAGCACCAATGAGGTACGCGAAGGATGAGAAAACGGGATCATCGGGAGCGAACTCGCGGCAGTCAAAGTCTTGCAGGGTTTTTGGTGTGGGAATATTCTGCAACAAAGTAAGTTATCAGCCTGCTTGTGGGGGCAGATCTACGCTTACCCCAAGTTCATATTCGGTCTCTTCACAAGGAAGCTCAACCGTGGCGTCAACTTTGGCAACTTCAAAATTCATGGTCCCCAAAGTTCCCGCATAGTAAGCCTCCACAGTGTAAAGCATCCACCATGTCCGCCTCCAGCTTTCCTGTAACACCAGATCATCCCCTCCATGTCTTGCAACAAATTCTTGTCGAAACATTCCCTGTTCGCGAGCGAGCTGAACCGCTGTATCCATTTGCCATTTGAATTCATCCTTGAATTCATACCAGAACAGTGCTATAGAATATAAGAGCCGGCATTGAACCAAGACTGGATCGGTTGGTAGTAATTGCAACAAGCCAGTTTCTGCGTGAGCTTTCAATGGAGTCGACCACTCGCGCGACTTATAAATATTTCCCACGAGACGCATAACGGCAATAAGTGAGTTTAAGGAGGTTTGTCGAGTCGGATCTTGATATGCAGTCGTTAAGTATTTCCGAGGTAAGATAAATGGATGAAATTTGTGAAAGTGCTTGTAGTAAAAATCAATCAAAGGATCACTTTCAATGCTATTGAACTGCAGTGGAGCTGCTGAAGATCCGGTACTGGATGATCGGTCTCCAGCACTACTCGCATCAAGTAGTCCATAGCTGTTCGAGAGATCCATGTCAACGATTCCACTACTGAAACCCTGACGACCCTGGGACGCAGATCGTTGTGGACTCGGGCTGTTTACCCCGGAATCTTCAACGGCTGCTAATCTCTTGCGGTGCTCAGTCAGAGCTGCGCGGTCCAGCCCACCCCGACGCGATCGGGCATACTGACATTCCCTCGAGAACTCAGTGCAGCGCGTACAACGCGGTTTTTTGGCGTCGCATTTGAGATGACGCGAGCGGCATGGCAAACACGCTAATGAGGATCGCGTCGCTCTGCCATTCTGCGGCGGTGGAGTTTTATCTTTATCGATATCCATGTCAAGCAGAGTATTCGCCTGACTTGGAGGTGCCGGGTGTTGTCGTCAAGTCATACGGGTATCCGGGAATCCGGGAATCCGGGTATCCACTTGTAGCGGGTTAGCGGTCGCCCGGTTTTAGGCTCGGGAACCTTATTTCTTATTCTTATTTCTGTCACACTATAGACTTGATTAGCCTGTTGACGTCGGATATTGAATAAGGGTCAGACGGCAGAGAAAGGACTATATAAAGGTATCAATTCTCCGATCGGTATTAATCTTCATCTTCATCACCAACATCTATCAACGATATCAAGATTGATCTATTTGTTCTACATCTGTTCCTTACAACATGGCAAGAATAGTCATTATCGGCGCTGGCTTTGCTGGTGTTTGGAGTGCCCTTTCAGCCAAACGACTGGCCAGCCTTGTGGGCGAGGAAAGCAGCCTAGAAATCCAAGTCATCGCTCCTGAGCCATCTTTGGTCATGCGTCCAAGACTCTACGAAGCCAACCCATCCGAGATGACCCATCCCCTTGGCCCTCTCTTCAAAGAGGCAGGAGTATCCTTCTTGCAAGGCATCGTTCAGAGCATCGACACCAAGACGAACACAGTCCAAGCCCGATCCACTGAAGGAGTCGAATCAACGATCAAATATGACCGCCTGATTCTAGCCGCTGGTAGCTCCGTGGTGCGCCCCCGTGGAATCACCGGCATTGAACAAAATGCCTTCAACGTCGATTCCTTAGCCTCCGCAGAGAAACTTGATGCTCATATCCAGAGCCTCGCTTCTCTTCCAGAAAGCCCATCCCGCGATACGATCGTCGTATGCGGCGCCGGGTTCACAGGCATCGAAGCCGCAACCGAGCTACCGAAACGACTCACTCATCTCAGAAATGCCCGCGTTATCTTGGTCGGCAATGCAGACCAGGTTGGTCCCGATCTTGGACCTGGTCCTCGCCCCGTTATCACAGAAGCTCTAACTGAGCTCGGAGTCGAGCTGAAGCTTGGATCTGCAGTTACGGCAATCGATGCAGATGGCGTAACCCTTGCATCTGGGGAGCGTATTGAGACAAAAACTGCGATCTGGACTGCTGGAGTAAGGGCTACGCCTTTGACACAGCAGATTCCTGGTGAGAGGGACCATCTTAACCGCCTTCGTGTTGATCAGCATCTGCGCGTGTCATCCGTTGAGAATGTCTTCGCGACTGGTGATGCTGCGTGTGCTCTTGCTGATACACAAGGACATTATGCGTTGATGTCCTGTCAGCACGCTCTTCAGCTTGGTCGCGTTTCGGGACATAATGCTGCGGCGGATCTGCTCGGACAGCCGTTGACTGATTATCAGCAAGCTTCATATAATTGCTGTCTAGACCTTGGTGCTTGGGGGTCTGTTATTTGTGCGGGATGGGAGAAGGAGGTTAGTCTTACTGGGTCTGAGGCTAAGAAGGTCAAGTGTTATATCAACCAGAAGTTGATCTACCCTCCTGCTAAGTGGGAACAGGCACTGACTATGGCGAATCCGGTTGGTCCTGACTCTGACGAACTGTTCAGGCAGATCAAAGAAGCGATTGCCTAGACATGCTATGTATAGTCTCATGCTCTCCACTATTTTCACGAAATGTTTGACACCATTCTATATCAGCCTTGAAAAGCTCTAGATGCTTCTATATGCAAATTGTATAACTAAAGCGGAGCCAACGTCACGTAATCTGACACCATTCTATCCTTCCAAGGTTCTATTCTAAGATTTCAATTTCGTCAGGATTCAAGGCACGTAATCACTCGGTTTCATCTACTCCGTATCCCCGAAACAATAAGTTTCAACGCCAACTCCTCAGTACCAAATAACACTTTCCCCAAAAGCCAAGGCACTTCCACCGTGAATCGCAGAAACTCATCTTCCATGAATCAAAATAAGCGCTAGGCCTGTCGATCGCACAAATCCGACCATGTCCTAGTTTCGCCTTCGCCGCTAATGCACCTAATCTGCACATTGAACCCTCTTTTCCGCTGATCCGAGCGTCCGTGGGTCGAATGACGCTGATTCACATTGCTGTCAGAGCTCGATGGAATGGTTTTTTCCGCGTATCCCAGCATTGAAGGGGAAGTATCTCCGGTAAGAGGGGTATTGTTTATAGTGGCTTCATGTTCCTGTAGCTATATAAAGGGAGGGGTGTTTACTGTCTATGTATTTGGACCGGAAATAAAGACACATCATCAGAACAACTACGTTTAGCATTCTGCTTTGTTAGTCATGAAGTCTGCTACAATTCTCTCGGCGCTCATCCCAAGCGCCTTTGGAAGCACAATCTACTTTACCGGCGATTCAACCATGGCGAAGGGCGGCGGAGGCGGAACGGGCGTAAATGCCACCAACGGTAGACAAATATTACTTGCCGCATAGGCATAGCTAACAGAACCAGGATGGGCTGAATACGTCTCGCCATATACCACGTGGACTATTTCAAACCAAGCTGTCGCAGGCCGCAGCGCGCGCTCATACACCCGCGAAGGCCGCTTCACGACCATCGCCAGCGAGGTCAAATCCGGCGACTGGGTAGTCATCGAGTTCGGCCACAACGATGGCGGATCCCTTACACCAACGGACAATGGACGCACAGATTGCTCCGGCACTGGCAATGAGACCTGCACGACAGTATATGATGACGTGACCGAGACGGTCTTGACGTTTCCTGCATACTTGGAGAATGCAGCCAATACGCTCACTGCGCTTGGGGCGAAGGTATTGATTTCTAGTCAGACGCCTGATAATCCGTGGGAGACTGGCTCTTTTGTTTATTCGCCATCACGGTTCGTGGCGTATGCGAAATTGGCCGCGGAGACGGCGGGAGTGGCGTATGTTGATCATGGCGCTTATGTTGCAAGTATCTTTGAGACTCTTGGGTCGGTTGTTGTTAATGGGTATTATCCTCTTGATCATACCCACACTAGCCCTGCGGGTGCGCTGGTGGTCGCTCAAGCCTTTTTCAAGGCTGTAGTCTGTGGCGGTTAGTATAATCCCTTCACAAATGATTGGCTGTCACTAACAGATTCTCTTTTGATAGGTGTTGCACTGGAGAGTGCACTGAACACTACCTCTTTCCCGGGTGATTGTCTATAAATATCAAAGATTGCAGTAGCAGCAGCGGTGGCAATATTAGGTGTTCATGAAGTTCAGTTCATCAGATAGCTTCATCACGTTTCATAATATGTCCATAGCTATAACATTCATAAATGGGTATCAAAATCGCCATCATCGCAGTCACCGGGACTCCAAGATGCCTCGAACAATGCCCCGTTTCTCAACCCGATAATAGTACTGGGTCACGTTGGCAAATCGAGCATCAAACCCCCCCTGGGTTTGTGCAATCTGCCACAAGATCGGCCAGAGCCCACAATCATCGATGCCAAATATTGTGCCTCCCAAGTAATGCTGTCCCTCCAGGGCACGCTCCCAATTTCTTAGGCCACCAGTAAATACTTCCATGGGCTTTTTCGCCTGATGTTCGCGCCATTCCAGCTGCAAGTCTTCTATCCATGAGAGATGGCTCCCGCCTCTCAGGATTTCGACTCCAGGTCGTGAACTTTCGGCGGGTCGAGAACCCAGATATCTCAAGATAGCCAGATCACCAGTGACAATTGTTCCCTGGGGATCAACATATACGGTTCTTTTGGTTTCGTTACCATCGATTTCCATGCCTGGGGTCTCAGAAATCTCGTATCGAATACCATTTTCTCCCAATCCAAGGCGCACTCTCAGGTCTGCCACTGGATCTCCGCTTAGTGTCAGTTGCGATGACGATGCAGTAACAAAATTGACCACATCAAAGCCATCTCCATAGACGGCGTTCCAGTCAAATTCAGACAAGCGATTTTCTTGACCAAACGCACGAATCATTCGTTCCGTTTCCTCGGGATTTCCATGGATAGCGGGGCGAGCTGTATCCTGAGACTTTCCCACGGCACCCTGGCCCCAGATCAAATTCGTGGTCGGGTGAAGGTATGTGCCAATTAGGCGAAAGGTCAGTGAGATACGCTCACCGCCATGCGCTTGTTCTTCCGTAGCCTTGGTAGCTTCTGGGCGTTTATCCGGCCGAATACCATGTAACCAGCGCATATTGGTTTCCGGGCCCAGAATGAAAAGTGATTGATGTGGAAGTGGCACTCGTTGCGTGGTCCGGCCTGATTCTGTGGGCTCCGAGGATGTTTTTGTGCGGAGAACCATCACTCGCTGGGCTCCCAAACTGACATTACAAATGAAAGAGCCTCGAGCAATATCCAGCGTCTTATCAGAGTGCTCCGATATGTGATCGTGCCCATCTCGGTAGAGTTGAATCAAACAATGGTTCAGTGGATGGCCCAAAACTTTCTCGACTGCGATGCGAACTTCGTCAACGGCAGACGTGAACGACTTCAGGGGTGGTGACTCGTCGGCCGGGTGTCGATAGATTGGAATGGCCTCATTCGGCTCAATCTGGCCCTGGACTGCGACAAGTCGAGGTACCTGGCCGGACAGATGGTACATTTTCTGCCAAGAAACCTCGTTTCGGATACGCTCGAAAGCATTTCTAGGGATATCAAGCTGGTGGACAAGGCGTGAATCACCTTCGCCAATAACAGGTTCCGGTTTCCGTGCAGGATCTGCGGGGGGCTTGGGTACATCGCCTGTTCCATTTGTAGCATCCGGATCTGGGCGCCGCTTGGGTCGGCGCACTCGCGCGCGTACTTGCTTCGTTCCCTCGACAGAAGACCGCGCAGCGCCCGCGGCCTTCCGATGCAGCCGACTAAGCGAGGCAATCTCTGTTAAACTTGCCATATCTGGATCCTCGGGGGCTCTTCCGGATCGACCCCCAAAGTGTCCATGATAGTCTCAAGGCCAAGTGATGCACCAGCAGGCCGTTTGCTTGGGGATCCACCCCGAGCAATAGCGTCTGTCTCCTCCCAATCTAATTCCTGGTATAACTCTTCCGCTGTCAAACCAGTTGCACCAAGGATATCTGCCATGCGGCGCATGGCTTCACGATGGCGCCCGAACTCGCGGTATCCCAGACAATCTTCAATAAGGGTGACCGCAAATCCATTGCGAACAGCATCTAGTGCAGTGGCGTAGACAGAGACGTTGGACAAAGAACCACAGAGATAGACCTCTGTTACAAACCGAGTCCGAAATGAGAGCACAAGGTCATTCGACTCTAGTGCAGAGTACCCTGTCTTGTCCAACACGGTGTCATGCTCGGGGTTGATAGCAGCAAGAACGGGCGCGGGGAACTGGAAACCGGGGGTTTGTGCGGCGCAGCAGATAGGGGACCGGGTTGACAAAAAAGCTTCGGTATCGATGGGCTCTGGAGAATCGCGATCTGATGCGACTTCAATCACTTCCGACTTGGGCACGACATGTTTCTTGTGTGGCTCCTTGGCCAGGACGATACGATCGCCAAAATTCCAGTCCGAGGTGGACTGTGGAGCCTCATATTGCGAACGAACCCAAATCACGTCGCCGACTTTGCGGAATGCTGCGGCGAGTGGACCCAGGGTTTCAAGGATATCGGAGGTATTGGGGATGTGGAGGGCCCCGGACGGGCGAACGAAGTCATTCTGAAAATCGAGCAAGATAAGCGCCTTACGCGTTCTGATCCTAGGAAGATTGTCAAATGAGAAAAAACTCATGATACAGAGATGGTCCGGAGACACATCCAGATGTATATAGATTCTAGTAGTTGGAAGCTGGGATTGGTTTTACTTCAAACTGTTTGGTTCCGTGGGGCGTGTCGAGCGGAGGTGGACACCTCAGGCAGAATCTCACACAGTGCACGGATGGGGTTGAGTCATTTGCCTTACTTTACATCGATAACTTAAGTTGAGTAGTTTGTCGTATAGAACATTAGAACATTGAAAGGAGATGGACTTTAATTCATTTATTTCGCCTAAATATTTAATTGTCGCCGCTATGTATGCACATATGTACGCAGGCATTGACAAGGCTAACACAACACCCATGTGTAGTCACAAAGATATATTCCCAGGTCTCAATCATGTAAAAGACATCTTGAGATGATTTACATCATATGAGTACATATACAATATACTCGTGTTCTTATCTCTTCGATTCTATTTACTTCCTGAAAAAGAATCACATTGTTTGGTTCAGACGGTACCCTATGACGGGTACTTTTCTTTCATAGGCCCAGAAAGAGGCATAGGACCCTCCAGGACCACCAAGTGCGTCAGAGGCGTCAAATCAAGGCTCAATTGTTGCATTCAACGCCGAGTTATGGGGAATGGGAGATATGAATGAAATATGGAATGCTGGAATACCATCGGTAATATAGGTTTCTAAACAGTTGCCGGAAACATAGTATCAAGTTGGTGGCGATTGGCAGATCTGCAACCAACGTAGACTTAAAACCTAGATTGTCACCGAACTGAGTGCGGTGAACCACTTGCCGGACATATTCACCAATCAAATCCCCCCGGTGTCGGACCGGGGAGCAATAGCATCTCTCCGGAAATCACGTGAGGTGACTCGCATTCAAAAAGTGGAGACTTGGAAGCTTTGCCCACCCCAGTCGCTACATTTAAATCTCCAGATTTCCTCCCTTCCCCTCAAGATTTCTTTTTCTCTTCACTCTCCACTCCCCCAATTCACATTCACAATGGCTTCCCGTGCCCTTCCCCGTGCCCTCCGCATGGCCCGTGTGGCCGCCCCTCGCTCGGTCATCACCGCCGCCCTTCCCCGGCCTGCACTGGCCAAGGCCGCTGCCCGTGTCATCGCTCCCATGACCCCCGTCCGTGGTATCAAGACCATTGACTTCGCTGGTGTCAAGGAGGACGTCTACGAGCGTGCTGACTGGCCCCGTGAGAAGCTCCACGAGTACTTCAAGAACGACACCCTTGCCCTCATCGGTTACGGTTCCCAGGGTCACGGCCAGGGTCTCAACCTGCGTGACCAGGGCCTCAATGTCATCGTCGGTGTCCGTAAGGATGGTGCTTCCTGGAAGGAGGCCATCGAGGACGGCTGGGTCCCCGGCAAGAACCTGTTCGACATGCACACCGCCATCGAGAAGGGTACTATCGTCATGAACCTGCTCTCCGATGCCGCCCAGTCTGAGACTTGGCCCACTATCAAGCCCCTCATCACTAAGGGCAAGACCCTCTACTTCTCTCACGGTTTCTCCCCCGTCTTCAAGGACCTCACCAAGGTCGAGGTCCCCACTGACGTTGACGTCATCCTCGTTGCCCCCAAGGGTTCCGGCCGTACCGTTCGCTCTCTCTTCAAGGAGGGTCGTGGTATCAACTCCTCCATTGCCGTCTTCCAGGACGTCACCGGCCACGCCAAGGAGCGTGCCATCGCCATGGGTGTTGCCGTCGGTTCCGGCTACCTGTACGAGACCACCTTTGAGAAGGAGGTCTACTCTGACCTCTACGGTGAGCGTGGTTGCCTGATGGGCGGTATCCACGGTATGTTCCTCGCTCAGTACGAGGTTCTCCGTGAGCGTGGCCACTCCCCCTCCGAGGCCTTCAACGAGACCGTTGAGGAGGCCACCCAGTCCCTGTACCCCCTCATCGGTGGATACGGAATGGACTGGATGTACGCTGCCTGCTCCACCACTGCCCGCCGCGGTGCTCTCGACTGGTCCCCCCGCTTCAAGGACGCCCTGAAGCCCGTCTTCAACGACCTCTACACTGCCGTCCGTGACGGTTCCGAGACCAAGCGCTCCCTCGAATACAACTCCCAGCCCGACTACCGCCAGCGGTACGAGAAGGAGATGGAGGAGATCCGTGAGCTCGAGATCTGGCGCGCCGGAAAGGCCGTCCGCTCTCTCCGCCCCGAGAACCAGAAATAAATGAAATAATTATTGTGATACCCGCTTGGAGGGAGGGTTTGGATAAAAAGTTATGACTGTACTATGAACTTGTTTTTTGTGTCGGGTATACAAATATTATCACGGCACCGCCGTTTCCAAATTTCTCTCAAAACTTGAATTCTCCAATTCTCCAATTCTTCAATCTTCCATTAGAACCGTAATCTCAAATATGACTCAATTGTGAAACCCCCGCTTCAAAATCATTCACCTCAGAGAAATTTACCAACCTTCCCCAATCACACTCTTCACGAACACCACTAACATCATCACCATGCCCACTCCCTCCGAGCAAGCCCAGGCCTTAACCCCGGCAGCCATCCATGCAGCCTACGACCTCATAAAACCCTACATCCACCTCACCCCGCTCCTCACTTGCAAGACCCTCGACAAGATCGCTTCAACCCCGCAAACCCCAGAAGCGCTCATCGGCACCCCATTCGAAGGCCAAACCCCCGCAAACCCACAAATCCGCTTCTTCTTCAAATGCGAGAATCTCCAGCGCATAGGCGCGTTCAAGGCGCGAGGTGCACACCACGCACTCTTGCGACTAATCCAAGAACAAGGTGAAGAGGAGGTAAAGCGACGGGGAGTGATAACGCATAGTTCTGGTATGAGTGATGACCATTCATTCCTCCACAGAATAGAGCAGAGCACTAATCTATATTTCTATTTCTAGGTAACCATGCCCAAGCCCTTGCCCTCGCCGCGTCGACACTCAACGTCCCCGCCTACATCGTTATGCCGGAGATAAGCACACCGTCCAAGATTGCAGGGACTCGCTCGCATGGCGCGGAAGTCACATTCAGTGGCTCGACGAGTGTGGAGCGGGAGGCTGTCGTCGCGGAGATTCAGGCAAAGACGCACGCGTTCCTTATCCCTCCATACGACGACTTCAATATTATCTGCGGACAGGGGACTACGGCATTGGAAATGGAGAGGCAGTTCACTGAGACAGGGAAGAAGGGATTCGATGCTGTGATAACGCCTGTTGGGGGTGGTGGACTCAATGCTGGTGTTGCGACGTACTTCTCTGATAAACCGACGCGGGTTTTCGGCGCCGAGCCTAGTTTTGAAGGTGCTGATGATTGTCGGCGCGGACTTGGTGTTGGGGCGAGGGTGGAGAAGGTGTCGACGCTTACTATTGCGGATGGGTTGCGGACACCGGTAGGGTTGTTGAATTGGGAAGTTATATCTGACAAGCGGAAGATTGAGGGCGTGTTTTCTGTTACGGAGGAGCAGATTAAGGCAGCGTTAAGGTTGGTGCTTGAGCGAATGAAGGTTGTTGTGGAGCCTAGCGCTGTGGTCGGATTAGCTGTTTGTCTTTTTGATGAAGAGTTTCGGAAGCGTGTGGAGGTTGAAGGTGGGGAGGAGGGTTGGGATATTGGGATCGTGTTTAGTGGAGGGAATACGACTGTTGAGGCGATTGGGAAGTTATTTGGATGATTGTATGTACCTGCTCTTAGATGCCCGATAGAGGGTAATAGATTCCAGACAGTAGAGGATGCTATCATGCCCCAGGCAGAGGGACATGGATTCCATGCCCTCGGACATAAAAGGGAAAACTTCCATCATTATAGGCTCTGAGGCCTTCTACTACACGACGAGGCCACTCCTCTTGCCTCCAGGCATTGACATACGCTGAGAACTTGCCCTGGCGAAGTGCATTTTGCCGCATAGGCGCATCCTTCCTTGCATCGTGTGCACTCATTGAAGGCGGGAATGAACGGGTAGCATTTCGCTGGACTACCAGACGCAGGAGTGGGAATTCTCCCCAAGGGGCCGGGAGAGCAGGTGGGAGAGCCGGGGTCCGAGATGGAGACTGGTCGTAAGGGCGCAAGGGACCATTTCCGGCGTTGGCCTTGTTCGGCCTAAAGGTAGAGACGGTGGTTGTGTAGACGACGGTGCATCCAAACCGGGCCTGTAGACGCTTCAGCTCCTTGACTATCTCAGTATAAAGATCGACGAAATGAAAGCTCTGCTTCAGCTCGCGCAGTTCATCATTTTCCTCTCGAGAGCGTCCTAAATCCTCGGTCCGAGCGAAACTGTCACGCAATTTGTCTTGCCATAAGAAGGCCGTAGCACTGTCAATGGCAATCATCTGTAGCGGACATGACGCAGAGTAATGCCGTGAGATAGCATAAAGGTATGCATCCAGCGTGGCAAGTGTGGCGAGGAGTGCCGAAGACGATTGAGGACGAAAAATATGAACATGCTTGAGTGCAGAAGAGATTACATCTTCAAGGTCATCATCAAACACTTCTCTACCTTCTGTCTTCTCTGAATTGATTGAGTCATGTGCCTGTTGTACAATCCCTCGAGCTACCACCCGTAGCCTGTGAACATCAAAACGATCATCGGCATCAATGAACACCACAGCCGAATCATGTCCGCCGATGGGGATATTGCCATACTGCCGAGGCAAAACTGCAAGCGCTGTCATGTAATAAAGTAACTGTGATTTTCCAGCGCCCGAAAGACTGCTAGATATCTCAACGGTCGGAATTGGCCGTTTGGTCCTATAGGCCGAGTCGAAGAAGAGATTGTGCTGGGCTATTTGTTCATCATGTGCGGCATCCCCGAACTCGTCGGTAAAGAGCATCTCCTCATCCTCAGGAAGGATCTGCTCTTGTTCTTCTGCTTGCAGCGATTCCGAGGGTAAATTATGATCCTGATCCTGGTGATGAGGAACAGGGCCCATGGTCTTCAGCATGAAGACTTCAACTAGCGCATCGAGAACTGGGATCCCGAGTGACGGTCCTTGATAGTCCTCGCTGGCAGGGTAAACATTTGCCAAATCGTGCAGGAGCTACTTAAATTAGCACTATATCAAAGTTGACCTGTCATACCAACTTACCTCATCCAGCCTTTCATGGTGTACTTCACCTAACGAGGTTGCGCCTAAGCTTGCAGCCATAGCAGACAAATGCGTGCAATATCATGGATCATGCATGCCTTGAAGTCTGAGACAATCAAGAATATACAGGAAACAACAAACTACAAGGCTGTGACATGACAAAGGGAAGTAGTCGAAAGTAAGTGATAGCTCGGAGGCTCGGGAACCGGACCAGCTTAAACTGTAAGTAGTCGGACCCGCAGGAACTTCGCATTACCAAACCCGACCAGCACGTTGGCCACTTCCTTCGAGCTTGGCTACAAACCAAACAATTGAACCGAAAACGATAATTACGATCTACCACAAAATCTATCGCTCAAATGGCTCCCCTCGTCCCCGTCTTCTCCGCCGACACGCTCCCCGATCACGTCAACATAGTGCGCCGCAATTTCATAGAGAAGAAGCGCAAAGGCGAACCAGTTGATTTGAAGGAGTGTGCACTGCTAGAAATGATGCAGTACTCTTGCAATCCACCTTCAGAGCAGGTTCCGCAGCCAGGGATTATTGTGTGTAAGCCTGTTGTGCGGCTATTTCGACGGTGAGTCTGGATAATGTTCTTGGGGTGCTGGGATAGCGGCTAATCTTGCTAGTAGATGCGCTGGGGGATTAACAGTGGAGACAACATCGTGGGAACCTTTGAGAGAAATCGAAGAGGCGAAGGAGAAGTTGATAGGATCGAAGGCATCATCATAATCTCGACAAGAGACGCCCTGGAGGATGGACGACTTGCATTGCGTGGAGTTTGGGTTACAATTGTATTATACTTGCACATTACAGAGGGCATTGAGAATGCATTTCAATGATTGTCATTACGATGACTTGCTGCCATGGGGGTATCTCCTCAAACGACTCCTAACAAAGCGCCAGCCCATAAATAGAGAACCGAGACTAAACGCCGATATCCAAATAAACCAGATCAAACCAAACCTCCTGTACGTATTTTATGCGCCATTTACATCCACTGGCTCAGCACTAGAAGGCGGCTTGGATGCTTTTTCCTCCTTTCCCCGGGAACCAGAAGCTGGACGACGCCAGAAGTCCCGCTCGCAGTTGACGATGGGTCCCATCTCCAGATGCCATGAAGCCTGTGAGCGAGCTTTCCCGTCTCCATCGCCTGGTTTGCCGAAGTCAATATCCATCGCGGAGCCGAGCATAGGAGCAGCTGGATCTTTCTGGTCTTTTTGAAGTTTCTTCGCGAGACCCTTCACTGTCTTCTCGAACATGGTCTCCATGCTCTCCATGCGTCGGCCCCAGAGCTTCTTATCCTTGCCACTGGAGCTGGTCGGGTTGTCACGGAACGCGGCACCAGCCAGCCTGCGCAATGCCTCTTCACCGTGACGACCATCTTCAGCGGCGCGCTCGCGAATCTTGCGTGGATCGCTATCTCGTTCGGTGAAGACCGCAGTAGCGGAGTAGGTGTGTTTGCTTGGGAAATCAGGGAAATGTTTCGGAATGTAGGAGCGATTGGTCACAGTCTCTTCTCCACGCAATGCATTCAAGAATGGAAGTTTGCGCTTAAGTTCATCTTCTGGTGGGGGTGACGGGAGGAGAGTCGGGGTGGGAGTATCGGTTTTCGGTGATTTGAGATAGGGACGGAGGTCGTCGGGGGACAGATGGACGCGACTAAGAGCAAGCTCGAAGTCAGGAGGAATAGGTTGAATCCGGCGAGATGCCAGCATGGACTGGCGAACATATGTGGATATGCGAGTCAAATCTATGCGTGAATGGTGTTAGTCAAATCTTCTTCACGGCAGCGGTTGCCATCACTTCACGTACATGTATCTGCAGCGCCGCGCAAGCTGGACAGCGCAGCGGGATCGGCTATATCAAAACCAGCATCTTTGAGGATGTGACCGATCGAACGGTTCATCAGATAGTCGAAGTGAGCTTCATCTTGTATGGCCGGCTCAGACGAAAGTGGCAGGTTGACAGGTTCCCGCAAGCGGTGATGGTGATGGTAATGGTGTTTCGGGCGTTTACTGTCAGCAGCCTCGAGGTGAGACGAAGAACGTTTCACTTGTAGGCCCGTCGACGCCATAGCCTTTGAGCTGCGAGCAAAGAAGAAGCCGGGTAGAAGGAGCTTGCCAAGTTGTTGATCAAATCGGGAGGATGGCTGTGTCACGTGCTCAAAACCACATAGTCCAGCTTAATCAGTTCAAGTACGAGCATCAATTTATAATTTCATTGCATTATTTTTCAGAATACAGTCACTGTAATGATACTATTTAAAAAGTATTATTCAACACCTTATACCCATTCCTCAGCCCAAACACAGCAGCTTTGAAGTCAGTATAGTAGGCTACAATTTGCACCCAATTTTGCAGAGTTCTTGGAATTGTAAGAATTTGATATCCAAACATGGTTGGCGTACTATAGCGTAGTGAGCACCGGAATTCAACGATGGAAGACTGGCAAAAAGGAGAGGGGAAATAAGAAGGTCAGGAAGATCTTGGACTTAGGCCGGGAATGATAGGAGGATACTATTACCGTGCTTAGGAATACGCATTAGTGCAATCTATAATCACGTGCCTTTGTTTAATGCCTGATATATTAGGTATCAACAAGCACGTAGATACTTGTAATTGATATAGTGTAATCAGTATATGCCATTGACGTTTAATTCCAATTAAATATCTCTTAACTCGATGTGCATCAATACAATATCCAAATAATCTTATATCAAGCGTAATAATACCAAGAATCAGCCCATATACAGTCATAAAAAATCTCGACCAATCCGGAGCCTCGCTTACCGCCCGAAAGCTCTTGAACTTCAACTCCCGTACATCGCCCGACACACTCTCCCCTCCACCTCTCCAACCCCCAACGTTCGAGGCAGGTCCCCACCAACACCTTACAATACAATCTTGGAGCCGAGCATCGATTAACATTCTCCTCCAGTCACAATGCCTGCCGCTATCCCCCCAATCACTGGCGTAAGTGTGCCCCTTCCCTCCAGCCGGCTTGCCCCGATCGGCCTGGTCGGATGGATCGCAATGAGTGAATGAACGGAAGCTAACCCGCATTTATAGATGCTCCGCCGGGGTCTTGTCCTGGACCTGAGCGTCGCTTTCGGTACGTCATTTCCTGGTGCAATTGAGGTTGAGGCTGAGGACTGCCGGTGGCATGATTCATGAAAACGGATCGGGTCGACCTGGCGCGATCGATGTACTCGTAAAGGACGTTCGGCACGACGATGGATTGTGCCCGTGCAGGGACTTCAACTGCAAGAAATAATAACTGACCAGTTCTCTGACAGGCTTCGGTACTACCTTCGGTTACCTCTGGTGGTACGGTAAGTAGAGCACATCATATACTATCTTCCTGACTGGGATTTGTTCTGATGATTTTCTTCTACTGATTCAGGCTTCCACCTTCCCCGCGTCCGTGAGCGTGATACCTACTACGCTCGCCTCGAGGCCGACCGCGCTGCTGGTCGCGTCTAAATCGGTCAACGATGATCACCACTTCTGAACCAATTCGTTTCGCTTCGTTCCGCCCTTCGGCATCTCCTGTTGTCAATCTCGATTTCTAAAGATTCAAATCAAATATACAACTCGTTCCAAGGAAGACTAGATCCGCGGCTCTTGTTTCGTCTCCTGTAATCTTTCGCCGGGTTGAAGATGTCGACTGTGTTCTTTGGAGGTGATGGTTGGATCAATTGTATATATACGCCGTGATCAATGTGCTTTGTTTAATTCGTTCTAGTCCAAGGACATCACTTGCGAGTAACTGGTATTTCATGGGTAATATCGTTATCCTACGTTGAACAGTTGCGTAGACAATGAATGTAGGCCTGATCTATTGAAATTCAACGCTAAGTACGCCGGTATATGAACGTCAAAAACTCCCACGGCCACCTGACAGAACCTGGGGTATACACATGTGCAAATCCCACCCATCAGCTTATTGGAAACCCCACAGATGATTTCACATGTTCTTTGTAAGTCCCACCAGGTTATGATCGTGAGATAATATGCCTCCCTAGTGAATAACTTCGAAGATAACCGAGTCATGCTTTTCTCGTGTCCCCACATCAAGTAAGGAACCCAAACCCGTTCTATCGGAGAACGCGCTCATAAGTGACATGTCGAACTGTGCCACCAGCCATAGAAGTCCGCACATTCTTCTTAAACCCATCCCGGTTCGAGCGCAAATCTTCAGCCGCCTCCTTATTCAATGGATCCGAAGCATTAGGTTCAAGGAAAAGGAACTAAAACGAAGTCAGCGAGCCCATTACCGCATCACCATGATCCCAGTATAACAACGCAATAGAAACAAGTCTACCCACCTGCATGCCAACAATAACGGCATTCAAATTAAGCACTGGTTTCCAATCCTCCCGCAGAATGTTCAAGCACACATTTCCCTCAAGATCAATATTCGGATGATAGATCTTCTGCGTACACTTGACCTTCGGCGGATCATGCGGGAAATTCTGATTCACAGCAAAAGAAAAGTTGAAAAGGCCGCCTTTGTACATGCCCTCGTCTGGCTCGATGCTGAGCGTGAAGTTTAGGATATCGTCCGGGTTCGGGAATGTCATTTTCATGGTGTTGCCGAGCGTAAGTTCTTGGAGATCTGGATAGCATCGGAGTTAGAAATTGAGCGTCATGAATTAAGGCGGGATAAAAAGGGTCTGTGTTTTTTTCTGTTCGTCCGGGATAGAAGGTGGGATATAGACCTCGTTGCACGCGCAGCTGTGCGGCTGTGACCTTCTTCTTCTTCTTGCCTCCGCCTTCGGCATTCTCAGCTTGCGCTTGCTGCTGCTTCTGTGTGGGTATTAGACATGGATATTCAAATATAGGTAGTGGGTTGGAGATGTCTACTTACCATAGACCAGATCTTCAACATCTTGATTGTAAATCAGCGCCCCACCTGGCGAATGCGTTGTGCGGGAAGGAAAGGGTTTATGTTGAAAATATAAGGAGGAAATGAATCCAGGTCGTCCTGCTGTCGGTATTGAGCAGGATTGTTTTCGTAGTAAGAGGAAGTTGGTTAGCAAAGGGCCTTGGCGAAGTGAACATAGCAGTGCCGGCGTTGCGGGGTGTGTTATGAGGCGGTCAGTCCCGACAGAATCCTTTTTCCAGTTTTTAAAGTTACCGCCCTATATACCGCTTCGCAACTATGCCAACCCGCTACGGAGTACAGGTAACAGGGATCAGTTCTACCCTGGTCTTCATCGTATGAGTATATATCCACCCTTCCATTCCTTGGGTACGCTGCGGAATCTATTGATCAATCAAGAATTTCAGAAAATAAATCCCGATGTCTTTGGGAGCTTACGATTTAGCATATGATTCTGTGGGGTGATTAATCCCGAAGACCAGGCGCTTTTACCGTTAGTGGGAAAAGACAAAGCACTCATCTTGAATCGCCTTCCCCACGGTGATGGCTCACATGTCTTTAGTCTCTTTATCCTTTTGGTGTTGTGAAAGACAGCGATCGTTGGGACTAGGAATGCAAATGGTACATACTGGATATTCAGATGCATCGTTTTGAATTACATTTTCACCTCCAGCTTGCTATAAGGAGACTCTATTATAGCTTGGAATATGGTATAAGCACTAAATCTCTATCTCCAAATCAAGTTCAATAACAGTTTTTTGGCCTACCTACCCTAAAAGAGTATTTTCAGGGTCTAAAAGTAAATCCTCACTAGAGGCAGGAAGTTATAAAAGAAAATCGTAAGAGTTCTCCTCAGATCAATTGTTGCCTATACATAATTTTCTATATATCAACATAAAAAAGGAGAGACCACGAGGTTGGATGTCGGCTTGTCTGAACATGGTTTAGACGGGGGTAATCAGTCAGTAAACGTTGACGCCCCAAAGTAAGCGCCCTGCCTGTGGACACCAACTTACCCATGTATAAGGGAGTGATTATCTACTAGAGAATTCCCGCCGCACGAAAAGGTTTCTCCTACCCAGTCTCCCAGTCTCCCAATTAGTCTCCTACCCAGTATCTTGCTATATCTCCTACCTTCTTTCCTACCATGTTAGTTATATAGGTCACTCTACGTAACATATTTTCGCTCCCAGGTGGGGCTTTCCTATCTTAGCTGCCGCCGCTTTTATGAGGGCACTCAGAGTCAGGCTCAGTGAGCTGCTCAGTCTCATCACGTGACAGACCAGTGAGGTCCAATGAGCACTCACTGATTGATCAGAGATTGATCAGAGGCATCTATCGAGTACTCAGTCCACGCTCATTCCAAACCCAAAGGAAAAACTTTGCCCCAATTTCGAACCCTAGAGAACCATATCGACCAGAGAGTCCTAGCCTATAAAGGAAGGGGATAGTGTTACGACATATCTATAGAAGGCCCGTAGAAGAGTCTAAGAACAGGCGTATAAGTGTTACGGACCCACTTAGTCCGCAACGTAACAGGGGGCTACGAACCAACCGATCCCAGGACGCCGAGCTCCAGAACAGGAAATCACGTGCAATAAAACCACGACAAAACAAAGGACAATACGGGAGCCAATTACGGCCTCCCGTTCACCATCACAATGTATACTCTACATTACCCCCAGACGGTTAACAGCACGTGACATCCCATCCCAGGATAGGATAGGAACCCCATCCTAAGATAGGACAGGATCCCAACCTAACATAGGAGGAACCAGGATATATAAGGACGGTCATTACCACACATGTATTTAGTTCTTCGCGTTCAATCATACATTGTTACTTGGAACCTACAGTTCTAGCTTCACACCTTTGTTCGTACTTAAGACAACACCCTACTAGGAGAGGTGTACTTAGTCTCTCGTCCCTTGACGCAGATCCTAAGCATAGCTTGACTAGGCGCACTACCTCGCACTGCCCAACAAAAGTCTACTCTATAGACCCGAGTCCGTATAAGGCCAACTGGCAACGGTACGGTTGCGACTGAGACTTGAGGACGAGCCTCGACGTACGTCCAGCACCACTACGAGCGACACTCACTGTGACCAGTTAGTCACGCGTAACAATAAGGCCCTAAGAACACTTCTATATACTTTAAGTCCTACCCATAGTAGAGCATACCAGAGAAAGGTTATCCCAGTATGCTCAGATAGTTAATTAGATAAGCCATATAATAGAAGTAGGATCATAGGAGAGCTCCCCTAGAGTTCTCTAGTAATTATATTAATAGTATTAGCATTAATATCTAGTCTGTGCTATAACCCGCAAATGGGTAGGTAAAGTCAACCCGCAACCCGAACCCGCAAAACCCATGGGTAGGTCGAGTCAACCCGCAACCCGCATGGGGCGGGTTGCGGGTTGGGTGCGGGTTACCCAAGCTAGCCCATCTTTGCATAAATTCTTGACACTATACCTAAATATGATGGATAAATCCGATTATTTATATAATAAACCACTTTTATGTATAGTTTTATACAGAAATTTCTATGTTTGTCCTGTTTGACGACCCATTGGGTAACCCATGAACCCGCGCGGGTTTCCCATCAGAACCCGCAACCCGCATGCGGGTTAGACAGACCGACCCAAAACCCGACCCATAGGGAGGATGGGGCGGGTTCGGGTGCGGGTTCTTGCGGGTTACGGCACAGCCTATTAATATCATAACAGGCGTACGCTATACACTATATCATGGTTATCACTCCTATCCAATTCAACTAGTATAAGCCTCGGCTTAATAGATATATAACTTATACCTTAAATTGCTTTAGGTAGTATATACTATATCTTCGCTATAAATTCTTATACTTTTCTAGGGACCTATTAGCTAACTAGATTAGGTACTCTTTCTAATACCCTTCTAGGGCGAATTAAGTAGATAGAGTGGTCCGTCTTCGTGGAGCTTAAGATACTATTCAGAGAGGACTAAGCTACTACACATAGATAGATCTAAGAATGGAGAAAACGCGTATCTCGATAATTTATATAGGCTTTTTATATAGTTATTTCGGCAGAAAAAGCAGCTTATGGCTAGAGATCTTTCTTCTATTTAAAGAAAGCAGGCTTACTAATTCTAGAGGTCTATCTCTAGTACCAGAAAGATATGGGATCTAACATAGAGAGTGAAGGCTTAAATGATCTAGATAAAGAGCTTAGAGTAGAGCTAGAGAGAGAAATGGAGGATTAGAAAGGGGCATTTCTCGAGAAATCCTTAAGAAATCGAGGATTTAACGTTCTTTTAAAGACTATTTTCTTATATGTTTCTTATGCTTCTTCTATATGCGTTCTTAACCTGGTTTTGATACCTTTTTACCCTTAGGCACACACGTTCTTTTGATACGTTTCCTACTGTTTTTGCTGTGGTTTTTGATCTCCGTTATGCACTGTTTTTATCGACCAGGGGACGGTCGATTTCTTAAGGGGGGTGGTATGTAGTGGGGAACCGCTGCAGGTTTATATTACAAGACATAACGGGAAGATGGTTATTCAAAGCTGTATTGTGACCTCCGGTTTCAGTACACAGCTCCGGCAGGACTTGGATAGTCTATCTAGTGTCTGGTAGATATTATGGAATAACACGCTTCTACACCTCTCTCGTATGACCTCCATGGGTCTACACCCTCGATCTCTCGTACAACCTGCGTATGCTGGTGTTGTTGTCTTGCGCTGCTGAATCGACCCGCATACCTAGAGTATGCTGCCAACGAGCGTTCCCCTCTTCAATAGATAGGCTGCCTGACCAGCGATAAAAGTGCTAGCCCGTAGATATTTCTATGCTTAATAGAAACAGACACTAATACCCTATAAAATGCTAGTGGGTTTATCTTAGCTTCTAGGGCCTAGGGAACCTTTACTTTCCTCCCTATAATTAATAGAGACTTCATTCAAGAAATTCTATTAAAGCAACTTCTAGAGAAGAAAGTGAGCGGTAAACGCGTTCTATCTGGCGTAAGTAACCCGAATCTCATGTCTTAGAGAGAGAATCTCCAGTATTTATGATAAACTTACTGACTTCCCGTAGAATAACGCTAATGACGGCATCCTCCTGAGTTCGCCATATGTGGAGACCACCGCAGATTTCATGACCCACGTGAAGGGAACATTTCCACGATTCATCGCCTTGGACTTCAGTCGCTTATTGGAAATCTACGGGGTTGCCCCGTCCTCTCTCGGCCGCCTCGGTTCTCTCTATGACACTCTAGGCGACCGAGGGCATACTGCGGTGAATAAGTCAGAGTTTGCAACCGGCTACCAACAGACGGTGTTCAACACCTTTGCCAAGACGTGTGCCGGAGAGGCGTCAAGGGGAGTGTGCCGGCCCCACCAATCACAGACTTTGACGTCCGCCACGTGTGAATTAGCCGCCTATTGACTAATTGAGCCACAGGGTCCCGTTGTGTATATACTAGCACGTTCCTGTTCGATTACTCGAATCAAGATACTCAAGAATTGGAGCTTCGGAAGCCCGGAAGCCATGCATGAAAGGATTTGAAGATATAAAAACCGTACCTCCTCGACCTCATGGATTTTTTGATTCAAGCCTTCCCATCTCAGAATAGTCCAGAATACAAATTCTCATTTTCACGATGAAGTTTGCTGCGGTCCCTCTCCTCGTCGCCTTGTCGACGAGGGCATCAACGCGGCTCCTGCCCCTGCTCCAGTGAGCGATGAGCGCTTCCCATACAAGGGACCGGCTGTACCCGTCGGTGACTGGGTCGATAACACCGTCAATGGCAATGGAAATGGATTCATTCGTCTGCAGGAGGCGCCTGCCGTCACTCCAGCCAAGAGCAATCCCACCAATAACATCAATGTCATTTCCCTGGCGTATATCCCAGATGGCATGCTTGTTCACTACCAGACCCCCTTCGGCTTAGGCGCCGCCCCGGCTGTGAAATGGGGCAAGAGAAAGAACAATCTCACTAAATTTACAACGGGTTATTCTCATACGTATGTATTGATAGCGACCAACGTGTTGACCGTAGGAGATACAAGAGAATAGTGCTAACCGTCAGTCTAGCTACGACCGTACCCCTGCCTGTTCTGAGGTTACCTCGATTACCTCGTGCAACCAATTCTTCCACGAAATCAGCCTTCCTAACTTGGAGTCTAGTACTACCTATTACTATCAGATCATGGCTGCAAATGGCACTACTGAGTCTGACGTAATGAGTTTTACTACTGCTCAGAAGGCTGGTGATAAGCGCTCTTTCTCTGTGGCTGTGGTCAATGATATGGGATATATGAATGCTAAGGGCACCCATCAGCAGCTGATCAACGCAGCTGAAGATGGCGCTGCTTTTGCCTGGCACGGTGGTGATATCAGTTATGCCGACGATTGGTTTACTGGTATCGTTCCTTGTACGTCGGAATTCGCTGTGTGCTATAATGGCACTAGCAGCACGTACCCCGAGGGAGATATTGATACCGAATACCGAACTCCCCTTCCTGCCGGCGAAATCCCCGATGCGGGAAGCCCTAATGGTGGTGATGGTGGTGTCATCTACGAGTCTAACTGGGATACCTGGCAGCAATGGATGAATAATATTACCACCAAGATGCCATATATGGTTCTTCCCGGGAACCATGAAGCCGCCTGTACCGAGTTCGATGTTCCCGACAGCTACGCGTTGACTGCCTATCTTAATGATGATATTAAAAATGGAACCTCAAAGACCAGCAACTTGACCTACTACAGCTGCCCCCCGTCGCAGAGGTAAGTTCGCAACAGGGCAAAGATTGATATCAAATGAAGGTCTAATAGAACTTTATAGAAATTTCACAGCCTACCAGCACCGCTTCCGCATGCCTGGGGAGGAAACTGGTGGTGCCGGAAATTTCTGGTACTCGTTTGACTATGGTCTAGCTCACTTCGTCTCTTTGGACGGTGAGACGGATTATGCTTATAGCCCTTTATCCAGCTTCGCTGTTGATACTAAAGGCAACACTTCTACCCTGCCTACTGAATTTGAGACCCAAGCCACTGACAGTGGTCCCTTCGGCGCTGTGAACGGTAATGTTTTTGATAACAAGGCATACGCCCAGTGGTCATGGTTGAAGAATGATCTTGCAAAGGTCGATCGCAAAAAGACCCCCTGGGTGTTTGTCATGAGCCATCGTCCGATGTACAGCTCGTATACCGCTTCTTTCAAAACTCATATCCGCAACGCCTTTGAGGAAATCATGATCCAATACGGTGTTGATGCCTATTTTGGTGGGTAAGTTTTATCTCCGCCAGCCCTCCTCTCCTCTCTTGCTCAACTCTATTGTCTCTAAAAATATTTCAACTAATATCAACATCGCGGTACGCAGACACATTCACTGGTATGAGCGCATGTGGCCCATAGGCAACAATACTATTGACTCGTCTTCCGTCATTAATAAGAATGCCTACTACACTAACCCTGGTGTGTCCATGACCCATATCGTCAACGGGATGGCAGGCCAGGGTGAGTCTCACACTACCATCGCCACTTCTGAAATCCTCAACTCTACTGCTGTCCTCGACCAGACCCACTTTGGCTTCGGTAAGCTGACTGTTGTCAGCAAAAATGAGGCTAAATGGGAGTTCATAAAGGGTGATGACGGTTCTGTTGGTGATTCTCTGACTTTGCACAAACGCCCAGGCAAGGCATAGGTTGTGTGTGGCCACGGGCGATAACACATTGGACCTGTCTATGTGTACTTAGTCAGACCTTCCATTCTCAGAGCTTGAAGAATTGGCTCAACCAGCTACTATAGCCCTTATAGTACAACCAACTAGACAGTCTCCACCACCACAACCGAGCTTAGAACCACGTACTAGAGCTCTACCAACATGCTCAGATTGTCATATTCAAGGATATAGAAGAACAGCCTGTCCAAACATGGATAAATAGGTTATATTGTCAATAATATGGTGTTTTGGTTGATTCAAATGGATTCGATTTATTATTATTTGGTAGGGACGCGGCTCGCTTGGGAATTACGTTAACTAGTGTAGTGGGAAACCATGTCCCCCATACATCTTACAGGACCATACAGGTCACGTTCCGTTCCCGGGCGGTATCAGAGAATACTACTTATACTAGTTAATGCCAGATACAATAATACACACTCCTATACCTCTCTCATCGGGCCCCTCCTGGTGGGTTCTCATCCGGGACGTACGCTATTGGGTTTTGCTGGGGTGTTGGTTTGCATTGCTAGATCGACTCGTGTATCTAGAGTGCACTGCCATCGAGCGTTCCCCTCTTTAGTAGTTACTTGAAAAAAGCGGCAATCTAACGGCTTTAGCTTGCTCCTGCGCACAGTGAGATTTACTCTTTGCGTAACTTTATGTAATATATTTTTTCAAATAATTTTTGACAATATTTAAACTAGGGAATTTTCTTTACTTCGTCAAGAAGGACTAAAATAATTAACCCATCATGCGAATTACGTCGGCTTGGCGTGGGGATGATCTTGGGCCAAAGAGAGAACCTGTGGATCTTACGGTTGATGGTGAACCTTGACCATCCTCTAATTGATGAAATCCCACAGAGAAATAGTCAATAGGAATTAACCCACCACTTGATAAGCGTTTGCTTCTCCGGCGTCTTTGGGCCCATACTTGATCGCATGGATTAGGCTTTTGTTTATCTTGCTGCCTGGCTCTAACTTTCTTTAGTTTTATAGGTGCAATTATGTGAATTATCACGGCAGTACTGCGCAGAGGCTTTATCTTTCTGAACAAGAGTATTAGGTCGATGGAGTGCACTCCGTACGGAGTACAAGCATGCGCAAAGAGTAAACGCTTCAGCACTAAGATCGTAGTATTATACCGATCCCAATCGATCTCACCTTAGCTTTACTACACCGCCATTCAGTATTTTTGCCTTGTGTTTGACCACGAAGGGTGATTGGCCGAATACCATTCGTAAGCTCCCTCTCCGCATGTACGGAGTAGCATCGGCTCAAGATCAGCATTCCAAGTATTAATTTAAGCCTCGGAAGATCAACGCTTAGCAGCAGTCTCATGAAGCCACTCGAAGATTTACCCCTTTATCTCAGAAACGATTTTCCGCGGTAACACGGATTGTATAGCCCGCCTGCAGCATGACTTGGGAGCAATTAAGTACATGGTAGAACGTAGAACCACAATTTGGGTAGTGTGATTGGTGGGCCCTGAGTGTTATTAAAACTTATGCGTAGTCACCGTATATAGCCACCTTTCCGAGTAACGCTGCGCAATTTTCTTAAATGGGAAGTTGAGAGCCGAGGTTCGCTTTGGCAGCCCAAAATCCTGATCGATCGAGCGAGTCGAACACCAACACATGCGTCAGCTACCCTTAAACACGTAATAACTCGCATGTTAACCAATCGAGCCATGGGTCAGATGCCTACGCTGGGAATTCAAAGAGCTCTGATATCTCTTTGCAAAGTGTATCTGCACCCTAGAAGGACCGTTTGAGAACCAGCGCAGGCCACCCAATTCAATACTAAATTTACGATTATACTACTTGTTTCGTAAAGTTGTAAAACGATATACTGTGATTATCGCCAATCCAGAATACACAGAAAATGTATTCGCAAACCAATAGGGTCAATCAGAGTTTAATAAGAGAGGAATGAATCAATTGATCAGTTTAACTACATTTATCTGCTTCACCTATTAGTTGAGCGATAGTCTATCTGTATGGGGCTTTTTAGCATCCGGCCTTCGGTCGATCCAGAGTCTTTGAAATGAAGTAGGAAACTTGCGCAAGCTTCCAATCTTGCAAACTCGTGATACCTTCGTACTCTAGCACTTCTGTAAAACACCGGGCTAATCAGACTAATGAAACAGTATACCATCAATCAACATTTAATGGAATGCCTTCAAACTTCATTTGGATGCCATCGTCAGCATAACTTGGGCCACGTGTTCCGGTTGACTCAAGAATGGTGAGTGACCAGAATTACATCTTTCATGTTTCACATTCTTCCCCGCGAGCTCAACCAGCTTCGCTTGTACGATGACCGGGTGGAACTTTTGACATTTCGTAATTTTCCGAATTTGGCATTCGGGGAGTGACCATATCAATTTAGGGAGTGACTGTATAAATTCCTAAAATCAACTATATATCCTATTTAGAGTGACACACCTTATCTCTAGCACGCTAGGTAGTCAGTTATCTTAGGGGTTGGTAAACAGCCCGAGCTCCCGGGAACCCGGGTGACTATTAGCGATTAGTAGTAGGCCCTAAAAACTTATTTACGCACGTCTAATGACTATTCTAGGTCTGGCTGGCTATGTGGAATATGCGGCCGGCTCCCAGGAGCAAATTTTTGGAGCTTCATAAGGAGATGACGATTGCCCATAGAAGCATAACTTATAAGCTTATTACCAAGAGGAGCGACTTATTATCACATTCCATAGAATATTTCTCCAGTAATCACTACCCGTACTATAGCAAACTATAAATCCGAGGGCAGACTCATCTACATTTTCAGGCACCAGTAGTCCCAAAGGAGATAGTGGGACCACTAGACGAAGTATTCCTAGGAGCATATAGCATATAAGGCATTGCTGATTGGGTGATCAGATAGCAGACTCCATCGTGGCGCAATCAAGTGCAGCCAGATCACCAGGATGGATGGCTACATTACTGATGCCAGGCTTTTTTTGATGGGACGATGGGGGCAAAATCTAAAGAGGAGGGCTGCGTACCCAAGCAATAGAGGGGTTGATTTGAGAATTGAAATCAGGAAATGAAGTTTTCAGGCGTTTTGACCTACTTCCCTAGGATACATAGCTTTTATATTCAGAATCCAAGAAGCTGAGGATCAGGGCCATCTTTTCCACTTTCTGAACCTTGATTATTCTTCTGTATTGGTGTCAATTCGCTGTTAAATGCCTTTTTTCGATGTCGCAGAGTTGACATCGGGGCCAAGTTGTTGTATACGGGTGACTGTACACAAATGTGATATTTCCAAATGCAACTTGAGCCATCGATTTTCTCAATTTTGGAAGTTCTAGGTTCGATCCTTGCAAGGTGAACTGTTTGATATCTACATCAGTTTATTGGTATACATGTATTTGCAACCATACTTCAAGTGTAAAACTTGTAGGACTTATCAATTCCGCTATGCAAGAATACCAACATTGAAATTTCTCAATGCCCTTCTGGCTCATATACTACTTGGACTTTCACTAGTCTCTGATGTGCTAAACAGTCCCCCCTTGAAGTCTCTCGGAATATAGATTATCAAACAGCTGCCGTACTTACAACATGGGTGAATCTCGGCCCTAGCTTAGACCCCGAGGATCGCCAATGGAAAGTCCATGAATGGTTTCTTCGCAACCCGGTGAATAATTTCAAAAGTAGCGAACTAATTTCAATTACTTTAAGCCCCTTCAAGTAAATTTCATCTCTATCCTTGGGAAAACTGCGGACCAAGAAAATTTACTAAGGGCTGGAAGATCAGCGTTACAAAAGCGCCATGCTGGTCTACCCATCAAGGGTAGATAGCGTTTGGCACTACTTGCATTTACCTAAGCTAAGCTAGATTATCAAAAAAAGCTCTTATGAAGTTGTCCACACACATTAATCTTAGTTTCCTGACCATGGAATGCTGTGAGATCTTCATGTGCAAATGAGAGTTGATGTCCGCTATAATGCTTGATACCCTAATTCATATAGCCCAAAGAACCAACCTGCTACGTCTACGAGTTTAGGTTAAAACCTCGAATGTAGACTCAAGTTAATCTTGCTTAAATATTGTAATTTATTTTTAAACCCCTTCACACATTGGCTGGGAGTTCCAGGTGTATACAATCTGCCAGTAACCAGTTGACCTTGACAATTGCAGGTAGAAAGCGTATGCCAGAATCACTGCATAGTCTGCTGTGGGTTACCAGGTAGCAAATTATTATAATGAATATTCACAATATATCATATGGCAGCCTTTAACTTTATTAATCTTGTCAAGGTTGTCATGGTGGAACCTTGGCAGCCAAGCCAATTGCGGGGAAGGTGCGGAGGACAACCGCGAACCTCTTTCATTCCCACCATTCCAGCCTTCCGACATGGCGATCCCTCAGCGGACGCTCAACTGGCTGTATTCAGCTCTAACCAAGGTGAGTTAATCCTCGGTGATTAATTATGATTATCTAACCCCTTAACAGGATCACTATGACCCCAAACAGACCTACCAAGATCCCAACCGCGCCTACCAAGATGTCGTCAATGCGCTCGCTCAGTACCCCTCGCTCTCCCCTCGCACCGATGTCTATAGTGAGTGCTGTTTAATACCACAACCTTGGAATTAAGATTGCGTCTAACTCGGAAGCTCCTCTCAGCATACGAGAATGGCTTCTCTGCCCTTTTGCTCAACCTTATCGGCACACTGCCTGCTGTCTTCCGAGGCACAACATACCGGTTCCCTGTCGCGATATGGATACCGAATACCTACCCTCGCGAACCCCCTATGGTATATGTGACGCCGCCTCAGGATATGACGGTCCGGGCTGGTCAACATGTCACGTTGGAGGGACGAGTGTATCACCACTACCTCGCGCATTGGGCTGATGCCTGGGATGTAAGTGTTGCCCCCTATTGGACCCTGAACGTTTGTTGATGTGTCGCATAAAATAGAAATCGACAATTGCCGACTTTCTATTCATTCTCCGTGACGTTTTCGCCAAGGAGCCCCCAGTTCGCTATCGCCAACAGATGCCACCTCAGCAGCAACCGCTGCAGACGCAAACTCCCCCGCCAGTACCACCTCTCCCTCCTGGGATGGAACCGTCATCAGCTGCGGTCCAAATACAGCCTCGTCCAACAAGCCAAGCTCAAACCCCTCCACAGCTCCCTCCGAAGCCCGGGTCGGCTCCCGCGCATCAGCCGTCGCCAGCCCAAGCAGACCGGTACCGATCACCCCCACCGCTGCCACCGCTGCCTCCGAAGGGTTACGACCCTAGGCGAGCTTCTTCGATTCCCATGGGTATAACAGGCTCTGGAAACCCGGTACCTCAACAGTATGCGGCATCGCAATATTCAGCTTCGCCATCTACGGGGCCCCAGAGTCCAACATACAACAGAAGCATCAGTACCAATGGACATCAACAATCCCCCTATGCTCGCCAGGCTGGGCCACATGGCTCCCAGGTCCCACTCCAACGGCACCCTTATAATCAGCCGCCGCCACAGGCGCCGTCTCAACACCCAGGTTATCAGCATCCACCCTCACAAGCACCACCTGGGCCCCCATACCCACAAAACTCTCCTTATCCATCAAACTACCCACACCCGCCTCCGGCAGCACCTGCTCCAAAGGCTGAAGCGCCCGACCTTCTCACGTCCCCCTTCGAGATAGGGCTCCCTTCATTTGCACCCGGGCCAGCCCCTCCGATTCCGCCAAACCCAGAAAAGGATGCCCTTCTCAGCGCTGTCTCCAGGACACTAGCCGAGACCCTGGGGTCTCAAGCTGCGCAGTCTGATGCGGCAATCCATTCCCTTGTCTCGCAATCCCACTCTCTCCACGCAGCAATGACAACCCTGCAAGCCGAGGTCTCAGCCCTCAACGCTCTACAGTCAACCCTCCAATCCAACACCGCAATCCTCCAACAATCCATCCACCATGCAGACGCCACTATTGCAGGTGCCCAGGCCCGCTCAGCATCTGTCCCCTCGTCCTCTACTCCGTCAGCATCTACTGCTCCTGGACCCTCAGATCCTCCATCTGGCCTACCGCCTATCGACGAGGTTTTGGTCGCTCCCACCGTCGTCGGGAAACAACTCTACGACCTCGTCGCAGAAGAACAGGGTCTACAGCATGCGCTTTATGCGCTGCAAGCTGCTCTTGTACGTGGTGTCATCGGGGTTGATTCTTGGTCTCGTCAAACACGCGGTCTTGCCCGTGAGGCATTCTTGAAGCGTGCCCTAATCAGTAAGATTGGCCGTGGAATGGGATTAGAGTCTTCTTTGCCATAATGGGCATCTTTCTTCTCCTTGCATAGGTTTGGAGAGCTTTTGTAGATACCCTTTTGGAATTTGTTAGCAGTACACACCGATGTAAATTTAGACCAGGGAATCTATATCGCTTATATTGCCTTGAAGCTACAAAGTCTTATAATTTAGAATACTCACTTACAAACAAGCCAAAAAAGCAATTATTGTGGCAAGGATCGAACCTGCGATCTCCAATCAGTTATAAATGCTTATGTCCTCGTGGTAGATCAGGAGTGGCTGTCCAACAGCTAAAGCAGAGCTTCACCTCAACTATCTCACATTTCCACCTAACTTAACTTGAAGCCTTAGCCACAATCAACTGAGAAAAGGATATTCTTCATCGGGTGTTCATGTAAGAAGATAGTTAGTGATTGATTAACGAGAAAAAAATAGTGTCGAGGGCTTTCTTGAAGGGGGTTTTCAAAGATAAGAGAAATCCAGTCCGGCAACCTATGATCTAAGGAGCAAATGAATGCGTCCTCTGGCATGACGCCCTAAATTACGGGCAAGGTTGCTTGCCACTATAAGCGTGAGAGGCGAGACCAGTCAGCCACCGGAGGATTTATGAATATTATCTTTCAAATTGTAAAATAAAAGGGAGAAATGGTAAGAAATGGTAACTTGACCTACACCGTCCACCATCCACTGTTCACCTCCACCATCTATCTATTTATCTTATCTGACCCAGTTGCATGAACCTTCATTAACGGATCACTTCTGCATGTTGTTTTTTGGTTTATCAGCACAACCAGAATCCTCGAGTCCTTGACTCAATAAAAATGATACCCTAATCCACTTACTGCCGAGGTGCGTTATAAAGCGTATTTCGTAAATACTACTGTACCGTCTTAGTGAATCATTCCACTTCGATTATGAGATAATACCTGCTTTCAAAGATAGAATGTACCGACAAATAAAGACCAGGCTTACACAAAGCAAAACAAAGCCCTGGACAAGATTGAAGAGCAGTTACTTTTCCCAAATCCCGACTTGAGGACACCTCCTCCTACCTAAATAGTTCAGTACCTAGCCTGGTCCTGCTCATGCGCCCCAGTTTTATCATCAAGTGACCGAAACAGCCAGGAATTATCAATCTTGCGATTAACATGCAAGATTTCCATAGGATCCATATTCCTCGTATTAACACCGAACTCAGCTACACCACCGTCTGGCTTCTTTTCTTCAAATGGCCACCAATAGCATCTACGGTCAAGCAAAGCATTTCAGTTCAGCTCAGTTCAGCCCACCCATTAAGACCATATCAGATCCATAAACAATGACCGGCTGATTGAGACTTACACGCATCCGCAATTCTCACAGGAATTGAATGAGCTTGTTCTATCTCCCCAAACGTACTGAGAGAGCTTGGCGCCTTCTTTGATGTCGATTTTGATTTCATTCACTTTGTAGTACGCCCAAGCGGCTGCGTAGCGCCGACAGATCGTACATTGGCATTCGTTGATTTCCGTGGGTTGATGAGGCACGGTTACAGTGATGGCGCCACAGTGGCAGGTGGATTTGAGGGGTTTGTCTGCCATCTTAATCGAAGGTCAGACCAAAGCAGAATGGAAAAGAAGAATTAAGAGAGAAGAGTTGAGTTAGCCACAGGGACTGGGGTTATAAGTGTCGTCACTGGAGATGGGGGGTAAGTCATCCGGTCTGCAAGGGGTGGCGATACTTGACCGGTTCGCTAGAAGCAACAGCCGCAAGGGAGTAAGAGTTCGCTAGGAATAGATGAGGTCAGCTCTATATAGATTGGCAAGTCCCTTTGAACAGTTTTGAATCACCTGAACTCCAGATTGGTCACGTTCATGATTGGCCACCAATTCACATATACCTAGCCCTATTATAGAATAATTATTTGTATATATTTCCACAGGGCCACAGGTGAATAACTGAATATATTATATAGCTGAGAGTAACTCTCGGGGTCCACATGCGGCTGTAAATACATATGTATACCAAACGACGGGATATATAAAACAAGAGTACCTACGTAGGTAACACATACATATGCACATATCCTGAGATGTGGAAATACAATTCAAATGTTTGCTTTCTACATCCACCGACGTCAGGTTACCGTACCTTGTAAAATATACACTATATACATACAGCCCTGCAGAGCTTGAAGCCTGGCCTGAAGGTATTAATTTGTAAGCCGAAACACGTCAAAGGTAACTAGGTGGCCGAGAAGAAAATGTGTAGTGAGATTACAAAATATATGAACAGTAAGTTGACTTCGATTGACTGTTTGGCTTCCGTGTGAATTCTCGCTGTACAACTCAACACCCGGATAATGAACCAACGCCCATAATGGAAATGTACCAAGGGATCCATAGGTACAAAGAAGTATATAAAACCAAATACAAGGAGAATAACATGAAATGATCCCAGGAAATAAAACCTAGATCAAGCCCAAACTCAATAAAATACACGCTCAGCTCATTTCACTTCATTCACATCGGAGAATGGACTCTCCACGCGCGGAGGCGGCGTCCGGTCTGTGTGTCTGGAGCTGCGCTTCTGAGCAATCGAGGCTGTTGCACTCGAGCTGTCCTGGTCGTGGAAAGGACTGGTCTGGGAGGTCTGCATGGGAGACTCGTCGAACTCAACAATGGAGATGGAGGGAATTCCCTTGGAGGCTGTCGAGTGGGAGCTGGAGGGCAGCGTATAGTCGTCTTCATCGGAGGAGTTCCCGTCAAAGGTGGAGGTCTGGTGGCCGAATTGTTGGCTATCAGTTGTGGAGCCAGAGGTCATTGGCTTCTCTGAAATCGTGACCTCCTTGGTGCCCACATTGGCTTCGTTCTTTTTCTTCAAAGAGGGACCACGGACCATGACCGGCTTGGCCATCACGGTGCGGGCTACAATCGAGGAAGAGGAGTTAGAGGCGACAGGGGAGGGGGCTGGGATGGCTCCAGCTTTGGCGAGTTGGGCGGACGTGATGACGGGCACAGCGGGGGCGTTTGCTGGGGTGATCATCACTGGTGTACTTCGACCATCGGGGGTTAAGAAGCCGGACTCGGAACCGTTGTGGACACTGACGATGTTGGCACGAGTTCGAGCGATCTGTTGAGCGGGAACGGCGCTGACAATGGCGTCATTGCGATAAATAGTGGTTGCCACACTGCTGCGTAGGGTGTTCGCCATACTCTGGTGGCCTGTCATGGTGGTCCAGCTGGAGTCGCGCAAGTCACCGGGCATGAAGAAGTGCTGATCAGGGTGAGCACCAGGCAGAGGGGGGACCGGGGGAATCAAGGTGGCCGGGGTCTCTGGGGGCGACCGGTTGGTGACACCAGGAATGTAGGCGATCTGGATGACATTCGAGGCACGGGTGAGGACGGTAGAGGCGATGGACTGGGTGGATTGGCGCTCAGAGCGGGCAGCAGCAAATTGACTGCCCTTCTCTTGTTGTTCGGCGCGCTCCTGGCGCTTCTTCCGAATAATGAACCAATAGACCAGGAAGAGAATCAGGCCGAGTCCAACAACACCACCAACTACACCACCAGCGATTGCGCCCGTATCAGAGCCACCGGATGGTGCAGGTGACGAGCTAGCAGCACCTGATGAAACACACTTGGTTGTGGCACAAGATTCGCAGGACTGGGTGGACATGGTACATGTGTAGCCGGTCTCGCATGTCGGGCAGGTGGGCGAGGAGTCAGAGCATGATACGCAGCGCTTGAAGAGAGAATAGGAGGGATGGAAGCCCGTGATGAGGTTGGAGTCGATGGGATGGAAAGACATGATGGGCGGATGGAATCGGGAGCGAAAAGGGGGGAAGTGGTATCAACAGTCGACCGGTCAACGGTAGGTGCAAAAGAAAGTGTATAGGATGGAAATTCAACAAGAAAGGAGTGTGAGAAGCTCAAGCGGCGTCAAGTCGTGAGCGTCAAGGCTAAATCATGAAAGAAAAGGATTTAACAAAGGCAATCGGGTGGAAGTAATCCAAAACGAGTGTGGGGGAGAGTCGATCCGATCAAGGTCTGAGGCCGGACATGATCCGGGATAAGTAGATTGTGAGGCGAACCCGTAGAGATCGGATCGGGGTATATAGTGAGATGAAGGAGAAAGAGTAGAGAGTAGAATCTCCTGGGAGAGTTCAGTCAGAGTTCAGTCACGGGAGGGCCTGAGCGGAGGCTTAGGTTCCACTCTTACACGCACGATGAGCGGGGATTTAATTTATGATCGGGAGGAATTGGAATTTATTAAGTTTTCTAGATTTGACGGAAATGTACAGATATATAGCATAGATATAGAATATATACCTCAAATATTAAAATTATTTTCAACCTCCCCCTTTTTTGCGGTACCTTGCCTTATGTATATGTACCTGGAAGTAACAGTAGAACTTGCGATGTTTACCAAGTAATTTCGGTCCGACAATTATCCGAAGTCTAGACCACAGGAACAAAATGCAAGAGAAATTAGAATGAACAATAACTCACTATGAAGAAAAGAGAGCAGAACAAGTCAGACTTCAGACTAAATTATGAAGTATTAAGGACTAAAAATAGGGGATCTGTAAGGCTGAAGGAAAAGCTGTCTCATCTACACAGCCCTGCAGGGAAACTACGATACTCCATAAAACAAAGTCGCCAAGATTTACTCCGTGTGGGTGCAGAGAGGTGAGACACGGGAGGCTTAGGAGTAAGATGAAGGACTATGAGGTCACCTGACCATCGGACACAAATATCTATACATCGGCACTGTTCTCTCTTTCAAACACGCCGACATTCAACTTGATTGGAAGACTTCTTTTCCGAGCCGTGGAACACATACCATGAATTATGGTACCTGGTTCAACGTCCTTTGGCGACGCGAAGAATGTTGGAATGTGGTCCGTCCGTTTTGCTTGTTTCACTAGTGGAGTCCTGATTGGAGTCGAGACTCAAAGTGGAGTCTTTCCTGGAGTAACAGAATCAGTACTCCATAGAATAAAGTAGAATAAAGTAAAGAAAAAGAAAAAGAAAAAGAACTAAGAAATTAGCTTCTGCCAACGCATAGGGTACCCAAGGGTAAAATACATGTATAATACAAATACAATCGGGACTCCATAAACATGCCAAGCCTTTTGTACTTAGACCCTTTGACCCTTGGACCCTTCAAACCTGACAGGTCATCATGTTACCCACTGTTACAGGTACAAGGGATGAGATATGCATTGGCTAAATAATCCAATCAATCAGATTGGAGAATAATGATCATGTTACAGCTCATATGGCAATATACAGCAAATCAGGATTTATGCTGCTGGACTGTTTTGATTACTGAGTAAGAGATGTCTATTTTTGCTCTGAAAGTCAATAATACGATCACGCCCTGGAGACCTTACGCTTACTTGCCTTTTTACCCTTCTCACTGCCCCTCGTTTTCTTTGCTCTCTCTGTTACCCCTTCCATCGCCACATTCCAGAGTTGTGCTGGGACTCGAACCACGCTTTCCCTTTGTTATTCACCGTGTCCCTTCCAAGACTCCAGGTACCGCCATCTGCAAGGCCCTGGTGGCTTCATCTGATCGTGCTTTTCGCGTTTCCTGACGCCCTTGTTTTCTGATACCCCTCGTTTCTGCTTCCTTTGTCTCCTTGTAATCATTTTCGGATTTGCGCATCTATCATGGCCTACCAAGGGTCTGGCGCGCACGCGCATTCGCCTGGCTACGAAGAGACTCGTTTGCAGGATGTACCTCCTTCACAGGTATGCTTTCATCCAGGACAATATCAAAGTACCTTTTTATTGCAACAAACGAGCTAACCTGGAACAGTACCGTGAAGACGAGGATGCTTCGAGGGGACTACTCTCACACCAGCAGGGTCCCTTTGCGACACCCTTTGATGACCCTCACTCGCGCGGGCAATCTCCCACCCGTGGGCACTCGCCCATGCGCCCCGCCTCGGGCTACAGCTTGACGGAAACCTACGCCACAGATGCTGCGCCAACTTACCACGACCCCTACAGCACGGGCACTGTTTACTCGGGCCAGTCAGAGAACCCCGCAGCCGCCTTTGGGGTCCCTGCTCGAGTCGAATCACCCTATGCTCGCAGTGAGACTTCATCAACCGAGGCCTGGCGCCAACGTCAAGCTCCCGGTGGTAATGCTGGTGGAAATTTGCGCCGTTATGCGACACGTAAGGTGAAGCTCGTTCAGGGTTCCGTCCTGAGTGTCGATTATCCGGTCCCCAGTGCCATCCAGAATGCTATTCAGGCCAAATACCGCAACGATCTTGAAGGTGGCAGTGAGGAGTTCACTCACATGCGATGTACGTGATGGAAGAAAGTTGGAGAACAAAATAGGAAACTAACGGACTCTGATAGACACTGCCGCGACATGCGATCCGAACGAATTCACTCTTCACAATGGTTACAACCTGCGTCCGGCCATGTATAATCGTCATACTGAGCTGTTAATCGCTATTACCTACTACAACGAGGATAAGACTTTGACTGCACGTACCCTGCACGGTGTGATGCAGAATATCCGCGACATCGTCAACTTGAAGAAGTCCGAGTTCTGGAACAAAGGTGGGCCTGCTTGGCAAAAGATTGTCGTGGCCCTCGTATTTGATGGAATCGATCCTTGTGATAAGGATGTCTTGGATGTCCTTGCGACTGTCGGTATTTATCAAGATGGTGTGATGAAGCGTGATGTCGATGGGAAGGAGACCATAGCACATATTGTAGGTGATGAGAAATCGTGTGGAAGAGGAAGCCGCACCCGCTAACATGATTCAAGTTCGAATATACTACCCAGCTATCCGTGACACCGAGTCAGCAGCTCATTCGCCCCACAGATGATGGCCCTACAACACTACCTCCGGTGCAGATGATGTTCTGTCTGAAACAAAAGAACAGCAAGAAGATCAACTCTCACCGTTGGCTCTTTAACGCGTTTGGTCGAATCTTGAACCCTGAGATCTGTATCTTGCTCGATGCAGGAACTAAGCCCGGCCCTAAATCGTTGTTATCACTCTGGGAAGCCTTCTACAACGACAAAGACCTTGGAGGTGCATGTGGTGAAATCCACGCCATGTTGGGCAAAGGTTGGCGCAACTTGGTCAATCCACTAGTGGCCGCTCAGAACTTCGAATACAAAATCAGTAACATTCTGGATAAGCCTCTCGAAAGTTCATTTGGCTACGTCAGTGTGTTGCCTGGTGCCTTCTCGGCCTATCGATTCCGTGCGATCATGGGTCGCCCTCTAGAGCAATATTTCCACGGTGACCACACCTTGTCCAAGCAGCTGGGCAAGAAGGGTATTGAGGGAATGAACATTTTCAAGAAGAACATGTTCTTGGCTGAGGATCGTATCCTGTGTTTCGAGCTGGTCGCCAAGGCTGGCTCGAAATGGCACCTGTCTTACGTCAAAGCTTCCAAGGCCGAGACAGACGTGCCCGAAGGTGCGGCCGAGTTTATCTCGCAGCGTCGTCGTTGGTTGAACGGTTCATTTGCAGCTGGTATCTACTCGCTGATGCACTTTGGCCGTATGTACAAGAGTGGCCACAACTTGATTCGCATGTTTTTCCTGCATATTCAGATGCTCTACAACATCTTTAACACCATCCTCACCTGGTTCTCGCTGGCTTCATACTGGCTGACCACAACTGTCATCATCGATCTGGTCGGTACTCCCAGTGTAAGCAACAAAGAGACCGCATTCCCATTCGGCAAAGAAGCTACACCTATCGTCAATACCATCGTCAAGTACATGTACTTGGGTTTCCTGCTCTTGCAGTTCATCCTTGCGCTCGGCAATCGCCCCAAGGGTTCCAAGTTCTCATACTTGGCGTCTTTTGTCGCGTTTGGTATCATTCAGCTCTACATTGTCATCGATTCACTATACTTGGTCATTCGTGCCTTCGGTGGAGGTGCACCAATGGATTTTGTGACCAACGAGGGAGTGGGTGCCTTCCTGAAATCTTTCTTTGGTTCATCCGGTGCTGGTATTATCATCATCGCTCTGGCTGCTACTTTCGGTCTCTACTTTGTGGCATCATTCATGTACGCTGACCCGTGGCACATGTTCACCTCTTTCCCCCAATACCTCGTGCTTCAGTCGTCCTACATCAACATTCTCAATGTGTATGCCTTCAGCAATTGGCACGATGTGTCCTGGGGCACCAAGGGATCTGACAAGGCTGATGCCTTACCTTCCGCCAAGACGACCAAGGACGAAGGCAGTAAAGATGCAGTCATTGAGGAAATTGACAAGCCTCAGGCCGATATCGACAGTCAGTTCGAGGCTACCGTGAAACGTGCCCTGACTCCCTATGTTGCCCCTCGTGAAGACGATGAGAAATCCCTCGAAGACTCCTACAAGAGTTTCCGTACCCGGCTTGTGACCTTCTGGATCTTCAGTAATGCTTTCCTCGCCGTTTGTATCACCAGTGAAGCGGTAGACAAGTTTGGATTTACGGTACGTTCCACAGCTCTATACATCTCTAAACGCGTATACTAACTCTTCCCAGAACACTGCCACCACCCGAACATCCCGCTTCTTCCAAGCTTTGCTGTGGTCTAACGCAGTTATGGCTCTCTTCCGATTCACCGGAGCTTGTTGGTTCTTGGGCCGCACCGGCATCAAGTGCTGTTTCGCTCGTCGTTAGACGGTGACCAAATAATGGACCCACGGAGACACGACCTTTTCGCCACATGTTCCTTTTTGACTTTCTTTCTCTTCCTGTTTTATTGCGATATGTATTCTACCTAAAGATGCCCGTTTTACTTTGTGGTTTGATGCCAGTATGTACGGTGACGGAGGTAACAATAGCGTCATACCGTGATGTTTTTGTCGGATAGCGGATAGCGGATGGCGATGCAAGGATGCATTAGGGGCGCAATGAATTTCATATCTGAATTAGTACTCAGATTTCACTGGAACATTCATGTTTCCCCTTCACTTAGCAATGTGTAGAGGTTTCTGCATGCACGCATGCTACACATGTTGTGCTAACGAGGCGAATATAGAGCATGTCATGGCGACCAATCAAGTTGCGATTCAGGATGAACTACAATCTACCTAACTTTCTTATAATCTTCATAGGAGCTGACTATAGTGGCTACTTAGCCTCAGTAACTGAGCCTAAATTTCAGCTATAAGATAGCGCATAGAAAGGTAATGCAGCAACCTTGTCTCGCGAATAATCCATACTATACGTATAAAGCTTCCAACGCTTTGCCCATGAGATGGCGGCCATATCAATAATAAACAGTGAAAATATTAAACCACGAAAATAGGTACAGAAACATACCTTCTAAAGAGCCTTGAAAGGACATCACCTCATAAAACATCCTGGCCTCGCCTCAACCAACCGACAAGTGCCTTGAAACATCCTCTCCAGCATAGCTCTCATAATCTCTACATCCACAGACTCCCTTTCCCAAAACTTCAGAACCCGAATCCCAAGCCTAACAAGCGCATCCCAATTCCCAGGTAGTCGTAAAGCCCAACCCCCCGGATTCGGGTTCCGCATAAGAGCCACGTTGCTCAGTACAGCAGCGAGAATATGGATAGCCGAAGAGAATGTAGCGCGCAGGATACTCCAGACCCACTCATGTCGGAAATGATACCAACAATTTGGGAGGAGGATGACGCAGTTGTCGATGGCTTTTTGGGCTTGAGTGAATACCGCTTCGCAGAGTTGGGGAGTTGATTGTACCCAGCTTGGAAGGAACTGGAAATGGATCGCGAGGTAGAAGACGGGGCGGTAGATCTTTTCGCAGGCAACATGGTAGCGGCCAAGAAGAAAAAATTCAATATCTTGGTTGGTTGAGGATGGGGGTGGAAGGGTGTTATGGCACATTTGGTGCCTTTCAGGGATTTTGTTAATGAAGAAATCAGACCTGGTAGAGGGGAATGTGCATACCAGGACGTAACTACTTTCACAGCTTCAGTAGTTCGATCAACAATGCTGCTGACGTTGTTTATCCATCCATCTTCTCCATTTCGCCACATATCCACTAGCATGTCGTTGACAGTACGACGGTTGAAAATGGTTGCAATGTAGAACCTCCAGCCTCTCTCCTCGTCCGTGTCACTGAGATCGCCCTGTAAATTAAAAGGGTCGTCTTTCTCGCCTCCCATCTGCTTTGGTGAAGATGAAGATGTCGGGAAACTTGGAAACCTATCGCCGAGTCCGAACTTTTCAAGGCGACTACTCCACAAAGGCAACTCGCCCTGCATTTCACTATTATTGGTATTAGTAAATAGAAGGGTACATATCCCTGGAGAACATACCATTCAGCCTGAATACAAGACCAGTATAGTCTAGACTCCAGGTTATGGTAGTTCGCATCGGCTTTCCAATGTTCTCTGCAACATGAGACCAGGCGAACTTCTAGCCTGCACGATGCTTGCTGAAAGCAGAACCATGCCTCCAACGGACGCATCAAATGTCTGTGATAGAAGCCAGCGAGGAGGAAGCACTGGATATCCGTGACAGATGTATGCAAGGAGCCGAAGCGCTGTTTTGCAGCGTGGAAGTAGGCCTCTGCACGCTCGATATTAGCATCTGATGGAGGGGGTGACGGAATGTAGTCTAGATCCTCGGGTATCTCTCCCAAAGGAATGAAAGTAGATGTGCAACAGGCCAGAGCGCATGCGAGAAGCTATGGGATTCAGTTTCCAAATATAGAATGAGTTTAGTCATTCGAATCAAAACGCACCACTTGACACGATGGCCCGTCCCAACTCAGCCCATGGACAGTCACTTCGCGGACGTAGCGTTCAAAGATGTTTCCATCTATCACTGGATTCCGCCTATGCAGCAACTGGAGATATTTTCGGCACTGATGCGGGATATCATCCATGAATGAGCCAGTATCCACCTGTTGGGCTGGTGGAATTCCCGATTGAGGCCGGGAATCCAGAGAATCGAGCAGAAAGGAACGAATATTTTTCTCTGCACTCGTGACGACCTTCTCATAGATCGGCCAGCGGAGCATGAGCTCGGCGGAACTAGCCGCAAATAGCAAGTCAGGATCGTGCTCGCATGGACGGTAATCACCATTTGAGCTACCGCCGCGGAGATTACTGATCCCGAGCCCAATATCGATCAGTGGACTAGGGTTCTGCGTAGCCAGCTCGAGCAAGGAGCTATGGAGGGAACGAGTCGATGAGCCGGCCGATGAGCTGTCATTCTTGAGGTCTTCCAGCAGCGAAGAAATATGGTTCAGCTGTTGTAAGATCTCCTGATTGGACGAATCGTATCCAGATCTATGGAACAAGAGATAATGTTTCAGTTTCAGGCTTGCTTCACAAGGCTAGGCCTATAAAAAAGAGAACCAAGCCACTACTTACTGGCTAGGGCGTGGTGACGTCTCGGGATAGATGCAATCCACCCCCTGCATAGCACAGTAGCTACAGGTGGGCCTGGCGTTGTCGCACCGGGTCTTGCGTAGACGACATGTCTGACAGGCCGTCGGCGCGCGTGTCCGACTCTCACGCTTCTTTGAAAATCTGGAATCGGTAAAATCCATGGCTTTCATATAGTGCCTTTTTCCACCAAAGGCAATATTTCGCCGGCTTCGGGGATCTTCGGGGAGATTTGGAGAAATAGATTAATCGTGTCCGACCAGTGGGATGGGGAATAAGCAATTAAAGAAGATTAGGAAGGAGAGTCAAGATCTACGCAGTCTCCCCACAAGGCCAAGGGACAAAGAAACGGTGATGTCGAGGGTGGCTCGACCAATCTTGACCGATGAGGATTAGGGTGTTCGCCTCAGACAAAGAACTCGGTGGGATCCCTGCAACCTCCCATTTCCGGATTGAGGTTGGGGTGGTGCCTGATTGGCGGGCGATCATGACTAAATCGCCCTTTAACAAGCGTTCTTGTATGGTGACAACCATCGAGGGTTGACGCGGGAGAAACGTGGCCAATCGACAAACCTCCACCATTTGTGCAGTGCCTCACTGAGGGTAGACGAATGAGGAAGCGCGAATCTCATGTGAGTACAAGGGTGTGTTGTTGTAGAGATGCAATTGCTCATCATGCGTCCAGCTCCGGCTGCCCCGGGATGGCTGGTCCAATAATGAGCCTGCTTCGAATAGGCAGTATGAAATACCGAGAAAAGTTGCAACGGTGAGTTGCCCTGCTTTGTGAGGAATGGCCGGCCAAAATCAGGAAAAGCAAACAGAAACTAATATTGCTTGGCAAAAGTCGTTGATTGCAGATCGTCACTATTCGCTAACGTGCATAAAACAGGCGCCAATTGGCAGCACTAGGAGTACATGTACAGAGTCGTGCCCAAAGGCTGCAACGGAGAAAAGCAAAAATATTCCAACGCCGAGAAAAATGCGGATCAAAGTGGCCACCAAAGATAGGGATAAAAGGGAAAGTCCTGCCACTACTTAACCACTCGCTTCTTGCCCTTCTTCACCAGAGGAACCTCACATAGGTCGGTCCAGGAATCTTCAAAGACAGTCTTCCGCGGGCCAATCTGGCCTTCGTAGAAATTCAGCTTGCGTACAACTTCCATTGCACCGGTTCCCAGCCCGATAGTCTTGCCCATGATAATACATTCCGAGACACCCTCAATCAGATCGGTACGGCCAGCACCACCGGCATCGAAAAGATGATCGGCAGTCTTCTCGAAAGACGCGAGCTGAAGGACGGAATCACGCATCTTGGCTAGACCGAATCGGGTAATACCCAGCACCTCTCCCTTGTATGTCATAACGTCAGCCAGAAGCTGCATGTGACGAGGATCGATGTTCATGTCCTTCATGACTTCACTAATTTCGACCACAATTGTAGTTCGTGCAGCCTCGATACCAAGAACTTCACGCGCTTCCATGACGTTGTTGGTCCTTGTGCGGAGACCATCGACACCAACGGTAGTCATGCAATCTTTCAAACCGTAGCCTTCCACCAACAGGGTGTTGGATGTTGACGTCTCATCCGTTCGAATGATAGCACGTTGGGCGCGAGCGTGTCCAAGAATTTGGATATCGGGCAACATTCGCTTGAGATGCTTGAGACGCAGGAAGGGGTCCGTACTCGTCGCGGCGACCTCTGTCTTTGACAGGCCTGTCTTACTGGCCGGGTCCATGTCCATGAAAATCCTGATGGAGGACACGCCAACTCGGAAAGTGAGATCTCCACCCTTGAAGCGCTTGTGCGTTTTGATCGCTTGAGCGATCTTCCTCACATCTAGCTCAAGCTTGAGATCAGAGATCGTCTGGAGGTTGATTTTGATGGTCACGTAAGCATAGCTGCCGGTCCAGTTTTCGGTGATACTGCGCATGATATCCCGAAGGTAGGTCTTTTCGATACGACCCTTCACAATACGTGCCGCAGCCATGTGTTCCTTGTTGACCAGTTCGCAGGCGATGACAGGTGTACTGATTTCTTTGGAGGCGTTGATGATTTCCTTGATACGAGGCACACCCTGCGTAATACTCATACCGGCGACACCGGCGAAATGGAAAGTCTTCAGGGTCATCTGTGTACCCGGCTCACCAATGGACTGGGCACCCACAGCACCCACAGCATGACCCGGCTCAACCTGAGCTCTCCGGTATTTCGTGAGACAGGAAGTGATGAAAGCACGTAGAGTGGTCTCTGTCAGCTTTCCGGTATGATCCAAGCCTTGTCGGCTCCCCTGGCCGTTCGAGATGTCACCACCAAGGTTAATCAGCTTCTGGACCTTTGCGTCCACATATTCCTGAATAGAGTCAAGGAAGTCACGCGCACTCTCAAGCTGATCAATTCCGTGGTCACTGCGATCCATATAACCTAACTCATTGCCCATGAGATCCTTACGCACCAGCTTGGCGCGCTCTCTGCCAAGCATCTCCTCACAGACTGCTGTGATTTCGCCTGGCAGCAAACTCCGCTCGTAGTTGTTGTATGTGGTTGACTCGGAGTGGATGAAGGTTCGCTCGAAATGGACAGGTCTGGCTTTACCTTCCATGTCCAAGGGATCCAATTTATCGTCACCGTACTGGAACTGCACAATAGCAGCAGAGGAGTTTCGTACGGTATCATCGTACATCGTTGAGAGATCTTCAAGAGACTTCATCAGACGTCGAGACATGTAACCTGTTTCGGCAGTCTTAACGGCAGTATCGACCAGACCTTCACGACCGGACATTGCGTGGAAAATGAACTCGGTAGGCGTGAGACCTGAGAAGAAACTGTTGCGAACGAAACCCTTGGAAGGAGGCTGACGTGCGTTCTTCGGGAAATGAGGTAGAGTACGGTCCTGGAAACCATCCAGAACACGCGAGCCGCCGATAATCTGTTGACCCACAAGCGCGACCATCTGAGACACGTTAATACTGGAGCCTTTAGATCCAGACGTGGCCATGATCAGAGGCGAGTTATATTTGCTGAGCTGTGCAATACATTCATCACCAGCTTGCTGACGAACTTTACTGAGAATACCAGAGAGCTGGTTTTCCATAGTTTGTAACTCGTCACAACCAGGATACTTCTCCAAGGTTCCAGCTTTAAATTTAGCAATGACTTCGTCACAAGCTGCGTAGGCTGCCTCGACTAGATCGTTCTTGGACTGGACAAGCCTCTCGCTGGGCCACACATCCGTGATACCGATAGAGAAGCCAAGATTGGTGAGCCAACGGGCTGACAACTTAGAAAGACGGTTCATACCCTGGGCAGCGGCGGCAGGTCCATAATCTCGAAGCATAATGTAGAACACATTGTCCTTCTTACCATCACCGACGGTAGATTTGTCCATGACACCACACATGACTTCAGAGTTGCGGATCACCAGCCAAGAATCGTTCGGATCCAAGTCTTTGGGACTTCCGTCCTTTGGCTGCTTGAACTGTCGGCACGCCGCATCGAGGTTGACCAAGACAGGGTCGTCTTTGTTGGGATGCATCAAGATATTGAAAACCTGCTTGCCGGTCCAGAGCATTTGTGGTTTCATGACTGATGGCGGTGGCAGATCGAATCGTGTTTCGGGGCCCAACATGTATAGACAAATTTGGCAGAAAGAGCGACGATCATAGAAATTATCTTTGCTGCTGAGCAAGAAAGCAGCACTGATGAAATCCTGGATGGCACCAATAATAGGTTCACCGTTCTTGGGTGTGGCTAGGTTGTTCTTGACACCCATCAACTCCATAGCCTCTGCTCTCGCCTCTTCAGTTTGTGGTACGTGCAAGTTCATCTCATCTCCGTCGAAATCGGCATTGTAAGGGTTGCAAACACACTCGTTCAAACGGAATGTCCGATGCGGTCGAACTTTGGCAAAATGAGACAGAATACTGAGTTTGTGGAGAGAGGGCTGCCGGTTGAATAGTACAATGTCACCGTCTTCCAAGTGACGCTCAACCACATCGCCCTCTTGGAGTTGATTGGCCATGTGCTTCAGATTACCGTACTTCAAGTTGGTTTGCCATATAGAGCCCTTTTTGATCAAGTATCTCGCACCGGGATATTTGTTCGTTCCATTCAGCACTACCTTTTGCAATTTTTCCTTGTTGTATCGGGTGACCACTTCCGGATAGGTCAGGTTTCTGGCAACCAGCTCGGGAATGGCAACCTCGTCTACCCGTAGATTGGGATCGGGCGAAATGACCGTTCGACCAGTGTACTCAACACGCTTTCCAGATAAATTACCACGGAAGCGACCTTGTTTTCCCTTTAATCTTTGGACAAATCCACGAATGGGTTTCCCAAGATCCGCCTTGTTCAGGCCAGGCACATCGCTGTTGATGTAGACTGCGATCTGGAGCTGCATGTAGTCCCAGCACTCCATGATAGTCTGAACGGGAGCTCCCTTTAGTAGGGAATTCTTCAGATTGATGTTGCTCTGCACGATATCACCTAACTTCGCAGTCAAGTCATCTTCGGTAGATGCTGCCTCTTGAATGACCGACGGTCTGATACAAACAGGTGGGGCTGGAATGAACTGCCACAGGAACATCTCTGGTCTAGCCTCTTTGGGATCTAATCCTAGGAGCTCACAATCGCTGTCTGAGATCTTCTTGAACAACTTGAGCACGCGTAGGGCATTCAAATCATCCTGTGCCTTCTTGAAGTGTTTCTCCACCTCGGTATTCGAATTCCGCACTTCGGCAAAGGAGTCATCAAAGACCGTCTTGCTGAGTGGGGGCTGCTTCTTGACGGAGGTTGAGGCGTTGAAAGCACGGAACTTGTCATGGGTGATCTTCAGCGCACTCGTGCCAATCTTCTTCACCACACCATTTATCGCGTTGCAGTGCTCGCATACACGAGTTTTCCGGCATCGTTCGTTAATTCGCTTCGCAATCTGCATTCGTCGCAAGTTGTCCAGGCCAGGACGTCTCATTTCTCGAAGGAAGGATCGGCGCTCGGTCTCCGGGAGGAGGATGCGGGAGCATTCTTTGCAAATTTCCTGTAGGATTCCGATAACTCTCTTGAAGTAACCGACGTGAAAGGCCGGCAAGACCAGTCGCACGTGGCCAAAGTGACCATTGCAATCCTTCGAGTTCAAACCACACGTCGCACAGGTCGCAACCTTGCCTGAAATACCCATGCGTGTATCGAGAGGGCCATTGGAAACCACCTTTCTGCCATTCTCGAGGTCGAAGAACTTTCTGTCCGAAACTTCCACCGCGGCTTGCTCAACAATGTCGTTTTTTGTCCTGGAGTGGTAAAATCCTTTGTTAGCTATCGCGTCCCGCGCAAAGAGTACAGTAGCTCAGCTCTGGCAAACCGGGAACCCATACAATACACCGAACTTCAGTTCCTTGATGATCTTGGGAGTACGGTCAACGACCTGGGCCTTGCCCAGATCAATCTGTGCATCCTCTGAAGGCTGCATTGCGCCGTTGTCAAAGTGAGAGCATGACAAGGTGACTCAGGATGGTTTGATCGGCGCGTGCGGGTGTCGGCCGCAATCCACTATATGAAAGACCCGTGGGACAAATCGAGTGTAAAGCCTTGGCTAGTATCCCTGCGCAAATATGGCTAGAGGCGAAAATCCCCGAAGATTCGGTTTGGGGGAGGAATGGCGATGAAGAGAGGAAAAGAAGGCAGGCGGGGTCGGCGACGAGCACTTTTTTCTGCCATGGAGCTCTCACCGCCGAGCCAACAACTCAAGTGGATCTTGAAGTATAATTGCATCCATCCTTCATACCAAAATCTTATTTCCAACCATCCCTGGTAATTCCACAGACGGTCTCAATGGTTTACAAGAAAGCTACCCTGTGTACTGAGCATTAAACTTCCTTTCAATCCCCTCCACCAGAAAATCAATAAAAAAAAGTCACACTGGCTCCACAGAGTCTTACATTCAAGTAAACGACATAGCTTTTCCATCAAAGGTTTATGTCGAAGGCAACTACCCCATTTTAGAAGTTCAGTCAGAACACTTTGCTAGTCTTACATCTATTTTCAAAGGCACTTACGACCAGCTTCGGAAACGGCAATGGATAGAAGAAGAATGCTACCAGTATTTCGTCGGTCTCGAACTAATGGGATTTAGAAGCGCATGCCTCCGTCACAGGGGCTGGGAAGAGCACAAAATCTAGGACTAGAATGAAGCATGTTCACGCAAGGAGTTCTACTTCTTACCGGGTTTGAGAAAGGATGATACTTATAAACGGCGCTTGGAAACGTCCTGTGCGATACAATAATGCGTTGTATCCCATGAAAGTCTTCTTGAACAGGTCGACTTCGGATTCGGGAGAACTAGTCGGGAAATTTTAGGCGATAGTATCTCTAAATAGAATAGAATTGCTGCATCTAACAGTCGCATAACCTTGAAAGTTGAAGGCCTAGATATATGAAGATCCAGATAGAGAGAACATTTGAAAGAGAAAAGAGGTCGTATATTTTCAGTACCCGAATCGAAGTAATACATGTGCATAGTATGTACCCATGTTTCCGGTCAGCTTAGACTCTACCGATCCCTAGCAGTTCTATAAAGTTGCTCAGAATGACTGAATATTGTAAGATTTTGTCTTGTACAGATATAAGAGGTTCTAATATACAAAATTATTTTGACAAGAAGGCCTGGAATGCTTTGTGATCGATCACAACGTTTCCAACTGCACGGAGTCTTTTTCGGCCTTCCTTTTGTTTCTCTAACAGCTTTCGCCGCCGACTGACATCACTGGCATGCAATTTGGCCAAGACATCCTTGCGGTAAGGCTTGATGGTTTCACGGGCAATGATCTTCTTGCCAACAGCAGCCTGGATCACAATCTCGAACAGTTGTCGATCAACGTGCTCTTTGAACTTAGTCACCCACGTCCTTCCCTGGCGGCTGACCTGGCCCATATGCATGAGTCGCGACACAGCATCAACGGGAACTTTGTTCACCAGAAGCTGGAGCTTGACAATATTTCCTGCTCGCCAGGCGGACTCTTCATAATCCAAACTGGCATAACCCTTGGTGCCTCCCTTCAACTTTCCAAAGAAGTCATCCACAAGATGTGCCAAGGGAAGTTCGTATTTCATGATAACCTGGCTTGCGGTGAAGTATTCGATACTTTGCTGTTCGCCTCGATTGGCTTCGCAAAGCTCGATAACCTTTCCCAGGTACTCTTCAGGAAAAGTTAATGTTGCCAAGACATAGGGTTCTTGGACCTCAGCGACCTTGAGCCGTACGCTGTCATCATCGGGAAACTTTGCCGGGTTGGTAATGATTTCCTCTGTGCCGTCTTTCCACACGACCTTGACTGGGACGGAAGGAGGTGTGATGATGATGCTGGCACCGTGTTCCTGACGCAGACGGTCTTCGAAAACAGAGCAGTGAAGGGTACCCAGGAAACCCATACGGAATCCAGCTCCCAAGGCCTCAGAAGACTCTTTTTGAGCTGTCACACTTCGGTCATTCAACACAAGCTGGTTAATACTGTCATCCAAATGCTCGAAAAGATCAGCATTGACAGGATACACAGCCACAAAAACCATAGACTTCGGTTCTTCAAAACCGGGCAAAGCCTCGACTTGTTTCTCCTGGCCCACTCTAGCCAATGTGTCACCGATCTTAGCTTCCTTGCTTCGTTTCATTCCGGGGTTGAAATAGATGTATCCAACTTGGCCCGCACGGAGAACTGTTTGGGGTGTCTCCGTCGGATACATGATTCCGACTTCACCGACATAGTACTTCAAGCCCGTGGCAAATGACACCACTTGGTGGCCAGCACGCACCTCGCCGTCGAAAACGCGCACCAAAAGAATCACACCCTTATAAGAATCGTACCAGGAATCGACCAGCAACATACGAAGGGGTTTCTCTGTGTCTCCAATGGGCCTATTGAACCACGTTAGCATCAAACTGTGTAACCACAAATCCAGGTTTCACGTACGCAGGAATCTTCTCAACGACCGTTGGAAGGATGGCTTCGATATTCAGTCCGGTCTTAGCTGATACCATGACGGTATTTTCGGTATCCAGCTCGAATGAGTTCCTCAGCTGTTCCAGAGCCCGCTCTGGATCTGCCGATGGAAGATCAACCTTGTTAATGACAGGAATTAACTCAAGGCCTTGGGCGAAAGCCAGGTAGAAATTGGCCACTGTCTGTGCTTGAATGCCTTGACTAGCATCCACCAGCAGCAAAGCACCACCACAACTGGCATAACTACGCGAGACTTCTGCACGAAAATCCACATGCCCTGGTGTATCCACCAAGTGTAGCAAGTAGTCTTCGCCCTTGTGGTTATAGATCATCGTACATGTCTGCGCTTTGACTGTGATGCCTCGTTCTCGTTCAACATCAAGCTTATCCAGCACCTGCTTGTTCTGTCCCGGTTGAATTGTGCCAGTGAGCTCCAGCAGCCGGTCGGAGAGGGTACTCTTTCCATGATCGACGTGCGCGACAATGCAAAAGTTCCGGTATCGGTCGAGGGGGATGGCAGCGATTCGTCGTTCGAGGTTTGTATCCGGGGAGCTAGAGGCAGATTTTGACCGAGCACTCCAGGTCGCAGAATTTGTGAAGGATCGTAGGGAATTATAGCGAGATGGAAGTCCAGCCAGCGACTTGAGACACGCAGCCGGAGGTTTCGGCGCTGCGCTCAGCCATCGGGCTACATGCAGACATCCTCGCATCGGGATTCGTGCAGTAGCATGAACGAGGACAATCGCCTAGATATATTATCGCAGTTCAATTTATGCGACTCGGTGTGACTTGGAATTGGCGGCCAATTTGAAGGAGACTTGCGGAGCGTAGGTAAAAAACGGTGCGGGTTGCGCGGGCGGTGACTGTGATCGCTGCGGTGACTATCGACTATCGGCATCAACAAACCCTCCTCCCAGCTTTGTCTCCCACGCTTTTACCTCTCTTGATATTCACAGACTCTTTTCAACATGCCTGAAGCTAAAGATAAGTCAAAGGTGCACAAGCTAGTCATCAGGGGTAGGGTATTCTGATTTACCGTCCTTTTGTTGGATCATCAAGCTCACAAAGCCTTTGCGCAGGGTCGGCGAAGCTTGTGGCTGAATTCGTGAGTGCTGTGCCTATGCCATAGGCAATTCTCCAATACTGACAATGATATAGTTTGAGTACTCGATTAATTCGATCCTGTGAGCCTCGACCGAATTTCCACAGGGATGTTAATGGCGGACGCTTATTGAAACCACCATTGCAGATTCCAACGCGCTGTTTACCCTCCCGATGATTTCATAACGTAAGGTTACATCCAACAATTTGCCAATGCATCCAGAAATCTGACCGATAATAGCGTGAAGAAATATGGCCTCAACATGCTCGGTTCGTGCATTCGTTACATCCCCTCGATCTCCGCCGATATCCCATTCTAACCCCACGAAAGTATCCGCGGACGACCAGGTGAAGGCATACATCAAGAAGATTATGTCACAACTGAATAGATGGATGGCTGGTGGAAAGATCTCAAAGCTCGTGGTGGTTATCACTGACCGGGACACTGGAGAGCATGTGGAACGATGGCAGTTTGACGTACGTACTGAAGGTCCCAGAGTTCTGTCTGCAGGCTCATCTGACGTGGTGGATACAGATTGAGGTCTTTGGTAAATCATCAAAGAGCAAGAGCGCTGGAAGCGTGGGTGACAAGGAGAATGCAGCTCCCGGGTAAGCTTTCGATCCCTAGTCTGGTACATTCGAGGTGGTTGTTGCTAATTCGGCTTTTCTTTCTTTGCAGTGCTGCTGGAGCCCCGAACCCCGAGCCTGTTGTTGAGAAGACAGAGAAGGAGATTCAAGATGAGATCCAGGCTATCTTCCGCCAGATCACTGCTTCTGTTACCTTCCTTCCTGTCCTCGATGGAGACTGCACATTCAACGTTCTGGTTTATGCCGACGCTGACTCCGATGTTCCCGTGGAGTGGGGCGACAGTGATGCGAAGGAAATCAAGAACGCAGAGAAGGTTCAACTTCGTAGCTTCAGTACCAATAACCACAGAGTGGGTACCTTGGTCAGCTACCGGATGGCAGATTAAACATTCGGTTTTTTATGAATATCCACGAGGGATGCTCTATGCATTGGCGTTTGGAGGGGATCAAGTTGATTTTTACATATCAAATTAGGGGATTTCATGCCTTAATGAATACTGCATTATGTCCATCATCATTTTTCCATCATCATTATTGTGCTAGATTGCCATAGAACCAGGGCAGTTCTTCCATCCTTGGGAACCATTGGTTGCCCGTCCCGCCATCCCAGCATATCAATTTCTCGACGACATCTTCAAAGCCAGTATGTAAGAAGATTCCGAGCTCCATTCCTGGCTGCCAGCCTCTGTTGTTGCGTTTGCCAGCCAAGTCCTCTCCAACTCCATAAAGATCTTGTCTCCAGAGTCCAATCCCTTTGCCTGATTCACCACGAACCAAGGATTCCAAGGAAGTGACCTCTTCTGGTGGATTGATACCAATCACTGAAACTTGGCCAGCGCCTGCATCCGTGCAATGAACCCGAGGAAGTAACCCCACAGCAGGGAAATGACACTCCATAAACCGAGCTCTCTTGAACTCATGGGTCACGACAGTAACGCGTTGCGGGTAGATCCCTACGTGTAACCGGAAACGCAATATTGAAAAAAGCACATTCTGGTAGGAATCTGTAGCAAAATCCTCTGAAATAATTCTGGACGTGTCAACCTCAGAGACACTTGCCGGATCTTGGAAATAGTTGTTCTCCTCGCTGAGTTTCTGTGCAAATTTCAAAATGTCAGCCAGCTCTTTCTTGCTCAATAGGCAAGATGACCTACAAGATACGATTGTCCCTCGCTGAGATTTGTCCTTGGTTTCTTAGTTGGCCCCCTAAAATAATCCATAAGCCATGCGTTCATCAGTACAACATAGACAGTAATACTGACCCAGAGAAAACAAGTAGTGCATGAGGATCATCAGACAAGGCTTTCAGCCCAGCCTTGGCATGACTGATAAAAGTGGGTATCTCTCCCTTTTGAAAAGACTCAATGAACCTAGATGTTTGTTGCAATAAGCATGTCGGTTCATTGTGTTTTTAAATTGTAACTGACCATTCGTCTTCGGATAGTCCATGGTTTGGTCCTCCAGCATAAATAGCATGGCAGCAAACAATGACTAGATGCTTCACATGTTGCATCCTATAATCTTGCCCCATGACTTTGTATTTCCAGGAGATCTAAGGCTGTGTGAAACGCCCACGTGCGTGCGCGCTGGACACCGCCCGCGCGACCACGTCGGATTTAAGAAATGGTCCGTGCTTCAACATACCCGAAGGTACCCGAAGTATAAAATCGCTAGCGCGCTTTTCAAATTTAGATCACACGACATGTGTACATCTAGTACGTGCTAGCGTTGTAGAAGATAGCTACAGCAGACCCTACTGTATCATTATTACATTATTATTAGGCTCAAGAAGTAGATAGGAACATGCCTTTTACTAGTAGGACCCTGTCAATTGTTTTGAATAATTTTCATTTTGACTGGACCACTGTCTAGATGAGCTAAATTGTCTCCAGTAGATGTACCATTTGGTAGTTGAGTAAGCAGCGTAAAACCAGGAGAATATCACTTGAATGTTTGCATCTGAAGTGCGAGCAGTGGCACAAATTGGAAGATCAAGACCGAGATCCCGAAGGTGGCAAAGATGCGAAGGTCTCACGGCGTCTAGCCAGAGACTCTGCGAGCAATCTACCTCGCTCCGCCTCAAGCTCGCTCTCGGAAATCAGGCCATGCGTGCCCGAGGGGGAAGAGCCGATGACAGTAGATGAAGAACATGAGGAAGAATCAGACGAACTCGAAAGGGTCGGACTCGGGGGAGTAATCACCAGACGAATAGGCGGAGTACCATTCCTGAGACTACGTATCGAACCCTATTGATATAATTAAGAATCATTAATGAGCAGACACTCTCAGCAAGTAGACAGGTTTACATACCAGCGAATTTGGGCCCTCCAGCGAGTGGTGGTCGCTAAAAGAGGGCAAAGGATGGCGAGGCAAGATCCCATGCCCTTGCTGCATCATTTCGAATAGGTAACGGGAATTAGCTCTGCTTGATACTCGCAGTGTTCGGGGCTCATCTATCGCCAGAGGTCTCTGCATAGAGTCAGTGCTTTGTTTTCTTTTCTAGTCTGTTGAACATGACATATGAGCACATACAATCGGGGAAGTAGGGGGATTCAGTAGATCTCCATGAGTCTCCATTTGTCGCTGATCTAGCGTGCCGTGTACAGATCGTCCTCTTTCCAGAGTTGCTCGGCGCCCCGCCAATCCCACACGCAACCAGGCTTGCAAGTCTCTTTCCTGATCAGTCATCATGTTTTGCGAAGCTTGCTCCAGTGGCGATACTGATAGTCTTTCCGTAAGTTCGTGTGTGGGAAGACCGGAAAAAGGCAAGCCAAGCATCTGCAGATCACGCCTCCACGCCTGTACGAGAGGTAGGCGGGTTGCTCTTGCCATTGGAGGACGAGTTCTGCGCTCGCGACCGGCAGCGGGAACCATACTGGCAACATCGGCCTGTGAGGGCTTAGTAGGTGCAATATTAGTTAATAAGAAGTGATTAGTCTTACCAGCTCGCTGCTTCGAGCTTGGCTGCTGCTTCGAACTTGGCTGCTGCTTCGAACTTGGCTGCTGCTTCGAACTTGGCTGCTGCTTCGAACTTGGCTGCTGCTTCGAACTTGGCTGCTGCTTCGAACTTGGCTGCTGCTTAGGAATTGGCTGCTGCTTAGGAATTGGCCTGAACGGCAACGAATGCTGGAATCACTGGGCTCGGAAAAATCTTCTACGCTTGCAGCGCGCACTCTCGCCTCCCTCTGTGCAAGAGTAAGACGGGTTAATTCATATCTTGCCATTGGAGAAAGAGTTCTGCGTTCGCGACTGGCAGCGTGAACTCGACTAGCAACATCGGTCTGTGAGGGTTCATTAGACGCAATTTACTCGGTAAGGAGTGATTGTCTTTTTACCAGCTCGCTGTTTTGGACTTGGCTCCTGCTTCGAACTTGGCTTGAACGGCCACGAACTCTGGGACCACTGGGTTCGGGAAAGTCTTCCACACTTGCGGGGACGAACGTGGTTGAAACATGACCAGGCCCACCGGATTCATCAGATGTACTAGGCATGTCGACGACTGTTGCCTGATAAGCTGATATTGTCGGTTGTGGGGACGTGGAGATGGGTGGAAAAGGAGTAAAGTAGCAAAGGGTAGTGGCCAGAAATTGGAGCGTGTTGATGAAGAAAGTAGAGGTGGGAAGATAGCAATCCAACGCTTCTGAACTCGCTATCAGAACATCCAGATTCGAATGAGCTTGAACCAGAACATTGACAGGCTGCCTAGCAATAGAACTTTGTCTTCAAGGTCACCTATCAATGTCTGATAATAGAAAGGAAACGAAGGGTATAAATCACGTATACCTCATGAGTCCAAGCAAACGACACGTAAAATTCTGGTGGGAGAATGCCGGCAAAAAACCAGCATATAAAATCATCGCAAACTTGCAATTTTTGACGTGATCCCATCCACCCACTCGAACTTACCAACTTGAACTTTGTCCCAATCTTCAAAGTCATCACAAAACATCCTCATCTCATCTATTCTGACATCCAGTCTATCCCCTTTCAGCCAGGCTCGCTTGTCTGGCTTTTTGATGCGATGGAAATCTCTCCCCTTACTGCAAAGGAACTGATGCATTTAAGCCTCGACAGATTTGAGGGTTCTGGTTCCAACCATAATCTAGATGGCACTCCAGGACCTTCCACCGTTCCATACGACAGGGTGCCTCTGTCACCCGGAGGAAGTTTGAAAGTCAATCTGGGTCTGAGGTCCGAATGGGCTGCATTTGACCAGGCTGACTGGGCAAACAGCCGACTCAAGCCACGTACCACTCTAGCTGTCCCGGCAGGTAGACTTTACGATCAGGATGACAGTTGTTCTCAACGCGAGACTGTCCAGGAAGGCAAAGGCAAGGAGAAGGACTCGATGGGCACAGCAGGTAGTGACACCTTTCATTTGCCGCCTCTCGGTGTTTTCCCTGAGGAAGATGCTTCTGTTGAAACTGTTCCTTATCTGCTCACCCGATACATCGATGATGAATCCGAGTGCATGGAAGTTACATCGGTTTTTGAGAGCATGCGTTGGATATTCAGAGCGAAGTCTCCTAACAGCGACACAGAATCGGATCCTGATTTTCTTCCTTCGCCCGGACATAGTCAAGCCAAGATTCACGAAGAGATCCAGACCGAAGATCAAAGCGAAGATGACGGCGAGAACGATGGCGACGACGAGAACGACGATAGCGATGCTGGGGAGTTTCTTATTCCCGAGACCTACACGGATGCCGATGGCCACCTCTCACTCTTCGACTCCACCTGCGAGTTCTCCGTCCCATGCCACATGGGTCCCTCTCCAGATGGAAAGCACTACCGCAAGGTCGTGTCACACTTCTTCGGCCGCAACAAGGCTTCAACCAAGCTCTTCCCTGATGCTGTCTGGGTCCATTACTGCCGCAAGCACTATCAGCGAGCTCGTTACCGCGCTGATCAGTGGCCTTTCACCCAGTGCGAGCTACTCCTTGAATCTCTCTCTCGCATGGAACAGTGGGACGGTGTCGAAAGTTTCGAGATCACACTCCGCCGCCGTGAGATAATTCGAGTCGAGGGGGAGGAGAAAGGATTTGATTCCAGCCCTGCTGACCGCAGCAAGAAGGGAAAGGCTCCCGCTACTGCAGCGAAGAAGTCATCTTCTCGAAGCCTCGTCTCTGGCCGGAAGCTTCCACGGGCTGTTATTGCTCCTGTCCCTGAGTGGCTGCGCGAATTTGTCGGGCGTGGAAAATCTTTCGACGAGATTCGTGCCATTGTCGAACGGATCCATCGTTACATGGCAGAAATGCGCGAGGAAGAAAAAGCTCAGCTGGAGGCTCGCAACAACTCCGGTGAAGGCCCCAGTCGCAACGCAAAAAAGGGCAAGTGGCTTCCAGCCAGGAATATCTCTCAGGATATCGAACGCGTGCAGGAGAGCCGGGCCAGATTCCCGGATATCGAAATCCTGCCTACCTTCAAGCCATGGGTTCTCCAAGCTGCCCTGCGTCAGCGTGAGCAGCAAGACACTGCGGTCGAGGAGGTTGACCAAAATGCGACTGAAGAGGACATCGAAGCTCGGGAACAGTACAGTGATACGACTCAGATTGACCACGACAACGATGAGCATGGCCGAGAGGAATTAGGGATTGGCCGGACTGGGTTGAACCGTGGAAACTCTGCAAGTCAACGTCGTCGCAACGACAAGTCTTTTGTCGCCATGGTGACTCGATCTGCCCCTCGTAAGCGGGCCCACAAAAGTCGTCAAAGTGAAGATCGTCACGGTAAACGTGCTCGACATGGCCGTCGTTGATACATACCTTATTACATATCATGCGAGGATTCCAACTCATCTGACCATTTAACTGATGAATCTTGGGTGAAATCTAAACGTCATTTGAGGTGTGAGCAGGATATGAAAGATGTTTGAAATGGGTTGTGAGTTTTCGTTATGATCATACTCAGATGTGTGTACTAAGGCTGTTTGAGCAGCGATGAGGTGCCTCATTCTTTGATGTCTAGTTAGATGATGTGCACTCAGTCATGGAGTTTCGTTTTGATTTTGTCCAGTTGCGTACGGAGGCTCAAAGAGCAACGACGATGCGCTTGATTTCCATGTCAGTCATTGAAAGCAAAAACAACAACTAGAAAATCAAATTGCTATTCTAATATTTTGGTCGGTATTTCCATTCTATAGTATGCTTGTCTGGGAACCTATAAAAATGGCAGTATGTATCATATGTAGATTTACGAGAAGTAGAGAGGCGGTGAAAGAGTAAAAGGTATTTATGCAAATGGAAGAAAATCCATACACTGGAAGTATCAATCCAACATTCGCTCATAAAGCACACGCAGTGTGTCCACTGTACAATATTTGGGAGGACAACCAAAGAGAATGGCATGAAAAGACATTAGGAAAGATTATGCAGGTGAGCATGGAAAGATGTCATTTCAGTCGTTCGAGTCAAATTTCACCAGAGATCAAAGTTTAACTGGCCACAGCCAGCTGAGCCACAAGGTCGGAGGCGACATCTAAGAATGGGTAGGGGCTGGTCACTTCTTTCTCTTTGTTCTTGAGGCGCTTGCTGATGGGGGTCCATTCTGTGTCACCTTGGGCCCGGATCACATTCTGGTAGCCGTCGCATTTGAAATCAACCATGTAGTTGTTCTCCTCCAGCTGGTACAGCTGGATATCAACGAAGACCCAGACACCATGGGAAATACTCGGCAGGCCGTTCTGCTGTGTGGCGGATGAAGGTGCAGAGGGTGCACTGTTGTCCTTGTCTGATGTGGGAGACTTCACCTCCTTGTCCTCAAATGGAGTGGAGATGCCTGATATGTGGAAACGGCGACGCAGCTCTCCGAGGTCACTGCGGCTATTGAAGACACTGGTAGATGCTCCTGGGGCCTTGACTCCCTCTTTCAACAGACGTGCACGAATGAACCAAGGATCCTTGGGAATGTAGTAGTCTGGTGGGAGGTCAGGGTATTTATTCTGGAGCGGCTTGGGTTTATCCGGGGAAGGTGTTGCGTCTGGCCCAATCTGAGTTCCTGACTCGACGGGCTGCACGTCCCAAACACCCCCTTGAGCAGCAATTGCTCGATAAAGGTACAGCATGGCTTCATACGGCTGGTTCCGCGACCGAATACCAAACTGCCACTTCCGTGATCTCTTGGGAGGCTGCTGCGAAATGGGATGTCCAATAGGTGGTTCCAGGCGCAATTTATCGAGATCAATTATACTCCTAGCATGGGGCTTCAATGCCCGGACTGTAGCAGCTTGTTCTTCGGGAGAGAGCTCTCCATGTTGCGACCCATGTCCCTCCGCTTCGTTCCGAGCAGCTTCTTTCCGACGCACTTCATCTACACGAGCCCTTTGCTCTCGGTCCCGTTGCTCCATGAGCTGTTCATGCACATATGGGAGGCTAGTTGGCAGGATTCGAACGTGGCTGGGACGAGGCTCTTCAAAGGAGTCAGAGTCCACCTGGGTCTCTTCTGTGCGGATACGACGCGAGATGCTTGCTTTCCGAGCAGCAACTGGGGCGGGTGGTGCCTGAGGTTTGGGTGCAGCGGTAGCTCGATCAACGTGCGGCTGTGCGGGTCCCTTAGGTTGCGGCAGTACGTTTGAAGCCATTAGATTATCTTCCGTGGGGGCTATGGTGACCTGGTTAGAAATCTCCACGAATAACAGGGCATGAAGGCGGGTACTCACAGTTGGTTTGCATCATTTCATTTTCTACCACGATCGAAAAAGCATCTTTAATTGCGCTGGGCTCTGGATGTTTGAGCGCATCCTCAATGTCCTCACGGCCATATCCCATGCTTCGCTCGAGCTTCGACACAGCAATCTGGTGAACCTTGTGGTGCACAGGAACCGGCTTTCCAGGAGCAATTTTGTTGGCATCATTGGGCTTCCGTTCGATGCCGGGTGCCAGAAATTCATCTGACGGGGGTTCCAGATACTTGGGGATATTCTTGCTAAACCATGGGTCATCTCGAATCTCGGGGATGGTGATTCTGTGAACCGGGTGAACCTGGAGCATGGCCCGGATTAGTCTTGCAGCCCCAGGAGAGATGTAACTAGGAACATGGAAGTTTCCGGCCGCGATCTTCTTGAAGAGTGCGGGGATATAGTCGTCATCAAAGGGCAGACGGCCGACCAACAACACATAGAGAATCACACCGCAACTCCAGACATCCACCTCCGGGCCTGCGTAGAGCTTTCCAGAAATAACCTCCGGCGCAGCGTAGTTCGGGCTACCGCAGCTAGTCTTAAGGAAGTTTCCATCTGTCATAATATTACTCAACCCGAAATCGGCAATTTTGACGTTTTTCTGGCTGTCGATGAGTAAGTTCTCGGGTTTGAGATCGCGGTGGACGATCTTGTGTCGGTGGCAGTATTCGACGGCACAAATAATCTGTTGGAAGAACTTGCGGGCTTCGTCATCGTTGCATTTGCCTTTTCGCACCAGGTAGTCAAACAATTCCCGCTCGGCGTACTCGAGGACCATCACAATGTCGGTCTTTGTGGCGATAACGGTGTATCTAGCGGGGTAATCACCCGATCAGTCCAACGCTCTACCAATTGAAATTTTCCGGGGATGTCATACAGCTTGATGATATGAGGATGCCGAAGCAATTGAAGGTACTGAATCTCTCGTTCCACGCGACCGATCATGTCCCTGGACAGGAGCTTACGCCGGGAGATGATTTTGAGAGCAACCTGCCGGCCACTCGGCTGGTGAATGGCCAGCTTCACCTTCCCGAAGGATCCCTCGCCTAGAATCTTGATCGTCTGGTATTGATCGAGGCGTTGCATGTCTCTCGTGGTTGCGGGGGACTGGGTGGCGCCCTCCGCTCTAGCGGTCGGGCGCACCGGCGGCGGCATTGCCATGGCGGAGGGGTTGGAGCTGACCGACTTGCTGGTGCGGTCACGAGATTGTTCACGGTCGGAGGGAGCGAGGGGGGATCGATAGATCTTCCTCATCGAAAGCAGCGGCCATGATGGAAGGACAACGTGACGTGATTGATTTTCTGGGTCGGGCCCAGCGGTCCGGGTTGCTGACTGTGCCGTGGTTTTCTTTCTATTTTTTTTTTGCCCTTAGAGCATCGCCAATCAGTCGGTCTCGACCCTCTCCACAATAGAGCCGAGGGTGGAGCGGAGACAGCTGGATTTTCTGTTCTCGAGGGGGCGGGGCGGCAATGGAGGGGTAAAGGATAGTTGCCAAGGGTTAGCCGAGATATGCGGTTGCCGATGCTCGTAAATGAAAAGTCCAAAAAATGGATGAAGGTGTGAAAGGATGCAACGAATTCTGGGGGGAGGAAAAGTCTGGAGAGAGAAAAAGCCGATGACGCTTACCGGTAGCTCTGACTGGGAGATTGGAAACTGGGGTCGGATCCATTATTCTGCCCAACCGAACAAGCTACTTAAAATGGCCTAAAAAGTCCTGTATATTCTAATTAAATATTTTATTCTAGACTTGCTGAATGATTCAGTGGCTTGGACTCGTATTTCTAATTTCTCCCAAATCCTGGGAGCTGTTTCGCCATTTGTAAGATTGTGTGTAGCACCGACAGCTACTCGCTTCGCTCGCGCGTATGTCCGTGTTCTGCTGCGCCTAATACTCCTGAAATCACGGTTGATAATCGTCTAGATCACTATCTGGTGCCGAAATAAAACCTCTCTATAGTCAGGATTGCTTCAGTGCCTAGTAGAAATTTGGCTAAATTATTAGCCTAAAGCTTCCCAGAATCGCAATACAAGTTTCATACTTGATTCTTCTTGATACTTTCAGTGTTCTATTAGAATGCTGCAATTATGAATTTCTTTACTAGACCTTGAGATGTACCGTCACAACGATAATACTTGGAGAATTCCTAGACCGAGAGCAGCAGATCTTGTGACCTGACTTATCAATTGCGGAGCTTTATAGGTAGGCTAATATATCGAGGCTTCTCTTATTTAAGATTATTGCCCTTTGTTTTCCATCCATCTGAGTTGTGGCTCCGTCTTTTAAATCATGATATCTGCTATTACCTGCTGGATCCAATCATCTGGGCTCCGGAGGTGAATCCTGGATAGAGATCTGTCAGAATTTGGTTTGAGCCATCCCCAAGAGATGGCCTAATGCGTAGCTGATGGAAGATCAAACGGACTCCTATGCGGTAATATGATTTACCACTATTGTTTGTGAATAGCCGTCGCTGGTGTAGAAAGACGCGAAGGATATAAGGTAGACGGTACATAATTTGCTGCACGTAGGACTCCGCATCTACAAGGACGCCCTCGGTATCTTCATATCCATTGAGCTAGCAGTGAGAGTATCTGAAGGTACGTGTAATAATAACTTGGAAGCACGGGGGTGTGATGTTTACAGGATTTGGGTTTGCTATGTGTCTAGGATCTAGATTTCATAGCCACAATAAAGATCCGAATGAGCCCGTATTCCCATGTTAAGCCAAGAGTTGATATCATTCTCAATATGACATTTATTCATTCCCAATTCGCACTGAACCTCGGTTGCCAGTCAATTTAGGGCTTGGCTCGATGGACCGGGGTTGTGGGCCGGTCGGGCCAGGGTTCAATCGACCCACAATCCCGAAAATCGGCCCGATCAACCCCACAATCCTGAGCCCTAAGCTCGGATTTGGCCAGCGAAAGGTCCTGGCAAATCTTTGTCTGAGGATCTGTTTTATCTTGCGTATAGGACTTGAAATTAATGGCATTGCTACAAGCTTGTAGGAAGGTGGAAGTTCCATGGGATATTCCAGGGAGTTGCCTTCTCTTCAATACGCTCGATATCATGAAGTACTACTAATAATGTCTTGTAGTACGTACTATATCCATGTATCTGCTTTGACGTTCATTGTCCTTTTGGCTACGGTACAAAGGCGTATCTAAGCCTTACGTGATCTTCAAGTATTCTATTCACTTCCCCTCGTATTCGTACTCGATTGTTAGTTTCATCTTTCCTTCGATTCTACCATCATTCACTGTCTTCCGTTCCCGAAGAACATCAATAATGGCAAATACAAATTAGTCTTTTCTTTCTTTTCTTTTTTTCTCTTCTTTCAAATAATAATTGCTAAAGAAGCAAGATAGATGAGAATGGTAATCCAACACAACTCCCTCTGATCGGCACTCTTCAACGGCGGGCTTGGGCTGCGGACGTGCTGCGCAATGTTCATTGGCGAAATTACATAGTACAGGCTAAAATACTGAGCACCAGGCTTTGCTTGGCCGAATGCAACAAAATGATGTTGCTGCTTCTCCGAGTCAGAAGTGTTCATGCTGTATTAAGGGCATGAACTATATTTGCTCTGGTGTTGTTTTTGTTGCCAATGGAGAGGTGAAAACTAATTCAGCGTGTTATAATTGTGGTTGGAATAACCAAGGTAGGGGGTTTCTTCATCGTGGGTGTCACCTTTCTCTGAATATTGAATATTTGTCTTACTCTTTGTCTCTCTCTCCCTCTCTCTCTCTCTCTCTCTCTCTCTCTCTCTCTCTCTCTCTCTCTCTCTCTCTCTCTCTCTCTGTATTCTTCACTTTCTACTTTTAACTAATCATAACACCGACAGGAAACACTCCCAGCATCCTCCTTTTGTTAAACAAGAGATTGATCGCCAAAAATGGTGATGGGAATTGCCTTACAGCCCCCTGGAATTCAGCAAGTTGGTTACTTCTTGAAATCTGCCAATCAATACTAATAGATGAAGCCCACGGCTGCTGCTGCTACTCATCCACCAGCACCTGCCTCTGTCTACAATGGGCTTTATGACGGACGTTAATACAAATCCCCATTTCATGACCCATGCATGCTGATCTACGACGACCTCACCTTAGTACGCCGCGCCTTTGCAAGCTGCAACTTAACCTCAAAGCGTCTCGGGCCCGACCAAATATTCCTGCTCAATCATCTAATGGAGATGGGCGAGCCTGAATCAAAGCAGGCGGAGAATGCTAATTTTGATTTCTCCAGCACATGCCCTTTTGCAGCTCGCAAAACTTACAGTGGCCGAACCTATGATGAGCGGTGGCTCACATCGTCTCTCGATGATCCCGAGGTGGCAAATATATTCAACCACCCTGCTCATCGTCGGGCCCTATGGGCATGCCACTTCGTCATCGAGCGCGCCCAGAGCGACAAAAGCCGGCTCTTTCTGAAGCATCTCTGACCCCGCTCTCGTCATCAAAGACGACGGTACCTTGTCGACCGGGAAAGTGAAAGTATGCTGGATGACACGGTTCGTCAAGCCCTGTCACCAATCGCCTGGCCTCCTAAACCGGCCAAATCCAAAGCGAAAGAAGACGCCGGGCATTACCATCATCAAAACCCGCATGGCAACAGCGGATGACGAAGCAGAGACGGAAGCGCTGAACGCCAAGACTGAAGCTTTGAACGCCGATTCAGGCACAGAGCGCCAGGATTGATGTCCCGAACTCAGTACATCACGCAGCCAATACTGGCTTCTTACATTGCGAAAATTGTACCTGGGAGCCGAGAGGCTGAAGTTGACCATTTATGGACAAGCCCTCTTGCATACTACTTTCCAACCTCAGGGGACTACAGAATTGAAAGGGAACCGAATGTCCGACTGCGATCCCAGATAAGGGCAAATGTTTTTGTAAGCACAATCAGTCAAAGCTCAATGTCCAAGGTGATCATGGTTGAGAAAAAAGGGCCTCGAACTCAGCATCTGGAATTCCACCGCCTAGTTCCTGGACTCATGCAAAGTCTTAACTTCTGGAATACATGACATCCTGCTTGGCAGAGGAAGAGGGCATTTCTCCTCAAGCGTCCGACACTTTGTACGCAATCAGTGAAGACGTGGCTGGAGTGGCTGACACCGTATGAGTGTTGCGCACCGAGGGCGGTGCAGGTTTTCCGAGCTTTAGTCGCTGGGAAACTGGGTGCTCATTCGGAGTAAGGAGGATACTGCAGGGCGGGTTTTATGGGTCATATAGGTTTGCTAGGTCAAAATATGTCGGGCCGATATTGAAATTAGCAAAATATTGAAGGACAATGAAAATGTCACAAATGCCAAGCCTATGATCGTTACAACTTACGACCAGGAAGACCTTCACTGTCACTAAAACTATTATGATGGCATTGATGTTAGGCGCCGCGCTGATCACGACGTGTTATATGCCGTGGTTGATGGCTCGACAGGCTACGAAACTGGCTTCGAATGAGATTTAGGCCAAGGTATCAGGGGCATCGTATGTCCGAGCTTGGGATGAATTATAGTGTGGCTCATATGTAGGCTCTGAATGGTGTCTCTGGGGATAGGGCTGGGCGGGCTCAGGAATAGGAGCTGTGGGCATGTTTTGAGAGAAAATTCCTAGCTGACCTCGAGGACTTTATAAGGCAAATGGATGAGCTAGAACTTGTCACAAAGGAGCAGCTAGATAAGGCCTTGGAAGTTCACAAGTATGGTCACTCACACTTGATACAAGGCTCTCATCAAGTCATATATGAAGAAGTACCCAGATGATGAATTTGTCGACGACCGCACGCTTATTGTTTGCTGCAAATTTATGAGTGAATGTAAATCCTGCGCGACGATTCAAAAGACTACTTCATAGGGGCTGGGTGGACAAGAATCCGTGTGGGGAGAAGCTCAGAGTTGTCTGGATTCCTGTGGTACCATCACGCTCGAAACCAGAATGCGCACAGGGGGATGTCATTCTGCATCTAGCGACGATTGAGCATTACGACGCAGAAGAACATGACTATCTTCACCTGTGGAAGGAAAGTTTCGAGTAGATATGGTGTGCCATTTCCAGTCACAAAGAAACGAAATTTCTGACAGACGCAAGGACACTGAAAATGATACTTTTATTTCTATGCAAATCTGTACAACCGATAGCCCGCCAATACACCGACGAATGGTAAATCCAGCCGAAACTCCAAATTCATATTATAAGCATCATGCCTTCAACATGTCCAGGGCACCCTTTAGCTGATATGCGTTCTGTGCCATCTCCACCTCATCACGCACACGGTAGTGCAACCGGTCCACCAATTTGTCAACCTGGGCTGACTGGCCAAGGTTGGCCGAGTAGATATCCAGCAAGTTCATGGCAACTTCAACACAGAGATCGACAAGGCGGGGCTCACGAATGTGCTTGTAAACCCATGACAAGACTGGCTGAAGTGAGACCTCGTCACGGTCTTTGAGCGCAGCACGTAAAGCCGAACGGTGGCGGAGGGCAGTGAATAAGGTGAGTTGTGCTGTCTTCTCGGGGCCACTGAGGACTTGGTCCAAGGCAGCGGCGTATCGGCCCTTGCGCAAATCAAGCTCCCAGGTCTGTTCCCGCTTCCTCTTCTTGCTGTCCTGGCCCTCGATCACAATTTCGACGCCTTCTCCAATGAAATCACGGCCACGCAGCCGCTTCTCCCAGCCTGAACCCTGAAGCTTCTTCTTCTTTGCCACTTGGCGATCATGTTCCTCCAACTTACCCTCAAGCAGGGCCTGCATCTCCTTCTGGCGCTCACGATCCTTGACCTTTTGTTGACCAGATAGCCGGGTCTTGACAGAAAGGAGACCCGACTGCATACCAACAGCGATGTGCTTGTCCTCGTACGCCAAACCGGAGGTGATAACGCGCAGAGACAAGATGGGTGATGGGTATTTAGAGCCGGAGACAGCATTCCAGCCGGTCGTCTCAAAGACCTTAAGGTGTCCATCCAATGCACCACTGATAAGACGCTCCCCGTTGGACGCCAATGCAAGCGAGGTGACTGTCTTCTGGTGATTTTGGATCATGTGCAATGGCTTACCAGCCACGATATCCAGCACCGCAATCTTGTTATCAGCAGCAGCCAGAACGGTAGTGCCCGCCGGCATGGGCAGAACAGTCTCAATTGGGGCAGCCATCTTAAAGGTCATAGCCGCACGCCTCTGCACACGGGGATCCCAGATGCGAACTGTGCGATCATAGGAACCAGACACCAACAATCCAGATGAGGCCATTGCGCCAGGCATGAAGGCACCACTGCGCACGTAATCGGTGTGTCCGACAAAGGTTCGCTGACTGGTCTCGGCAGGCAGATCCCACAAGCGCACTGTCCGGTCGTCACTGGCGGTGAAAAGGGTCGTAGCGTCGCTGGGAGAGAACTTGCTCACCCACACGGGCTGCTTGTGGTCTCTCCATGTCTTCAGAATGGCGCGGGATTTGACATCGAATACCTGGACGGTGCCTGTATCGTCACCGGTCACCAATACACGGCCATCGGGTCGCACATCTGTACCGCGTACTGTATCATCGAAGCGAGTGATTGTTCGCAGCAGTTTGCGAGTGTGAATCGAGTAGATCTGAACTCGGGCACCGGTGGTCACGGTGAAGATGTCCGGTGGCTGTGACAGGGAAGAGAAGACTGCAGAAGACGATGGAGCAGAGGGCTGAGTGATGAGACTGATAGGGCCATTGGCGGGCGACGGAATGAGGAGAGGGTTCTTGAAGGTGCGCCAGTATTGTTGCTCTGGTGTTAGTCGGGTGGATGGTAGCGAGGCGAGCTTCACCTGCTGCAGAGGCAAGACGGGAGCCGCCATGGTGAGCTATGTTATTCAATCACTGATTGAAGGCAGGACTTAATCTAGTAAAAGATAGCAGAGAAAGTATCCAAACGCGAAACTCGTGGCAGCGTGATCAAGAAGGTTTGATCTTTTTTCTGCCGATCAAAAAAGTTCATCCTGATCGGGAATGGCGGCGGTATCAAGTGACACCTGAGGCATCAAAACTGAGATCCTAAGGCGTTAAGGCAGTCAGGCATCCAACATCGCGAACTCCAACCTTCCAAGGAATTCAAGTTGCGGAGATTTTTAGATACGTCATGGTCGCTTCCCATGGTTGACACATTCCATGCATCCGATTGATGTTCCTTTCATCAAAGTTGAGGATCGATAGGATTTATGTTTTAGGATTATCCTATTTAATAAATTACTTATCTTACAATACATTGATATCGTCGTAGCCGATCGAGATATTCCCCTGTGATGTGTATATGTATCTTTCAGGCTCCAATATAACTATCTTTATATATTTATTCGCTTTAATTGGAGTCTAAAAGACTTCATTCAAGTATTAATAGAAATCAGCCTCGGGTGCGGAACCCGAATAATGGGGCTTCCATCGATAAACGGGGCTGTGAAGCAGGCAGCGACCAAATAAGCACGGGATTGATAAGAATATTATTGATGGTAGTACAGTTTAGATCTGTCTCACCTAGAGTTAGTATACAGAGTACCTAGATATTCTTCTGAGTAGGATCATTGGGGTATGGCAGCAATTGCGGTCACGCCCAAGCCAATATGTTTTGCCTGTCGCCATAGCAATCCACGATCAAGTGGGGTTGGCTTACATATGCATCTGTTCAAGCTTATGAGTGGGGACGCTTGACAGCTGCGAGGCCTCGCAATTGAAACAAATTGAAACCGGATTCACTAATAACGCTATCGAAAGGATGACGATCACTGCAGGCCTGTCGCCAATCGTTGCACCTCCTGCCAACCTGCTACCCCTGTCGGCGTCGGAATGTATTGATCGGTGGATCGAGGTGGCTGGGGATTGATCGGAGCTGACGATGGTACTCCACTTGGAGTTTGGACTTTGAGACCGGGTTGGATGAGAGTGGAAATGGAAATGGATACTTAATCTAAATCTTGTCTATTGTGACGACGATTTCCAGGAAGTACTAGTATTCCGAAGGTCGCGTTGCGTATACTTCGATACGATAGAATCGATAAGGGTTGTTTTTTATCAGTGTAATTTAAATCCGGTTTGGTATTGTCACATCGCTTGGATGAACCACATTTAAAACGGCTGATTCAGGGGATGCAACCAATCAGAATCAAGAATGATCCGCCCCCAGCCACCAGCAATACTGTCTCTGACATTCCAGAAAAGCGGGCCCTTTTATCATTGATGAATCCCCCTCTCTTGGTCGATCATCTTTTTCTTCTTCTTTGCCATATCTCATACACGATATTTTGAGATCATTGAACCATGGCAAAACTATTCATGGGTAGTCATGCCGCTGGCATCTTTGCCGACATGTCTGTTGATGGACCCCAAATTGGCACTTTAGTGGCCATTATCGACCGCGCAAAGAATCTACCTAATCGCAAGACTATGGGAAAACAGAACCCTTATTGTGCTGCACGGCTGGGAAAGGAAGCCAAGAAAACTCCAACAGATATGCGCGGTGGACAAACTCCTAGATGGTAAGCTGATAATGATGCACATGTGATATTTGCAAGTAAAACCAACTAATGTAAACACAGGGACCACGAACTCCGTTTCACAGTTCACCAATCTCCGGACTACTACAAACTCAAGGTTTCCGTGTTCAATGACGACAAAAAGACTGATCTGATTGGAGAAACTTGGATTGACCTGAACAACCTCATTATCCCTGGAGGCAGCCAGGACGACCACTGGCACCCACTGCAGTCGCGGGGTAAATACTCTGGCGAAGTTCGAATCGAGATGACATATTACGATACCCGACAACAGGATGAGGCAGTGATTGAGAAGCGAAAAGAAGCAGCGGATAGAGTTCAAGGCAAACCAACAGCCGTGACATCAACATCAACGTCAAGCTCTGGCTTATCCGGTCCAAGGCAACCGAACGCTTTAAAGCGACGACCACTGCCCACTGATCCAACAGGAGCAGCTCCTAGACCACGTGTTCAGGAGCAGCCTCAGTCAGCCCCTTCATTGCACCACCCAATGCCTTCACGAACCATCCGTGAACAAGTTCAAAACATGCCCACAGCTCCTGTTCCTGAGCCCGCCCAGCCTTATCCCCAGAGACACCATTCAGAGCCTACATATGAGCCACACTATAATTCACCCCAACCTCGGACATACGATGCCCCTGATACCTATCAACGTGAATGGGAAGCGCCAGCCTCAGCCCAAGTTCTCCCACCGGCGGGCATGATGAGACATAACCCCACCCATGAACCGATTTATGCCAGTCACGAGAACCCAGAGCCTGTATATGACTCGCGTCCACAGCAGCCTCGCAGTCACTCTGACTTTGACCACTATCCTCCTCGAGAGTACCGATCTGCATCACAAGAGCCAGCATTTGACACCGAGATGCGCGGCAGGGCTCTTTATGAGCCCGCTAGACAGGAAGAGGATATCTACAGTCCTCTATCGCCCCAGTATATCGCACCACCCTTGTCGTTTGGGCCTGTCTCAACATTCACACCACGTCAGTCCGCATACGCCGATGAGCCGGCACCTTTGAGTTATTCGCGGCCGAATTCGTCATCAGGGCCAGCAGACGATCCTCGCTACCAGCCGCATGATATTCGAGCATTGCAACCCATGCGTCGCGAGGTCTATCATCCCGAGTATGCCACCATGCAGCCACGCGTGGAAGATGAGGATGAGGATGGGCCACCTCCACCGCCCCCAGTTCATCGGTCTCGGATGGCACAGCACGCACAGCCAGTACAACATGTACAGCCGATGCAGCCAGCCGCTCCACCTGTCAGAGAGCTTGCATCTTCATACCAACCATACATTCCAGGTCACTCTAAAACTACGCCCTCCGTTCCCACCAGTCTCGTCGCCGGATACGAACCCGAAGAATTCCCCAATTATGATGACCGAAGTGGCCGTAGGAAAAGCGCTCTCTTCGACGATGAAATGATGATTTCTCACCCACCTGGACCGGGCGCCCTCGTTCCTGTGTCCAAATCTACGCAAGCATCACCTTCCCCTTACGAATCTCCAATCTACCCTCTCCGTACCTCTCCACAGCCCATAGACGAGCGGCCGACCTCCAGCCGCGGTGGATCCACGGACATGCGAATGGTAACACGAAAATCCGTCAGCCCCCGACCTTCAATCTCAAGTGACCGTGAACGCCCCTCTTCGACCCCATTCTCGCCTGACTCATACAACTCAATAAACCCGAATGCTGCGCGTTCTGCCACTAACAGAGATCCCACGCCTGCATACGACTCGCCAGCTCAAGCCAGGGATGCAGTACTTCGCGCTGAAATGGAACCCATCCGGGACCTTAGCCAGCCTATCATCGGGGATGATGGCCGAGAGATCGATCCTTCAGATCATCTTCCCACGGATACTTGGGCTCCAGAGCCAGAACGGAAGAACCGCAAACCAGAAGTCATCATTCGCTTCAAGCATTCTCCTCGGGATCGGCCCACTTCCCGCGGCAATGATACCACTTCACGCAGCACTGGACCACCTGGCGTGGGTTTCAGGACGGAGACTACTTCATACAGCTCCGATCGTAAGCGATACGCACCGAGTCATTCCCAGCCCAGCTCTGAACCTGTGGGAACACCACAGCGAGGCTATGATAACTATGGAGGTGGTTACACACAACCCCGAGGCTACAGCACACCGACATCCACCGAACGCCCCCGCTCCTCTCGTGGCTCCGTTTCACCATCTCCTGGTTCTCGCTCCCCGTTGTACGACTACAGTCCCGGTCCACCAATCCCAACCAAGGTCCCAATTGCCCAGGGTTCACCAAGTTACCCCGTCGCTGCCAGCAATACCAGCAGCGGGAATCCTGGCATGGATGCCTTAAGTCGGGAATTGAAGACCATTGAGATCGGCTCGGCTAGTTGTAGCCCGAGTCGTGCTGTTCGGAGATACGCACCGCCTCGTCAGTCAGCATCAATCGGGTATGCTAGTTAAAAGGAATTGTACTTTGATGATATATGTGTGGCTACGTCTTTTCCTGTGTTGTCACTTTTGTTTTTACCCTGATACTGATGTTCATGATCTGAAATAAGCATTTGATTATCGTTGAAAATCCGGCATGGCGGCGTTTGGATTTGTCTTTGTTTCCAGTTTCTATCATGTATTTCCATACACCTTTGGCCCAACCAACGCTGGCTTCGAATATGATTATACCTGGGTGTTGACCCACTCGCTTAATACTTATGCCTGTCATTTAGCGCTTAAGTTAATCGTAGTTGATGGCCTCAATCAGGACAAGATAGCCGACGCTGTTAGCCGACATGACATGAACAAGTTTGTCATAATCTAGCTTATCAAAATCACATAACCAGATCTTAATTGCCGTAGATCGGCAACCGGCCCTCCGTAGTTCCTCCGTAGGCAATCTCCGCCGCAATGAGGGGACACAACCAATCCCGCAGCAGATCAATATCGCTTATCAAATTCCCCCGCCTTTTATAACTTACAAGCGCCCAACAAGTCGCAACCCTTCAAGAAAAAAAACACAGCCAAACCAAAATGTCCGGCCTCACAGAAGCCCAAGCGGCCTTCTTCCACGAAAACGGCTACCTTGTCATCCCAGACTACCTCAGTCCAACAGAAATAACCTCTGTCCTAAACGAAGCCAACACCCTCCTCAACGACTTCGACCTAGACACCCACCCCCTCACCCAATTCACCACCGGCGACGACGATACAACCGATCACGTAGGCGACGACTACTTCCTTAACTCCGGCGACAAAATCCGCTTCTTCTTCGAGACAGATGCCTTCTCCAAAACACCCGACCCAATCACCGGCCGCGCAGCCCTCCTCAAACCCAAGAACCTAGCTGTGAACAAGATCGGCCACTCACTCCACACCCTCTCCCCGGCATTCAAATCCATCTCTCTGAACGAGCGCAACGCATCCATCGCACGCTCACTGGGCTTCCTCGATCCCCGCGTTCTGCAAAGCATGCTCATCTGCAAACAGCCCTCCATCGGCGGTGCAGTTCCCTCGCATCAGGATTCAGAGTTCCTGTACACGGACCCACCTTCTGCAGTGGGGTGGTGGTATGCGCTGCAGGATGCGGGACCGGTGAATGGGACGCTGGCTATGAGTAAGGGATCACACAAGGGTGCGAAGGGAGGTCATATTAAGAGGCGTTTTGTGCGGAAGACGACTGGGTCTGGGACTGAGTTTATTGAGAATGAGGGACCTGCTTTGCCGAAGGGGATGGAGGAGGAAAAGGTCTCTGAGCCCTCGGAGTTCGAGAAATTGGACATAAAGGCTGGTTCTTTGGTGCTTATTCATGGGAATGTGCTGCACAAGAGTGAGAAGAACACTAGTGAGCGGAGTCGGTATGCGTATACCTTCCATGTTATTGAAGGGGCAGAGGGGTGGAAGTATGATGAGCGGAATTGGCTGCAGCCGCCGGAGGGTGGGTTCTCGAAGCTGTATCAGTGAGCATTTGATGTTATTCAAGTTCTGGAAGTTAATTAAATGTACATGAGTGATGAGTCAAGGTATTTACGTATGTATCTATTAGCAGTTATCATTGAAATGGTACAAGTATTCAGATATCTTTGCCAGCATAAATAGTGACGATGGAACAGCCACGATTTGTGGTCCTAAATCGAAAATTCGTGCTTTTTTCATATAGATATTCCATTTCAGGGTAAATCGAGAAAAAAAATTAATCAGACGTCCAAGCCATAGTGACTCGTACTATGACATTTGAATAAATCTCATGACAAGAATAGTCAAAATTGTATCACTCTGTATGCTCCAAACTTTCTCAAGAAAAAGGATCTAGTCATTCTCAATGATTTCCGATGATAGTCGCCTTTAATCAGACGATACCTGCGGTCGATGGCTATTCTTGTTAGCTATCAAGTAATACCTATCTTTAGTTATGAATGAAAAAGTCTACCTTCTCTGAATCAATATAGCACACATTTATGGCTTCAATGTTGTCACCGGATTTTGTCTTCATATGGGCATTTGTTGTTCTGTTGGTTAAAAGAACCGTCATATCTCGGACTCGGATTCGGAAGTCAATGCGAGTTTCTGCGGACATTCGTTTATGATCTTCGTTCATTGGAAGCAAGGCATATGCAGGGCCAAAAAGAATGGCCTTGAAGAGATTCCTGGCACCACGACTCGTTGCAACGATATCGAAGAAGCCAATGCGTGAAACAGGTATTGTTCCTTCTGTGAAAGAAAGTGAAGCAGCTTGGCCTTGTTCTTGTTCTTGTCGTCGCCGTTTATTACAGTGGTTAACCGCTTCGCCGTTGATCTTTATTTCCTTCAAGGACAGGATCGTGTGGAATGAAGAGTGCATGGTACTGAGGTGTAGGGCGGAACTGAACAGCGCCGCCACCCCAAGCGAAAGAGAGGTAAGAAGCGCCATAGATCCAATTGTACTCGTGTTGAAATTGTTGGGTGTATTTTCTGTTGTTTGGTAAGATGTCCAAGAAGAGAAGGTTGATGCGACCGTGATTCCCATGACGATCAAACCATTGGAGGCAATTCGGTCATGTGCGCTAGTCGCAGATTCTTTTGCCGCAGTCCTCTCATTCTCTTGAGCAGCGGAGATGGTTCGGAGTGCTAGAGCAAGTTGTTTCATCTTTTCCTCTCCCTCTTGTCCATTATCCACCTCTTCCACGTGCTGTGTAGATATAGAACCTTTTTCAAGTTGTAACTTCGACTCGCGTGTTCTGTGATGGAGAGCCGCGCGAATGTGGACAGGCACATATTCAGCGCTGGCTTTGTCGATGCCCCTGAAATCAAGACTTGCACTTGATAGCCCTTGCTCAAGGTTTTTGGTGTCAATCACACCAAAATTTGCTCTCTCGAGCAAGCTCCAGGAGGCACCGGCAGCTGCGTTGGAGAGAAAGCTTAAACAGATGTGCCAGATGTAAAAGAAGTGAACTAGGTAAGAGACTGCGTAGATAAGAGTAACAGCTAGCCGCGGGTAACTATCGACAGTCTCTTCATTTGTGAAAAACCCGTTGTATAACAGCGTCCCAATGAGCATCAGAAACATCAACCAGAGAGACGTCCATTCCCAGATCAGTAATTGAACGACACATCTAGTCAATGGGGAACCGCTAGTGAGCCATAGGGTAGGATGTTCTTCTCGGTCTTCCGGTATAGCAGCGCATTCCATTACGCCCTTTGCGACTCGGCCGAGGGAATTATCGTCAAGCATTTTTCCCAGGTAGAAAACTGCAATCTGGGAGTCTGACCTTAGCATAAGGACGACACAATTTATGGCCAGAGATGGGATTGTCCTTTACCTTTGACAAGTTGTCCTGACTAGTTGCGCTTAATGAACTCCAACTAGGCCATGCTCGATTTAGAAGTTCACTCATATTGATTTCAATAGGCCGACAAGGATACATTGAGGTTGTCGACATCAATGATGCTCGTCGTATCAAGAGACTGTAAACCATCACAATCATCAAAACCGATATAATGGCCAGAAAGGTTTGGATCAATTTGATTACTAGCGGTTGCCTGAAGGTCACAATTCCAGCCAAGCTAGTGGCGCTTTCGCGGGCATAAACAGACACTGGGCCGGTTGGAAACGCCGTAGTGTACCCCACGAAGAGGACAGCTAAAATAGAAATGGCCTTCATAGCGGCAGTTTTTCTAGAGTCACTGATGGTAAGAAGGAGGCCATGAACCGTCTTCCCCATCTTTCTTAATATTCTGCTCTGAGTGAAGAGCCGCGTTGCCTTGCTCAGCCTGGTTCGCCCAACAAAGAAATGATTGGGATTGGATGCTATTCGAAGACTATAAGGGATAGCCACAACAAGTCGATGGTGGACGCTTCACATCACCTGGGCAATAAATCTGTCGACATCGCCTCATCATGCGACCACTTTCTTAACCCCTCTCGTCTAACTGCAGTGTGCATTTCAGCCCCAGAACATGATTGGAAGAACCAATCAGGAGTGCGGTGACGTAGATAAGAATATATGGGGTCACCTATAAGCGCCGCATTGACCTTCTTATGTAGCTGGACAATTGTCTGGCCTCATGCACGTGTACAAGCTATACGAGCGAGAATGGCGAGGCGCGGAGAGTCAGATCCTCGGGCCAGAACGACAGAGCTAGCAGAGCTTAGTGATCCGAATCGACAGGGAAAATACAATCACCTGCTGTAATATTGAAATCCCATTCGTTCTGATTCTATCAATAATTAGAAAATACGTACTATCTACAAGGGTCGGGCAAATAATGAAAGGAGTGATTGCATTCTGTACATCGGAGATTGTTGTTACATCGAAAACCCAACGCCATTCCTCAAAGGGCAAAGTATTTTGTTTCTCCAACAGGAATTAATACGAAAGAATTAAATGAAATGAACGAATCAGTGCTGACTCCACTCAATCGTGTTCAAATCAATACCCTCCTGGACCAACTCCCAAAGCGGGCTCAGCTCACGCAGGAAGTCCACGCGTTCCCGGACGGCCTTAATAACGTAGTCAATCTCAGCATCGGAGGTGAAACGACCAATACCAAATCGAATACTGCTGTGAGCGCTCTCGTCGCTGCTACCCAGGGCACGCAGAACGTAGCTGGGCTCCAGCGAGGCCGAGGTACAGGCACTTCCGGAGGAGAGGGCAATATCCTTGAGGGCCATCAGGAGAGACTCGCCCTCGACGTAGGCAAAGGAGATGTTCACACATCCGGGGTAGTGGGCCTTGGGGTCACCATTAAGGGTTGTGTGCTCCATGGAGAGCAACTCTGAGCTCAGGCGCTTCGACAGGCGCTCAACGTGTTTTGTGTCGTACTGTAGGGATAATGTTAGCCCTCTGTTACCATTTAAAAGTAAAAAGCAAATTGCAATATGACCAAAACTTCATCACCCCTGCACATGGTTCATGGATCCCGGGCATCATTCCTCAAGGGAATGTAATTATCCCCCAGAACTCATACATTAAGCGCAGTATTTGATCATAACGCAAAGGAACGAGAAATCATGGTTGTCTTACCTCCATATCTTGAAGGGCGATGCGGCAAGCCTCGCCGAATCCAACGATCAGATGAGGGGCCAGAGTACCACTACGCAGACCACGCTCCTGACCACCACCGGTGATGAGCGGGTCCAAGCGAACACGGGGGCGACGACGAACGTAACAGGCACCAATACCCTTGGGACCGTAGATCTTGTGACTGGAAATAGACATCAAATCAATGTTGGATTTGTTGACATCAAGCGGAATCTTGCCGACGGCCTGGGCACCGTCGGTGTGGAAGAAGATCTTCTTGGAGCGGCAGAGGCGACCAATTTCATCCAGGGGCTGAATCACACCAATCTCGTTGTTGACAGCCATTACACTGACGATGGCGGTTTCCGGGCGCATAGCAGCCTCGAGGTCCTCCATGCGGATAAGACCATTGTTCTGAACTGGCAAGTAGGTAACCTCGAAGCCCTCATCTTGCAAGTGCCGGCAGCTGTCAAGGACACACTTGTGCTCGGTCTGGGTGGTGATGATGTGCTTCTTCTTGCCGGAACGTCCAAAGAATCTGGCCACACCCTTCAAACTCATGTTGTTACTCTCAGTCGCACCGCTGGTGAAGATGATTTCCTTAGGATCAGCTCCAATGAGCTTAGCGATGTGCTCACGGGCCTCCTCAACGGCCTTCTCAGACTCCCAACCGTAGGCGTGTGTTCGCGAGTGCGGGTTTCCGTAGATGCCGGTGAGGTAGGGAAGCATAGCGTCAAGAACGCGGGGATCGAGAGGGGTGGTGGCCTGCATATCGAGATAGATAGGACGGTCGCCCTGGTCCATAACAGTAGCCTGCTTGAGGATACCAGCGGACGGGCTCATCGCAGAGTCGCCCGAGACCGCGGAGCCGGGCAGTTTAACACTCCCGGGGGCAACTCCGGTCTGCTTCATGAACGACTTCTGCTCCTCCTTGATAGCAGTTTCGACGTTGACCTGGGCATGGCCAGCCTTGGTCTCCGTGACATAGGAGCGGGTTCCGCGGAAACCAGTGGCGAGGACGCGGCGAGGGGCACTGCAGGACGATGACAAGCGCCTGGAGCAGGCCAAAGAGGCCTGTCTCCAAGCAGCGGTAGCGGTAGGCATTATGGTGATTATGATGGAGAAAGTACCATCAAGATGAAAGTGAAAGAGGATAGGCCAACAATGACATTTTCCACTATCTCGGGGAATTCCTGTCGGAGATAGGAGGTCATGTGATCTCTCCGGGATTCCAGCTTGTCTCCGCTAGACACGTGACCTTCCATGATCGATTTACCATCTCGTATTTAATTAAATATTAAGTAGATACCGAGGTAGGTACAGTCATAGTATAGACGATTGAGAAACATTTAGCATGGAACAAGTGTGTGGGACTAGGATCATTAATATCTCATTCTCAGTATATCATATGATCTCACCTCTCGGCACACGGAAATGCGGCATTTGGTACGCATAACTAATAAGCCACATAAAATAAATCATTTCAGCCACTCTCCGTAATTACTCATAGGGCTGGAAATGGAACATGGAGATCAGGTTCCATAGTTTCTACCGGATGATGCGCCCGAAGGCAAATCTTGTAATTCTGGAGCCTGCGACACCATTAGGCACCAAGTATGACGATTATCAGAATTATGCAAAATGAAGAGCCAGTTCTTTAGCCAAGCCACAATGAAAGACCTTACGGTCTCAATCGGGAGGGAACCAACTCGATGTGGTATAGTTCCGTAGAGTGAAAGTTAGGTACAGCCACAACTCTTCAAGGTGGGAGAAGTCTTATGTCATAGTTGACGTGAAAGTTGGGAACGGAAAGGCCGAACACCCCGCCTTGATCTTTTGACCTTCTCACCAACTCTTTCCTACTCTAATTCTCTTTCCCTTCCCAGAAACTATTAATCATGAGTCTCAAGGGCTTTTCAAAGAGTCTCGCCCGAGCACCACAGCAATTCAAGCTCAAATTTAACATCGGTGAACACACTGTTGATGCCGTCTACAGTGACTCCGAGCGCCGCTTCCAGGAGCTAGAGAAAGAAACAAAGAAGCTACATGATGAGTCCAAGAAGTATTTCGACGCTATTAATGGTACGCTGCCTTCATCCGGCACAATCCGAAGTCTATCTCCTTTCAAGGACTTCACAGCTGATTCACCGCACCAGGGATGTTGACCCACCAGATCGAATTCTCCAAATCAATCGCCGAAATTTACAAGCCCATCTCAGGTCGAGCTTCCGACCCCAACTCATATCAGGACGAAGGAAACACAGCGGGAATCCAGGCCTGCGAGGAATATGAGGCGATCGTACGGGAGCTACAGGAGGCCCTCGTGCCCGAGCTGGAGATGATCGAGGCCCGAGTGATTAGCCCTGCGGATCAGCTCCTTGAGGTGATCAAGATCATTCGCAAGGTGGCTACTAAGCGCGACCACAAGAAACTCGACTATGATCGCCGGACTGCCACGCTCAAAAAGCTGGAGGAGAAAAAGGACAAATCCATCAAGGATGAAAAGGCTCTATACAAGGCGGAGAATGACGTGGAGGTGGCGACGCAGGAATACAATTATTACAATGATCTGCTCAAGGAGGAGCTACCGAAGCTGTTCACTCTCGAAGCGGAGTTCATCCGCCCGCTATTCCAATCCTTCTACTACATGCAACTCAACGTTTTCTACACCTTGCACGACAAGATGCAGCGCATGAATATCAGTTACTTTAATCTCGACCTGGACGTGGAGGAGGCTTTTGAGCAGAAGCGTGGTGATATTCAGGAACAAGCTGAGGCCTTGTCGATCGTCCACTATAAGGCACAGGGCGTCCGTCGCTCCGGTTCCAAGTTGCATCCCAAGCTGGCTGAAAGTAAGCGTGGGAGATCTGCTTCCAACGTCGATGAGCATCCTCCCCCCTTACTCTGCTGGTACCGCTAGCCCAACGGGCAGCTTCTCCTCGGCCGCCAAGGGCAAGTCAGCCCCACCACCCCCAAGAGCGAAGCCCGCGCACCTCAGCAAGCCTGCCGAAACGGCCATCGCTCTATACGACTACGAGGCACAGGCCCATGGCGATCTCGGATTCTCGACAGGTGATGTGATAGAGATTATCCAACGAACCGACAACACAAACGAGTGGTGGACTGGGCGGACCGGTGGCCGTGAAGGACAATTCCCTGGTATGTACTGCAGCTGTATGATCTTTGATCTGTGCACTAATTCTCCATTTTCCAGCCAACTATGTGCAACTGAATTAGGATCGGCTTGGTATTTTGATATTTTGGGGTTTATTCCTTGTTTTTACCTGCTCTGGCGCATATTGCCTATACATAGAGCGTTCTGTGTGTAAATAACTTTCGTTTCGCTAATTTCAGCTCCATGGGATTTGTTGTACTTTTGCGGCATACGTGCTGCTTGAACTATCCGTGGACTTGCTTTCTGGTTGCTTTATATCCGATCGGGATATTTTGCTTCCGCTCATGTTGGCATTGCAACTTTGCAGACCATATATCTCCATCTTGAACATTATCCACTATCGGCCATTACCCACCTTCATCGGATGTTTTGCGTGTAAATAAATCACCTCGAACTTCTACATTGTAGGTGGGTCAGTCCAGTCCTTTTTGGCCCCCATGAAACGCGGGGGTCTCTTAGAAAATCATCGAACCAACGTGAGTCTAGCGCCTCCCATCGAGCCTATTATATCTTTTGAAGTGAGCCACATCTTTTAGCGGGTGATCGCTGCTTCATTGGAATGACATCATCTCGGCCTGAATAAGGATAAAAATAACATCACCAAGAAAGCACTGTACTGTACGACGTTGTGAAGCCAATCAACAGTGCAGTGGTATGCTGACATACATGCCGAATGGTGCAAATGGGGCCAAAGAGATACTGCATATGGCCCCTGCATAACTAGTGGCCTGCACTTTTCCTTGGCTTACGGATGTTCAAAGTAGGTCGAAAGGGCCGAGGAATGTATGGATGCTACAAGAGGTTTGCCATGTGGCAGGTAGTTAGTCCACTGGTTCGTTCGTATTATGCAAGTCTGAGAGTGGTCAGCATATTTTATTTTTTTTCTGATATCTAGTTTCTACTGTAGTTACGGGAGGGGGAAATGCGGGCTTGAAGTTCATGGATATCATATTTTTAATTCATTCTTTGGAGTTCACAGATGTAGACCGATTAGAGGATAGCTCTATCCTGTTCTGAACCAGGATACCACCTTCGGGTCTTTCTTTCAAGTAGAAACTGCCTCTGTTGTGCTCACTAGCCGGCGACCATACATGAGCATTGGTCTCAGTAATAACCAAATTCTGAAAAGAGTCTCTGGGACCACTACTGGTTCTTGTCGTTGAGGTTGGCCTCTTTAGAAAAGGGACACTTCGATTTCCGTTCGTGCTCGAGCCGTAATACTTTTCTCTTAACTCCGATTCTTCGGAATCGTCGGATATAAGACCCCGTCTTCGCATGAGATTGGAGAACAGACGCTCGGACGGTGGAAGACATGCACAGACAATGCCCATGGTTGCTTCGACGAGTGTAAATGTGTTTAAATTGGTATTTGACCACTTGTATCAAGTTAGCTATCATTTTCGCACCGGGTGGGAGGAGGTTCTCATACAGTCACATCTTCAGTATCCGTATCTCGGAAAATCATCACAATTCTGGCAATCCCGCAGCCAATAGTAAAAGCACCGAGGAAAAACACAGTTGATATCGCAACCTTGCGTGGGGTCTGCATTTTGAGATTCCAAAGAATCGGCAAAGGGAGTAATAAAATAGCCAGGTCCGATGCGGTGCTCAGAATCTGAGGTATAGCCATGTATTGGTGCCTGTGGGACAAACATTTTCCAGAGGGAAATGAGTCACCATAGTACACCACGTAGAATTTCCAGTAATGATTGACGGGGGAGCATTGGAAAATGAAAAGGAATGTTGAGGCAATTCCTAACATGACCGCATACAATGCGTTGATCCATATTGCGACATGGAACCAGCGAGGTTGGACGGGAAGTAGACGCCGATATAGTACAAGAATCGAAAGTTTGATAAAGGTGAGACCGGCGGCCCAGAGGATGGTGATTACCCAATGATTCTGTTTGCTTGGTTAAAAGAGGTGCTCAGAAGCTCAGTTGTACAATTGACTGACAATGTACACATGTTGTAATCCATATGGCGGGTTGCTGTCCTCGTGTAGAACGCGAACCTGGTGGAGACCGGCTCCAGCTTTCAAAGAAAAAACAGACGCGATAAACTCGGCATATACTATGAGCTTAACAGCACTTGTGATGTTAGATCTTCAGAAGTTAAAAAAATGTTGGTGAGAACCTTGGAATGGTGAAATAAACGGAAATAGCATACCAAGGCGATAAGTATGAAAAGGTCATCCAGTCCCCAACTCCTTTTGGATACCCGTTGTGAATAAAGCCTCACTATAACAGCGACAGTCGCTGCAAAGGTAGTGATCGCAACCGCCGCATATTGCTGTGGTCGTTTATCTTCATCCCACTTTGCCATCTGGGAATCATATTCCTCGCTGCCCAGCTTAGGCACATACTGATCCGTGTATGCCATGATAGGACCAGCCGGTACTCCACCGACAAATTTGCATAAAGACCAATCGTACTCCAAGAATGCAGTTGACAAACTTTGATACGAAGGGTCTTTTTTCAACCAAAACAAAATATCGGCGTGAAAAGAGGAAAAGCCCAATAGTTTATGTGAAAGATGACAGGTGGATCACGGTCAGATCATTCTGCACTCTACTTCGGGGGATTTGGCTTTAGCCCTCAGTATACCCCGCTGACACAGTGCCAAGAAATTAGTAGATGATAAGCAAGGCAATTATGCAGCAATGAAACTCTCTCTGCATGTGGGCCTCAGATATGTGAGCTGCGTTGCCAGAAAGCGGCCCCCATGTAGTATACGTCACCTAACGACCACGTTTCTGGCCCACGCTTCGCGGGCCGCAGACGCTAAAAACTCTAATGCATGCCACCGATGAAGTCTACTGGATTCCTTTAAGCGGACTTTCGTTTTCACTGCTGCGTGATGTGGCTTGAGAATTGTTCTGCTCTCAAGCCACCTTTTGGTTACATCGGAATGTCAGAAAAGATTTACCTCAAAAACTCTGCTACTCAAGGTAGTTCAAATCCCCCGCGATAGTTCTGTTGAAAGGGTATTTGGCTTTCTTCTAACAATTTCTTTTGAGGTGTGCTTATTGGGGGCGAGGGGCTGAGCTCGTATTAATCTCACCAGCCTGCATCGCTCTTTGGCAAATAGACTCTAGGACTGTTTATTCATTTGTTCTAGGGTTTCTCATTGCAATTTGTCTTTGACTAGCTGTCAAATATTGATTTTTATTTACGCCCCGGCAAAACACTCTAGTCAACGGTGAATCTAGCTGAATTAACACCTAATTCTTTTTTCAAAAAAATTAAATACCAATCTCCGACATATTGCTCCCAGAAGACACTAGATATTATACTATAGAAAGTAGTGCAGTAGCTGATATTTCATTTGGTTTTGTCGCTGGAGGAGAGATATTGCCACTTGACATGGGTATATGAACACCCACCGGATTTAACCCAGAGTCTCAATCTGAAACAACAAGGGAACTACAATAGAAGCTTAAGCATAGTTATGGGATGTCTCTTATTCTCGAAAGAGTTCTCTGATAAAAAACAACCTGAAAGCAAAACCCGCCTTTTCCACACGCTGGGTGCCCGTGCTTAGACGCACAGTGAGCTGCAAGCCCGGAATATGGCAAGAATAGTCGGTGTGGAGCGCCTGATTGCTTGAAGTCGAACCCGACTTGACGATTGATGGTGCATGACGTGAGATTGATTGGAAGGTTCTAATGAGCGATGCTGAGTACTTTTGCTTGTCCACCGCTCCCTCTGCGGGGTCATACTAAGCTGAGTAAAACTAGTAGAACCATCACTGCTGGTAATCTATCTAAAATAGTTCTACGTTATGATCACCGTTCGACTGTACTTTGTTTTGATAAGCTTTATTGTGATCAAGGTGAAGGCTTCGACAACAGTGGCTCAGTGTACACAATGCCATGTAAAAGGTCATAGGACAAAAATCACAGGGCATATTAGTCGCGATGTCATCAGGTACTCATCAAAGAATATTTTCAGTTTGGACAGTATCTAATGAAATCTTCTAGGCCTTCCGGGCAAATAGTAGATTGATCAAAGTGCACTTTTGTAATTCTCGAGTTTCCTGGCAAAGGAGGCCTAGAAGTCTCAATCACAGATGCTCCATCATAGAAGATTTGAGTTGTGGAGAACACAAATAAATGAAGGTAATTCGTTTGAAAAAGTCGCCAGCAGGTTCAACCTGAATAAATCCTTTTGTTGTTGTCTCTGAATCATAAGAATTCTAGGTGTTTTAGCCCTAGTCGTGCTTGGAAGGGCTTTTCCCTCCCTGGTAATTGGTCTAGCATGCCGCATAAAATCTCCAAATTATCACCATACACAAACTCGAGCGACCTAACTCCTTCAAGAGATGGCATCAACACTGTAAGCCAGGCGTCCGGGTGTCCTTTGAGCAAGTATCGATCCTATCTCCGGCGGTAATTCGTTCGATCTTTAAAAAACCTAGAGATCTTCATATAATGGCGATGAGCAGGAGTACAGTCAAACGAGTTGGCAAACATAAGAAAATGGTATTGGTAGTATTCACAATTCAGATATGAGATAAAAAAAAAACTGGGTGTCTGAACCTAGGCTAACCACGTAGAGATTGAAAAATGACAAGATCCTGCAGAAACAAAAATTCCATCCTCCATGTCTTGCTGACTTTCAGAAATTTGAGGTATCAGCACACCTGTCTAGACAGGGGAGTCGCTACGATGCATGCTGCTGATGGAGATATCATGTTCCACACAGATGCCGAGAGGGGCATCGGAGGATTCCGAATACTTGGATCGAAGTGGATTTCCGTAGCAAAGAGTCTGTGCGGCGGTGCTGCCAGTCAATTCGGTTGCTGTTTGCTTGGTCTGGGTAGAACTCTCTCCATTGAAGGCAAGTGCCTGCCACATGTTCCGATTTTGAGGAGTTACGGAGTCGCGACGGCGAGGTTCGAGGGTAGCGCCAGCCCAGAGAGACGAGAGTGGAAGGGATATTGTAACGAGAGTAAAAACCATGCTAGAGAGTCCGGGGAGTATCACAAAGTATTGGATGATAGTGCAAATAGTAGGGACAATCAGGGTCTGGCATCCACAGATGAAAATGGCTTTCATGGGGCCGAAGTCTCGGACCCCGAGCCGGCGTCGTTGCCGGATCGCAAAACCCAGCTTTGTGACAAACACTGTGCAAAAGAAGCAGATGCTGATGGTGATGACAATTGTCGTGGCGCTTTCCAGCCAATGGATGTCAGCGAAGGACGAGACATTGACGATCTCAATGCAGTTCATGGCCATCCACCCCGTGCGGAATCCAATGGGGACCAGGGCCATCACGATAGAAACCACAAACAGGATCTGTCGGTATCGACGGCGCAGGGTTGCGCAGATCACGTGGACTTGGAAGACAAGCGAACATTCGAAACATATGACGGTCAGGCTCTCAAAGATGACCGCGACGACTGACAGCGCATAAGCACTAGTTTCGACCTCGGAATAATCACCTGAGACAAATGGATAGACCTTTTCGAACCCGGTTGTGTAGTAATTGGCCTGAAAAAGCAGACGAAGAAAGTTGAAGATCAGAGCCAGGGAATTGAGAATGAAGATGACCGAGCGACGTTTATCGCGACGAGTGAGAAGGATCATAACCACAAATAGTACAACTGTTGCACCTAGTTGGGATCCATAGTCGATACATCTCTTGATGCTGTACTGGAAGAATTGATCCAGCGACGGAAGAGAAACCGTAATTGGTTGTTTGTCCTTACCCAGGAAAGTGACGTTTTGTTGCTCAGGATTCCACGATGCCATCTTTGCGAAATGAAATTGTTTCAGTGTGATAGAGTAGAAATTGGTGTCGAAGCTCCGAGCGAAAAGGTTTGTCGAAGAGAGGGCTCCGAATAAGTCTTATACCAGGGAGCATCATTCACTCCAAAGTTGATATTTTCGACAGTCGGGAGGCATGCCTGATCAAGAGGGTCTAATTGTCTCATGGTGAAGAAGGCCGAGACAGACAATGAGCTAGAGATTATTCTGGTCGGATTTGGCGAAGTTGGTGTGAAGGAATGAGTTCAAAGGGGGAAAGAACAATACTAAGCGGAGAGAACAATACTAAGGGTGAACAAAGGGACCCGAACATCCCAATATTACTATCTCTGGTCACCACATCCAGACACGAACAGCCGGACACACAGACAGATCTAGATCTGATACATGACGATCATGATAATCTTATCCCTCTTCGCTTATCTTGTGATCTATTTATTTATGCGACCAAGTGGGATGAGACGTCTCCTCTACCCACTGGCACTTATGGAAGTTGACACCTGAACTACATGGCAAAAATCAGGTGACCCTTCATGCCAACTTTATCAGGTGCTAGTTACCCACGTGGCTCCAAACCTTAAAGTATTCTCTTGCAATAGTTGACAGAATCTGAGCAGTAAGCATTTCCTTTTCTTTGCTGTATTATCGAGTAAATAAGCTTCCTAGCTCCCTGCCTGAGTAATAATAAATTCATGATGATAACTTTGCACACTATTCGCAATCTAGCTTATGGCAGACATAGCTCCTCGTTCTACAGGGTAGTCAGATCTGGATTGATGGTGGAGCTCATGGGTACTTATCTGAATTTTAACTCGACATCCTCCTTCTGTTTGCAATGGGAATGGATGTACTTTCACTTACAGAGACGTGTACATACGGGGAAACATTAGATTTGAAGCTCTGATATGGAACATTACATGGACCTGGGGAAGTGAAAGCGTATAGTCATTACCAAAGGATAGTCCCATAATTACTCATGTATGGACATAGTACTCTTCTAACTAACTAGGATTATCGTACTACGCCAGATGGCAATACACTTGCCTTGCATCAGGGCTATGTGGCCTCCTCCGTGGAAGTCATCGTCAATTCTGGAGGCCCTCGGGTTGGACAGAGATTCAAATATTGCGATTAATTGTCTCAGAAATGCAAGTGCATACACCTACTCCATACTTTGTACGGAATCGCTGAAGAATGGCTGAAGAATAAACCGATTATGTAATTCCTTCAATTTTTTTTGCCACAGTGATATCACGCATTTCCTGATACCTAAACGCAATTCACATGTTCGCTGTTTCGAATACCAGTCAAGGTTTCCATTTCACTAGTCTTCAGAATATATGCACCGGCCCCTTTCGAAAATCATTAGCCAGCGGAGTATATATTCCGTCGAAGACTAACTGGGCATTGAGTGGATCCTCGGGGAGGAATTAAACCGGTCGGCACGGGCTCGGCGACTTTGATCGTTCCAAGGTTTAAGGTACAAATAATGACCAAGGATTTTTTTGTGCAGCAAATTTTAAGTGCTGACTTTACATTTGAACGAATCAAAGTACAGATTCGACACAAGTCCATCCATTTCCCGGCCCTAATTAGCCACAAAATTTTAGAAATCAGCCACTGTATCCAATAGATTCTCTTTTGTGGAGACTTTGGGCGAGCTCTTTTCGCGGCAATTGGAAAAGTTTTTCGGAGCTTAGAAATCAGACTTTGGGAAGGAGTAGACTATATAACATGGATAGGATAACATGATCCCTGTCAATTAAACCGTTTATTCATAGATTTCCTGCTTATTTCTATTTCTATTTATTTTAATCTTCATATATCATCATGACTTGGCCCGATGTTGCTGTCAAGCCCGCCGAGGGCATCTCCTACTTCACTCCTGCCCAGGAGCCTGCAGCTGGAACTGCTCGCAACCCTCAGACCAGCGGCAAGGCCATTCCGAAACTGTTCCAGCCCCTGACTATCCGAGGCAAGACCTTCCAAAACCGCCTGGGTGTAAGTAAATTCCGTGGATCATGTTCCAAATCCAAATCCAAATTCGAGACTGAGACCGAGTACTAATGAGACATAGGTCGCTCCCATGTGCCAATACAGTGCCGACAACGGCCACATGACCGCCTGGCACATGGCCCACTACGGTGGAATTGCCATGCGTGGTCCAGGAATGATCATTATTGAAGCCACCAGCGTCGTTCCGGAAGGCCGCATCACTCCCGGCTGTGTGGGTCTGTGGCAAGACTCCCAGATCAAGCCTCTGAAGGACGTGGTCGAATTCGCCCACAGCCAGGGCCAGAAGATTGGTATCCAGCTCGGTCACGCAGGTCGCAAGGCCTCGACCGTTGCCCCCTGGATGGGCGGTGTCACTGCTACTAACGCTGTCGGTGGCTGGGTCGAGAACGTCAAGGGCTCCAGTGCGATCCCCTTCTACGAGGGTGCTATCATCCCCCAGGCTATGACCCTGGAGGATATCCAGGAGGTCAAGGATGCTTGGGTTACCGCCGTCAAGCGTGCTATCGCTGCCGGTGTGGACTTCATTGAGATTCACGGTGCCCACGGTTACCTCATTTCTTCCTTCCTGAGCTCCTCCTCGAACACTCGTACCGACCAGTACGGTGGCAGCTTCGAGAACCGCATTCGTCTGGCTCTTGAGATCGCCCAGCTGACCCGTGACAATGTCGGCGAGAACATGCCCGTTTTCCTGCGTGTCTCGGCTACCGACTGGCTGGAGAGCATGCCTGAGGAGCAGGGTTGGAGCCTGGAGGACACTGTCGAGTTCGCCAAGGCTCTCGCTGCTCAGGGTGCCGTTGACCTGATCGATATCAGTACCGGTGGTGTGCACGCTGCGCAGAAGATCAACGGTAAAGGTGCCTTCCAGGTTCCGCACGCTGCCGCGGTCAAGAAGGCCGTTGGTGATAAGCTGCTTGTCTCGGCTGTTGGTAGCATCAACAACGGTAACCTTGCCGAGAAGATCATTAACGAAGAAAACATTGATTTGATCCTGGTTGGCCGTGCTTTCCAGCGTGACAGTGGTTTGGCATGGGCCTTTGCTAAGGATTTGGATGTGGAGATTGCTATGGCTGGACAGATCCGCTGGGGATTCAACAGCTTCCGCACTGCGTCGGAGTACATCCAGCCTAACTCTGTGAAGGCGTCGATCTTTGATTAGATTTGATTTGAATATGCATAGCGATTGGATATAGAGCATTATAGAAATGATACGATTCCTTGGGTTTTCAAAATACACTTGACGTTCAAAACCAACTTAGGCTTCTTCACTCTAATCAAAAGAAAACAATAGCCAATGTAAGAATCGAACGTGGGATCTTCAAGTTCAATTATCTCAAAGAGGAGATTGTTTCGAATTTCGTAGGGAAGCATACATGAACATGGCTTCGATGGAAGTCACTTTCGCCCATTTGAGCATAACCTCACGATATCTACGGCACCGTCACCAACTTCATTCATCAATAACAAATGAAGTAAAATAGATTAAATTGGTTTGAATTGTTTTAAACCAAAAAAAAATTGCAGATACCTTGTGGTAGGTCCGTTGCGCACTTTCTTGCCGAGGGTCTTGGGCACCCTACTAACTTAGGCTTCGTCTTACACTCGCCGTACCACGCAATATCCCCATGTCAAATGGGTCCCGATGTACCTGAAGTGGGGGCTCGCAAACCATCCCTGAGACGAGAGCGCAATGGAATCAGGTAGGCTACGGGGATGCCGGGATACAATTCAACCCCATATTGGTATTCAAAAGGGAACCTTCTCTACCTTTTTTTTACTACTGCCATTCCTACCTTTTTTAACCCCACCCCCATTGAACTCATAGCAATCTACTTTTATTTAATTTCAGAACTTCGAGTTCACTTCCACCGTCACAATAAATGAAAACAAGGTATGTTCGTTCAATATGCCTAAGCAGTCCTCGGACTTGAACCAGACGGGATCGGACAAGGGACAGCATCGTCGACCACTACATGAATCACCCACACGGACACCCTGGTCAACAGAGTTAGTAAAATCGAAGAACCGTGATAACAGAGTCATACTATATTCAAAACACATCGCGCGGCAAGTCAACTTCAAGTTGAACAGCCTCCACATCTTCCATCTTGACCTCATGACCTCTTGATACAACCCTTGGAAACAATTGCCTTCGATGGTAACCGCTGTCTGATGCAGGCGAACGAGGATATAAGCCCTTTTTTACGGAATCATATTCTGTTGTAATCTAAGCGAATTTACATTGCAGATTCTATTTCTCCGCAGATCTAGTCGAGCAGAAAGGCATTTTTTGAAAACAGAACGAGCTACGATAAGATGGCAAGATAATTGATCAGGGAATTGAATTTTCATTCGATGAAGAGGCTATCAATGACTGTTTGTAATGTACATGGTGTGTATTCCCATTCCCCTTGCATGCGCCGTAAAGTGATTCCTGACACAGTAAACCCCCCTTCTGGATGCATAGACATATGGAGACTGAAGGCAAAAATGCCAGAGAGCACACACGAGACAAAAGAAACGATGATGAAAATAAGATGCAAGAACGCCTTTGTGCCTTCGTGGAGGCCCATGCTAGAATTTGCTTTCTTTGGAGATAGTAATGGAATAGAAATAAGACGTGATGCCGTGGCATGTATTTAGATATGAGAAGCATACCAGCATCAGAGACCTCGTACGGGAGCGGGGCGTTCAGAACACGATCGAAGAGCCTTGGTCAGAGCCTTGGAGCGAATTAAGAGTCATGGCGGAAAGTGCAATTTTCGCCTTTCCGGCACTTCCCCTCGTTCCAGAACCGACATGCAACTAATCCATATTTGTACTATCTACTGTTAGCAATGTGCCATCTGATCATTAGATCTCGTATGGAAACTTACAGGCTTGGGTTCGTTGGATTTTGTCCGCTTCTGACGACTCCACGAAGGATCATACTGGCCGTCTCCAGATCCATCCTCGCGCATGCGCTTACGTTCAGGGTCCTCGGAGCTGTTTGATGGCTGCGAGAGCTGCTGGGGACCAGACTGCTGGTTCTGACCACCGAATGCAGCGAACATGGCACCAAAGTTGGGTGCCACTGGAGGCGGCGTCTGCTGTGGCTGGGTGAATGTGCCTGGCTGCAGCTGTTTCATGACATTGAGAATACCCTGGAAGTCAAGATTCGCAGCCGGTGCCTGGGGTATTGGGACTTGAGGGACTGGGAGCGGCTGCTGTTGACGGAACATGTTGATTGTACGTTCCAGGTCAGACATAGGGGCTGCAGGTTGCTGTACCGGCTGCGGTGGCGGCGTAGATTGCTGTTGGGTTCCGGTGTGGATCAGTTTGAGGATGTTGGATATGTCAAACCCGGCCGCGGCTTGGTTAGCTTGCGGTTGGGGTTCAGACTGGGGAGGCTTGGGGTTCATGTAGCTGAAGTAGCGTTCTTGCCGGGCCTGCACAGGTCACAATTAGTTACTATCCCCGACGTGTTGTGGATGTGACATACCTTGACGTGATCGGGCAATTCTCCGAATTGAACGGCATCAGGGACAGCTTCATCCACCTCAGGAGCGGGAGGCTCCTTCGGTGTTGAAGGAACATCGGCTGGAGATGTGTGAAATGCCATGAGTGTAGTCGATTCTCGATGATCCTGGGCGTCTTTTTCTGGGCTGTTGGGTATCTGGTTGCCGCCACGTTTGATGAAGTTGTTGTTCTTCATTTCATCGGATTCAATGACGATTTCTGTTTTGGGACTAGTCAGTTTTCGTTGTGCGTGTTGTGCGAGATGCGCGCAGGGAAAGTGCAACTCACCAGAAAGAGTAGCAGGGTATTCGCCGAAACTAATCTCCCGCATGCCACCAAGATCATCTTCCTCCAGTTCCTCCAAGTCTTTATGAAGTTTGAGAACACTCCCTTCACCTTTCACATCTCCTGCGCCGCGCATGGAGCCATCACCGGGGCCCAGTTCTTCGTTGGGGTCGTGAGTGAAAAGTCGAACTTCCGTGAGAGACTCGTCTGGTTTCCAGCTAACGCGCAGCTTGCGTCGCTCTTCTTTACGCAGTCGCTTTTCGCGTTCTTCCTCTGTCTCCGGAGGCATGTCCTCTGCAGGCTTTACGACAACCGGCTGTTTAGGCTTGCTGAGGTCCGCCATGATGTCGCCAAAAGAGAAGGCGGGTTTCGCAGGAGGTGCTGACGGCTTCTCCTTCTTCTCAGGTGCAGGTCTGTTTATAATGTCAGTCTCGCTATATTTGGAAGTTGGACAGTGTATGAATTCCACATACGCAGGTTTTCCTGCAGCAATTGCCGCGGCTCTCTCGGCGTTTGTTGTTCCTGGCCGCTTGGAAGCGGAGCTCAGTGCGCCAAATAGACTCGAAGGTTTAGGTGCAACGATATTGGCTCTAGGGCGAGGCGCTGCGGTGGTTGCGGGCTTGCCATTCTGGGTGCCTTCCACAGCCCTTTTGCCCACGCTAGTTGGGACAGGCGGTTTACTGGGATCCTTGGGATTCGACGTCACGACCATCCGCTTCATTGCAGGCTCGGCAGTACTTTCTCCCTCTCGAGAACGTTTGGAACCCGCAAGTTCAGATGGGGATTCCCCAGAAGAACCCCTCCCTGGGGAGTCCTCCGTTGTTGTCTCGGCAATCTTTTGCTTCCACTTGGTGGAGGCCGCAGCATTGTCTAAAATCTTCTGCGCTGGCTCCTTGATGGATGGTCCTCCTTTCTTGATAAAGCGAGGCAATAGCTTAGCAAGGTTGGTTTTCTGCAATAATTCTTCATCTACAGTAATGAATTGCGCCAGAAGCTAGACCATATGTTAGTCTTCAAATGCATTGGCGTAAACTCGTATGGACTTACCTTGAGCATGTTGCTGGTCAACGATCCTTCGAAATCAGCAGCCTGGAAACGATCTGCCAAGAAGGAGTAAATGGCTGCAAGTGCCATGGGATGCTCTCCGCATCTACATAGAACCGACTATTAGCAATCTGATATATGACACGAAGATGGGATGAGATGAGGCAATGTTTGTCAAAATATCGCTTAATGCTTAGCAGAGAAGGCATGTGCAATGTTTCAGTGATAGCTGTAGGCAGCATATCTAGAGAAGCCACTGAGCTGCATGATTCGATTGTCCACATGAAATCAAAAAAAGCATCATGAATGCAGTCCGGAACATGGGAAATCCATTATTTCTAGCCATATTAATGGCAACTTGATTCATTCCACGGGAAACAGGTTTACGTGGGCAATGCTCTCAATTTGGTTCAGACTTCTATCGCCACGACAACCATGTGCAAGAGCAGGGTGTTTCAGGAAGGGGATAGGGGTGAGGGAAGCATACTTCTCGACAATCATAGGATGACCCATTTCCATGGCGGTGGTCATTATCTTATCCATCGTCTGGCGCTGCAAAGTCACTCCTTGCTTGAGCTGGGCGGCTTTATCATTATCACCCTGGTTTTCCGCGTTCTTCATTGCCTGAACCTGGTCCTTCCAAGAATCTCGAAGAGCTTTGATAATCTCTTTGAATGCCATCAACCCATTTTTTACTTTATCAGCTGGGGCTCGTTTGTTCCGGGGAGACCATACAGCTTGCATAGTATCGTACGCAGCTGCTGCAATGGGCTCAGATGGGCGAACTGCGGGTATGGGGGACGGTTCTGGGGGGCTTCAATTTCCAACTCAGAGTCATCGGAGCTCTCGCTGTCTTGCTTGCCCTTGCTTTCCTTTTTTGCAGTCTTCTTCGCCGGTTGTTTCTTCGTAGGCTTCTTTGTCGCAACTACGACTTGGGGAAGAGGAAGACCTGTTTGGCTTGACATACCATTCTGAGTAGCAGGATGACCGGGTCCACGGAACTGAGGTTGAACGGAGAGATCATTCTGGTAATAGTTGAATATCTGCCCTCCAGCCCGGTCAAACTCCGTCGGGTTCCCATACATAAAGCTATTTTGTAGGGTCGGTCGTTGCGCAGACTGAGTTGTCGGGTTGAGATATTGCGGATCGATGGTGTGGTGGTGTGCAGGTTCGGAGGGGAAGTCTTCGGTGAGGTCAATGCTGTTGTGCAGCTCAGAAGGAGGATATCCAGATGAGGCAGTGTATTGAGATAAGGCAGGTTGGGGAGTTGGCGTCTGGAACTCAGCCGAGTGCGACTGTTGCTGGGAAGGACGCGACTGGAAAGAGTCCTGCACAGGCAGTTGTTGCGGATAAAAGTTGGGTGGGTAGGAGTAGGAGGGGAATGCCGAACTCTCAGACGCTTGGAGGGAGCGAGGGTCATACTGCATTTGGTTTGGTGGGAACTGCAGTGGTTGAGGGGTCTGGTATTGAGGATTTGGCGCATAGCCCCGACCGGGTTGGTGCAATGGATTTGTCTGCCATGACTGAGGGATCGAGTAAATTTCAAGACTTGGATCGGTCGACTGGGTCATCTGGCTTTGTTGCTGGAGCACTGGGTGATCCCATCCAATTCCCAATGTCTGCTGTGAGGACGGATCCTGAGACTGAGATTGAGATGGTTGGAGTGATGGATCGGAATAGATAGAATCCATGCTGTTCCAGAACTGAGGCGGGTGCCCCTGGGGTGTTCTGGTATGGGGCAGACCCGGCATTCGGTTCTGAGCCGAGGACTGCTCCATGATTCCTTCACTCACCCCAGAATTTAAGGTAAACAACTCTCACTTCACTTTACTAATATGAGAGCTCGCAAGCTGTATATTTGCCCTGTATATCACGTGGATCCACCTTGGTTGATACCGCCTGCCTTTTTAGGATTTTCGGAGAAATGATTGACCGGGGTCAGGTGCGGGGGTCACGCGTCTGACAGGGCGATATGATTGGATAGAGAATGCGCGTCGGCGGCAACTGGTAACACTGAGAAGAACTGAGAAGGAAATGAACGGATTATCAGGATGTGATCGTCCCAACGTTTTCAAAGGTTATATCACAAGATGGTACAGCTAGAGTGGGACTGAGAGGTAGTCACGGACACTATCGTACCTTTCTTTTTCCTTTGTTTAAGTTGTAAAACACGACATTCACTTGTCTCAAGCGAGTTTTAGATCTTTTCTGCCTCAGGCATCAACTGTCGCTGATGAAATCTTGTGGCTTTTGGTGTCGACTCCCTGGTCGTTTCTGTACCTTTTTAATGACCCTGAATGGCTGTATACAACCCGTAGAGGAGAAGAAGACAAGTAGGAAATATTTCTGAGACGTCCGGATCTTCCAGAATCCTTTTAGAGGCCGTCTGCTGACTTTCTCCTGGCACTGATTGTATTCTGGACCCTGATTCCAGATTCAGTTGCCTCCTTTCTCTGAGGTTTTAAGCTTGTGTCCCTCTGTAGAAAAATACTCTGAAGCAGAGAATATGCAGGCTCCTATATCAAGAGCCACTCTAGCATCATAGCCATTCGCTTTACGAAGAAAAGGGGGGAATTGGGGGAAGATGATGGGGTGATGTGGTGGAGAGATTTGAGGTGGAAGGGGAACAAATTGCTTGCGCAAGGTAAGTAATGTTCTGAACAGGTTTGATACGGCGCCAAGGAATTTCATTCGTCAGATGATCAATAGATTACTGTTTCACTGTACTGAGACAGTAAATACATGCAAGTTGCTGGTGACATGTCATACATGTGATACAGCCCCCGGAGTTTGCTCAGTTTGTCTGATTACCTCATCCCTGGTCGGGCCACGCTTCGTGCTGAACAGGGAAAGTGGCATATCAACAAGTAGAAAACATATCTCTTCCAACTTTGTTGACCTTTAGTTGGAATTATTCTTCTCTTACATGCTTTGAAGTATTTCTCAATTCCCTGATTGTCTTCCTTAAGCCCGTGGTACCTGGTCTGCCATGGCGCATCCAATGTCCCTCCGAGACCGACAGGTCGGTAGGTGATTGCTCAACATTGTCCCCCAATTTAACGAGCTTTCGCATTGCTGACTCTCCATACAAGCCTCCATTCAAAAACTCTTGAATCTCAACCATGATCCTCGCCCTGCAGAGGACTCTCATGATCCCTCTGGCCATGGCGGGCTCATCTCCCACTCCACCCCGATCTTGAATGAGGATGGCGATCCGATCTGGAAGGTCCTGGTCTTCGATGCCATGGGTCGTGATGTTATCAGCAGTGTCTTACGAGTCAATGATCTCCGAGCGTGGGGAATTACTATTCATCTGTTAGTTATTTTGATCCTGGACCCTGGCGCATCAGTAGGCGGAAGTACATAACTAACATGATTCCAGGAGCATCAATTCTCAAAGATATCCCATTCCCGACGTCCCCGTCGTGTACCTGGTCGAGCCAAATGAAGCGAATATTCAGGCGATTTCCCGCGATCTGTCCCACGGCCTTTACTCCCCCGCCTACATCAACTTTCTATCCTCTGTTCCTCGACCCCTCCTCGAAGACTTTGCTACGCAAATAGCTGCATCCGGTGCCTCGGAGCATGTCTCCCAAGTCTTTGATCAGTATCTCAACTTCATTGTCGCAGAGCCTGATCTATTTTCCTTGGGCATGGGCAACGACGCATACTACAAGATCAACAGCGGAAAGACGACTGATGAGGATCTGGATGCGATTGTAGACAAGGTGGTCAGCGGCCTCTTTAGCGTCAGCGTGACCATGGGTACGGTTTCCATGTTCAATTCCTGATCATCAGCTAAAATTTATTAGGTTCAATTCCTATCATTCGATGCCCCAAAGGTGGTGCGGCAGAGCTAATCGCAACGAAGCTTGACAGAAAACTCCGCGATCACATTCTCAACTCCAAAGACAACCTCTTCTCCGGTGGCCAACGAGCCTTACCAGGAGTACCTTCCACGCGTCCCGTATTGATCATTATGGACCGAAACGTCGATCTGGTGCCGATGCTCTCACACTCCTGGACATACCAGTCTCTGGTGCAAGATGTGCTGCAAATGCGATTGAATAGGATTACATTGGATGCCGACGAGCAGGACTCAGGCAAGAGCGGGAAGAAGGCATATGACCTGAATAGCAATGACTTCTTCTGGCAGCGGAATGCCGGTGCACCATTCCCTCAGGTCGCTGAAGACATTGATGCTGAGTTGACACGGTACAAGGAAGATGCAAACGAAATCACGAAGAAGACCGGTGCTTCTTCTATTGAGGATCTTCAGAATGATACCAGTGCCTCTGCACAGCACCTTAAGGCCGCTATTACGCTTCTCCCAGAGCTGCGAGAGCGTAAAGCTGTACTCGACATGCATATGAACATCGCTACTGCCTTACTGAAGGGTATCAAAGACCGACAGCTGGATAATTTCTTCGAGATCGAGGAGAATATCACAAAACAGACCAAGGCACAGCTTTTGGAAGTGATCAATGACCCAGCTAAGGGCAGCAACCCGACAGACAAGCTGCGCATTTTCATTATCTGGTTCCTCAGCACCGAGATCGAGCTAAACCGTACAGAGATGACTCAATTCGAAGAGGCTCTCACCCAGGCCGGTGTTTCCGACATTACGCCTCTCGCATACGTCCGACAAGTACGCGAAATTACCCGCATGACCATGATGACAACCGCCGCTCCAGAGCAGCAATCCTCTGATATCTTCCGTGGCTTCTCATCACTCTCTAACCGCCTCACAGATCGCATCACGTCTGGTGCGCTCGGTGCCAACTTCGATTCCCTCATCTCCGGCGTGAAGAACTTCCTTCCCGCAAACAAAGACCTCACCGTGACTAAGATCACCGAGTCTATCATGGATCCAGCCGCAGCATCAAGCTCCGCGATCACGAAGACCGAAAACTATCTCTACTTTGACCCCCGCAGCGCCAACGCTCGCGGCGCCATGCCCCCGGCCTCGGCTTCACGAAACCAACAGATGCCTGGTGCAATGGGTGTATCCGGCCCAGGTACCGGCGCCACCTTCGGTCAACGCCGCCAGGCCTTCAATGAAGCTATTGTCTTCACTGTCGGTGGTGGCAGTATGGATGAATATGGCAATTTGCAGGACTGGGTGAAGCGGACGAGCGGTCAACAGGCCGACGGTGCAACTGCCGGTACTCGTGCGCCTGTAGCCCGACGGAGGGTCGTCTACGGAAGCACAGACTTGATGAATGCGAATGAATTCTTGAGAGACTCGCTGACGCCATTGGGACAGGAGAGTTAAATATGCAAGTTGCTTTGTGGAACGATCACGGTAGATTCAATAGTTGTAAAACACTTATAATTCAAAGCCATACAGGCAACTTATTCCCACGCGTACTACAATTAACCGCGAACTCCTGCACTGTAAATATGTGTATGCGCCTCACGTAAAGAATAACTGGGATTTTGAGCCGCTTAAACGAGATCTTTTCCCTTTCATCCCACCTGGATACGACACTTACGCATACACTCTCTTCTTCTCGGCAGACCTGGTATCAGCCTTCTGGGCTTCAAGAGAATATGTTGTGTCGGCTAGTGGTAAGCCATAAACGGCGCAGGCGCTAGGACCTTGATCCTAAAATGGTAACCTCTGCGATATTTCCGGAGTACATACTGGTTGTGGTTGGTCTGAGTCCCAAGTGGGTCCGTAACATCTCCGCTCTAATGGGCGGCTAAGAATGGGCGCGAAGCCTGTTGCTTGAGAGGAACAACCAGATCGGGATTACGCAAAGTGATTACTCTGTGTCTTTACACCATACTCGTGCACGCACTCCCCATCCACGAAGTGACGCGTCATCAGGTAGGAGTTGCAGAGTATAGCATATGACCTAGCCTCATAGAAGGTTGACTTCAGGAGAATGTCCATTAGTCCATTAGTCTAGTAATACAACTATAGCGCTGTATAAAATACAGAATCGCTTCAGATAGCAGTATTCGTGAATGCGTAAAGCTCACAAAAATACAAGTCTCAAAATTAAGAATTTTGTAGGATGTGATTGAGACCCGCGGGATTATGGCTCTGTACCAGATACAGAAGCGAGGTTCTTCAGCCCTTTGACTCAAGATAGCTGCATTAATCAACCATATACTGCAACCATCGTGACTGTTAATTGTACGATGACTAGGACGGATAGAAAGAACGTAACAGGGGAGTGATGTTGAGACTGAAGCATGGTACACTAACTTCAATGAACGGTGATATCAAATTCCATGAGGCATCAACAGGCACATTTACATCCTTGATTTTGTGCTTCATCATAGGCTCCGCAACCGAATTCGCTAACCCCGCCATACACAATCTCTGCTTCCACCAAACATCTCTCACGATGTGAAATCGGGGTGATGCCACTCCTACACACGTCTGTCAAACAAGCTCTAATCGCATTGTTGCATCTGGCATATTGAGCTGAGTCGGTGGCGCACGTGCCAAAGCAGATATCATGAGCATTACAGCATCCCTTGAATCTTGGTACTAGTGCATTCAGTCCTTCCGATATAAGAACATCGAGGGCACTTTTCCCGCTTGGTCCACAACCATTTGTTGTTATGGATCCTGGTGCTTGTATCACTCCACCTCGGTCAGCGCACTGTGCAAGTATAGCTGGTTGACAGCTGAGACTGCGACCAGTATACCCCTGTACAGTACAACTGCTCAAGGTGGAAGTCGCAGTCGATGTTGAAGTTGGTGTTGCAGTGGTGATGACACTGGGGCAGGTACAGTCCCCAGTATCAGTGCCATCCAAACCAGAACAAGTCACTATTTGCACACCCGTGAGCACACCAGCACCGTTATTCAGACAGATCATTTCCGGGCAACCCGCGCAGTCGGCTGGGAATAAGTCAACGCACGTCTGATCTCCGATTGGGCAATCAAGGGATAACATATGCTGGCAACATGCCTCGGAGTTGCATGAAAGCCCTGCCAAGACACATTCGTCAGTGTCACATCCTATGCAACTTCCTTGGCGTATATCATTAATGATTGAACAAGAATTAGGGCCGACCAAAGCACATGTTCCTGGAGGGTATGATTGCGCGTTCGTAGCCTGAAAAATTGATGGTAGCCAGAAGATCCATAATATGTCGTGGGCGCGAATTTCGAATCGTGCAGTCTGGAATGGCATCGTATGAAATAGCCTCAACACCCACGCAAGATTGTTTTCGCGTATGCTGCGAGGTGTCAGGGGCCTTGCCAATATAAACCATAACCAGTGGTATTCAAGGGAAATTTTTACAAATATGTTTTGATTATCTTGCCAGTATCGGAAATGAGAATGTTCATGCCGGTGAAGGCCGATCGGAGGCTTTGGGCGTAATGTGTGATGAGTTTGGAAAGAAAGCCACGAAGGTGTGCGTATCTCGAGATATTTGACCCTATCTGGGTTTACTACTAACGAAAATGAAGAAGCTGGGCGGTGGTCCGCATTATTTACAATTTCATTATCATCTAATTGATGGAGTGAACAAGCGAGTAAATAAGCTAAATATGATATCACGACTACGTATGTGTTATATGTTTATAAGAAGGAGTAAGACTTTCAAACTAGACCTGTCACATTACAACAAGTTCCCAACTAATCTATTCATTTGGCTAGAATGAACTTCAATGTACTGAGAATTATATTCTCTGATCGCTTCGTGTTAGGGTTTTGATGATTACGGAGACACTGCTGATGAAATCGGACCAAAGAATGATAAAATACTTGTACAGCTCTAATATAGCTCTATTGTGGTAGTTGGGGGGGGTTTTTTTTCTAATAGACTTTCGAAGTCTAGGGCTATCCAAAAAAGCTTTGTGGTCTGAAGGTTTTCACGGCCGAATGTTTGGTCCCAAAAGGAGTTTGTCAACACAGAACTCGGTAATTCTACCCAGTAGCACAGAGAAGTAAAAGCTTCTCCTTGATCAAATCAAAAAGCCCTAACAGAAAGGCACCACAGACCCATTATTAGTACGCAATTCAATCAGCTTCAGCCGATAGTTCCCCGAAGAAGTCAGCGAACCATAAATAGAGTTCAGGCTATTGAAGGGCCGAGGTCTTGTTATAGTAATTAAGCAGACAAAATTACTCTCCCGACTAAAACGGCCCCATACACCATCATCCAAAAGATCAAGAGTTGATGCGTCAAATTTTGCGCTATTGCCAGGTTCTAGATTCATTGGTATTTTGGCTCACCATCGGCTTTTGCGGTGACAGAGATAGAATCGAAGAGAAATTGTATGTGGGCAACCTCAGACTTTACCACTCGGAGGAGGCAAATAATGTTAAAAATTGCCTTCCCCGCCATGAGAGCTTTTCACAAATCGAATAACAGGGGAAGTGGATCAATGGTGGCGCGTATCTAGTTCATCTTGGGTCCCGACACCATCATCCGCCTCCCAAGGCAATACCCTTATATCACGTTCTCTAAAGATCAATCAATCAGACCATGTTCCAACTTCCAATATCTGAGGATTGCATGTTTTCCTCCGACGATCGAACTATCTTGCCCTGGCTCATCGACAATTTACTCCAGAAATGTGATGTCACACAGAGTCATGACTGTCACATTAAACGCCACGAGTACAGATATAAGAAATCGGCCCCTGGCATGTTATCAACCTTTTTATTCTATCTCATCAAAAATCTACTTTCGACTCTAAGTTTTATCGCCTCGAAAAGAAATCTATATCAAGATAATGAGTGACCGCATCAACGCAACGGACACTTGCTACACAGGTGACTGCGAGCCAAGTGCTACATGCGAGACCATCGAAACAAATTATGATTCGACCGGCACGACATATGATCTCACAACATGTTGCGGCACCTCTAACATTGGTGCCGACGCCACCGGTCTTAGCTACGATGCCGATGGATACGACAGCGGCTACGGCACAACAGCATACGATCTCGACACCGGGGCATATGATCAACACCTCGACTACCGTACCGGAGACTCGCAAAGACACCACCGCGAGCGCCTCGACTCCACCGGCACATATCGACACAGGGATGTTGACCGCCGCGATGATGGAACCACCCACGTCCATCGGGAATACATGAACCCTAACACGGGTACCAGCTACCACCGTGACTATGAGCGGTAAATCAACACAATGGTAATAAGTGGGAGGAGGTGCGTTGGATTTTGATCCAAGCCTGTTTATAAGGTCACGATTTACGACTACAGAAAAAAAGCAAACTCCCATGAGGGGGGGAAAAAAACATAAAACAATTCAAAATCAACAAGGCCAAGAAAAAAAAATTGAAAACACGCTTGAAATCATCAAAATATTAGCTCGTTTTTCTTTTAATTATTATAAACCATTAAAATATCACAAACGTTACGCATTCACGAATACTGCTTCTATATTTTATACAGCAATATAGTTTGGCTAAAAGACTAGTAGACTAATGGACATATTCTATGCCCCAAAATTGGTCAAATTGTGACCAAGCAAAGTAAACAAGTGAAGAGGAGTATAAACAGTACTCATACTTATAGTACTGGAGGCTTTCTGCCTCGCATTTCGCGGGGCACCGAGGACAATAATGATTTTACTATACCTCCTACACCATTTACCTTACCAGTCTCCTACTCAGCCATCTACCATGTCTCCTACCTTTTTTCCTACGCTACTAGTCAAATAGCCAAAGTACTCTCCAAAATCATAAGTAATGAACTGGAAAGAAGAAAAGGTAATAAGAGGGGTTGAAATGTGGTGAAGCCTATTGGATGCCTGAGGCCGGAAAAACAAGGATCCACTGTATGGTCACCAGCCTCATCAACTCCAACTGTCCCACCCAGGCACTTAACCCTGTCAACCCGATGCTGGGCAGATAATCTTCTCTAACCCCAGTTTCCCATGTCCCCGTAATCATGTCCCGGAGGACGTTGGGTGGAGGTCGTGTTCTAGGCACCCCGACCGCGCTTTCATCAGCCCCGTCCCCGTCCCCGCAGCCGAAGCCGAAGCCAAGAGTGCTGTCGCCAACCGCCAGCAGCGTGTCCCTCAGCTCCCAGACGTCCATCTCGCAGTTCTCAACAGAAACTCAAGATATTACTTCACGCATATCTGTCGAAAATGGCGACACTTCTATATCTGCGGCGCCGGCGGCTCCCGGAGCTCAGCTCTCATGCCCGATCTGCAGTGAGGAGATGGTACGTTTAGCTTGTATATGCTCTCTGGGGACACCGCATACTAATATGATTGATGTGCAGGTTACGCTCCTCCAGCTTAACAGGTAGCATTCGATCCCCCTCTCCGATTCATACCCCTAAAGTGGAATGCGGCGATTAACATTTGTCAAGACACCTCGACGACCTCCATCAGAATCTAGAAGATGACCGACAAGACGAGGTGAAGGATTGGTTTAAGGTGCAGATGGAGAAGGCGAGGAAGTTCCAGCCTCTAGCTGTGCTGAATCAAAAATTCAAGGGCTTGGATGTCTTCGAGTCGAATGAAAACCAAACGGCTCCAATCGTCGGCCGGCCACTAGCCTCAGCAACCCACGCAGGATCGTCCGATAACACACCTAAACTTGTCGATCCGGAAGACCTCATTACAAAGGAGCATTGGCAAGTCGGTTATCTTTATGACACCTGTCTGGAGCCGTCATGCGGCAAACGCCTGAACGGCACCAACGGCTGCGTCAACTGTCGAAAATGCGGCAAGCTATTTTGCGATGAACATACCATGTATCAAATGAAGCTATCTCGGTCGGCTCAACCTGAACCAGTGAGAGGCATCTGGGCTCGGGTGTGCGAAACTTGTTACAAGTCAAGGGAGGGCTATAATGACCATAATGGTATGCATTTTCTGTCCTTTCTGCAGATGCATGAAACTTACAAAGCGCAGGCGCAATAAGGGACCATACGCAAACATTCAAAAACATCAGGAAACAGACGGTGGACAAGGATTTCCTGGAGGTTTCCCGACTCGAGAAACGTTTAACTCGGCTCACCCAACTGCTTGCTGGTCTGCCACCGGATCAGATACAGTCCAGTACGACTAAATTATTCCCCATGCCCTGGCAGAGTGATCAGCGGAAGGCTCTAGAGCAGACCATTGTCAGCTGGCAAGACGATGCCAGTGTTACCAGGTGTCCTTTCTGTCAGCAGGACTTCTCGGGCTACTCTTTTCGGAGGCATCATTGCAGAACTTGCGGGCAGGTCGTCTGTGGCGATCCTAGTACGGGCTGTTCCAGTGAGGTGGGGCTAAGTATCGCACCTTGTAAGTACTTCAACCTTCCCTTCCATATGGCCATTTGTCTAATAGCTTCAAGTGTCGAAAACGTCGGAAAAAGCCGCAGCGGATCGCATGATCAATATAGATGTTCGGCTTTGCAAGGATTGCAAGACAACATTATTTGACCGACGTGACTTCCAAGCGGATATTTCAAAGAAGCCCCCAGAGGTTAGAGCATATGAAAACCTGGTTCAGTTTGAAAGAGGCATCCGTCTTCATCTGCCAAGATTCCAAAAACTCCTTACTACATTACAGTACGTTATGCCCATATTTATATTTACCACTGCTAACGGCATCGTAGGGACCCGAGAAGACCACCAACTTCAGCACAAATTGCAGATGCGTCTAAGGTCCGCAAGCGACTTATCGACTCATTCTCGAAGTACGATGTTGCAGCTCGACGTATCCGCGATTTACCCACCAAGTCCCCCACTCAACAACGCTTACAGAAAGCGATATATCAGCAAGCCAGCGCTTTCCTTCATCTTCATATGTTACCTTTGAAATCTCTCCCTAAGGTCCTCAAACACGCATCTCCATCGAGAGACCCTATACCCAGTCGCACTTCCTCCCCGAGTACCCGAGTCAATGGGTCACCAGCCCCCAAACCACAGGAGTCTGCACTCGCATCCATTGCTTATAACAACCGCATTGCCACCAACGGTAGCACCGCCAGTCTCGCCAGCGATACAAGCAGCGCTGTCTCCGCCCTTGAAGCAGAAGAGAAATCCCTAAGAGAGCGCCTCATCGTGCTAGAGGAGCAGAAATTTTTCGTGTCCGAAATGATCGCAGACGCCAACCGTCGACGCAAATTTGACGAAGTGAGCAGTCTTGCTGTGAATGTGGAAGACCTGAGTTGTGAGATTGACCGAGTCAACGGCATGCTTGCCAGTCTGGACTTTGAAGGTGTCTACACGGGTGGCAACAACCTGCAGGTTAGCGGATGAACCTCATCACTTCCCTTGCAACAGACGACTTGTGGTGTCTAATCAATTACCACCTTTCTTTACTTGTTTTCTATTATTTCCTTCGATTCTTGATGTTGTGACAGGCGTTCTCGAGCACCTTACGGTGATGTGCATAGCATCGGGCGTTTAGCGGTCATTGAAGTAATTATAATCAAATGGCCAATAGCTTTTCAAATAAAAATTTCCAAGCTTGACAAAAAGTCATTATAATAAATAAATAAACGATCAAGCTACGTAGGCAGCTGCATGTAGTAAAGTTAAAGCTGCATGAATGCTACACGGAGAATAGAGTTGCACCAACCAGCGTTTCAGATTTCGCCAGGAAACTCTAACACAGCCACTCGAGATCTAAACTAAAATGATTAAAGAAAAGGTAAAAAAGAAACAACACTGTTTGCTAATCTTCAAAAAAGAGAACCGAACGCGGGGGTCGAACCCGCAACCTTGAGATTAAGAGTCTCACGCTCTACCGATTGAGCTAGCCCGGCTGGGCTTGTGGAGGCTGAGAGATTTGTGGCTATATAAAGTAGAAAATTTGGTACCGAAAAAAGTGTTAAAATGAATCTGAAGATTTTTCAAAAAAGAACCGAACGCGGGGGTCGAACCCGCAACCTTGAGATTAAGAGTCTCACGCTCTACCGATTGAGCTAGCCCGGCGGGCTTGTTGTAAGGCGACAGAATTTTGACACCATAAATGGAAAACTAAGTCTGCTTTTCTTTGTTTTGGGTTCTCTAGCACCGAGGATCCGGAATGGCTTCCGCTGTTGGATTGAACTATTTTGAGTTGCTTGTTTTGTTGATTTTTCGCGATAAACTGTTAGAGGGTGGTTTTGACATGTTTAGATGTCAAAATTCAAAGTTACTGGTATTCATTGTTGAGTACTGAAATGAGTGTTGTGATCACAATATATATTTTGAAGGTTGTCAAGGTTGACCCACCTGGTGGCATTTGAACAAACACCTGATTCAATGTTCAGATAGATACTGAATTACCTGACGAGCCAGGGCGTTGGGACATATACATTTCAAGTATTACTTTCAAGTTTAAATGCAATGGATTGTAAAGAATTGACTAGATTATTCATTTTTGAAGCTGGAAAGGATATAGAACATTAGAAAGCACAAAAACCCACCCAAGAACCTCTGAAACCCTATGGATCGTCCTCCGTAACAAAGAAAGTCTTTTGAACATTAACACCGCTAAAGAAGGTCCCCTTACCGGGATTCAAGTCCTCCTGGCTGCTTGAGCGACTATCGTGATTCGAACCATGAACGGTGGTGATCACCGCATGTGCGTCCTCCGGATCCAGGTCCGGTCGCCAGTACCGTGGACCCGAGGCATCACCGGCGCGTGCCACGTTTACGCTATCCAGGGGCATACTGCCACCTGTGCGCTTGCTTCGAGTACCGACCGAGCTGGAGTCACGGAACCAGCGGAAAAGAGGTCGGAGGGTGACCAGGCTACCTGCGGCAATACCGAGGCCGGCTTCGACGTTGGACCAGATGGAGATTTGGGTGGTTGCGTCTGTGATGGATATTAGAACTGAAAATCCATGCTGGGTGAGTTTGGGCAGACTTACAAAGGAAATCAGGGTCCTTGTAGTCGTGTAGGAAGGGAATGCGAATGATCACAGCTGCGCTCGCACTATATGAGTTGGTTAGCCGAAGCACAAGCATGTATGTGGAGTTGAACATACACGCATCCCATGCCAAGAATACCAGCCAAAGCAGCCTTGGTCCGGGTGTTCATTTGCAAATTCCAGACGAGGGAAACAGGAAGAAGTCCCAGTGTAAGATCACAACATGTGGCGGTGACACTGTAAACATAGGCGATATCGATGATCCCGTCGAGGCCTACACAGCTGCCAGGGACGATATCAGGTGGATCGTTATATACGCGGACTCGCTGCCAGAAGTATGAGACCGGTGTGCATTGTAATGTCAGCATGAACCAGAACACCAATCCAACGATCGTGGTGACGGCGACAACGCCCCATAAGATCATTCGGTGCAACTTGGAGACGGTGAGACGGAGTAAGGCGAGAGCAATTGAACATTTGGCGACTCCACAGACCCAAACGTAGCTGGTTTGGCCGAGCCACCACCACTGTTAAAAATGGTTAGCTCAGATTACATTCAAGTATCCAAGAGAGAACATGTTACATACAAACATGGCGGTTTCCATTGTACCTCGCTCAATTAGCACTTCCGTCCTTTGGCCAATGCCGTAAAGTGCGCCAGTGAGTCCACATAGTGCGAATAGAATGTTCAGAAGCTATTTGATCATGAGTCACATGTCACATGTCCCATGTATTGTGGAATTGTGATCTTACCATAGCAAACACCATCAGGCCATCATCCCAGCCAAAGGCCTTGACCAGCTTGATCCGAACAAAACATCGCAGGCAGACTGCAATAAAAGAAATACCCAAGAAAATGGTGGTGACAATAAAGACGGACAGACTGCGACCCTCCAGTGGAAGCATGATGATCGCAAGATACGAAACCAAGGCTTGATCAGTTCCAATTCATGTTCACCCGGGGGGAATCACTATATCACAGATTTAGATGAGTCCTCTCAAAGCGGCCTTGAAAACCCCACAATTGAAGGGTCGACAGCTGTCTAGAGGAACAAAAAAAGAAAGAAAAAAAGAAAGAAAAATGAAAAGGAAAGAAAGTGCACGATCACAAGCTTAGCATTACGATCCGGGAAGTGGCAAGATGGAAACGCCAAGAGGGCCTCGTGGGTGCTATTATCCGTTTTTATGAATAAAATTAGGGGGAAAAAAGAAAATGAAAGAAAGAGACGACTGAGGCTCCAGAAAAGATATGCATATAACTAAAGAGAGTTTTAAATGACTAGTTCGATCAATGGGACCTGACCAGGGCCCTGGGAACTTAACCAGACGAAGATTCCATGGTTGTGGGGTCTCGCTCCCGCTACGGAGTTTGTTACTTCACGGTTCGAACACTAGAACAGGGATTTATCCATCAGGGGTGTCATCACCTGGAGAAAAAAAACATATATCAGTATGTTTCACTTCATCCGAGGACGGCAGCAACATATGCGGAGGAGATTGTCCGCCGGTCTCCGACTCTGAATTGCTTGACAGCGTATAACCATTCGGCAGAGTTCTAGCCTGCCGCTCAGGCCCCACGCCCCTCGAACACTCGGGGGTTTCATGAGCGTGGACGGGATCATGATGCAGATTTCTCTGCCGAAAAAAGCCTGTTCGATGTCCCCACCAACGAGCGATGAGCTCCATGCACCAAGTGGAGTAGTCGCCTTGGCAATTTCACTACATGCAGAACCGAACCGGGCACCACCACCACTAGTCTCTTTCTAGTCGTCCCCGGGAGACCGTTGCCGCTGTTTGGATGGACGAAGCGTTACAGTAGATCGATTTCCCCCACCCCTTTGTCTTAGATTTTCCTCAACCCCCCTATCTCGGCAATTGGCGGCGCAAAGCGTCGAGGCATACAAACACGTGTGAGAAACCAGGGATTGGAACCGGCAAGGTTTGACAGGAACCTAGTGACAGACTATCGAACTGTCAACATGTTGGCATGTGTAGTAGTCAATCGAACCGGGAATCTACCGGATACGTATCGACGATATTGAATCGAGATCGTAGATGTGTTGCACTGTACTCCGTAATTATCGTGTGTCGAGGCAAACCCGTCCAGTGCACAATGACCTGGACTTTCCCCTGCCATGGATCGGCGGGAGAAAAGCTAATTTGGTACCAAAAGCGAAGCACGATCTGCAGTCCAGAGGGCGGTCGGAGATTACTTACTTGACCATCGTCGCATCTCCACTGTTGCCCTCGGTCAGAGTGGATCTTTCACACTTGGCTAGCGATCGCTTGACACCTCTGCCACGCAATGTCACTAACAGCTCTCCCGTTTCATGGCGTTTATACTTACATCATCGGTAGGGATGCAGTAGGTGGAGTCAAGGCGGTTAAAAACTGTAATCCTTCTCTTACATGCTTAAATATCGTGAATACATCCACTGATTCATAAACAAATCCATTGTGCCCGGGGAGAACATTAAAACTACTGAGACACCCGTTGAGGTGGATCGAGTTTTGATTACATATTCTATCCCAACGAACCGGCTCCAGACTTGCTAAAATTAACTCAGCAGTGCAGCGCCATAACCGTGGTACAGTCCAGCCCCTTTAGAGCCATTGAACTCCATGGGAGATGAAACTACTGATCTGGAACCTTGGAATTGGTTGTTAATGTGGCGTTCCTTATCAATAATAAACATTGGAAGCCTTCTATGTGCTTGCGCGTGGCTAAAGCTAGCGCGATAACTGAAAACCAAAGAGTATCACTCTAAGATAATGCCGGTTAATTTTCGAGCTTATTTGCTAGCTTCGACAATCAAGCACGAGGATTAAAAACAAATCGGTTGTACTTGGGTTGTCCAGGTCATCTTTGAAACCACATACGCTATTTTCATGAAATGAAATGAACCTTGGAGTTTGTTAGGATCGTGGCTACAATCATGCCTACTTTTGGTAGCCTTGTCGAAAGCGAAGTCATATATATGGATCGCACTCTAACGTTAACTGCTACAGCCACAAACAAACAGCGCATTCGCTATATCAAAGACTCGATGTGCTCACAGAGCGACATGTTTCAATATGTACATATCAAATTCGCATTGGGGACGTTCCCGGTGATCCGGCCGGATGCCTCGCAATGAATTTACTTCCATTGGGCCTCAGGAGAGGCCTGGAAGGTCTGCAAGATCTTCACAACCTTCTCCAGAGCCTCGACCTCCTTATTCAGACCGGCAAGCACACGGGCCTCAACCTCAGGGTCCACCTTTTCATTCTCGTCCGCGGCGGCCTTGGCGTTCTTGTCATCTACCTTGCGGATGAAGGTTGTCCGGTAGGGACAGAAGCCCATGGCAGCGTTGAAGACGCCCTTGATAAGCATGTTGTGGTGGGGCTTGAGGGTGTAGCCGTAAGCCTCCTTGAAAGAGACAGTGAGTTGTGCGGAGGGGTTGTTGAGGTTGTGGCGGAGAGCCTGAACGGTGAAATCGAGGCCACTGAGAACAAATATCAGTATCTCGTTGAGCATACAAGCAACTGCTTGTTTGACTTGAAGTTGTGATAACCTACCGCACCAACCAAAGGAGTCCCTCGGTAGCCTTGTGCTGGCCAGACTTCAACTCATTGCGGACAAGGTCCTGCAAAGTCACAGACTCAGCAGGAGCAGCATCCTTACGCTTTTGCACTTTCTTTGATAGATATCAGTATCAGGAGCTGGGGAATGAGGGGCAGGGGCGACGAACCTCGATGTTGGTGTTCAAATCAGCAATGACGCGGTTGAAGGTAGTGGCGCCAAGGATATCTAGAGCACAGCTGAATCAGAACAGACCTTCGTTTGAAATACGACTGGGCAATACTAACCAAAGAGAGTGACCAAGGAGCGAGCAGCCTGAAGGAACTCCTCAGTGTTGATGGCATCACCATTGGCGGAGTCAATGGAGACATTCTGGAAGGACTTGCCCTCGATCTTTGCGAGCCAATTGGTATCGGGAGAAGCAGCCATGATTGCGATGATTTATGAAGAATCGGAGTATAGTGGAAGTAGAAGCAAGAAAGTGTGATAACCAACAAGCTGTCCCTCACCGCTGCCTGCCACGTGAACCAATGGCGGGGCAGCACGCATATCAAACAGTGCAAACATATGTTTACAATCACGTGTCATGATCTTCACATTTGTTTTGTTTGCTTTAATTTGACGTCATCGAATCATGTTGCATCAAGATCCATCAATCGATTCGACTCAGCTTATATGTACCTGGCTCGTGCTTTCTCTACTGCATGAATCTGAGTGATTTATATGCGGGAAATTGCTCTATTGAACAGCCCCCTGGGTAAAACACCAGTGCCATGAGCGCTTCCCAGGCCGACACAGAACCGATCTATCATGAGCGCTACAAGGGCTTGCTGGTTGGGTCCTACACGGACGAGAAGCTGGTAGGCTGGATCTGTAACTTTACCTCTTGAAATAACAAGACTGACGGGACCTATATTTAGCGACATGCCTCTGCCAACCATCTGCACATGACAAGTCGGCGCTCCTTCATCGGACCGATCCCTGCTGGGTGGCTTCAGGGCCACCGAAAATCCTGGTACCGGTCACGACTGAGGATGAAGAACTATACATCGCAGACTCTTTCGTTCAAGGTGGATCCTGTCACATTTCACTATAGTCAACAAGAAAGCGATCAGCTCCAGCCATCATCGCAGCCAATAGCGGAGGATCTTGCTCTTACGTTTACCATTACCAACGAGGGGACATCGGGAGAGGAGGAAGATACAACGACCGAACAAGAAGAATCTGAAGGGCCTCAGGGGGAACTTCGTACACTTTCTCATCCCACGGCTGAATCAGAGGCGATAAACCAAACGGAGACGGAGGAAGAATCAGGATCAGAAACAGAAACGGAGAGGAATCACAATCAACATGAATCAGAGGACGAAGATGACGAAAGCACGCCGCGTCAGAGTGTCCGGGCAAGTGCGATGGCACAAGAAAGTGTGTACAACGACGGGACCGCATCGTCCTCGTTCGTGACAGCCAGAGAGGAAGTAAGCAGCAGTGCTGACTCAGGCTCTTCAACATCTACCATACATGGTAGCCCAGGCTTGGCTTTTTCAGATCAGAGGCCTCAATCGCAAAGGTCTCAGAATTTGAGTGTTGGAGGGCCCAGCATTGGCAATGGTAGTCCACTGGATTCCGCTACTTCTGGGGTTCCAAGTGAAGCCGGCTCCACCACAAATCTGCTAAAGGGAAAGCAGAAAGCCCAAAGCATGCAGGAAAGCAAAGTCTCCGGCATATTCAAATCGAGGCTAGAACACCAAGAGCCTCAAGATGAGCACGACACCGATCAAACTAGCCCAGGGCCAGAGGGACAGATCCAGGGACGCATTACGCGGAAGATAGCGAAATACAACTTGGATGATAATATCCTGGATAAACAGCAAAGACTGCGTTCCAAGATAGCAAGGACAGGGAACACTATATCTGCAAATCGGCCACATCGACGAAAGTTGCAAGATGGAGAGATCATCAAGGCCGAGAGAATGTTAGTCCTAGTGGAAGAGTCGATCCAAGATAAGCTTCCTGAAGACTACTCTGAGAACCACAGCCTACGAATGGAAAATCGTACCGCAGATAAGTGGCGAGAGTTTCTTGTTGTATGCCGCAAAAGCTCAGCCGAGCATGCACCATTTGTTCTCCAGATGTACCGCACTCGGGTGATCCCTGACGTACAAAACCAAAATGTCAAGACGAGGCCTTACTATGAGGTCCGTCTAAATCGCAAGAACACTCGAGTCAACCTCTACTCCGCTCTCGATAAAACCATCGTCATTTGGCATCCCTGCAAGCGTGGCACGAAAATATACATCATTCGACCCAAATCTTCTGCCCATGCTGCCGAATGGTACACATTTATTCGGCAGGTACTTGGGTGGCAACGGCCTAACAAACTACCAATCAACGTTCCTGACCTTGGTGTGTCTTTGATCTTCAAGAACCCGTTCCAGCAGCTGGAGGCTCGGCTGGGTTTAGGTCACGATGACAACAAACACGCTACAGTGGTCAGCCGATCTGCGAAAGAGGAGAAGCACGCCGCTGCTGCAATCATTCGGGGCTGTATAGAAATGCTCGAAGGTCGTCCCGAGTGGGCCGAGGTGCTCAAGAGTTGGTCCAAGACCGAGAAGATGGGCCTTGCCTGGAAGCGATATGATCGTCTTGAGTGGGTGTACGGTGTAAATGAAGAAAATATGTATGGATCAATTGCCATGCAGTCATCCCATGAGCTCGAGCTTCGACCACGTCATCACTATTCAACAGCCGTCAAAAAAGAAGATGAGCCACCGCCACTTGAGGGATTTTTGATCCGTCTCACATCACAAAAAGGCGTACATCAGAAAATGAACAAGATGTTCTACAAACGTCTCTACTTTTTCACCGAGGACCAGCATCTCTTGTTCTGTAAGCCTGCCAAGGCGCTTCCCCCGGCACCACCGAAACTTGCACCGTCAGAAGATTCGAGCATACCGTCTGCTCAAGAAATATTAAGCCAAGCACCATTGTTTTGGGATGTTGACCCTTACCCAATACAGGGTGGTGAAGTTGAGTGGCTGTCCAGTGGAAACCCAGAATTTGTTCAACGGCACGACAAGGAAGCCTACGCACAGTGGCAGAGGAACGTACACAACATGAGCCATGCTGATGGATACATTGATTTATGCAAAGTGCGTGAAGTTCGCCGCATGCAATGGGGGAGCACTCCTGCCGATGCCAACCTTCGACAAGGACCAGATGTCGACTTTCAACCAGAAGGCAGCAGTCTACGCCAGGACGATGGCACTACCAAGCAATTTGATGATGAGCGAACATTTGAGTTGACGCTTGAAAATGGGTTGGTAATTCGCTTACAAGCATATGACGCTGCCACTCGCGACGAATGGGTCAAAAGACTAGATGCATTGGTCAAATATTGGAGAGCACGCCATGCTGACGATGCCGCTGAATTGATCGCTGTGCGTCAGCGCAATCTCAAGCTTTTGGAGATTGACGAGGAGATGGAGTCAATCATAGGCCAATTTGCCAAAAAGTGGGAGGTCAAAAAGGCCGAGGCATCGCCACATCTGCATAATATGTGTGCACTGTCAGGTTGCCGGACAATTAAGGTATGTTGTGTGTTGACGGGTTCTTGATCAATACTGACCATGGGGAAATCCAGATGTCCGGTCAGCTCTACCGCAAACCTCGTCGCCACAAGACCTTCACCCGCTGCCACGTCTTGCTCTCCGATGGCAAGCTCCTCATTTTCCGAAGCACCCTACGCAAGCACAACGGTGTCCAAATACCCCATATCCACCAGGAACATGAAACAACTATCGACCTGCGAGACTGCTATATCTACTCGGGGCTGATCGCCGAGAACGACCTGCTGTACGCCAACCAGACATTCGATAGTAATAACCCAGGTCTTCGTGCCCTACCGCGGGTCTATCCCGCTTCTGATTCTTTCACCAGCCAAGACGGAGACTCTGCCATCACATTTGTGATTTGGCAACCTACCCAGAAGAATCTTTTCCGTGCCCAGGAACACACTACCCAAGGTACTGCCAAGCGATCTTTACGGCACGTCTCGACACTTGGCAAACACGGCCGAACGATTGTATTCAAGGCTCGCAGTCGCGTTGAAAAGGATCGGTGGGTGATGAGTATCTCATCCGAGATCGATCGACTGCAAGAGGAGAAGCCCGAAGATATACGAATTGTGTCTCAGTAATCATTAATAACTCGCTCTTCTATAATCTCACGAACACGCATAGCATTAGGGATTTCATGTCATTGTTCTACATATCTTCATTTCGGGTATCTATGGCTATTTTTTCGTTAATGCAGTATCCGAGCTACAATCCATACCGAGAATCCAAGGGTTTTAACTTCATCCAAATGTCCGTATAAGCAAGTAGACCGCCCAATTAAAATCGATCTAACGAGAAACCCGGTCTTTTCTTGGTTTCATTTCTGGGCGGGAGTACCGGCACAGGGCGAAATGCTGAGCCATTTTTCTTGGCTATATTTTAGTGATGTGATGCTATTCATCGCCTAGGCCCGCTTTTTGTGGATAACTTTCACAGGGCGGACCATCTGCCCTTATATAGTTAAGCTTGTAAGTGGGGGCTTACGCGTCAAGTAGACGAGTTTGAGCTAGTCAAGAGCTTAGCCCAAACCCGACGATGGAAGAATTCAAACCCCTCCTCACACCTATTCTGAAAAGTGTCGCCATGAGTCACAAGTGAGTCCGGTTTCCTTCCACTACAGAAACAGTACTAACAACTTCCAGTGGGCTAAAGAGCGATGTTTCCAGCATGGAAATTCTGCAAAGTCCCATATTCCTACTAAGCATCTCGCTTGCAAGTCTGGCTTTACTGGTGATCCGTTCATTCCGCCAGCGCGTGATCCGCGCACTATACTACGCCAATGCGCATCCCATCCGGACTCAAATAGCCGTGTTCTGTTCCGTATGTCTAGTCATCATGTTCGCCATGTATCTAGGCTGGAGACCTTCCGGTACCAATGTTGTGACATTCACCACAGACAACGGAACGGTGTACTCGGCTGATGCCGGGGAGTATAACCAGCTGTATGACGGGTTGGCCAAGTCTTTGAAAGAAAATCCTCACGCGAAGATAGAGGTTGAGTTGGTTTCGTTTATGAGGCAGATTGATGGAGAGATGAGGGATTTTTTCCTCATTGAGGAGGGGAAGTACCGAGATGATCGGGGTAGAGTCTGGACTATGAGTGAGCTTCAGGCTCATCCTCGAGAAGAGGTGATGAGTTGAACCAAAGCTTTACCGTGGATGGCGAACTGGGGCGTCTGCACATGTGTAGATAAATGTCTTCGGACTTTGCATTTCTGAAGATTATTTTGAGGTCAAATATGGATACATATATACTGTGCTGAAAATTGAATATAAAAACATGATAATACTCGAGAGCTTTCCCAATGTCCACTTGTTGATAAATCAAATTGAAATTGAAAGATGAGATATGTTCGGTAATTCATACACATTCGTGCCCAAAATAGGCTGCTGGGCACCTGTACATTGCTGACATGTCCGCACTGCTATCCTGAAAGCCAATCGGGTTTTAGATAGATAGCGGCTGGCCATTCTTTAGTTCCAAATTCTACTTACAATGACGGTGATAAGGCATTGCTGAGCCATGAGGAGAATCTCACCAACAAAACTCTATTCCCATCTATATCCCAGATGCCTAGATCAGGCAACCGGCTGCTCTCAAGCCAATCGGGCCCAACCTAGACAGTGGTAGGCCATTTCTAGTTTTAAATTATTGGTTGGCATTTCACATGCTGAGCCATGACCTGAGCCGCAATGATCAGCCCGGGAAGGTTTGCCACCTAAAGCCTAGCTAAAATGCTACAGGGCCAAATGCCAAAGAAAGCCCCCCACTATCCTCAAATCCAATAGGGCCAACATAGACAGCGGGTAGCCATTCTTCTGTTATCCCAGATGTGGTAGACGAAGTTCTACTAGCCATGATCTGTGAATCTCACCAACACAAGCCTCATATTGATGTACTAGATTTGAACACCCCACTGCTTTGAAAGCCAATCAGACTCACTATAGACAGGGGCTGGCCCTTATTCACTTTCATATAACACCAACTCAGCCTCAGGTTCATCGCTGCTGAGCCATGATCCACGAATCTCACCAACACAGCCTTCCCATATTCATATCTGAGATCATGCCGTTTGCAGTATTTTAGAGATATTAAAAACTCTATATAGATTTTCTTCTACTTATATTATAACACTAATAATCACGATAGTTGCCTTAGTATTACGGTAATCCAATAGGCTACCAAATTCCAGTAACAACTTGAACGCACTGAGGTACGAGCGACAGCGAAACGAAAACGAGGCGATTCATGAGGAAGAAGGTCATATGGCTTGAACTTTGAATGCAAATGACATTACTCCGTACTCGGAATTGAGAAATATTGGAACGAAACTCTTCGAACCCCAAAATACCCGACAACATCCGCTCTACCACAGCCCCGAGCCTATCAGGGCCACCCTAGTCAGTGGATGGCCATTTCTAGTTTCAAATATTCTCGGGTCAATCTCGGTGTTTGGTGCTGCTGAGCCATGACGAGTCTCTCACCTATTTTTGGGTGTTGTCACATAAAGCCCTATGTTTTGGGTGTTGTCACATAAAGCCCGTTCATAGGGCGATTCCAAACCAAGTCAGTCGGCGCCCTCTGAAGCTAATAGAATAAAGATAAGATAGCCGGCGGCCCGTTTTAGTTATGGTTCATTTTTAACATAGCAGCGGCCACTTAATGCTGAGCCATGGTCTACAAGCCTCAGCGAAAAGTCTCAAAATCTTGCTACACAAAGCTACGCCAAGGTCTTTTGTAGATAATGGACTTGAATACTTTTTTTTTTTCGAATCAAAGGTGCATAGCTGGGTCCTACGTTTAGTCGGCAGGTGTAGATTAATATACCAATGAGCTAATGGATTCGTTGGGTAAATCAACTTGAATTCTATCGATTCTAAGACTCAAACGAGGGATACGTTTCATAAATGTTAATGAGAGCGCTAGAGGTACAGGATCCGGCGAGTCTATACTAAGGAAGTCATCATAGTTCGTGTCCTATCGTGTTCTAGGACTTTTTCCATTTGAAGCCTCAGGCTATGATCATCAGTCGTCGCTACGTCAGTCGTAGACGAGGAAAATGTAAATTCACGAATGCTCGGGTGTGACTCCCAGATTTTGGGAAGTGGGTGTCCCTTCATCCGAGTACATACTGCAGTCACTACCTAGAGTGTTTACCGGGCCATCTATCGAGGTAGATAGAGCTAAAGTCCTTTAGCAAATCATCGTTGTAGGCTGTTGCTACTAGTAAGTACAAAACCAGAGGACATACGGGCATACAGTTATGAAGTTGGAGGAAATGGATTATTCCTTTTTAGTGTACATGTCACATATCGTCGTCGTCTCATAACGCTGCAAATTCAGATGGGCAAGAAAACAAGGAGGGTCAAGCAAAAGATCAATCATCGTTCAAATCTTCCGAACCCTCAAGATCTGTATCGGTCGGAGGGAAGATATGGCTATGGGAGGTTAGCATCTTTCACTAAGCATTCACAAGAAACAAGGGAAACTCACGGAAGAATCTCATTGTAGATTCCAACATCCACATCCTGAAAAAGACAGAAAATCACCCTCTGAATTTTGTGAGCATCCTTAGAAGTCTCTAGGAAAGTACGGACTTCATCCGCTGCCGCGATAGCAGCATCCCGATTGGGGTATCCATAGATACCAGTGCTGATACACGAGAACGCAATACTCTTGATTCCCCTGTCAACAGCAAGCTCAAGACAGCGACGGTAACAAGACCGGAGAAGCTCCTCAGGACGACGGGGATCCCTTCTGTACTCGATGCCATAAACCGGTCCGACAGTGTGTAGAACACGCTCACAGGGCAAGTCGTAGGCAAGGGTACATTTTGCATCACCTGTTTCACAACCGCCGAGTTTCTGACAGTCCTGCAGCAGCCGGGGACCGGCGACACGCTGGATCACGCCGTTCACGCCACTTCCACCTTCCAAAGCGCGATTTGCCGCGTTGACTATACCGTCTACCTTTAGCTGGGTGATGTCGGTCTGCAAGCAAGAGATCATATCATTCAGGGACTGTATGGGTTGTCTCGGGGTGGGTGTGGCGATGGTGGCGGATCCATCGGTGGGTTTTGAGAGGATGCCTCTCCTGTAAAGCTGTGATAGAGCGGGAATCTCAGCCACTGTCAACACGGGTCTCGCCATTTTGATCAAAAAGCGCTATGGGCCGATGAGGAGTGAGGTGGGGAGTTAACGGGTGCGGGGGGTAAGACGTTGGAGATTATCGATTATCGATAATCATTCCCCGCGCCTGGACGCGTCGAGCTCAGAGTCACGTGCAGTATTTTGAAGCAAACAAAAACGTAAAGATTACTGCATCGAAGATGGAATTGATTGGGAGGCAATAATAAGTTGAATTACTGTCAAGTCAAACATTTTCTAAGACGTACTAAATATGAAGTCAAGGTGAGCCGCTTTGGGGGCCGGACAGGATCGGGATAAGCGACAGAGCTATACATAATACCTAGACACGCCTGGCCATTTTTCACCAGCTATGATATTGCGCAATTTGAAGGTGACAGATGAGATAAGGATTCAAGTGAACACAAATAATGGGGGAAAAAAGCAATGCCAAGTCAGGGGCCCGATGAAACAGCATCTAGACCTTCTTTTCTATAACTAACGACTCCTCCCAATTCTCCACCTGCAAAGCTAATCGACCATCGACCAGTCATAAAACCGCATATGACCCTGAGATCAAGGCAAGACACAGTCAGACTAGACTGGAAGCTTAATGAAGAATCATACGACTTGTGCATTCCAGACCGACGCCCCAATCACTCAATCGGACGTTTCCCCACGACAAGCATAGCCCGAACTGAGATGTCATATTGCGAAAGGACTCGATCGCATGGAACTTAGAACGGTAAGCTGCATTGCATATGCACTCTGCACGCGACGGAAAGGGGACACGCTTGGACTGGTTCTTGCCATTCCACCAACCATTTCCCCAGTCGATCCCCTCGTCAATCGTGATCCATCCAATGAGCCAAAAGTACCGAGGCGTCTCCGGCCAGCCACCTCCCTTCCCCTCAGCCGGATGTTTTCAGCTAGGGTCGGGATTTGCTGATTCCCCTCCTTTAGATCCCGGTTGGCAATGGGTAGCGGCGGATTGATGGAATAGTCTGGATGGTTTGGCCACGGGCTAGGCGCCTCGGTGACACATGAATCAAGTCTGGGGCATGACAGATCGCCACAAAGTCATTTGGCGTCTTCATTCCCCTCAAAAAAAAAAGAGAAATCAGGATATTCAAGGACTGGAGATCGAGGGGAATGGAAAGTTAGCGCTCAAGGATGCAAGCCAAACCCGAGGATCGCGCTAGGATTCTGCCCCATTGTTGGGACTAGCAAAGATGGTACTTTTTTCCTCTCCTTTCTTTTCTTTCTGTTTTTGCACTAAGAACAGATCAGCATCAGCTAACTAGTGTCTCCATAACGGTGGTATGAAGCATACGAGAACAAGTGTCGGCTAACCAGCCCATTCTCGTTAACTTGCAAATTACCCACCCATTAAAATCAATCTCCACTGGGGAAGGCCATGAACAATTGTGGAACCCTCGGTGATCAAATATCGGGGATTAAAACCAGAATAGGACTGCGAGAAGAATGGGTTTCCGCGTGGTAAACAGTGGAGCCCGTAACTGCCCCTTCTTCCCTGGCCCCTTGGGGCCTGGTGGAGAATCCCAAGAAAAAAACGGTAACCGGGACTGAACGTAGCCGTTTTCCTGCCAGAGGTTCGACGTTCCGAAGGCCCCGTGGATCTACGGGGCCCAGCCCATGTGTTTATCCGGAGTCAATAGTCGCGGGTGGTTGATTTGATTGAAGATTGCCGATCCTTCGGCTGTTGCTGTAGTCAATCGCACGGATCTAATTCATTTCAATTAGCTCGTATGAGGACACCATTTCTTTTGCAGAGGATGGGGTTGAAGAAATGTAAACCTTCGACCCCATCGTTTGCGGTCTGAACACATTCATTTCCCTCATAATTCCAAGATCTTCGTTATTTTTCCCACCTGAGGTTCTTGTGGAGCCAAACCGAATCTCTGGGTGGACGGATAACAAGGAGTGGGGACGAATTTTCTGGTGGTTGATTATTGGCTGAACGCTTGGCACAGTATAATCAGAAAATCGTATAGAGTGTGTACAGTGCAAGGCGGTACCTACCTGTATCTGTACCTGTGTCTGTAAGCTGATATTTGGAATGCAAATGGCTTGGATGGATTCCAAATTCCAAACCAAAAGACCTATTATGGAGTTCTTGTTGTGGATTAGCCCCAGCTGTCACACAAACTCAATTTTCTCCCGGGCGGTCTGGAACTGACTAATGCATCCCTGGCAGCTGTCAAGACCTGCATATCCCATTTGAGGATCATCTCTATCATGATTCTGCTTTATGGATTTGAAATACATCCCTGGCAAGCGCTCCAAGGAAAAAAGGAATGAAATTGAGACTCATGCATTACGCTCTTTTCGGCAGTTCGCACTATATGCCATGCGTGGACTGTCTCACTGATGAGCACCGGCATACAACCTCAATCCGGATACCCCTAGAGATCCCCTTTCTAAGGGGAATGAGCCCCGATATTCTTGTAAATAACAAACAACAAACATTTAGCTTTGACATATGACCTAGACATGGCCGATCGAACAAACGCCAGAACTCAACTCAACCGCTGGTCTCGATGCATCATGCCGCATATATGCAGAAGCTGCAGATATGACAGCTCGGGGAAAATGACACGCCTACGAACCAGCCCACTCAAGCGCAACGGGGAGGTTCCGATGCATAAGCCTTGCGTGGCTGTTTGAAGTTGAATCCGGCATTTCCTTTGTTATGACTCGGCCGAAGTGCAGCCAAAAAAGCATAAAGTAACGATCTTTGAGACAAAAGTCGGAGAAATGCCGCCTGTCATAGTTAGATGGAGGGCCTGCAGATGGACAGATCGAGTTCTGATCATTTGACAGATATGCGTTCCCCTGGATTTGGACCTGCCGGAGTGAAAGCTCCAATCCCGGGAGACTAGAAGCGCCGTTGCAGGGCTCGTGCGAGGATGATCAACGGTCGCCACAAGTGCATTTCTCCTCACTTGATTTGCTTGCAGTAATACTGGATCGATAGGAAATTCCCTCATCTGGTCTAACATGTCCTGTCGTTTCTATTTCTATTTTTTAATCTAATTTTGATTTCTTTCCAATCCCCCTCGGGGGTGGCTTTCCATTTTACAGGTCATGGTCAAACTTGAATCATGACGAGAGAAAGCTAGACCTAAAGTTAGTCAGTTCCTGGAAGATGACGTGCACCTTGAGAGTGATCGCTTTCATCGCCACCGCTATGCAGGAGAACCCACTGACCCCATCACAGACACGGGATATCTCGAGCAAAACGGGCACTAGTAGCGATGGTGAAATACCGTGAATTTCCATACCGAACAAGCCAAAAATAATCATAATCAATAGTCGTTACGGTCTGACGAATAGAGTGGACCGTATTCATTTTTTTGATTCGATTTGATTTGGTTTGCTCTGATGTTGATATTCTGGAAGGACGGCACATAGAAACCTGGAGCAAATAGTCGCATCCACTTCGTCTCCACTGAGGCGGATCTCAACCAGAAGATTTCTGCTCACCTCGTGATTAGTCATTAAATGCAATCTCCCCTCGGTTCTTGGCTCTTATCTCCTTCCTGTATCGATCTGGTAGTTAGCTTTAGCGTTGAGTAAATTAAATGAACTTAAGCTTTACGCGGTACGGAGTAGTGAGGACATGTATGTACCGGACCTCTTTCAGGAAATTGAACATCGAAATACTTGGGAGAAAAAATAAATATGCCCCCGAAGATGATTTTCTGGAGCTCAATGTCTTTGTTTACCTGCGGAGCCCAGTGGGAATTCTCCGGTAGCTCGGGATTTGCAGAGGAACGGCGTACCAGTCTGCAGGATAAGTGGGTCAATAAAACGGAGACTCGTCTTTACACCGTAGGGACCCATTAACGCAAGATTGGCGTGGAGCAAAACAAAGAGAAAAAAAGGGAAAAAAGATGAGAGGCTGGGAATCTCGGCAGCGAGGCCATTTTGCCCATCCGACTATTATGGTCGTATCGCATCCACTCAATTTAACTCGCAATTTAACACTTTGGTTAGCTCCAAGGTTATGTCCCCACCCTAAGAAACTTTCCGCGGAGACAAAAGAAAGACAAAAGGTTCTCACATCTCTCCAGATGTCCACGATCGAGGCGGTCTATCGTGTGGGTCTGGGAACGGTCCGGCTTGGTATTTGTGGCCCGTTTAATTTGCGCCCCCTTTCGTCGCTAACGGGATTTTCCCCTAAAAACCGCTTTTCCATTCTGTCGGGAGTACGTACACATGACTCGAGTACTCAGTATCGGAGATTCTTCTATTCGTGAGATTTCCCGATCATATTGCAATCACTATTACTCCGAAGCAGCCTGGAAGAGATACTTTCTCGTCCCGTGTGTGCTAGGACTCTAGATTGGAACGTGCAGAAAATGTCCAGTGGATCACAAAGCGCAGTGGCTCAGTGCACCCCAGAAACCGAAGTCAAATTCAAAGTCAAACGGTGCGAATGTTATGAAAGCCCTGGGGGGCCCCCAGTAAATGTGATGCCCAGATATCTGTACATATAGTTCACATCAAACCCGTCATCATTAAATATAGTTCACATAAAACCGTCATCATTAAATCATAGCCGTGCACCCTGGCTCGAGGGCTTTCACGTGTAAATGGCTGTCGGTAATTAGATCATGGATCATAGTTCCAACCGATAGGGTAAACTACTTAGATTAAAATATATGTACAGCCGAACCGTTGGCAATAGTTTCCACTTAGCCGAGCTAGTCAAGACAAAAGAAACCAATTTTAAAAATAATAATCAAAAATCAAAAATCAATCGGAATCCCCGTCATGCTCACCAGATCTGCCACAAGAATATCAAAATGGCCCCGATCAGCTCACCCTATAACAACCCTGGAACCTTGGAACCCTGGTCGGGAACGAGTCATAATTGAATATAGTATCGAGATCTACTACGTATACATAGATCCAAATGTTCACTGTCGTAAACTATTAATCAGTGGTACTTAACTAATAGTGAAGTTATCGCATATGGCGGCGCGATATTATCCAAACATTAACATGAATATATTCAAATTTAATTTCCTCCCCGGTTCCGGCGAAATACATTAACACCCCTGGTCTAGTTCACCCGATCCTGACCTGACAGGCGGCAAGATGCCGTATATAGCTGCAGCATGCAGATTCCTGGCTGATTTGTGAGGGGCCCGAGCATGGATTGGATTAGGTTCCCAGACCATTCAACTTGGAAATAACACGAAAACGAAAATACATACAGAGTATATTAGCTTCGAATGTTATTAATCGATAGTCTCGTGTTATTTGAATAAAGGCCTATCTATAGCTGTCATCGCACTCTAGACCAGAACAGAACAGTTCAGATCGGACTGATTACCGGACGAATGTCCCCACGTCTCGGAGACTTTAAGCCCATTATTTCCCCCCTTACCCCTTTTATCCACGCCACACTTGAATGGGGTGCGTGCGGCCGTTAGAAGGTAGGGGGGTTTTTTTGTTTTTTTTTTTGTTTTTTTTTGTTCCCATGGAGTATTGTATGGAAGGAATTCCTAAGATCCCTGACATTTGTGGCGTCACGGAACGGTCCTCACACGGAGGTTTAACTGAGTAGGGGCGTGAACCGTGCTGTCGTTCTGGGTAAGTTAAGTGGGGTTTCGTGTTTTGTTTGTTTTTCAATTTTCAATTTTCGATTTCCCCCTTTTCTTACCAAAAACTGAAGAACTAGTCAAGGCACTAATCAGTAATTTCTTTTTCTCCGGTAGATTAGTTCCTAGATCAGAACGGCCTGCAGTATCAATCGTGATGTAATCCATACACGGAGCTCAAGCTTGAAGATCTGCGGTAAACTAAACGGTTGGAACTAAATTCTGCGTGGCTGAAATGCAACTGAGTGGAATAATAGTCGATCCAGTAGAACGGTCCAGTGGAACTGGAAAGTGTAATATAGATTATGGATTTGTTTCTGCAGTCATCTTCCAAGCGCATTACGGCGATAGTTCATTCACGTCTCATATTTTCGCTAAGTACATACAAAGTACGTACTGCATGCGCTGTACACCGTACAAAGCACGCAGATGCAGAAGTAGCGACCTAACTAGTGGACATGCTACGGAGTATGGCAGGTTGGAATGGAGCATTCCACGGTGATCGACCATCAGTCGGAGGATATCCGCGCGTTTCTTCCAGATCAGGTAATTGAGTAGGAAAATGGAAATTATGGAGCACACGTTGTGGGCGAAAGAATCAAATCCCGGTACCAAGACCAAAATTGGGATCGGATCTTGGGTCTTACCATCTTTAGTGAAGGTGTTGTCGCTCGTTTCTTTTACGGTTAGGATTATCTGATCGTCCTGTGAGTGATCGGACAAGGTTCCATAGGGAAAAGGGAAAAGAAAGGAGAATATTCGAAACGCTTTGCGCTTTGTAAGGGCCGAGTCATCAGGCGGAGACCAGCGGGACCACAAACGGTCCCTAACGGTCTCTCCATCGTCGATCATTTTGACCTCCACATATCCCCTTTGTGAAAATTACAAGAAAAACCCCCCTGTACCTGATTCAATTTGGATTGTTGAATCGTATTGGGAGCAGGAGTAGGAGCAGGTTTTTTGGTCATTCTCGTAATTCTTGGAATGTTCATGTGGATCGGAGTTTGGTGGTATTGGTAAATCAGGTGAGTCTCCTGCACGGCGGACTCGATGTTCACACCTTCACATATTTTAGTCTCCACAAGTGGTTCTTTCCCGTGCCGAGGCGGGTAGTACGTGACACTATTCAGGTGACCAAGATTTCGTAAATCGTCTTCAATGGCTCCATATAAAAACAGGTTCCGCTTTGGATGTGTTGTCAGTGGGGGAATACTGCACGCTCGTCGGTCTAATCCCGCCAAGAAACACTCGAGAATGGAGTCATGCACCGGTTGCTGTTTGGATGCACGGTTGCCAGAAGGCAACTGCGCTCGATCTGTTCAAAGCGGCTCTTCCGGTTCCAGTCCAGGTCCATCCCAGATTTCTCTTTCTGTTTCCCTTGATCCCCACATCCAATTAGTCCAATCACCCTAGCTTCATTCCGTAATCTGAATAATCTGATCTCGTACAACTCTGCGGTACTTTGCTGCAGTGGATTTCCGACCGGGCCACCGGGGCACGATTGTGGCGGTTCGGATCGAAACGCCCTAAAGGCAGCGTCATTCCAGCGGGGAAATTCGGGACTTGAGGGGAGGTCCAGCATTTGTTTGGTTTCGTTTTCTCCTTTTCAGGCTTCTATAGTCTGTGCTGGTCCTAAGTAAAACAATAGTCCCTCCGGATCCAGATCCAGTCCTGGCAGGGCAGGCAAGGCTCGGATTTCGGAAGCAGATCGAGTAACGAGTTTGTGCGAAACGGTGGGGACACCCGAATGGTCTTGGGGCGCATCAGAGTTTGGAAAGGTAGGCGAAGTGACCTACCGTGCATGACACTAAATCTCAAGGTGGAACACATAGTATGGCTGAAATGGTGCGATCCGGGTGGTGGTCTCGGTTGCATGATGCAGCGACTACAGTGTAGATCGATTCCTCGCATAGATCTCAGTCCCGTTGACAATTCTTTGTCTGCCGAGGGGCAGATGATCGAGGTGTGACCCGGACGCACAGGGCTATGTGTGATCGTCGAGGACCAGATCGATTTCTTATGCACAACCTGCAGGATCAGGTTGCATTTTGGTTCCTCAGGCGATTGCAGGACGCATGTTTCCCCCCTCACTATTTCTACCTTGGTCTGCAGTCCGTGGGACCGCAAAGTTTCTGCTTTCTGCACTGACTGGGGACTGGGATGGTGTGAGCGCCCAGTTAGGAGAGGGGGGAAACGAGCAAGTAGCCAAGGCCCTTGACCAGATCAACAGGATGCATAAGAAGTTCCGAAGATCTTGCTACGATTGCCTTTAGCGCTGGGCCACATTGAAGACGCTCAATGGACGTTCAGACCCTGTGCCCTAGGGCCGACCGTTGAGCTAAGGACCCGTTATGGGTCCCGCTGTCTGTGCGCCAACCGACCTGACATGAGGAAGCCTACCGAGAGAAGGCTGGGGAAGGTACCGTGGACTTGGAATCAAGGCCTCAATTAGAGCTATCAAGTCCTTGACTAGGGTCGGAGGTTTTGGGTCGGAGAAATGATAAAAATGATAAAAACGGATATGACATGACAACGGTCAGAAGCGGGTCAGGGGCCAAAGCATCATAAGGTTTCCAGGTCTCCAACCGGGGGCAAAATAAACCGATGAGGTTCCGTAAACCTTGAGAATGTACGGAGTACTGAATATGAAACCTTTTGAACAATTCTCGATAAGCTTTTGAAGGACTTGCCACGGGGAATCTCAGATTGCAGGAATTCTTCCGCTAACGCATGGGACTCGGGAAAAGCAACCGGCCATTCACATTTCCCATCGTGCGATGAATTTGAGCTCTTACGTCACCCCGAATGTATACACCTGGGGCTAGTTAGTTAGAGTCACAATGATGGAACGATCTCACCAATAACGTCCCGAGTGGTCCGATCTCGATCCCGAAGCTTAAGTATTGTACACAACGTGTTGGTGACTTATTGTCGGAGTCAATACTGAAGTAGGAAGAAACGCCGAGTGGATGATTCATTTTCTCAGGTTCAGCCAACCGGTATTTTTCTCCAATTTTTTAATTTTTTAGCCATGTTTTCCCAAATCATATATGATTAATCTCATTGGACATAAAGTCCAAGTCACGTCGAAATCCATTCAGATCCATACGCGGCAGTGCCCGAGATCGAGCAAGGGAGAGTGCGTTGGACCATGGAACGTTGCTTTTTTGTTTTGTTTTGTTTTGTTTTCCAGATCAGATTAACCTGGTGTGACATTAGATCTGAGAGCGACACAGACATTTCCTTTGGTCAACCATTTACTACCCTGCATGTTTAGGATCGATGCGGTGTTTATCCCATGTTTAGCTTCTCTTTTCTCTTTTTGCTAGATCATGTCTATTATCATTTCCAAATGTTTGTTCTTGATCAAAGTGACATCATAGGATGATCTTCATGATTAATAAGTACCTTAGAAGGTCTGAACACCCCCCTATGATGATGTATCTCCCGCTGACAAGTCGTAAGAGCCGAACCCTGCCACAATCGGAGATCCCCCAGGTGAGACACGTTACCTTGTACAAAGTATAGGTAAACCATCATATGTCATGAGCTATAAAAGGAAGGTGAAAGTCTGCGCGGTTGAGCATATTGTCTTCCAAATGCTCTTCAAATTGTCCGAGATAAATGAACATTGTTTTGTACCCTAATAGGTGGAAGTAGTTCAAAGCCAGATTGGAGTCGCAATTTAAACCACTATAACACGCGCCAAACCCGGGGTGACCTCGATGGGAGGAGGGTAGTACCCGTACCCATGTGTTCCTGAGTCAGGTTGTACTAAGAATGTTAAGCTGCAGGAGTTATTTTTGTTCCAAAGGTTAGAGAACACTTCAAAGATCTACTTAGGAGAGAGTTGGGTAGGAGTTATTCCAGAGGATCCAGCTTACCAGGATCAATCGTTGTAAGATTCCTATTCAGGAGAATTAACAGGCACCTACGCCTCAATGTCAGCTAATTAACTAAATCCACTCCTCTTTCCCCTGGGACTCCACTAATCGATATCCGTGTAAATGTGACTAGCAGTGATAGGTATGATCCCACAGTCCACTCCACATGCGAAGATCCGCAGTTCGCGTATGGTAATCTAATACCGGTCATAACGATCTGGCAGTAATCTATATAAATTTCCCCCCTAAACTAGTTTATTTTCCCTTTTTAAATCTAAATTGTATACCGATCCCCATCTCGATCCACTCTGATTCCTCTGATGGAAAATAATTATAACCACTTTAATTCCTTTACCAGAATTGGATTTTTCTCCGTATTTCACAAATGAATTTTTATTTTTTTGAAAAAAATCATTAATCATTTATATTCCATAGTCCAATCTACAAGCCTCGATCCTCCCCCCTCTCTGGTATTTGATACCCACTTGCCATTCACCCATTAGTTCCTCCTAGTTCTTCTGCTTTTTTAACTCTTAAACTCTTATATCGATCGCTGGATCGAAATCTTACTTTTATTTAACTTCCCTTTCCCTTCCCATTCCACCTCGTGCCCATACTTGGATTAACATTCCCCCTCTCCCCCCGATTCTCTCCTTCCTTTTCTTTTTTGCTTCCCACGCGACGCAATTTTGACCCATCATCTATCCCTTGCATTAAAACACACTCTTTCCCCCTCCCCTCCGAGATCGATCTTGTTTTTGAACCTTTTTTTTGGGTTTCCCTTGGTACTGTTTCCTTTGGGGTAAATGCTACCTTCCCCCGGGAACCAGATAAGACCCAAATACTGCCCATACTTCCCGATCGCATCGGACTTAATTCGCAACTTACGCCACCCACTCCTCCCTTCCATCTTGGTTCCATACTCCGATCTTGCCGGATCCAAAATCGCTTAGACGAACTGGTGGTTCCTGGACCCTTCCGTCGCAAGAGAAAAAACAATACGTCCGAGAATTCGAATCATTCGGCCGTATCACGATCTATTTATTTCCACCAAATCCTCGATTTCGGTACGATATATTCAGAACATCCAAGATTCAATCATCGAAACTTCAACCCGCCACAAATATAACAGCCGATTGTTGATGAGGTCAGGAATCCACGCGTGATCCTTTTTCTACCCTCTCCCCTTCCACCCCTCCACTAAGCGTGATGGGGTCTTTGGAAGCCGCACCTAGGCACAGGTTGGTTTGGCTTCTCGTGTGATCAGTCTCGGTCTGAAACTCAATGCTGACGGGCTATTTATCTTTCATAGAGACCCTTTGCCTGCCATCGGTTTCCTAGGCAAGGACGGTTCGGGGTATCCCCACTCAAGCGTCGCTTCTCCCACCTCTCTCCTCAGTCCTAACAACATGTACGCCGGGCAACCGTTACCCTACTCCTACGCGCCACCGAACAACAATGCGCCCCAACCCGGATACATCTCTCCACCAGAGTCGCGTCGGGTGATCGAAGATGAGAAGGACAAGGGGTCGAGACAGTCGCTGCCTTCAATTCACGAAGCGTTGGGCAAGGACAATCATCTCCCATACCCGGCACCAACCTCCGCGCCACCTCCACAATCCGGTCATGCACCACCACCTTCACATCTCATCGGTCGTTCAGGAGAGGGCCCGCCCGGCCCTCCTAACCCATTCTCTAATGGCCCCGCCACCGGGTCCTTGATGCGAGAATCAGGTTACCCTCACCAGATTCAGCCTGAGGCGTCAAGGAATAGCCTTGGCTCCATCACCACACAAGAGTCGAGAGCGTCACTACATTCCCTCAGCACGGGCAAATCTCCGACTCAAAGTGCCAAAACCGGTATCACTTCGGTCTCAGGGTCACAAAATTCCACCTACGACTACAGCGCGCCGCCATCTGCTGGCAGCGTGGCTTCTCCCAATGGCTACGGCCACTTCCCTCCCAACTATTCTTTCCCGCCGAGTGGCCCGTCATACCCTCCTACATCCTACGACAATCGCGCATACATGGGTGCGCCCCGAGTGGAAGAAGTCAAAGGCGGTTTTGTGGGCCGACCAGTTCCTCCACCACATAGTGACTCGGTGAAGCGACATCTAGATGTATTTGACGTGGAGACGTCTCTAAATGAGGTATGGATTTTCTGCTTTTCATTTCACTGTTCTATTTTTTTTTCCCTAGGTGGGGGATGGGGAGATTGCTCTGTCGATCCACCTGGCGTGACTTGGAACCAAACTTAGGCTAACGACTTGCCTGATTGGAACAGATCGTCGAGATGAGCACACGAACATTGGAGTTTTCACGGCACTATGCAGCACGAGCTCATCAAACACAACGGTCTGGACCGGTTATGGGCTCGCTTCCCTCGTTGAACGAAGTGGAGGACATTCTCCACATGCAGCGTCGGAACCAAGATGCCTTGATTCGGATACGAACAGCTGTTGTGAACCAGGAACAGGCGCTAGCGGAGATGGCCCAGCGCAAGGCTTACAAGCCCGAGGACGAACACATGGCTGGGACCATGTACCAGGAGGATTTCAAGGGTGTGGGTGGGTTCGCTGGGGCGGACTCGAAAAAACGGCGCGGAGTAAGTACAGATTTTCCCCTTGGTGTCTCATTTTACCCGTTTATCCCCTGTCAGTGCGCTTGTCATTTGTGTCCCGGGTCCCCACTTTTGAATGACATGGCTAATCATAATCTCCCTTTTTGACAGAAAGCGGCCCCTCCTGGTCGTTGCCACAGCTGTAACCGAGCCGAAACACCAGAATGGCGTCGGGGTCCAGATGGTGCCCGAACGCTGTGTAACGCGTGTGGCCTGCACTACGCCAAGTTGACTCGCAAGATGGGCGCCAACAAGGCGGCAACCCTGGGATCGAACTTGAAGCCCAAGTCGGTTCTTGACTCCGCCTCACCAACCAGTCATTAAGCTTCTTTTCTCTTCTGTGGCGTTGGAAAAAGGCGGGAAATAGAATTGGGAGGCAAAAAGGAGTTCCGGCTATTATTCTTTTTTTCCCCATTATTCTTTTATTTTTCATTTCCTTTATTCCCTGGATTTTCAATTTTCATCTGCGTTGCTTCTTTCCCTGGTTTTGATTTTTTTTTTCGGGGAACAAACTATCAAGCTCATTGCTTTTCCCTCCCCCCATCATGGTTTGATTTGTGGACCTTCCTAAACGGTCTTATATAATACCCTCGCAGCGTTGGAAAGCCCAAAGCATAGATTACCCTTTACCCTCTTTGGATATTGGATTCAAGACTTGTTTTTGTTTATGTGTGCGTTTGTGGTTTTTATACCCTGCATTTTCGTGTGTCTTTTGAGCTCTCTTAACTTTGCTGTCTGAGTATGTCCTGATGTGTGTACGATCTTGGTTCCAGCATCTACGGCCTTGAACGTTTTGCTTTTTTATCTATGCCTCAGACTAGTGACGTGACGGATTTCTTTTGCGGGTGGCAATTTGATTTACATGACATGACTTCATTTCTTCATGTACCTTTTTTTTTTTTTTTTCAGAACAGATATACGCGAATATTTTGATGATCGGATCATTCTCGCCTCATAGGACTCGGCCGGGCCGATAAAGTCACAAGATTCCAACCCGAGATGTTGCGTTTGGTTGAACCATAGATTTATCATTTAAGGGTCCAATCCCCATGCGTTTTCGCGAAAGAGATACTATTCGAGTAAACATGGCAAGGATGGTAATTCAATTCGCCTCTGCAATTCATTAATTTCAATTCTTTCTATCCAAAAGCCACATTCCATAGTCGCAGACTTTGTGAAAGCTCATCCGTGGATCTGATCTACGTTGAGAAGTATAAAGGGATGGTTACCGTTGTACTGGGATTAAGATTGGGATAGAGATCTCCGATCCACCAGCAAAAAGCAAAAGCAAAAGCAAAAGCAAAAGCAAAAAGCAAACTGAAAAACCACACCGCGAAACCCGATGTATGACAGGACTCACTAGTATGTTTATATTGTATTTACATTTATTTTACATTTACATTTACTCAAAGACGCGCGATTAATTCGAGATCAACATTGCATAAGAGCGAGACCGAGGAATCCGACTCCTTCCTTCACCCCACATTAACACAATATAATGACACCGACAGAGAGGAACAACAGAGACATAATTTGAAATTGGATTGAAATCTAAAATCTGAAATCTGAAATCTGAGACTGAAACTCAAATATCAAATTGTATTTCAAAAATCATACGCCGTGCACGGAGTTCCGAACGGATCCAACCCCGGAAATGCCTCGAATCGCCCCCGCTAAGGATTTGTCACGGATGACAGGCCAACCCCTGTTCGGAGACGGGTAGATCGTCAGCCCGATCTTTGACATGCATAACACTGCAAAAAGTAATACGATAAAATAAGACAGAACGGTTGAATAAGAGATTTACCTGCTCTGTACGGAGTAAACGGAGTACTCCGTACACATCCATGCAATACTAGGTAGTTCGCATAGATCGAGAAAGAACGGTGTAGTTCCAATCACTCGGGCCAAGGCGCTAGCAGGGACTGGTATCGATCGAGATGCCAGATCCATGAAGTATTTGAAATATTTTATGGGGCTTGCATATGATTGGTTATCGTCATGATATTTCTTTCTGTTTTGTTTTGTTCGTACATAGATCGATCTGTACCGATGTGTAAACTGATCCTGCCCAGGGTGCCATGTACTCCGTAGACAGAACATACTCCGTACATCGCTCGATCTTTGATCCTCGATCCGCGTGATTCCCCTCGAGTGGATCTTGTTTTCCTATCCGGTCCCGCCCGACACGTTTTTATTTATTTTTACTTTTACATAAGTAGTCGATGAGAGATTTGATAAAATATGAATAAATACAAAACTTCAAATCACTAGTCACGACGGCCTCTCCGTGAACAAGTGGGACCATGTGGCACCAAAAATGGGGCGCGAATCACCATCACGGCGATTCAAATCGATCTTTTTGCCGAGAAAATACGTATGTTCTCCGTACTCCGTAGTGGATTTGGAATTACATCTCCACACAGTCTCGCCTTTATAGACCAAGTATGGATTACACGGAGTATGCACGGAGTTGCAGTCGTCTAAACGGTTAAAAGGGTTACAGCATCGGTGGGACCATCTTTAGGCCTGTGCTGCAGCCATAGATCGGTGACAACATTTGAATGGAGATCAATCGGGATCTGGATCGGGATCCAGAAATAGAAATAGATCATATATCTACAGATATTACATATCCGTCGGTAATATTTCTTCTATCTCTACCTAGGTATCTGTACTCCGTACCAGGAAAGATTCCCCATAAACACGGGAAAGAAATTACAAGGAGTTAAAACCGTAGATCAGTATGCACTCGGACCTCGCGCGCTAATTCATAAAAAGTCATAGCCATGAGTTGAGTGGATCCGAAACTTTTCGTTCTCTGATTCTTCTAAGCTTCTTTCCAAGGTTGCGTCACCTCCTTAAGGATCTTATATGGTTGGGACTATCGTCACTAATTAGGTAACCTACCCAACTACTGCTCGTGTTGCAAACGATCGTCTCCACCGGATCTACCCGCTTCGATTTTACTTGGCTTAGGCTCGTGTATGTACGTTTATTGAGGAGAAGAGCCCCTGGATCTTGGTTTTCATTTTAATGACTAATTTTCCTTTTTGGATCTTCAATTTTTAAAACTTCTTCAGTTCAGTCTGGTTTGTTCTGGCTCAGTTCAGGTTCAGCAGGTTCAGACCCCTTTATTCTAGAGAACCGTGCGCTGAGATCTGATGTGGATGTGGATTGGCGACATTGGACCCGGGGAACCATCTCAGGTTCGCTTATATCGCACGCTGATTCCTTGAGACATGATGGTTCCCGCAAAGAGTGGGCTGACGGGCTGAAGGACCGTGGGAAGACAGACCCGGGCCGAAGTCTATCTGCAGGCCTGGGACGAGTGGCGCTCGATGTGGAGATTGAAATCGAAGTTCCCGAGCTGGTGGGTCGGACTATTGAATTGAAATGAAAAATTTCTTTTTCTTTGGTTTTACTTTTTTCTCATTTTTCAGTTTTAGTTTCAGGGTGTTAAGGTGTTGTGCTACTACTCCGTATACTGCATACGCGGTCCATAGACGCTAATGTGGGTTGCCTCGGTGCCTTGATGCTGATGTACATTGTTACGTACATGTATGCGTCTGATCTATACCAATGCAAGACTGTATTAATTCAGACTATTGGACTTCTATTATTTGATTTGATCTACCCGAGACAGCCAGAAACCTATGCAAGATACGATTCATGCTTGCCGTGTAAAAGCCTCCGAGATCGAGCGATGCCTAATGTTGGAGTAACCCTGCACATGTGGCATGCATAAAACTTATTACAGCAAGGTTCGGGCTTTGGTTTTGGTTTCTTTCTGATTGGCATCATGGCCGGGATCTGCTTGAATTTTAGTTGATCTTTACTCCATCTAGAGCTCTGCTAGCTGACGTGGGATCTTAGATCGATTCAGGCCGAACCACGGATACAGTCACATAGCGGTGTGGATCGAATTTTCATCGATTCCGACTTCGCTTACTGTAAGGATATATTTCTTCGTTTTCCCCCCTCTATCCTATTCAGTGTTCATGTGAGTATAGTGGCTTTAGGCCACGTCACTAGCGCCATCGATTAGAGGCTAGAGTTAGCTTATGAAAATTTGAGATACTTAACTAGTTCCTAAATAGGCTTTTTGTTCAGTTTAGCTTAGCGTCGCTAGAAAATGCCGCCTACCAGAAGCCTAATAAACTACTGCATTAATGTATGGAGTCCATCACAAATACTGTACTCTGTACTCCGAACTCCACTCGATAAGCGCACTCAAGACGCTGGATATTTGATCCGACCACTTAGGATCCAGGCTTTCAGCTTAGCGTGTGAGAATGAAATGGTGGATGGAGTCACGGTAAGGCATTATTGAATCGCGCCCCGTCGCGTTCCATGGAACCAAAGGGCAAGATTTGTGTTCTGAACCCCACGCGATCTCGATCCTCCCTCCGATCTACCATTTTTTAGTTTCTGCACGCCCCAAGTCGGCAAGTAATGTACGGTACACTAAGTAAACTAAATAGTTGTAGATCCATTTTAATTTATGGTAATTAAGGGCTATGGACAAGTTCGGTATCTTTCTCCGTGACACTTAAAATCGGTGCTTAGACGCATTGTGGCTTAGCCTCCGGGCTAGAAACATTTAATATCGCAAGTTAATTAAGCTAGAACATTTACTTATCTAAATGCTTCTAGACAATAGATTAATTCCAGAAACATGGCGTTTACTCGGATCCGTCGGATCCGATCACTCTCCCACGTTGCGCTCGCGTGGCGGTGGAACCGGATAGAACCGCTCTCGGAGAACCTCATATGACTTCTATTTGTCACGACTCACCGGAACATGCGGATGTATCCTTTCATCTAGATCTGTCTATCGCCAAAAAGCCTCGGCCGCTGAATTGAGATACGCAATTGGTTCTTTGCGCCATGTATCAGCCTCCAATCGACTAGTCGTATTCGAATCCAGAAAGAGGTCAATCGGGCTATCCGCTCCATACGGATCCCAATGAACCGAGGCGTTTACGGTCCCTGGATTCGGGTCCAGATCGTGGATGAATGAGGCCCACATACTCGTCATCATCGCACTGAGATCATAGTACGATTGCGGGACCCCAGCGAATGGTTTCCCGTAATGATATCCTAGTCCGTTGATGTTATTGAACACAAACGCCACTTCCTCGAAATGGGTTGCCCCAACGATGAGCGGTGTGTCCGCTGCGTGTACATTAAACCGATAGCAATATGCCGGAGTGGATGTTTCTGTCCAGGCTTCACACTGCCGGCGCCGGTTCGCGTGCATGGTGAAATCGCCTGCAAAGGCACTGGTCCGTCGCCACTCCCAGCCCTGAGCTAGTACACGCTTATCGCCCAGGAACGCGGGGATCCCCAGCGACGGGATATCAGGATAGAGGTTAAGAATTTCACGGGCGACGGACGGTGGCGTTTGGAAATCGAAACCGCCATCTTAGTCACGAATGCAATCTTCAGCCTGCATGTCAGGATTTACTAGAAAGGAAATAACGTACCAGTCAGATATTCATACCACTGCTGGGTAGTGTTGATACCCGTAGGACCAAACGCAGTCCCCTCGTCTGTGTTACTACCCGCAAGAATCGGAACCTTGACAAATTCATGCTTATTCAACTGAATACTACCCCAGTTCCGAATCAAATCGCCGTCCAGCACTGGCGAGAAATCATACTCGGAGGAGCCGCCAGTCCCGTTCAGAACAGCGTTGAGAGTGGTAAAAGGGACTTCGCGCAGGCACTGCAGCGTGTCCACTGTATCTGTGCAGTTCACGCGAGATACAAGCTCGTCATAGGTAGTTTGGAACATAGTATAGTTTGACGGGCTGGCTGCGATGGAACCGCCAGATTCCATAATCCCGGCCCGGAAGAGCTTGTCGTCTCGTCCTCCGTACGCCGTGAGATGATAACCGACTGACATAGCGCCTGCGGACTCGCCCCAGATTGTGACTTTCGAAGGATCACCACCGAACGCGGCAATGTTCTCCTGGACCCAGTGTAGAGCTAGTCTCTGGTCTCGTAAACCCAGGTTTGTGTTCCCGCTACCCCAGACCTGGCTTGAACTTATCCAGCCCCAGGCCGAGAGTCTGTAGTTGAGCGTGACCGCAATGAACGGTTTACCTGTTTCGACGAGATCAGTTTGGATTGCATATAAGGGCACGGAGAAAATACCAATCTTATACGAGTTCTGCACCATCCTTGACATATTATAGCGCTCATCCGATCCAGATCCCATATAGAACCCACCACCGTGCAACCAGACTGCAACGGGCAGCTTCGAGCCATCCGTAACGGACGAGCTCCGGATCACATTGATGGTGAGACAAGCTTCGGACTGGGGATACCAGATCGAGTCCGTCTGCAGCATGCAGTGTCAGGGCAAAATCTCAACCGGACAAGTGTGAAATACTAACTCCATATCCGACGCAAATTTCCGAGTATTCTTTTGCATCCCGCGTTCCTTTCCAGCTCTCATTCAACGAGTGCGGAACGGTAAATCTCAGATTACCCAACGGTTGTTGGGCATATGGCATGCCCAGAAAATAGTCCTGGTTGTATTCCTCATTGTGTATTCCCACATACGTTCCGTTCAGAACCTTGACTGCAGGGTTTGACTTTGTACGAACAGCATGAGCTGTCGCCAACACAGCGAGCAGGCTGATTGCAACCAACATTGCAAGATTTATCAAAAATATCTAAGCTGGGGATTCTCTCAGACTTGAAATTCCCAGACTCTGAAATATATACTCTTCCTCGGGAGACATGGGGATGCTTAGCGACGCATGACAATTGATGCGGGGAAGGGCTAAAGATGCCAGGCCCCACATCCAAAGAGTCCATGATCGGCGCCCGTTAGTGAAGAATGATACAGTAGCAGTTCGGTTGAATTGGTAGACTTGGTGAATTATGCCGACTAAGGTTTCGGTTGGCGGATATTCCGGAACTATTACGGCGTAGAATGCAGAGAGAAGACGACAAAGGCGGGGAGAAATAGAAATGTTCGATTCTGATTTGCGAATATCAATGCGGAGAATTAGTCAAAGCATTTTAAGTCTGCGGGGGTGTTGCCCTGCTTGTTACAGTCCGGGGTTTACCCGCGTCCTGTAAACAGGATTGGGGCTTTGTGAAGGTACTACTCACCAATGTCATCCAACATTAAGATACACGGATTTTTGAATCATAAACTTGGAATAAGTGACGAGATAAAGCACTTTTAGCAACGTAATCTCGTAATTGGAAGTAAGCCAAAAAGACGAAAATCGCTAATGTAAACAAGCTACTTTAGTCTGATTGAGAGCCATTTTGAAACTAACTCACCAAGTGGCTTCGAGTCAAGGACCGGCATGATTTATCATCTTAATTTAAATTTAATCTTAGATATGTTTCAAGTGTATGATACTTCAGAGAGTCCCTAAAAGTGCATTGCTTGTTGATGACTGAAATGTAGAGGTGTTGAGGATCGAAGAGATATATATGTACCAGAGGAACTCCCGTCGCTCCTCAGTGAAGGCTTTAAATATAGAAAATAGAAGAATTAATGACATAGTAATTATCTATATACCTAATTCTCACCAGAATGCCTTGAGCTAACCACAAAATTCATGCAGAGTGATTCCATCCCAACCCAGACGAAATAAAGTCTCTAAACACCGGTAGACCTATTCCATACCCATCTCCTCTTCAATAGGCCTTCTACAAGAGTCCGCCAACCCAGTAACCTTCCACTCCCCATGAATCTTATGTAAAACAAAAAGCTCGACACCAACATGATCCACAATCCCATTCAGCTTCACCCTAAACGGAGCCCAGACAGCCGCGAGATTACCCCCCTCCTGAACCTTGACCTCTGGGTCCCAGGTAGCTCATCAACATCATCCTGTAGCGTTGCCATATACTCAATGAAGGAGCCGATAGTGCAAAAAGCGAAGGGTTGTAGCTGTAGGCGGTGGAGGGGATAAAGACATGCCACCTACGCGTACGCAGTGTCTTTTGAAATCAGGTCGAGATTTGGTGTTCAGTGCCGAGAGGAAACTATTTGTGACAGCCATTATGGAGTCATTCTCTTTGGAGGGTGAGGGAGGTGTTGAGGTTGATATTCCCCAGCACATGGTTTTTTGTTTATTCAGGAGACGGGGGATAAGATAGGACAGGATGGGATTAGGATTGAAGGGTAACTGGTGGGGTGGGACGAGATTGGAAATCCGAATGCTTGGATATTGATGGGCATGCTGCAGCTTCTTTTTGTCTGGTACTTATAACCGTCGCTTGATGGGGCAACTGCTCATCATTATTGACTGTTCCGTGATGGGATGGTTGTAACCGTTGCAATGTGGCTCGGTCGATTGCAGGTTGTATAACCCCCGTTTCCTATAAGTCTGGGATCTGAGTTTGCTTTGTGCGGACGATATCGATCTCGGCCCTCGGCAGGATATTATGGAAAGTCTTGTGAGTGAAAAGATAATCAATAAAACCAAGAGGGCTGCCTTTGGTTGCTGCTAATATGTGCAAATTGAAGTCACTGTCTAAAATGTAATCCACGCTCATCTATTACATTAGTGGATGCAAGGATGTTTTATCTAATTCTTTTTGCCACGAAGGAGCTCCCAGCCAACAGATCCGTTCCGGCCCTCCTTGGTGGTCACCTCCTCTACCGCCTTAATAAGGTCGTAGGTGATTTCCTCGGACACAACACTGTCCTGCTTGTAGCTTGGGTGCTTGGCTACAAACTCGCGTATCCAGCGGGCTCCGGTCCACAGAGTGCCATCGGCGCGCTTGCGAATGAGATCGAGGTAGCTTGCGAGGAAGCAACGAGTCTCGACGTCCACATTAACGCTGTTCAAGTAGGACTCCACAAGCGGGATGAGACCAGGGAATGAGCCATCAGCACATCCATTGATGATATCGTCAATGGTCATTAACTCATATTCGACCTCGACTGGACCAAGAGGAGGGGATGGAGGTGGAGTGTTGACAGCTGATGAGGTGGTAGAAGAAAATGTGCTGCCGTCAGAAGACTGTTGGGGAACCTTGGGGGCACGTGCCGAGAAAGGATCCTTGCGGAAGTAGAACTTGCGATCGAGAACAGCATTGCGAGCATGGGCAGTCTCCATATTCTCGGTGGTGCGCTGAATGGGTATGTAGAAGTTAAGGTCAAAGCTTAGGATAGCACGGGTGACGAGAACGATGAAAATGCTGAACGCCGCGTTCTCGAAATCGGTCATCTGAATTTCCATGGAGCGGAACTCAACTCGCCAGCCAATGTCGTCCTTCTCAGATGGTGGGGGCTTGAAACGCATGTGTTGCCAGTTAGTAGACTGGAGGTTCTCGAAATGGTCACCCTTGCTCAAATCGAGTTCCTCAAGATCTTCAGAGAAGATCACCAGTGGATCCCGAATGAAAAGATGGGCAAAGTGTGTGGCAAGTAAGTCATCCATGCCTCCATCCATCAGCCGCTTTTTAATGTCGTGGTCAACAACCAAATCTGGGTCAAAGTATTCCTTCCGCAACCGAGGGTCTTCGGAGATATAAGTCGAATTGGAAGCATATCGAGACTTAGGAATTCTCCACCGGTCATTTTTAAGGGGCTGTCCAAATTTAGCACAAGATTCGAGTTTGGAGACTCTTTGAGGGAAGGAACTTACTGCCTCTCCAAGCTCTTCAGGAGTTCTGTCATCAACTGCTCCGCTAATCTGGTTCCACCGTACATCTGTATCGACAAGGAATCCCTTGTAGATTGGAGTGGCTGCAGTAAGAGCCAAAAGAATTGGCCCAAGTGGGCTCAACTGATCATAAAGCTTTCGCCCTTCAGTCATATTTTTTGCCTGGAAGGTGATCTGCAAGCAGCAGCTACCCATGCCAAAAGCCATGGCGTCCATGTAGACATGGTCGTCTTTAGCAGCACCGTTGCGGACATCGTCATCTTCGGGCCAAATATGCAGGTCGTAGTTGACGGTGGGATCCTTGAAAGGCGAAGGCGTGTTCAGATCCTTGAAAATAGGCACATTTAATTCAACCTTGCGTCCTCGTCGGGAACGAATATTGGCGGCCAATGTCGGGAATCGAATGTGAGGGTTGGCAATCTCATCGGGAACAAACTGCGAACGAAGAGCTGGGCCTGATGGTGGGTAATAAGGCTGAATATAGTCATCCTTCGTTCCCAGACGAGGGAATGTAGTAAGAGTTATAGGCGACTCGTTAGGTGCCATGTGCGCCTTGGCAACCTCTCGTCTGAGAGAATCAGTACTGGTCATAGTGTCAAGTTCCAGAGAAACAACCTACCGCCATTTCATATTAGATTCCACCTTCAACAGATCTTTGAACCCAATACCCCACGGGCTTCCTGGGGTGGCCTCGAGCATAAACCGGCCAAACTCAGGGTGGAAATGCGGGGGATCTTCACCAGCGCTGGTGAATAGTCAGATCTCTGCTAATGTTTTTAAGGCACAAATCACCGCTTACTGTTCCCCAGTGTGGTCGTTCTCGGATGAGCCGGCCTGCCATAGAGCCTCATCGCGGGCGAGAGACTTCAAAATCTCAGCCTGAGCCAAAGATAACCGAGCCTTCTTGGCTGCATCATCGAGAGACACCACAAGATATTCGACCTAGTACCCCAGAACAGAAGGTAAGCCTCCTCCAGGCAATGTAGTTTGCATGCTGACCATACCTCGTCGCCCCACAGAAGGACGTCTCGTTCCTTGCCTCGCGCTCGACGCCAATTCGCCAGTAATTGCTGCATACCCGGTCAGATTCGAAACCATGAAGATCAACAGCCCCGCTGCCCCGTCTCGGCATATTATACCTCAATTCCCCACTCGCGGACCTGATGCGCCTTCTTCTTGGCCTCGGGCCATTCGAGAGGAGTTCCAAGAGCTCTGTAAACAGGTTAGTGACCTTGCAGACCATTCACAGATACGAGAAACACATACAGTAGACCCATTGTTACTATCCTTCACTTTCGGACTTCCAATGCGGGACGCAATGCCGATCAAAGAATAAAGATGAGTAGGAGGCCGCGACCCACGACAGGTCCAAAGCCGGGGAAGTATGGGAGAAGAATAAGTAGGTATGAGCGAAAGTGCCCAGAAGAACTTCAAGTCAAGCCGCGCATGGGCCCGTTCCGACCGGTTCTTTTAAATTCTTGCATTGAGGGGGAATTTTCGCGTTACGGTTCCCGGCGGGGCAAGATCTCGGCGATAAGAATCTGGATTTCTAAGCAATCAGGTGATGTTGATTAGTTACTAGTTATGACTTTTGATCTATGTAATGCAGTCGAGGACTCATTTGATGAGCTTTCTGACTTTTGTTATTCAAATAGATAGATATCCTGCGAGTACCTATACATGGATGAGCAATCCTCACCCTGGTCTTGTGGAATGCCGCCTGACTCGAACCCCGCGAGTAGCAGGCGCCACGCTACTGCTGACCACCGGCCAGTCGCATGCCTCGACTACTACATCCCCTGCAGGGTGTGGTTGGATCGGCAAGCCACCGCCAATGCGAGCAGGTGGTACTACAAATATCACTAATAAATCCATCGTTGCCGTTGCCGCCGGTGCCGCTTAAGAATTTAGTTACTTTGGTGTAGCTTCACCTCGTATATGCAACTCCGGCCCTCGGAGACAGGGTTGAGTGAAGGACATTGTCGGATTGCGACATATGCAAGTAACATATGAGTTTGCTTTGATTTGTTGACTGGGCAAATACCCCAGAAAAACCAGGGAATCGAAAAGGAAAATGACCAAGGTCCCAACGCCATAAAAGGCAGTCCATGAGCAGTCTCGAGATATCATATATGTACATAACCTGCTGCTAGTTCAGCAGCTCTCACGGAAACACACAGCAAAGCTCGGCAAGCTCAGTTGCTGCGGGCACCGTCCTTGGCAGCGCGCAGCTCGTCCATCTTGGCCACCCGCTTCTTAAACTCGTCGTACTGGCACTTCTCGTAGGTATGACGCTCATTCTATTCGCAAAAAAAAGGTTAGCTGGGGTGCCCTGCAGAGATGCGCCTGCTCGAGGCGAATTATTCGGGGCACAGGAGAAAGCGAATCCATACCTCACACTTCCACGGAAGGTAGTACTCTGCTTGCCGGCACCGGTTCAGAGGGATCAAAAGGTGTGCACATGAGTCGCGGTATTGCATGGGAAGACGGGCCTCGGACATCTCCTGGCGGGTGGCTGGATCAAGCATCTTGGTTAGCTTCATGGTGGTATGAGAAGGCTCAATGGGCTGGATTCGTACCGGAGGTCTCCGCAAGACCCACTGCGCTCTTGACCGACTCAGCAATAGTCATTGTGACAAAAATTGGTGTGGTTGAGACGGTCGGGGGGAGGGGGGACAGGCACAAATGGTGGAGACGTGGACTGGCCTTCACTTTGAGGTATCTCGTTTGCTCGCGGATATGGGGTCATGTGATATAAATGTCACATGATTGGGTGGATGGGTCGCATGTCATGTGATGAGACTTGATCATTCGCTGTTACATAATCCACCTTAATCCAGGTTAGTCGGTAAAATCCACTATACGCGGTAGCGACCCGCGTCTTTGCGCGTAACGTCGATGCCACCCTGGATTCCACGTAGCAAACCGTTTTCCAACGCTCTCATTGAATTTGGGAGTGAACGAGATGCACTCAACCTTAAAGCGTTTCTAAATTCAATTATATTTGTGAATTTTAAACGTTTCTCAAGCGCCTAAGTGCGCGCCGCAACACTACTCGGAACCTGCCAGTCACCAAAGTTCTCAACCATACACACACCATAGCTAAGATGGACTCCATTTACTCAGCCACATATAGCAATGTGAGTCCTCCATATCATCATGTCATCCCTGTTTTGTCTGGGGACCTTTATGGGGCAATCCTTACCTTAAGTCTTTCCATTGATGTTGATCGTGTTCCTCTAGGTACCTGTGTACGAATTCAAGATCGATGGCGACAGTATCATGCGACGGAGATCGGACGACTGGGTCAATGCCACACATGTTCTTAAGGCCGCAGGCTTTGATAAGCCTGCGAGGACTCGAATCCTAGAACGAGAGGTTCAGAAGGGCAAACATGAGAAAGTGCAAGGTGGTTATGGAAAATATCAGGGTATGTTATTGAGGAAAGATCACCCTCAGCGGATCTTTCCGGCACTTTGCTGACTTCTTTTCTTTAGGAACATGGATTCCCCTACCAGAGGCTCGTATGTTAGCAGAGCGCAACCACGTCTTTGCCAAGTTAGCACCCATCTTCGAGTATGTTGCCGTTGCCGGAGATCGCAGCCCTCCACCTGCACCAAAACACACCTCCGCTGCCTCCAAACCACGTGCACCACGCAAGTCCGCCAAAAACACTGCTGCCCTCGCCGCAGAAGCCTTCTCTGTGATTCAACCAACCCCAAATCGAAACATGGGCCCTCCAACTCTCCCCCATGAACAATATGAAAGCACTGCGTTTGATGACAACGAGTCCATTGAACAGGCAACCCTCGAATCGTCTTCCATGATGGCAGATGAAGATATGCAAATGTCTCAACATGGGGGTCGAAAGCGCAAGCGCGGCACAAATGAAGCACCCACCATGAGCATCGCTGAACAAGAGCACATCATGTATGGTGATCAATTGCTGGACTATTTCATGACTGTAGGAGATGCTCCTCAAGCGACACGAATCCAACCTCCAGCACCCCCCGCCCATTTCCAGATCGACCGGCCAATTGATGACTCGGGCAACACCGCGCTGCACTGGGCTTGCGCCATGGGCGATCTGGAGATTGTGCACGATCTACTTCGTCGCGCAGCTAATCCCAAAACCCTGTCCATCCATGAAGAAACCCCTCTTGTTCGAGCCGTTTTGTTCACCAATAACTACGAAAAGCGGACTTTCCCTGCTCTGCTGGATGTATTGCTGGACAGCATAACATTCCGAGACTGGTTTGGAGCTACCATCTTCCACCACGTTGCCGAGACCACCAGGAGCAAAGGCAAATGGAAGAGCTCAAAATACTACTGCGATGTTCTTCTGGATAAGCTGTGCAAGAACTTTTCCCATGATGAAGTTGATTTGTTGCTATCATGCCAGGACGACAATGGCGACACAGCTGCCCTGGTTGCCGCCCGTAATGGGGCATTTCGCCTGGTCAACATGCTGACCACTCATTGCCCTCGAGCTGCCGACCTGGTGAACAAGAAAGGAGAAACAGCTGCCCAGATCTCACAACGATTCCAGGCTGAGAATGACATCCCGCCTCCCCCTCTTCCGTCACCATGGCCAACGAACACATTGACGGTGAACTAGGTGGCCTGGTGCAGTCAGACCGCTTGTCTATCGCGCCGCCCATCGATTCAACCGCAACCTCCAAGTTACTTTCCAGGATCGGCGCAATCATGGCGGATGCCAACAAGAAACTTGCGTTGACCTACGGCAACTCCAAAGTCTCCCAGCAAGACTCCACCGACGTTGCCAACCCTGAAGCACTATTCGAACAACTCGAATCAGATCGGGAGAAGATTCGGAAGCAGGTGGCTGCCCTTGTTGCCAAAGAGCTCGAGCACGAACCTAGCAACAGCCAGCTAACCCGCTACGAGAAATTGCGCGGCACTTACGAGTATCTTCTTGAACGCGTGCATTACGGTCAACTCGTGGAGAAATTGTCCTCGGTTCCGAAAGCTTCGCCGACAGACTCATCCCCTCTCAACGAGGAAGAGCTGATCGCGCAGTATAAAGTTGCACGCGATCTCGTCGATGCACAGAAGAAACGCCGAAAGGCGGTACGCGATCTTGCTCAGCAAACCGCAGACGCGGGTGTGAGCACCAAGTTTGATGTGCACCGTAAGCTGGTGGCTCTAGCCACTGGTTTAAAAGAAGAGGAGCTTGATCCGATGGCGGCCGAGCTGGCTGAGACTCTGGAGTTCGATCGCATGAATGGCAAGGGTACATCTCCCGAGCCGTCTCAGCTAGCATCCGCTAAACTGCCTGCCACACTGGCTTCCGAGCCTATCGCTGTGGATACCTAGGTCGCATGTGTACCTTTAATGACTTTCATTTGTGATATTTCATCCTCCTGACTTGTCTCTCTCAAGCCGACCAGCAGATACCCCATGTTTCCTTTCTCGATGTCTTGTTCATACTTTTGTTGCGGATCTGATCCTACTAGATCCGTCGCTACTACCTTGTCTTTACTTTTCTTTGTAGATAGCAATATGACCAGTGATATTTGTTCCATTCATATAATAGTAGGATAAACAGCATTACTTGCTTGTCACAAGGAGCAATGAACTTGTCCAGATAGTTATACGTAATCAAAGCTCCATGTGCTTACGGAGCTTCATTGGCAGGGATCGGCAGGCGTAGATCATAATAACGCTTAGACCTCTTCAATGTCCATCATCAAGCGAAAACAATCTCCATTCATGTCCCACAGAGTCCACCGCACAAAGAGGAAGCCATGGCCCACATTTTCTATTCAATGCATGAAATAGTTCCGTAAGCCTTGCCACGTACAGAGAGGCCGTAAGGCGGTTATTCTACATCTATTGGCTGCAGGCTCAGGGCTTGGCAGTAACGCCGGGCGGCTCCAGGGGCGATATGAGACGAAGAGGCGGACATGTCGGTGGGCACTAGCGTCCCTGAACCAATGAAACCACTGGGGGATGTGACGACGGGCTCTAGGCTCGTCACGCTCTCAGGCGTGTATTCGTTGGTGATTGGGTGTTGGACCCCAAATAAGTGATTCCCTGAAGGTCAGAAGAAACCCAGATCTCAGCTGAATATATAATCAAGAATACCATTTAGTTTCATAGATATATGTCAAATCTTCGTCATTCTGGGATCCGAGAGAGTCGCGATGTGTGCCTGAGGCATGAAAAACCCAACCCAATCCCCACATCCGCACTTCTTCCTCTTCCCTTTCTTCCCAACTCATCCTTTCTTTCTTTTTTTCTTCGCATTCTTTCATTCTCTGCGGCTCGCATCGTTGATTGAGAACCCCAAAAAATTCATAATACAAAAAAAAGGAGTATCTCAACTTCAAACTAATTCGTTCGATTGGTTCTGCCCCTGAAGAAAAAGCGCTTGGAGATTCTGTGAGATCCGATTCAATTGTCAATATTATTTTGCCCCAAAACCCTCCCACGATATTCGATATTCGCATACCGTATTTGCATCACTGTGCCTGGGGCCATTTTTGTTTCGTCTTCGCCACCCATCGAATCTCATCGTGCCTTGCCAGCCGGTCGTGTTTCAGGTCCTAACACTCCGCCGTTGCCTACACTTCTATCTTCACTTCATCAGGGACTTGCAGAGCAACTCCCTTACTTTTCTTCTGGTGCTCACTGAGAGACCTCTGATCTATTCGCCTAATTCACCCTCATCTCTTCGTCCGTATCTTACGCTTCGAAACGATCCTCGGCTTCTGACCCCGAGAGTGGAAAAAAACAAACAACATCCTTGTACAGCTTGATAATCTTGGCATCGCGTTTTTGCTGTCTCCATTGAGTCTGTCTTTCATACTGCATACATTCACTTGTGGTCCGTGACCTTGAATTCTGCTTGGCGAATATTCACTCTGACGGCGTCCGTGATTCAAGAATCGCGTCCTTTTTTCGTCCCCCCGATCCCTCACTTCGCAGCCGAAACTTTGACTGCTCTTGCTCTCAGTTTTGGCATACTATTCTTGACATTAGACTTCATAATCATCTAATCACCTGGGAAAGCTTTGAGCTTAGCGGTTGATCCGAAGCTCCCTCCCGTTACGGATATTTCGAACGCGACTCACCCTTCGCTCAACCTTGCACATACCCTCCACCATCTCACTTCACGAACAATGAGTATGGACGCTGGCGGTCTTGCTCAAATGACCTACACCAACTCCTTCAATAATGGCAGTTCCCTCGGAGTCCCCGGCTCCGGCTTCGCCTCCCGAGGGAAGGGCTCTCATATTAAGCGCCTGAGCGTGCCTCCTCAGGTCGCAACCATCGACGAGTCTCAGACCTCCACCATCGCAACCCCGCGCACCAGTCGATCGCATCTATTGGCTGGTCTCCGAACTGCGCCCAAGTCTGCGACCATTCCTTCTCAGCAACAGCGTTACGCCATGGAGAGTGGTCGGATGCCTGCCAACCGAGGCGATCGCGTCCCCCAAACTGCCACGGGAGCTGGTTTCCCGCAGCACGCGTATACTCCCAACAACGGCATGAACACCCACCATTACCATCACCAGCAGCTCCAGAACCGGGAACGGGAACGAGAACGGGAGAGGGAACGGGAACGCCTGATGTACACCATGCCGGAGCAAGTGCTTGCACCACCTATGATTGACATTGGCGGCGGTGAGATGATGGACGAAAACCTCTACGCGGAGCTTATGTCCACCAATCTATTCCTTGCCGCGCAACAACAGCGTCTCCAGCAACAGCTGATCAGCGTTACCGCTGCCGCCCAGCAGTTCCAGGGTCTTAACCTGGGAATGTCTCTCCCTCAACAGCAGCAGATGCAGTCGCTTATGCCCGGTATTGGTTTCTATCAGCAACAGCTCCAGCAGGGTGTGCAGCCAATTGTGCAGCCGGTCCCCGGTCAGCCTGGTTTGTTTTCCGTCTACAACCCTCTGACTGGCCAGCAAAGCTATGTCATGGACAACAGCGCCCAGGAGGACAACGCGGCATATCATGGAAATCAGTCGGACTCGCAGGTTCCTCAGTTCCGTGCAGAGATCTCCCCGCCTGCCGACCCTGCTCCATCGCAGATGTATTTCCCACAGCCAATCTCTCCTCCCAGTGGCACTCCTTCCCCGCCTGCGGAGTCATCTGCTGGTGCTTTTCGTCGCAACCACCGCAAGTCCCCATCCTTCAACCCTCCATTGAAGACCAATATCGATACGAACAAGGCGAATGCTGGTGCTGGACCCGGCCCTCGATCGGCTGTTTTCCCTCCTACCCCGGCTACTGGAACCTTCGGACCTGGCCAGGCTCGTGCTGGTGAGCACCCGATCCGCCAACCTCGTGGCCCTCCCTCGCTTGAGGATCTCGTGGCTAAGCCAACCTCCAAGCATGAGGGAAGCAAGAACTTTGCCACCCGTCAGCGCCGCCGTGCTGTCCACAATCTGGTTCGCGCTGGGATCGAGCGCCGTAGTGATACCCGCAGCTATGGGTACAACAGCAGCGGAGGCACCAACACCCCAGCGAGTGAGAAGGAGTTCACCTTCTCGGATGGTGATGACGCAACTGTGCGAAGTGGCAGCCTTTCCAGCAAGCCAAGCTTGGGTAGCTTGCGTGCAGCTGCCAATGGTGCCATCGGATCTGAGCGCAAGGAGAAGTCCAGTCGCAAGTCCCCTGAAAGCCCCTTCCACAGTGTCACCCCTACGAGTGAGGACGGATACTTCTCTGCCAAGTTTGCGGAGATGCGCGCGGAACAGGACTATTCGCCAACGAGCACTTCGGGTGCTTCGTCTCCCTCTGTAGCAGCAGTTGTCGCGGGCCAAGGACAAGCTGCTCAGGCACCCGAGCGCCGCAAGACGCCGATGCTTGTGTTGTCAAGCGCCGAAAAGCGCAAGACTCCCCTCGTGTAATGCCAACGATCATGTGACAGCGACGTATGACCTTTTTCATTTCTTTGTTCGGTGGGCCTTTGTTCTTTTTATCTCTTAGTGCCCTTACCATTTTTGAGCCATCTGCTCTTTCCATTCATTCTCTGTTACTCTTCTCTCGCTGGTAACTTCGATTTTGCCAGCCTTGATGCGCGTTTGATGAAAGACTTGGATCAGTCTACAACGACTTATTTTCTACTTCTCTTCTCTTCCCTTTCTACACTTTCCTTGAAGTGTTCATTTCCTCATTCCCTTCTCGACTCTTGCGTCGCGTTGTTGACGGAACATAATCCATCTTTATTCCCATGTCGAGGCCGATGAGCTTCGACCTTGAGACAGAAGTGACGCATACCGTCCTTCATTTTCAGTGGTTCCGTTTTTTTTCTCCGGGGTTCTGTTGGACATCCGGTTATGTGCAGACAGTCCCCCTACGGGACCCTTGTAGCATTAGGGCCCACTAGTGCAATACAGCTCTACAGCTCATGGTTCATTTTCATCTTAAACTTGTAGCTACATATGTATACCCGGTTTTCATCATCTAGCCAACCTTGGAAACATAAGCCAACCCTAACCCGTCCCACGACAAAAATCACAAAAACCACAAAAACCACGTGGGGCGCCCAAGGTCCCTCACCAGCGAGCGTGGTAACCTTGAAAGTGTGTGGTATCCTTCCTGTTGACTCGGAGGAGATCTGTTGGTCGGACAACAGGTGGATCATGCAAGATTGCTAGATGAGGCGAGTCTCAGTTCGTCCTCGGGTACCTTGGAATACTACTAGACTGCCAAGGTCCGGCAATCGTCAACTGGTGCTTATCTACATTCGTGTACGCCCAGGTAGTAGCTAGTACCTGCCCACAATATTCATACATTGTGAATAGTATCGACGGGCTCTTTCCAAAAACGACCAACTATAAGCAAACCACGTCCTTGGGAAAAAGCTTAAGCTAAAGTTTGGAGTTCATGCTGGGGTAACTTCGAACTTTGAACGCATCAAAGTCAAAATCACTAGAGCCGACTCTTTCCAAATCGCGGCTAATTCCCTCGGATTTACCATTACCATAGTCTTTAGTTGCCTATTTCACGTAACTGAAATTGAAACCAAGGCCATGGAAGATCTAGAGCCGGGTGGAGAAACTCAAAGTAGGTCGTGAAGCTTAGATAATAACAGAAAGTCTCTCACATTCCTGTCTGGTGGGGAGAAATTGGCGTTACTAGTGCTCACGTTGGTGAATGTGGTGATGTGGTGAATGCGACCCAATACCTATTCATCCGTGGCTAGGTTCAGAAATATGGAAACTTCAATTTACTTTACATCCAATGTATATATGTTTGTGGATGTTTATTTTTAAATTTTGGATTATGAGATATAGATCTTTGTCCGAACTAGGGAACAGCCAACGGATCCCAGAATAAAGTTTGGGGATTTGGGAGATATATCGGAGAGAAAGAGAAAAGAAAAAGTAAGAAAAAAACGCCAACTTATCAATTTACCAACACAATTATCATCTTTCTTTTCTATCTTACCTTGTAAATTGATCCGGTCGATTGTACATTGCTAAGCAGGAAATCTGTAGGACATCTTGTCACTATGACGGCTCTAACGCAGATGAGGCGTTGGTCCCTGCGTTTCGTACGTTTGACAAACAACCCCGGTAGACTTAGGCGTAGGGGCTGTGTGACCTAAGGGGAGGGGAGGGGGAAAAGGGTAACACGAATAAGTAGTGCGGTCGCATTTTGAATGAGAAAAAGGGGAAGTACTTTCAGGGGATCATCGAATATGATATATATTCTTCTATTGTTAGAGAATTCAAAATACTGCCATTGCCTTGCGTGTGTTTCGGGATGCCGATCCAAGGGGAAGTTCAGGCTCGGCATCAATAGGATCGACAATAACCAGATCCATCATATGCAAAGATATCTGTAGATCCGCTGCGCAGGATTCAGGACCGGAGGGATCCAGATCCGCGGAAGCTTAATCGTCATGAGTCTTCAGGTGCCACTTGGTGGATTTGGCCCTTGCTGGGGCTGTGGGTGATACAATGACGCGCAATGAGTCTCCAACTATGAAACAACGGTTGACAACATGGAAGGCATGTGGATACAATTATTACTCGTACTCTGTGAGAATCCATTAGAGTATGCATGGGTAAGATGGTTTGTATTTTTGATTTATTTCTTAACTGTAACTTTGTGTCCGGGGCCTAAGCACCAATCAGATATGCGGATCCATGCATGAGTCGATGATATGGGCGCTTGCTGCATATGAATAAGATTCCTTCCGAGTGTGATGAAAATCATTGGATTGTACAGCCGAATATGTCGATCAGGAACTGCATAATGCATCCTTAGATGCAGCCAAGTTCAAGGGGGTTTTGATCTAAGTGGATGTACAATTAACCTATGCATTCAGGGCATACGCGTCTTCATACATATCCATACCCTTGGAGCTCCTAGCGTCGGACCCACTTGATATTGATTCTAACATACTTTGACCCATCAAACATCTAACATTAAAGGTTTTTATTCAAATTTAAGCTTGAAGCTTGAACTTACACTTATCATCAGTATAGAAGATCTTTGTTTTTTTAAGCTTTTTCTTTCATCACTTGTAGCACCTTATGGCTTCCGTGGAACCAGATTAATCTGGTAGTTCCTTTATGAGCTCGGACTCGCCTTGCTGATGACCCGCTTCCTGGGTTGATCAATGATAATGTAGATCAGGGAAGCCACGATAAGCTACAATCCAGACTGACGATCTTACTCGTCTCGGAGCATACCCGGCCAAAGGGGGCGTTTTGGGTGATGCTGGATGAAGCAAGAGCCGTATGTTTGACGATGTTTCGTAAATTGTGATTCTCAATCAATATCCCGGTGATTTATTGTGGCGAAAAAGAGAAATTCCAAAAAGAAAAAAGAAAAAACGGCTCAGAAAGGACATTCCCCCTTTCATTGGCCTTCATGTCGTCCCGTGTCTTCCATGACCCTGTTTAGGTTGTTTCTACACTTACCGCATATCCGCCACTCATTTATACTCGTCTTTTGCTCGCTTCTTTGTGGCAATGTCTTTGCCTTGATTTTGCAATCGCCTTGATGATGATGCTGTTTGTGACATAATATCATTCCTGTCCCTTCACTTCAGCAGTCTCTCTGCCCTCGAGCCCCCAGAAAGCCGGGGTCAACATCCTCGTGGTCACTCAGTTCTTCCTCTATGAGAAGCAAGCCTGATTCGAAGGGTTTGAATGGGAATTTATTAACTAAACAAACTCATGTGAGTTGGCCTGGGAGATCTTTACTTCTCCTATAGTATCTCACATAGTTGACCATTGCCAGGTTACGATACTCGACCCTACGCGATTGCACCAAGATTCAAAACCTGGAGATCCGTTTCATTCAAGACTGGTTGGAGCTGAGGTGGACTGTTTCACATATAAAAAAGACTATCGATATCACACCAAGGCAATGGCGGGGGGCTACTTTGAACCCCCGGTCTCCCGCCGCTGCAGTGCGTCTGACCCCGGGGTAGGATCAAGCAAAATATCTTCAGTGTCACGTCAAGCATCATCGCCCCTGCCGAATGATGGTTTCCAGGGCCAGCAGACATATCGGGACGGAGAATTGAATCATGTTTGCGCACAGGGCAGGCATCGGAATGCTAGCCTGCTCAAAAGCACCAATCGAGTCAAGTTCACGGCAGATGAGACAGGGCTATTGGAAGCATCTGCCGGAGCTATGGTCGAATCCACACTGGATTGCAGGGGCACTGTGTTCCCTCAACAGCCATTACCCACCGCCAACATTCCTTTCATACAGGCAACAGGGCCCTTGGACCCTCCTTCTGATCCCTCACTGGTGGATGAAAGCCCCAGCGCGCCAGCCGATGTCACTGGCTTGACGATCAGTTACCAGGCAAGCTCATCGGGCGCCGGAACGTCAGAGGAGCTTGGACCCGTTACAAATGACAAAAGGCGGGCACTATATTATGCAAAAGAAAAGGCCCACCGGCTGGCATCCCTTCTGAGTCGTCCCCCAAATTCTCCGAAGCCAAGTCCCCGCGCTAGCTTAGTATCTTCAATTGCATCTACTCCGACTGACGTGTTTCAAGTCGAAGATGGGGATAAGGCTCCTATGATCAGCTTTCCTGAAAAACAAAAAATATTTGACGACTTGACCGACGAGGATGAATATACAACACGCACTGGCGAAGCTTTTCATATCGTGCAACAAATGTCCCGTCGAGACTTTCCCTTCTTGCCTCGCATTCATCCTCCTTCTCCGGGTTCTATCCCTAGCCAATTCACTTCTAGTGATGGTGGAGATTCAGAGACCTATGCTGAACGACCGAAACATCATCGTGGAGGCGTTTTATCCTCCATCCTGAAGCTGTACGATCAGCAGACTGGTGCACCGCCAGATTATAACCCTCACCGTGGTCGGTGGGGACGTTCCAGACAAGGGAGCTCCTCGGAATTCAGTGAACGTGGATTCTCTCCTGATCCCATCTGGAGACCGCACCGGCCTAGAAAATGGTACGAAAAGTCATCCAGCCGGTCGAGCAGCACTCTCGCCGGATCTGGCTCATCGAAGAGCACGTCTCCGATTGCCATGCTGAAGCGATCCCGTAGCAGCGGTGCAATTGGGGGTATGGGCCGGCGATGGGCCAAGGCAGATCACCTTGCAGATGAAATCCGGATCACGGTTCATATTGCGGCGATCCTCTCCCGCCAAAAATACCTGATCCGACTTTGTCGCGCGCTGATGAAGTACGGTGCTCCGACCCATCGAATGGAAGAGTACATGCGGATGACTGCCCGTGTACTAGATATCGATGGGCAGTTCTTGTATTTCCCCGGCTGTATGATCATCTCCTTTGATGACGCCTCCACGCACACGACGGAGGTCAAAGTCGTTCGGTCCAGACAAGGAATCGACCTTGGTCGTCTGGCTGATGTACACGAAATCTACAAGGAGGTGATTCACGACGTGATAGGAGTGGAAGAGGCTATTCGGCGCTTGGATGACACAACAACAAGACCCAACAAATACCACTTGTTACTCCAAATCTTAGCCCATGGCTGTGCAAGCGCATGCGTGGGTCCGTTCGCATTTAATGCACGACCCATCGATATGCCAATTGCTTTCTTACTCGGATGTCTCCTAGGCATCTTGCAGTTGATCCTCTCGCCAAAATCCAGCCTCTACTCGAACGTTTTCGAGATCTCAGCTGCAGTGCTAACATCATTCCTTGCTCGCGCCTTCGGAAGCATCCGATACCAAGGCGATCCACTCTTCTGCTTCTCCGCCCTAGCACAATCATCCATTGCCCTGATCTTGCCAGGCTACACGGTTCTGTGCGCAAGTCTAGAACTCCAATCAGGTAGCATAATCGCAGGCTCCGTCAGGATGGTCTACGCAATAATCTACTCCCTGTTCCTGGGCTTCGGTATAACAATCGGCACAGCAGTCTACGGTCTCCTAGACGCTCAAGCTGCAACAGAATATACATGCCCCGCAAGCCCCATCACCAACGAATATCTCCAACATTTCCCATTCGTCATCCTCTTCACAATCTGTCTAGCCCTCGTCAATCAGTCAAAACTAAAACAAATCCCAACCATGATCGTCATCTCTTTCGCAGGCTACGTCGTCAGCTACTTCAGCGGAAAACGCTTCTACAACAATACCCAAGTCTCCAACGCCCTCGGCGCATTCGTCATAGGCCTCCTGGGAAATCTCTACAGTCGCCTCCGTCACGGCCTCGCAGCCGCAGCAATGCTACCTGCTATCTGGGTCCTCGTACCTTCTGGCCTGGCAGCTAGTGGATCCTTGATCTCAGGAATCAATACCGCGGAAGAAATGACCCGTACCCCACATTCCGTTGTGAGCAACGGAACACAGGGCTTTGTTGACGCGGCCAAGAATTTCTCTGCTTCTGAAGCTAAGAGTCAGAGCTATGGCGTTGCTTTTGACATTGGCTATAGTATGGTTCAGGTTGCCATTGGGACGACGGTGGGTCTATTTTTGGCTGCACTTGTGGTTTATCCCTTAGGCAAGAAGCGAAGTGGACTGTTTAGTTTCTGATGCAAGTCTCTTTTCTTTTATTGTTTTCTTTTGTTCAAAAAATCCTCTCTTTGTATCCTTTCACTTGATTTCTATTTTATGTTCCTTCAGCGTTTCTCGAGAAGTCGAGTTATGGACATTTCGCATCTGTGGACCTTCAACAATTACCATCGTTTAGAAGTTCACTACATTGCCCTTTCATCCTTCGAACAGCAACCGAGGCGGGGGGCTTGCTTGCTGTTATACTGAAATTTCATTTGTCATTTTCACCCAGCCTATCTGCGTCGGAGTTTACGTCGGAGTTGAAGCTCGTTATATTTGCCCGGTTTCTCTCTTTTTTTTTATTGTGCTGCGTTCATGCTATTCCTATCGCTTTCTTTGTCTTAATTTTTCATCCCTCACCCCACAAAGTCTGTATCGACGCCTCTCTGGACTTGTATAATTCTGGAAATACATAGAAGATACGATTCCACGAGTCACGACCAAAATTATCGAGGCCCCCCTTGAACTTTGCGTGTTTGATTTCACTCTTTGATCTGATATTTCAATATTAATTAGTTGTCGCTTTTTCGGGAGTCCTGGTTTGGGATTATTCTTCACTATAATGAATCTTGACTTTCTGTGCCTTTCTCAGATCAACCAATATACATGCAAGTTGGGTAAAAGAAGAATCTCACCATGACTCAGCAGCGAAGCAGCGGGCAATCGAGAAAAAAAAAAGGAACTGAAAAATGGCCAGCCACTGTCTTAGCTAGATCTGATTGGCTAAATGGTAGTGATAGGTCTGTCTAGTTAGGATTTAATGTAGGCAAGGCTGTGCGCCCGGATGAGGCTTATAGATCATGGCTAAGCCATGATGTCGAACCGCATTTGAAACTAAATGCCGGTCAATCGCCGTCTACATTGAGCCTAGTTGGCTGTCAGGGTAGTGGTGGGGTGATCCATCACCTATAAGGGCATTAGCCTCTTATGTTGGGCACAAACCCAAATTCTGAGGGGACTTAGGTACATTCATAGCATTTGAGTAATGCCTGAGGGCATTACTGGTTGATCAAACAGTTTGGGTCGTTATTTTTTTCCGTTCATGGATTTGATACGGTCATCAAAAAGCTCAGTTTACATGGATTCGGGGGTATGGCTAAAAAATGTTTACAGTTGTTAGATACAAAATTTTCCGCGTAGTGGATTTTTGAAACCACAAACAACTCCTCCATGGGGTGAGTAGATAAGGCCCGTAAATCATGGCTCAGCACGCCTACCTGGGTTAGTATTAAAACTGAAAATGGCCCAACCAAGGTCTAGGTTAATTCTGATTGGCTTGAGGATAGTGGTGGGCCTGATTTGGCATATAGTAAAATGAAGAATGTTGTGGATAAGCTCTGGGCAGCAAGAGCAACTCCTCATTGCACATGTGGGAGGCTCTAAGGCTTGTCGATGAGGCCTGTAGATCGTGGCTCAGCACCAGGCAGGCGTTGCAGTTTTTGCGGCCTGAAAGATGCTTGAAACCACCAAATTACCGTCCGCTATTTATGTTGAGCCTGGTTAGCGTGTAATATTGATATACCTATAAAACGAACAGGCCTGATTGTAGACGATCTCATGCAAGTTCATCTATTCTAGGATGAAGTCCGCTTATGAAATTCGCCTGCTGCACCCTAGATGACCTTGGGCTCAACTATAACTCCCTAGCATACTCTCTAAGAGTATATAGCAACTCGTATTCCTACCCCTGAAGGGTAGGAATTGACTTGTGTTCTATACGATATTTACTGCAGCTAAAAAGGATATTCTGGACTGGTGAAGATATTGGCAGAAAAGCGAATTGATTCCCCCAGCAACGGTCAAGCCTGAGTACATATTCCGGAAAGGCACTTTGAATCTAATAAAATGAGAGATCATTTCTACCTAATCCCCATGTCAGATCAGAGGTCGTATCCAAATGACAGTCTGAAAGACTGCCGTACACTAAAGTCCGAAAAACCGCGCTCTTTCCCCTCGCCCAGTGTTCGGAAGCGAGTGCCGCGGACGGGAAAGAGACGTTCGCTCCTTCAAAGGGCGACAAGGAGGATGCAATTCTTCCGTTGGCTGACACAGCTTATCCAGATGTTTGAATTCCTCTTTTTTCAGAAGCCACTGCTCTTCGCCATCTTTCATATGTTTCTCATATGGCAGTGTTGCCATCCATGAAGTCCACTTGCGGACAATTTTTACTGCAGTCTCTTTAGAGACCTCAAACCACTCCATGTGTGATTTATAGCAGCCAGGGCACCTTTCCTCGATTTTCCTGTGGCGTTTCAATTCCAAATGCACCAAAGCTTCAACGCGTGATATGTGTGGGACCTGTTGCATATCAGGCAAGCTCTTATTCTGATCTCCCGCAAAGTCGGGGAAATGGATCCTCATTTCCTTTTTACACTGTTTGTTCCATTCATCTAGGCGGCGGTGTATGTTTCCAGAGCGTCCGATCTTCAAGTGGCCGAAGTTTGGCGTTTGCCAAAATATGTAAATTGAGCCCTGGTATTTGATATCGCTTCGTTGCAAGGGCTTAGTAAGAAGCTTTGAAAGCTCTTCCGATAATGTCTCTGTCGAAGCTTTATTGACATAAGATTTGAATTCTTGGATTGGGTTGACTGGAGCATCTTCAGTTGGCATTATTGTTGTGCTTTTCGCAGATAGTAGAACCGGACACTGGGACGGTTGAAGTATTGCCGCATGGCCGAGAAGGTGAATCCAACGAGCAAGAGCCCTTGGCCGCTCTTTTCGTAGTGAAACTGTAGTCTTGTAGCTCTGCATCTTTGATAACTCTTGAAACTCCTCTTTCCAAGTCTGAATTTCTTTGGATGCAACCCTCCGGTGTATTGAGCAGAGTGCTGCGTCAACTAGCTGTTGAATCCTTGGTAAAAGTGTGCTAGTTTCGACGGAGACCAAAGCTTGGAGTTGAGCTGAGGGTATTGTGGTGGCATGGGAAATTCTGCATCGCTGGCCTTGATTTGTCCAAGCCAAGCATCTCTTGTTATCTTCATCTAAGTGCTGAAAAAATCGGAGCGGGATAATTTTCAGAAGTGACTTTGGAATCACGTTCACTTCTTTTGTGTACCCCGATGAAAGTATGTCTTCAAGCTCACTCGAGAAACAAGGAGCTTCATTCACTTCTTGACTTGTTCCCTCGAAGCTGCACGATGAAGTTTGACTTTGTACACTACACAGTGTTTCACGGGCCTTTTCTTTAGGGAATTGCGACTGGCCGCTATAACCAGAGATAGTGGTTTGTGACCTCAAATATCGTTTAGGCTCAGTCTCACAGAGCGATCTCCTTGGCCTATGGAGGATTGTTTCGGGGCGTGAAAACTCCGTACTTATCTCTTCAGCGGAAGGCAAAGTCCATAACAAAGCGCTTGGCTGCCGAGGGCGTTTGGTTTCATTTGATCGGAAGAAAGCTGAGAGCAAGCTGATATCAACTGGTGAGGAGGGAACAGAAACAGTCGTTTCAAAGATTTTCTCCGTTGGGGGGGTTTCAAGCAAAAGTGCTTTATTCCGTTTCCGTTTGGTCGAGAATGAAGAAGAATCCGTCTTGAGTGTGTTGATGGAGGTTGTAATTTTTACATCGCCCATTTCACCTTTCTTCTTGTATCCAAAAACTGTCCCATGTTGATCCTTCTCAGACTTCTTGACGAGCAAAACGCGTTTTGTATTGGCTTTATTCGAAGCGTCTTGTAATGGGACCGGCTTCTGGGTTGCTGACACTATCTTGGATTCATTGCGCTTTTCGCGATCGCCAGTGCTCGACTGTAAGATGACCACTTTTGGGACTATTGAAATGGATGGACTGAGCATTCTTTAACCGCTGTGTCAAGATAGAAGCGAATGAAGTTTTGAGATCTGTGACACCTTGAATAATGATGATAATAAATAGGGTTATTTCAAACCTAACTCAAAGGTTTTAAGCACTTGAGGAGAGCAGCGCGGAGGCCGAGGAGTGCATCTATTTTTAACATCAGAGGGTCTGTTTCAATGTGGGCTTCTAGTCCGCATATCAGCGCAGCCCCCATTTTTCATAGTGGAGTTTATTGCTCGGGAATGTGATCCACGCGGCTCGCGACGCACCGGAACTTCTCCACCTCTCAACCGCTCAATGGGAACTGCGAACCCGAATGGCGCTTTAGTCATGGTTTGAAATCATCATTTGCATCAGAATACTGGCTTTCAAGAAGCCTTCATCTCTAATGAGCAAGTATGGTTTATCTTTTGGGCAGATACTATCATCAGTGAATGCTTGATTCGAACGTCCATTCTTATCAAGTGGCTGTGCTCCATGCTCGCAATCTGATTCGCTGAAAATCGTTACAATAGGCTTATCTACGACTTAGCTCTCATAGCGAGGAAGCCTCGGACGGGCTGAGTAGAGTAGCGACTCGCCCACATTCAAACCGTGGCGGCTAGGTAACCACGGTCAATACAAATACTGTTTCATAGTGTATTCTTAGGTCGATTCCTAGGAGAATTGTACTCAATACGGGACTCTTCAGTCCCTTCATCTGAATACCCTGCACATACTATTCCGCACCCGAATATTCTACACACCCCGGAAGCGCTGACGTGGCCTTCCCCTCCGATGCTGACTTTTTCCACAGGTGCATTTTTCAGTAACAACACTGTGGTCTGGTATTGGGCCATCCTTCATCATTCTGCCCTATTGAAACTTTTGAGGTTCGAACTTAGAAGTACCTTCCGAACGGAAGACAATATTACGTTCAAGGAGGAGTGAATCTAGTAACTCCTTCTTCTCCCGGGTGGGATGTAGATAAGTACTAGCTATATGCGCGGAGTACGATAGAGGAGTACCCCTATGCAGCCCACTTTCCTTCAGAGTGTTTGAACCCATCGTGGGTCCGTCGTCCGTAGCTACCCTTGTATCATCTCTGCCCCGTCCATAGCTTCTCCTCTCCATAGCACTATCAATACATTCTATTGGTCCCATATGCTCGCTCAATCAGCTATCTCAGTAGCCTCGTATCACGGAGTCAGTGCCTCCCTTGAGCGTTGCCTTGAACGCGAGGGTAAGAACACAAGGAACTTTGAAAAGCAGCAAGGGTCAAACAGATCAGACTGAATAGGATGATGAGATCATGATTTCTCTTGCCTCAAAGCTAGCACTCCTTGCAAGGAGCAGATCCATAAAGCTTAATGCGCCTAAAATATAGGGCATAATAGTGGCGCCTCGCCTCCACTGCCCTCTATCTTAAGGCTCGCGCGCCCTTCTCAAGAAGTAGTTTCACAACAGTATAATGCCCCCTCTCTGCAGAACATGATAGCGGTGCCACACACCGTACTTCTTCACTGCTACGTCTCTCGGGCCGGGAATTTCCAACGAACTTATGGCCATCGGTCCAACCGCCGCCTTAGGAGCTAAGACATCTAGCCTTGAGCAGCAGACTGAGAGGGCAGAACATTGATGAAATTGCAAGGAGGATATGGTCCTCCAGTCCTAATGACGTGGCCTTCTTTGCGCTTATATTTTCCTGGTCTCTCTTGTCTCTCTTGTTCTTCGCTGTATAATTCGTCGCGGACCGCTTCTGGCACGTCTTTATGGCCAATCCAAACAAGCGAGGAAATAACATTGTCATCCTGAATCTCGTGTCGACCTGCACTGAACGTCGCGAAGGCTCATTCAATCGGTAGATCGCCAAAATGCCTCGAGGCTGGAAAGCTCCGCGATCATACTGAAGACTTTGAGCTTATCTTGTCTCCTTTCTTGCGCGAGAACAATCCCCGCTCTCCTATTAAACCTTTTTGTGACACTTGCTGGAGTATGAATGTCAGTTCCTCCTCAGATATGGCTTAGAGCGACGATACTAACGGGAATAAACTTGGATATCAACCATAAAACACAGGTAATAACAAGCGAAAAGCAGCCAAATAATAAATACCACCTCCAATCTGGATTGTCTTGAAGCAGATTTACGTTCATACCAAAGAGGCTCTAGTTTATCAGTCAGTAACTATCTGAATGAATGTGCTGTATTCTGAGGATAAATTGCTCCACTTACCGACACAAACATCAACGGCAAAAAGATGAACTATCAAAATTGGGTTATCAATAAGTCCCACATGTCAATTAATGATTACACTCACAGTAATCCAGCTAAGACGCTTAAAACTTTCCGCCTCTTTTATAGAAACCCATGCAAGCTCCTATTGAGTTTATCTTAGTGTCTGGAGGAAAATCTCTGCAAGTCAACCTACGATCTGTAAAATATCTCGTACAGCCTGTTCCATATGGTCGAGTTTCGCGGTCATGACCTGGTCAATTTCATCGACGAGTTCTCTAAACTGCAACTTGTGAGGTCGTTCAAGTGAATCATTAGTCGTAACCACTTTGTTAAGTCCCTCTATATGCGATTGCAGGCATCGCCGGAGGTCTGCACGCCCCAGCGCATTCTTGGCAAGTTCAACAACTAGACTGTGGCTCCTCCCACGATTTTTGACTTGATCACGTCTCTAGAAAATAAATCCTTAAGAATTACTTTCATGCTTCACTCGTTTGAGTTCAATGAAGTGTCAATGAACTCACCAATGCCTCAACTCTTTCATTGGCATCAGAACAGCTTGCTTTCCATTTCTGGTGTAGCTCCTCAAGGAACAATTTGAAAAATCCCGATGGATCGTTGGAAACCCAGCCATAAGGGAGCATGCTGATAAATCCATGAGCAAATCCTTCTGCTGTCTTCCTTCTAGTCCAGGCAACTCCCCAAGGTTTGCCAGGTTTCCCTTTTTTACAAGGAATCGTAAGCGAGATGTAGGTTACAGACTGATGACCAAGATCTTTCTGAGCATAGTTCCAGTAACAGCTATCACTCGTGATCATTTCATCAACATGAAGCACCCGCGGTAAGAGCGGCCAGTTTAAAGGTTTTCCGCAAATACTTGAGACGTTAGAGATAATAATTGCGACTTATAAACAAGAGTCTTACTCACCATAGTCTTACCTCTTTTGCTCTGGGGAGCCAGTCGCATTCAAGATCATTAATGAATTTTAGCTCAAAGCCATGGCCGTTGATCCTCCTAGTGATTTGAATCCAAGATGGTCTTCTGTCTTCCAAAATGAACCATTCCTCTGACCGAACAGGTTCGAGATCTGTTGATGAAGAATTAAGCAGTAGATCCACAACGGCTCTATTTCGCGCTTTCAAAGCATATTGCAACGGGATCTTGCCATTATGATCTTTGAAGCCCAGATCTGGCTTGGCTTCAATCAAAGCCGAAACAAGTTCCGGGCTTCCCTCAGGACATGCAAGATGCAAAGGAGTTCTTCCTTTCTGGTCAGGTTGGTTGAGATTATAGCCCGCCTGGAGAAGTGTTCTCACCAAGCCCAGTATCTTCCCTTCTTCGATTGAACTTGTACCTTCCGCCAATAAATGTAAAGATGTGGTGTCACCATCCTTCAACAAATCAATCACGCCCTTGTGTCTCCCTCCCAATGCCCAGATCAATGGAGTCCTGGAAAATGTGTCTCCAGTTCCATCACAAATGTTGATGTCCACCTTGTTCTCGGACTGTAGGAAATATCGCACTACTTCGTCATCGCCATATTCAGCTGCCCATGAGAGCCAGTTGCGACCGCTTTTATCTTTTTTATTCGGGAGTATCAGGGCGCAGATCAGATGTTGGAGAATGAAAGGGTTTATCGATCTGCCGAGCGCTGGCCGGACCAGACGATTTGAGCAGCTGATAAAAAGGTCATGTCTCGCTCTGAGGAACCACCAAAACCCCGTATGGCCTTCATTATCATGAACATGGGGATCCGCCCCATTTTTAATGAGTAAATGCATTATTTGAATGAATCCACGCTCTGCAGCCTGCGAAAAAGGAGTACGACCCCTCATATCATCTGATGCATGCACATCCGCCTTTGCATAGATGAGAAGCCTAGTTATTCCAACATCTCCAAGCTCTATGGCCATTGATAGTGGAGTACGACCTTTCACGCGATGATTAGCCAGGCTTTCATCGGCCTGGAGGAAAAGTTGAACAGTTTCGATGGATCTTTGAAAAATTGCCCATATTAGGAGATCGCGTTCAATCCCAATTATTCGACCTTCTTTCGCTTTAGAATCGAGCAGACACTTTATGTTTCCGATATTTCTGGTCTCTACAGCGATTGCCAGAAGCGTTCGAGCGTTGGAGTCTTGATGGTCGATGTCCACATCTTGATTTGAAAGGAGGTACTTCATCGTTTTGTGATGTTGCTCCGAAACTGCCCAGAATAGTGGCGTCCAACCTTTTGAATCTGTCGAATTAATATCCGCATTGGATTCCACGAGAAGTTCCACATGATCGAGACGTCCAAGCTCTGCCGCTAGTGATAAAGCTGAACGGCCTTTATTATCCCTCTGATCAAGGAGAGCCCCTTTGCTTATCAAGAGCCTCAATGAATCGGTCTGCGGGCATTTTATTGCAAAGAAAAGGCTCGTTCGGCCGTCACAGTTGCAAATATTCAAGTCGATTCCTTCATGCTGCAAGAGTTTATTGAGCACTGTCCATTCCGATGTCGCCTCTGCTAAGGGTGACATGCCATCTATTTGGAAGTTGATGTCAAGGAGTGGATTTTCCAGGTAGTTGTCGAGCCTTCTAATGTTTTTCTTCAGCATTTTGCGTCTCCCTATCACGGATTTGACTGTAGAAAGGAAATCCCGCTGAAGTTGAGCTCGAGCGATGACTTCCTGAGAACTATTATCGTGAGGTAACAGGGCTTCCATTTTTTATCGATATATTTCTTCGTGAAGATTTCGGTCAGAATTATAATGCGCTGGGTGTCTTAAAGAGAGAGAGCCAACGTACCTGAGGCTCAGCGGGCATCTTGGGCAGCCAACCGAAGTGGCTTTCTTGCCTAACACTGATGCATATCTTGGCAGCCCGCAGGTGATCTGAGCCTCAAAATACGCACTACAGTATGCAATTCAGAATACGCTATTGTATATCAGGCCATGTCAAAGCGCACCATCATGAATGTGTGCGTATTTTTTCCTGTCCCTCGTGAATAAAGATCTAGATCAGCGGATATGTCTCACTCGAAGCCATGAATGCATAGATTTAAACTAACAGCTAAGAATTGATCGTGTAAGGCTAACGCGAAACTTGAAGGGCAGAGTGAAGAATTTGCGAAAAGGCTGGTGCAAAGTACAGTAACCCCGCATGTGATGATATCTCTCTTCTACAGATTTCATCACACTATTAAGCTTAGAGTAGGGAACGCATTAATAGCCACATGCGAATAGTTTCACGCTGTTTAGCGCACTTCACCCAAGCAGTATGGTAGTCAGCCTTGCCGCCGACTCAATGTACTTGCCTGAAATTTAATGCAATAGTGTACGTGTCAAAACCGAGGTCCTGAGGCTCAGTTCGCCGGTTGTGAGTCGCGGGATGGAGAGTGATTCTTACTCGCTCTCATTCTGCTTCTCACCCTGTCTATTGCGCACTCACCCTTCTCACCCCTGATCGCGCGACACTAAAGTGGCTCTCACCCATTTCTTACCGTGGCGGCACCCACCGAACTACTGGCCGCATTTAAGCCCCCCACCGAATGGCCATGCTGGCCAAACATTTGATTCTAGCCCGGAGGAGAAACAACCGGTCGCCGCTTTGCCGTCGCGCGACCAGGGTGATAAGTAGGTGCGCAGTGTGTCAGGGGTGTGATCTAGCTCAGAATCACCCGGCTCGCGCGATTACCCTACATGGCACTCTAGCCAATGTTCACTAACGTATTTCACGGGCGAGTGGGCCACCCTCAAACACTATAGTAAATGCGATAGTTACTACTCAAATATCTCAACAACCACATTCTTACTCTATTCTGTTACAGCATATGAAGTGCATTTGAGATTTTTATGAGGAGACGACTCTTGATATTCTTCTCACTTGGCCTACCTGCATACGCAAGTAGGCGGCCCATAGCACCCATTTTCCATAGTGGGGGTTTGGCGCCCGGGAATGTGATCCACGCGGCGCGCGACGCACCGGAACTTCTTCACCCCTCGACCGCTCAATGGAACTGCGAACCCGAATGGCGCTTTACCATGGTTTCAAACATGATTGCCCTCAAAATACTGGCTTTCAAGAAGCCTTGATCCATCTAGTCGTTATATCGCCTTTTTCCTTCGATATCGAATGCTCTAGCCCTATACTCTCGACGGAGTTGTGGCTCTTGCTGGAGGGGTGGCTCTGTCCGGGTCACAGATTAGTCTGCGTTATGGATGGTCTATCTAATTGATCAAGCCGCAGATCAGGGCCAAAAATATCCTTACGTAGTAGAAGGAAAGGGATCTTCATTCTCTGGCTTAAGTGGGATTGTGAAGAATGAATGCCGGTGAGGAAACAATGTAATGAACCATAGAGTCATCAATGCAAGTATTTATTAGAGAAAATCCTCGGCGAAATAGTTGTGGAGCTCATAGAATAACGTAGTGAGGCATTGCTGTCAGAAACTACACTGTATACAGTCAATGGATACGTTCCGATGCGATCATGCGTTCTAGTCGCAATTCCGTGATAGATAATTTAGGCAACCATACAGGTGGATTCCATAGAGGTAACCTTGATGAGACACCATCGTCAGCAACTAGACTGAATACGGTATGTGTTTCGATGCAATCTGCAGGGTCCAGCCGGTTCCTAGCAGTTACTTCTTCCAACCTAGGTTCGTCCAGCGACATATAAAACCGCTTGCAGAACTCATTGTTCATCGTTTCGACTTCTATACTTCACAGTTTTTCACATTCCCTGCCACCCGCATTTCCGCGAAGATGCGTTTCACCAGCCTTCTGTTCATGGCTTCAGCCATTATTACCACCGCTGCCGGCAAGGGAATCAATTGCCAGGGTAGTGGAGAGTGCCCTTTCTGCCACGCCCAGACCAATCTGAAAGAGCTGCAAAAAGTTTGCGAGAGCGTCCCGGACAACACGCAATACTACAACGGCCAACAAATCTGTTGCGTCGCGTGCAACGAGGACAACACTGAGCAGTACTCCGTCTGCGCATTTGTGCAGAACACAAAAGATGGCGCTCCAGGTCACTCGGTCAAGGCCGCCATTCAGCAGCTGGTTGATCACAACTGCGGTCTTTGCGGCAGTGCCCCATTCTATAACAACGACGTTAGCGAGGGTGAGCTTACTGTGAATGTCGTCGACTACACCAGCTGTAAAACAGTTATCTGTTAAGAAAAATCGCGTGAACACGTGCGGCACTTTGTAAGTCTTGACTATTTCCAATGCGTTGAGATCATGAGCATCATGTTGATTGTATTAATAGTGCGGAATAGTAGCAAAATGACGGTCGTGGATGAAGTGTCTTGTGGAGAGGGATTGCGAATGCTGGCACTACATAGAAGGTCTAGTTACTGCTAGCACTGCTATTTAGTCTAATCATTATCTTCTTCGGTTTGCAGAAATTTGACGGCACCTGGGGTTGCCAATATACCGCTCGTCTTAACAAACCCATTCCTGTTAGGGAGACTCACGATATAAACATGACTTGGCTCAAATAATAGCGTACGTATGCTGAGAAAATGAAACTCCAGCATATTTATTTTATGAATTGTCGCAGTTCGATAGATTACGGGTGCCTACCTCGGAGGCTGTGGAATGTTACAAGGCTGCATTCACAGGTAGTCCAAGACTTGAAGGAGGGCTAGTTCCGATGGCTACACACTGCATCGAGAGGAGCTATCAAAGCAATACTTGGATAGCTAGATGTCGTGGTTTTGCTATGAAATGCGCGGTTTGGCGAGTACTTTCAAACGAAAAATTGGATTTCAATATATTCCGGGGTATCTGTGATTTCGAAATGAGTTACGCATTAAAGTATCCGGTATAGTCAAGATGTGTAAGCAAAATTAGTCAAGCTGAAGCTCTTCCAGATCTTCAAGGACAGCAATGACATGGTTGTAAAAAGCCTGCTCTAGCTGAAGGAATCTTAGGCAAGCCTAATCCAAGTATAACTACCCGGCCGTTCCCCGCTAAAGTCACCCCCCATTCTTCATTCCTCTTCACACCCTCAACATGTCTAAACTTCCACCATTCGACTTCAACTTGGCCTTTCCAAAGCCAGAAACATGGGAGACCAGCAAACCAGATAAGTCTCAAGAAACCACAGAAGCTTGGGTCCATACCACTCAACCACCCCTTTTCTGGGAATTCATCGCCGAGCACCCATTATCGCTCAAATTAGAGAATATGAAAGGCGCGCTTAGCGCCGGCGCCGATCCAAACGAAATGGACCACGAGCGTGATCCACGTCGCAGTCTCGGTCGGCCTCTTCATTGTGCGCTTGGGGACTGGGGCAACCCTGATTATGTAAAAGAAAACATCCCAGCGATCAAGCTACTTGTCGAACACGGTGCTGATCCGCGCCTGCCCGGCCCTGAGGTCAAGCCTGCATCTTTTGGGCTGCAGTCGCCCTTGGAATATGCGAGGCGACTAGCGACGTGCGAGTGGAAAGGGGTCAACGAACTGTCGGAATGCGGGTTTTATGCAGAAGCTTATCGTGTCATGAAAGAAGCTGCTGCTGATTTGGACCGTGAGTGCTTATGAATTTGATGGCTTTTTTCTATTACTGATTTCCTGTCCAAGGGCGTGATGGAACGATGAACGGAGGAATTGTGCACTCGGTGCTCGGTCTCTTTGGTGCCCGGTAGATCATTTTTCATCTGGTCTGGTCTTGGTTTACTATCCTCCAAGGACGCAGTCAAGTTCTGACCAAGGAAGAGATGCAGGAAACCTTAAACAATATTTGCTCTACATATGTGATCAACTGTTGAGTCATACTAAACTTTTCATATTCCTTTACCTAAGCCTAGGGCTGTGTGAAGGTAGACTGTCAATTGCAAGGTCGAAGACTCTGCGTACAAAAAGCAAGGGGGGCACTTGTGATCATTTCATATCTCAATATATTCAAGCAAAATTAGTCAAGTTGAAGTTCTCTGAACCGCTCTTCCAGATCTTCAAGGACCGTAATCACATTATTGTAAAAAGCCTGCTGAAGGGCAGGACTCGTAAAGTCATTGTCATGCCCAAAGTCACAGTACAAACATCTTTTGATGACATCTTTGAAACTTTTGCTGATCTTCGCATGACTGAACTCTACCACTCGGCAGGCTGTGAAATATTCAACGAAATCCGATTCCTCTCCTTGTAGCTCGATCGACCGTTCCAAGGACGATAGAGGGGCTTGAAATGCGAGCTCGAGCAACATCACCCCGAGTCCGAAGAGAACCGGGTTCCGAACAAAGCGATGGTACCCGGGGGATACAGGCTGTGATTCTGTTGAGACAGAGCTCGTCATATAAGCAAGGATATGCTGTGGCTGTTCAATGAAAGGATCCGAACTATCAATTAAGTGAACATCTTCACTTCTCCATCCCCCGTTGAGCCAAGGCGTGGCATGGTAGTAGAGAACAGCAGTAGCAAGATATTTTGCTAGACGGACACGTTCATACTGGCTCATTTCCATCGTGATGTCGGATCTTGGTTGGGATATAAGCTCAGACAGGGACGTGGCTGCAGTTGTTACACTGGTTCGACTGGCTAAATATGCCAAATGTTTGCATGTTCTATTGTCTCCTAGTAAGCCAATACAACTATCAGGTTCTTGTTGATTTAAGAATCTCTCGACCACCTTGCAGAAGTTGCGTTGAATATGGAGATTTGGGATTTCGACGACGTCTGTTTTTGCACATAGTGACTGTATTGGCGATACTGGAAGCTTAAACTGAACACGTTTCCGTTGTGCTGATGAGCAGTTTTCACGTTCAACTTCGCGTTGTCGTTTGAGAGTATGACTTTCACCAGAGGATGATGTGAATTCTAGCTGAGAATTACTTCCATGGGATTTGATGGTGGATTCCACGTCGATCCAGACCGTGTTCTCCGGTGCTTTTGTGTGTTGAAAAAAGGCGACGTTGAATCGGACCCGGGTTGTTGTTCCGTCAATGGCTGGCTGGAGGGATATATGCACATTATGGACAGCATGCGCCGCACAGGCTGTCCCCACAGCTTCGTAGAGGCTTCGAGCTGCTTGTTGGATAACACGAAAGTCCTCAAATTTCCGACGACGTGCAGGGATTTTAGTTATCGTTGATTCTCGCCATTCATAGGTTTTCATTGGTTGATTAGTGACCGATGTGAAATTTTGGATCAAGGATTCCAAGTCTTCTATAAAATTCTGGGTATATAACTGATGAGGCTGAGGGTTTTAACGTTGATTCCATGGGATCTTACTCACCTTGAGCGATGAAATTGCACTGATAGGCTGTGATCTTGTCCGAGTGGTGACTCGAATCTGTCTGATAAGGTCCTCGATGCTTTCAAGCTTCTTCTGAATCCCCAGAGCTATCTCTAGAAAGGACACCCTGGATGAACCAATACTGCCATTTGATAACAGGACTTTTGCATGATCGGAGACGATGAAACGCTGGTTCTTCAATATTTCCTTGAGGTCAGCGTCTCGAGGCAAGTACTTTCGGTGTTCTCTGAAGGATTTAATGACACATTTGAAGCAAGAATCAATTTCTGGCAAGACTGTTGCCGTCAGCGTAGGAACAAATATTTGGAATGCGAAATTTACCTCGCAGAAGCTCCTCATTGCTGGCGTCAGTATTGTGCTGTGAGTGATACCCTTCATCGTTGCGTGTTGGTAGAGCGCATACTGCCGAGGCGGTTTCTTTGATAGAACAGATAGACTCCTGTAAGGAGCCTGGCGGTTGCTGGTGTGTCTCTTCAAATTGATCCATGACAGCCCACTGTTCGAGCATTGATTTCATGCACGAAGCTGCTGCTCCAGCAGAGTGCTTTTGCCAAATCTTGTTTTTGTGGCTGTCGGCATAGTCACAGACTCCCTTTATAACAAGAAAAGGCATGATGCCGGCAATACCGGCGCCCTCCATCTCAAATGCAATTACTTTCTCTTTATCAGCAATTCTGTCTCTGTCCATGCTCGATTTCATCACCGTATCCCCTGACGCTATTCGCCCAAAGTGGATACTGAAATTCCTCTGGGATGGACGCGAACGAACGACTGATTTCTCTACATCACACTTCAGATCTTTGCAAGTGGCCTTCTGCGCTTTTTTGCAAGATTTAGTTTCCCCACATATTTTGCATTTCGAGGTATCGTGATGCTTGTGATGGTAGTTCGGCTCGAAAAGAAGATCAGATTGCCTAGAGGGGCAAGAATAATCGCTACTTCGCGTTCGAAGGGCATCAAAATGATGCTCTGTCCTGCTGAGTAGATGGTCGCGGCCCTTTGGGCTTCTTAGCTTGCGCAAAAAGGCTTGCACTTCGCTGCCCCCACTAGAGCAAGACGCTGTTTCTCTGCATTTGAATGTCCCGGGGAACCTCTTTCCAAAATCGTACGGCAATATCTCATCACTAATTATGATATCACCAAGAAATATCCCTCCTTCGATGCTTCCTGGCACCCCTCCACAAATGCCAACAATCAAGGCAATTCGGATACATGGAAAACTCGAACTGCAGCTCTTTGCGACAGTTGCTGCTTGGACCTTGCCCATGCCAGTCATGTATGCCAACACGACATTATGATTACCGATCGCTCCTGTACGATAAGAATTTGTGTCGTTAAGCGCTTTACCGTATCGATCACCGTTGGCATCCCAGGTGTGGTCAAAAAGGAGTTCCACTGCATCAGATTCAACCTCCAGAGCGCATATGATCGCGACGCTGAAGTCCTTGCGGCCTCTTGGTATTACCGGAAGAGGCATCTTCACAACAGGTGGCTGTAGGGCTGTGTGGAAGGGTTCTAAGGATCAAAAGTCTGTCCGTAGGTTGCCTGAGAAAAGTAAGCGGGTGCCTGGGGTTCAGCTGACCACGTCACGCATCCTGGTCTGCCTTGTTCAAGACTAGCCAGTCACTTTGCAAACCCCGCACACTCAGCCCCTCAACAGGCTCAGAACTTCAGTGGTTTTACAACGGCCTTAAATTCTTACACTTCACACAATCTCCAGAAGAACCATGAAGACCAAAGCAAAGAGTAAGGATCCACATTACGACTGGGTGATGTCCAAAATCAATCACAGCTCCGAAGATCCAAATTTGGGCTTCGTCGAAACCTTGTATCAGACCTGCTCAGCCTCTCTTCTCTCTCTATGGAAATCGCATTTTCGGTTAACAACTCATAATCCACAGAAGAGTACTCTGAAGAAAGATATAGCGAGCATCCAATTTTGGGAAGAGAATTTCCCTGCTGGCCACCTTGATGACATCCTGGCAGAGTCGAGCGGATTGAAGATCCGTGTGCTGGAAAACTTGGCGGGTATTGGCAAGATTCTCGTCTCTTTTCTCACAGACTATGATGAAGCAAGATTAAGCACACTGAATGATTGCGATTCCGAATGCACCCTTGTAAATGACCTAGAAGCACAACTAGAAAAGGCTGCACTGATTCTTGATGCTGAAGAACGATCTGAGCCATCGTCAGATGAGGAGACCGACGATTCTTCCCCAACCACCGAACGTCACCAAAATCGCCTTGGACGCCTCCACTCCTTCATAAGCTGTTTAATGAATCTTGCGCCTGTGTTGGAGAGGTATATATCCTCCTTGCGATGCAAGGTGGAAGTTCAAAATGTCCCGATTGACACTGTTTTTCGTTTGTCTCATCGTGCGCGGCCTTACGCAATGCGCATTCGCGACCGGTCGGTGTCCTGACTCCTCAGCATACCTCTCCACCTGATACTGACAATTAAGTAAGATTTGAAAACGCACCCACATCTATTATAGAGCGGTTAGCACAGGCTAACTTGGAAAGATTAATACGGCTTGGGATACAAGAAGACCAGGCGGAACAAATGGATGATCACACGAATCAGGACGCTATGACTTTGTTCAAGCCCTTTTCCGTGTTCCATGATTCGGGTCTTGGGACATCCATTCCCCCAATATCGCAGTATGCTGCTACCGTCGCTTCCCATACTTCGTTCCTCTCGGTCACTGGGGAAGAGGCTCTAGGTCGCCCCCGAGTTCCCTCTCTACGGCAGGAGGGCGGACGTCCCTTTCAATGCAATTACTGTCACAGGACTATCGCTATGCGAAATCGAATAGAGTGGAAGTACGTGCATAAGAAAGACCAAGCCTAAAAGTCCTATCATACTGACTAAACAGAATGCATGTCTTCGCTGATCTGGAGTCGTACATTTGCACACACGAGGACTGTAGGGACGCACTCAAAACTTTCCCGACCCGTCAACTATGGGCGGATCACGAATTCAATAAACACTTCACTATGCTCCAATGGCGTTGTTTCAGCTGCAACATCACATTCAACACCGCTGAACTCTTCGTCGAACATTCGGCTCACGCGCATAGTATCATAATGACTGATCGCCGTTTAACAGCCATGATTTCAGAAGCGCAAGAGACAATCTTGACACCTGATTTCGAGGTCACCAAGTGTACTTTATGCTTACAGGATGGCTGGAAGACCAAGAAAGCTTATGCGACTCATGTCGGCCGACACCTAGAGGAGATCTCCCTGGCATGTCTCCCAAGAGATGAAGAAGACAGCAGTGACGATGACTTGCAAACAAAGTCATCCAGCACCCCCGGCCATGTTCATGGGCAGTATTCCCGCAGTGGAGAAAAACATGAAGTCGATGCAGATTCTCATGTTCAATACGAGGAATTCAGCGTTGACAAACTCACGGAATACCTTGAAAATCACGCGAACAGTCAACTGCCTACTCCTGATCGACCGAACCAGAAGGAAAGCCTTCCAGTTATCCAAGATAGCAGTAACAGTCCTCCTGATTCAAAGAAGATACATGAGAACTACAGAGTTACAAAGAAGCCCGCGTCCGAGTCGGAAATACCTATTAGGCGGGAAAATTCGAAGAAGAAGCATTATTTTCGATGCAGGTGGCCCGACTGTGGCGCGACATGTGGTACGAGGGGATCCTCAATACGGCATATTGAATATGTTCACATGCCAAGTGCGAAGTACCATTGTCTTGTGTGCGGGCACGACTCCTTTAGAAAAGACAGGCATCGTGGCCATTGTCAGGAAGTGCATTCATGGCCAATAACCAATGGGGATATCAATGAAGCCAATGTGGCCATACCTTGTCCATTGGTCTGCAAACTTTGCCCGAAGTCTACTGAGAGTTGGATAGCGTTCTACGACTGCTTCATCAGCCATTGCATAACCAACCAACGTGACGAAGACTTGGAGGCAGAAAGTGAAATCTTTAGTGCTGGCCCAGTCCCTGATAGCGGTTCAAAGCTTGCACCGCGAATCGAGGGCACAGGCACCCCTCCTGCATACAGGACTGGACCTGACAACTGAAGAAAAACACTTTTTCTCCCAATTTTCTGTTTTTGGGTATTACACATCTCTCGTGCGTATCCCTGGTATGCGAAATAACATATCTGAGATTTTGAACACCAATCAATCCGACGCTGTGTTCAATCATCCTCAGCTACCGGCTATCTGGAGAGTCTTGAGCAAAGATATACCCAACTTGTACCAAGTTGAGTACGGGTCCACATCTATAATTGAAAACCAAGATGATGTTAAATCTGCCATTATGGATGGTTTGGAGCGATTGAGACAAGCAGGAGTTGTACAATCAGACAAGTCGTTTGAGCTCGTGAAATCTGAGAGCCACGCGCCCTTCCTACCGCATGTTGGGTCAGAAGCAATCCGCGATGGATTTTATGAGGGTTTGTATGGACTACAAGGGGAAAAAAGGACTTTTTGGACGGGAGCAGCGTTTCAGACACAGGATTCTTTCCTGTTGTGGGAGTATACGAAGAAATTGGTGGCAAATGTCACGGCTGAACTAAACTAGCAAAGCTGCTGGAAAGAGCAGCCGCACAGATTTGATCGAGAAGGAAATGGCCTCATCTACAAAGGAGTATACCTATAGAATGCGGCGAGTCCCGCGTTCACTGTGTGTTGCATATAAAATGCTTGGAGGGCTCTTTTGCCACAGAAGAATACGAACTTACCTTCCATCGATCAAAGTCAAACCTTAGCATGACTCCTGTAGTCCTCATGTGCTACCATGTTAACTAACTCGTACGCGTTTAGCTGGTTCTGACAGAAGATGTCGAGTAAAGTGGGGTAATAAACTATACCCAAAATGGACTAGTCTCATTGGGGTTGTACTTTCTTTTTCTCTACGAAGGGTTTCTCAAAACTCGCTCCGAGAATAGGGACTTCCAACCACCATTTTCCTACTCATGTAAGCAAGGAAATCCAAGGGGGGGGGGGGGTGTTCTGGTCTTTTCCCAAGGCCACAAGCACGATCCTGAACGTAAGATACGCTCAATATGTGTCTGTCTCACAGAAAAACCACGCGATATGTATGTGGACAACCGTAGAATTGCTCCTTCAATATGGTTATCTATGCCCCAGAAGTTCATTCAAAGTTTATCTCACCAATGATATATGTTAACTTTATTCATTTTATTTCTATTCCTTGAAAAAATTTACGAACTATACTACGAGGTCTAGTAAGGACCGTTTGTAATCGTTTATGCTAGTAATCCTATTGAGGTGGAGTGTCAGGTGACCCACGTCTCAGGACTCCAGCGCGTTCCCTCACTCTGTCTTTTCCCTTTCCCCATTCCACTCCTTGATTTTCATTCTCTTCCTGCTATGCCTACACATAGGCTCCGCTGGTTCTCTGTCGATTTGAGTTGATGAATCCCATATTCGTCGCTGAAGTCGTGGAAACGGCATGGCATGTGATAGGGAAGATGCTTATCTTGAGCAGCCGACCCGTTGTATTTAGTAACTAATTAACCTTCAGACTAGTAACCAATCGCCTCTAACTGCCAAATGCAGTTATCACCTTGCACTGATAAGACCGGTCTTCTTTAGCTGTCTTGATTACTCGAGAGCATCCTTTCCTTCTCAAGAACCCATCCCCCCTCCCCCTAGGTAATCAATGTATTGATCAACCTAAATTTCTCCTTTTGACATGAGAAATACATTTTAGCAGTTGACATTTTCATTCTCCATTTCTCAATATGGTGGAAAAGACAGCAGCGGATATTCGGGATGAGACTCGCTTGGCTGAGCTTGGCTACAAGCAGGAGTTACGACGCGACTGGAAATTGATTCACAACTTCGGCGTATCCTTCTCAATCATTGTGAGCTTCTGAAAACAATGCTGCATGTGTAGTTCCTTGTACTAACGTCGGAAAGAGCGTGATCACTGGTATCACTACACTCTTCAGGTAAGGATGGCAGCGACAGTACGTTCGAACCACCCAACTGATGAAGATTACTAGCTATGGATTGAATACTGGAGGTCCAGGTGTCATGACGACCGGATGGATTGTTGTCTCATTTATGACTTTATTCGTCGGCTTGAGCATGGCAGAGATCGTCTCCGCAATCCCCACTAGCGGTGGTCCGTATTTCTGGGCCGCGATGTTGGCCCCGCATAAATATGCCCCGTTTCTATCCTGGTTGACAGGATGGTTTAATTTTGTGGGACAGGTAAATACAAAATTCTGTTTGGTGCGATTAGCGTGCAGCCTGTGCACTGCTGATTTTTCTTTATTATTGGATTTGAACAGTTTGCTGTGACCACCGGAATCACCTTTGGTTGCGCTGGACTTATTGCGACTGCTGCAACGATCAAGACCAGTTGGGTGCCAACTGCAGCGCAGGAAATCGGTATACATGCGGCACTTCTTATCAGCCACGGCTTAATCAATACGTTTGGCGTACACATCCTGCGATATCTCAACATCTCCTCGATTATCTTGCACAGTCTTGGAGTTGCTAGTTTGGCCATTGCAGTGGTAGCTAAGGCGCCGACTCACCGGAGTGCCGCTGAGGTTTTCCAGCATTTCTACGACGTGCGTCATTCAGCCATGAGTCCCTGCGAGTATTTGCAATATATGAATTTCTCTTGTTAACACGTGAATTAGGGCACTGGTGATCCCGGATGGTCTGTTAGAGCTTCCCCCGCCTACGTCGCGATTTGTGGTATCCTCCTCAGCCAATATACAATCACTGGTATGAAGACTTTCAGAGTGCTTACTCAGAGTGCTTACTATCTTCTTGTGGCTGCTAATTTTAACGTATTTGAACAGGATTTGATGCATCGGCCCATCTCTCCGAGGAGACCCACAGGGCAGAATGGACTGCCCCCATCGGTGTGCTCATGTCTATCGGAGTTTCCGCTGTATTCGGTTTCTTCCTCCTACTTTGTCTCCTATTCTCCATTCAAGACTTTACCACAACTGTCGACTCAAGCACGAACTACGGCCAGCCTGTGTTCAAAATCTTAGTGGACTGTATGGGTGAAGACGGTGCGCTTGTGTGCATCGCAATCATCATCCTCTGTGTCTGGCACTGCGGTCTTTTTAGTTTAACTAGCAACAGCCGCATGATGTTCGCCTTCTCCCGCGATGGCGCCCTGCCCAAGTTCTTCGACTATGTTGATCCCAAATTTCAAAGCCCAGTGCGGACAATCTGGCTGGCGGCGTTTCTAGCATTTTGTCTAGCTCTGCCTTCGCTGGGAAGCTCTGTGGCGTTCTCAGCAGCTACAAGCATTGCGACGATTGGGCTGTATATCAGTTATGCGCTTCCAATTTTGATCGCTTTGATTTGGCCAAGCAATTTCAAGAAAGGCCCATTCAACCTAGGAAACTCCTCACGCATTGTCGGTGGTATAGCTTGTGCATGGGTATCCATCTTCCTCCCATTCTTTCTCCCCTAGCTATTGATACTGACATTTGTTTTTAGGTTCTATTCATCACTATCGTATTTTGTCTACCAGAGGAAAATCCGGTAACATCCCAGACACTCAACTACACACCCGTGGCGGTTGGTATTGTGGTAGTGGGCACACTAGGCACGTGGTTTCTGTGGGCTCACCGATGGTTTACCGGACCAAGGCGCCAGACAGCACTTGAGACTGTTGAAGATATTGATAATGAGCTTTCAATCGCAGAGAATACTAAAGACGTTTAGTAGATTATTGATTGTCTTAGGATCGTTTTACACAGTGAATTCAATAACATAGTTACTTCTATACGCATAGACATGCTGTTTTATGATTGTTTTGTAGCATTGCATTGGACGAGGAGTGTATTGCTAAGCTACAGGGTCATATGTGTACCTTGATTGCTATGTCAGAGGCAAAGCGGTTTACTATGGGCGAATGTCCCGTTTGAACATATTACATTCCTAAGGAGCGAGAGGAGTCCGAATAGGACCTATACTATGTGCTGCTCCTAGATAGAAATGAAGAACAGGGACTTTGGTAGAGAGCAGGCTTGAGGAAGGTCTTCCAGGCTGCATTTCGTGATAATGTTTGAGCGATATTCAAGCTGGGCTAGACTCAAAAAACACTCCAAACTTTATCATTGATTTTATCATTCTGAATGATATGGTACCAGCAAAGCTCTGTCTGCATGTACTGGTACATTATGTAGGGTGCATCCAAGCATGCTCACAGTCCAAATCCTACACTGAAAATCTCAGTCCCCTTGTCAACAAGGTCAGGTCCTGCCGAATTGCCCTCAATCTGCTGCTTCATGAAAGAACTCCGCTCAACTGCTACCCCGCCGAGAGGCCTGTCCTCTAGAGACCTAGCCACCTCCTGATAAACCCGCGTGGCATGAACCAAGTACATGCGCCCGTTGTTTGTGGTAGATCTCTCATGACTGATATCGTTAATTCCTGAAAGCCAGCCTAGATAAATTCCAAATAGGTTGGCTAAAAGTCCGAAACAGAACCAGGCTTGGAGAACATGGAGTGGACTCCTGAAGGCATGACGGCGTATGTGAAGAATGTGCCGGTGGAATGGATGGATCAAAAGTCTCGCGAGGAAGGTGTTTGCGAGCAGGAATATGAGATATTGGAGAGACTCCATCATCGAGTGGTCGCTATTTGTCACTGGAAGTTGTCGATATGGTTCTCTCTGGAATAGTAACCTGGCTTTACATTTCGTCTCATGATGATGCCTGTATCAAAAGAATGAGGGGATCACTTGAAGGACCTCGGAGTTCTTTGCTGCTGTTTTGAGGATCGTTTGGAACAGGGCACAATGAAAGTGAGTGCAAGTGGAAAGGTGCTGGTAAACAGACAGAAAAGTAACAATAAAATCATGGAAAGTATTCGTAAGTTCGTACAGTAAAGAGCTCGCAGCTGGCTATTGTAAGAATTCACATGACAACCATGATGTCTATGTGGAACGATCCCATGGCACATCACCGGCACTTCCATCATCCCACCATTATGGGAAATTCCACTGAAGTACATGATCAGCGGAGGGTGATCTCCGGGGTTGCCATCAGAATCCCCGTTATTACTCCAAACCCTATCCATACGTGCTAAACATAAAGTACACAATCAATCATTGGTTTATTCCATTACCAAGTCTCTCACCATGGGCAACATCCCTGACATGACCATCACAACAACAGCTACAACGCCTACAGTGTCTTTCAATTGAGATTGCACGAGAAGCTCCTCGAACTCTCTACACAATACGGTCCTATCTCGAACTAGGTTCTGCTTCACAATCCTGATATTTGGGGCGCAGACCACGAAAGGTTTATTCCTGACCGTTGGCTCGATGAAAATTGCAGTAAGGAGAAGGGTAGATTTCTGATCCCGTTCAGTATGAAATATCGGATGTGGTCTGGGAGTGATTTAGTGATGAGCAATACTCCTAAGACTGTCACTACGCTGCTTCTTCAGTTTGATTTTGAGGTGGATAAACGAAGTCAAGTTAGTGCACGGACTTCTGGTGGTGGGAAGATGCAAGGTCACTTATTGTGTCGGGTTTCTAGAAAAAGAATGGAATCTACAATTTATTCTCCTGTATTCAACAAGGTTCAAAGTTAGATTTGTCGATGACATGTAGTAGTTCTAGCAGTTGCAACACATGATTTAATCAGATTCTTTGACGACGTTCATTCGCTGATTTACGACAGCACATGGTAAAGGATATAGGTACAACAACACAAAAAGCTGCAAAAGAAAAAAAAAAGAGAGAATAAGATTCAATCCCTCGCGGTATATTAGACAACACGACCCTTGAACACCCCGAACACCGTGCTTGTGGAACGAATTGCAATGCAAACCCAACCCAGCCCGCCCACCTTCGCAATGTGCACCCATGCTTTCAGCATCCAGACGAAAAAAAAAGAGGCAAGTTCGTCAAGATCATAATAACAATCAATTCTGTCCGTGGGAAAGGAATCCCAGGCTGTAACGCCTGGAAAGAAAATAAGGGGAGCGGGAAAGTAAATAAATCGCTGAAAAGACATTCAAATGAGTTACTAGCCTATTATCGTCTCTCGACACGACTGAGGGCCCCGAGGATAACACCTAGGTCTTGCCGGGGACGTTCCATTCGTGCTTTATGTGGACTATCCTCGTCATCGCCTTCTATGGCGATGCGTTGGCGGGTATTCAGTGCGTCACGCTCTTCGAGACGCTGTGCGCAGATGCGAAGGATGTGTGATGAGACGGCATCGGCACTGGAACTGTATAGTTCGATATCGTGAATACCAGCGGCAAAGGCATCCAGTGTGGGAGCGAGGCCGGTTGTGATTTGGGAAAGGCGTGATGAGACGGTTGATGGAGACATAGGTGGTTGGATTGTGGGAGAGGCGTCGTCTTTCGGTTGTGACTCGGCTGCGGTTGGGGAGGGATGGAGGGATGCGAGGATGGCTTGTTGAGAGGGTTCGAGGAGGGAGGAGTCGATTTGAGGTATTGAATTCTTAGGGTAACGTTTGGAGGCTTTGGGGGATTCTAGTGCAGGCGCATTGACAGGAGGAATTGGTGGTTGCTTGAGAAGAGCGTTCAGGGCATGTCTCTCTTTTTGAAGCCTATTGAACCATATTAGCCTAAAACTTTCTTGACGGTGCTGGTCGTGCATACTTTTGAATGTGCTCCTCCAACTCCTTGATCTTTTCTGTATTCTGGATGTTCCTTGGATTCGGCTTTTTCACTACCACGGTAGGTGGATTCAGGTCCTCACGGCTAAACCAGTTCGAAAGTTCGGAGTTGGTAGAGAAGTCCTTCAGCAGCTCATCTTGGATCGCACGGGCTGTATCATGTTAGCTTCATTTCTCTTGCCATTGAGAAAGACTAATTACCTGCTAGGCGTGAACTTTGATCTTCTGAGCGCGAGCCCGAAGGCTTGTCTCCAAGGGCTCGTGTCGCACACCAAATCAGAAGCTGCCGCATCCTACGAGGCTCCGGGAGACCTTGATCCGCAATGTGTTTATAGAAATCAGCGGTGCCAACTTCTCGATGCGGCAATGCTAGAGAAAGCACAAGTTAGCCCAAGTGCACCAGAATGACAATACCCGATAATTCTTACCATTGGACGCCCCCGAGTCAATCAAGGAACTGGCTCGCCGTCCCCGCATCCCCAAACTACTCCGCCGATTCCCCTTGCCAGATTTTGTGCCCCGTAATTCCTTATTTCGCTGAATAACCGGGGTATCAGCTAGCGGCAAAGCCACCTTCGTACCCGCTGAAGGTTCTGGTGATTTAAATCCATTGGTATCGCTAGTTCTCGGACGAGCCGGTCGCCCCCTCTTCCCCTTTTTCTCCGGAGGCGCATTTGATGGCGATTCGTGATTTCGTAATGAGCGTGTCGAATTCGCTGAAGGTTCCGGCTCCGGATTTACTTTTTGAGCAGACCTTTTCGTCCCTCTTCTTGTCGGAAGTTCAGTAGTTTTCCCATTTGTCGGTACAGCACTGGCACTCGCATTCCCATTCGCATCCTCGACCGGCCGTTTCTTGGGTGGTCGACCCCTTCGAGGCGTAGACTTTGAAGGCGCATTTTCCACATCTGATTGGGGATTCTCTGGAACGGGTTCAATTGACGGCCTAGTCCTCTTCGATGGTTTTCTTGAAAATCGAAATCCTTCCGCGTCCTCCTCGTAGTCTAAACAGTGGTTAGCATTCACATTCCTCCCTTCCTCGCCCCATGCAGCAGAGCTTCCACCCTTTCGAGAGTGAAGAGACACTCACTAGCTTTCCGTTTTCCCTCGGCGTTATTCGCAATATCTTCTAATCCTTGTTGAGAAGCGCTCAACCGTGTCGGAGGCCGACCTCGGCCAGAACGTGACTGCGCCTGAGTCACGGCCATTGTAATCGTCCCCAGCGGTTCGCGGCGCTTTACTTTCGTGATAGGAGCCGCTAAGACCGCGATGGTCATGTCAAGATAGTGTCACGCGGGATCTTTGGTTGGATCTTCGGTTGGGGTTCAGAGGGTCGTGACCCCTCGGTCGGCGAATTCACCGGTTTTCGCTTTTTCGCGTTTGGAGTACAGGAGCTGTTGAATTATTCTTGGCTATCGATGAGTAGGATCTCCTTGGTGGAATGTGGTCGCGACCGGGTCTTGCTGGGAGCTGTTCGCGTTGGAGTTCTGATTTGTTGTCCGTCGCGGTTCCCCTCAATTGGGGTTGTTTGGCGCATGTATGTTGAGAAGTGAGGTTTTTCCAAGATTGAATGCGCAAGGTTGGTGCAAGGTTAGTGCCCGCAAAGAAGTTGGCTGCGGGCGGCAAGGGAATCACAGAAGGTGGGTAGGAGGGATTCGGGCACGCGGTTGTTTTGGTCGGCGCGTGGGGCGCTAGTCCACTTTGGGAATCCCCTCAAGGCAGAACGGTTAACGGTCTAACTCTAGATTTAGATTGAAGTGATTACATTCACTTGAGTATCTAATGGTATTTGTCTTGCATGCAGATTACTATATATAAAGCAGTTAATTTATGATAACATAGCTTGCTATGATCATGCAATGTCATTGTTGAAAAAGCTGCCAGATTCATTCATCCCCTGAAAGGAATTCAACTGTGCAGATGCCACTATATGGAATACGCTATGTAGACTTGAAACCACCAACGCCAGAAATTGCACATAGAAACACTCAATATGTTCAACGAAAAGAGACCCGGATTACGAGTGAACGGGAGTTGAGCCCGTACCTTTTTATAAAGATGAAACATGTTCATTGCATGGCATCATCCACTTGGTCACTCGGTGGTGGAGGTGCAACACTGCCTTCAATGCGACGCTTTGCTTCTTGCATTTCTTCGGCAGTGATGTTCTCTGCTTTCTTGGGCATGTCTGGTTCATATTGGGGGATATCAGGGCTGTGACCAACTGACATGCCAACTCGAATCTTTTCAATGATTAGTGTCAAGTAAATGGAAGTAAAGGTAAGCTATCTTACCAATGTCTCTAATGCGCCCTTGGAGTTGTCCACTAGATCACGGTCAAAGTTGATGACACCTTCCTCGAATAAGACCAACAGCGTACTGCCGCCGAATTTGAAGTATCCAAGCTCATCAGCTCGAGAAACCTTGTCCCCGGCTTTGCGGGTGATGACCGTGCTGCCCACCATCATGGCTCCGACACAGACGACCATGACACGGCCATGAGCGACAGAGTCAATGGGGACCAGCACTCGGACATTCTCTCCATAAACATCCAAGGCCGAGCGAATAGCCATCGGGTTGACCGTATAGTACTCGCCCTCAATGGTCTTGGGCTCACCCATAACTCCATCTACAGGAACATGGAAACGATGATAATCCTGAGGCGCCAACCGGAACACTCCAAGTGCACCATTTTGGTACCGTGCGGCATCTTCGGGGTATGCGGTGCCCAGTAACCTTTCAACGGAGAACTCTCGACCCTTTACCCAGATACCGGTAGCTTCGTCCATGCGATCATAGACGACTGAGCGGCAGTCGGCCGGGGACACAACAATTCTTGGGTCATCAGGGGCTGAGCACGGTCGGGCCTCAGGCTTCAATGCGCGATAGAAGAACTCGTTGAAAGTGGTGAATTTCTCCAGAGGCAGAAGCACCTCGGACATGTCCAGCTGGTGGAAATTGATGAAATCCCGAATCTGGCTAACAGACGCCGGGTCATCATATTTGCGCCCTTGCTTAATACTGAGAGATCGTAGCACACGACGAACTATTTTTCGGGTCAGAGTACGATAAAAAGTGCGACTTGACCATGACTTACTTCTCTTCTTCTCCATTTCCTTACTCTTGAGACCCTTGTAAAGCAATCGAATTCCAAGGCGGACATAAACACTCATGCGCTCCTCGTTAATCTGGCCAGTGATCCGGTCCTGGACAAGAATATTGGCCGAGTTGGCTCCTAGCTTGTAGCCACCGTAAGAGATCTTGGTGATAACCTTGGAATACCATTTGCGTTGGGCCTGGCTCGAGGTCACGAACCCACCCATGACAAGGTTGTCCACTTGTCGCCAGTCACGGCTGGCACATGTCGCAATATGAGTAATAATATCGGCATCGGATCGTTTGCCAAGGCGAGGCTGGTGGCAAAGTGGGCATTCGCGAATTTCTACTACGTGTTCTTCACCCCGCTCATCCCCAAGATCATCGGGTCGAAGATATCCGTCGTTCGAGCCAGACTGTTCCGCTTCGTCACTAGAGATGGTGGGCACCGCTGTTGAATCCGGGTTAGCGTTGTGCGGCTTGGTGGTGCTGGATTCTAAGGCGAGCTCATCGCCGCTAGATGGCTCCTCACTATCTTGACTGCCGACGGAGGACGACGGCGCAAGTGCTGGTCTCCGGGTTCCGGGCGGGGCATTCTTTTTCTGCAATGCTTGAAGTGTATCCTCAAGGCACATCACGGCTTGGTCAAAGGTCAAATCGGTTGTCGCAATGGCTGCGTTCTCTCCACTGAAACGTTCGAAAAAGGCATCAATTGTCGACTCCTTCAGTGTGGATCCAAGGGTGTCGAGCATAGTGGTCATTTCAATCTTATCAATGCGGCCACTGTCATCTGCATCGTATTGCCTTAACATAAGTCTCCAGAATTGCTGTCGAACGGCACTATATGGCAAGTATTTGGCTTTCAAAAATAATTCAGGCGTGTGTTTGTCTTCCCACCGTTCTCGGTTCTTAAGTATCAAAGGGATAGTGTAGCATCGCAAACCTTCCTCATCGGGTGGTGGGATATTCTCCGGGTCCAAAGCGACTGTACTTGTGGAGACGGTTGGCACCTGCATGGTGGAACTACTGTCCCCTAAAGAACTAGACAATTCCGGCACAGATGTGGGAGGCACCCGGTTGGCAAGCTCAAGCACAGAGTTGCTTGAAAGAGAAGTAGCGGAGTTACGCGACTTCAGCGTAGGTCGTGTCATCTTGGAGAGGCTTGATGATGATGGGGAGGAGCTAATGGGAAGCCGGGAGCTAGACTTAGCAGGTGGAATAATGTCTTCCTCGACAAAGTGGTATAGACCTGTCTCGGGGTCTGCGTCTGGGGCAGATTGAATCAAAGTCGATAGAGGGAAACCCGCAGAGGCTACAAAATCATTGCCCGAGAACTTATCTCGGTCCATTACCGTGAAACCGATCGTGTAGGTCCGCTCGTGTCGCATCACCTGGAAGACCATCTTTTCGTGATATACCGGGTTCAAGTTGTGACGCACGACAGGGGTCCTGAGCGTTTTTCTTCCAAGGGAGGTCACGACAAAAGGATCCATATCAAACGATGTCCGCGTAACTAGATACAAATCAGCAATCGAGGGTGATATAATGGGGACAGTAACTTGTACCATTTTTTTCAGGAGGAAGATCCGTCACTTTGACGATCTCCATAAAGACAATACCCTGTACGCCGCTCCCTGTACCCGAGAATTGATATGCACGAGCAGCAAGAGACTTTCTTCTTAACCGAGCCAGCCGAAGCCTCCGGCGGCGCTTTTCAACAATCTCCGGCTTCGTCAGGTCATCGGCTTCATCAGATGTCTCCTCATCGCGGTCCAGGTCGTCAAGGTCGACGGCCGGGATCTCAATTGGGTCCTCATCATCACCGGCACATACGACCTTCTTGAATTTGCGGTATGTATCCGAGGGTGAAGCAGTGGGACTTGTCGGGTCTGACAGCGAGAATTGCAGTAGGATCTCGCCAGACACATTGCTATTTTTCTTGTTCTTTTTCTTGCTGGTCGACACCCGTTTCGACTTGAGGGTATACCATGTTGCCTACGCATCTCAGAGTCAACCCAAAATTCCCTGTATGTGAACCGTGCGGTGTTCCCTACCTCCTTCTTGATCTGTCCATCCACAAAGATGTCCTCCAAGGCAATGTCAAATTCGCCCAAGTAGTCCTTGCCAAACCGGTCGTGATCCCAACAGATGCATTCCAACAGCGGAACACCCCCGAGGGGCATTTCAAACGACACGTTCCATTCCGGGTTTAGAGATTTGAATATCGTCGGCGTCGACTGCCGTGCGTCTCCCAATGTCACAACCAAGTACTGTTTATCGCACCAATTAGCGAACCGGACATAGATCTCGGGAGGAAATTGCGATGAGGCCACTTACAGGATCACTTGTGCCACCTCGATCTTTCGCGGCAAGATTTCGTCCCTATTTTAATCCGACAGCAGGTTAGTCCATGTTGCTCGGGGGTGACAAGACACCTCGGTATTGGCGGCTGCCTAGCAGGGGGTTGATTGAGGCCTACCCGAATAACCGTAACTTTGAGGAGTAAGGGTTTCGCGTCGGCTTGTATGCGCATTGGACTTGTACTCCTGCTCTGTCCGGGGGTTGTACTGGCGCTTCTTGTAGATAGATGCGAGCTCAGTCGCTGCGGGAGCGGTAAGCGGACCATGGCGGAATGCGCCTGCAGGCCAAAGTGGCGGTCGAGGGAATGGAGAGGAGGGGGAAGGAGAAGGAGTGTGAAATTTAAAATCGAGGTTTTGGCCCTAAACCCCTAGTCATTCCCGGTTTTGGTGGCTTTAAGTTAATTAAGTCTTTCCCCCCACGATCTGCTTCGGGTCGATCCCAGGACAAAAAGCCAAGAAACGGTACCACCCACAATGTCCCAAACAAATGGATAGTACCCCGTACTCTGAAGGGACAATTCCTAGCAATTGAGATAGGGAAGATAATTCGGAGGATTTAAAGGGGGGAAGTTTAAAAAAGTAAAAGGCTCGGGAGCGATAGGGAGGAAATGGGGCTTTGTTGGGGGAAAGAGAGAGACTCCGTGTTCTTGGGTCTGTCTTGGTCTCGACGTCAGTTCGCCATTCTCCACTTTCTCCACCACAACAAATATGGATGCCTTGTATATGGGGCCGAGACATGATTACTCCAATTATCCTGGTTGGATTACTCCGTATAAGGATACATTATTATTGACTGCATTAGGAAATGCTTGGATACTTGTCAGACCCTTTCAAAGTACAATGCATGGTGATCCGATCCACCCCACTACGGAATGCAGTACCCCGCACCCATTCAAGTAATAAAAATTACAATTAGAGTCGTGAATCATTCAGAGTATAGGGTAATCTAATGCTTTCTTCTGGATTTAAAAGCTCTGTGTTCTTTTCCGTAGCCTGTCTCCACCAATCCAGAATGACACGTATATTTGTTGTGAGTAAAAGGGGGATCCAAAAAGGGTAAAGGCACCGCAAAAGGCCCACTTGCCACTCAATAGTCCCTAGAATTCCCTCAACGGAAGGATGAAAGTTACAAAATATTGCATGGCTTCAATTCATGATTTATATGATATTATGGCCTCGAACTCATCAAAATTGAGACAGAAGACACCCCAGGAAATGCACGTAGTGATCCCATCCTTCCTTGAAACTACCATATTCCCTGACATGTCTTCCAATCACCCACACATACCTAGGTACCTAGGTATCACCTGCTAACATTGTTAACCGAATCATTTCAAAGCTCGCACATAGTAAGAGCAATTTGAATTGCTTCATCCTCGCCAGATAGGGCACCGATGTAACCAAGCTTCCCCTTCTTATCCTTGGTCATTGCGACCATCGACTCACCCTTTCGTCAGAAGGGAAGAAACTACGGATATAATTCCACATCTCTGATTCGGAAACGAATTCGATAGATCTTCCATCAATCCTTGAGAAACAACTTCTTGAGTGGATGTGACAGTAAGTCTTTATACTCAATGGCAGTCGTGTTCAATGTCAATTCTCATGTGCTAAGCCTACCGTTCCTCCATACCACGCCTGTGCGGGTAAAGAAAGTGACAATATCTGGAGGGTTCAGTTAGATGAAACCACCCAGAAGGATCAACGTGACACCTTTCTGAACAAAGGATATAATTGCAGGCCAAAAGCATTCGCTGTAGGAACAAGCTGTTCGAGGGTCTGTGATAAGGGCGGTTATTGGTCATGAAAAATCAAGATGATTGAGCTTGTCAAGGTTACCGACGGTTTGTACTTCTGCCTTGCGTTTTGATGAAGTTGAAAGAGCAGTCTATCTACTCTTGAAAGATGTTGAGTCGATTCCTTCGCAGAGTGTCACAATCAGTGGTTGGGAGGGTAGTGGGGAGGAAAATCATGAGTTGAAATATATACTATCGGCTCCAGGTGAAGACCCTAGAAGAACTAGATTGTGAATTTTGAGTCTGGATGAAAATATTGGAAGTCAATTTCTTCAGGGGTATGTACAGAGGTTATGGTGTATCCATATCCTCTCTAAAGACCACTTGAGCTAAAGCCCGCACATATCTCACAACATCTTCCAAGGTTGCATATCTATCTGGATTATATGGTCTTCGACCAGGTGCCCTTATCGGCATGCTGATCTAATCCCGAGCTCTCCACCGAATCCCGCTTGGTCCGTCGACACTCCGCATTTCATCCCCCAACCACAGCAAAGACTCACCGGAATCCCCTCCCATGCGCAATCGGAACATCTGAACCTGCGAATCTTCATCGAATCGAGACATCCGTTAGCTGACTAAGATCGCCTCCACATCAAACCTGTGTTCCGAAGTGGCCATATTGGCAAGTGCCATGGGCAAGTGACGATCCAATGAGCCTGACAAACCCACCTTCCTCCGGTTCGCTCTCCACCCGAACAAGGACGGTCGGCCAAAACTTGAAACGGAGTTTACAGGCCGCAGTCGATGGTAATTATATTCTTGGATTCTTGCCTCGTCGCATGACCTGTGTCCTCTTTCTATAACGTGCTCTTGATCTCGATCTTGACCTTGCCCTGTCTCGGCATTTCTCCTGTTGCGTCATGTTTGGAAAAGGATTTCCGTTTCTAAATTCTGTCGGGGCTTTCTATCCTCGGGGTAATTTCTTTCCCCTTCAATGCCAGGTTTCTTTGGTCTCGTCTCGTTGCGGTGACTGTCCTGGGAGAAAGAGAGGGAATGGCATAAATCTCTGGTTTGCGATCTTCATTATGGCTGGTTTCCTAAAGACGCGTGCATCCGTTGATCTGTCCCCACTGTTTCTTTCCCTGCAATACCGTGGCGATCCATACATATGCTGACCATTTATCTTCTAGCAGAAGCTCTCGATTCCCGAAAAACCTCCGGTTATACCAGCAAAGTCCGAGTGCGGGATCGATATCATGTTGTGGGATTCATCAGCAGTGGAACTTATGGACGGGTGTACAAGGCCATCGGTAAAAATGGCAAGAAGGGGGAATTTGCAATCAAAAAGTATGAATACTGCAGAACGTGCATGTTTGGCGATATCTGACAGAACCCAGGTTCAAACCGGACAAGGAGGGAGAATCGATCCAATATACAGGCCTGTCACAATCCGCCATCCGAGAAATGTCTCTCTGTACCGAATTATCCCACGCAAATGTCGTCCAATTGGAGGAGATTATCCTCGAGGACAAATGTATCTTCATGGTATTTGAATATACCGAGCATGACTTGCTGCAGATCATCCACCACCACACCCAACCACAGCGACACGCCATCCGAGCCAGCATGGTCCGCTCTATATTGTTCCAACTGCTGAATGGCTTATTATACTTACACACCAACTGGGTCCTGCACCGAGATCTTAAACCAGCCAATATCCTCGTCACTTCCAGCGGCGCTATCCGCATCGGCGATTTAGGTCTGGCCCGACTATTTTATAAACCCCTCAACTCCCTTTTCTCCGGCGACAAGGTCGTCGTCACAATATGGTACCGAGCACCAGAGCTCCTCCTCGGAAGCCGACACTATACACCAGCCGTCGACATGTGGGCTGTGGGCTGCATCTTCGCCGAGCTCCTCTCCCTGCGTCCGATCTTCAAGGGCGAAGAAGCCAAAATGGACAGCAAAAAGACGGTTCCCTTCCAGCGCAACCAAATGATGAAAATCGTCGAGATCCTTGGCCTTCCTCGCAAAGAAACCTGGCCGGGCCTCGTATCCATGCCTGAATACTCTCAGCTGCAGTCTCTCGTGATGCACCGACAACCCGCGCATTTCCACCGCGGTCCAAACCTCGAGGGCTGGTACCAGAGCTGCCTGAAGAATGGCGGGTACTCTGCTACATCGAGTGTTGGTACACCCGGTGCAGACGGATTTGATTTGCTATCAAGGATGTTGGAGTATGACCCTACAAAGCGTATCACCGCCCAGGAGGCATTGGAACATCCTTATTTCTCGAATGGGGGTCCTATTAGCGCGGATTGCTTCGAGGGCATTGAGAGCAAGTATCCACATCGCCGGGTGACCCAGGACGATAATGATATTCGTACTGGAAGTCTTCCCGGTACGAAGCGCAGTGGCTTGCCAGATGATTCATTGATGAGGGCTTCGAAACGTCTCAAGGAATGATGTATTTTCGGTCATATCATGCGCCATTTTAATTTGCATGAAGCTCAGGACATTTTTGTGTTTTTCATGGCCTCGGCGTTGGATCACGGGCTCTCAACCTTTAGCTACATTTCTTCTCATACATAATTCAATAGATTTCATAACGATACGCCTTTCTGAAGACTTTGTCCAGTTCCATATCCCATCCATTCCATAACCGTAAATAACACCGAAGAGCATAAGAACATTAAGTAAAAGAAACACCGGGCAAAAAGCTCCTTGGAGAACTTCAAATGCACGTCCTCAATAGCCTAAGCCAATGTCAGAATTCAATCAATCAATCAAATCAGTATAATTAAACTCACCATTCTGCTCCTGCCGACCATCACCTCCCTCATCCTTGCCACCACCAGTCTCCGCCCGACTAGCCGCATCCTTAATCCCCTCCTCATCACCGCGTAATCTCTCAAAATACCCCTTCACATCCTCTGCACTAACAGCAGTTCCGCTCTCGGCAAACGGCCGCAAGAATGCCTTCACCTTGTCACGGAGATGGTTGTAGACCATCGCGCCCTCGATAGCGCGCACGCGGTCAATGTTGCTCAGTGCAGCTTCGCCGCGTTCAAGGATACTGCCTGTACCTGTGCTTGCGGCGCCGTTGGCGTCACCGTCTTCCGAGAGGGGTGGTTCGTAGGTTTCTTCTTCTTCGCGGAGTTGGGGGTAGGGGATGAGGTTGGGGTAGCATTCCGCGCAGCGGCAGAGGTTGGAGTAGAAGTCTTCTTGGAGGAAGAGGGAGAATGACTCTGTTGGGGTTGAGATGGGAAGGAGGTTATGTTTGGGGATAGAGGTGTTTGATGATTCGGTTTCAGGTTCGGCCTTAGGTTTGAGATTTTCCTTGGATTCCTCCTTGGATTCTTCTTTGGATTCTTCTTTGGTTTCTGTAGGTTGCTCGGCGATGGTGGCGAGTATAGAGGTCTCGATAGACTCTTGCTGGGGCGATTCTTCTTTGGTCCGCTTGGCTGTCGGTTCTGCAGTGGAAAGTTCGTCGTCCTCTGCTTTGCGCTTCTTGGAAGACTCCGAATGTTGCTCGGTCGACTCCTTTGGCGCAGATCCCTTCAAGCCTCCTGCCTGATAAACTGGCGGTAGGAAGCCCTTTGATCCTGCATAGCGCTTGAGCCAGGGGTTTGAACTGATGCATTTGAAGCAAATAAATTGATCGAAGTCATCTTCAGCGGGGAATCCGGGGGGCAGAGGAGTCTCTTCCTCTTCGTCGGCGGCGTCACCACCGCCGAAAGTCTTAGTTTCCACGCTCTTGTACCAGTCCCGTGGCAAGCCGATCAGACACTCTGGGTGCCACCAGTCCTCACCGCAACCACCCGATTCAACAGAACCAAGGCCCATGCATTGGAACATCGTACCCTTCTCCTGGTGAGGATCATACTGTTCCCCGCAGCCACAGAACCGATTGAGAAAATTGTGGTTGTACTTGTTGTCCTTGGCTGGCTCCTGAGAGTGTACGCCTTTGCGACCTGTCTTGGGATCTTCGCGCAGTGTGCAAGGCGATGTTGTGGGCATGCGAGTGGTTCCACAGTCACAGACAAAGTTGCGCTTGTTGAAAAGCTCCACCAGAGTATGTTCACCATGACAGGCGATGGAGCAGGAGTAACAGATCGCTGCAGCAGTTGAGAGGTCGTCTTTATTGCCAGAAGGAGGATTGCAGGTCAAACAGGCGAAGAGGCTCTGACGCAGTGGACCGAGAGCATAAGTGCAAGAGTCGAAGGACTTGAGCTGGTCAGTAATGGGTCAATAGCAGGTTTCTGATGTACTCACATAAGGAAGAATCTCGCGCGCATCAGCTTCAAGTCGCATCTGATCATCGATGAATCTGTTGCGACAAGTTAGGATCTACCTTCATGGTTTTGGGAATGCATCATACTCTCGGGCTGTCTGAGACTGATGGGATCCAACGCTCTCGCGCCGGCCACCTTCGGGCTTAGGCTGAACAATTGTGGGTTGCTCCATTTTGAGTTATAGGGTTTCCACAAATCAAGATTGATTCCTCGAAGGGAAAGTTTTCAAGACCGGGTTTCCTGCAAGTCGCGAATGTGACACTCTCTGCTCCACAATCGAATGTTCAGTCAACGGTTCTTACAACCAGAGACACACGGAACAGGTCTCTGAAGCAGATCAGGGAACGATGATGCGCTGCTATCCGATGTACAGAGTTTCAATTGAATGTATTCGCGATGTAAGTTCTCAGATTGTATGGTCAAGTCAGGGATTGTCGTGCTGATGGTCGTCGGAGATATGTTGCCGTATTACAGCGGTACTGTGATCGTTAATGTCGCCAGAAGCTTTGCGCTGAATCTCTGGACGAATAATGATATTTGATCCGGACCCAGGATGACAAGAGACAATGAGCGTGAGCTAATGATGCGGCGAACGGAACGCGAAACACGATGTTTGATTAGTTTGCACTAAAGTAGATGTGACATTGGTTTTCATCACAACGAAAGAGGGAAAGGAATGGAGTAAAGTGTGAGGATTTCGAGATTGTGTAGCAGAGTAAAATCAAGAATGATAATGTTCTAGTGTAGCTACACTGCCTGGATGTTGAAAGAATCATCTCCACGTGATGTCCCAAATAGGTAAAATTGAAAACGCGTCGCGTAGCAACGCGTTTAACCCGAACCCCAATCTTCCCAATCTTCTAATCTTCCAATCTTCCAGCGACTCCCTTCCTCCCTTTCCACCACGCTTCACCCTCCGGGTTTGATAAAATCCACTACCCCCCCATTTAGTTCTTTTTTCTCTCTTCTATTTTCTCCTTGTCTACCCTTCCACTACATTAAAATTGCTCATTGAGCTACACACAACATGGAGTGAGTTTGCGCCCGGTTTTTTTCTTCATTTTTGCAGAACCCACATGCTAATGAATTACAGTCCCCTCCGGCCTAGTGACTCGGCCGCAAACCGCGGTCCGCGCGCAAACACTCGCAAGCGCTCAAGGGAGCCAGATGACATGTCCTCTCCCGCTGCGTTGCCCCCCTCCAGTCGTATGTGATTCCCCTGAACGAAAATTGCGGGGCTTTGACCAACTGACTATTTGCGCAGCCACCGCCCTCGGTTCATCTCCTCCCCCAATGCCATTCGATGAGGACGACGAGGAAGATGAGGGAGCTGATATGATCCCCGATATTGACGATGTGGATGAACTTGCGGAGGATGAGGATGGCATTGACCTGTTTGGCGATAATTTTGAGCGGGATTACCACGACGGACAAGATCAGTACGAAAACGATGGCTATATTGATGATGATGGAGACCATGACGAACTCGACGCTGCCACTCGTCGCCAGCTGGATTCTCGCTTGAACCAGAGAGATCGGGAATTGGCTCGTCGCCGCCAAATGCCCGCTGCCTTCCTGCACGATGACGATGACCTGGAAATGGATCTGTCACGCCAACCCCGACGTCGACGACACCACTACGATGAAGATCGTGAAGACATCGACATGGCTGACGAGGGCATGGAGGAGCTGTCACTAGAGGAATTGGCTGATGTGAAAGCCGCCAACATCACCGACTGGGTCACCCAGCCTCAGGTCCTACGCTCAATTTACCGTGAGTTCAAAGCCTTTTTGACAGAGTTCATTGACCCTAGTGGTCAGTCCGTGTATGGTAACCGTATCAAAACTCTTGGTGAGGTCAACTCCGCTTCCCTGGAGGTGTCATACGCCCATCTGAGTGAGACCAAGGCCGCACTGTCATACTTTCTCGCCAACGAGCCTACTGAGATCCTCAAGGTCTTCGATCAGGTTGCGCTCGATGTCACCCTCTTCCATTACCCTCAGTACCATGATATTCACAACGAGATTCACGTGCGCATCACCGACGTGCCCATTATCTATACCCTCCGCCAATTACGTCAGTCTCACCTCAACTGCCTGGTCCGTGTTGGTGGTGTGGTCACCCGTCGTACTGGTGTCTTCCCGCAGTTGAAGTTCGTCATGTTCCTTTGCCAGAAGTGTGGTATCACCTTGGGTCCTTTCCAGCAAGAGTCCAGCTCCGAAGTGAAGATTTCCTTCTGTCAAAACTGCCAATCTCGTGGTCCCTTCACCGTCAACAACGAGAAGACAGTCTACCGGAACTACCAGAAATTGACTCTGCAGGAGTCTCCTGGCACTGTCCCCGCTGGTCGTTTGCCTCGCCAGCGCGAGGTCATCTTGTTAGCTGACTTGATTGACACAGCCAAGCCTGGTGATGAGATCGAGATCACTGGTATCTATCGTAACAGCTACGATGCCCAGTTGAACAACAAGAACGGTTTCCCCGTTTTCGCCACTATTATCGAAGCCAACCAGGTGGTCAAATCTCATGATCAGCTGGCTGGTTTCCGTTTGACAGAGGAGGATGAACGCGAGATCCGCGCACTTTCCCGCGAGCCTGACATCGTTGACCGTATTGTTCGGTCCATGGCACCCAGTATCTACGGTCACCACGATGTCAAGACTGCTGTGGCCCTTTCTCTCTTCGGTGGTGTCAGCAAGCAGGCCCAGGGTAAAATGAATATTCGTGGTGACATCAACGTCCTGCTGCTCGGTGACCCCGGTACTGCTAAGTCTCAGGTGCTTAAGTACGTGGAGAAGACAGCACACCGAGCTGTCTTCGCTACCGGTCAAGGTGCCAGTGCTGTTGGTTTGACGGCCAGCGTTCGTCGCGACCCGCTCACCAGCGAGTGGACCTTGGAAGGTGGTGCGCTTGTGCTCGCTGACCGCGGTACTTGTCTAATCGACGAGTTCGACAAGATGAATGACCAGGACCGGACATCCATCCACGAAGCCATGGAACAGCAGACCATTTCCATCTCTAAGGCGGGTATTGTGACCACCCTGCAGGCTCGCTGTGCAGTGGTTGCCGCTGCCAACCCCCAGGGTGGTCGGTACAATGCTACCAAGCCCTTGTCACAGAACGTAGAGCTCACCGAGCCTATCCTGTCCCGTTTCGATATCTTGTGTGTGGTACGCGACTTGGTCGAACCCAGCGAGGATGAGCGCTTGGCCAACTTTGTGATCGAGTCTCACCACCGCGCCAACCCTGCCCGGCCGCTTCGCAACGACCAGAATGACTTGGTCGACGCAGATGGCCACCTTATCAACGAGGATGGTTACCGCATCAACGAGCAAGGCCAGGTTCTTCCTCCCACGCAAGAGGAGATTGCCCAGCGTGCTGCTGAGCAGAAGCAGTCCGACGAAGAAAAGGAGGGCGAAATTCCTCAAGAGCTCCTGCGCAAGTACATCCTTTACGCCCGTGAGCGATGCCACCCCAAGCTGTACCAGATCGACCAGGACAAAGTCGCCCGTCTGTTCGCAGACATGCGTCGCGAGTCCCTGGCCACTGGTGCCTACCCTATCACTGTAAGTCTCATCAACCGCAAACATTTTTGTGCATTTTACTGACTTTACCAGGTCCGTCACCTTGAAGCTATCATGCGTATCGCCGAGTCTTTCTGCAAGATGCGCCTGTCAGAGTACTGCTCTTCTCAGGATATTGACCGTGCCATCGCTGTCACCGTCGAGTCTTTCGTTGGTAGCCAGAAGATCAGCTGCAAGAAGGCGCTCTCCCGTGCATTTGCTAAGTATGTCCATCTACTCACTCAGGTCCAATCTCAAATGCTAACATACCATCTCCAGGTACACATTGGCCCGTCCCAAGCCGTCCAAGCGTCGCGCCGGTGTCCCCGTGCCCAACCCACATTTGCCACGGGCTGCGTCCACCGTGCGGTAAACAGTATCCAATGGGGGTTTCAGCGGTTTCTTTCAAGTAAAATACCATCTTGTTTGCATATGGTGTGGACGGCGTTTCATGTTATTAATTAGTGTTTACATTTACTGCAGGGCTCTGCTAAGAGTTGGGCCATGATTTAATGAAATGAATTGAACAAATATCAACATCAACATCAGCATCAGCATAAAACTGGCTAAGCAATAACCCTAAAACACAATCTCCACCTTCAAATGTTCCCAAGAATTTAATATTCTGACTAAATATCCAAGTATACCTCCCACTTAGAAGTAGTCCCCTGCAACAAAAAAACTAAACAGAAATCGCCCTCTCAAGTAAAAACCCCGTCCCCTTAACCACCCGTAACCCCCCTCCCTAACCGTAGGAACACTCCTACACTCTCCCACAACAGAAATCGCACACAACGACCCATCCAATGTACCACCCACAACACCACCCCTAGCACCAACATCCATCCCCATCATCGAGATCGAACCCTTCAGACATTCCTCTAAAACCCTCGCCCATTTCGAATGATTCTTGATCGAAACGTATGCGTAAAAGTTTCTCGTGAAAAGGTCGTTTAATAAACTCGGATCTTTGCTAGGAAGGCACTTGTAGCTGATTCCGATGGAGGAGGTGGTGAATTTGTGAATGAAGCCTGAGCGGGTTTCGGGGTTTATTTCAATGAATGGTTTTTTTGTAGATGGGGGGTGGTGAATGGGGAATTGGTTTGGGGTTTCATCAGCGAGACTTTGTAGTATGCACATTTCGGTTCAAGTAGTTGGGTTTGGATTTGAATTTGAATATGGGGAGACTGTTTTGTTCGCTGGTATCGATGAATGAATCTGATGCAGGAGAGGGTTTGAAGGAGATTGATATTGATGGTAAAAGCCTAGCTTATAACACAGTATCAAGAAGACATCATATCCAGTAAAATCGATCAAAGCAGACTAACAAGAATCCCCGGAAAAGAAACCACAAAGGCAGGAACAGTTTGAGACTAGATGCTAGCGCTGTAAAGTGTTGGTCTGCGGCATCCTTGATACGTTTGAAATGTCGTGTTGATGTCAGCCTGATATAGTGCTGGAGGGTGATGTAGCTGGGGGTGTGATATTATATCTAAAGGGAAATGGTTGGGTAGGGCGCTTAGGGCTAGCTTTAGTCCCGGGTGATATCCATGGATATGCGGTGCCGGTGCCGAAACTTAGGGTACAGGTGTGTTAGGGTGCAGGGTGCAGGGTGCAGGGCGCAGGGCGCAGGGCGCAGGCGCAAGTGTGAATTATCTCTAGATAGTGTTTTCGACTACGAGCTTGGAATGTTGAAGTGGTAGCATAAGAAATCCGTTTTACTGGCTGGCTCAATAAAAGGTACAAGAAGCGATACGCATGGATACGCTGGCTGCGGGCATGGGTTTCATGCGACAAAGGAAACGAAACACCTAAAGGAAGAAAAGCCATAGCAAAAAAAAAAAAAAAACACCAAAAGCAAATTCAGCCTAATCCCAGATATCAACGCCATGTTGGGCACCCAATGCTAGCGGCGCTCAATGTTGGGTATTACATAGAAAAGTCATCAGTCCCCATGGCCCATGAGGATAAAAAAAAGGTGCCAATAAAGATGTGGGGAGCAGTAACATTGATAACCCGTCCCAAGATCCAGTTTTCTTTCTCCCTTGGATCGGACTTAGTCGCTGGTGCGGCGCTCTGGCCGCGGCTTGCGCAAGCTCTTCATTCGGTTCAGGAATCCACCCCCGCCGGGATTCAACCTTTGCTGGTCTTCGTAGGCACGATCGCTGGTGGTCTTGCGCTCAAGGGTGGTTGATTGCTTGGGACTGCTTGATGAACGAAGACGACCGCCACTCTCTAGACGTGCCTCTGCGATTCGAGATCCTTTCTTGTCCCACTCCTCATCGGGATCTTCTTGAAAGAATGGGTTTCGCTCATTGCCTCGTGAAGATGCGGAGTGGCTTGAGTGTATCTGTGGTGGGGACAGACGACCCTGCTCTGTGGGAGATCCAAGTCGACCAGGGGACACAATCCGACCGGTTCCACTTCGCCCACGCAAGCGCTGTGCCAGACTCTTCTTCCGCGCGAGACCGCCGTTTTGCATCTGTTGTTCGTTCGCGCTCTCACGTTGTGCAATGGCCGAACGACTAGCTGGGGCTCCATCCAGGAAGGTGCTCGTTCCCAGGCCCATGCTCTCTGCACCGTGGACCGGTTCCAAGGTGGATCTAGGGTCAATTTGAACAGTCTCAGCGGGGCGCTGGAGGCCGGTATTGTAATCGTTGTGGGCCTCCTCCATTCTGCCGTGGAAGAGGTTCAGGTCAATGTTGGAGTTGACAGGGCCAGAACCACCTAGAGCCATGTTTGTAGAATTCTTGGGGAAGGCCTGCATTGGCGCGGTGCGTGCGCCCTTGCGATTGCGATGAGGATTGCATGCGTCGAAGGGACCATCGTGGTGGAACACTGGAAGTGAATTAGTATGTATTCGACGCAAAACAACACACAAGTACGTACTTCCGGTACCATAGATGCTTGTCACGTCCAACTTGTCGATGATATCTAGTCGGCGATCCTTGCGAGAGGAACGGGGCTTTCCTTCGCGCTGACGCTCTCGCTCGCGGTGACGCCGTTCACGTCGGCGCTTCTCATCATCATCATCCAACAGCTTCGATGACCGATCCATCACAGATGACTCGGAGTTCCGACGAGGTCTACGGGTGCTCTTTCCTTGGCCACTAGATCCCTTGGGTGGATCGGCAAAAATGTCGAATGGATCCTTTGATTTGGACTCTGTAGTTCGCCCGGAAGGAGGTGGACGCTCTCTCGGACGCGGACGATCGGATGGTTTCCGCGGGATGGCATCAGGGACCCGGGTGCTTTGTGACTGAGTGCGGAAGGGGGAGGGGGCAGGCACCGCGGAAACTGTAGCGGTGGGCTTGATAGATAGGTTCTCCTGCGAACGATGTTAGCTATGAACGGACTGGATTGCGGTCGCCACATACAAAAAGGTCCCGGGTGTTGCTGGTCATATCAGGTCGTTCGGTCGGTGAGAACATGTTGGCACCGGTAGAAAAGCCAGGGGCGGATTGTGGTGACAGGGCGTCAGTGTCGTCTAGGAAAGGGTTGGTTGATCGGGGACGTTCCGGACGAGCGTTGGTCGCTGGGCCAGGAGCAGTGGAGGGAGACAAAGCACGGTTTCGAAATGGGTTGTTAGAGCCAAAACTGGCTGCTGTGGGTGAGAGCTGATTGCCTAATTTCCAAAATTGCGTCACAAGTCAGTTTCACGTTTCAGCGATGCTATGTTGCACTTCCGGGGGAACCGGAATGATTTAAGTGTTATGATCAAAGGCTAGACCAGAAAGATAACACTTCAATCAAGCAATCAGGAGTCCCACAAAGAATCCTTTGAGATTACGCACCTGGTGCCAGCGACACGCCGGGCGGGTACCCAAACGCTGGAGGGGCATTCATTGCGAGATGAAACGGAGCGAGTGGAGAGTGATGTACGTCAATAGGATGATGAAGTGTCGCACGAGTACGTGGAGGGGGAGATTAGTATGTGTGATGAAACAAGCAATATTCCAAGGTAAAGGTTGAAGTATCCAAAGGAACAAGATTGGGGGGGAAAGGAGAAAGGGAAAAGAAGCTTGGGGGGCAAAGGGACACGGGATCACTCAGGAGTACGTAAATGAGTGATCGCCAACCCACTTCCCTCTAAAAAAAGATGGATATTTATGTCTTGGTGGTACTCTGTAAGATTTTACTTATATTGGACTCTCAAACTGATCTTGATCTTGATGTTGATTTCAATTGTTATAAAAACCTCCAGATTTCCCCAGTATGTACGTTGGAGTTAAACGCCTTAACAAATCCAGGGGCAAAAAGCAGTACGCGGACACTTTTCCCCTCGATCAACCTATAACTTAAACCCCACTCACACCCAACGCCAAGTCCTAATGGCAAATTTGGAAATGCTCTTCCTTAAATATGGATTTCAGTGTTTTACAAACTTCCTTATCGTGAATTCCTTAAATAGCCCCCCGGAATGACGTTTCAACATTCCTAATCCCCGGTTGATGTCATTTTAATGCGGGAATGTGGATATTTGTGGCTGGTTTAGTTGGGGTTTTTTAAGCTGGATGGACACACGCGAGGGTCTCTCCCTTTCCCCTTAGCTTCCCTGTGGAACTGATCGGCGTCTTTTTCTTTTTCTTCCCCTGTCACTGATCTCGCACGGTCCTCGACTATGACAACACCGATCCAACCAAAGCCTCGCTAAGTTATCCCTTGAGGTGACGTCTATATTTGACACGCCGGACAACTTCAGTCCATGAAAGCACCGAGCATGTTGTGCCACGCCAAGTCTGAGTACTATTGATTTTCATCCTTGCCTGCATGTACTGGTTCCATGGGTTGGACTTGATAGGCAAGTGGCAGCAATTGATATGTATACTGGTCGAGTTGGAAACAGCTGCAGCCACAATGCATGACATAAACATGCAAATAGCGCTGAACCATGAGATTGCCGCTTCGATCCCCATCGTCTATAGTTTTCTGTAGTTAGCTTTCCACGCCAAGATGATCTATTGATGTCTATCATGATCCAGGCAGATCATGTGAGAGATCGGGGCCAGTCGAGACCTGAAATAACCAAGAAAGTAAATGGCTCAGCTAGCATTGATCAGAAGACATCCGATTACTCAGAAATCATTTACATATAATTCCCGAGTCATTCAATTTCTACACCGATAAACTAGTACACATGCACGAAAGGCTCGTACAATATGCGGTTTCCACTCTTCAAAGTCCAACCACTCAGATCAAGGTCTTCCTGACGGAGAAGATCTTGAATCTCCTCTCCGGTCCGACAACGCATAGTCGAAATCAAGCCGTCGAAAGCAAGAAGTAACGGCAACAAGGGAATCACATAGGTGAAAAACAAATGGTTTTGCGTGGGTTTGATTCATGCACCAGGGATTGCAGGCGGTGAGACAGAAAGACAAGTAAATATGCTAGTCTATCTGATTCTCTGAAAACATGTAATGGTATCAATTGATTGATCGACGTGATAAACGGACAAAGCCACATGTGCAAGGTGTAAACATCATGAATAGCATATCATTCTAAATACTTGCAGCTATGTTAGTGGCACATTATGTGCCCAAATCCTATGATATAAATCGCAACGCTAAACATAAAAAAAATCATTAACTCGCCAATAGACGCTCTACCCTTTCCACCTGGCACCAATCAGTCCTAAACAGCAATCGCTGGAGCAAGACTCCCATGCAAAGAGTCCTTCATCTCATTTCCCACTGTCCAATCATCAAGACCCGACTGAAGCGGCCCAGTCTCTTCTTGACTAGCAGCTCTCTCATAACGCTCAGCAGCAGGCCAAATTTCATGCCCCGCTTCTCTTTCCTTCTTGTGGTGCTCCATAACCACCTCCCGCACGGTCTTCTGGAAGTGAAGCGGACCAGCCTCCATCTCAGGGTGCAGTTCGCCATTAACAAAGACGCCAGCATTCAAGTTCTTCTGCGATGCAATACAGAGATACTTGTCCTCCGACATAATCCGCTTATACATATCACTGATAAGGCTGAAAGCCTCATCGGTAGCATCCTTGTGTCGATAAACCTCATACCGCATGACACACTTCGTAGGGCTACTCGGGGTAAACCGCTGCATGAAGAAGAAATTCGGACTAATGTTGAACGAAGCATTTGGCCAGAAATAAGTCGTCGCTATCCGGAACCCCTTGGCAATTTGGTCTTCCCGCGCAGCCCCATAGTGCTGGATATGTCCATCCTTCGTCTTAACGTAGTACGAATTCAGGTCAGCAATGGTGGGGATATCAGGGTGTGCGACTAGGCAGTGGTAGCACTCGTTGTAGTTGTCGGCGAGGATCTTCCAGTTGAATTCGCCTTCCATGTCCCAGGTGTGGTCGAAGTTGTAGTCTTCGAAATTGTAGTAGTCGAATCGAGGCTGTTCGTCGACTCCGTCGAAGTCGTCTTTCCAGGCTACTTCCGGCGTTGGTGATGCGTCCATGTTTACCCAGATGAAGCCGTTGCGGTCGATGTGCATGTGAACGGGGGAGAGGTCTTCGCTTAGGACAGCGCTGATGGTGCCCTGGTGGTCTTTGAGAATGATGAACTCGAAGCCGGCGGCGTCGTATTGGACTGAGTCACCGGGGTTGGAGACACGGTGCTTGTGTGTGGTGAGGAGCCATTTGCGGGAGAAAATTGACCGTCGTTCCAGCTCGTACATATCCTGGGACGTATACCAGGAAGCGGGCAGGGCACGGACGGGAGTCTTCTCATCCTTGGGCGCAACAGGCGTAGTGCCGAAGAAATTCCTCAAGAAGGACATTTTGGATTTGTTTGCTTGGTAGGATGATTGAAGGCTTCAGATCTGAATGCTCTGCAATTGATATCTACTATTGAATGGGATATCTACGCTTCTATATAGATAATCATCACGAGCAGGGTTCCACGGAACCCACGGAGCCAAACACCTTATCCGAACTCTTTCACGGTGCGTCTGTCTTTCACATCCGAGACCAACAGTATACTGAAGTGCTATTCGCAGTCAGCTGGTCACTATCAACGGGCGATATAGCTCGGGACCGATCAGGTGATCGGTGGGGTTTTTCCCAACCGGGCCGAGTGGCTTGGACGTTATCGACTAACTCCAGGATCTTCGTAAGAAGGACGAAGCTTGTGGCAAGAGTGCTAGCGAATAGAGTTCCAAGCTCTCAGCACCATTATCTTTCGTGTTTGATCTAGAACTTCGCGATCGATCCGTCCGGTTCGGCCGTGAACCGTCCCACACCGGTTCTTTGAGCTTTCCTTAATTAGTAATGTTTGTCAGTATTCCCCAGGTTTGTGGTAAAAGTACGCGAATGATGTGGGGAAGCGGAGATGCTGATGGTTTGCTGGAGCATCGATCAGATGATGACAAGGAGGGTCTACTGAGCCATATAGTCAAGGGGACCGTCTCAACCGTGGAATCCGAACATTCGCACTGCCGTATTTTGAGACAGATTATTCTTGAATACTAGGTTTAGTCTTATGGGCAGACCGGGCAGCAATACAACACCAATAGGTCTGTGTGGGTAAAATCCCTCTGGATTGTTTTACTCGTATGGTATTAGACTCGTAGGGATGATCTAGTGAGGAGTCAATCAGCCTTTGTTCCGGGAGCCGATCGCCGGCAACCGGTAGCTTATACCGTCTTCAATATCGTTAGCCTGGAATGCTAGATGTTTGGTGTAGCACTCAGGTAGAGGCATGAGTCAATTCCGAGCATCTCATTCGAATTTGTTGAAAGTCGATTTTTTATAAGCGGATTGAAGGTCTAGTGTACATGTGCACTATCCAGTGCGGTTTCTCAGGTGTATACTACTAATGTAAGGGTAGATAAAGAAGATTGGAACCTTGGAATCGTGGCGACCTCGGGATCACACAAGCACCTGATCTCCAGCTATTAATACCTTATCTTTCCCCTAGTCACGCGACTGCGATATGAGCCCCGTGACTTCATGTACTGCTCTTTGAATTTATGTTGAACCCCATTAAAAGGCCTGGTAGAAAGCCCAAAAATCACATTGTATATGCATTCCCAGGAGGCCAGCTAGGTGTGTGATCAGTATTTATGAGGTCTTGAGTTCATTAAGACAGAAAGCGAGTTGTAGTCATATAGAATGAAAGGAGTCCCAAGTAAACAAGTGAATCTTGGAGATTTACATATTGATTTAATTCCAATAATCCTCATGGCCACTCTCGTAAAACGGAAATCTGACATTTGATCGCTATCCCTTCGTTTGATTCGGAGCCTTGTGTTTAGAATTTTCAGTTATTTCCCCCTGCCTTGTAGATTGTGCATATTTGAGGTGAGGCTACACTAATATAGATACAACACAAATGCACAAATGTCGTGGTAGTATGAAACATGTCACATGGCTACTTTCACCGACCGACGCGTGGAATGACTACATAGCAAACTTAACTCCTCTTTGAATAATCACTGAATGGGACCACTAGCCGCATTCTGTATAGGTGTCCACAAGTCTGGGTCGCCCGCGTTGAAGCCATTCGTCGGTATCGGTATCGATGGTATGTTGTTCACAAAGTCACCTACGCCACCACCACCTCCGCCACCCATCACATTATTCATCAGCTTGAAGCCTATGTGAATGCCCTTAACGATATTGCTGGATCTTCTCTGGTGTGAATTCTGGGGCTGGTGCTGGGATTTCTGGGGCTGGAATTGGGATACAGACTTTGCCTGAATCGGGGCGCGCTGATTCCGCAAATGTTCTTGTAGGTCGGCCTCAAAATTATTGAAGTCGGGGACAGCCGCATCTCCAACCTCGCCATTAATCATACCAGTGCCTCTGGAATCGACCAGAACCCAGTGATCATTGTGAAACGGAGATAAGACAACGAGCTGTATTATTGCTCTTACGTTAGTGACGTCAAAGATGGATATTGAGCAACGCGTATGATCGTAAGCCGGGAAAAAGAAAGATGGAATATACTCACTATGTCCTTCAGACTATTCAAGGCCTCCAAGGTTTTACCAAGCTCACCCTTTGACCCGGCAAGATTCCAGTACCCGCCACCGTCAGCGGTGGTGATGAAGAATTGGCCATCTGGACCGAACGTGGCACTTGTCGGGGTTGCTCCTGCTCTCCAGACTCCATTCGGAAGAGAGCGCTCTTTGCAAGCATTCTCCATCGCAGCTGATAGGTTTCCCCGAATCGTACCGTTGACGTCGATGGCGAAGAAAGCACCATTTGGTCCAAGAGAGCACTGGAGGGAAGCGTGGTGGCGCACGCTGGCACCATTCCTGATCAGCCACCCTTGGAGGTCGGCTGGTAAATTTCTGTAGCCTGTTGCAGGAAGTCATAAGTCTGCAGGAGCTAGATTGACCGGCTCGATTACTTACGAAGCTTGCCGGTGCCATCGCTATCATTGTACACAACCAGAAACGATCCGTTCGGGCCGAGAGCCATCTCTCGGATATCTGTAATTGGCGGCTGCTGATTCAACAGCGTCATCACGTCCTCAGGAAGATTACCAAACGCCCAGCGCTTGGGGGCGTGGACAAAGTAGGCATTTTCAGGCCCCAGGGCGATGCAAATGGACATTGATGGCTATAGCGAAGTGGACAGAGTAAAGGTAATTTGTGTAGTGCTAAAGAAGAGCGGGAATATGTAGCATCAAGCGGATTTCAAACGAAGATAGCGAGACTGCACGTGGGAAGGCCATGTGGGGTGTGATAAACCTGGCTCAAATGTATTTATTTATTGGCTAGCGCTCTTCAGTCGCTTCGAAATTCCAACTACCTAGTAGGGAAGACCAACAACGTGGCTGATCTCCACTCCATCAGTGCATGTGTGGCGCTCGTATTGCTTTTTGGGCAGGATCATTATCTACGCCCATCGATGTATTTCCCCTTTTTATGGCCTGTCCATAGATTTGGTGAACTTTTTTGACCGCATTTAGTGCTTGTTCATTGCGGCTCGGCGGCGCCGTGATTCGGGAAATTGTCTTGGCGGCAGAATTGAATGCTTAAGTTGTAGGCTTGGCTTCAGGGTAGGGCTATAGTACAAACGAGCCGACCAGTCAGGTTCTGTGCACTTTCTGTTTAGACCAGGTGGGGCGAGACCCATCAGCTGAGGCTCATATACCCAATGTACTGTGATTGGAAGATATGCGTGAACGGGCCAGGGACCAGGGCAGACGCCAAAGCTCAGTCATTTATGCAGCTTCACCCCGCTTTGATCAAAGTGTCGACTGTTTGGGGTTTAGTTAATTAATCTGACCTATTAGATTGAACAGCTTATATCAGAACGCGATATCGGATTTATCGGTACGAAACACTCTTTTCTCCGCAGCCAGAATACGAGTGCCCTTATTTCTGCGCTAAAGTCGACACTTGACTCATTGAAATCAACCTTAGAGCCTACCTCAATTGCTTCAAAAAAACCGAACAAATAAAGATCAGCTGGTCCTATACGTACGAGGTTGAAGCGTGTGTCTGAGTGGCCAGAAAGACAGTTGCTAAAATTGGATTTTCAATGTCAGGCCGCTGTTTCCCGGCGCAGACATGGTCAACCAATTTGAAGAGTCATTCTCTCGCTTAAACTTACCAATACCCAAAAATCCCCTAATTTGTAGTCGTGTTTGGGTGTCAGGCTACCTTCAAATGTTGGCTTCGTCTCCATTTCGTCATACTCAACGGAATCTGGAAGACGGCTTTTTTCAGGGTACCGCGCAGCCACAATTGGGAGGGCTTCGCCCCGCTATTCCGCGTCAGCCCCGCAGATATACAGTGCATTCTTATGAACATTACACAAAACTGATCTCAAGTCCGTGAAAGAGGGCCTCGCAGGATTGTTCGAGGGATATTGAAATTCTGTGGCTACTGCAGATTTGATCGTGTAAAGATTATTTCTATCCATCCATGCAGGTCAGCTTGGTTATAAATATTGTTATCGTGTATGACTTGAGTACGGGAAACCGGCATCTTGAAGAACGGAAAGTGGCTGAGTCCGGAGTAGCCCTTCTCCGCCAGGGTCAAGGTATAAAATTGTGGCGCATTCGATCCGACGCGTAGGGCTGGCAAGAACCATGGATTCATTCTTGGCGGTGACGCACACCTCATGTAGTTATATAAGATAGCGAGCTATGGAAATAAGAAAAATCTTCAAACACAGTTTAAGAGAATCATACCAAGAAAAATTCTCATCAATTCAACAATTCGTGATTCGTGACCAGTACCTCTCATCTTCTTCGAAAATCATCATAATGGGTGGCTGCTTTTCCTCTCCTCGACCATACGGCATGGGCGGCGACTTCGGCCCTGGACCACGCCCGCATCAAGGCCCTGGGTTTGGTGGTGGAATGGGAATGGATATGGGTGGAGGATGGGGTGGTCATCATCACGGCGGGCCAGGATTTGGAGGCGGTGGTGGCTTCGGAGGACCCGGTGGTGGCTTTGGGGGTCATCACGGAGGTGGCTTCGGAGGACCAGGTGGAGGTGGTGGCTTTGGAGGACCTGGGGGTGGCTTCGGGGGTCACGGTGGTGGCCCTGGTGGAGGTGGTCCCGGCGGATGGTAAAAAGAGTGATCTATGGAAGGACATCAAATCACCTTATCACAACACAAGCTCCTGCACCCCATCCAGGAATTTTCCTCAAAGGCAATGAAGGGACCGGCGTCAATCCTTGACCACCAGTTGAAAAGAACTCATTCATCAACTATGTCTCTGCTACTCCGGTGTTGCTCTATACTTCGCCATCTACACTGCCTACTTGAACTACCTGTTCCAAGGCATACCTCAGCCCTGAATCGCACCATATTTTACCGCAGCTTCGGTAACATGGGCTCTCGGCTGTCTCCCTAATGTGCCACCTGCTCGACCTGCACCATTTTGCAGTCAATCGCTACTCGATATTAGTCCGAGTACAGCATCCAGGAAGGTCCCTTCCGAGCAATCATATTATCCGCTCTCCGAATGGCGACCGATCAGCTTTGTCTTCGGATAGCTCCCTTTTCTGCCAATCTCAGCTACCTGGGTAGCTCATTAAAGCTTGTCGAAGCATATGCACCGTGTTCACATGATGTTGTGTAACGCTAGTGGGCATATCCCATTTTCTCTGTCTTAGATCCATTCTCTTCTCTCCATGCCACTCCAATGTGACTTCCCTCCATGCATGTTACGTATATCACCTTCAACAAAGCTTCTGTTGACTTTCATTTTCGAAATGACTAATCAGGATTGTTCAGATTTTTGTTATGTATATATACACATGTTGTTTTCAATACCCAATTGAACTTTTTCAACCGAATTATGTTTGTTGTGTCATGGATCGCCTGCTCGCGATAAATCAAAACCTCATCAGATAAATTGCGCCGAACATTTATAAACAATAGAAATTTTCTACCATCTTCACTCTTCCCCCAGCATCCAATACTTATCAACAACCAACCTCGAATGACTTTCCCAATTTCCAAAGTAAGCACATGTTCCTGGCTCTAGAAAATTCCCTCACTTTTATTTCCCACAGATGGTCTTCCAAGTTTTCGTGAACAGGGTGGGGGATCAGTCCCTTGATCGAGAAGTCCTACTTTTCCCCAATAGGCAATACGCGGATGAATTCTACAATCGTTGCATTACCACCCCAGTCCAGCGGTCCCCCATCCTCAGCTTCCTCTGCATTGTGAGATTATCCCCTCAGTTCTGGTATCTGGATACGGACAGCCGAACTCTTAGTTCTATTGTCCAGAGCAAACCGGAAATGCAGGACCTCTTGACTACTGTTATGCCCACACGGATTCCTGGCTACGACCAAAACCATTTCGCCAGTGGCATCGGATTAATCAACCCGGAATATCCCACATCTGACGTCGAATATCGAGACGGGCAGGCATATTACATCCGCACGAAATCTGTTCCTCATCAATATTGGTTCCTCCCGGACTCGTCGAGACTCAGACTGGATGAAACCAAGAAAACAAAGTTCATGATCATCCGATATTGTTCTACGCCAAATCTAGAGTCCGATGAGCTTCGGGTGCTTGAGAGAAAAGATTTGATCAGTATTCTTGCTTTGGGTTCGAGGCCACAGCCGGAACGTGGCATCTATGTTCACCAAGATTATCTTATACCCGCTTCAAGAACTTTCCTATTCAACTTCGGTGACTTCTATGATGAGAGTTTTGGTGTGGACTGGACTTTGAATAGTGAAGCTCATTCAATTGTGACTTATAGAGTCCCCCGCGCTGGTGAAGAGTGGGAACTTGTACACTAGATCAATCGTGGATTCAAGTGATTGGTTGGTATTTGAATCTTTCTTGTTATCTCCTTCATGATAGCTTTTAATGAAGGTTTTAGTCTTTCCATGTGCACCCCTTTCGCTACCTGGGTAGATTTTGTGCTTCTTTTGTGTCAAAGTAGTCTACTAGCAAGCTAAAGTAGGTTAGTTGAGTTCTGGGCAAATTTGGCACTGCTCACTGTGTTGTGTCTGGTGGAAATCCAGAGTCAAAGATTTCCTACAACTTAAGTGAATTATCGAGTTCCCATAGGATTATTGAGAAAGTAGCAGAGATTCAAGGTTATTTACCCAGCCCCAGAGGTGAACTGGAAGGGTCAAAGTGATTAGGGCTTGGCGCTCCGCAATCTCCAGCTTCGAAAGCTTCCAAGCTTCCCTCTCCAAACATCCCGACTCACTCAACCAACCACCATGGAGCCCGCTGCCCATCCCCCTCCAACTCTAACCAATCCTCGGTTCGTTATTGAGCTGGAGTTTGTCTCATCGCTCGCCAATCCCTATTACCTCTCGCACCTGGCAGTCACCTATCCGAGTCTCCTGGGGATCTCCCGCGCCGACGAAGACGACGACGACTCTGCCTCCGCCCCCGATGCGCAGGCATTCGCGGCGTATCTCGCCTACCTCTACTCCTACTGGAAGACTCCCGAGTACTCTCAGTTCCTCACCCACCCGGGCCCAACCCTGCGCGCCCTTCGCTTACTACAGGAAGACAACTTCCGCCGCGATATTATTTTGCCTCAAGTGATCGAAGGATTGGTGGGCGTTAATGTTGTTAGCGACGCAGCAAATGCCGAAGCAGACGACGCAGCTACCACAGAGAAGCAGGAGGAACCAAATGGTTCGAAGACCTGAGGACGCGTGTTGAACCCGGAACTTCTCATTACGAACGAGAATCTCTTCATCACCCCCTCCCATCCGCTGCATCGCATAACAGACTCGAATGGATGGTTACACGGCCTCCATCACATATCCATATAATATCACCCACTCGACATATCGTCTACAAGGTCATGATTGTGGGGCCAGGCGCTTCATGTGCGACCGAGGTATTGGATGAGATCGGCCGGGAGTTTGTCGATCGAACGAATACGCTTGATTCAAGTCCATGGCTTCCCCAAGCTTCCGGTATCAATTTACCGGTTTAGCCCTGGCATTGCGGGGTTGGAAAAGGACAAAGCGGGAAAAATCAATCCCCGGAACACATACTCCGTACATGAGTTTTATGCGATCCGCATGCGTCAGGGGATGTTTACAGTACTCTTTACCGCGGCAATTGATGAGCTACCAATCAAATCAATGTATTATTGTCTCGTTGTTGAATCGATAATGGGGGCCGTAAATTTTTAATTGATTCTACTTGATGTACGTACAGAGTAACGTACTGAGTGACTTAATGTGTCCGCTCTGAGCTCATCCCAACCTTCCTTGAATTTTTAGATTAGATCTTTCATAATTCCCCATCCTTTTCTTTTAAATTCCTCTAAGTTAGAATTACAGCTACCCTGAATTAAAAATCTCTGGTGATTATCCCCTCTATTTCTTTTCATCAAAAATTCCCGGATTTCGTGGTTCTCAGCCCCACCCCCCTGGTGATCAGCCTCCAACTACCTCATCGGACAGCCGTTCCCGTCCAACGTGGCTCCGAACATTCGCCTCCATTGACAGCCCACATCCCCTATGGCCATCCTCCATTCCTAACGTCACATACTACCCTGAACCTGAGGGCGTTCAACCTCGAAAACTCGCAACTCCTGTTTGGACCTTGGGGCGGCACCCACCTACGCGCCCATGGAGTCTGTACGCCAGTCCTGTCGGCCCAAGCACCAGGTCTTGACGCTCAAGTGCTATCCCCGATACCAAAAAGGCGTGGCGGAGGTCAAACCGAACCCGAGTGAACTTTCATACCTGCTCTACTATGCGAGTACGCGTCGCAGTAAGCTGACCAAGGTTGGCGCCTTTTTGGAAAAGAGAGTGGCCAAAGATGTCTGGCGTCGCCGATTAGGGTGAGTGATGAGATGAAAGTACAACCGGGTTTTAGTCCAGAAATTCAACTGACATCTGCATGGGATAGAAATGTTCAGGTCGCGCTCCATATCATATCCGGTCTCATCGAAAAAGTTCCTCGCGATCTTCCTATCTACGTGGGTTCCGTTTTGACCGTCATCGAAACCGTTTTACGATCAAATGATATCTCCATGGTCGAGGACTCAATCGCCACCTTTGAGACCTTCTGCCGACACCAGGATATCGCAATCATTTCAGCCGAGCAGGGAATTGCCCAGAAGTACCGAGAAGTCGTCCGCCTTTACGCAAGCTTCGCCGATCCATCGTCAGACTCGTACTCCCCCGCAAAAGTCAGCCCGCCTGTCTCGATTCGATGGAGAAACGCCGGACTCCGCGCGATCAAGAGTATCGTTAGCTCAGATAGTCTTGTTGCCGACGGAGGAAACTTCGTCAAAATAATCCTACCCGTCATTTTGGAGAATTTGTACTCGGCGGATGAAGATGTGCTCATCCCATTGAAGGCCCGCCTTCTCGAGACCAAGGAGCCAGATCGCGATGGACACCGGGCTCCGCGAAGGATGAGCGTCGCAACGGTCCACACGGTGGATACCGTGGAGGCTGATCCGGACTTAGCAGCCCAGTCGACTGCAGATGTTGATCGCAAAGCGGAGATGGATGCTCGGCTACTGGCCCTGCGCTGTCTTGAGCAAATTACTGTCTCCGGGAGTAACCGTGGTCAGATGCGAGCGGCGGCGTCCATTGTCATGCGATTCATCTCGGACAAGCGTTTCCCTCGCACCCAATCCCAGGAACAGCGAGCCGAGCAGAACAAAGATGGAAACTGGGCGACTTCTTTGATTGAATTGATCGCAAACTGGTGTCCCGTCCAGGTTCGATTTGTGATTTTGATAACGGCCATGGACACCCTGTTCGAGACGAGCCCTACGGAGAAAGCATTGGACTCTGCATTTACCATTCTTTCCGTAGTGGATTGGTTATTGAAATCGTCAGTCAATATGATTGGATTGAGCGTGATGGATATCCTACTAGGTCTCATGCAGTATGCTTCGAGCATTCTATCGCCTCAGGAAGGCGATGTTGAAAAAAAGCCAGATCTCCAAACAGACAGCCCGGTACATATATCTGGCCGGAGGCAGAGTCTGCTCAATCTTCTCGAGCAGTGTATCGGAGACTTGGCCACTCATATTTACTACGCTGATCAAGTTGCGGATATGACGCGTGCTATTCTCCGGCGCTTCAAGCAGACTTTGAACCACGATATTACCGCGCCATCTGCCCTGGCTACCGTCCAGGAATCTACCGCATCTCCGGTGGCCATCACTCAATCTGCGTACGAGGTCAATGGCGACAAAGTGAACGGTGATGCCTATTCGCACGCTGCTGCGAGATTGACGGCTCTGCGAGCTGTCAAGGCAATTTTTGTCGTGGCAAACTCGAAAAAGTCTGCATCGACGTCCGAAACGAGAAACCCAGTTGGTATTCATGTTTGGGAAGGGACCCAGGGTCTTCTTCGAGATTCCGATCGTGAGGTCCGCCACGCCTATGCCGATGCCTTTGTGTCTTGGCTATGCCTAGAAACCAACAAGGACGACCTCAAGGCACGGAATGACACCCCTAAGTACGTCACGACATCATCGAAGATTGAGCTTGACAAGCCCAACCGACGGAGCACCTCGGCTCCAGGTAACCAGAGAGAGATTGTTGCACAAGCTGCGCAATCTAATTTCCTCCGACTCTTGCACTTGGCTATATATGACGCCGCCCTTGACTCGGCCTCTGTTGAATCTGAAGTCCTTCTGCTGCATCTTATCATGGCAACCCTTGTTGAGAACCTCGGTGTCAATGCTGTTCAATTTGGACTTCCTATGGTCTTGAAACTTCAGGATGACCTTTCGACCTCGGTTGATCTAGGCTCATCCAAAGCCCGCATCAACATCGCAAGTCTCATCCATGGGTACCTGTTGGCGGTGTTGAAAAAGTTCAATCTTGAATCCTCCTACGCCGGTTCCGAGATCCGCAAAGAAGTCGAGAAGAGACAAAGCAAAGGACAGTGGCTTTCTAAGATTCAGCTGCCGCCTACGAGTCTTGATGGTATCGCCGCCGATTACGAGAAGACTGTCAACGGCGAATCGATTTCATCTGACAGCCTGTCACCTTTCCGGAACGTTGAGGGACTTGTGAGTGAAATTGATGAATTTTATACCAAATCAACCTCGTCGCCGCCTCCAACAAGTCCCCCGACAGCAGCGACACGAGGCTTCAATTTCCCAGTTCTAAGCAAAGCTCCATCGACACAGCCACTGGTAGAGAGTGGTCTTCCATCATTCGTTAAAGACCAGATGCTGTCTTCTTGGTCTCGGGAGTCATGCTTGGCTGCTGCCGAGAAGGAAAGCGCCAAGACACTATCCCTCAGCGGATCCCGTGGAGGAACTGTGCCCCGAATCAATAATGCCAATGGTGCTACAAATGGCTCTCCTGCTGGCTCCGCTACAAACAACAATCGTCGGATGAGTATTCCTGAAATCTCACGAACGCCAGACCACAGTTCCAGCCGAGGGTCACCTGTGCGTATGACAGAATTGCGCCGTGTGCTCTCCGTGAACAACGAAGGCCAACAACGAAAACACAGTCCCCTTCGCGGTCTCGTTGACGCATCAAACGTCAGCATAATTTCCTCTGGCAGTGAAAGCATGGTTAGCGGTAATTACCCGGTCTCCGAGATGGACGCAGATGCCACATCTATTCATCAAAATGGACATCCGATACCTGATGCAGAAGGTTCAGAGACCCCCCGTCCAGCATCAGTCATCGTTCTTTCGGGCGATCGAACCGAACAAACAGACTTGAGCAGAGTCAACTCTCAAGAAATTCCTCCTGTCCCGCCCATTCCTACAAATCTCCACATCCCAGGTGGTTTCCCCAATGACTCCCAACGGTCCTTGCTCATCGACCGTCCATCCACTGCTCCTGACTCAGGACAGCCGTCCTTCCAGGGTAAACCGGGACAACCCCAACACACTCGGAACAAGAAGTCTTTGAACCGTAACAAGAGCCGCAGTAGCAATAGTCTCGCCAGGGCTGACTTCCAGGACGAGTCTAATCTAGACACCAGCCAACGAGACCAACTGAAACAGCTTCTGGACGGATTCTTAGCACCTGAAAATAGTCTTTTGGCTAATGGGGACCGCCCAACCACCGCAACCAAGGGGCCATTTGCCCGAAGCTACTCCAAACGGCGAGTTAGCGGCGGTGGCCTCGGTCGCCCTCCTTATTAATTTTCTTTACCTCTGCACCTTGCACCTGTACAGTCGATTCCGCTCCCCTTCGGATATCTGATTCCCCATTCTCATTCCTTTTTCTTGCATTGTACATGTTATAATTTCTTTTCTCCTTGATTTGCTCAGTCTCAAGGGTTGTTCTATCAGCCTCTACATTCTCTCGTCTCTCGGCTTTTTCTTTTCTTCCTCTTCGCGCCGCCTGATATTCTTTCCTTTCATCTATTTTCTTTTGCATATGATTATCTTCTTACCACCGCGACCTTTTCGTTTCCTTTTTCTGCGCCTGTTGTTGTATTCGGCGAATGTTTTGTCGCGGTATTGTACCTAGCCACGTTGTCTGTAGACTCAAAATAGACGGTGCTGTAGCTGCACATGAGATGGAAACTATTCTTCAACTCGTAGCTTCTGCGTAATATTGAAAAAAACTCGAAATTTTGTAGACATCCATTCTAAAGCCGCTGAAAGGAAACAATCAACGCATCATACTGTACGTAGTAGGTAATTGCAGTACCTTCAAGCCGGCTGCGCAATCAAGCCCAGAGACTCAACATCCTCAGCCTTCGCAGTAGTATTCACTGGTCCAAAGAACTCCTTAAAAGTCTTCTCCAGATCGTCATCCGACATCCGCATATGCTCCCCAGGCACAGTCTTAAACTCCAACTTCCCCTGCTGATCCAAGACCTTCAAGCCAATCCAATCCTCCTCATAAATACTCCTGTTCTGCAATGCCGTAACCGTCCCATCCGTCACATTCACATCCGCAAAATGTGCACTCTCCTTCGGCACAACAACAGTATCATTCTCAAACATATACATAACGAGCTTATTCAAAGAAGAAAGCCTCTTCTTATAAACCTCGCTCTTGAGCTCCCTCTCATTATTGATATCCGCCAGAAAATTGCTATGCTCAAGATAAGCATCCAATTCCTCCGGATCCCGGAAATACTGCGCAGGAACCACATGCGATTGAATAAAGTCCGCCCACGTCCCTGCCCGCAGTAATCCCTCCGCAGCGTTACAGAACCAGTCGCTCATTCCGCATGATTGGAACTCGCTTATCCCGTTGTGCTGGCTGCCGTATGTGACTAGGTTGTAGACGGGGGGATTGTTGCAGCGCTCAACGTAGCCGCGCAGGAACTGGCCGCCTTGGGAGAATCCAAGGGCGTTTATGGCGGGTGCGGTGCTGAGGATTGGGTCGGTTGATAGTTGGGTGCAGACTAGGTCGATTTGTTCGCTGACGTTGCCGAAGAATGTGGCTTGGCGATCGGCGCTGCCTGTTTCTGCGAGGCGGATTATATGGACGTAGGTTCCTGGGTTGATGTCTTCGGCTAGGTCGGCTACAGCGGCGAGGCCGTCACGTTCGAAGTCGTCGCCTAGGCCGTGCCAGATTACTAGGGGGAGTTGGGTATCGGCACCTGCATTTGGGGTGGGTTTTATTGATAGGGAGAGGGCGCTGGTGGCCAGTGTTGAAAGGATGGGGATGAGACGCAGCATGGTGGCTGTTATGGGGATCCAAGGTTGCGTTTTGGAACTGGAGCTGGAGCTGGAGTGGATCCGGGGACTGTGATTGCCTATATCATTATCGGCACGTGATATGCTACATAACGCAGTGTCGGAAACACAGCATTTAAATGCGGCATTGAAGCTGATGTAGGTACTATTGATGCCGGATTCATGGAATCAGTTCGATCTTTCTACTCTAGACTTAATAAGCCTTGGATATGGTCACATTGGGGAAGCAAGGCTCATCACTTGATAGTCATTGTGACATAGGATACGCTATGATCGAGATATTTATGCAACCACGCAAGACAAGAATCGGTATTTGGTAGTACAAGCTCGATATTCTTCCATAGTCATCGCTCTAATCCTCCATCTGAACAACCTGGCCAAATATTTTCACTGACACGGGACACTCGAGGTTTTTTGTGGGTAAGGATGGGCTCGATAAACTCGAGCAAGGCACTTCATTAGGAGATTGAAACACGTTCAGGCGATGATTGAAAGCACTGCGAGTGTTCAGTGGACTGCTGGGATGTAACATTCGCTGTGGCTGGGGCAGCCAGCTGGAAACCATGGGGTCAGAAGAGGTGTCGGCTATGATTAGTGTTGGCGATGGAGAGGGCGTCCGTCGAAGGCTAAATGAAGATTCAGCCACAAGGCGTTGAGACGATTCCGATGGGACTCTGTGTCGCATTTGTTCTGCAAGCAGTTGATCATCAATAGTAAAATGACGCCTTGGTAAAGGCGAGCCAGGTGCATTCCCGTCAAAGCTTGCTAAAGATGTTCCCCGGTCTGTTTCTGCTTGAGACTGACAGGGTGAGCTCTTGGGAAGATTGAGTTTTGGAGTTACAGCCTGAAGAAAATCGTAGCCTGCAGGATCTACATGTTGCGCCGCACGAGTTTTGGACGGGGTCTTTGGTTCCTCAAGACAGGGTGCAATGTGGCGTGGCTTCAGCGAAAGTCGACCTTGAGCGACCTTCCAAGAAAGGGTTGGGGATGATCCTTGTTGTGTTGGGTGGAAGGGTGCGGGGGACTCGGAGCCCAAAAGCATTGAGTATGACGATGAATGATTAATGGTTCCTTGGGTGTCATCTAAGTGAGAGCCGGCAAGATGGCCATCGATGCGTACTTTGACATGATCCAAGTCAATGTCTTCTGGAATTTTCCCTTTGCTGGACTTGAACCGTTCTGGCAAAGTCAGATCTTCATTAGTTGATAGACGTTTTCGGTCAACGTCAGTCAATTTCCGCCGCTTTCCAACTTGTCTGACCTCCTCCAAAGAAGCGAAGGTCATTTCCAATGGGCGTGCAACAGAAATTGCAGCCCAGTCTGGTTGTTCAAGTAGTTGACGCTTCAAGTCTCCCAGTGTGTTGTTGGGAAGCAAACCTTGGGGAGATCTAGGTTCACCTAGCTCTGGGATCCTGAAAGTTGTTAAAGATTTCGGGTTAGTATCAGGCCGAGTGATCAATATCAGGGAAAAGTGATCAGGTAAAGCATGAATCCAGTCTTTTCCACTGACAGGTTTGCCTCTGCTAGTTCTCCATGGTCATCTTTCAAAAGCTCTTTTGGAAATCCTCGAAATGGAGTTGACTGAGATGATCTGCCGTTGATCGTTTGCCGAGATTTAGCAAAATTATGTCTCTGAGCTTTGGAAAGAGCACCAGGTCGTGCGGAGTGTCGCCGCAATTGACCTCCTGTCCAATTCATTTTGGAGTTGTGGATCTGAGACTTGATAGTCTGTCCGATATGGATATTAACCATTCCCGAAGTAGCGATCCAACCAAACCAGTCAAACAAGCCACGTGACCCAGCGCACAAAATTCGGTTTCGGGATTTTTGCTTTTCTCTTCCTTCACATTGTGAAGATGTTATAGTTTCGACTGAAAGTCGTATTGACAACTCACCAGCTCCACAGGTAAGCCGTGTCTCAATTTTCTTATTTGAGTTCTTTTTCCTTTTTTTGATTGCGAGGATCCGTGCCCTGCACACCTTGGACTCCCCCTCCCCCTGGTCTCCTGATGAAGCAATATTTCAAAAGCATAGTTCAACTGAAATCTTCGGATTACTGTCGATAAACCTTATCCATCTTTCAACCTATCTGATACCAACCCATTCCTGGAATTTGTTTTCATTTTGCGAAATTCGGAACTTGACTGACAAATTCGACAGGTCTAGCAGATATTTTTCCAGCCCAACCTGCGTTGCTACCCAAGCGTGGGTCTCGCGGCGGGCCGCTCCTTCGGGATCCAGTCAGATAGAGAGAATTCCAGCCCTGTTTTACAGTCATTTTCAAACTTCCCGTTCCTTGGACCTGCGTTGTCCCTTGTATTCTGTAAATTCCTGTGTGATCATGTTGTCGTTTCATCTGTATGGAGTAAACCCCCTCCTTTTGCTGCACCTCAGTCCCTCTTGTCCCGTAACCCTCCGACGTGGACGGTTCTCCACCAACTATATTCCCTCACCACGCGCTGAGAACATCATCCTGCAGCGTCAGCCTTGAAACCCACCAATTATAATCATCTACGTACAATGCCAAGCACCGGAGACGATGGGCTAGTCTCACCGCTAGAACGTCCCCTCCCTTCCATCCACTCGGGAGTCCACTCGCAAACCGAGTCTGCAGATGCCGTCACCGCCAGTCTCCAGCATTGACCATCTACTGGCTATCGCTGGTGCCAACACTACGCTGCAGTGAGCCTGCCACAACGCCATGTTTTGAGCTGGCCCCACCCCACTCCGAGGACCGGTGTGGTTTTTTTTCTACTAAAAAGGCTGCTGATCCCTTTCCCCCTCGTTTCCTTTTTCCCTTTTCTTACTACAACTCTGGAATCAATCATCTGACGACCTGGTTTAATTCTGACCATATTGCGCTTTGTCCCTTCAATATATACCCCCCAATACCATATACCCCTCGTCAATCAGTCTCTTGGACCTTGGACGCCCCTTCTTGTTACTACGCACAACATCTGCCTGGTTTTTGCCCTAAGGATCTTTTTTTTTACTCTTGCCACATTGCCCTGGACAGGATTTGCTTTGTTGTTTCCCAGGCTTCTCAGTTTTCACATTCTCGTGACTGAAACACATCAGGTAGTCCCCATCACAATTTCCTTGCACTTCCTACTCTATCTTTCCCATGCGCTTTCTTTCACTGGACCTGTACCATCGCCTATATATCTTCGACATTTTGCCTTCCGTGGATTCACCAACTGCAGGCCATAGCAGTGCCTTTTGACCGATGGACCATTGATACTTGACCTTGACCGTGATCCCTCACTGGTTATGTTACCAACCTGGTAACCCCAAAAAGAATGATGTTTCTTTTCATGGATTCAACCTGGTACCGGTTACCAGGTTAATGGACTCGTTTGAGTGTTGTTTATGTTGCACACTTGATCGAAACTTCCGATGGACTTGCCTTTATACCCTGGAATTTGAAACTTGCCTTGGACTCTTCCCACAAGCCTGTGGTGATATGGATTTACTTTACTCCTTGGATGACTGAATGGACCTGAACGCTCTGGCTTACCTTTGATTACCTACCGTTACCTACCGTGGACAAATAATGAATATCCCTGGAATGATTTTACCGTGGTACCTCTTTCTCGGCCACCTCAAGGAGCCTTTCTACAAAATACCCCAGGATTCTGAGCTTAATGTTGCTCTTCTGAAATGGAATGATCTACCTCTCTTCAACACTTGCCTAGGCCACTGACTTATGGAGCCCGGTCATGCAAGCCTACGCTGACCTCCCGTGAAATGATTCCCTGACTTGATTCCCTGGATCCTGTTTATGCTGCAAAATACCTCGACTAGTAGCTCTGGCCATGATGAACATTCGATCTTTCCAAAAAAGAACCACAGTACTGGAAATAGGCTTACCACGTTCCTGGACTCCATATTCGACATGAACTTATCCTAGGACACCTTGACGATTCCGGCTTGGACCTTCTCGCTCCTCACTGTGACTCTGGTGCGTCAAGCCGCGGTCTTAGTACCAATAACTTCAGCTAATTGATCATAGGTTTCAACAATTTCTGGACCTCGGAGCTTCCCTGTTTTTGATTTCTTTGATTTCTTTTCTTTTTTATTCGCAACTTAGACATGACGGTGTAGATAACTGACTTGATGATGCTTTTTCTTTGCAGACTTTACAACTACACACAATGTCTCCCAGGACCAGCACAGATCCCGAGCGGATTTCTCTTTCTCAGCCCAGACACACCATGGTTCACGGAATGTCACATATGGCCTCAAGAACACTCCAGGATGATGAAATGTCGAGCCAGGACAACTCGTCCTTGTGCTCAAGTATTGCCACAAACCACGGAAATCCCCAGGATATGAAAGACTGGAATATGAGCAGAGAGTCTCTCGATCAGGCCATTTCTTCCAAGGAATCTCCACAGGTGCAAATGCTCTCTTTCTCGCTGTCTCAACAGCTCATGACCCCCACGGTCGGACCAAATGAAGTGATGTACACAGGCGTGGACTTCCCAGCAGTCTCAGACCTTCATGACCATGATGGAATTTACTCCTTTGTGGACCTTTCTTCCATGGATAATGATGTTTACGGCATGCAGTCGAGCACACCGGATGATGCTCTCTCTGTCGCCCACAGCTCCCACACGGATGATGCCCACTTCATGAGCCACGAGTCATGGAATGCTATGATGCCTGATAATCACTACCCTGGAACAACCCTGGACCAACTATCATCAAGTCTTTTCCAGACAATCCCTGTCTCTCCGCCCCTGACGGAAGCCAGCAATGACATTCCCATTACTTCTTCATGTTCCCACCCTGGATTTCCTTCTTTTATGACCCATGATGACACGCTCCTTGGAGATTACACTTCTGCCTCGCCGATTGCCAACCACGGACTTAACCCAACGGAGCCGTTGTTCCCCAACACCAATCTCAACGAGAAGGACCCTGGAAGGTAGGTCCAGAGAAATGAACGAGGAAGCCAAAATGAACAGGGGTTCTAACTCATACCCAACAGGACTATTAGAGCTACCAAGCAATCTCGCCGAGCAGCATTGCCTGGTGCTTCTCAGCCCAATATCAAGACAGAACCGGACTTTTTCCCGCCTCTGCCAATGAGAGAGCCAGCCCGCCAGAGATCCAAGGATGGAGCCGAAGCTCGCAACCCGCGAGAGCACCACTACTACTCCCTTCCCACCCACACTGATGGAAAGTATTACTGCCCATTTGCCAACGGAGACAAGCCCTGCAACCACCCGCCTACCACGCAAAAATGCGCTTACCAGCAAGTTTCTCCCAATTTCTACTCAAGGATTCTAATGAACCATGGAGCTAACTGATCTCCCCTTACAGCAAGTACCTGGATTCTCATTTGAAGCCCTACCGGTGCAAGGTCCCAGTCTGCATGGATGGCCAACTTCGTTTCTCTTCCAATGCCTGCCTGTTCCGCCACGAGCGCGAAGCCCACGGATTACATGGCCATGGAGATAACCCCCACCTCTGCCTGTGGGAGGGCTGCGAACGCTCCGTTCCCGGATATGGATTCCCACGTAGATGGAACCTGTACGACCACATGCGTCGTGTCCACGACTACGTCTCCTCCGAGCGTCACAGCTCGCCCGAGACTTCCCCGGTCGCCGCCCCAGTCAAGAAGAAGGACTCGCCTGTCTCCACTGGCGGCCGCAAGAGAAGAAGTGTCACAGGTCCCACCCCGGCCCCGACCATGAAGCGCACCCGCTCTGTCCACTCCCACTCCGGTCCCGTGAAGGCTACCCAGAACTCTGCCCAGCATGGACAGCGTCTGCGCACCGCCGAGCACAACTACTACACGTGCCGCTCACGTCTGCTCGATGAACTCGCCAACATCAACCCCCACGACGACATCTCCAGACACGAGAAGGTCAATGCCAGCCTCCAGGAGCTGCTTACTCTCGGAATCAACTTCCGCCAGATCGAAGCTAGCCAGGTTATCACCCACATGCCACACGGACTTCCCGCTTGAGTGATTTTATCGGAGGCTCTGTAAATCCATCTTCCATCTCAATGGATGAACCGGATATACAGTAGTCATGATCGTTTTCAACCTTTGCACGGTGGATACTCTTCCCTTTCCATCATCATACCCTGGTCAAAACTGCAGCCTTGTGGCGCTTGTTTTCGAATTCCGGAGTGACCTGTTTAACGAACCTACACGGGAGCGGACGCATTTATATGCACTCACGCCGGAGCAACCGCTCCAGATCTGGATGCCGCTAGGCAATTCCAAAGGGAACCAAACCGGGACTTTGTTGGGGCCGGGCACTCTAACAAGTTTTTCTTGGAAATTCCAGGTGCTCATACCATAGAGAGCACCAACCTTCACCTTACTGAAATGTAGGAGAGGGAAATGAGAATCATGGACAGGAGCCATGTTTCTACCAAAAAAAAGGAGAAAAATAAAAAAGGAAAGAGGATTTTATGGAAGCGACAGTTTGCTTTATACTTTATTCGACAGATGGTGTTTAGTTTGAAAATTTATTGATTTTATTTGAAGGAATTCCTAGTAGCCAAGTGGTACAGAAAGAAAAGATGAACAGAAATGATATTTTAGTCTCGTAAATCATGAATATCTCCATCTATGAAGCTTCTATCAACATCCAAAATCTATTTGCAATCCACACTTTTTGGAAATCATTTGAATCTTACGAATCATCCTCACCCCCAAAAGTCGAATTCAAAAACCTCACAAACGCATCCGGAATCTGATCCGCCGCCAACCCACCCTGCCCAACACCATGTCCATGACCAATGTACACCCGATTCAAACTAATCCACTGCCTTCTCAACCTTTGCAATCTCGGCAACGCCAAAACCCCACCAGGTCCAGCAAGTTCATCCGTAGTACCAGTCGTAGCAACATGTGCAGGAACGAAAACCGGAATCGAAGCCTCAGGAACCTCAACAGAGATTCCCTTTCCGTCTTTACTCTGCGCCAACGCCACCTCGGCGGAAGGCGTAGCCTGAGTAAACGAGCGAACGGCAGTAACAATCGCCGAGGTCTTCTTCTCCATCGCGTAGAGGGCGCCGTGGTCCGTAGCAACGGCTTGGATGGTAGCTTGATGAGGAACGATACGTGGTTTCGAGGTCCCGCTTCCGCTTCCGCCGCGGGTGAATGATGTCCGTGTTGTCGTGACACTAGCGGCGGAGGAGAGGGATGTAGCGCCGAGGGAGGAGGTGAGATCGGTCATGGGGGTTAAGGATGGTTCTTGGGCGGAGGGGAGGATGACGCCTGTGAGAGCGTGGAAAATATCTGCTACTGGGGGTGTTTCGTCGGCCCAAGGGACAGTGAAGAGGGGTTTATCCCAGCGGCTGTGGGTGCTTGGTTCTTCGTAACGGAAGATGAGGTTGTTTAGGAGCTCGGGTGGGTATGGTTCTTCATTGTCGATGGACTTTCTCGTATCCAAAAGGGGAGAAGGGGTGGATTCGGACTCTTTTTTCTCTTCAGACGCTTGACGCTGGAGTCGGGCGTCGTTGTTCGCGACACATTGGTCAACTGGTGTTCCGACATGGACCTGCGGGTGGTTAGCCATTGGTCATTTCTGGGCGTTGGTCGAAAAGTATCATACCACGCAGCATGATGTTCCAGCGGCCTTGGCCTCACACCAGAGCTGGTACCGCCATCCTTTGATATAGTTCATGCCGTCCAAGATTACAATGCTGTCCCGTGTGAGGACGCGCTTAGCGCGGGCATAGGCTACGCCGCGAGCCTCCTTCTCTGTTCGCGCATGGTCGTATACGGTTCGTGGGTGCGAACTGTCATGCGAAGGAACGACATTGACTTTGAATCGAGACTTTAGCGTGACGGGCGACGCTGACTCGGTGGCAGCGAAGAGTTCATCTTGGGCTGTTTCGAGTAGTGCGGCGAGCTGGTTTGCGCGGTAGGTGAGACCGGAGCAAGGATATCCGGTTAGAAGCACGAGCTGGCAAATTAGTTATGGGCATGTATGGCTGTTGTAGATTTCCTTACTGGCATGGTGGGTGTTGTGGTGTTTGGTGCGGCGAACTTTTTTCCCGCGGGGTTAAGCCATGTGACTGACTGCGGGACATCCGATCTGCAGCAACGAGTGAAATCACCTTGTAGGTATTAATGGCAAATTGATTTTATTATTGATTTTCATTGTTCTAATCTATGATTTCCAAGTCAATGCGCTTGCAGGCTTTCCACATAGTTTAATATATTATGTATCATATTTCGAAAGCGCCTAAAGCAAGGAAATTAGTACTTAGGGTACTTAATAGTAGGGACTACCGAAAGCAATTTAGTAGTTCCTCCAGATATTATGATTAAATCCTCGAGGCATTCTTCAATAATCTATCGCAATCAGGTGGCAAGGCTAATCTTGAAAGCGACCTTCGGTCGTTCGCAACCGAATATTCAATTCCGACATCGATAATATTTGATACTTCCTTTGCGGGCATTGGTTGGACGAATCCAACATGTATGCGTACATGCTGGCTGGCCATTCAGATACTGCTTTAAGGAAACGAGAAAATTGGTCTTTAATACCATGGAAGCAAGGGCCCATACATGCACCCCAATGTATCCCCCTCAGCCCCACTCTATACACATTTTGCTGCTATGCTCGATGAGTCCCATCCCCAAAATTCAAAGATTGAGAGGTTTTCGAGATAGATTCTTACATTTGATGCATCTTTATATACTGTAGCTAAACCAGTAATTACCGAAGTATGTGGGTTACAAACGTACGTAGGACTTTCAACAGTGCCAGAAAGGGTAGTTACCTGGAAGTAGATGTCTTAGAAATACTACCTTGGTAGATGCAGGGTACAGTATGTAACGGAAACATCATAACGGGACCTAAATCGAAGGGACTAGATGGATGGTGAGAGTTCAATGTAATGTTGGTATTCGCATATGCAAGTTTGCCTCTCCTATGGCAAACGCCTTCGAAACGGGGAAAAGCTCCGTTTATACATCAACATTGTGGCGTCCAATAGGAACAAGTAACGGATGAACTGCTAATCGTTCTTCCTCTACACATGTCGCTCATTCCGGCCGAGGTATATTACAATTTTACCGTAATCTGCTACATTTACAGTGACCGGACAAAAGTGTTAACACCCCCCTAGAGACCCACATATCTTACCGCCTATATTATCTATACCGCCTACCTAAAACACGTATATAGAAACACGCTAAAATAGTGCGTATATCACACGTACACAATAAATCCTTTTATAGACCCTTCTAAATATCTACTATCAATCATATACTATTTATTTCTACCTTGCTACCTATTTTATCAATTATGCCTCCCTCAGAGCTTACCTCAGCTACCCGTGAGCGTATATGTGAGCTACATGCTATCGGATGGGGATATAAGCGAATTCACCAGCGATATCCCTATATTTCACTCTCTACAATCCGATATACTATTAAAAGAGAGCCTGAACGACGTGCTGGGGTTTCAAAAGCACGCTCTGGTCGTCCGAAAAAGCTTTCTGAAGCTGAGAAAGACCATATTCTTCAGGTTATCGACGGAAACGCAAGAACTACCTATGAAGATCTCCTTTCTGAGGTCGATCATAAGGTAAAGGAACGCTCAATTCGACGTCTTTTAAATAACGAGAATCTACGGAAGTGGAGATGCTCTTGGCGACCTCATTTAACTGAGGAACATGCTATAAAACGACTCCGATGGGCACACCGATATCGACACTTTACCCCCGAGGACTGGGCTCGCGTTTATTGGTCAGATGAATGTACAGTTGAGCGCGGAATCGGTGTCCGTCGAGAATGGACTTTTACACGCCCAAAAGACCAGCCAAAAGAGGGTCAAGTTCAAGGACTACCTCAACGTGGAAAGCAGACCAAACAGATGTTTTGGGCAGCATTTTCAGGCGCAACACGACGAACTGGATTAATTCCTTTATTCGGAGATCCGAATTCAGAGCGTCAGGGTGTGAACCGCTTTATTATCGAGGATTTATATCGTCGAGTCTTACCAACTTTGATATCAAATGAAGATGGTATCTTTCAACAAGATAACGCCCCTTCACATACTGCTCATGTTGTACGGGACGCTTTACGTGATATGTGTATTGAGGTTATGGAGTGGCCTCCGCATTCACCGGATCTAAATCCAATTGAGAATCTTTGGGCGCTATTAAAAGCGAAGATCCATGAGCTCTGTCCAGAGCTTATTGATATGCGTAATAATGACGAAACAAAAGAGATATTGATAGATACTGCGCAGCGAGCATGGGTTGAGCTAGATCTTAGGCATCTACAGCACCTCTCAGCGACTATGCCCCATCGTGTGGAGGCTATTATTGAATCCCATGGGTGGTATACCCCATATTAGATTGAATATAACATGTTTTCGAGGTTTTTGACTGGCAGAATATTATATAATCAAGGGGGTGTGGGTCGGGGGGTGTTAACACTTTTGTCCGGTCACTGTACTGTGTGGAGATACGTGGAGATACCGTTATATTACCGGGTAATTATCGGGATCTACTGGGAGAATTGGAGAAAAAGTATTGGGAAATCTCCCTTTCCAATCCTCAAAGCCAAATCCTCTTTTCCCATTGTGCATATTTATCCAGACCATCACTCTCTAGACCCGGGACTTATCTACTCTCTATATCTACGAATCCTTTAATCCAGATTCATTACCAGTGGTGCCGTCATTGGGACCCGTCACGCTGCAACGCTACGCTACCGTCCATTCGTTCTAAACGGATCTGCCTTTACATCAAAGCAGATTCTTCGATACCACAGTCTTTGACACCACTTGGATCAGTTACGGCTACTTTGGTATAAAGAAGTTTCCCCGCAAGCATGGATCCAGGACGATCATCCCATCCCGCCCAAGCCCCCGCTTCCACCCTTTTCGCACCTACCATGCAATCCCTCGCTCCCTCCGCCAATCTAACCAGTGCAGTATCACCACCAAACCCTCTCAACATGTCCTCAAAACCAGCCTCCCAGGCCTTCACTGCCCCATTGCAATCCACCTCCGGTGCCGCACCCGCTATCTCCCAAAGTCAACCCCTCGCCCAGGCCATGAATATCTCCAGTGCCTCGGGTTTCCCAGTTGCATCACAGGCTACAAATTCCGACGCAATTCCACGATCGGAAATCATGCCCGCCGCCCAGTCTGCCGCAGACCTCTACCCTCATCAAGTCGACGGCCTCGGAGGCCCCACCGCGACCGCCCCATTCTTGCAGGATTTTAATCTTGTAGCTGAGGCGGTTAAGCGAGCCCAGATGGGGATTGTCATGCGCGATTTGGAGAGCGTGACCTTATAAGGGTGGCATGGTGGTGGGGCGGGGGCAGGTCCTCCGGGCGGGGTTACGCAATGCGAGTAAGCATATGCATCTACATCCCGCAGCATGAACGGGTTTCATGCGAGGCACTTTGATTGGGTTTTATTTACTTGGGCGTCGATCGCGGGTGATTGGGGAAATGGGGATTGGTTTACGGGTTTCTTATGAGATCTGATTTTGGATTTGCTATGGGTTGATCCCTTTTCCGCCTTTGGCGCCTTTGGCGAGATCATGGCGTTTATTTGGTTCGTTTTTACCTTATACCACATATACACGATATATGCAATGCCTCTACTCTTTTTCATGGAACTTTATCGAATACTATGCTTGAATATAGATGAACGAACGAAACACATTTGACTCGTTTTCCTTACCAGTTTTACTGCTATAGTAATTTGGTCCTTTCCTGGGTAAACTTCTAAGATTTGTAAACTCGCCTTGCACCGAGCATGACGAGGTACAGAAATTGAACATTTACATGATTGGATATGGTGACTGTATTTTAGGGGAATGTAGGCCATATTGATGCTCCAGATATAAACTTCTAAGAATAGGAGATGGATGAGATTACATTTGAAACATCTTATACCTGGGTAAGTCACAGTCATGTCGAGTAAACCCCGCTTCCAAATAGGGAATGGTCTAGCCCCCACGCTACATAAGCCATTAGCCATAAACCCTGCTAGATAATCTTTCTATTCCATTTCCACTTGTTTTCTCAACCCACGTTGAACCATGGCCGAAATAGATGTCGACGAAGACGTGAAACGAAATGGCTTCACAACCAAGCTTTACCGAGACATCTACCCTGCCATTGACCCTACTCGCCCCGAGCTTGCTCAATCAGGAAAAGTAGTCGTGATCACCGGCGGAAGTCGTGGCCTCGGACGCTTGGTAAGAACACTGTCTTGCAATTGAACGAACTTTTTTCTCACAAATTGTACAGGCCTTTGCAGCCTCCTTTGCTCGAGCTGGAGCAGCAGCCATCGCACTTATTGGCCGTTCTGCGACTGGACTAGCAGAGACAGAGAAATTCATCAATGACATCAATTCCACGACCAAAGTCCTGCGTTTCGCACTCGATATTACCGATCAGGCTGCTGTGGAAAACGCATTCAAGAATATCGTGGCCGAGGTCGGTGTTCCACACGTTCTGATCAACAATGCGGGGAATCTTGCTCCACTAGAAACTACACTGGAATCCACGTTGGATTCATGGTGGGAATGTCAGGTTAGTCTTCTCAATGCTCAATGCTCAGTCAAAAATATCACCACAGTGATTAATATACCTTTACAGGAAGTCAACATCAAAGGAACCTACATCGTCACCAAAGCCTTCCTGAAAGAAACAGGATCTACCCCAGAACAACCAACAACGATACTTACAACTACATCCCTCGCTGCCCACGGCACTGCACCAGGATTAGGCCCCTACTCCCTCGCAAAGCTAGCTCTCACAAAACTCACAGCCTACGTTGCCTCGGAGAATCCCTCAATTACCTCCATTAGTCTTGACCCAGGAATCGTACCAACGGATATGGGTCACGCCGTACCATACCTGGCACCCTATATGCTCGATACACCAGAGCTAGTGGGAGGTACTGCGGTGTGGGCGTCGAGCGGCGACAAGAACTTCCTATCAGGGAGATATGTCTCTGCAAATTGGGATGTGGAGGAGATTGAGATGCGGAAGAGGGAGATTGTGGATGAGGATCAGTTGAAGTTCAAAGTGAAGGCGAATTTTGCGACGAATGCGACTGTTCAAAGATCCTAATTCACTCGATTTGCGGTTCCAGGATTCCATAATTGGATATTTAGGAGGCAATTGTGTTCTGGCCTATACCTAGGCATCAGCTAGAAATTACATACAGACAATAGACAAGATCAGGACTCATTTTGAAGTGTTGGGAGAGGAGCTGGACATGGTCGATGCTTTCCATAGTTACTGATTGTTCATTATTGTCGACGAGGAAACTTTAAACACATTACAAAATACCCGTCTTCCTGATGAATGTCTGAAAGAAATGTAATACCGAATCGGTCACTATGTGAAGCTTGTTGAGGCGTGGCAAGAGCAAGAGCAGCCGTTCATAGGGTGAATGAAGTGTTCTCTAAAGGAACTCTGGGACTTACAGCCAAATATGCAAATTGGGGATTATATGCGGAAGGACTATGCTTTGGTCTCAGGCTACAGAGACGTTTATGGAGTTTCTTATTTTGATTTTCGGATTGGGGTTACAGAAATTTCCATGTAATGATTCCTAGATGCTATCGAGTGATTGGGACACAGTTCTTTTGTTACTTTGTAATTTACTGATGTTTGTCCTGAGACATCTGGATATCAAGCCCGTCGACAAGATCGCTTTGCCCTATGGGAGTCAACATCTGGGTAGTTGCACTCTGCCGAGTGAGTGGTATTGAATGTCATTTTTAGGCTTTTTGTATATCCACGGACTCATGGAAGGGCCGGTTATATCCCATGCACCAAAATTAGTACCAAAAACCTGAAAACAGAAATGGTTTCACGAATGTGCATACGGCACGCAAGATACCAATCAACCTTACAAATAGCTGCAACACATACATCATCACATCACATTGCATCACATTCGTTGACGAATAAATCCACGATCCCTAACCCACAAAGCTTGTTTCATGATAGTGGGTTTACTCCAGCTCTTACGAGTGCCACCTCCGCCCGAATGAAATGGACGAATGTCGTATGAGGTTATGTCAAAGCGAATCCGATTGTACAATTTTAGAAAAATAGCCGCCCACGACCGGGCCAGTGGTGTTTCACTTGGTGGGGGTATTTGTGGAGTGTGCGAAGGAGAGGAGCCGTTGATCTACACAGCAAAGCACGGCGAGTTTGAGTTTAGAGTTGGATCGACCGGGTATTATGCATGGATTAATAGCTTTGGAACTTACGGAGACTTCTTTCATATGTAAGTAGTTACCTGTTTTCTATGTGTGGGACCCGTGGACAATGGTAGACACTAACTACTAAGCCACTTTGCTGTCGAGGTGCATCTAAGCGAGGAACGGTTCAGCACTAGAAGAAGCCGCGATAAGAGCCAAGAAATAGTAGGATGCCCCTCATTGACCCGATGATTCCAAAAAATAAATTTCATCCTAACCTGTTTTTTATTTTTAGGCAGAGGCGTTTGCTGACGCACGTCGATCCACCGGCAATGCTTGGTCGGCTGGCGTTGTGGCGCGCACTTCCGCAAGTGAGACATGCATGATCTGTTATGTCGAGTTTTCCAGGACTGACTACTCCGTACTCCGTACTGTAGGGTAGATTAATAGTTCGTGATACTATGAAATATCATGTAGGGGTTGACTAGGTGATTGATGCGGACCCGCAGTGACTAGTCCGTACTAACTGTACTAGTGGACTTTATTGAGTGGAAAGAGTACAATATTGCCAAGAATCGAAGTAAATAAAATTCATTTCCAAACACCTAGCTATGCGCAGAACATGGAAAGCAAATGGTAGATAGATACATATCCCAGGACACAAACAGTAGTATTAACTGGGACGAAAATCGCATGTAATATGTTGGAAACAATAAACAAAGCAAACAAAAGTCCGCTCCAGGATATAATGACGAAAAATAGAAACTCCCCTAAATAGAAAAAAACACTTCCCATGCGAATTGCATGTCTTATCAACATGTGTAATGATCGTCACTGCAATCATCTGCAGTATATCGCCGATTCCATCGACGTTCATCTTGGTTCAAGAGAAATTCCATAAAATCAACCTCGGTTCTCTCCAAGATCGGTAATTTTGGCTCATTCAATCATGCCATACCGGATCCACTAAAACGGACCCGACCGCTCCGCTCTTCCCACCATCATCTATATTGATCTGAAACCAATATAAACAAGCCCACAGTATTTCTTTTTTTGTCTTTTCAAAAATATTGGAAAATCAATGAAAAATCAATGAAGAGCTGAAGACCCAATAAGGTTCGGAGTAGAAATGCTCGCTGTAGAAGGTCTTTCAACCTTCCTTCCACCGAAAATAGAAAGTCTGCGCGAGAGCCGGCGGCTTAATCCGCGAGACGGCTCTGTGGAAATAATCGACATAGCGCGCGAGCGAGGCGGGCCGTGACAAGCTGCTGTCTCGGGGCGGGTGGGAATTGAATTTGAAGATGTGTTGGCATCTAGCAGGAAAATGGAGCGGCGCTTGAGTTTTGCGGCTGTGCTGTTTGGGTCGGCGAGGTTGTAGGCGAAATCTTCTTTGATATCGTCAAGAGCGTGGGAGACGCGGCGGAGGAGTTTTGGTTTTTCAATGAATGAGAGGGGGCGTTGTTCGAGGCCGTATAGTTGAGTGGGGGTTGAGTCTCCGGATTCTTCGTCCCAGGGGGACGAGTAGAAGCGACGATATTTCATTGGGGCTCGGCGAGGTTGGGAGCCTAGAGAGACGGTTGATGTTGGTTGAGGGTGTTGGTAGGGGAGATGAGGGTCTGAAGAGGAGACGCTCGAGGAGTAGGAGCTGTTTGTTGCGGATGATGTCCACATGTTGTGTATGGGAAGGGGAATAGAGTATAGAGTATAGAGAGGGAAGAAGGGTTAGAAGGAAAAGGAAAACAAAGGTGTAAAGCTCAAAGAACAGAATCTCCATTCCGAAAAAGACTAAATGAACTAAAATGTAAAAGTGGATCATTAAATGAATCTTTTTACTTCTATGAGCTGCCGACCCGTGTAACACATAGATGACTGTAATTTCGATTTCATTTCATACTTCAATATAGGAACATTGCATAATTATGACAATAGACGATAGAGAGAACGATAGACTCAATCATTCAATGGTCTCGGAGTGAAAGGATGTACTGTATTCCCGAGTATTTGGGGAATTTTTAGTACTTTTTTTTTTTCTCTCTTGACCCGCTTGACTAGACTGACGAGCGGAGTTAACCCGTATCAGATCATTCCATCCATAATTTGTCTTGGAATCTGACACATCATAAGTACCTTTGCGGTGACGCGGCACTTTAAAGCGCCTCGGGCTGTTTAACTTTTCGTCCCGAGATCCCATCTAAGCCACATAAAACAGTCAACGTAGACGCCGTGGTTCCAAACTTTTCTGGCTTTTTGGATGGAAAAAGAAAAAAGCGAACTGTGGGTACCGAGTACAATTTCATCGGTCCCACCGGGATCTCCTGCCGCCATCATTTAATTGGGGCGAATCCTGCTCAGGGGAAATCATGTGTTGACTAGTCCTGTGAAGAATGTGGGTTCGGCGTGTGAAATTGAACGGTTGTTATTTCTCTACGAATTCCCTTCCCTGGAAAACTTAAGGGGATTGGTGGTTACCTACTTCAGCGTTCGAGGGTGAGAGTTGCTTGGTGGGTCGGTTATGGGGCCGAGGAAAGACCTGGCAAACCACAGCCATGCATCGGAGACCACACGAGGTCCTTGGAGGGGTTTTGAATCGCGGGCCATTCATAGGTGATAATTTCAGTTACCCACAAATGCAACCCCGCAAGAGGATGATCTTTGGGTCAAAGGGGAGGAGATCAGTGCGAGGTAAATCTTCTCAACCAATACAATAGGAAACAAGACAAAAGCGGAGTTCCTACGGAGTAAAAAAAAGGCCATGACATCGTTGCTCATTTCTTTGAAACCTGGGATCTACATGACAAAGCGCAAGTTGACATCTGCCGATCTCCGAGTCAGCCGGGTTCGTTAGTAACACGGCAGAACTTGAACTTACCAAGTGGATGGCTGCAGCTCAGCTGCGGCTTTTGAGTATACTTCCCGTCAAGCTCCGCCCGAATCGTGTTCAGCAGCTGCAGATAAGATTGCTGGGGCCACTGCTTTAGTGATTTGATGAACGCCCAGCTGAGCGCTCCACGCGCCTGCCCGTCCTGGAAAGTATCGGCCCTGGAAAAAGGGGTTAGTCCTGAGAGTTAAGGCTACTTCCCCGCACTTACGAGGTCTGTGTGTCTTTAGATCCGGAGAACATGACCACATCGGCCGGCGATGTCTTGGTCTGCAAGGTGCGCTGACGTGCCTGGCCACCGTTGGCAGCCTTCTTAAAAAATCCAATGGCCGTATTGGCCATGCTCGACAGATCACCCTGCCCGTAGGAACTAATGGCACTAAAGAGATCCTGAGCAGCTTCCTTGGCCAGATTGGGCTCCTTGAGAACACCCTGCGTGGAATAGATATATGGTAGATCCAACGCAGTGCCCGAGTGGCACGAGTCGAAAATTGCCGTCAATCGCACACCAGGACGGAGCGGTCGGACCATAATGTCGTGCATGTCGTCGTCTACAATATGGCCAACGGTACGGTAGTCGACTGGGTAAATGACATCGTCAAATCCGTCGTCTTCATCGCCGTCCAGGTCCGGGGTTCGGCCTCCGTGCCCGGAGAAGTGAACGAACAGTGAATCGTGAGGCTGGGCGTCCTTGACGAGCCACTGCATCGCACGAATGATGTTCTGCTTTGTCGGGATGCTCATTGGGTTCTTCTGGTCATCAGTAAGAATGACCATGTCCTCCCGTCGATACCCAAATCGCTCATGCAAGAAAGTGGACATGTTCGTCACATCGTTGATACAGCCGTGCAAAGAGTTTGGCTGACCGGTGTAATTAATACCGATTAGAAGAGCCTTGCGACGTCCCGTACATGCCGAGTATTGGAACTGGTAATTGGATGGCGCACCTGACCCAAAGTGTTGAAGGTTCTGGGGAGGCGTGGGTGGCACATTCGGCGAAGCGGGCCGGCCAAGTTCTACATGCGTCAGTCGATCGGCCTCAGGATGAATGACTATAAACTTACGATTGCGGGAAGCACTAAGACTGTGCTGATGCGACGGATACGCTGGATAGGACGTTGGATAGGCCTGAGGTGAATGTTGATACCCATACGGCTGTGAAGTTGGCGGGGGAGATGGCGTGTGTCCGTATGACCCCGAAAGCTGCGGTGAATGACTATAAGGTCGTGGCGGAGGTTGCGGCGAATGGCTATATGGCCTTGGAGGTTGAGGTGGAGGACCGGGAGGATACTGCCCATATGGTTGGGGCGGTCCATGATGGCGATAGGGCTGACCTCCATGCGGGGTCCACTGTCCCGGGGGAGGTTGCTGATAACCCCATGGCGGAGGACCTTGAGGTGGAGGTGGTCCTGGTGGAGGGTAATACATGAAGGTGAGATGACAATGAGATCGGGTACCAAAAAGAAAAGGAAGTGTGATCTCCACAGAGTAGAGGAAGAAGTTTTTTTGGTCGGGTGGTTTTATGGCTGGCTGACTTGGGTGGGTCGCGCAGATCGGAGTTACTTTTCAACTTTGGGAAACTCGGCAATATTTGCCGGATAGAATATACAAGGGAAAGTAAATGAGGATAAGGGGGAGAAAAGAATATAAACGTAAACCAGTAACCAGATACCAGATACCAGTAGCCAGTAGCCAACAGTAATGGACCGGTGCCTCTTCGGCTTCAATGGATTCCATGGGAACAATTCAGCCCTACGAGTCTGCAGGCAACAATGTTTATGCGAAACTCCGGTCTTGGCAATTATATCATTGGTCACATGATTAGAGACAAATAACATCTTTAGCGGGGGGTCTGGTGATAAAGACAGACAAAGGATGAGAACTAAGCTAATTCACTAACTAATGAGTCTTACTGAAGTTGACTTTACTATCACGAGATGCTTCGACTCACGAGACCAAATATTATGTAAGATACTGAAGTTCTGCCTGAGGTCTAAGGTGTCAATGATGACGCTCTAAAAATAGCTGACAAAACTGTTGAGACTGGTGTCTGAGGCTGTCAGCTATCGGCTATCAGCTATCTGTTAGAGCCTCATATACGCAATGCTTCCCATTTGAAAATTCAAAACAAGACAGTGCGGGGTTCCTGTTACACCGCGGTATCCGAGTCCGAATGACAGAGGCCATTGCGTAAACTCAGAGAATCACACAATTCTGCAGGGTCTCACATGTACAGGGTACAGTCTCCACACCTCACTATGGGGAGAGGAATGAGAATGGCATAAAGAGCCTCATAGAAATATGCACATATGGAGAATGATCTCGTATTTTCGCCCCTTGCGGCCATTGCGGATTAGGAGGCTGAACATCGTCTTCCAATCACAGACTTGAAGGAGTCTGATTGGACCTTTTTGAGCCGCATCAGATTCCCGAAATTTGGGAAAATTCCATTAAATTAACTCCAAATTAAATTCTAATCTCGAATAGAACGGAATAACTTGCGAATGCCGATCGCGGGCTCTGGGGCCTGGGGGCTGTGCGGATATCTCTAACTCCTGATTCTGATTTTGCCTCCGGATGAGGCTCTTACGCAAACTATTCCCTTAAGTTCAACTTCTACCCGGCCTGGCTTTGAGCCCTCAACCCTTTCCCTTTTACCAAAATTTACCCATTTTCTCTTCCATTATGTATTCATGTTGACTTATTCCTTTCCTTCCTCCATTCCACAGCCATGCCGGCTGCGAGGGGTCTCGACTCCCTTCCCTTTGACATCTTCTATGAAATTGCTACGGTGCTGGACGACCGTGATTTCATCAATTTGAGCCGAACCAACTGTGCGCTTCGTGAACTAGCCCAGAGTGATCTCATCGCACGCAAGACTGTAGAGGTGAGACTATTCATGACTTCCCCCGCTCGGGCGCCAAAGCTGACTGATTACTCAGAACGTCCTCCTTTTCAGCAAGGAGGGTCAATCCGCCTTAAATCAGGCCGACTATACCTACCGCAAGGCGGTTGGGCATCGATTTGATATTCACGAAGCGGTCGCCACCGCTACGCCATATTGTGTTTCAGTCCTAGCCTATGCGGCCGACTTTCTCTACAATCAAGGGATTCTATGCTACCGATTGGGGCACGATATTCGCATACTAGACGTGCATGCTGGGGGTAAGCAGGAGCGTGTCTTGGACCTATTAGTGATTTTTCGCCGCGTGTCTTCAGAACTGGGCGCGGATGCAGTGGATCGGGTATTGTTGCTGCAATATGCAGATGGTATCCTCGTATTTCGAGTGGATACCGATGACGATCAGGACGGCTGGTTGGTGGCCGTTGATATAGCCCCTCTGCATAAGTCCAGAAAAGGGCGTGGGTTCAAAAAGCGGATCCCGGCAGGAGCTCGGGTCTTCGTTCGGCACAGCCGCACATACGTGTGGTATGGCATATTTACAGCGGTGGGGAGCTCAGATGGTGTTTGGACTGTCCACGGGGTGGATATGACTTCCGCCACCCCAGAGATTAGTTTCGTATGTCCCCAAGTCGTGGATGGCGATCTTGGCCAATCACTCTGTTTTGAGATATACCACGAGCATCTCTATGCAGTATCGACCCAAATCACTTCAAATGAGGAGGAACGATACTCTTCGTTCTACCATTGGTTCTGCTATGCCCCGCGCCACGGTCGTCATAAGTGGAATGGACGCTTGTGGCGCCGTCAACACTGTGAAGGCCCTATCAACGAGATGTTCACCGACCTTTCAATCCGCACAGATGAAGCCACCGGCCGACCGGTCATCCTAGAATGTCGTCGCGAGTGGCCTGACGGCAAAAGTGAGAATCATCGCACATATTATACCCAGCCCATCCCAACACCAGAAGAATTCCTCGCCGAACACAGCCAAGGAGCCACAACATCTAAATCTATATTGGACGAGCCCGAGCCCGAATGTCAGGGGTCCACCCGCAACCTCAACGAATATCGACCAGAAAAGCGACTCCGCCGCGACTATCACGCCGAGTACGAACCTAACCAAACAGCAAGACAGGAGTTCATTGCCGCACGTACAAAGCACCGTAGCTACAACCTCGCCGCATCTACCTTCATCGACCTTGTCAACGACCCATCATCGAACGGCTTCCGATCCCAAGACCGTCTCCGCCTTCGCACTGTCTCCCGAAAACGCAAGTGCCCCATTGATGAAGACGGGACCGAGGGTCCACAAGGCCTCCTCCTACGTCCAACACAATATAACGATGGAGTACCAGTCGAAGGCTCAGAAGAGCGCTTCGAATCCCGCGGTGTCCACATGTGGCCTCCAGATAACGCACCCGCCGAACTCCAGCGCATACTTTGCCCAGATGGACGGATTAGTACTATACGTGCTATCTCAGATGAACGCTCCCTTATTTACTCCGTACGGTGTGCGGGTCTACCAGCAAATCATCAGGCTTTGATCTTGATAAGTTTTGATCCTCAAATTCACTTCTCTGAGTTATCATCTCTGGGCGACATGAAACCAATTCCTGAGAAGATATTCCCCATTGAGGCACAGGTGGAAAATTCAAATATGTCTCCGATCAGAGAGGTGAAACCTCTTTATGAGGCTATTCGATGGGGATATTGGTTACGATGAGGAGAGATGCCACTGGCTTCGCTATGCGATGAAGCGTTAGTAGGCCGAAAGCTCTGGTAGTTATTAAAAACGCATAATTAGACCCCAAAGCTTTCAAATAAAGATAAATCAAATGCAGATAAATTCTAATTATCTCAATAGTCGTTATTTGTAATGCTTCGATTTAATATATCTCTTTAAAAACTCCGAATTTCGTACATTCCACGAGGCATTATTACTGAGCTCTCTCCCTAGGTATCAAGTTGACCGAAGAGACGACCCGCTAAAAGACAACAGGCACCAGAGTACATAACGGTTGGCCCACTTTACTCACTTATGGCCCCATTTCATCAATCAGATGACGCGTCCAAAACTCAGGGCCCTATTCAAACAGTTGGGCACCGAGGCCCTGCATCGTCCCGAACTCTAATAAACTGTAGACATGAAGCCCAGAGCAAAACTCATAATCAACTCATAATCAAACATTCATTAAGATCTATTGTTAATGATTTAATGAATCTTTCTGTCCTTGCTGAGGTGAATTCCCCAAACTCCCCAAAGATCCATTCGGCCCCCACATGATAATCGCCCCGAGAAGTGGAGTATATTAGGGTTGGATGGAAGCCTCTTTGTTACATTGAACCCCGCATCAGGCCCGCCTAGGTTATACGAACATGGAACGATCAAATAAAGCCACGACTTTGCAAAAAAGATTTCTAAGACAGATACCAGTGCAACCAACTGAAACTCTCGAACAGAGACATGAAAATAATACAGTCATTAAATGGCTACGTCGCCATAATAACTGCCCGGGACTGATGAGTGATCGGGTAGGATGACTTCAACACCTTTTATGGTGATCATCCTCAGACTGCTAGCTTCTTGGATTTGAAGGGGGGCTTTCTGTTGTCTGTGGAATAAGTGTCTCGTGCGATGATGGCGATTGCTGTTGAGACGGGCGTTGTAGGTCTAGTAATATTCTTGAGGTTTGTGATGTGAAGCGGAAATGGTGTGAGGTATCGGCTTTGAATAGTTCGGGTCCTCGCGGCCAGCTATCATGGTGGCTGAGACGGAGGTGGTATTGGCTGTCGTGATATTGGGTGTAGTACACCCTTTTTCTCTCATTTTCCAGCGGTGACAGCCAGAGGCACAAAGTGCGCGAAGTATCGTGTGACCAGAGGCATTCACTCCAATTTCTTGACGAATAATAGTATAAGTCGTAGAAGGATCTCGTCGAGTTATATCGAAAAGTAGACGTATATGATCGCCATCTAAGATCTTTAGACGTCGAGAACGAGCCAGGGACTGTCCTTTAGTGAGAATATTTACTTCTTTGACTGTATCGCGGACCGTATATTTCGGATTAGACCAAAGGGCGGCAATTTGCTCATATAATAGTCCCAGAGCACATTCCGCTGTTAGTTGGATACGGATATAAGGCTTTAACTCGGAGTTTCTTACCCTGCTATTGTTAATAGGCCGTAAAGGGGACCGTGGTTCCATGGTAGTCATGTAAGGGCCCCATGTTTTATTAGTCAGGGTGTGGAAAATTTGGCCGTTGACAGTAGAAGAGCAAAGATTTGATATCAACCAACTGAGAAAACAGGGCATTTAGCATCCGATTGCAAGCCACTGTTATAATCCGGCTACCCTTAATAGATTAGAGCATAGTACAAAACTTGATTAACGATCATCAAGTGCTTTCTCGACAACTGGGAAAGGGACTGAGTGTGTTATATTGGATCGGGAACAAATCATGACTAATAGTCATTAATGGGTGCAGAATAACCAACTAGCAGTGATGTACGGGCGGTGGACGGGGCTCGCCTGTCCGAAATTACCGGTTTAATTCTCTTCAAAGTTTAAAGCTTTTCTCCTTGAAAATTTCTCTTCACATCTCAAGACCTCATCAGGATGACTCTCAAAGCTACTGCCACAGAGGCAGCCAAGAACAGCCAAGAAATCCAAGCAAATGAAGATGATCGCGAACTATTGAAGCTCGGTTATCGCGCCGTTCTGGCGCGAGGATGGGGTTCTTATGACAACTTCGCTTGCTCTTTCTCTGCACTTTATCCAATTGGTGGAATTCGTTTGCTGTACTACATTGCTATTAGCGGAGGTGGTCCTGCTGCGATGTGAGTATATTGAAGCCATCTATCAGTTCCTTCTCTGACAGTTTACTATAGGTGGAGCTCCTGGGTTTCAGGTAGCATTCTCTCGATCATCACTGCCGCCTGCCTAGCTGAAGCGTGCTCAAGCTACCCCGCTGCGGGGTCAATCTACTACTGGGCATTCCGATCCTGGGGTGGTGGACGTGTCGGACGGTTCATAAGCTTTATGGTTGCAGCATGGACGCTGGTTGCATGGACAGCATTCTTGGCAAGTGATTGCTTTGGTGTTGCCAATTATCTCGTCTCAGAGGTGGTTGTGTTCAACCCAGACACGAGCTTCCCCTATGACACCTCGGATGTCCGTGCACGAGCCGTCGCCTGGATCATCTCCTTGTTCTTCCTGGGAGTTGCCACCAGCTTGAACTTCCTCCCGTCGCGCATGTACTCGTGGGTATTCCGTACGGGTGTCATCGTGATCGTCTTTGATATGCTGCTCAACTTCATCTGGCTTCCGATTGGTGTGTCGCAAACTTATGGGTTCCAATCCGCCGAGTTTGTTTTTACTTCTACCTATAATGGTGGAGACACCACTCCGAGTCTCAATTGGGTTCTTTCGTGGTTTATGACTGCTAGCTGTCTGGTGGGCGAGGACGCTTCAGGCCATGTTGCAGAGGAGACAGTCTCGGCTAAGAAGGCCGCTGCCAAGGGTGTGTTTTGGGCAACTGTTGCTTCGGCACTTTGCGGTTTCCCGATCATTATCTTGTTCCTTTTCTGCATGCCATCCATTGAGACATTTTACAACACTAGCGCTCCTCAGCCGTTCACCAACATGTACGCATTGGCGCTCGGCCCACGGGCTCATGTTGTCATGACTATTGTCTCAATGATCGGCGGTATTCTGAACACATCCATCTCGCTTGTTGCTGCGTCTCGACTGGTTTTTGCCGTGGCCCGCGATGGGATCTTTCCCTATAGCCACGTGCTGGCTCGTGTTTCGAAGTCAAAGCAGCCCCACAACGCAGTCATCTTTATCTCGACAATTGCTGCCCTTCTGCTCTGCACGCAGCTGGCGTCTCAAGTGGCCTTCTCTAGCTTGATCTCAACTTCTGCTGCTGGCTCGATCGCAGCTTATGGCCTTGTCGGCATCGGTCGCACTTTCATCACCCGAAAGTCCTTCCGCCCAGGATTCTGGGACATGGGTAGATTCGGTGTGGTGGCAGCTGTCGTCACGTTTATTTGGAATGGTTTTGCGTTCGCTGTTCTCTGTGCACCGGAGTATTCCAACGCTCAGATTGACAAGGACTCAAGTCTTTTCAATTACGCAATTGTTATTATGGGCGGTGTTACCATCCTCGCACTCGGAGAGTGGTGGCGCAAATCAAAGGATGAGTGGTTCCAGCACCTTGAAGTCGACTCAGGGTCAGAGGCTGATACCTCCGCTCAGAATGAGAAGGAGGCTACTTTGGCCAACCCCCGGCAATTTGATGTGTCATGTTGGATCATGAACTCGAGATAGCAACATCAGGTTGCACCAAGTACGATAGAACGATCGTTCAGCGTTTGTTGGCTTGGATGATGGGTAAGTATAGCCTTTAGAGGCACCACAGAAGGCATGACGGGTGTTCGAGACTTTGCTTAGCGAAGTCTCGTTCTGAGAAATTACCGTTAGAACTTGATCTGGACAATACCAGCGAAAGGACATGCATGCTTCACCTACCTCTCCCTTGGTGTCTTCGTTTTCAGACGCAGTCTGAGGACAGATACTACTGACTTTGCTTTGTAGACACGGTTTGCCGCTGAGTGTCTTTCTGCTCTCCAAGACGAGGCGTACAAGGATTTGCGTTGATGTCCATCCGGGCAATATCCAGTCACGATCCTATGAGGCGTTGCATGTTTCAATGAGAGTCCATGGGCAAAGTGCCGATTTGCATCTGGACTTGAGGGACATTTTCAAGGATCAGGAGACTGGATTCGCCATGATCGGGTATCCTGGCGTCTCCGTCCCTGCTGTTGCACTAGCATCCTGACCCCTGTCTTGCTTGAGAAGCGGACACCCGGCAAACCATGGCCCGTACTTTCGTAATTTATCTGTACACAAGGCATTCGTAGATGGTCTGGATTGGCTGTATCCTAATCACCCAGCCGCACAACCTGAACTGGTCAAAACGGTGTATAATTGACAGATCGAGATTATAGTTTGCCCATCTATTGGCTCAATCTGTCAAATCGACACCCACGCAAGATCTCAATGTTCTTAATTGGACCCAGCCAACTCCATCGGATCGACCAAAGACCAAAGCCTAGTAAAATACCAGCTTCTTTAGTAATTGAAGTTATCTGAAGTATTATAATACACGTTTTAAACCCATTACAAGGTATTCTTCTGTTTTGACGTGCCGCTTGTCTTATACCTACTTCTTTCTCCCCGACCAAGGGGACCAAAGAGACATCAATTTCTGTTATCGCACCATTTTTTCTCGCAGTTCCTGACTTCCTATAATGATCAGCAACAAGATTAAGACATTAAAATGTGACAGCCAGGTGGTTGACGTCAGTTGGCTGGCCCAGGACAAGGCCGGAAAGATCACCGATCATTGCCTGAAGCGTCGAATTCTCTCCGCACTTTGAGGGGAGGGGTTGTCTTTGGAATGACAAAAACTAACATTAAGCGTCTGCATCTCACTAATTCTTGTTCCTGGATATAATCCATCACCAATAAAAGTGTAGTCTATAATTTTTTTCTTGGTTTGAAAAATGGCCTTTGCTCGTCGGCTTGCCATTCTACCTGGAGGCCTGGGTAGGGATGACAGGCGCCCAACCCGAAAAGCAAGTAACTAACAAAACTCTACAGGTGGACTTGGATCAAGCATCGGGCAGAAATTGCGACAACAGGGCGCTCGCCTTGCAATCTTATATGCTCCTTTTGAGGCCGCACGTCGTGACCAGCTTCTTGAGGCAGGGTATGGAAGCAGTACAGACCTTGCTGACATTCGCACCTACGAGTGTGACATCACGTCTCCCGAGTCTGTGCAGTCTGCCTTCAATGCACTGAATAAGGATACTGTATCTCCAGAGACCTCATCCCTGGAAGAGCGATCTTTTCCCAGTATCTTGATCAACACAGCTGGATATGTCTCTCTTAGTGATATGGAGATCACACCACCCGAAGAGACGATGAAGCATCTAGCCACTAATATATTCGGACCGATGCTTTGCTCGCAGGCTTTTGCTCGTCTTTATTTTGATGCTTCGAAGGCTGCGGAAAGTTCGACCAGTCCGCCCCCACCGGGTCGGATTGTTAGCATTGCGTCGCAGGCCGCTCACGCTGCTCTGCACCGACATGGGGCTTATTGTGCTTCAAAGGCTGGTCTCCTAGGTCTAACAAGAAGTATGGCTTCTGAATGGGGAGGTCGCGGTATCACGTCTAATAGCGTCTCTCCGACCGTGGCGTGGACGGCTCTCGGACAGAAGGCATGGGGCGAGGCTTCTGTGCGCGAGGCATTTTTGAAGAGTATTCCAACGGGGAAATTTGCATTGCCGGAAGAGGTTGCTGATTCAGTCCTTTTCCTTTGCCAGGTAGGTTTGCGCGAACAAGCAGTATTTTCTCTATCTGACTTTGTTATAGGATTCTAGCGGGATGATCAACGGTGCAGACATTCGGATTGATGGTGGATTCACGATCCGTTAATTTCAACAATATAACAGCAATATAACAGCATATAGACCATTTCCCTCAATGCAAGCAAGCAAAAGCAATAAATTTCTTTAGCTGTATCATGTTGTCTTCTTTCAAGGATTCCAGATCATTCCAGCAAGACGGAAATCCCCAAAGCCGCTATGAGCGGGTGCGTATTTCTGCAAATCCACATCGACATGTATCGTCTCCTTAAATCCAATCTTTTTGAAAAAAGGAATAGAAGGTGCTTCTGCACACACAGATAGCGGGATAACTTCAGCCTTGGCTCGATCAAAGCCCAGCTGAACTAAGTGGGAACCAATCCCACGTCCCTGAAAAGCTGGTTTCACACAAATATAAATCACATCTACTTGAACATTAACAATACCCAAATGATGATGAGACGAACAAACGTACCAAAATGATGCATATCGTTGACCTCCTTAGCGATCTGCCTCGTCGCATTTTCAACATCAGCGAGGAGTGGGGGATTGAGTCCATCTGGAACACCCCGTTCGGCTTTCTCTGATTCTTGAGAATCCTGGGGCATTTTTCGCTCTAGGACAATGTACCCGATGACCCCTTGAGTCTCATTGTCGATGGCCTTGAAACATTCTTTCACAGGATCATCATGTCCACCTCGGACTGCTCGCGAGTAGAGTGTGACTTGAAGTTTCTCGTTCGGCCAATTCAGGAAAATAAGACGGTTGATGCTTAGAGCGAGTTTTGCAGAGTGGATAAGATTTGTGAGTGCTGGGAGGTCACTTGGAGTGACGGGGTGAATAGTGTAGTCGAGGGTCATATTGTTTGAATTGAAGACACAGACTGGTGTTGGCAAATATTTTGCATGTTTTTTTTTTGGAATAAATCGCAGCTTCTAATATCTCGGAGTTAATTCTAGTAATTGTGTCTGTCACTGATCTAGGCATCCATATAATTCCAATGGAGTGGTTAACATGATTATTTGGATGCCTTGGCCGGCGAGGCAGCTGTTTTATTATTCAAGGCAGCATTCCACCATCGCAAGCAGATCAGAGCACCGTTGACAAGTATATGTTGGCAAATAGGACGTCGCGTATGGGCTGATGAACACCGCAATGCTAGCCGGTTGCACTATGGTTGCAAAGCCCTTGAACTGTTCAGGATTCTCCAGCTCTTGTCGTATAACATTCGAATCTCGTGGATTGTAAAGAGGACGGCGGACTACCTTGACGACATATGGTATTTCGTCGTCCCTGTGTATAATGCGGAATAATAATGTGGTAATCCCATTCTCTATTAGCTCTGCGACTGGGATGGCTCGAAAGGATGGGGATATGAAGGATGGCGGATACATATGTCACTCACAAAGGATTCTCCCAAATTTTGACTCTTATGTGTCTGATGAGCTTCGTAGATCGATTTGTATCGTCCAGCTTGCGGAGCAGATGGATAGTGTCAATTTCCTGCACAATTTCATTCAGAATCAGCTCAGTCACAGTATCATCCAAGAGACTAAGGGACAAATAATCGATAACGGTTACGAAGTCTTGGCGCTCATTTCGTCTTCCGTTTTTTGATTTGGGATTTTGGAGTTCATCATTGTAAAAATGGAGAAGAATTTCCCCTATAAGATGCACAAATGTGAAAGTTGTTGGTCAGTCTTCAAGGGAATGCTCGAGGTCATCCCTTGCTTTCCACGTGACTGATTTATGTACATTACTTTAGAACGAAAATGGGGTTTTACTTTTATTTGTTAGGAAATACTTGCAAGCAAGGTGTTCGGAGTAATTTGCGTTCCTCATTCTGTCAGAGGGAAATGAGACGGTTGATTCCCAGGGCGAAGGTTTGCAGAGTGCGAGGTGAAACGTCAAAACGATGAGGTCCTTCAAGCTACGTTAATATCGGGATCTAGTTTCTATCTGGGGTAAATGCATCATGGCTTTCAAATATCCCAGTCAAGTAGCTTATTTCCGATCGTCATGAGGTACGAATAAATTAATTGGTATCCACCAAGACGTAGCCAACTAGTCAACTAACAACCAGCAGCTACCCAGTAACAAGTTAGCTATCGTGAGGGGCGCAGCTTTTCCATTGCTAGGTAGTATTCGGTCATAAAAAGTAGACCCGGTTAAGGCTAACAGGGCCAAATTGTTCCCGGAGATTAAAGGGTCTGGGGAAAGAATACGAAAACGAGGAGACCAGTTTCCCAATCAAGGTAATCCCGCCAAGGTGACCTTCAGCGTAGCATTGGGATTGGAATCAAGCATTGGGGATTTGAGAGTCCGAGACAAATTGTAGACGCTAATTGCTGACGCCCCCTCTTTTCTTGGGGGCTACCCCATATTCGTACCTGAAGAATATCAAGGTTTCATCATCTCTGTACTTATAAAAGACGCACTTCTGTCTGATCTGATCAGTCTGGAAATCACAAATATACAGGTTAAAAAAATTCAAAATATTCCTCCAAATGCGTACTGTCGTGTCTCTTCTCGGCTTGGCTGCTGCCAGCTACGCATTGGAAAAGAGGGCATCGGCATCTGCTTACAGCTCCAACTCCGCCGGGAATTACAAACTCTCCTCAATCGCCGCCCCAGTCCAAGGAGCAGGTGATCCAGGCTCAAGCTCAACATGGAAGCTCAGCATCGACGACACGAGCTCTGGACACAAGCAAACCATCGTGGGCTTTGGTGGAGCCGTGACCGACGCAACCGTCACGTCCTTCAACACCTTATCCAGTTCAGAGCTCCAAGATCTGCTCAATGAACTTATGACCGACTCGGGTGCCAATTTTGCGTTGATGAGGCATACCATTGGTGCCTCGGATTTATCCGGCGACCCTGCCTACACATACGATGACAATGGTGGCTCTCCTGACACATCGTTGTCTGGATTCAATCTCGGGGATCGAGGAACGGCCATGGCGAAAATGTTGGCCTCGATGAAGTCCCTGCAGTCGGACTTGAAGATCTTTGGATCTCCTTGGAGCGCGCCTGGATGGATGAAAATGAACGGCGTCATCGATGGGAACACCACGGATAATAACTTAGACGATGGCTACTTGAACGGGGGAACTGCAAACTCTGGGTATGCGAGTGCATTTGCGGACTATTTTGTCAAGTACATCCAGGCATACCAGGATCTTGGCGTGTCTATCGACGCCATTACTATCCAAAATGAGCCTTTGAATAGCCAGTCAGGATATCCCACGATGTATGTCTACGCAGAGGAATCTGCAGAGCTGATCCAGAACTACGTCGGCCCTGCTCTTGCTGACGCCGGACTGGACACGACCGTCTGGGCCTACGATCACAACACAGGTAATTTTGCCATCTTCCTAGTCTTGACATGTATTCTGACAAATCACACAAGATGTCCCCAGTTACCCTCAAACCGTCATTGACGACGCTGGCAAGTATGTGGACTCGGTCGCCTGGCACTGCTACGCGACCGATGTAGACTGGACAGTCCTCAGCACATTCCACAACAGCAACCCCAGCATTGACCAATACATGACCGAATGCTGGACGCCATCCAGCGGATCCTGGAACCAAGCAGCCGACTTTACGATGGGACCTTTACAGAACTGGGCTTCTGGCGTGACAGCCTGGACACTCGGCACCAATTCGGATGATGGCCCACACCTGTCCAGCGGCGGATGTGATACTTGTACTGGGCTGGTCACTATCAACACTGATGGAAGCTATACCTTTCAGACGGCATACTATATGATTGCCCAGTTCAGCAAGTTCATTCCTACTGGCGCTATTGTGCTTAATGGAACAGGGAGCTACACATACTCGAGTGGCGGAGGCGTGCAGTCTGTGGCTTCCTTGAATCCGGATGGAACTCGCTCCGTGGTTATTGAGAACCTATTCGATAATGATATCTACGTGACTCTTACTACGGAGAGCGGGGAGGAATGGTCCGGTGATATCCCGAGTGAATCGGTGACGACTTGGGTCCTTCCGGCCTCGTCTTAGGACAATTAGGAATTCTGGACGAGCACAAGGACAACAATGTACATATGCTTTGCCTCAGCATGGCTAGGTTATACATATTAAAGATGATGCAAATTGTATCGAAATGTGCGCCGATTTTCGGTTATATAAGCGGGAAATACACATCGCGCAATCTGACCGCGGTAAATGGCATAAACTCACCAAGTACACGAGAGTGACGCGACCGTAAAATGTCTAGGGTAGATCACCAATGTTCTACCTGCAAACGAAATTTCTCCACCCGGAGTCATCTCAAACGCCATGAGACATCCCGTAAGTGGCAAAGTGGCCAATTTCAAGCGGGGAAGCTGACCTTCTATCCAGACAACTCACAAACACAAGTGACTTGCGAGTTTTGTGGATGCAAATATTCCAGACTGTGAGGGAACAAGTCTGTACCGTATTAATAAAAAGCTAAACGTTCATGTAGGGACGTGCTTCGTCGTCATTATAAAACCTGTGGGATCGGGCACCAGCCCACGGCCAAGAAGGCCGGACGACATCGGAAATCATGTGACGTCTGCGCGAAGAATAAAAGAAATTGTGACGGCAACTTCCCCTGTGCTTCGTGTAAGATTAAAGAAATTGTCTGCACTTACCAGCGACTTTGTCGCCCAGAGCAGCCACTCGGGCCTATACCCACTCGGGTGTCAACTAGAAGCCAGCACAGACATGCGAGCGCTATATCAGATCAAGGGCGATTGCGATCTGGCCAATTGTCGGTTCCATTTCTGCTGAACTACTCTGCGCCGGGTAATCGAAATCCTGGGGATGTCAACCATGCCCTGTCTTTGTTGTCGACCACAGAGTCCAATGACCAAGAGCTAGACTCAGCGCTTCCGAGCCTTGAGATGGAAAATGAACGAAGTGATCTCTTTTTTGAACATTCTTGGGCGCTTTTCTTTGGGTCGGTCCCTTTCGAGAAGCAATCTCGAGCCTCCCCAGTGCAAGGAGGACTGGACGATCCAGAGCAGCGACAGTTGGCAGCTGAAAAAATGATCGACTGTTTGTCTGAGGTATATTCTTCGCATGGAAATATAAGGGGGCTGTTTGAAATAGAAATCGAGCGCAGTTTCTTCAACGAAAGAAATGTTGGTGATTTTATCGATGCCTATTTTGAACATACTGTTCGTCCTCGATCTCGAATCGTCCTGAAATCCTCATTCAATCTGGAAACCACATCGGCACACCTACTGCTCACAATATTTCTCTTGGGAGCAAATTTTGGGCTATCAGAGACCGCAAAGTCACAAGCGACAACGTACCTCGATATGGCGGAGTATGCGGTTTTTGAGAATCCCACTTTTCTTCAACTCGTGTACAACCAGCAGCCCCGAGACAGTGACAGTTTGAATCAAACCGAGATTGAAAGTATCCAAGCAGCAGTTCTTATTACTCTTATTCAATTGGCTAGTTGCAAGGCAGAAGCTCGGCGTCGGGTGCGGATACAACGATATCCATCTCTGGTATCTGTTGCTCGAGCGACATCTTTGACACAAGTTAGGAATCGATGGCACAATCCTACTATGCCACTGAATCATGCAAAGTTCTTAAGAAATGAGTCTTGTATCAGGTAAATTCAACTTGGCTCTTTGCCCATGTCACTATGCTAATGGTACACAGATTGATGGCTTCTATAACAATGCTAGACTGCCACAATATCATGTTTTTAAATACCCCTCCTCAATTCACGGCGACCGAATTTGGATTCGATCTCCCAGCCGAGGAAATAGGTATTGATCTTGGAGACAGTGCTACATGGGAGATCTGGGCACAGAACGAAAGAGAATACCAGCGCCCTTCGCCATTGAACAGGTTTATACAAGAGCTTCTATCTGATGACTGGCCAGGGCTTGAGGACCCAAAATACAGCAATCTGAACATATTCGCCCTTTTCATTGTTGTTTCCGGTAAGCGTCCCACATCCAATTTCCTGCATCAATGCTGAAAATTAATTCCAGCATTCCAACCGATGATCTACGGGCTGAGGTCTAGTCTTTGCAACATGTCCGACGCTACAAGCCAACTTGAAAGAGCTCTATCCAGATGGATGAGTCTGTGGGAAAGGCTCAAATTGCGATTAACCCAGGAGGAGATATATCGTGCAGGAATCACCTACCACGCGCCTGATCTATGTGTCTTCGCAAGACTTGTGCTACAAAAACCACTATCCGAGACGGGCGAGGTGGCACAGGATTCCATGGCTCAAATACATAAGCTTTTAAAGCAACCTTGAAAATCAAGCAAAGTCTCTATACCCAAGTATATTCCACAATCACACTCTACTTATTCAGTATCCTCTTCCTTGTTAGGTTTGTACAAAGCCAGTCCCAGAGATGCACTCATAGAGCAAACCAAAACCATCCACGATGCCCTTCCGCTCTGCTTTTTGCCTAGTAAACAACCCGTGTCCCAAATTAAATGCTTCAATCCATTAAACGCATGAAAGGTGAAAGGTGTTGTGATAGCGAACTTGATACCAGTTTTCACTGTAGCCGGCAACGCCCCAAATGCTTCCGCTACAATCGCGGAGTCCAAGTGGATACCCACAGTCGGAGAAAGCAGGTAAAATGTTGCGAACCCATATAGACTTCCGGAGAGCAGAATACCCGTGATGCGGTGAATTGCTGATGCCGAGGAAACAAATTCCCATTTGTACACACTGAGATGGGGGGAGACCGGTCGATGCAAGCGTTGTGTGGCGAGGCGATGATGGGGAGACTCCGTCGAAATAGTTCTTCTGTAAATTTCTTTAGATAGGCAGGATGTAAGGTTCTCTTTTGGACTCACTGCACTCTGAGTCCATTGAACCTGAGGAGCCGGGTTGTTGTTGGGATGTGGCGCGGCACAGGGAATAACATCTTGAATTGAATTGGTGGGGGTTGGTTGGCGTAAGAAAGAGAATAATTTTGTTTTGGATCGTCAACTCCAAGCTCAAGAAGGGGAGAGTCCTTGCCGAAGGATGAAATACATGCATTCGGGAACAAAGTTGTTGTTTATAGACTGCGGAGAATACCCACCTGCGGGTATTTTCCGTTAAGAAACTCTAGCAGCAGTCATACGAAAAGGGTTTAAGTCATTCCTAAGTTATTCAACTACCCTGGTAGAAACAATAAATATCAAAGAATTCATATTGTTGTATTGCATTTGTGAAGTCATAGAAAATAATATAATATTCATCATATTCGAGCTTGAATTTCATCTGCTATCTACGTCCTTCACATACAAATGCAAGTCATGCAAGTCCCTGTGGGAATTAACTCGCGAACAATCATGTAGTGAGGTGTTTTTGAATCTTCCCACGACATTGAAACCCGGGGGGTTTTGATTGCAAGATATTCATGGACAGATTTTGAGGAAGGAAAGGTTTTGACGGGCAAGGGGTGCGTGATGTGTGATGCACTAATAGTACTAGTATCGCGAGATTTCGAGACGAATTACATACAAATCTCTAGGCAGATTGACAAAAGCATGTAGAATTGAGACGAGCAGTAATCTTGGAAGGATATGGAGCCAGGTCTGATGCCAGAAGGGGAAAGGGAGAGTCAACATTGAATATTCAAATGCTGGAAGCATGAAAATACTAGAAAAAAATATAGGAAGTGAAGCTCAGGTCAAGCCTTTTGATTAAGGCTACAGATGACCACCGTGGTTATTTGATTTTTTCTAGACAGTCCTCTTGCTTATAGCTCTCGGGAGTTTGATTACAGATTTGGCCACATCGTTCTAGTTCCAGATTAGGTATGCCGTAGTCGTTTCCAATGTTCCCCTAGCCTAATGGCATCCAGCTCTCGACAATAGTTCTCGTACCCCATCTGACAAATCTTCTCTCTACAAAAACCTCTGCAATCATCACGATCATAACCCACCCATTCTAATTATCTTTAGAAAAGGGAGGCTTTTTGCCTTTGACTGCCTGTTCAATGGCGTCAATTGCGCCGAAAGTCTCACTCCAGGCTTCCCAGGTCATCTGCAAAGTCGATTGCATTTGCTCTTTACTTCCAATCGCGAACATGCTTGCTTCAACATCAAGGTTGTCTCCAGGGTTGACAAGCGCCGGCCAAAAGTGCGGGTTCATCTTGTTGACAGCGTCGTACAATTCGCGGATCTGACCCTTGATTTTCACACTTTCGTCCCACGGGTTCTGGCAACTGGCGATGAAGGAATTGTTGATGATGTTCGAACCCGTCATTCCCGTCATATCGATAAGGTAGGTCCGCGTATCTGGTTTAATCATGGCCATGATTATCCAAAGAACCCTGATTTTGAGAAGAGTGACCATAACCAGATGCGGAAGATCGAAAGAGTTCTTAATGAAAGAATCGACCGGTTCAAGAACATTGGCATCCTTGATATCAAGGTATGGCAGGCTCATATCACTCCAGTCATAGCTGCGATTCTCATTCTTTGTTGCCCACCATTTCAGGAAATCATAGGATTCCTGATCCTTGTTCAGGCGGATCATCAAGCCGGGAATAAGCTCTCGGGATCCCATGTTATCGCCACGACAAAGCTGCAGGTCCCCCATTAGGACATCGAGTTGCGCTTGAATTGTCTCCTTGCGGAAAACATTAGACAGAGCGGAAGTGTATGCAGCACGAGCTTGCATGTAAGGGCGTGTTTCGTGAATTTTCCAGAATATTCCAACATTATGAGTGAAGTACCCTTCTGGGTCATCGCGCAAGGCTTCTTCTTTGGCCTGCATATCTTCACGACATCTTTTGATCCTGCTGCAAGCGACCTTGTGGGCTGGGCGATCAGCTTTTTGATGATCAACACTGCAGTATGGCACCATTTTACAGGCAGAACAGAGCCGGATTCCATCCTCTTTTCCGCAATGAGCGCAGCCAGGGGAATAGGGGGAAACCATTTTCGGTTGAACACTTGATTGCAAGTTTCAGATACCTAAATTAAGGCAGAGGAGGAACTTCCAGGTATAAATTTTGATGGAAGAATAGGTGGTGATTCTGGCAGAGGGAGGTTGATCAAAGCTCTTGGTTGTTGTCTTGTTTTGTTATGCGAAGAGTCTACAATACTAGCCTGAATATTGAGGCAGAAGTCGCGCTCCTTCACTCCTGCCTCGTTATTCAGGCCAATATCCGAGTATCGCCCTGCTAAAGTAAAGGTGTCACGGAGCAGTCTGCGCTTTGCCCCACAGGCGGCTCGCCGGGTACAGTACCCCTAAAGTATAGCCGCCCCAAAGCACCCCCACACTAGTACTCATAACCCACTAAGTCCACGAGTTCTGCGCTAATTTAGCCCATCCTTTTACTAGATATGTATATAGACGAGCGCCCTACATATGTGACAACTATGTCATCCAGATGTGCCCGTCATGAAGGGCCCTAGGTGTCAAAGACTAGCCCAGCCTTGGTGCCCGGATGGTGGGTCTGCACTTCAGTCCCGGCCAATTAGCACGGGTCGTTAGAGATACTTCAGCAGTCTGCCCCGCTTGTAGTCTGCCTTGCTTCGCCCCCAGTAGGCTGATTTTCCTATCTCGTGCTACCCCGCACCGTGAAAAAAATTGAGATATAAATTCAACATCTTTAGACACCTTAGGCTCGAAAAGCTATCTGTTTTACTGTGAAATCTCTTCTTGAGGCATTGAAGTTCTGGCCATTCACCAAAGCAATTGCTACCATGTCACAGCTCAAGGAATGTGCAGACTCGGGCGAGACAATATTCACAGTAGATGGTTTTCGATATATGATACCCTCTTCTGATAATGTATGGCGTGCAAGCAATTCTTGCAGTGGGCGTGCTGATCTAAGTCTACTTTAGGCGATAAGTTTGACTGGTCCTCAACAAATAAGCCTTGTGACCGTATTCGCTATTTCAGGTCCAGCAAAAGCAATTATAACAGAGGAGTGGGTTCGCAAGACCGTGGAGAATTGCAAGAATACCGACGATGTGTTTCATGAAGCCTTCCTAGTCGGAGTCATCTTCTATGGAATCCGCGAGGATGAAGCTGAAATAACGGATCAGGCTCGCATGTATCTTTCAAAACTCGGCAACAAGTGGATCAATTATATGACCTCAGCTGATACTGGTAGAGAATTGTTACCTGGCCCTTACGTGCTTTTGAAAAACCAGCTTCGGGACGTTTGGAGACTTGTCGACGATGTAAACCGCACATGTATGGTCACTTTGCGGCCCCAGCCTGGGTTAGTTTGTGAATTATTCCTAATTTTGAGAGTAAGACTAATACGCCACAGCGTCTCCAAGCCACTCCAGCTATATGGCAGTGATAGCCAATCACTCAGCATTGCCCTCCCTTCGCGGTTGAGATCACAACACAATAGCACCGATTCATCCATCGCGGGATGGCGGGTAGTTATTAAAGATAACATTCATATGCAAGGAATCAAAACCTCACTGGGTAACAGAGCATTTCATGATACTTACCCGCCACAATCACAGACTGCGGATTGTATTCAACGTCTGATGGATCGTGGTGTTGTCATTCTTGGGAAGGCGAAAATGACTTCATTCGCAACATGGGAAGAGCCAGTCGAGTATGTCGACTATCAGGCGCCATGGAATGACCGTGCGGATCGTTATCAGTCACCGGGTGGGAGTAGTTCCGGAAGTGCCGCTGCGGTCTCTGCGTACGACTGGCTTGATATTGCAATAGGCACTGACAGTGAGCCCCCAATCCCTTTTTCATCTCGTGCCCCATTCTTAAGGCTTAAAGAAGATACTGACGGATAAAAAGCATGGGGAAGCGTAACGCGGCCCGCTCTATGGTGTGGTTGCTTTGGTCTTCGTCCCAGTATTGGTTCAGTCTCGATAAGAGAGGTTGAGCCTTGTGTTGAGTAAGGTCCTGCACTTAAACCTCTTTATGTCCACCCACCTAATTTATCTAGGTCTTGGGACATCCCTGGCTTTCTTGGTCGAGATCTGGCGAAATGTAGGGAATTTGCCGCTGCATGGCTTCAAGAAGAAGCGCTTGTCAAGGAACCAAAGGTGGTCTGTGTCAGAAATCATACCGAACGTCGTTGACTTTTCTGTAGTCCATCTCCGCCATCATCTGGCCAACGGACTTCTGGAGCATTATTGATCCGGATCAATGTGACCTGGCGCTCAAACTTGTGAAAGACATGGAATCGCATCTTGGGCTGCAGCACTGTAAAGTCAGTTTTGATGATATCTGGAAATCTGAGCCTCCGTATGAAGCCGGTGGTCTTTCCCTAATAGACTTTATCGGACCGGTAAGATATTTGCTCTCCTCTCTGGATCATTAACTCATTTTAGCTAGGCAACTGCGGCATTGGCATACGATGGCTACCACAACTGTGATGACTTCTTTGATAGATACCGGAAGGCATTTCATCATGCCCCACACATAAGTCTTCCAAACCGGAAGTTATGGTACGAAAGGCCTGCAGTCTCTAAGTTTGATTTATGCTACTTGAAACTAATGAGGGAAACAGGGGGGTGGGCCAAAGGATGTCCAAAATGGAACGAGACGATGGCTTCAACAAGATTGAAATCTATGCTCGTTGGTTTAAGGAGAGAGTTCTGACAGGAGACCGCGCCAACGCATTTGTGGTGCTTCCGTTGGAGAATATGTCTCCACGATATCGTGATGAGGTACCGAAGTGAGTCCTTGACTTAATCAATGATACTTGATTACCAGTGCTCATGCTAGACCTTAGTTTCAAACGACCTCCCCAAGACGGCATCAATGCTCTAGCCTTGGCCCCCGTTTTGAAAGCACCGGTGCTCGCGGTACCAAGTAAGTGATAAAAGTCAAGGCTCTTAACTTGAGTGTAAGTTACTGAGATGTACAACAGTCAGCGAAATCCCTTACGAATCAAGGATCACGGAAATCACCGAAAATTTGCCTTTCGCAGTTGCAATCATGTCCCCTCCAGGTATGTGTCCGCTCTGGTTGTCAAACGGATTTTGAGGCTAAGATATCCTCAAGGGACTGATTTGATGCTCATGGAAACTATTTATGACGTTCTCAAAAGCACTGGCCGGCCAACCGTGGTCAAAACAGGGAAGAAGATGTTTTAAAGGTATAGAATGGAGTTTTGTTCCAGGAGAACGCAGCCAGTACCTACAGAGTTGCCTGTAAATCCACCAACAATAAGTCTAGCAGGTTGATCACGGGTCCAGGATGGAAAGTTTGTACTTAGCCATCGAATTCTAATCTGGTAATAATATATGATATACAGAGGGTAACAGTACAGATGAGAGAGTCACAACACCAAGCATGACCTTAGTCCGGCGACTGCTTGACCCTTTTCCGAGCAATCTTGAAAAGCCAAGTAAAATCCCAATAGAACAATACAACCATCAGAATTGACATAGGGATGGATATCACGGCCCACCACAAAATCGAAAGTTGATCGTTGGCTAGTTCTTTAACGTTCATTCCAAAAAAGAAGTAGTGAACGATAAAGGCACAAACAAGAAAGCCAAAAAGGTTAGTCGAGTTACTCGGGTAGCTTGGCTGATGGCCTTCTTCGATTCGGAGATAGAGACACTACTCATCAAAACGACGATTGCTTCGTTGCAACGCTTATGCATCATCTCCGCTCGCCCGAGAAGGTGGATGAAATCCTGTTCGATTGCATCCGCCGCAATCTTCGTTTTATCACGTCCTTTCGTCCCGGCCTTGGGCCACTTGGGATGTTTCGCGTTGCGGATACTGTCGAGGGTTTGCTGGATCTTTTGGATGTGACGGTAGAGGATTTCTTTGGTATATTTCAGACTTGGCAAGCTACCAAATTCATTTTCCGTACTTTCGGTGTACTGGTCCAACTTGACATCGATGAGGTTAAGAAAGTGCATTTCGGACGAGGCGGCGAAAGAGAAAATCTCATGAAGAGCGTAAAAGGCATCCGTAGCCATGAGTGATGGTCGCAGAGAGCGACCATAATGGACATGGAGATGTGATGCGCTTTGTGACTGGCGTGGATCTCCCATTCTGTCATTATTCAAGGAGTCGGCGAATAGATGACTTTTCAGGGCAACCATGTGCATATGTCGAATGACCGGAAGGAGACGTGTTCCGGCTCCTGGGGCCCAAGGCGCGGTGCAATCTCCAGGAAATTCTTTTCCGCTGTCTATCCATACAAATACTACCAAAAACTTATCATCAGTACCTGGTGTCAGGCTTTTAAAACATCGGAATGGGGAAATTACATTGGAACGTAGGCCCCACCTGCTGCATACAGATAGAGATTCTCTGTTCGATGGCGAAGTGTGTGTTGTCAAACATGAGATAGTCCCGGACCATTGAGTCGCCTATAGTCATACCTGATGAGGATAGACGCGTAATCCGGTGGTGGTGGTCTGCTAAAGCGTCTCTGCCCTTCCTGCGAAGCTTTTCTATGGCATCAAAGTCCATGGACCCCTTTGCGCTGTCTTTGACCCCGATCGTGAGAATTGGGAGTTGTATCAAATGCCAAGAGGATGAAGGAAGAGCGGGTATCGAAAAGTTGTTGGAATTTTCAGAAGGAGCTCTGAAATCTAAATGTCGACAGAAATATTCCGGGTCCACCCTGTACTTGGCGCCGACGCTGTTCAACCAATCCGCCGTCATGTACCCTTGAAGGAAGACCATGCAGCTTTGATAACTCTCTGGGGATGAGAGACGGTAATGGTAAAATAAGGTAGCATCTTGGAAATGTTGGACTCTTCTAGCATGTGATGTATGAAGATTCTTCTCGTCTCGAGGCGCGTGTTTTTGGGTTTGGCCGTGGGGCGTCTCCTCAAAACTATAGAGTGTAACAGAATCATGTGGTTTATCCGGGCTGTATTCAATATTGATGCTCGTCGGGGGCACGTCTGTGAGAAAGTGGCCTAATGCGACGTGATTCTGTCCAGAGCCCGTGTGTAATCCGGAGTATGCGAGGACTAAGTCGGCATAGTCTCGGGAAGTAACTGAATCATGGACATACCGGTTAGCCCGATGTATCTAGGGTCATTGTAAGGGAAAGATTGAGGCCTACTGTGCTTGGTCTTGGAACTTTTGTGGAATAATGAACCATCACCAGAGGTCTCATTGAGAGAGGGCGATATGGTAATAGTCGGAGTCGATGGAGGTTGCGCGTGGCACTCCACCTGAGTATCCATGTTGAGAGAAGAGCCACCAAGACACTGCAATATGGTGGCTGACCTACGCCCGTGAAGATGGATAGCTTGGGGTTCAAATGTATAAATACAAACGCCAGCACAGACCACAAGGCGGAGTCGGCCACAGTCAGCGCTGGCTGCCTGGACTACAGTAGGCTTAGAAGTCCCACCACGGCGCTAAAGTAATCGGGATCCACCACCTATCAGATGGCCCCAACACAGCCATGCCCGGAATGTCATGATCATAAATAGTCTAAGGCGGTTAACATTTGGATAATACTCTGAAGCTACATGGTGAAACCTGTATACAGGGTCTTGTTGAAATACCTTCGGGCCGATACTTCAGTATTCGGCTGTCACAGCGCGGAACTATTTTTCTCACAAAGTGGGGAAAAGTGTACTCAATGAGACGCTACCTCATTCGTTTAAATTGTCAGCCTCGCCAGTTCACGAGACACCAGAGCGCTAACCGATTGAAGGAGATGGCGATCCCTACCCCTCATTCCTCTTTGCCTCATTTTGTTCTGCTATTGTGGGATCCTGTCCAATAGAGGATCTACAGCTCAGAGCCCGAAATCGCGCAGCCTTGCAGGTCTCAGCGCATCATATTAAGAGAAATGAAAAACCAAGATCAACTAGATATGCTGTCCAATAAATCAAACCTTGGCCTGGCCGCGCTACTGTCTGTGTGTGCTTCCCCCCTCATCGCGACCAAAATTCAACTAGTATGTCAAAGTCTTTCTCTTCCAACTCCTCCAGCGGACGAATGTCATCCGGCTTCAATTTTTCGCGCATTTGATAAGCTTTTGAGAGCAGCTCATTGGCTTCCGTGTCCCTTTTCATATAACCAAGCAGTCTTCCTTTGCAAAATGACGTTCTAGCGAGCTTGCTGACTAGGTATTCACGCCTATTGAATATCTTTAGCGCGACATCGAAATATTCCCTTGAGATAATTAGCATATGTCTCATATATGTACTCTAGCTTCTGCTTACTCGGATTTCTTGTAGGCTCCTTGCCGTATGTAGTGACATGCAAGTCTGTGGCAGATGTCACCTGTACGCTGATGGTTGAGCCCAAGCGTTTTCTTGTATTGCCGCAGACAACGGTGATGGAAATTGAAACTCTCGTCAAATCTTTGCATCTCGCCAAGTACGTTACCCATCCCATATAAAATTTTCCCTGTTCTGTGGGCCAGAGACTTAGTTTGATGAACACGCATGTCTTAATGCTCACACTCACTTGAACGATGTCGTATCATCCACCCCCCACGCTGCGGCGTGTATATCCAATATGTCGAGAAAGGCACGCTCTGCATCCTCTAATTTGCCTTGCAGCCAATACATAAATCCAAGATTTGGTTTTGGCCAGCCTAGCATCGTATCGTCGTAGTCACTCAGCCCTTGGAATATTTCGATGGATCGCAGGAATGCCTGTGCTGCTTCTTCAACCTGATTTTGAAAACCGTATGCAACCCCAATCTCATTGTAGGCGTATCCAAGCTCATAGTCCAGAACCGGGACACCGGGAGCGGATTCCCTTTCCAGTAGCGAGTCCAACCATTTCTGAACGTGGAACATGTTCAAGGTGATGTTGTTCAGCTCTGCCCCCGCCATGCCCAAGTAAGAGTGACTTTCTCGGACTGTTCCCACAACTTCCTCGTCGCCACCCCGAGCTTTCAGTTGTTCACCAATCTTTAAAGCCAATTCAGCAAAGGACTGTAGCTCTTCTGGTAAACCACGTTCAAACATATACCTAGGAGGGTTAGCAAACGGGCGTTCAATATCTATGAAATGGAAATTACATACCATCCCGTGTCATTGAACAGTTTCGCAAGTCCAATATTCAAAGCAAAATCGCATCTATCCCTGATAAATTCTTCGGCTCTGCTCTTTAAGCGAAGAATACTAGGGAGAATTGTTTCGCACTTGGGAAATCGCGCAATCCAATGATGCTCTTTGAGCGACTGGAATGGCCATGCCCCCATGACTAGCTGTATCGCGGTCTGAAATGCCTGGGAAAGCTGACTCTTACTCATTGTGGCTCTTGCTGTCTCTTGGGTAAGTCGATGGAGAGAGATCTTTTGCTGCTCAGCATTATGCTTGATCAATGATGATGATAAAAGTTCTGCCCTCGCATGCAGGTAGTCCGCTAACGTTTTAGGGTAATGAGACGACTCGACGTTCCCATTCTTATAAAGAAGGATATCTTCGGGGATTTCGTCTGGATCAAGCAAGCTGATCACCCACAGCAGCGCTTTGGTACAGGTAGAAAGACGGTTGAGAGACCACAGGGTCACTAGTGAGCCAACTTTATCCGATGTAGCAGAGACATTTTGCATTGTCTGAAGTCGAACAATTCCTTCTTCTTTGTATAACCTGAGAAAGTCAATGTAAGAGAGCCTCAAGTCTCGGAACATGCTCGACATTTGATCAATCACGATAGGTAGGCCACCGAGCCTCTCTAGGATTCCTTCAAGTGCTTCGCGTTGTGAAGGATCGGCTTTGATGTGTGTTAGACGTTGCATGAGAGTCTGCGACTCAGTCGTTGTGAGTGGAGAGAGATCTCGTCCATTCTCTAAAAGGTGATTGTGCTTCGCCAATGGATCACGGCTGGTAATGAGCACCGAACCACGTCCTGTTGTGGGCCAATAGTCATAGAGGACATCCAGATTGTCCACATTATCGAAAATCATAAGCCAGGGGACCTGATTTTTTGGTATGTCTGGCTCCGTGACCTTTCTCAGAGGTTTTGAAAGCCATCCATTCAAAATGTCACGACTCACCGCAAGATCCTGTGGATTGTCTTCAAGCCCGAGTTGCTGGGTTATATTGGCAAAGCTGGATGCTAGAACTTGGACATTATCGGCACTTAGCCAAAATATTGCCTCAAAGTACTGTTTGCGGGTATATGCAAATTCCACAGCAAGTTCTGTTTTGCCCATTCCACCGAGACCACAAATGGCGAAGGACTGTAACTGCTCCCCGCCTTCTGATCCAAGCTTGCTTGGCGAGGGGAGGAGGCACTCATCCATCTTTTGGAGAACGTCTTGCCTACCACAGAAATAATCCATTTTCCGTTTTGTTCCAAGAGAAAAGCACGGCAGCTTGGGGTCTCGTCTAGTGACCTCAAGAGCAGACACAGAGATGGCTGGGACAATCTCAAAGGACCCCGTCGTCGATCCTGCAGTGGCACCAAATGGAGAAGAGAGTGGCAGAGAGTCTTGTACGATTGATTCTTGCTCGATAAACTTGGAGTACCCTGCTGTACTGGGACTGCGGAGGGTGTCCACTTCCAAACCGATGGGTACGGTATCTCCAATGTGTCAGCAATTTCGACTCCTGTGAACGGTAACTCTCATCTTGATAATCTCACAGGGCTTGAACCTCTCCACGATGGTTCCAGGAGCGGTCTCTATAGCCCGCCCGAAGAGCTCGACACAGGCCTTGTAAACAGTGCCCCCAACGGGAACTTTGCATATATCCAAGTGATTGGCCTCGCCGTCAATGACGCTTTCGGAAGTTGTCTTTAGGGTGCAAACAGGCTTCGTGGCGATCTTACGGATAATAGTTAGTTGTTCGTGCATATTCCAACGAAGAGATAATCAATGTAGGCCGTACTATGGAGCTCCGACGTATTAGTCTGGCAAGCCCGTGTCGTTGAGTCATTGTTTCCTTGCTCTCGTATACTGTAATCACTGGGACCCTGAGATTTACATACTCAAAAGCCTTGCAAATGTCGACAACCGTTTTGATGTCGCTGTCGGTGGATAAAATTCGCGCGGCCTCTCTTCCTCGGCATCTGAGCAGAAGATCAATTGTCTTTTTTGCTTCTGGAGTATTTGAAACGATCTGCGGAGATCCCAGAAATATAGCGCCTGATATTATATCGATGACAGGCCGGTAAAAGAAATGCTGTTCTCGAGAGATAGATAATGCCTGAAATCGGTAAGAACTTGTCCCTAGCCGGGATTTTGCCCAACAATTGGCTATGATTGCAAGTCCGTCCGCGACAGCTTCGCACTTACTTTTTTCAAAACAAGCCCACCTGTGCCATGGCAGATAAAAATAAGGGGGCATTTCTCGTGCTGGGCATAATGTCAGACCGCTTCAGCTTCCAGTAGTTGTTGTGTCCACAGACCGTGGTGCATACCTCGGGTTTGGTGAAATGGCTATAAAGATCTTCGAGAAGACTTCGACCATAAGCAACGAGTTGCTGGCCTAGAGATCCTTCGTTCTGTGTACCGTAAACATATTCCCACACATGTATGGGAATCGAAAATTCATCGATTAACTTGCTCAGCCATGATCCAGACGGGTCAACCCATTCAGACACTCGTGCCAGGCCCTTTGCAGGGATAACGACTATTCTGCACCCCGACAAATTAGCTAGGCAATACTAGGAAGGGCACTTGCGGCCTCTTACGCAAGCTGGCTTTTTTTGTTCTCTGCCCTGAGTTCGCTGACCTCTTGTAACATTATGAAAATGTATTCTAGAGCAGGGAGAGAGCACTGTGGACACCCTTTCCCAATATACAAGCGGAATCATAGCGCTGGAGTCACAGATCGAGGGACGATGTCGGGAGGGGAGGAAACGTAGCCCCACAATTGTCACATGTTATGTGGCGTGCATATAATACGTACATGCATCCCAGTGTGATGTGATTGAATAAATTTGGATACAGTACAGTATCTGCCCAAATAATTTATGAAAATAATACTCTCTTGCATAACTAGTCAGTCGGTTTTCAAATAAATAAATATCCCCTTTGGCCAACCACAACATAGAACATTGGGTTTATTTTGTTGATAACACTATGGGGATAAATATTAGCGTGTGATGAACAGTCCATAAATCATCGGGCCAAATATTGTATATCTCTCCGTTACCCTTCTTATCGCTGGCACTCCAGAAGATGTTTCGACTTGTTGAAAAGCGGGGTTGCTATTTATCATGCATAGTCCAGGCAGCATCGTAAGCGAGGGGTTTCTCTTATTGGGTATGGCCATTAGGCCAAGAGACAGGGGGCAAGGCGAACAACCATGTCACGAACGCAGTAGTGATCATAGTGGAGAACGTGTTCGCTCGAAATCTCCTCCAGCAGCAAGATAAAAGTCGACTAAAATGGAATCCGAGTGCAAACTGTAAATAATCAGTGGCAGCCGCGGAATGAGGCTGCAGGATATCTAATTAGCGCGATAGGAGACAAAGGTCACTATCCACGTTATTTAAGGGGAAACCTCGCGAATCATGGGGGGTGGCATTACCAGGAGGTATTTACATCATGGATTCAGATAAATTAGAGTCCAGATGTCGAATAGACGCTTAGCTGTAGTCCGTGGCCAAATAGAATTTAGAAGATGGGGGAGGCCTCCTCGGGAGAGTTTCAAGAATACAAATGGGAAGGAAAATAAGGAGAGAAAGACAAGAAATGGCGGGAAACTTCTTGTAACCCTCCATCCTTCCGTATCGGGATAGTGGTTGCCTCAGGCAATTACACAGGCAATAAAAACAGGCAGCCAACTCTCACGGTCATGATAAATCTCTATGCTGTCCACTTACGGTCCAATGCCGCAAAAACGCCTTGGCTGATGTTGCAGCTGCCATCGCTGCATATTCTTGCCATAGCTTGTTCTTATGACTGTCCGCATAATCACACACTCCCTTGATAATGACACAAGGAATTGTATCCCACACTCCAGATCCTTCCATCTCATATGCTATAACGTTCTCCTCTTTCGCAATTTTGTCGCGAACTATTCCTGATTTGACAACTGTGTCTCCGGACGCTACCAGACCGAAGTGCACCGAGGGTCTGTTTTTCTGGTTCTGACGGAGGCGAGGGACTAGTCTGCCTTTGTCGCATTCCAGGTCCTCGCAAGTAGATTTCATTGCTGTGTCGCATATTTTATCTCTGCAGGAATTGCATTTCTCAAATTCATTGTGGTGTTTGTGGTCATATTGGGCCTCATAAAGCTGATCTGTCTCTGCTCCGGGGTAGGGAGAATCAGTTGAGCTAGAGTCAGCTTCCTCCAAGCGTAATTCATCCAAATAGGTGGCTATCGTTCTTTGGAGGATGGCTCGATGGTTTTCGGTTTCCAGTCGAGCTAGCAGGGATGAAATTTGTCGGTCGGGTCTTCCTGGCTGGTCATCTATCGTGACCTTGCGGCGAAACTGGTCCGGGTAGCGTCTTCCAAAGTCGTATTGTACTATCCCCTTGCTAAAGACAACATCACCAAGCAAGATTTCTTTCCTTGTCCCTGGGAACGGTACACCTCCACAAACACCAACAATGAGAGCTAGCTTTATATTCAGAAAGCTCATCGAGCATGCTGCGGTAGTATTTGCGGCATTGGCCTTACCCATGCGAGGCTGATGGACTAGAACGACATTATGGCTCCCAATTAAACCGGTGGAGTACGAGTTAGGGTCGTTATCCTGTTTGCCGTACTGATATATGCCATCATCATCCCACCGCTCCAGAAACATTGCCTGGACAGCATCCGCCTCTGTTTTAAGAGCGCACATGATCGCTACCTCAAAATCATTGCGACTTTGAGGCCTAAGTCCATAGTTATTCTGTGACAATGGAACGACTGGGGGGTTTTCATCAATTGGAAGGCTTCCCCTTCCTTTGCGGGTACCCTGACCAAAGAAGCGTTGAGTTCGAGCCGTTTGTGATCTGAGCCCCCTTTCGACACATTGAGATGAACTTGAATAGGAAATCTGTGATAACCCCATACTTTGAGAACTGAAGCTCATATTCGTTGACGCTCTCCGCAAATTTGGTAAAGGGTGTGACATTTCTGGGCCGATTTCCCATTCCCAACTGCGATTTCCAGACGCGATGTGATCACCAGTCGAATACTCATACTTCTTGAATTTGAATACTTTGCATGTTGCCATATCAGTCGTGTTGGGTGCATTTAGATTCTCAACCTGCTCCCGTGTCCAGTTTGCTCCTTTCACCAAGTCCTGTTCCAAGGGACGCACAATGTTCTCGTAGTAGGTGTCTACAAACTCTTGATTGTACAAGAGGGCCTCTGAATCCAAAGTGTCAAACTGAGAAAACGATGCTCTGTCAACGCAAAACTTCACTGCTCGAGTGAGTCCAGAGTCCAGGCTGAATTGTTGTTGGAAGACCTTCAAAAGAAAACGAGCGGCGTAGAATGGTTGTCCTCTCTTGGATGCAAATTGTGGGTCTGCCCTAATATCGGAAATATTGTCCCCCAGCTCAAGCTCGATAAGGATGATACCCAGAGCGAGAATCGTGGGAAAGGGGTGAATTTTGTATGTTATAGGCTTTCCATGACCAGGATCATGGCCAAATTTTGTCGTGATGAAAATTTTGTCGAACAGAGGCTGTGATTGATCGCCATCAACTTGACAGTATACCAATATATCATCGATAGACATAAAATTGACCAGCCAAGGCCCCTCAAAAAGATGCAGGATGCAACGAGCAAGCTTGACACCCAACACTCTTTTCGCCGAATAGGTGAGTTTGACCTCCTCCAGCAACTCACAAAGACTCTTTTCAACGTATAGCTCATGAGTCTTCACAAATTCATGAGGCGTTGCCAAATCTTCTCTATCCCAGAGTTTGTATCCACTATCCGTTGCAAAACGGAGACAAAAATCTTTGGAATGATCATTGTGATAGACAAGACAGGCGGGGACGTTCTTCTCGAATGTATTTGCGGGAGAACTAGATCCATATTAGCGAAACATTTTTTGACAGGCTTGTATGTCTACGCGACCTTACTCGTGATTATGAACAAAAATTCTGCATTCCTGAAGAATATCGGGGCCGGTCAACAACAACAGAAATTGATCGTTGATTTCGTGAGTCGAGCTCCAATTATGATCCAAACAAAATTTTGCTTCTAAACAAAGTCCCAGTCGCCCATCATGATTGTGTTCCCCCAACTTACATGGCCAGTTCTGGTGAAGCACATCGTATAGAGACTGGGATAACTGGTGGACACTATCATCTCGCTGGAAAACCTTTTGCACTGACGGTGGATCTGGACCTTCACCGTGTTTCAAGTCTGATTCGTCATTGAGATAAGTTCCTTCGTATATTTGATCCACAATAGAGTTCCATCTTTTAACCGACGAATCAAGATCTCTGAGAGCCTGTTCATCATCGTTGAGAACCTCTTTGGCATTCAATTTGCTTATTTTCATACCCAATGAAAGGGCCCGAAGCAGGTGCAGGGCAGAGTGGGGGCCAATAAAAGAGCTCTGGACTTCTTCGAATGGAGTGGAAGTTCCGCTCTTGTTGCCCAGGAAAGCAAAAAGCGAATGGAATCTGCTAACCGGTCGCGCGGCATCTTCCTCTAACATAGTGTCGTACCGAGTCTTGACATAGCCTTCACATATAACCGAATTTAAGCAATCTATGACCTGCTCAAACTTTTCTCGGAAGCGTTCTCGACTGGTTAAAGCCTGAATTACCGGCGGCGATTTGATTTCAAGAAGTAGAAGAGCTAACGACCGCTTCAAGCTTCGATGAAGACTCTGCGGGGATGGGCGACTAGTAGCGAGGATTTCGATCAGCGCCGATGCGACATCTGACACGATGCTCGCTGAAGTGTAGTCCATATAGGATGGCGGTGCGCGGTTCCGCCACAACAACCTAACAAGGCACGCGAAACGTAATTTCGAAAGAACCAGTTTTAAGAGAGAAGGAAATGACATGCAGTGAAAGGGGCCTTGGGAGGTATTACCTAGGTATGGCTGCTGGCGCTTTGTCAGCTTTTGATATAACCCCGCTCGAAATGATGAGAGGCTGAGTTGGGCGGCAAGTACGCGTTGGTGATTCCTGTTGATTCCCCTCCCACCCATCGACATTACTGCTCATGTCAGTTCCCATGATCTTCATGGCACAGTAATCTAATCATTAAATACATCATTTTGGGTCTTTCACGAGAAGATAAAATGTCTATTGCCGATCAGGCCCGAGAGGCCTCAAATTTATTCGAAAGTTGGAGGGCTCTTTTCCAGTCTGATTCCCCCAGCAGGGACGATGCCGACAACCAGTTATTTAGGTTCAATCTATGGGTCTCAAATAATTATTTATTCGAATCGCCCCGCGCATCAATGGATTGGCGACTTCGAAATGCCCCTTTACTACTATCAGCGCTGGAGGATATCTTACTTGAGTTGAAAAGTAACCTAAGTGGTGAGAACCCTTGCTTAATTTGACAACTATCATGAAACTAATAGGCAATATTGCAAGGCCAACAAACTTCTGATTTGGGTGAAAGATCTGATGGTGGATGTTATCCGACAGAACCAAAGATCATTGAAGAAATTCTTGATCAGCTTTTCCGCTTTTCTAGAGCCGTTCGCCGATCAGGAATTCTACATAGATTCATCAAAATCGCAAATTCGCTCGGTTTGATACAAATGGAAACAATATAACTGAGGAATTTCGTCTGGCGGCAACCACAATTATCAAACACCGCCTGAAAGAATGCTCGGCAAGCCCAGAGCTTCAAATCAGATTGGTGGATACAATTTGCTTGCGCAACCAGAATTTTGCATACCTCAACGCAAAAAAGGCAAGGCTCAAGACGAGTTATCAAAGGCCCACAGGGTCATCGTCTCGCGCAAAGTCCGTCTTATCACCTAGCTTCAGCATCACGGCGCCTATCTCATCAACCTCGAAGACGAGGAAAAAGACTCAGATGGAACCGCAATCAGCCTCGCACCGTTCTATTATGACAGCAACTACACTACAGGATACCACACCCATTAAAACTTCCGTACAGTCGTCAGCCGCCGTTCACAAATCAGATACTGTGTCCGAGGACTTGGATTTACCAAAACCGCCGGTGATTCCTGTTGGTGTGAAGGAATGGGAGTGTCCTTATTGTTTGTTAGTGTGCTCCGCAAGGGAGTTCCAGGGAGCTAGTTGGAGGTAAGTATTTACCTTCGTCTCAAACTTATGTTGTCACTCACATCATAATGCGAAAAAGAAAGCACATCCTGGTAGACATCATGCCTTATATTTGTGTATTGGACTCTTGTCCAAGTTCAAATAGTCTCTACCAGTCTGCCGATGACTGGTTGCGCCATATGAATCATGACCATGCCATTCAGGGTTGGACGTGCTTAGATACCAGTCACGCCACGAAGGCTTTTTTCGAGAGCCAAGCCAAGTTCAAGCATCACATACATAAATATCACTCTGCGCAATTTGACGCATTCGGTATAGATGATCTGATTGACGCTTGCCATGACAGCAGGCCAAGACAGATTCTATTCACGAAGTGTCCATTTTGTCCACAGCACGATCAGGATGAGGATCTAATCAGCGACTTAAAACAGCATATTGAACAACATCTTCTCGAATTTGCGCGAATATCAATTGCCGAGTTTGTGGATGATGATCTTCAGCAATCTGAAGTTGCAGACTCAACTGATAAGGGAGAAGTCTCACCAATTCAGATGCGATCTAAGACTGTTGCAGATGGGCTTGAACCTGAGTTCTTTCAAGAAAATGGCCGTTGGAATGATTTGGATGCATTAGAGGCCCTTGCGACAATAGTAGAGCCAACGGAGACGGACGAAGACGTTTGGCTGTCTTACTCAGAGTCTTTGAATTCACATTACTATGACGCCATGAAGGATCCAATTCTGAAGCAGTTCAAGGCTAGATTGAGCCCAAAATATCTATCCCTCGCGGCTCTTCTAGAGAACTTCTCTGTGCAACAACTTGGTCCCCAGATACCTTGTTTCATGATGAACACATATGTGAGGAACAAGGACTTTTACGGGAGACAAGATATTCTAAGCAAACTCGATGACTGCCTTCTCCCTTCAAATAACCTGCTGCCATCCTCGCAGCCTGATCACATACGTGCGGGAATATTATGCGGCGTGCCTGGTCTAGGGAAGTCTGAAATTGCCATCGAATACGCGTTTAGTCGCAAAAGTCGCTTCGATGCTATTTTCTGGATCCGAGCCCATGATTTGTTTAAACTTGAATCGGACCTTGCCCAGATCGCTGTTCATTTGGGATTCCAGGAGCCCAAAGATCCAGATAATGAGGTCATCAATAAAGAGCTCGCGATTGAGTGGCTTTGCAACCCGTCTAAGATAGATCATATTGCCGTGAAGCGAGTGCGAGCTTCCTGGCTACTTGTGTTCGACAATGCCGATGATCCTGACATCCTGGCGCCATATAGTGACATCGCTCATAGCGGAGCAGTCTTGATCACTAGCCGCAGCCCTCTCTCGAGGACAAGCTTCTCGCAACATGCAATCTGTGTCGATATCCAGACGTTCAATTCAGAAGATTCTGGATTATTTGTTCAAAAATTTTCAGGGATTCAGGGTCGGCTTGAAGAAGCAAGACAGGTCGGTGACCGACTAGGTGGGCTGCCACTTGCGCTCGCCCAGATGGCTGGCATAATCAGGCTAGACTTTCTATCCTATCCTGAGTTTATGAGACTTTACGACGCTGGAGAAATCAACGAGATGGAGATTCAACCGTCCCGGGAGCGGGCTCGTGGCAACGTGCCAATATTCTTAGAGAAGCTGTCAAGTGCTGCACAAGCAATTTTGGAGATCTCATCGTTTTTGGACCCAGACAGTATTCAGGAGAAGATCTTGATGGACCACGCTACTAATGTGGATATGCCCTCGTATCCTAACAAACTGGGTGCCTTTTACAATGCTCGGAATGAACTGATCAGGTCTTCCATTTTTCGTCATAATCAGGACACGGCTGAGTATTGGTTGCATCGTGTTACGCGAGACTTTGTGCGTCTCCGAATCGAGCCTGAGCGACAACGAAGGGTATTTTCAAACGCTGTCACCATGGTCGCAGCTGCCTGGCCGGTTGGAGAACTTGAGGGCCACGATGTCAAGCTGTGGGAGACATCCAAAGCACTCTATCCGCATGTAATCAGTCTGGAGGATGCCTATAGGAAACACTTCAAGCATGACGAATATGTTGACGGCGACTTTGAATTTGCTGGACTTCTTAATCGCGCTGGATGGTGGGTGACCTTGGTCCTTATGATGCCTTCTGTGGATAACGATTCGCGTGGATTGCTGACCCATATGAAGGTACCAACACGAAAGCGGCGAATCACCTATGATAAAACCTTTATTGGAGCTGGCCCTAGACCTCTGCAATCGCAGCAAAAACACCGATCGTCGAGACTTAGAATCCGAAATCCGGCACAGGCTTGGAGCAGTCGCAAGCGAGACTTACGACGCAGCCAGCAGCATGAACCATAATAAGAAAGTCCTCGATATACGCTTGACTATCGCAGAGGAACTAGGAGCAGTGGACGAAAAACTCGCCAGCGCTTATAACCAGATGGGTATATCATGGATGATGGCTGGCGAATACAAAAAGGGGGAAGAATGTTTTGCGACATCTGCACGGGAGTACGAGAAAATCGCGGGCTATACCAAAGATAAGCGTTCGCTGGCCCTTGTGAATCTTGGGACAACGCAATGGCTCCAGGGAGACTTGGCACGGGCGTCTGAAGTTCTAGAAATGGGCCTCGCAGATCGAGAAGAACTTTATGGATTCATGGACAGCCATTGTTTCAGGTAAGAGATCTGCTCTACTTTTATTCTGCTGTTTTTCCCGCTTGGCTAAAGCTGCAATCCTTACTGGCAGGACCGGTCGCTTCTTGCACGCACTTGGAAACGTGCGGTTCTCTCAGGGCCGAATCAAGGAGAGTGAAGATTTCCATCGACGAGCCCTTCAGCAGTACCAGTCAACCATCCGCAACAGCCATCATCGAACTGCAGATGTATGCCACACAATGGCACAGCATTGTCTTCGCAACCGTCTTTTTGACGATGCCACCGTATTCATCGACCAGGCGCTCAAGAATTGGAGCGTCGACTCAGAAACATATGCTCGGGAGATAGCGCGAACTTCATACCTAAAGGCTAAGGTGCTTTCAGAAGCTGGGCAGGAGGATGAGGCAACAAGTTTGTTACAGGAGGCGGCATCCATACGACACAAGATCACGGGGGAGGAGAGAGACGGCAAGGACCTGCGAGAGGAAGACTTTGACGAGCTAGTCACATTCTGGTCTAGATAGAATACTGTATAAGCCAATGTCAGAATATATATATGCCTGAATATCTGATCATTTCTGGTTTCAAAGTTGATATGCCCTGATTTTTTCGTTTTTATGTAATTAGACTCGGTTCCGATCATCAAGGCGTATCTATATAGAACTAGATGGAATTTGTTATCTTGCTGTTTCTGTTATTTCTGAGTGCTTAAATGGCTCTGTATGCCTTGGTAGAAAGAGCAATCAACTTATCTTCAAATACTTTCACTTGTTTATTTCATCTGATTTTCATAATTGTCTTCTTGCCTTCCCAGTATTGATATTGAAAAACATATGACCTTGCCCGTCAATAGACCTCGCCATGGCCCTGATATTGGGTCCCTCCTATCGAATCGCGACCCGGACCGACTCTCAGGGACAAAAGTTTTCTGTCCTGGTCACCCTGACTATGACCCTGACTGCCCTGAATTGCATAATACTTTTACGCCTTCCCTAATTACGACCAATAAATTTGCTGGCACATAATTATAAATGACTATTTCTTATTAACCAAAAATTTCTACATTCCTGTCTATGTATTCTATAGTTTAGTTCAATTGCGATTTAAAGCTTTAAATGTGCAAAAATAGGGGATGATAATAGATAAAGATTAATTGACAGACAACGTTTGAATTATTTTGAGCCAAACCTTGTGCGCAAGAAAACAGCCTATCTTCTTCAAGTCTAGCAGGAACATCAACATGAACAATGATGTTGTGATGGTGATGTTTATTAACGTCCTGTGAGGGCGACAAAAACAAATGCCCACTACCAGATTTGAACTAGTGATCTTTGCATTACAAGTGCAACGCCTTACCCCTTGGCCAAGCGGGCTTTTATGTAAGCGATTTTATTGTAACTAAATGATAACTAGCTCTTTGCAACCACACATTTTCTTAATATATTAGATCACGTGGCCTGCCGCCTGGCAGAATCGCATCACGGCATCACACACCATTCGAGGTGAGATCAGATCAGGACCCGCCACAGCTGCACTCCACGATGACACCATCGCAGATCATTATGTGCTTTGCACGGAACAAGTAAAAATGCAGTTCCATCAAGCTTCTCGAAGACTACTAACATCATTATTAGGCAATTATACTAGACCCTGAAAGATGGGGCTGACCAGGTGGATTAATCAGCCCCGGATCTGGGAAGAACCGGATATTGAGAGCTTTCCACGAGCTTCCGAGCTCCGCGGGAATGATTTCTCAGCGCTAGACATTCCTCTAACCGAATTCGACGCTGCTACCTGCTTATTAAAAGCATAATGGGGTGAAATCGGGTTCAGACCGAGCTTGGGCTTCCAGGTTTTAGTGGGTACGGACGACCAGAAAGACCAAAGATGCTGAGAATGCAAGCACGCAATCACGCAATTTCAGGCACCCAGGCACCAACAAGCACGCCATCGAATTTTCAAGGACCCACCGTCAACCCCGATGTCGTGCTCAAATCAAATGGCGGCTAGGGAAGTCGGAAGTATGTCAGGCATGCTGAAAAATCACATCATTGCCTTTACAGCCTATATTATTCTGTGTTGGGCCTTACTTCCTCTTCCTATTATCATCCCCAGATCCATTTTCGGTGCATTCAATTCTCTTGTGTACAGTTGAACACCTATACTTAGGCGTTCATACTTCTATTTCCTCTACACATTACTCTTTGTGCACCTTTAAAATGCCGGCCAAGATGCCTGTCCACTACCCCTCCGATGGGGAGGGCTTTGACTCTCGAGACAATAACACCGAGTCTGGCTATGTCAGTGGTGGCTCTAGTGAAGAATACACCCCCGAGATCGTCTTCACCAAGCCTCATCTTCAGTTCTTGAACCGTCAGTTGCAGTTCCTCGAGCCTCAAGGTATGCTATCAGTCCAGAAACCCCGCTATAGTGAAAGTTGCAATGTATGGTTTCTAACTCTTAACCCCTCATAGATATCTTGAGATGGTGCATTACATCGCTCCCCCATCTCTTCCAGACCACGGCCTTTGGCCTCACTGGCCTGGTTACTCTGGACATGTTGTCCAAGCTGGAAGTTCCCCGCCCCCAGATGGTGGATCTTATCTTCCTCGACACCCTGCACCACTTTTCCGAGACCCTTAACCTGGTCGACCGGGTCCGTAAGCGTTACCCATTGAATACCGTGCACGTTTACAAGCCTGCCGGTTCCGAGACTGCTAGCGAGTTTGAATCCAAGTATGGTGCCCGTCTGTGGGAGACTGATGACCAGCTCTACGACTGGGTTGCCAAGGTTGAGCCTGCCCAGCGTGCCTACCGCGAATTGAATGTCCACGCCGTGCTCACTGGCCGCCGCCGCAGCCAGGGTGGCAAGCGTGGTGACCTCGATGTCATTGAAGTTGACGAGGCTGGCCTGATCAAGATCAATCCCATGGCCAACTGGTCCTTCGACCAAGTCAAGCAGTACGCTCGGGACAACAACGTTCCTTACAATGAGCTCCTCGATCGCGGTTACAAGAGTGTCGGTGACTGGCATTCCACACAGCCCGTTGCCGACAACGAGGATGAGCGCTCTGGTCGTTGGAAGGGTCAGCAGAAGACCGAGTGCGGTATCCACAACCCTCGCTCCAAGTACGCCATGTACCTGATGGAGATGGAGCGCAAGCGCCAAGAAGAAGCTCTGACATCAGCATTGCAGTCCCAGCTTTCTGCTACTGCGCAATGATCCCGTCACTTCTTTTCTGTGCTCCGCACTCTCCGTCGCATACCCCTTGGCGTTTTTAATGATACCTCCCCAGCCCTGTTTTTTTTTCCATCCCCGTTCTAGCGGTGCGAATCGGCTCTTTTCAAAGACCGACGCACATTCATGATATTTTTCCTGTTAGACAAAAACAGCCTACTCCCCACCGTTGTATATAGGGAGTTTGGTTTCCGCTTGCGGCCCTCACTGGGATCGCTGAGACATGATAATGATTTTCCGCAGAAATAGAGACAAAAGTATAATCTGTGTCTTCAATGAACATTTATTTCTCTAAACCATGAATTTCAAGTAATTTTAAACATTAAATCTTTTTGAGTTCTTATTTTCGTGGAAAGATTTTCTGAGTGTCGTTGGAAAGGATCTCACGTGCAGCCCACCAACCCTAAGTTTGATCCAGTTGCAAGTTATTGAGCAACCACAGTCTTGCAAATCTATATCACTGTCACATTTGGCAGCAATTTACTAATTATGGAGTCTAGATCTCTTCTATACAAAGAAGAATGATTTTACTGGTAAATGGCCCCAGTAGAGCACTTTGTAGTACACATGACTTGATGCCCGCCTAGGGTAAATCGTTAGTAATTTCTTAGACGACTCAATTTTCTATTGAGTTTTAGATTTAAAAATTCCGGCTAAAGAATATGTTGTACAGCCTTGGAAATCAGTATTTGATGCTTCAGTGCCCAAATCACATACTCAAGTTTTCTACTTGTTCTCTGTACTGGTTTATTGCGACCGGCAAGGAATTTCCATCCACTGTCACACCCACACTCATGTGAAGTATTTGATTCAAACAGGCTACTTTGCCTGAGTGAAATTCACACTTTTCAACAGGTGCCCAATAATCATCTTGAATCTCTGAAAAGTACTTCTGCAATCATTATCTCTAGTTTGATTAGGGATGACGCAAGCCAGGGCAGAACCCCACCAACTGGACACGTGACGGGACCCAAGATCGACAATGTTTTTTGAGAACTTAACGTTGATCCCAACTCAGTTCTATCCAGTCCAACTTCCTGTCTGAACGCTTCAGTGAAAGGCCATGGCTGACCACACCTCCTCCCGCCAGCGGCCCTCACTAGGCCAAATGCGCAGCGCCTCGTTCCTACAGGACCATCAGCAATATAAGCCCCCGCTTTCCATCAACCAGAACATCGGCGAGGTCCTGGGCACCCAACTTAGCGAGAGCCTCTCAATCAACCCCATCAACCCAGACCCGGAACGAGTCCACGACAGCGGTATCACCCACAGCATCTTCAACCACCAGGCCCACCTCCTCGAAACCGGCACCCCGCGCATCGTCGCAACCATCTTCTACAAATCCTCCAACCCCGTCCACCCCCACTACCACCCCGATGCCTCGCCCAACCCGGCCCCAGGCAAGAAACTGCCTTCACCACAGGTTCCTGAAGGTTCCGCTCCCACAGAAGACATGGACAAGTTCCCTCGCGAACCGCCTGCTCCGGAACCGGAGCCGCTGGATCACATCTATGGACCCTATGTCTCGCAGCTGTGCTTGACCAACTTCCTGCAGACGCTCGAGTCGCTGCCTACACCATACCAGCGTATGAACACCTCACACCGCTGTCTGGACCGGAGCGCCCATCCCCGCGTTGTCGAGGTCACATTCTCTCCCCCTCCGGACCCGGAGTACCTCTCTTTTGCGGACCTACGCAAGCACGAGAGTATCTGGCGCTTTGAGCGCGAGTGGAATGTCGAGGTTGTTTTGCAGCAAGAGAGCGTCTTCCGCCGACACAAGCGGTTGGCTGTGTTTGACATGGACAGCACCCTCATTGAGAACGAGGTGATCGATGAGATTGCCAAGTTCATTGGAGTAGAGAAGCAGGTTTCTGTACGTAGATTCTGATTGTTTCCTTGTTGCCAAGCCATCCGTAAACTAACTGTGTATAGGAAATTACTGAGCGCGCGATGAACGGCGAACTGGACTTTGCGGCATCGCTTAAGGAGCGCGTCGGCCTCCTCAAGGGCGTCCCTGCTGATGTCTTCGAAAAGCTGAAGTCCGTCATCACTATCGCAAAGGGTGCCCGCGAGCTCACTGCCGCGTTGAAGATGATGGGATACAAGATGGCCGTTCTCAGCGGTGGTTTCCAGCCTCTTGCAGAGTGGTTGGCCGGAGAGCTGGGACTCGACTATGCGGTCGCCAACCATGTAAAGACACCCCTCAAACAACCCACCTTACTAATGAGCACTTTTAAACTAATCGGATATCTAGCTTGAAATCGACACCGAAAACCAGACTCTGACCGGTAGACTGGTCGAGTCGAAGCCCATCATCGACGCTGCCCAGAAGCGCACTCTTCTTAAATCTATCGCTGCCGAGAACAACATTCCCATTTCGCAGACACTGGCTGTCGGCGATGGTGCTAATGATCTTCTCATGCTCCACGAAGCTGGCCTTGGTGTCGCCTGGCGCGCCAAGTCCAAGGTCCAGCTCGAGGCACCAACCCGTATTAACGGAGAGAGCTTGGTTGATATTCTCTACCTGTTTGGTTTGGAAAAAGATGATATTTCCGAGCTTACCGGCAAGGCGCAATAAGTGACCTTGGCTTCATTTGAGCCCGTTCTTCTTTGAGGATCTATTCTTGGATCACAATACCCATTTTTTCCGCTTTTTTTTATTGGACGCGATAAAGGTGACGGCTCGCAGCTACCTGTTTCAGGGTCTATTGATACTCATTCCGTTTTTATTTTTTTGACGCACAGCCTCTATGTCAGAGGAAGAGGAGGATCTATGAGCAAGAGGGTCTTTTGCCGTGCGGTATGTAGCCGATCTGGCGTGCATCTCTGTCATTTCCTTGGGCGTAGGTGCAGTTGGTTTAGTCGAATTAGGACTCGTCCGGACGTAGAGCTTAGCTCTAGCTTCACGATCGATACGTAGTCTACTGAGATACACGAATGAGAAGAATTCGGAAATAATGTGTTCTAAAGATTGCTTTATATAATTGCTTGTAAGAAACTCCCCAGGCGCCGGCGAAACAGACAGGATAGAAACCGTTGGTGATACAGGACAATGTTGAAAAGTAAATGAAATCCCAACCCAAACCGAAGCCAAACCGGAATAATGCAAACTCGGCGCCGAGTGGATAGTTTATGACCCTTTGTCAAGAGTCAAGGACCATGCGTGGTATTTTGTTGAATAAAGAACTGAAACAAAACCGAAACTAGCGAGTCGCCTCGCCAGCCTGAGAGACAGGCTGCTCAACAGTCTGCTCTGTAGTTGCGGCTCCAGATCCAGCACGGCGCTTCTTCAACACATTTTCAATGAACGCCTCGCCGGCCTTGTAACTGCTGCGAACCAGTGGTCCAGAAGCACAGTACAAGAAACCCATATCGAGTGCGCGCTGGCGCCAAGCCTCGAACCGATCAGGTGTAACGTACTCATGAACAGCCATATGCCGCTTGGTAGGACGCATGTACTGGCCAAATGTGACAACGTCGACATTGACAGCACGCAACTGGCGCAGCGCATCCCAGAGCTGTTCATCTGTCTCACCAAGACCCAGCATGAGACTAGTCTTGGTAATCAGATCAGGCCGGGCAGACTTAGCAGCCTCCAGCACTCGAATCGACTGCTGGAAAGTAGCGCGACGATCACGCACATGAGGAGTCAGGGCCTCAACAGTTTCGACATTGTGCGCATAAACGTCCAATCCACTCCGCGCAACCACCTTGGCCATCTCCAAATCTCCACGGTAATCACCAGTCAAACATTCGACCAAAATATTCGGCGCCTTAGACTTAATCTTGATCACAGTCTCAGCGAAGTGATGCGCACCTCCGTCCGCCAGATCATCACGGTCCACACTGGTCAAAACCACGTATCCGAGTCCCCATCTAGAAATAGCCTCAGCGGTATTCTCCGGCTCGTGCGGATCCAGCGGTGCGGGTGCACGGTTTGTCTTGACACTGCAGAATCTGCATCCACGTGTACACTCATCACCCATAAGCATGATAGTAGCGGTTGCAGAAGCCTTGTCGCCTCCGCCCCAGCAATCCGAGATATTGGGGCATCGCGCCTCCTCGCAAACGGTGTGGAGATTCAATCCCCGAAGATCCTTCTTCAGGCGCTGGTAGTTCTTCGAGTCCGGGATGGGGGTCTTCAGCCACTCGGGAAGCCGAGTCATTTCCTTCTTGCGGCCGGCCGGGCCAACCATGGCCTTTTTGAGAGCGTAGGCTTCTTCAGGGTCAAGGGGGGCATTGTCTGATCCGCCAGAGACGAAGTCGGAGAAGGAGGGGCCGGCATTTAGTTTGTCTTGGAAGGTAGTCTTTCGCCGGCGGGTGATTCCCGGTGTGTTGGTGGCGGAACCGCTGTCGGTCGTGGCGTAGCTGCGGTAGTGGAGGGAGAGGTTGGATGTTGGGGCAGGTGAGAGGGATGTCCTTACGGACGACAGATGCCGTAGGCTTCGTGATGCGGCCATTGTGATGTGTACGTGAGATGTTGAGGTACAGACGATTTGAAGAGAAAGATAGCTGGGCTTTCCCGCGGGATTGCCTGGATGACTCAGCAGTGGAGATCTGGTTACGGCTTTAAAGATCCAGGGCGCTTCCCGAGACCCCCGTTTGTTACCGATGCGAGCTTATCACCGACAGAGTCTATTTATTCAGCTAAAAATAAGGAAATTAGGATGATAGCGATGGCTATTATAATTATGCTTTACTGTAGTGCTATAATACTAATTGTACATATGACACGAGCTCAAGGATAGTCCGAGGAAGCGACGCAATGCAAGGGTATGAAGATAACGGGAAAGAAATAGAGACAGTCAGACAAGTGATGGGTCCAGAGAACATGATCATTGAAATTGAAGGAGAGTCATGTCGGATGGCGACAATTGGGAATAGGAAATGGAAATATCAAAGAGAGGAGGTTGATAGAGACGTAGGAAAGCGGGAAAGATAGGGAAAGAGAGGACGGCCCTATGGGGCTTTGACTTCCAACACCTGAGCGAGAACTTCGATGGCAGATTTGAGTGTCTCATCGGATCGGCCACAGACCGCAAATAGGAGGTTGTCGATGATTCTTTCTACTTCCCGACGTAGCTCTGCACTTCTAGAGCTAAGGAGTCGATCCTTGATGCGGCCTGGGGATCCGGATGGGAGCTGGATACCCAGCGTGCTGTATGCTTTGGTTGGGATGGCATCAATGCCGTAGTTTTCATTCCGCGCTATTAATGAGGGTTTGTGACGATGAATGGTTGATAAGGAAAGGAGGTAGTTGCGGGCAATGAGTGCTGCACAAAGACAATCCAACAAACTCTCGGTGACGTCTGGAAAGATCGTCCGAAATGGGCGTAGGAAGTCTCTGTCGTCGCTTTTTCGAACATGCAAAATGGCAGGTGAGGTGAGTCGGAGCATGTGGCGAGGAAAGTCTTTGACGGAATGCTCAAGTTGGTCGAGAGTCCATTGATGATCATCCAAAGTCCACTCATGGTCTGCATCGTCCCAAGGTGTTGCTTCGTCTGATCCAGCCTTTTCAGACTTGATAGATCTCCGTCCCGGAGAATGATTAGGCTGTGGTGTTCCTTCTGGGCTCACACTTCCAGACCTGATTTCAGGCTGGGGGGACCTTTCGCGCTCTCCCTGCGCGGTATCAGGCCGTTCACCAACAACGGTAGAGGTGACACTGTCCGATGTCAACGACCCAGGGTCAGTGTATACATCGTCATCTTTGCCATCCTCGTATGTGGACAAGGAATACCCAGACTCCCGAGTACCGTAACCACTATCGGACATGTCTAGTGGGTTTTCAAGGGGTGTGTCAGGGCTAAAAGCAGATACTTCCTCTTGCCGCTGATCCGGTGTCATTGGCAAAGGGTGTGGTAGTAGAGATGGCGGAGGTGGCATTGATGGCGAGGACTGTCGAGCAATATCGACTAGTCTTGGTTTGTTTTTAGGTTTGCTCGCAACAGCAAATCTCTGGGAACTTGTCAGCACATCTGTAAATTTCTTAGCGATATGCAGAAGAGACTCATTACTTACCAGTGGTTCGTCGAGGGACTTCTTCCCCGGCGTAAATGCAATCGTTCGGATTGGCTCTGGATCCATTTCAACGATCTGGACTTTCCGACGGTTGGATTCCTTGATATTTTCATCTTTTCCAGAAATCGGATCAAAGGGCACGCCTTTCAGCCATGTCTCACAATATGCCAAGTTGCTAGGTATCCAACTTGCCGAACTTGAGACAGTGGCTGTCCTCGGCCGTTGAGGTCTCGGCGAGCTGCCTGGAACATGACCTGCCATAGGCCTTGGGGGAGAAGTGATGGGGCTGGAGTGCCCATCGTAGATCGTGGTGTGTCTCGACTCATTAGCTTCGCACTGCCGGATGAGATGCGAATGCGCTTCATGGACACTGGTCACTTCTGTCCACCTTTGTTCTTCGGGTTGTGCACGGGGTTCTTCGGTCCACCCGGGTGGGCGATAAGCCTTGTAAGTCAGGTCTGCGTCGACATCGTCCACTCCACTGTCGGGCCGACTTAACTCTTCCAGCTCAGGCAGACTAGGCTCTTTTAAGTCCTCATAGATGCTATCCACCGCCTTTGGTTCATCCTTGCACTCAAAATATGAATTATCTCCCGCGCTTCCTGCTCTTGATTCTGATATCGGTGGACTGGGTAGAAGACCAAAAGCTGACATGCTACTGGACGTCAAGTTTTGGTCAGAGCGCCAATGTCGAAGTGTATGACCGCCTGGTGGCTTCGATTCTCTAGTCGACTTTGGGCGGAATGCCGGCGCACTGTCGCATGACACTGGCGAAGATGGGAGCATAAGCTGAAAAGGTTCCTTCATTCTTCGAACGGAACGGAAAGGTGAGATGATCGGTGGCCCTCTGCTCGCGGGCCGCCGGGAGAGAGATGTTGCTGAAGAATCATGAGCCTCGCGATACAGTGTGGGTGACGGTACGAATGACAATGTCGGAAATTGTCTGCTCCTCCTTCGGGGCTGATATGTGGGAGACCATCGGCGTGGCGAGGGGATGGGGTCAGGAATTGACATGGCATCGTGGCTCGGCGCAGACGAATAACAGTCTTGGTTCTTTATATGAGTTTCAATCGGGGCCGGGAAGCATGCACTTCTCGGCATTTTGGCAACACCACAATCCATAGCGGACATGGTACTGCTTTCAGACGAGACGGTTCTAGTCCCAGTTCAAATGTTGAAAAAGCAACATGCGGTCGCACAAGAGCTACCCGGTTGAGAATTCAATGCAGTAGAGGAAACACTTAGCCTACGCCCGATGCAGGGGCACAGTATAGCCTTATACAATCAGAGTGACGCTAGTTTCGACTTCCAAGGACGAGAGGGTCACCAGGGTATACAAGGCGGCACATCCCTTGACAAGGAACTGAGTACCAGGTGAACGAAGTCGAGGGTGATCTGAAGTTTGGCCCCTTCAAGGTTTTTGGGTTTCCTTCTTGCACGAAACGAGCTCAGGTTCTCAGGCACGGGCCATCATAATAATGGTTGAGAATGAGAGTCGCGTTGTCCTTGCATGCCCGAGAAAGGTGAGATCGAAGCAGGCGGTGGGAGTATGATTGGCCCTAGATTGCTATTCATGGTCTGCAGGACACAGTCAACGTGGATAGACGCTCTGGCCGACACTTAATATCGTCATAGTTTGGGGCGAAGAATGAGACAAATGGGATGCAGAGAGGGGGAATAGCGAATCACAGCCCTTTGAAAGGGCAATAAGATCGACCACAGGGTGTGTTGCACTGTACCCGAGCGGGTCTTCATTGGCTCCAGTGTCTCGTTGCAATAGCAATGGGCGAGGCCCCTTCATGGGGTTTCTCATCCCTTGCATAGGGGTCATTCATGCCTGACCTGACTCTGAAACTTGGAATATAAATTATAACATGCTTCGTCATGGCGTGCATACGGGTGGGTTTCTTTTCCATTTGGTGTCAGCCTTCTTCGAACATGCCATGAAAAATGCTACGAATTCTCATTGACAAATTGGACTGGTCATCAGGATGCATTTCCTAGTTTCGTCTGGGCAACTTTCAATTTCGCGGATCTAGTCGCCATTCCGGTGGAGATTGACAGGTTCCATTCAACCTCGCTAAACCTCAAACAGGGCTTGTGAAAATGATAGATGTTAATTAGACTGTCCTATGAGATGCATAGAATTTAGACTCAACGCAACACGGATCAGATCTGATCGGAGCTGAAAAGAGAGTTTTGTATTGATCACATTCAGATAGTTTCGCATTTCCCGGTACATGGTGGGCCTTTAAAACAAACAATGCAAACTTTTCTTATCTATCTGACTTATCGCAATTGGCTTTTTTTTTCTCGCTGGGAATGATCCCTCCAAGTCTCCCCATATTTTATGCAAAGTGCCCCATTCCCCATGATTTCAGAATCCTTCATAGCGGCGACGCTGTCATCCGCTAAATCTCCGACCGCCACTCTGCGCGATGTCGGCATTTGCGTGCATGAATTCCAGCCTGCGCCTCAGCTAAGATCCACTTTCAAGAAGAGCTCAACCACACCCAATTGCTTGGCTGTGAGTCCGTCGCATATTTTCTCGGCACAGGCTGATAAGGCCGTCGTTCATGTGTACAGTCGGGAAAAGGGAAACCAGGAGGCTTTGATCCCATTTCCAGAGCGGATCCGCAGCATTGCTGTTGTCGGAGCCAAACATGGTGATGTGCTAGTCCTTGGCACGGAGGGAGGTCGTTTGATTCTTTGGGAGGTATGATATGTCAACTACGCTTCACTTTCGATATATCAATTAGTGGACTCAGGCTAACCCGCCCTGTGTGTTTCAGACATGCACAGGACGTCAAGTAGCCACCACGGCCTCTCACCTGCAGCCGGTCACCTCGCTTGTCGTCGACCCCACCTCCAACTTCATTCTGTCGGGCTCCGCTGATGCCAGCATACACGTCTGGTCTTTACCTGGTATCCTATCTTTCTCCAAGCCCGCTCAAAGCCAAAATCGACAGCCACCAAACTCTCCCATTCGGACCTTCTCCAACCACCGTGCCGCTATCACATCTCTGGCTGTCGGACACAGCAATGGGCGCAATAACATTGCGGTTTCGACAGCGAAAGATAATACCGCTATCGTATGGGATTATAACACTGGAAACGTTTTGCGGACATACCTCCTCCCATACTCTGCGACTTGTCTAGCTCTGGATCCTGTAGATCGAGCTGGCTACGTTGGATACGAGGATGGCAGCGTGCAATCAATCGACTTTTACCGCAGCGGCTCAGTACAGAATCCCCTCCATGACTCCTCCTTACAATCAACCCCTGCCCAAGTGTCTGCCGAAGATCGATGGCTTCCTCCATCTGCGGAATCTGGTGCTACTCGGGCCCTCATTCTTTCGTACGATGGTACTACACTTTTGTCTGCACACGACGGCGGCAAGGTTCTATCATGGAATATTGCGCGCAGAAAGTTTGCGACCACTGTTGCTGATTACACCCACCCTGTGACCAATCTGGTCTCCCTTCCTCTACATGGCCTGTCAAACTCCTCACAGGAGCCGATCCGCACCATTCACACCATCGTCAAGCCCCGTCATGACGGTGCGCTCTCGGGCCCTTCTCATTCCCCTGGTGCTGTTCCAGCAGCATATGCTTTCCACGCCCACCTGACCGCCCCCTCGCGTCTCCGGTCCCGCCAGCCCTCCCAGTTCTCGCAAGCCCTCACCCATTCTGCCTTCCCCAATTCCATGATTGAGGAGGGTCTCGCGGAGCTGGCTGCCTTCCGACAACCGGGCGCTGAAGTTGCCCGTGTCACCCCTACAGCCTCGGTGGTTCCGGACACCTCAGTTGACGTTGCCGCTCAAGACAGTCGTGTTGCCGAGCTGGAGGCCGAAATTGCTTTGCTGAAGAAAAAAGACGCAGTCAATGACAAGACTCGGCACACTACCACGGATGAGGTTGTGAAGCTGCGCTCGGACCTCGCCCACCTGCAAGATTACATCAACGAGATGCATGAGAAGCAGGAGGCATCTCAGCGTGACAAGGTGCAGCGGCAAGCAAGGAAGGAAGCTCGTGAAACTAAGAAACGGGAAGCATGGTTCGCTGCCGAAGGAAAAGGGCGCAATGGTGATGCATTGATGAAGAAGATGGAAGTTGATGACGGTATGTTGACCAGCGACACGGATGATCAGAGCGACGAGTAGAGTCATCCATATTTTGATTAATTTGGGCTTTGGTCTACCTAAAATGGGAATGGCGCCGGGTTATACATTGGCATCTACACACTTGATGATATTTATTCAAGGAATTCAAATCAGATATGAATTTGGTCAACTCGCAAATGTAGATAGTGTCGACGACTGAATTTTACCTCGGCTCTTTCGTCAAACATTCAATAACATTCATTTGCTAAAGCCATGTCTTCCCCTGACATCTTTCGCTGATATGGGTGAATTGGTCTTGATTTGGGTCCATCAAGGATGCTATGTAAGATCTGCATCAATATCAGTGCTTCTGCGCTCGGCTAAAACCGTAGGATGTTGTCTGCTACACGAAGTAACGAGATTCCTACAGACTTGCAACAAACAAGCCAAATTTTTACGAAATCCATATGACAGACAAGCTTAGACATTTATACTGTAGTTTCCTTCTTGTTGAAACCTGTAATCGTAATTGATGCATAGAGTGGCATATGTTGGGAAGACTCATGTATATCCTTCCGCTTATTCACTGTGACGCAACTATTTGGTCATAATCTTCTCCCGAAGTCATGATTCAACAATTCTCGTTACAATTATGAATTCAAACAGAATTTGGGAATGTGAGATTGTAGTAATATTGATGTGCGGGGTTGGTAGAATGCAGCCCTCGAGCAATAATAGGGACATCTAGGCTTCAGAGAGCACGAAACAATTCTGCTTGGGAATAATACATATTTAAACAGTCCAAATGTTTAAAAAAAGGAAACGAAGTGAAAAAAAAAGGAAGACACAACATGAAAGGTACGCAGAAACGCCAGGGGCCTGAACCCCTTCGCAATCCACAATGAACCACTTTCTCGATGGAACTTCCAGACCCAACACCATGTGCTAGCTTCTCACTGGTACCCACTTAATTCTCCTGAAGACAGCCCCAGGGCCGCCTTGCCTCACTAGTAAAAAAAGCCACATTGCGGGGCAGAGATGGCAAATGAAATCATACCTCGCCACGATAGTGCATAAAAAGAGAGCAAGCCAACACACTCAGCACCTGAAACTCAAGTCCCATGAATTAACGATATCTATACGAAATACACATCGCATACACAATCATTTGAGCCACAAGTTCCAAAATTCCAAGTCTCCAAAAATGCCCGACTCCTACGCCAGTTCTTCCTATTACTACAGTTCGTCTACCGACACGGACGATGGCACCATCACTGCCACCGGGCACCGATACTCTACTACTTCGCATACCAACTCTGATGGAACGACTGTCGTACGTACGGTGCATCAAGATTTGGGAGAGCTTCCTGTGATTGAGGAGCGGCGCTATGATAGTACTGGTCAGGAAGAAGAACTAGCCCTTCCTGGTCCGGATGGGTCATCTGCCGGTGGGTTGAAACGGATCACAGACCTTGATGAGTAGGTTGTTCTTTAGCTATTGTTGTATTCCAAAGTTGGAAATAAAAAGAGATGACTGCGTGAAGCTCTACATTGTATATTTAGTTTTCAATATGTTGTGCGTAAGGTTTCGCCGACCGCCATTGAAGTGAACTGAACAAACCGTACAATCAACTTGAACGACTTCTCAGTCTGTTTCTGCAAGTGTCTTTGTTTGAGAATCTTCGAAGTGCGAGTTCGTCACCGGGCCTGATGAATTGTGTTGTCATTGCTTCTAGGAATTGGGTGTCTTGCCAATACTACTTCCTCTCTTAATCATATATAAGGGTATTTCTATTTGAGTAGGTGCTAGTATACGTCAATGGAATAATATTATATTTGTGCGACGTTTTCTTTCTGTCTACGCTCCTATCGCCTTTTCTCTCTCGTGTCTCAAACTGCCCGTGCCGACCAGCTTGCCTTAGCTTCCCCACTTTACTAATGAACTTTCACTTGCCTTAAGCTTCCCCACTTTACTATTGAACTTCCACTAGATATGCTCTAGTGATCCGAATATGCTGTTTTCCTTTCTATCACTGCCATAGCCGACCCCCTTTTTTTTTTTTTTTTCAAAATGTGCTCCACCCGGATCGATTACTGCATTGATCACCATGTCGATCTTTATATCGATCACTCACCAAGCAGTGAAACCCCACCTACTCAAGTGCTTTGTGGAGAGCATATTTTCGCAAACCCATATGGCCCGGCCATTCGTCTTGCGTACGGCGCACCCCAACGTAGAACTGTTTAATATCTTCACTTACCGCCCTACCCCATCCCGTCTCAATGACCACTTCATCATTCAAGTAAAAATGTTGTATAATTTACTGAAGTAATTTTTCCTAGGCTGGCATGGAGGGAGAGGATGGTGAGACATAAAAGTGAAGATACAGGACATATTGAGATTTTTGCTTTGGGGTGGAGCGGAGCATACGAGCAATGGTATCACGAGGGTATGCAAGGATATATTTCCCTTCAAAGTATAGGATTTTTTATGCCTATGACGTTCATAGCCATTACACATGCATTTAGTATAATTGTAGTGTTGAAGAAAATACCCTTAAAATTAAAATCTGAAGTGTAATTTTACTACTGATAGGTAAATATGTAAGCAAGATTTATTCAAATGTTGGTAGTTATTAGTCTCAGAATATCCACAAGCTAAGTCACAAGGAGTGATCGGCAATCCTTCATGAGAAGCTATTTTCTGCCTCAGCTACGCCACCAAGCAATGATCGTCAATACAGCTCCAAAAAAGTAATAAATAGAAAAGTATGGACTCTGCAGGCCTCTGAGTATAAAGAAGACGTACTTCCTCCGAGTTCTTTGAAAACTGTCAATCACTTTGTTCCCTTTTCAATTACTTGCCTGCGTCTTGTCAATTGGACAAAATATGAAGATTTTTACCATCCTCTTTACGGTCATGTTTACGACCATGGTGGTGGCGGTGCCTCTCGGAGAGCCTGATACTCAGCTGACCCAAAGTGAATTCGATAGAGAAATGGTTAATAAACCCCAAAACATGGGATTCAAGGATAGAAGCTAATACAGATTGGATATAATCAGGCCAACCGACAATTTTGTTATGAATGCAATTGTTTGGTGGATGTGGTGAGTTATTCATTTAAATCTAAAGAATAGATTCAAGAACATGGGCCTAATCAAGATGGGATATCAACAGGAATCTCCGAAAACGAAGTGCCGAGCGTGCAAAAAATGCAAAGTTATCTATTCTCGACCCTTTTTCGGACTTTTCGATTCTTGATAGAGCGAGCAGCTTTATTACCTGTGAGATGTGGTGTTGTGCGGGACTCTCAACTTGATGAAGGCAGCTGCACATGGGAAAGAATGAGGGAAAGTGGCAGCCTGGTACTAGTGGGAAGGCGGGAAGGGGCGAAGGCAGATAATCTTGAAGTTCTACACAGTGATATGACCAAAGTGTTAACACCCCTTTAGGACCCGCCTTTCCCACCGCCTACTGTGCATATCCAAACCGCGTGTTAAAATCCTGTTTCTAAAATTTCAGATATTTATGAGAGCCCGATTTTAAGCAGTGATTCGATAAAGAGGGTTGAATAAGCCTTGTTATACTGCGGCGAATACCAACTCGCCTAATTTCAAACAGTTTCTTTGACTGGCAGAATATCAAATAATCAAATGGGGATTGAGCCCAAGGCCCTTCCCATCGATCACATCGTTGAATGGCACAGCTGGTATTAAACCTAGACGCGATTTTGTTAAGGAGGAAAGGAGTGTGTTGGTCTTCAACGGAATCTCTAGACTGTCGAAAGATTCTAGGGACCCTTTCCGAGGGGCGAGGGCCGTATGCCGCAGCCCGTCCCTGCCCGTCCTGGCGGTGGCGGAATCCTCAGCTCTCACCCTTCAGTCGCGGGAGACCTTATATCAAGGACGTTGTGCAGTTTTTTTTTTGAGAAACTGCCGCCAGTAAGCGCTTGGGGCTCGCATTGTAAGGTCTTCATCTGTCGGCATCAGGAATTCCAATTGGAAGATTGACCTAGAGGAGTGAGAATGTACTACTGTACTGTAGGGGTTGGAGAGAGAGGACAGGGCGGAATACGCCTTAGCCTCTCACCCACTCGCAGTATTCCTGCATTCCAAACCAAATGGTGAGACAACCGACCACATTACAGTTGGTCTTACCGGGCCGAGATGATATTCCTCAGCCCGGCCATCGTTCGAGTCTAACGCGTTATGTGATGTTCTCTCCGTTCCTAAGAGTCGCATTTTATCTATCACGAATTGCTTGGGTATCGTTAGTGCTATGCTTGAGCTTCTAATTTGTGTTATAGTCAAATGTTTTGATCTGACGGAATTGGAGCCGGAATATGCGGCAATATCATCTGTAAGGGGGTAGTAGTATTGAGGTAAGGAATGCGCCTTAGATTAATGAATAGCTCTAATAAATACTTACATAGCAAGGCCTTAAGTCTATGCCCTTCTCCCCCGGATCAGCCACAGTTTACTTAATACTCTTCGGTGTTCCTGCCTGAACAATGGGTATGGACGAAAAGGACGAGCCTGAATGCGTCCCGCTCGTTACGAGTGATTTGGATTACAGTCCGTATTGGGTTGTCGACGATAAAGGCGAAAAGTCAAAGACTCGATGTTCCTCCCTATGTCTCTGGCTTCTGCTCTTGGAGTTGGCTAATGTGGCCTTTTTTATTGGTGGATACTTCATTCTGATAAAAGCAAGAGACCAACATCAGCATCAATTGGATGACTGTAAGTTTAATGTTCCTCGTAACAGAGAAATTATACCAGAAAACCACTCATACGTTCTAGATGGATCTCTCTCTCAATTTAACAGGACCTGGGACTATAGCAATCATAGTACACTTGGTGAGCCCCGCGAGAGGGGAACCTTTTACCATGAGACTTGGGACGACATGGTCGGGCGTAAGTGCTCTCTGGTTCAGTTAGTACAATGTGCTCATTACGTTAGATCATGGCGTTGTGTCCGTCACCGAAGAGTGGGCAGCTCAGCATGGCTTACCCCCGAGTGCATCCACCCCCGGTTTACCAGGAGAAGTGGCCTATCAAGTGGATGGCTTTCATGCTATGCACTGTTTGGTGAGTTCTCGACCTAAGCACCACCACCTTACATGATTTTATATTAAGACAATACACCACTTTGGCAGCACATGATCCGAGAGAATTTGCTGTTAAATTATCACTTCGATCACCACACATGGCATTGCCTGGACTACATACGCCATACATTGATGTGCAACATGGATATCACACTCGTTCGCTTGGATAAGGACGATCTGTTGGGAGCTGAGAAGGGTTATGCGATGCATACCTGTCGAGATTATGACGCCGTTGTTCGTTGGGCTGAGGCCAACAGGTGGAAGGATCTCACGAAGTGGTTTGTACATAGTCATTAGCAAATCAAAAGGGTCCAATGTTGCCAGCCAAGGTCTCCCAGCCTATAGCCCTTAACCACCCAAAACGTAGGTAAACTGCCGCCTAAAGGACGCCTAAGTAAAGTGGCGAGTCGCTCAGCGCTGAATGATGGGCGCTATGTGAGGTCGGCTATACTTCTGGCTGTTGTAGCCCCAAACAAGAGGCTACTACAGATATGATCCATGTCGCCCCGAGAAAATCCTCTTGAGATGAAACTAGTACTGTGAGACCCGGAGAACAGAGAGCAGACAAGAGGATGTCATGAGAGACTGTTCTTCGAGTTGCAGATCTCCTATCACGGTCATCCTAGGCCGAACTCGGCTTTAGGAAGGTACGAGGGCCTATCAATAGTGTTGTTACCAAGCTCTTTAGTAAATGCGATCTTTACTTCCTTATATCTCAACAACTATAATTTTAATCAGCTCTATCCTTTGCCGAAAGACATTGATAAGGATTCTTTTTAGATCCATATATCAATTTCCAGAAGAAAAAATCGAATACAGTACTGTACTTATATTATCACGACCCAAGAAATTGCGCCACTTAAAACAGAGAAAATATATGTATTGCAGTCATCAAATCATTCAAAGTCTCGAAGGGTCTAAATATCATACAAAAAGAACCATACTTTAAGGAAAAGTTCCTATAGTGCTATATTGTTGAGAAAGAAGTTGTAATTTATCGCATTTACTATATTATATGTATGGTGTTTAGACGTGCGCGACCCACTTTGGTGCGCGACCCGCCTGTGTGATGTTTCCGAGGACCCTGCTTTTTCAGCGCAGAGCATAACCATGATTACATAATACACTAAACTACTTTCGGAAATCTGTGCAGATGCAACAGGAGTACGGTGGGAAGGGAAGACTTTCTCAGATGATGGATCTTCAAATTTTCAACAACCAGCAATGATATAGACAGGGTACAGATAGAATGAAAGAAGGTCAAGTGCTAGAGGTGACGTTGGACACAAAACCTGGGGATCAGCCCCCCTCACCGTAGGACCGAACGAGGTTTTAGCGTGGGTTAAGCGAGCGACCGGAATCGGCGAGTCTGCACTCACCGGTTCATTCTCTAGCGTGCAGGACCCAAATCGCTCCCACTCAATCTATCTGCGCATCACTTAGAACGCGGAGGCCCGTTCCCCATAGCTCGATATATAAGCTCATCTAAAATAAACCTACCTAGACAGGCTTTTGCGCTTTTCCTTTCCTTTCCCAGGCTTCACTAGGTCCCCGCCCCCTATTTCCCGTCCCGAATAATGTCCACCGAGGCCTCTAAAATGCCCACGCTGGGATCCTATATCGGACTTGGTCCAGGCCGGAGACTAGGCTGATCCCAAGCCCGGACCTCGTGCAATTTCCTTGTCCCGGCTTAGAAATGCACTCACGCCTATATTACGTGCCCTCGGACGCTTTTCCCGCTTAATCAAATGTGAAAAATCTGACAACCAAGATCGTCTTTCACCCAACATTTGCAAACTAGTACCAACCGAGCATAAGCACATCCTTTCTCCTTTCTTTTCCGAATATTCTCTTTTTCCTTCAGACGGAAACCTCGGAACTCTGGAAGGTGGCCAACTTTCTGCTGTTTCCGTTCGCATCCGGAGAATCTAGCCTTTCGGGGAAAACAGTTGCTTTTTTTCCCTGGGAAACACGCCACCCATTTACCCCTCTCTGGGGACCTTGTTCCTGGGACTTGATTGATCTGAGATCAATCTTTGAACATATTTCTCTTGAAATACTGTGAATTCCCAGAGCTGCTGGCCTTGTTCTGGACACTTGACCTCGGGGCTTGTCTTAAATCGGGGATCTACGGGACCGAGATCCGCATGGGGATTCCCTGATTTATTCAGAACCACACGTGCCTGTCTTCCCAACGTGTATAGCCTGCCTTATTCATCTCTCATAATGTTGCCTCCTGTACCCTCGCCGCTGGACTACGGCATCTCCCTCGAAAATGGCTTCCTGTCACCGGAGCCACCGCTGGAAGTTCTGCCAGATCCATACTACGCAAAGTGGGAGGCGATTGCTGCAAACTTGCAACCTCTACTCCTGAGTAAAAGGGTCCGGGGTATTGTGGACCGGTTGCCCGTGCTTTCGACTGCGTACCTGCGTACAGATGACGAGTGGCGTCGGGCATATGTGGTCCTGGTATTCATGTTACACGGCTACGTATGGGGTGGTGACCGTCCCGCCGAGGTAAGCACTCATCTCTATCTAAAACCTAGTTTAATACTAATCAAGAACAGAGAATACCTCCTCAGTTGACCGTGCCCCTTTTCGAAGTCTGTGAACGACTTGAAGTCCCCCCAGTAGCGACATACGCCGGCGTGTGCCTCTGGAACTACAAACCTATTTTCCCGGACGAACCCGCCGATGACCTGGACAATCTCGCTTGTCTCCAGACCTTCACCGGGTCCCTCGATGAGCAATGGTTCTACCTCATCTCAGTAGCCATTGAGGCGCGCGGTGCCCCGTCAATCCCTCTCATGCTCGAAGCCATCGCCGCTGCCCGAGTCGGCAAAGCCCGTGTAGTAACCGACTGCCTCCAACGACTAGCAGAGATGATAGACCAGATTAACTCTCTCTTACACCGTATGTATGACAACTGCGACCCATATATCTTCTACAACCGCATCCGCCCCTACCTCGCTGGAAGCAAGAACATGGCCGACGCAGGCCTACCGAACGGTCTACTATACGACGATGGCCAGAACGAACCTCAGTACAGACAATACGGCGGCGGCAGTAATGCCCAGAGCTCCTTAATCCAGTTCTTCGATATCGTGCTCGGAATAGAACACCGCCCGACAGGCGTCTCTCGCAAGGAACAAAGGACAGAGCCAGCAGAAGACAGCCCTAAGTCTCGAAATGGGTTCATCCATGAGATGCGCGCCTATATGCCTGGACCTCACCGCCGGTTCCTGGAACATGTCGATTCGATCGCTAATATCCGATCCTTCGTTGAAGCTCGACACGGTGACCCTGCCCTCCGGCTTGCATATGATGCCTGTCTTGGCATGTTGCGTGCTATGCGCGACAAGCATATCCAGATCGTCTCGCGATATGTCATCTTGCAGGCGCGCGGAGCTCGTCGGGAGACACAGGCAGCTAAGGCTAATCAGCCTGCGCCGCAGAATCTGGCGACCGCTGCCCCGGCCGATAGCAAGAAGCTACGAGGAACGGGCGGTACGGCACTGATTCCGTTTCTGAAGCAGGCACGTGATGAGACGGGCGAGCCGGCCATTGACGCCTGGGCACGACGCCTTCTCAATACAGAAGGCTCGGCGCCGTTGAGTAAAGTCGGCGAGCACCCTGATGGGCACTTGGAGGTTGTTGGTCTCTGCGGGACATGGACAGCCGATGACAGTGAAGGAGGTATCTGCCACTGGTGATTGAAAATACTCATGACTGCGTGATTTACGAGCGTTTATACTATCTGCATTGCGATCTCCCTGACTCCTGTATGCAGCAGGGAATAGTGGATTATTGGGCGTTGAGCAAGTTTCCGGGTCCTCGTTTGGACCCTTGTTTATTAGCATCTAGATTTTTGTATATGCTATATTGGTGTTTAATTTCATTGTTGATATCCAGTCACAATCTCCATACTTTCCACGAGTGTAAATGACTCCACCGTAGTTTGTGGAACCTTCTCTTACCCGTTCCTTTTTCTTCATGACGCAACTTGTTTTTGTGAATGTCAAGTGGCTTGCGAGGGGTATCACGTGCATGACATCAGTGGGTGACGTCATATATTATGATCGTGATAGCTTACGTCGTGGCGCAATTGTACGCCTTGGAAAATGGAGATAACAGGACTGGGAGAGGAATATATAAAGGGGGCAAATACCAAGAGAAATCAATCTATAATCTACAAGATAAACAAACTCACAAATACCAACCACTCTTCTACCAACACTTCTACCAACACTTCTTCCAACACTTCCATCTACATCAACAACCATGTCTGACGGAAACTCCTCTACTCTGGGCTCCTACGTGAACCAAGCTACCGGCGCAGCTCAACGCGTCATGGGCTCAATCACTGGCGACTCCTCCACCCAAGTAAGCACCCACTACCAACACTATCATCCACAAGCCAAAGACTAATTCCCCCCAGAACAAAGGCGAAGCAGCCCAGGCCCAGGCCAAAGTGCAAGACCAAAACTCCCACACAACGGCCAAACTAGGCCCCGTATCCGCAGACCCCAACACCGGCGCCGCAGCCGTCGACGACCCCAACCGCTCAAACGGATCCTGGGACCAGACCGTCGGCTCAGCCAAGGAGTCTCTGGGCAACCTGATCGGCAACGAAAGTCTCCGCAAGGCAGGTGTTGAGCAAAACGCTTCTGGAAAGGAGCAGGAAGCCCGTGGACAGCTTAAGGATCTCGGTCAGGGAATTCACGATCGTGCGCAGGGTACCCTTGGAGGAATTGGTGCTGCTGTTCTTGGGGATCGCGAGGAGGAGAAGAAGTACCAGGATATGCACGATGAGGGGAAGGCGAGACAGAGGGGCGTTGAGGCTGATATTCAGAAGAGACAGGGAGCTTAAGCCTGCTTGATTTGAAGCGGAATTGCTTTCAGCGGACTGGATTCTTTCGGGTCCTTGTATGATTTATGTGATGAGAGATATCCAATTTGAGATTCACTTTATTTGATTATGTTCTTGTTTGATAGGTGTTTGGATACATCGTAGTTACTTGTGGTTCGGTATGGTCTCTCACCTTATGCATCCCTGCTGGATCGATAGTCGATTAAAGATAAATCAGTAGTGAGACATTCTTTTTTCCGGCTCTTGACAAATGTATAGAGTGGGGGAAATTAGAACAAGCATTTTGTTATTAAGGTCAGATATAACAAATGGATAAAAATTGAAGTTGGATGGTGGATGGTGGATAGTGGACGGTATAGGTAAAGTTGCCATTTCTTACCATAGCTCGTGTGTCTAATTTAACTCGATTCTGCCTCTTTAGCTGACAATTCAAATGCGTTGATTTCGTATACTATCATTAAAACATATAAACAGTCCCTTCCCTTAAAGTGACCCAAGAAGAGACCCAAGTAATTTCGAGACGTCCTCGATAAGCTATATCATCGTCAGTAGGTTACTCAACAGAACAGTGGCAGCAATGTCGTACCGGTGTAGCATCCCCAATCAAAGTAGTAGTATTATCCACAAACTCCTTGGTCAACAACGAGCCAGCGTTGGTCAAGATAGTTTGTAGTGTGTTGGTATTATCATTGGAAAGAACCTTCGCAGCATTGGTGATGATAATCTGGAGGTTGCTGATATTTTCATCGGTGAGCAGGCCCTCGAGTTCGCTGATTGTGTTGAGAAGCCCGGTGGTACTGGCAGGAGCGGGAGCAGCGACGGGGTTGGGTTCTGGGGCAGCAACGGCCAGAGCCATGGGAGCCGCGAGGAGGGGAAGGAAGATGTGAGTGAACCGCATTGTGTTGTTCCAAGGTTTACGGAGGACTGAAGAGAAATTAAATGGCGGGTTTCTACCAAATAAGAAGAAAAGGGAGGCTACTCATAAGGAAAAGAAATGAGAAATAAATAAAAAGCAAAGCCTCGACAATTTGCATCGTTCAGGTATACAATCCACCCCACATGCACTCTAGACCAAGTCGACCAGAACCATGTCTTAGATTGGATTTACCATCGAGGATTCAAGTCCAAAAAAGTATAAAAAAAACAAAAAGACAGGACAAAATTCCCCGAGAAATCTGAACCGACCCAACTAAGGCTCAAGCCGGAATAGCATCGGGTCTCTCCGTCAAGGAATCTGTCGTAGGATTCGCCGAGGTCGATCACAATACCGAAAAGCGGTTCCATGTGATGTTCGCTTATACTTCGTACAGAGTCTCAACTTCACAGTTCACACAAGTAAAAGTCCATCCCCGCGTCCAACTTTCACCCCGGACTGGCTGTATTAAGTAAGGATCGGCAAAGGGCGATCAGACCTCCTGTTGTCGAAACTAGTGAATTGCTAACCCCTCTCGGTCCATGTGATCTCCCGGAGCACGAGTTTGCTTTAGTAAAGATCGGCTGTGATAAAGAGAACTCAGTGGGAAATTGAATGAAGTGCGACATTCAATGACATAATTGATACGGATTACATATTAATTAATTCAGGGATACAGGTACGTATAAGTGTACTATAAACCGAGGGATCGAAATAAGCATGTGGGATTCCAGGGGAAATTACCAATGGTTCGGCGTTTTCCCCTACCAGAAACTAGAGACTAAACACGAAAACAGGAAAATACGAAAAACTAGTCATTGTCATGCATCTCATCACCTCGTCAATCCATTGCGCATAGTAAATACATACTAGCACATGTTGATCCCTCGTGGATCCTGCAATATGCAAGATAAAGAAAAACCCATCCGACGCGACCTGTACTTGTAGCACCCACGATGCACCTGCATACAATCCATCTGCAGGACCGGCAGCCACTTTCCAAAAACATCATAGCGAACTGATCCCCGCATTAGCTCGCCCCACTTCACAACGCTAGGGCTAGACCGAGAACACCCAATGCCCCAATCATCGCACTGAATGCCGTGGCCTGCGCCGCCATCCCACTGGACGTCGAAGTTGTCGCTGCCGTCGCCGTCGCCGTCGCTGCTGCTACTGCGGTACCCGTATCGACACCAGTGGTAGCAGTCAAAGCCCGATCTTGAATCTGTAATCGGACAGCAGACACATAGTTTTTCGCATCGGTAGGCAGACTGGCGTACCATGTGGGAGTGGTACCGGCTTTAAGTTGGCTAGCGAGTGAGCTGCGGGATTGTGCGTCCATCAGCTCGCCGACTACGGGGAGGGGGATGACGGCGAGGATCTCGTGCATGAATGCTTTAGGGGGTGGTGAGATATTCGCGAAATTACCAGTCGTCGTTGCGGCTGCGAGGTTGATTCTGGAATGGAATGGATTAGTGGGTGTTTACTCCGTACCGTATGTTGATATAGACGAACATGGCATTTGATAGGGAGGCAAAGTTGAAGCTTCCGGTTGGTGTTGCATCTCGCTTTTGTGGTTCGCACCAGGCTGTTGCCGTTAGGAAGAAGAGAATCGTAGTCAGTTTCATGATCATGTTAGATTATAGATAATTGGAAGTATGCAGAGTTTTTAGGTGGTTGGGACGAAGTATATCAATTGGAACCCTCCTAGGCTGTCCGTTTGAAATGTCTTATACCGCGGAAGTATACTATGTTTGATTCGCTGTTCATTATGCAAGCAGGTTTTTAAATCACGGTTTCTCTGGTCCGAGGTTCATGGCCTAGACAAGGATGACCACTGTGCGGGGCTAGAACTGAATTCGCTTCGTCTGAAAAGGCCGTTATTCAAGATGCCTCCTAGTTTTCGTTTGATTGTCGATCAAAAATTAAGAAAAGGTTTAAACACAAGTTGTTCGTCAAAGGAGAGTTTAACATGAAACCTCGACTTGACAAGGCGCATCAGAAAAAGAAACCCATCACCCAAATTGAGGCAAGTATTAACAGGATCAATCATAGCACATAGAATATAGTAAAGAAAGGGTATATACAAATTAGCCAAACAAACAACAAACAACAAACAACTTAAACAACATTGAGCTTCTCACGCAAACGATCCTGATAGTATCGCAACGGATAAGCCCGCACCTTATTCGGCATAGCAGGATAAACAGCCACCGAAAAGCCCATCCAAGTCCGATACAACATTCTCGTCCCAGCAGTAGATTTCAACCCATAAGCATCCCTCAACTTCGGCGGCAACATTTCAATAGTAACCACACGCAAAAACGGCTTAATCCTCTGCACCCATTTCGGCATATCCTTACTTTCATGAAGTTTCTTAGCGAATTGCGCCGCATCCTCAGAGACTGTCAACTTTCCAACCTGATCATCCCAGTAAGACCAAAACGCCTGTCGAGATTCAGGCCAGACACCGGCTGGCATACCGAGACAGCCCATTAGCATAGTGAACTCGGCGTATCCGCGCTGGGCGGTGTCGTAGTCCACTCGGCCGTAGACGCGCTGGTAGTAGTCTGTTGCGGTTGCGTAGAGGGTTGCGGCCATCCAGCGCTGGAGGGGTGGGTGTTTGGTGAAGCGGTTGTTGTGTCCGCCGCCTAGGCCGGGGGCTTGGTCGCGAGCTAGCAGTTCGAGGAGGGTTTTGCGTTCTGGCTTGGTGCCGAAGACTAGGATTGAGATGTAGCTTAGGTGGGCTTGGAGGGCGTCGAGCAGTTCGGTTGCGAGGTCCTTTGGGGTTTCTTTGACTTCTTCTTCTCGGATTGCGGGCATGGCTGCTTGGAGGAGTAGGGCTGCTCCGGAGCCAGCAAATAAGATTCCCTCTTGTAGGATTTGGGGGAGGATTTCTAGTTGTTCCAGGGCGTGGAGGCGACCGGAGTCGGTGGTTGTTTCTTCATTTTCTTTGAAGTTTGGCAAAGCGCTGGGCTTTTCGTCCTCTAGAGGAGATGGTGGTGATGAAGATCGAGACATTTTTAGTTGAGAATTTAGATTCAGATTTATTGAAGTTTTTGATTATAAGCAACGATATGAATTAAAAGATCAAAACATTCAGCTTTTGTCCCCCGCAAAAGCCAGGCAATCTCCACTGATTCAACTAGTCCAGAGCTCGGCCCATGTGAACCCCCTTTTCCCGGTTCGCAGTAGATCACCATCTCCTCCGCTGATCCCTTCTTCATCTAGCTGTATGACCTCGTGAATCCTATCCTAGACAGGGAACAGTCCTCCGAACCGTGACATTTAATCCACTTTTTATTATTTTGGTTTTTTCATTTCCACTGAGATCCTCCCCTGGGCCCGAATGATGGAACGTCCGGGGCGTCTCCATACGGGAAATGGCTTTCGCTTATCCTTAGGCCCCAACAAGCGTTCCCCGGTTTCTCTTCCCCCGGATCCGATAAATATAGGCGACCGCGTCCCGCTTCTATCTACTCCAGTCCCCTGTTGACAACGGAGCAACTCAATCCAACATCCGTCACAATGGGAAAGACAGTTGATGACCGACCAGCCTATTTGAGCTCCGATGACGCCAAATACTCCCTAGGTCTTCATCGTGGGCCATTAGCTAGCGGTCTCAGCGATGACCCCAAGTTGGAGAAGGTAGAAACAGCGGGTGGTCTCTCGTTGGCCACTACCCAAACGCGAAAGGAGAAGTTCGCGCGCCATTGGAAGCGATTCTGGTGCTGTTACCTAATTGGAAATGTCATTTTCCTGGCCATTTTCCTACCGGTCTTGTAAGTTTGCGCCAAAATTCAAGTACAGTGAATCGCAAACTGATGCGATTGTCCCCGAAACAGCTTCCTGGTCGCAATCCCGGCTATTTCACAGCTTGTCGTCAACAAGTCCGACTTGGTGCTGGTCAGTGCGGCTGTTATGCAGCCTTTGCCTGACACTGTACATCTGACACTACAATCGGCGCTGGATTTGAAACTGAATCTGCCTGTTCGGATTGATCCCATTACTTTGAATTTGTATATCCGCGATAACGGCGCCGCCAACCCATGGGGTCAGGCCAATTTGACCGGTATGACTATTCGTGGAAATACCACGTTGGGCGTGACCGATAAGTTCACGCCTCTTCTCAATACGACTACCTGGACAGATTATGTTCGGCAAGTTGTTTTCCAGAAAGAGACCGCACTTTCCCTCAAGGGCACGACCGATTCGTTTCTGGGCGTGTTGAAATCCAAGGTGACGATGAACAAGGATGTGGTGTCTCCGAGTAAGCTTACCCAGCCTCTGTTACAAATCTGATGGTCTGAAACAGTATACTGATCCTTCTGCAGCATTGAACAAATTTGAGGGTTTCAGCATCACCGACACCTCGCTCGTTCCCACTCGCTCAGATGGCACCAATCTGATTGGCAATGTCACCCTGCCAAACCCGTCTCTCCTGACGCTCGAGATCGGCACCATTGTTCTCGATGTAAAGAGCGGCGATTTGGTCATCGGTAATGCCACCGTCGAGAATTTGACCCTCAGGCCCGGCAACCATGCAAACCCCATGACCGGCACTCTGGATATTGGGCTCATCCTCAAGAACATCGGCACGGTGCTGAAGGACCAAGCCTCGTCCATCAAAAACGGCACCCTCAGTCTTACCTCCACCACCCGCGAGGTAACCTACAACGGCACTCACGTACCATACTACTCAACAGTGATGTCCGAGCTTCCCCTCACAGCAGATGTTGGCATCGTGAGCACCTTGAAAAATACCATCAAGAGCTTCCTAGGTAGCGGCTCCGGCAGGAACTTGACGGAGATCCTGGCTGAGCTAAAGAACCACACCTCCACCGAGAGCGGCAGCAGCCTCCTCGCAGACCTGAAGGAAGGCCTCCAGTCGCTGGAAAGCAGGGACGTCACTCCGGAGGAAGATGAGGACGAGAGCTCCCACTACAGTCTCGCTAGAGCCTTGAAGCGGAACGTCCACGTCCGCGATCTCTTCCAAGATGAAAACCCCATCAAGCGAGACGTGATGATCGACTCGCTAGTCGGATGGGTTGCGAATCAACAGTAGAATTTTCTAGACTTAGACCGGTTAGAGCTTAGAGCTTAGACTAGACGTTGTCTCTGATCTGTTTCTGTTCCTGCTCCTGTTTCTTCTTTATTTATATGGCGTTATCTTCTTCTACAAGATACCGCCAGGTCCCGCGACGTTGACGCTGACATGATTTTGATTTTGATTTTGATTCCCCGTATTGGTGGATACGGATTACGGTGTTACGGCCTCTGCCATATTAATGTATATCGATACCTGACCATGCCCACTCGATGCAGAATAATGATAAATATTTTTTAGGTTCTTGTGTGTTCGAGAATGTTAGGGTAGAAGAACAAGCTACTGTCCAATCGAAACTTGCCGAAGAATGTCATCCGGTGCTGCCAGCGCTTTCCTAGGAGGATTGCACCCAGTGAGAACTATGGCTTGCAGCTGCTGTCTGACTTCATTCACTCTCATTGGAGTTTAAGCTGATGGCAGCATCCATATCTTTAGGTGGAGTAAACAGAAAGGGCTGGATTCCCAAGATTCGTTTAACATTGGGAGTTGTTCTGTTCTGTCTACGTGATTTGGAAATCTGCCATGTACCGATACAAGTTATGTGCTCAGCGAGGTGTTATAATGAAGCCTTTGACATGGTTTTCGATTACCTGTGTTGTAACTTGTTACTTTGCGGAAAATTCATTCCGGGTCCAACCAAACCACTTCGTCATTCTCTTCCCCATCGATCTCAACATGACCGGGTCCAGCTTTGCAACTGGATGTGGCCTGTGAAATACAATCTTTCCTCGTTGCAAGCCATTCTGGGCATCAAAAACAACCGCCGACCCCCCTCCATTTCGAGCAACAAAGCCTGCATCACATAGAGCTCGCACGAACTTCTCCCAGCCAACAGAGTCGGATCTGTCCGAGAATTCAGGAAACATCAAATGTATGACATGTAACGAATCCTTCGTTACAAATATCTGCTGAGAAAATTCATTGGGAGTCTCTGGTGTTCTGTCACCATTGTGCGCCGTTTCTCCCGTCGTGTTTCCTGAAGCAGTGGGCCGGCTTTTTACTCGGGGTCCTGAAATGCTGAAAGGAACTGCAATCGCCTCGGAACCCCACTCGGTTTGCAGCGGAACTGGACTTGGCCCGGGTTCCCTCTTTGCATCCGAAATTATTCGATCTGCCTGCTCCCGGCGAAGCTGGAGATACTCGGGACTGAGATCAACAGAAATTGAATCCATGAGGACCTTTTCCTCCATCGCTCGGAGATCCAAATGGCCCAAGTATTTCTTCGCCCATCGTCTCACGGCCGCCCAAAATTCACCGAGAGAGCTTTCCATTGCTCGGAATCGCTGAAGCCAAACGAGATTCCTCGGCCCATGTGGTGGGGATTGGCGATACAGCTGATCAATAAGGACGTTTGCGACGACTTGCGGGTTTCCAATACCGTTATTGTTGAATTGTGGTCTGAGGAACACATTCCTCCATAATTCTTTGCTTTCCACCCGATTAAGGTCATCGGAAACATCACGAGAACCGTTTTGCGGTCTGTTCAGGCGAACCGATTGAAGCATTTCTTGAATGGATGCTAGATCGGATAATCTCTTATACAGGAGCTCATCGACTCTTGCTTGCTCACTGTGAGGACTCGTCGTAAGATGGTGCTGTAGGTAAGCAAACAACATTGCATGATCATAGCCCTGGGGGCAATCTGGGTCTTCCAGAAGATTTATCATGCACCAGCCAAGAGCGTCTTCTTCAAATGATGGCCCTTTCTTTCTTTTGGCGCGTGATGATTCTCCAGCGCTAAAGCCGGCATCTTCGATCGCCAAGTATATGCAAAATCCAGGATGAGACGATAAAGTGCGCCTGAGTCGTTGAACATCTCCACGAAGGCATTGGAGTAGAAAAAGCTCAAGCCCCCATAACGCGTTGCTGTATTGGGATCGGAGACGTTTCGAACAACCGCTTTGATGATATTGATCATGCACCTTTTTCACCTGGGCACATTTATCAGTGACCCATTTCCACTTCCAACAATGGAGGATATCCTCTGTTATCTCTTGGAGTGCCAACAAAGCCATGGCATTGGCATCAAAGGCCTTGCACAGTTCTCCTTGGTACATCATTTTGATATATCGCCGCATATATGATGGTTCGCATTGCAAAAGGGCAAGGTGATCCCCAGCGGCACGCATTCTTATTTCCGCGATGGAAAAGAGTGACTCCATGCTCAAAGAAGGTGGCGGCGAAAAGGCCTGCCATGTATAAGATGACTGAAATACCATCTGGTCACATTTCCGAAAGCCCTGAGATATGACGCGCTCCCATTTGACTGAAGCTGGCTTACTCAGATCCGCACCGTCTAGTATCCTGTCTACCACTCTGCAGAGAAGATCCATCAAATGCTCCTGGGCTTCGAGAATCAGCTGTGCTCTGGGAAATCCAATGTCCTCTTGCTGGTGTCTTGTGCCTTCTCCCCAAGTCACAACTTTGCCATATTCCGGTCCAGATATGACGACAAGTGTGTTGGAATAGTTGACATCGAAGTACCCTTTAGACCAGCCGAGATCAAGTTGTCTATTGTCCCACCGTACCCAATCCTGCGGCGGATGTGTTGCCCGGTAATGCAACAAGGAAAACAGCACGTCCGGGTCTGTCTTCAAGATCTCCAAATTCAACCATGGGATCAGAAGCCTTCGCCGCCATACAGGGTTGCGGAAAGCGTGGACTTGACGCTCAGATATAGATGGCAGACGACATAGTAGCCATTGGTGATCGTATAGTTCGGCGTCAATCTCTATTAATAACTTGCATCGTTTAGCCTGACCTTTCTTTTTCCATCGACTCATGATGAGGTCTCCGTGTGAGCTCAGGACTAGAAGCAGGTATTTCCGAGCTGCTTGAATGTCCTGAATATTTTTTGTGATAGTGGAGGTTGCTTCAAGTTCGCTCAATTGCTTGCTGTAAGAGAGCTCTGGACGATTTTGGGCGAGCAAGGTACGAAAGTTGAATAGACAGTCTAAACACTTGCATGGTGGTGGGAAGATGGGTTGTTCAGCTTTCTGCCAGGATCTTCGCTTTGTATATACACCTTGAGCAGGCTTCAGGTGCTGAAACTCTGAAAGTTTTGGAGGGTATTCCGGGTATTCCATGGCCGAGAGATTTAGGGTATGAAGAAAAGCTACGGGCAAATGACCTGGAGGCGACGAAAAGGTATATCTATCAGTATGATGACGCAATCAATGGAACTAATGATCATGAATAGGTCAAATATCTTAGCAAAATGAAATAAAAAGTGCTCTTTCGTGCTCATGATTCTTCCAATGATTGTGCATGGATTTGCCGCTAATTATGCATGGAGTTGCGAAATGCCCGCATATTCCCTCATAGAGTATTCCTCACGTGTGCGAAGACCCCGAATTTAGACATTGGAGAATAGAGAGAATTTATACTTCCTTTTTGTATGCCTAATTAGGAAAGTAACAAATGTCCAAAATTCTGCCGGTTGCCGGTATATCTTCTTCGAAAGCGAGATCATCTGATCTGCTGAAACTCAACTGCGTGCTTAGCCTCTTTCAACAACAAAATCAATTTAATACGCTCAACTCTAACTGAAAGATATTCCATGGTTTCCCAGCAAAATGGTCTCCCTGAACGATATTAAACTGTGTAATATGTAAAAAGCGACATAATTCCATAGCCTATCCTTGCATGAATTCTCATTCGGTCGTATCACCTGTGTATTCCGCGTGCTCGGCCTCAACTGGCTGAAAGATGTCCTTACTCTTGGCAGTACGGCTAACTTCCTCTTCCTCATGGTCGATGTACTTTTGCGGTCGGCCTCTGCAAATAGCATCAGGATCGCTGATCACAATTAACGATGGATCAGAACGGTAATATGCATCAATATCCTCGAGACTTCGGTTGGCTGAGAAATGGGTGAGTTGAATTCTTTGGTTATTAGTAGGGCACTGACCTGTTTCCGGGAAGAACAAGTAGATAATTGGTAGAAAACAAGCGTTTGTGACTGTCCAAACGATCCCTGTTTTTGTCAGCGTGAGAGAAACTGCTTTATGTGCGAGGAAGCTCACAGAATTTCCAGCCAATGCTCTGGATTCCAATGGGGGTGATTTGGACAATCGCAAAGTTGGTAATCCAGTCGGTCGCGGTCGCAAGGGCGACTCCCTTGGTTCTCATCGGCAGGGAGTTGATTTCAGTTGGGTATAACCAAGGGATTCCTAGCATACCGATACCAAATGCGCCATGGAACTGTGACGCAGAAAGTCAGCATTGTGATTCATTGGAGCTGGAGAGGTGAACATACCAGGAAGAAAAATGCAACAGACGCAGATCCGAATTTCTTACTCTCGGCATCAGTGGCACTCTCGGCGTATCTCAACAGGATAGTGATGATAAGGAAACAGAGAAACTGGCCAAATGTTGAGAGAAGCATCAGTCCTCGTCGACCCATGCGCTCGATCAGGAGAACTGCGAGGCCTGCAAAAATCATATAGGAGATAGCATTACACGCGGTCAAGAGACGGGCCATACTCTCTCCCATGCCGACGGCTTGTTCCAGGACGGTCGGGAGGTAGTAAGACATGATATTGATACCACCGAATTGCTGCATGAACTGACTGCCAGCTCCGAGCAACAAGCGACGCAGCGTCTTGGTGTCATGATGGGTTTTCTTGAGAAGGTCGCGCCATCTCACAGCATTTTCACGCTCATAGCGGATTGTGTATTCAATCTCGTTGCGCTGCGCAATGACGAAGGGGTCATTGATGGATTTGGCCTCGAGGCAACTGATCACCTCGACGGCCTCTTCTTCTCTGCCGTGCATCAGAAGCCATCTGGGAATTGTTAGAGCTTTCATTTCTTCTAGGGAAGGAAACTCACCTGGGGGACTCTGGTAGCCAGGGAACAGTAGACCAAAGGACAATTAAGAACACCGCCTGTAGTGCAATCGGGAGTCTCCATGCCACCGCACCTCCAACAAATGATAATCCATAGTTGATCCAATTGACAGTCGCATATCCAGCAATGTTCATCATCATCTCAAAGGTGACTAGTCGACCACGCCATCGGGATTGTGAAGTCTCAGACTGCCAGATTGGCGCGCAAGCCGTATTGATACCATTCCCAATACTATAGACCGAGTAGTTAGAACATTTAATCCTCCATCTTGCAAATTTCCCACTCACCCAGATACAATACGACCGACAAAGATATGAGGCAGACTGAATGAAGAAGCCTGGAGAACCGTGCCAATAGCCATGATAGTTGTTCCCCACAAGATAGACTTTTTCCGACCGAGGCGCTCGCCTAGTGTGAATGCTAGAAGGGCACCTAAAAAACATCCGACATCGTAGATGGCCGTCACAGTTGACAAGGTCTTGGTCTTGGTCGGACCTTCGAGATTGTGAATTTGAAGGAAGTCTTTTGTGATCACCACGCCACCTGGAGAACAGTCAGTTTGGTATCACTGTTCACAGTAATGGGGACCTTACTGAAAACACCTTGGTCATAGCCAAACAGGGACATGTCTGTTGCACAAGCAACCTGGGCATAGTCAGGAGTGATCGTAACTGAAATGTGGCCTTTGGGAACATACAGTAACCCACAAAGTGAGCCATCCTCCCGTCAGCCCAAAGTAAGGCTTCTTCTCCTTAGCCACCGTCATTGATCAAGAAAATTCGAAATCTATCAATAGAAGAGGAAGTATGTAAAAGACTGACTTGTTCCGCAGGGGCTCCTTACAATCCGCTGCACGAGAGAAAAAGGAACACAGTAGCATTCCGGGGGATTCCCGGCCGCTTTTACACACTGCGCCGCATGTCTTACTGCCCTAATTCATTGAATTCGTGATGATCATCTCTATGGCTAAATGCTACCTGGAGTCGGTATTCCCCCGAAGTCTGGGGTGCCCGTGTGGGGGATCTGCGTGGGGAAGGCCAGTGTTGGCAAATCAGGTGAGCCCTTTGAAAGGATTTACATTTCCTTGTTAAACTACGCACGGTGATTGGTCAATATCTACACTCAATTAACAAAGTGTTGGTCGCGGAAAACCGAAGATACCAGATCCGGAATCCTGGGGGATTTTCCTGGTAAATCATCAGGCTTTGAGCGAGCATGGGGTTGCGTCATAGTGCAGAGTGATGCCATTCGATTGTGGATCTGGGGAATTTGGGGTTGCGCACGATTTGATTTCTCATGTGGGCTGTCGGATTTCGACTTCTTTGTGCTTCCGTAGAGATATGTAATGGTTGATTGGGGATTTTGGGGTTACAGTGGCGACCGTTATTGCCTTCCATGTCGGGAAACATAGAGATAGTCTTTCATATGATACGCCAATCCAAATATGGGCTACCTGCGTATTTAATTATCTGTTCCGAATTTGAATGGTAATAATGCGAAACGTATACATAAAACATGAGTAGGCGGTATAGTCATGTACTGGTACAGATCCAAAAATAACCACGCCCACCTTGTTGTTTCCTTCCCCCCCCCCCCCCCCCCCCCCAAAACTCGCCAACCCCTTGCAAAAATGGCACGAAATATCGACCATTGGCAGCGCAAGATCATTATCCATATGATACTCAACAGGAACAGATTCACCACATCACAAATAGCCACGGTCGCGAAGTGTAGTGAGCGTTCTATCACTAATATACGCAAGAATATACAGTTGTTCGATAGTGCCAGATCTCCCTTGTCTCGGTCAGTCGACAACTAAGCATCACCCCTAGTATGCTAGACGCCCTCTGTGACCACCTCGCCGAAAAGCCCGGCCTATATGTCGAAGAGATGGCTATCTTCCTATAAGATAAATTCAATATATTACCATCGTTATCTAGCATCAAACGGAGTGTGGTGATCAATAGCAGCTGTTCTGGGACAGGGAGGTTCGGAGGAGCCATGCAGGAACTGAGCGAGATTCCCTACTCTACGTGATGAGATTACTAATGATACTTGTCAACTGGTCGATTAAAGCAAAGCTCCCGACCCGTGGGCAACTTGATTGACATAGATAGACCCTCGCGGCATAGACTACTTGTTTGAGCTAGGTCACTCATAAATCCTGAAACAGTGATATAGAATAACATGATAATTTCGAATATACCATATAATGAATGATGGGATGAAGGGTTGTCGCATTGATCTGTACAGAAACTCCATCCTCATATAAATTGATAAATGCGTCAGAGGCGCAGAAGAAAGGTACATCTAATTATAAAACATAGAAGAAATACTCTCCAGTACATGGGCTCCGTTACATAGTGAGAAATACTAATCTCGGCAAGATGACAGGAGCGTGTAATGTCCACGGCCAGCGAGCCAGAGGGTTGAGTGGTCGTAGGTGCAAGTTCCGCCTATCTTGCTCATTTAACTCTTCTTACCCGGGCATTTCCCTGAATTGATGGCCCAACAAATGTCAAGAGTTTCCTCAATTTTCGTGGTCATCACCGCCAAAACATGTGCGAGGGAACTGAACCAGGTCGAAAAGGTTACCGTTGGTGGCGTTGGTGTCGTTGCGACCCAGCGAGCCCAGGCCGAAGTTCTGAATGGCACCTCGCAGCATACCGTACAGGGTGATGTAGGAGTCACTGGTAGTGTTGGGGGTGATGCCAGCTCCGAACAGAATGGTGGCAATGTGGTTGTTGTTGTTTGGGGAGGAATCATCGTCGTTCCACCAGGTAGCCTCGTCGAAGGTGGCGACAACCAGGGTGCCTTGAGCCTCTAGATGGGGCAGATACAGATCCAAGAATGAGTTGAGCCACTCGCCACCGGTGTTTGGCTGGTTGAAGTAGTTGCTGTCGGAGGCAGGGTCGTGGGCGTTGTGAAGCATATCCGGGACGTAGAAGGAGTACTGTGGCAGAGTGTTGGACATAACATGGTCGGCGAAGGTGTTGTTGGCGCCGTAAATCTTGCTGCAACGCTCGTATTTGCTAGTGTATGAGCTAAAGAGCAGGGCTGGGACGTCGAGGCGACGGTACACCTGAGAGTTCCAGTCAGGGTTGGTACTGTCGATAGGGCCGTTCGTGATGTAGTTGTTGCAGTCGTTCGGACCACGGTGAGTTGCGATAGGATTGTACCACTCGGCGTAGGTACCATAGGAGATGTTCTTGGCCTCGAGGAGGTCGTAAATGCTGGTGGCATTGACGTTATAGAAATCCTCATGGGCCATACCGAAGAAGTCACCAGCCACGATAGCAGCGTAGTTGGGCAGAGATGGGTGGGTGATAGCGTAGCTACGGGTCAGCAGCTTGCCACGGGTAGCTAGCAGCTTCCAGTATGCCTGGCCCATAGTCCACTCGTAGGCCTCGTTCTCGAACATAATGTGAAGGATCTTCTTGAATTTGCCCTGGGTGTTGAAGAGCTTGGAGCTGTTGATAGCCTTAGGGTGACCCTCGCTAACCTGGAAGAAAGGGTACTTTCCAGTCGACCCGGACGGAACATAATAGTCATCCTTTTTGTCGTAGCCAGTGAAGTTGGTACCGCTGACGGTCTCGTTGTTCACCGACCAGTAGTAATGGCCGCCATACACTGCAGGGTCGAAGGGGGGCTGATAGGAGAAGGGATAGCTAGCCATGACCGGGTCGGTACGCTTGAAGATGTTGCCACCGATGTACGGCACATCCTGTTCAGGAAGAGCATACTGAGCAGTGGCCGTGGAGGCGAGAGCCAAAGCACAAACGGCTTTAGTGACGGCGTTCATCTTTGATGGCCGAGAATCCACAAGCGGCGGTATCTGAAGAAAGATTGATTTCTGAGAGGAACTGGTTCTGATCTTTGGATATAGACCCTCCTTTTAATATCAAAATTAGGCATCGCATCCTGCACTAGGAAGCGAGCCCACGAAAATTGAGGCACACGTGGGCGGGTCTGGCTGAGCAATAGAGTGAAAGGGTCGAAGCGGATCGTGGACTATTCTTTCTGCCTGGATGCAGGTGTAATTGCACTAGCTTGATGGGCTTATTGGGCCTGAAGATCAGTTCTGGAAGACCAGTGAGGGAGAACTTTGTAAGGGAGGCTTTTTCTGGATCCATCGGCTGTTGGTCAAGCTTCTAGCTAAAATTCGCCGACGGAAGGGTCCTAACCACGGTGGAGACCAAAGATTCGACCCACGTGCTTTGGCCGCAGCCTCTCGTTTGAGAACTTTCTCGAATTAATTGGAATGACGACGCGGGTTCAGTTTCCTTAAAACCGGGAGAATCATTGAATTGGGATTCGTGAATAAAAATTTCCAGCATTTGAGGGCGCGTCGGTATGTCATCGCTCGTGGATCTGCGCACACGAGGGCTGCGCAGAAACTCTAATTTGGAAGACTCGGAGGTTACACTATCGTCACCAAATCGGTACATTTCATGTCTGCCTAGAGATATTATTGTGACTCGTAACCATCGCTCCTGTTCATATCCGGTGCTGTGTTAAATAGTGTTGCAATTTTCTACCCTTTCTTGGTTCTCCTAGCGGGAAGAAGACTTTGGTTCACCAGTCATGTCGCTGGGTGTCATGTCCAAGCCAATCTTCTCGTATTACGCTAAGAATAATCCCCTTTAGAGTATCTGGCTGCCCTCTGAAATGGGCACACGGCCCTCCTAGGGTTGGCTAACTAATCGAGAATTTTCATCGAAGTATACGGCAAGGTACAGATCTAGGTGAAGAAAATTATGGTCGGCAACGCGCCGATAGGATTGGGAAGTAGCTTTCTTTATGGAGGATTTTTGCGCCGATGGCTTCGCGATGGTTCAATATCTGGGTCATTTTATATTACTGCTGTTCGAAGCTAGACCTTCGATTACGGTAGAAAGGCTGATTACATACTGATCTCTAGCTGCATGTTATATGATTCGGGTAATGCATTTCAGACACATGTATAGTCAACCAAGCCTTCATGTCCAAATCCAAATCAACCCAATTGAATTGTCACAACAGAGGACCCGCCCTGCAACGGAATAATGCACCCCGGTGGCTTCTTATGTCCGTTGGCCTGAATCTCCTTGATCTTGAGACCAGATGGAAGTTGTAATTTGCCAGAGGTCCCCCATAGTGCGGTGACATTCACAGTCAACATACTATCATCCAATTTCCCATTTCGCCGACAGCTGTCCGCACAGATGCAACAGCCCAATCGAGATCAAATCCTGAGACTACGGGTTAAATGATCCAGGTCTTATGCTCCGATCTAACTGCGTGAATTCAGGAAACGTGCTCAATGAGCACATAGGTCGATACGCCACCCCAAAGATGGCTCTGAGATGTATAAAAGCTCAGTCCGGGGCTTAATTCCTGAGCTACATACTTCCAAGAAGCGCTACTGCTGCATTTATTATCAGTCCAGAGGTTATCCAGAAGATACTTGGCGACTGCTGTGTTATTCGCATCTATAGCCGCTGCCAGCTTGCCTATCAATTTGACCCGAGACGGACAACCAGGGAAGCACCAGGCCCTCTGCAGTGAAGCAACTGTGAGATGGACTAGTCGCCAGGTTGCCAACGGTCACCTAGTTTGCTTAGTTTGCATGGCACATGTTTCATGCAGGCCTCAGTATTATTACAAAGTACATACAAGACTGTTAATTTACGCTCGACTCCGATTAGGTTTAGCGCATCATATGATTAAGGGTTGAACAGAATTTCTGTTTCCCAACATGGAAGGCAGTAACGGTCGGAACTGTAGAAAAGCCACAATATAGTCATCTTGGTAGCCCCTGGATCGAGTCCAAACCTTAACGAGTCATGAAAGACTCGCGCTTATCACCTGACCAACGTCTTCCCTGTTTCTCTTTTTATGAACACATTAGAGAACTTATACCTGGTTAATGTGTGCATTAAACTATGAAAAGAAAGTGCCCACTAGATATAGGAGACACCGAGACAGAGAGTTAATCTTTGTAGAATATAGTCTACGCCCACGGCATTTTAGGTGTGGAATGGTTCTAAGCTTTAACTCGCTAGAATTGGATCGCCGCTTCGGTGCTAAGGCTAGATAGTAGATGTCGGTTTCAAAATTTGCATTAGGGTCTAAGAAATAATAGCGAGATGTTGAGTACCCATCAAGCTCTAGCAGAAGATTCGATTAAATAGACTGGCCAGGGGACATGATTCAAAAAGCCAGACGCGAACCTTGACCCCATGAACCATTGCTGCTACCTTGAGGAGGTGAAGATTCATCAGGTTTTCTCAACGCCACTTTCGGGAACAAGTCTACTGTGAGCTTAGTTCATTCTTTTAGTTCTTTGCCTACTGTATGTGACGGGATAATATCATAAACACCGTATGGTATCTGTTCTGAAATTATCTCTGCTTTGAAAAAATTCGCCGCAAGCTAGGCAAACAATAACAGAACTGTGCCAAGAGAAACTACCCTTCGTACACAATTTGTGGGGAAACACAGCTAAGAATACTAATTATGAATGTCTTCCGGAGTGGAACAATCTATTTTCAGTCATTTAGAACACCAGGTTTAAAAACAAATGCAGACTAGACAAATACGCAGACTTGGAGTGAGTGAGCCTTTAGAACCTGGCAAGGCGTCAACTTCGTCTGCTGCCCTCGACGATCTAGAGACTTACCGGGTACTGTTCCAGACAGTACAGTCTCTGATCTATAATCTTTTCCTTACTTATAGACTAGTCATGATCCTGCTAATCATGATACTCAGCCTGTCAGCCACCGATCTTCCTTACTAAATGCTTCTTGACACCTTTCTGGTACAGGCTAATATTTAGTGGTGTTACTACTTTCTCCGCTTCAGCCATCAAACAGACCTGGTGGAAACAACAACAGTGCCGCCTATACGTTTCAAATTAGTACAAGTATCGGCCAAGGGAGCCAGGGTTATGAAATTTGTCCAACCAGTTTCGGTGTCAAATTGGAACTATCAAGACCAAGGAAGTCATCTTCGATCTTTCACCTAGTAACACGATCATCTACCAACAAGCACCCTCGCTTTCATTTTCAAGTGAAGATATCTATCTTTAATCTAAGGCAGTAGGTGGTGGGGTCTCTGCGATGCAGCGTTCCCGGTAGACAATGGGCCGCAGCGACGGTGCACCTTTCCCGCATCATAGAATGCAAGAACTTTTTTGGACCTTGGCGCCAGGCATAGCCAGGGTGTGTTGATCAGCATTGTACCCTTATTCATCTTACAGTACGTGTAAAAAAGATTAAGATAGTAGGAGGGTTGGGAATAGTGCCTTTGTATTCACATGACAGGATAGGGAAACCTAATTAATGGAAAACCTATACTAGGGCAGACAGTAAAAAATGACAATAATTTGAAAGTAAAGCCCACACTACGGTAGACCGAATCAGTCATGAAATAAGAGACCGGGAAAGTAACTGCCAGGATATACTGTCCAAACCATTCACTAGACCTGTAATCATGCTTTAATACCCCCCGTTCAACCATTGCCAAACCCCCGGCGATAAACAAAACAAACTGGATTGAAAACAGGGACGTTATTTGAAATTGGGAAGGTGAAAGAAATCCATTGAAATGCTGCGTAACTATAGTGAGGCTTCGTTTTTAGGTCTTCTTTTTTGCGGCACAGAAACGGTTTATGATCGACACTTCAGTCCAACAAAGAAGCTTGCGCCACGGGATTCTCGGGAACAAAATCCAGAGTCTCCACTCGTTTATTTGATAGGTATCCACTTCAGCGGTTGGCTTGAGATAGAGTTGGATAATTAAATGCATTGGAAACCCATCAAGAACAGTTCAAGGCGTATGGGGAGATAGAATATGGCCCTTTCAACTCAGATATTCGAGGATGTTGTACATGAACTTGCTGTAGAAGAACATAGGGGCGCCATAGGAATGACTAGATTTCACTGCTAAATAGGCCCATGATCCACTGTAAACTATATTCCCCCTTTTGTCAATGCCGGTGAGATCAAGTGCCTTGATATGGATTCTACTGATGCACATATTGAAGCTTTGAAAGCTCTCAGTCCATTTTTGTTTTCATTGTCGAACTATGATAGGCAAGTTATTTACCTTTGGTATGTGGTTGTCATTGCTTTCCTTGCCTCATATCAAGACAGAACAAACAACTACGGGATAGTGAGGGGTGGGGTTCCCAGTTGTGATTAAGAATGGGGTCTTATCTGCCACGCGGGACAAAGACCAACGCTAGTTCACAAGTCGAAGGCCTTAAGTCTCCTTGGTATGCACTAGATTACTAGTTTCCAACACTAGCATTGACTAAGAAACAAAATCAGGCCCCTTTCAAAACTAAGCTAATTCTGTTGTCCACGTAGTCTCTGCGCATGTATATAGGTCTCCCTGTTTCCTCTCCGTTTTAATTTCTCTACGTCCAATTGTCCATCAAATCCGGTTCTTCACCTATGCGATTATGCATTTCGCTACCATCTTCACAACCGTTCTTGCCGCTGGCACCGCCGCAGCCACCCACTCCCACATCGCCAAGCGCAATATCAAAGTCGACCTATCCGGCGTCTCCATCCTGGACATCGTCAGCGCTCTCGTCGACAAGCTCCCCATCGATGGTGCTGTCAGCGACCTCACAGGCGGTCTCCTGGACCTGACGCAGGTCAACGTCCAAGCCGTTCTAAACTGCGTTGTTGACGAGCTGCCCCTGTCCGCCAGCGTGAACCTTTTCCCTATGCCAACCACCAGCGCTGGAAAGACCTTCACCGTGACCCGCACGCACACCGTCTACGTCTCCCCCACCCAGGCGCCCAGCGTTGGTAGACGCGATGTTGACGTTGAGTTGGCGAACGTTCCCATCCTCAGCCTTATCTCAGGTCTTCTTGATAAGCTGCCTATTGATGCCAGCATCAAGGTTCTCCCCGGGGGTCTTTCAGATCTGACTGATCTCTCTGACATCAACCTGTTAAATATTGTGACCTGCATCCTTAAGAACCTCGGTATCACCGTTTAAGATGCTTGAGGTTGTTTGGCGGATTCGGCCTATTGATGTCGCATGAATTGCACACATATACCAAGGGATATACCATCTGTAATCTAAATTTTCTTGTCTATAATCATAATACCACAGATATCGCACATCCGGACTCGAAGATGGTGCTTGGTAGCGAAATATACACGTGAAGTTGGAGTACATACACAGAGGACCTAAGTGTAATCAACGTTGAGCAGAAAAGACCCTGCAGAAATGGCTCAGGCTTGACCCACTGACGTCTCTGGCGTTCTTCACCAAACGCCCCTTTTTAGAGGGGCCAGTGGGGCCAAACACCACCAATGATAGGGGCTAATGGCTCTGTGTGTGCGCACAAGTGGAGCCTGACAGATCCCACGCAATTTCCGAGAAGACGTTTCATGCATGAATCTCTCTTTTTCGAGTGGGCTTGTTTCGCAACCGAGGCCTGAATTTCGACACATTTTGCCTAAGGTGTGTCTTCAAAGCACCTCTTGAATGAAATGGCACCCGAAATACCCGACAAGAGTGTTCAAATTGACAAATTGGATAAATGGGCTTGAACCATAATAATCAGCATATCACGAAGTGCATGAACTTCCCCGCATTCCCGTTCTTCACGGCTGATTCCCGCAAAGCTTACAACGACTTAAATTTGCTTTTTAGCCGTGGAATCATTCATGGCTATTCAAGAATATTCCCCTTGACCTTTTTGGAACTGCTAACCCCAAACAGGTGTTGGTGAAGGTTTTGAACGGGTGCATTGAAACGACGTTTCAGAAAGACGATTTGTGGAACTTCTTAACAGGAGCTTCCGTCGCAAAACAGCTTAGCCTCACGGGGATAACCCTTGAAAAGAATAGGCTACCGGTTAAATCTGTGGAAAGAGAATCGTCGCCAAAATGTCTCATGACATATTGCTTTTGAGACTTATAAGAGCGCACCATGTCCCTTCAGCGAAAACTATCTAACCCATACTCTGAAGAATCTTCAAGACGGCAACCTTGCGAGAAAACAATCCATTTCCAGCTTCATTCTTCCAACATGAAATCCATAACCACTTTTCTCGTGGCTTCAGCGACCGTGATGGGCGCGATGGCTGTGCCTGGTGACTACCACAAGCGCCATGACAAGCGCACTACCATCACCTCCAGCTCGACCGGCACCAGCGGAGGGTACTATTACTCATTCTGGACCAATGGTGGTGGTACCGTTGACTATACCAACGGCAACTTGGGCGAGTACAGCGTCACCTGGGAAGACTGCGGCGACTTTACATCTGGCAAGGGATGGTCAACTGGCAGTGCTCGGTAAGAACACTCCCCTCTCTTCATAGCATATTACTTACACACCCGGTTCAGTGACATCACTTTCGAAGGAACCTTCAGCCCTTCAGGAAACGCGTACCTTTCCGTCTATGGCTGGACAACCAGCCCACTAGTCGAGTACTACATTCTTGAGAACTACGGCGATTACAACCCCGGCAGTTCCATGACTTACAAAGGCACTGTCACCAGTGATGGATCGGTTTATGATATCTATGAGCACCAGCAGGTGAATCAGCCATCTGTTAGTGGTACTGCAACCTTTAACCAATACTGGTCGATTCGTCGGAGTACTCGGTCTAGTGGTACCGTCACCACCGCCAATCATTTCAATGCTTGGGCGGGTCTTGGAATGGATCTTGGTACGACATATAACTACCAGATTGTTTCTACGGAGGGTTATGAGAGCAGTGGATCTTCTACCATTACTGTGTCTTGAACGCGGTATTTTGACTGCGCATGTGAAAGAAACGTTCTCCGGATATGCAGTGCAGTACTCATAGGTACCTCGCTACGTTTGAGTATACCAATGTTGCAACTGACACCATTTTATTTTAAAAAATGTCATTTCGTGAATTGAGCTTGCATCATTGAATGCTTTCAAATTAACATTACACGTGCAGCAATGCCTGATCGTGATCGTGATATATAACGTATTTCACAAGCGGGTCGCGCACACAAGCGGATCGCGCACCTCTAAACACCATAGTAAATGCGATAAATTACAACTTAGTATCTCAACGACAGTGGTCTATAGGAACTTTTCCTTTAAGTAAAGTTCTTTTTATATGATATTTAGGCACTTTAGGGAGTTTCGAGAATTTTAATGATCTCATGACTGCAATATATATATTTGTCCAGTTCAAGGGCGTAATTTTTATTAATAAGATAATATAAGTATTCAATTTTTTTGAAATTGATATAAACGTCTCAGAATTCTTATCGATATTTATCGGTAAGTACTGGAACTGATTAAGAATATAGTTGTTGAGATATTAGGGTAGTAAATATCGCATTTACTATGGTGTTTGGGGGTGCGCGATCCGCTTGTGTGCGCGACCCGCTTGTGAAATACGTTAATTATGTGGTGTGTAGGTAATCCGTCAACGCAGGGACAAGCCTTCAAATGTTAGAAACATCTAGCTCTACACGTGCAGCTCTTCATGGCATCTTACACCTGTGAATTACCCTACTGTCATCTCAAAATTTCTATCCTTTCATCCAGGTCTCTTAAAAGGTCTTGGAACTCGGAGGATGTGGAGAACATTCGGAATGCGGGGCCCCGCATCCGTGAAGTGGACAGTTCTAGGAGTCTATAGCCGACCCTTCAACTTCAATCAAACTTGGCAATCTTTTTGTGCGCTTAATGTTATTCGGACTGATATATACCGGACCCCGAAGTGGAAAATGCGGAGAAACGGCCTTGAGATCATCGTTATCCCGAGTGACAAGCTGCTTACCCACAATACGCCATGGAGACAATTTTCCCCAGAAAATAAATCCGCTTCCCCCCTACTGCCTCCGTGAATATCAAAGAGTGGTGGAAAAGTCACTTGAGACTGTGATAATATCTCTAGCCCACTGGATTATTCGTCAGAAATGGGTGTGTGAGCATGTTATTTCAATGGTCACCTTGCAACAAGTTCGATGCGGGGAGTTCATATGTGGGGCATTGCGCTTTACTAGTAAAAGCCTGCACGGCAAGTTGCACGGCAAGTCTTTTCAAATGTAAAAATGACTCGTCTAACAAAAGAGTTGGTTCCATTTGAAGTGCACGTGGTACTAAACCCCACATACTCGGTTGAATAATGCCGAGCTTTCCATTTCTTTCTCTATGATATTGTCTCATAAAAGGAACGAAGTACCTTCTCAGGACTCCAGATCGAGTGGGACTCACAACCGTATCTCTTATGCGTGGCTTTTCTCTACTCTTCCTGGCCACATTGGCTGTGCCAGGGGTGTTTTCTATTGGCATAAATGACCAAGTGAACTGCAACGCTGACTACGGAACATTTCAAAATCCCTCCTCGTTGGTCAGACCACGCTTTCGGTACTGGGTCAACGATGCCTCGATGAATTTGGATGTTGTGGCTGAAGACGTGAGATCCATTGGAAAAGCAGGCGCTGGAGGGATTGAACTGCTCGGTTACTACTCATATGGAGATTCTCCTACCTTTGATGGATCACTCATTACGCCATTGCAAACTGATTGGACTATTTTTGGGTTCGGTGGTACTCCCTGGAGTAAGATTGTCGTCCTAACCTGGAATTTGAATCGAATCTAATTATCACAGAGAAAATGGTCAATACGATCTTAGAAGTTTCGAAGGAGAATAACCTTATCGTTGACTTTGCAAACGGACCGAACCAAGGCGCGGGTGTTCCGGCACCATATGACAGTGATGGTCTCCTGTGGAATCTCGCTGCATATAACTCAACATTTTCCAGTGCCACCGGCTACAAAGGCACCATTCCCGGTTGGGGATCAGGCCGGTTGATTGCCGCAACGACAGGGACTGTGAAATCAAGCTCTACAACGGAGAAAGTTCTCTACGAGAGTTCTCTCCAGGATGTTACAAACATGGTCAAATCCGATGGGAGCCTGAAGATCAAGGCGACCAGCAAATCCAAGGCCACCGAGAGTCTTATCTTTGCTTATTACCTTGTCCATTCCCGATATCGCGAGGCTCCAGACCCCACCGACCCATCAATTGAGACAGCAGTACCACAGTCTCCGGTCACAGACTACTCCCAAAACGGATCATGGGTCGTCGATCACTGGTCTACGGCTGGTGCACAGGTTGTGGCCGATTTCTGGAAGCGGTCCATCTTGGACACTGAGAATGGTGAACTTATTCGCGAGGTTGGGAACTATCTTTGGGAAGATAGTCAGGAGTTTAGCGCGGATACATATTGGACACCTGACCTTCAAAATAAATTCCTATCCAACCGAGGGTACAACATCAACAAGTACATACCGCTCGTGATCGGATCTGGGAAAGTTACTCCGGACATTACCTACGTCACCGATGAGAGCGACGCAGGTGCTAGTCACATGGTTGACTATCAGCAAACGGTCAGAGTCCTCGAAAGATTTTTCCCACCTGATTTACTGACTTAGGCAGTTGACGGAGCTCAATGCTGAATACCTCAAAGCTTTAACGAAATGGAGCAACGACCTAGGAGTCCAATTCTCAGCACAAGTGGTATACAATCTACCCATGGACATGCTTGCCAATGTCCCATATGTCAACGCCTCGGAGTGTGAAACACTCGGTTTCAGTGAGAATATTGATGGATATAGACAGTTCAGTGGTCCCGCAAATCTAGCAGGAAAACGTGTCATCTCAAGCGAAGCCGGTGCACAAATCTATGAGGCCTATCAGGAATCTATATCTGAGCTTCTCTGGACATTTAAACGTTCTTTTGCTGGATCTGTCAACAATTTCATCATTCATGGGTTTCCAAACTCTGGCAACTATGGAAACACGACTTGGCCTGGCTTCACACCATTCATGTATCTGTTTTCGGCTATGCATGGACCTCGACAGCCGGCTTTTGCTTTCTACTCGGAGTTCCTTAACTGGGTTTCTCGTAATCAATTCATTCTGCAGACTGGGATTCCAAGGGTTGATGTTGCTTTTTGGTCAAAATCTACGACCTACACTAGTATACCGACTAGCTATGTCCCCGTGGATTTGCAAGAAGCAGGTGAGCATTCCTTTTTTTTCTCTATGTTTCTCATTTTGTTGCATACTGACCAATTTTACTCAGGCTATACTTACGAGTACCTCAGCCCGGACAACTTTGCGCTACCCGAAGCTTATGTTTCCGATGGCATTTTTGCCCCAAATCGACAGGCATTTAAGGCCCTAGTCATTCGGTCCAATGAAACTCTCACGACTCTGGGTGTCAACAAACTCGTTCAGTATGCCCACGCTGGCCTTCCGATTATATTCCCTGGTGGACTGCCATCAAACTTTAGTGGATACAACCCAACAGCTGCCGCTAAGGCCATTCAGCTATTAAACGGGATAAAGTCTCTAAAGAACGTGCATTTGGTCAAGTCAGATGGTCTTGCGGATACCCTTCAATCTCTCGCCATCTTGCCGCGGAGCTCAGTCACGGCAAACGGCACATGGTATTCGCTGTGGAGAGAGGACACGGCCAACGAAAAGTCCTACATCTACGTATACAACGATGCCACAGGTCTATCTTTCAAAGAGGGGATGACCTCTGGGACCATCTCATTTGAAAGTACTGGCGTTCCATTCCTTTACGATGCATGGTCGGGAAACATCACTCCTATTTCTTCCTATAACCAGTCTAAGACACATACGACAATCCCTCTCCAATTAGCCGGCAACCAATCCGTCATTATCGGCTTTGAGAAAAACACCAACTCAAATGTTCACATTCAGGATACCACGATCCCCGTTCTCCCTACGACGGGCGACTCAAAGTCCCTGACTGTCTTAAGATCCTTCGATGAAGAATCACGAGACATAAATCTCTCAACCGGGAAGAGAATATCCCTTGCTCCGATGACAACCAAACCCTTCACGCTAAGCAACTGGACCTTGGAGATCGAGTCATGGACGCCGTTACCAGACTTCTACAACGCCGAAGGCTCAACTCGCACTAATGAATCATTCCACATTCCGAGTCTCATCCCTTGGAACCAGATCTCCCACACGTTGACCAACGTCTCGGGAATAGGTTACTATACCACGACCTTTACCTGGCCACCAGCCTCCTCAAGCGTGTCGGGTGCATTCATTGATCTTGGTCCAATCACCCACACGGCGTGCGTCGTGGTAAACGGACAACAGTTGTTATCGCTAGATATTTCCTGGGGCCGAGCTGACATTGGGTCTTTCCTTCAACATGGGAAGAACGTTGTAGAGATTATTGTCAGCACGACTCTGGGTAACGTGCTACGGACGTATTGGGATCGACTTGAGACGAGCGGGAGACTTGCGTCGGATGTTGTTACTGATCCGCCCGCTGTGGAGGAGTATGGATTAGTTCATCCTGTGCAAATTGTCCCTTACCGCAAAGAAAAGGTGGTCTAGAATGACCCTTTACCTTAGGAAATATAATTTTCGCCCCATGATATTTTGCTGCAAGAGATTAATCACATAATCGCAGCAAAATCAACGAATCAATTAGAGTTAGGCGCCAATTTTGCTGAATTGAAGTCCAAAATAGAGAAAAGTTCACGTCGCTAATTAAGATCGTGAATAAATGCCGAGATATCATCGGAAAATCCCTCTTGTTCCGCCGGGGTGAACTCTGGGATTTCCGTAATAGGGAATACTGCAACTTGTGTAGGCACATGTTCTTTTGCAGGCACATGATCTTTAGTGGCCTCGAAGATTGCATCGCGAATGGTGATCTGCCGTCTCCTATGCAAGGCCTGCTGGCGGAAGAACAGGACTTCTTTGAACCTTTCCGTGCTCAAGTTAGTTTGGTCCTGTTTGGAGGTAAGTGGAACTTACACCGCAGTCTTCAAGGCATCTGTATTTACTTCAACATTGTCGAAACGCCAATCAAATTGGTTCTCCACTATTGGTTCATCGGTAGGGTCGTGGTAGGTTGCCACGTATGGGTGTGATAGGGCAACCTCGGCGCTGATGCGCTCGTCAACGTCAAAGGAGAGCATTTTCTCCAGGATATCGACAGCTGAATCTGTGAGTCATTTGTTCAAACGCTGAATCCAATGAAAGCATACCTTCTTGGTCCACGCCGGGGAATGTTTCTGTCAATGGCAGTCGCTTGCACTGCGGGAGCGACTGAACGAAAGCTCTCGTCTAATCCCAGCCTTGTCAGTTCCTTCAAACCTAGTCAGAGGTAGGTAGACAAACGTTTTTATTTTTAATCTTCTCCACGATCTTCTCAGTGGGATTGCCGAGTAGGTTGACGAATAAACTAAATTGATCAGCATGGCTAGTAGCTGGAAACAGAGGAGTCCCTTTCAACATCTCTGCCAGAATGCATCCGGTACTCCAGATATCCACTTTTTCAGAATATTCTTGCCAGTGAAGCATGATCTCTGGAGCACGGTAATACCGCGTTGCGACATAGCCTGTCATTTTTTGGTCTTGCACTCGGGCATGACCAAAATCGCATATTCGTAGATCGCAATTCTCATCAATGAGTAAGCTGCTTGGCTTTAGATCTCGGTGAATGATACCGGCCGAATGGACGTATTTCAGTCCACGCTTATTTTGTTAGTTTTCACAGATTGAGTAACGAGGATGACCTTGAAATACCAGTATTTGATATATGAAATATTTTGCAAAGTCGCTGTGAATGGGTCCTTTCGCAATGAGGACTTGCATATTGGTCCACATCAGGTCCGTCGCGATGTATCTGTAAAAATTAGCTGAGCGATAGCGAAAAATTATTTCTGAAACATACAGATCTTCCCTGGGGGAGATAAAGACATCTGCGAGACCGATTATCTACCATATACCATATCAGCAAGATAGTCCCGGCATGGGATGATTCTCGGGCGAGAGACTGACATTTTCATGGCACATATATCTGAGAAGTTTCACTTCACGAAGGGCATTTTTCGCCAAAGTGGAAGAACCAAATGGTCTGGTGATTTTCTTGATAGCGACCAGCTTATTTGAAATGCGATCTTTTGCAGAACTAGAGAAGAAGGTTGGTCAACCACATATTCCGTGATATGTATACATATTATGCATAGACACATACCAAACCAGCCCATAGGCGTCTAGCTCAACTGGGAGTGGCTCTGAATAGCTAAAATCATATTAGCTCTGGGTATTGTGAATTTATGATCAATTTCATGAATACCGGGCCGTGAGCTCGAACTTCACGCCCATGATGGACGTGCATATGAATTCTGACATTGTCGCGCAACTTTTGGTAGGTAGAGAAACAAAAAGGCCTAAATGATACTGAAAGAGGAGTAATTAAATGCACATGGACTCAGACAAGACTAAAAGTGAAACCAGAGAACTACGGGGCGTAGATCGCTCTTGAATAGGACTCACGAGCTCAACTTGTTCTCACGGAACGCCCTAACCGTAAACGGCTAAACGGATCCAAGCCTAGGCCTGCCGTTTTCCAAGTTCTACGAATAGAAAACCGCGTGAAAGAAGACTAAAGGTTCAGCCACTGTTAAGACTGGTGGGTATCTTGATATTGAGAAGATGATATGATTGGCTGGTAAGAGTTACCGAGCAAAACTGGGAAAGTGGGAAGTTGGCAATAACATCTTGTTTTGGGTAGAGGCTAGTCCTGATTTGGTTTAGCGCTTAATCTATACTTTGACACATCTGAGCCCCGTGACTTGGTTCCTTGAAGTTGATCCTTGGTTTCAAGTTATCTTCCCCTTTCTCCATCTTGATTTGTATCCCTTTGGTCCTTATTTCTAATCACCCCCCGCTCTCCTCGCCACAAATGTGGGTCAATCTACCCCTGCTGTGCCACATCTCAAAATGCAATCTGATTGCTTCTTGACTTCCACCAATGATAGACGCCAGGGCCACGTTCTCCAGATAAATCGTCATATCGCAGTGGATTCCCCGCTACGCCTCCCAGCAATCATGGCGATCACCGACAATTCCCTTTTGTTCTCTCCATCTCCTTCTTTACGATCGATGCCCCTCTTAAGCGGCTCCCATCCACATTCTGCGCCTAGGAATAGACCACGTACATCTAACCGCTCTGAAAGTACTCGACGGGATCGACAGAACGAAACTACGTTGCGGCCGAGAACCGACTATGTCGTCTCCTTTGACCAGGGCCGACGACCACACTGCCGAGCGTCGAGCTCGGGAGGTTTATCGTTATTTTCGCCCGGAGCGTCTCTGCCCGATCCATGAAATACCGACGTCTGCCAGTGATAGCGGCTCGCCTCGGAGTTTCAACCAGCCTTCAGATGCATCGGTCATTCGAGGTCGTTCGCCATGCAGTCCGTCACAATCATCAGATTCTTTACAAATTTCGACCACTCCAGTGGCACATTCCTCTAGGCCAATACCTGAATCTCTTGTTCTTGGTGATGCAAACACAACTTTGAGCTCATTCGTGCAGCTGGTTGCGCTGCGACTGGATGTGGAGCGTGCGTTCATCAGGTAGGATATCCGTTCAAAAATCGTATATGCGCTACATAAACTCACAATTTTTCTCTCCCCAGTGTATCCGACCGAGACTCACAGTATATTATTGCGCAAGGTGGCCAAACTACGGAAGTTAAGAACACGTACGATAAGATTGGTGAAAGCCTGTACGGAGGCTGTTCCACGCTTGACGCCAGCACGTGGAGTATGTGTCAAGTAAATCGTGCTTCCATAGTTCAATACGCCTACCATCATGGAGCCAAGTAGCTAATGTTCGATGCAGGATACCGTGGCATTGCCCCCGTCTGATAGAGAACAAGCGGAATACAGCTTTGTCATCTCAAACGACATGACTCAGGACGAACGCTACCAGAATCTGCCTCTAGTAACAGAAAAACCGAATTTTCGATTCTACGCTGGGACGCCATTGACGACAGACAGCAACATTAATGTCGGCTGCCTCTTTGTCCTTGACACTAAACCCCACACTAAATTCTCCAGCAAAGATAGAGGCTCTATGGGTCACATGGCAATGTTGATTATGGACTTTTTGAAAGTCAGTCGCCAAGCCTCGGAAGGCCGACGTGCAGCTCGCTTGTTGCGAGGAATCAACAGCTTCGTCGAGGGCCATTCAAGCTTTCTTAAGGATCCCGGGAGCACTAGAAGTATTTATGCACAGTCCAGTGATGCACCTGGAAACAGAGAAAGGAGTCATCACCGGAGGAATAGCAGCAGGTCTTCCTTACACTCCTACTCTTCCCGCAGTAGCAGTGAACATTCGACCTCAGATTCTGAGCCATATGACCCGTCTTCCTGCTCAAGTCACAACCCGACAATTGGCGATGGACCAGAGGGATGTAACATTACTGGCAACAAGACGGCAAATTCGTGGACCTTTCGACGCGCTGCAAACCTCATACGCGAGAGCCTGGAGCTGAACGGCGACAGTGGCGTGGCGTTTTTAGAAGCAAGCCCTGACTCCATGCTAGATCGTGGCAGTGAGAGTGAATTTTCCAGCTCCCTTGAGACCGGGAAATCGGCCTCTATTCTTAGTCTCTCCACCGCAGATAACTTGTACGGTCCGTACGAAGGCGCAGCCATGTCATATCCCGTCACACGTATGGATGAAGAATTCCTGAATCGTCTTCTCAATACATATCATCAGGGAAAGATTTGGTCACTTCACCGCGACGGCCAACTTTCAAACTCCGACAGTGAAGATGTATCTCAAAATCGGTCTACGTCAAGGAAATCTTTTTCTTCGTCAATACCTTCGAAAGGCTCAAAGGGCTGGAAACTCAAAGAAAATAAGATGCTGAACCAGTACTTTCCCGGTGCCACCCAGGTCATATTTGTGCCATTATGGTGTGCTGCTAACTCACAATGGTTTGGTGGCTGCTTCTGTTGGAACAACGTGGAAAGTGTTGTTTTTGACCCATCAGTGGAACTCAGCTCTTTGTTGAGTTTCGGATCTTCCATTATGTCTGAATGTAGTCGAGTTGAGTCGCTCATTTCGGACCGTCAAAAGGCAGATTTCCTTGGGAGCATATCGTAGGTTCATCCGATCTGCTTATCATATTCACGCAATTAATTTTATTCTTTAGGCACGAGCTGCGAAGTCCTCTGCATGGGATTCTGGCAGCAGCGGAAATCCTTCAGAGCACCGATTTGAATGAGTACCAGAGCTCTTTGATGGATACCGTCAATGCATGCGGTCGGACCTTGTTGGATACCATGAATCAAGTATTGGATTACAGCAAAATCTTGTCCTTGGAGAAACGATTTCGACATCTCGACCGCCGAAGATTCTCGACTTTGGAGCTTAAAAATATGCATCGATCTGCAGCACATTTGGACAAATATGCCACAATAGATCTCTCAATATTAGCGGAAGAGGTGGTGGATGGAGTCTGTTTGGGCCACCAGAATCTTCAAAAGTTCTCTTCATCTTCTCATATTCTGACATCTATTGGAGCGAAGCATGGCGCAGTTGACGCCAATCTCTCGCCCCCCAAAGTTGATGTTACATTCGATATCTCTTACAACAACTGGGTTTATAACATTCCTCCAGGGGCGATTCGACGCATCATAATGAACATATTCAGTAATGCGATCAAATATACAGATGCAGGTGAGGTTTCGCTACGACTAGAGGTCGAAAGCTCGTCCTCTCGAAACGGCACACAAGAAGATATAGTCACCATCACAGTGACTGATACTGGTAGGGGCATCTCGGAGGATTTCCTACGGTCGAGACTTTTCGTTCCCTTTATCCAAGAAGATTCTCTGGCTAGCGGCTCTGGCCTAGGTCTCTCTATCGTTCGCAGCTTACTCAAACCCCTCGGCGGCAACATCACTTTCCAAAGTAAGCCGGGTGTCGGAACAACTGCGAAGGTGACTCTTCCTCTTGTCCGTCCAGGGCAAGAGTTCGAGGCTCATTTCGGATCAACTCCACCACCCACATCCGATCGACCCACGATATCAACTGATGCTCATATCTTGCGTGAGAATTACTCAGGAAGTACCGTTGCCATTGTGAATACAAAGCTTAAAGATGCTTCCAATGACCCATTATACGGAGTTGTTTCACGCTATCTTACCGACTGGTTTGATCTCAAGATAGTGCCGTCTTCCTCAGAAACACCCATCGATCTTGTTTTTCTTGCCGCATTGCCCTCCGAAGACGAAAGTCACAGCATTTTTGCCCATGATAAGTCGTCTATACTTATGCTGAGCAACGAGTATATCGGCCACGATTCAGTACAAGTGAAGACGAAATTTGGACTTCGAAATGTGCACATCATCAATCTTCCATGCGGCCCACACAAGTTTGCTCGAATCATTAAGAGATGCCTGGATCGGGGGCCATCCACCACAGCCGTGGAGCCCATTGTTTCTGAGCAACCTTCTCACCCTACCTCAACCGGACATGCGGAAAATGAGAATTTCCGATCAGATAATGGGAATGAAACCACTGAGGCAACTGTCGCAGTCCCTGTGCAGAAAGCCGAGTCTCCACCCCAGTCCACCGCAGACGAACTCGAATCCCCAGCGCAAAAGACAGGGGCCCGAATATTGGTAGTGGAAGACAACAAGATAAATCTTAACCTGATACTCGCTTTCTTGAAAAAGCGCGGTCTCACTGCCATAGACTCGGCTGAGAACGGGAAGCAAGCTGTCTCTGCAGTAAAAGAGCAGCAACAGAACTACGATTTTATTTTCATGGGTAAGTGCTCATACTTGATGAACGAGTATCAATACTAACTGGTTGACCAGATATATCTATGCCAGTTATGAATGGTTTTGAAGCTACACGAGCGATTCGAGCCTTGGAGAAGGAACACGGTGATAAGTCGAAGCGATCAAAAATCGTTGCCTTGACAGGGCTCAGTAGTGCTGCTGATGAGATGGAGGCCCTTGATTCTGGAATGAACAAGTTCCTCACGAAACCTGTTTCATTCAAGGAGGTAGAAAAGTTATTGGATCACTGGGATGACCAAGAAGAACCTAAACCCGAACAGAAAGACTGAGGTGCCCGAACAATCCTCTTTGGATGCACGATCGGCCTTGGATCTTCTATGAATAATGACTTGAACGAATAATGTGATACCATTGTGATTTAGTGTAATTACTCTTGTCATAAAGATACAGATTAAATGACCTTACCATGATTCCGAAATCCCCATCATCCGATCCACACCTGAGAATATTCTCTCCCAGCTTTCTAGCCTGCCTGAAAGAAACAGAAGACTCCAAATCCAGCGAATAATCATGCCCCGTCAAATTCCGAAGTAGAATACCTCGGTAAACAAACGGAGTCAAGCCATCCTGATCCTTCGCACCGGAATCGACTTTCTCACATGAAAGCAGCAAATCAGCCACACCGGGACTGTCATGCATGAAAGCAACGTGTAGTGGAGTCCTCCCCGTAACATCTCTCGCATTCACAAGAACCTTCTCACACCGAAGCATGCATCCAGCGAATGGTACATTTCCCCTCGAAGAAGCGTAATGTAGTGGTGTCTTCCCGCCGTAGTCGCGAGCATTCGTCAATTTCGTCATATCCCAATAGAAGCTGGGCCATTTCTTCGCCGCCGTATTGTGCGGCTGCGTGCATCACTGTCCATCTATTGGGAGCGTTGCTTCTGTGCTTTGGTTTGAAAAGAGGATTGAGTTGACCGGAGTCTAAAAGTGCTTTCATGGCGGGTAGGTTGTTGCTTCGGACTGCTTGGCGGAGGGGTGTGACCATGTTATTATCATCTGGGTCTGGGTCTATGTTGTTCGATTTGAGGATGATTTGGGTGATTTCGCCTGTTTTGTCGAATTCGGCAGCTAGGTGGAGAGCGGTTTGGCCTGCTCGGTTCTTAGCGTTGCTGTTGACCGTTTCTAAATTTAGGATTTCTTTTGCGATTGCTAAGTTTCCTATTTCTAGTGCCTTGTGGAGGATTGATTTGATACCTTTGGCGGCGGCAACGAGTAACAATCTTTGGTCATCAGCGGTCCCAACGTCGAGCATAGTTCCACGAAGTAGTCGAAGCAGTGAATCATCAATCTCGGCATATTCTTCTTGTTCCAAGGTATAGACGGTATGAAGTAGGCAATTTGTTTTGGCGTATGATATAAATCGAAAGCTATGATCGGACCAATCCTCATGTCGAGGGTGATATTGCTCCATGGTTTTCCCAAGTTAAAGCCGGGTGTTTTTCGAAGTTTTAACAGGCCCATTGCCGGATCGCGAACAAGGTTGGGCACTTCCAAGTTCGAGCCCACGATTTTTGCAGGAACTGAATCAAGCTTCAAATTTTCATTGACCCTTGTTGATATTTGTGTCTCAAAAACGCCATATGTGAGATACGTAGTGATGATATCGGACATCCTCTGGTGACCTTCCATAAGAGTGAAACATGATGGATCCATAGGATTTGAATCGATCAGAAACCGCCTGACACTGCTGTGAACAAGCCGTATAGTATTATCTTCTTCATCAGGTGAGTAAGCCTCCACAGCATGTCAAAATGCCGAATATATCATTGATGAGCTTCGACAGATCCCAAGTGAAGTCACCTGGCTTTACACTGAGGGCCTCCCGCAGCTCCTCCGGGTTCAAAGGATGTCGGGCCGCAACGACTATCTCGAGTACCGATCTCTGGTGCGATCTGGCAATCTTCGGGTCCAACTTCCGGAGAATGCGATCGAAGGTCTCAGAAAGTGTTCGTGGAAGATTGGCTAGTGCCTGGCGAATAGCTTCATCTGTACACATGGTGCAAAGATTGTCTATTTGAAGAGCCACCCAAAGAAACATCCCTTGGGATCCTTTCATATAGCATCCTGTATATCCAAGATTAGGAATGGATTTCCGATCATCAGCTTTCCCGATTGAATGCAATTTTGCAACTCGCTTTCAATGAACAGTTCAATATCTTTGGCATTGTCAGGAACTGCAGCAACTCCCACAGACTCCAATCTCTCCCATAGCGGATCAATCCGGTTCAAATCTCGTGGTTCTTTGCGAACAGTGGCGCATATAAGGAGCGAGAACCTTTGTTGAAACCATAGTAGTTCTTGAATCACAATATGTCTGTCTGCAGGTTCGCATTCGTCAGGCCATCAATCACCAGATAGGCCTTGAGGTCCGTAGGAAGACTAATTTCAAGCAAGTGCCGCATTTTTTCAAAATCATCATGCTCCTCTTTGAGGTCAAAGTCACTGGATACATGTATATATGCCATCCCTGTTGACGAAAGAAGTTGTCTTTCTGCATGTTTCTTGATCTTTTTATAGACAATCATGCTTACAAAAGCTGCTCATCGCAATTAATTTGATCGCCTCAAGATATCCCTTCGGATGAACAGTCAAGTAATATAAAATCGAGTCTAGAGATAAAATAAACAAGTCGCATCAACCATGGGTCATACGGTAAGACCCTTGGAAAGTGGGTCACGTACCGCCTCATCGGACTAATCAACTCGACCCACTGGCCGAGGGCACCTCAACTCGCTGATGCTTCGCGTTCTCCATCAACTCCCTCTCCTCCACCTTGTCATTCATGGAGAGGTCTAGATATTCAATTAATGAAGCGAACAGAGTGGATGACTATGATACTGGCAATTTCTCCAAGTACAACCCAAAGTACTCTTGTATACCCTAACCCATATGCAGGAACATACCCATGTCTGCGAATTAAGTGTCTCCCTACAATACCCACCTTTCAAATGTTCGTTTTCCGCTGCGTATCTTTACATCTATGTATACATTCTCGTATATTACACCGTAGCTGAAAGGGTAGGTGCTGGAGTAGATAACTTGAGGCTACCTGGATAGGCTACAGGGAACATGATTTACTTAGCTGACTCGAAGCCATGGCAAGGTTCATAATCGGGCTAGATTGGGTGTAAAAAAGTAATTTAGGGGGTACCTGGAGCAATTTTTATGATACTCCCAAGTACTGGCTACAAAGTGAAGATAACATTAGTGTCTAAATAACACAAGTTGGGAACCATTTTGTAGATCCTACTGTGAATAGAACTACATGGCCGAGTCATTGCAGTAGCCTCACTATGTCCTTTCAAATGAACATGTAGATGAGATGAAAAGTGAACTAATAAAGAATACAAGTACTCTTATCAGATGAATCGACTCGACCCGTCAATGGCTTAGGTCGGTCCGGACCTCATCCCACCGCTTGCCTACCTCCTAACGTCACTTGGCCTGCTTCTTCTGCTCCTCCTCACGCCGCTTTTTCTCCTTCTTCTCACGCTGCACCCTCGCTCGCTCCCTCTGCTCCTTCTCCCTCGCCTCTCTCTCCTTCTGCTCCTTATCATCCACCTCTCGTGCCTTGACCGCCCATTTCAGGAGCTTCTCCGGCTCCTTCAGGCATAGCAGAACGACATCACGGGTTGTGATGCTGTCTTCCATGGCGCTGTGGCCCACCCTGCCAACCCGAATTGGATGCCCGAGGAGATCCTTGGCCAGGATCTTCAGCCCGTAGTTGCGCCTCGGGGCTTTGTTTGCCTCCCGATCAGGGAATACCGCGTCAGATGTCAGAATTACTGAGTCAACAATGTTCAAATGAGCAATGCGCAAAGAATTCAGGTCGTTTTCCAGAGCATGCCCGACCAAGATGGTGTTTGTGTCGGCATAAGAGCCTAGTCGACTTCTGACCTCCTCCCACTGAAGGCAATTGCCTGAAGCCATGGCCTCCTCCATGCCTTGACGAGTCAAGCCACTGTACTCGGTGTTCCAGTTCGCAACATTGTCTCTCGGCTGGATATAGTGGTTGAAAAGGACTTCGCCAGTGAGGAAGTCCAGTGCTGTCAGAAATGCGAGCATTCTTTTGCCTGTGTGAGCCTGGACCATTTCACAGTCCATGACAATTGCTTCTCTCTTTCTCTGCGACGGCATTTCGGAAGGACTTGGCAGTGCCTTAAACTCAGTGATCGGCACTGAACTCCAGGACCACTTCTCTCTTTTCGGAATACCGTTGTCTAAAATGGTAAAGTGGCGGGCTAGAAGATCGCTAGCGGGGTGGCGCTTGCTCATCAGTTTTTGAAAAAGTGACTGGAGCTCTGGAGAAAGCAAATTCGTGTTGGTTTCAGTCTCTGACGCTGAGAGGCAGCTTGTAAGTATACAAGACGCTAAGTAACTAACTATGTGCAGGACATGCCACTTACATAAGAAGTATGCTGAAGTTGAGGGCTGAAGCTCTTCGGCAGTAGCCTTGTTGGCCGAGCATACAAATGTTGACCAATCCCTGGCAACTTCATCAGGCTCAGTTGGCTGGACTCTAAGCCTCTCAATCCTCGCGATGATATCGCTCTTCATGGCTGCAGCGTAGGCAATTCGTTCCCCGAGCCTTTCATCATCATCCTGATCGGGAGCCATCTCGATCCTAGTCTGAAGCGACGGGAACAAGATAGACTGATGGAACACCTGAACCACACCGGTGTCTAATCGTATTTTGAAATTCTGTCAAAAGTATGGCGCAAAAACGAAGGAATGTTGAAAAAATGGGACTAATGGAAGAATGTTTGGAGTAAAGAGCGAGAAGAAGGACGCGCAGCAATAGAAGCTTCGATTCTACGCTAGCCCAGATTTGGACTGCCAAAGAAGCAGCTGCTACTTCTATCATCGTGAATAAGACTTATCGTGGGCACAGGGGCGATAGTGGAAAGGAACCCCGATAAGCCCTTGTACCTCATGCTGAAGCTAACCAAACATAGGGTCATTTCATATAATAATATGATTTGAGGGCTCTGGATACTTGAATTCGGTCTAAAGCTTTATTTTTGATATCAGTGAATTGATACCAATTATAATAGATTTATCATCTTATGCTTATTCTATACATTCATCTGACTAGAGCTACCTTCTGGTGCTTTCATTTATTTGTTTAACTATAATTTGGCTTCTTGTAATTTTATCACACGAAATTTCTACTATTAGGGAGAATATGAATGGGAAAAAATAAGAACACATATGGAAAAACTCGAAACGACATCAAAATCCATAATATCAACATGAGAATAACTTGCAACACAGTGATGTAAGGCTCTCATTGTTCATAAACTAAGAGATAATAAGAACACAAGGCTTTATATGAGCCTCTAAATAAACACTAACCGAGTCTATCTATAAAGTCTTGGCACTGGGCGTTCCAGTAGCGTGGATAAAGCTTTATATGCAAACGTGGGTCATAGTGGATAGGAATTGTGACAAGCTAACCTGCCTTGACTTGGAGTTAACTAGCATACAATAATTCACAGTCAAGATTCACAAGGTCAGATTCATATTTCCCTTATTTTGGTCAACCATATCCATATCGATCAGAGAATGAACCACAGCTGAGAAAGACACATTATTTCGTCATCATTCCGAACCTCCGCAAGACAAAAGTCACATTCTGATACTCTCCCAATTGAGAAACTCAATTGCAACTCAGCTCGAAAATCATTGCAACAAAACTTGCATTCTGGGTGAGAAGGTGAATGGAGATAAACAAAAGCGACTCAAGGAAGAACAGCTGCCTTCTCTTGACGAGTGGCCTTAGCGTCCCACATCAACAACCCACATCCAACACAGCTAAGAGAGTGAATGACAGCTTGGGGCCAGGTTCGGGGAACACGAATGCTCAGAGCGAGATGAGTGGTAACATCTTCGTTGGAAGACGCGAGAGGAAGGCCCATGTAGGCGAGTAGATCAGGCGAAGGCATCTTCTTTCGCTCACAGGCCCACACGCATCCCTTGCAGAAGTAGCGCTTGTTGGGCTCTAGATGAGGGCGCCGCACGTAGGGAAACAACGAGGCCATGGCACAGACCAATGGATTGAAATTCTCGTAGGTCGGACGGCGAGTGAATGGCAGCAGCGAGCTGTTACTCCCGAATGGAGGCTGGACACTGCGGAAGTAGCGGAACATTTCTCCATCTGCCATTTCTGCGGTAGTCGCGTCGGGGTGGAAGTCTGGGGATATGGCATCGGCTTGGTGTTGCATATTCTCGATGGTGCCCCAGCGCTTGACGGCGGCTTCGAAGGCGCACTTGACGGGAACCATGAACTCTTGGTACTGCATGCCCATGGGGAAGGCGGTATTTCGGTATGAACGAGGCACGACACGGGCGATGGGGACACGCTGGAGTTCTTCGTTGCCAATGGCGAATGTTATTTTGGCATCGTCGATCGTAATGCACCAGTAGTCCTTGTTAAGATCACAGCAGTTGGGGCAAATTCGTTCGCAGGTTGGGAGGTAGATGTACGAACCATCAGAGCCGCAGGAACGGCAATAAGGGTACTGCATTTCAAGCTTGAAGTCGCGGATACTGGTCCAGTATCCCATTCCTGTGGTAGCGAGGGTATTTCGAATTTGTGGGCAATGCTTGATCATCATGATGTAAGTTGGGTGGTGATTGGCAGCGATGCGGGCATAGCGACAGGTGCGGGAGAATCGTTCAAGAGTTATGAAGTCCATGTGATCAATGATCAAATGCACCACCTCGAGGGACAACGCATCAAGGACCCCCAGATTCTCAGTATTGAGAGCCTTTAACTCCTCGCGTTTGGGGATATGTCTAAAGCCATCAAACCTTCCGTTTTCAACGGTGTCGACGGTTCCGATCAAGGCCTTCAGAGTCTCCTGATCCCAGGCGAGGGGGTTCGCGTATTCTAACCATTTCGGATGGCCAATACGCCGCGCGACTGCGGCATTGCTCAGATTGGTAATGGAGTTAGGAATCCCCTGGTGGAGAATACCGAGTTGCAGAGCGATGGGGCCAGCCATGGGGTGGGGCAGGAAGTTCACGTTCACATTCATGATAAAGAGTCGATCGACAGACTCGGAATAGTAGAGTTTGTTGGAGATGAATGAGTAAGATGAATTTCGTGAATTGAATTCTTCAGTGGAGTCGAGAAGAAATCAATCGAGGGAAAGAAATATTTGGAGGTGATGGGGAGGAAGGTGTGACGTGAAGTGAATGTCGACAGTGAATGAGAAGATCAAAAGTAAACACATGGAAAGCAAGAATAATAAAAAATATTGTTCATATGTAAGTTGTATACATGGCCAAACTGGCGGCTAATCATTTACTCCACTTCCTCCATTGGGTTTGCAAGATGGTCAGTTCGAACAATATAATCCTCGTCATCGTTTACCACACCATCTTGCATATCCTCATCCTCAATCGAGGCATCTGACTCGGCGCCACTTGGACCCTTGCCCTTCTTCCCAGTGACGCTCTTGCCTTTGCCCTTGCTGCTCGTTGTCGACTGACCACTGGCACTGCGAACCATGCCACCCGGCCATTGCTTCAATCCTTTGATGCGGCCATGAATGCTTCCTGGAAAGGAGCCATCTCCATTGCTGATCGCGATCTCATCCGGCTGAGATCCTCCCAGGTTGAATGCCTCCATGGCATCAGCAATGGTCTGCGGGGCAGCTGCTGCCGGGTCCTGCTTTTGCTTGTCGACAGACTCGAAGGTTTGACGAATCCGCTCAAAGTGTTCAAGTTCCTTGGCACTATTCACAGGTTAGCACTGAGAATTCATATTTGCCTTTAGATCTATCAAAAACATACCTAACAGAAGGGACAAGCTCCCCTTGCGCCGCCACGAAATCTTCCTCCGTTACGTTGACACTCACATCCTCCGGGGTCGCAAGATGATCAAAGAAGTACGCTGTGGTGACTGGCCCGCCGGGGAGTTGCTTGATCTTTTCATCCACAGCGGTGGACTTTCTTGTAATAGCCTTTAGCATGGCATCTGAGCAAAGAGCATACAGATCGGCACCAGTGTAGGTCAGAGGAAGCTGCTCCGCAACTCGGTCCAATGAAACATCAGGATTGAGAGCAAACTTTCTGGTAAGTGCCTCAAGAATTGTGGCTTGCTTCCTGTGTGTATCTGACACACCCAGGTAAAGCATCTTATCAAATCGACCAGGTCGAAGAAGAGCAGTATCGAGCAGATCAGGTCGGTTGGTTGCTCCGATAACGAATACTCCACCACTATTCTCTTCACCGCCGTTCATTCCATCCAACTCTGCGAGCAACTGGCTCACAATACGATCCATGACACCGCCGCTGTCGCCTTGGTTGCCACGCTTAGGTGCAACTGAATCCAACTCATCGAAGAACACGACACAGGGACGGGCATCTCTGGCACGCTGAAAAACGCGCCGGACGTTGGCTTCAGATTCACCAATGTACATGTTGAGCAGCTCCGGACCCTTGACGGAGAAGAAGTTGAGGGAGAATTCTGTGGCAATAGCCTTGGCCAGCAGGGTCTTGCCAGTACCAGGAGGTCCGTAGAACAGAATACCACTCCGCTTCTTCATGCCCTTGGCAAACAACTCAGGCCGCTCAAGTGGCAGCTGGATAGTTTCAACCAAGGCATCCTTCACATTGCTCAGTCCACCAACGTCATCCCAGCTGACGTTGGGGATCTTGGGTGCTCCAATCGAATCAGCAAAGTTCTTCCGAGCAGCCTCAACTGCAGCATCGAAGTCGGCCTTGGTGACGCCTCGGGCTCCATCTCCCCCGGACAGTAACACGTCCCGAACACAAACTTGTGAACCGGGAAGTTGTTTGCTTGCAGTCTCTGCAAGACCTTCGAGACGGGCAGTTCTAGCCGCGGCAGCTCGTTCCACGACATCAACCAAATCTCCAGCCACCAGCGCTGCTGTCTTCAAAGCAACAGTTCCCAGTTCCACATCGGAAGACAATTTGATGCCACGTTCAGCCACCACATTCCGAAGAATGCCCTCACGCTCCTTCTCTTCAGGCGCTCCCATCTCGAACTCGTGGGTGAACATACTGCGAATGCCTTCCGGGATCTGCTCTGCATCGGTAGTGGTTGCAATGATAACTCTGGCTTCGTTTGCGATATCAGTCATGGCAGTGACCATGCGGTCTGCTGTCAGAACCTCGATATGGCGGATGAGTAAGGCGGTGCAATTTGATCCGCAGTGGAAAGCCCGTTCTGCACGCGCTTTAAGATACGCCTCTGTCTTCACATCGCCACCGTTGGCACCACCTTCGGTGAGAATATCATAAGAATCAATCGGGAAAGTATGGAGTCCAATGTCTGCACATGCCCGTGTGGCAATTGTCGCTTTACCGATATGTCGCTGTTGTGAACTCAGAAGAATAATCACGGGCTTCATGCCCAACTGAATGGCACGTGGGCTTGTGGCTGCAGACATCAAGTCACGGATTCTTTGTTGCAAGGGAGGTGTAAATGTCTGAGGAGGTTCTGTGACAATTCCGTGGGCTGCTGGGGCCTCGTCCACAGATTTCGGAATGGTCTTGACCCCAAGCCAGTATTCCCATCCATTGCCCAGAGTGCCGGGGATACGACTAACATCGCTGCCAGCTTGAACCATTCGGGTACTCGACGGGTCAATGACCGCGACGCCACCCCACTGGTCCTCATCGGTCTCTTCAAATTCTTCAACCGCAGTCGGTGCAACTTGCCCAACCCTGAACCAAGCAACGCCAACCTTGCGAGCTGCAGAGTTGTCAGGGTTAGATCCCTGGCCTAACCGGGAGGTGATATCATCCTCCTGGATCGCCGCGTCGCTCCCAGCCGTTCCAGAGAATACAGCTCTGCCTAGTCCTTCATCGACACTGATGCCAACCAAGTCACCGCTCTTCAAAATTCGACGACGAGATTCAAAATACTGCTTAAGTCCAGCAAAGAGGGCCGGCTGCAGCACTCGGTCCATGGAAAGTGGAGTTGAAACTTTAAGTAGAGTAACTTCTTTCGCCAAAGGTGGGTTCTTTGCTGCACTGTTCTTCATGTGGTGTAAAAGACCAGGCTTTGCATTAAGGGTGGGGAATGTCATGGGAGAAATGCGTAAATACTTAGGGTTATCAATGTTACCCAGCAGCAAAGGTGGCACAAAGATTGAAGGAGTCAAACGTGTCTGGGGGCGCTGTGAGAAGCTTGATCGGCGATCCCCGGAGTGATTGATGGCATAACGGGGCTTTGATGACGGAAGTCCCGGTAGACCAAATACCTTGACTGGTCGCCAGTCACCAGAATCCTCGGGAGATTCGTTAAAGCTTCCAAACTTGAGCGAAGCAAACATATTTAGCTGAGGCTCTTCTGCGGCTTCAATCCGCACCCAGTCTCCAGAGAAGCAACCAATCTTGGCTAGTGTGTTGATATCAACGAACACAAAAGAGTCAATATCTTCGTCATCGCGAGGGCGTGGATGCAAGACTTCATTCGGAACTTGCTGAAGGAGTCCCTCGACTTTGAAAACCTTTCCACAGCCACGACCAGGGCGCATAGTCGCTGAGGTGAAATTAGAAGCAACCGACCCGGGAGTATGGATTCCATCAGCCCGGCGTGCACCTGCGCGAGGAGTCGCAGATGTCATAGAAGACATCACACCTGATGGTGGCTGTGGCAGTTCCGGGGCCGATAGAGATATCATATCTTCCAAAGAGTCATCGGATGAATCACTTAGGGATCCAACAGAACCTTCTGTCTCCGAGTCTTCGGCGGCAGATGTGGTCTCCATATCTGTCGCACTCTCCCCAATCTTATCCTCAGCGGCAGAATAAAATTGTTCATTGGAAGTATCATCAGCTTCGTCTTCGGCGACCTGTCTTAACAGGGCCGATCTCGTGGGCCTCATCTGCTGGGTGCGGGTTCCCTGTGAGCGGGCTTGAACAAGAACAACTTTGGTCGCGGGCATCAAAAGGCCTTGCGACACTGGCTCGCAGAAGGAGATACGAGCCGGAGGAGCAGGGGCATAAGTGATAGGATGTGGTGGCAGAGGGAGAGGCAATACATCTCCGGTATGAACAATGCGCTGCGTCGCCAATGCCTCCCGCACAGCTGCGGTCAATCGTTGCTCAATATCAGCCGCCTCTCTTTTGGAATATCGCCTACTCTCCGGTCCCTTCCCAGTCTTTGGCCACACTCCGTTGGGTCCGGAATTCTGGAAACCACCACCAAACTTATTTTGAACATCGTCATGGTTTCGCAGCAGATGCCGCTCTACAGTAACAAATACCGTATCCAGATGCAATGGGGCAACATCCAGGATTCGAATATCTACACTCCGGTGTGTCTGCAGCGATTGACGTGCGGAATCGAGCTTCCCAAGTGCCAGAAGGAAAGACTGAAGCGAATCGGCCGATTCGGGGAAAAGTATGGTCGGCTGAGATGTTGGTGCCTGTGATCTTGCTGGTTGGATGCGAACAGGAAGAATGGTCCAGGTCGAGTCCTCGACGGAGGTATAAGTGGGCATGTGCGGGGAAACAGCTACATAAAGCACTCCGTCACCGGTCGCGGCATCTATCAATTGAAATTCAACCAATTAGTCCAAGCTTTCATAGCCGACCATAGTAATTGAAGTAGTATTACTCACCGAGGAGGGACTGTTGAGAAAACAGGTCATTCGCAATACCCTCCGATAAGACACCAACGTTTCCACGAAGCTGCGGATCCAAAGCCAAACGAGCAGGTATAGGGGGCTTATTATGTTGTCGCCGCTTTCCCACTCTCTTGCGCCTTTGCTTGGGCTGCTGGGAGCTCTGCCCATAGTGATCGTACTCCATGGCCGTCCGGGGTTCGGCTCAGGCTCGGGCTCCGATTGCTGTCGGGGAAGGTGGTGAGTGGGTCAGATAATGGTGCGCAAACGGTATGAGAGTCTGATCTATCAGTTCTATTCAAGCCACATAAATCAGAAAGCAAGGAGCCCGCAAAATGGAGATGTAGACGCGGAAGACACAGCGGGACCTCAGAATCCGGGGGAAATCACCACGCGGGCATCTCGGCACCGCCCGCCATTCTGCCAACTCCGAAGCCGAGGTTCAATGCGTCCCAAATGGGACTAGGTCAGGGACATGCCAGCATCACCTTAGAGAATAAGTGAGCAACTTCAGGGCTCTTCACTGCTTTGATGCTTCATCAAGTATTCAGGTACTCAATGGCATGTTAGACATGAATATCGTGACGCGCATCGGCTTCAAGGTATCTTATGGCGCATAAATCCTCGGCTTGCGATCGGGGTTGTGTCCGCTGAAATCATTGAAGCTCCTTGCATGACTAGGCATAATTTAACGATTCTTATTTGATCTCCCGTTAAAGCATTACTAGGTATTTCTGTTCGTGTCCGTGATTTGAGGTAAGCCTTATATATATTATAATGTTTGCATCTACGTATCTAGCAGGTTGAACGCGGAAACCTCCCGAGGTCCCGGGACGTATGTACTCATGTGCAGTATATCCTTGGCCACCTGAGTATACCTACCCATGATCTTACGCATAAGTCCTAGTGAGCCCATTATTCATGCACATGTGTGGAGTATGTAAATAGAGCTAGAGGCATGGAATACACACCAGAGATTGTGTCTTTTCAAAATGAAACAAACCTTCCCCTGAAGGTTCAAAGTTCAAACTCCCGAGCCATGGCAGAGCCGTCTCTCGTAGCTTACCCCAATTGCTACCAGTTGACATATATGTAGGTAACTCGGGATTCATGCCGATATGCCTTAGGGGTTTCAAGGGTTCAATATTTCAATGTTGAAGGTATTCCAAGGCCCTAGAAGTCAGGAGCCTCACTTCAATGTTGTGCAGCAGCCCCAACGTTGTAATATATTGAGAGTGATACATATATTGTATTCCTTCAATGTTTGAACCTTGAATGTTGAAAGATCCAAAAATGTTCCAGATGTCGTTTAGATGGATCCCAGGCTTCAATTATTCAAATGTTGAACGTTGATTTGTTTGATTTGATATATACTCCAAGAGCTAGGGCTCTATCCTTGGCAATCGCAGGCCTGTGATCTTACCGTGGCAGTTTAGGCAACTCTTGAATGTAATGAAGCATTGCGTGGCACCTGGGGGCGGGTCCACATCCCACCCTAATCTGAGATGTCCCCATGGCCCACCCCCGCGGATAAAGACTCAATCAATCTTTGGAGAGACCAGAATTGGATGTTCAGGCAGAATCTTTTTGCCATTTTGAGCCAGAACCTAATTGGACGATGGAAGGATATCCGCGGAATGCTTCTCCTGCCACGTAATGCTTGAACCCTTCTTTCAGATAATCATGGAGGTTCCATGATTCGGACCAGAAAATCCTGGAGCCTTCGGAGGCATTGCAAATTGAATCATTGGGGTTTCTTGAGTTATGTACGGAGGATTATACAGACAATTGATGTTAAAATGCTACTACGACATGATTTTTTCAGTCTTCTGAAAAGGCCCAGCTTCCAATGTATATCGTTGACTGCCAAAGATACAAGCTTTTCAGATATCTGGCGGGGGTCTCCTCTGCAAATGCCAAATGATTTGCCGGGAAAATCATGCGAGGATACGAATCCGAGCCATCCGGGAGGCTCGTATTTCACGTGCCTTGAAGCCCCACAAGGCCAACAATTTATCATCTATCGGTGGATCCAAAGTCGGTGGATCGGAGGAACCGCTTTCCCTTTTTTTGATTTTTTTCTTTTACAGTAGGGGCCTCGGAGATGCTATTTTTGAACCCTGTAAAAACCAAGTGGGAAATTGCATGATAATCAGTTAACAAAAAAGAAAACGAAAAGGGGGGAAATAATTAAATGCGTCAGTCTTTATCTAGCCTCATCAACGTGTCACATTTCCTATGGAAGGCAGAAGCATTTCCCCCCTGCTGACATGGACATGACCGGAGGGATTAATTGAGCCGCAACGGAGGACGAGACCCCGTTGCTTTTTCCATTTTGGGAGTCCGAGCTGTGGGTCGTGTATATTACTGGTAAATTACCACAGTACAGGGGAATTGGACCTTTTCCCAACCGATTCCTAGTAATTGCTAAATAAACACCCAGATTGTAATACAAACTCCTCCATTCAACCTGATTAGGAATGACGTAGAACCTCTATACCCAGCAGTTACCATGGACATATCTTCCTTTTCAAGTCCTTCTATTGTCATTTCCTTGAAAATATTTTTTTTTCGCAATGCCTAGTACCTTGGACAGACTATAATGAGTCTATAGCTCAAACTATACCTGATGTTCCCGATCGAGTTTGGCGGAGTGTACCTAACAATTATTCGGCTTCCCCGTAATCTCCAAGAATACAAGGCTGAGTTCTGTATTTCCGTTACAAAGGCCCAACCAATCAAACTCCCACTTTTGTGCTCAGCCATCCACGCGATTCCTGATCAGGTTTAGCGGGGTTCGTCTATCAGGCAGACACTCGTCCGTCATCCCAGACGTGAAAGGTCTCTCACCTCCTGGACCCATCTTTCTCCATCCCTCACTTCTGTCCTTCTTCCTCTCCACCTCGTATACTCGTCATTTATATTTGAAACCTATCGATCGCATTTATCCTTCTATACAACGAACTTTTTCTCACTCTGGGCTCTCACGCTATATCTTCCTACGCTATCTTGACGGCTCCACCTCGAACGCTGTTGGTCGATTATCGACTCCAGTTGATCTATAGATTCACCACAACCCAGCCTCTGATCCATCGTTGGGGAAACCTGACATAGGATACTGCGGGCTTGCATTGACAGGCTGTAATCATCGTATTGCCCTGTTGAAGAGGGGCGCAACGGACCCTTATATTTATAAAAGGCCCGAACCCCGCACGAGATCAACTCGGTGACTCAATAGTCATCTCGAAGCTGGAGGCGTCTGTGAGTCATACCAGTGGAGCCAATAACCAGGCTTCTGTACTGCAGCCTTGTCCGTGCTAACCCGAAAGAAGTTATCGACCAGCCCATCATGTCGAAGCCCTATGATTCCGCTCGGGTGCATCCGCGTCGCCGGCCTGCTTTAAACGCAGAGCTTTCCTCCCTAGTCACCGAATCAGTGGAATCTAAGATGGGGCTAAAGAAGGGAGAGACCTTTCATACACCGACTTCTCCTCCTTCTGATGATCGGGACCCAGTTCTAAATATTCGGTCATTGCCTCGTCGCTGCCCAACTTCGCTGGAGGCTATTGCTGCTAGCGAAGAACGCATGACGTCGATTTTGAACAGGCTGACTTTGGATTCTCCAGAGGACAGCGGGAAAGAGCCATCAAAATCTGCTGGTGTCATTCCTACGCAAGAGGGTGTTTCAAAGGGTCCCTCTGGTCTATCACGTCGTTCCTCTACTAGCGAGGACTTGAAAAAGAATGAAGAGCATGGACATGAATCAGACAGCGGACTTGGATCATCCGTTAGTAGTAATGAGGAGTCAGGCGATGCAACAGGTAAATATCTTCCCAATATGCCCCAAAAAATTTCCCCTGATCGGGAACACCTATGCCCTGTGCTGCAGGGTTGTTGGAGGTGGCTTTCTTTCTTGCGCCTTTGCGTGAATTAAGACAATAACCGGATGCGCTCGTGGAAGCCAAGTCTGCTGGCTTCATTTACGTGAATGAAAGGCGCTAAACGGATTTGTTCATGATTCCGCGTAAATGAAAGCCTTGCCTGCCGATTTGCGTGAATACCGATCGCCACTCCTACTCCAGCACGACCGCAATGACAATGCTAACAAGCCAAATCTAGCTGATACCCCGCAGTCGCCAATCACAAGCCCATCTTCGGCTTTCGATATTGGCACCGCCCCTAAGCGCCAACTCTCCGTGATAGCTTGCAAACAAATCGAACGCTACATACTCGTTCCTATTCTCAAAGATCAGAAGCTAAAACCCTTCCACCCGTTGGTGAAGTCAATTCCTTCACGGATCCTGAATCGACACATTGTATGCCTTCGAGATGTGGAAAAGTCACTATTGTGGCTCGCACCTGTAAGTTGTCACCTTTTATTGCCGAATTTACGTAAATTTTTTGCGTGAATAGAACGTGAATATTTTACGTGAATGATCGATCGGGGCTTATATACTGTGGTAGAAGTTCTCAAGTTCTCGATTTGCATACCTCAACTTCGCCGAGTTTACAATCCAGTGCTTGCATACATCTGCTGCTCATCTTAACGACCGAGATCAACGACTACCGACTGATCGCCCATACACTAACGGATACTTCCTCGATCTTGTTTCCCAGGTTCGACGTTACGCAGCTATGATTCGCGCCTCCCGAGAGCGAGTCGAACAGGCCCAGGCCGAGGCCCCGTCTGAGAAGAAAGACGAAGTATCTCTTGTTGTCAGTGCTTCCCTCGAGGGTGGTCTCTCCAAGAATGGTAAACCCGCCGAGCTTGTCGTGATGCAGGATGGAAAGCCCATCTCCATGCGTACTGGTTTGCCATTTGTTCCAGAGGACAATCTTGCCACCTTCAAACGCACCATCAGCTTTGACGAGAAAGTGGACGAAGGTGTGCAAAGATCGATGGCTCGCCGCAAGAAGAATGCTCCCCCGATGGACATCAATCAGAAGTGCAGCCATTGCGACAAGGTGTTCAAGCGCCCCTGCGATTTGACGAAGCACGAAAAAACCCACTCTCGTCCTTGGAAGTGCTCCGATTCTACCTGCAAGTACTTTGAGGTCGGCTGGCCGACCGAGAAGGAACGCGATCGCCATGTCAACGACAAGCACTCCGATACGCCAGCCCTTTACAAATGCAAGTTCCAGCCTTGCACTTATGCCTCCAAGCGCGAGAGCAACTGCAAGCAGCACATGGAGAAAGCCCACGGATGGGTTTATGTTCGATCGAAGAACAACGCCCGCGGAGACAGCAAACGTGCTGGGTCTACTAACCAACGTACTCCTAGCGTGTCTACACCAAGCACCCAATCAGTTGATTTCGCTACTCCTGTTACCGGACCCAGCCCCTCTCCTGACCCGCGTCCATCTTTTTTCCCGGATGCTGCGCCATTCAACTTCAACGATCCACCTGTCCCCTCCGGTGATCAATACCTCCAGCTGTTCGAGAATTCCCCCTACGCCACATCGTCGGGTGGTATGAACGCCGATTTCAGCTTCCCAACTTCTGCCAACCTGGACTCGTTCCAAAACCAATTCGAGTCCGGGGACCCGAACGGTCTGATTTCCTCCCTGGAAATACATCGCGAGTCCATGAATTCCATGTCGGTCCCCTCGGTGGAGTCGATCCCTGATCTCATGACCATGTCAAATTACGATGACTCTCCGATGGCTAACAGCAGCCTGAACTTCGAATTTGACTGGACCCAGATGGAATTTCCCGATGTGAACACCGACTACACGGCCCTCAACGTGCAAATGCCCGAAAATGACTACAAGGGGTACTCGGGACAGATGGCAACAGACCCATCCCACCTTTCCATGACTGCCCCCGGCAAAATGGCGGGTCTTTCCCCCAACGCGCAGGGTAACCCTATGCTGTACTCGCCTCCCTCAGATCACTACGAGTATGGCCGACACCACAATGGGAATGACTTCATGCTCTACGGTGAGCAGGCTGGTATGAACATGGCTCAGATGATTCCTTCCATGACTCAACACCAAGCTACTCGCCAGTACGGCCAGTCTACTCAGATGTTCCCCCCTCTGAGTGATCAGGAGACCGCTCTCCAGGGCATGCAGCCCTGGGCTGCTGAGCCTCGTCAAGGAGGCTCAGCAGACCCCTACACTTCTCGCGACGTGGAACTTGAGTTCATGAAGTAGGCGGCCTTCTCTGATACGTGATTCTTTCTATTCTTATTCTGAGCGAGGTTCAACAAGCGTTTCACTTTTCCCCCCTAACGTCATGGGTCATCTTCATCTTTACTTCCCCACATGTGAAAGCGACTTAATCAAAGAAATATTATTCTCACGCCTTTCCAAGCTTTTCCAAGATTTATCTTATCTATTAGCTCTCAATATTACCAACTTTTTGTCACTATTCCATCCTTGTAGTTACTTGAAGCTGGAGTCCTGTAGCAAGTTACAGTTGTAAGTACTAGTAAGTAATTTGGATAGTGGACGTCATGTGCATTACAAACGTCTAGGGCCCGCATGACATTCAGCCCTGTGCCCCACGGTGACCCCCAATGATAATCCTTGGGGCTAGTGCTGGCCGCGTCAGGGCCGCCACCGGACATATATAGCATATGACAACATTCAAATATTGAAGAAACGCCTCTTGGCACAGTCTTGGTAGATTAGGCAGAAAAGAAATGTACACGTTATTTCAAACATACGCGAATGACGATCCCGGCATAGTACCACTTTTAGATAGTACAGCTTCATGGACCTTGGCCCAATAAATGTGGAACTTTGAAGAAACTCCGAAGTCCTGAGACTTAGATTCCTAAAAATACGCGCCTTCATACATTGATCGATGATCGATGATCGTGGGGGGGGCGGCCAAGCCAAACGCCTTAATTTACTGCCACAAACTGAGCAGGTGACGACATCGTCTCCCCGCTTATCCTCCTTTTCTGCTTTCAACGAACTTTGGAAGATTCACAAATCGCAATTTCTTCTTACTCTCTAATTGCTGACAATCGCAAGTCAGTCTTACTGCGAAGGCTTACGGGGCTGTGATCGGTCACTGATTTCGGTCTCGGCGTCAACCCATACACCAGGCAGACAAATTCTGCTGTCTTCCCCCATACCATCCCCAGTCTCACTCAGATAGCTGGGTGAAACTGCTTATTTCATCACACTTCTGTCAAAGCGCACAGAAATGCAGGAATCACATCCCACATTGCCCAACGGCGATCAAGGCGGAATGTCCGGTCAAGATGCGGCCCCGCCAACAGGACAGATCTTGACGGGCAAGCAGGAGCACTGTGAGATATTTGCCCCTTTTCGCATTCCGAATGCTCCTTTGCATCTCTGAACTCGATGTGTTAACTTATACTCAGATCTTAAGCGCGAACTCATTGCCCGCCAAGTTCACGGAGAAATCTCCGAGCTCAACTCACCAACTGCCCTCCAGCGCTTCGGTGCCCCGTTTCGATCGGAATTCGGTGAAGTCGCTCCCGTTGACTCTGAGCTTCCTATCCTCCGCTACATCTTCGTGCATCATGTTCGCAATTTCCCCTTTCTCAACCAGGCCGAGGAGAAGCAATTCTGGCAAGATAAGCTGCAAGTAGTGGGTCTCCCTTCGCGAAATGGATAGAGCTCAACAGAATGAATATTAACGGTCGCTTTGCGTAATAGTTCCTGGAATCATTTGCCAACAAGCATGTCTCGTCGTCGGAAGATCGTTTAGAGGAAACAAAGCGTCGGAAATTGGCTCGCAAGTGTGAGAAGCTCGTGGAGCTGATGATGGTCTCTGGTGTACCGACTGCGTCGGGATATGAAGAGCGCATTCAGTTCTCGGAGATGGAGGTTGTGGAACGTGGAGCCAATGAGAAAGGTCTACTTGTCAACATGCCCGAGGGCAACGCGATTAACACCTGGGATGTGAACGTGGCTGCGGTTCGGGTGACTTCTGTCAAGCGGACCGTCCGATATCATCCTCACGCAGTAAGTTATCCGGGCTTAAAGAGTAGAGCGCTTGCTAACGATCTGACAGGAATTTCTCATTCGAGTCCGTCGAGATGACAAGGAAGAGTACCACATCGGCAGAAGATATGGCGAGTTTGTCAACCTCCACCGGAGACTGCGCACTGAATTCCCGGGCAAGCATTTACCGCCGCTCCCTCGCAAAAACAAAACTTCCACGACATCTAGCTGGTTCGGCTCAGCAGACGACGATGCTTCTTCCGTCTCTTCTCTCTCTTCCGACCGGGATGCCAGCTTCGATGACTTAAATGGACAGTCCGGTCGCACTTTGGCACCTGGAGGAACTCTCAATCGATCAGCTTCACGGGGGTCTTTTCGATCCACAAAGTCCCCCCGCGCATCCGGTGATGTATCAAGGGATACCGTTCTCTATCGCGAGGAGCAGCGAGTATCTTTGCGTGCATTCCTCCGAACCCTTCTACAGAATAAGCGCATTGCGGAGTCCAAATCGCTGGCTGAATTTTTGACTGCGCGGCCCATTAAACTCAACGAGGAAGAATTGATCGATGTCCAAAAACGGAAGAATATGGACGCTATCAGAATTGAAGAGCAAAAGAAATTCTATGAGATTGCAAGGCAGCGAGCGGCAGAGTTGGACGTTTATATGGAGCAGTTCCGGAGGGATATTGTGGAGAGCAGTATGCTTCCCGATACGCGTTGATATGATATTTACTAACTGATAACAGATGGATTAACGAAGCTCTTTGCGGAGATTCGAGAGAAACCCTCTATTGCAGACCTCAGTCCACAATATCAGAAGTTTGCTGAGTGGCTTCGCATCGAGTATGTTGGAAAGCGTGTCTATTGCTTCATTGACTAACTGAAATTAGGGTTGCCGCAACTGTGTACCACCTGTTCCTTGCAGAAGACAACTCTCCTGAAATGTTTGCCCAGGCGAAAAGAATCCATGGGCTCGTTCCATATACATTGTTGAAGAATGTGATCCGCATCGCCAATCCTGCTGCCGTCATGTCGGGAGTTCTCGACCTTTTCTTAGCACAACCATTTGGATCACGGTCGCTGCTACAGCGGATTTTCTCATTGACTCTAAACGACAGCATCAAGGACTTCCAGAAGTCCATTTCCTCCCTGGCTGCCAAAGTTGAAGATCAGGTCCTTTCTGAAAAGCTCAAGAGCTTTGTAAATGCCGAAGAGAGTTTCAAGAATCAAATTCGTCAAGAAGCCGAACTTGAGGATGTTGACCTCATTGTGGCCATTCTCCGTTCGGAAAGTCTGTCACCGGAGCTCACCCCAGAGCAGATTGAGAAGGTATTCAATGGCTGGGTTGCCTGGAACTATGCCGTGGACAATGTCGACCTGGAAATGCAGCAGGGGGCCCAATGGTTTGCAAACATGAAACAACTACTTAAATTATACACTCGCCAGCGCGATAAGGCAATGATGCTCAGCATTGTTGAGGAACCTACCACCCTTCAGCTGTTCCGCGACCTGTTCACCATCTTCTATGAACCACTTGTCCGAGTTTACAAATCTGCCAACGTCTACGGCAGTATTACGGATTTCGCTCATTTCGCCGACGACGCCATTGCTGTCATCGAGAGTGCCCAACGCCAAGATGCGTCTGCTGACCCCAATCAGACAGTCCAGTCGTTTATTGACCTTTGTGCTCGCCACCAGGATAACTTTTACAAGTTTATTCATGAGGTGCACCAGCATGACAATGGACTGTTCCAGTCTCTGATGTCTTGGATTGAGGAGATCCTTGATTTCCTGCGCAAGGGGCCCCAGGGTGGTAAGCTGGACATGAACGCCATGTTCCAGGGAGCTGCTGCCGCTGGTCAGGTTGATAGGGATGTTGCTCTCGCTGAGATCAATGCCTTGATTAAGTGGCACGAAGATCGCAAGCGCTGGCATCTTAACAAGACTCGCCAGAAGATGGCTGCTGAAGGAACAACTGAAACCATTCCAGGCTCTGCAACCTTCAAGGGTAGCGACTTTGGCCTTGATGAGGTATGTTTTGTTTCAAGAATATCACTGTATTTTGGTTTCATCTAACACTTTTAATAGGGTGACCTGGAAGATCTCACCATCTCTGATGAGGCATCTGACTCGTCTGACGAAGGGACCGAAGATGACGAAGAGGATGACCCCATTGCTTCAGAACGACGTCGGCGGGTCAAGAAGCAAGACCAGCTTCGACGAACTGCGGGAGAGCCGGTGAAGCCTGAGATCACCGAAATCCTCAAGCTCACTGATCCTTTCGTGGTCATGCTCCGCTATGTGCTCGCCGATTGAGTCCTGCTAATAATACACTCGATACCTTTGCTTCCCTTCATGGCGATGGTTTTTGCTATCATACATTTCTTCTAGTTGCTGCTTTCATCGCCGATACACCTTATCGCTGTTGCTTCAAAAAGATCCATACCTAGAGAGTAATAGACAATAAGACCATTAGAGGCCATTCAATACAACAGACTGGCTATATGCTTTCCAATCTCTTACATACAAGCGGGTATCCATAGACCTTCGCTATATCCAATGGGGTTCTTCCTTCGGAGTCCCCCAAGCTGGGATCAATACCTCCAGCCTCTAACAAGGCATTGACATTCTCCAAAAGCCCCATCGCAGCGGCCTTATATAGCGCCGTCTCTCCATTCTGATCCCTAGCATTCGGATCTGCCCTTCTAGTCCCCGTCACCAACCTATTAATCACACCTCCATTCCCCTCCCTTGTCGCAGATTCACTCAAAGGCGTAGTCCCATGAACATCCGCCAACTCCAACTCCACCCTCTCACTCTCCACCAACACATCCACAACACCAACCCTCCCCTGCTTCGCCGCCACAAAAAGCGGAGTCTGATGCTGCCAGCCATCCCTCAAATTAGGATCCGTCTTCTCCCATCCTAACAAAAATCTCACAACCTCAATCTGCTCCCTATCCGCCGCTATAGAGAACGCACCCCGTCCATACCCCCGATCCCCACCGTTAGGATCCAACTTCTCCCCAAAGAACTGCACAAGATATCTCACAATCTCCAATTGCCCCATAATAGCCGCGTAAAGAAACACATGTTGCACATGACTCTCCTCATGACACCCATCAAGAATAAGTCTCAAATGCGCAGCAAATAATAAATCCACTTCACCCTCCGCTTCTCGATCGCGACTAGCTTTCGACAACGCCGTCGCGCCTTGTCGATTTTGTATTCTAGGATCCGCCCGCCCACTACCAACTAAAAGAGAAACAGTTTCCCAATCAGATATATGAGCCGCTGTTAGTAACGGCGTATCCCCATTCTTATCTTCTAAATTAACATCCACGCGCTCGTCTCGTAGTAGCGCACGGATTATATCTCGATGACCCTGCTTGACGGCCCAGGAGAGTGGTGGGCGGAGATATTTCCTGTCCCGAGCATTCGGGTTGAAGTTTATGTCGTCGTTTTGTAGTAGGAGGGATATGACGGCGATGCTGCCGTAGTAGGCTGCTAGGAGGAGTGGCGTGCAGCCTTTCATATGGGGTTCGAAGTCTGAGGTCGATTGTGGATCTGCGCCTGCGGAGAGAGATTTTGCTGCCGTTGAGGGGTGGTTGTGCTTTGCGGACCAGTGGAGGGCTTTGCTGGTTTGGTGGATGTCCAGGCGGTAGAGGGGTTTTATGAGGAGATTGTTGAAGGTGCTATTTGTGCGGCAGAGGGCGTTGAGGTCTGATGGTCTTGATAGGAAGGACGATATATGGATTATGAGTTCTTTTGGGAGGTCCATGAGGGATTGTGCGTATTGTTCGGACATCTCGCCAATTTCACATTGGATATTGGACGGGTCAGACGGGGTGTTTTCTTTGCTGATCTCATGAAGGCTTATAGTTGTTGGTAGTGTATTGGATGGGGTTTGAAGCTTTTTGATGTGTGGGTATTCAGCCCCGTCTTTTGACGAGGGTGGTATGACGACATTGGAGCTGAAGTCCACCTATGTCACTGTACGGAGTAACCAGTTGATTTCAGGCTAGGTCCATGTCTAGTATTTATTCCCGAACCTATAAAAAGATTTCATGTCAAGGCGTTGTAAGACATGACAAGTTTGGTTAATGCGGGGGCGTTTTGTCTTACTTGTCATACGATAAGATGATAAGATAACGCGATAAGTGTTTCCATGGCGACGATTCTTTGTACTTAATTACTTCTCAACTCAACTTCTCTCATCGCTTGCACTTGAGACTCCAAGATGTTTTCTCCACCTAAAAGAGAGTTTAAATCTCCGATCTCGCCCCGCACTGCGGCCCGCTTGAACGGTCTATTCAAAGAGAACGCTTGGCACTGCAACTGCCTCCCAACCCGAGAGCGAGCCATCAGATTTCAAGTGAAGAAGGAAGGACCAAACCGGGGGAGATGGTGTAAGCATAACTCGTCTAATTTATTCCACCCGCTCATCCATCGAATACAGTCTATACATGTCAAAAACCGCAGAACCAACGCTGCGGATTCTTCCTATGGAGCGAAGATGGCGAGCAACGAGAGAAGCAAGTTCTCATGGCCAACACCGACTCTGAACTCGACCCTCGGACTCAATTCCCATCTACTCCAACAAAGTCAACGCAATACTCAAACGGGCTACTCACCCCCCAAACCGAGCACAGAATCATGGACATCCCACCACGCCAGTCCGCCTCCAAGCCCACCCCCACCTCCTCAATGACTCCTAAAGCTCGCATGATGGCCGAAGACACCGACGAGTTCAGCTGGGACGTAGACTCAGACGATAACGCCGAACTCGCTCAAGCAAGCCAGTGCGCTGAAGAATCCTTCGTCTCGCAACCTAACTTTCATGCCGGCTCCCCATCCAAAGCACCCCGCACTCCGAGAAACACGTCCCCAGGGAAGCGCAAGCTATTCGACCACGCAGATGACCAGCCAAATTCTGCCCACACCTCTCCTTTCCTTGCAACGCCTAGCTCACCGTTCTCATCTAGGATTCCACCCTCCTCGGCTGAGCTATGTATGACACCCACACCGAAGAAATACCGTGATGCTGATGTCCTCGGTGCGGACTCCCGATCCGAGGTATCGGATCTGGCGAAGGAACTTATGGCGATCTTCGATAAACACGAGGTGGTTATTCCGAATGGGGCGAGGGATGAGGTTATCTCACGGATTAATCTTGAAGGTTTAAAGTTGAAAGGTGTGGTTCGTGCACGGGATATGCTGAGGGAGGCGATTAAGACGAAGGATAAAGAGATTGTGGAGCTGAAGGAGAGGAACACAAACTTGAAGGCTCAAAGTGAAATGGACCAAAGCATTATTAGTTCCTTCGAGCGCTGATGCTGGTTGTCAGTTTGAATCTCTATTTTCCGGGCTTTATTGTGTCTGAGGAAATCTTTACGATATTACGACTCTGCTTTTCGCGATTTTCAGCAGCTAGAATCATACTTGAAGCACCTAATTGACATTCAATTTTTCTCATGAAGATCAATTTATAAAAGGATCTCTTTTTAGACTTACAGTAAATTTTCCAGTCCCTTGAATATACTCGATATTGCAGACCTTATGTAGATGCGATGCTCCTCCAATCACCGCCCGAGCCACAACCGCACCTCACGTGCCCGATAAGGAAATAAATCCATTATCGACGCCTGACATTATTCTACTGCACCAGCGACTCACCAGTGCACAGGCCACTTCCTCCTTTCAATGGAGTCTTCCAGCGACGAGCGCCAGCAGGTCCCCCAATACCTCACCACTATGTTCCGACCACCCGTGAATCGCGCAATGCGCACCCTTGACCGGTCGTTTTTTCGCAAGACTGTTCCCATCAGCGCTGCCAAGATCTTCAAGAACTCGGATATTTCGAAGGTGCGCGCGGAGCTTCTCAAGGCGCGAGACTTGCTGGTTGTGCCGCGGTTGAATATCGTGCGCGATGTGCAGGAGGCGGATGGAGTGAAGAAGGCCCTTTTGCTGCGGGGTGATTTGAGGGCTGATGGTGGGTTCGATTTCTTGCTTGCATCCATCGGCTTCAGTGCGGTCGAGATCTTTGATGATGATGTTTACTTTGTTTTTTTTTCGCAGATAAAACGACTTGGTCCCCGACTATTAGTGCGCTCGTGGAGAAGGGGACTGTTGATGTGACGCCTTATGACTTGGATTTGAATTATGACTACTGGTCCTATGGTACGGGTTCTATACTTAGGTGATCTACAGCATGTGACAGCTAATGCCTTGCAGCCGAGATCATTGGCGCTATTCTTCCAGACGATGAGTTGCAAGAGCTTCCCCAAGGGTTTACGCAGGTGGGGCATGTCGGTAGGTTTCTGCCCGATGCGCCAGATCCAGTTCCTCGATACTAACGAGACTAGCACACCTCAACCTTCGCGAGCAATTTTTCCCGTATAAATTCATCATTGCCGAGGTTCTGAGAGACAAGAACCCCTCCATTCGCACCGTCATCAACAAGATCGAAGATGTTGGATCTCATAGCCAGTTCCGCACTTTCCCATTCGAGGTGCTTATCGGCGATAACGATCTCAATGTTGTCCAGCATGAGCAAGACTGCGAGTTCCGATTCGACTACGCCCGTGTATACTGGAACAGTCGTTTGGAGACCGAGCACCGCCGACTTGTCGACAAGTTCAAGCCGGGCCAGATGGTCTGCGACGTCATGGCTGGCGTTGGACCTTTTGCCGTCCCTGCGGGCAAGAGGAAGATCTTTGTGTGGGCTAATGATTTGAACCCGCATGGGTACGAGGTGATGCAGGATGCGATTCCGCGCAACAAAGTTCAGGACTTTGTGACGCCGTTCAACTCTGACGGCCGAGAGTTCATCAAGTCCTCAGCCAAGTCTTTGTTGGAGGCGGAACCGGTCACTGTCTCTATTAAGCCCAAGGTCAAGAGCCGTAGCGATAAGAAACGCAAGATTGAGGAGGGTCAAGAGGTGCCTGAGCCACCAGCTGAGGTGTATACCCGTCCGTCCATTGTGGATCACTACGTGATGAACCTCCCTGCTACGGCCATTGAGTTTGTCGACGCTTTCCAGGGAGTTTATGCTGGTCACGAGTCTCTTTTTGCCCCGAATACCGCTCAACTTCTTCCTATGGTTCATGTCTACTGCTTCTCGGGTCACTCTGAGAACGAGGTGGATGACCACATCGATATCTGCCAGCGGTTGTCGGAGCGCATTGGGTATACCATCACTCACGAGGATCGCATCGACGGAACAGGTAACCAAGCCATTGAACTGGCTATCCACAATGTCCGACTGGTTAGCCCGAACAAGCAGATGTTCTGCGCTAGTTTCCGACTGCCGGCGGAGGTTGCTTTCCGGAAGTAAAGGAGGGCATATTGCATGAGTGGCGTTTTCAGAGATACAAAAGTTTTTATAGAGAAAACAATGCATAGATACCCTCACATAATCATGCGTTTTGTAATTATCCATCGCAAGTCTGGATGTCCGGCCCTGGGCCTTACCCGATCGGGAAGGAAGCGGTCTGTGCTCACCGCCTTGATCTGCCGGCAAGACACCAGCAGTTTCATCGCGGTCGCTTTGAAGATGGATAGCCTCATCTTGCATCTCGCATCTCGCATCCAGCCGTCAAACCTACCTCTACTTCTACGATCTACGAGAGGCAGCTGTTCTATCCCAAAATGAGCGTTCAACTACCCCCCCCACGCACCGCCAGCGCGTCCTGCCTCAAGGCGAACTCGAAGCCGCGTCAACCCTGAAGCTGGGAGCTGATCAACACACCCACACCCTCTCATTGTCCGAGGCCCGACTTGTCATTCACAAGGTGTTGGAAAACAAGCGACGAGGCGGAAACAAGTACGAGGAGCCGGAGTAAGTGTGCATCTCCGAAGCTCGGACTAGACCGAATTGAATTGCTGATGCGGGGTGGATCTGTAGGAACCTGACCAAGACCCTGGACTACCTGGATGTGTTTGCCCGATTCAAGGACGAGGAAAATATCAAGGCAGTGGAACGGTTGTTGAACTCGCACACGGAGCTAGAGATGTTTGAGCGATCGCAGCTAGGTGAGTTTCTTTTCATCCCAATTCGCATATTGCATATCCAGGCGGGTTCATGCTAATACGGTGCATGTTTAGGCAGTCTTTGCTGTGACAATGCTGAGGAAGCCAAGTCCCTTATTCCTAGTCTCCAGAACAAAATCACCGACGCCGACTTGCAAGAGTTGCTGGATGAGTTGACCAAGCTGCGCAATTTCACGGAGTAGCATGTGGATGTGGATGCAAGGGTTTACTATTAGGTAAGAGATCGGAGGACAGTTGACCGTTTACAAATCCCAAAATTGGGTAACATAACTAGCATGGCTACGGCGTTAGGTGTTTTCCCTGGAGGATTCCCGGGACTTTTAATAGACTTTTTTGAACAATTCCCGAAGAATTCCCTTGCCACCCGGATCAGCGTTTTAGAGCAAGTTAACTGGGGAATTTCCGTTACTCCGTGGGGCGAGTTAAACTCATCTAATTGATAATCAAGGCAGTTCATGGCCAAACCCCACATTTTAGCCTGAGAGACAATATGATTGGTGGTGGTTGTGACCGTTATCCTAAGATTCTGATTGGTTCTGTAATTCTCTAGCTTGAAAATCGGTCAAAATGATTCGTAGCTAAGATATACCCAGTCACGACGTGCTCCCATTTTCCCCAGATATAATAATCCCTGCATATTTCTTACCTGATTATGATTTATTAAAATAATTAATATACCCATTTTGTCGGGGGTAAAGGCAGCTGAGCAAGGAGTATTAATCAGTACGTAATAAAGATGGAGGCTCGTCCAAGGTTATCCAATCAGAGTAAAGGGTCTTATCTTTGACAATTTCCTAGTCATAATTGGGAAACCAAAGTTACAATTCTCTTACGAGAGGAAAAAGGCGATCTTCTGGGTCAACTCGGGAATCCAGACGGCTTTATACTATATCGATGTCATCACATTCCCTTTTTTTCTCCCAGTTCTTTTCCTTCCTAAATACTTTATTCAAAAAGGAATGAGACGGAGTTTACAACTGGGTCCATATGATATAACCCTTATATAGGGATCATCCGGAGATAACATTTTTATTATTATTTCGTTTGATAAGCATTATCACCAAATCCTAGGTATGTTCCCCCCCCCCTTCACCTCCTTCTTATCTATAATCAGATCAAAAAGATCTTAACGAATAGTAACTAATTATTTCCAATTCTAGTCCCCAATCATAATACCTTGTATATCGGATCTCCGGCTCAAGATTGCGGAGATTCTGTTTCGTGGAGTCCCCCCAGATATCCTTTTACGTGACGAGATTCGCCCATTCGCTATCAATTATTCTTTTTATCTCCGATTGCGTTGTACATCTTACTTTGCCCACTTTTTCCCCTTATCTCCCGCTCTCCCATAATGGCAACTGTCATTACCATTCAGCCTTCGACCGCTAGTCCGGCCTCGCCTTTTACTCAAACCCACCATTCCCCGGACCGCCGCCGACCCCAGACTTCTACTCCCAACCTTTCACCTTCACCTATCTCTGTCAATTCCACCCTACCCCGTCAATCGCGGGATGGAGCCAGCTGTGACGCCTGTCTCCGTAGAAAGAGTCGATGCGCTATGAATGATATGGTCAACAAATGCTATTCGTGCGACTTCCATCGCCAGGATTGCACTTTTACTTTAACGGCCGGAGACAGCCCCGCAAAGAAGAGGAAGCTGTCTGAGTCGGTTCGGGAAGAACCTGCGAAACGGTATGCCGAAATGGACTCCAAGTGCAGGTCATGGAGGTAGATATACTGACATTATACAGCCCTGTCCAGTCAGTTTCTACCGAGGAAGTGGCTCGCCCGGGCCATTGTCACGCCATGATTCGCCCAGGCTTCTTCAACCAGACTACTCAACATATTGGTCTCACTACAGAATTGGAACCGGCGCTCTTGGAATTCTTACCACTCGATGAATATGATGAGTTCTCGGTATCTTCTTCCCGCATTCGGAGATGTGCAGATGATCACACTTTTATGCGGGTCGTCAATACCGTCCCCGTTGGTGATTCGCAGGCCGTGTCACTGGATGCCATTGAGAGCCTGGTTGCTCCTTATGGCTCCACCTTGATTGAGAAGTTTTTCGAACATGTGCACCCCTCCTTTCCCATTTTGATGGAGGATGCTTTCCGTCAGTCATATCGGGAGCGTCGCCAGCTATCACCGTTGTTATTGGCCGCGGTGTATGTATTGACGTTGAAGTTTGTGGATGTCGGTGCCTCTTCACAGACAGCACGACGACCGGATTCCGCTCGTTTGGAGAGCGCGGCTTTGAAATTGCTTCTCGACTCCTTACCCTTTCCTAGTATCTCGACTATTCAGGCGGGTTTGTTGTTGACACAGAAGTCGACACTGGCCACGTCGTCACTGAACGGCCAGCTGGTGACTGCTGGTTTCGAACTAGGTCTGCACCAAGACTGCACGAACTGGCGCATGAAGACTTGGGAAAAGGGCCTACGAAAACGACTCGCCTGGGCTCTTTATATGCAGGATAAATGGTCCGCTCTCGTGCACGGCCGCCCCTCACATATTTTCGCATTCAACTGGACTGTCAAGGATCTTGTGGAGCAGGACTTCTCAGATGCCTTCCTGTCCGGTACCCACGCCCCACACGACGAAGCAGCCGTCGGCCATGGCCCCCTTCTCTTCTGCCACATGGTCGCTTTGACGACCATCCTCTCCGATATCCTAGACCGCTTCTACACCCTCCAAGCAGCAGAAGACTTCCACGCCGCAGGAAACGCGCGCACACGAATCATCCTCGAAAAAGCCAAACCAGCACAAATCCGACTAAAAGACTGGTTCTCCTCCCTCCCAGCTGCGCTCAAGATGGAATCCGGCAGCGGCGAACTAGTCGAGACGATCACAGACGAATTAGCCCGCAACGGCGCCCTCCACCTTGCATACTTCGCCACTGAAATCACCCTCCACCGCTGCATCGTCCGCTCCCTCGCAACAGACGGCTCAGACTCCTACCTCGCACACATCTGCCGCTCCGCAGCTAAAACCCGACTCATCTCCGCTATGGACTTCGTCAACCGCCTCCGCCCCGCCCACCTGCGCTCCTTCTGGCCCGCCTCAGCACGTACCAGCTTCTCCCTCATCGGATCCTTCGGTATGCTTCTACGAATCACAGCCCCGACAACCGAGGAATCGGAGTTCTACCGCTTACGGCTGTGCGAGTACCGATGGACTCTTAGCGTTAGTCACAAGAACGCGGCATTCATGGGCTTCGCTCTGGAGAGCCTGGATAATGCCACTGCGCTCGATAAGCATGTTCCTGCGAAGCCTAGTATTGACGAGCTGATGGCTTCGTCTAAGCAGGCCACTTCTCGGTTGCCGCCTATGTATGCCGCGACTTATGATGAGGCGATGGGTGATCCGGATGGTATCCCTGGTGGAACGGGTGCTTCGTCCTCGGTTATTTCTGGATTGGCTTCTCCTGCTACGTCTATTAGTGATGATGAGAATGAGTCTCTGATGATGTGACCTTGAATTTTCTATCGCCTATCCTATTCCTCCCTCCCCTCTTACCTCTCGATACACAAACCGCACACATCTTCATCCTCACTTTTTTTCACGACATATTCCCCGGCGTTTCAAGGAATGCACTCTCAATTCGATCGAGCGCTTTGGATTTTTGATTTTTGATTTGTGACCTTTTTTGAATTTGGATTTGAATTCGCTTGCATGTACCGCCGCACCAAAAGGCATTTGGCATATGGTATGGATACTTCGAGTTTGACTTTTACAGCTACTACCCACTTTTTGGAACGGATTATTGGAACTGGATGGATTGATCTTATGTTATAGACACTCCCGGCTTGGAAACCTAGATCGGATGAAATGAATTATGATTGAACATTAACCTTAGCACCTACCTCCTTCCGTATAAAGTAACAAAATCATCATCCCCCCAGTCCATCAAAAAAGCGAAAACTCCTGCCCCCCAAATGCGAAATCCTCCAAAATAGACGGATCCACCAAATTAGCCAACATCTCCGCCCTCGTCCGATCAGATTGCTGCTGCGGATCCCGACTAAATAACGAAAAGAAAAAATCATCATCAGGCTGTCCCTGCTCCGGTAACAGAGACGCCGCATCAAACGAAAGCTGCGGTACCGCCACCGGCACACCCGACTCATTCACTGTAGCCCCAGACGGACCCCCAGAGTTAAAACTAGAATTTGAAAGGGATTCAGACCCAATTGACGCCCGCATACCCTCCACTCCAGCGGAATACAATGGCTGCACAGGAGCTACACTCTGTTTTCTGCGCGCAAGACAAGTACGCGCTACATCGAGGACTTCACGGAGCATCTCGGCGCAGCGTCGGGCAACGATTATATCATCCATAGAAGAGAAGATCTCGAGAGACTTCTCTACGTCTTCGAGGAGGTCGTCTGGTAGACCGGGGAAATTGGAGAGGATGAGGTGGAGGAGGATCATGGAGCCGTAGAGGGCATAGGTTGTGTTGTACCACCTTTTTCGATTAGCGGGATGGACATGGGTAGAAGAAAGTCTTGTTGAAGTGGAGTTGCCTTACCAGGTTCGGATGTAGATACGATGCATGAAGGACTCGTATTGCATTTTGATGCTCATTCGGGCTGCTTCGAGACATAAGTGTATATGTTGCCTGAACTCATTCGATTCGGCATTTGTGGTTGATGCGACGAGGAATGGTTTGTGAATTAAGATGCGCGTGTTGTAGTATCCTGATTTTTGTTAATTCGAATTGGTTCATCTAGGTTTATTGGTTAAGAGTACTGACTCAGTCTTAGTACGAGCTTCTGTTTGAACGCCCATTCTGGATCGCTGAGGGGTTGTGCGTCTAGATTTAGGAAAGCTGGGATGTTGGCTTTCCATTCCAGGAGTCGTGCGTCGAGGATCATTGCTAGACGGGATTTTTCGCTTAGAGAGCGTTGTGTTGAGTGGTAGAGTTGGTGGGATGCTTCGGACATTATTTGTGCGAGGGATACCATGACTGGGATCATGGCTACGTCGTTGTCTTCGGCGTCGGGATCGAGGTCTCCGTAATGGATCTAGGGCTGTTAGCGTGTATGGGGAGGTGGGGTATAAATATCTTTGTTACCTTAAGCTTGGGAAGAGAGACTTGATAGTAACTTAGCTCTTTCATGCTATCCAGGCGACCTGATGAGCAGGACATTTCTCTATATGAGGTTAGGAATTGGAGATAAGTTTGGATCATGAACACTTACATTTCATGCGAGTAGATACACCTTTCAATGTTCAGCATTTTTAAAGCAGATTAGGCGTTGATTTACTTACCACCATGTGCGCTTCGCCTCTCGCCTTTGACTGGGAGGTAACGAAGACATGCTCGAAGCGAGTCCAATCGCCGCCGCTGTTCTAACAGCCATCCCACTGTACATATAGCAGCTATGAGGCTGCAAGGAATTCTGGCGGAAAACACTCTATTGAATCAATCAGCATCGGAATGCTATGTCTCCAGGTGGACATACCAAAAGCAACAATGTCTGAGCCGTCTCAAGACAACTACTCTCAAACATATCACGAAGAGCCACCTTTGCTATTTCAAAGTAGAATTTCGCAAAGTCCAGAGCAGAGAAAAGAGTAGCTGGTACAGTTCCCTCCGGATCCGCAGGCTGCTGGAAATGATCCAACAGACCGGTCTCATTCGGGCTAGCATTGATAGCACCCAGTGCAACGACGGCAAAGTAAAGACCTGCAAATTTCGTGATACTGCGAAAGAGTCCGGCTCTTCGAGAAAGGGGCCATACTTCACGCTCGCAGCGTCGCATAAAAGACCCTTTGGATAAGATCCGGTGGATGTAGTGCTTATTTGTGAAGTAGCTTCCAATGAACATCTTTTCGATTTCCAACTGTGCTCCATCGGAAATTCGGGTGAATAATGCAGACAACCCACCGCTGTCTTGTGCTATTTTTGTTAATTAGATATCTTCCTTAAAGAATGTTGCTAGATTACTCACAGTTACCGGGAGGGCGCGCTTCACTCCTCGGCGCATTTTCATATGAGGAGCTTCTGTGTGAGCCACCCTCTGCGCCGGCATAGGATTGCGGTGAAAGATGCCCTGTGTAGTCAGCATTGTATAGCAAGTTCACAATAGAAAGCTGTGATTTTCCCGATGCGGATCTGTTCTCAGGTGAGGATGGCTGTGGTCTTGTGATTTTCGGTGCGATATCTTGGATGACTGGGTCACGCCCTTCAGATTGGTTTTGGGCTCTTGCGAAGAGGTTTCCGAGGAATGCCAGGTTTGATGAATTTCCATAGAACTCAGTCCCTTTGGTATGGAGGTTAACTCCACTTAGACCATCTCTGCCTGCGGCGTCGCCAACCTCTGAACGAGCTAGCTGGAATGTTAGTTTTCGAATTTCATATTTAGTGAAGATGGCCTCTTACCGGATTCATCATCATCGTCATCATGTTCAGTTGTTGTTGTGAGTGTCTCGGGAGTCGATCCAAGGGGACCGATTGGCTGAAAGGATCGTGAGACTTGCCCGGCTAGTGAGGCGGGCGAATCCATTCCGGAAGCTGTTCTACCTTGATGACGGTTAAAAGAGTTCGAAAGGGTATTACTTTGAGAGACTGTTGCCCCTGGCCATGGTGAAGGGCGAGTCACATTATCATGTCTGTGTCGCAGTCAGAAAAAACACCCGCCAATCATTTCGTACTGGGAAATGTTCCTCGATATGGCATTGGAGGATGAATATCTGACCTTTCCTGTGAAGCTCTGGCAGCCCGTTTTCTTTGTGAATGAGGTTGCCTTGCAGTTCCTCTACCACCAGATGTACGGTAGATACAGTTAAACGAGTGATCTTAACACTGTCAGTTCGCTGCGACTTCGGGCAATGTCAAGGCAGAAGCATACATGCGCAATATGAGCACGGCTGAGCTTGATCACACTATCATGATTGTTAGTCAAATTTACGAATATAAAGTTGACATTGGAAATTTGTGCAAATCAAAGGGCGGGGTGCGATCAAACGTGATGCGTACCTTAGTCTTGCGAGAACGGCAGGTTTCGCAAGCACGCGACGCTCGGGGTAGACGACGTTGTGAAGATAACCGTGACTTGACCTCGGAAGGCTCCATAGTGTAGCTCTAGTTATATAGGATCCTCAATTAGGAAATTTTGGATAATAATACCCTTGAATGCTGTGGAAGAAAATGTTGTGGCGGGCAAGAGGCGCAGAAAAGCAAACCGGGTCATTTGCCGAAGCCTCATCCGCCCCGCAAATTGGAAAACAGTCTGAATATCTCATCGCGGGGAACCTGGGGATCTGGGGATCTCCATGAATAGTCAAAGCTTAGAATTATTTCCTGATCTTTGCCATTTTTGTTGTTTTTCAAGCTTCAGAATTGACCATGATCGGGTTTGCTCGGAACGGGAAGTTAGGCTCTACTACATGCATGTAAAAAGGAAACTTTTTTTTTAAAAAAAAATCTCTTTGGAAACCAACTGAGTCTGAATCTGATTGATACATATACATATTTAATTCTAAGCAAAGTAAATGCATAATTAAGGTGTGAATTGAGTGCTTGAATCTGACATACATGCCGCCCACTTCCGTCGGAAGCTGAACATCCGACGGATGTCGACCGAGTTCAACTGGAGTATAACTTTGACCAAATTTGGACAATTGCATAGCTCTGGATCCTGGGAACCAGACTAATCCTGTCTTAATTGATTTCATTGCAAGTCATCCAATCACTTGTCAATACCGTACGATACTGTCTCTTTCTTTCTTGTTACGTACTGCGTAGCTTATTCTCCTTATAACAGCCCTGCCGCGCTGCCGCCAGTTCTTTTTTAGCGTATTTTGATCTTTCCAGACAGCGTATATGCCCAATGAAACGATGACTAGTATATTTTTATGTTATTCCTGACTTCGTTTGGCCAGACAACGTACAATCAGTCTCTACTAGTAGTGACCAAGTTCCATCAACTCCTCAAACAACGAACCCATGATTGCGTCAGTGGCTGTCAATAAATATCTTACACGCTTTTCTCGATCATATTATGAATAGGTCAAAATATTTTATAGTAATGAAATTGCTTAACTTCCATTCAGTTTGATTCTGTTGGACCGTTGGTACTCGAATTAAAGAAGTGTTGTCTATTCAACTTACACGAAGAGCAAGTTTTCTTGTCCGATGGGTGGTATACTATGCGAGCATCCTAATACAGCTCATCAATTAACTATATCGTCGGAAATTGTTTCAAAAGAAATAGTTAGCCGGGTACCAACCCCTGAACTTATAATGAATTGACTTGGTATACAATCTCTAAAATGTAGATGCTTGGATTCGTGATACGGCACTTCCGAGAGCCATGAATCCCCACGGATCTGCACCCTATTGGTTGAGGTACATCAATACCCTCATAGGCCAATCTTGTGGGTTTAGATTGGTAATGGCAAGATGATTTCCCCGCATTTATTCTGGTCGTCTATGGAGTAATGTCAACGCTAATCCACCCGATACGATAGCTTATCGGCACCTCCGACGGATCCCGATGGCGGATAATCACGGCGATATTGATAACGGTTATCGGAGGGTTGTACGAAGGAGATCATATAAAGATACCTTAAGACTGCAGTTGTCCTTTGTTATTTGGTCATCCTTCTTGAAATCAATAACTTTCAAATATTCTAGTCAAACTTCTGACATACTCAAAGCAATACAGCCCTTCGCAAATCAACAAGAACCTTGAAACGATCCATACTGTATACACCATGACTGAGCACTGGGACCAAGATGCGCTGCGTGCGCGATTCTGCCACGCCCTCTCTGAAATGTACAAGAGTGAAGTACCTTTATATGGAGACCTTATCGATGTGGTCTGGGAAGCAGATGCAAAAGCTATTCAATCCAGTCAAAGTTCAGAAAGCAAACATGTCATCGATCCCGATGATATCCTGCCTTCACGACATCGTGTAGAGAGACACGGTGCTATCCGACTAGGGACATCACAAGAGCTGAGCACAATCCGACGCATGTTCGCCGTCATGGGAATGTACCCAGTGGGATATTACGACTTGAGTCTCGCTGGCTTTCCTATGCATGCCACCGCATTCCGACCAAAGTCACACGATGCTCTCGCGGAGCACCCATTCCGCGTTTTCACAACAGTTTTGAGGATGGATCTCTTGACAGAACGAACACGAGAACTGGCACAGCAGGCGCTGAAGAGGAGAAATATCTTCACGCCAAGGCTTCTATCCCTCCTGGAGCTTGTGGATGCAAAGGGATCTTTATCTTCAGCGGAGTGCTCTGAGTTTATCGCAAATGGGCTTGAGACTTTCCGGTGGCATTCTAAAGCAAATGTCTCCCTAGAGGAATATCAGATGCTTAAAGCCGAGCATCCACTTATCGCCGATGTTGTCTCTTTCCCCAGCTCTCATATCAATCATTTGACTCCTCGGACTATCGACATTGATCTCGTGCAGCAACTCATGGTCGATCGCGGCATGCCCGCCAAAGAACGGATCGAAGGTCCGCCAAAGCGAGAATGTCCGATTCTTCTCCGGCAGACGAGTTTCAAAGCTCTGGAAGAGACAGTCTACTTTCGAGATACATCGGACTATGTGAAAGGGTCTCACACTGCTCGATTTGGCGAAGTAGAGCAACGTGGCTATGCGTTAACTCGAAAGGGACGCCAGCTCTATGACCAAATCCTAGACCGAGTTAATGCCGAAGCAGCGAAGAATCAGATCAAAGGCAACGACTACGAGCTACTGCTAGAAGATCGCTTCAAGGAATTCCCTGATACTTTACCGGCATTGCGCGAGCAGAATCTGGCATACTTTTGTTATCGCTTAACGCCGACGGGCGAGAAGCTATCGGAAGATAGCGACAAGGTTTCCAAATTAGGAAACTCCTCGGTTCCACTCCAAGAGCTTCTAGACAATAATATCTTGAGTTATGAGCCTCTCACTTACGAAGACTTTCTGCCCTTGTCTGCAGGAGGTATTTTTAACTCCAATCTCGGCAACGTCTCTCAGTCCAAGCAACTTATAATGAGTGCTGAACCGGATCTGGATGGTTTCCAGCGCTCCTTGGGATGCTTGATATCGGATGAGTTTCATCTATACGCCGAAATGCAGGCAAACTCCTTGGAGCATTGCAGGGGGGAGCTTGGATTGCGGGAAATCGAACTGTAACGGCCAGTTCTACTGGTCTGATGGTCATATGCACTTTCCTAATGTAGCAACCGTGTTTCTTAATTATAATTTACCGACACTTCATACATATTATACTATTAATACTTCATTATATATTTTTCACAGGCGGGTTTATTACCTAAACCGCAAATGACGTGCCCAAACTGCCCAGGCCATTTGCTGATATCTATGGAAAGACGTAGAAAGCATCATAGACTTTCTCTTGGCATGAAGATCTTCGGCAGGGGAAATTAGCGGGGACAGTGGAGATATCCTTAGCGTGTACTTCCCGTACTCCGACTGAATTAGTGAATACATAGTCTAATCAAGCATTTCATATGATTCCGTTTCATTTAATAAAAAACTAACCCAATTCCCCAGGTCAAAGCACAACTCGCAATCCCCTGTGCCTGCACAAAAAATCCACCAAACCATTATACATGATCACTCAGATCGCCCCATCTCGCCCCATCTAGATCCCGAAACCAATGTCCAAGATTTCATCAGCATAAATTAGCATGATTGCCGTTTATGCGATAAGCAAAGACGTCACAGATCCATCTGGAGCGGCAAACCGACTTTATTCGTCCAATGACGGAGCCGGCCGAACGAACGCCGCACCGGTAAGCAGCGAGGCTCAGCTCAGTGGCTCAATCTCGGGTCCGATCTATGGGGAAATTAGCCGTCAGACGCGCGATGCCGTTGAACCTTGTTTATTTTCATTTGAATATATAAGGATTGTAATGGACATGAATTGTAATTTATTTAAGATCATTCATGCACTAAGTTGATTCGTCCTGCATGGAGTCAACTCAGTCGAGCGTTGATGATATTACTTGGCATATTTATGTGGGAACTATTACTACTATTGTCCCTGCCACTCTTGCTGTGATTCTGAGGTTCGTTGCTCACCATGTCTCTGACGCGGGATTTTGGTGGGATGATTATACTATTGCCATGTCGTTGGTGAGTATTGTCTATGTGTGGAGATCATTTCCAACGTTGCTAACATTCATCTCTAGGTGATTAATTGGGTCATAGCCTCTCTACGGTGGGCGCAGATTTCAATGAACTATTATGGTTCCGATGCTCATTCCTTTCGTGCGGACAAGGTTGAAGGGTTTGGAAAGGTATGAATATTTACTCTCGTTGGTCTTTCTGTTATTAATCTAAATAGACGTTCATGGCAATTCAACTATTATACATTCTCAATGCCGCTCTCACCAAAACCTCTCTACTTCTTCTATACCACCGCATATTTGGTGTGGTTCGAGGCTTTCGCTGGGTCCTGTGGTCGTCTGGAGTCCTAGTGGGCGCATGGTGGATGGCTGGCACTCTTTGCACTATCTTTGAATGCTGGCCTATCGCTAAACTGTGGACCCCCAACCTCCCTGGAACATGCATCAGTATTGGTGCATTTGGGCGCTGGAATGGTATCGCGAATATCATTACTGAGGTCCTGGTTCTGTGCCTTCCTTATCCCATGGCTTGGCGATTACAGACAAGCGTGCGGCAAAAACTGATCCTAACTGCTATCTTTCTCATGGGAACATTGTAAGTCTCCTTCTATTTAGAATTTGAGAAGCGTGTTCGTTTACTAATCCTTGACAGTGTCTGCTTCATGTCTATCCTTCGAGTGATAAGCTTTGATTACGATAATCTCGGAGATGGCACTTATAAGACCATTGGGCCGTCCACCTGGTCTTCTATTGAACAATCTGTCGGGATTATCTGTGCTTGTCTGCCTACCATGCGACCTCTTCTCAGGTGGCTATCTGGTAGCTTAAAGAAAGACACAATAAAAAGAGACAGCACTCTGTCAGTTTTCCCAAAGCGAACTCTATTGTCTTGCCGAGCGGGCCCTATGGACGAAGAGAACGCCTGGGGACTTGAAGAATCTCCCATTCAAGAGCGTATTATGGATCAAAGCGAACAGGATAGACCATTCTCTCAGCAAACAGTGGAGACGTTGGTTCCTGTAGACTTGCAGCATCGGCCTGAATCTTTTGCATAGCCATTTTCAACACATAGCGATAACGAATTAATGATACCATGAATAGAACAAATACGGGTTTCAAACACTTTGACACGTAGGAATAATCGGGAATTCGAATAAATTTTGGTAAGATTCAAAGAAAAGATGATATAGAATACAATGCATGCAAATGATCAGCCAAATTCCATCTATCTGTACAAATATACTGCAAGGGCAAGTCACCCAACTCATGACCGGGCCTCAATCTGAGGGGAATCCTGTGCATCCTCAATTACCACAGCACCCTCCTGCAACAGCTCCTCCGGGCTCTTCACCCGCACCTCCATAACACGCATCATAGTGTACCGGTGCTTGCTCCGAGCCTGCTTTGTGTGTCTCTGTCTCCGCTTGGTCTTCTCCTTAATGCGCAATGGCTCCGACTCCACGCCAGTAACACGGACTCGGCACTCAAACAGTCGCTCGTCGATGTGAGGGGCGCCCTTCATGGTGAAATCACGGGATCCAAGGGCAGTAGCCCGGTTAAACCGGAGAATATCACCGGTCTTCACCTTGGGCATGAGGAACGGGAGACGGATCTGATCACCTTCCGTTAAGAGGAAGGGTCGGGCGTGCAGCTCGGCGGTAACGTAGTGTGGCTTCTGACCGACGAGGTGAGGAAGCTGCGACATGAGGGACTTGGTCACTTCAAGGGGGGAGTCGAATGTCGGAGCCACGGGCTGCTTGGAGAGGGGAATATCATTGCGTGTTTTGTAGTTGTCGGAAGATTCCTGGAAACCTTGCTGGGTCTCTGGGATAGAGTCTTGTGCGCGGGGGGTGGCGGCCAAAGGGGTTTCGGGATTAAAAGTTGAGGATTGGGTCTGGGGTTGTTGTTGCGAGTTCCGGAGCCATGCCGTTTGGTGAAGGCAAGCTCGTTGCGGAAGGGGAGTTGCTGAGATCAAGGGTGCTGACAAGCGCAGATCGGAGGTAAGACTCCGCAATACTGAGCGGGAGAACATGGCGATGGATTCCTTCCCTGTGAAAGACGAATTGCGGGAGAAATTGGAATCTTGATGGTCTTTGGTTGTTGAAGCGGCTTCCTATTTCGAGAAAATCAGATTCTGCGCGTGTGGCCGCTTCGTCGCCCGTAGAGTCACGTGTTGAAATATTCACAGATCTGAAGATCAAAATATAAAGTATATTCAAGTCATGTATATCGCTATATATATAAAAGAGAATTAGGATTTCTCTCCAGTCTCAAGGGCTTTTTAAACAGTTGCACCTGGTTGAACTGAAATTTCTACATACATTTGTGCTTTATGGTTCAGTGTTGATAAGAAAGTCACGTGTATCACTATCTCTGCCGCCGAAACAACTTTTTCGGCTGCGATTAGATCTTCGCAGTCCAAACCACCTCTAACACCCCACCCTCTCTGCTCATTCCGTATTCATCATGGTACGTCCCTGAATCATAAACTTCATCCTCTCTGAGCTGAACAATTTAACTAATCGATTTCTCCCACTTATAGCCTCAGAACGAGTCCGTACCCTCTCCCCGCCAACCATCCTATAAAACTTACAGCTAACCCACATCTACCAGGTACATCGAGCGCTGGCAAAAGCAGCACGGTAAGCGTCTCGACCACGATGAGCGCGTCCGCAAGCGCCAGGCTCGTGAGGGCCACAAGGCTTCCTACGATGCCCAGAACTTGACTGGTCTGAGAGCCAAGCTGTACCAGCAGAAGCGCCACAAGGAGAAGATCCAGATGAAGAAACGCATCAAGGAGCAAGAGGAGAAGAACGTCAAGTCTGCTGCTCCCGACGAGCCGTCCAAGACTCCTTTGCCCCAGTACCTGCTCGACCGTTCGCAGGCTACCAATGCCAAGGCCTTGTCCAGTGCTATCAAGGATAAGCGTTCGGAGAAGGCTGCTAAGTTTGCTGTCCCTCTGCCTAAGGTCAAGGGTATCAGTGAGGAGGAGATGTTCAAGGTTATCAACACCGGAAAGAAGACCCACAAGAAGTCGTGGAAGCGCATGATCACCAAGCCTACCTTTGTTGGTAACGACTTCACTCGTCGACCTGTCAAGTACGAGCGATTCATTCGTCCTATGGGTCTGCGTTACAAGAAGGTCAATGTCACTCAGTATGTTTCTTTCATTCCCAGGTGGTGGAATTTTTCATGCTAACATTGTCTTTTCCAGCCCCGAATTGGGTGTCACTGTCCAACTTCCGATTCTTTCAGTCAAGAAGAACCCCTCCAACCCCTTATATACTCAGCTTGGTGTCTTGACCAAGGGTACCATTATCGAGGTCAACGTCTCTGAGTTGGGTCTCGTTACTGCCAGTGGTAAGGTTGTCTGGGGTAAATGGGCCCAGATTACCAATGTGTAAGTCTCTATCAGAAGTCTACGACATAAATGCATACTAACTTCTGCTCTGCAGCCCTGAGAACGACGGTTGTGTCAATGCGTAAGTGATACTTGATCCACTGCTAGCTCTTGAATAGTTTACTAACTCCTCATCAGTGTCCTCCTTGTCTAAAACGTCGATCTTGAGACGAGCCCACCATTCCTTTGTTCATCACTCCTGACAGACACTGTCTGTCTTCGATACCACCGTGTCCTGGGCACTACTATTGATTCTTGAGGTTCATACGGTTGATGTAGACCATGCTATTACTCTGGTGTTTCTGGCGCATTTTCTGAATATCTATCTGGTCTTTGAACAAAAAGTATCCTGCATGCTTTGGTTTTCCGCGGATTAGGTAGACCAAAATAGTTATACATTCATGCAATTATTTCATGACGAGAGAGATACCAAGCTTTGCACTACTTAATTATCACATTAAGGTACCTTCTGTGGGTAGGATGGAGAGTACCAACGAGTAAGGCGTAGGAGATTTGCGAGATTCAGAGGATTGTCAATTAAACGTCGTAAGCAAAAATGGAGCTAATGCATGAACTCAAAAGTCCAATAAAGCCGATAGCCAGAGTCGATATTCCAATGCAAGAGAAAGTATCCAAAATCATATACAGAAGAGATACCCCATGGGGTTCGCTGAATCGCTTAACTGGCAGTGGTTGTAGTAATCAAAGAGGAACCGCAAGGAGGTATGAAAAAGAAAGTTGGCAGGATAGATGTCAGCCAGATCCGCTGCATCAATGAAGCTCTCATAAAACACCGGTCATAAAGTCGTTCTAGAAAAACAAGCAGGCAAGGCAAAGAGAGCCCATCACAAATAATGAAGACAAAGGAAAGGGTTACCAGTCAGGTGTGTCAAGGATTTTCTTCTTCCAGGGCTGCTTTGATCTTTGCAAAGAAACCGGCTGGCCATGCAGCAAGCTCTTCTTCCTTGGGAATGCCACGTGCTTTGCAGTGATGCACGACATTGGCGAGAATGCGACCAAGCATATCTTGTGTGACAGGAAGGGCGCCCTCAAGTTGAGCATCGGGGTGCAAGAATTGGTCTCGGGGGCCGAGCATTTCTTCAATAGTTGGTCGAAGCGTTTGGTCACGTTGCAAACAACGCTTCAGGGTTCGAATCAACCCAGGGGGAACAGTGACCCCACCGACACCATGAGTAGGAAAGTCGATTTGTACACGGGGGTTGGGGATTGCCATAATACGCTCATAATACTTGGCGATTTTGGCAAATGGTGGGTGGCCATAGACCATTTTGTACAAAATGCAACCCAGACTCCAAACATCGCTGGGCTTGCCCAATTTCATCACCTTACCAACACTTGCAGGCAGCCCAAGGGATGCGTTAGAATCAACAAGGGCCTCGGGAGACATGTAGTTGGGCGTTCCAACTTGCTGTTCTCGGTGGACATTTACGGTATGGTCTTGAATGGCGTTGGCAATACCGAAGTCGATCAGTTTCAGGCGTCCCTGGACCATTAGGAAATTGGCAGGCTTCAGATCGGAGTGGACGATGTTATAGTTGTGAACAGCCTGGACACACTCCAGCATCTCCTTCCAGTAGAAGCGAGTGAAGTTTATGTCGAAGACAGCATCTTCGGCATTGAGACGGTATGTGAGGATCTTCTCCAAATCGGATTCACCGATTTCCATGAGAACGCTGAGCGAATGTTTGTCAGAATTGAGTTCCCAATCAAACAAGCGCACCACACGTTCCACATTCTCTAATTTCTTCAACAGATCAATTTCACCCTTGTAGCCAGTGAGAGTGATCGGGTCAACATCTTCCAGATTTACTCGTTTTAGCGCGAAGATCTTGTAGTTTTCGGCCATCACTCGATAGACACGGGAACTGCCACCACGGCCGATGCAATCTAGCCGAGTGAAATGTTTGCCGTTGATCGATACTTGTGTTCGCTTTTTTCGCGACTGTGATGTCGATGCACCACCAGTCGCCGTTGCAGTCTCGAGAACAGACATTTTCGGGGGCGGGGGCGCGGTTCGATGAGGTGTGTTACTACTTCTGGTAGCAAGAATCTTGCGTTGTGAGTTTCCGGCTGGTATTTCGGCAACTTCTTTCTTTTCGGTTTCGTACATAGCTGATAACTTGTCAGGCTTATCCAGCACATTCAAGCCCTGTGGCTTTGTCCTTCTAAAAGTTGGCGGCGGCTCGTTCTCCTGGTCCCTGATTGAGGGCATAGGAGGTAAAGATGGAACGTGAAAGGCGGGTTGATCTCTTGCGCTGGATGGTCTCGAAGACTGCTCCGATGATGCTGGAGTGGACTTTGATTGGGATCCATAGGATTTGGGGGAAGACGGCCTTGAGAAAGGACCATCATTCCGCACTGTATTTGCAGGTCGTTCAGGTAGTCGCCATTCGCTCTGCTGTGGTGGACTGGGATCTGCCCATGAAACCTTAGGTGATGATGACTTCGCAGTGTCTCGATGTGGCTGCTCGATATTTTCATAGTCGGCTTCTTCGTTCTCTCTCAAGCCGTCATTGAGAAAATAATTATCTTCGTTGTTTTCTTCACTCTGGCGGCGCAAAACTCCCCTTCGAGCAGGTCCGTTGAGAAAAGTCCCAGTAAGTCGCCCAACCCGCTTGACTCGCAGAGAGCTCTGAGGACCGAAATCATCCCCATTGCGATTCCGTAGAGCTGAGGCAGTGCCAAGTCTAGCCACAGGATCATCCTCATAATGTGATTTCCGGTCGCTATCAGACCGATCACCGCTCCCGTACTCATCGCCCGAGTTCCGTTCTGAGGAACGATTCAAAGACGGCGACACGGACGACGGCGACCTTGTGATACTGCGCGATGCATTGATTCGAACACTTCGTGGTCGTGGCGCAGGAGTTTTAAAGTTATCATGACGGTTTTGCGCTTCCGGCTCGGCAGTATAGCTGTTGGAAAGCGGAGAACCTTCGCGGGAAGACCTGGAGGCACTGCCAATGCGAACGACCCGCGGTGCTGGACTACCGGTAGAATTGTCATGAGGTGATGAGTTCCGGGGTGATTGGCTGCTGTGTCTCGATCCCATTGCAGCCGCACGTCGCTCATATGCTGCATGTCCCTTCTGAAGATGAGGCGAAGATCCTAATCCGTCTCCATCCAAAAGCGCTTTGACCGATGCGCTGAACTTCGGCTCGGGGACCTCATCATCAGAACTGTCGCCGGAATAGTGTCGGGAAAGAGAGCTTTTAGAGCCCGCGTGCTGTAGGGCTGGGGAGGCCCGTCTGGATCCGGGACGTGAAACCGCGGATCGGGGCACCGGTCGGGATTGTTGATACAGGCTGCTGTTGTGTGCGGATGAAAGGGAATTCGGAGAGGCCATGGCGACTAGCGCACTACATTGAAGTCGGGAATCAATGCAGCCCTCGGCGATCCGAAGTTGTATGTCAAATATCGAATGTTTGTTGTTCTCAAAACGGGTAAGTCCAATTAATCTGATGTTCCATGGCGAGTGGGCGCGCTGCTTTGGTCACGTGTTTCTTGGTTGCTATGGTGATCGCTACAACAAAGAATGTCTGAATGGAAGGGTTATCTTCTATTACGACCTGAACTCGATTTCTGCTGGTATGAGAGGAAAGATGTATTTATTCCAACATTTGAAAGCTTCTGTCTTTATCCTAGCCAAAATAGGTATGCATCATAAGATTTTTTTGGCCCTAAAATTCAACATTGACATATCGGCATGGTTACGTAGTGATCTACTCAAGCTTCAAAGCAATTATACCTTTCATTCACAGCCTCTTGAATCAATAACTCTACTTTTATCTATTAGAAAGTAGATATCTCAAATACAGAATAGTTAATTTGGAACACGAAGTAGATATATTTTTCAAGTGTGCATAATGCAAATGTACTCAAGGGCTGTCTGAGGTTCCTCCATAGTTCTAGAGTCAGGCCAAATGAATATTGAGCTTGGGAACTTCGGCAAACAACTATATATTTCTGACTGCCCACATCCACGCATGCATCCGCAGGTGAAAAAATCTCCGTATGTGGACAATCTGCGTTTGAGTTTTATCAATTGATTTATAAAAGTCAGGAAGATGTGACAGAATCTTCGGATCAAACTTTCATACCATATATACATGTACATAGCTAGTAAAGAAGCCGAGTTGGAAGCCTCTATACAAAGCCATAGATTATATTTCAAATTTTTGCAACATGCACGCTCCAATTTAGTATCTGGCACAACCTTGGGGATGATTATTATTTTGTTTCTAGAATTGTTCCAAGTCCATGGATCGTAACAAAACTCTTAAACTAGATAATATGAAGTTCCATGGTCGAGGGCTGACTTCCGTTGCTCAAACTCAAATATAGATCAAATCCAGCCCTGTCGACGGTCGCAGCTAATATGAAAATAATCCAAAACTCGGGAACCTTGGAACCTTGGAACAACGATTAAATCCTATAGAGAACATTTGAACCCTGAATTGATTCCACACGCTATTGAGAAAAAGACCAATGGAAATATCTAATCTAATGATACGTTTCTCAACGGGTGCATAGGGAGTTGCTTGAGTCTGGTCGCCACCGTCGTTCCTGATTCTGCATTCTGCATACAGACCCCACTGATGGACATGCCCCTAACAAGGAGCAATCACGCTGGTGGCGCCGAGGTATCGATCCAATTGGTCAATCCCCAGGTTCCTGCATGGATTCTAGTCGCTGTTGGGGGGATCTGAATTTCCCTGTCACGACGAGATGGCAGGTCATAATTTCCCGGTGCATGTGTATGTATGGCTTTGATTTGCCATGTGAGATAGATGCAATGCAATGCGATCCACTGATAAACAAGTCAGTCCATTGGCAACAATAGGCGAGGCACATGCGATATCGGCAGATGGGTCAAATTCGATCGATTGTCTCGGTTGAAGGTTCCATTTCTAGGAAAGTTTCTGATCACTGAGAATCTCCCGGAAAATGAGATCTGATAGCTGACAAATTTATCTAGGGAACCGGTGTCCCAAGCTGGGTACATGTCCTTGCCCCAGTGGTTCAAGGTCAGACAAGGCGTTTCTTAGTCTAAAATAGAGGTTAACTGTGGCGCTAAACTTTCAATTCTTGGTGAATCAATAGATCATTGTAAATTCCAGTGTAAGTTGACCGTGGCTTGCTTCTATCGGTATGCCATGGAAGTAAAAAAAACAGAAAAAAAAACAATTCAATTACTTCGTTATTGTGGATGCCTGATCGCTTCCGCTGGTTACCGACCGGTAGAGAAGGGAAGATAAATTTAATCTTAGAGGATCATCTTTCACTGGGTTTCATTGGAAATCCAACTTATCACAATTTGACTGAGCAAGTACCACTGGGACAACCATCCACCACTAAGTCATATATTCAATGTTATGGTGCCAATGTTGTTGGCTCATAAACCTTAATGATCGGAATGAGACATGTTCGAACAAGATACTATACCTCATACGATATGTCTCGCGACTAGAACGCCTCACCCATTTTTAGAAGCATAACCATTGATGTTGAAACCACGATTGCTTCAACAGAATCAGGGTCAAACGAACCGGTTCCCCATTCCACAGATGTGGTGATGGCTGTGGCACACTAGACTAGCGTTGTTTGAGAGCATTAGTTTGTGGATCCCAGCTGCAGACAAGCTTAAGCAAACACAGAGAAGTTAGAAATTCTCCCTTCTCCGAGTAGCACTACTCCGTATCAAGTTAAGCCTAACCCTCCCCGAAAGCCGTGTGGGACGCTCGGAAAACCCCTGGATCTTGGCATTTCCACCAACTCAACACTAGTGTCTTTGAACCCCAATTTTAGGAACAGCCTCAAACACTCTTGTTTTACTGTACGGAATTCTACAGAGCACTATATATTAGGTTTAAGCCCTGAAACGACGCCTTTAAGCCCATTTTGCTCCGTGCCTGTAAGTGGGGGCTGACTCAAGTGCTGGACGAACCTCAACTCTTGTTGCGATCCCGACCGTGGCGTGCATTAGTGCTGGCTACAACCTTGGAAAAAACCCTGTTCCTGGAATTGAAGAATTTGGGTCCATCAGTCTAGACAGTACAGCACAGCCTCGGACGTCGACTGTGGAGATGGAGATGGTCCCCAGTTCCAGACAAATGCATCCTGCATACTACATCGTCACTGGTTATCCTTCCGAGATGCTGCCGCACTTGCATAGCCATGACATCTAGTAAATGAATATCACACGAGATGGGAAATTAAATAAAAGAAAATAATAAAAGGAAAAGAGTAAAGATCATCCAAGGCAACGACTCATAGTACGCAACTAAGGTAAATCTACGGAGTACATACGTCAACGCGTATAAATACAATTATGGAAAACACCTTTACAAGGATAAACGGCTATCCGCGTTGTACCGAAGTCAATTGCTGTTGCTGCTAAGTATTTTTGTTGATTTCTCGATAGGTCGTTTCCAGGTTTTCCAGTAGAATTGACAAAGCAGAGAGGTGAATCCACATATTTCCTAAAAGCGTCTAGTCCATGTACAGTATGTATGTTCCTTGTCTAAACCCCAAGCCATATTGGGCGGATCTGTAACCAAACCACTCGGAAGCCTTCTAGACCGAGCTTCCCCTGCGGCGCTGCGTTTGATATGGCAAAAAGAGGCATATATGGACAGACTAGACTTTCAAGCCAAAAATAGAGGACGTGAGAAATGGTCTCATCCAAATTACAACTCTCGGGTTATGGGTCATCAACTGTAGGTGGGTCATGATGATCTTTACCCCCTGTAACCAGGTAATGTGGGCGATGACCGAATGTTTGCTTGTGATTTTCATTCCTGTTTACCTCGTTGGGCTTTGCGTGCTCATTACGGACCTCACCCTCGTGCACATATGTATGTGTTGGTTAGTCAACTTCAATTGCATCTGTAGGATCTGAATGATTTGGCAACATTGACGGAGTAGTGATGGGCCGGTATCGCTGATTAGTGGATCACAGTTGGTATGCAAATCGCAGATGATCCGTAATCTGACACCTTTTCTGACGATCTTGCCACAGGTACACGGCACGAGTGGGCATGGCTTGTCTCCAGTCTGGTGGGTCCTCTGGTATCCACATCTGCCCTGGAAGATCCAAGTCTACATCCCCGTATCCGAGAGCCTAAGGGGCAGGGTAAGCTCCAACTGTAGCAATGCTTCCAGACCGGGGTAGCCCGCTTGGTGCATCGAAGCTGGGAGTGGACGTGTTTCCGTCCAGGCCGATTCTCCTGGCCCAAATATGATCAGGGGTATATAAACATTGAGGATCATCGCCTCAATTGTCTTTTCTCATCTTCAACCCTTCCCTCAGTCTATCGTTAATTTCTTTTGCAGACGGCTTTAGATCCGTCTTGCTACTTCTTTTCTTGTCTCTTTTTTTCACCATACCTTTTTGTATACATCATACACACACACTCTTTAACATACGCTGAAGAAAATGCGTTCTTCTATCGCTTTGCTCGCCGGTCTGGCGGGTTCGACTCTCGCTTACCCTGCAGAGGTTTCTGTCGACCGCCGTACTTTCGGCCTTGTTGCTGAGATCCTTGGTTCCGTCGGCCACGAGGTTGGCTCTATCCTCGATGCCGTTCTCGGCGGTGGTGCTAGCTCTCACAATTCCGTCACTCTGCTCTCTGGCTTGAGTGCCCGCGGTGCTGCTGCTCTTGAGGGCGGTGCTCTTGGATGCAGCCACTCTACTATCCACGCTGGTGCCCGTGCTGAGCTGAAGACCTGGTTGGGTCGCCAGACTCACATTACTGGATCCCTGAAGACCTCGCTTCTGTCCTGGTGTGAGGGCTCTGTCACCACTCTAGATGCTGGTGTCACTGCCGGCTTGGCCGTCTACATCCCCACCTGTGCCGACCTGGCTGCTAAGGAATCCATCTACGTCACTATTGAAGGTATCTTCGAAGCCTCCGAGCTCGAGTCTACTCTTGTCCTCAGTGCCTCCGCTCAGGTCTCTCTTTCTACCTTCATCTCCGCCCACGTCGACCTTGATGTTGATGTCAAGGCTGGTCTCCACCTCTGCGCTGCTGGTGGTATTGTTGGCAGCTTGAGTGCTGACATCAAGGCTTCCCTCCTCGCCTGGGTTCAGGGCTCCGACTGCGGTCTCGATGTCGCCCTGAAGGCTTCCGTCCTTGCCTGGATTAACGGCGAGGCTGGTACTGATCTCGTTGCTATTGGCTCTCTTTCCACCGATGCCCTGACCTCTCTGTCCGTTGGAGCCTCCGTTGAGGTTCTTGTCGACGAGTCTGGTGTTCTCTCTACCGGTGCCCTCGCTTCCATTGCTGCTTTCCTCGAGGCCGATGTCTCCGTTGACATTGATGTGAACGTCCGCGCTGCCCTGAAGGCCTGTGCCGAGGGCAAGCTTGCCTCTGCCTTGAGCGTCGACCTCCGCACTTCCCTCGCTGTTTGGCTGTCCGGCTCTGACTGCTCTCTCGGTGTTGAACTGAAGGCCGTCATCCTGCTGTGGCTGTCTGTTGCTGTCACCGTTGAGGCCTCCGTCGATGTTGTTACTGGTCTTCTTGTTGACATTACCTCCTTCCTGACTGAGGAAGTCATTGCTCTTCTCAGCGTTAACCTCCGTGGTGCCCTTGGTCTTCTTGCCGCTGGCGAGAGCATCACCCTGCTCTCCTGGGAGACTCGTGCTGAGCTTGCTGCTTTCCTCGGTGGCTGCACTAGCATCGACATCAGCGTTGTCGTTGAGATTGTTATTATTGAGTGGTTCACCGGCTGCACAATCTCCGGCTCTGGCTCTGGCTCCTCCCCATCTGGCTCTGCCTCCGTGCCCAGCCTGCCTTCTTCCACTGTCTCCATCCTTCCCAGCGTCTCCGCCGGCACTGGCTCTATTCCTGCCTCTACTGGCCCCGCTGGTTCGGGCTCCACTCCCTCTGGCCCTGCTGGCTCTGGCTCACTTCCTTCCGGCTCTGGTGCTATCCCTACCGCCCCTGCCGCTACTGAGACTGCCGGCTCTGGCTCTGTGCCTTCTGGCTCCGTTCCCTCCGGCTCTGGTGCTATCCCTACCGGCTCTGCCACCACTGGCTCGGGCTCCGTTCCCTCCGGCTCTGGTGCTATCCCTACCGGCTCTGCCACCACTGGCTCCGGCTCTGGCTCCACTGGCTCCGGCTCTGGCTCTACTGGCTCCGGCTCTACTGGCTCTGGCTCTGGCTCTACTGGCTCTGGCTCCGGCTCTGGCTCTGGCTCCGGCTCCGGCTCTACTGGCTCTGGCTCTACTGGCTCTGGCTCCACTGGCTCCGGCTCTGGCTCTACTGGCTCTGGCTCTACTGGCTCCGGCTCCGGCTCCACTGGCTCCGGCTCTGGCTCCACTAGCTCCGGCTCTGGCTCTACTGGCTCCGGCTCTACTGGCTCCGGCTCTGGCTCTACTGGCTCTGGCTCCGGCTCTGGCTCTACTGGCTCTGGCTCTACTGGCTCCGGCTCCGGCTCTACTGGCTCTGGCTCTGGCTCTGGCTCTGGCTCTGGCTCTGGCTCTGGCTCTGGCTCTGGCTCCGTTCCCTCCGGCTCTGCCCCCACTGGCTCTAGCTCTATCCCTTCCGGCTCTGGTGCTATCCCTACCGGCCCTACCGCTACTGAGACTGCTGTGACCACTCCCTGTGCTAGTGGCGCTGGCGCTACTGAGACCGTCAGCTACAGCACTGCCTACACTGAGACCATCATAGGCGGCGCTGGTGCCTCTGGTTACACCGAGACCCTCAGCTACAGCACTGCCTTCACTGAGACTATGTACTACACCTACACCGAGACCGCCCCTGCCCCCACTGCTGCTCCCACCGGTGTTTCCGCCGAGGCCACCACCATCTACGTCACCAAGACAGTCTGCGGATGCGAGTAAAGCATCAATCACACCTTCCTTAACGACAACCGTCGTCTCTCTAGCATTTTCATTTTTCTCATGACACGACCTCAAACCTCTTGAAGTGGCGTGGCCTGCAGATCTGTTCAAACTCTCTGCGGCCAAGGTCAATACCCTCTCCTCACCTACCCGGTGGTTCATTTCCTTGCCTCTGTCCTGCCTGTAGATATCTAATTCTAATTTTAATTGGCCTTTAGAGATTTGGCTAACCTGTTGGATAAGACTCTTGGCGGATTGCGGCTTTGTTTCGCCGAGCGAACATCACTTGTTATTTTTTACAGACTTAAGATTCCCTATCTCATTCCCATCAATGGAGTACATTCCTTATATTCTTGTGTATCTTTGCCGCGTTTTTAGTTCTTCAAGAAGTTTCTCCTTCTATTGCAGACAACAGGAATGAAAGATGCATTCCTTCAAAAGAGTCTTTTACTTGTAGTTGGACATAGGAAATTCTTGCCTTGGTCGTTCAAAGTTCTTTGTACTAGAGAGGTTCTAATCTTGTACATGCAAACTTTCAAGTATAAGCACTCTAGTAAAGGACTTGTGTATAGTGTACAGACTGCATTGATGGAATATGGAGAATCAGGCACATTGTAAGATCGAGACAGAATATATGAAATAACCCGAAATCGTAACCAAACATGGATGTAGTGATCCTCGTTTCAAGCCGCTACAGCAGCCAATTGTGTACCATTGCTCTCCTTCACTGCTGTCTTCTCCCCAACATCACTGGTAAGCTCAACTTCTGGCTCAGGGTAAAAGTCAATCTTTCCCCCCTCTTGAATTACCCTAAAGCGATCCAAAAGACTACGAGCCCGTATATATGGATCAAGTCGCCAATAGTTATCTGACAACTGTTTGATCACCTTATCTCGACGACCGATCAAAGAATCATCTTTGGAGCTAGTGATCAACTCCGCATTCATCCGGAACAAATCATCACCCAGCAATTCCCTTTCTTCAAGAACAAAATCCCGAGTCGCCGTATCACGGAGTCTCTCGTTCTCATCGGGCCGAGGCTCAATGTATTTGCATTCCCAGTCTTCTGGACCACCAAGCTCTTTGATGATGTGCTCTGCCGGGACAAGGTTCTCCAGCTCCTTGGCACCAGTAATAAAATGGACCTTAGAGGCGACGACCGGATCAAGGAGACCGCTAATGATTTTCCAGAACCCTATGAAGATCCGGCGTTAGCCGAGGACTCGGATACGAGATGTGAATATACTAGATAACCGACCAGAGAAAAGCCAAGGCGCATTATAGAAGATCATAGCACCCAATGACTCAGGGTAATTTTCCTGAAAAGAGTCAATAATAAACTTTACCGGCGCCAGTTCCTGTCAACGGTTAGCTCGACGTGCCATTGAAAGCCTTGTCAATAGTCCAGTCACCGACCCAGTTTGAGATGGAGAAGGAATTCAAATCGAAAACAATAGCCTATATCCTCAATCATGTTTAGTATCCATTGAACCATTGGAGTTTAGGTTTAAGGCTGCAACACGTGGGAGTGGAAATCCGCGCGTGGAGGGCTTGCGTACCATCGACTCCACAGGGGGAACCATCAATAGCCGCACGAGCTCAATTAATTGGATAATATAATCATTTAATCCTTTTGTTGTCTGAGTTCCCGGTTGGTGAGTCCGTACCCGAACAATACAAATAGGTCGGCCTTCGAGATCGATTCCGTGCAAATGTCCTTTACCGGTGTAAGCCTGGAGTAGGAATCCCTCAGCATCCTTTTTCTCGGGTGAGTCGCCCTCCATCTTGGAATTCTTGAATGCGTATTCTTCGCCTTTGAACATCACCTCTTCATCGACTTTGTATTCGTTTACGCGCCAGTTGAGAGCGCGCACGAACTTGATCCACGCCTTGGGGACGTCCCATTTTTCTGCGCGTATAAAGCGTAGACATAAGGCGTCTGGGTGGTCTTGCTTGAGGATTGACAAGAAGGCTTTGCGAAGTTGATCACCTGGGAGCTTGTTGAGGAGGGATTGGATTGTGCGGAGGTCGTTTCCCGTTGTGCCCAGGCGTTTGAGAGAAGAGAGGAGATTAGGTGGGATTGTAGATAGTTCTTCGTCGGTGGGTTCAGTTGGGGAGCGACTGAAGGAGAAGAAACGTCGGCGAGCTTTCGGACTTGTACTCGAGTTTGCTACTGAATTTGTGTCGCCTGGGCTGACTAAAGTAGAATCCCAAGATTGTTGGATGATCTTCCAGAATTGTTGTAGCTTCTCTTGTTGGATTGGGGTGAGATTGCCAACATAGCCTTCTGGGATGGGGACCGGGTCAGGCATTGGGGGCTAATAATGATGAGGATATTCTAGATGCACGAACAGCTGTGTTTTATCTTGTGGGATTGAGCTAAGTACTTATGTATTAGCTTGTTCGGCAAGGGTTCGCTTTGTTCGATAGCTTTGGATCCATTTTATCCAATGATGATGATTCCTTTCGTTTGTCGCCCCTCCATTCCATGTGATTCTTCCTGCATTAGCCCCGCACGCGAAGCCGAGGACACATTTTCCTGAGTTGGATCTGCATGGGTTTAAGACAACATTGGTGATTAACAAGTAAGACCGGACTAATAATCTAATCCGGGAAGTGATGAACCATGTACCTGGGGCTATGACCTTCAAGTTACTCGGGGAAAACCACCGATATCTTGCGTGCGAATAGGATCTGTACAGTCTAATCTCAACTAAAGAGTACCTGAATGAAGTGAAAATTAAGATAGGACTTGATTTCTAGCAACTGCACAACCACTAAGGGTATTTTGCATAGACAGTGGACCTATTGTGTCATTAGGTAGACACCGCTTTGAAAAAAAAAAAACAAATTTGAGCACACGCAGATCAACATAGACGTGGAGGTGCAGAGATTCCACGGTCGTACATGCGAAATAGATTCGAGTGCTCAAGGGTTCCCTGAGTTGGGGTCTTTTAACCCACCTCACTCAGCCGCATCCGTATCCCCACCACCCAGGTTAGATCCTTCATCAGTTCTTTCAGCAGTTTGCGGGATTTCAGAATGACCAGCTACCTTGCGTGTGTTTTCATCGGATCGGGATGCAGATGGGTCATGTATGTGAGCAGAACTGTATTTGTCGAGCCGGCCGTACTCGTTGGGAGGGCTGCGTTTGCGAGCAAGCTTGTCGCGAGCGCTGAGCTTACTTTGGTAAAACTGACCATCTCTTATGCTCCAACCATAACGCGGTTCATCGTTCGAGGTAGAGTTCGAGGTAGAGTTCTTGCGGTCCTGGTAACGAGAGAATGGACTCAGGCTGCGGGAGACTGAGCGCTGGGGGCGTTCATCTCTTCTGGTAATTCGTGAGCTGACTGGTTCATACGTGTTAGGGAGTCTGTGTCGATCACCGTAGTTTGGGCTGCCCCTGTTTCCTCCGCGATCGCGCGAGTTGGGAGATCTGGTTCGGCGGCGGTCGGGAGACCGAGCACGGCGTCCACGGGGGGATCGAGGTCGGCGAGGAGGGGAGCGAGAAGGAGAGCGGTTAGGGCGACCTCGGCCGGTTCTAGGTGGGACGTAGGAATCAAACTCGCGGCGAGTGGGGGGTTCACGGTATCTATCCCGGCTTCGGTTGCGAGGTGACCGCGATCGTCGGCGGTTAAAAGAAGGATCGTTAAGAGTACGGCCAGGCCCTCTCTGTCCCCGTCGTTCTCTGTCTCTGAGATCATCTAATTCGCGACCCCGGGCCATATCCTGCTCTCTCTGTTGTCGAGCGGCTTCGGCAGCCTTTTCCGCCTCAAGCTGCAAATACGATTCATCAGCGAACCATGCCCATACCACAGGTATGAACTTATGAACTTACCTTTTCCTGCATGAGCTCAAGCTTCTTCGCTTCCAACAATTCTTTTGGAACACCCTGGGGATTCTCTTGGGCGCTCAATAACAGCAACCACAGGTCCTTACAGAACTTGGGAGTGTCTTTGTCAAGAAATCCTGTCAGTTGGATCTGCATAGATTTGATATCAGGCTAATTGATCGGCGCATACTGTCAGTTGGGGGATCAGTAATCACCAAGGACAGCCCAGGGAACATACGATATCCTTTGCTTCAAGCAAAGAGTAGCAAAACTCGATAATGACATCATCTTCATTGGCGAGAATCTCGTTGATTCGTCCTGCAATCCACCTGCAGCCGGGTAAGGTTAAATGGGCTCGCGATCAAAATCCGGGGAAGGGCGGACGAACTTTTTGATGACCTCGATGTTGACTTTCTTCAGGTTAACCTTGTGGTTGAACTCTGGGGGAAACTTGGTCTGCCGGAGCAGCTTAGAATCCACAGCTTCACCCATGATGGTGTTGTAAAGCAGCAGAATGGGATCCAACTGGGAGAGGACGCGATCGCGAAGAGGTAACTTCAAAAGCGGTCAGGTGAATTGGAGGTGGGGATTCAATGAGTGTCGCCTTGTAAATGAGGCATTAAGGCGGTCAAGCAAATTGCCGACGATCAGGGGGTCGAGCTTATCGTCTGAGCTTATCGGACTAAAGACAACTATATCCTCCCATAAATCTCACAGGGCCACGGCTCACAACAATGTATACACGTAGCACCACTCCTGGACCCAGGTTGTCCGGAAAACAGACAGATTGATTGGGAGCAGTCATCTTTCAAAAGGCTTGCATCAAGCCCTTGTCCCACGTATTAGAATGATTGAATGGGCCAGTGCGCATACAAAGGCGTTTTTGGGAGCCATTGCAACACAAAATTAATATATCCATGTCCTCCGGAATCACTCCATCACAGCAAGGGGTACTGAATACGTCTTTTGAAATACCCAAGCCCGCACAGCATGGAGCACGTGCTGGTGTCTTGGTTCCATTCACGTTATTACAGCATGATCACTCGGGTTCCGCCTCCTCTGGCCGCTTGATTTCTCCCTCTGGTACGATCCGAGGTACCAGGAGAGGTATTTCTTGAGTCATCTGCTGTGCTGGAAGGTAGCCAATTACTGAAGGATACCTTGGCGCATTGGCAAAGAGTCTTGCATGGTCAAATTGGGATCCTGGATGTTGATTGAGGACTGCATGATTGTGGACGTGGTGAGAATATGAAGATGGCTGAGTAGCGCAAAGAGAGGAGAGTGAAAGAATTTTGAAAGACTCTGATCAAATCTAGAATAGAACTGCACTTCTGGGAATTTGTCATGTGTTGGATGCGGCTCGAGGCTGCGATCTAAGGCTGCGATTCGACTTGAATTTTGTTGGCCGTTTACTCGGACATATTCCCCATTTCAACCAATTCCTTTCCTTGCCTAGTACCTTCGTTTCTTTGGCAATAAAAAAGTGGTCTTCGATTATAAATGGAGCAACTAAACCTCACTAAAAGAGATAGCATAGTCGGCAATCCTTTCCATACAACTCAAGTATATCACTTTGTACCCTTGACCGAGCGAAACATAATGTTACTTTATCCTCAGTAGCTTCTAACATCAGTTTACAGTGCGGGAAAACACCATGCGCAATAATGATGACTGGGACCTTGGGATCTTCACATGTACAAGCATGATGTTCATTATTGTGGGAAGACTTAAATCATACAAGTAGTGTATTCTGCCTGGAATTTCAGATCCCTACCCATAATCAGGCATTGATATCGCACAGAAATTACATGCAGTCAGAAGGCATCAAACATCACATCAATCAACCCGTCTCTCCAATCTCACAAACTGCGACACCAAGGGCCCACTCGGACATCAAAACTTCTGCCGCAGTAATTCTCGATCCCCAATCAGGGTGCAACATCGCATAAATAACATTTCGGCAACGCTGTGAGATTTGTAAGGTTAAGCGCTTGATCTAACCTTTCCACAGAAAGGGGGCAGGAAAAACTTACAGTCCCCAGGGCTTGTATAGGACCATAACCGTCATATGTCATGCGACAGTTGAGATAATTGGCATAATTTTTATCATGACTGTCTGCCTGAGCGCTGCGCCAGAGAAGTTGGCCAGTCAACATGGTCATGTAGAGCATACCACATGCCCATACATCTCCAGCTCTGATATCGGTGCCTTCTCCAGGTGGATAATTTTGACGGCTAAAGCCGCGTCGACTAAAGAACCTCTCTGGTGGAAGATAAGGGACACTAAGCTCCGTGAGCCCTTTCCGAATGCACAATTTCGGCTTATAATCAGAAGCCAGAGCTGAGTAACGCCTGGGCTTTGAATCGGGAAGAGGCGAAGTAGGATGATCATGTAATAGATCGGCCAGTTCTCGGACTGCATCTACATCTTCACCGAATCCACCTACCTTTACTGCGCCTGCAGCCGTCAAGAAAATGTGTTCTGGTCTCAGATCTCCATGGGCAATATTGTTATCGTGTAAGTATGCCACTGCGCGTAGGATTTGAATAGCCCAGCAATTTAGTTCTTCGTCCGAAACTTTTCCTCGTGGCCCTCGTAGAAAAAGAAAGGAGTGTAGGGTGCCGCCTGTATAGTACGGCATAACAAGGCAAATATTCTTTTGTTCATTGTAGAGAATGCCGATAATCGAGATGATATTGGGATGGCGTAATAGTAAAGATCGACTTTGATTATTGGCCAGAAATGGTGTGATGGATTCGGCATGATGGAACACCTTGATTGCGTAGAGCTCTTTAATCGTATTGATTCCAGAAGCCCGCCGTATCCTCATCATCATAGGACTCGATGGAGACTTTCCAGGCGATTGAATCTGCGCAACTGGTGTTTTTCTTTCGTATAATTGGACAGTATTGGAGTTGTCGTAGTTGAGAACTTTGCTGAATTTCCCATAATTATCTGTGAACGATTTATGGAGTGCTGCTTTTGCTTCGTGGTTTGATGTTGCAGTTCCTAGAGTCTGATCCGGCCCAACAGTCGTAGAATCTTGACCGGACAGTGATGATTCGGAAGGAGATCGACCTTCGCGTTCCGGTGATATCCATCCCCATCCAGACAACATGTTGGTTAACCCATTTAAGATGCGGGGGTTCTCATAATCTTTGGAATCTCTACCATCATCCCTTTTTGTGTGATGAATATGAGATGCCAGGGGCCGAGAAGGCGATTGGACTTCCTCGAAAGGGTCGTGCAGATTAGTTGGACTGTCCCTCTCCATCTTTATTCCCAAGTCCAACGAGTTCTGTTAAAAATGACCAATTCACTGTCGATTCTTGGTGAGTATATTCAGGGCGCTGTTCTCTCTAGGTGGTACGTGACGGAACGATAAATCATAGCACCTGACTTGTGATCCGTGAGGTTACATTGATTGGTACAGCCAATGGACGTTCGGATCCAACGATGAGCACCAGTGATGAGCTACACGATTTCCACGGGCAGTGATCGGAGAAATATCTTTTCCTTTCATCAAATTAATTTTGTTATGGATGATGATGGTAAAAGGCTGGAGTTGAATCGAGCTAGTAACTAGTATTCTACTCGATACTTAATAAGTACCAACACAGCCACATATCACTATCAAAGCCACATCACCTTATTCAAACTTTGGCAACATAACTGTATCGGTGAAATCATGACCTTCTTAAAATAATATCTCGATGTTTAAAGCGCCCATCACGTTTAATCTGATCACGAAAGTCTTTCGCCCAGCGAAGATGATCCGGATCACCCAATTTCGTAAATAATTCCACCGACAGCTCCTGATCCTTTAAATCTTCCGAGTGATTGAATGGAGAATACATATACCGCCTCTGTATACCGGGAAGTTTCATATCCACCCCCCGATCAATAGCGTAGCGTGCAACCAATAACGCCTTTTGATCTGTGGCATATGCTAGTGGAGTCCCGCGAAAGATGTTGCGTGGTACTTGGTCGAGAAGTAAAATCAGCGCCAGCGCCCCCTCCCCATCACCGATGCTAATCCAGTCGTCGAGATTCCCCTCTTTGGCTGATTGATATGTTTCACCGAGATTTTGACGGACGTAGGTATCGTCTGAGGGGCTGCCGTACCAAAATGATTTTTGTTTCAAGTAATCACGAGATGTTTTCGAGCCGAACCAAAAGTCAAGGACATTTTCGTATGTTTTGTTTGACATTATTTGATTTATGGACAGATGAAAACATGAAGTGTTGCCATGAGAAGAAGTGAGAACTCGATGTGATGACGTCATCACATTCGGATCTGTTGTTGCCCGAAAGAAAGCGTTCGATGTCTCTGTTCATGTTTCAGATGTGACAAGCTTCAGATATTGAAATAAATAGTTCATAATGAGACTTCTGATGAGGCTGACGTGCCCATAAAACCAGATAGCTGATCAAGTAGATTCCAACACCTGTATGATAGCTGTCATTGTAACCTTCTATACTCTCTAACTAACAAAATTATCTTCTGAAGTAGCCTCAGTACTTGTACCCAGAGGTTTGTGCTACCGATTCAGATACTTAAAATTAGGGGACAGTCTATGTGTATTAGGCATACGTAGCAAGAACAATCATGTGACTAAAAACAGTATTGCTGTTTAAAACAAAGAAAAAACATTGTTTGTATACCCACCGCCGATCAGCTCCAATTCTTTATCGAAGTATCCAAAATGGATGATAGGGGGTTGTAGACAACTCATCAACCAATGATTGGTCAAGCATGGTTAGATTCTAATGTAGCCGACGGCTCTCGGTGTGAGCGGCCTTCGATATGATGTACACGCAAGGAATTGTTCAAAACGGAACAGTGCTACTGTACATGTTCAGTAATCTGGCCAATGAACTTGGTCCCTGACACGGGAGATATGAGGCAAGGGGTATACAAATCAAATTATGATGTGTGATGTGATGAGTGCGACCGAATTGCTTTTTTTGTTTTCAGTAGCCTTGCATAATCATCATTTCTTTTTTTCTTTGTCCTCCCAATGCTTCTTGAAAGAAGATTTATCTTTTTCATTTCCTTCCGGTAACAAAATTCTCCAGACTTACCTTTTTCTCAAGTTATGTGGAAGAGCAAGAGCTGCCTTGACCGTGAGTATGGGTCAGTGGTACCAGTCAGCAGCAACAATGATCTTTATTACGAAATCTACGGACAAGCACAACCACCAGTGAGGATCGTTACTCGATTATCGGGTCGAGAAGAGGATTCAGTTAGTCGGAGGTATATTTACGCACTGGCATTCGCTGTCTTCTGTTGCACTTGCATGGGCGCAGTTTTAGCGACCTTCTTCGCAGTAAATGCAAGCTACTCTTCGATTAATTAACATGTGTATCCAAACTGAAAGGCATTCAGGTGAGCGAAACTCATGACGATATGATTCCTGATCCTTCAGCCTGAAACTGACTTGATAGCTTCTGTATTGCCTGTATCCTATGACCCTCTCGGCCCCGATACATTCAGCACTCCTTGTACAATCCTGCAAAAAAAAATACAAAAGAGAGAAGCAGCATTGGTGGGGCAGCTCTATTGTGCATAAGAAAGACTGATTCGCCATGTGCACATGACACTTCATCACTAATATTGTTATGTGGTTGGAGGTGCTTATTCGGGAGAAACTAGGCTCTGTCCCTTTGAATCTGCGACAAACTTGCAAATGTTGGGCGCGACTAAGCACTGCAAGTTCGACTTCGGGCTAGGATCGCTCAATATTGCTAGAGCTAAGACAGTGCTTGCCTAGCGATTGATACATACATACTCGTTGTTCATCTGCCTACTTGGATAAGCTGGAAAGTCCCGCACTGCTTGGTTTCGAGGGGCTCTTGTTCTGGTTTTCTTTCTCCTTCAGTTTGATCTCTTGGTATCAAGGCACTTACTATTCTCATTTGATTCAAAAATGAAGTGCCCCATTTACAATGATGACCACATGCAATTCGACCAGTTGCTTAGTACAGTATAGATCCTCACGACACCTGCTAAACGACCTTTGATTCTTCCTTCCATGCTTCCAAATCTTCGGCTTGTGGTGTAACGCCAATGCGTAGAGAATTAAGACATGGGATAAATAATCGTGGAGCTGAACTACAAGGCAGTAATCTTAGCACATTATCCTCATAGGCTGAGCAGATATCGATGGCTTTGAAATAAGAAACAGGATGCAGTCAGGCCCATGATTCCGTCCTGCAACATATTCAGCTAGCCACAGCCGGTTCATCGCCACCACCACACCGTAAGTCCTGCAGGCAAGTGGGTCCCCTTGGTGGACAGGGCCGTTTCATGTCATTTCCGAGTGGTTTTCACGAATAGTATAAATTACGTACTTGAGTTCTCAAAGCATAAGATGTAATATAATAGAACTGGATTCATCAAATTTCCATCAATATGAATAAACGGGCATCAGTAAAAATACTAAGTTTGTATAATCTGAAGTTAAGAATATGTAGAATTGCCCACCCGAACTGCTGATTCTAAAATCTGGCTAATGATTCTGGTTAGCTCCAACACGTAGCTGCTGTGGAGCGGGGATCCACTTGCTCGCAAAGTGACTCATTTCAAGAAATTAGCATTGAACAGAAAACTACACATAAATTTGGATTACTTCCCACAAACTATTCCAAGACTTTAACTCATTTTTTCTCTTTAAAAAAATTTTGTTTAAAATTTATACGTCATGCCAATCGAAATGAGACGGGCCACACAGGCCGATATTCCCGATATAATTGAAATCATGTCGCACGCACGGTCTGGTGCTATCGACCAAGATGAACGCTTTCCTCCTGATCTAAAAACTGGTCTTTATACCGATTCAACTCGCAAATATGAGGAGGGAAATCTAGAACACCTTTTGAGATCAAATCCTTGCTCAATTATGTGGAAGGCGATCGATACAGATCAAGAAGACCGAACAGTAGCAGCGGCATTCTGGCTATCTCCAGAAAGCTACATTAAACATGATCGTGAATTAGAAAGGCTTCAAGAATATCCCAAGTTAAAGCGTCCACCTCTTCCGTCTACTGCTCGAGCCAATGTCTGTTAACTGTTCCAGCAGTAGATAAGTAGTGCCAGGCCACTAATTTGGAAGAATCTTGATAATCACTAGTGTGAGTTTAATTGATATTACGAGAAGTAAACGTTATTGCAAGATGATTTTCTGATGAATTAGATCTGAGATTACTGGCTACCCATCCCACGTATCAACGGCAAGGAATTGCAAGAAAGTTGTTCGAATAGGGTATGAACCAGGCTGCCATTGACCAGATTCCGATATACTTCATATCGACACAACAAGGTCTTCCATTATATCAGCAATATGGAGTAGAAGTTCTTGGACAGAGTAATCATTTTGATGATACTATCCATTATTACTTTTGTAGAATTCCAGTGAGGACTTGAAGGAGTCTTACTCCTGGAACGTTGAAGACAACTTGCTTTTTACTTTTTAAGTCTTGATTATATTTGTTACATTCTTTTTTTCTGTGTATTTTGAGATCTCTATGAATTCTTTTTCGTTCTTTACAAAACCAGCTGAAAGACGAACGTGCAGATCAGGCATATTAATCATTAGTTTAGTCTTATGTGTAATTGATATATAGTGATTTACAGACAAGTGACTTAGGGAGCGGAGCCTGTGTTGGCCCTTTGGACCGATTAGTTGCCTTCTGATGTAAGTTAAAGCTTCGTTCCTGCACGATCCCCTCTTTAGAACCTTGACAAAATCCGTTTGCTTCACTTTTGGCCGTTCATTTCCCTGTTTACGCACTGCTACCACTGTATCAGGAGGTTGATCGATTCTCAATCTGTATGTTAATGCATAAGGCAGCCTATATAGAATCGCATTGAAAATTTGTTGGTTGGGAGATAAGATATAGATCGCCCAGATTGTCGCTATTATCGGATGTCATTGGTTAGAAATGAGGAGAAGTGGTAAGCTGGAGCAAAGGTATGAATGAGGGGTAGAGCTTGATTGCAGGGCATAAGTATCTCGTTGTCGCCAGCTAGCTTCATTATCTAACACAAAGCTTTAGTAGAGAAGAAAGACAGAAAGAAGGCCCTCCATGAGTGAAGTATCCCATAATATCATCAGCTCCTACTTTATCGGACCCAAGTCCGAGAATATGGGCGACTTCAGAAAGAATATCAATGCGATTCTAGACCAAATCAAGCTTACTCGCGATGGGTACCAGGGCAATGACGACGTATGTTCTAGCTTAAAATCACAGAAGAGGACCAGCACACAAATTGACATCAACAGGCCTTTATCACCGAAGATATTCGAAAATCCACGGAGTTCCAGAGAGCCACCAACTGTCTCCACGAGGCAGTCAAAAAAGCGGCAAAGCTTCTTGGAGAGCATTCCATTCCATTCTGGCATCCTCGCTACGAGGGTCACATGTGTACTGACATGGCCATGCCGGGGCTACTGGGGTATTTCATGACGATGATCTACAACCCAAACAATGTCACCGTTGAAGCTAGTCCGTTCACCACTGTTGTCGAGCTTCGGGCCGGAAAGCAGCTGTGCAAGATGTTCGGATACAATATCGAGTCCACTCCCAAGCCCGAGACCAAGGCCAACCCCGAGGATGAAGAATTAGATATACCGCTATCCTGGGGTCATATCACCTGTGACGGAACGGTGGCCAACTTGGAGTCGATCTGGGTTGGTAAGCATACCCCTTCATGACAATTTCCAAAATATAAAGAGTTAATTGATGCACAGCCCGCAATCTGAAGTTCTACCCGCTTAGTCTCCGCAAAGCGATGGTCGATGGCCCTCTTGGGTTCATTGCCAACAGCTTCTTTGTTACCACTTGCCTTGGAGAGAAAAAGCTGTTCAAGGATCTAGAATCCTGGGAAATTCTGAATCTCCGATCGGATGTCATCTTGGGTATCGGAGATGCTCTGCACCAGCAATATGGTATTACTTCCAAGTTTTTGGAGGACGCCTTGAGGCCCTTCAGCATTCAGACGACGGGAAAGGATGTTCTGGAGCGCGATTTCAAAATTACCAAGCCATCCAAATACTTCCTGGCTCAGACTCGACACTACTCATGGCCAAAAGGCGGAGGTGAGTCTCCAAACTCCTCCATTTCTAGCTATCAACTACTGATAGATTCAAGCGATTGCTGGAATTGGGTCGGCCAATATTCAGGGTGTTGATCTAGACATGGATGGGCGCATTTCAATTGAAGCCCTAGAGCGAGAGCTTGATCGATGCGTGGCGGAGCGTCAAGCTGTATACGCCGTAGTGGCCATCATCGGGTCGACTGAAGAAGGTGCCGTGGATCCATTATTTGACATTATAGCTCTGCGACGCCGCTACCAAGAGAAGGGGTTGTCGTTCCTGGTTCACGCCGACGCAGCGTGGGGTGGATACTTTGCCACCATGATTCCGCGAAGCTTTATGCAGCCGGGGAGACCCTCGAGGACAGAAGATGGGAAGAATGCCATCCACAAAACTTCAACGCTCAGTTTGAGCGAGGGTACCCTGAAGCATATGATTTCTCTCAAAGATGCAGACTCCATCACAGTTGACCCTCACAAGGCGGGTTATATTCCTTACCCAGCAGGAAGTCTCTGCTACCGAGATGGCCGCATGCGATTCTTGGTTACATGGACTAGTCCATATCTCACCCAAGGATCTTTGGAAAATATTGGCGTGTATGGTGTTGAGGGAAGCAAACCCGGTGCTGCTGCGATGTCCGCGTGGCTCTCCAACCAGACGATTGGGTTGGATGAGTATGGGTACGGAATGTTGTTGGGTGAAGCCGCTTTTACCAGTGCCAGGGTAAGACTCATTCCTGTATGTGTTACTCTTCAGCACTGACCCAACTAGCTCTCCGCATGGTATGCAGCCATGCACCGTAAACAACCCAAGGATGAATGTGGCCCTTACTACATCATTGTTCCCTTTAACAGGCTCCCGATCGAAAAAGAGGGATATGACATCATGTCAGAAGAGGCAAACACGAGACGTGATGAGATCTGGGAGAAAGTTCTCACGCAGGATAATCAGACTGTGAACCAAAACGCGGGAACGATGAAATGGCTTCGTGAAATCGGATCTGATCTGAACATCAACGCATTCGCAATAAATTGGTATCACGCAAACGGTGATATAAACACAGACCTTGAAGAGGCAAACTACCTAATGAGACAGGTAGTCAACAGACTCTCGATCACACAGAGCCAACAAAACCCCAACGAGATCTCACTATTCTTAACTTCAACGCAATTCGAGCCCGCTCTGTACGGGAAATGTGCGCAGAACTTTATGAAACGACTTCAGCTGAATCCCTGCGCACAGGATCTATTTGTCCTCCGAAACGTGGTCATGAGTCCGTTCCCTACAAAAGGGGAATTCATCAGGGATTTGATGACGCATCTGCAAAACACCATCATCGACGTGGTCAAGAACTCATGTCGACCGCGAAATAATCCAACGGCGAGAAACCTCAAGTTCTTACTACGTGGCAAAGATGAAGTGTTCTTGGAGTTCCAGACGAGTTTCCATCGCGCAACCCAGCGTCAACAAATCATTTTGGCCGCAAGACTGGGTAGTCGTGCTCGAGAGAGCTATGTCAATCTTCGCAACAAGTACCCCAATAAAGACATCCTATTCGTGTCGAATGAGCCAAGGGGTCTCGAAGCTTTGATCATTGATATCGAAAAAGGCCGCTACCCAGTCGTCGCGGGTAAGATCAGCGTGCTTGAAGACGATGGGAGTCTAGGTAACGATATACCTTGCCCCGTGACGCTGGACGCGGTGGTGAAGAGTAGGGGATTGAACTCCAGCTTCCGAGATGATCATTATCCTCGCGAATTTATGCCGTTTTATCTCTTCGGCGCAGAAAATGAGCAGCACATATCGCACATGCTTCTCCAAGCGCCTAACATCAATCTTTCGGCTAGTGGTATTACGCTGAGCCCGGGTCTCCATTCTGAAGTCGCTCCTCTCCTGGAAGAGAGACAAGGTCTTATCCTCACGTTGAGCGACTACAGGGAGGAGGCGATGCAACCATTCCCACTCGACAAGGAGTATTATCTTCGCGAAAGTAAACAATTCTTCTTCCGAACAGGACAAACATTTGAGGTCAAAGTCTACAAAGACCCCAGTAAGCCTACCGCTTATGGACCCGGCTTACTGGATAACTTGAACGAACTGGTCGGACAGGGTCAGATGACTCTTGGTGAGGATGTGCATGTGGACGTGAAGATGTTGAACGAATATCCTTTCAAGGATGAGCAGCCTAATTTCCCATGGGATCAGAAATTGGACGAGATTAGAGAAGTGTTGAGATCCAAGCCTGATGAGACTGGTGTACTCCCACGATGCGAGTGAAATCAACAACCTTTTCAAGCGCCACCGATCGAAGTCATATTTGAGGGAAGCATCAGGGAAACTTAATACGTGATCAATAAAGACCGCTCCAGATGTCATTTGAAACGATAGAGAAAAAATGAGAAAACGGAAGCTAGCATTTTGGAGCATATAGACATGAATTTAAAGAAAGAGTTCGTCTAATTGAGGTTATATCGTACATCTTGGAAGGCTGAAGTAAGTTTCTAGAAAGCAGAAAAAGGACCGATCTCCTAAGCTCAAGTTTTGGTAAGCTGCGTATTAAGAAAGGACTGGACACTTGCAGTCCATACTTTCTACTGAGCCCCCTTAACATGTTCATTTCCATTCCAAACTGGACATCTGGAATGAGTGGGTTGGTACATGTTCGGGTAGTATTTGCAGATGGCTGAAGGGTGGTCTAGAACAACGCCCAAGAACAGTCAATTTCCTTGTGAATTATACAACTGAATCAACTTGAAGGAGCACAAATTAAATGAGGACTGCTATTTGACTCCAAGAAACTGAAAAGACAGGGGTGTCTGCGTAACCCATCGTACCTGAAATAGTACCACCAACCGGTGGATTGAGATAAGAGCACCATTCAAAGGCGGCGAACCCTGTAAATCTGTTCAAATAACTTTTCTTGTTAAATGAAGACTAGAAGTCTTCATATTCATCACAAAATGTCAGCCTCGCGGAATATTTTGTTTCTCACAAACAGTGAGCTCGGTCAAGCCAATGTGACACTCGCAGTTGCAGAGGAATTCCTACATCGCAACGAATTTTCCGTACACATTGCCTCCTTCAACCCACTCGCACCATTGGTAAAAGAATTGAACAAGCGTCTTCCGTGTCCAAAGCCAGCAAAATTTCACGAAATACAAGGGCCATGTATGGAGGACCTTGCCGTTCGCAGTACCGTCGGGCTTATACACCATAGACCGGGGGTGGTCGGCACGGTGGAGGGGTTTCAAAAGGTCTGTATGGCGATGTCTAGTTGGACACTTTTCGAATACGGCAAGGCGTACCAGAGCTGTGTCGAAATTTTGAATAAGCTCCATCCTGCAGTGGTGGTTGTGGATCCAATACTTCATGTTGGCTTGAGTGCGTGCCAGAGCGTTGGTTCTCGTATTGCTGTTCTTTGGCCGGTGCCACTCAAGGATGTTGTGGTATTAAATCAGCCTAATGCTGAGTTCTTGTGGAAATATCCCATGTAAGGCGAAGATCTATCCGTTTCGGCGATGACACTCGAGTTGCTGACTCAAGTACAGGACTGGATCGGGGTATCCATATCCATTGCCGTGGACATTAATACTGCCAAATGCGTATCTAGCGCTTCGTGCAGCCTTGTCAATGAATACGAGGAACCCTTCGCCAGAAACGCAGGCATTGGAAAAAGAACCACAAGGACGGAGCCCGTTTCCTCTGGTGAACCCCTATCAGAAGGACTCGTTGCATTTGACTCCCGCGTTTCGGGAAATGGACTTCCCCTTGCATGTACCGGAAAACGTCGTTAGCTGTGGGCCAATTCTCCGGTCTCATCAATCACTTCCTGAAAATGACCCAGCAATGGCAGCATGGCTCACCAAACCTACAATTCTCCTCAGCCTCGGATCACATGTGAAACCCACGGAAGATGTTGCTGTCAAGATGGCAGAAGCAATCCAAAGTGTACTCAGCAATCACGCTGACCATCAAGTTTTATGGAAACTACGGTATGAATGGAAAACCTCGGTGGCTTTTCAAAATGTTCTCGGAACTGCAATAGATTCTGGGTCTGCGAGGATAGTTCCTTGGATTCATACCGATATCATTGCCATTCTTGAAACAGGTAATATTGCGGTGTATGTTCATCACGGAGGTGCAAATTCATACTTTGAAGCTTGCAAGTATGTCAACCTGACTTTAATCCCAAACTCCAGGGATAAGTGATTACTCATTCGTTGTGTATTTTCTAGAGTTGGTACCCCCCAGGTCATTCTTCCTCAATGGCTAGACACATACGACTGTGCTACGAGAGTCGAGTGGCTGGGAATAGGAGTTCATGGAAGTCGAAAGACAGCCCCCGGTATCGACGCTGCGGAACTTTCCCACGCAATAGAGACAGTACTGCGAGATGAAAATATCCATACTAAAGCTGCTGCCATGCGAGATATTTGTAAGGCAACAGAGGGGCGTATTTTGGCCCATGACAGGATTGCAAATTTCGCTATTTGACAATGTCATTGGGTATTATTTCGAGGTTCACGCTAGCTCATCCAGAACCTGGTTCACATCTTCGCGCGCTTTCCGCAATGCAATATCAACCTCGCCATCAGTGTGTCTTAATTTGAATTCGTAATGCAGCTTGACCAGTTCTTTGGCGTGTCGCAGGTCGTCCTGTTTTTTATTCAGTGGGGATGTGGGCGCTTCATCGGAGGTATTTACGGTTGGGCTTTTGCTTTGATCGGTAGCGTCTGCCCCTGTGATGGAATGATTGGCATTCACCAAGGAAAGAGCTTCGTTGTGGCCCTGGAAAGTGTTAGGTTGCTCTCGAGGCTGACAAGGGATCGGCGGATGGAGGGGCAATCTGCTGGGAAACCAGGGGAGCAAGGCCTCGCCAACAGGGTTTTCAGTAAATGACACTTACACAAACCCGGAGTGATGTGATATCAGAAAGGATCTCTGCTACCTGCATTGTCAAATGAGATGCGGTCTCAATGTTGCTTAGTGTCAAGGAGTAGTAAAGTCGAAGTTCGGGGTGCGAATGACGTTCGGGCAGAATATGGAATGATTTGGCGGTGATACAGTACGACGCGACCAGATTGATGAAACTATGGCTACTTTCCACTTTCAACTTCCAGAGTTACTCTGTTCTTGACGGAGCAATCAAGATGTGGCATATCTAAATCATTGAGAGGGATGGATCTTGTGGATGCAGCATCAACATATGGTGAGCGGTGAAGTGGGTGAGCGTGGGGTAAACAAAACCTCCCGCCACCTTCAAAGCTTTCTCCTTTCAATTGTCTAACTTGGAAACATGCCCACCACAAGATCCTCCCTCGAGGCTCACCTCGCCTACGAGCCCCAAACTCTCAAATTTGGTACCAGTGGTCGACGTGGCTTGATCGTCGATTTGACTCAACTGGAAATTTACATCAATGTCCTTGGTGAAATCCGTTACCTCCAATCCATTTCCCCTGCCAAAGGAGGAATTGAGCGTGGCGATGACTTTTATTACGCATACGACCTTCGCCCCAGCTCAATCAATTATGTGGAGCCGAACCGTGGCGGTCTCTGCCAGGCCGTTGAGCAGGCCTTGAGAGACGCGGGTATGCGGCCTATCAGTCTAGGCGCTATCCCCACACCCGCTCTCACGCTTTTCGCTTTGCAGAGGTCCAAGGGAAGTATTATGGTTACTGGTAGTCATATTCCCTTCGATCGCAACGGCTACAAATTGAACACCTGCAAGGGGGAGCTGCTGAAGGAGGACGAGCAGCCTATCAACGAGTCCGTTGAAGTTGTCCGCAAAGAGCTTCTCGCACAGCCATTTGAGCAGTCACTCTTCAATGAACATGGAATGTTTCAGGCTACTACTCCAGCCCTTGTAACTCCCATCGCCGATGGCAAGAGCGAGTATATCCAACGATACCTTGATTTCTTCAAGGGTGATACTCTACAGGGAACGAAGCTGCTAGTTTACCAACATTCTGCAGTCGGTCGTGATCTCATAGTCGAGTTGCTCGAGCTGCTTGGCGCCGAGGTCCTTCCTGCGGGTCGCAGCGAAACATTCGTCCCTATCGACACCGAGGCGATTGATCAAGCTCAGCTCGACACACTCCAAAATCTCTCTGACAGCACGGGCAAACGCTTCGATGCGGTCATCTCCACAGATGGAGATAGTGACCGTCCCCTTCTCCTAGCCCCAGAAGGCGATAAGCTCCGGTTCTTCAGTGGAGATCTTCTGGGCATGGTTGTTGCCCAATTCCTCGGTGCCGATGCCGTCGTTGTTCCCATCAGCACAAATGATGCCATCGACCTTGGCCCACTTGCCAGTGCTCTGGAGCCCAAGACCAGAATTGGAAGTCCGTATGTGATCGCCGGCATGCAGGAAGCAGCTCGCAAAGGGCGTAGCCGTGTCCTAGGATGGGAAGCCAACGGTGGCTTCCTCACAGGTTCCGATATCGAGCTCTCTGGTCGCAAGCTCCCGGCTCTGCCTACACGCGATGCAGTCTTGCCCCTGTTGTGTGTCCTCTTTGCATCACGCCAGCGCCAAACAAACATTCCGACTCTTTTCCAATCGCTACCCGCCCGTTACAGCCGGGCCGCTGTGATTAGAAATTTCCCTCGTCCGACAAGCGCGAAGATTGTAGAGCGCTTTTCACCCGAAGAAACACATCATCGAGAGGTTGAATATACTAAGGATGGCTTTTCGCCGTACGATTCCGAAGGCAGCAAAAGTGGCCCATCAGGAAGTGGTAGTCGCAAAATCATCCAAATCCGCCGCGAGCTTCAACAAGTGTTTTCTGCCGAGGCTGGTTTCACACCCGTCAAACGGACGAACTATACCGATGGAGTTCGTATCATATTTGAAAATGGCGATGTCGCGCATATCCGCCCATCTGGGAATGCAGATGAGCTGCGGATCTACTCTGTTGCCGATACCCAGTCTCGTGCCGATGACATTTGCAATCAGGGCATCGCGGAGCCCAATGGCTTGTTGAGGCAATTGGCAAGCCTGGTCTAAGATAAAGTCTAATAGCACCAGAAATACTCAACAATATTACAAAGTGATGACAACCACGATATAATCCCTTGATCTTTATCTGAATCCCAGCTAATCGTAGCAAATTATCTGAATCGGTGGATCTTTTACTTAAAGCCGCACCCCTCAAGCGTGTTTATAATTTTAGCCCAGGGCTTTTATCGATAACTTCAATTTTTAAATGTCGACGCCAGTAGTATGCTCATTCTGAGATAGAAGTCGACTAACTCTGCAAGCAACAATCCTTCCGTGCTATATAATCTTGAAAAACACTCAACAATTCATGGGGCGAGCATCTCATCCATCCTCACGTTCGATCCATACTTATCCAGCCCCTTACCCAGCCAAACTCTTCAAAACTGTATCTTCTTGATCTGTGAAGGAATCCCTGTTCGTACATGATTGTGTCTCTTGTACTCCCCTCTGAGTTGGCTCCATTGAATACTGCGGCTGGGGGACCAGAAATCTCCATTATATGGACCGGAAAGCGAATTAAGCATGATTTTCACCATCCAGGATCCCTTATTCGATTCCTGGTCTGTATAGAGACTTTGGTCCGGCCAAGGTTGAGACAAGCGTGAATCAACGTTGGAATAGATCAAATGCACAACTAGATACACCTGGCGAGGGGTCGCGATCACGAACAGGGATCCTTTCAACGAGGGACAACTTGTAGGTGTGAAATGTTTGGTCCGGTGAGTGTCTTTATATGCGTGATATATCCCATAGACCAAAAGGTCTGACCAGAGTCTTTGGAAGACTGAAGACTGAGCAGCTTCAATGATATGTAGAGTATTTCTGTACTGGCGCTTTTCTATCCTTCTCTAGGGCTAGAGAAGGGCTACCCCTTCGCTAGAGTGGACCGGATACGCTATTTGCGTCGTTCTACCCGTATGCTGGTTTATTTATTATAAAGATAAAGGCACTGGTGAAAGGTAAACCGCAGTAGTAAAAAGATTCGAGATTTATAAATCCGCTATCTGTACGACCTTATAGTACTAAAATCAACAGTAGATGAGTAAATAGTTTGAAATGCTAAGTAATATATTGGAGAAGTAATAAGCCGAAAATATTAATCTGTATATGTAGGCTGTGAATAGCGAGACCACCGCACTATACATACATATTAGAAAGTAATATAAGCTAAATAAATGAAGCCAGGTAAATTTAAACCCACTGTGATGTAATAAGTTTTAAGACGCTACATAGTTCAAATATCCGTGAAAAATATTTATAGCCAAGGATCGTGCCTTTATATAGTAAGTCACACTAAGTTGGTAAACTGATACTTATAGTCATGAATAAGGCGTTATAGTTTAAGGTCCCCGTGGCTGATACCTTCTTTAAGTCTGATAGTTCTCTTGGAAGTATAGGCTTAGGTAAACTGATTCGTGATCTCTAGCGTACTTCTCTTTCGCTCAGTCTCTATGCCTCGCCTTTCTCTATCCCGTTCGCATTATCTTCAACTTCCCCTGCCCGATAAGATATCAAAGAGGTCTACTGCCGACCAATTCGATCTATAATGGACCTAGATTATACAGCAATTCAATAATGGGGTCTGATCCCAAGGTAGCGATGGGATTAGCCGTGCTTATAGAACCATTCCGCTCATTCTCTAAGAATCCATCCGTTCTTCTAGCGGCGGCGTTGAGCTTTACGTTATTCAATGTGGAAAGAAAACAGCTGAAATCAGGGCTCCGATCGCCATATTCACAATGCTGTAGCAGATGCAGTCGGTGAAAGATATTATTCAAGTCTTAGCAGGTTATTTTGGAAGCAGAATATTTTGAAATTTGGTATATGTAATTTGGAAGGATATACTACCCAACATTTTATACATATTACATCATCATCAAGATCATTAACGTTATTCATATGTGAATGGGCCACACAAGCGAGTGGGCCACCTCCAAACGCCATAGTAAATGCGATATTCAATACTCAAATATCCCAACAACCACATTCTTCCTCTATTCCATTACTTGCCGATAGATTTTGATAAGCATTTTTAGAAGCAAATATCAATTTCGAATATATCCGACTCTTCTAATATCACGGTACTGAAAATTACATCTCAAAGTCGGTGAAATATATACAGTGACCGGACAAAAGTGTTAACACCCCCATAATAACCCGCCTTTCCCACCGCCTAATGTGCTGCCTATCTAAATCGCGTATAAAATTCCTGCTAAAACATTTTAAATATTTCTGAGAGCCCCGAATGCAAGCAATGATTCGATAAAAAGAGTTACATAGGCCTTACTATGCAGCGTTGTATACTAAATCGCCTGGTTTCAATAAGTTTTTTGACTGGCAGAATATTACATAATCAAAGAGGATGTTAACACTTTTGTCCGGTCACTGTATTTTCAAGTCATGAAGCTATGAAAATTCACAAAACTCTCCAGAGAGACTAAACATCATATAGCAAGAACTAAACTTTAAAGAGAAGCCCCTGCAGACCATTAATGTTGAGTTAATGAGTTGTTATTTATCGCATTTACTATGGTCTTTGGAGGTGGCCCACTCGTTTGTGTGGCCCATTCGCATATGAAATACGTTATATCCATAAGTAGCTCACGGCCGCTGCATGCCGATGAAATATTTGCTAGTCAATAACTTGTATAGAGGAATTCCCAAAAAGAAATCATATAAAATCGACTTTTTTTATGCGATTCCCCATAGGATCTAGAATGCCCACAAATGGGGTTTTCATAGAGTGGGCAGATCGAAAAGTTCATCCCTAACAGATCCAATCATATTAGTATAAAGCAATCTCAACGAACATGAAATTCATCATAATGCACAAATTTCGAGCATAAGGAGAGTTGAAAGTCGAAGAACTCATAGGCAAGATATATAAACAGTAGGTTGAAATACTCCCTTGAACTCTTCTGATTTAGCTCAATATGTCAAAACCTCGGACCATATATTCTCATGCCTTCATAGGAAGCCTAATAATTACTGCTGTCTTACAAAAGTTTTCCGAAGATAGTACCGGTAGATAACCATGCAAAGAATTCCACCACAAATAAAACGGAATGTCCATTGAAAAATCGGATCACAAATTCTATCAATGTTCCCACACTGCTTACACCATATGACCCAACCCTGTTTGCCTCTAAGCACTCAGCAAGCTCCAACATTAGAACTGGAAGGTGCATGTAAGACTAGAGCCTAGTCTATTTCTGAAATCTTGCTTAGTTTGGGACCAGCTCCGTGCACGGAACGGACGGCCCGTACGGAATGCATCGCCCCACCCACACGAACATAACCAAGATCATTAGTTTTATGCAAAAGTTTCCGAGTATACTTACAGACCGCCGGATATCCTCGAGGTCCAAAGTCCTTACCAAATTGATAGAGGATCGAAGCTATGGAAATAAATGAATAAGCGATGGTATAAATGGGCTAACGTATTTCACAAGCGGGTGGGGGCCACCTCCAAACACCATAGTGAATGCGATGAGTTTCAACTCATTATCTCAACAATGTAGTTGTAAATCCGAAGGAGGAGTAACAATAAAGCGAGGAGATTTAGAGTACCCTTCAGCGTACACATGTAATGAGTAAGCAAGCCTGCGCAATACTCCAAGAGAAGCGGTTCGAGGCATATTAAACAATAAGCTAGAGTGCTAGGCGACTGATGCTTGTAATTGGAAAAAGACTCTAAATGAAATTCTCATCCTGAAATCCTCCCAGCATCCAAGAGGCCACCCTCAAAGAATCAAATACTCCAGCCTCATCCGTATATTTTTCTGGCTGTTGATAGTAGATCCGATGGCCCTCATCCTTGATAGACCAGTGGAGGCTATATTGGAACGCATCCACCGCACGATGATTTCAATAGTCCTCTGAACTCCTCAAATTCTTGAGGGCAGATAGTAGATTCAACAAGAATCAACATAGGGCAATCCTCTTCACTAATGTCACATTGACGCATATCCTTTGGGTTGACCTATAACCAATCAGTTTAGTTAGGTCTGACTTGAGATCTGCTCCTACTTACTGCCTTGGCTTCCTCAGCAACACAAAAGAGTAAGGGGGCGCTCATAGTAAAAGACCTTGATATCGCCCCTTGGTTTATTAGTTACACAGTATGACCTTTCAAAAGACCCTACAAATTGGAATGCTTACTACCCCAAATATGCTCTCGGGCAGGGTAGCTAAGCATACCATACATAAAGAATCTGAATCCCTTGCATATGAGATACTCTATGGCGAACAAAAATTCCATATTCTACCCTATTTGAGTATTTCATGGCCCGTGAAGCAAGGTGCCGGATAGCTACGTTTTGACCCACTATATAACACTGCCAACAATTGGGAGCTGGCTCGTGTGCCAATTTCAATATCGATATCAACCCCTCTAACAACTCGATGGATCCTTTCTATTGCGCACCCCGCGGCGATTTGCTTTCGTGCTGTTCCCCTACCGACGATCCAAGTTCGGAAGGATGTCGATATTTCACTTTTAGTCCTAGATGGTGGTGCCCATCTGGTGACTGCTTGAAAGACTGTCAGAACCTTACTTCTCTCTATTCAATTGATTTCCTTTTCGATTCCACCCAGTCTACCAGGGCGTTCAATCTCTATAATGACTGTTTGAACCTGCCAATCGTATACCGTTTTTTCAAACAGGGTCGTCTCCCTGCATATTATGACGATACAATTTCGACATATTTTCCTCCAAATGTCTCCGACCTTGTCCTGAAAGATATCACTTCCAAAGTGACCCACTGTCTGATCAGCTCTTGTGACCAAGCACGAGAAAGCCAGCTGTGTACCTCCGTTTGCTCCCCTGCCTCTCTCCTTGTGGATTCAACAGCTCCTTCAGTTGAGGGAATTGCAAAATGCCTGTCATTCCTCTGTACAAGGAACAGATTAAGTGGCTTGTATTATGGGAATTCTGATATTGTCGGCATTGGTGTAGGTCGATAGTATTGATAGTGAGACGAAGCGAGAGCTGATAGTTCTGAACCAGGTATTTTGTTCCTATATAGCACAGTGTGTGTTGATCCTTTCGGCTTGGCTCCTATTCACGATTTTGGACCTGAAGGATCACTATCAGACCTCGAAAATGCCGACACGAGACACTAAACAAAGAGAAAATCTCATTACTGGACTGGTTGAATTCCACAAACAACAGTGTTTCTTCGGAATATCATTGCAGATTGCATCTCTGTTTTCAGGCATTTTCCGGGTATCTTTGCTTGGCGAGTTTACGCTACTTCCACTCGCCACCAATAGTATTCTCCCATTGGTCTTTGGCATGTTGCTTCTCGCGCGGTATGGAAGGCATTCAGCATATCTCTCGACCTTGACCTTAGCGGCTTGGCTTATAGCCTCTATTACATTTTGGACTCTCTATCACTATCTACCTAACGCAGGAAACACTGTGGGCCCTGAATCTGGTATCCAAGCACAATTTATTACTGAACTTTCCCAAATACCCAGTTGTGGTGGTTACTCAGCACAGAATTTATGTTCCGATTCCTCGGGACTCGTACCCCCTAATATCGCATATTCAGCACTTCGTCTTTCGCCCCTGATTTGGACATGGTGTTCCGTATGCTTGCTTTACCTGGTCATTTATCAGTCGTGGAAAAATCCATCAATCCGGCAACCGATGACGGCCAACGCTTACCCGATATTTCGGCCATTTCGTGGGCATATTTCCCGCTTTCAAGCTCTCCTAGTCACCGATCGGCTTTCAAAAATTGACACAAATGGCTTTTTTTTCTGGACTACAATCTCAATTTTTCTTGCCTGCTTTGGTTTTCAAGTTTATCTGTTCTGGACGATTCTCGCATTGGAAATCATAGACCTCCGTAGCTGGGGGTTTGGACAAATTGTGGCGGTTACTGCTTGGCTTCCACCGGTCATCGAGTATCTCTATCTTCAGCTTCGTAAGTGATTGAAGTCCGATTTACCAGATGAATTTCTACTAATAAGACATAGGAGGGATCGTCGATGGATCTAAATATCGATTTGCAAAGTCTCTTACAATCACACGAGTCTCACAGCAAAGCTCAAATCGGTCGGTAGATAGCTCGCCTGTGACTCTTTATTCACTCACTGGAAGTCCTTAATGAAAGATTGGGCTCACTCCTATTCTAAATTTTCTCGCACGCTGCTCTTGTTACCTGTCAGTAGGAATCGAGGTGTCGGTTGGTCACAATTGGAAACAGAGAATTGGAAGCTCCCATTTTTTTTCAAGACTAATGAAATTACATTACTAGTACAATACAAAGGAAAACGCTGAATCTGACAGGGTTTACGCGTCCGAATCCTCCCAACTTGAGCCACGCCCCTTGGCGTTCTATGCAATCCGTCCACTGATGCGGCTTGTTTGTATCTCGGGAGGCGGGCCTCCGCCGGGGAATCCTTATCACCCCATGGAGTGATGCCTATTCATGCCTAATATTGGCGTCTCAACGTGTACGCCCTCCGTAATTTATGTCCCCCGGAAGTGCTTTTTCGGGTTGTCCCTCCCGAGCAACTCAATAAAACGCCTCCCCGAAGAGGCTCAGGGAATCTCGAATTAAGTGACTCAAAACAAAGAGAGTAACATCCACCTGCCTGATATGCCTACACGAAGGCCATCACCACTGCCAACCTCGGCTCACCCGCCGCAGGAGCCCGATGAGCGAGCGCCTCTCTTAGGAAGCCTAGATGCGGCTCCTAACAACCAGCCCAAGATTTTTTCCCTTCTCCGCCATCGACTCTTGCTCCTCGTATGCCGAGTGTCTTGTCAGGAATATGATTGGACTTTAATATAGACAACCTTTGGCGAATAAGGCATTTCTCTGTAATTGCAATATTTTCTTCTGGATCATTCAAATATCATCTTTGATGAAGTTTACTTCCTTCCAACTGGAGCAATTGCATCTGGCAAGCCGTTATAAAGCCGAGGATCTACTACTATGTTCAATATTGTGGCGTTACAAGGTCATACATAAAACGCTACGACTGGTGCCTGCAAAAATACACGCTAAGCCGCTCATGGCAATAAGCTATTTTAGTGCAAATCAACTGAGCTTCCCATAGCCGCGAATTACTCAGCACTGGAACATTTTTCCTCTTCTCCTCTCTCAGATCTGTCGAAAATGCCTAATTCCCCTCGCTCGCCTTCTAGCACTCAATGGCACGCGAAACCGACTCTCTGCTAAATGATCGTTCGTCAATTTTATCGAGCGGCACGGACCATGTGCGGCCCGGACCCAAGGTGGAGAGCCCCACACATGGCCGACTCTCCGTCTTCGTGCTCTGTGTCTTGCTCGTGACCATCGGTGATTTTGGCATCTTCCTGGTCTCATTACCCCAGACGAGACTCTACGAAAGCATCGCCTGTTACCGTTACTATGAAGCCCACGATCCTAGCCGCATTGGGCCCGGAGGGAGTGTCCTGGAAAAGTGGTGCAAGATCGCGCCAGTACAGGGTGAGGTCGCCTTTATCCGGGGATACGAACTGTTGTTTGCGGCTATTCCAGGTATGTATGAATTCAATTCTCATCGTTGCTCTTCCTACCTTCTCCTGCAAAAAAATCCATTGCTAATCTCTTTATAGGCGTCGTACTTGCGGTCCCATACGGTTTGCTGGCCGACCGATGGGGTCGGAAGCCCGTCGTGCTGATGAGCATAATGGGAATACTACTATCGATGACGTTTACACTCCTTGTCTGTGGACTATGGCAGATCTTCCCGCTGCGCCTGGTCTGGTTGTCCCCCGTCTTCACAATCCTTGGTGGCGGTGCGCCTGTGCTATTCTCGATGATCTTGACTATGATTGCAGATGTCATGCCGGAGAATGAAAGGTAAAGTATCTACGATGCGAGTAATCCAAGAAGACACAGCTAACAATGTCAGAGCTACTGCCTTCTTTCGGCTGATGACCGGCCAATATGTCGCGCATATCACCGCCACTCCAGTCGCTTCGGCATTGATGGAAAATTATGGGCCGTGGCTACCGATACAGCTAGGGTATATTTGTTTTTTCGTGGCTACGCTAACAGCATGTCTGTTAAAAGAGACGGCACAGCCGCGAGATACCGTGAAGAATTCCCAAAGGGACGAATTGACAATGATAAGTAGCGAAACAAGTACAAGCCTACGAGACCTACTAGGGAGCAAGTCGCGCATTGAACTATGGAGGCATCTCAAATCTCTCTGGCGACAAGCAACCGCCCTCCTCCGACATGATACCAGAGTCATCGTGCTCATTCTCACTTTCTTCATCAACTCTGTCGAAGAGCCAGGTCAGAGCCTGAACATGCAATATATCTCAGAGCGATATGACATGACCCTCGCCCGCGCCGGATTCGTGATCTCCATCAAATCAGTTGCCACCGTTGCCACATATATTCTCCTGTTACCGGGCGCGTCCTGGCTATTACAAAAACAGCTGGGCCTATCAGACACACGCAAGGATATGGTACTCGCCCGTGGAAGCATCGTCGTCCTATCCATTGGATTCTTTATCGTTGCATGGTCCCCAACGGTGGCGATGGCCACTGTGGGCTTTCTCATCTCAACCCTTGGCCGAGGCTTCGGCAACCTCATTCGCTCACTCGTCACTTCTCTGGTACCACCCGAGTTCATTGGACGCATGTATACAATGATCACTGTTATTGAGACGTTTGGTATCCTCATTTCAGGACCGTTACTAGCTGCCTTGTTTCAGGCGGGGCTGAATCAAGGCGATGTCCGGTGGCTGGGCCTCCCGTTCATTGTGGCCGGTGGGATGGGTGTCATGGTGGCTGTCGTGCTTTGGTCTATCGATTTATCAACAAACACGCATGATAACGAAGATCAGTGCGTACAAGAGGGTGTGGAACCAGAATACAATTAGATCAATTAGTTTCATAGATGGACAAATGTTATTCGGCCCTTGTCAACTAATTTAGTTAAAATTGACGCACATTTTAGGTTCTGCAGGCATCAAATTCCGCGCAAGAACTTGAAGATTTGGCACATACTTCCTCCTCTCCTTGCATACGATCGATGAAACTATAATGCTTCTTCTCAACCTTAATAAAATGATCTCCCGAAACAACCCTTCAATTGAACGAAAGACTCGCTAATATTATTTTTCTAGGAAGGGGGTCGTTCAAAAGAGGGGTACACCTCACCAATGAAGTTAGTCTGGTCATCTATCCTCGGTTGAAAACTGTAGATGCAGATCAATCACACTGCAGCTACACAGACAGGCCGCGCTCAAGCCGTCTCTACCAAACCTTGACAGGAGTCGTGGTCGGACCATAACCTGTAAAATGTCTCAGTTGGGCCGCACCATCAGCCGCCGGAGGCCGACAGCATGCTTAGTTGGTTAACCATCATGTCGATTCATGCGGGTAAGTGGACGGGAACCCACACTACCCTCCCGTCCCCAAGAAAACCGACCTACAGGTAGATAAATGTAAGTATTTCGCTGATTATTCAAAAGCGGATGATACACTGGGAAATGAATTATAACGATAAAAGGTTTTTCGACTGCCAATTGCCTGTCAATGTAGAAAAAGATGCGATTTTACGTAGCTAGAAGGGAGAGACGAAAGGATTGGACATCAAGGTGAGAATGCCGGTTCGATTTCAAGCCACAGTGAGCGTGGTCCTTCCGATCAATCTGCGATATGAAATCAGAATAATACCCAGGCTTATTTTCCTTCAATATGATGCCACTTGTGCTGATCACCACATTCTTGTTGGGATCTCAGTTGCAGTAGACATTTGTCGAGTAAGCCACCATGCCAGGGACATATACACATGACTGTGAGACATGCCATACTAAAGCATCACCCAATCTTATTTTCATTCAATATAATGCCAATACCACATTCTTGTTTGGATTCCAGTTACAGTAGACATTTGTCGCGTTGTAAGCCATAAGCCACCGTGCTAGCGACATATGTATAGGACTTCAATCAAAATAAAGCTACCTACTTATCCAGCTGTTCTTATTCCAACATTTTGCCGTGCGATATTTTGGCGACTATCCCATATTCGCAACGTTAGCTGATCTATAAAGCAGCAGATCCTATGGCTCAACTCGTGCTCGCCTTTCTAGTCATAACATCCTTCGGTATGCCTTATCTCCCAAAATCAACATGAGCTCGCGCTAATTATCTTCGCTACGATAGCTACAAGCTTGGCTGAAGGCAAAGATCTTGAAGAGAACGATCTCTGTATTCGATGGTGTACACAGAATTTTGGACTCAAAGCCCTCCAATGTATAGAGTTTGCAGCGATCGGGACGGGACCTTGTTATACCTGTGGACCTCACAAGTCTAGCGCGAGCGAACAGCTATGCTCTGGGGCTTGTGCTCAAACTAATACTGATCGTAGCAACTGCGGGAAGTGTGGCAATGTTGTAAGTTAGGACACTTGTGTTATTGCCAAGGCGATTGACTCAAATTTCTGTAGTGCCCTACCGGATCGAATTGTTCATCTGGCTCCTGCATATGCACTGGATCAGGAAGCTTCCATCCGCAGGCTACCTTCACTACGGGGCCCCAACCGCTTGGTGTGGCGGTGGGCGACTTCAACGGAGATGGCCATCCTGATATCGTGACTTCGGATTTCGGGGGTCTCTCAGTGAGCGTGTCACTTGGAACCGGATCGGGGAGCTTCCAGCCGCCAATTCCCTTCGCTGTGGGGACCCTTCCGAGGGATGTTGTAGTAGGCGACTTCAACGGGGATGGCCATCTTGATATCGTGGCTACGAATTCTTACGACAATACAGTGAGCATCCTGCTCGGAACCGGATCAGGGACCTTTCAGGCGCAGAATACCTTCGTTGTGGGGTCTGGCCCGGATGGTGTTGCAGTGGCCGACTTTAACGGAGATGGCTATCTCGACATCGTAGTTGCGAATTCCAACGACAATACATCCAGCATCTTACTCGGAACCGGATCAGGGAGCTTCCACGCGCAGGCCACCTTCGCTGTAGGATCCTTTCCAAGGGGTATTGCAGTAGGCGACTTCAACGGAGATGGCTATCTCGATATCGTGACTTCCAATTTCCAGGGTCTCTCAGTGAGCGTGTTACTCGGAACCGGAACAGGGAGCTTCCATGCGCAGGCTACCTTCGCTGTGGGGTCCCATCCGCTTTCTGTGGCGGTGGGCGACTTCAACGGAGATGGCCATCTCGATATCGTTGCTACAAATTACGGCGGCAATACAGTAAGCGTGCTACTCGGGACCGGATCAGGGAGCTTCCACGCGCAGGCTACCTTCGCCGTAGGGTCCCTTCCATTTGGTGTTGCAGTAGGCGACTTCAACGGAGATGGTCATCTCGATATCGTGAATACAAACGGTGGCAGCAACACAGTGAGCGTCTTGCTAGGGACTGGATCAGGGAGCTTCCACGCGCAGACCACCTTCGCTGCGGGATCTGCACCGCAGGGTGTTGCAGTAGGCGAGTTCAACACGGATACCTCACTTGATATCGTGGTTACGAATTTCCTAGACAATACAGTGAGCCTCTTGCTTGGAATTTGCGGCAGTTAACTAGTATTGGAGAATTTGTGATTATCAAGAATTGACATGTCCTTTTGTATTGAGAAGGTCCGATGTGAGGATGGTGAACCAAGGTTTACTTGTTTGGTTTAATCTTCCATTTTAATACGGGTTTTAGTGCTAAGCTAATTTTTTGTGTTGGGGCCGAAATTAAGCTTTTATTGATATTCTTGTCCTACGTGGTATTCTGTGGCGTCGATCAGCGATTGAAGAGGGGTAGAGAGGGGCTAAGAGAAAGACAATGCGACGTGGAGTACTGGACGCCTCTGAGGACAGATTCACACACACCGACTGTATTTAATGGTCACGGTGTAGCCTGTGTAACTTAATGGTCGAACAGTCCCGCGTCACACCCTTCTCTCATCAAGCTCTGTCAAGATGGTCCACAGTCCTCCCTCTCATTCCAAAATGCGGGTTGCCATCATAGGTGGTGGCATTGCTGGTCTTGCCACTGCCGCATTTTTGCGGAAATATCCTCAATACAGCATTACTGTTTATGAGCGGCGGGCAGACTCCAAGGAAACATCTGCGGCACTTGGTCTTTGGGGTAGCGGTATATCCATCGCAAAACAGCTGGGTATCACCAAAAATGAGATCGGTGCTGTTTTGGGAGCCGGTTACCGAACATACAACGTTCAGGAGGAGTTGATGAGCAAGTCAGAGCTAGGGAATGGACCAAACGGGGATGGCGACTTGTGGCTTATATACCGACAAGATTTGAAGGACGCGCTGCTTCGGAGAGTGACGTGTGCAGAGGGGGAGGGGACGCCAATTCAAATTATTTACAACAGTCACGTCGTTCGCGTTGAACCAGAGATCGGACGTATTCAATTTTCAGACGCGACGGAAGTTGATGCTGACTTGGTCATCGGTAAGGAAGATCGAAAGTGGCGAAGAGGTACGTTTCGAGTGATGTAGATTTGATGAATAACCTCTTTCAGGTGCCGATGGTATCCATTCAAATGTTCGTGCTGCTATTATCTCAGCATCGCACCCAGAACCCGCCCCTTGCGGGCACTCGATGTATCGATTTGTGATCCCCATGGAGGTCATTCAAGAGTCGATGGTAGCGGAAGGCCGGACTCCGGCTATATTCAACTATACCGAGGGCAGCTATGTAGGCATTGTTGCGACTGGAGATGCAGATGAAGATAACCGCCACCTTATTATGTATCCCTGTCGCAATCATAGGTTTATGAATGTCGCATATGGAGTCCCCGACTCGATATTGAAAGATTCAACTGGTCTTGAATATTCTTGGAGTGCGAAGGGAAGCGTGCAGGAGTTGGTGAACAATATCCACGGATTTCCAGGATGGATTGGGCGATTGTTTAGGTAAGAACTCACATGTGCAGTACCACATTTCATTATCTGCGTTCGGAATAGCTTGTTTTGCTTGAAGAAGCTAACAATACCTTGATAGCCGTGTCTCTCAAGTTGAACTTTTTCAAATGCGCGATCAGGAACCATTGCCCACGTATGTCAAGGGGCGAACCGTTTTGATCGGTGATGCTGCCCATCCGATGATTCCGTACCAGGGACAAGGTGCCAATCAATCCTTCGAAGACGTTGAAGGACTCGATGCACTCTTGGCGGATGTCTTCGACGGCGACACCATCCCCGACCGATTAAGGGTCTGGAACAGCATTCGACGACCGCGAGCTTCGGCGGTTCAAGCAAGTGGGCGGGTTTCACAGTCTAAAATATCTAGCAAAGAGGCTGCGGATGCAATCTCAGCGGTGAAGCCATATTTGCGTATGAAAGAGGCACTTGCGCGACTGTAGAATCTTTAGCGGTTTCTGTCCGCTATTAGTATGTTGTGTTTGTACCTCGACTCTAATTGCAAGAAAGAATTCATCCTATCGAGGATTCAAAATATCAGCAACGAAATATAGAGATAGTGAAATACGTACAATTTCACGCAGGGATCATGGAGATTATGATTGGCGAAGTAAGTTATCGAAAATACAGAACAGAGATCGCAGCTTGGTCAAGCTTAAGCTCCATTTCCCACCAGGGCCACCAGGTGCGGCATAAGGAACACCGGGGAGGGCTGGTGGCAGCGGAGGGGTAGATCCAGGAGGTCTGAAATCGTGGAACCTTTCGAGCGGCAGGCGCAGCCCCCGGCCCCACGATTGGGATTGGGGGAGGGAAGGAAGGATTGGTGTTTTCCGCATGATTCGCAATCCTTGAATCAACCTGCTCGAGGAACTGTGCAATGAGTCTGAACGTCAACTCGATCTCAGTTATCCGACTATGCCAACATTAGAAAGACTGAATATATTGTTTGGTAAGTTTAATCATCAATGACACACCAGTGTAACGCAAAGCTCGAAAATGCAGTAAACAAACAGACAGTGAATGATGGTAAAGAAAGTAAAACATGCTCCTAAGAATATATGAAACTCAAAGTTTGATCTGCATGGAGAGTTACATCCACAAATCCACGCACATTCGTTTCTTCTTCATGCGCATCAGCACTCAAAGTCCAGACAGAAGAAAACAAACTTCGACTTCTTATTCCTCATCAGAAGAAGACAGGTCAGCCTCGGTGAAAGGCTCAAGAATAACGAAATGGCGCTGAATCGTTCCATCAGGCAACAGGACCGATCCATCCTCGAACTGATGTGCAAGCGCGTAGTCTTGCTTCTCGAAGTACTTCTCCTCGTCAATGAGCAAGTGAACAACATGCTCCAGCCAGTGCCATTCATAGGTCTCATGTTTCAGCCAGCGAGCAATGCGCCGGCGATAGAGATCGTTGTCAAGGCCTTCGAGGAAGGCGGTGATGATACCATGCGTGTCGTGTGACTGGCGACAACCCAGTTTGTGGCGACGGCCGCTGATTTCTTTGAAGTATTTCTTGAGAGAGACGCCGTTTTGCTTCAATTCTAGTTCCGGTGTGGCCATCATGTGACGCATGACCATCGCCGCTTCGAAGTTATTCTTGAGAGTGACGCCCTTGAACTTCCAGCGTGGTTGCGATGTGGTCATGGTTTGATCCGTGGTGGTGACTTTTTCTTCATCCTCGTCTTTAATGCTTGGGTCTGTGGAGGGTTCTGGGGAACGTGAGGATTTCATTGATCGAGCGAGTGCTTTTTCTCTCTTCTTTTGCTTCTGCTTCCCTTTGCGGCTGGAGACTAGCTCAAGTTTCTGTTTTGTTGGGCGAGGTGGGGGATCCATAGGGTAAATGACGGGGATATTTTCGTCTTTCTCTTCTTTGATGATGATGACAGACTCTGCGGAGAGTGAGGGACCTGGGATTGGCTGCGCTTCGGGAGGGCTGATGATGATCGCTTGTTCTGCTGCAACAATGTCGTTAGTTTGGACGGCTTCAAGCGCAGTGATGGTATTGTTGATGTTCGTGCAAAGCTTTTGGAGATCGTAGAGAGAGTCCATCAATTTCCAGGTGTCCACATTGGCCGTGTTGAGATGAATGCACACAACTTGGAGCAATCCTCCGAATTCCAGTCGCAGCTTGTCTAGCGCATCGACATGTCCTTGAGTGAGCTGGGTTTTCTTCTTCAATTTTGACATGGTCGATTTCAGGTCGTCAGAAAGACGTTTCAGGAAGTCGGATAGGAAACCATTGACCGCATCAGCTTTGGCAACTTTCTTTTTCGTCTTCTGGAGATGGCCGAGCAAGGTCTTGTTTGCGCGGAACAGTCGGTGTTTCCAGAGGATTAAAGCAGGGTCCACATACGGATAAGCAGCCAAACGGGGACAAGTCAGGAAACGAGGCAGAGGCTTGTCACAAGGGGAAGTCGGCGCCATTGTGGGTTAAGACTCGTATCTGGAGTGTGAATGGAGTCGAGGTTGTATTAAAAGCGGATGAGGCAGACGATTCTAAAAAAAAGTGATGTAAGGAACTTGAATGGGAGGACAAAAAGTCAAAGAGGATGGGAATGGGATAATAAAGGCATGATTGGGACTGAATGAAAGGATGTGAATAAGAATGAGTGAATTGAGGGCACGAGGTTAGTCACTGGACGAGGGTCGTCGCCAAAAGAGGAGATAAGTGGAAGTTGGATCGTTGATCAACACACTACCTAGATAGTAAATGTAGTAGTAAATGTAGTAGGAAACATAATATTACGAAAGTTCAACCATGGAAACAAGTCACATTTTGGCCCGATCTATTGATTAAGTACGGTAACAGAGGCATCCTTAACCAACCTGAGCGAGCTAGATACAGAGGAAAACGGAGAAAAAATGCGGGAAAAATAAGAAAGCCGTGACAGCAACAAAAAAGCACGAGCATGTCACATCTCCATAAAGTGCAGGGACATAGGAAACCATTGCAGTGGCGCCGATGGCGGCCTGCGTCCATCAACTTTCCCTAATAGATAGGCTCCAGCCAGTCCATCGAGGCCACCGCGGAGCGGGAATGTTAAAACCCAGAAAGCCACTTTTGACGCAGGTTCTGCGATCGTAATCCGCATCAAGACATCAAGGGGAAGTTAAGGTGTTTAGATGAGGTCAGCAACGTTCATGGGCATCTCCTCAACCTGGGTGCTGTAGAACTGCTCGATCTCACGGAGCATGCGAACATCGTCAGCGGTGACGAAGTTGATGGCAACACCCTTACGACCGAAACGACCACCACGACCGATACGGTGAATGTAGTTCTCACGGTTGGCGGGGAGATCGTAGTTGATGACCAGGGAAACCTGCTGGACATCGATACCACGGGCCAAAAGGTCAGTGGCGATCAGGACACGGGAGGAACCGGAGCGGAACTCCTTCATGATAACATCACGCTGACCCTGCTCCATGTCACCGTGCATGGCGGAGACAGTGAAGTCACGGGCAGTGAGCTTGTCGGTGAGCCAGTCGACCTTCCGGCGGGTGTTGCAGAAGATAACGGCCTGGGTGATGGTGACGGTCTCGTAGAGATCGGACAGGGTGTCGAGCTTCCAGTCCTCCTTCTCAACGGCAATGTAGAACTGCTTAATACCCTCAAGGGTAAGCTCCTGCTTCTTGACGAGGATACGGATGGGGTCACGCATGAACTTGGTGGTGACCTCGAGGACGTCCTGGGGCATGGTGGCGGACAGCAGGGTGACCTGGGTAGCCTGGGGAAGCAGCTGGAAGATGTCGTAGATCTGCTCAGTGAAACCACGGGACAGCATCTCATCGGCCTCGTCGAGGATGAAGAGCTTCATGCTGTCGGTGCGGAGAACGCGACGCTGGATCATGTCGTGAACACGGCCGGGGGTACCGACAACGATCTGGGGACCGTCACGGAGAGCGGTCATGTCCTCACGGACGTTGGTACCACCGATACAGGCGTGGCAGGTGAGGTTCATGAAGTCACCAATGGCAACAACGACCTTCTGGATCTGCTGGGCCAACTCACGGGTGGGGGCAAGGATCAGGGCCTGGCAAGCCTTGACCTCGGGGTCGATCTTCTGCAGGGCGGAGATGGAGAAGGTAGCGGTCTTACCGGTACCGGACTGGGCCTGAGCGATAACATCGTTACCTGTCACCGAGTTAGACTGATATCGTTCAAGGGGTAATTCTTCGGGTAAAAAAGCCTACCCTTGATGATGGGAATGATGGCGCGCTGCTGGATAGCAGAGGGACGCTCGAAACCGTAAGCGTAGACACCTGCAATCATGTCCGTCAGTAAATTTTCTTTCGAGCCCCACCTACGAGGGGGGGAAACGTTCACAAAGTCGGAAGTTTCATCACATACCGCGGAGCAGCTCAGGCTTGAGGTTCATGGCATCGAAGGAGTCGGTGATCTCATCGTAGTTGGACTCGATCATTCCTGTTAGGGCGCACAACGAAGATTAGTCTTGGCTCCCCTTATCTTTTCGTCGCCACTTAGGAGTTTCTTCAAGTAGAGTAAACCACAAGAAAAGACCAAGTGTCAAAGACGAACCAGAGGAGCAAGGCGAAACATACCCTCGGGAAGATCCTCAAGTCCCTTATCGGCAGACATGTTGGGTGGTTGTTTGGATAGGTGATCACAAGCGTGTTCGCTGTGATCTTGGATGGTGGGGGTGAGAGGGTTTTAGCGAACGTGCCCTGTGGGGTAGGTCGCAAGGAATCGAAAACTAGTATCTGAACTCTTCAAATAGAAGAGTTTACAGGATACTAAGTGGTTGATGAATATGGGTGGAAAGTTGGAAAGTCGCAAAGACTAAAGTGGGAAGAGAAAAGGGAAGAGGAAAAAATCGTCCGAAACTGCCCATTTGCTGCGACTCTTTTTTTTTTTTTTTTTTTCACCCACGGAAAGGTTTATTTCACCGCTTACCCAATGTGGGTCCCTCCCGCTTTGAATTCCAAGCGAGTAAGATTTGATTATAATTCTATATTGTGCTTCTTATTGTTCCTGGTTTTTCCTTGTTCTCCCGGCCCTCTCTTTTCAATTTTGTGTTGCTGACTGTTCCGAGTTGGGCTTCCTTGTTGGGCTGATCTACATTGGGTTGTTGAAAAAGCGCTCGGACGGGCAGAAAAAAATCTTGAAGCCCTAAAATCAGACCCGTGGACCATGCCTGACATCACAACACTACCGAGTTATCCACTTGACCAAGATGCGGAGCAGGGCGTTGAGGTTATTCCCAGCCATCCGCTAAGCGTTAAGCCAAGTGGCAACGCACTTTTAGCCACATCCAATATTCGTTCGGCAACCGGAACATGGCAAATGCTACCTGATGAACTAATCCTGATGCTACTGGAATGTTTGGATGGGCCCAGTCTATTGAGTTTCGGTAGAACATGTAAGGCTTTCTATGCATTTACCCGTGCAGAAGAACTATGGAAGGCTCTTTTCATTCGGTAAGTCATCAATGGAATATCTTTGATGTATATATCGTGGTTGATTCTGCCGAGGTCTACCCGAGACAATAGCGTGGCGAACATCAATCACCAAAAATAAAGCTAATGGTAGCCATAGATGCTCTCCAGAATCATTCACATGGCGTGGAACATGGCGTTCAACATATTTGAATCTCCCAGCCAGCAAAGTCCCACTGGTGGATTGTTCTAACCTCTACTCGGATGCTCTGTACCGCCCATTCAACTGCGCGCATATCGTTATGGATCCTTATGTCTCTAAGATCCCTACACGCAATCAAATTCCACGTCTGCCTGACCTTTCACCGGAAGAGTTTCACGAAAACTGGGCAGACCGTCCATTCATTCTAACCGAGCCTGTCAAGGACTGGCCAGTCTACAAAAACTGGACGGTTGGACACCTGCTCTCCAAGTACGGACAGGAAAAGTTCCGTGCAGAAGCAGTCGACTGGGTTCTCCGCACATACGGTGACTACATGGCCGACAATGCTGACGAGAGTCCACTATATTTGTTTGATCGAAACTTTGTCTCAAAGATGGGACTGGTAGTTGGTCAGCCCAGTGAGACCCCTGATGCAGCCTATTGGCCTCCATCGTGTTTCGCTGAAGATTTTTTTTCCGTCCTGGGCAACGACCGCCCTGATCGACAGTGGTTGATCGTAGGACCAGAAAGGTCGGGGAGTAAATTCCATAAAGACCCGAACGCCACCAGCGCTTGGAATGCAGTGCTTCGTGGTCCCAAGTATTGGATTATGTTCCCGTCTGGCGATAAGCAGGCTCCACCACCCGGTGTTTTTGTCTCCGATGACCAGAGCGAGGTCACCTCACCGCTCAGTATCGCCGAATGGCTATTGACCTTCCATGCAGAGGCACGGCGGACTCCAGGTTGTATGGAGGGGATTTGCGGTGAGGGCGAGGTTCTACATGTGCCATCTGGATGGTGGCATTTGGTTGTCAACTTGGAATCGTCGATCGCTATTACACAGAACTTCATGCCTCGGGCCCATCTTTGTTCCGCACTGGATTTCCTGTCCAACAAGTCTGACCAAGTTTCTGGGTTCAAAAAGACTGTCCAGAATCCATACCAGAAGTTTATTGACGGCATGCAAGAGGCATATCCAGAACTCCTACAAAAGGCCCAAGAAGAGCTACAAAGAAAAGCCGAGGGCAAGAAACGCAAATGGGACGAAATTGTCCATGGCAAGACTGAGGATTCTGAGGAGCAAGATGCTGGAGGATTTAGCTTTGGATTTGGAGACGATGGCAGCGATGTTGAAGTCCCATGAAGCAATTAAGCTGAGCCCAAGGGCATTCAGTCCAGACAACGACCATATACCAACGCGATAATAAAAACTTCATAGCAGATGTGAAATAAAATATACGACTTCATGCTTCATGGTTCAGGTTGTGCTTTCATATCGAACCAAGATAAGTCCGCTCCTTAGTGACAAGCAACCGACTTCGTAGCAGGAGTACCGTCTGCAAAAGCCAAGTATCCCACAAAGGCACCGACGGCTACAGCAATCATAACCATGCCGTTATAGGTCATGAAAAGAAGCCTTCAGAAAAAGGTAAATGAGTAGCTATCAACGATGCCAGAACAAGGATAACTCACATGATAAAGAAGCTATAGAAAACCTGAATGGCATACAACGCAGCCAATGTGATCTTCCCCCGGCGCACAACTGCAGCCTGGTTGTCCCTTCCTACAAGCAGTGGTGAGCGTTCGTCGTTATTAATAGGAAGGCCCGTATTCTCGGGGACGGCGAAGGATGAGTCGGTGATGCCACCATCTGAAGAGCAAGACATCAATGAGAGCTCGCCCAAGCAGTAGTAGAAAGGGGTCCAGGAGGTATACAGCGCCCAACCAAAGCTCGTCATACCACCGATGCCAACACCGTTTCCAAGCGGTAGTAAGTGCATGTTTGGGGTTGCAAGTAAGAGATCCAAGACCTACCTCCTGTGGATGTCACTGCTGTAAATGCATTCAATCGTCGTGCGTGCGCTGCCTCGTATTTACGAGTAATTTGGCGTACCCCTTCATAGCCCGCTGTGAGAAGGACGATAAGGATGAGCGAGAGGAGGAAGGAGATCGGGCCTGTAATCCGCCACTGGCGGAAGATGATGCAAAGATTATCGGAAGACCAGGTAAATATCATCTAATAGAAGATATCTCAGTTAGAATTGGGAAGCCAAAGACCCTGTCAATAGTCAACCCTTACATTCATGCTGCACTGGCCACCCATATCCATATCACCGTGGCCATGATCCATACCGTGATCCATGTGCATCGAGTGATCCATGATGAAGAGCAAATAGCCTGGCAAGCTGAAGAACAAGAATCAAAGATCAAAGAGAAAAGGGGTCCCAAGTAGTACCACAACCAAGGTATGTAAGACTACGTAGTAGCAAGTAAACAGATGAAGCGGGATCATGAGATGATGTACCATCATGTGCAAACGTAACAAACACCACCGATAAGCTCTCGGATCCGAACCGCCTCAACTCTCCAATCCAATCCAATCCCGCATTGGTCCCCGTCAAGAACCAGCTTCCCTTTTTTTAGCTCACATGCTACACGCTAGCTAAATCCTCACCAGTGATTCTTGTTTCTTCTTTCCTTCCACACCATGGCGGACACAGCCCCCGCCCCAACATCAGCCCCCGCGATCGGCGCGCCAGCAGCGCCAGCAGGCGGCGTAACAGCAGGGGCACCAAATGCGCCTAATGACCAGAATGCCGCAAGTCGCGGACTACCATACTACGAGAAGCTGCGACGAGAGCTACGAGACACATTGTCGAAGAAGCGATTGATGGACAGAAGCATGGTGAGTCCGAACTCAAGCGCGTGCCGTCACGTTGTGGCGAGCTTTGCAAGCTTTTAGCCAGCAGCATTGAATGATGCGATTCCACACCTGCTTGGATAGCCTTATCTGAGTCGTGTTTATGGGCTAAAAATTTCAATCCGACAGGCCCAACTCGAAGACCAAATTTTCCGCTTTGAGCAATCCTACCTTGAGGAGACGACTGCCGGCAACATTATCAAGGGTTTTGACAACTACATCAAGGGCTCAGCCAATGCGTCTAGTCTTGGTGCTTCGGGTCTGAGTCTTGGATCGGTTGGTGGACGTCGCAAGGCGCAGGTCACAGATTCGGATCGGGTGTTCTCAAGGAGTTCGGCGAGTTACATGCTGGTATGTGAATGGCATGAGCTATAAGTTTGACTTTGCGTATCAATTACTAATTTAATATTGGTAGGACTCACCTGGTCCCTCCTCTGCACAAACTACACCGTCGCATGCGGCTACACCTACGTCTACTACCGGTGGGAACGTGCCTTCGACTAAGAGCAATGGAGGTGATGGGGGTTCTGCGAAGAATGTCTCGGTCTCCTCGAAAAATAAAAAGAAGTCCAGTGGTGGGTCGAAGAATACCAAGGGGAAGAATCAGACGGATGAACTGTCTGATGATGACAAACCGCCTGTGAAGCGGTTGAAGATTAGTTATGGACGGGACTAGACTTTGATTTCGGTGGATTTCGCCTTGAATTGCTTTAGGATTGGAGTTTGGGAGGCGTTATTCTGCGATCATTTAACTCGCAGAAAGCCCACGGCACAGGGCAAAAATGTCGCTTTCTATTGCGCATCATGTACATCACGAACTATTAAGACTACAGTGTTGAATACCATATATTGATTCAGATTATTGAGAAACATGTGAGAGCGAGAGTTATATCAAACTATGACCATACTAGATCTAATCAAGCAAACTGGAATCTTGGGTCAATCACAGCTGCAATCGGAAAGTAGCGATCTCGAATGCTCTGAGCTCAATATTCACCGTGATGCCATCGCTCGTCTTCTGCAACTTCAATTCCTCCTCGTCATCCTCGAGGACATTGCATTTCCAGACACGCTTGACGGGCAAGGTGCTCTGGATAGATGCACGAGCTTTGCCGCCAAGAGACTCATACGCACGCAAAATAATACTCTTTCCACTGCGAGCAGGTATACCGCCAGTGGAAACATCCTCATCATCCTCACCACGTTTGACAGCATCCAAGATGATGGATTTTGCGCCCTTGAGTGAAACAGCCTGGAAATCAGTGTTGCGTACTGCATCAGCACTAGCTTGCTCGACGGCAAGAGGGTGGTTGAAGTTGTAACCAGCACGGATCGTACGGTCATCAAGCGCACCGGAGTGAGGGAGAATTGCATAGCGAATACGATGGCGGCCCATATCTGCATGGGCATCTGGGGCCTTTGGAGCACGGAGTAGCGATAGACGCATTAGGCTGCCGCATGTAGCGAATCCGTACTTGGAGTCGTTAAGGACCGAAACACCATATCCGTGCTCTGAAAGATCGGCCCATTTGTGGCAGCAGACCTCAAACTTGGCCATGTCCCAGCTATAATACGTCAGTATGTGATTTGATCATCACGTAAGGGAACAACATACCTCGTGTTATAGTGAGTTGGACGGCGAATGATACCGTATTGAGTTTCATATGAGGCTTCCGTATTAGTAACATCCACTGGGAACTCAACCTTCAGGAACTTCATTGTCTCCTTCCACTCCACCTCGCTTTCAAACTCAATATAGGATGGCTCAGAGGACACCGAAGCTGACAGACTGATGGTAGTCTTGATCCAACTCTTCTCGCTGATTTTGGTCTCTGTCACCAAGCTCACTCGGTGAGGATCATTCTCTGCAATGACTGTCTTGCCACTCGGGAGTTCTTTCCGTGACTCAATGTGGAACACCTCGACATCCCAGGCTTGCCAGTACAAAGGCTTGTCATCGAAGATGACCAATTGACCAGCCTTTCCGCCCTTAGCAACAACTTCTCTGTTAGCCTGAACATCAAATAGCGAGGTGATGACGCCATCCTGAACGTCAACCCTGAGTTTGCCGTTATCAAGGCGGAAAACTCCAGGTTGGGTTTCCGTCACGGTCACCGAAGTTGTGGTCTTGAAATCGACTGGCTGACATGAAATTACACCCGTGGAGCCATCGACTAGGGCATACTTTGAGCCTTGGAGGGTACTGAGAGATGCGGGGATCTTAACCACTTCAGATCGGGCCCAGGGTAAAGTATTGAGAGCCACGAAAGATCGATCTCCAGTGGAGTTGGTGATTTTCAAAGCCGCTAGAGCATCCTGACGCAACTGTGTCCCGATCTTGAAGACTTTGGCATAGAGTTTGTCAGAGTCATCATAGCACATTTCAATCGAACTACCTGGCAGGCAGTCGTGGAATTGGCAAAGAAGGGTATTCTCCCACATCTCATCAAGGTCCTTCTTTGGATACCGGTACTTTGTATCAGTGCCACTGATAGTGGCCAATGTAGCCAAAAGCTCGATCTCGCGAAGCATGAATTCAGACTTTCGGTTGTTGCGTTTATTGTTTGCCTGGGTAGTATAGGTACCGCGATGGAGCTCAAAGTATAGCTCTCCATACCATGTCGCAAATTCAGTCCCGCTAGCAGCAGTTGCTTCCAGCTTGTCGAAGAAGTCGTCAACAGAATCTCCCATCTTGACTCGGGGAAGAGTACCGATCTTATCACTGAGACCGCGGCAGCGACGAAGCTTCTCAAGGTGTTCGAAAGTGGGTCCGCCACCCCCATCTCCCTTACCGAAAACGAGCAGAGAGGACTTGTCAGCATCTAATGATTTGTGCTGCGTGACACTACGTTTAACATCACCAAAGTGAGCTTCGGCGGTATATGTCTCTGCTGGGGCCATATGGCACATCACTTGACTGCCATCCAATGCAACCCACTGGAAGGTAGTGTGAGGGAAGGTGTTGATATTGTTCCAACTCAACTTCTGGGTAAAGAAGCGACTCATTCCGGCTAGGCGGCAGATCTGGGGGATCTGGGTAGAGTAACCAAATGTATCTGGCAGCCAGAAAGTCGTGGCTCGTTTCCCAAAGTTACTTTCGAAAAATCGTTGGCCATAGAGGAACTGCCTGACTAGAGACTCTCCACTCGGCATGTTGGTGTCATGTTCAACCCAGCTACCACCGATCGGCTGGAAATTGCCCTTTCGCACCCATCGCTTCACACGGTCAAAAACGGTCGGGTAATATTGCTGCAGCCATTTGAATTGCTGGGCCTGGGAGCAAGTAAATCGGTGTTCTGGGTAGCGATCCATCAAGTCGCATTGATTGGACCAGGAACGTGCGACCTTTCTCTTGGTCTCTGCCCAAGGCCACAACCAGCAAGTATCAATGTGACAATGACCGATAGCATATACAAACGGATTCGTGTCTGCCTTGTAAACATCCGATGTATCGACCTTGTCGCCGAGGTACTGTTGCGCGATTTTTCTACCCTCGAGGATAGACTGCTGATTTCCATCACCTTTCGTGAAAGCGTCGATGATGGCATTCCCGACCACATTCGCCTCATGTGCCTCCCAGGAGTCACTAGGGAACTCACGAGCAGCATCGCCAATAATCCAGAAATCGTAGAAAAGCGCCCGTGCTGCGAGATTCACAGCGGTGATTTGTGCCTTACTAAGTTGGTATGTCTTGTCGGGTCTCGGCGGTTGAATCGAGTCACCCCCGGGGGCATTTCCAAACATGCCATTGCAGGCCATTTCAATGTAAAACATATGCTCCTTTCCATCGCGCCATGCATCGGGGATGATCCATTCGATACGTTCCCCACCACCAGTCAGACCTTGCAACGGGCGGCCATCCTCTGTCCACACCATTCCCTCATTATTGGCATCCCAGTGAAACTCCAGTCTTTCCTTTTTGCGCATGTCATCAGGCACGGTCAGTTTGATCCGAAACCAATGCGTAGACCAACTGGGACCAAATGAAGCTCCGATATGGGTTGGCGTGAATTCATGCGATGTTGCTTCCTTGAAGGTGGGTCGTTCGAGGTTGGGGACCGAATACACTGATAGCTTGACATGCTCTTCGTCAGAGTTGGTAGCTTCGAAGAATTTGGAGAGAAGGTTCTGGCCTTCATATTGGCCTTTTGCTGTGAACTGCTTCAGCCGGTCGGTGTAGATCTTTGTGATGCGTTGGCCGACCGGGCGCTCCGCCAGTACTGGGAGGGTCTTGGTAGCCGGGGTAGGGGTGAAATGAGGATCTCCACCCATTTTGACAGATTTGTTCAGTTGTAATGATGGAGATAAAGGTTGGTTTAATAGAATTCATTCAGTGTAAGAGTCAAGGAAAGTCGTGAAAAGAAGGGAGGAGCTGCGTTCTAAATGCGGAGGCATGACGGAATGCGGAGTCAGGGACGGCGGGGAAGATCATCCGCGTTACATCCACTTCAAGTCCACAATCCATGGTATTGTATACATTTTGTTCATCTAGAGAATTCGTAAAGAAATCAAACTACCCAATGTAAGTAGTATATATCACAAAGTCCTCATCTGCCCGTAATTGCTTCCAATCCTCATCACGAAGGCAAATTGCAACAGCCATTTCCCCTTGCGGAGACTTTGGCATGATGTATATCAAACTTTCGACTGGTATAAAAGCTGGTCTCCGTACTGACTCTGGCAGTCCTAAACCAAGATTGAAATCCAGATCGTAGCACTTAATCCGAGCCCAGGAGCTAAGAGCAATGCCCGTCGGAATATCCACACTCGCAGTAAAAGACACTGTCGTTTTATCTGGAGACCGGGTGAGATATGTTGCAAGAGCGCGGACATTGTAGACGAGATCCCGCACTTTTGGGTCCAGTTGACTGCGAAGCTCAGACGCAATGGCCCCAATTGGCTGCTCTGCAAGGTCTTGGAGGGTGTTTGAATTGTAGGTCATGCTCTGCAACATCCCGGGGTATGAGGTGGGAACTCCTAGTCGTTGTCGGACATCAACAGCGCGTGCAAACGTTGATTTTGTGGACGGTGTTAAGCGTGGGATCCGAGCACGGGAAACACATTGCCAGATGAAGGCACACACCGTATCATCGGTAGAAACAAATTCAGATGGAAGGGACATTGATGTTGCCAAGGACTTGAGAGTTTGTAGTGCAGTTGGTGAAAAAGTCACATATGCCCATGTTGCATTCACAGGAAATGCTGGTTCAGTGCTCTCCCGAGGTTTGATCATTAGTTCATCTAGCTCATGACCGGGCGTATAGTCATCATCTAATAGTGGAATCGTTCTGCTCCGATCCATGTTTCCAACGAACACTTCCTCTTCGGTAAATGGGATATCATGACAGGCTTTTGACATCAAGTTAATAACACTGTCTTGCCCTGTCATGTCCATGACGTTGTGCTGCCCGACAATAGTAAGCATGAGGCCATCGGTGATGAAATTGGCTTGGACGGCAAAGATTGGGGCTGACTCTGCTGCTAATCCCACTTTATTTCCCGGGATATTGATTGTCAAGCATGATGCTATGAGGCCTTCGTCGAGCATTGTCATGGGAAAGTTGTTTTCTCGTAGAGCGCTCATTGTGGGCGCAGAGGCGTCTTTTCGGAGATCTTTGACAACAAGGGGTATTGTTTGCGAATGAATCATTCGATAAACACCGCTATTGTTGGTACTGAATCCTTCATTTATAACTTCTCCAGCAAGCCACGGGAAGGCCTCTGCCAGTCGATCAAGTCCGCGTCTCAAAGTCCCGATAATGGTACTATGGACAGACGTATCAGAAACAGGGTAGATGCAGCATATTTGCGTATAGAGTTTGTACAAGCCTGGCTGCTGGCCGAGCACGTCGAGCGTATCATTGTCCAACATGTTGGTCTGCACCATTTTTGTCAATGATTGAATGTCCTTTTCAATGGAGAACAACGCGTCTTAAATTACCTGAGCTTGGCAAAGTGGGCCTCTAATGGATCTTACCCGTAACCCCACTTAGTTGCCATTAGTCGATATGAGTCAAACTGACATGGAACTGCTCTACTCTCTCAATTACTTTTTTTTGACAACATCAAGGAATTTGTGATGTAAAGCGAAGAGAGCAATTATGGAACAATGTTTTATGTCATCTACAAACACCTGAGGCGATTGGAGACTCAAAAATCGGGCATCAATGGAAACCGTCCCCTACAGACTACAGTCTACGGCCATTGATCAAAACGCCTACATAGTATCACCTGAATTCTACAAGCTTTAGACTGCCCTCGGCACCGCTCTATATAAAGTATATATAACTGCATTTTATTACCATCTACAATTGAATTCGGCTTATATCAGCTTATATAAGCTTACACAAACAGAGCGAGAGAAAAATTACCGAAAGAAGATCGGGAAATAAGGTTCTAGCGGTTTGAAGGTTTCGAATATCTGCAGAGACCACGACAGTTGATCGATAGTTTCTCAATCATGAGGACTTGGAGTCTTAGGAAGCCTATAACATGTCATGGCAACTTCAATAGTTTCCTATAGTTCGAAAGCCGGCAGGAAACCGCGAAACCGTACGACAAGAGGAGGCAGTAGACCTCATTCACATGCCATCACACGATCCTGATCATCACACCGAGCCCTTTCATGAAAAAAACTCCGAGGTGTCATTGGACGAAAGTCCCTTGCATAAAGTCTAAGATGGACCAATTAAAACTTCAGAACATACAAGGCTAGACCGCCACTTACCCTGTGCTAAGAGCGCGGCTGGGTGCCTGATTTTCGTCATATAAGTGTCATTGCTGCATGCTTCTCTTTAGACTTGTCTGCTAAATCTTCTGAAGTTGTCCATTTGAAAATCATAGCGGCTTCATCGCAAAGATGACATCTCAGAACGATGATTATGTCTTGGGGCGAGACCTATATGGCTCTGTGAGGTACTTGCCGACCGCAATAACCCCCGTCGGTGACTGTTGACTAATGATAGCTATATTTTCCAATCGTTAGGCTGGATACCCAGCATCTCCTCTGGAAAATGATTAATGGCTACACCATGAATCCCAAAATACCCGTCGATCCCGGCATAAAGATAGCCGAAATGGGTACTGGAACGGGGTTAGTTCTCCCGTATAAATCGGTCGACCTTTGAGGATCATTCTGCTCACAGTACTCAAATGTTTCTAGCATGTGGCTTTTAGACCTTGCAACTCAGCTTCCCCAAACAGTTCAAATGGACGGCTACGACCTGTCAGATAGCCAGTTTCCGCATAAATCCTTCTTACCCACTAACGTCTCTTTGAACATTCTCGATGCCTTCGGAGATGTACCTGCAGACCTTGTTGGGAAATATGATGTGGTTCATCTCAGATTCTGGTCCTGCATTGTGAAAGGCAATGATCCGAGCAGGCTTGTTCGTCACGCAAGGCAATTGTTAAGTCAGCTTAAAGACTTCCATTCCATGATACACGAACTTAACTTAATATTTAGAGCCCGGAGGATATATGCAATGGGAGGAGGGTCACCTTGGCCAGAATATCATTCGAGGAGATGTGGCTGAGAAGTTTGGATCCATGGTGGGCTCCATTTTGAGCAGGTTAGATATTGAATTTGAGTAAGCTTATCCACGTCATATGGGTGTTTTTCGAGAAAATGCTGACAATATCAACTTAATCTACTTAGTTGGATTACCAACATTCAAGCAAACGTCTCTCAAGATGGATTCACTATCTTAGAGGGAGAAAGTCGCGTGCTCCCTCTCCATTTAGTCCCCCTTATAACTAAAACTTATTTGGCTGGCTGGAGTGAGCTTTTTAAGTCAATCAATAAGCTTGATGACCCGTCTATCCCCTCTGACACCGACAGACACAAACTCCTGTGGGAACTTGCCACGCAAACTAAAAACGGGGCTATGTTCCATTGGACACCTGTCACTCTTCTTGCCCAGAAGTCGTTGGCGTGATCTGGCCATTCACAACATAGCTAGCACCGAATGAACCGTCTTGCATCTATAAATTTTTGGAAGCTCTCTTAGCCATGTACATCAGTAGTCAGTTCTCCTAGCATAGATTGAAACAAAGGTATTACGGAACATGTATAGATTGATGTAAGTGCTGCAGATGACCACCCCTCCAAAACGCCTACTGTTGACGACTACCTAATACTTGTGACAACTGAAGTCTTTGCCAAAAGAAGCTCGTGTAAATTTGATCGAGAAAAAAATTTGCAAAAAGAAAGTGCGACGGCTGCTGGATTCGAACCAGCGCCTCCGAGGAGACTTGATGACCGAGAATTCAGAAAGACGGAAAATTCGAGTCAAGCGCGTTAGACCACTCCGCCAAACCGCCTTGATTGATGTTGATTGGCAATAAAGGCAAAACATAAACACTGAACGTAGTATCCAATCCAGTGTAGTAAAAATTTGGTCATAATGAGGACATTCATATAGCGTCCAAATATGGCGCTAAGCAAGATGAGAATGAAATTCGACTCTAAAATTAGATTTCTGAAGATTAACCCTATATCGTGTACTTAAAAGTAAATTCAAAAAGCTTTTTTCAAAAAGACAAAAAGAAAGTGCGACGGCTGCTGGATTCGAACCAGCGCCTCCGAAGAGACTTGATAACCGAGAATTCTGAAAGACGGAATATTCGAGTCAAGCGCGTTAGACCACTCCGCCAAACCGCCCTGGTTGATGATGGCTGACAAATTAATTGATAAATCAACCTTCAACATACTTTCGAATACAGCGGGTAGAAGTTTGGTTTCAATGAACACATTCACATAGTGTACAGAAATGGCGCTGAGCTAGAAGCAAAGTAAAATTAATAGTATATCTGAAGATTGTCTTCAATGAGTCTGCTTAAAAATAAATTCCAAAATCTTTAAAAAGGGAAAATGTAAAGTGACGATTGCTGGATTGGAACCAGCAATTCCTTGATGCGCAGGCTTCACTCTTACCGCCCGACTAACATTTGATAGAACGACCACGTGATTTATGTGGTGGAAGTCCTCGGAACTATCGACTCCACTTATCTTGGCAAATTTTGGTGGATTCTTCATCAATAAGGCCGGCTGGCCCAATGGCAAGGCGCTTGACTACGAATCAAGAGATTGCAGGTTCGACCCCTGCGTCGGTCAAATTTTTGGTGTTTTTGCATCTATAACTGTTTTTTTGATGTGGGAAAGTCCAGTCAAACATAGTATGGACTGTGGAGGGAAACCCAGAATTTGCGTCCTGGAACATTGGTGATAAACGCCAGCATTGGGGTTTTTTGGGGGAAACATTCGATCAATGTCAGTTTCTCTTGCACCAATCCTCGGTTCTTTCAAATTGTTTCTATACCAGAAATGATAAAGTCCCACAGCCCTAATTATCTAACTACTAGGAACTCCTAAGATAGAATAGTATTAATAGAAAGAAGTCTCATAATTTGCCACAGGCCATATTTTAGATTATACCAAGCTCCGGTGGCAAATTCCAAAGCGAAGAATGCATGCAACAAGCTCAAACCCATCTGCACATGCGTCTAAATTTAATCAAGCTGCCCGTGAGCTTGGAAAAGCCTCACATCCATTCTAATACTGTGTGAGCCTCGAAGTCCACCATATCAATAAGCTACAACCATTATCGAAAATGTCGACCCAACCCGCTAGACCAAAAACAGCCCATTCGACTCTTAAAACTAATACCAGAAGCTAACAATAATCCAATCTGACTGGATAAACATCCCGTAGAATTAAATAGTTTACAGATCAGGTAGGATCGTCTGAATATCACCGAGCTACCGAATTGGGTAAGGGGCCCTATGTCCCTATTTTTAGCGCCCCACGTGGGATGACCCAACCTTTCTGTTTTTGTGGTTAGTATAGGAACCTTAAAATTGGCCCTGAGCTTTATTTTTCAGGGGCGAGATACTGCAGAGTCCTGATAATAAGTAGCGCTGAATTGATACTTGGTTGGTGGCGCTAGACCCATTTCCCGCGTTAAATGGACTTTTAGTTTAGTGCCAGGTAGGGGTTTGTTTTGTTGCAAGAATTCTTTGTTCGAATATCCGATCCATGCCGTTTGGATAGATATAAATTCACATGTCGTCAAGCATTGAATCCAAGTGTCATGTTGGTGGCGAATATCTTACCCCCATGTCAACATTTCGGGAAATGTGGCATCTGGCCCCCAAGAGGATCCCATTTCTTAGTAGTTAGTAGTGGATTTCATTTCAAAACTGACGTGACGAAGGATTTTAGTTTGTTACACATGGTTGGATCCTTCTCTCTCTGATTGGATCGGAGGAGAACAGTGCTGCGTAGGTGGCTGGATCTTTAATTGAGCTAGCATTGGTATGTAATTCTAATGAAGGCAGCTTGTTTGTGGGTATCCTTGTCAAATGGTGCGTCGTAAATATCGGTCGGGTCGAGTCAAGTGATTTGATCAAAATGCATGATCTTACATTTGCACCGTATGGGATCAAGTCAATGGATAGGGACAAAAAAGACATAATATATTGATGAGTATCCGTGAAGACAATAACTAAATTCTATATTTCGTAGATCCGCCAAGGATCCAGCCATGACGAACAATTTCAAAAGTCCAATCCGGCGCAAGAATAAATGAGAAACGCTAAAGAGAATTTTGCCAAAAAGTCATCGGGAAAGAAGAGAACAAATGCAACGGAAGCTCCGAGGGAGGATGTGGCAATCGGTATAAAGCGCTAAATCAACAAGAAGCAAAGTTATGACAAAGGAAATGTGATCAAGGAGACCAAGGATCAGGATGCGGAGCACATAAGTGTGGATTAACAGCACCGACAAATTTGATTTGAGACTTCAGTAGCTCGCGACGACGGTCATCGGGTGTTTCAGTCATTCTCTTCTTCGCATCATCAAAGGAAGTCTGCAAAGCACCTAGAGTCTGGCGCTTGTATTGTGGACCGATCTTGGGTACGGGTGGTGCAGATAGCGGTGGAGTGGCATGTGCGAAATATTCCGGAGAGCTAGTAGCTCTGCGTAGTTTCTTAAGCATGCCGCGCTTCTTCTCTTTCGGAGTAAGTGGTGAAGAACGCGGTTGTTCGAATGCAACAGTCCGGTTAGAGCTAACTGTCGATGTAGCAACTAATTGAGCGTGGAATTCATCCAGCTCCGGCTCATCGTCGAACTCATCATCAAACTCTTGGTCGTCACCCATAATTGAAGGGGGTGTGCACTCAGCGGGCCCATGGGAGCAGTAAACCGGCGAGAAGGAAGATTCCGTGGAACATTCGGGGTATCTTTTTCCTCCTCGTTATCCCTTGCTAACGTCTTGTTGACATAAGATTTGATCGAATCCCGGACAGCGGGTTTCCAGGTTGACGAATGCATAGAGTACCATTTTGGTTGCTTGGCGGAAACATTCAAGCGGCCTTCCTTGCCGGTCCTCCTAGAAGCGGGGCTTTCGCGGCCGGTAGTGGGGCGGGTCAAACTGGGAGTTGCGAGTTCAGGGAAAAAATCCCAGGTTTTTTCACGAAAGTAATGACTGGAGTCGATTCTGGTACGAGTCCAATCTACTGGACGACCGTAGTGAGCTGATGTGCCTAGAATAATGGAGGAAGCGTCGATGTCGATGGAAACGGGGCTTTCGACGGGACTGTCCGTGCGCTCGGGATGGGGTGGAAGCGGGGATGGCTCTAGTGTTTGTTCTTGGGTCGGACGATCATTCAAGTTGGTGAAGTCATCAGAGTTGGACCGGACGAAGATGGGTAGATTATCTCGTGAATAGCTGGAGGAGATGCTGGGGCTTTGTAAACTTTCATCGAGGGTACTCTCATCGCTGTCCGAGTCGCTGTACATTGCAGAATACTCGGTCGGAGAGTCTAGCATCATGATAGGTACTGGTCGGCCGGGGAGGGGTTTGTTCATGAGGAGTTCAGAGCGGTGCGGTGTAAAGTACATCATCTTCGGTGGAACCACTTGTTCCATACCTTCCAAGGAGTGGGACGAATAGAGTGGAGGCGCCATACGCCGTGAAGGGGTGGCAGACATTGGGAAGGGTAAAGACAAAGAAAGTGATGAAGATGTTCAAGCCTCTTTTTCTTTGTAGAGGAAAGAAGTGAGAAGTCCTGTTTATTATCTACCTTGTGGTGCACGGACACAACGGACAACGCGAGGGGCCGCAAGGGATATCGAACGAGTTTGAAGACAAGAATAGTTCTAGATCATAAAGATAAATAAATGAGTAAAATCTTACTTGACCAAATTCATTCTAGAATTTATTTCCAAAGTAGATCCATTTCTGTTTCTAGGAGATGACTATGACCCACTAACCCCAAAATGATGAGTTGTCAATCAAACCGACGATCGACGATCCTCTGACGCTAAGAATGACCGCCCCCAATTCCCTAATGGAAACTAATCCAACTCAAGTAATCACTAAGTGGGATTTAACTAAGTTTGGCTGCCCTCTCCATTGTCTCACGAGTCAATTGATCAGAGGACTTGCGCACTGCGCTGAGTCGACCCAGACGCCTTAATTTAGCGATCATAGCCTCGTCACCAAAGTGACTATTATGCTCAAATTCTGGCTCCTGGTCATATGCTACGCGTGCGGCATCCACAATGATGCGTGCTGTCATGCCGAACACGCGATAGCGCTGGACCTGTCCAACCGGATCCGCTAGTTCGATGTGCTCCTGGTGGGGCTTGGGCTTGGGCTTGACGACTCGGGTATTTGCGCGAACAAAGAATTGGTGCACTAGTTAGAATCCTGGTCAGTTGTGGTCTTTTAGTGCTTTTTGTTGCTATTTTTCTCCTTCTTTTTCCCGGTAGAAAAACAAAAATAACCATAAACAAACAGAAAAAGAAACAGAAACCATGATGTCGTTCGTGTTACTTGATCCACTTGGAAAAACATGGTTGGTACGACAGCTTTCTCCCCTTCTAGACTCGAGCCTTGAACCATGAAGAGTGGGTCCGGTAGTCTGTGAACTGACGGGCCCCCTTGCCATGTGTGATAACGGGAGATTAAACGAAAGGGAGAATAAAGGGGTTCGACAGACAGAACCAGAAAAAACAAACGAATAAACGCCAAAAAAAGGGGGAGAGGGGGGAAGAACGCACTTCGCCAATTCGAGTTGTGCCACAAACTCCACGATCCGCGATACCAATCCCCCGGATCGTTATTAGCGTCCGCGCCCAACGAACCCTGATCAGCCCGAGCTGAACCCACAATTCCCGAATTCGAATTTGAAGTGGAATTGGAAGGTAATGGTGTATCTCCATCCCTCAAGCACAAGAAACTATAAAACGGCGCTGTAAACACCGCAGCCACCTCCTTCGCATCAAGCTTAGGAATGAGCGAGATCTCGGGGTCCGCATTCTGGCCCGTCTGTGCATCGTAAGAGTGCAGTAGAGCCACGCAGGGCCGCACCACTACTTCTGTTTTGGCAAGATTTGCCGGGAACTCGCAGAGGTGTTCGACAGTGAAGGGATGTGGAAGGGGCTGATCGATTCCCGGCAGCCCGATCTCTTCCCATGCTTCGCGACGTGCAGTCTGGAACGGCGTCTCCGAGAGTGCATCAGCTCGACCTAGATTTCTGTTAGCGAGGATCCACTCTGCCGTTGGGCTTGTTTGTTTCCCCGGAAAGTCCAGCTGCCTTCTTTTTCCTCTTCTGGCATTGTGCCTGTTGATCTTTCTTTTTTCTTTCTTTTTCTTTTTCTTTTCCTTATCCTCGTAAACGTATCCCTTGAATAATACTGTAGCCAAAAAAGAAAAGAAAAGAAAAATCTCACCTCCTGGTAAAGCAGCATCTCCAGCATCTGAAATGCAGCCCGACGAAATGGGGCGTTAGTTAGCGCAATCCACATGTCGTGCATATCGGCGTAGTCCTGAAAACAGGGCTAGTCGCAAGGGGAAGGGGCAAAGGCAAAGGCAACAGACGTACACGAACTCAGTGTCTTGGCCCGGATCGTAATCACGACTCTAAGGTCTCCCTTAGCATCAGCGTACAGCAGCAGCAAAACTGCCGCCCGCCTGGTCAGCGGTACATCCTCGTACGCTGTCGGCGGAGGAACATAGTTTCGGAGTCGGCGAATAGCTTCCTGTCATCTATCATATCAGCCTAACCATTCTCCTCCAATTCACAGTTCACATTTTTCTTTTGGTTTTCTTAGTTCCCGGTGGCGCTCCTGTCTCGCTTCCGTTATTCTCTGCCACGCGACATCGGGTTGGGTTCCAGACATCCAACCTTCAGCGGGATGTCCATCCACGGGTGCCGTCAAGCCATACTCCTTGAACAAATGTGACACGCCCGATAGAAGCCCTGTGAGACCTGACGGAACTCAAATTTGCGGACACGCAGAAAACAAAACACGACCGAAATGAAATCGCCACGACACAGAATCAAGAATCAAGAATCAAGCAAGACAATTGCCCGAATAGTTCTCATCCCGGAAATACAAATGTCTATGTAATGCTTGGTGTACACACGCAGACACGGGTACGCGCAGCTGCATGGACAGGTCGAGCAGTACATACTACCCACCTTCCCAATGCGTGGAGATACAGCGTGGATGTGGATGCACATAACGTCACTTACCAAGGAAGCCTGGTTCAGAGGCGCCATACTTGAGGAAGCACGGCCTCTCCCCAATCGACACAAATAGAGGCCTTGAAAGCGAGATGGCTTTGGATTGGCGGGGATTGGAGTGCGATGAATAGTTCGGATCAAGTGTCGTTGGTGCGTCCGCATAGCACTCTTCGTACTATACAGAGGCACAGTCAAAGGGTATTTGAATGAAAAATATACAATGAACGAACAGGAAATGATAAAAAACCTCGGAGAATAAATTATTCAGCTACTTTGCAGCGGGGAATCCCGTCTGCTTGCGATGCAATGCCGATGCGGTGGGCGGCACGTGATTTGGTTCGGTCTTTACTGGATAAAAAATGGAATATACCACATTCTACAGTCAACGATTCTGTTTCGTGGCTGTTCTAATGCTGATCAGTTAATCTGCATTGTTAGAATTGGTGGTATTGGCATTGACATTGGTGCGATGGTTTTCTGTCCAGCCTCATACAGTGACTGGGCTGCGGGGGGAAGCGCCTAAAACTGGGACCGAGGTTGGGGTATCATTGCCGGTTAACCATTAATGCTTGTTCATTATACATACCTGTTGACCTTCATCACGTGCAATGGGCTTGTGGTTTAGTGGTATAATACTCCCTTAGCATGGGAGTGGTCCGGGGTTCGATTCCCCGCGAGTCCATCTTTTTGCTTCGTTGGTATTTTATCTGTTTTTTTTTGGTCTGGAAAGCCAATACCTTTTGTCGTTTTTGGTCAGAATTTATTATAGATTGTGAGACTGGTTTACTTCGATGTAATTTTTGCGTTATTTTGACACATACCCCTCCTTTTGGATACTAGTGGTATGTAGCGTTTGCTAGTACAACAATATATATTTATTCCGGTATCTACTATTTTAGGTGTTTCATAGCGGTAGAAGCGTCTTAAATTTGAATTTTAGATAAATAGAACATACGCAGAAAAAATATATCGAACCTTGGTACAATTATGTATATTGCCGATTAACGGTTTCCTGATATGGTTCCATGGGTATTTCCAAGAAGGTTTATGAGGTATCAAAAATCAAATTAGATGGATGCATCATATCGATTTGTTCTATCAATACATGGCTTTTTGCTTGAACCACGTCAATGGCTGATATTCCTGCAGCACGTCTACCCGAAAGATTTCGAAAGATTTCGGTCTTGCCCATGCAGCACCACGACAACTCACACCGACAGCTTGCACACCGTAATATTGCAAAAATGAGACACGAGCGGGGTATGGTCCAAAAGAGTGTATCAGTAAAGACCCGAGGATCAAAGCAAAGAAGCAAAGAGGTAGTAGAGAAATGTGAGGGAGATGGAGAAGGGGTTCTATAGCAACATGGTGATGAAGTAACACAGGGGGAGAAAAGGGAGTCAAAAGAAGAGAGACAATAAACAAGATCTATATGTTATCCAAGAAAAGGGCCCCGGGACGAAAACGTAAATGCAAACCGAGCCAGTCATGAAATCTACGAGCTTTCGCTCTTCTTGCCCTGCTCGGCCTTGGCACCTTCGGAGAGGGCTTCCTTTGCTTCGGCGGATTGCTGCTCGGTCCCATTGGAGGTTGCCTCGTGGCGGGCCTCTTCTTTCTCATCGATATCTTCGATATCCTTGGGGGCAACGGTGCCATCGCTTCCGTTGTTTTGCTCAATCTCCTCCTCGATGAGCTCCTCCTGCTCCTTAATAACCTCGAGACGCTGCTTGTTGGTGGCAGCACCCTCGGCGTTGTGGACCTCGAGCTCGATCTCGTGGAACAGCTCCTCGGGGATGCTGGAGAGCACCGACTTCAAAGCATCGATCTGGGAGGCCATATCGGACTCCTTGCCACCCTGGGTATACATGTAGGCATTGCTCAGAACGAGAAGAGTGGATGGAACACCCTGTTGCAAACGGAGATCAAGCCACATGGTAAGGTCCTCGCGGAGACGGGCGGGGGAGACACCGTGGGTTCGGATACCGCGAGAAGCGCTAGCCATCTGCAACTCCGGAACGGAAAGCGAGTCGACGCCCTCGTAGAAGATAGCACGGTCGTCACGCTTGATCTGACGCATGCGGTGACGAATGTTGTAACGCAGCATGGCGTCGGTACCGAAGCTGTTCAAGTTCATATAGCGGCAGATAGCCACCAGCTGGGGACGCGATAAGTTGTCCAGAGTCAGATCATCCTTGAAGATCTTGCAAACCTTGACAACGTCTTCGGTGGAGGGCGATTCGCCAGTGGTGCGAATCTTGCGGAAGAAGTCTGTGAATTCATCGTTCTTGACGGTCGCTGCGGTCAAAGGCAGACCAGTCTCACGCAATGTGTTACGTAGGAAGCTAGAGACCTCTTTACGAGTCGAGCTCAAGTTCGTGGCCTTCTTCTCCTTGGCAGACTTGCCCTCATATGTGCTGGGCAGCAGGTTGGGGAAGATCTTCAAAGCGACGGGGAGCAAGAGTTCAGCGAAAGGAACAATAAGGAACATGGAGAAAGGAACCAGCCGACCCAAGTCCTTGGTGGTACGTTGAAGCTGTTACCCAGGCCCAGAATTAGTAAAATGATTCAAAGTGATCTCGGCGATTCGAACAATGACCTACCTGACGGTGTTCTCTGCGGCTGAGCTCATACCCAGATGCCATCTTCAAAGCTAACCGGGTACTAATCTTGACCTCTGTCGCCAACAGCTTTGTGCCATCCCAGTAGTGCTGCAGCTCCTTCTTAACCTTCTGTCCAATCGTCAACTTCTTGACCTCCTTCTCCTTCTCCTGGATCTTCTGCAAGTCTGCGGGCTTTTTAGCCAGCTTGGGATCCGTAACAGCGGTCTCGGATTTCACAGACTTGGCAACAGTTTGTGACGATTGCGCCTGGTCTTGAGGGATGGGCTTCTTCGCTTGCTCGGCATTGAATCCAGGAGGAGGGGCTGATTGAGAGGAGTTGGATGTAGATTGTTCGGTAGCATAGCTACGCTGTTGAGGAATCAGGATCGCAAGGGCAGACACATGCGATGGAAGGCCGCGTCCATTGCGGAGGAAAGCGTTCGCCGCGGCGATGGAAGCTGGGCCGAGAGCAGTAGCACGAGTGCGAGCTGTTCAGCGGAGAAGGAAACGTCAGTCTACAAGATCGTCTGTCTTCCAAAAAATAACAGTAAGAACATACCAGCCAGGGTCGGCCGCAATGCAGACGTGCTGCGCACCAGTTGAGCAGATCTCATCGTGGCGGATATTTGCGGAAAATGTTGGGGCGAGAAAAGGATAGGGCCCTATCGATAGAGCAAGGGGTCGCGGAAGGCGCAACAATGATTGCACTGTCGGAAATGAAAACAGTCCCGTAAAAACAAGATGATCGAAACAAAATATGGATGACTTGGATTTGCGCAGGTTGAAGAGAATACGGAATTAGGTGACGCTGCCGGTCATCACGTTTATCCACGTGACCGAAAGCGGCTTCGGAGCTGCATCGGAGATAAATCGATGAGATTGCTGCCTTGGTGCCTTGATGCCTTGGCTTTCCAAAGAACTACTAAATCCTACATGTGAGAATATCTAGTAGATACTTTTACAAGTCTTGCAACAATGGATGTGAATTTCCCTATAAGGTGATTACTAAAGCAGTTGACGACATGCCCACTTCATAGTCCACGCTCACCAGACTCAACTTGGAAGTGGGCATTAGATTTTCCCTCTATAAATTGTTTGACTTTTGCGAAAGAATTGGGGGAGGACGTTCAGGATCTGAGGAAAATATTGTCCTTTCAATGCTTGAGTATATTCCGAACAAGTACCATGCAAATTTAGGTATGTAAATAGTACATTAAAGGATGGATGGTTTATTCAAATTAAGCACTTGCGAGTTCCAATCTAAAAGGAACCGTGGTTGTAAACGTGGATCATTGGATACTTGTGGATCCTGCTTTTCCTACAGACGTGGCCCGTCCCTTGCAAGTTCAACGTTGTCTGCTTCATCTTTCATTACCGAGATGAGTTCTAGTGGATTCAATGAAATTTTTCTGCTTCACCAAGGTTAGAGTTCCCATTCCCCGATGGCGAGACAGCCTCCCGACTCCTTCAACCTGATCAGGGCCTATGCATCGATGTCTTCGAGTCAGGTTATAGGCCCCCGCTTTACTTCTCTGTACCTACATGTAGGTAGTGAAGTACTTCACTAATGTGGTGGTAGTTTACATCGACATCATTTACGCAATCTAGTTAGAGGGTGCCAGCAATCATCATAGGATCTCCACTCAAACTAAGGTATATATTGCATTGAAATTTCAAGTCGTGCCAATTTGGATTGAGCATGAAATGATCGACTTATGTAGTTGGATTAGAAGCGTATTGGATCTCAAACAATCAGGACATGAAAACACGCTATGTAAAAACGGTCAACGCTATATGTGCAGGGTGAAAATCATTTACGCCAAGGGGTATCATGATGATTAAAGAAAGTAAGCCCCAACTAGGTTCTCTCGCGAATAATGGAATCAATATCTCGGGAGATATCACGGACGGCAGTCGAGGAAGCCACGCTGGAGTCCAAGAGAGGAATCCGGTCAACGCTGCCTCGTTTCTCAAGAGATGCATGTGTTCGACCTGCATCAGTGGCAATAGTGGCAGGAGTATCCGGGAAAACGAGCGGGCTAGTCGCTCCTTCGGGAGAACTTTGCCACCGAGCAACGTCCGCCTTCAGCTGGTCTAGTTCTTTCTGGAACCGCTTGCCAAAGACGTCGATATAGTAGGTCGCACCGTTGTGGATACTCCAGACGAACAAAGCAGAGATGTAGATTGCGCTTGCATATCGGTACCAGAACCAGATTGGAGATGGGATCATGGTCGACAGCGCAAAGACGTATTGAATTAACATAAATGTTGGTTCTTGCAGGGCCTCGGGCAAGCTCAGAACAAAGCGTCCAATCCAGGCCTTGGAGTATGACTTGCGAAGCCAGGTAAAGCTAGTTGGACGGCCTGCCGCAATCTTATCGGCACGGCGCACAGTAATGAAGAAGTGGTATGCCAACTGCCAGGTCAGGTAGGGCACAGTAGACCAAATTATCATGGCCCACAGAGAATAGTGCTCAGGGTCCCCCGGTTGGCTGAACTTGATGGCATAGACCGCGGGGAATCGCTCCTTGAGCATATCGACGGGGGTCATGTGAACAACACAGTGCAAGGTGACAGGCGGCATGATGTGAATGAATAGACTAACATGATATCAGACAATGCTTGACTCAACTCGAGACGTGGGATACATACCTGACAACTTTGTCCATGCTATGGAAAACAAGTGAGTTCCGCCACATGGCGATGGCGGCCGCATTATTCCCGAATGTTAAACAGAATGTGCCCAAGAACAGCCGCTTCGAGCCAGGGAAGACCCACAAACTCAGCATGCATAGCATATTCACAAAATAACAGAGATCGGCGAGGAAGTAGTGGTAGCCCTTGGCATGGTAGGTGAAATACCGTATGGGCATAAAGTACGCCAGCTGAGCTGTATACCAGAGATAGAAATATTGAGGGAAAGCACCAATCAGGTAGCCACAAATAAAGATGTTGAGCACACCGGCGATGAAGGAAGCTTTCTCTCGCAGAGTAACGGTAGCGGTCTTGTTCCACTGTTTCCCTAGACGCTCCACGCCAGTCTTCATGCGCAGTCGGTATCTATCTAGTCGCTCATCCGCGGTCGGGACTCGACGCTTCCATTCTCCCACCACACGCTGTCTAGCGTTCTGCCCGGTTGATCGGAGCTTCTCACGCTGCTTGCGCACCTTCTCCTTCTGCAGGTTGATTGCATGTTGCCATTTTTCCAGACGATCGGTGAGTTGGAAGTTATCGAGAAGATCGAAGATGGTCAACTTGTCCAGAGGAGGAAATGTCTCCCAGTCCTCCTGGTACGAGCTACTGTTGGAGAAGGAGCCGTTGCGTGATAGCTTGCCCGGGGAAGGAGGAGGGGAGTAAAAGTCATCCGCGTCGGCGAACTCTTCCGAGAATGGGTTATCCAAGTCCTCGGGACCCGGTGTCGACACCAGCGACTCTGGCGCGACGGCCGAGTCGCTGGACTTTCGACGTTGGTGGGCGCTAGATTCCTGCATCAGGAATTGTTGCTGAAAGGAAAAGAGAGTAGGTCCGTCCCGGAGGTGAGGGTAGGGCCGGCTGAGGAAACGACCAAACGTTAGCATCCCCATGATGGCTTGAGCGTGCACTTTGCGAAGTCACCGCCACGAGCAGCTTCGACCCTTCTTATCTTCACGAGGGGCAAAAAGGCGCAACTTACCTTATCGGAAGGGAGGGGCGGATCGATCACGACCAGGGTTCACGCGGAGAACAGCGGAGACCAGAGTGCGATATGGTTGGTAAGACGCGCGCTCGGCCTATAAAGAAAACCCTAGGAAACGCGAATGTTGGTGTTGGGATGAAAGTCTCCAGAATTCGAGGAACCAGCGAGATGTTGATGACGGAGCGTGTGCTGTTGATTTGACCGCTGGTTGGTTTGTTTGGGTCCCGTTCTGCCTGGTGGTTGATCCAATCACAAAGCTTGGCCGCATCACGCCGATCAGGGCCCATGTATATACCGAAAACGGCATCTTTTTCCCTTCTGATAACACATTGGCATGATTGGTTTTAGGAGCAAACAAATCATGATAGTTGTAGGGTTCTATCCACAGATTTTTAAAGGCTGTCTCTTCTGAGTGAACAACCGGTCGCAGGTCGATGTATAGAGTACATAGAATCATGTGATTCGTCTTTGAGTTAGGTTCAAAACATACTCCGTACTAAAGACCTTATATAAAATCCATGTCACATACAAAAATCAAGTGACCAAGCGATAAATTGAACCTTTGATCCATTGAAGAACAAGACCTAGCCGAAAGCAGAAAATGGTTATACCCCTCACGACGCGCTACTTGAAGCAGCTCCCAAGGTCTCCCAGTTGCTACAACCTTTCCAACTGAGCGAGATCGGTATACTGTCGAGTAGTGAAATAGTCGGCGCAAATCCAGCACTGCGACTTGTTTTACGATGCGGAGTATTTTTGCGATGGTCTGCTCTTCCTCATTTCGTAGTCGACTCAAGTGCTGCGAGCTTTCATAAGACGACTCCATTCTGCGCCAAAATAGTCAGATGGTGGCATTATATACTTGCTGCGACTATATAAAGGCTCGGGTCTATGACAGCTGGAAGGGATATGCCAGTTCGCTAGGGACTCGAGGGCACAGTGCCGGGGATGACCCTGCTCTGAACAGGTATTGGCTCCCTTAGCCAGCATCTCCAATCCCTAAAACCTTGACTGTTTTGCCGCACCTGGGAATGTCGCTTACAGAGGTCCTCCTAGTCCCTCCTAGGTCCATAACATTTTGATGCCTAGATATGATCTTAGACTATGGCCCCAGAACAGCCATTAATGTGAGCGGAATAATTTTAGTCCAGAAATCAATACGGTATTTCCAGTTAGTCTCCCACTTACCGAAGCAATATTCCCTATGGAATTGTTCACATTGCAATATGTACTGTACGGAAGCCTCCGTAAGTACGGAAGATCCGAAGTCACCATTTCCCCACAAAAGCACGAAAGCAAGCCCAAAAGCATCCAGATTGGTCTATATTGACCCACATGTAGGAATACTCGTGGCCCGCGATACCGGAACAAAAGATTATGTGGGGCGGAGTATGCTTGTCCCGCCAGTATCATCAGGAACATCTGCACTACAATACTCTTTCTTCCGTCTTTCATTGAAACTCAGCTAGAAACTTAGAAACTGCGTGGAAACGAGTCAACCAAGTTGTTGACGAAGACACGAAAAATTACTGGACTTCCAAACGCCATGGCTACAACCAACGAGGCGCAAAAGCGTCCCAATTTCCTATTCATACTTGCAGATGACCTGGTAAGTCCAGCCCAACTACTCTTACACCAGTTTCCAACTCAATTGACTGAAATGAATCTGTCAGGGTTTCTCCGACATTGGATGCTTCGGCAGTGAAATCCAAACTCCTCACATCGACGCTCTAGCCGCAGATGGCATCCGCATGCTGAACCACCACACCGCGGCGGCCTGTTCGCCTACACGCGCCATGCTGATGAGCGGAACAGATGCTCACCTCGGTGGACTCGGGTGTTTAATTGAACATCGGAGTAGTCCACAGGGTGCAAAGCGGTGGAAAGGAAAGGCGGGGTATGAAGGGTATCTGAACAATGATGTCGCTACCCTGCCCGAGATTCTAGGGGATAATGGGTATTATACGGCTATTTCTGGGAAGGTAAGAACAGGCCAAAGCGGAACTTTAGATTTTTCTCTCTTCTGTGATGGGCAGATGCTGACTTTATTTTTTAGTGGCATCTGGGTCTGCGCGCTAGCCAGGGCCCAACGGAACGTGGATTTCAGAAGGCTTTTGCCTTGCTTCCGGGTTGCGGTAATCATTATGCTTGGGAGCCTGTTGAGGAACGGTTTCCTATGAGTGGTTCGCCGATTTATACTGAGGGAGGTGTTAAGGCTGATATGTGAGTTTGAATGTATTGCATGTCGAAGACTATAGGAACATTACTAATATCGACATCAGCCAACCGAACAAGACTGCGGATCCGGAAGGATTCTATTCAACCGATTCTTTTACTGATAAGTTGATCAATTACCTCGATGATCGATCTGAAGATGAGAAAGCGAAGCCTTTCTTCGCTTTCTTGCCATACACCGCTCCTCATTGGCCGTTGCAGTGCTCCAAGGCCCTGCGTGACAAGTAGGTTCGCATGTGATTATTACAGCAGCTTGGGGCTAATTTTCTCAGGTACAAGGGAATGTACGATGATGGCCCATATGCGCTCCGTGAGCGTCGGCTTAAGAAGCTTGTTGAGATTGGCATCATCGATGAGTCTGTTGTTCCTCATAAGGTGGAGACCACGACTCAGGATGTGGGCGAGTGGGATGAATTCACGCCCGAGGAGAGAAAGTGCTCCATTCGGTCTATGGAGACGTATGCCGGTATGGTGAACTCGATGGACGACAATGTCGGCAAGGTGATTGCGTATTTGAAGAAGACCGGCCAATACGACAACACATTTATTGTATTCATGAGTGATAACGGAGCAGAGGGTGCAGCGTAAGTCTCTATTCAAACGCGATTTACTGCGATTTACTAACATATACTTATAGATGGGAAGCCAGACGTGAGTGCCAGTATCAACATATCAGATTCTAAGCTAATATCCTGCAGCTGTCATGGGTGACAACATCAAGCGCGCCATCCACAAGTACTACGACAACTCATTGGAGAACATTGGCAACTACAACTCATACACCTGGTACGTACCACCTTTACCAAACATTGAAACAACACAGAAAATCTAACAGCCACAGGCTCGGCCCCCTCTGGGCTCAAGCTTCAACCGCCCCATCCAGACTATTCAAAGGATTCCCCTCCCAAGGCGGAATTCTAGTTCCCTGCGTCGTCAAACCACCAACAAATACATTCCTTCCATTCACACCCGGCTCCTTCAACCGCGCCTTCAGCACAGTAATGGACTGGTCCCCCACCTTCCTCGAACTAGCCGGAATCAGCCTCCCCCAACCCTTCGAAAAGGAAAAGCTCCTTTCCTCAGAAAAAACCACCGTCCTCCAGAAGATGACCAAATTCCGCGGTAGAGACGTGCACGCCATTCGCGGAAAATCGTGGGTTCCACTCTTCGCTCACGGCAAAAAGGCCGAAGACGAAGAACTGTGGCATATTCATCCCTCGACCGAGCCTATCGGGTGGGAACTAGTTGCGCGCGCAGCCATGCGGAAGGGTGACTGGAAAATTGTGCATATTGGCAAGGCTCAAGGTGGTAAGGGCGAGAGCAATGGGGATGGGTGGGAGTTGTTTAATGTGGTTGAAGATCCCGGGGAGAATATTGATTTGACAGCTTCTCATCCAGAGAAGTATGCAGAGCTTCTTGCTTGTTGGGAGCAGTATGTTAATGAGTGTGGGGTTGTTTGGGGGCAGAATGCTATGGATCCTGGCTTGTCGATTGAGGAGGCACCTGAGTTGTATCAGGATGATGTGGAGTTGCAGAAGGCTTGGTTGGGTGCCAAGGCGGGAGACCGGGTCGAGTAGGATTATTATTGAAATAGTCTCCAGATGTCGTTTATTTGCATTGCTGGTTCAGGATGTCAATTCCTTCGTACTATCTTTCCGTATGGGTTGGTAGACGCGACTTGGTGACAGCCATCCGAGGACGTTCGCTTAGTCTCAGGCCGCATGAGAGCGGACATCCCATAATGAGCTGGTATGCATGACTGGTACCATAGCCTGATCATGTCTGTCTCATTTGATCTGCCTCTTCGAATCGATCATTGAAATTGCCTGCGCTCGTCAGGCGCCAGTGTCACAAGACAGTATCATGAACGATCCTTGGCCCTCATTCTACCCTGGTTGATTCCCTCACGACTTGCAATATGACGTCCCGATCTTCTCTTCAACCGAGCTATTAACACCAGCCAATAGTATGATCCTAATCAATCTGATCGACGACTCGAACTGGGTAGAGTATGTATCTGATCGCAAATTCGTTGTTCGATCAAACATATTCCCTGGCATCCTTACAGGACACAATCCGCAACAAAAAAGTTGCCAAATAGAGAGAGAATCCCAGAAGATAACAAACAAGTCCGATATGAAAGACAAGTCTTTGAGCCTTGCTGAATCTCGAATATTGTCGCAGACCTATACTGAAGTATATAAGGCCAGTGCCGACAACTCCAACAGCTGGAGCCATTTCTTTCCAGACGAGATTGAACATGGCGAGCGCAAATGTACGGGAATCAGTAACGGCGGTTTCTTTCCGGGGTTTCCGGGTTCGGTTCCTGCCGTTATTGGTGGGGCGTTGGGAGGTTAATGAATGTTGAGATTGAGGCAAGCTTGAAGGAGAGGGAGAGAGAGAAGTGGATTGTATTGAATTATTCAAAGACAAGCATTTTCCTTTGTCGGCTAAAAAGGCTCTTTTTCATGTTCATGAAGTGACCTTTTGACCGCGTATGCTCAGTGGGGCTTCCACGTGTACCGCATACTCAGCTCCCACTGGTTACGACAAGATCTAATGGTTAAAAGCAGCGAGGGAACCAATGACTTAACCTTTTAACCATGGACCCTGACACTACTGAAGTATCCGTCTTTCAGGTGAAAAATATTTGAATTCGTGTACGACAACTTTGCATAGAATAGTAAATCTGCTCAAATCCCAAAATATCCGTGTTCGCCGCCGCTCAATAAAATGTTCTGTTCCATAATTAAAAGTTTGAAAGTTTCTTCAATATCCGTACTGTGTCATTGAAGGTACGCTGGGCCAGTATGCGTTCTTCTCGGGCGCATATGGCTGTGAATAATATCCCGGCATGGGGTGGGGGTGAGGATGAGGATGCGGATGAGCATGAGGATGAGAGTGAGGGTCTTGTTTGATTACTGGAGATTGCTGGGGGACCATGTTCGGTGGTCCCATTCCGATGGGGTAGGCGCCGTACCCGGTCGTTGGGCTGTGGGGGCCACTCGACTCGCTGGTCGCGGGGGACAGTGGCAGGCCTGGACCTGGGCCTGGGTCTGATAGGGGGTACTGGTCGGTTTCTAGTAGGGGACTCTGGTCTTCCTCATCGTCGTCGTCGTCCTCCTCCTCCTCCTCATCGAGGGATGTGGTGGGGGCGGCGTGGACACGAGTTGCCGGGTCGTTGTTTTGGTAGTTAGCCTCAGGGAGGTGAGTCTGAGTCACCTGGACTAGTGTGTTTGCATCTGGTGATGGTTAGTGAGATGATGGGGTTAAGTTGGAAGATCAGCATACCAATCTCTCCATCGAGGTATCGCTCTTCCATTTGTCGAACGAAATAAATCTCATCCAGAACCTGCAGACGGTTTGCTGGGCTGATCTGGCGTCGTACGTCTTGGCCTGCCTCTCGCAGCTTTGCCGCGGTGACTCCATGACTGTCTTTGAGCTCACAGAGTATGTGGACGAGGAGACGGAGTCGGTCTAGCTTTGTTAGTATGAAACACTAAGTGATTGGAATCAGTCTATGCCTACCACGCTTCAACAGGTGGTCCGGCTCTCGGTGCAAGACACCCTTGGGCCACCACCCAGGCTTAGTGTGTTCAGGATCGACACGTTGCGATACTCCTGCAATGACCTTCCGTCCATTGTATGGGAAATGAACCTGTTTTCGAGGTTCCACAAGCTTAATATAAGACTTTGCGATGGCGCGACAGTTCAATTGTTGAAAGTCCTCGAATGCCTTCTCATAGTACTTGCGTAGGAGATCACGGTTGCCAATTTTAAGCACGCTTCGTCCCGGTGGGGGTGTTGGTGGAGGCGAGGCCGATTTGGGTCGAGGTCGAATCATGCCGGTTCGTTTCATGTCCCGTCGTTTACGTCGACTCTGTTGTGACTGCCATTCACAGGGTATTAATTCAGCTGGTCTAGTCTGGCCAGGTTGCGCCCATCCTAGCTCTGGTTGCACTCCCCACGAGGCAGAGGTTTGGTTCTGGTCTGTTCATGATCAGTACTAGTCTTTCCCAGGTCTATCGCTCTGCTTACTATGATATTGCATAGGTTGGGTACTGGGTGCAGCCATCTCCATGAAACGATCTGTCACGTCAGGCGTGAATATTGCTCCCCCACAGCCCGCAATTGACGGCGAGGCTTCCACTTGAAGCTTCCCATTGTGATCAAGATAAATGACTGCAAAGTGAGGGTGTGGGAATTCCACGTTGGCCGACTGGGCAGCGGCCGCCTAGGCAATATGAGCAACAGGTCCAACGATGGCGCAAGGGTGATCCAATTACCATATGTGAGTGTGGCACTGATGACTCAGAATGTCTGCGTTCAAGGGCATCCCCAACCCCTAGATGTGATCGACTAATATCCATGGCATAAGGTAAATGGTGATTTGAGGGTTGAGAGAAATACGTGGGTTCTGGTCATAAAGTAAATGAAATTCCCCTAGCAAAACAGCAGATAAAAATAAGGAATAAGAAATACGGCCAACTGTGTTTCGGCTATAGAATCCTGGGCCAGTGGGGAAAGGCGCAATGGAGCAATTATAGAGAGCGTCGGTGGTTTTTCCTGGATACGTCAGCATAATAATGCAAGGACAAAAGGAATATCTGCGGAGCTGAAGCCGGTGGCAATGAAGCGTTCCATTCGATCCCTCCTGCAGCTTCTTTACGATCGATCGGATTTGGTGCACAGAGCTCCATGGGTCCAGCGGGTTCCAGGCCGAGCGCACAGACGCGGGAAATGGAGAAGTAGGGCTGTTGTAGAGTGAAGCTCATTGGTCGCATCTAACACCCTATCCATGGCTTGAAATTTCAACTACTCAACTCAGTATCCACATCTGTCGATCTGTTGCGCTTGGGGACTCGGGAGCACCAGCCACAGAGTGGGAATTCAACAGATACTATCGACGGTTTTGCTTTCCCGTGGAACCAATTGGTCTACCTCTCGCGAGAAGCTTCCAGGGGACATCTTGGTTGACAGAAGCAAATTTCCTGCGGGGAATCGTCGATCACCCAATCAGTGGGAGAGGGGGCAAGTCAGCCTCACTCAGTAACGAATGAGGAAACATGATCTCCGATCTGTACATGCGCCAGACTCTCAGCCACACTTTCTGGAGACCCAGAGAGGGAAGCGGGCCGGGACGCCATCGCGCCATTCAAGTCATTTTCTGCAAGCTAGGGTGAAACAGAGAGCATCTCGACAGTTGGACAGACGGATTCGAACAGAGGCGGTCTCCCTACGGTGCAGTTTGCAGTGGCCACCTCACCATCCTTCATCTGCGCTGTGCGTAGATCAGTCAAACAATGTATTTTGCTCCACGCCAGAGAGGTCCAAGCGGTTTGTTTTGGTTCATTGAAGCGACCATCGAATCTTGAGCTTATTCAAACTCTCGGGAGGGCATTTCCGGGCCTAGGATAGACTTTGGGATTTAGTTTGGACTTTTGTCTCTGCATGCACCAGTTGAATTTTGTTTTTGTTTTTTCTTCTTCAATTTCATTGACAAATAACTTGGACTTTGCATCGCGTGTCCACATCCAAGGTGGGAAAGGAGTTTCATCGCAGTTGCAGTGTCCGAGTTAAAGCCGGTGCACCGGCTTGCAACGATGAATAATCGGCCATTCAAATCGGATCAAATTTTCAGAATGATAATTATTGCAAATCATTGAAGTTCCAGGTTAAGTGGGCAGAGGATCCACCCTCCAAACTCGACCGCTCGACGGTGGCTTGCAGGTTGCAGTAATTCCAAGAATCCATTCCAAGATTTCCTACTTTCCTCCATTAGCTTTGTACGACTTCGGAAAAGGTAAGCGCGAGTCGTCGTTTGGTTCACGGACCGCCCGTATCGACAGGACACGATAACAGGGCCTAGAGCCAATGTCCAAAATTAACTTTCGGGGAAGTTGAAAAGTTGAAAAACAAAAGATCAAATTGAACTCAACTGCATCTTGGCAGAAACTTACACCGCCAATGGTCTCCAGATTGAGCATTGACCTTCCTACAGTTAAATACATTTGTTCTACACTTCTCTTCCCCCTTGCTTCGCCTTTGTACGCCTGACAACATTTGAATGAAAGCTTCTGCCTTGGGAATACGGGGATACGGAAAGACTGCACTTATCCCGCCGTTAGAAGTATCAAAAGTTCCTTCGGGCTTTGCTTTACCCTTGTCAGCTTCATGCATCAATTCCTGCTACCAGGTCATTGATGCATTAGCCCCGCCTTGGGGCAGCCCACATTGCAGATTCTCTCTTTACTATGGCATGTTGGTCTACTCCGAGTCTGTACAAAGTACGGCTATGCAACTTCCTTGGTTTCTCCAGGTTCAGATCTTGGTGAGGCTAAAGCGGTGACGCTGATGCAGCGGCTCTGCACCTTAAGGGGAATGCTATTTGGAATTGTAGATGCTAAAGTCCCTCCTATCTGCACCTCACTTTCAATTACATTTTCAATGTCAAAAGTTCCAATTTCCTTTTAGCTCTCATCATCGACTACGATCGCCTAATTTCATCCCTTGAGAGATGTTATTCCCTCCACCGACTCGGCAAGAACATCCGTCCATACACACGATTGGAATAACGACTTGACAGCCCCACTACAGATTCAAGATAGCGCCACTCGAATATGGAAGCTTGAGCTCCACAACCCCCGAATCCACAGATACCATCTCCCCCACCGTGATATTATTCAACCGTACGGGCGCACCGCCCTTTAACTCGTAGTTGTAGGACCAGCCATCCCAGGACACACCGGTGATCGCATCACTCCCATTCGCCATGAGACGGTGCACCGATAAGTATTTCGTCGAGATCTCGGGTAAATGGAAAGAGTAGCTCGCCATGGGACGATCCGATGATGCGGACTCGGTATAATTGTACTCCTGCATGTTTAGCACAGCGATTCGGGTGAGTTTCCCGTCGATGTACGTGGCGTAGGCGGCTTCGGTGTCCTGTGGGAGAGGGAGGTTCACGACTTGGATGTCGGACGAGCGGGAGCTGTCTCCGAGCATGGCGGCGACCATGATGTTTCCGTAGTAAGGGGCTTTGGTGCCGATCGTTGTCTTGTTGGTGGGGACTGGCTGCCATGCTGCATACCGATAGTCCGTTCCTTGGTGCATGTGGGTTCGTCGGATACTCTGTGAGGCGCAATAGAGGTTGAAGTCGACGCCCCAGAGAGCTGCACCGAAAGAGTTGGATAAACCGGGCTTGCCTTCATTGTAGAGGGAGTTGGTCTCGCCTAGAATGTAGGGAATATCCTTGGCTAGACCTTCTTCGTTGAGGACCCGTGAAAGGCTCACATGTTGCTGGACGCTGTGGACCGTTGACGTGTGGTTCATCAGAGTACGTTGGAGCGTTACCCCTGGCTCAGTAGCGCCGCCGATATAACTAGATAACAGTCAGGACAGAAGACATGTCAAAGAGTCTCAATTCCAAGACCCACTTATGCATCGAGTTCAGCTTGATATCATGGTCCGTATCAAGTCCATCCTGCCATGTCTTCACGGGGTCCAGACTATTCGTCAGTCCCGCAAATGACGGTGAGATATATTGATACTCAGCCTCCGTCGCCATCTCAGGACAAGCCTTGGAGATCTGGCGCTTGACAAGCCGGGTCTTAGATAGCCACTCATCCACATAATTGCTTTCTGTCCAATTAGCCGGCCGCTTAGTATCCGGTGTACTCGTCTTGAATAGGTCAGGCTCATTTCCCATCTCCCAGTAGGCTAGTTTGCCTTTGAGGGCTTTGCATGCTAGAGGAGCGGTAGCCAGCAGTGTATCCATTCCTGCAGTGCCATTTTTGCCCATATCAAACCCGAAACTGAACTTGGTATCGGGCCATGTTGCATATGATTCGAAGAAAGAAGGGCCAATAGACACGATAGATGGGTAGTCTGTAGATACAGCAGGAACAACAGTACCATTGATTCCGGTTTTCAGGTTGGCGTCATATAACGCAAAGTCTCTGTTGATAATTAGGACCCAATATCGTTGTTCGGGTGGATTGACTTACTGGGTATTTCCACCGACTCGAATATATGGCTTAACACCTTGAAGGTCGGCAAGGTTATCTAATAGCTGGTTCGAAAACTTGTTTGGCTTGGACAGATTTCCTGCCAGGTACATTAGCTTGAATATCTAGTACTCCTCCAGAGAGCTTTGATACATACCGGCATAGTCAGGGAAAGAGGCAAACTCAATCGAAAACGAGACAAATGGGCGCAAAATTGCAGCACCAGCATTATCGGGTGCACTCTTACTGACTGTCATAGGCGATGAGCTATCTCTCACAGTAGTCGGGTTAGCAGCCACTGCGGCCGCAAAAAGCAGTAAGGTAAACATTGTGAGACAGATCTGCTTGTTGTTGTTCATCCTGCAAGGCTTCTTTATGGCTTATGTATGGTCAACCATTACCGACGTCAATATAGGTAGGCTATTGAGCTTTGACCTACGAGGTCTTCAAAGACCGCTTGCAACAGTAACAAGCTTTGGCACGGGGATATGACGGGAATGACGACAAATCATTGCCGCAAATTTAGCCGGGAAGGCAGCTTTTGGGTATTTACTAGGGTGATAATGCGGGGGGTTACATCTGGGGGATGACGATCCTTGCTTTGTTCTCGTCAGGGTCGGCTATTGATTGTATAGTGGCATCTACTCGGCAATATCCAGATCAAAATGTAAGTCCGTAAATTTCACATAGAAAACTGGTATCAGTTAACAACTAGCTCACGAGCAATAAACACCTTCACCGGCTATTCACCTAATAATGGCAGAGCCGGCATAAAATAATCTACACAAACGAAGAAAAAGCAAGATCATCGTAAAGTCCGTCTCGATCCTCTGTCGAGAGATCATGTGTATTTGCGGAGCTAGAAACACCAGTTAGCCTTATGTTCATCGGATTTGGAGGCAATAAGAAACTCACATCAAGAGTCAGGGATTTACTGCTGTTCTCCTCTTGATCTCTGTAAATTCCGACCAGCGCCTCACTGTTTTGGAACAGCCCAGCCTTCAAACTAATGACAATGAATTGCATACCAGGAGCGGCATGGTCATGGATATAGTTGGCAATGCGGGCAACATTGGTATTGTCAAGGGCTGCGTCAACCTCGTCCAGCACGAAGAAAGGTGAAGGCTGGTATGAATGAATTGCAAACAGCAAAGCAAGTGCGGCCATGGTCTTCTCACCGCCAGACAAGTGTTCCATATCACGGAAACGCTTCAGGGGAGGCATGGCGTGGTATTTAATGCCATCGAGGTAGGGCTCATCCGAGTCCTCGATATCAAGGTATCTGGAACATATTAGTCTAGCTGAAGGAGATCACGGTAATAAGATACTTACGCTTGTCCGCCCAGCGGATAGTTGGCACTGCGTGTCAATTCCCGGTAGATGGGACCGATTTGCTCGGAAATGTGCGCAAAGGCCTTGTTGAAGAGATCGGAACGCTTCTTCATCACTGACTCGAACCCCTCCTTGGCCTTCCGGGCTTGCTTGCGCGCATCTTCAAAGTCCTGCTCGGTGCTGCGAAGCTTGTTCTCAACTGTCTCTAGGCGCTCCATCGCGCGGGTATTTGGTGCCATTTTATCGAGCTCGCTGTTGAGAACGCGAACCTTTTCAAGCAACTCATCTTCGAGCTTATCATCGGCCTCCTAGGATGGAATTAGCATGAAATATCAGACAAGTTCTAGTTAAAACATACCTCTTTGAGTGTTTCGCCGAGAGAGTCGAAGTCAACCTCAATTCCGTAATCCTGAACCATGGGAGTTTCATCAAGCTCATCAGCCTCGTCAACATCCATGGCATCTGGATCGGCAGCCTGCACCAAATCATCGATGGGAAGTTTGTCGAAGGAATTAGAAGAGTCGGTCAACGGAATGTCGATGTCCTCAAGCTTGCATCGGCGGAGAAGAGCATAACGGCCAGACGAATTACGCTGGATTTCAGCTTCATGCACATTAATGTTTTTAAGCGCCGCTTCGACGTGTTTGCTGCGCTTCTGCAGTTCTCTTCGCTGCTCGGCCAGGTTCTCTGCTGACTGCGCATAGATCTCCTTCTGCTTCTCCAGGTGCTCCCGCAGAAGCTCAAGTTCGGCAGCACACTCGTCAAGCTTGTTTCGGATATCCTCTTGTTCCTTGTTTAGCTCCTCAATCAAACGCATATCGCGCTCAAGCTGGGCCTCGAGACCGCTAACCCGGTCCTCCGTCGCCTTGATCCGCTGCAATTCAAAGCTGAGCTGGTTCTCGATACGACTCTTTTGAGTGGTGAACTCGAGTTTCTTCTGCGCAGCTTCCTCCTGCAGCGAGCCTTGCTGTGCCTCATATTCACGGATATCATCATATCCAAGGCGCTTGCAGAACTGGCCATAGATCTCATCTTCGACTTTGCTAACCGACGATTGGGAAATCTCAATGGTCTGGTCCAGCTCATCGAGATTCTCCTTGCGCTCAGTATATTTGGGACGCAAGTCTTCCAACTGGCGTTTGACAAAGTCTAGCTCGCTGCGCTTGCTCTTGATGTTTCTCTCGAGTGCCTTCAGCTCTTCGCGGGAGTAGTTCAATCGCTGCTCGAGACCAACCAGCTCACCCTGCAGGGTTTCTTCCTCCGAGCCACGGTGGTGGCTCTTGGGAAGATTGCCAAGGTCGCCCATCAGTTTATCCTTCAGCTTGTAAAGATTCTCCACTTCGGAATCTTCCCAGCGTTTGGAATTCTGCTGGGGACCTCGTCCACCGGTCATGAGACCACCCTTGTGAATCACTGTACCATCCAGGGTGACAGCTTTAGCATCAACGTTCCTCTCGTAACAAAGATACTTTGCTGTGTCCAGATCATCACAAACAATAGAGTTTCCACAGGCGTAGCTGATAGCACGAGCGACTGAGTCCTCATAGTCGATGGTCTCAATGGCCGGGCGCATATTTCGGTGCATGCCCTTCAAGTTGGAGTTGACAGGCTTCACCTGGATAGAATCCAATGGCAGAAAGGTTGCCAGACCTGCACGCTGGTCGCGAAGATGCTGGATGCATTCCTTGGCAGTCTTCTCATTGTCCACCACAATAGCATCGAAATGGCGACCTAGAACGGTGCTAACTGCCTCAGCATACTTACGCTGCTTGGGCTTGCAAAGATCACTGACTCGTCCCTTGACACCGGGGAAGATACGTTTAAGAGTCGAAATCATCTCTTTGGCGCGCAGCTCACGCTCGTTCTGCTTTTTTCCGTTGTCGGCTTCAAGCAGCTTCCTCAGCACAACCTGCAGCTTCTCCTCGAGCTCTGTCCTCACTTGCGAAACCTTCAGGCGCTCCGATGTCAAGGTGTTGAGCTCCTTTTTCTTGCGCTCGATTTCCTTGGACGTAGTTTTTGTCGTATCCTCAAGAGATGCTTGACGCTCAATCATGTTCTGAGCATCCGACTCCAGGCTTTTCAGCTGCCATTGAGTACTCTCGAACTTGCCTTTCAGGCTGTTAACAGCTTCGGCTTCGGTCTTCCGTTGTCTCTGCAGATTGTCGAGATTCAGTTGATCTGCGGATGAACGTTTGCTGACTTCTTCCCGGAGCTTGTGGTATTCTTGCTGATCAGATTCACTGAGCTGAATGCCCTGCTTGCTTGTTGTCTTTTGCCACTCGGTCTCCCATTGAGCCTGGGCTTTCTCCACGAGCTTCAAGTCATTTTTCAACTTCTTAGCACCATTGGAGTAGGTTGTACGCTCCTTCCTAATCTCGTCGATTTTCGATGAGTATCGCTCAACCTTTTTCTGGGTAATGTCAACCTTCTCATCGACGGGTACCAGAGAGTTGTTGAGTTCTTCGATTTCCTTCTCCTTTTTCACGATACCCTTCTCAGCCTTGCTGACATCTCTGCCAACACGGGCATGCTCTTTCTTGGCATCTTCAACGTTCGTCTCATACTTCTCGACCCCACGGCGGTATTCCTTAAGCTCATCCTGGTATTTCTGAATGTCAGCACTCGAATCATCGATCAAGCGCTGGAAATGGAAGAGCTTCCATAGAATGTGGGTAATGATCGCCTGGTCACGTTCCTCGGCCTTCCTGGCGTAGTTCTCGGCCTCCCGCTTCTGCTCTTGGTACTGCTTGACCTCGGAGTTGATGCCTCGCCGACGGTTCAGTTGAACAGTCTGCTGCTCAGCCATCTCCTCCGCCTCTGCCTTCAACTTCTCGTAGTCGGCCTTGTACTCCAAACTGCCGGAAATTTGTTCGATCAACCGAGTAAGGTCTCGAGGCGATTGGGAAGCAATAGCCTCCACATCTCCCTGGAAGACGAGGAAGTTGCGCGCGCGAATCAAGATGTTCTCATCCTCCAAAGCCTCGTTGTATTGCTGAGCGGTGACAATTTTGTTGTTAATGCGGTACTCGCTGGCGCCTTGGCTGGTGATAGAACGACGCCATTGTTGCTCTTCGCCCGCATCATCTTCGTAGCAAGCCATAACCCAGGCGGTCTTCGGGTCGTCCATGCCACCGGCATCTTGCGAAGCATCCATTTCTTCGTCTTCTTCTTGCTCGCCATTCTCTCCGTTGGCAGGCGCCCCATCGACTTTTGACGTGCGCAAAACACGTCCACGGTAGACAAGATCACGGAGATTGGTGGATCGCAGGTGGGAAGACTTAATTCCTAGAACGAACGAGATGGCATCCATCCTGATATGGGTTAGCCAATGCCTCAGAAAAGTTCATAGTCAGACTGCGTACGAATTTGACTTGCCAGACCCGTTAGGGCCGATAATTGATGTGAAGTACGCATCTCCAAAGAGTAGCGTATGATGTCCTTTGTAAGATTTGAAATCTGAAGTCAAGTTAGCCGATCTGCGCGGTACCCTTTTTGCAGCCATACATACTGAAAAGCTCCAGGCGAATGAGTTTTCCCATGGTGCAAAGCAGCCGCTTCCTAAGGAAGCCACACGCTCAGGATTCTCAGGCGAAAGGGGTGTGGTTGATGTCAAACCGCGGTTTTGACTAGGCACAAATAAGTGGGAGGGGCGCGATATGGGGAATCGCGCGTCCACCCTGACGCGCCGGATGTCACGTGGTTTTGGTTCACGCTCACGACTGGGATTTTAGGTCGTCGCAGTAGACATTGTGTCAATCTTGGTGTGAGAATTAAGCTGAATGGGCGTTGTTTGATGTCTTCAAATTATGTTTTTCAAATGCAGCTTAATTGGCTTGGGCGAATGAGCTGAACTTTAGAGTTGATATTTACACCCGAACTAAATACATATTTTGACATACATACTTTAAGATCAATGTTGAAACCCTGGGGTTTTTTTATATGTTTGTCTTTCTAGATTTCAAAATCTCCGAGCTGACTGAAAAATGAAGACACAACATAGATATAGTGAGTCAATTGTATGTTGATTGGTGTTACAAGGCGTATATGTACATGTGCTAACTAGTCCCCACCATTGGAGGGGCGCGAGACGAGTAGACAATATTTAGAGACAAAGATATCTTGAATGCCGAGATTGTCCATTGAGTGTTCAGACGGCGAATAACAGATCGATTTTACCTCAAGCTCAAGACCTCTCGAACTTGACTGGGTTCCCAAGAGCCATAAAGTCACTCGCCACATACCCATTGGAATCCACCCGGAAAGTTTGCTTGCGGCCCTCGACTTTCAAGAGAATAAAATCTTCACCAGTGAAGATCTGTCGCATGGACATGAACATTTTCCAAAGACCAACACTCGTTGTTTGGACTGGTGCTTTGAAGAAACCCAGCTTCGAGTCCTGTGCCGAGCCAATTTTTTTGCTATCCCCCGAAAACCGCTGTCTTGAATCCGGCGAGATCACCAATCGACGAGAAATGGCGACTTGCGACGGCAGGACCTCAAAGTGGTAGGGTTTCGTGAATGGGATCATCCGTCGGACCGCAAAGCGAATATGAGGCTGGTTGTTGGCCTTGACGGCAGTGATACTCCGAACCAAATGGCCCGTCCTCACGAGGAACAGAGTTCCCATGACACTCATTGTTACACAAATACCGCCAAATAGCCCCTTCTGCCACATAGGGCGCTCCAGTTTTGCATCGCGGAAGACGTCGTTGGAGTTGAACAGGGCGTACGCAAAACAAAATGCGGACAGGCCGTATGCGCTGATAATGTAGGTGCGATGAGAGGGTGACCGGAAGAGAACAACGTCACCTTCTCTTGCAACCTTTAGCGCCAACCGTCCTACTGATCCTGCCGGAACGTTCGAGCCTGGGATAGCGTTTCGTGGGGATGTCTTTGCTGGACGCGCCGCTCGTGGGGTGCTCGTCACAAATGAGCGCCATATAGAGGAGAGATCTTTCTGGCAGACATCTCGCACCGAAGGCCCGGTGCACCTGTGCCAGAATAGTCGGAAGGTAGCAGGTCTAGAAGCCATTATTATTGCGCGGACTCTGTTGATGCCACGGTCAGTATAACATTTCGTTCGTGCAGAAGCTAGCGGTATGGGCAAGGCCAATTGAATGGGGATTCAACAGAGCCATAATGAATCTTATTGAAAGAAGCAATTCAAGGGTAATAGAGCACTTACCAATAGACCGATCAGTTCACCGTTGTTCTCCTCGGAAAGCACCGCAATGTCGAAAACAGCCGCTGCGGCAGAAAAATGTTCCCGACCCGGCCGCCGGTGAAGCTCCCAACGGCCTCAACACCGGTCATTTCCGCTCAATCCCTAAGCTCACCTCTCAGATCAAACGAACAACTCTATTTACCACGGAAACTAACGCTACTTGACGCGCTGGTGGGATCTTGGTTGATCGTGCCCCTCTTTGTCGCCATTCCAGCTCCTCCGGAGACTTGCGACTTCACTCGAGGCATCTCCGACAGACCAGCGACACGACCCAGACACATCAACTAACCATTCAAAATGGCCGCTCGAATTCCCATCAGCAAGGTCCCGGCCATGTTCGCCCGCCGCCAGCCTCGGACTATCCAAATCTCTAAGCGTAAGTCTTTACTTTTTACCTCAGGGACAATGCGATCGACGGCTCCACAACACAGAACATCCTTATCGGAGTTCAATTGCTCAAGCAGCGCAGCTTTCACATACTGAAAAATGTCCATAACTAATCATCACTATATTTACAGGCATGCAATCCTCCTCCGCACCTCAATACCACAATCCCGCCTACCCTCTCTACCCCTCCGTCAGCCAGCTCCTGCACCAGAAGAACATCCCCGAGTCAGAAGTCTCCAAGATCCCCGCCTCAGGACCCAAGGGCCGCCTCCTGAAGGGTGATGTTCTAGCCTACATCGGTCAGATCGCCGCCGAGTACCCAGCCACACAAGCCACACAGCTCGCCAAGCTGGCCCACCTCGACCTGAGCAACATCAAGATCGCAGCACCGGTCACTCCCGCCGCGCCGGCCGCAGAGCTCAAAGAGGAACCGGTTATCGCTAAGCCGCCGCCTATGACCTCAATCGCAATCTCCGTTTCCCTTGCGGCCGTTTTGTCCGCCCAGAAGAAGATCCAGGACAACCTAGGGGTCACTGTGCCTCTTTCTAGATTCTTGGCTGTGGCTACTGATCTCGCCAATGACGATTTGCCTCGCGCGAAGAGTGACAAGCCTTCTGCCGATGAGCTGTTCGAGGAGGTTCTCGGTGCGGAGCCTGTTACCATTTCGCGTGGTGACTACATTCCTGAGTTGAATGCTTACGAGGCTCAGGCTCCCCGTCGGGTGGAGCCTGTTGCTGAGGAAATTATTGATATCCTGAGTGCCAAGCCTGGTAAGAGGGCTTCTCCGGTAGCGTCCGCTGTTGAGAGCTCTGCTGGTGCTTCTAATGTCTTCAGCTTGGAAGTTCCAGTTGGTGAGGAGATTCGCGCGAAGGCGTTCTTGGAGCGGATCAAGACCCTTCTACAGGTCGAGCCTGCACGTCTGGTGCTTTAAAATGGTGCTTTGATCATTATAAACCGCTGATTTTTAGAGCCATTTATTTTCATTTAACGTCTCCATTGCGTTCTGGGGGACTTAGGCTCGTGTATTTAGTGTAGCATAAGTAATTTGACACTGCTTGGGTCTACTTTAGTGGACATCCGCATTTCAATTTAGCTTTCACAGATACACGTAGTCTACAGGTAAAGTTATGTCAATTTAATAATTGAGGTCAGTCAACCTTCATGATATTTCATCCTAAACCTGAGAAATGGCAGAGCCCCTGCGCCGAACCGATGGTATGGCATAACATTAGATCAAAAACAAATAAGGCAGTAAAGGAATTTGTTGAAAGAGAAGTGAAAACAATAAGAAAGGGGAAAAAGACATGTCATCATCAAAGGGCAAGTTGCAATCAGAAACAACCATCCTTCCTGACGCCAACGCCGGATATCGGCGACCCAGTTGAAACACCATGAGCGCCACCGCTTGGACTTGAAGGTAAAAAGGTGCGCCAGAAAGGAAATCCATCAAAAAGAAAAAGAAACCGGGAAATGATGAAACGCCATGAAAGAAAACCGATGGGGACATAGAGTTTGTCCTGCAAGAATGAGGATGCTCCCTGCATATTTCCACCGATATACAGAAATGAACCAGGGCCGTAATGTAAGGCCGATGCAGAAATGTTCAAGATCGAGATCGAAAATTCCTTGATACCATGCAATGACAATCCGCCGAGAATTAATGCCCAAGACCGAGAACTCCATGTCGCATGCAGATGAAAAATGGAAAGGTAAGAGAAATCTAACGAATGCTGCCCCATTCCGATAGCTTGCTACCCTCGCGCCGCGAGTCTCTGGTAGCTCGTTTGTCGAAAATCTTCCAGAATCTGAGTGTCTCGTCGCCAGCACCAGTCACGACCGTTTGGCCGTCTGGGCTCATAGCGAGGTACAAGACACGGAAAGTATGACCTGTCAATGAGACAATTTGCTCCATGCGCGGATACTTCCAGATGACAATCTGGTTCTGGCTGTATCCATGTGTGCTGATAATCTCATCCGAGTTCTTGGACCAAGAGAGGTTGCAGACCTGGCTTCCGGTGTCCATTTCCTTGATCAAGGAGCCAGTCGACGTGTTCCAGAATTTGATCGTCCGATCCGCGGTACCTCCGCCTGATGCAAGTAGGTGGTGTTGGTGAGGCGACCATGCAATGGCCTTCACAGCGGCGCAATGATCCGAGAATCGGTAAAGCGGAGTCTCACTCAACTTGTCCCACACCATCAATTTGTTGTCATTGCCACCGGACGCCAATTGGCCATCTTCGGTGTTCCATTTCAACCCGCAGACCTCTTGCTTGTGGCCGGACAGTCGCTTGGTCCATTGATCTGGGGAGCGGACATCACGATGGTAGATCAGACGATCACGGGATCCTGAAGTGAGGATGTGGTCATTCCAAGCCAAAGCACCGACACGATTGGTATGGCCAACCATCGTCCGCAATCGCCGGCAATGTTCAGCATCCCAGATCTGAACTAAACCCTTGCCAGTGCCGATGGCGAGATGAGTGCCCTAGAGCGAGATCTTATTAGCTACATTCGGACCAAGGAATGAAAATGCATATAACATACCCTCTGGATCCAGTTCACACTGGTAACAGTGTCGTCCTTCAGCTCACAGAGTTTGGTCACGCGTCCAGATTGAGAGTTCCACATGTATACAGAGTTGGCCAGCCCAACTCCCAGAACATTGCTGCTACCCCAGTCCACCAAGTTCAGGTAGAAGTCATCCTGTAGATCAGGCGCATCGAGGACTTTGTAGGGAACCTTATTCACATAACGGGGTTGCTTGCGGGGGGTTTCAAGAATGCGTTGACTATCATAACGAATGGGTGACAGGGAGTAGAGATCAGAACGAATATTAAGATTTGGTGCATGTGCACTTCGAGGAGTTTTCGAGGGCGTGGGATGGTTGGAGCCCGGGCGACTGGGCCCATAGTTGAAAAGGTTTTTGTGTGGGGTAGAAGGGGTCAAGCTGGCGGGTGGGAGGTTGGAGACAAGAGTAGGTGGTGTATGAGATCGAGTTTTGTCATTGATGCCATTGTTGAATCCCATCAATGGATCAGAGGATGCTGAAGTGAGGTCAGGTTGAGGAACGGTGGTTCCAAACAATTCACTGCGCAAAACCCGGGAGAAAGTGCGGTTCGCTTCTTCCGCTATAGAAATGGTCAGTGATGTCGTCTCCATGATAAAAAGGAACCACAAACTCTTTTGAAAATGAAGCTCTGAGTGAGGAGCACGTTTCTTTGTTTTGGATGGAGTTGTAGGACATCCATCCTCGTGAAGCAGACTGTACGTGGCCTGTAAGTCTTGTCCATCACGATTTGGGATAAACCTTGGATAATAGTCAGTTCACCATCATGATTTGATCGGGGCATCTCGAGGTTGCGCTTGACTGACCGATCTCCATAGACTCGTTGTCTCTTCCGACATGGACTCGCGCCCGGTGTTCTTTCTCTTGGAATTCCTGCTTCTTCATACTCCTTCAGTGCATTGGCTAGCGCATTCGGATCCACTGGCTCTGATCCGTCCTGGGCTCGCGGGCGGCTTCCCATGTTATCTGGATACAATATTGTTCTCTTCGCTGGCATGCTAGGCGGTGTTTTTGATCCGGGCGGGGAAACCATATTGGCTGCTCTGAAATTCGACGCTTGCGACCGGGTATTGCCTGTCGTTGCCCTTCCAGCTTTCACATCTGTTTCCTTATCCTGAGATCGGTCCCCCATGATGGCGGCTGATCCACAGGCCCCAGATTCAGATTGCGCAGAATATTGTCGGTACTGATAGTTTGCATGCGATGAGATTCAGAAGTTGAGTGATGGAGCTTTTTTCAGGAATGTGTTGGGTGAGATGTTGTTATTTGAATTGTTGGTTGCTGGGGCTTGTTTTGTGATGAGGATCCCGGATCCAGCCACAGAAGCGGGGCGCTTCGACACGGGGTATTAGCCTGTTGCTTGAGAACCTCAAATGAAGCTAAGAATTAAGTGATCAAAGGGCCAAGACAAAGAGAATGGCATTCAAAGAAAGGGTGTGATAAGCGTATGGAAGGTATCCAAGGGCGACTTCTCATCCCTCTCTCGGTCACGCGTCGGGTACGCTATACCGGATTAGGATAGACCTTAGAATATTGATTTCTTTTGACTTAAACACTATGAACTATGGAGTATGGAGTAATATCTTGGTCTTTTCTTTTAGATCTTTCTCGGATCCACTTAGATCGAACCGTTCATCACCTTCATATATGATCTACGTTTTAAAATGGTATACTCTTTAATGTGTGATTTCAATCTGATCGGGAAACTGCTTGACTCAGAACGTGTTTCTCCCCTCTTTCTGCAGAGTCTCAGACTTGTTTACATTCACGCGTGCGAAGATTATTTCATTGGACTATGTCATAAGCTGAGAGAAGTGGGGGGAAAATCAGACGCGAACCTGTGAACGTGAACATGGGCATGAACGCGCTCATACGCGCCTGGACGCGCTAATTCCCGTCAGCCCAGAAGTGATTATGCTTTCTCTACCAATCATTAAGTTCGGAGAATTAAGAGCCGAATCAAATCATTTTTCAGTGGGTCAATCTGAAAGACTTATCAACATGATCCATTAGTTACACTACTTATCTGACAAGCGTGACGTTTATTGACGTTTATAACTCTTTTATCTCCCCGCATATGGTCCATCTGTCACCGCCAGCGGGAAAACCTTGCCCACACTTGGCTCCCCACCATCACTTGAACTCGACTATGCGCACCTCAGTTCTACCTTTCTTGAGTCGTAATATTCTTCGATCTTCTTCCACCATGGCTCAAGCTTCCAAGGTTCCTGCCCAGGAATTCCTGGACTTTGTGAACGCTTCCCCTACTCGTATGCTTCCCATTCTCCTATTTGTCGATCGTGGAGCTGACTGGGTCTAGCCTTCCATGCTGTGCAATCTGCCAAGGATCTCCTGGCCAAGGCTGGCTTCCAGGAAATCAAGGTACCCATTCCCCACAGAATCAATCTTCAAAACTATATCGAAACATGTTGCTTACCCTTACCGTAGGAAAAAGAGTCCTGGGCCTCCACTTGCAAGCCTGGCGGCCGTTACTATCTCACTCGTAACACCACCACTCTGATCGCTTTTGCGATCGGCCAGAAATGGAAGGTTAGTATCAGATCCCATTGCGCATTGTGGAGATGACTGATGAACAATCAATTGTAGCCCGGCAACTCTATCGCTATGATTGGTGCCCACACTGACTCCCCTGTGCTACGGGTCAAGCCCGTCAGCAAGAAGCAGGGTGAGGGATATATTCAAGTTGGTGTGGAGGCCTATGGTGGTGGCATTTGGCACACCTGTATGTATAATTCGTTGATCCGCTGCGAGTCATCAACTAATACTCTCAGGGTTTGACCGTGACTTGGGTGTGGCCGGCCGCGTCATGACCCGCGACAGCAACGGATCCATTGTGCAGAAGCTGGTCAAGGTTGACCGTCCTAGTATGTACCATTGATCTAGCCATTGAACCTTGACTAATGTTTGGTAGTCCTTCGTATCCCCACTCTGGCTATTCACCTCGACCGCCAGGAGACCTTCTCTTTCAACAAGGAGACCCAGTTGTTCCCCATTGCTGGCCTCATCGCCGGTGAACTCAACAAGACCAGCGAAACTGACGAAACCAAGGAGGATGAGTACGCGCCCTTGAAGACTGTGACTCAGCGCCACCACTCCCAGTTTGTCGAGCTCATTGCTGCCGAGGCCGGTGTGAAGCCGGAGGACATCCTGGACTTTGAAATCACTCTTTTCGATACCCAGAAGTCCTGTCTGGGTGGCATGAACGAGGAGTTCATCTTCTCCCCTCGATTGGACAACCTGAACAGCACCTACTGCGCTACCGCAGCTCTGACCGAGTCGGCTCCCTCCGAGAAGGCCCTCGAGAATGAGGAAGCCATCCGCCTGATTGCCCTGTTCGACCATGAGGAGATTGGTAGCCGTACTGCCCAGGGTGCCGACTCCAACATTCTGCCCTCCATCATCCGCCGTCTGTCGGTTCTTCCTTCAATCGCTTCCTCGACTGAAGACGTTTCTACCGCTTACGAGCAGACCCTCGCCACTTCCTTCCTGGTCTCCGCCGACATGGCTCACGCCATCAACCCCAACTACTCTCAAAAGTACGAGGCTGATCACAAGCCGGAGATTAACAAGGGATGTGTGATCAAGATCAACGCCAACGCTCGCTATGCGACCAACTCCCCCGGTATCGTTCTGCTCCAGGAGATTGCCCGCAAGAAGGGCGAACAGGACAGCCAGCCTGTCCCTCTGCAGCTGTTCGTTGTCCGCAATGATTCGAGCTGCGGTAGCACCATTGGTCCCATGCTGTCTGCTGCCCTGGGTGCCCGCACTCTAGATCTAGGTAACCCGCAGTTGAGCATGCACAGCATTCGCGAGACAGGTGGTACTTACGACGTTGGCCACGCCATCCGTCTCTTCACCGGATTCTTCGAGCACTACTCAGAGTTGGCCCCGAAGATCTTCGTGGACTAAGTTGTAGTCCGCAAATAAAGCTTACAATAACACCCGTAGAGTATATACATATCAATTGAAGTGAAGTACATTCATCAATATTACCCCAATAAAACCACTGCATACCCTGCACATAGACGTACTTCGGACTTTGGATGACACGAGGATGTATACCGGCACGTGGTATCGGCCCGGGGATAACTCCGCTTCTCCCTGAATCGACTCCACCTCTTATCAAACGACACTGGACCCGATTGCAGAGCAGTGTCCATGCCCCCATGACCCTCTATGACAGACGTCGACGTCTTCCGCGATGCAGAGTACATCGCTGACGTGTCAAGAATCTCCTTCCACGATGACCCGGAGAGCGACTCACCAGCCGGAACTGGTCCGCCCAGCGTCCAGGACCGCAGTCGCGTTAAGAAGGCCCAGTCTACAGCGAAGATCGCTTTCATCGACCGACTACTTCGGGACCTGGATATTCTAATATACTGTCAATTGTCTGCGCTGTATTATATGGAGTAAGTTTGCGGCTGACCTTGATCGCGGGTGGGATAGTTCGATAGCTACCCCAGCTTTCATCATGGAACCCCACACCTTGAAGTAGCTCACTAACACATGTTGGAACCTTTTAGCTGCTCCATTATTCTCTTCGCTATCCGTGCTATTGTCGAGCTCATCTTCTTTACGCCTAAAGCTGCCCCCTTCGTACCTACTCGAAACCAACCGTTCGTGACCGCGATCATCGGCAGTAACCTCTTCTGCATCCTGTTCCACGCCTTCTTCATTCGACCCGAGGCCGGTGAAGCTACACGCGGCTATTTGCATGGCGGAATGTTCATCGACTTCATCGGACAGAAGCCCGTGCCTGTCTTCCAACTCATATCCTTCGATATCGTGATCTTCCTCGTCGACTTTCTCATGCTAGGACTGATCATCGAGCGGGTGAAAACAGCAGCACTAAATCCCTCAACAAATACCACTACGACTACTTCAACGAATGCAGATATGAGTACGGGAACGGACGATGCTGGCCAGACAGCTGTGCAAGATCACGATGCAGAGGAACGGGGAGTTATGCGAGCCGAAGAAGCGGATGCGAACAACTTAAATGCAGAGGCAGATATCTCCTCATCTCCGCCCGTCGAAATGGATGATGATTTCAATGATGAACGGACGACACTCCTCGCTGACCCCGATGACAATAATGCAATTCGGGATAGCCACCCTCTTGACTCTTACTCTTCGGGCATGGCGGTGATTATGGAAATGGGATTCTTTACGACAATACGAGATCAATGGATGCACTCAAATCAACGGAGTCGACCAACGGGTTTTGTGCCATCGACGGAGACGGCGACATTTCTGCGACAGCGCTTCGGGTTGCAGGTTGGGACTGATGGCCGGATCGTTCGAGTGAATGGATAGACCATAGTATACGTATGTATTTTAATTCGTATTGGATGATCTATAAGATTTACTCTCTACCTCGGTTGCTGGCAGTCGAGCATGAATGAAGATACAGACGCAGATAATCAAGATCTCAAATTAAACGATTGATCCAATGCAAGTGGAAATAAACGGTAGGAATATGAGCAGTCAAGATATTATACACAACATCCAGAACTTCGCAAATCAAGCACAAAAGAAACGCGGGTACTTAGCTCAAAGGTCATACAACAGCGGATCACGCTCATTTATCCTCCGGTTTAACACGACGATCCAAAATCTCATCAATAATACCAATCTCCTTAGCTTCCTCAGCACCCATAAAATAATCCCGCTCCATCAACTTCTCAATATCCTCCAAATCAAGCTTCTTCGGACCATCAAGATGGCGCTTATAAATATTGTTCAACTGCGACCGAATACGCAAGATCTCTTTCGCATGGATAGCAATATCCGTCGCTTGACCATGATATCCACCAGAAGGCTGATGAACCATAATAGACGAATGTGGAAGACAGAAGCGCTTGCCTGGTGCACCACCGGCAAGAAGAAGGGAGCCCATAGACGCGGCTTGACCGACGCAGATGGTGCTCACGGGGGCAGCGATGTAGGTCATTGTGTCATAGATTGCCAGGCCTAGGTAATTCGAATAGATTGATTAGATATGGAACGTGGATTGTTGAGAGCTGATATGTTAGGTATATACGCACCAGCTGTCACAGAGCCGCCGGGAGAATTGATGTAGAGATGGATAGGTTTTTTAGGATTATCGGCTTCGAGGAAGAGGAGCTGGGCAACGATCGATGCGGAGGCTACGTCGTTGACTTCTCCATTTAGGCAGACGATGCGCTCTTTGAGGAGCTTGGAGAAGATGTCGTCTAGATTGTCACAATGGTTAGCGAGGCGTGCGGGTTTTGGAGGTTCGAATTGGTATATGTGGGGGTTTTGTCCGTACAGGTGTGCCAGCCACCAGCCTATAGAGATTTGACATTAGTAGGGAATGCGCTGTTGTTTCAAGATGGACGTACGACTGTTTCGGTGACGATGGGCATTGGGGTCCAACTCCGCGGGGGTGAGTAGTCCATTGAGGACCCGGAGCTGGAGAAGGATCGCGCACCAGCAACACGTGCTAGTGCGTGAATTGAGGAGAGAGGGGCCTGACGGCCTAGCCGTTGGAAGAGGGGACCGGTGCGCATCATTATGTTGGGTGGGAAGTTGAAGAAAGTTGAAATGCGATGGAGCTGGAGCTGGAGCTGCCGAGCGATAAAGATAAGCGATAAAGATAAGCGATAAGCGATAAGCTCCGACTAGCTCTAGTGCTCCACAGTCCAACTCCAACTGTTTGATAGTTTAAAACTTTGATTAATACATGATTTCAAGTCAAGTGCCCGACTTGATTATATCTCCATGGTATCTCCATAGCCTCTGGATGTCTTGTGCACAAGACGATATGACCTCAATTGGTCAACTTTGACCCTCCATCCACAGTTCTTATAAGCTGCAGTCCCTATATCTTGAGCAATTCTCGATCTGCTCTGGATAAAGTATTAAGCCATGGATGAGTACACAGCTCGGCTGCTGCCTTCCGGTCTTCCGGTCGCCACTGAAGCATACTTCTCATGAAGTCCAGAAACATATCTTTCTCATCACCTTCCAACATAGTCATTTGATCTTCCAACGTCCTTCTTTGAATCTTCACATCCCTCACCTTCCAGATACCTATAGAACAGTGAGAAACGATGCCAAGGGGATAATAAAATCAACATACCGTTCGCATGAAAGAATTCGTAACTCCTCCTTCCACGGTCAATCAGATCAAGAGGAGGAGCCCCAATAGTTCCAATAATATCGGCAAGGTGAGCGTTAGTGGCATGTCGGTACTTGTCCTTAGGTGCATGGGGATCTTGGCCCTCGAATAAGATCTCCCCCTGCACCCACAACCAAGTCTAGTTACAAGATCAGTCTATGGAAACTCAAAGAGTATAACAAAATGAACTTACCACGATGGCAACGTTCCAAATATCGACTGGATAACTCCAATTGGCGTTCAGCATTACCTCGGGTGCTCGAAAGAAGTGAGGCTGGACACAATGGTATCTTTCTCTGTCCCCTCGAACAGCACTTCCAAAATCCCCAAGAAGACATTTTCCAAGCCTTTTCGGAGGAGTGAATTTCCTAGATGCATAGATAGGTTTTCCATCGACGAATTTGCGAGGCGAAGGATCATTCATCTCCTCATTGGCAAATTGGGAAACAACTTGCAATGGGTTATGGTCTAATTCTTGGGATATGTTCTCTCCTTTGATATCTGTGGATAATCCAGTTAGTACGAGCATTTTCCCCTTTGGCTGATGGCCATACCTGTATGAACAAGCTTGCATTCCGTATGCAGGAAGTCCAACGCCGAAAGTAACTGTACCAGTATGGTTTTTACAATGAGTGGTGGTAAGATGTGAGAATAATCTTCCCAAGTATCCTTAATAGTCTGCCATGTCAGATCTTGAACAAGACAAGTATGCTCCCCAGTCGGTCCCGTCAGTGTAAAAGAGGAAATCGCATCTCTCAGATGTTCTCGGCCAGGATGCTGTGTCGGTATCCGTGTGAGAGTGTTTATGGCTCTGATCTCGTTTGTCACATGGTTGGTCGTCTCCTCGTCGCTATCCCGAACATATACTTTCAACGCTACGGTGCTATCTTGTCTGATGTTTGATTAGCTACAGTGTTCCAAGCTTCGGAGGTATCGACTTACATGAGATCCCCGGCAAGCCAAACAGTGGATGTAAGCCCATATCCAAGTTTACCTATGATAGTGTACCGATCGTCAAGAACGTCCCCGATATTGACGGGGTAAAATAAGCCTTGGGAGAAACGACTGAACTTTTCTTCTTCGAATATAACCGAGTCGTCGACAATTTCAAACCCACTTTTCGCGGCGGGGAAGGGAGCTGGTGTTGGCTGTCCAATTAACCTTCGCATGCGATACAATGGACCTGACCATTTGAAAAGACTCATGAACCAGGAAATACCAGTCCATTTTAGAATGTAGTCCAGGAGGCTTGGGCTACGAGGCATTATGAAGAGTTGAAGAGATAGAGATTGGAGATCGATTGAGCCGGCTGATGAGATTATGTTCTTGTTGAATATTTGCAGGCAACAAAGGTTGTCATGTTCCAGGATTAGACAATGATATGGCCAGACTGGATTAGATAGGCTTGGTACAAAGGCAGATATAAACAGTCTTTGAAGCCAAATTCTTTGAGTGATTCATGTGGGGGTTTCTTTTTGGAGTACATTCCCGCATTCTATCAAAGAAAGCATGTCTCGAGCTTCCCTAGTCATTTTCTTTGTTGTGTATTTTAAGAAATTAATCTTATTCAACTGAATCAAGGTTCTTATTATATAAAGTCTCGGATTAAAAGTCAATTATCTAAAGCAGTGGAGCACGTCAGTGGTTGATCTACGGATGTACCCGGTGTTCACGGATCCAGTTAAAACTTGATTTCATAGATTGGGAAAGGATGGAATGAAAGATGTCATGAACATTGATCTAATGCAGTTTCTGGTATTTAAGGTTGTTATAATTCTCCTTTAAAGTGTTCAACCTTGTCGGGTCACCCGGAGCCAATGAGGGGTTTAGAGTGAGATTGCTTCATAAAGCAACCTTCCCGCTCCCTTAGCCTCTTCCCCAACAGCCTTCACTGTCACGATAAACCCTGCTACTGATATTCAACTATATCTCACAATGCCAGGCAAGTCACCTTGTACAACCCGAGAATTACAAGGATTGAGCCACTAAACAACACCAGATCAATCAACCCCGCTCCGTCTCGGAGTGGCCTTATATCCAGGATTCCAAGCTCTGGATGTATTCGGTCCATTAGATTGCCTAAACAGCCTCTCTAGAACCGAAGAACTATCACTCGCTCTTCTTTCCTCAACACTAGAGCCCGTGTCAACATATTCCGCTCAAAGTCCAAACGCTATCACTCAAAGCATTGTACCGACGCATACCTATGCAGCTGCACCGCCCCTTGATGTTCTGCTCATCCCAGGTGGCATGGGCTCACGTGAACCCACCCCGCTGATCCAGGAAGTCATCACATTTATTCAGAATACATACCCCAAGCTCAAATATCTGATCACCGTTTGCACTGGCTCGGGACTTGCAGCGCGTGCGGGGGTGTTGGATGGGAAACAAGCGACAACTAACAAAAGGGCGTGGAATAAGGTTACGGCTTTGAGATCGCAGGTGATTTGGGTTCCGCGCGCGAGGTGGGTTACTGATGGTAACATCTGGACTTCTTCGGGTGTTAGCGCTGGGATGGATGTCACGCTTGCTTGGATTGGAGAGGTTTTTAGTAAGAAGCTGGCGAGCGATATCGCGGATACAATTGAGTACACGCGACAGGAAGATCCTCATGTCGATCCTTTTGCGGATCTTTACGGACTGTAAGAGATATGATGGTGAATTTGGTGCCAATTGATAGCCTTCGTCTAATGTAAATATGATCATCACAATGTTTCATCTTATCGATGGTAATAGATGGACAATGATTCATCTTTGTTCATATGATTTCAAGCTTCGAGCTCCGTCCCTGCAAGAAAGAACTTCAAATTCCACAATGATAACAGCAACCCATTCACTGCCTTGTTATTCGGTCTGAAGAAGAGTGCAGAGCGCTGAAAATGTGGAGCAGCCTCTCGAAGTGTCGTCAAGTCAGAGTCCGACAAAATTCTCGATAGGTCAAACACGGGAACGTTCTGAGACTGACGAAGAGTAACAGACTCTGGGAACACGCTACCATTTCCATTCCCATCAACTTCGGGCGAACCTCCTAGCAGAAGCACTGCACCGTATTCCATCCGGTCCATAGGCTCCATCTGGGCTACTGCCTCCGAAAGAGCCAAGTCCGAATAGCCTTGCATCTCAATAGCCCTCCAAACCCCATTCGCAGCACCAAGGTGGTTTGACTGTTGAGAAGCCGCCACAAGTCGCTTGACCACGCCACGTCTCGCAAGGCGCAAGATAAAATCGGGCATATCAATCCTCCAGGTCATTTGTTTCTCTTCGCGTGCTGTGATAGGTCCTTGCGGATGCTTCCATCGGAAAGGCACCATTCTCGAAGCAATAGGTTTTTTGCCTTTAATTTTACTAAACACCCCATGGATTTTTCGTAGAGCTGACAGAGAATTGGCCATATGGAATGTTAAGCGGGGTTTTTTGTTCTCCACCGCAGCGCTGCCTGTCTTATCTTCACTTTGGTCCTGGGCGGTGGATTTGGTATTCCCGTTCAGTGAATCTTTGAGGAGATCCACTGGCAAGAAATACATTTTGTCTGGGTCGGTGCCACCAGTGTCGTTCAAATCAGAAGTAGTCTCTGTTCTGGGCTTTCGCACTAATCCCCATTCTCCCATTAAGTCGCGTGGTATCCGTGCTCCAGTTAACGTGCATATTCTGACCGGTGACGCCAGGGCTAGCGCCCATGGATTCTGAGCGAGCGGTTCCAGGCCACCTTTCGCAGGGGCTAGTTTCGGACCGGCATATTGCTTTGGTCCTCGTCGTGGATGGGTGAGGAGAGGTGATTGTGGTAGGCGCTGTGACGGGGGAGTCGAGGCGTCATTTTGGGATTGGTTGTGGCGCGTTTTCGATGAGAAGTGGGGTGACTTTGGCGATTGATAGGATGTTGATAGAAGGGTTTTGAATGCTCGGAGACGCCATATCCCTAGAGGGATTCGGTGGCTGGCGCAATCCATGATCGGTGAAAGGAGAAGTTCACGTTTGATGCGGCATAATCGGTATCCGCTAGGTTGAACCAATTAAAGCTCGCTATTTGCGGAGTCGCGGAGACAAGCTATAGTTCAATAAGGACCCACCTAGTTTCTTGCTGTCATTGTAGTGTCTGGTATATCCAGGGATATATGTTTTTCTACTGCGCTTCTCTTTTACCCTGTTTTTGTAAAGTGTGTCGAAGGATATAAACTCATGTCGAAAAAGTAGAGGAATCGGACTTGGCATGAAACCCCGCAGACTTTCGCTTCCAAGATTCAACCGAAAGAGATATAAGAGCCATCGCAGAACAAATACTCATAAATCTTCTTCAATTCATTCATTCCGATCTTCTTCCTTCACCTTCCCTCCCATCTTCAACCAAAATGGAAACGAAAAAGTTCGAGACTGCCCCAAAATGCTGGATCAACACTCGAATCTGGCCATGCCCAGATAACAATCAAAAGCCCTTCCTCGTCCTCCTCCACTACTGGGGTGGTTCATCAAAGACATGGCATAAACTCACCGCGTCAAACTCACCGACATCCCTTAGCACCATCTATCCAACCATGGCAATCGACCTCCGCGGCTGGGGCAATTCAAGAGACCAACCAGAAAGCCTAAGCCAAGACACCGTCCGAACGTACTCAATCTCCGCAATGGCACTCGATGTCGGATTCATTCTTCGCAAGATGAACTCAGACCCTAGCACCCATGATCTCTTCAACCACGGCTTCGTTCTCGTGGGACACTCCATGGGAGCGAAAGTTGCTCTCGCAACTACTGATACACTGGGACAACTCCTTAGCGACCTAAAGGGATTTGTTCTCCTTGCGCCGGCACCGGTTACGCCGCTCGTTCTTTCTCACGAAATGAGTGAGCAGCAGCAGACTGCGTATAACTCCGAGGAGTCTGTTCGGGCGGTGGTTGCGAATCTCTTGGCTGAGGAGGGAAAGCTGGATGCTTCTGATGTTGACCTGGTGGTTCGGGATAGTTTGACGGGACATCCCTCTGCCAAGAAAGCTTGGCCTGCTTATGGGATGCAGGAAGATGTTTCTGCGCTTGTTCAGGGTGCATTGCGGCATGTGAGTGTTCACCAGCAAAAGCTTCGTGCGATTGTGCTTTACGGGGAGAATGATCGAGTTGAACCCAAAGCGCGAGTCATGGAGAAAGTTGTCCCGTTCTTAGAGGCCAATAACGTCCGGGTTAGTCGTCTCAAGGGTGTCTCGAATGTGAAGCACCTTATTCCTCTTGAAGGACCAGAGGTTGTTTACGAGCAAATCTGCCTAGAGTTTTGATCGTTTTTACGTTTCCCTCTCTCTCCAGTCTCAAGAGTGATCACATATCTAGCTAAATCTATTCATGTCTCTATGTATATCAATCGGATTCTAGCAGATCCGACAATTTATCCAGGTACGCATGAGGCCGAACAGGACCAGTAACAAAGTCCTCCTTAGAACTCACACCAGTCAAAACACCAAGGGTGCCACCGAGTTTACCCTCCAAGCCGAACCGGATATCCGTATTCGCGCGATCCCCAACCATACAGGCACGACTACGATCGAAGTGGAACTTGCCCTCAATCGCATCCATCATCGCCTGACTCGGCTTACCAAGAGCAGTAGGCTCCTGTCCAAGCATCATAATCAGCGGGGCACTGATCGTTCCCGCACCGGGGAACAGAGCCCCAGAGCTCGGAAGCGTCGAATCGATATTCGTAGCGAGGAAGATAGCCCCACGCTTTACATAGTGGTAAGCCAACGCATGCTTGAGGTAATTGATGTGGAAATCAAGACCAACTAGCACGACGCCAACTTCCGGGTCTAGGATTGACTCGTCACCGGCGGCAACGAGCTTGTAATCCTCTGGTGTGATTTCGCGGCGGTAGGCGGGATCTGTACCGCCGATGAAAGGCACATTCTCTGAGCGCAGCTCCTGCTCGATGCCGGTTTCACCGATGACGAAGACTTTGCGCTTATTCTCCGGGAGCTGCAGGATGCGTGAGATGTAGATGGAGGAGCTGTATGACGAGGAGAAGATCTCTTCCTGTTGGGTGTGAGTCATGCTGGGTATCTTTCGGGACGGTTGTGTCCAACTTACCACTGTGCTAGGAATTCCGAGACCTTCTAACTTCTTTCGGTAGTCTGCGCGGGACTTGGTGCTGTTGTTTGTAACGAATACCACCTGCTTGCCTGCGAGAGTCAGTATGCTTCGGTGTCTAGATAGACAGGGCACTCACCATTCTTTCGTAGTAATTCCAGAGTCTCGACTGTTCCGGGGAAGCAGTGGTCGCCGGACCAGAGTACACCTAGATTCCCATTTGCGTCTTAGTTACTGTTGCGCTATCGAGCGAGTTGCGGGTAGTCAAGGGCGTAGGGTGGGCCGAGGATTTCAGAAAGGCATGAACATACCATCACAGTCGAATAGAAAGACCTAGGGAGTCTTTGTGTTAGTCAATTGGATCCATGTACTCTGCATAAGGTTGAGGTGGACACTCACATCGAACTTGTCGAGAAACTCGCGGATACCGGCCTTGTCTCCGGTCAAATAGCGGGGTACGGAAGACTGTAACTCCGCCATGGTGAGGAACAAAAGGATCGCGAAAAGGAAATGCGCAAAGATGTGAGAAAACGAGGCAAAAAGCTTGAAGAAAGGACAGAGAGTACTTGAGGAGAGTCTGACTAAACTGAACTTGTACGACCCAAACCGATTCGCCGGTGACTCGCCGATCGCGTGGGGCTCCGTACTCCGTGGGGTGGAACCTATACTAACGTCATCTTTCCCTAGAACTAGTATGAAATCAAAAATGAGGGTATCTTAATAATACAAGGATGATGGTCTAGTACTACACGGTCAAACACCAGGGTTAAACATAAAGAAAAAGCCAGGCAGGGAAGAGAATAAAAAATTTATTGTCGTTCTAGTGCTGAACGAGGAGTTATCGCATGTTAAATACACGATAGTCATACTAGAGACAGGGTACAAATTGGTGCATGTTGGATGCAATCCATCAGACAAACTTCCAACAGAACTTTTCGAAAGCATTCAATCGTTCAAAGGTGCGGCTACATAAACCTAGCGACACCATTTCTGCCACAAACATCCTTGTCGAACGGCGTAGCAGTGAGGACATCCATTGTTTCCACGACAGTTGGCAATCGTGCCACAGAACTGGTAGCACCTAGAAACACGCTTATCAAAAGCAGATGCGTCTCTCATCAACAAGCTGTTACTCTGTGGGCACCTCTCCCTCTTTCCTGGCATCGAGGCGTCTGTGTTGTCCGTCTCCGAAGCCGGTACAGTCTGTAAGACCTCTTGAGCGCGATCACTCTCCTGGGCAAAGTATTGGCTTGCAGTATCGCTTGGAGTGAAAGATTGGGAAAGTGCAAGATCGTTCGATGGGTGCTCGTAGACATCGATCTTCACTTGGCTGTCTTCGAGGTACATGTCCATGAAGTGAGTATCTTGTAGAGTTGAGAGGAAGGCATCGTAGCGGTCAAGCTCATCCTCGTGGATAGCGGACCGGGGGGAGAGGGCAAATGCACAAGCTGCCACAGACATGGCGATGAAGAGTACACGGAGAAGAGTTTGAGACAACATTTGGGGCTTTGTTGATGTTATGTCATGTGATACTTTTGGATCTTCTAATTGATAAAGCAGTTGCCTGAGACAAAACTGACAGTCTCCATGGAATTTATAAGTTTGGTTGAGCAGGTCAGACCATCAGGCCCTCCAAAGTCTCTCAGCTGAATTGATCCCTGCTATCACATAATATTACCCTCAGTACTGGTAAGGTATACTACAGGAACATTGTATGCATGGCAGCTTATATCACGAGACATTGTATGACCTTAGAACGCCACCTGTTAAGCCTAGAATGAATGGTTATGTCGTAACGAGGCAGTACTTACGAATGAAGAAGTCAATATGATTGACTAAGTAAATAGAGTCGTAAACATGACCACAGATGAGTTTGGGGCAAGTATCGGGGGCCGAAACCAGCCTCATGGCGGTTGGCACTCCCCGGATTTGGTGTACAACCTGAGTCAGGGTCTGCTAAACAGGTACTATTGGCCTTCAGATATTAGACATCAAATCAATCTGAGACAAAGGCTGGATAAGGTGATGCTCTAGTCGAAAAATCTTCCAAATGTTTTGGGAATAGACTGCATAGTTGATGTAACCTTAGTGTTAGACCACAGCAAACTCTGAACATTGACTTTGACCAATTTACTCCCCTTTTTACAAACAAAAAACCAAAGCCAATAGACCAAGCCTCTATGCAGGATAAGGTTGCACTGCTTCAAAAGGGGAGAAAGGGTAAAACCCGCTGATAGCCGTTGCATTAAACTTGAGAAGCCCTGACAATGAGGTAGGTGGAACACCCCGGCTGATATTCTGGTAAACAGGGGGGTTTTTTTTTTCCAGACAGAATGAAGGATGAGAATGCATCGATGAATGTGGCATTGAACCTTTGAACAAATAGATAATCATAGAGGGGGTATTTTGGCATTAATATACATAAAGTCAACATAATTCGATCCAATACACTTCACACCATTCAATAGTCCGTATATTTATTCTTAATCAAATCCGCCGCCCTCTCAGCCACGGCGTAAAGAGTGCTCGTCAAGTGGCCACAAATCTGGAACGGCAAGACCGAGGCATCGACAACACGGACATTCTTGGTCCCATAAACCTTAAGCTGGGGGTCGACAACGCCACCTTTCGCTCGGGGGAGCATGCTAGCCGTGCCGACGGGGTGGAAATTTGATCTATCTGGAAAGAGGTTAGCTAGTGTTCAATTGGGAGAAAAGAAATAGAAAACCATACAGGTTTCTTTGATCCAGTCGGTCCATTGGGTTTCCGAGGCGTTGTTAGGGAGAAGTTCCATCCCTGGAACGAATTCCTCTGTCACAAGATCACTCAATGGCGCAGTATTGAATGCATTTCGAATGTAATAGGCGATTTCGGCTTCGGCAATGATATCTTGATCGAACATGAAGTAGTTTGGGTTGATAGAAGCTGGTTTCGAAGGATCGTCGGATGTGATGTGGATATTTCCACGTGAAAAGGGGAGAAGAGACCAGTATTCTGTCGCGAATACATGTCCAATGGGCAAAAAGACGATCTCGGTGTATGGGACTTGTTTTTTGAAGATCAGGTCATACTGGAGCTGGAAGGCATCCAGGAGATTGGCTTCTTGAACGGCTCCGTTCGAAAAGTTGGCGACAGTCTTTGCGTATTGTACAAGACTAGCGTTGACAGCGGAGGCGATAGAGTCGATTTTATCACCGTACATCTGTTGGGCGGATGGTAGAGCGGAGAAAGCTGGGAGGCCGCTCCATCTCTCTCGGCCTCCGTATGTGAGTCCGTTGTTTGTCTGGTCTTGTAGGTTTTCGCCGACGGTGGAAATGTTGACTTTGACGGGGATGTCGTACTTGTCAAGGATGTCTGGGTTTCCAATGCCGGACAATTCTAGAATCATGGGTGATTTTAGGGAGCCAGCAGACAGAATTACCTCCTTGGAAGCGTGGACTGTTATGACACCGTCAGGTCCAGTAACCTCCACTCCAGTTGCAATAGCATCGTGGGAAGCGTTGGACCAAACTATCTTGTTCGCGTAGCTGTTCGTGATAATCTTGAGATTCGATCGTTCTTCGATGGGCCAATAGTAAGCTCGGGCAGCATCTTGGCGGACATTCGCGTCTCTGTCGACCGTATCGGGATGCACAGTGAGTCCAACCATATTCCCTCCGTTGACGTCTCGGTTATAGTTGACGCGTATTTGGGCTAATGTTTCGTCGAGTACGGGTAGCACACTGCTGTTGGCCATCGCATTAGGCCAGCCTGTTTTGATCGGACCGTCTTGTCCATGATAGGATATATAATAGTCAGCGCCATGTGCAACTTGGTCTGGAGTGGGAACCTGGAAACCCTCGGATTTCTTGTAGTATGGTAGAAGACTTTTCCAATTCCATCCTTTATTACCCATGGATTCCCAGGCGTCGATTTGAACGTTCTGTGCTCGAGTGTATGACATTCCTTCGGAGTATCAGTATAGATCTAGAGATATGATGTTAGAACTCACCGTTAATTGTACTTGTACCACCGAGTGCCTTTCCAGCACGCATAGTCTGCTTCTTTCCGCCGGCATATTTCTGGTCTTCCGTCTGGTAGGCCCAGTCGATGGGGGTGTCAAAGGCCTTGCCGTAACCATAAGGAGTAGTAACGTTGATATTGTTGAGCACCGAATCGCCCGCTTCGATAACTGCAACAGTAAGATCTCGACGTTCTGAGAGTCTGTTAGCAAGAACCAATCCACTGGTTCCTCCCCCAACAATAACAAAGTCATATGATGAGGCGATGGTATCATGTTTCTTCGCAACCACCGCACCTAGCCACATACTCCCCACAGCAAGAGTTGAAATGATCATCTTGTCAGATAATAGTGCGATATCAGAGACAAAGGGAAAATCATTGACAGAATCAAGAGAGGGGCTCAATGGGAATACTTAACAAGAGAGCCGCTCAGTCCCCGCCAGGCGGTTGCTGGGAGGCGGTTGGAATGTTGGCGTCATTCTGTACTCTGTACAACTGGCAACAGGCAGCATGCCGGCGTTCCAGTCGGAAAGAATATCCGACATACACTGAACATATATTAGGGTATCATAATCATTCTCATTCAAACGGTGGTCAAATCAAAATAGATACAGAACGCCTCGGCATGTTTCAAAAATGCTATCCTGAACTCCTTCAGCTCAGCCTGCCCATGTTGACTGAGACACCTGTCACACTTTTCCTATTTAGTAAATGAATCAATTGCCCTGTAGGATTCCGGCAATACGCAGAGTCAGGTCGAGGATGGACATATGCTCGTCCGCACCGTCAACAAGTCGCTTGTCCATTTCTGAGAAAGCCATGACAATCTTGTTCTTCTGGATATCGGGAATCGCTTCATTGAAGACGACCCGTCGGTATAACTACAAGAATCAGCAAACATGAACTGGCATGGAAGATGAGAATGCACAAACCTGGGCAACGACTTGAGTCGCACTCCACCCATCAGCCACTAGATCCGTAACAACCTTCGAAACAGCCGGATATGCTGGCCCCGAGCCCTTCGGCTGCATAGCCTGCACAATGTCATCCAGTATACTTTCCGGGACTACACCAGCAATCTCCTCAATAGTCTGGATTGTAATAAGTCCCGGCTGTGGAGCCCCAGCATCCGTCATCTCCTCATCCTCATCAGTCTTCGCAGGCAACGCCTTCGCAGCACCAACCAACCTCGCCGCACTCTGCAAATAAGTAATAGCGCGACGCAGATCACCATCACCGCACCGAATAAGCGTATCAATCACACCATCCTCAAGGTTCAGGCCCTCAGCCCGCGCAATATTCTCTACCCGCACACCAGCCGCAGAGTTATCCAGGGACTTGAATCGGAACTTGCTGCAACGACTGGCCAATGGTTCGATAATACGGGTGACGTAGTTACACACGAGACAGAACCGGGTGATACGACTGTACTGCTCCATTGTTCGGCGCAGAGCTGACTGCGCATCCTGTGTCATGCTATCCGCCTCATCCAGGATGATGATCTTGAATGGAGGGCATGGGTATTGTGCGAGGTATTCGGCATCGAGACCGTTCGGCTGGGAAAGTTGTGCTCGAGCAAAGTTCTTGATCTTCACGCGGACAATGTTGATGCCGCGCTCGTCTGAGGCGTTCAACTCGAGAATGCGGGAGCGGTAGAGGGCGGGGCCGAAGAGGGATTTGGCGAGGGCAAGGATTGTAGAAGTTTTACCGGTTCCTGGGGGGCCATAAAAGAGCATGTGAGGTAACTGTAGGTCAATGGATTAGCATTGGCTTTGGAGGATTTTTGGTCGGGTAATTTGTACGTTGGAAGCTTGCAAAGTGCGCTGGAGTACTTTAGTGGTATGATCTTGCGCGGCAACATCATCCAAAGTCTTGGGTCGACTAGCTGCAATTAGACATGAAGAATCGAAGCATACAGTACAGTGTAGACGTACTATTTCTCTACCCAGGGTTGCAGCCGGGTTGAATCTTCCTTGTTGTCCCCGGCTTTCGCTTTGGAGCTGCTGGAGGCAGCTGCAGCTGCAGCCCGGGCCTTGTTGTTGAAGAATGTAGAGGCCATAATTTCGTGATGGCCTATTAGAGCAATTCAAGGTGTTCTCGAGGGTTGAAAGGCGATTGCTTTTTGAAACGGAATTGATTGAAGATGCGGACATGCGCGGTGGATAGAACGCGTCTCCACGTGACACGCGCAGCACTTACATGTCAACCAATCAGAATATGCAATCATACTTCACCAATTAACATGTCTAAACCGAAGGCAAGTTTTCCTTTTCAACACGGACATTGTTCTCATTAAAACTTCCTCTAGGTCTATAGTTCATCTCGTAACACATCTCGTTCGCCCTCCATCATTCTCTTTTTAGGATTCCGAGGAGCATCTTGGCTGTGTCTTTTTTCCTCTGCCAAAATATCGTCAAGGTTGATATTGTTTTGGTTTCCTCCTTCCTCAACCATTTTTCCAATCTTATCAATAAGCCGATCTTCCTCTTCTTGCGAAACTTGACCGTAATTCTCAGGCACAGCCCCACCTGCCACGGTTGCAGCAGCCTGCTGAACGGTAGTGGAAACATCAGTAGCAATTGGGCTAGACGAAGGCTGCACAGACTTTTGATTTGTGAGGCCAACGACACCAAAAACTGCAAATACGAAACGCAAGACGAATTGGAACGGTAGCCATACCAGCCACCAGAGAGGCCCGTAGAATATACGTCGGAATAGCAACCAAGATATTGTCGCGACAAGCATCCAAAAAGCAGTTTCAAGATACCATGTATCGGATTTCTGGGAGCGAAGAAGGGAGTTGGCGAGGCTGCGAGATGAAGCAAGGAGGGTGTCAAGGCTAGTGTAAGATTCAGACAGAGATGAGATAGCGGCGGTTGATTGCTCTTTGATCATGTCAGTATTATTCGAACAGTAATCATCCAGCTTAGTACTAACCAAGAGTCTCTTGAGCGAACTGGCTTCGGGAAAGCTCAGTCTGCATCAGTTGATGTGTTCTCCGCAGAGCAGCAGTAACATCATTCGATGCATTCAGCGTCAGGTCATCCTGCGTGAAGTGTTCCGATGGGTTATTCTGCCGCTCCGACGACTGCGATCGGGACAACAGCAGCTCTCGCTCCTTTCGCTTAGCAAGCTCGGTCTGGCGCTTAGATTGTAATTGGGCATTTCGAAAGTCACCTCGAGTCCTGTTGCCATGTTAGCATCGTTTATTTCTCAAAGAACAGGCGCAACCCACTTCTTAAGGTCGTCCGCTAACCGCCCCGCCAGCATCACAACACGCTCCTTTTCTGCCTCTTTCTCTCCACTCGCCACCGACTGTCTTCTCCTGCTATCAGACCCTGAGTCCAGAGCTTCCACCTCTATTCGTAGCAGTTCAAGCCCATCCTCGGCATCTTTGAGGCCCGCATGGATCTCCGCTCCGAGCTCCAGGCGAGCTTCATCACCGTTCTCGGTGGGGGTGAAATTTCGGAGTTGATCAATGAGAGGCTGAATCTGGGCTATACTAGCCGACAGCGTCTTCAAGCGACCTTGAAGAGCACCTGTGGTGGACATGTTTGGGGTTGCCCGCGGCGGAAGGACTGGGTTGCGGCCGCAGCAAGCGATCTGACGGGCTAAATCGGATGAAAATGGGCGTTCTTTCACAGTATATGATCTGATAAGGTCCAACTCGTAGCCGGAAATTAGACCTGATTTCAAAAGCTGTAGATTGGGAGTCAAGTTGGTCGTCGCAAGGTGGCAGTTGCGTCGCTGTATTGATGTGTTTGCACTTTCGGCAAACACCGGACCCTCGAACTCGCTCCTCCATACCACTCATTTGCTCAACTCTGTCAATTGCCTGCCTCCAAAGCTAGAGAAATAATTATCTCTGCTACGCTCTTTTTTGCGCCTGCTTCACCAATTCTGCTGAGCAAATTTGTCACTGTGCGCGACTCCCAGTCAGAATCGCACTCGCACTCCGAAAAAAAACTTCCGGACCAACCAGATCCAATCCGTCTAGGTATGTCTACCATTCTACGCTAGCAGAACAATTGCGCATTGCCTTCTTGAATATCCAGATATCTAACTATGTCAAAGTGGAAATTTCATAAACCTTCGGTCTTCACTCCTCGAACTACTACAACCTCTTCAGTCAACGACTGCCACCCACAACCATGCCTATCCCGATCAGCGTAATCACCTCTTTCCGCACATCCTTCAACCCCTTCTCTCAGGCATCCCGGCCCTGCCGTCTCTTCTTGTCTCTTCTTCGCACTCCCAACACTGTCGCCGGTAGCCCGACCTACATCGACATCAAGGTCAACCAACTGCCGCGTAACTCCACACAGGATCCCGTCATGACCATCGGTTTCAAGGGTGGAAAGGAGCTTACCCTGGAGGTTGGCAAGCGTGGATTGAAGATTGGCGATGTTGTTGAGGAAGTATCGCGAGTTGGTCGCCAGTTGGAGCGCGAGGCTAGTCTGAAGGGCTAAGCCATTCAATATATCAGGTTGAATGGGTCTTTTTGTTCATGTATTATAGCATTTGTTTGGGTTGTTTTACTACTGGCGCTGTTATTAGTGTTGGATATCTATAGTACCTGTGTAGATACCTTGCATATTATACCTGATCTACAGAAATATGATATTCGCTCAATGTGACTTTGTGTTGTCCTTCTCAGCTAAGTGGATTGGAATTATATCCAGCAAGAGTCCATCGCTGCAGAAACAGAGAAGAAACATGAACAAAAAAAAAAGAAAAGATGCCTTAAATATACGCATCAGGAGGTAGTGACGGCGGGTACAGGACGGATGCAGTTTTGTATCATTTTAACAACAAGATGCCCACTTAGACGGCGGCACCGGAGATGAAGAACCACTTGTCAATGGAGCCATCAACAGGAGCGGGGGCAAGCTCCTGGTTAGCAGGGATAGCAGCGAGCTGAGCCTGGTCAGCGCGGTGGGCGTCACCCTGGGGGGCCTCAACGTTGGCAAGGTTGACACCACCGGGGGCGGTCTTGCCGGAGATGAGCTTCTCCCAGGCATCGGCACACTCGTGGATAACCTCCTCGGCGTACTTCTTGTTCTTGCACTCGCCGGAGAAGGCGAACTGGTTCTCGGGCTTTCCGTCGGGGATCTTGTAGATGCGGAACCACTCGTTGGTGGCACGCAGGAGACCGGGCAGGTGACGCTCGACATCCTCGATGTCGTGCAGCTTGGCAGCGAGAGGGTCGTTGACATCAATGACGATGATCTTCCAGTCAGTCTCCTCCTCGTCGATCAGGGCCATGACACCCAGAACCTTGACCTGCTTAACCTGACCGGGGTAGCCGACAAGCTCACCGATCTCGCAAACGTCGAGCGGGTCGTCATCACCCTTGGCCTTGGTCTCGGGGTGGATGGAGTTGGGGTCCTCCCAGGTCTGTGTGGGCGGATTGATCAGTTTTTGCTTTTCTTCTTTACCCCGCCATGGACAAGGTGGGGTTCTTGGAGAGAGTCCGACTTACACGGGGGAAGGCACCGTAGTTCCAGAGGTAACCCTTGTGGGGGAAGCAGTTACGGACGAAGCGCAGCTTGCCCTTCTTGGTGTCCTGCTTGATGGGGTTAAGGAACTCATCCTTGGAGATCTGGGGATCAATTGAATCGCAATCAGTATGGACAGTCGAGGTGGTGAGGAATAGGCGTAATGCGTACCTCCTGCTTGGCGTTGGTCCAGCGAGGAATCTCAACAACCATGTTCAGGATAGTCTGCTCAGGGTTGGCGTAGAGGGGAATGTCGTGGAAAGGAGAGACGGGGACGCCATCCTTCTCGATGTAGACACGGTGCTCCAGCGTGTAAGGCTGAGCAACCTTGCGAATGGTGTAAGACATTTTGGGAGATGAGGAGGAGAGATGTCGAGAGATGAGAGCAGCTCGGGCGAGAGGAGGGGAAGAAAAGGAGAGAGGGGCTTTCCCAGTGTGGGGCGATATTGCTGATGTGCGCCAAACACCTTTTAAGGCGGTGGAGGTGTGTAATCCTAGTCGGGCCAAGGAAGGACGAGTTGCCATTGGGCAATTTGGCTAGGGAAACACGCAAAGTTGAGAAAAATTCAAATGTAATTGGGTTTCTGCCCAAATGACGGCAATGATCTGCAGTTGGTGCACCAAAACGACTCAATGCCTGGATAGGATGGTATGCGTGGCATGAAATGAGTGTTTCCAGGGGTCGAACTGGGTCCCGTGTGTTGTTCCGAGTTTTAGGGTCGGCAATGGACTAGGCCCGATACCGAAAGGTTTTTTAAGGGTTAAAATGTATCTTCATTAGAGTATTTTGGTAAATGATGACGAGTCTACGGCGTACACATCGAATTATTGACTATAATGTGTGTCACATGCCCTTGCACTGCCGCTGTATTCTGCATGTACTCCGGTGTTCCCGTGACAGCTGCCAGTGCTAGCCGATATCGGGATATTTCCATATCTAATCACTGTAAACGTGACATAGTTGTCTTTGAGCATTCAATAAGTCTGCATGATTTAATTATTTATTATTTGATTAACATTAGCTTTACTGTCACTCAAATTCACAATCTGACTGGCAAATTGAAACACAGAAGGAATACTCTTAGTAGGAACATTTAACTATACTGTAAGTTAAGCTAAGTTAAGTTAAATTAGTCAGGAGTAAGTTTATTGCCTGATATCTAAGGTATCAATAATAATAAAAAGTTATCTATCACCACGTGATCACTAATAGAATTGGCCAGGCGGAGTTGACCGATACCAAACCCCAGAAAAAAAAATATCTCCCTCTTTAACCCCACCTCAGCATGCTATGAACAGACTCATCAGACCCATTAGATCAATCATGGCCTCCATCTCTACCGTGCAAACACAGACACCCCGTGTCCCCATCCCAGAAAATGGCGCCGACTACCGCGGCACAGTCGTGCTCGCCCCAATGGTGCGCTCCGGCGAACTACCCTCTCGCCTTCTAGCCCTAAAATACGGCGCCGACCTCGTCTGGGGCCCCGAAACAATCGACAAAGCCCTCATCGGCTGCATCCGACGCGTCAACCCTCGCAATGGCACTGTCGAATTCGTCCGTTTCCCCTCCAACGGCGGCCGTCCAGATATCTCATCCAAAGCATCTGTGATCAGCCGTATCGACACAGTGCGCGAGAAAGGACGCATGATCTTCCAACTTGGTACCGCGGACCCCGACCTCGCAGTGCAAGCTGCTCGCCTCGTCGCGGCCGACGTCTCAGGAATCGACGTCAACTCAGGCTGTCCCAAGCCTTTCAGCACTAGCGGTGGCATGGGCGCCGCGCTACTGCGCACACCGGACAAACTCGTTTCGATCCTCGAGGCGCTGGTTCGTGAAGTTGGAGAACCCTTCAAAATCGGTATTTCGGTCAAGATTCGTATTCTCAGTGATCCGGAGATGACGAAGAGTCTTGTCTCGCGACTTGTGCGTACCGGTATCACTGGTTTGACTGTGCACTGTCGTACGACTCCGATGCGTCCTCGCGAGCGCGCAATTCGAGACCAGCTTCGAATGATTGCGGATATCTGCCACGAGGCTGGTGTGGCGTGTGTCATGAACGGCGATGTTGAGAACCGTGATTCGGCGCTGAAGATGATGGAGGAGTATGGTGTTGACGGCGCTATGATTGCTACATCTGCTGAGGCGAATTCCTCATGCTTCCGCTCGGAGGCTGATGGTGGTCTTGCGCCTTGGCGGGAGGTTGTTCACGAATACGTGAAGTTCTGCATCGAGAGCGAGAACCGATTCGGAAACACAAAGTACCTGCTTAACATGCTTATTCCCGGCAAGAACAAGGAGTTTGCTCAGGCGAAGGCGTCTAAGACCTATACTGATGTCTGTCGGAACATGCAATTCGACGATCTCATTCCTGGTGCGATTTGTCTCGATGAGATTCTTCAATTGAGTGGGAAGTGGGAAGAGGCTCTTGCCGAGGAAGAAAAGGTCCGGTCTAAGGCTATTCAGAATGCTATGGCGAATAACGAGTCAGCTCGTGCGGCTGGTGGTCATGGTGCCAGATCAAAGTCTATCTCTGCGCCTTCCCATGCCGGTGGTCCGATTCGCACTTTGGGTATCCCAGAGCCTTCGGCCATGAAGCCTGAATCTGATGCTTCTGTCGATGTCTCTATTCCTGCGACAGAGGTAATTCAGAAGCATGAGGTAGCGGCGTAAATCGCTGTCTGACTTGGCCGCTTTATTTTATTTTTTTTGTTCCTGCATAGCCTGGGTACCTGGATTCGGTACTGTACTTTCGCATTTCGAGGTGTCGCCTCCTCTCTTGTTCATAGATTCCCCAAAACATACATCAATAATAAATGAGACATAGTTTATACTACCTACACGTTTATAGTCTACCGTAGCTGAAGAGGTAGGTACCGAAGTAGGTATAGAAGTAGATACTGGAGTAGATGCACTTGACGCTACAAATTACTACTAGAGGCTATTTGGTTATGCTATAGAAAACATAATATGGTCGGATACTTGACTGCAAGCCATGGGTATGTTCCTGATTGGGTTAGGGTGTACAATAGTAATTCAGGGGGTTTGTGGAGCAATTCCCACTATCTGATCAATCTGTACACTATCCAGGATCTCACTTTTACCTCACAATACTCAACCAGGTAACTCCTTTCATTAAGGCGTTTTACACGCCTGACTATCTCTATCTCACAGTACCACTGAAGAAACGAATGAAGGGAATTGTCTACAAAATAGAGAGAACTATCTCTCAGATGGTGCAATTAAAGTAAGAAGAAAGTCAATGGCGAATGCCCCCATATTCATTGATTATTGGTGTCTACTCGACACCTCAGATATCCTTGGTATGCCTGGTCTACGCGCTGTGCACACCGAAACAAAAGAGAAAGTACAAAATCCCCGAAGGGAGCACACACAACAGTTCATATCCAGGTGCTTTCGCACCTCACTCCTTTCCCTTCCCGCTCTCCATGTCCGCCACTAACATGGACTCCACGGCCTTCATCCCCGCTTCCTCTCCCTTAGCGGAGCCTCCGTCGTCATCACCAGCGACAGCCTGATCGAGGGCAAGCTTTGTCTGGCCAAGAGCATAGATCTGCTCCTCGATGGTGCCGCTGGTGACGAAGCGGAAGATCTCCACGTCACGGGTTTGACCCACGCGGTGCGCACGGTTCTCAGCCTGAACATCCTCCTGTGGGTTGAAGGAGGAGTCGAAGATGATGACCTTGTTGGCACAGGCCAAGTTGATACCGGCGCCACCCGCCTTGGTGGACAAAAGGAAAACGGGGATTTCCACTCTCTCGTAGAAAGCGTCCAGAATGGACTGCCGGTCCTCGACGTTGGTCCGGCCGTCCAGACGGACGAATTCAATACGCAGCGTCTCCATGACGTGCTCAAGGATGTCCATGACCAGCGTGAATTGTGAGAAGATGAGGGTGCGGTCACCGTTCTCGATAAATTTGAGGAGGAGTTCACGCAGCTGCTCGACTTTGCCCGAGTCCATCCATTCATCGTTCTGCAGCTTGAACTTCCCCAGGTGTTTGGGGTTGTCCATGCAGAGACGGTGGCACTCGAAGTCGTTATAGCTTTTCAGCTCGCTGAAGATGGTCTCAGGGTCGGACATTTCCCACTGGGGGTCTTTGAGGCACGCTCTGGAGATTTTGCGGATTCGCTCGTCGTTGAAATGACGGCGGGCGAGGAGAGGGTGGATGGCCGCTTGGCGGAGTTTCATGAGGATGTTGGCGGACTTGGAGCCGGTCTTCTTGCCCGCAGCACGGTCCTCAAGGAGCTGGCGGACTTGGTCCTTCTCATGCTCGTAAATCTCAACCTGGGAGGGCTTCATCTGGCAGTACTTGACGTGCGAAGTCTTAGCAGGGAGATCAATGACTTGGTGCTTCTTGCGGCGCAGGACAAAAGGCTTCAACATCGACTTGGCTCGTTCAATGCGCTGAGCGGATAAAAGGGTGGCATGAGACTCGTCGGAGGTCTTCGCTTTGTTGGAAAAGACAGCGTTCATGTCGTCCTTGTGCTCTCTGAACACATTAGGCAGAATGAAGCCCAGAAGAGATGCCAGCTCCTGGAGGTTGTTCTGGAGGGGGGTACCAGTAAGGAGAAGTCGGAACCGGGCCGGAATTCGGACAAGTTTGTCATACAGCTGAGACTGGTGGTTTTTCAACATGTGTCCTTCATCGTATACACAGACACTGAAATTCTGGTCTCTGAGAAACTTGGCGTCCACCTTGGCTCTAGCAATGGTGTAGGTAGTAATTACCACATTGATGTCGTCACGGTTGTCTTCAATCTGCTCGCGGAGATTGGCACGTTCGTTCTGGCCGGCGTAGTAAGGGATGACAGAGAGAGTGGGGCAGAATTTTTGGAACTCGCGAAGCCAGTTTTCGATAGTTGATGATGGAACAACAATGAGATGAGGTCCTTTGACACCCTGCTCGAACAGGTGGGCGAGGAATGCAATAACCTGACAGGTCTTACCAAGACCCATGTCGTCGGCAAGGATACAGCTCAACTTTTTCTGGAACAATAATGACAGCCAGTTAATTCCCACAATTTGGTAGTCCTTCATCACGAGGTCGTCGGCCATGATCGAGGGTTGTGGGATGAAACTCGATTGTGACTTAGGCTTTCGGACCACAGCCACAGGGCCTTCATCATCAGAGTCGTTGGGCGACTGGCGATTGGTCGAGGGGGTAGCAATTCCAGAATCATGTGCATTGCCGTTGGTCATCGATGTCAGTTCGAAATCGCCATCGCGCTTACCGAACATGTCAACTCCCCATTTCTTCATTTCCTCGGCAACTGGTCTACCCAGTGCTTCACACTCAGCCACGAGAGCATCAATTGCCAGGTACCCAGTCCACATCTCAATACATTTGTCAACAAGCTTGTCGCCGATGGGCTTGGGAGCTTTGCGTGGCTTGGCCTTGCCCTTTGCCTTGCTTGGGTCTATAGGGGCCTCCACAGCGCGGACATCATAAAGTGAGGCAAAGGGACGGTGGGTGGTGACGTGACTGGCAGTATTCTCAGGGATGGAGGCAATGTCCGCAAGATCGCGGACGCTGCAAGTGTTGAAAAATTTGAGGACTTTAGAATCCAGACCGCCAGCGGTGGAATCCTCAGCTTTAACGTCTTCATCCTCGGAATCAGTCATATCCGCCTCGACAGACTCCGGGGAGGGATCTCGGCGACGGCCTTTCTGGAGACGACCAGTCTTTTGCTTAGGGGGACTATCATCGGAGTCAATGGTGATTGCATTAGTAGGCGAATCACGGTTTCGAGGACCGCGCATGAGACGACCCCGAGGCTTCACGTCGTCGGCTGCGCTTTGGTCCCGAGAGGTCTTAAGGTTGCGTGAGGCCCATTTGTCGTGAATGGTGCCACGGGCCTTGATTTGTTGTTTGGCCATTGGGACCGGAGCTGTAGGCATAACACTCAACTCGTCATCAGATGAATTAATGACAATTGGTGGGTTGCCATTTTGCTTCGCCAGACCCTGGGGGTCGGCTAGGCGATCCAGCGCATCGTCGTAGTTTCCATTTGCGCTGATGAGAGCCTGCACACAGTCCTCGACCGCTTTGTTCGGCATGACCCGCAGAATGCGCTCAACTTTGATGCGAACTCGGTAATCCTCAATGTCCCGCAGAGAAGATTCTTGGCTGACCACAGGCATGGCACGCGAGGGCGCATATTGTTTGGCTTTTTTCATGGCGACGTGGTCGGGTACGGTAGGGCTCATCTGGTCGGCAGAGCGCTTGACGCCGTTGGAGGAGGGATCATAGACCGCGGCAGAGGTGATTTCCTTGAAACGATCCATTGCGCTGTCTGCGCGCACAGGTGACTCTGCTACCTTCTCCGGGCTTCGGGTTTTTCCAAACATGGCGGGTTTGATGTCGGTGGAGCGGATGGTGTAGTTTTCTTCGTCTTCCGAAGATCCTCCTCGGTAGGTGGGTCCGTCGTCAATGTCAATAGTAGAGGGTCTTTTGGTAGGGCGAACAGTAGTTGCCGGGGAACGGAAGGCTGTTCCAGAAGGTGCCATAAGGGAGGACAATATACCGCCTCGGCGGGGAGGTGAATGAGCGGGCGCAGCAGGTGAAGAGGCAGCCACTTGAATGACAGGTTCGTGTGAATGAGGAAGGGGCATTTGGACGAGTTGGGTAGGTTGGGTCATTCGTTGCGGTGTTAGTGAATGCGCCCCAATTGGGACTGTGGCGATGGTTTCATAGTCACCCTCGGGTGTTTGTTTTCTATCCCGGTTAGGGATGTCTGGTATGTTATCCATGATGTGCTCCAGTACTCCGTAATGTATATTTAATTGAGGCCCACCTCCCTGAGTTGTAAGGGATCCAGGAACCAATTATACTAACTTTCCTTTTTTTTTCTGCCCGGCGGAGAACGCGATATCGACGCGCCATGGTCACGTGCATCCTGATAGCGTGAAGTACTTTTACATTATCTTAGAAGATAGAGACCTGGAGAGAGCAAAGTTTATTATAAGATTGATTAAAATCACATTTAAGAAACAATTTGATTGATTTCCTAAAAAGTGAATATAAAAGTGGAGATTGGTTGTTTCATCGTTCTGTGCCATGTGACCAGGCGCTTGGACGATCTCCGCAATATAGCTTTAGCTTCATTCACTCTTCAGCTTCCAACCAAAACTGAATCTACCAATTCAACTCAACATTACAAAAAATAACCATGGATGTTCAAGGCTCAGAATCTGTCGCTCGTCGTCCTAACCGGCCAAGCTATGCCGAAGCAGTGGCCAAGTCTCCCAAAGAAAGTGACTCTGACGTGACCCCAGCGGTCTCAGCGTATGTGTGATCTTGATGGGTTTCTAAATCAGTTCTAACATCCACTTAGTGATGTCATCTACAAGCTTCTGGGTTTCACAGCTGCCATGGCATTTGCTCCCATTGGCATGTACTTTTTGACCCTGAACTCGATCTTTGGAGGTGAGATGGAACCCATATTTAACATGGATGATATGTTCGGCTGTAACTAACATCCACAGGCAATGCCACATATTCTGGAATCACAGCAGCCATCACTGCCAACGTGGTCTTATTTGCCTACATTTATGTCGCCTGGAAGGAAGACCAAGGAGAACAACAAGAAGCCCAGTCCAAGAAAAGCCAGTAATGGATCGAAGATGCCATATCTTGTACTTGTGCTATTCCACGTTTCATTTCTGGCGTTGCAGGTGTATTGACACGATGAACCCGATTTCAAGGTTCTGCAGTCCTTGATATTCGACGCAGAGAGGTTGTAACAAAAGATATACGAGATTTCTGGGTTATTTGGATATCATAAGACAAAACGATATTCCCACAGGCCTGATCTTCTGATCTCCGGCCCAATTTCCGACAAATGTTAAAAGAAGCCACTGCCCATGTTGAAGGGACCCCACTCCGAAGAAAATAAAATCACAACGCATAATGCCCGAATTATTTATACGGAGACGCCGGTATGCTTTACAGCCACTTGGGATATGACCCGAATCTCAAGTCCTCCACAAACACAACGATCAATGAATCGCTCAAGGTCGTCGCTTCACAAACTCTTCCAGATCAGCCTTTGTAGCAACACCAAGCACAAACTTGCGTGCCACATCGGTGACCACGGCGAATGGGTGCTTCTCTCGCTTGTCACCGTTGGCACCAGTCTCGCTCTCGAAGAACTCCTCCAGCTCCTCCAGGGGCGTCTCCATAGTGATGACCTTGTAAATTCCGCGCTTCCGGTTGAAGCGCTGCATAGCAGCAGAGACTGGGTCGGAGTCCTTCACGGTACCAGTCTGGATCAGCTCCTTCAGTCGGGGGATGCTCAGGTATCCGAGGAGGGATCGTTGGGCAGAGATGACGGTGAGGTGGGTGTAGTCGCGCTCGTAAGCAGCCATGAGGGCCGCGGAGATAGGGCTGTCAGGAGAGACGGAGAGTGCTTGGGGTGGGTCAAGGTCTTCAATGGTTGCCTGTGAATATGATGAGCTGCTGCTTCAATTTTTTTTGGTGCTTGACTGGGTAGACTCACCCCGCGGTACTTATCGGCCCATGCTGCTTGGGGCGCGGAGGCTGTTTGTTGATTCTCACGAGTGAAGGCCTCGCTGCCGGTCATGTAGGACGCCATTTTAGCTTGTGGATATTGGGAGGGTTCGAAGAATGGAGGGGCTCGGGGTGTGAGGAAGTGGGGAACCTCGAGGGTGAATAAGACGTCACAGAAGTAAAAAATTAGGAATTGACAAAAATTCAAGTAGGGCCAATGGCAGTGAATATTCTGTTGAGCCTGGAGTTATAGAGACAAGGGACAAATGCAACTTGGCTCGTTCAGAGCGAACTTTGATCAAACTCGGCGTTTTCCTCTTCCCGCGCCAAGACCCTCAAACTCTACGTCATCTCCAACGGGCGCTTGGTCCGTCAGCCTTGCTCTAATCTCATCTGACTCCTCATTTCTCTGTAATCTTCGACTATCATTTTGAACTTCCTTTTAATCAACCAAACTACCTCATTCACCCACAAAGCGCTAGCTTCGCAGGTTCGTTATTGACTTCAAAAGTGGAGCCGCCATTCTCGATGCAGAAAGATCGCTGCATTCGGACATCTGCTCCACTCTGATTACCCACATTGATAGATCGCAGTAAACAGACCATGATTCCCACGGACTCGGTCGTCAAACTCCTAGCTGCTCATCATCCCCTTGGTGGGTTGGGACCCCGCCAACAGGCAGAGCAGCCCGGAAACCCCCCACGACGTGAGCCCTTCCCCGCGTGGAGTACCATCGACGAGGTGAAAAAGACAGCAGTCCATGAAATTGAGGCTGCGAGTCAAAAGGCACAGAACAAGGCCGGCAAAATCGAGCTTTGGACTCCGAAGTACTATGCCGCCTGTACTTTTGGTGGTCTTCTTGCTTGTGTCAGTGACCTGATGAGAATTCTGCCATGCTGAAGGTTATTTTCTGATTGCAATGCATAGGGTCTTACCCACACGGCTGTTACACCTTTGGATCTGATTAAATGCCGTCGTCAAGTTGACTCCAAGCTTTATAAGAGCAACATGCAGGCATACAGCAAGATTCGTGCAGCTGAAGGTCTGCGCGGTGTAGTCACTGGCTGGGGTCCTACGTTCTTTGGTTACAGCGTAAGCAATACTAACGTTTAGAAAGTACTCACATGAGTCTGACTTCTTCCAGGCCCAAGGTGCATTCAAGTATGGCGGATACGAGTATTTTAAGAAATTCTACAGTGATCTTGTCGGCCAGGAACATGCCAGAAATTACAAGACCTCGATCTACCTTGTCGCCAGTGCCTCGGCCGAGCTGATTGCCGACCTAGCCCTCTGCCCCTTTGAATCCATCAAAGTGCGCATGCAGACGACTATTCCCCCAGATATCAAGGGGACCTTCAGCGGTATCTCAGCCGTCGTTGGCAAGGAGGGAGTGTCTGGGTTAGTGAAGCATGTCGAATTAAAGTTCTGTCTAGGATATTGACAATTCCCCACCAGGCTGTACAAGGGTCTGTACCCACTTTGGGGTCGGCAGATTCCTTACACTATGATGAAGTTTGCATCGTTCGAGACCATTGTGGAGATGATCTACCAGACTCTGCCGGGACAAAAGTCCGACTACAACAAGGGCGCCCAGACCGCCGTTGCTTTCAGTGGTGGTTACTTGGCGGGTATTCTCTGTGCTGTGGTGTCGCACCCTGCTGATGTGATGGTGAGTAAGCTGAATGCTAACCGCCAAGCTGGTGAGGCGTTTGGTGCTGCAATGAGTCGTATATATGGGGAAATTGGCTTCCGGGGATTGTGGAACGGTCTGCCGGTCCGTATCGTCATGATCGGTACCCTGGTAAGTAATGAGCTACATGCTGCCTTTATCTTTCATGCTAACAAAACTTGCAGACCGGTCTCCAGTGGATGATGTATGAGATAAGTTGTGCGGTTTTGCGTTCTAATGCTGATGATTTCTTAGCTATGATTCCTTCAAGATCTTCATGGGTCTTCCGACTACCGGTGGAGGTGGTGAGCAGAAAAAGAGTCAGTAAGCAGGATTTGTTTCGTGTATTCCAAATGCTCCTTTCATTTCTTCATCCAGTTCCAGATTTAGTTGATTTCAAGAAATTGCCATGGGGATATAAAGCCCTTTCTCAACCTCCCTTCTCTTTTCTTTTTCTTTCCAGTTAGCCAATAGATCAATGTTATTGCTAGGAGGTGTAGTATAAACTTGTCATTATTTGCTCTATGTAGGCGCGCTAAATGTACGGTGGAAAGTCTCTAAAAGGTACATAGATAGGTACAGTACACTGCTTGTGCGTACAGTATCCTGGGGCGGTACCGAACTCGCAGCCCCAGATATATATCCTTAGTGCGGGTTCAATGGTTCATAAACGGTAATCAGAATTTTGACACCAAATTCAATTCAACCTTGTTTCCATGTACAATATATCGAGCCCTAAAGATTACCTGCTCTTGATCAGTTCATAGTAATTATTCAACTACCGTACAGAGTATTTCGTACAATACCCCAACCAGTTGACTCCGCCAAGACCGCTATCAGCTTGGAAATTAGTCACAACATCCACCAATCGCCGCCACATCTCTTATCGGTAATCGACGTCACCAATCAGTCACATCAAAAAGGAAAACGAGATAGAAAATCGGGAGAGTCTATTCTAATTGATTTCGCTTGGCACCATCGTCAGCCGTCAATGCCTCGTAGGGAAAATACAAAAAAGGGACCTGTTAGCGCCCGATGCCGTGATCATAGCCCGGTTGATATTCTTCTCTATTTTAATTATCCTGTTCCCCTCAATTGATCTTGCACTCTCTCTTTTAATAAAGACCCTCAGGTAAGTATAATCCACCAAGATCCGGTACCTGCGTCTTATCGCCAGTTCCACTATACACAAAGTTCCCTTCCCGATCTGCGATAAGACTTTACACTTTACACTTTCCTCCTTCAACCACCACGTCACATCACTCAACTCACTTTTTCTCTTTCCAGACATCAGTCAATTTGAATCACAACATGTCTGACCACGAAGCACCTATCGTCTCTCACGGCCGTGGAGGTATGTAATCACTTAGGCTCTCCACGGAAATGCTAATCTAATCTAACCGTCAATCTTCCAGGTCAGGGAAATATCGGCGCAGACCCTACGCAGTATGTTCATGCCCTATACATACCTCAAGCTTGCTCACATTCCAATCCTGTCCCGATCTCAAATATGATGTCGAAGCCCCGCATGTTGCATTACATACCCCGCCAATACCTTACTCCGCAGAACCGAACTGAACCAGATCAGACCAGACAGACCAGATAGCTAAGTGTATATAGGTACATCGACGGCGAAATCGTCCGTGAAGGAAACTACGGCGACCAAGGCGATGGCGCTTACTCCGCCGGCGTAAGCAATCTTTCCCTCCAGTTCTACCCGGGCTTCCGTACCCCACCACCCACACAATCAGCTCCAGCTCCAGACCCAGCTAGCCCTACTCTACACTACACAACACCCAAATCTAATTATGAAATGGAATACAAAATACAAATACTGACATCCTCCAGCGCGGCGGTGCAGGAAACATCGGTTCCCCACGTGTGCGCCCAACCTCGAAAGTTCCCCACGACGCGGAAATGATACCCGAGCTCGCGGTGCGGAATTCCGGTGACGAGACTTTCCATACCGGTGTACGTGCGATCGCATCACAATCCGATTCCAATTCCAACTCCAGTTATGCTTGCTGACTTTCGTGTTTAGCGTGGTGGTCAGGGAAATGTGCATCTTGATGAGGCGGCGAAGAAGGAGAAGGAGAGGAAGCATTATGCGCATGAGGGGTTGGCGGATAGGTTGAAGCATAAGTTGTTGGGGAAGAAGTAGAAGCTACGGAGTAGGTAGATTGAGATTGAGATTCGATTTTAATTTCGATTCGATCTACGGTGGATCCTGCGGGGGGTGGGTTTGGTGGGGATGATGGATATTCGATCCAGGAAGTCTAGTTTGGTTGTGATTCCCTAATGCTTTTTTTTTTTTTTTTTTTTAGTTCTCTTTTGCTTGGAGGTTAATTGGTCATATATTGCGATGAATGGATATTGCTGTTTTATACTCCGTGGTTGGTTGATCTGATTTGTAGCTACTAGGTCAGGTATCATGATATTCAATGGACTCAGATCTGCCCTGCTGTACATAACATCAAATATTTCCGGTATCCCGTGAGTTTCATTGCAGATCAAATACAGATCACAGAGATAAGCAGACGTAGAAAGAGACAAAGCTATCCATGCATAAGGGAAAATGAAAATCAAAACACCGAGAACATAGAACATAACCCCATATCCCGTTTAAATCACCATGTATCATAACGACATTAAAGCATAGCCCGAAGCAAATGGCAGAAGCATATCCCATCAAAACTGTGCAAAGAAAAAGGCAAAAAAATGAAAAGAAAATCAACGCCAATGGGGGATGGTGGTACATCTTCCATGAGGAATTGCAAAATAAATCAGAGTGAGACGGAAGAAAAGCAAATCTAATCTTTGCCGAATCGTCGCTTCAACCAGCTCTTCCGCTTCTCAGCCTGTGCAGGTTTGCGAACCACATTCCTGCCAGCCTGCGAAGGCTCGAAATCCGAGTTCGCCTGCGCGGGAGCAGATGGCATACCCTTGCCATTCACGTTGGGACCTCCGTAACCCTGGTATCCGTATTCGGCCTGAGCGCGTTCGTCCATACGCTGTTGCTGCATAGCATGCTGCTGCAACTGGTCCATGGAACTGTTGAGCGAACTGGGATCGGTCGATTGGCCGTAAGGACCGGTATTTCCAGACCCGGATCCCGACATGGCGGCGACGTTGTCGTAGGAGCGTTGGTATTGTTCTGATCCGCGGGACGGGTAGCGGGGTCGGCGCTGCTGCTGTCCATTCTGGCTGTAGGGGTATGGGTTCTCGGGTGCTTGGCTGGAGCTTGCGCCGTAGTCGATCACGCTGTCTGGGTGTGATTGGCCATTTTGTCCGCGGTTGTGGTTGTTTGATCCTGTTGCATGTCAGTAGATGTTTACGGATGAACGATTGAATGGGTCAAACTAACCGTAGTAGCTTGTTCGTCGGCTGAAGTCGCCCATTTGTGAAGCGGCATCGTCTGTTGGTGAATCATAATCAGTCCGGGGCCCTGTGGTAAGAGTTTAACCTAACGAACCTGTTCGGACATAGGAATCCGGGCGTTGACTGGAGTATGTTCCATATATCGCGGCCTCAAACGATCGAATGGTATCCAAAGGGCGCTCAAAACGGGGGCGAGTGGGGTTTGACCAGTCGGGATCGGCTAGAAAGAACGCAAGGGTCAGTGAAATGCCAAAAACGTGGTTGAATTCCAGGAAAAGAAGAGTGACGAACTAATTGGGTTTCCAAATTGATCCTTATGTTGGCATTCCCTCAATGAGCCCAGGTTGGACTTCTCCAGTGCGACGGCCACTAAGTTGAGAATCAGTATGGTGAAAATGCGACCGCGCCGAGCGTAAGAACGTACTGGGCTGTAATTCGGTCATTGCGACCAAGGGATCGGCTTTGGTGTGTAAATTGCGACGGGCCTTTTCCTGGGAGGATTCCGAGAGATGGCTCTTGTGGCCAGAGGTGCGAGAATTGTCGGATTTGACGCTGAAACCACGACTCCTTTGAGGAGCGGGGGTCGGTTCTGGGGCAGCCATTTTATTTATGGGAAATTAACGTCCGAGATCAAGGCAACTGGACGACACTGAAACAGGGTGTGATCTGCTCGAGCAACGGGCGTTGTGGAGCTTCGATATGAAGGTGGGCACTGCCAAGATAGTTCACAGGCCACTTGAAAGTCGAGCGCAAGTTCGTTGAGTGAAAAGAGACACTAAAGCAAGATTCTCTGACACTAGTGTCGTGTCCTAGGATTGTAGATAGGATTGTAGATAGGATATTCGTGTTGCCTGTGGTAACTGGGTGGAGATAGGCAGTAGACGGTGAAGGAGTAGAGAGTGGAGTTTCACCGTTATTGATGGGGACGGAAAGTGGGAGTTGGTAGATTTAAATAACAAAGCAAGAGACTTTTTTCCCCCAAGGGTTGACGACAGACGCCACGCAAGAATAACGGGACCAGAACCAAAAAGACCAAAAAACATCGGCGCCTTGTGAAGCGGATCCCTTATGCTCATCGAGGCCGCGCAATCGTTTTGCTTTTTCCTACTTTTCAGGCTTTGGTGGGTCGATCGTGCATACACTTCCCGCTTATTATATTCAGATTTACAGGTTCATTCTCTTTCCTTTACGGATTCAGTTCCTTCAGTTGACTCTCCTTAACAAGCTCAGGTCGAAAGAGGCTCTCAAATTGATTTCCTATTTTTCTTGCCTGATCCGTGGTACACAGCCCGGAGGTCTCAAGCATGCGATTGGTGAGGTTCTTCCCTAGCGTGCCATAGTCCTGATGAAAAGACTCAGGGACCGAGCTTCACCAGCCCCCCCCCCCCAGCCCGGGTTTTGGCGTTTTTGCCGAGAGACAAATCTGTTCTGATTGTGTACATTGAAGTGCACAATATATATCCACTCAAAACTTTAGGCTTGAGATCTATTTCAACGAGCTCCACCATTTGATCTCAGACAACCCCTATATCTTCAACCCTTGTGATATTCTCCCTTGTGTTTCATCTCAGCCCAAGTGAACATCTTTGAATCAAAAATCTTGCTTGGAGCGTGTGATGCATGGGTTGCCGGCCACTTCCAATTGGCTTATGCGGAAAAAGCTTCTCTCGGTCCCACTCGTCCGATTATTTTTAGATTTAGTTATCTATTTGTGCGAATTTATACAACCATAGTGTGGATATCGCTACGCATCTAGAGATTCGATGGGATTCGTCCTTTACCGAGAACCGAAACGTGTAACCTCTCCGTCCGAGAACCTTGGATCTTTGGATGCGCAATTTGAAGCCAATACTGCCCTGGTCAGTCCGCTACCAATTCCCCACATCATCCATATCGAATCAGATCAATTTTGTGATGTCAATTGCGACAATCTAGCCGGCAAATTGTTTGACTAGGCTGGCCCCACTGTTGATCATCAGGCATCAAGCCACAAGAGTCTATCCGCGTATCAGACCTCTGCTGGTATCAAGTCGGGACCAAAATGGCCTTGGATGCAGTTTGCGGCTGATGAATGTTTCAAGGATCTTCGTGTTACCCTGCCCTCAGGTGTTGATACTCTGATACCCTGATCAGTACATCAACGCACAGATGACAAATGATCCTCGCCAAGAAAAGGGACCAGATGCTTTTGTAATTTTATTTAAGATTAAAGTGACTTTAGGTTAAACGTCGATTGTGGCGCCGGTGCGTCTACCCCAGGTGAAGACCAAATTGGCAAATTCATATGTAATGTTAAAAGAAAAACATATCGTGACCTTCAATGTTATAAACGGCTCGCTTACAGGAACCTTCAATGTTGACCACCATCTATGCCTCGGCTGCAAGATAGCCGTAATATAGGCAGTATACTGAGGATACCCATTCGGAATATGGCTATTTCCCCGAGTGCGGACGATATCCAGGGACACATAGCACCCGTGGACTTCAGTACATGGGAGAAGTACGTGCGCCAACCATGTGAGAAGCATGTTGAATTGGCATGATGCACATGTGATATACTTCTTCCATGCCCACCTGGGCAGGTGTTCATGCCCACAAACGTTACACAATTTTCTACAATTGAGGTCCAGGCCTAGCCGAAGACAGACAGATCAGTCGCAAGGTGGATATATTTTGGTTCCTAAAGACATGCCATGGTGGAGTAGCCAAAGCAGGGGAAAACTGCCATTCTAACACCAAGACGAGGCCCGGAAAGAAAAACGAACTCGATTGACCGGTCTGCTGAAAATGGTATGGAATTTGGTGTGTATGAGTCAGATACACAGTGGGAGGAGCTGACGCCGCACGACCAGACAGATATCATGCATGCGCCAGGTGCCAGAGAAAACAAGGAGAAATCACAGAGACGCCCGCATTCCTTTTTGAGGGAATCAAAAAAGCATCTCTTTCCCAGCTGGGAACTGACACAAGTCAAACGGAAAAAAGTAATTTTTTGATTCATAGGGCTTTGGATATGGGCCCATGTCTTCTCCCACGAATAGAACGTTATCAAACCGCCAACTCCATCACCTCATATCAACATCGGCTCGTTCCGTCGACTTTTCCTTGCCCGACCGACCGTCTGCGCTAAGAAAGGGAATCGCCCACTAGATACAGATTTGCCGTTTAGATGTTGGAGGGGTAGAGCATGACGCGGACGGTGGCACCGAAGGTCTTGGGGGGGAGGTTGTTGCGGAACTTGGCGCGCACAACACCGGAGTTACCTGTCGGAGGTTAGATTTCGAGTGGACCGTAGAATATAGCGAATCGTCACGTACCGTGAGGACGGGTAACCTTGCCCCAGATCACCCGGATGTTGGAGCCACGGACCTCACGCTTGGCACGGTAGACGAAAGCGACCTTCTTGCCAAGGTAGAACTGAGCGGCCTTGGAGTCCTCGACACCCTCAATCTTCACCAAGCTGTAACACAGTCAGATTCCATTCCATTCGATTATTTCGTTCTGCGTAGGGGGTTATGTACCTGGTGTTAGGGTTGGTGGTGTGCTTGGCGCGCTGGTAGCTCAGGTGGCGACCCCTAAAAAATTCCGTATTAATCTTCCATTCTAATCGTATGTCGTTTGTGTATGTGATTTGTGTGGTGGATATCGTGTGGGTTGTGGTAGGTGTTTGTGGTGTTCCATGTCCATGTCCATCAATGTTCGATATTCCCTTGCTGATCGAACCACATTCGAACTGGTGCATGCATGCTTTCTAACGCGGCGAGCGAAAAGGTGAGGACTTACTTAACGTAAACTAGAAAGAGAAATGTTAGCATAAAACATTCATTTAGATCAGATCCCCATCCATCCTAATGCGCCCGGTGGTATAACGGGGTTCTTCGATAGATGACGGAGTTCCTGGGGGCGCACTCACGGCGGTGACCTTGTTCCGAAGGCATGTTGACGGCTTTTTCTCTGAGCAGCGGGACAGGAGGAGAAGTCGAAGAAATGACCCGCAAGAGATCAGAAGTCGTTGCCGGTTGTCGTGGATGTCGTCGCTTCGATAGAGTCGAGCGCACAATCAATTTGCAAGGTGTGGTGGCTGACTTTCGCCCTAGTCCCAATTAGGATCTTAGCGACAGGGTAAGCGAGATCCCGTGACTCCACACACCAGGCCAGTCCTGGATGGATCCATGGGTTCCCCAAGGACATAAGGAATATTCGTATTTCCGGACGCCGAGATCGCACTGGATTACATAAGCTCCTATCTATCACCTGACCCGGACCGATCTCACTGGATCCACCTGATCAACTATCTATCCCACCGCCTTGAGCTATTCTGCCTAGGTCGGGCTACAGTCTTCCGGACCGGCTTGTCCAAGTCGGGGGCTGGATGCATATCGCTGACAAACTTCACCATGACGACATTACATGTTAACCTACTTTTCAGCTCCGGATCTGTGGAACGGCTAATGTGATGATTATATCGGCTTTGTCAGAGTTTGACTAGCGAATTAGATGATAATATGTGGTAAATTCGGTAGACCTGGTGGTTCTCCCCCTTATATAGTAACGGATATCACTACTCCGGCGTGCCACAGACCGAAGGTACTGATTGGGAAAATCAGAACCATCCCCATACCGCCCCACCATTCTGACTGGTGGGATGGTATGAGGATTGTCATGGAACGATACACGTACCGAATTGTGTAGTAGTTTATACTCACGGGCCAAGGACCAAAGCCAAACGGTTAATATGCTCCGAATCCGGCGTTCTCTGGGCCGAGCGCTTAGATCGGGTCGATTCCCCGGACTTATTGCAACTCACGGGAAAATAGAATCCGTCTGGTATGAGAGATGACAAATGCGCTGATCTCCCTCCTCCACGATTTGGGTCACCGGGGACCTCATCAATACCGTTCACTTACCAGTTATAAAATACAGCTGATGAAATAAAAGAAGTCCTCTGCAGAGTAATAAGACATCTGATTTGGGTTTAAAAATCCATAAGTAATAAACTCTGTGGAGCTTGTGATACCTTCCAGCATTCCAATTGCACAGCCTTCTGATAGGGTGGTTTCTGTACCAAACATAGAGTAGTAGCAGCCACAGAAGAACAGAAGGGGAAAACTCCACTCATGAATGCATCACTGACCGCATTATGTTGGTGGTAGCCACTTTTCTTTTCTCATGTATCATAAAGTAGGTTTTTTTTCCTGATCGGTGCCACCGCACGTAATCCACCTTGAATTCAGGCTGTTTGGAACCGTGTCTAACGATGATAATCAGTAATGAAACCAGGTCACCGTATGTATGATGTGCTTATCAGATGACCTGTTTTTCCCCTTTTGCTCCATTTCTTGCAGCATTAGCTTCTAGAAGCTCGCAGGATTTAGGTTAGCCTGGTTATACATAGCTTTAAGCCCCCAGCAAGCTCGAGGCAGCGGGGTTCATGGGGCCAAAGGGGGATAATTAGAGGAATAGAAAATGTAAAGTAGAGGACAATAGGGATATTATCATCTTTTATGTATATACTGCATATGGTACAGGGGAAGTGATGAGCGAGACGGAGTTAAGGTAACTGCGTGTTGGAATTAGATTAGCTCGGTAGTTAAATCCAGGGCTACTTTTATAGGAAATAAGGGCGAAAACAGTCTTAGCCCCGAAGTCCAAGACCATACCCAGTAGGTAAGATCAATACCTGAAGTCATCATTGAAACATAAATTACCCAAAAACCCTCCAAGCCTGCCCCACCGAAAGCTCGTGGTAGACGCATTGAAAAGTACTTGCTCCGCCGGAACCTGTTCCCTTCCCAACATTCCAATTTTAAATTTCCTCCTTCTTCATAATCTCTCTGTCATTATATTCCTTTCCCTTTTGATTCATTAAGTTATACCCCAGTTGTGTTGTTGTTGAAAATATGGCCAGTTTGATCAATCAGACCGATGAGCGCCAGAATGCTGGGTGAGTGGCCGCTCTCTCTGACATCACCTTTCCCCCCCCTCTCTCTCCGGCAGCGGAAGCGTGCCGGCTACACCTCAACCTTCAACCCTTTAAGGAATTGTCGCTCTCTGAAGGAGCACACTGCGACTTTTTCAAGTCTTTTTTCTTGCTTTTTATTGCTCTGGCCACTACTCCAGAAACGCATCGCATCGCCTCCATCCTATCCCCCTCCCGCTTGAACCCCTCCATCGGCTGTTATCCACTGCAAATTTTGCGCTCATCAACCTGAGCCGTTTTCGACTGACAATGGCTCTCCAACGCAGCACCATCGAATTGAAAGATGACACCATTATTGTGGTGCTCGGTGCCTCGGGCGATCTCGCAAAAAAGAAGACGGTTTGTGCATTGGATCCCTTGGGGGTGACTCAGGACTAATTTGTTTGCCAGTTCCCCGCACTTTTCGGCCTCGTACGTGATAGTAAACTGGAATCGACTACCCGGAACTCAACTAACCAATGCCCGATTTTTTAGTTCCGCAACAAGTTCCTCCCCAAGGATATTAAGATCGTCGGATATGCACGGACAAAGATGGACCACGACGAATACCTGAAGCGCGTGCGCTCGTACATCAAGATTCCCACAAAGGAGATCGAGGAGCAATTAGACCAGTTCTGCAAGCTGTGCACCTACGTTTCCGGACAGTACGATCAGGATGATTCGTTCATCGAGCTTAACAAGCACCTCGAGGAGGTTGAGAAGGGTCGGCAATCGAAGGAGCAGAACCGTGTCTTCTACATGGCTCTGCCTCCAAGTGTCTTCACTACCGTTTCCGAGCAATTGAAGCGCAACTGCTACCCCAAAACCGGCCTAGCTCGCATCATAGTGAGTTTTGAGAGATTACCGAGGTACATGTCACGCCTTGGCAGTATGCTAATACTCCACCTCCCACTAGGTCGAGAAGCCCTTCGGTAAGGATCTGCAAAGCTCGCGCGACCTCCAGAAGGCCCTGGAGCCTAACTGGAAGGAGGAGGAGATCTTCCGTATCGATCACTACCTGGGTAAGGAGATGGTCAAGAACATTCTTATCCTTCGATTTGGGAACGAGTTCTTCAATGCTACATGGAACCGTCATCACATCGACAATGTCCAGGTATGTGCAGAATATTCTTCATTCAACAAAGACGAACTGGATTCTAATTATCGTGTAGATCACATTTAAGGAGCCGTTCGGTACCGAGGGCCGTGGAGGTTACTTCGATGAGTTCGGCATCATCCGTGATGTTATGCAGAACCGTATGTTGCTCTGGATCCAGATGTCAGCATGATACTAACCATTTCTAGATCTTCTGCAAGTCCTCACCCTACTTGCCATGGAGCGCCCAATCTCCTTTTCCTCAGAGGATATCCGTGACGAGAAGGTCCGTGTCCTGCGTGCGATGGATCCAATTGAGCCCAAGAATGTCATTATTGGCCAGTATGGTCGATCTCTTGACGGTAGCAAGCCCGGTTACCTGGAAGATGACACTGTGCCTAAGGAGTCGCGTTGCCCAACCTTCTGTGCGCTGGTTGCCTATATTAAGAACGAGCGTTGGGATGGTGTTCCCTTCATCCTGAAGGCCGGTAAAGGTATTTGACCTATATTCACCCTATCAGCAAAGATACTGACCTCTCTAGCCCTTAATGAGCAGAAGACCGAGGTCCGCATTCAGTTCAAGGACGTTACTTCCGGTATCTTCAAGGATATTCCTCGTAACGAGCTTGTCATTCGAGTTCAGCCCAACGAGTCCGTCTACATTAAGATGAACTCTAAGCTGCCCGGTCTGTCCATGCAGACAGTAGTGACCGAGCTGGACTTGACATACCGCCGCCGCTTCTCTGACCTCAAGATCCCCGAGGCTTACGAGTCCCTCATTCTGGATGCCTTCAAGGGTGACCACTCCAACTTTGTTCGTGATGATGAACTGGATGCCAGCTGGCGCATGTTCACCCCGCTCCTGCACTACTTGGACGACAACAAGGAGATTATCCCAATGGAATACCCATACGGTATGTTTCCCGCACCATTCTGCAGTCGACAATTACTAACAATTGCCCAGGTTCTCGCGGTCCTGCCGTCCTTGATGATTTCACTGCCTCCTATGGCTATAAGTTCAGCGATGCCGCTGGTTACCAGTGGCCGGTGACGAACACCACCCCCAACCGTCTGTAGATGGTGGTTAATGTAGCTGTTTACGACGATATGGGCGGTATATGAAGGCGAACAAAATCCAATTATTTGATTTCTCTCCTCACTACTGTTAGCTGGCAGGCCGGGCTGGCGGAAGTCGCGTCGCTATGATCTCGGTTGGCTAAGCTTCAGAAACGATGCTAGAAATGGTGAGCAATGAAAGAACGTTACGCAACATCTCGAAGCTTTTTATTATTATGTATTTCCAGGTTTTGTTTATTTCGGTGTTTGCATGTAATCTCGGGATGAAGACCTTTTGCTTTTCTACATGTTCCGGTGCTTGCGTAGTCATTGGTATATAATTTGGCCGCATAATCTCTAAGCCCCAAGTCCACGTACACCATGTTATTCTGTTCTATAAATGGCACATTACTCAGCCGTGCTAAATACCTTTATATCTCTCCACTCCAAGCTACAGTCCATACAGCATGGGAGATATATAAAGTAGAAAGGAAAAGATCTGGTACAGAACAAAATTACCTACCCGTATTGACAATTATACAACACACGTAATATTGTCACCTGTCATGCTACCCAGATCGGCAATTTCTCGTCAAGCCCCTGGCGGGTCTGACTGGCGATAAGGCGGCCCGGGGGCCCGCATAACAACGCCCAGGCCAGGTCCAATTTTCTCCTACCATCCCATTCACTTTGTCTGCGCCTCCGAAAACACGAAAATTCCCCTCAATTGACCAATTGAGCGCCCAATTCCTTCCTAACCACGAACCTCCACCTCCCACAGCCCCGGAAGCGGAAACCTCCAACCCGCACGAACATTGTCTGGCACCCCTCAACCTCGAACCGAGTCAAACTCACGCACCGGACTCGACAGAGTCAATCTTACCGCGAATTTGACTCTAATTAAGATTGAGTCTTATATTCAGCCCACGCCCCTCCCACCTCCCATCCACGTCCACGTCCGCGCTAGTCCCCGCGCGACACCCAACGCGCGAACCAGCCCAAGCCCCAGCCCCAATCGCAATCACCGGATCCTTACGCCTAAACAGTTGGTCGACTTACATTGACGCTGCGCACCACCGGATATACTCGTCCAAGCATTGGGTCCGTTGTGCCCGCGCAGGAGCTGAGCACATGCCAGTGCGCGCATAGGAAAGATGCCGCAGGCTGCACGATGGGCGGGGACTCCCTTTATCAAGGGAAAGTCGGAGTCGACGCGCTTGATGCTGTTGACATTTAGTTTGGTGGGATTGCAGTGCGTTTTCCTGCAGGATCCCGGAACTGGTATAATGGCTCTTGGCTGACTGGGTTCGTGTTACGAATAGGTTTACTTGGGGTACTGAAATGACCTGTGAGTATAGACGAGACGGGATTTGTGGATGGGATTGGATTGGAGCTTGGACTAACGGGTTTTCATTTTCTTTCAGATTGCACGCCATACCTTCTTCAGCTTGGGTTGACGAAGTCGAAAACGTCGTTGGTGTGGATTGCTGGTCCGTTGTCTGGATTGATCATTCAACCTCTCATTGGTGTGATTGCGGATCGATCACGGTCTAAATGGGGGCGAAGAAGACCGTTTATGGTAATTGGGTCTTTTGTTGTGGCGCTTTGTCTTATCGTGCTGGGATGGACAGCGGAGATTGTGGGGTTATTTGTAACGGATCCTGAAAAGGTATTGATATGCTACGGAATTTCGGAATTGGGATCGGAGACTAATTGTGTTTTGCAGGCCAAGAATGTTACTATCGCATTAGCGGTCTCGAGTATCTATGCGGTGGATTTCTCCATCAATGTTGGTTAGTGGATATAGATCGGTTTCTGGACTAAGAGCACCGCTTATTCGTTTTTAGTACAAGCATGTTCTCGCAGTCTTATTGTGGATACCTTGCCAATTCCATTGCAACAAGCTGGGTCTGCCTGGGGTATGTTTCGATCTTATCTTGTGGACCTGAGTGGAGTTCTAACACTTCGCAGCGGGCAGAATGTGCGCAATCGGCCAACTAATTAGTTATGTGATCGGTTCAATCAACACTGTTAGCATCTTTGGAAGTCTCTTTGGAGATACACAGTTCAAACAGATGACCGTTATTGCTGCATTTTCGTTAATCGCTGCTGTTGCGGTGACTTCATACTCCGTGAAAGAGCGTGTTCTGATTTCAGCGAGGCAAGTCACCTTCCTGCTGGAAGTTGATCAATATTAATATGTATGACAGGGATTCTGACGGGTCAGCCGGTGCAATCCAAGTGATTTCGCAGCTTTTCAAGACTACAATGGAACTGCCGCCGCGTATCCAAGCCATCTGTTGGGCTCAGTTCTGGGCTTGGATCGGTAAGTTTCACATCTAGGAAATCACGATCATTGCTAACGAAGCCAGGATGGTTTCCTTTCCTGTTCTATAGTACCACCTGGGTAGGCGAAACCTACTTTCGGTACGAAGTACCAAAAGATGAAATCATCAAGTCAACCGATATGCTCGGCGAACTTGGCCGTGTGGGCAGTCTCTCACTCGTCGTCTTCTCATCCATCACCTTCTTCAGCTCGGTGCTACTCCCATTCTGTGTCCAGTCGCCTGATACCAAACGCTCTCGCTTCACCCCTCGTCCGCCACCAGGTATGGCCGCCGCACTCAAGGCCTTAACCGCAATCCGGCCAGACCTGCAGACCGCCTGGTTCATCTCCCAGCTCATGTTCGCTGCAACCATGATCTTCGCCCCACTCGCCCACTCCCGCGCCTTCGCCACTGTCCTAGTCGCACTCTGCGGTATACCCTGGGCAATCAGCGCCTGGGCCCCCTTCGCTTTCATGGGAGTGGAAATCAACAAACTCACCATGAACGGCGCCACAGCACCGGGTATTGCAGCATCATCCACCCGTGCCGGTGTGACGATGATCACATCCGCTAGTCTCCGTGCAAACTCAGCAGTAGACACCGAACTAGAAGTCCTTCGACTAAACCATCGGGACTCTGACAGCGACACCGACGAAGAAGATCCTTCCTCTCTCCACTCTAACATCCCACCAACGGGCGAGTTAACGGGTATCTACCTCGGTGTACTGAACGTGTACACTACACTCCCGCAGTTCGTCGGCACATTCATAAGCTGGATTGTCTTCACTATCCTTGAGCCCGGCGCAACGGAGCCTCCAAAGGATGGCGATACGTCTGATACCCAATGGATAAATCTCGATCAGGACAAGCCCAACGCTATTGCCATTTGTCTTTTCATTGGAGCGCTGAGTGCGCTTGTTGCTGCCGAGGCGACGAGACGGTTACGATATGTATTATAGTGTTGTATTCATAGATGTGGACATGACGTGATTTGAATCATACAAAGAAAAAGGAAAGGATGGAAAACAAGCTTTATACCCGGCCAATACATGTGGGCCTGCTTAAAACGGATCTCGAGGTCTACGCAAGAGTCTGGACTTGCGGCGTGGTTGATATACTAATTTTAATGACCATAATATTTGAATATGTGTACAAGAACCCGGCTACTGAAAATAAATATTATTCCATAGCTTCTATTCCTAAATCCTTGGATATTAATAAAGATACGCATATAGTAAAAATGGTAGATATCATCTACTTAGATCGAATTTCTACACATGTCAATACCAAAATCTTTATAGTTTAACACAACTCTTACTAGGTTTTTTGCTATATCCTTCCTTCCAAGGTTCCAGCGGTAATTATTCAAGCTATCACATGATTTATGGCCCTAACCGTATTATATCACAGAGATTCCCCGCTTACGCGCCCTTCAGAGCTGAACCCCGCTAGGAATTGAGACGGTCGTGGATCATTGCATGGGGATTTCCCAAGGCAAATCGTCAGGTCCCTCTAGGTCAACATATATTCGTGATATTCTTTGCATCTGTGCCTTGTAAAAAATGACGCATACCGAGCGTCTAGGGTTATCGCCCGTTTACGCCCGTTTACGTAGGACCGGGCGATGAAAGGAGCTCTCAAGAATCTCCCGTTGCTAAGTGAGTATCTTCTTTACACACCTGTGGACCTATGCTCTGAAGATAAGCACGGAAGCAAATTAACAAGACAAAAGTGTTATTTTCGTTCATGGTCTTCGAGGTCATCCTCGCAGCACTTGGGAATACGTGCAGTCAACAGAGTCAAATGACCAAGAAAAAGAGCCAAAGGAAAAAAAGTCAATTCTGCGGCGACTTTTCCGGCCTTCCGCTCATGTCAGGCCAGTTGATACCCTGGATGAGACTGGCCGAGGTGGAAATCAGCGTCAGCGTCAAAATAGCATCTTTTGGCCGAAGGATTCGCTACCAAAAGTCGTACCACGCGTGAACATCTTTACATACGGCTACAACGCGGATGTGATCGAGGGCGTCTTTCAGTCAAACAACCGAAACAGTGTTATACAGCACGCCAATGATTTCATGGTTAAGTTGGGGCGAGATTTAGAAAATGATGTAAGTTGTTGATATCGGATCTCCTTCATTATACCCAATTCTAACCCTTTAATGACAAGCTTCCGGTGATATTTGTTGCCCACAGCCTTGGAGGTATCATTGTCAAAGCTGTGAGTTGGTGTCCCCTTTCAAATGGTATGATTTAGGCTAAGAGGACGAAAGGCAATGAAGAGGTGCCGATCAAGCATTGAGGCTAAGTACAAGAACCTATTGTCTCGTGTTCATGCAGTTATCTTCTGTGGCACACCACACAGAGGAGCAGATGCTGCCACATGGGGGCGGCTGGCCACAAATATCGTGACTGCGGCTTTGCAGAGTCCAAATGATCGATTATTATTTGATCTCCAGGTGGACTCGCCAATATTGGACTTGATTCAGGAGGACTTCCTCCGAATCTTGCATGGAGACAACATACGAGTTCATTCATTTCAAGAAAGCCGCGGACTAACGGGAATCAAGGGACTTAGTGGAAAGGTATAGACTGACCAGAGACTTTAATATCCAATCTCAATAAAACGCTGACTGAACTACTCGCAGGTGGTTGATGATTTTTCTTCTAGGTTGGGTTACAGCCTGGAGACCACAGAGATGATTGATTCGAATCATATGGAAATGGTTCGCAGGGCCGGCTCTCGAGTAATTTCGGACGTGATCAAGAACTATGTGAAGGATCTTGAAGCCAAAGAAGATCAGTCGAAATGTGTGTGAACTTATTATCCTGTGTTCATCATAGAAAATGGTACACTAACGCCTTTTATGTCAAATTTCATAGCGTCTACAACCGACAAGTCGCAGACTGAGAAATACTTGAAGTGGCGTCAAGAAAGGAGGGAGGAGGAAGAAAGGGAAGAGAAGGAGAAGAAGCCGAGAGAAGAAATGGAGAATAAGGAGAAGGAACAGGAGATTAAGGAGCCTAGGACTACCTGGATCAGGGCATGTTAACAATATCTGCCTATTGACCATATCCTTACTGACTTCGTTCCCAGGTTCACCGTAAGCATCTACTACCAGAAACTCTGCTCGCCTATAGCCTTCCGTGGGCCTGGGACGAGGTAAGTAAACCAATATGTAAAAGAAACTGTGGTTCCTATACTAAATCTGTCCAGAACGACAGTAATTACATTATCATCAAGAGATGGGTCACCGAGGACTTCCAGGAAGAGCTCTTCTTACATACCAAGCGGATCCAAGAGGGCAAGATCCTCACCCAGACTTCTCAATTATTTTTATTTCAAGTAAGTTTTTAACTATCAATCGCAGACTGAGGTCAAGGTCCGCCGGTGGAAGAGACCACAGCACGGCTTACGCATCTTCACGTAATCAGAGTGGACCTTTGTCACCATCCGCACCATCTATTCGAAAGTTATAATGGATGTTGTGGGCACGTCTTTGTATACTTTTTTTTTATTTTCGTTCGCATAAATACAATCTGACCGAATAGCCAAATGACCCCAAGTGCTCAAGGCAACCTGGTGATTTGTTTCCCACATGTGCATCTCTTCTCGGCACGGTCAGTCTAGATCTAAGTGAAAAATATCTACAGTATGTACTATATTGATATACTAGCGGCTCTTCGCCACGCAAACCTCCCCCGTGCATTCTGAGCAGCGCCTAGAATTACTGATATTTCTACTATAACTTCTCCTACCCAGTATCTTGCCACATCTACCGCACTTCCTACCATATTACTTAAATATTCAAAATGGTTGTTAAAAGGGGTCTCCTTGAGTAGCCAACTGGGAAGCAAAGCAAAGAGAAGTGGAAGGATAGGGTTTTGAACCCCTGTCCAAAAATGTCTGTTATGTATATAAGTAATAGAGGTGATATATGAAGATTTACATGGTACTAGCCGGGATCTATTTCCAATATGAGGATATCACCAACTTCGGACGAATCAACCTCCGCAAACCCACCAAATCCAATAAAGATGGAAAGAAGACCCCGAAGAACCCCCACCAAAACCCTAAAACCGTTGGATAATTGGCTAAGGCAATAATTGATTGCTAATCAAGGATCTGCTGAAAAGTGGGTCTGTGACGATATGATGATTATACTTCTTCAGCGGAGCTTAATTCCTCGTCCTCTTTTTCCTCAACGAACACCTCTTTAACAACCCCTAACACCTCTTTTCCAAATCCAAAATCAATCAAAAGTCCAACAATTTCAATATGGCCCCTAGCATCCTTGTCGTCCTTACATCCCACGATGAGATCCCCGGCGTGGGACCCACGGGCTGGTATCTGGTACGTTCTAGCTTACCCCGCCATAGCTCCAAACCTAGCTCTATACTACACAAACGGAACATGGTTACCAAAACAACATAGGTGGATCAATCAGAAAATGGAATCGCTAACTGATATCATCTGTAGCCTGAATTCGCACACCCTTGGGAGGTTTTGCACAAGAAGGCCTCTTTGACTATCGCCTCCCCAAAGGGCGGTAAGGCCCCACTAGACCCGGGTTCTGCGAAGATGTTCGCAGAGGATCCCGTTTCGAAGAATTTCCTTGAGACACAGGAGGGTATTTGGGCGAATACTCATAAGCTTGCGGATGTGTTGCCTCGTGCTGGCGAGTTTGATGCTATTTTCTACGTTGGTGGACATGGCCGTATGTTATAAGCACTTGCATTGGAGATGGAGATGACTGACATTATTCATAGCCATGTTCGACTTGACAACCGATGCTACCTCTATTAAGCTGATTGAGACTTTTGCTGCGGCTAAGAAGCCTGTTGCGGCTGTCTGCCACGGACCCTGCGTGTTACTCAACACCAAGAATGCTGCTGGTGAGGCGCTTATTGCTGGTGCGGAGGTGACTGGGTTCTCGAATGTGGAGGAGGATCAGGTGCAGATGTCTGCTGCCATGCCTTTTATGCTGGAGACGGAGTTGCAGCGCGTTGGGGGCAAGTATGTCAAGGCTGATGAGCCTTGGGGTGTTAAGGTTGTTAGCGCTAAGACAAATGGTCTTGGAGGCGCTTTGATTACGGGACAGAACCCTGCTTCGGCTACTGGGGTTGGTGAGGCTATCCTTAAGGCTTTGGGACTTTAGATATAAACCCGGGTCTTTGGTTTGGTATACAAGGGCTGTCTTATAGATAATGAAACATGCGATTGATGTCTCAAAATTAACGTAATATAACCAAATTTTAGGATAAGATGGACAAAACAAAGCGATTCGTATGTAAGAGCAATCTGAATGCGCTTGGGGAATTCAGTAGCGAAAGGGGAATAGAGCAAACAAAACAAAGAAGCAGATCAGATCAGATCAGTTCGACCCAATTTGGGGAATAAGATGGTGACGATAGTCGAAAAATGGGAAATGAAACCGGATATCTGTCCAGCCGGATCGGGGGCTGGAAATAGGAGTAGCAGGGGCAAGAGAACTAAAACAAGTAAATCACAGCCAAAAATATTCCCGTCAATCGTATCGCACATTGGCGAAGGGACATGACTCGGACAGACATGAGACGTGGTCGAATAGCAAACACGAAGAACAGACGTCTGGACGAGAAGGTGCGAATGACGAGCGAAAAGAAGATCAAATACTAGGTCTGCCCCTAGGGTAGTAATGTTGAAAGGTGGGTGAAAATGGTTGACAATAAACTGAATAGTAGGGATCGATTAACGAGCAGACTCCATGTCGCCGGTGAGTTCAGCGACACGAGCCTTGATGCGAGCGACACGGGATTCGATAGCTGAAGAATGTTAGTGGGGGAGTGGGATATAATCCTGGAAGGAACTTACTCTCTTCACCACTGGTGTCTCCTTCGTCTGTACGCTCCGACTGGCTGGTGCGAGTCTCGGGCTCCTCGCTCAGCACAGCAGTCCGCTGAGCAGCATTCTCGCGAATCTGCTTCCACCGGTCCTCAGAGACCTCCTGGGGGCTAACAGTCTCAAACTTCTCCTCGTGACCGTTGGTCGGGGTTTGAGGACGTCCAAAACCATTGGCCGGGTTAGGAGTGATCGGACCATCGTCCTCAGGAAGGAAAGCTGGCTGCTCAACGAGAGGACCCTGATCAAACTTGGAGAATTCCTGATCAGCAGCATCGCGCTCATTCGTGTCGACACGGGACAGAGCATCGTATTCAACAGCACGCCTGGTCTGAGGCGGGCTACCGGTGCCGACGAGTTGAGCTTGGTGCACCGGTTCCTCGAGCTGCTGAGGTGTGGAGGGCTTGGCAAGCTCCGCGGCCTGGACCTGGACTGGGGCTGGGGTGGGGGCTTCTTGCCCAGCGGACAGACCGGGAACGGGCTTCTTCTTGAGTACAGCCTTGGGGGGAGACTCCTTAGTAGGAGTTTCCTGGGCAGCCTTGGCCTTGGCCTCGAGGGCGGCACGAGCAGCTGCCACGGCCGAGCTGGTGGAGGCCTCGTTGACACCGGGTTTCACAGAAGGCTGGTCGATCTTTTTCTTGCTCACAAACATGCTCTTGAAACCGGCGTTGCCAGTCTTCTTCTTGAGCTTCTTGCTTTCATCGGTAGGATCGGCGGGCTGCTCAACAACAACAGTCTCGGCATCCTTGATCTCCTCAGGGACGGCTACGTTCCTCAGGGTCTTCTTGGCTGGCTCAGGTGAGGGCGGCAGCGGAGTGGCCACAGCAGCCGTGTCCTTGGGAGGCGGAGGGGGCCCAGATTTGGATGTGCTGGGTGGAAGAGGAGCGGAAGGTGTCATGGGCTTATCTGCTGGCTCGGCGACGTCCTCAGCAACATCTTCAGATACGTTACCGGTTCCTGCGAGGCTGTTGTTAAGGTATGCAGCACGGAAAGTGTTCTTATCGTAGTTGCTGGCCCACTTCATGGCCGATGAAGCCTCATTCACGATGCCCGGCTGAAGAGTAAGCACCGAGTTAGTCTTGGTCGAGTAAGCGTCAGAGCGAGATTGACCCGCGGAATCCTTCGCTTCCGCCTCTTGCTCACGGTGCTTCTTCTGAAGGGCGGCGGCGGCTGCTTGGATTCGCTTGTGCTGATCGGGACCAATGCTAGTCTTGCTCTGCGGGGCCTGGTTGTTGGGACGCTTGTAAGAATCTTCCACCGAATCCACCTTCCTGGCGGAAGATTTGCGACGACCGAGCTTTGTTCCCTTCCGACTACCGAAACTGAAGAAGCTCTTCTTCTCAACAATTTGTGCGCCAGCCTCCGGCTCAGGGGCAGCACCCTTGATCTGCTCCTCCAGAACCAGCCACTTGGTTTCCCGAATGACTGTTTCAAGGAGGGCACAACGACCAAATACGGCCTTGCGGGTAGATGGCTCATCGCCGGACAGACTAGTGATCCAGACCCACCAGAATGAGTCATCCAAATCCAAAGTGGTGATGCTTGCCAGCTCAGCCGGTTCAAGGGCTGGCTCAGGGGCCAAGGTGCGCCTATGCGATTGGGAACTCTGGCCACGAGTGGCCGCGATTGGGGGCAGGACCTTGTCTGGTGGCAGGAGGAGACCAACTGGGTTCTTTATTGGGTTGTCATCCGAGAAGCCAGATGACATAAAGTCCGCCCAGGATGGGGTTGTGGGACGTCCCAGATCACCACCCTGCGAGCGAGGCACGGTACTAATGCTAGCAGCAGTGTTCGCCTTTGCGGTAGCCGGAGCCTGCCTCTCTTCATCCTCTGGATCCGAGTCAATGGAACCACCAAATCCAATATCCTCGAAACGGGACCATGAGGCGTCCCGCAAGCTGGTTGACTGCTTCGAACTGGAAACACTAGACTCATTGGTTGATGAGATACACCTCAGCACACGCAGACACTCATCGGTCAATGCTTTGATCGGATCCTCGAAGTTGGCGAATTCCTGCAGGTGCCAGTGGTCGTCGCGGTATTCAAAGTTCTTTGCGCGGCGTAACAAAGAAAAGGGCGTGGGAGAGACGGTATCAACAATCATAACAACTTTAGTGGTCGTAACTTGGAGTAGCGTCGGGGTTTCCGGGGGATATTCAGTCGCCTCCACGAGGGATTGGAGGGAGATTGGGAGCGAAGAGATGCCGGTCACACCACGAGAGGTATCGGGGACAAGCGATCGCAGGTACGCAAAGAACAAGTGGCTTGTCGCATCGGCGGCACTACATCCAAAGTCAGGGATTATTCAAAAAAGAGATTTGGAAGCCATCATACGCAGCCCAATTTTTATAGGAGGCCTCGAAGCCCTTTCCAGTATCATGGTGTTCAAAGGCCCACCATCCAGCGTAGCGCGATAGCTTGCGGCCGCCCAAACCATTGGATTTCCCGTGAGCCGCAATCGCTGCGAGAAGGTCGAAGAAGTCATTGATAATCTTGGCGCGAGCATCGGTGTCGACACTGATAGGGATGAAAGTTGAAAAAGCATCGCGGGCCAAATCCGAATCTGGAGATTAGTTTTAGCGGATTTGGTCCCCCACAGAATCCCAATGCGCGTACCTTGTTCGCCAACCTTGAACAATTCATATGCCTCCCACGTAACAACACCACCCGGCAATCTACTCCAACACCATTTCAAAACACTGCAAAGAACCTGTATGACGAATCAGTGACCGCCGTATGGTATTGTTGCCCAATGAATAATTCTCACCATCGGCTCATTGAGCCGGAGCTCCTGCATTAAGGCATCACCGCTGACCGGGGCACCTTGCTCAAAGGACTGATTGAAGTAGTTTCGGATGAATGTACGGGCCGCACTAGGATCAGAACTGGGACGGAAAGGAAGGAGCAAGAATGGGGTGTCGAGAGCTAAATTGAACAAATGATCAGCAATCCGAAGAATGCGCGTGGCAGCCGTAACACTACCACATGGTTTGGATGGAAATTTCTTACCTCGCGCCTTCAATTCGTGTGCACAGCCTCGGATGAGCTCTTGCACCTCCTCGGGAGCCACTTCAGTCCGTTGCCAGGCATCGGTCCATTTAGGCTTCGCGGGGACAGGGTTTGCGGTGGCAGCTGGTTTGGTCTGCTTCTTAGTCGCGATAGAGTCTTTGCTTCGAAAGACGCGAGAAAAGAACGGCATAGTTTCGAATTCACGCGACCGCTAGGGATTAGCTTGGGGAGGCCGTTGTGCTCGATCACGCGTGTCCGTCGGTTAGATCCGTTATTTTGGAGATCTGTGTCAACAAATAGCCGTTAGCGGGGGATTTCAAAAGGGAACTGGACCGCTGCAGAAGACTGACAGATAATGTAACGACTGGGAAGAAGTGAAGAGAAGAAATTCTAAGATTAAACCCGGCCGGGATGTCCTGCAGCCCCGGGGGTGACAGGCCCAGGCAAAAAAAAATAAGAAAAAAAAAAATTAGGAAACGAAAAGGAAGCGATCTCCGTCTGGAGTCTTGAGCTCTCTGCTGGAGAGGGGATTATAGGGTAAGGGAACAAGATCAACCAGTGAATCAAGATCAAAACGAGAGGATAGAAGGAAAGATGGAAAGCCTCGATAAGAAGAGAGACGAAGTTGGTGAACTTCAGGGGTAAAAAAACGGGATCGAATCACACTAACCGTTGGGTCTCGACCGCCCCCCTCTTTGTTGCAGTTTTGCGTCAAATGTGTTGGTCTCTTGCTTGGTTTTGGTTTTGTAATGAATTGTCTTTAGTAGGAAGTAAGAGCTAAGGTATATTGATAGAAGAACCAAGTGGAAATGAGTATTATGTATGACCTATACTCCGTACTAAACATGCGGAGTGGATGATACCGATGGCGATCATCATCTCCAAAACTGACTTTATTGGATCCAGGGATATGGTAGACACGGTCCTGCTACAGTAATTGGAATTGGTTACGAAGCTGTCAAATCCACTATAAGGGTCTTAGAGACTTTGGATAACTATTGGGAGAGAAGGATTGTACAGGTCCATTGGTGACAGCCAATCAAGACTCGAATCGGTGAAGTTAGATCTTGGCTATAAGTGAGCCAGGATATGTGAGATACATGAGATATAAGCCCTGCCTAGGTACTATATGCTATACACTATATACTGCATACTATATACTATACACATGGTGCTACTTACTATGTAGTATGGTAAAGGAGATGAAGCACGGGAAAGATGAAACGTGGGGATCAATTAAGTTTTGATCACGGGGACAATGTTTACATAATATGCCACAAGTAACTAAGTTAGTTACTATATCAGTATGTATCGATAGTGAACTACGGAGTAAGCTCCTAATTAAAATGAAGCTTAGGCCAGGCCCCTGATATCAGCAGCACTGACACCTTTTAGCCGCGAACCCTGATCTTGATGGGATTTCAACCAATGATCTAGAGATCACGGGACCCACTGTGATATCGACTACATGAGAATTACATAATCAGTTATTAATAGAATTCAGCCTCAGGCCACAGCTTACATGATCCAATCCCTTTCCTTTTTCTTTCCCTCGAACATGAATGATTCTATCTTTAGAATCAACCTTTTCTGCATCATCTATCAGCCCCCCATCCCCGTCTACTCCACGGTATCGCATCAGTGCTTCCCTTTGAACACTTTTGCCCTCCCCCAACTTTCATTCATTCCTTCACCTTTGTTTCTCCATTCTCCACCGTGTCTTAGACATTGCCCTCGAGACTTTTGAAACTTTTGAAACCCGCATTCGCGCAATACTTCCACAGCAAGCTTTACTTCTTACATGTTTCTGTTGCGCGGCGCAATACATAACTTTTTTATCGAAGTAATCTCGAGTCGCCTGTGCCGGTTATAAAACCAGCCGTCCCTGACGAGGCGACTCCTTTCACTAGACTGTCGCTTGCTGGAAAATAGCTCAAAATGGGTCGCAGAAAGATTGAAATCAAGGCCATCAAAGATGATCGCAATCGCTCAGTGTAAGTTGACTAGATCTTTCTTCTGCTTTATGCTAATTCCCCTCGCAGTACATTCCTGAAGCGAAAGGGTGGTCTCTTCAAGAAAGCGCATGAGTTGGCCGTTCTTTGTTCCGTCGACGTCGCCGTCATTATCTTTGGGCATAATAAGAAGCTTTATGAATACTCCTCATGTGACATGCACGAGGCTCTTGGGCGCTACCAATATGTAAGTGATATTCTCCGTGGCAGGAAGCAACATCTAATGGGGGATTTTTCAGTTTGGTGGCCCTCACGAGCACAAAGGTCCAGATGATTTCTCTGGCAAGCGCGACGACGATGATGAGGAAGATGAAGACCACACACCGGCCCCCGAGGAAATGCAAGTTCAACAAACTCACACTGCCGTTCCCCCTCACCTCCACCAGCCCGGTTTCCAGCACGTCAACCATGCGCCTTCTGCGTCCCCTCCCATCTCGAACGGTCTCCCGCCGCGCCATGGTACCCCGCAATCCCAGATCTCCCGCCCATCGTCAAGAAATACCCAGAACACACATGTCCGTCGCGTCAGCTCAAATCTCGGTCCCAATCAGCATGCCACACCGCCGCCACCTGCGCAGAATGGCTATTACATGTCAAACCCGTCCATGTACAACCCGAATGTTCACGCTGCCATGAATCAACCGCGCCCCGGACAGTACGCTCAGTATGCTCATCCTCCAGCTCCACAGGGAACACCGCCTCAGGGAATGCCACATCCACATGGTCTGCCTCAACAAATGCCTCAACAGCATTTCCAGCACGCACATAACGTTGCGTCACAGCAAATGGGAATGCCACCTGTATCCCATGCACCGGTACAGCAGATCCCACAGGCTTATATGTCGGACCAGGGGCGTGGGTCGATGCCTCCATCTTTTGGTTCTGATCAGAAGCGCGATATCCCGGATCGCTCGGATATGGGCTTGAAGCCAGACAGCCAATCACCACCCCAGCCGAAGTTCCTGTCCAAATCTCGTAGTATTTTCACGCCGATTGACGATGGCGGATCTGTGCTAGCCCGGCATTTTGGAGCGGGTCCCTCGATGTACGAGTCCCCTCGTGTGAATCAGAATATCAAGCCAGATGTATCACATGAGGATCCAGCACCAAAGGTAGAATCTACGGAGCCTCGTACACAGTCGATCCCATCAGTCTCGGATATCAAGCCACCCCAGCGAACCAACAGTGGTCAGATCCCATCGAAACGTCCGCAGCTGAAGGTCCAGATACCAAGTGAGAGCTCTGACCGGGGTAGTGCAACGGCCGACTCGTCTTCACGCGATTCCGCTGGCAATAAGACGACACCTGCCAGAGGAAGCGGGGAAAACCCTCCGCCAGGTGGTGTGGTTTTGCCGCCGCCTTCGCCCTCGGCTGGGGCAATTCTCAGTGCAGGTGCCCAAGGGCCCCCGAACCCGTTCGCTCGTCCACCACCCCCAGGCACCCAGTCACAGAGCAATGCATATGGGAATTCCATGAACAATGGCAATAGCTCCAATAACATCGAGACACCAATCTCCGCCCTGCCAAGTCGCTTTGTCTCAGATGCCCTTCTTCCATCACCGTCCAGCTTCTTCCCCGATTGGGGGTATGGCCGTTCGGGCCCAGACTCCAGCCTTCTGCCTAGTCCCCTCAACTTCCCGACTCCCGCCTTGCCAAGTGGACCAAGCTTTGCAAGAGAAGATGAACAGGACAAGAAGCGCAAGAGCCCAGACAGCGGGACACAAGACGAAGGCGCAAATAAAAAACCCAAACCCTAGGGACGTTGTTCCCCCATCCCTCCACTTCCCTTATCCTCGCCGACTACCAACTCTCATCCGATATCCCGGTTGATATCATTTCCTCCCACCAGTCACCCCTTTCTATTCTACCTCAATTGCGTTTTTTTCCTGATTTGTTTGAGACCAGGATCTTCATGCTCTTATACCCCGGCTTTATACCTTTTCTTTCTTTATCTGTCGAGTGTTATATTCTTTCTTTCAATGGTACCTATCTGATGAATTTGATTTGATATATTTGATTTTCTTCCATCTCTACTGAAATTTCCATTCTATGAATGTTCTCGTATGAATTTCTTCTTCTATCTACTTTGTTGTCGGACGGCGTTTATCTGTTCACGTGTGTACGGATGATGTATGTACAGTTTGATCTCCCAGGATAGCAATGGCAAATTCTATTTACAAAGAGTATTACAAGGAAGAGCTTACCAGGATCTCCCTAGCACGATGTAACCCTCGAGCCTCTCCCCACCCAGATAGCCGAATCACATTTGCAGATCCTGGCCATTTCTGCGACACGTTACAGAGCCTCGGCGATTGAAGGTGAGTAGATAACAAACCCCGAACCCCGAGCTTCGAGTATAAAACGACGTCATGCCGGCTAAAATCGCTTATCCTTCTACATCTTGATTCTCACAGAGGACACGCCAAATAACCTTACTTACTCTATTCGTCTACTAAATCACACTACAATGACTCTTACCGGTAGCTGCATGTGTGGTGCAATCCACTACTCCGCTGAAGGTATCTCAAGAACTACCATGGACCGATGATTAGTAAAGCTAAATGGAACTAGTGGACAAATACCTCGCCGCTCTCTGCCACTGCACTGATTGCCAGAAGGTATGCAATGCCATTCTCATCCTATAACACGACATACCTATATGATACTTACTTGAACTTCCCAGTGGACTGGAGGTGCCTTCACCTCTAACGCCGTCGTTCCCCGCAGCAGCTTCAAGGTAACAAAGGGTAAGTCAAATATCTACACATACTAAGTACCTACGCATAATGTTGAGGTTCATCCATTTATCCGATTGTTTCGTCTCTGAAGTTTGCACCAAACCGAACGAACCTTGCTAACTAATTGAAAGGAACCCCCAAAACCTACGACGCCATCGGAGACAGCGGCAAGGTTAATAAGCACTTCTTCTGCTCAAACTGTGGATCGGGACTGTACACTGAGCTGGAGATCATGCCTGATATGCTTTGCATTAAGGCCGGTGGTCTGGACAATAAGGACACTAATCTCGGCGGGAAGATTGATGTTGAGTTTTATGTTAAGGATCGGCCTAGTTATCTTTCTGCTGCTGAGGGTGCGAAGCAGGAGCCTATGCTTGGGTAATTATTTGTGACTTTATTCCGTGGGTGCCCAGGTGGTTGGTGTATGTAAGCTCCTGGGGTTGGGGGAGCTCGGTGTTTGATGTGGGGGTTATGATAAGATTGCGGGGGTGGATCAAAGGCCGGATTTATTTTGGTTTGTTGCATTCCTTGGGAGAAAATTTGGAATGAAATCAATTCACGAAGGAACTATATATGTGGATGTGATTAATTTTCAGGACTTAAGCTTTAATGCAGTTTTCGTAAATTTTAGGTGGTATTTGAGGTACTGTTCCGTTCGCCAGCACTTGATCTATTCAAGTCTCACCAGCATACCATGCCTGCAGGTCGTCATATATCAAACACAAAAGAATGAACAGAGAGCAATCCCTTCCTTGCGAGTCTATCAACAATACCCTCAATATAGACAATGTCCATCTTATACCCTGACTCATCCGCTATGAATATCTGATGCGCAACCCTGAGCGGAAAAAAGGTAGATGCCGGACCAAAGAGTTCCATCTCATCTTGTAACAAATAATCCATACTCGTGTAGATTTTCCGCGCAAGTGCTATCATGAGCAGATCATTCTCATCGATGCGGGAATCGAGCTGCGGGTGTAATTCCCGAGACGAGCGGGATAAATAAGAAGATAACCGCTTGATTTCGGTCATGCAGATAATCTGGAGGGCCCAAAGGTGGGTGAACACATTTGCCATTGTGATATTGGGATACCAGAGAGGGAGAATTGTATCGTCTGAGGCATTGCCAGAATGCCAGTAGGGAGGACGGCTTTCAACGCATAGCATTGTTTCCCAGTTGCCCAGACGTGAAGTCAAGTCAACAAAAGAGCTAAAAACCTGATTGATGTGAGAATCGATTGTCAATTCTGAGTTTTTGATTAGCAAATCGGCTTGATGTAGGAGCGAAGGAAGCGTGATAGCTTCGTTAAGGAGCTGCTGCATGAGCGAGGGGCCAAAAGTGGAGAATGGGGTATTTATCCAAGCTGGCAAGGCCAGAAAAGTTGAATTACGATGTAGAATAGCTTGGATTATCTGGGTTTTGGATCATCAGTCAGTATAGGTTACCAGGACTGACGAGGCAAGGTAGGCACAAACCAGAAGAGGTCGAAATCCCACAAACAGCTTATGAGGAAACCCGTCTTTGCAGACATCCGGTCCATAGGCCTGAAACAAAAGTCCAACAGCCTTGATATGCTCCGCTGTAGCCGCGGCAGAATCTGGAATCATAAGCTAAGAAAAGTAAGCTTATGTACATACACTCGAGGATGGGAGTAAAGCACCTCCGCCATAGCGAGACACATGGCCGTCGGGATCATCTCAAATTTCACGCTGGCACCATTCACACCAAAGCTTTTCCGGAGCGCATGGATAGCATCATAGTAGCTGCTGGAGCAATCGGTGTTGGCCATGTTTGGCCGTGATAGGATTGAGGCTGCCAATGCTTTGATGGCTCTAGACAGAATCAAGCTGCCAGTGTTGAGACATGGGAGGATGGAAAGGACCTCTACCCAGGAGCCGCATATTCTGGGCTCCACGTAATCTGAATTGGATATGCTTGTGGCTCTTTCGCTTCCAGGGACAAAGTTCTGCGCGATGAATTCCGAGAGATGATTTGCGTTTAGCTTATTCAGATGCTGCCGGGGTAGTAGAGGTCCAGCCGAAATTGCGTGTGCTTGTTGGCTGACGAGTGACGCTGCTGTTTTGGTTTCCACTGGGTTTGCTTGGCCTCGTCTTCGATTTGAAGACTTCGAGGCATTGTGTTCCAGAAATTTCCAGTCTGTTGGGTAGCCATCACACCTGAGTCCTGAAAATACACATTGACTACATTCAGGTGACTTCCCGTCGCACTGGGGATAAAAAGGTTAGTGTACTAATACGACCAAGATTTTTGTAGTCATACTCCCAACTTTCGCCTCCTGCAAGCCTGGCAGACATTCCTCTGTTTGACCTTCATATTAGCGGTGGAGCAAGGCTCCAAGTGGAAACAAATGGACCTTGGAATCACATCTTCCTCTGACCAGTAAAGCACGAAAACATTTCAAATCTGCAGAAGATGAGAAATGGAATTGATAGCGTGAAAGATAAGCTGACGTCATCTTTCAAGTCTTGGCGGATTTTACATCCTAAAGCGGTTAGTCTGCGAAAGTATATCGAATTCATTTCTTTTTACTTTTTGCTTACTTTTCCGTCCGAGCTAAACGAGGTCCCTGCAAGCGTCCAAATTAGGCAAAATATGCCGCCAAGATATCGCGGAAGACGGCAAGTTATTTGAATACATTTTCCTATGCCACCTCGGCTTACCTCTTAATCTGCACAACTGATAGCCTTGGCGGAATTTGCAACTGGAACAGGCAGATGAAGAAATGGAATCTACAAGAACAGTGGCGTAGTGAGATAAGATGAATTAATAATTGACTTGAGCATTTGTCTCTCACCAGCCCCAGTGATTACTATAAAGGTAGAGCAAATCGCATTTCAAACCAAACAGCACTCACCAAACACCTTCAAAACATTACCTATATATTCAGCACTTTCACCATGTTCCCATCAACCTTCAAGAACAAGTTCGACATCACACACATTGGCACAGCCACAGCCATCTTCGAGCTCGACGGTGTCAACTTCTTAACTGACCCCTTCTTCTCCCCCGCCGGCTCAACCTGGGACGTGGGCGGTGGATTAATCCTCAAGAACACCGAAACACCAGCTCTAGGCCTCGAGAACCTCCCACCAATAGACGCAATTCTCCTCAGCCACGAAGACCACGTCGACAATCTAGATGAACTAGGCCGCCAGCTCTTGAATGGCCGACACGTCTTCACTACCGTGGACGGTGGAAAGAACCTCGCCCCCCGCCCAGCTGTCCGTGGCATGAAGCCATGGGAAACGACCTCCGTCATCCTTGGAGGCCAAACTTACGAGATAACCGCTACGCCATGCCAGCATCTACCCGGCGGCGAATGCACGGGCTTCATTTTGACGACGAAAAGCTTCGGCGTCCACTCTGATGGTCGGCCTAACGCGATCTACTTTTCGGGGGATACTGTCTTCGTCGACGAGCTTGCGAGAATTCCTGAGAAGTTCCATGTTCTTGTGGCGGTGATGAATCTGGGATCTGCTCATGTTGAGACTCCCGGTGGATTGCTTCAGGTTACTATGGATGGTAGACAGGGTGCTCGGCTTTTCCGGACCATTCAAGCTGAATATCTGGTTCCGATGCATTATGAGTCTTGGGGTCATTTTACGCAGTTTGGGAAGGATTTGATGAATGCTTTTGACGAGGAGGGAATCTCGGACAAGGTTCGCTGGCTTACGCCGGGTAAATCAGTAAACATTCTTTGAGAATGGGGCTTTTACCGTTGAGGTTGAGGGATTGTCAATTGATGTATTTATGATGAATGTGGATTACTTACAATAAGAAAATGGATCGAATTTTTTGCTGCGTTCAAACTTCATTTTCAACTATGTTTTCCTGTAGAAAGAACCTTTGAACGGTATGGAGCAACAAAGTAAAACGATACAAAAACAAAATATATTAAACAGTCATACATACATTTATCAACATAGAGCCGGCATTTCCAACAAATCATCGACCTTTTCACCACTGACCCTTGGATGGAAACCTCAATTAGCGGTCCTCGTTGTCATCCCAAAGGCAGAAAAATCCAAGCGTTGTGACAACTCATTACATCTTGCTGCTATTACTGCAGGTAATTCATCGTGGCCCCCTGGGCCTCATTCAAGCCAGTCATCATACCCATTATAATTATCCACGCCAGGTGGTACATTAATCCCCAAGCTCTCGTGTGTAGTTAGTTCATGGTTCAATCAGACAGACCAAGACGTTTCCAAAGTTGCACCCTTAGGACGAGTTCGAGTTGTCTGCACAGCTGAAAGCGGAGCCTAAAAAACAGTCAATCCTAATCCTATAGCGCGGGAGTGACCGAACCTACCAATCGTTCCTGAGGCGTAGGCATCGATAATTTCAAGTACGACACCGTAGGTCGCACCAACTAGGAAAAATACTCCCAGTAGCACCATTCCAATGTGTAGCAGGAAAATCACCTTCTGCATCAGGGTGCCTCTCCAGTAGTGACGATTGCTGTGCAGCCACAAAAGGCCGGGAAGCGACATGGCAAGAGGAGCGAAGCAAACGGAGCCGACCAGAGCAATCAAATAGTTGAAGATAGGGATAGCCTCGGCGAGGATGAAAGAAATAGCACCGAGGAAAATTGTGCAGCTCATCCAGGTGGCCCAGTGGACAACCGTGTTGGATTGCAAATGACGGGTATTACCCAAGATACGCACGAAGAGGTATTTAGCTGCAATCTAACAGAAATGTCAGTTCTGAACCCATGAATTTGATCTAGAACACTCACATGCAGGTAAATTGTGGCGCTCATCACCAGCCCAATCAATGCAACACCGTAAGATACCATCTTGATGGTTTGGCCGGCACTCTACACGACAAAGTTAGCTGATGCACTTGAACATGAAGCCAGTGAGAAAATAGAGGAAGACATACACCCAAGGACGGACTAGCAACCCACTGTCCACACCAACGATAGACGACCAAGCTGAAAGCCAGATATGACGCCGTGACCAATCCCATGCACAGGTACAATGCCTTTTTGTAGTCCTTCGGGTTCCGCATTTCCGACATCACCGGGAGGAAGGCGCTGGTACCAGCCGTGGAAACGAAGATGGTGCTAGAAGCAACCATACCAGCGGCAAATCCAGGATTGTTGATGGCTAGGTAGCCAAGCTCATAGGGACCCTCTTGGGGTGCGGCGGCGGGACGGTCGCGTGTTGTGACTGCAATGACAACGATGAAGACCGCAGCATAGATCGAAATAAAGCCTGCGTATGTGAGCCAGCCCACATGTTGGAGTTTCCGCACCGAAGCTGTCGCAGTGATCACGACCGCCGCAATAAAAGACCACCATACAGTGCAGGCAGCGTGATGCGAGAGGGCGTTCAACCCAGTTGACACTCCAATGATTCCACTGCCTACGACTAGAACGTAGCCGATCAGAAAGATAATACCCGTGAGCTCCTTCGCGAAGAAACCGCCGGCAACCTCCGCCATATCAGCGATGGAGTGGCAGTGAGGATACTTCTTGCGGAAGTTGCCCAAAATGATAAAAGAATAGGTGTTGAAAGCGCCCCAGGCTACTATACTGATCGCTCCACCCACTGCACCAAGAGAGTACAGCGCTGCTGGCATCGACAGCACACCCGTTGCGAAAAGAACCTTCACCATAATAATGCACGCCTTGAACCAGCCGACATTGCGGAAACTGACACCATCGTCGGTCTTCTTGAAGACCTCCTGCTCCTCGAGAGAGTCCCGGGGGCTTCCAAGTTCGGCATCGACAACGTTGACCTTTTCGTCGGTAAACATGTTGGCGAAATTTCGTTGAAATTCAGAAGCACCAGGCTGAAAAACAAAAGCACCAGGCTATGAACTATGAAGAAGAAAAAAAAGATTCCAAAGCCGGGGAAGAAGGTTTTTCATAGCAGTTCAGCGAGGCCATGGCGGTAAAACACTGTGGATATTTGAGTTGTAGACGACGGCACATAGTGTCAATTAGCGCGCTGGAATTCTTTAGCATGTTTACATGGAGCTGCGGATACGCCCGAACAGACGCTCTCACCCCACATAGCTCAATTATTGATTCGCAGTTGATTGCAGCCAATGAAGCGACTGGCTAGCCAATTGACAAAAGAGGAAAAGATTGTCGCTTCTTTTCTGTTCTAAAAAAGCGACCCACAACTTGCAAAGTCTATCGTTAGATTCACGAAAATGTAAACTGAATCCTTGGATCGTGAGACCCTTAATCTGAGATCCATTGGCAATCTTCTCCGCCATAGGACGCTGATTCAATTAAAGCATCGGTTTAACTTGCTAAGGTACTCTCCTCTCTACATTTTCAGATCGATTCGGTGGCGCGTGCTCCCGCGGAAGTGGCTCTTGTAGGTACGGTGGCGTAGAGGGGCCAAAGCTGGCAGAAAATGAATAACGAATCATGAGCTAGTCTCTAACTCTTAGCTCTGGCGCCTCTGGCTAGATTTCTCAAAAAGTCTTCAGACTACTATAGGAGCCGACCGTCCCAACAATTTGAGTCAACTTGGTTAATGTTGGGCATGAGATACTGTCTTGGATAAGTTCGATTTAAGGGCCCTAGGAGTTGCGGACCAATGGCATGAGAAAAACAATACATGAGGGATTAAAGGAGCCACATTTCAAAGTTCAAATCGGGTAGCGCAAGCAAAAAGCTAAAAGAACACGTGGGAACCTGCAAGGTACAGTCTCACTATCGGAGGTAGCGAGGTAAAGGCAACGTGCAGATAGAAAATATCTGTGACAGGGAAAATTTATCCGGAGCTAGAAGCATGGACATAAGCTCCATGGATTTAGTTTAACACGAACAACAGTAAGGCCAACACGAAGCCGCAGAATCGCAGGAAGTTGAAGAGAAACTCCCCACGGACATAGTGGTGCTTGTAGGTAACTGCACCCGCTGTGACTTTATCGAAAACCCGATCCCCCTTCATCCTGGGCACGGTCCAAAGATAAATAAACACGCGCCTGGCCTACCATTGCCCTCGGGATTTGCTCATTCAGCTCAGTCACGTATTGGTTCGTAATGGTAAGTCTTGGCGCCATGAGCCGCCAAGAAAGAAAAAGACTTCAATACTGTAGGAAAGCGCACAGAATAGTGTGTGAATCGGGGATATGGAGAAAAGAGAGAGAGAGCCCCATAGACCACGACTGAACTAGTCCTAAGCAAGTTTAGCGCCCTGCCCAGGTCACATAATGACCCGTACACCAACGGCAACATATGGGTTGGCTTCGTCCCCAAGGACATCAGGTGGGTAGATGCCACTATATAGCGTCTCTGTAGTATCCACCCGAGGGATTTACGAAGGAGGGATTGTCGTCCCATATAACTCTGTTTCATACGAAACGCGTGACAGATACTGAGCATACTCGGAAATTCGGGTCCGGTGAAGCTCCACCACCAGCAAGCGCTCGGTGGAGGTGGTGGTTCTCTACCAAGTGCAACGCTTGGATACCTGACCAGATCCGACAATTCCGAAATGTCACTTGGATCACTGCGGGACGGAAACACACTGACACAATGGGGACACTGGAGAGGGTCTGCGCCCAGTCACCGCTGAACACTAGTACACTACTGTCACTCCGCCAAAGGAAAAATCTTTTTCTTTGGCCTTTCGGAATAACTGGTCCACAATGCTCGATAAAATATCGAAGCTGTGGTAGTGAGTCATCCCAAGATAGTAAGAATGTTTTCTTTTGGGGTTTGAGCTTTTGTCCAACTTGAATGCGCCGGGGTCCCCCGAACCCCCCCCTCCCATCTTCGCTAAAATTCCGGTTGGAGGCACTGCCTGACCGCAAGTTGGTGCTGCGGTATCAAGTGGGATAGATTCTGAACACGTTCGTGATGTTGTCGCGACGGCGGTTGCTCGACCATATTGTGAGAGGCACGAATGTATTGTTGACGCGGATAGATCATCCAGATCTATAGGGATGCCGAACCACACTCTGTGTACTTTTTTGTAGAGTTTCCTGGTGACGTGATCTCGTCGATCCAATGTAGTCCATGGCAGTCGGGACATTCATTATCCATCCCGTCGATGTCAAGTGGCTCCCAGCATTCCATCGACGCCGTGTACGTGAGGGGAACGTCATCTGCTGGAGGAAACGGAGCCCTAGAACTGATGCCGTAGTGTTGAAGGTTTGATTTTGATTGAGTTCGTAGTGTAATGCGAGTTGTATGGGCTGGTGGGGAGAAGCGACGGCTGTGAGTACGGCAATCTTGACAGCGGGCGTATCCATGGCTGATCAATGAGCCCGTAAACCTCGTCCGACAGCCACTGCAGTATGTCTTTTGCCATTGAGATCGCGGAAGTTGGCTACAGCCTATGCATCGTGTGGATATCGTGGAGCCATCAACTGCAAGAGTCTCACTACAAAACAAACAGAAGGAGCAGTCAACTAAGCGAGTATCAAAAGTACTGTATCAGCCATGCTAGGAAGAAAGAAGTGTCGGGGCGATTCCCCGTCGAAGCGAAACATGTGCACTGAACCTCTTCTATTCGACAATTGAAAAAGAGGGGCTTCACTGTCGTCTGTGATCTTCGACGGTTTCTTGCAGTCTGGATGCTTGCAGATTGCTCCCACCGCTGCAGTAAGGCTGCGATTTTCTTGACCTCTTCCAGGCTTCTTATCTCTCCATGTTTTGGTTCTTTTGCACACGAGGCAGTTGCTGACATAGCGTTCCACATCGTCCTTCATTTCTACCCACCAGTAGTTCCTACTGGCCAGGAACTTCCGCATCTTCCGAGCTCCAGGATTTGCGAGCGAAGATTGACGATGAGCTGCATCCAGCAGGTCTGCACGGAGGACTTCATCCTCAGAAACGTACAGATTGCCTTGGTAAACTAGCAATCCATCCTCCAGAGTCCAATCCTCAAATCAGGGTCCTCGGCCATCTCTCGAGCTTCCGCCAGCGATTCATGATCTCGGTTGGCGATGAGAATGCGTTCCATCAGCTCACTCGCAACGTAGATAGGCGCCAAACGAGCGTGTTCCTCGTCTGTGAGTTTTTCTGTTGGGGAGTGAGACTCCAAGGTCTCCAAAACTCCCTGCTCCAGGCAATCAGCGTGCAGCATTACCTGTTCTTCTCCAGCAAGGTGCTTGCCTCCAAAATCTTTTCGTGATAGAATATCGGCAATGGTATTGGACTTTCGTGGTTGATACTTGATCAGGAAACGAAATTCGGCCAGCAATTCGTTCCACCGTCCTTGTCGACGATTGAGGCGCCGCTTCGTCATGAAGAATTCCAGAGCACGGTGATCTGTGAAGATTTGGAAGCGATCTTCGCGACTCAGTCCAACCAACTCTGCTCTCCACTGCCGCAGAGGTCTGACAATCGCCAACAGCTCCTTGTCGTGAATTTGGTATTGAGTCCATTCCCACCGATAGCAAGGCCTACACACCTAGTCAGACCCATTCAGCGTGGCAGGACCATGAGGGATCGTAAATGCTATCAAAATCGGGAGGGTTATTAAATATCCGTGTATGACCCATAAATACCCTGACTGCCATGAGGTCTGACAAGAGCTGAAGTCAGGAGAACCACAGTTTGGTGCTGGGGAGAGAGGGAGTAAATTATATAAACAGGGAGAAGTAGAGTGGAGGTAATCAATATAGAGAATGGGGAATATATCGTAAGTGGAACCGCAAGGCACATTCCAGTCCTGCCCTTCATAGATCACTGGGGATTGGTGTGGTGAGCGGTGTGTGAATTTCTGAAGCATCGGGCCCGATTAAGCCTAAGGCAAAGCATCCTTTCCTTATCATCCTCTTTTCCGCTCGTTCATTCTCTCCCCCTTCGCTGAAGTGCTTTTGAAGAGTTGATCATTATATCGTTGCAAGAACTTTGGTTGTTCAGGGAAGTCAATAAGTACTAAGTAGAGTTTGACCCCACCGTTCGGCGTTTGCTATAGCCGGCTGGAGCCGAAGTATGAGCTCATGAACCCCACGACCAAGCTCTAACCTAATAATTTTAATTTTCAAAGTTTGATTTTCAGGCTCACCAGACCCCCAAGAACCAACACCCAACCAGCAAAATGTCACAACCGGACAATAAAGACCCGCTAATCTCCCATCGAGCACAAATTGCAAGAGAAGCAGAATCCAATAACCCCACATGGGATATTGTGAGCGATCCCTGGGATCCAACCAAAAACCCAAACGGCTTCATCAACGTCGGACTAGCCGAGAACAGTCTCATGCACAACGAGCTTCTTAAAACAATCAACAACAAGCTAGAGCTCCCAGCAAAATACCTCACCTACAATGACGGAGGCGGCGGATCCACCAGATTGAAAGCATCCGTATCCAAATTCCTCAATCGCCACTTGAACCCAGTTATTCCACTCGATCCGAGCCATCTGGTCTTCACCAACGGCGTCTCAACAGCCATCGAACATGTTGCTTGGGCATTCGCAGATCCCGGCGAAGGAATCCTCCTAGGAAGGCCTTACTACGGAGCTTTCGTCCCTGATATGAATCAGCGACCAGGAACCACCGTTATCCCAGTCAGTTTTGGGGATTGTGATCCCCTCAGCTTGGAGGCTGTGGCCAAGTACGAAGAAGCTCTACTGCATTTTCAAAGAAATTCGGGAAAAAAGGTCCGGGCATTGATGCTGTGTCATCCGCATAACCCGCTTGGGCGGTGCTACTCGCATTCCGTGCTTATTGCGTTGATGAAATTGTGTCAGCGATACCAGGTGCATATGATTAGTGATGAGATTTATGCGCTATCTGTGTGGGAGAATACAGTTGATCAGTATCCGGCGCCGGTGAAGTTCGAATCCGTTTTGTCGATTGATTTGGACGGGATTATTGATCCGCAGCTGGTGCATGTTCTTTGGGGTATGAGCAAAGATTTTGGTGCGAATGGGCTTCGATTGGGGGTCATCATTTCACAGAGAAATCAGGATCTTCATTTTGCATTGAGGGGGATTTCTTTGTATTCTTATCCTTCGGGTGTTACTGACCATTTGACGTCGTTGATTTTGGAAGATGAGGTGTTTACTGAGGCATACATCAAGGAGAACCAGAAGAGATTGTCGGAATCTTACACTTTCACGACGGGGTTTCTGAAGAGAAATGGTATTGAGTATGCACCGGGTAGCAATGCTGCTTTCTTTTTGTGGGTGGATTTGGGGAAGCCATATCGAGAGCTTCGGCCTGATATACCTGAGAATGATGATATCGCGCGAGAGGTGATGCAACTTTTGTTAAGGCATAAGGTATTTTTGGGTAGTGGAGAGTTTTTTGGGTCAGAGAAGGATGCTTGGTTTAGAATTGTCTTCTCACATCCTCGGCCATACTTGGAGGAGGCCCTTGATAGGATCGTCCGTGCTCTGCATGATTGCTAAAGCCAACATTGTTCAAAAGATCTAGAAATATACACTTTCAACTTCTTATCAATCCACAAAACTATTCTTCCAAGTCATGCCCATGTCCACAGTTATTCCTTTTACCAACCTCAAACCTTAACTTCAACCTCATTCGCAATAGCATACTTGCTCCATCTCCGAATAACCGGTCCAAACTTATAGAAGACATATGGCACAGGCACCATGATAGCACTAATACACCCCAAGATCGTCAAAGTCCAATGCACGCCCATATTCTTATAAAAGGGCATCCCCACGACTGTCATCCCACCAGCAGCACAATACCGCGAAACAGTCATGAATCCCAGCGCCGACGCCGCATAGATATCATAAGAATCAATGACATACATATACGAACTGATAAACACACAGATCGTACCAAGACCGAAGCACGCCGACGCGACGATGGGCGACCATATGGACACGGAAGAATAATCCGTCCACCCCATCCAGAATAATGAGATGGGAATAAAAGGGGCTCCGAACATGGCGAACCAAAGCCTGATCTCGGGTTCTGTGTGTACCCCATCTAACGCGTGCGGCTCGATAGACGGGTCGGATTCATGAACAGCTTGAGCGGCGGCTGTGAAATGTTTTTTGGTTTGGGAGTAAATGATCGGAACGAGAATTGTCGAGAGGAGGATACCGACGTACATCGCTGCCCAGATAATATTGGTCAGGCCCTCTGAGATACCATATGTATCTGTGAAGATATAGGTATATCCATCGAAGAAGGTAAAGAGCACGATATAAAGGACAGTCATATAGAGCGAGATAAGCAGGATAATCGGCTCATGAATCGTGATCAGGAACTGTCGCTTCATCGCCCCGCCGATCCGGGTGAACAGGGCGACTTTCTCCAGATCCATCTCTGAGCGGAATCGTTCATCCCCTGTAATCTTGCGTAGCTGTTTACTCTTCCAGTGCAGGAGTAGCGGGGCATATGTCTCGGGTTGGAATAGAATAATCACAACCATCACAAGGCCGGAACCGATAAGGATAATCCAGCTGCTCCAGCGCCATGAGAGCACATCTGTTTGCCCGACATAGTTTGCTAAAACGGGGCCGAGAACTGGGCCTCCGAAGGAAAGGATGGCGTACATGGGGAAGTAGATGGTTTTCTCAAGAGGATTCCATAGATCAGCGATCGTGCCTCCCGCACAGGTAAGTGGCGGACAACCGAAGACACCAGCCAAGAAGCGGAAAGCGAGCTGGGCACCGATGTTGGGTGCGAGAGCGGATGCCATGACGAAGATCATGAAGAGGGTAAGTGAGCATATGTAGACGAGATTGCGGCCTACGATCTCGGACAAAGGACCACTGAAGAGGGAGCCGAAGGCGAAGCCGAGAAGATAGAGGCCTAGGAGATGTTAGCGGGAAAATCATCATGGCCGGGGTGGTATTTACCATCTACTAGCGAGCCTACGACATCGCTGACACCAAACGCGGCCTCGTTCTGAGGTAGAACACCTGAATTGATTGAAGATGCTGCACCAACGATAAATCCGAGGGCGGACACGATTAGAGTTGCGGTAAAACGACGAGCAAGACTGTAGTTGCGTGGACATTGGGGGTCATATATGCCATCCCAACCGACGACAAAGACGCGGCTCGGTCGATCCGATAACTCATCGACATGATCGCGGACTTCGATGCCTGGAAGCGAATATGCAATGGCAGTCTTCTTAGAATTGCGAGTGTGACTCTTGGCGAAAGCGTCTTGCAGTACTGGGAGATCCTGATCGATTTGATCCGACGCATCGGCATTTTCAGCCACGGTACTAGTTTCGGAATCGCTCGCTGGAGTCGACGTTTTGTGTTCGTTCGTGTTCACGCCATAGTCTTGTCGATGTTGCTGCTGGAGCGGGAAATCCGCCAGTTGTTTGCGGACCGCATTTCCCAAGCGACGATACTGCAAGTAGGACTGCATTTCAACACCTCGGGATTAGACTGATTTTTGAATATCGGCGAGTTGTATTCTCACCGGTTAGGCTGGCCAATCTGCAGGGCTTATATCTCTGCGACGATTGGCTTTGAAGGTTGTCGTATGTATGAAATTTCTCGAGATTTCGGGCTGAGGCGCTGGTTTTGAGTGCGCATGCTGAGAAATCGACATTGTCCAGGCCGGAGACATTTCATTTAAGGATCAGCATGCTGGTGGGTCCCTTGCGTGGGAGACCGATCATTGTTGTCGGAAAGCGTAAGTTTCTCCGTTCTGGTGCATTGTACAACATTCCTCAGAACATTTGAATGGCTAAACTTCGGCATTATCGCAAATGTGGAGCTCGGCTTTATAACTCGGAGAGTTGTCCGACCGAGACCGAGGCCGACTTATCGGAATTAGCTGACCAATAATGGTGCGTGTTGGTCAGCCATTGAAGGGCGTTCATTTGATATGATATGCTTGATTCAGGACGTCTAAATAAACATTATGCAGATGCGAGAGACCTATATATACAGGAAATGATAGATCGTGGATCACATCTCATACCGCCAGCGGTCAAGGGATGACTGGATATTATACAATATAGTGTAGTGTGGAGTTTTAATCAAAAATATCTAGGCCTCTTCCTCAGACTTTCCCTGAGCCTTGCGATGCTCATCAATCAAATCCTGTCGATTGAGCTCCTGCTGTTCAAGACCGGTCTTTTGGATAGTGTGCGACTTGCTGAGCACCTTAGGGCGAATAAACAAGGACAGGATAAAGCCGATACCCCCAACAACAGTGTAAAGGATCCACATCCGGCTAAGGGCAAAGGTGAACGCTCCAAGCACGACATCGCGCTGGGAATCGGTGAGACTTTCGATGAGAGACCGGGAAGAGCCAGAGAAAGAGGAGGAAATTGTTGCGGCTTTTTCGGGTCCGACGGCAGCGATAAGCTTGGCGGATTGCTGACCCATTATATTCTGGTAGATGACCGTGCCGAGGACGACAGATGTGGAAGTGGAGAGTTGGCGAACGAAGCCGAAGGTGGCGGTTGCGATTGCCATATCGGCAGGGCGGACGTTGGCCTGGAATGCAACTAGCGGAGCCTGGAAGTTAGGTCCAATGCCGAGACCGGCGATGAGCTGGAAGATGACAATGCGAGCCCAGGAGGCGTAAGGCGGGAGATCGATAAATAGACCAAAGCCGATTGTCATAAAAAAGAGACCTGCCGAGATGACCTCGCGATAGCGACCGGTCTTTTTCATGAGGATGCCCGTTGCTGCGGAGCCAAGCGAAAGTGCGAGAACCAGGGGAAGGACGTAAACACCACTCAGAATGGGGGTTGCCAAGAGGACGGTTTGGAAATATAGCGGAAGATAGTAGGTACCGGCGATGAAGACGAAACCATGGCAGAAACAGACCAAGAGAATCAGGACGTTATACCATTCGCCAAAGAGGCGAGTTGGGATGATGGGGTACTTGGCAATCTTCCACTCGGCCAGGAAAGCCAACACCCAAACCACAATTCCAAAGACGATTAGGCAGATGACGGTGGCAGAGGCCCATGGATAGTTGACACCACCGAATTCTAGACCGAAAAGGAACATGAGAGTACCTCCAATAATGGTAAAAGTTCCAATCCAGTCAATCGTGCGCAGGCCAGCCAGGAGAGGAGTTTTGGGGGATTCAATATGGAGGAAGAAGAACAATATGACGAGGGAGACACCACCGATAGGCACTATCATTCTATGTTAGTTGAGCAGTATAAGGTAGATCGAAGCAACTTACAGTTCACATAGAAGCACCAACGCCAGCTAACATCCGTTGTGAACGCGCCACCGACAATAGGACCCAACGCACCCGCAATAGCCCACGTAGCACCGAAAATACCATAGTACATAGGCCGGTCACGCATACTAAACAGATCGGAAACACTGATATTAGCAAGAATGATAATTCCACCACCACCGACACCTTGGACCGCACGGCCGGCAATGATCATAGGCAAGTTCTTCGCCAAGGCGCAGATCAAACTGCCGATCAGGAACATGACGTTGGCCAGAAGAATGATCGGCTTGCGACCCCAAATGTCAGAAATCTTTCCCCACAAGGGAATACAGGCGGCATTGGCGAGGAGATAGGACGCGGCGATCCATGAGTATCCACTTTCAGTCGCATGGAACTTGTCTGCAATCGTAACCAGCGCGGTTGAAATGATAGTCTAGAGAAATTAGTCCAGGTCTTGCCCTTGAAAAAAAGAACAGTAAGCGTACCATATCCAAAGCCGCAAGAAACAAAGCCATCTGGAAACGGGTACAAAATTAGCTTTCTGCATCATGCATAAAATTCTCCGCGCAAGGAATCGGAGATTTCTTACACAAAGCGCCACCATAACCAAGGCAATCTTCTTCTTTCCCATTTTCTGCGCAGATGAAGGCACCAGGTCGAGAGGTGCGCCGGATTCCTTATCCTCTATGGGCGCCTCATCAGAGGGTGTAGAGGTATCGAATTGATCGGCTGATTCTGATTCGACTTTCGGCTCCACATCATTCCCCTGCTGGTTGTGGTTTTGGTTTTGGTCTTGGTTTTGCGGCGCCTCCAGGGCCTTCTCAGTGAACTCATGGGAAGCAACAGTATCGCCACTCGAGGCATTGCTCGCAGCAGCTTGCGCTTCGGTCGTCATGGTGTATAGTGATTATCAGGAAAGAAAAAAGTAAGAGCGGGGAAAAAACTGGTTATGAGGAGCGAGCGTAATCGCGTCAAGTGACCTCCGATCGATCGATCGTGCCGACGCTTGGAAGATGAGGCGTTTGTTCGGGTTCGTCCACGAAAATAGAAGATGAAAGTCAAAGGGCGATTGCCCCCTTTTATATAGGATTGCAGAAAGCTCGGAGGTTCGAGTGGAAAGAGAAAAGAAGTGAAAAAGCTTTATCGGGGTTAATTATGGGTCCGGTCCACTGTCCAAGGGACCTAAAAGGGTATTCACGGGAGTTTGGCCTGTCCGAACGGCCGAGCGCCGAATTGACTCATCGATATCTTACCACAGAACTGGCGGTCAAAAGTTTAATTCTTACGATTGATTTTGCTGGTCAACCTTGGAAGCTTGATACTTGTATACTTCGAAGTAAGGGGTGTGGGGAATCTGTATGGAATCTGACGGAAAACTCCACTTGATTTCGGGTTTGATTCTGTTTGGTCTAGATTTACCATCGGTTATTTGACTCAACATCTATGAATATCCATGCACTTGAAAGAACCATAATAATCAATTGATATCCGTGAAACAATTTTATACTACAGCATTTTTTATGATATCTAAGTGGAGAGGCTACCATCTTTATCCTGTGAACTTATATCTCGATATCGTCAGACTGCACTGTCCATGAAACATTGAAGCTACTCCACAACAAACCCTCGATATCGAAGACGCTATAGTTTCCGAAGAAAACCCTGCTCGTCATTTGATTGAATGCAATATCGACTATCAGCGTTGTGCCAGACTACAAAAATAGTACTTATTCTTATATGGCTGGATGGCTCGCCACGAAAAATATATGCCCGACCTCGATGCATTAGGTTACGAAAAGAGGTTCTTTGCCGAAGCAGAAGAAGACATGTGAGCTGTCCGTGAGCTTCTAATTCTGTCGCTTAAATACTTCCTGGATTTGATCTACGATCAAGAGCCGGAATTATTCTACTGGGTCGAACGTCTTGATATGCGTCTCTGCGACAAGTTTATCCCCATTGAAGATAACGAACTTGACGGCAAAGAGCGATTTGTCGTGCTTCTTCGGCACTGATATGGATCTAGGCTCGCGTTGTCTAGGCGTTATCTGTGATTAATAGCTCTATCGGCCCTCGTTCCTAACCTGATAATTCCACGATATCTAGATTGCAAATGGTGCTATGGTTATAGCTTGGCCCTCCTCATCCACAAAGTCATCATGCTACTCACGAAATCAGCTATCAACCATTATGTGGGATAAGCAGTTGCGAGACCCGAGAGAAAAACCTTCAAATATTAATGACTTCATTCTATATTTGTCAATCAAGTCTTCTTACGGAGCGGAGGCCAGAAATGAGCCACTTTGTCAACATGGCCGCTAGAATCAACTGTATATACGCGCAACTCGCATTAATCATCTAATCGTTATCACGTGTCAAGTGCGATGACAGGTCAGCAAGCCCCTCCAAGATAGCATACAGTTGGGATATATGTGAAAGTGAGATGAACAAAACGAGATTAACCAAGATTTGATAGATTGAATGTCACAACTGATATAATCCCAATTGAACACGTCTATTTGCCGGACGCCGAAAGTATAGATCAAATTTGGTGGATCTAATATCAACATGTTTACATATGCGTGGACGACACACGGGTGGAGATGGAACAGGATAAGCCCAAATCAGTATGAAACAGCCGTGCTCGGGCTCCCGGTATTTCTCGGGGCCCGGTCGGCATTCCTCGGTGGGGCCCTATCAGCGAGACAGATGGACAGGGGTATAGAAGAAAGCAAAGATGTATATAAAACATCAATGAACGAAAAATGAGGAATAGGGAAAGATCAAGGCACATATAGGCCCATTTAATCCTGAAGTTGGAGAATTTCTGGGGTATCGTCAGTTTAGGATCCCGAGAATCAAACCAGCAGAAATAATATGGCTTACCGGTTAAAAACTCCTCAAAGCTCACGGTGATGTAGCCATCACGGTCATCATCATAGCGTTTAAACACATCAGTCATGCGCTTGAGGCTGATACACGCCTGTACAAAGAGATCGAAGCTCATGCCATCCCGATGGGGGCTCCGCGGCGGCGCATTCAGCTGACGTGTCTTGCTCTCAAAAATGGAGAAGAGCACCGAGATAAACTTCGGGCTGAGACGGTATCCGAACGCGACCAGCGCGTTCTCAAATTCCGATAGACTGATGCGGCCACTGCGATCTTCGTCGAACCGATCGAAGAGTTCCCGCCAGGCAGCCAGATAGCGCCATAATGAGACGAATTCCTCGAAAGTGATAATGCCATTGCCGTCTCGGTCGAACATGCCGATCATCATTTTCACGGTGCGGGGGTGGAAAGAGGTGTAGTCTCCGTTCACGAGGGCGGAACCAAGCTCGTGCTCGGCCAAAGAACCGGAGTGTGATGAGTTCGCGGCACGAAAGAGAGGAAATAGCTGTTGGGGGTCATCGCTGGGGGCTGCCAGTGGAGGGGGGGCAGGTGATTGCGGAGGACGAGACGAAGGCGGGGGTCGATTGCGGTTGGGTTGCGATGGAGGTGGACCGAAGCCATAGTTTTGCGGCGGTGGTGATGGATGTAAAGGATGAGGCTTTTGTTGACCAGACGGAGGGTATTGGTTTGGTGGGATAGTTGGGCGACCGTTGTAGGATTGTGTTGCTTGGATATCGGGGCGCGGGGCAGGCGAGCTATACGGGTTATGCTGCGGGGGAGCACTGGAGACTGGAACGCGAGGGGGGACGCCTCCCCCAAGGAAAGTCTGTACAGGCGGACGAGATGGAAGCGGTTTCTGTGGTGCTGATGCTGATGCTGGTTTTCCTCCCACTTGCATGGATCCGATCATCTGCGCGACCTAAGGGGTTATTAGCGTGGAATGTTTCCACGGGTGCCTAGAATGAGTTACCTGCTCTGGCTCAGCATGCCTGTCAATCCAGATAGTCAGCGACCAGGAAATCTTCAAAATCATGTAGACAGATGTACTTACGCTGGTAGCGCATCGGGGTTGTAACTGCTATTGTAGGCCATGACGCAAGGCTGAACGAGAACGCGTTTCAACGAATACTCCTCGCCCTGGGAAGAGATTGAGAATATGATGCAGACAGTATCAGAGTAAGGAGAAAAGAATTTCGACTTGAGAAGGAAATGCGCAGGTTGAATGGTTCAAAGTGGAGAGTGGTCGTGGGGCAGTGGTTCTCTTTTAGGCCGACGGTAGATAATCCCGAAGCCAAGCAAAAAAAGGTAAAAAGAGGGAAAAAAGAAAGATAAAAGCTCACTGGTCGTATTACATTACTTCCCCACTAATATGGGACTGTGGATATGGGAAATTGTGGCTTTGAAGGCAATTCCCACAAGACCATGCAGCTTCAGCCCTATGTGAGGAATTCGTGATCCAATCAGTGATTCCTTGTCTATAGCCGCCATATTTGTATCTAAAAATACTCAAATTCGTAATCAGGTACTCTACTATACTTGGCAAGCTGCTTGCCCCCTGGACCATGACCAAAATGAATTTTCAGCAGGCTCCACAATGGTTACTAGTATAACCTAATTCTATACGAATACGCTGACTACTCAATAATCCCTCGCACGTCTGCCTGGCTTGATAACAATTCCATGATCTCTTCCCACGCCTTCGCTTGAAACTCTTTCCCTTTTGTTCCGGTAGTGAGGGCTTTGGATTCACTGCATACAGTCAGCAGATGATACAGTCAGTCAGAAATAGACAGTCATACTCCAGATATCCATCACTCCGCCAGCATTTACCTTGCGACTCAACGCCCTGAAGTGTCGCGCTTACCAAAGACCGACTACCCTGTTCCGTTGTACGGGCAAAGAGCCGGTATGCGAGCCAGGACAGCCATCGCTCGTAGAACCGCCTCAGGTATTGGCGTGTGAGGGAGGATTGGCACAATCCAGGGCTAATCGTGTTGACAATAATGGGCAATGTACCGTCCTCATTGCGAACCAGATCTGCAATATTTTTCATGGCATACTCCAACAGCAATTTGGAAATGCCGTACTGTTTCGGTCCCTGAAACCTACCCGGGAAGTTCAGGTGTTCTAACAAGGATCCCTCCGTCTCAAGGCTCTCCGCCTTCGCACGAACAAACTGCTGGCTTGAGACAACACTCAGATGGGTCGGCTCAGAACCTGAGGATTCCCGAAGTTTGGGAAGAAGTAGCAAGGCTAGTAGTGAGGTCGAAAGAGTATTCACCTGCAATGTCTCCTCCCATCCCTCAGGTGAATGGCCATATTCCCGGTTCCAGAGACCAGCATTGAGTAGTGCGATATCGACACGGGGAAGTTCCTTGTTGACCCGACTGGCGAAATCTTTAACACTTTGAAAACTGTTCATTTCAAGCTCCCAGACCTGCACAACACCTGGCCGACTGGTAAGCTTTTCGATCTCGGCCTTGGTACGATTTCCCCGCTCGAGACTGCGACTTCCAATTACCAATGAGTCAACTCCCAGATTGAGAAATTTGATGGCGGCTTCGTAGCCTAGACCTGAGGTTGCACCAGTCAAAAGGACTGTTTTGCCGGCAAGAGAGATCCCCCGGGGGTCGGTCGGGGGAGTGTACTGCATTTTCAGAAGTCGAAATAGGCCCGCCATCTTGCCGGTGAATGATATCAATTACTTGGAAAAAAAAAAGACTTGACTCCGCAGATATCGAGCTCCACGAGGATCAAAATAGATGACATCAGCATGCTTAGTCATTGACTACTCATTAGCAGCCTCAGGCATTCAATTATTCTGTCTACTAGCAAAACGGAAGGCAAATATCGACCCTAGATTATTAGACCCTAGATTATTGAGAGACCAGCAAGGGTCAGAAAATTTGAAGTTGGTAACTATTAAAGGGGCTGAAAGATGCTAATATTATCGGATTAGTACTCGGGAGAAGGCCCGGCTCTGGAGAAAGCCCAGGTGGTGAGGTAACTAAGAGGTGCAGTATCGGGGCATTTCCCGGGGATAACCCGGGAATGCATCCCAATTCCATATTTGGAGAGAACCCCTCAACTTAGATTCAATTTGGCATGCCAGAAAGCAACATGAAAGCTACACTTCTAGTGCTGCAGCTGTGCAGTTACCTATTCACTTCCGTTGCTGCAATCCGAAATCCAATCATCTCAGGTTGGAACCCTGATCCGTCAATCCTCCGAGTTGGAGATAGTTATTACATTGCGACCTCTTCTTTTGAATACTTTCCGAGCACACCTATCTATAAAAGCACCGATCTTGCAACTTGGGAGCTCATATCCCACGCGTTTGCAAATCCACAATCATAGCACATGTATGGCATTCCGACTGGAGCTGGTTCGTGGGCACCTTCACTTTCTTATATTAATGGCACTTTCTACATTGCCTCCATGACACGCTGGACTTATGATCCAGTTGCACGAGTGTGGCCAAGAATCTACTTTGCGTCCTCTACTGACCTGGTGGAGTGGTCTGAGTTGACCTGGGCTGAGCCATGGGGAATCGATCCGTCGCTTTTCTACGATCCTCAAAGCAAAAAGAAGTATCTAAATTTTATGGCACCAAACAACAATGATGACAGGATCTGGGGCATTTACCAGTGCGAAATCAGCTTAGTAACTGGCAAATGTACCGGCGAATATCACTCCCTATGGAACGGTACGCTCAAGCAGGATAGTAACGCGCGGCCCGAAGGCCCGAAGATGATATATAGGCTAGGTTTCTACTATTTATTAATCGCTGAAGGAGGAACTGACAATCTCCATCGTGCGACAATCGCGAGAAGCACATCGCCTACTGGGCCATGGGATCCTGATCCAAATAATCCACTGTTATTCAATGGTGCCTATGGATATGATAATTTGACCGTCCAGTCCACTGGGTATGCGACTCTAGTCGAGACGCCAGAAGGTCGCTGGTATGCAGCCTTCCTCGCGCGGAGGAAGGTAAATGGCACATCTCCACTGGGACGGGAAACATTTCTCACCTCTGTGAAATGGAGTTCAGATGGGTGGCCACGCATGAATAACCGGCAGCCCATCCTACTCAGTGAATTATTTGGACCATCCAATATCGAGCAGCCTCTTGTTCCAGCCTCATTTCACGATAATTTTACCTCGTCAGTATTGCATCCGAGCTGGTACCAATTGCGTACCCCATACACGTCCAATTTTGCACTTGGCCGTGGACTCAAACTCAAACCAAATGTATATGGACTCAGTGACCGTGATACACCTGCCGCTCTTCTACGGAAACAGAAGAGTCTGAACATGACCTTCTCAGCAACTCTATCCGCGACGCAAGGTTCCCTAGGTCCCAGAATGACAGTTCGGATATCCGCATATTTGTCCGAGTATCAGCATCAAGACATCGGCATTAGGGGGTGTATCAACGAAACAGGCGTATGTCTGTATAGCGCCCTGCAGAAAAATACCACTGTCGAAACTCAACAATTTCCCTTGAATCAGACATTTGTCCCTCGTGGATTGACTTTCCACATTCGCGAGTCTCCTCTGGATTATCAACTTGGCTACAGTCTTCATCCTCATTCGATACCTAAATATGTCGCGACAATCGAGTCCTCTTGGCAAGCGTTTGCGCCTGCTAACTACTTTGTTTTTGAGGGTAATTCTTTTGCCCTATTTGCTAGTGGAGGCGGGGAACCATGGCCCTGCACTGGACCCGATGTGGGCTTCACTGAAGTTGTTGAGACATATTTCGATGAGAATATACCGGACCACGATATTTGGTAGAAAGACCTATGAGCATATAACAGGTAACGTGATATATTTTGGGTTTACTGGTAGATTAGTACAATTTCGGGAACCCCAGAAATGAATCTTTGTCATTGTCCTTGAAGCTTTGCACTTATGGTATCCCTTCAGGGCTACGATGGTAACGCGAACTCCCTAGGAGCTTCCTGAGATCTATTCATTTGTGTGCAGAGGGCCACCAGAAACATCCGCCAGAAAACTATATATACAGAGAGTCTGACTTGTTGACATAAATTGACGCAGCGTAATATATGTATTAACAAGTACAGATTTCGCCGAAGAATTAAGCAATTCCTTCGTCTTCATAGTGCATCAAACAATACGACCAACCGCCACTATGAAAGCCAAGATAGCAATCTCAAGGCCGATTTGCAGGAAACATTTCTTAAGATGGAGTTCAATGAGCTGTAGATACCTGGCCGTTCCAAGGTGTTCAAGAGCACTGGTCCATGCCGCAAGACTGGATGGTGGTTTCTGGTCACTAGTCAGTTCTCCGATCTTCAAGCCTCGCTCCTTGGTCGAAGACGGAACCGCCGTTTCTATATCAGGAGACAAAAACTTTGCTTCCGCAAGAGTAAGTGCGATACATGTTGGAAGAAGTGCTAGAAAGCGAAAGGCAAGCATGATGACCACGCCCAAAACCTCGGCTGCGGCGCGAGTGCTTGTATAGCTCTCGCCATCAGTAAAAATAGCCAATGCCCAGAAGTCGTAAAGCTGGTCCATCAAGGCCTGTGAAAGGCCGTACAGAAATGCCGGGATGGCTAAGTGTTTCCATCGGTTTTGGTCAGATTTTCTGCGTAGTATAGACATAAATGAAACACGCTGGACTGAGACAGTGGCACAAGTGAAAACAAGATGAAGTTCACAAAGAATTGCAGAGGAAAGGGCGTAAGCTAACGAGCTCAACAACTCATGTCGAAATAGAAATTGTTGTATTAAACCGGTCAAAGCACTAGTTGCGAACAGGTGTATGAAGCCAATGAACAGTGCGCGTATGAAGGTGTATAGACCCTGAGCACGATAAACGAGGCGGATACTCTCTCCGACATTTCTGAAACTGGCACGCTTTCTGACTACTCTCTCTGATTTCTCCAGAGCGGCCTGATCTTGAGATAGCTGGATAGTCAACAGCGTCGGGGTGACATGCCCGAGTATGTAGCGAAGCTGTTTTGAAGTCAATTAGAACTGGTGAAAAAGTAGAAATCAAGGGATCAAAGGAATGTGGAGACTATACCAGGGAGGGAAGGGTAATATAGACCAAAAATAGACCAATCATTGATAGAGGCAGGTCTGTCCAATCCAAATCAAGTTCGTCCTCGAGTCCCGGCCCCCGGGCTAGTTTTCCTCGCCCCCCGGTGCTGATCAAGATGTTAAGCACTCTGTTTGGGATCAACCATAATATCTCAAATTCCGGAAGCAGATATGTCTTTTTCTCTGGAAGCATTTTGGCGAATACTCCTGAGTATGCTACTCGTCAATGGGTAAATCAGTGGAGAAACTGGGAGGAACCGTGGGTCATGCAGATCATGCAAAGTCAACAAAATGACATTCATGCACACATCTGAAAATTAAAACACAAAAGAAAGAGGAGAAAAAGGAGAAAAGGGAGAAAAAGGAGAAAAAGCTGCTCTGATCCACTGAAGTTGCAACCTGGCAGCCTGGCCTTAGTGCCAAATGTTTTCGCTTGGCCCCCACAATGCCTCAAACAATTGTTGCCTTGGACTTGGAAGTGGCCCATCGAAATACAGTGGTAGATTTCAACCATTTGCCATTTTATTTAAAAAAAAAAAAAAACAATAACAGTAATTGTATGATAAACGGGTACGTCATTTTGCGGGATGTCAATTACTTAAAGATAATCTTCACTCTCATAAGTTACTGACAAGACTTATGGATCACGTAAAGAGACCCACTAATCTAACCAAGCCGGGTATCGACATTAGCAGAATCTCTAGCACCGGGCTGATACCGGCTGATACCCAGTTTTTGTTAGAATTTAAAAGAACGCATACATATGTAGTTAAATGAAAATGATTTCGATATTTGCTGCATGAGCGGAGAAAGGTGGGTAAAATTTTTTGTCCTGTCACTGCACAAATCTTTGGCAGTAAGGTCATGAATTTACATGTCTAGAGGAAGAGACATTGTCTTTGCTATTGTAAACTTACAGTGTATATCAATCACAGTATAGACTCTATACTTGGCTGTGGTGTTTTTCTCGATTTCCTTTTTTTGTTGTTCAGAAGTCTAACGACCCATTTACCAACCGAAGGATCACCACACAGGAGGGTTTAGACTATGAATAAGGCCAGAAAGTCGTGTTTTCTGTGGCTCCAGTACATCCAAGAATTGATTTGCGTTCTTTTTTGAGGAACCGCAAGTCAGATACCCACACCAAGTCCTCTGCTCGTAGGCTTCGACCATCATACACCCACTCGCCTTTGTTGGTTTGCCGGAAAGTGGGGTGATAAGTTTTTAGCCAGAAGATAAAGGCGCTGAGGGGTGATGAAGAACTGCGAGTAGAAAAAAAGACGAAGCCCTTTGCTGAGATTAGGACTGATGGGGAAGTCTTCCTGGTCTGAGTGGTGCATTGTCTACAGATTGAAAAGATGAATAAATCAATTCATGGTACAAGAGAAATAGAATGCACCTGCAGGTGGTCAGTTCCAAAGCTGTTAGTGGTGAAATGTATGTAAATGGGGGAGCGGATATATCCACAGCAAAACACCCGTGCTGGGGACGTCACAATCATCAACAATTCCATTCCAAGCTGGAGACCAAGAGTGTGATCGGAATTTCTGACAGCTCTAGAAGATTTTAGTCAATATTCATCAAACCAAACTCAGCTAGTCACATCCACTTTTCTAGTGAGCACGCCCGAATCCGAAGGAGAGCGGAGCAATTCATCCTTCCGAGAATGGAACTAGAAACCTGGAAATAATCACGGAGTACCACATCCATACTCCGCTATCTTGAGGCTTAATCCTCCGCAGTGCTTCGTAAGTCCCGCCGATAACGATAACGGCCGGCGAATCATACGTGCCGATGTCCTTTCTGCTTCTGCGTTGCCTGATAACACACCTTTTGGACCCTGTTTGCTCGACGTGGTTGAAGCCGCTACTATTGAGGTTTGCTGGCAGATGTCTCTCGATTCTATGTCGACTGAATCAAATTCTGGGATATGATATCTCTATCGCTGCGACATGGTGGATCCCCGAACGGGGACCGGCGTGGAATCGAATGCTCCGCTCACAGCGCGTAAGTACCGCTCGAAAAGACAGCGACCCTGCGATCTGTGCCGCAGCCGAAAAACCGTATGCAAAGTCCTCCTTGGGAGTGGTGTCTGCGAACTGTGTAAGAGACTGGGGAAGAGATGCGCTTTCGTCTTACAGCCGCTCCAAAAGCAGCAGCTGCGGCCCCTACCCAGTGAGGGCCACCTTCAGACTAATCCCTCCCAAGATCAGAGAGCCTCTGGGAACACTCCAGAGGACTTAGTGCGACGCGAGGCACGCAGTTTCGCTAATGGGCCTGTGGATGTTTCGTTTGATGTCGACATGTTCTTGGCCCCTCCAGCCACGGCTCAGACACCAACATTCAACCAGCCAACTGCATCGCTGAACACTATCGTGTGGCCGTTTCTGGACTCTTTTGATGGTAAGGACCTGACTTTTCTCACGTGGATGGTATGGCTGAGAGTATATATCACTAGCTCATGTAGAAGATGGCAATGGCTTTGAAAGTCCACCTTTGGTGGCCGACTCTCGGGCTCAAGCAGAAAGTCTACCACCAGCTCAACAAGAGAACAGAGACGAGCGGCAGTGTCTCAATGATGCGCCCGTGATTGGCCGCCAGCAATCCGATTTCCACGAATACGCCTATCCTGCCGTGTCTGATGATGTATCGTCAATGCCCAGCGACGGGGACTGGCCCGAAGAATTCTCTCTGGACACACGACGGGGATACTCAACGCAATTGATCGGTTTGTCCAACGAGACGGACCCCTTCCTCCTACGTCACTTTCAATACGACATTTTCGATAATTATACCATGTGCCGGCTCATCTACCGCAAGATGACAGACGATGTGACTGTGCAAAGTTATATTAACAGTTCTACTGCGGGCGGGACTCCGAAGATCCCGACCAGCGAGGTCCCCATCCATTTTCAGGTATTCGACGACTCGATTTGTGACGAGAACGTGAAAGCGATAGAGAGGGACTTTTCGCTCTATAATTACGAGGCGAAGGATAGCGATCTGCTTTATAAGATCATTCCGAGGGGCTTAGGCTTTCGACTTTTGAACCTGTAAGATGGTGGTACTTGCGTGGCGTGACTCTATCGCTGACTCTATCGCTGACTCTGTAGCTTTTTCAAATTCGTTCAACCTTCATATCCCGTCTTTTCCGCGCGAGATTATGAGCGATTCAACACCGACGATGGATATGATCTTCCAGTGGGCCTTAAGGCAGCGATGTATGCCTTGGCCATGCCATTTTACTTCTTGGACGACCAGCTCTGTATGGACAAAGGGTACCTGGAGCAGCCGCCAACGGACGGACTGTGGGGAATTGCCCAAAGAAGTTTGCAACGCCATTTCCAAAAGCCGCACCTCTGGTTGGTCCAACTTTGCTTGCTATTGTTGCAGAGGCCCCCCGCAAACTTTGCTGTCGGGGATTTACCAGGTTTATGGGCCTTGTCCTGCTCGGCCCTCGCAGCTGCCGAGTCATTGGGGCTGCATTTGGACCCATCGAAATGGCGCCTGCCGGGGTGGGAAGTTCGCCTGCGGAAGAGATTATGGTGGATTGTATACTCTGATCACACCTGGCGTGCGTTGGTCTCCGGACGCCCTTCCCATCTGAGGTCCGATAGCTGGATTGTTCCGAGACTCAGACCGGAGGACCTGGAAGCGCATGAGTATAGGAATGTAGAGGTCGGCAACGTGATTCGAAAGCAAAATACGTACTTACTCGCGTTGTGCGACTTGAGCGTGATAGCTAACGATATTCTCACCAATCTGTAGTAAGTTCCGACGTTTCTTTGTTCCCCTTGTTGAATCTACCTCTGATATCTGCTCTGTGCTTTTAGTAGCGCGAGAGCAGTGTGCGAGGCAAATACTCTACCTGAAATCTTGGCCCGCGCACAACCACTCAGGGCAAGGCTGCGAGAATGGCAACACTCTGTCTTCGGAGATCAGGCCACCGAATCCGACTCTGGTGGACTCTGCCAATACGTTCAATTACGTGTGGCACTCATGACACTGGAGGTGCTCCTCTTCCGAGCTATCCTTCGAGCTCTAGTCTTTCCGCCTGCTTCAGGCGATGAGAGCTATACACTGTCACACTCCGAACTCCTTCGAGACAGTCAATCATGTGCTGAATCGGCAGTTGAGCTAATTTCCCGTCTCACATCGAAACAGTTCGTTGATTTTTGGCCTTCATGTAGGTTCTCACCCACCACTGCACTGGTTAACCCCTCCTAGCATACCTTTCAGTACATTATTAGTATCAGATATCTATTTCTGTGGCTGTCTCGTTGAGCCTAGCTGACTCTGGTTTTCCTTCAGATGCAAGATATTACTTCGCTTACATATCGACATTTATACTTCTTCTTTTCGTGCAGTCACCCTCTATGCAAATGGCTTCCCAGAACAAAGCACTGCTCGAAAAATTGAGAGAGATCATTCGCGTACAGGCACGAGCTTGGCCAGTTCTAAAGCTTGCTGCTATTAGACTCGATGCAATTTTCTTCGCGGGTCTGGAGAAAGTGGTGAACTGGGTGGGAATGGATAGCCCGGCCCAGATCCTGCTAACTCAATAGCAGCCACAGTTGTCAAACTCCTGACGGGAAGACCATTACGTATTATCGGAAACACACATTAGATAAGAGAAAGACATCAATCGATCAGGGGCTGTTACATGGAGTATGCTGCAGGCCAGATTTACCTTTGTGGCTCGTCTTCAATCATTGTTGTGATACAAATAACCAAATTACATATATATTGAAACATTCTAACTAGTCTAATTACATGTTTCCTTCAGGCTCTTATCTAAAAGCCCGAGCGCTTGCGTTCCAAGTATCTCAGCGGAATATAAAGTATAATAACAGCCCCCATAGAAAGTTCCCAGCTAATATCAGTTCCATACGGGGCATTGCCCACTTTCAAAGCAATCGGGCCAACCCACCAAGTCTGGCTCATGGAAATCAAGGCCAATAAAGTGCCGATGACGAAGACAAAGAAAGCTGCGATCCCAGAAGGAAGGCGCTTCCGATCAAACGCCGCAGAAATATCATATGTATATCCGCGTCGGAACACGAAATGCTCTACCAACAATATAGTGCAGAACGGCGTCAGCCAGTAGGCACAGATGTTCAAGAAATCAGACATGACTGCCTCTAGATTATTGCGACCACCGATAGCAGCCGCCAGGAAGATAACGGCACCAATCAGAGACCAGACAACACGGGGAATGACTAGCAACTTTTGCGAGATCATTTGGATGTTGAGCCCCAGGGAGTAAATGCTCGTAATAATGACCGCCACCGTCGAAAAGGACAAGATGAGCTCGATGAACTTGCCGAAGCTGGTAACGGCCGTGCTGTGTCCCGCGAAGCATTGGCCGATGAGGCTGCCCAGGCCACCGCTGTTATAGGCAGCGTTGAAAACGGGGTTGCTACTAAACACCAAAGTGCCAATAGCAGCCCCGAGTGCCTCAATGAGAAATTGGCTGGTAAAGAGGCCCGCAAAAGCATATAGGAAAGACTTCCACGGCGGAATATCCGGACGCATGTACACCCCGTAGTCGGCTGCTATCGTCGCCCAGGCAAACTCATAGCCGATTATGGTAGTTCCGAAAGACAGAACTGATGAGATTTCGGCGGGTCCCTTGCCCATGGGCACATTCACAAAGTGTGGTGCTCCGAACCCCGCGAAGATACAGAAACAGATGAGCATTGCTATCCATGAGTACCTTTCATAGATGTGGACCAGATGATAGCCAAAGAGGCCAATGACCACAGCTGCCAGGCCGATGATAAGGACAGCTATGGCCATTGGCAGCTTCCCATCTCCGACGTCATATAGTATCGTAGCACCAGCAATGCAGTTAACCATGGCCCATCCGATCTGGTTCAGGCAGTTGAGCAAAACAAGTACCTTGGCCGGCCACCAGCCAAAGCAGAATCGGGGGAGTATCATAGTGCGCAAGCCCATTGTAGGGCCAAAAGTTGCCAGCCAAGCCGCAGGGATCGCCCCGAGCAAGTTGAAGAAGAGGCAGCACAGGAACGAGTCCCACCATCCCAGGTAGAACAACGTAGGGCCCAGATATCCGAGGGCAATGGAAGCTGTTCCACAATTGGCACTGAAGAAGAAAGTAAACAAGTCTCGCGGATTCTGGTCAGTCCTCATGGCTTCTGGGATCTGCTCGACGCCGAATTCTTCCACGCCAATGAGATTGATCCATCTACGAGTCTTGGACCAGATGCTGTTGGACTCCGATTGGAAACTCATCCCGAGCTCGATATCTTGCGGGGATGACGCCTCGCTCACTGGCGGCTCCTTAATTTCTTTCTCGGTGGTACCTTCGTCATATATCTGACTCTGTTTTTCAATGATGGTCGGATCAGCCATGGGGGATATATGTCGACTTGGACACAGAAAAGTTGGGCGATGGTGAGTGGAAGTATGAAAAGCTACTTGATTGAGATGGATTAATGTAATAGTAAACGTATAGTGTTCGTCTTTGTCAAAGCTCTGTGTCAAACACCGTTTGGAAGTCCACCCGTGGACATAGTGCTAAGCAAGGCTTGTCATTCCTGTCGGGCGTCGGGCGTCGGGCGTCGGCCGTCAACCTCATCGGGGGATAACATAGTGGCTCGACACGGGCATGAGAATACTGAGCGTATTAGAAGAAAAGAAATATTGTCGCGAGATCGATAGCTCATTAGAGATAGCAATTTTTCCTACATAAGAGTTTTGATACCTTATCAAAGTGAAACTCTTAAATTTATTGTCGAACATCTTCGAGCAAGTGGAAGCTCGTCTTTTATGGTTTTTTGACCATTACACCACGATACTCTTTGATTCCTCCAAACTCGTGACAAAGATGACTACGACCGAATACGATGTTGTGATTGTGGGCGGTGGCCCTGTCGGTCTCTTGGTGGCATACCAGATGGCACGCTTCGGCGTGTCGGTGTGTGTACTTGAGAAGCAGGATCCCAAGACGCAGGAAACCTTTGGGCGGGCAATCGCTCTATTTCCTCGAACATTGGAGCAGCTGGATCAGCTCGACCTGGTCCAACCTATGCTGCAGAAGGGGTTCGCGTGCCGGGAGAGCGTCACCTACAAAGATGGAATTCAGCAGTCAGATACCCTTACCCTTATGTGTTATTCATTGCGGTAAATGCTGACGCTGAGATCCTCTGACAAAAGGATTCCCGGAAGAGTCTGGACGTTCATGGAGAATATCAAGGGCACTCAATTTGATTTCACTCTCGTTCTTCGACAAATGTATACTGAGGCCATCCTCCGTGAAAAACTAAAATCCGTCGGCGCCGTCTACTATCAGTCAACAGAGTGCACTGGCTTTGAGATCGACGATGCTGCACCACTCGATGCCTACGGTGTGACATCTCAGTTTGTGGATACACATACTCAAAGGTCTATGACATTGCGCAGCAAATTCATCATTGGCGCGGACGGCGGTCGCAGTTTTGTCCGCAAACATGCTGAGATCCCCTTTGATGGCGATTCATCTGAAGACAAGTGGATTCGGATTGATGGCCTCGTGGAAACGGACATGCCCATCAATCGTGCGTATGGGTGAGTTGATCTTGATCTCCTGGTGCATGCATCCTGACCAGCAAATTACAAAAGTGCCATCGAAAGCAAATCACATGGAAACATCCTCTGGGCGCCCCTGGATCATGGCGCGACACGCATAGGCTACGCTTACACTGCCGAAATCGCTGCGAAGTATCCCGAGGGAGTGACCGAGGAGGTCGCTGCAAAGGAAGCCATCGAAGGCATGAAGCCATTCAATGTCAAATTCACAGAGGTGCACTGGTGGACACTGTAAGTTGTATCATAGGCCCTGCCAACCTTTTCACAGAAGGAGAAAGGCTGATGGATGATAGGTATACGATTGGACAGCGCATGGCCCGCGATTTCTCGACTAAGGAACGAGTCTTCCTTTGCGGCGATGCCGCCCACACTCACAGCAGCGGCGCCGCGCAAGGATTGAACACCGGCATTCACGACGCAGTGAACCTGGGTTGGAAAATAGCCTCGCAGATCCGTGGCTTCACTCAACCAGAGGTCCTGAAGACCTACTCTGACGAGCGCAAGACTGCCGTTGAGAAACTGATCAACTACGACAAGGACATTTCCCTTCTTATGACCCACAAATGGCCAGCATGGTATGAAGGGGATAAAAAAGCTGATCCGTATCTCGTCCTTGGCAAGATTTTCGAGCAGGCAGCATCTTTCAACACCGGGTTGGGCATCTCGTATCCTGAGAATGTCCTCAATCAGGCTCTGTCAGGGAAACTCGGCGTCGAACCGGGGACTCGATCTCCTGACGCCGAGATTACTGTACCTGGAATCAACCGCAAGACTAGCGTCCACCAGGTCGCTCGCAATCTAGGAAACTTCTGGGTCTTTGTGTTCACAGGACAGGTAGAATCCACCGGGTCTGCACTGAAAGCACTCCGGAGCTATCTGGAAACCGACAAGGAGCTGTATTCCCATCCAGCTCTGCGATGGATTACAGTTAGTGTCACCCCCGGGTCCTCGCCTTACGAAGCATTGGGCATGCAACCGTTTGGCGATACGTACTTTGACCCAACCGGCGAGGCCCATGGTGCGTATGGAGTTGACTTCGCTAAGGGAGGAGTCGTAATTCTAAGGCCCGATGGGTTAATTGGGTCTGGGTGCGGCCTGAACGGGACGTCAGTCAGGGAATATTTTTCGAAAATTATTAATTTATAGACGGTGGTTGAAATTTTATCTGTCCTTTACAGGTTATTTCGGATTTAATGTCTGTATATAGGCCTTAGCGTTACGTAGGCTAGCTCTGGCTATAGAGACTAGTAAGTACTAGATATTTATTAGTTCCTACTAGTATTAACTAAATCCTTTTAGGGCCTATTATAATTTCGAGTTAGACGCGGTAATGCGGCGATGTCAACACCAGAATCATTCCCGTTTGTAGTCACTGTCTTCAGCGTCATCGCTGTTAATGACGTAAGCAGACTTGGCTTGACTTTTTCTTTTCCCTGTGTAGCTTGTGATCTGGATTTCCAACAGCTCTAGAGATGTTAGTGAATATTCATCAAAACAAATGCAGCTAGTCACATCCACTTTTCTAGTGAGTACGCCCGAACCCGACGGAGTGCGGGAAGGGAGAAGGGACTGGGATGCCTGCCTGAACAAACATTTGAAGAATTCGCCATCTGCAGTGGGTTTGACATACAATATGGCAGTATCAATAATATTGATGGCAATGAGGCCGACTTACCTTCAATGTTCAGACCCGCCATGACCCACCACCGAGACAGTCATCGACCCACTGGCCACGGGAGGCGTTGAGGCGTTGTTCCCTGTGATCTCGATCTTCAGAAACCTGCTGCTCATAGGAGACAATGTCTTCTTTGCTGCGTCGGGACCTGCGTGATTATGTGGTAACATTTTGAAGCTTCGGGGTAGGGATTGGGGGTCAGAGGGCTATCGAATTGTGACAGCGTCGACCGAAGAGCGTATGCAATTGGAGATTAGAGGAAATTTAACTTATCTTACCTGGGAATATCCGGCAGTATAATTATCAAGCTACTATAAAGCTCAAGCCTGTTTTTAAGCAGTATGTAATCATTGCCTTGCATATCATCTGTTTCATGCCCCGCGCTGTTACTATGAAAGCCACAAATTAGAGGAAGTGCCCCCGCAACCAACATCCAAATCTCGATTAAAGCCCTCAAATCAAGCTCAACCATTATCAATATACAGTTCTGTGTCCTAGAAATCAAATCGAATCCCAGCACTTGAGAGTCGCAAGATCTCATTTCTCATGAAAATGGCGAAGAGACAAACAATGCAAACAAAACAAAGTCACGATTTCGCCCACTACACTCCTATGGCCTGAATGTATACTCAACCTTCGATCCTTCAATAACAACGGCATAAAAAGCGCTTTCTTTTTCGCTTACTTGCGATCCATAGATAAATTATCTTAAATTCCATTCCCTTGCGCAGGAATAGCAATTCCACCCTTTTGTCCGCAGCCGCCTGATTTAAACCTTGAGGCTATTTCGGAAGGTACATTTGTGGCTGGCTGAGCATGGCCGCAACTTTACAGGGTCACCAGGTACATCCTGAGGGCCGTACATGGAAGACGCATTTTCCAAAGGGAGATCTCTGGGTATTTGGTTATGGGTGAGTCATTTGCATTGGGCTTGTTCCCTACGCCTCGAATGTGACATGTCCAATGAATTATATCCATGAAACGCTAAATAAATCTACAGGAGTTTGATCTGGAAACCACCCCCACATTACGGTGCGTGAAACCAATCTGTGACAATTTGCCTTCTAGCAATCAAAGCCACCAAAGGCCCCCAAAGTACCTGTCCAATGCCATTGAGAATCTGCCTAACTAACCTTGTCACAGACCAACGAGTCCCGGGCTACATCAGTGGATACGTGCGGCGCTTCTGGCAGGTAAGAGCCCCTAGCATTCCAGATTCGTAACCCAAACATTCGAAAAACATCCAAAAAAGGAAGTACCGCAGCAAGTCTGGAGCAATCCAAAACTGACCTTCGCGCGCGTGGCGTTCTATTTCAGGCTAGGTACGTGGCTCAGACCAATTGGAACGTACGATCCCTCACCTTATCTATTCTAACACAATTCCCGAATTCAGTACCGACCACCGAGGAACACCCGAACAGCCGGGTCGGGTGGTTACTGTGATTGAACGACAGTTCTGGGAGACTTTGGATGACCCGGTAAGCCATCCATCTGCCTAAGGAGCCTATTTATCGAATCGCGCTAATACGGCTACACTTTACAGCTGGCTCAACTGGAATCCGAGTCCGAGTCTACTGGCAAGGTATGGGGTGCGGCGTATCATATTCCCGCTTCACACGCTGAGGAGGTCCACGACTACCTTGATGAGCGTGAAATAGATGGGTACAGTGCTCATTACACTCCCTTCTATCCTGTCTCGGGGGACGGGTCTACGGGTGAACTTCCTCGGCAAGATCTCATTTGCATGGTGTATATTGGACAGCCTACGAATCCGCAATTTCTGCGTGAGGATGCGCAGCGGGAGCCGCAGCATGTGGCGACAGTGATCAGCGCGGGACGTGGGCTTAGTGGGAAGAATACGGAGTATCTTTACCTGTTGGAGAAGGCATTGGAGGGGATTGGACTGGGGTCTGCAGATGTTCACGTTACGGATTTGGTGAAGAGGGTTAAGGCTATTGAGGCTGATGGTGAGGGAGAGAGGGAGGAGAGGGAGGCGGAGATAGAAGTGGAGCATTCTTTGGCTTCTCATGAGCAGGTGGCGAGTGGTGATAACATTGAGTGAGTTGTATTTACAGATGTGCGCCGGGTGGAATGCGAAGTAGCTGAAGAAATCTTGGAACTGCTATGTATATTTGCAGATTTCTCAGAGAATTTCAGCTAAATTGATCGCGAATCGAAATGACATGCCGTGATCTCATTGATTATGACGTTTCGTTTCACATCCAAGTGTATCCTACAATCCCAAGATGCCGGTACAGTAACACCCCCAAGACGTAAAATCAAAAGATTGTCATATATAGAACATGATCAAAGCAAAGTAATGTCCCCACGTGAATCGTTCTACCTGGGAAGACATCACAGGCAGAAGTTGATAATAAGATCATTGCATAAGCCCACCAACTAGCTCCGTTTCGCACCACATTGCATCAAACCAATTTCCGACGGATTTTGTCAACCCTGTTTTGTAAAGCAGTCGAGAAGATTTTGCGTGTACAAACGAAAATGGGGGTATCGTGAAGAACTGGAGTCTTAGTTGCCCTCAGGACCCGGGGGTTGGTTGGTGCGCCAGCCTATTAAGAATATTAATATCACGGCATTCTGTTACCTGAGAACGTTCAAAGTCGTTGAAGTCAACCTACCAGGACCGCCACCGCCACCGCCACCGCCGCCTGTATATCATATCAGTAATCTGCGCTGTTGCCGAATCAAGACTCGCAAGGTAGGGTACTCACCATAACCGCCGCCATATCCACTACCACCGTAGCCACCTCCACCTCCACCACTACCATTACCATTACCATTACCATTACCATACTGGTTGTAGCCACCGTAACCTCCGCGGTTACCACCCTGCTGGTAGCCACCGCCGCCTTGATAACCACCACCACCAGCACCGCCAGGTTGGTATCCTCCACCAGGCTGCTGATTATATCCGCCGCGGCCCTGGAAACCGCCGTCCGGGCGGGTGGGACGGTCAAATGCCTTGTCAACGCGAATAGTCCGACCGTCGAATCTATGACAAAGTATAAGTGCAAGGTTACTCAAAGATGGAGAAAGTGAAAGAGTTCTCCGGATTCTTACTCGACATTGTTCATCGCATTCATCGCCGCATCTGCCTCGGCATCAGTGGCGAAGCGAACAAAACCAAATCCACGACTGCGCAATGTTGCACGATCCTTGACGACGATCTGTAAAGTAAGGGTAAGATTGCATGATCTTGAAATGTGTTAGAAGCACTGGTGAGTACTGACAGCTTCCTGGATCTCGCCAAACTGCTGGAATCCCTCTCGAAGGGTGTCATCATTGGTATGCCAAGAAAGGCCGCTTTAATTGATTTCATTTATAGTAAGCTTGCTACTCTAAGCCTCAAGATGAAAGGGAAGAAAAAAGACAGAAATGAGCACGGAAAAGTGGGACCAGAACATACTGCACGAAGAGCTTAGACATAGCTTTGCGAAACGTCGGCAAGAGGCCAAAGAACTGGGGGAATTAGATAAGTCTAAGGGGGAAAGAAGCGACTGGAGAAAAGAAAAAGGATTTTGTCTTGTTGGCAAGGGAGATCCTAGTTGGTTGGGAAACGAGTCAGCCGTCAACTCGTGTAACGATCACTACATCCTTGAGATGCCCCTCTGGCACCAATAGAAGCTTCAAATCCAGGGGATATAAGGCTTACTGATTACTTTGAATTTGGGTTTGGGTTTTTTTCCTTTCTGATTTCCGGTTTTTGTTGGCGGGTTGTGGCCAGTAATAAGAAATGGTCAAAAGTAGTGACAGGACAAGGTGGGGGTGAATGACCCAAAAGTACTCCCTAGTGCTGCAAAGAGAAGGAGATAACCCCCGCCAGTCTAAACCTTGAACAGTGATTTGATTCGGGAACCGGCGGCCTGTCATTTTCCCGCTCCATCAATCAGATGTTACCCGAGGCTGGATCTTGGAAGACGGAGGACGCTAGCCAAAACGGCTGATTACCACCGCTGGTTTGATCCCCCTTTCTTGTCTCATCGGTTATGGGTAGATGTGAGACAATCAAGCTTGGAAACACATAGTTACTCAAACCACAGCATATCGGGTTTGGGGGAATCAAAGAGCGCGTGGTTCACTGCGAGGAACCCTGGGAGCGATTCACGGGTTGGGCGGGGGTTCTCCACGCACTTTGGAGTCTTTGACCCGTGGAACGTGCACCCGTGTCACCTAAGTTAGGTACGGTACCTCACAGTTTTCCTGCAGTTGCGATGTGTATGCTTGACCCCATCCTATTCGGGTAATGCCCAGACTGGTCTGGCCCTAATTGGTGCTGCAGAAATGCATGGCTTTGTCAATCCAATTAGAGGTACGGAGTGTAGTCCGGCATTGATCATCCGCATCCAATCCAAGCTGTGCGTGGTGGAGGGGCTACGGACCCACATCCCGCCTGGGCCGTAGCCCGTAAGTCGGAATGACTCCGAAGTGGAGGGTAGATCAGCACACAGATCAGCTTGACAGGGCTTGGAAGTTTGAAAGCCTGAAGATAACTCAATTAGCCGACAGTCTTCGGGAATTAAGGGGGAAGCTAAGACCGTCTGGTTCATTTCCCGATAGCTTCATGACTCGCGAAATTGCTGTCAAGTCAGCAATCGAATAGATTAGATTATGAATCATGACAAGATAGCTATTCCACAAGTTAGATCTGACATTCAAAATTGAAGGAGTCTTGTGATGACTCAAAGTACTGTATCGTCATTATGATAAATTTTTAAACTACTAGTAGCTTCTAAACCATATCCAATCATCCAACTTCCATTTGACAACTTTACTTTTACATATCTTGGTCAATCAATAGACAATCTAGTCATACAATTACCAGTGATCTCAAAACCAATAGTTTTAGGACATGGAGAATTAGTGTCACTCCAGGACGGTAGTGAATTATCAATATCTACTAAAATCATTCCCATAAATCATTCACTTGAATCATGAATAAGAAACATAAATAGTAGATTTAAATAACAGTTTCATAAACTCATTGTCAGGACCAAAATTCTGATATAAAGGGTGTTTCTCACCTGCCTATTCAAAGTTCAAGCTCACATCCTCCTCCTCATCCTCCTCTTCCCCCTCCTCACCTCCTCACCTCCTTTACCAACTATGCCTCTGCACCTCACCCTCCTCAGGTACCCGTAAGTTTTGTTCGATTTAAGGAACTTGTATTCGAATTTCTAAGCTAACTTTCTATTCAGTACCTAGAGCACCCACTCCTATCGCTCTATATAGGAAGGGTTGACGACTCAAGCCTAGAGGCGCTTAGTGATCATTTATGGTCTAATGTCTTGCAACCCCACTTTCCGCCAGCGGAGAACTTTGGACTTGAGAGAGAGGTTGACATTAATGAATATGAAAAGTGCGTGCGAATATGATTTTCTCCAAATGTATTCCGCGGTACTATCAACAGAGCATTGTTCATTGAGTGTAGGAGACCAGTGGAGAGTCGAAGCCTTGTTAATTTTGAAACCCGAAACTTATCAAGCCAATACTAGCATTCTACTTTCTTTCCTACCGAATTAATTGAATAATCAAAGGGCTTTCCAAATTGAAGTATAGCGGAATGGAAACAAAAGAAGAAAGTCGGGGGTGAGGGGGTTCGAACAGATGTCCAAAAAGTCCTTGGTTTCCGTAGCTATTCCCATTTCGGTCAGCCAGTAGGTGACGGTTACTAGTAGAATCAAAAGGGGGCAATCGGTTCTTCAAATGTCGGGGGGCCTGCTCGATGGCTCTAAGAGCAGTGTACCATGTAGAGTCAATAGGGAGCGTGATGGCCAAATCAATATGGCGGGTATCAAGCGCATCTGCAACATTTCGTAGTATCGCTGTTGGATGGAGTGTCATGGTTTGAGATTTAGGCCTAAAATTTGAGGAGGGAAGAAATAGTAGTGTACAGCACAAACTAGAAGAAAAAACTAGGTAGGCCTCGCGCGAAATGTGCGGCGAAAAGCCGCTAGTAGTCGGAGTGCAGGGATGACAGCGAATATTTTCCAAGAGGACTATTGCAGTTAAGCATGCTGATACGGTTCACGAAAGTCAATGTTGCCTTGGTCTGTTGTTATTGCTGCTCTTAGGTAGGTCCTTCCCTAAGTCAAACACGGCACGGTAACTTCTATGCCACCGGGACTCCCGTCCAAATTCTAGACTTCGGAGCACCTTTAGCCTTTCATCCATACATGCAAGAACGTCTCATATTTTATGTCCGAGCGACTGATGGAGGAAGATTACAATACAATACATCGATGGCTTGCGAAAGTGCCAGATGTTGATTGCACTCGCAATGGGACAGGTATACTTCCAATGCCAAGATCGCATTTCAGGCCATGGGCAGACTAAGAAAATTATAGGCAATCCGAATTCATTTGGTTTAGGTCTTGCTGATGGATTGCCAAATTTGCCTCAGCCTTCGACCACCCGTGAATGCATACAGACAGGTATCTCGTTGAAACACAGCCAAATCTCGCTTCAGAAACCCGACCCCAGTTTTGACCGCAAGCCGCGCCACAAGACTCGAGAAGATCGATACGAGTACAAAGGGACCAGCACTAGCAAAGAACAGTCCACAGCACACAGAGACAAGCGTAAACGGCGGCGAAGCAGGAAACACACGATGAACGATGTGTTCCACGCACCCAATGTTGCTCGTGAGAGGTTGACGGTAAGGGTCGGTGCCTGATATCCATTCTCTAATTCGCTGACATCCAATCAAAGCTCCGAGGTAATTTGAATGTCGGGATTTTCAACAAAGGCAAGGCATCGTCGCCGCTCAACCTGTGTAACGGTAAGTTCGTTCAGATCCCCAAGACTGAAAATTGCAAAGCTAATTGCATCAATAAGTTCCGGATTCTGCATTCTCGGAGACAAAGTTCCCTGCAAAACGGCAGCAGAACTCACCATCGAAGTCGAAAACCAGGGACAAGAGGCAGAAAGCGGGCCATAATACTCCCAAGAAGGGAGCGAGTCGCCAACAAAAGCGGCCTGTATACGTCTTTTCCGAACTCCCCAAGGAACTGGAACCCGAAAGTGTCAACACAGAGCGACTAATTCTCAAGCACAAAGGATGTGATCAGCCTAGCGATGAATCCAAGGTCGACCAAAAACGCTCCTCGGGCAGAAGTCTAGGCCCGGAAATTCACAGAGAGCAAACGGACGCGCGAAGTATTCGTTCATTATTGGTGCATCCAACCGAAAAGGCCGCCAATGGTTCCCGAAATTCTACGCCATATACGTGGTCTGACACGAGCCTTGGAAGACCACAACATGAGATTGCTCAAGACATCCAGCTCTTGAAACTTCTTCGCGTTGGTCTATTCCCAGGCCGAGAAGATGATACATCGAGCAATTTGAATACAGATTGCACATACTACAGCCTCGACGAGCTGAAAGGTATTTTAGACGGTAGAAAGAAACATTGGGCGAGGACAGACAGGACTCGCTCAATTGCTGCTATGCCACCAGTCATTGATCCTCACTATGAGTTGGTTACTGAAGCCCACAAGACCCGTGAAAGCAGCAGAAGCGGCGATTTGATACATCCAAAGAAATCACAAGCGAGATCCCTGGACGAAGATACAACATCACTTAGACAGGCTAGCTCGCAGGCTAGCTCGTCTGGGCCAGTCAGTCAAACGCATGATCACCATAAAGTCAACCCAATCTCACCGTCGGAGCGGTTGAAACGATCGTGCTTTAACCTTAATGACAGACAGGAAACACAGGAGCTTCAACCAGATGATATCTTCTTCAGTAATTTGGATGCAGCATTTTTGACGATTGTGGACCCCAAAACACAAACCGAAATGGATTCTTTGGGCATGACTGGAATATGGTACACCTCACCAACATTTGACTCTGAAGACATCATGACGACTGCCGAGCTCAACAGAGCACAGATCTCAAATGAATCATCGGAAAGTGTACGGTTTGATGCTCATGTTGGAGACGAGATACTATATTCCCCTGCATTTGATGTCCATGGCCATTTCGATTCTAGGCGTCGGGTTACAAGCTTTGAGAAAGGACTAGCCGACTACATACCGGCCAATAATCCCCAGAATGAACTTTATGATTCCATTATGATGCCAAGGCAGGCATTCCTATATCCGAACAACACTCATTGCGCAAATGTGGACTCTATCCCACCTGGATTTTGGCGCCAGAACAGACTGTATTGATGCGATAGGCAGACCTTTATACCCGTGACTTAAATACAATTTTATTAGCCGATTTTATATCAGCCGATCGGAACTGCACTTTACTTGGTCCTTCTCAAATAAACATATATAGATCCTACATGAAGATCAATGGTCCTGCTGTACAAGGGGGTTGTGTAGCGAGTACTGTCAGATCCAAGAGATGCAACGTATACCTGGTGTTCTATGTGCCTGTTTATCCTTACGAACATGTATCCTGTCCCATTTCAAGAACTTTTGACCTATTCAGCTCTATTGTGGCATGGACACATAAAGGTCAACTCTGCCTCACAAATTGGGCAAATACACAGCGTGGTACATAAATCCCAAGTTTACGTCCTTGGAGATTGTTGAAATTGAATTGTTTGGGTATAGAGCAATCTAGAGAACAAAGCACTATGAACAGGTACCGCGGGTAACCTCGCGTCTATCCGATGCCTCTGTAGATGGCTTTCCAGACAAGAATAGCCTAACATGGTTTGTATCTGACCATCTAAATAAACAAAGGCCATTATTTTCACCGCCAATAATGCGAACACAAGAAACAGAAAACAGAGTGGACGGGTGTGGTATTATAGGGTTGCGGCGGCCTCGATAGCTCCGGTGGCTTTGAAGATTCCCGGGCTCCGCATTTCGACCTCGACCGGGTAATTCCATTGCATGAATCGTGTCCAGCCTGCAAAAATCATTAGCGACATATTCCCCAAATTCACCGATCAAAAGAACGTACTCCAGTATGCGCATTTCCGTCCCATGTATTTGCCAATAAACGGCACAAGCACCATTGTCAAAAGCAGCTCTAATTGCTCGATGCTTTCCCGCCACTCCGCCTCAGCATCGGAGTAGTCATCCGAGAGTGTTTCGAGGTCTGAGTCCGTGGTAGATTCGGACGGCAGCGAGGCGACTTCGTCCTCGGAGTCGTACGAGTGCTGGTTGGAGGGGATCATATATGCGGACATGGAGAACGAGGGATTTGACGGGTCAGGTGATGCGGAAGACATGTTCGGGGGTGTTCGGAGCGATCTTGAAATGAGAGTGTGGTTTTGTAAGAGCAGTGGCCTGCCTACTGCCGTGGTGATCAAAGCATTTGTTCCGTGAGCGAGTTGGACGGTGTTGATCCCAGCGTTGAGGGTACGTAGACGCCGCAGTACAATTGTTACATAAGCCGCAGGAGATCTTGCTGAGTCATGTTGTGGGGCTGCATCTATAGAAAGTTGCACATGAACTTGACACTCAAGTGCTTGAGGTAACCAGGAAAATTATGACAGTAATGAAGTTTATGAACCTCAATATAGAATTCTCTATTGAATCACTGGATATTGATGGCCATCCAAAAACACTCATATTGGCCCGAGGCATAACATGAAGCATTTGAAATCTCAATTTTTTTTATATGAATTTGCGTCTTCTTGCCTAGCAATTCATTGCGACTGACAAGCGACTTGTCAAATGAACAATTGTTATTCTTTCAGAAATTCTATATTCTGAGATATAATGGTATTTCACCTTTAAACCAGCAAATATTGAATAATGAGGTTGCACGTGACGATATCAAATGAGTCAGGGTCACGTGACTGTCCCGCGATAACAGACTCTCGCCTCTCGCCGAACATTATATCAGATCCAGCATCAAATTCGTCATTGTCGACATAGCCGTCTCTCCGATCTCCCCGAAACTCCTATCTTTTTGAAAATAACCCGGCGGTGAAGCGAAGCGAATCCTGCAACCACCCAGCATGGCGGACGCCGTATGTCACACCTGGTCCCTTTTTTACCTCACCCACATTTTCTTTCAGGCCTGCACAATACCCCTCGGTCAACACCCACGCTAGTCGCGCAAACCATTTGCTTGCTAGCTGGACCCCGAGACTGCTTTTTCCCCACAAATACTCGTCTCTACACTTTCTTGCCTTTAGAATCTTTTTCTCCATTTTCATTTCACTAATTTGTGGCGGGGCCCGAACAGGAACAGAAGCAGCGCAAGTCCGTTGCATTCAGCGAAGGATCGGTCATCATGGACACCAACGGTCAAGTCACAGAGACCTCCGAGGCTGAGAAGCCTGCCGGTACGAAACAATAGCTTCCTCGGGTTCCACTCGTCTGAACCCCGGACCCGCTAACGGATATATTTAAAATTCTAGACAAGGAAGTCGACGAGGTTACCGACATGTTCAAGGGTCTCGCAAAGAAGAAGAAGTCCAAGAAGTCCAAGGACACCGAGGGTGAGGGTGAGGTTGAGGAGGCCCCCGCTGGCGACGCCGAGTTCGACCCCTCCGCCTTGAAAAAGAAGAAGAAGACCAAGTCCAAGAAGCTCGACACTGGTGACTTCGAGGCCAAGCTTGCTGAGGCCGGTGTCTCCGAAGAGGCCGGTGAACAGGCCGACGAGGACGCCGTGCCCGAGGGCGATCTTGAGGCCGGCACTGGTATCTGGTCTCACGATGCCACCCAAACCATCCCCTACTCCCTCCTCGTCTCGCGGTTCTTCTCCCTCATCCAGAGCCACCACCCCGACCTCCTGTCCAGCGGAACCAAGTCCTACAAGATTCCCCCGCCTCAGTGCTTGCGTGAGGGTAACCGTCGTACCGTTTTCGCCAACATTGCCGATATTTGCAAGCGCATGAAGCGATCCGACGACCACGTCATGCAGTTCCTGTTCGCCGAGTTGGGAACTAGCGGCAGTGTTGACGGTAGCCGTCGCCTGATCATTAAGGGTCGTTTCGTCCAGAGACAAATCGAGTCTGTGTTGAGGTCATACATCGGTAGGTCCCACCTTTTATATCGGAGATATTCACCATTGAATTCGCTCTAACAAATCTACAGTGGAGTATGTTACTTGCAAGACCTGCCGCAGCCCCGACACCGAGCTCAACAAGGGTGAGAACCGTCTGTACTTCATTACCTGCAACTCTTGCGGTTCCCGTCGTTCCGTCGCCGCTATCAAGACCGGTTTCCGTGGCCAAGTCGGCCGCCGGAAGCGTACTGGTTAAGCGAGATAAGAACTGGATTTGGCTTTTGTGGGAGGGGCAATGCTTTATTGTCTCTCCTTTTTGGCGTGTTACGTACTGGGATCGGTGGATGGTGAAAATGAGACCCCGGCATTGTATCTTTCTACCGTTGGGGGTTTGAGATGAGGAAACGATTTGAAAGATAGAAATAGTTCGCCATGAAATGGATTGATATGACCACTCACTTCTTTCTACTGGGATGGACCAGTCGGCTCCTTCATTACATCGAAGTTTCAAAGCTAACAAGCGTCCTTCATTCGACTAAGCTATATTTTCTGTCGCATCGCAAATGGTCCGCAGGATCTTGAGCTTCACCTTGCAAACATTACAAATCACCTTCCACGATGAATCTATGGCAAGCTTGGCGAATGTGTTCCTGCGCTCCTTTCCTCTGATAGCCATCCACGAGGATTCTCTTCATCAAATTGAAAAGCTTCAAGCTCCATGTTTATGATTTTCTTCCTGCGAACAATCCATAAGCACAAGCCACTCCACGGTCAAATTGCAAATACTTACTTCAGGTCACGGTTTTCCTGAGCCAATTCTTCTAGCTTTGCAACAAGCCTGCGTATATCGGAAACCAGTTCGCCCCAGGTAGTGCCACGATCCGACCGACGAGCTTGTCCAGTTTTCCTTGGAGGGCCATCCTCTCTTCTCTCCTGCCTCGCTAGAAGCACACGAAGTTCTGCGAATCCATTCCTGTGAAGCGTTAGCAATCAATTCCCAAGGGCAGAGCATCAGGAATGCTTACGCAACTATTCAGATGTCTCTGACTAACTCCTCAGGGAATGCTTGTTGTACATACGTACTTCGGTAATCTATAATTGTTGATATGTGTTTGACCAAGATCGATTGAAGGGAGGCGAGGAGGTCGTGCGTGGACTTCTTCGGGTCTGTAGGCGCCTCTGGCTGTTTTTCGGGATGGGATGACATTGTAAATTCAACAACTTCAGACGCTAGGTGGTAGTAAGTAGGTTTTGGATAATTTCTGCGCGGCATTTGTTTCAATCTTTATGATTCTTCTTCCGAAAATCAATCGGGAAGCGGGTGTACTACGACCATGCCGGATATGACAAGATGGAAGTTGGTCGAGAACATGAAACATGACCTTGGTTGGACATACTTGGCTTGATATAGAAAGAACTATGTGCTCGGGAATGAATTCTGTAATGCAGATATATACGATATGAAAAGCACAATGACAAAACACTGGAGCGACAGTTTAAGACATCTTACAACCCTGACAGGTGCACAAATCAACCACTAGCCGTACTCATCTTCATCTGCATCGCAAAGGTATTCAAGTTCCTCGTCTGGAAGTAAACTGTCCCAGGTCCTTTGAACTTACAAGCAAGACCTTCATGAGAAGAGTAAGAAGATAACAATCCACCAGACGCAACACGCTCAAGTGTATAGTCACAATTCCACGCAACAAGGTAACCATTATCAACGAAGTATTTCTCGCCCTCCACAAGCTTGTAACGATCAGCAAACCGGAACAGATAGCAAATAGACCGGTGCACATACCTCTTTCTTGATAATCGCTCCGAAAGCCTGGATGAAAAGTAATCCCGTCCCAGTAATCTTGTAAACGAACAACCCCTCGCCGGAGAACATGGCCTTTGTCAAACCCTGTGTTACATACTCGTGATGAACGGCTGATGAATGCGCGAGGAAAGAATCTCTGCCAATCATCCATTCTTTTTCGCCCCGGACTGGTAGAACCATTATATCACCCAAGACGGACGGGGCGAGAAGGAGTTCTCCCGGTCCGGTGTAGGTTGACATGCCCATTTTGCCTCCTGCTATTAGTTTCTTCATTGTGAAGTGGAATTCACCACGTAGGGTGATTGTCGGAGACATTGCTAACATAGCGCCTGGTATAATGTTAGACGTGCAGAATTATATATTTGAGTTGTGTTATGACTTACCTGGTTTGACAACCAAGGGAGCGCCCATTGCTAGTTGAATTGTCAAGAGGGAGTTTGAGTCCCGATGACTGATTCTATAACTTCCTCCGTTGAATGTGCCGACGTTGTCTTCGCTTGTTGCGTTTGCTCCTCGGAAATCTCCATATGCGGGGGCTCCTCCTGGGATTTTTTCCATTCGGTTCACTGACGATTGGGAAATTGGTCTGCTTATGCTGGTGGCAGCTGGTTGCTGGAATGGAACCGCATTTTGCTGGTTGTAGAACGGTGGCTTGTCTTGGGGGTATTGGTCTGGGGGTGGGCTTTGGACTGGAGTAACAGATGGGGGTCCCGGGTACACATTATTTGGTGGTTGGGACTGGGGAGGGGGAGGGTAGCTAAAGTTATGCGGGGGTGCATTTGCAGATATCTGGGAAGCAGGTGATGGTTGTGAAGGTGGAGGAGTGGCATGGGGAGGCGGAGGGAAGGCTTGTGGAAGACCAGAAAATGCTATACACATAAGTCAGAAGTGTCCTAGTACTCGATTTTAAAGAGGCTGTTCACTTGTCTGGTGAGCCGGCGCTGCATGATTACCGTTAGCAGAATCACTAGACATTCATTTCCCATTCAGCTTACCTGACATAGGCGGCGGAGGATAGTGAGTCTGGGGCGGCATTTTCTTGTTAAAGAAAGACGGCATCGATGTATGTAAAATTGCTCGCTGCGACTGGGTCAATTCTTATTCGATCACAAGTTTTCTGTAGACATACAATCCCTCAGATGTGCGGGGTAACTAGTTTGGAGCTTTGCTGATCTACAGCAAATGTAATGGAAAAGGACTGTCAGCAGATGAGGACCTGCTCAAAATGCATAGAGGAACGAGAACTTCAAGTGGACAAAAAGGAATTAAAAGCTGAACTCTGGGAACCTTTGAACCTATTATTAGATGCGAAGGTGTTTAGATTAGCACCCGAATCACACTTGACTACTGCATGATCATCCCAGCCGGGCGCTTACAAGGACCAACTAAGTGATTTGACGGGCTAGTCCATGCAGTAGTCAAGTGGATCCTCAAGCGTGATTGGCGGTTCAAGAAGACGCCGAGCGGCCAAGCAGAAGACGGAAGTTAAGTGGGACAATCCTGACTCTGCTGACTTTGCGTAGTCTTGCGGGGTAGAAAGAACAGATACATTTGATCTACGGTCATCATAGCACAAGTATGAGCATAGTAATGTTGAAGCGTCCTTAATGTTAGGTACAAAGGAGCATAACTGGTCTGCTAAAAATCGAACTTCTATCCAAACTAATCCGCTAACGCCTTCAATGATTCAGGGATATACAAAACCATGGGTCTATACCCAGCAATACTAAACGAATGGCGCGACATAAACAGAGCCATATGCAGGCTTAGAAGATGCTGTTCACGATATTGGATCCAACAGTAGCACCGGCACCAAAGATTGCTGATCATAGTTAGCTCAAGCTCGACCAAATCAGGATATGATACATACCAGCGTTACCAAGCTTCTTGCCAAACTTCTTGCTTCCTTGCTCAAATTTGCTCTTCTGGTTCGGGTCGTTGGACTCGGGAGCTGAAGGACCTCCTTGACTAACCTCCAGAGGCATGTTTCCATAGTTGGTAGGTGGAGGAGCGGCGCCCTTTTCATTGACAACATTCACATAGCTCCGAGGGAAGATACCCTCCATGCCAGTGTGCTCATTGCGACCACGCCACCCTTTGAACATTAGTACAGCTTCAACGCTAGTCTCGGACGAAACGTACAGTCATCATTCATGTGCTCAATAACCTGAATGCGGTCATTCGGCTGCAAGGCAAGATCCCCTGTGTCGGTGGGAGTGTATGCATACAATGCCGAGGCGAGACAAAGAACCGGTGGGACTTGAGGGTAGGCCGGCGGGGCCATCTGAGGAGGCGGGGAGGCATATTGGTTGTGCATCGGCATCGGAGCTTTCTCGTTCAAGGAGGCATTTTGCATCTGTGACACAGGAGGAGAATAGGGAGCTGGAGGAGGCTGTGCCTGGATGGGTTCCGGTAGGGGTGATGGTGTGTTTACCACCGGTGTGGCCTGTCGTTGTCTGGGCGCAGAACGAGCATCTGACTCGGCAGGCAATTGTGAGAGGATGGAAGTCAACTGTTGGTGTGAAATCACTGAGGAATCGGCGAGGAATTCCAGCTCCTGGGTTTGTTGTCAGTATAAGTGACTTTCAGGTACTGTGGGGAAGACGTACGGTCCGGACCATGCGGAGCGACCGGGTGGTCATGGCAGAGGCGAAATCGTTCGCCATGACGGATACAAAGACTCGGCTTTATTAAATTTGCAGGTTGAAAATGGGCCTTGGGGAGTGTTGAAGATGAGAAATAAGGGGGAAGTATGGGTTGAGAGAAAGAAAAAGCGGAGGTTGAAGACAAGACTGGACTCTCTGCCAAGTGGGTTGACTTGTCTGCCTGGCCAAGACTTCGTCCCTTAGGGGGTAAATCTTTCAACTTCCATGGTTAAATATTAAAGATTAAGGAAAGCAAAAACAATGCCAATTCATTTTTGATCTTCACACAATTTGTTTCATATTTCGTTGCTGTATATATGGTCCTTGTACTATCAGTTGTAAACTATAGAAGAATCCCCAACTACACCAGTGACCGCCACACCATCCTATTCAGCGTTAACATCAACGCACGTTCAATGACTCGGGACAACATACATGACCAAGATCATTCTCAAACTCCGGGAGGACAGTCTCATGCACCAAATCAGGATTCGGCATTACAGCCCCAATTCCAGCTCCTTTGACCATTTCACGTTTCTGCTTCGTAGTCGCTTCCACCCATGTTCGATACCGAGGAGCTCCAGGAATGATAAGGTTATCCGCAATCACTACCGAAATATCTGGTTTCGAAACATCCATCTGTTCAAGAAGCCATAGATCAAGCAGGTATAAATCCTGCCAATGATCGAGAAAAATGAGCTCCACCTCTTCAAGTTGTTCGTCTTCCACCAATTCCTGTAAGACCTCATCGCTGAATCTAATAATGATCCGCACGGTATCGCGCAGTCCGGCTGAATCTGCCAGCTAGTTGGCGATAGCACCCATTTCGGGGTTCTTTAAAATATTGAGATATTGTTCGCCGCCGTGGGATCTTACGGCATCTCCGAATAAGATGGCGCTGTAGCCGACGTCTACACCGAGCTCGATCATGGATGATATCTTGCATTCGTTGATTAGGTTGACGATATGTTGGCCTTTTTCAGCTCCGATGTTCATGAGCTTGTTGAACTTTTAGTGGTATTCATCGATTGCAGCGAGTACTTTCTGGGGATCTCCGTGAATCTCTTTGAAATCGGGACGTGCGTATATGTAGGTCTACTTCTCGCCCATCCTGGTCATTTTAGAGAATCGCAACTATTTTAAGAAAGTTAAACTCAGAAGAGCCCATTTAGTCGCCGATGGTGCATGCTGCTTGGTCGACATGAAGTGTCTACAATGTATATAACCTCAGGAAATAGTGATGAATAGGTTTGGGTTACGCTGATTTTTGAGTGAACAATCTAGGATACTCAAGTTGTCTCTGAGCATTAGATGACTCCAATGGCTAGATCCTCCTTGACAGTATTTATACCGAGACAGTTCCTGAAATATGTAGGGCAGTTTCATTCCGGGATAAGGTTATGGTTGGGAAAGGACATCAACAACTAAGAAAGGAAATCTCCGAAGCATTCGGAGATTCCCAGGTTCCGAGATAAGTATTACCAATTTACTGCCTAGTAACTTAAAAGGAGTGGAATAAATATGTAGAATAAGGCCATAATAGAAGCGTGTTTAAAGATTTGTTCTTTTATGTAGAAATTTTTAACATATTCATCAATATTGAATAGGCTTCGAGGCTAAGCCTCGCATATGGTGGGGTAAGTCGGGGTCCATAAAAGGAAGATTGCCAAGTGTTGCAACAAATACTATATATGACTCACTCAATTGATAAGTTAGGGTTGATAGAATACTAACTAATCTGTATTTACTTCGTATAACTAGTGCGCGGTGAGATCAATAGCCTAATATGGACCGAGCATCTATGACATCAAGTGGGTCAAATACATCATTGTATGTTGGTCAGTCATTAATTATTAAGGTCATTCATTACTCAGGATATCTGAACATATGTACTCTGTACTAGAGTTAAACTACCTAGGTAACAAAGTGGAATTCTTGAGTTATAAAGAGTATGAGATCCAAGCCACGGCCTCTTATGGAAAGACTGCAAGGGTGGCAACATCATCGTGTCCCCACTAAAATGATGTCTGTAGAGTCAATTTCGCACCAAGCCACAAAAGTGACCAATAGAAATTGATATATAATTGCCAGATATAGTGCATTATATAACCGTGATGACAATTGTCAGTGGAAAAGTCCAGAATCTCTGCATGGTAAGAAGGGTGAGGCGCATGACAATATCGACAAATAACCCCCACTATACCATAAAGGGTTTAGCGCATGACTCCCCTCTCTCCCACTCTCTCGAAGCTTCTGTGCTGTATAAATCCCATCATCCCAACCTCACACGAGTCTTCATCATAAGCCACTTTCCCTCCACACCCCACCCTCCACACTCCATCCTCTATCCAAACCAAAAATCTTCTACAGCCATGGACGACTGGACCACCACCACCAAGATCGGCAGCCGCATGGGCGGCGGCGGCGGCTTCGCTCGCGAGACTGTCGTCAAGGGCAAGAGTGCTCTCAACGCTGCCCAGCGCCAGGGCGGTGTCCTCGCCACCGAGAAGAAGTACACCACCGGTAACCTTGTACGTCCCAACACTCTCCTTTCACACCCCCATCTACAAAATACTAACCCGAAACCACACAGTCTGCCAAGGCTGGCGCTCCCGAAGGCCAGCACCTCACAAAGGTCGACCGCAGCGACGACATCATCAAGCCCAAGACCGTTGGTCTCGAAGTAGCAGACGCTATCAAGAAGCGCCGTACCGACGAGGGCTACAAGATGACCCAGAAGGAGCTCGCCACCAAGTGCAACACCACTGTCACCATCATCCAGGACTTTGAGCGCGGATCCGCCACTCCGGACCAGAAGGTTCTTTCTGCTATGGAGCGTGTGTTGAACGTCAAACTCCGCGGTAGTGACATCGGCAAGGAGAAGTTCCCCAAGAAGAAATAGGCTCGGATTTAAGTCGGCTTGATTTCTTGGGGATGAGACGAGAACAAAATCATGTTCTGTTTCTGCATTTTTCTTTTCCTTACTTGTTTTGATGAATGTCATGTCTTTCCTCTTCTTCTCTTGATGTGATGTCTACTTTTTACCTTTTTTCTGCTGGTCAGATTAGCGCTGGCCTACCATGAACTGGGCTTAGAGAAAATTCGGATAAAAATGTATAAATGAGATACCTCGATTCTTTGGACTCTATTCTTATTACTTTGAGTTGCCTCGGGGCTAGAACTGTAGTTCTGCATGAATTTCTACTACTTTCGTACATACTATGTACCGTATTTGACTGTGTTGCATCTAGTACGCATATAGACGGACGTATTGGTGTATCCTGACCTTACCCAGGTTCCAAAGCAAATCAAAATCCTGAGTACTTCTGAAGCTGATTGAAATTTTGCAAGACTTCTGTATTGTCTATTTTGTGATATGTACGTATCCTGCTGGATATTCGAGCGTGCTCTCCCCAGCAAGAAAGACATATGACTCGAGAACTGAAAATGAAGCATGCCATCTTTTATTAAACCAAAACAAAAGCAAAAGCGGTACCAACTCCGGTTGATCATGTAGGAATCAAGAAATGAGAAAACCATGCCTCGAAAGGTCATCATCTCATCCCGTATGCCGGACTCGAGAGGGCAAAATTAAAACAAACGTCCCGAGTCTAGTTCGCATCGTAAACACATACACACTCTCCTCGACTCGAATCACCTATACTTTTTCGTAGCGTAGCGTTCTGTCCCTTACTTCCGCATCTGCTCCCGCTCAACCTCATACATGAAGTCGAAGTATCCCTTATCGAAGTGGTGGATACGGACGTAACCGTCCTCACCACCGGAGGCGTATGCGGTACCGTTGGGGTGAACGTCGATGGTGTTGAGGGGACCGAAGTGACCACGGACACGGCCAATCTCGTCTTCGAAGACCTTGTGGTAGAAGCGGGCCTCGAATTTACCCTGGCGGGCAGAGGTGGTGGTGACATCCATGGCGGCCTGACCACCACCCAGAATCACGTAGTCTTTCTTAGCGGTGATGGAAGCGGAGTTGAGGGGAGTATCGGCGACGTAGGTTTTGAGAATTTCAAGGTTGCGGGCGGAGATGAGCTGGGAGAAGGTTAGTCAGGTCGTTCTGATGTTGAAATGCGCCGGTTTTGCATACCTTGGCAGACTTGTCTTTGGAGGCGGTGATGAAGTGGGTGCGGTCAGCGGAAAATTGGATGTCGTTGATCTGGTGGTCGAGCTCGTGGACCTGGACGTTCTCCAGCTGATCACCGGTCTGAGGAGAGATGTGTTAGCATTTGACGACTGGTATTGCATTTGAAGCAATATCGTAGAAACCATACCTTGGGGTCATATTGGCTGACGCTACCATCCTCGTGTGCAGCAATAATGTATCTGCCCATGTAGCTCCATCCGGCAACAGTCGCCTTGCTCTCAGTACAAGTAATGCGCAAGCTTGGCTCATCGGCCTGTGCATCGAGGTTGTTGCCCTCACCATCACCGTAGGCAATATCGAGAACTGCGATCGTACCGAGGAAACCCATACGCTTCTCTGTCACTGCCAGCAGCTTGCTTCCATCCGGGGAGAATGCCACGCGCTTCACGGCTGTCGGGAAGTCCCACACCTTGATGCACTCGCCAGTCTTGATGTTCCATAGCCGAACAGTGTTGTCGGCTGATCCAGTCGCAAGGATTACGGTGTTGGGGCTCACATCGACAGTCCAGATAGCACCCTGGTGGCCAGCGTAGGTTCCGAGGCGCTCGCCGTTGGCGGTCCACCATGCGCAGACATTCTTATCCTTTGACACTGAGAAGAGGAGGTCGCCGTCCTTGTTGAAACGAATTTGGTTAAGGGAACGCTCCTATAAGGCGATTACGGTTAGTTTTCACTGTGGACCCAAGCTTTTGGGAAGATTTGTACGCACATGTCCCGACAGCAGAATAGGTCTCATCTTGGGGGATGCGACAGGAAAGGACCGGAGATAAAGATACTGAGCTGATCGACTCAGTGAGGGGGGTGGATGGCGGGTATATCGGAGGAGGGGGGGTCAATCTCGTCAACCGTCACTTTCTTTGACTAGTGAATTTCATCGCACACTCTGCCACCGCCAAGACTGACAGCCCGTATCGAATCGCGCTTTTCCGGCAGAACTATTTGTCCGGTATCTACACGTGATGTGCTGCCCCTCAGCCCTAAGCCCTGCATGTCCTAATGAGGGAATATCATATACTCGGAATAACTCTTCCTCCGTCGTTCCTCCAGAGTTCCCGTGTCAATGCCTCAGGCATCAAATCTCCGTGTCACTTTGATCTCCGTTTCCCGAAAGTCTCACAGCAACGATAAAGGGAATTGCAGGAGAGCCTGTGTGAGGGGGAGATATTTTTACACCTGAAGAGACATAAACTCTAGCCAATTCCACCGTTTGAATTGGAGTGTTTTTGCTCCTTTTACCCTACAGTATTGATGAGGGTGAAATGTTAGGCTTCCCCGTGATCCCGAACCCGATAATCAGACTCCGAGGAATAATATTCTATGCCGTTCCCCGCTGTACCCCGCGGTCGTCTTCCCCTACAAGTGCGAGCGACTAATTTTTATTTGCGCACCTCTTTGTGCTTGTCTTCATTTCATACCATCTTCTCCGCACGAGGGGTTAGAGGTTCTGTCTTGTCAACCTTGAAGGCTCCATCCCCAGCATTGATTTTCTTAAACCCGTCGCTTGATTCGAATCGCACGTTCTGCAGTTCCGCAAGCATGGCCGCTAAGATTGATGGCACGGCAATTGCCAAAAGCATTCGCCAGGGACTTAAGGATGAAATTGAGCAAACCCAGATCACGAACCCCAGATTCAAGCCGAACTTGATCATTTTCCAAGGTAAGCATTTCCCTCAACTTTGCGATGAAAACTAGGAGCATGTGATTGACTAACACCACTCGATATACAGTCGGCAACCGATCGGATTCCAGTTAGTCTATCAGAACCCATCGACCAGTACTAAAGGCACAGGACTAACTATCATAGGCACCTATGTGCGCATGAAGCTGAAGGCGGCCCAGGAGGTAATTTTGAAGCAATACCTAAGTAGGAGATAAGGATGACAGCTGACCCACTTTCAGGCCAACATCCTCTGCACTCTGATCAATGTACCCGAGACCAGCACCGAGTTGGAGCTCATCCAGGATATCACCAAGGCTAACAATGATCCCGCCGTCCACGGTATCCTGGTCCAACTGCCCCTCCCCGACCATATGTCCGAGCACGCCATTACCTCTGCTGTCGCCGACGAGAAGGATGTTGATGGATTCGGAGCCATGAACATCGGCGAGCTGGCCAAGCGTGGTGGTCGGCCAAACTTCACACCGTGTACCCCGCTTGCCGTTATGGAGTTGCTCAAGGCCAGCGGCGTGGATCCCTCTGGCAAGCACGCGGTGGTTCTGGGACGTAGTGACATTGTTGGTAGCCCGGTCAGCTTCCTGCTCCGGAATGCCCATGCCACCGTCACAGTCTGCCACTCCAAGAGTGCCGATATCCCCAATATCGTCAAGAACGCAGACATTGTCGTCGCCGCCATTGGAAAGGCCGAGTTTGTCAAGGGAGAATGGTTGAAGCCCGGTGCCGTAGTGATTGATGTCGGTATTAACTACAAGCCCGATGCGACCAAGAAGTCAGGTGAGCGCCTGGTGGGAGACATTGAGTTTGAGTCGGCCTCCCAGGTGGCCTCACAAATCACCCCGGTCCCTGGTGGTGTTGGCCCCATGACCGTCGCCATGCTACTGAAGAACGTGGTCCACGCTGCCAAGTCATACTTCGAGAAGCAAAAGGACCGACGCATTACTCCTCTTCCCATTCGTTTGCAGACCCCCGTGCCGTCGGATATCGCTATTTCCCGTGCTCAATACCCGAAGCCCATTACCCAGGTCGCTGCCGAGGTTGGCATCGCGCCTCACGAGCTGGAGCAATACGGCCACACTAAGGCTAAGGTTGGGCTGGAGGTCTTGGACCGCCTCTCTCATCGTCGCAATGGGCGTTACATCCTGATTTGCGGTATCACTCCTACTCCTCTGGGTGAGGGCAAGTCAACCACCACCCTCGGTCTTACCCAAGCTCTTGGAGCTCACCTGAACCGTATCACTTTTGCAAACGTTCGTCAGCCCAGTCAAGGCCCGACCTTTGGTATCAAGGGTGGTGCTGCTGGAGGTGGCTACAGTCAGGTCATTCCTATGGATGAGTTCAACCTGCACCTGACAGGTGATATCCACGCCATCACCGCCGCTAACAACCTTCTTGCTGCCGCCATTGAGACCCGCATGTTCCATGAGTCTACGCAGAAGGACGGACCTCTTTACAAGCGCCTGGTGCCCGCCAGTAAGGGCAAGCGCGAGTTCAAGCCTATCATGTTCCGTCGCCTGAAGAAGCTTGGCATTGAAAAGACTAACCCAGATGATCTTACTGAGGACGAGATCCGTCGATTTGCGCGCCTAGATATTGACCCTGAGACTATCACCTGGCGCCGCGTTCTCGATGTCAATGACCGTCACCTGCGTGGCATCACCGTCGGCCTGGCTGCCACTGAGAAGGGACATTCTCGCGAGACTGGCTTCGATATCTCCGTCGCCAGTGAGTGTATGGCCATCCTTGCCCTGAGCAACAGCCTTGAGGATATGCGTGAGCGTCTGGGCCGCATGGTCGTCGCTACCTCCCGCAGTGGTGACCCCGTCACCTGTGACGACATTGGCGCCGGCGGTGCTCTCGCAGCTTTGATGAAGGATGCCATCAAGCCCAACCTCATGCAGAGCTTGGAGGGAACTCCCGTTCTGGTCCATGCTGGTCCCTTCGCAAACATCAGTATCGGTGCTAGCTCCGTCATTGCTGACAAGCTGGCCTTGAAGTTGGCCGGAACCGAGCCTGATGAGGATCATGATGCCAAGACTGGATTCGTGGTGACTGAGGCTGGTTTCGACTTCACCATGGGCGGTGAGCGCTTCTTCAACATTAAGTGCCGATCATCGGGACTATCTCCTGATTGCGTGGTTATTGTGGCTACCGTCCGCGCCCTGAAGGTTCACGGCGGCGGTCCCGAGATCAAGCCCGGCGCTCCTTTGGACGAGGTTTACCGCACGGAGAACGTGGAGGTGCTGCGTAAGGGTTGTATCAACATGCGCAAGCACATTGCCAACGCTCGCCAGTACGGTGTGCCGGTCGTGGTGGCCATTAACAAATTCGAGACTGACACCGAGGCTGAAATCGCTGTCATCAAGGAGGAGGCCATTGCGGCGGGTGCCGAGGACGCCATCCCCGCTAACCACTGGGCTGAGGGCGGAGCCGGTGCCGTTGACCTGGCCAAGGGTGTTCTGGCCGCTAGCTCCAAGCCCAAGGACTTCAAGCTGCTCTACAACCTGGATGGCAGCATCCAGGAACGTATTGAGCGTATCGGCAAGGCCATGTACGGCGCCGAGAAGGTGGAGTTCAGTGAGCTGGCACAGAAGAAGGTTGATACCTACACCAAGCAAGGATTTGCCAACCTACCGATTTGCATTGCCAAGACGCAGTACTCTCTTAGTCACGATCCTGCCCTGAAGGGTGCACCCACCGGGTTCACTGTGCCGATTCGGGATGTCAGACTGGCCGTGGGTGCTGGATACCTGTAAGCCTCCTTGTTGCACTGTCTTCTACCCCTTTTTTTCAGTTATACTAATTTCAACTTTACAGCTACGCTCTGGCCGCCGACATCCAGACTATTCCTGGTCTGCCTACTGCCCCAGGCTACCTTAATGTAGACATTGACACCGAGACTGGTGAGATCGACGGTCTGTTCTAGATCTTTGTCACATGAAACTTTGATTTAGGGTTTGGATTGGCCAGAGCGAGATGTATATAACCGTGCATTAACGTTTGAAGCACGGATGGGGACTCTTTTTTCAACATATAAGCAACTGGCGTCCCACAGGTAAATTTAGAATCGGAGAACTTTTCAACACTCAACACCTTATCAGATGAATATCATTCCAATTCAATATGCCATTTAATTTGCATGGATTTTCCTGGTTCTTGTAGATGGTGCAATTCGGGTGATCGTTACCCGGTTACAAAGCGGGTCAACGGTGAGTCCGGAGTGATGCTCCGAACTCCGGAAAACGCTACATTTTTTGACTTCTTCCGTTGTAGCGGGTCGGTGGATAGAGCTACAAGCCCGGTGACTCGATGAATGGAACATAAAAAGGGCTAGGACCAGGGGAATTTAAAACGAAATAGAAGCCAAATCTACTTAACTTCTAACTCTTTACATTTTTCTTCTCAAAAGTTGTTGATAACTTGTTTTGTTAGGTAAGTCTCGTGACACTCCGGCTTCGGCGCTTTCTTTGTAGCGGCAAACGGTTAGAAGAGGAAGAAACATTTGGCTCATCCAATCTGTTCCTTGCAGAGAGTTTCACTTCCGGACAAGGCTTTTTCCTTTTCCCACTTTGATCTTTTGCCATCAACTTTCCTCTCTTGTTCGGTAATTCCCCCAGTTCCTATTTGCCCTTTGGACCCAAACTTGCCCAGTTACCCGGTCCCTCCCGTTTTTCCCCGGCCTTTTACTCCCCCAGAAATTGTTCCGGCAAATCTAGCTAGTGACGTTGCGATCGGGCATAGGACAATTCCGACCCCACTGGCCGCTTTTCCCTTCTGCCGAACATCGTTCCCTCGGTTGTTCAGCACGGCGAACCCGCAATTAACTGGCCCCCGATTGTGTCTCCGAGCCAAACAGAAAGGGAGAAACTTGCGCTGACGCCTTTCCGAGCATAGGCCCAATTCCTGCCACTATGAACGCTCTTCGGTCTGGTTCCGCTTTCGCGCGCCGGTCCCTTGCGACCCCTCCTCCTATTGCCCCTCTCTCTTCTTCTTCTCGTCTTCTTTCTTCCTCTTCCACTTTCCTCTCTACTTCCCAGAGATCCCTTTCTTCTGCTTCCTTCCGCACTCACAGAATCTCTGCGTCTTCCCGCTGGACCGGATCGACTCCTTCGTTGTACCTGACCCAAACCCGCACTATGGCTTCCGAAAGCAAGATCAAGGTTGTGAACCCGTTGGTGGAGTTGGATGGTGATGAGGTATGGAGCGAACCCCTCCCTTTTTATATTTTAGAGCCCGAACTTTCCCTGCCGCGGGGTATGTCACAAGCTTGTAATGTCTCGTGCTTCAAGCGGTGCATTTTCGTCTTGTCCGTCATCCAACGCGGGGAAATACGGGGGATCCAGACTCCTTCATGTGTCAATGGATTGACCCGAGGCTTACATTACCAATTGGGAACATGGCTAATGAGATGATCTTCAATAGATGACCCGTATCATCTGGCAAGAAATCAGAGAAAAGGTAAGCCGAACCACACTGCCCCTCTACCCCTCATGTTGGCTCGACCTGCATGATCGGCCCCCGGCTGCAGACAGCCGCATGCAGTTGATGCATGCGATCATCCTATGATTCTAGACTGAGACTAACATTGTTTTCCTTTAGTTGATTCTGCCGTAAGTGCTGGACCTAGACGGAGTGATCGTCCTGTTCTATTTACTAAACTCAATTCAGTTACCTCGACATTGACCTGAAGTACTACGACTTGGTAAGCTTCTAAACCGACCCATGATGCAGGTGGTCAATCCCGCTAACGAATTGATTAGGGTCTTGAGTACCGTGACCAGACCGATGACCAGGTCACCGTTGACGCCGCTGAGGCTATCAAGAAGTACGGTGTCGGTGTCAAGTGTGCCACCATCACCCCCGATGAGGCCCGTGTTGAGGAGTTCAAGCTGAAGAAGAGTAAGCTATGACCTGTATCATGTTGTCCTGTTTTCGGAGACTAATGTTCATGTAGTGTGGCTCTCCCCCAACGGTACCATCCGTAACATCCTTGGCGGTACCGTTTTCCGTGAGCCCATCATCATCGAGAAGATCCCCCGTCTCGTGCCCGGCTGGAACAAGCCCATTGTCATTGGTCGTCACGCCTTCGGTGACCAGTACCGTGCTACCGACCGTGTCATCCCCGGCCCCGGTAAGCTCGAGTTGGTCTACACCCCCGCCAATGGTGGTGCGCCCGAGGTTGCCCAGGTCTACGAGTTCCAGGGTGGCGGTATCGCCCAAGTTCAGTACAACACTGACGAGTCCATCCGTGGCTTCGCTCACGCCTCCTTCAAGATGGCTCTCCTCAAGGGTCTGCCTCTGTACATGAGCACCAAGAACACCATCCTCAAGCGCTACGACGGCCGCTTCAAGGACATCTTCCAGGAGATCTTCGACAAGGAGTACAAGGCTGAGTTCGATGCCAAGAAGATCTGGTACGAGCACCGTCTCATCGACGACATGGTTGCCCAGATGATCAAGTCTGAGGGTGGCTTCGTCATGGCCCTGAAGAACTACGACGGTGACGTCCAGTCCGACATCGTCGCTCAGGGCTTCGGCTCCCTCGGTCTCATGACCTCCACTCTTGTCACCCCCGATGGCGAGGCCTTCGAGTCCGAGGCCGCCCACGGCACCGTCACCCGCCACTACCGTGAGCACCAGAAGGGTAACGAGACCTCCACCAACCCCATTGCCTCCATCTTCGCTTGGACCCGCGGTCTCATCCAGCGTGGTCAGCTCGACAACACCCCTGATGTTGTCAAGTTCGCTGAGGAGCTCGAGCGTGCCTGCATTGAGGTTGTCAACGACGACGGTATCATGACCAAGGATCTTGCCCTGGCCACTGGCCGCAAGGACCGTGAGGCCTGGGTCACCACTGGCGAGTACATGGCTGCCGTTGAGCGCAAGCTGAAGGCCAACCTCAAGGCTCGCCTGTAGATCATTTTCCCTTTTTATGATGCCCATTTCTGCCTGCGAAATCTTTCTATATGATATCTTTTCCCCATTAGATCTCGGGGGGTTTTGATCTAGCTTCTGACATGTACAGTCGTCGGACAAATAAAAATCGAGTAGCTCTGATGAATCATTTCTTCCTTTGTATTTCTCCGCTTAAAGCCATAAATTGTATTAAGCTCTTAACGCATGTTGCACCTGAAGTGCTCAGAAGCCTTCGTCAGTATCGTTGAAATTCAGTGCATACTTCCGGTAACCTTAATGGTTTGAGACAATGCAATTGTAAAGCAAGTTCCCTTCTTGTTGCTGGCTACTGGCCTTTCCTGGCATGTAATGCCGTGTACGGAGTACTCGGTTGGGTATTATATTGCTCTTTCCATTTAGGTCAACTATACAATTCCTCCTTGGGAAGGCACGATCCAGTAGAAGTAAACACCTACAACAGCAAATCTTCCCTTAGACCACTTCTTTTCTTCTCCTCATATCTGCTTTCATATTATCATCTCACATACACTATCGTTTTCAAAACCATCCCATTGAACCACTCTCTTTCTACAGTCTCAACCTGTTTTCTACAGTTTGTCTACTACCATATCACACTCTCTTACACACAGTCTCATCATGTCGTTCCAACCCGCCTGCTCCGTTCATTATATCCATCCCCAAAAAATGCGTCCTCGTTATTGTATCTTCCGTCCAAGTGGTGTCGCCACACCTCTCATTGCAATGGATGAGCTGCCATCCTGGCTTCAGATATCGAACCCGTCTCCCGACATGTACATTGGCTTGCAACCAGTTTCCCCAAGCTACATACCCCGTGAAGGTGAATACCATGTGACATGCAACAACTGCTCGAGCAGCGTGTCTTCTGTAAACCAAAGTCTTTCAGACCGGAATGAAGACATGCATTCTCCCCAGTCCTCGGTCAGCGCTACAGCGGAGATTCCGGCGACGATCAATCTTGAAAAGTATCCAATCGGGCTCACGATTGGACATTCAGCTCTTGATACAACTCAGAGTCCTGTCCTTGGAGTGTACAATACCAATGCCCCCATGGTGATTTCTCAGGCTGTGCCTGTGCCTGTGCCTGTGCCTGTGCCTGTTTCACCTTTGCCGCAGCCAGCAAGTATTGCATCCAGCCCGGCTTCGGAGCGCCTTGCATCTCAGCCGAGCAAGTCCGATGATAACAGTCGATCAGATACCCCGGAAACAGCTGCGGACTCGTCGGATAACTCACGCTCTGGACTATGCGATACCCAGGCATGCTCTGCATCAAATCGGACAAGCATCGCTTCTGAGCGATCTCTTACTGCCGCTATCGAACGGCTCAAGCAAAGACTCCACTCGAAGAGAGTATCTCGCCAGGGAAGCCTCCGTCAGAAATTCCACAGAGCAGTCCATGCCAATTCGGATTGGAAAAAGACTCCGAAACTCCCCAAAGTTCATTCCAAAGTTCGTCGCCGTCGTCGAGCCAAGACCAAGGAGTTGAAGTCGGAGAATTCTGATCCAATCGAGGAGAAGAAAGAAAATGACCTGGCGCTAGAACAATCAAACTCGGCCACCAAGCGACGTGCTCGTCGTGAGCGCTTGGCCCAGCGATTGCTTCATGGTAAGAATTATGCTGACTGGCATATGACGAAGATGCCAAAGTGATGCGATATCAACTGAAAGGGAATGACTGGAGCATTTTTTGCTGATAAGTTGCTGACAACTTGACTTTTCGCGATTCGGTATTCCTTCGTTTACTTCATGTTTGCTGTAGGTTCATTTTGATTTTCTGTCTAAGGATACTTGTGCTTGACGCTCTTTTTGGTGCACATCCTTGCTTGAAACAATTATACTGCAGTGGCCATTGCAATACACATTCTTCAAATGTTTGATCGGATTCAAGAATCCTTCCATTTGAAATAAATTGTAAGTCGGTATAGTTCCCGAGGCCTGTCATAATTTCTTGCTAGAACCAAACGGGCAACTCGCCTCCCCCGCACGCTTATCTCCCCGTGCTACTCCTCGAAGCGTTCAATACACTCACCAAATAATGGGGAACATTAAGAAGCCCAGAGGAATCCGACACGATCGTCACTGCCACCGGTGCCGAGTCAAGGGCATCAAATGTGATCTTAATCGCCCTCGTTGCCAACCCTGCCAACAGAATGGAGTGGCATGTAGCTATCCCCAGAGGGTCGTCTGGATGGGTGACAAGAAAGCCACACCAGAAATTGCGTTACCAATATCGGCATGCTCGATAGCAGCAGCCAATGATGCAGATTCAAGTCAAAGTCGGACACAAGACAACAATCTTCCCATCAATCTGTACGGGTTTATCGACCTACTCTCGCATTGCTACCAAGAGATCCAATCAAGCAAGGAAGAACTACCCGATGAAGTTGTCAAACTCATTGCTCGCACCCTGACCTTCGCTCGGTGTCGTCTCCAAGGATTGGCCAACAAACAATCCATCCAGACGCATCTTGGAGCTTTGACAAACCTTAGCAAAGTCATCGAGTCAGCACACCCGATTGCACTATTCGGTATTGCAACTTTCGCAATCTTTGAAGTATGCTGTGGTTCCTTTGGTAGATGGCATCGTCATTTACAAGGCGCGCGCTCTCTGCTTGACCTTCACTGTCGGAACAAAGCCGAACTCGATGCTCTTGCTGCCCGGATTCCCGGGTTGGGAGATGTACTTGCTTATCTGGTTTGGTTTGACGTGATGGGCGCACTGGTTCGAGATAGTGACCTGATATTCGACGATTGGCAACGCAGAATCTTATCTTCAAATTTCTTCGATTCGGTTGGTTGCCCGCCGGATACATTTGAGCTGTTTGTTCACCTGGTAAACCGGAACATTGATCTCGACATTTTAGACCTCAGTGCTCGAGCGATGAATCAGATATTACATCTAGATAATGGTGAGACGGATCGTGGATTGTCGGCTTCCGTGTATAGATGCACGGGCGCTATAGTGGCATTTGGTCGCGCGGAAGAGAACGGGAAGGAAGGTATTCCTATCTCGAGTCAATATTTTGATGCATTGTCAAAGATGGTTGATCGGGCATGCGATATCATAGCGAGGATCCCGACGTCCTCGAGGTTCTACGTGCATTTAGCCACTCCGGCCTATTTGACAGGGATGCATGCAACCAACACAAGACAATGTGAGATTCTGCGAGCTTATTGGCGAAACTGTCAGTTATGCGACTTTCCGCGCTATCCGGATGCACAGGAACAATGTGAACAAAGATGGAGGATCAAGATGATCTGAGATTAGATAACCTTCCTAATGCGGAAACCTATCTATCACTCCCCGCATCTCTTATCTTCAAGTTGATATACTACCGAACATAAATGCTTCAATTCCCCTCAGTGCTTTTGCTAGTACCTGAATATTAATATCTACTTCTACTACATCATGGCAGCAGAAACATCCAGCACCCCGTCATACCAAGAACTCGCCGCCGAAAAGCGCGAACGTCAACTTGATCTGATCCCTCCCGAGTGGCGTTTATCGCCAGTTCCCTCAGTAGAATCCACACCCAATGCTCTAGCCTATATTCGAAAAACCCTTACCCCAACCGAGCTCGCTCTTACTGAAGAAACGGATATCACCGTCCTCCTACGCAAACTCTCATCCGGAGAACTCTCCTCCCTAGAACTCACCCAAGCATTTTGCAAGCGCGCAGCACTAGCACACCAACTAACAACATGCTGCACGGAGATATTCTTCTCAGAAGCCCTCACAACAGCCAAAGAGATGGACAACTACCTTAGCCAGACCGGTAAAACCAACGGTCCTCTCCACGGACTACCAGTCTCAATTAAAGATTTATTCTCTGTGAAAGGCGTAGATACGTCCATCGGTAAGTTTCGTTTCGTCCCCGTCTGGGGGTACTTCCGTTAATCCAATCATTCATTTCACATGCTGACCATATCCAGGCTGGGTCGGTCTCACAAACAACCCAGCTCAAGCCGATAAATCTGTCGCCAGAACGCTCCGTCGACTCGGTGCAGTTCTCTACGTGAAAACTAATCTGCCCCAGTCAATGATGATGTCAGACTCGTATAACCATGTCTGGGGACAGTGCGTGAACCCTTTCAACCGAAACTTGATTTCAGGAGGAAGTTCCGGTGGCGAGGGGTCGATTGTTGCGGCGAGAGGAAGTCCGTTGGGCATTGGGACTGATCTTGGTGGTTCGATTCGCATTCCTGCAGGATTGTGTGGGATTTATGGGCTTTCGCCTAGTCCCGGGAGACATCCTTATGAGCGCGGGAAGTGAGTATTCTTCTTTCTTGTTTTTTTTTGTTTCTTGGTGAATTTATTAGGAAGGAATCTCGACTAATGGATTATTGTCACTTCTAGTCCCGGTCAGGATATTATTCGCTCCGTCGCTGGACCTATGAGTTGTAGTCTGGCTAGTATTGAGCGGTACATGGAGGCTATTCCGTGCGCTGCGCCTTGGGAGCTTGATCAGCATGTTGCCCCTGTGCCGTGGAGGAGGAGTCTTGCTTCGTTGCGAGCTAAGCGGTTGAAGATTGGGTTTTTGGTTGATGATGGCGTGGTGCGATGCCAGCCGCCTGCTGAGCGCGGTGTTCGGGATGTGATTGAGGCTTTGAAAGCGGTTGGTCATGAAGGTGAGTTGTTATTTGATCTGCTGGGGATGAGTGTTGCTGATACGTACAGTTTTTGAGTGGGATGCCTCATCTCATGGGGATGCATACGAGCTTTGGGAGAAAGCCATCTTATCGGATGGTGGTGAAGGGTGTCGTAGAATGATTGAGATGACCGGGGAGCCTCTGATTGAGGGTATGCTCGTTGGAAAAGAGGAGAATATCTTGACTACCTCGGAGACTCATCAGGTATGATTTAAATAAATCTTCTGGACTGGAACATGGACTAATCGTCAACAGCTAAATGCGGCTAAATATAAGTACGAGACATCGTACCTTGACCGCTGGATCTCATCTGGCATCGATGCTTTAATCATGCCCAATACTCCTTGGGTGGGATACAAGCCCTGGACATGGGTTAAATCTAATAACTACGTGGGGTACACTAGTATCTGGAACTTGGTCGGGTACGCGGCTTTGACGGTTCCTGTTACGACAGTCTCTAGAGACAAGGATATACCGAGCCAGGACTGGCTTGACCATGTTCCAAGGAATGCTGGCGACAAGTTTAATAAGGAACAATGTAAGTCTTGTCCACAAATTTCATTACGAGATACTGATCATCGATAGATGATATTAACCTTGTTGATGGAATGCCGGTGGGCGTCCAGGTTGTTGGCGGAAGATTCGGAGAGGAGAAATGTATTGCTGTGGCTAAAGCTATTGAGCAGGCGATGAGATGGAGAGATAGGGCCAGACCGAGCCTCTGAGCATGAAATGTGCGATAGATAGATGACTTGAACATGGCGCATATATCATGATCATAACGTTATTTCGATTATTTCCAAAGGTTCATGCCTTAGCATGGATAAGGTTAATATGTCCTCATGATAATATGCATAACTCCTAAAGTCTAGATAGGAGCATTCATCTTCACTTTATAATCCGGGAACTCAAAATCTCCCAGATCCCACTCAATACTAGGATTCCAAGTCCCCTGCCCACCAGCCCCAGACCCAGATCCAGATCCAGGTCCTTCCCCCATCTCAATATCACCAGCCAAAATCTTCGGACTATGTATCACGGAATCCGAAACCATCCTCAACTCCTTAACAACCCGAATCCCGTCTTCATTCTCCCCCGCTTCCTTCTCCTCATGTTCCCCTATCTTCGAAATACTAGCCGTGTACCCCCCAGGACCAGCATAGAAGAAATCATTCGAGAATACCCCACCGTCAACGTGGCCATGGTCGTAGATAGATCGTTTGCGCGAATCAGCAAGACATGTACCGTTAGATTGTGTCTTTGACCAGGGTGTAGAATGGAGTGGTTGAGGACGGAAGCAGAAGGAGAAGATCTTAGAAAGGAGTGGGTGGAGAGGTGCCATGCAAGCGCAGATTATAGAGAGATTAGCCTCAAGGGCAGACCAGACGGCTGCTTGGGCGTTTGTTTTTGTGAAATCGCGACCGTTGATCATTTTGCTCAATTCGTACACACGGACGGAGCTTGTTGCGATTACACTAAATAACGTTTGATTAGCTTGAGCAGGAGTTATAGAGTTGGGGAAAGTAGGGTAGATGACATACAAGATCCCCACACTGAAAACGACGAATATCCCCACTTTCTGTTGTCGTGGTAGGTGTAATGTTGCTAGTGCTGGCATTGGGAGAACCAGAAGGATTACGTCGGTTAGAATCTGCATTGCTGCGTTGGAGTACCAGACTGGCCCTTGGGGTAGGCAGTGCTTCGCATGTTCGGGGCCGAAATGCCAAAAGTCAGAGATTGGAATGCAGAAGACGAAACCGCTGATTACCATCCAGAGACCGGCGATGATGAGAAATGCCATTGTGATGTATGTAGCGAGGAGGAAGCATCGTGTGCGGAAGATGCGGACGAAGAGGAATAAGGCGGAGAGTTTGGAGAGAATTAAAGTGAGGTTGTAGAATGGGACAGAGAGCCACAGAAACTGTTTTTGTTAATTCAGTCCTGTGGGTTAGGTGATATTGGGAACTTACGTGCAGTTGGTTCATGACAACATTGTCTGATAGTTCCGGTCTAGGCACTCCGAGGCCATAATGTATTTCTATTGATAGTTAGGTTCAAATGTTTGGAGATATATGGACAGACTGGGATTGACATACCGCCTAGTAAGAATGCATAGAATGCATAGGAAGATAACTGGGTGGTTCGTTAGCATATACATAGTTCAAAGATTGTGTTCATGGATATCCAGGACGTACCAACGCGGCGACGATAAAAATATCATCCTTTCCAGGACTCCTCACCAGTTTGAATCGTGTCCAAAGTCGGATCAAGACAAAGAGAGTCGATAGAATGGTAAAGATAGTACTAATAATGAAGATGCGCATCGCCATCGGGATTATAACGTTCTCGGAGCCATCGGTCAAAATCCAGTGTATTGGCAAGCCAGTGTCAGTTCATATGTTTCAGTACCGATGTATAGGTAGACTGGAGTCCTGACGTCGCAGGTATGAAACCAATGAAGATGTTTAACGAGTGTCCAACGATGAATATATGCAGATGTGGCTAGGAATCTTGAATGAGTCAAATAGTCGATCATTTGGGCGAAGTGGAAATATATACTTTGCAAGGATCGACGATCCATAGCCCTAACGTATTAAACTTCTTATCTTCGGGCCAGATCCTTCAAACCCTTGCACTCTTGTCAAAGACAAACTCACTTCAGTCAAACCAAGGTTGTGTTCCATTGTGGATTAGCCCATTGGTGGATCTGCCGTGTTGCATGGCCGCATTAGGCAAAGCCCCAGCAATTATTATATCGAAGACGTCACCTTCTTCAAATGCATCTAGATCGATGAAAAATCATCTGATATGATTGGATATTGAAACTGACTCGGGCATGTCAATTGAGCGACATCTCGCCGAGAAGTGTCCAAGACTTGGGTCTCGCAGCTTCGGACGGAGAAATACTTCGCGGCCGAGTCTTTTGACCTCTCGCAATCGGGATTTCCGTGCTCCTTAGTTCGAATTCTTCTTTGAGTTGTTCATGTGATCTTTCTTCTCATTCACGGGAAGTCTTCCTCTCGTTCAAGGGAAATCTTCAACTTGCAGAATATAGGCTTTAGCTTTTCGGCTCCCGTATCAGCCTCCATTGTTCACGACGATCCGGGTATTTCATCCGGCCAAGCCCAACCCTGCCTGGAGCCAAAACTGGAGCCGAACCAAGTCTAGAGTGCAAATTGTCGGTCGGATAATCCCAGACCTGAACCTTATTTTTCCTCAGTCAGAGTGGGGTGTTAGGGCTTGGTACTTCCATCCGAGTGGCGGATTCGGGATGCGAGGGGCCTTCGGACATGACCGTAGTCAAATGAGTTTGAGTTTGGAAGTTGACGGTTCACGTGGGGAATTGAAAACTATAATGAAGATCGGGGAGGAAGGCTGATAAGTGAATCAGGGACTGTATCCTCCCCGTAAGACCTGAAAATATCAATCTAGACTGATAAATCATCAATCATGAGATATAGATCGGTAGATATGCATTTAGGAACATCAAATCTCTTACCCGGTAGACCTGGATATATCCAGATGTTGCCACCGGATAATTTCAAAAATGGGACAAGAAAGCGAACGCTAGATATAAAATTCTTGAAATAGGGAATGAGGCGAGTCCAGCATCGCGTCGTTGCCCGGGTATTGGAAAGTAAATGCATGTACAAATCAATGCGCCGAATGAGTCAATCTCCCATGATAAGACGCTGGTTCCAATATTCCTCCACTGGGTATTCTAATCCTGCCAAAACAATCCTTTTGCTTCTTTCTTTCTTCTAGATGTAGATGTCGTGTATAAATGTTCGGACTTCATTCCGACATGTGCAGCTCAGGACCCGACATACCACACTTCAATACCAAGGATGTCGAATTTCACACCCTCATCAGATAGAGGCTCGTTTCCAAATGTCTGGCTGGGCGCGCTGACACCCTTTTCCAGACCGGCATCTACCCACAGGCCATAGTGTCCATCACTATACTACGTCAGTTCCTGGTAACGTTAGACACCACAACCAAGGGTAATCACTCACCCGCCACCGAGACTCAAGAACCCAGTTTCGCAGAACATCATGTAATCATTCACACCACTGTACGGGAATGCCTTAAAACGAATGCGCTCGGGTGTACTCGCCCCACTCCGGGATGTGTGAATGGACGATGGCGATGGAGGCGCCAAAACCCCACCACTAGCAGCTGCAAGACTAGTCTTGATATTGAGGTTCAAGTTGTGCGCAGGAGATGCTGATCTCGATTTCGGGTCGTTGCGCAGTGTACTCCACCGACCCGCGAAGGTTGTATCAGCGGACGGGGGTGGTGGGAGACCGGCGCGCTCGAGCGCTTCTTCCGACTGGGGACCATCACTTGGAAATGAAAGACCAAGGCTAGATGGGGGAGGTAGGACGCTGGCGCGCCAGAGGAAACACTCGCCTGTGCCGAAGAACTGGGAGTCAGGGTGCGGGTGGTCGGTCATGTAAGCGCCGAACACCGCGCCGGTAGGAGAGGAGTCACGGATGACGAGGACGTAGCCCGCCCGCGGGCTACGATGGGAGAATTCTTCACAGTTGTCATAGAGGGTGCTTAGGGAGGCGCCGTCGCGGTCAAGGCTGTAAGCGAGGCGCCAGTTCTCAACGAGTTGGAGTCGCGCAGGGACGAGGAGGCGGATTTCCTCAGCCAATACGCGGGTTAGAAGCTGCTGCTGAAGAAGGTCGGCGCCTTTGGGGATTGTGAGGGTGAGAGGGGTGAGAGGTGGTGGTTGGAATGGAGAAGCGGTTCGGCGAGGGGTGAAGACCTCGGGCGACGACCATGTGCTGGAGGGCATGGTGGGGGCAGCAATGTTGGGGTCGGTCAAGCGTCGATAGAGACCTGAGACGACGTGGCTGACTGGGTAGGAAAAGTAGGAGGCGGCAGATTGGTAGGAATTGGAGTTTGCTGGTGGGTGGGGCGTGTGAGATCCGGACCTGGAGCTGGAGCTGGAGCTGGTCGCGTTGGAGGGGAGATCCCCCTGAGATGAGGACGACATACAGGCAACTTGAGTCAATTGTGGGGGATCAAAATCTGGGAAAATCTGGGGATATATGAAACTATGTGTAATGTATTTTGTTACGTTTTTAGAGGCTTTTGGCGAAGATAAAGGCCTTGTTAACCTTCATGCTGCGGGGTGTAGGAGTGAGCTCCGTCATGTGACCATGTAACTCCCCATGGACTGAATGCTCTCTCTCTCCTCACGATACTTGCATATTTAAGAACTCTTCCTTTAACAGAAGGGACTCCTCTGAGAGTCGCGGATTAAGGCTGTAGAGATGTAAGGAGACATGTTTGAACGAGCGAGACGACCATAACCAGCCTCGAGGATTTTGAAACATACATGCTCTCGAGCTCGCATCCAGGCGGCGACGTGTTCGTCAAACTTCTTTTTCCACTTACTAACCATTTGGGCCCTCAGGGCCCTGGTATCGTTTCCAAACTTGGAGGCCTAAGACCGGACAATGTCATGGTTGAATTTGCCGACAACAAATACATGATTTCTGGAATCCTCTACCCTGATTATTATGAATCTTTCCAATGTACAAAATGCCTCAGCCCGTTCGGGGAAGATGACTGGTTCTTATATCTGCCAGAATGTGTCTCACCAAATATCTACGCTCAGTGGTGGCTTCTCGATCGAGCCAGCCTAGAGTTCTATGGTCTGCCGTTGTTCTAGCATGGGATAATTAAAAACTGTTGCCTCAGGTATCAGGGCAAAAGCATCAGTCACAGGATCAAGTTAGGTGATAATCAGGCTTCTTACTCTATAGCCCCAGGAACAAAACTCCGATTTGCCTCTATGACGGAAGAGTGGCGGATGAGAATTGGTATAAAAACCAAGGTCAATTGGTTAATTCTAGAAAAACGGTCTTGAAAATTTGCTTTCCTCATACCTATCAAATAAACCTGCATCGCCAGCATGTCTATAAGGTTTCCTCAAAGCGACAAGTACCGTGATGAAATCATCAAAATGGAGGAGGAAAAGTTCGGGGCCCATCATCACCATATGATCACTCACGATGATGAGCCATCAAACTCGGTAAGCATAAGAAATGATCGTCTAACAGGCTTGTTTTCATACTCCCAGCCTGAGTCGGTCGTGTGATCTGGCAGAAAGACAATCACTGAAGATTTCGTAGGGCCCTCGCAGGGTTACCCACCGGGACGAACCTCGTCGCTCACCCGAGCCATCGAATTGGGCAAGGGAGAGCGGGGGATCCGCGGCCAAACGAATTACTCGGGCGAATGGTGCTAATTCGCATGCCTTTAACACCCACACCCAGAAAGATAAGACGTATTGAGAGGTTGGAGGACGTGACTATTACATAGTACGGGGCGTATCAGAACATAGGTCGCTCAGAGGCTAAAATGGAAAATGAAGAGAATCGAAGAACCGTTTGAATGTTTGCTGTGTAGCGTGAAACGGAGGGTATCATATTGAGTTGAATAACAGTGTTTAATCACGCTGATCTTTGGGGCGTAGATCCGCAGTTTCGTACTCCAGGCCGTTAACCTCAAACACATGACCGGGTCGCAATGCACCCGTATATATGTTCTCTTGAGCATGTGGATGAAACAGGCCCTTCTGTGTGCAATTGAGAACTGTCTTCAGCCCAGGTGGATCGGTGAGTCGAAACACACCCCAGTCAGGATTTTTGCTAGGTGCACAGACAATAGCAATGCTCTCTGGGAGCATCACCTGATAACCAGAATGAGTGTGCAAATCACGCGAGCTCATGAAGCATGTCTGAGAGGGATGTGTATGAATCCATCCCAGCATAATCAGGTCTTCAGAGTCACAGTACTCAAAAATTGCATTTTCATTGGTAGTCTCGCAGGTGTCCGATGTAGATATTTGCTCTGGGATCACTAGCCTGGAGATAAAAAGAGCATTGGAAACCAATGTCCCACAGAGAATACCACAAGTTTCCAAGTTGCGGTGGGTGTTTGGAGCTGCGAGAGACAAAAATCGAGCTCGAAGACTGGAGGGGAGAAATACAGAGCGCAGTGGACTGCCGTTTTCTAGGTACGCGGAGGGCTTGAAGGTGTAGCTAGCCGGGTCAAGGCTAGATGATGTGGTATCATCAAATTGGACCTTCTCAGGTGGCGGCGGAGCTGGTGACACTTTTGATGGAAGTGGTGGAGGGTCTGCTGCAAATGCTCCGTCGACGAAAGATGCCCGGTGTGCCTCGACATGTTCCTTCGGTGGGAGAATCGGCGGTGGCTGCCTTTCCGCATTCTTGTCATGTATGGCAATCTGGCCGGCCGAGAGGGACGGTACCAAAGGTTTCTGGCGGGGAACGGTAGGGTAGTTGTATGTTGCCGCCACGGAGGAAGTCTCGCGCAGCACCGGTTTCTGCGTGCGCTGACTCCGGCCAGCAGGCTGAGTATGATCAATATTGGATCTGATATTCTGGATGCGCTGACTCAAGTCATTATCGGCGGACTGGTTGTTCGTAGTCAATGCACTTTCCCAATCCCCCCATACGCCCGCTTCTCGGCGATTGTCATCTTCATTCCTGCGGACAGTCGCTCTGCGATTGAGTTCGGACCGCGCTAATCGGACGGCCAGATCTCTATTCTCTCCAGCTTCCAAAGGCTTTGCGACCCCACTCAATGCGGGATCCACAGGTCGCTCGCTCTGTTCTGGGACGATGTTGAACTCCGAAGACAGCTTTCTGGAGTCGCGCTCGCGCATCAAATGGGTGTAGCGCTCGTATCGTTTGTTGATTCTTGGCTTGAGAATTTCTAGCTTAGCCAGATTTTTCTCCACCTCTTTCTCGGCAGCTACAAGTGCCATGCGATTCTTCTCATCTTTGGCGGCATCCGGATGTCTTGACAGGTTTACCAGAACCAGCTGGGCATGTCGAAAAAGAAGTAGGTAAGCTTGCTCATCGTGTCCTTCGCGCTCGTAGATCTGGGCCTAATCCGACAAAAATGTCAATAAATATTGTCAACATTAGCCCAACCGGGATTGACCAACCTCTCGGATCAGCGTGGCTGCTGTGCGGAGCCAGTATTTTAGTGCGATGGCCGCGTTGTACTGATAATCTTGGGCGACCTTGGTGATCTCGTTGACAGACTGAGGAGGACTACCTCCCACACTGGGACCTGGCACATTGGAGGCCATGACGTGATGGAATTAAACAAAGTTGAGACTGAGGACCCCTCTTTCACGCAGAACAGGTCCGAAGGGGCATGATTGGTAAATTAGGGGTGATCTCCGACGGCTGGCGCAAAGCACAGAAACGCTTGAAGTAAAGAAAGCCGCATTCAGCCGGTCTAAGTTGAATAGAAGAAAAGAGGAGGGAGTAAAAGGGAAAGAGGGAAGCCTGGAAGGTGTTTTGATGCCTTAGCGGGGAAGATTGCGGAACCCGCAAGGTCTCCGCTTTCACTTTCACTTTCAACAATTTCTTCTCCAACTCCTTCAACACCCAAATCTACCAACCATGCTGTCCAAACACATATGACGGGAACCAGCCCAGAGATTGAAATATTTGTTTAACATTTGAAAATGTCGTCGCTATGGGAGGTGAGCGCGCGTTTCCCAATCACACAAACCCTCCATAAACTCTATATGAAGAGGGCCAGTCGGAGAGGAGGGTTTACAGCAGGCTATGTAAGCGAGAAGCTATGTGGTATATACAATTCTCCCATGATTATCAATAGCTGCAGGGACTAATGTCGCGTAACTTAGATGACATGATCCAGCGCGTCTCACCCTACCTCCTACGAAACGCCCCAGTTGACATCCTTGACTTATGGCCTGGCTGTGGTCTATTGTCGTCCAAGCTGAATGACCTGCTTCGTCCTCGTCGTCATGTTATGATCGAGCCAAATTTGAAGCTATACGGACCTGTCCTGCAGGAATTGGCCGAAAGTAAACCTTGCTACAAGTTTGCGTCCGGGGAGGTCTACGGCGCCAACTGGGCGCCAATTTTCGAAAAGTACCTTCCAGAACAGATTCGCCCCGTGGCTGAATTTGGTGGAACTTTGCCGAAAAATGATACTCTTTTGGTACTTGCGCGCCCACCAGGAACGGATTCGAAGCAAAATCATTATACCCCGGCACGGTGGTGGGCTTCGGTAATGGAAGACTGCATGAACCAAACCGGCCTTCATATGTATGGCAGTGTTCGTATCCTGGTTGGGCTGAACACCCATGAATTACAAGTAGTGCTTCCCCGCAGCATTCACGAGCGCCGACGGCCAGCCATGTTGACGGAAAACGTGGCATTGCATACCTTCGAGCTGGCCAGTGTATATGAGCCAGAGCCATGGTATACGCTGAAGACTTGGAAGTCCATCGAGCGCAATAAACAACGAGTCGCCGAAAGAACCGCCGCGAAGGGTGTGATCACTCCTCCCGGGCGTGAGCCCCCTGCACTGCAGATGGCACCTCAAAGCCCAGCATCCAGGAATAAGGTTCCTTATAATCCCCGTGCCCGAACAGAAGCCCATTACCGATATGAGAAAGCAATTCGGAAGTCGGAAGAATTATCCAAAACAAAATCAGATGACCCGACGCCCAAAACAAAATCAAAAGTCCACATTGAGGCACGTACGGCTCGACATGCCTTGAACTTTGATAACCTATGTTCTTTCACTCGAGAAGATATCAGCAATGATTTGTCTGCGATTGATGATTGCGTACGAAAGCTGTCGCTCGCAGCCGCGGACCCCAAGATGACTGCCGACGAACTGAAGAAACTCGACCAAGAGATTGAGACTAGGAAATCCGCCGCAACTCAGAAACAGGCCGAGTCACATTACCGCGTGAGTCGCGGCTGGGACCGATTCCTTGACGATGCGCGCATTGAAGCATGCTCAAACAAGTTGGATGACTCCGTCCTCCTGTGGGACCGGCGGCCATTTGAGCCATTGCTGATAGAGGAGGATGAGGTCTTTCCCCGCCTCCCTGAAACGACACTTTATTTTGAAGCGGATGAGCATGCAGTTCTAGCCCGAAAACTCAACAAGTTTGCCCAAAAAGATCGTCAACCGCTGATGCAGCTTTTCCAAGCCATGACTCTCAGCTTCGGCAGCGGCAACCAAATCAGCATTGCCGAGCTGGCCGATCGTCTCTTCCCCGGGCGCACGGCGAATGACGTTGTTAGAGACATCCCCAGTCTTGCCAAATACGCGGGGAAACGGCTTAAGCCCGGGTGTGGTCCTATGCCGCTGGCCGATAGTACACTGGACCCAACCGAGTGCTTCCAGGAGAATATTGACTATGACCTAAGCGAAGCTCGAGTGATATCCCTACCGGTCGACGTTTTCTGGGATATTCTGCTAGAATTCCATAAGATGGGCCTCGACTACACGCCGATTCAGTTAAACCGGCTTCTCGGGGGAACTTTGACTGCGTATCGGACTGGGGACTACCAAGCAGATCACGGAACTGTATTGCATTAACTGCACCCCGGGTTCCATACCATGTACCATTACGTCAATTCTGTTAGCCAAAGAAGCTTTGGAATTTGTATAAATATAGATTAGAGATTAGAGCATGGAGTGGCCACGGGATCAAAGGATTGGCCAGGAGTTCCAGGTTCTGGGGATTTTTATTGGATGAAAAATCATATATAATATTCTAACTTTTTATATTTATCCATATATAGTATCCGTGGATATTCTTTTATTCCAAGGTTCTTCTATCCCGAGTCATGTGCAATGTGGAGTGTCTGCATTCGTTCAATGTTATAGCCGTTTTGTTGTTTTCGCCCCGGATTCATCAATCTTCCAAACCAAACAATGGCCCTAATCATAATCTGGTGGGCCTTTGCAGAATTTGATAGATCAGCACAAAAAAACCCCCCGATATTTTCCGGTTGGTCCAGATGTTGGGTAATTTCCCTCCATCCGCTAAACCCGCTGCAATCCACGGTTACTACCGTCGTATTGAACTGGTTTGTCGATCTAACCTTGGCTGTCACTTATCGCGGTCGAGACCAGCCTTCGCCCTTTGATTCTGATGCTTTCCCTTTATGACTCCTATCTTCGTTGGAATCATTTAAATCAAATTCTTTCCCCCAAATCTTCAGTCTTACTTATCTAGATCGCATTTGCCTGAATTCTTCATTCGTCACATTTTTGCCCCCACAACGTCATACCCGTGCCCTAACCCGTGGATGATGCGCCTGGTATCACGCAGAGACTAGATTCTTTTCTCCCGTGGCGCGGGATTTAGCCAATTTCCCCCATAAGAAGTTCTTTTTTGTGACACCTCGACACATCCTTCTTTGCTCGAATCCAGTGCTCGAGTATACCGAGTTAATCGCCCGAGAAGAAAGAATGGTCGCAAATCAACACACCCCCACGCCAGCGACTAGGCAATTATCGCTACAAACAAGTCACGATGGAAAAGGAATCGGATTACAAACCCCAACCTCAACCTCCAGATCAAATCTCACTCCCCCAGTGACTCCGGTCGGCAAAGACGGCAATACCGAACATTCAATCACAAGTCCATGGAATGGCGAAACTCCCGCTCAAACAGCATCTTTGCTTAAACGCAATGTCACTACCTCACTGCGCTTCCTCGACGACCTGAAGGTAGATTACGACTCAAATGACCGACCTATTGAATTCGGTCGCGGAGCATGGAGCATTGTCTACAAGGCCCGCGCAACACCAAGCGCAACAATCGCCCTAAACACTCCACCCAGCTCACCTGTCGCCACAAGCTACATCTACGCCGTCAAAGCGCCTGCACGCCGCGACGCACGCCCAGTTCTGCAAGCCGAGGCTCTCACACTAACACGCCTAAATATGACACCCGGACATGAACGCTACATCATTCCATTCCACGGTTACCACTCCGAAACCGAAGCACTAGTCATGTCCGCCATTCCCCTATCACTATCAGCATACATCGAAGACCAAGCAGACCTTATGCGGAAAAAAGGTCCATCAACCGCAACAATGTTCGATCCCATCCAAGGCCCGGACTCATGGCGCGATCTCGCCCGAAAGCTTATCAGCGGCTTGGAATGGTTACACAAAACCGCCGGACTCATCCATGGCGATATCAAGCCGCATAACCTTCTCCTCCGACCCATCCCGACCGATGAGCCAAGTACTTCTTCGGATGCAGACGCATTTCCGTACGAACCGCTTTTCGCGGACTTTTCCTCCGCTCTGGATATCCCGTCGCCATCGTCGGATCACTTGGCTCTTGTCCAGGATGCGAGTCACACATCCATGTCAGCGTTTACGCCACCTTTCACGGCGCCAGAGCTTCTTTCGCTTGCGGCGTTGAAATCGGGTGAAGTGACAGCTACGCCTGCGTCGGATGTTTTCTCACTTGCCGCGACGCTTATCGCTGCTGCTACTGGTGACTTGTTGCTGTATCCTGGTTCAAGTAATATGCAGCGGTTAGCGATGGCGCGTGAGGGGCACCGGATTTTGGAGTTTACTCGGTGTGGTACGAATGGTTCGCGTCTTCCGCGGGCTGGGTTCGTGGAGAAGTTGCTACAGCCTGCTGTTGCCAAGGACCCGACGGGGCGGATTGATACATCTGACTGGGTGACGATGGCATATGCCTGATCATTTACTAATTTACTGTGATAATATTTCGTTACTATGTATTTGCTTTTGTTTGCGATATACTGGCATTTAGGATGGAGCATTTTCTTTTCTTTTCTTTTCTTTTCTTTTTTTGTTATTAACACTGGCCTGGCATATATAGGATACCCGATTAGACAAGTCGTGAAAACGACATCAAAACAATACAGCGATATTAATTGAACTCTATCAAGATAGAATGAATCCAGTCGCGCAATGAAACTTTCAATACTCACATTTCATCAGAAACCATGAGCATCGTAAATCCATAACCAACCTACTCCCCCTCAACAAACCTTTTCAAATCCTCAACCCACAAGTCAAAATTTCGCTCAAGCCTCTTTCCATACATCCACTTAACAGCATAAACAAGCCACCCAACCTGATTCTCCCAATTCCTAACCTCAGTCCCCCCTTCCACATCCTTAATCTCATGCTCCCGCTCCGCCGTCAACAAAGAAGCCGAGAACCCACCCGGAGCCTCAGAATCCGAAGCCCAAACGATGCGACCAGCCGTATTCGTCTCCGGATCCGGCGCCTCGAACTCCGTAACAACGAGCTGTGTATCAGTGGCCTTTTGGGGCTTGGTTGAGGTGGGATCCATACGGACGTGGAAGGTCATCTTCGTACCGCGTTGAAGGATTGGGGAGAGTTCGGTGTCGGTGTTACTGTCGGTATTTGGTTGGGAGCGGATGGTTACTCGGGGGACAAATTCGTTCCAGGATGGCCAGGTGGAGGTATTTGTTAGGGCTGCCCAGATTGCTGTGGAGGGGGCTGCGATGAAGGTTGAGCTACCTATGTGGAGGGTTGCATTTGCGGCCTCGATTGTTGGGGTCGCACGGTTGGCATTTTGGGGGTCTGATAGGGAGCTTGTCATCTTGGTTTGAGATGGGGGTTTATTTTTTGGGAGTTCTGAGATGGTGACGGGTGTGAGAGTTGTTGTTTGTGGAGAAAGGATGATGATGTGACTTACAATATGTGGAGCGATAACGGTCCGATAAGGAGCTATGGTGTTGAGCCACTGATCCACTTTAGATACCTTGAAAATCCAGGCATCACATATCATTTACTTCATACTAGGTCTGTTTGCGAGGCAAGACATATTGCTCATTCATTAATTCATTAGATAGATACAGGGTGGATGAGTGTTGGTGAATAGTAAGTAGGCTTCAATACGAAGAGTTCACTGGAGGCCAAATGGGATGATTCCTACTATTCAAAGACAAGTGGTCTGTAGGACAGTGTGAGGGTGGGACTGTGGGACATGTAAAGTGTATCATGAACGGTATTCTCTGGTATGTTAGTTACTATTGGAATAAACTTGCATACGAAGCTTCACCCATAAGAGCTAAAGGTATATTCGATGTTCTTGAGGTTAGGTTCGTAGCAGCATGACAAGAGAACAATAACAACTGTATCATCATTCCTGAATAAGCCCCAATTGTAAGAGACTCTCCGCCGTGGCAACTACTGCATCGACATTCGACCGGGGTGCCCAGCCCAGCAAACTCGTAGCCTTCTCATTAGATGCTGCATGAGACTCGCTCAATTGAGGAACAATCAAGGCGATAGCCGGGTCAAATAGCCCTAGCACCCACATAATGAGATTCGGCACAGTTCGTGTTGGGCACTTCTTCGCTTTGACGCCCAGTCTCTTGCGCAGGGTCAGTGACATCTCCTTGATCGTCATTGCTGGTGGTGCCATGCACAAGAAACGTTCCCCGTTGGCCTTTGGGTGTGTCATTGCGAGAAAATGCAGGTCAGCCACATCACGAACGTCCACAAGCCCGAGCTCCAGATTGGGACAACCCGGGACGGTGCCATTCATCAGGCGGCTGATGACTTCAATCGAAGTGGATGTGTCCGGTGCCAGAACGGGGCCCATGACCATGGCCGGGTTGATAACAGACATCTCGAGGCTTCCCCCTTCCTTCTCGATGAACTCCCATGCAGCACGCTCAGCCAGTGTTTTGCTCTTATCGTACGCAGTCACTCCAAGTGCATTCAGGTTCGTCCAGTTTTCTTCGGTGAGGGGCTTGTTTGACGCGGGAATTGTTCGGCCAGCATGGATAGCTGCGATGGACGATGTAATGACGATACGGCGAACTTTTGCATCTCTGGCAGCGCGCAACACACGCAAAGTACCATCTCGGGCGGGAGCTATCAGTTCGTTCTCGTCCTTAGGTGCTGCAGCAGGGAATGGAGACGCGACATGAAGGACGTAGGTGCAGTCTTGGACGGCTTCAATCCAGCCATTGTCGCTGTTAAGATCAGCCTCAACAAATGATAGGTTCTCGAGGTTAGATGCATTGCCGACACGAAGCGCTCCTCGGACTTCATCTTCGCGTTTCAATGATCGAATGGTCGTCCGGACCCGGTAGCCGGCTGAAAGACATTTAATGATGCAGTGGCCTCCGATAAATCCAGATCCACCGGTGATGAGAACCAATTCTTTGGACATTGTATGAAAAGCGATGATATGGGGGCAGAATGACACCGGCTGGGTTGCTGTGGGAGGGTTGAAGTAAGCTCTACATGTCAGCGCTACTCCCAACTTGGGGAAATCGCAACTCAGTTCTTTCTCATCCTCCCGTCATCTCCAACACTCCAACATCGTTTCAATGCCATTTTGATACACTGCGTTTTATGAAATTCAGGCAAGTGCCAAAGGTATCTCCGGATTACCCGAGACAGCTGCACCTCTGGTTGGAAACCGAATCCCAGAGGCCCCACCAGCCATGCCCAATGGATTCGGGTCAGGAAACCGAAGAATTACCGGTCAATTGCCTACGATCCAACAAACTCTACAAGGCAAGACCTACAAGCTACCTCATATTTTGTGGGAATTTGAACACTTACGTAGGGCAGCGGTGTCGATCCTCGCATTATTTCCACCAATGGTTTGTGGAGCCCCATCCGCCGAAATATAAATCCATCCATACATGGACCTCATCCGATTGCTTCTCCGCAATGTGGGGTTTCTGGGGTATGGGGAAACCAGAGTTCACCTCCAGTCTATTCCAGGGACCGAGCGTACTCTACAACTATAAAAGGACGGATACCATGGCGAGCTTTTACTCTCTATTCATCACAGAACTCTCTTCATCATGTTGGTTACAAAGGCAACGTTATGCCTCTTTTTTCCGCACTCGTATTGGGTGCTCCTAGCTCAAAGCACCGCTCCACTGGTCGTCCAAATCGCTGCGTGGTATCTTCTTCCAATGGCACAGCCAATGATTCCCCAGCTGTCGCCCGAGCTTTTTCCAAATGCTCTTCCGATTCTGTGATCGTTTTCGAAGATGGTGTCGATTACAACATCTTTACCCCCATTTCTGCTACCAATCTCAGTAATGTTGAGATTCGGATGAACGGAAACCTACACCTGCCCCAGAACATTACAGCTGTCCAAGAGATCGTCAATGGGACAAGTAGCGCTCTCTACGTGGATGGAGCATACTGGTTCAAATTTTCGGGTCCCAAGATTGACTACATCGGCTCAGCCAATGTCAATCATGGTTGGATCAACTCCTATGGACAGGCCTGGTGGGATGCAAACCCAGTCAACGGAACAGGTATCGACTCTCGTCCCCACCTCATGGCCTTCAACACAACAAATGGCTCTCTCAAGTACTTCCGCTCTCGCAAGCCAATTGCCTGGAACGTTCAGCTGAAAGGAGACAATATCGCTGTCAGCCACGCTTTCATCGATGCCGAATCGACAGGCTCCTTCCCTTTCAACACCGATGGATTCGATGTTACAGCCACCAACGTCCGTATCTCGGACAGCGTCATCTATAATGGTGACGACGCCATTGCTATCCAGTCCGGATCCCACAATGTGGTCTTTGAGCGGAATACCATCGGTTACCAAAGCCACGGCATGAGCATCGGATCCCTGGGTCAAACTCAGAGCGAATTCGCCAATGTCTCCAACATCCACTTCGAAGACGTCACAGTCATCGATGCCGTCTACGGCTCCCGCTTCAAGTCCTGGATGGGTGGCCAGGGTATCGCGAAGAACATCACCTGGAAGAACATCCGCACGTACAATGTTACTTTCCCCATTTTCGTGACCCAGAGTTACACCAACCAGGGTTCCTCGCAGACCCAGCTCGGCAATGGTGTGACTACTGGACGTGTAAACAATGCCTCTGTCATGATGGAAGACTTCTCCTGGACCGACTTCACGGGTACCGTCAACTCATGGCGTCCAGGCGATGGATCTTGTGTGACAGATCCTTGCTGGTATGATAATGGATTGCCGAATCTTAAGCATACCGAAGCTGTGATTATTGAGTGCAATACCAACACGTCCTGCAAGAACTTTGAGTTGAGCAATATTCAAATTATCCCACAGACTTTGGCTGAGCCGACGGTGGTGTGTATCAATGCGACTGCGGCGCTGAACCCGGAGCTTGGATTTACCTGTCGGAACGGTACATTCAGTCCCAATTGATTTGGAAGAGAATTAGATACTATTTACTGTTCGCTGGGCAGGTCCAGCTATCCAATTCATATTTTTCTTATGATAGAGCTTCCAGCTATGATTAATACATATATTGAAATGACATGAAAACATGTGAAATGGTGACCTTCCCCAGTAGTGTCCGATAGTGGCCAGTCCTCGAAGGGTCTAATCTCAGATGTCACCCTTAAACTTTCTATTATTGTCATAATCTTATCGTGTTGGCATTGACTAAACTGATAAAGATCCTTATCAAGTTCGTTGGCTTCTCCAACTCGTGCGGGGTCGTCGGCTAAAACTCCGCTATCACTTGAGTAAACATCAATGGAACATTGAACCTTTCACTATTCAAAAACCATCAGTCCCGTGCAGAACGCTATAAAATTTCATACCGAAACCTTTCTCAAGTAATTATCAGGTTTATTATACTGTACTGGGCGAAGATCAATATCGCCATGGATCCAAATTCTTCTGCCAGCACACTACAAGCCAAACTAAACGCTCTCACCCAAAAATACGAACAAAGTCACCCAAAATCCAGCAAAGCGTTTGAAAGAGCTCAAAAAGTACTCCCAGCTGGAAGTACCCGATCGGTTCTTGTTTCCGATCCCTTCCCTTTGGTAGTGCAATCCGCACAAGGCGCCACAATCACAACAGTCGACGGCTTGCAGTTCGAGGACTTTGTCTCCGACTATTCAGCGGGAATATATGGGCACTCCCACCCAGTTATTCATGATGCCGTTCAAGAAGCCTTATCAAGAGGGTTTAGCATAGGCGGTATCACAGAAAAAGAAGCTGAACTCGCAGAGATTTTGATCGACAGATTTCCCTGCATGGAAAAAGCTCGATTCTGCAATTCCGGGACAGAGGCGAATACGTTTGCTATTGCTACTGCGATGGCATATACAAAAAGAAAAAAGGTAAACACAATAGATCTACCCTTCTCATTTGTGTGGAAGTCTGATCTAATCTATTTGCATGTATCCAGATCATGGTATTTGACAATGGATACCACGGCGGAACTCTCAGCTTCTCTACAAAAGACAATCCCATGAATCTGCCCCATGAGTTCGTGATGGGAAAATTCAACGATATCGAAGAAACACGCCCTCTCATCACAGACCTTGCAGCCATTCTAGTTGAACCCCTTCAAGCAGCCGGAGGTATGCGTCCCGCTAAACCGGAATTCCTTTCCTTCCTCCGTCAAGCAGCGAGCGAGACCGGCGCCGTTCTTATCTTCGACGAGGTCGTCACCTCAAGACTCCACTATAATGGTTTACAAGGTCACTGGAATATCATACCTGACATGACGACTGTGGGAAAATACCTAGGCGGTGGATTCCCATTCGGGGCCTTTGGTGGCTCAGCAAATATTATGGACCGATTTGATTCGACTGATAAGTCAATTGCGCTTCATCATTCCGGGACGTTCAATAATAATATCTTTACGATGTGTGCTGCTGTTGCGGCGGCGAAGCTGATTACGCAGGAGGAGCTGCAACGATTGAATCGGATGGGGGATCAGTTTCGTGAACAGGCAGAATTCTTTATTCAAAGTTCTGGAGTTAAGGGGATGGAATTCAGTGGGTATGGAAGTGCAATTGGTGTTCATTTTACCGGGTCTGAGTCTGAAACTATGAAAGAGTGTTTTTATTTTACACTTCTCGATCGAGAGATTATTATTGGGAGACGGGGCTTTATCTCTTTGAATCTGATGCATACAGAAGCTTCTATTGATCGCCTTCTGGACGCCGTGGCAGTTTTTCTTGATAATGTGAGATAGCTTCAGTCTATATGTGGTCTGCTGGTGAACAACTCTAAACCAGTTTACGCGCTATATTTTCAATTAAACTTGCTCTATAACAACCTTTTATCCACCCCCACTGTCAAAGTCTAACCAGTTATTCCACCACTATGCAATCTTGTTATGCTCGGGGTAAGTTCTTCCAAGGTTTGGGTGGAGCTGCTGTCCGGGTAAGCCTTCTCCCTGATGTCATGCTGCATGCCTAAGAGGGCTTGATATTCCTGAAGTGTTTAATCAACACTTTTTAACATTGAGACACCGTTTTCCCTCAATTGTCCATTTCTAGGTTCACGGGCAAATGGCGCACCCTATCAATATGATTATTTTAAAATCTCAATTAAACCACTAAAACACCAGTTTATTAACAATATAACCTATTTGCGCCTATTTTCACATGAAGTGCGTTTATGCCCTTTAATCCCACAGTCAGAACACGTTGGTAAAGCTCTGCTTCGTTGCTGTAAAGGTGCTGCGGGCGCTCCCTCCGGGGGTAGTATAGCCGCTTCAACGACCTCTGGGGGTGCGTGTAGGGCCTGTAAGGCCTCTCCAGCACGAATTTCACCTGGATTTTGAACCCATTTACTCGTACGAGCCCTCTTTTGCTTCGTTTTCTCGTTCTCTGCCCGTAGAGTACTATTATCGTGTGCTAGGAAGATAGCAGAATTCATCGCTAATTCACAGCCTTTAATAAGCTGATTTAACGCACGATCTGTAGGTGGTGGACTTTCTGAGCGCTTTTTAATAAGCGCTTTGATAGATGAAGCTTATTTTTGTAGTTGAGAGAGATTCTGTGGCGTTTTAGGCGAGAATATGCTGCCAGCGCTACCCGGGGGGGGGGGGTCTTTAGATAGATATTAAGCTTTGAAAGTACCTCTATAGGGTAATATAGATATAACCTAGTAGTTCGGAAGCTATTTTAGATGGTAATAGGCTTAAATATACCAGCCCTAGCACTTGGATATACCGATAGAAAGTCAAATTTATCAATATGGTCAAATCCGAGACATGTCTTAGATTCAACCAATTAACTATATAAGCGTTTTAAAACAGCAAAACAGCCCACATCTAAGGGCTATAAAAGATGCGAAGAGTACGGAGGTATGCAAATTAGTATAATATTATTTGCAGCGCATAATTCATAAATTAAGGTATTAGATAGCTACTATACCTATTAAGGATAAGAAGTCGATATCTATCTTATGAACGTGAAGGAATCATGACCTTTTTAAGCCAACATAGGCTAATTTCGTCTGTAGTCTAACCATTTACACTAATATCAGATAAGGTGATACTATATTGGAGTATGGTCTTTTGTATAAGATCAAACCCCGCTTATATGATCTGTGGATCTTCGTTTTTCGCACGTTCGTAGTTATATAGTCTTGAATATCGAGATAAGAGGGTAGGGTGTCGTTTAACAAAGGTTGTGGTCTAATTTACCCCGACCTTTTTTAATCGGGGTCTCTCTACGCTTTGCCAGCAGCAAATTGGCCATATCCGCTACCATGCTGGGTCGGGGGGCAGATCCACGATTATCTATAGATATTATCTACTCATAAAGCGATATCTCTTCATTTTCTGTCAATTTGTCTGAATTAACGCGTGAATCCGCGTGTGATAAACCCCCAGATCGTCGGCGACGGAGTATGGTTTCGGGTACGTTGAATATGCGTGCAGCTTCGCGAATAGAGGGTATTTCGTCATTTTTCAAAGCTTTGATAGCTAGTAGAATTCTACCCTCCTGCTCGGTTGAATTTCGAGGGTTTTGGGCACGTATTGGTGGCATGGTGGGTGGTTGAAGATGGTAAGTCGTAAGCGCGGGCGCGTTTTTGATGGGGTGCGCCATTTGCCCGTGAATTACGTTATCACCTGGATGCTGTCAGCTGGGCTTATATCTGGAAGAAATAACGAATACATGTTACGGTTTCCACCATCTTGGTGTACTTCACAGCTTCTGTCTGATACGTCGACTGTTCTGAAAGTGCATCTGTGGCTATCTCTTCATATCCGATCCGCCCGTTCCGGGCAGTTTCATGCATCCCCTTCACTAGACATCAAGGGTCTCTATGACCGCCTCATCAACAGGAGAAGCCCACAAAAATGTGCGGCGAGAAGATCAGCACACAGAACGGAATGTGAGCCAGATCTGGCGAAAGGGATTGGCCGGAGGAGTGGCAGGATGTGCTGTAAGAGTCTTTGTCTTTTTCTCACAAAGATCGACAAGGCTAAGTTTTAATTCAAATAGGCAAAGACAGTGGTCGCGCCTCTAGAGCGAGTAAAAATACTCTTTCAAACAGCTCATTTCGGCTTCGTGCGGCATACCACACACTGGCTAGGCTTTGTGCATGCTATGCAAGCTATCCGACAACGTTATGGGAACCAGGCACTATTTCAAGGCCATTCAGTCACATTATTGCGGATTTTTCCTTACGCTGCTATAAACTTCCTCGCCTATGATCAGATTCGAGCTAGCCTCATTACATCTCCTGATCATGAGACACCCTTTCGTCGCTTGATATCTGGCAGTCTAGCCGGTGCCATATCAACGTCTTGCACCTACCCATTTGAGCTTATTCGTGTGCAGTTGGCTGTGCAGATCAATGATACCTCCTTGGTTACTACTTGTCGAAATATCTACAAAGATGGTGGATTCGCCAATTTCTACCGTGGATATGCGCCTACGTTGTTAGGAATCTTGCCCTATGCGGGTACATCCTTTTTCATCCACGATTTGATTGGGGATTGGCTTCGGTCTCCAAAGCTAGCACCATATACGACCCTTGAAGCATCAAAATCTAAACAGAGACTTAGTGGTACCAAGCATGTTCAGTTGACTGCGGTTGCAGAGCTTACTTCTGGAGCTTTGGCTGGTTTGGTTGCACAGACAGTCTCATATCCACTGGAGATTATCCGTCGACGCATGCAGGTCCACAGGGCTGATATGAAAAATGGCCGCCGGGCAAACATTGTTGACACGGCTCGGACTATATACTTGGAAAGGGGCGTAAGAGGCTTTTACCTGGGACTGACGATTGGGTATATCAAAATTATGCCTATGGTAGCGACCAGCTTCTTTGTTTATGATCGCATGAAAGGGTATCTAGGTGTGTATTAATATGACTACTTCCTACACGATTGCTATTACGCAGAATATCAGTAGGTTGGTAACCAGGCAATCGATAGCATGGCATGTATATGACTTTCCTATAATTCGTTTAACCTCAAACAGGCGGCCTGGAAGTATCAATGGATGCAAATACCCGAGCCTTGTGTTCTGATTGTCTAAAAGGCTCAACAATTCCACCGGACGTACGAAATGGTTAAAGTTGTGATCAAACTTGAACTGTTATTATATCAAATTATCAAAGGTGATCTTCACCTGGCATCACTCTGCCTGTTCTCCCTCCAATCACCCTCATTCCCTTCCTCCCACTCTTTGTCCGGTCCGTAGAACGCTCTTCTCCTTTCTCATTGCATACAAAGGATATGACACTTGTACGAAGACATTCAGAATCACACTACAAGCAATATTTCGATTGAGAATTCCTGGCTTCTAGGACTCTCACTGCTAAGGGACATCTTGATTTTGAATATTCATCTGGATTTTTTTTTGAATTCTGCCTATGAAGCTACACTAACTATAGAAAGAGGAACCCAAGCGTGTGCAACCGAGCAATATCCCCACATTCGGAAATATCAGCAGCAAGGCTATTCTTAGTGAAATTCAAAAGAAGTGAATTGAAACCAAGGCGAAAGGAAGAGAGGAACATCAACAACAGGGGGTATGGGTAATGGTACAAATCAAGGAAAGATAGAAAGAATTAAGCAAGCAGACAAGCCGTAGAGAACGATATTAGAGACAATTTTGATGAACTAGTAAGGTGAGTTCACAATATCGTTGCGGCCAAGGTGACTGCTGAATCTCCCGCCTCGAGCACGACTGGGGGTAACAGGACCAGCAATACTCTCACGGGTGACCTTCTGGAAGCTACGCTTGGCCACCATGTTGACTTCATTAGGAAGTGCAACGATAACGTTCTTATCAGAGTCGAAGCGGAAATTATCAGCCATAACATCCTCGCCGTAACGCTTGATGGTGTACGGGTCCTTGCGGCCGGCTATAATCTTCTTCAGGGACCAAGTGATAATGAAGGGACCGGTGGCAGTGATGATAGAGGTCTCCTGCTTGTCGACACCGGTGTTGAAACGGGCAGTTGTGAAGGAGAGGCCCTGTTTGGTTTCATGCTGGAATTGGGCGACGTGCGCGGGCTGCAAACCCAGACGGCGGGGTTGGGGCTTTGAATCCTTGGCGAATGCCTTCTCGAAGCCAAGCTTGCCTTCATTCTTGCCATCCTTCTGTAAGGAATCAATCAGAAGGAGATAGGTTCGGCATGTAGCAAGTACCCAGCGTCCATCGGCCGACACATCAAGACCGATGATGGGTTCACCAAGAGCTGGGATGTGGGTCTTGGCGTTGATACCCAAGCGGTCGAACATGCGAATATCACCCTTGTTGGATGCGACAGCAATGTAACCCTTTTCGGTGGTGGCCATTGCTGAGAATTCGTTCTTGCTAACATACTGCTTCAGGTCGGAGTCGACAAGCTTGGTGCCAGCCAGACGCGGGTCAATGCGGTAGAGGGCATTCTTGGAAGCACCAACAAACGGTTGAGCGGAGGTCATTTGGGAGAATTTCTGGAGAAAGATTAGTCAGGACACTCAAGAATGTTTGATTTGGTTGTACTCACGTTCTCAGGGGCGAAAGTGTCGACGGGAATATCGTCATGGATCTTCCACTCGTCGACCACCTTGCCGTACTCCAGATCCATGCGGTAAAGGGAGTTGGGGTCATCGCCATTCTGCAGAATCATGTTTTGATCTTCTGCGTGAAGCATAACCTTCTTAGGACTGAACAACTTGCCACCAGGAGTAGCCACCTTGTTGATGGTGGTTGAGAACTCGAGATTGTTGTTATCAGTGTGCTTGAAGACACCGATTTTGGAGCCACGAACTACAAACGAGCGATCATGCTTGTAGCCAACTGCCAGTTGTGAGTTCACATTTCCATCCTGATCACGAGTGACAACATCTTCCTCTTCTTCGTCGCTGTCATAGTGTTCACTGCGCTGACCATCATCTTGGTCGCTTTCCTCATCTTCCTCTTCCTCCTCTTCCTCTTCTTCGGGCTTGTCTTCGGCGTCCTCCATAGTAAGATCTTGGAATGCATCCAGAACGTAATCGCGTTCATTCTCCTTGACCTTGGTCCACTTCAACTCATTGAGCTGCTCCCATAGAGCCTGCATCAGACCTTCTTGGAAGCGCTCCTCTGCAGACTGATCCTTGAATCGAAGCAGCCATGAGTAGGCCGAACCATCTTCGGCATAGTGGTTGAAGATGAAGGACAAGTACTCGAAGTTGAAGACTGGGTTGATGTCACCCACAACAGCCTGACCAAGCCACTCCTTGTCCTTGCCAGTGATCTGTAGCCAGTATTGCCAATTGCCAATCTCTGACACAACTGCGGAGACTTCAGGTTCCTGCAACACGAAAGTTCCAGTAGAGAAATCGAACAGATGCAGTTCAGCTTTTTCCTGTGCAAGCACCTCTTTTGTCTCAGGCTGGGCAGCAGAAGGTGGCGCTATTGTGACCTCTTCGTCGATACTAGCTGTCTTGACATGGCCCTTAGACTGGGCGTACTTCACGTCTTTGGCCATCTCAGCGGCGGTTTCTTCGGCGTTCAAAGAACGATCGCGAGAATGGGAAGTAGGCGAGGAAATAGGACTGGCAGATGGAATAGGCTTCTCCTCCTGGAAAGAAAATTCCTGTAGATCCTCTTCGCTGGCCTTCTGCGCACTGCAGCGAAACTTGCGTTCGTACTGGCACTGCAGAGCAGCCAACTCAAAGGTGGCAACTTTGTCGGATGGAACCGAAGCGTCACAGATGAATTCGTAAAGATCGCCCTCGTCACCGCTGAGATCGTCCCAAGCCAAAATTTTATTGCCTCCGTCCCGAACCTCGGAGCGGAAGTGCAGAGTCTGGTCTAGCAGGAAAACCTTTTCGTCTTTGTCTAGGCTGTCTGCCGCACCCTGGTCGTCCTCGTCGTCCGCAAGTTCCTCCTCTCCTTCCTCGTAGGCTCTCTGAATCACAAGTTGATACTGGAAGTCTTGGCCAGTGCGTCGAATAGTAGCTGCCGCGTCCTTGAAGATGAGTTCGGAGTAGCCCTTAGGTGATAAGGGTCGAACCAGATATAACTGGCCCTGGGGGATCTCGATGATAGACTCTTTCGAAGTGTCACCGAAAATGAATTTGCTCACTAGATGAATCCAGGTTAGTAATCCTCAAGCCGATTGTGTTGGGTGATTCGTTGGTATGGAGGGGTTTGGCGGGGCATGCACGCGCATTGCTTACCGTTGCGGAGCATAAACATGGTTGCGAGGGGCAGCTACCACCCAACAAAACAACAGATGAAAGTAGCAGGAGATGTCAGGGAGAGAAAGTGCGAAGAGAGATTTAATAAATGGGGAAGGAAGCTTAAAGGAACAAAGACAGCTAAGGCCGAAACAGAAGTGAGACTTGACAAAGAAGAAGGAAAAAAAGGAAAGATAAGTGCCATCACCATAGAAATAATCGCCTCCGTCATCGAATTGTGGCGTTTGTGGCTGACACATTATGTCATCTCCTGCACCCCGCGCATGGACACCTGATTATCAAGGCAGAAACTAGTATATAATACTATTGGTTCATTGCCAAAGCTAGTTGTGACTTCGATCCATGGATATTGCATCTATATATGCAGCTTAAAAATATCTCACGTACAAAAGGATGGTCAGTTAAGTACTGTATCTCAAAACACATATGCATTTTCTGTAGTAACTTGTGCTTGACTGTTAGATAGTGCATTCAATCACTTGAAGAGAGATTTCCAAGACTTTATAGATATATTTCATAGCCTTAGAACATCAAATCCTTTAAAGCCAAACGAACATGCAATTCAAATGTTGAATTTTTTCGTGAAATTCCTCCCTCCCTCACACCCTTCAACTATGTTTAGACAAACATCGTTTACTTCTGAGGGGCGAAGCCAAGCTGAGGACCACTGGCATCAAACACAACGTATTGGCTCTTCAGGAAGATGTCACCAAAGATAGAGAAGCCAATACCCGAGTTGGATTGGATACCACCAATGCATGAACCGCTACCAACAGAAGCGTAGTTGATGAGGCTGCCAGAGACGGTAGCAGTATAGCTGCCAATGGTGACACTAAAATCCGGCAGAGTGGTGGAGCAGTCAAAGACATAACCACCCTGAGTGTTGCTGTACGAAGAACCGCTAACCTGGTCGTAGTACGAGGTGACAGTAGCGTCGTCAAGAAGGAGAAGAGTAGTGCCGGTGTCAGCAATGCCAGAGAAACCGTCACCAGACGCACTTCCAGCAGTCCAGCCATCCACCGAGAATCCCCAGTAGCCCTCAGAATCATCGACATCGGTGTAGGTAAGAGAGCCAGTGTACTTGGAGGAGTCGGCGAAACCAAAGTCGAACACACCGGGTTCGCCGTGCTTGAGTGCAACACCGAAGAGAGGCGCAGCCAGCTCTGATTCGGCGTTGGAGAACCAGGTCTTCTGAGGCTTGGGCGAGACAGTGTTAATAGAGTCGAAGCCCAAGCCCAGAAGGCCATCGCTGGTGTCTTCGACGAACTCTGAGCTGATTTTCTTCGCCGCTTCGACGGCCTGGGCAGAGACGGTGATACCACCGACAATCACCTTATCCGTATAAACATTACCGCTAGCAGAGCTACCATCACCATAGGAGATATCCCAGGTGTAGCCGGACAGCAGCTTAGCACTGGAGCTTGGGGTGTAGAGGGCGTGACCGGACTGGTCAGCAGAGGGCAACTCTTTAGAGAAAACCCAGCTATAGGATGATTAGCTAGGTTACTATATATTGTGCATTAAAAAATTCAAAAATACTCACAGATCAGATGAACCAGTATCGAAGTCAAGCTGCAAGGTAGTGCCTCCCACAGAAACGGGGGTCAAGTACTCCTCATCGTCAGTCGAGGGAGTGTTTGTCGCAACACCACTGACGACAGCAGCCTGGACATGAGACGGGACAGTTGCACCAAACTTGGAAAGAGCACGAGCATACTGAGCCGCAAAGCTGGTAGTCTTAGTAGCAGGACGAGCAACCTGCTTGACAGAGTATTTCCCGGAGGTAGGAACAGCGGAGGCAATAGAAGCCAGACCCGCGAGAGCCGGAATAATTTTGTTAACAATGACCATGATGATGACTTGGAGTGGATTAGAGAAGACCTTGGAAGGATGATGGATGAGTAGAAGGATATGATTCCTGGCGACAACGGGCCTTATATAGGTTTCTGTATAGCTTAACCTTCCTTAACTCTTGTTATCAAGAGATATGAAAGAACCCAAGCCTCCAATGGCATCAATAACGATTCTTATCACACGATCCCCGAACGATGTAACTTTTCCTAACCCGAATGCCTTAGATGCATACTTGAAACCCTATGTTGCGCCATCATCACGGAGTCCATCGGCCAGGTTGACACTAAGGGTATCTACCAAGCATTTTCGGCCAAGATGAGCCAAAGAGAGCCAAGAATACAGTATGAAAGAGTGCGATTGCACTAGTGGCGCAAAAACAGGGACCAGACTAGAATCATGCTAATATTTTAGACCGGCGAAGAACTCGCTAAGGCTAAAATGGGTCAAAGTAAGCAAAGCCACTATGAAGGTGTCCTTTCACATCCCTGCTTAATCAAAGCATATCCCGAGCGACGGAGTTTTGGCGTCGAGACGGACAGCCTGAGCACTGAAATCTCCCAGATTAACCAAGAAAGCTTAGGGAAAGCTTAATAGCCAATCAACACAAACCCGCGTTCTAGTATTATAGGACTTCATACATCCTTGTTGGTGGAGAAGGAGCATTGGGTAAGTATTTCTATTGGACAGCCCATCTCGCAAGGGTAAAATAGCAGTTTGAGGACTTGAATGGTGCAATTGCATTTCCCAGATTATGAATTAACAACTTAGGGCATACAAAAGGTTACCGACGGAGCTCCGAGACATGGTAAAATCTATTGGACCCTGCATCAATCTACGCCTAATATGATGTCGATCCACATCTGATGCGACCCTGAACTAAACAAGCCACCCCCGCTCTTATCGTCTGACGGGATTCTTCAGGGATCAACTTACATTTTAGCCTTGCGAATGATAAGAAGTGTACATAAGGGGAATGACCTCGGATTATTACCGATATGGAAAATCGACCCGCTAATTGCAGATCTTCTATCCTTTAGGTACCGAACCCCGTGCCATTGCGATACTACATTGCAATGACTATACATAAGTGGTCAGATGGAATTATCCGTAATCTCCGTGAACCTAGTCTTACCAGAGAACAAACCATTGATGTACGAGATTGGTGGTACCTACAGTATACAAATATTGGGGCAAAACTGTAGAACTCGTAGCATGCTTTCCTCAAAATATCACAGGATAAGATTTCAGTATTGAGATCTCCTTCAGAGATCTTATTTTTCCGCTCAATTCACTGTACACTATAACCTCCAGGGCTACTTCAATCTCGGGACTTTAGATTTTCTCATCATCCTCCCCCTCCTCACATCCATCATCGGCGGCAGCCTCAACAGCTGCGATCTGATCCTCTTCATTCTCGTGTTCATCTTCGTGCTCCTCCTCCACCTCGCCTTCCGCGTCAAGCGACTCGTCAAGCAATTTTCCTCCTTTTCTCTGTGGGAGGACCTTCATGAACGCCTCACCCCAGTCACCCAGCTCCAGCCACTTAAGCATAATGTCCACAACATGGTTGGTAGTCAACACTGAACGAGAGTCCATTCGAATGTATTCACCGATGGGGAGCTTCGCTGTCTTAATGCCTGCCGCCATGGCACTCTTGTAGCAAACGGCCTTGTGTCGATTCTTATCCACCAATCCACCAATAATATAAGTGTCGTACGGCTTTAGCTCGGTCAAAGTGTTGTCGCTATCACTGCTGAGGTAGATAATCTCCCCATCCTCAGGTTTAGCATCGGTCATCCCAGCAAAGGGGCCAGCCAGTCTTCCACCGCGTGGAGTACCCATGTTCCGCCTCGCGAGTTCAGCAGCTTTCATGAAATCGTCCTGGATAATCCTGATGCCCTTCCAGTTCTTATGCGCTCCAAGAACATTGTCGAAGCGCTCCTTGAGTAGTTTATTGAAAGAGCTGAACATCAGATTCGACCGCCATTTCGCACGAGTGTTTTCCGAGTATGAGCGTGTCAACTGTGATGAAAGGGAAACGCGCTCTTTAGGGTTCATGAGGTCATCGTAGCCGCAGTCAATGATAATTGCGAAGGGCAGAAGAGTCGATTTCCTGGCCTTGGCCCGTAGACCCTCCCAGCTTTTGCGTAGTTCTGCCACGGCCTCTTCACCACCAGTCGCCCGGGCTTGCTCCACCATAACTTGTCGGCGCACGCGCTTGTCGGCCATCTTTTCTCGCCGATGGACCTTGCGCTGTTCGCGTTCCTGCTCCCATTTCTCTCGCTTGCGGAGCTTCTTCAATTGGTTCTTGGACATTTTCGGTGCGTCGTCGCCTGCAGCGTCGGGCTGTACAACTGTAGCAGTATTCGGTTCGGCATTGGTGTTCGGTTGCTCCGACAAATGTTGCTTGACATCTTCTATCTTAACGACCGAGTTCTCGGGTTGTTGCGCAACGTCCCCAGCACCAGTCATAACCGGCTCAAGCTCTGAATGCGCAGCCTCGTCATGCTCGAGCTTGGCCAGCTTTCTGGGTCGCTCGTCGTCCGTCATAATAATCTGTGGAGCGAAGATAGGCGTATCGATCAAGAAAGAATGAGTGGGCTGTCAATTGTAGATCCCGCCGAGCGGATAAAAAAGCCCATCCAGAACCAACCGACCAATCATAATCCCCACAGCCCGAATTACTGTTCCCACTCACGTGACTACCGTCACTCGATCAACTTCTCCGTTTCTCGACTTTGAGGGATTGCTCCAGATAACCCCCAAACCCCCCCACTCTCCCGCCATCATGCCTCAGGATATGCCCCCAACGGGGGGCTACGCCCAAGTCCAGTACAAGGTATGCCATTGACGCAGCTTCAACGCCCAAGATGCCGAGCTTTCGCACCCGCCCTACATTCACCCAGTCCAGGGCCCGGATACCCGCTAACGCTCGCATTCTAGCGGAACCTTCCTGCTCGTGGCTTCAAGCCTTGGGTCTACATGGTTGGCATGCACGCGATCATGGCCTACGGTTTTTACAAGTACTTCCACGGTGTCCGTGAGCAACGGTACGTTTCGTTTCGAGCTCCGCCTCCTCCGCTCCGACCGACCGGGGATTGAATTCGCAATTGGCGGTTGGCGATTGAATTGCAGCTGCGTATTGCAGGTTTTTCGATTGAATACGAGGCTAATGGTTGATTTTTGGTGCAGTGAGCTTGCTCGCGAGAAGATGTGGTCCCGTCTGTACCTCACTCCCCTCCTCCAGGCTGAAGAGGACCGCGACCAGGTTCGCCGCTACTACGCCGATCAGGCTCGTGCCAAGGAGCTTGGTATTGAGGACAAGGTCTACAACTCTGACCGGTATGTTTTGACAATCTTGCTATCTACGGATGTGTTAATACACTGGATATGTCGATTGCTAACTTGTGTCGTTTTGTGTAGTTTCATCCGTCCTACCTTCGCTATTACCCCCGGCAAGGTCACTCAATAAGCGGAGCGATGTGGCTTTGACTTGATTCGCCTTTTGTGATTGATCCCCTGCTTCTTTCGTACAGGGACTGGAGTTGGATTTGCGGATGATGCGGTCATGGTCGAAAGATCAGCCATCTGGGAGATGGGTCTTGTCTCGAGATGTTCGAGAAAAACACTGTAGATATACATTTCTAAGAAGGGTTTAGTTTGGTTTGCAATATCATTTCTTCTGCGTTCACTGACTCGAGGATAAAGGAGCAACTTCCGATAGTACTAAATAATACAGGACGTATATTTGGTAAAAGTAATTTAACTCGAAATAGCGCTATGTTGAAGATGGATTTTATTTAGGTGCGAAGCATGTTCACATTGTTTTAGCCATCTATCGATATAGAGGCAAGTCTATATAAATGATCGGAAAGCGCCGCCACCTGGGTAATCCGTAAGATCGAAAGCGAATATAAAAAGGCGCAGAAAAAGCTTATGAGATTGCGGTCAAGACGCAAGTCTCGAAAAGCTCAGACTGACATGGAAAAATATGCAACATACAAGATTAACAATGGCCTCAGCTCAACAGATTAGCATAGCGACATTAGAACAGTATGTAATAGTATGCACGAAAACCGGAACTCCGTGCAAGGAACTGTCATGGGAATGAGGGAGTTGGTTCGAAGACGCATGCTACCCAATATCTGGGAAACTGGAGCGACGGGTGGTACCGAGCCTGTTGCATTGTTCAACCAAGCTGAGTGTGGAGTTGCGTTTTGCACTGGGAATATTGCAATTGCCCATTCAGCTCGCAATGAGCAGCAGCCGTGGGAAATTCTACAGCACCGATGGACCGTAGAAAGCACCCAAGGGCCAATTTATCCGAACATATCAGCCACCCCAGAGAGATCAGGCCCATCATTGATATCAACGCGGTGATTTGACTGCTGAGTCTCCATCTCGTTGGTCATATACCGCTCCTGAAGAGCAGTGCGGGCCTTACGACGCTCCTCGCGTGTACCGAGAATCTTTCCTTGCTCGGCAATGCTAACACCGCGCAGAGGCTCAAGGAGTTCGAGCACCAAAGCACGTTGCTGGCGGGGAGAAGTGCATCGATGAAGTGCGGACTCTGTGTGTGCAAGCTTCTCCACGGTGATGCCTGGTAATTCAAGGAAGATGTCCATTGGGGTAGAAGTTTCCGTCCCGTACAAGACCCAGATCGACGCAATAAGCTGTGCCAAATCTTTCTGCATGTCGACGAAGTATGGCTCATGAACCGATGTGATGCATGCCTTGAGGACATCCGTACAAATAAACTCGCGGATAGTGAGGGTGGTTTGGCTGTTATTAGGGGGGGCGAAGTCGGGAAGGATCGATCGAATAACACGAGTGATGATGCTACAGCATCGGGTATCTCGCATGCGGAGCGCGTGAGTACAGAAAAGCATAAGAGGTTCGAAAATTTCTGCCGAGGAGAGAACAAAATGACGAATGGAATCTGAAAGCTCGGGAGTGCCCTGTGGAGCGCTCGGGTCCGCCTCTGCTCTATCGGGGTCTATGTATGCCGGAATCAGACTATGATCTCTTCGATCTCCGTAATGGGTCTTTATTATCAGTGACTTACCTCCTCTCTGTGGATCGAACAAACTAGCCACCATGATAACGGCTGAATATGTCAGTTGACGGAGCACACTTTCGGATTTCATTTCATCGGTGAGATCTCCATCAGCGAGGCCGTTCTTTCGTTGTTCGATGATTTCCCACTCGGTAGTAATCTTCCGATCAATGCTTCTGAACAAAGTGGAGAGCATAGGGGGGAGAAACTGGTTGCGGTACTGCACCGGGCAGTCGTCGATCAGGCAACGTGAAATGTTGAGGAGAACTGAATACTGGTGAGAAGATAGATGCTCAGCATCTTTGAAAAGGGCTTCGGACAAAGGTCCGGGTAGCTCGGCATATCCGTAAAACTGATCGCGCAGTCTGCTCATGCTGAATAACATAGAGTAACAGGCTTCACGAACTGCTCTGATCTTTCCGCGCACAGAGGACGCAAAGCCCTCAATGGTTGACTTGGAGGCAGTGATTCTGGCATAGAAGTCGTCACGACTCCCACTGGAGATACCGGCTTGCCAAAAGCGATCAGTCAAGATTCGTTCAACCACTGCTCGCATTTCGTCACTCACTGTCCAGTTGGACGGATTGTGAAAAGCATGAACATGGGTAAGCAGAGGAAGAAGGGTCCGCAGAATCTGTGGAATCAATTCATGCCACATATTGCAAGCGACTGCGTATGCCGGGGCGGACTTCTTGAGCTTGTCTGTAGACACTGCCAGCATGGTTTTGGTGCCCCGTAGTGGAAGCATTTGAAATTTCTTGGTCATCTCCTCCTGTACAACCTTTCCTTGGCCGTCCAAGGGGGCGGATGACCAGTCTGACAGCTTGTGTGCCTGCAATGCCTGCATGTATGACCCGACATTTTCCAGTCCAAGCATTGCGCAAAAGCCTTCGAACGATGAACTCATATGACAGAACTGTTCATCCTGCCACGCCTCTCGGATTGGTGCAAGGAAGGAAGTCAGGCGACTTATTCGTACATTGGGGTCGATGTTGTTTGCTCGTTGCATAATGATAAGCAGAATAGAAGTAAGTTCCATTTGCAGCTTGTCATCGACGCGATTCGCCTGTGTGATCTCTCTGATCTTGGGTTCGAGCAAATCATAGAATGTAGAAAAGTAGTCGGCATAACGAATTGCAAGGCGGCGTAGCTCGTGGCTAGCCAAACCGTGCAATTCCTTGACGGCCTCAGAATAGGCTGGGAACTCAGGATAATCCTGGAGCCGGGTCATGAGGATATGCTCGAGTACTTTCAAAGCAAAGGCGGGGTGATTATCCAAGGCTCGGGAAGAAACGTCAACAACCAGCTTGATGACTCGCTGTTTCATCACAGGGTCCTCATATGATCTTTGCATCAGGGTCGAGGCCCAATTCTCCACGGCATATTCTAATCCGCTCCGTTCCTGCTCATCCTTTTGCGGGGCTTTGCCATGAGCCTCAATCCATTTGGAATAGCCCTTAATGACTGCCTCCACAACTGTAAATTGAGCATCTGCGCGCATCAGTGGTATGGAAGATTTGCTGAAGGTCTTCATACTAAATGGCTGAGCACCATCGTAAAGATTGTCCAGGTTGCCATCCACCCTGCCTAAAATCTCACTAACCGCCTCCTGGGGTCGCTTGAAGGTAATAGTCTCAATGATTGATGAACAGTAACGGCGATAGTTTCCAACAAAGGCATGACGTTCGGGAATCGTGTCGATATCCTCCACAAGAAACTGCACCGTTGGATTTTCGGACTCGGTGGGGAGAGACTCCCACCGGATCAATCTTTGGGTGCAGATGTTCAAAAGGTTTGGGGTCTGTGACACTACAAAGTCCAATCTGCCGATCGTATTGATGACCAGTAGTCTAGACCACAAATGCAAAACTGGGATTGAGACAGTCAAGCTGTCATGTCGCATGATGTTCACCATGAAGTTAAAAAACGTCGGAAGATCTAAGCGGTGCATGGTATCTCTTAGTAGTCGGTCATCTTCTAAGCAGCCTGCAACATAAGAGACCATCTATGGAAATGTCAGTCATAGCATTCATATAGATGTGAACCATATAGCATACCTCAGAAAGCTTCTTTGAAATCAGGTATTTGGGTTCATCTATGTCATCTGGGCCCACAATCGACCATTCGTACAAGCTTTGAAGAGTGGTAAGATACTCAGGTTCGAAGAGGAGACAAACAAGGGCCTGGGACTCTTCGTTGCCCATGTTGCTCCTACCATAGAGCGCATGCAACGCCTCAATTCCGGCCTAATGAATTCGTGTTAGTGAAAATATACTTTCTAGATATACTGAAGCCAATGGGCTTTCCTACCAGTAGAACCTGTTCATCTTGGCAGGTCAATGACCTGAAGATGGCGGGTACGACCTGTGACGCCACAACTGCTTTGTAGATTGACCAGGATAGTGCAGAACGCAAGGTCATCAGCGCTTTAACGGCTGAATCACGAGCTTGGGAAGAGTTGGAAGTATTTGTAACGCAGTTATCCAAAAATTCGCAAATCCGAACGAGCCAACCTTCCTGACCACATCGTTCTGCCACACGTGTGCTTTTGTCTGGGTTGAGTTGCTCAACAATCGCAGCAGGGGTGAAAATCTCCACCAATGCACGATTAAGTTCAGATCCACGCAACGATGAGACGGTATCCTCGCGGAAGAAAACATCCTCGGACAATGTCTCCAAAACGGCAAGAACTAGCTCATTGTGTACCAAAGACGAACCCCAAAACTTCACCAGTTCCGCATCCATGTCAATCCAATCCAAGGTCCAACTCTTCTTGGCAGCCTCCGACCACAGCTGAGGGATCTTGTTGCGGAAATAGGCAGGGTCTTCGGGGCGAATGTTCTCGGCGAGTTGGAGGATCATCGAGCGCACGTTCGCGGATACTTCGGTGTGGGAGAAAGATAGATGGCGGAGGACATGATCCAGCAAGGTCAAGCCAAAGTATCGTACGACGTATGCATGGTCTGCGCGTGAGGCAAGCAAAAAGCCGTTGCGAGCAGCCGCGTCGCTATTTTTGAGGGATTCAACAAAGGACAAGGCCTCTTTTCGAAGCTCGTTCGAAGATGCAGGGCTGTGGATCGCCTCAAGGGCTCGAATGATATCGGCCAGGCCAGCCTCTGACAACTCCTCAGCAGCCATTCTGTCGCCGCGTTTTGTCGTAAACGCGACGGATGAAGTATGGACGTGGGGTAGGTTATTCAAGAGGCGTTCGATGAAGGAAAGTTTGAGTGTTGACAACGACTGTATGAGAGTTGCTATCCTAGGTCAAACGGACAATCCACTGCATGAATCAAGGAAACGAGGTTAAAGGGAGTGTTGGTATGGCCGTTGACCAGGTCCGTGGGGATGTTTAGCAGTCGGACACAGCAGCAACGGCCATTCGAGAACAACAACCGTATATTCGCAAAGGGTAAACAAGCAGAATGGGAAGTCGATTTTGGCGAACAAAGGAGGTGGGGATGTGTTTTTGCGGCCGGGTGAGCGATAGTCTCAGGTTGATGCGGGAAGGAAGCCGGAAGTTTGGGAATTGCCGGGTTGAGAATTTTATCAACCAGTGATAGGCACACCGCTTCTCTCTACACTGAGATTTACTACATCAAAGGATATTGGTTCTTAACGAAAGCAATTGCTGTCGCAAATCTTTTGTTTATATTGTTTTTCCCTCTTAACTATTGACTCGTCATAACGATGCCCCTCAGTCGTCACCGGTTGTTTATCTTATCTACACGCGAATCTATGCCAATGCTTGACAGCTTGTTTAGCGCCGACAGACGCGAGTCACCGCATTGTACAAGCTAGCAAATTAGCAAGCACACGGTGCCTCCTCAGCTAGTCTGATTATATGCCTGGTAACCTGGGGATGTAGCTTACCTAGCTATTCAGATCTAACTATGTACTTCTGGGACATTAGCGTTGGTTTCCATTTGTTGATTGCGTTGAGAGGGCCTGTTAAATGCAGGAAATCATTTGCTTCACAACATTTCATACCAACTCATCCTCGTCAACGACAGCTTCAACCTTTTCGAATGCTTCGAACAGTGAATAAATGTCCCATGGCCTGTAGGTAAAGCCAGGAACGCATTTGATGTCATGAAATTCTGCACCAGTACATACATGCTGATGACAGTTCTCATAGTTATCGATTGATTATTGTTCCGGATTATGTTTCACAATCCAATCGTCGATGGTTTTGCCGACATATTTTGAATTTCTCGCAACGTCATCCCAGTCGGTATGATGCCAGAGCTCTCTAGTTCGGAAGCCCATCAGTCGTGCTGATGAGACAGGCTCAAATCTGAGACCGAGGAAGGTTAGGACTTCTAGCTGGTACAAACTTATCATGTTGCATACACACCTGAGAATATTGTGAACCCTTGTAGCTGTTGGTTAATCATCCTTGCCAGCAATCTGAAGACAGGCTGCGGTCGAGAAGGCATCTTCCCAGGTCATCGTTGCTCTACTTCCAGAAGATGGTAAGAATCAGTGAGCAGAGTCTCCAACGTGAAGCACGTGGTACTTGTGTAAAATTCATTTGGGTTGCGGTTTACGCCACATAAATTTACAATCGAAGCCTATCATGTCGGGAGTAGACTTGATAAGTTCGGGCAAGAAAGGAGCCCAGTCCTTTACGTTTTTAAGAGCTTTTTGAGCACTAGTAGTCTTTGGCCAGCTCTCAAGTAGGTCATATGTTAGTAAACCGTGTTCTATATAGACACGGGCTAAAGAGGCGCCTGGAACCCGGTTACACTACATGATTTTCGGAATCGGTAGCAAATTTCCCCTGAGTGAGGATCTCCGACAGCCGGAAACCCGGGGCCCAGCAAGGTACAGACCGACAAATGCCCTGCTAAGTTACACACAGTAATGTTTGTTTTGTATATGGAAATGTCTAGGGCAAAGAGCGCTATGGATCTGTTAGTCTGTTCAACCCAGCTATTCATCGTAGAAGTGCTCATCGCACGATCCTAAATGCACTTTCTAAGCTCTCATATTAATTCCAGCACCAGGCAGTACACACAAACAGTATTCTGGGGAAGAGAAGTGGACCGTGGAGCCGGGCTACAGCAATAAAACCGCGTGAATCCCAGACTAGATTGGTAAAGAGCCTGTCTTGACTTCTCGGATACTAGCATTCATAAGTTCAAAATATAGTACCATGTCTATATTTGGGTCTAGAATGATACTTTACTGCCTAGATGTGTAACCTTTCAGGGGTAAACTCTTCATTCAAACCTCAGTGCTGGGTGTAAATTTTGAAACACCTTGCATTACCCTTAATAAGGTTCTCCGAGCTGCATATCGAGTATATGACATAAATATTAGATTTCACTTAGTTTGATGAAATCCAAGCTTCACTTGCCGTTAAATGACCTAAGTTTAGCTGCCATGCTCGAGATTAAGTTTTACGTGTCATGGCTTTTGTGGCGTATGTGGCTTTGAATGCACCACTCGGTACATAGTAAAATCAAGCACCGCCTAATGAGTACCTAACATTGGCAACGAGCGCTTTCATTCTACACGAACACAGCAGGAACGACCTACCCAATCATATAGTCTACACTCTACAATCTACCAACGGACTTGTATGGCGGCGAATATCTCAATCTGATAGAATTTCCCTCATTCGACTAATATAGGTGACATTAAGGACAAGGCAGCACTTAGGACGGCAATCAGGAGTATCGGAGGTTGAATAATTCAAGTTTAAAAGAGTGAAAATAACCTGTGTTTGCAATTGCAGCAGGCTTTCAAATCTGTTGGATTTATCAGTTGCTTCCAAGCGGCTCGACTGTGAGCTGACAGGTCTTGTGGGTCACAATTTAAGGTAAACAGACTCTATCCAGATCCCCGTTGTACTTATGCTCGGTATAAAATTTAATCAACAAATCTGCATATCACACTAGTGTTCCATATCCCTTAGTATGTATAAGACGATAAGAAAGATTTTGGCTCCGGGGATAAGCTTTCAACAATACGCACGTGCACATGTAAGATATGCAGTACCTTTTCTAGTGACTGTAGCACTATATATGCAAGTTAATATGATCATTCATTAGTCATGTTCCAGTAGGCCATCCCAAGCTCAATCACATCCACATATATTATTGCATCGATCTCGTTATATGTAGTTCCTTTCTTTCGTTTTTGACATACTTATCTAAGCATATAACATACTATATTGCTATAATGCCTAGTTCACAGTTTGATACACGATAGATGACAGGAGAATGTCGTATGCAGTCTTTGATAATCCAACTGAGGCTCTCCTTTCAATTTGATACGATCTATGAGCACGGACCACTTTTTATATTAGACGTTGGGCCCATTCTTATAGATCATCAGTCAAAGCGCTATCAACTTATTGTTGTTTGCATCAATGGCTTCGCTTCAAGCCTGCTATATTCATATTCAGAGAGCGAAAATGCGGATATTGGGCCATTTGCCGCCAGCAATAATAATTCCCACAAACTGTTTCTTATTAGTGGACGTGGGTGTCTTAGGCACTCACCCCCGCTTATCCCCACTCACATCTGGCAGTCCTTGATGCCATTCTATTCCTGCGCTCGGCCCTTCACTTCGTATAGTTGGTCGACAATCTCACACGGTGACACCATCATATCCTTCACTATCAAGCTCATTTTCTTTTCCTATCACCAAAGTAATCTTGGAAAGTTTCCCGCGGAAAGACTTGAAAGGCAGAGAATAATACACATTCTCATTTAGGCGACCTCGCTTCAAATGTTCTTGTTCATTATAGTGAAGTTCGGCAATATGAAGTGTAATCGCTGTCTTAAAAAATCGGCAATTCCTTATCTTTTGCCGAGCTTAGGTCAAGATTAAGAGTTCGCCTAGAGTTAGATAAACAGGACCTTAATCCGGGAGCAAGCGGGGTCAAGCGGGGTTCAATATTCTGGGACCGGCTACCGGCATCATGTCTGACATCTGGTTGAGCCTAGATAGCACAACTAGGAGTTTATTATGCTTCATTATGTATTTCATAACACTCAAGTGGCATAATCTCTATCCATTTCCAAACTTATGCTCGTTATAGAGCCTCTCGGCTATTCCATGGGCTGTGAAGTATGGCTTATCTCTATCAATGTATTGGAAATCACTGTCTAGCTGCTTTTACACTTGTTCGTGTCAACTATAAGAAGCTCATATTTCCCGGACAATTGCAAAATTCAACAGCACGAACATTCAATAACATCCTTATCTGATTTCAACGCAAAGATGGCACCAACATGGGAAGAAATCATTGTATCTAAACGAGCCAGCCTAAAGGCTGTAATTCCCGCCGAATTGATTATCCCTTCCAATATTCTTCCTGCACTTGAAACACCCGGACTTGATGTATCAAACTTCATCGCCCAGTCAGGATGGTTTTCTGAGCCCGAGGTGGATATTCTCAAGTCTTCGGCCACTGGACTTCTGCAACGCTTGGCCAATGGATCCATTACATCTGAGACTGTCACTAAAGCCTTTTGCAAGAGTGCTGCAGCAGCCCAACAGCTGGTAAGTTGCTTTAACTCTGCTCACGAGACTACGCCCCGGTCAAAAAAGCCAGAACCCAGCTTTCCCCAATCATGAATCGCTTAGAACATGGCTTACGAAAAATAGATCAATCCTTTGAGTGAGATTTTCTTTGATGAAGCGCTAGAGACAGCGAAATCTTTGGACGAGTATCTGAAGTCCACCGGCAAGCCTAAGGGCCCTCTGCATGGATTGCCTATCTCCATCAAAGATAACTTCAATATCAAAGGAAAAGATTCAACTCAGGGTTTCACCTCTAGAGTTGGCCAGCCTGCTGAATCCAACAGTCCAATGATTCAACTCTTGTTGGATGCCGGAGCGGTACTATATGTTAAGACCAACGTCCCTCCTGGTATGAAACGCGGAGAGACATACAACCTTCTATTCGGCAAAACTCTAAACTCCAAAAACAACCTCTGGTCAGCTGGTGGCTCGTCTGGTGGTGAAGGTGCTCTTATCGCCTTTGGCGGTAGTTGCTTGGGAGTGGGAAGTGACATTGGTATACTATATTCCCTTTTATCTATATTTCATGAATCTATCAGCTAACAAGTTACCTAGGTGGCTCCTGTCGTTGGCCTGCTGCTTGCGGAGGTCTCTTTACCCTTCGCCCATCAACCCAGCGTTGGTCGATTTCTGGGAACAGCAGTCTCACACCCGGCCAGGATAGTATCAGAGCGGTACCGGGCCCTATGGCTAGAACGATGGAGGATGTTATTCTATTCAGCAAAGTATTTGCTCAGCGTGCTCCGTGGACATATGATCCTGACTGTGTGCCGCTTGAGTGGCGCGAAATTAAGCCGAGAACCCTTAAGCTAGCGGTGGCCTGGGATGACGGAAGCGCTCGTCCCACACCACCCGTGAAAAGAGCACTGGAGGGTGCGGTGGCATCTCTGAAGAAGGCTGGCCATGAAATTGTCGAGTGGAAGATGACGCCCGAAGATTGGAAAGAGCTGATGGAGATTGGAATGGGTATCTTCCTCGCTGATGCTGGTAACTGGCTTAAGAAGCCCCTGGCCAATGGAGAGCCTATGCCGGCTAATCTGATCTTCCCTCTCGAGGGAACCCCGAAGACCCTCGTTGAACTCCACGAGCTTCATGTATTGCGCGATCAGCTGAGAATGAAGTGGTTCCAGAAGTGGAAGTCAATTGAAGGCCTGGATGGAATTCTAAGTAAGAAACCCCCGTTTGCCCTTATTCTCCTTTGGCGCCTTTTCTATATGGTATGATGGGATACCGTTACTAATTTTGAAATAGTTCCAACCTCACCATACAGCATTTGCAAGTACGACGGATTCAAATCGAACTATACCATAATCGCCAATGTGCTCGACTACGCTGCGTCGTCGTTCCCTACGGGTTATTACGCCGATAAGAATATTGACAAGCCGTACACCGACTACACACCCATTAGTGAGGCTGATAAGTCTCTTCAGGAGGAATGTAAGTGCATTTAGTGGCATGTGTTGTTAGGTTATTCATGACAAATTAGCTAACCCTAAGCCTAGATGACCCTGAGTTTTGTCACGGTGCTCCTGTGAGCTTCCAGATATATGGCCAACGTCTCGAAGAGGAGAAGGTGTTGATGATGACGGAGGTTGTGTCCCGGTGTATTTCTGGAGTTTGAACACTGCCTACCTAGTTAGTGTCTTTAGAATGAGTCGTTCTAAATTCATTTTGGTTCCTGCAAGAGGCTCATGCGTGACGGTAAGAATCTCCACTCGGAAGCGACCCTCTTATAGCGACCAGCTTCAAATATAAAGGTCATCATCGATCTCCAAGTGTAAATCATGTATTGCATGGTAAAGAGCTGGCAGCTAGAAAAATAATAAATTCACATTATGAGGCATTGAGGTCGCTGACACTGGTCCAGATAAGTGCTATCACAGGATTGATTTGCAACCTCTCCTGGCTGACGTTTGACACCTTCAATCTGGATACTCTGTTCCCCTTCAGCGTGCCACCACCTAAGGCGCTGGATTTTGATACTCTGAATCTCTTGATGATCGATTTCCCACTTTCCGCCGCTCAACGTAATAACCGTCTCAGCCCCTGGGAAATGAAAATCTGGAAGATAAATCTCCGTCGGGGCATCTGATGATGTGGCTTGCTTGGCTGTCAAAGACATGGTGAACCTGCAATTTTGAAGGTCGAAGACGTGATTCTGCAAGGTTCCGCTCACAAAGATTGGACTTGGGCGAATGAATGCTTGCGCTGCACGGTAGCCCTTCGGTTGTGTCGGCTCCTCGCTAGAAATTGACGGAGATACCAGAGCACCCTTGAGATTGCGTGGACCAACTTGAGATTCTCCACTGCTATGACTTTCGGAATAAGCAGGGGATTGTGGGTTGAGTGATCGGCTGGTGGTCCGTTCCGGGAGCTCCAAATCATCCTGGGAATAGATAGACAAATCTTCTCCATTCCATTGATCTCCCCATTCGTGGTTGTTCTCGGTTGCATAAACCCACAAAGTAAATCCATTTGAAGTGCTACCTTCAATAGCAAAGTGGTTCGCATCCATGGCACTTGTTTGGCTGCTATAGTCTCCGGTTTGATAGGCGTATTTCTCATCCATGTCGTATGGAATTCCAATTTCCGTGAAGACCATGGGGTGATCGCCCATATATTTTAGACTTTCGTCTCGAAGGAATTTAAGTTGATCACGAAGACAATTGCGAATGGCTGTTTCACCGATTTTGACAGCAAAGGCTGGGGCCCAGTATTTCCCTCGAAGAACACCGATAACATCAACATTGTACAGTCGGTTCCTAGTACGATCAGCACGATCATCTAATGTGGGGGCGGGGCTGATGTGCTCACCAATGCTTCGTGATGAGGGTCAGGCCGTCATAAAAATGAACGGCATGAACCATGTTCGGGTCATCATCAATGGTCCCTTTCAGATCTGGTGGGACCTCCATCACAGGCGGCTGGCACAACATGATGGCTTCCGGCCAGATATTGCGGATCGCATCTCTGTATGCTCGATAGTGCTCCAAGAAGTATTTGTTAGTGAACTTCTCATAGTCCAATTTCTCCCCCGTCGTGGGGACTTTTGAAAAGTAGTCTTTTTGAAGCAACGTGTCTGTCGACTGGTCCCAAACTCCATGTTGGGCCCAGATACATTCGCCAAGCTTCCAACAGCTGTCTCTTGTCCATCCATATTTGCTGTCATTGTGAGTCACGTCCAACCAAGCCTTTACGCCCTCTGGATCAATAAGCTCTCTGCCTGTTTGGTGAGGCCCAAAGCTACCAAAAGCCCATGTTGTTTGCTCACAAGCTCGTCCGGAACCAGTGAGAATCGCCTGAAAAGCGGTTGGTGATGTTCCGAGCTGTAGCTGTTGCTCAGGTGGAATCACGGAAATGTCTTGCACGCCAATCAAACCTCGGTGGGGTTCATTCATGCTTTCCCACCCGATGACCACATCATGTTCGAGATCAGCCGCTTCATGAATCTTCCGGGCAAGGTATTTACAGGCAGCGATAAAGTGATTCTGCAGGTAATCCTGAATGTTGACTCCGTCGATTATGGCTTTGGGCGCAAAATCTCGCCCCGCCCAAAAGATTGTGAACATTGTCTGACACACCAGTCTAGTATAGTTAGTACTCCAGATCATCTTTGGAAACTCAGCCGGGTTGTCAAATGTGTTATGAACAAGAGCTGCCTGAGTTTTCTTGAAGTTTTTAGGATCAAAGCCTGCTGCATATAGGGTCCACATAGGCGCCCCAGAACCTCCTGACAGACGTGACCACTTTTGAAGATAAGTTACACGCCGTTTATCGTTTTGACTCATTGAAGACTTACCACATCCTGATGAGGGTCCATGAAGACATAAAACTCATACTGCTTGGCTATTCTCAGGACCTGGATGGTGAATTCGACCCATTCATCATCATAGATACCCGGACCAGCATGCTCGATGGCTTCCCAGGTAAAAATATACCTGATCGTGTTGTATCCCCACTTGCGCAGTCTCTTGAAATGGATATGCGAGTCCTCCAGGGAAAACGGTCTCCCAACGAAAGATACATCGTCCGCCTCGAAGAATTTGTCAGACTTGAACGATGGGATGTCCGGAATTTTTGGGTATTTGGCGTCGCCAGCCACGTTGATACCCCTGAGAACAATCTCTCGACCCTGCGTGTCACGAAACGACTTCCCATCGATATGAAGACGCAAGGAGCCCATCTTCACAGGCGATACGGAGGACTAGAGCAAGGGCTTGGATGAGTATATTGGATCAAAGTCTATCAATTTCGCATTCGTTATTCGCCTTGATCATGTGTATCGTCTGACTTGGATAGCAGGTGAGCCCAACTAGCTCCGGCATAGATCAGCAGCTCTGCGGTCGGGCAAGCCTACCTATAGAACAAGGAAGATCCACCGATATGTTCCTGAATAGGGGAAGCTGCCTACTCGATGGCACTAGATTTGTAACTTAGGCTTCAAACGGCCAGATGACAAGATAGTAAGGCACGAGGGATACAGAAACCAAGCGGTGAAGGCAGGGGAGTTCATGGAATGGGGGTAGAGGAGGTGCCCGATAAGTCCGATAAGGTGACGTATCGATAGTAACTTTCGGCGCTAACCGATTTGCGCAATTGCTCCACCAACACACTCGCACCTCCCCCGCTACTCTCATGCGCGCCTACCGACAATGTCGACCAAAAGCGCGCTAAAGGCGATCCGAACCGCTATTGATGCAAAGCAGTTCGAAACAGCGGCTGACAAGGCTCGCGATCTGCTGAAGGAGGATCCTGAGAATTACAATGCGTATGTCGCTGAGATCAATGTTTGGCAACGCATGACCATTGGGACTCACTTTTTATTTTGCACAGGAACCTTTTTCTGGGTCTTGCAAGTGATAAGCTACGAAAAGTACAAGACTCGGAAACGGCATACCTAGCTGCAACTCGGATCAAGCCGAAGGAACGTCCTGCTTGGCAAGGATTGATCGGGTTGTACGAGAAGCAGGGCGGTCAGAAACTAGATGACTACCACGACGCTGTTCTTAAGCTTGGCCTGATACTTGCTGATTGGTACGTCTTTCTGCAGTTCTGTTCATACGCGGTGAAAGATGAGCTAATGCACTGCAGTGATGAACAAGAACGTTGCCAAGATTTGGTCAACAAATACCATAAGGTCGCCAGCAAGTCTGGCTCGAAAGCTCAGCTAAAGAAAGCTCTAGAGTTGCAGCTTCCTACCTCGAAACTTTACAGCTTTCTTGAAGGGCGCCTACCCCATCCGTCCCACACCTACCTCCGCTTAATCGAAATCGCCGAACCCGAAGAAAATGAATACATTAATCGTGAGATCGGAGAGCGCAGGACTCGCCTGGGAGCACGTATCGAGACAGTCACCATGGAAGTCAAAAGAGAAGCGTTCAAGAGGAGTTCACTTGCCCAGCTATACGAAGGCATGATCCAGTGGTCCAACGATGATGCAGTTCGACGCAAGTACGAGGAGAAGCTTCTCCAAAGGGCATACGAGGAGCTGGAGGTGGCTCCGATGAAATCAAAGCGGTCGAAAAGGAACGAAATTCTCCGCGCAGCTCAGGACATGGTCATCATCAAGCATCCCTTCGAGCTTGCATGGAAGATTGTGCTAGAGTGGAAAGACATTGAAAGCTACTCCGAATGGGATGTAGGCGTGGTGCGAGAATTTATCGAATTCTTTCCTGTCACGGGGCTATCCAAGGTTCTGAAAGGCTTTCTTGCTAGTGAGCTCTCGCCATTTCCCCAGGAAGAGAAATCGGAACAAGATAAAGAAGCCGACGACAGCGAAACCCCTGAAGAGAGTGATATGCCTGCCGACAGGTTGATTCTCATGGCTGAGGGCCTTGATTTGGCTCGCGACTCAATTATTGCGCATCGGATCATGGCCGACCTCTACCTTTCCATGGAGGAGCATGCCAGTACGGTCGAGGTAGCCCGCAAGGGCCTGCTCAATGTTATGGAGCTTGGTAGACTCACGACCATGAATTTAACCAACACAAACGACTCGTTAAACATCACGCTCGCCAACTCTTTGATCCACTACCAGTCTCCTCGGCATCATGCAGAGGCCAAAGCGCTTTTTGAACAAGTTCTCGAGAGAAAACCAACATCCACAAGCTGTCTCCTGGGCATTGGATTGATCTCGAAGGTCGACGAAGATTACCCAGCTGCTGTGGACTTCCTGCAACGCGCATTGGAGCGTGACCCGTCGAATATATTGATTCGTGGTGAGCTGTCCTGGTGCAAGGCACTGACCGGTGATTTAGAAACGGGCCTTAATGGCCTCCAGGATGCATTAGAACGCCTGGAAGAAGAGAAGTCACGCAACCAGGACTTCAAAGCCGAACTTCTCTACCGCATTGGATACTGCCAATGGGAGCTGGATTCATCACCGGCCGCCAGAAAAGATCGTAACGGGGCCTACGCTAGCTTCCTTGCATCTATCAAAGCGAACCTAAACTTTGCGCCAGCATATACGAGCCTTGGTTTCTTTTACGCAGACTACAAGCGTGACAAGACAAGAGCACGTCGGTGCTTCCACAAGGCATTTGAACTTTCGTCTTCGGAAATCGAAGCAGGTGAACGCCTTGCTAGAGGGTTCGCTGACCAAAAGGAGTGGGATCTTGTTGAAGCCGTCGCACAGCGAGTAGTAGACTCGGGCAAGGCCAAGCCTGCTCCTGGCTCAAAGCGCAAGGGCTATAGTTGGCCATATGCGGCACTTGGCACGGTACAGATCAACAAGCAACAATACGCGAAGAGCATCATCTCCTTTCAGGCCGCTTTGCGAATCACACCTGGCGATTACCATTCATGGGTGGGTCTAGCGGAGAGCTATCATCATTCTGGTAGATACATTGCTGCGACTAGGGCCTTCGAACATGCCAAGGAATTGGAAGACACTCTGTCGAGTGAAGAACGTGAACACATCTGGTTCGCAAGATACATGCTGGCTAATGTCAAACGTGAGCTTGGCGAATACGACGCTGCGATCACTAGCTACGAGGATATTCTGAGTATGAGGCCCAATGATGTTGGTAACTCGATTGCGCTGCTTCAGACACTGGCAGAAAGCTCGTGGAAGAGTCTACACTCGGGTCTTTTCAACGATGCTGCGGAGCTTGCAGCGAAAACCATTCGCGTGGCCCAACCCCTTGCGGAGATTCGTAGTGATATTTTCAACCTGTGGAAAGCAGTGGGCGATGCCTGTGCCAACTTCTCTCACATCAAGAAAAAGACAGGGAAATTGTCTTCTTCTGCATGCAAAGCTCTATTGACCACTCAACTTGACCCAACGTCGCTGGATATCATGACTGAGCTTGATGGCGTGGGCCAAGACTGGCTCGAGTCCAGCGAAAGTGCTGTTTCATCGGAAACATGTATTTACATGGCTTTAATCGCATACAAACGCGCTATCCACGTTTCTAGCAATGATAGACATGCGCAAGCAGTTGGATGGTATAATCTTGGTTGGGCTGAATTCCGCGCATACCGAAGTGTGCCGCCGTCGTCTGGAAGCAACGGAAAGCGGCCTCGAAAGTTCCTCAAAGCGGCAATGCGATGCTTTAAAAGAGCGATTGAACTCGAGGCTGGTAATTCCGAGTTCTGGAACTCACTTGGTGTGGTTACGACAAGCCTGAGTCCCAAGGTCGCCCAGCATGCGTTCGTCCGGAGCTTACATTTGAACGAGCGGAGCGCGCCGACGTGGACTAATCTTGGCGCGCTCTACCTTCTGCACAATGACATTCAACTTGCAAGCGAGGCTTTCACTCGTGCCCAGTCTGTTGATCCGGACTACTCGCTGGCATGGGTTGGCCAGGGGTTCCTCGCCCTTCTATATGGAGATACTAAGGAGGCACGGGGTCTCTTTGCACATGCATTTGACATCTCCGATTCAGCTGATATGCTTCCCAAGCGCCAATACTCATTGACTCTATTCGACCATCTCCTTGCCGACACTTCTGCTTCTAACGAAGTCTCGCAACTGATCCAGCCGTACTTTGCTCTTCACCAACTGTGCATCCAGGATCCCTCGGATCTACCGTTCATGCATATTTCTGCTTTACTGGCGGAGCGAATGGGCGAAATTGCGGGTGCAGAGTCTAGCCTGGAAGTTGTGTGCTCGAGTATGGAAGCCGAGTACGATGAGTCTGAGTCTTCGTCTGCGCTCTCAAAGTTTGCTCAGGCTAATGCGGATTTTGCGCGTGTGCTCCTTGCCCGCCATGAGTATGATCAAGCGGTGGAGAAGGCTGAGACTGCGCTCTCACTGTCAGGTGACGAATATGGCAACGATTTCGAGCCCGAAGCTCGCACCAGGCTTCGTCTGTCAGCCCACTTGACAGCTGGTTTGGCTTACTACTTTACAAAATCAATGGACAGTGCCATCGACATGTTCCGTGATGCTTTGCAGGAAGCTGATAATTCCCCCGATGTGGTCTGTGTCCTTGCTCAAGTCCTATGGGCCAAGGGTGGTCAGGAGGAAAGATCAGTCGCTCGCCAGCAGCTTTTCGATTGTGTTGAAAGCCACCCAGACCATATTGGCGCCATCTCTCTCCTTGGAGCGATTGCGCTGGTAGACGAGGACAGGGATGTGATTGACGCGGTGGAATCCGATCTACACAGTATGGTTACTCGGGACGACATCGATATCCACGAGCGAGGCAAGCTCCTCAAGCTTTTGGCTGCGATTTCTGCCAAGGGGTTGAACGAGGATGCTGTGCTCCCTGAAAACCTGCGTCAGATCAAAGAAGCCACTGCAACCATTATGCTGTCTCCTGGCCAACCACAAGGCTGGTTGGAGCTTTCTACTGCGTCGACATCTCCGTACCCAGCCGAGATGGCTATCAACCGAGCTCTCCGCGCCGTGCCTCCCTACGGTAAACTTGACGCCACCGATCTCAGCCAGAGCTATGCCCAGACTGGCAAGGCCAGTGATGCTTTCAGATCCATCATGATCGCGCCATGGAGACGCGATGGTTGGGAAGGGTTGGATCATGCTTTGACCTGTTCGGCGTGATCAGTTTCTATGCCAGATTCAAGATTCCGGCGTCAGATTGTATTCTGAAGATGTCACATACCTTTGAAATATCAAAGTTTAGCGAATAACAGCATAGCCTTATGATATTCTCCCCGTAGAAAGTCTCAGCGTCTTCTCGTACCTCCATCCGCTTGCTCTTCCTCTGCCGCCATAGACGCGATTCTCTCCAATAACCTTGCCTTTCTACCTTCCTTCCATGGCCTATCTAGCAACTCGATCTTCCCTCCAAGCAAAGTAGCACACCCAGGATCCAGAAGAATTATCCCCCTCGCAACTGTCACGCCCCGCAGCAAAAATTTCCCTCCGACAGCCAGCTTCTCAAGCGAAACACCCTCCATCTTCTGCATCTCAATCGCCATAGCTTTGGTCCCAGCTGCATCCTGAATAATCAATCGATGCGGCCCAGAGCCACTATTCCCCGACGCGGCAGGGTTTCCTGAGCCATTGTTCTCCGCTGCCTCTGCATCTTCGCCCACAGATATTGTGCGCACAATTTCACGCCCTCGAATCGCTTCACCGCGTTCTACGCGCTCAATTGCTTCAACTTGGCTCCAAAGGCTGGTGCCTATGTCTTCGATGTCGAGAACTTGGACGGGGATTGGGCCTTGTAGGCGTCTTTCTTGGATCCTTGGGTCAGAGACATCGCTGGGAAACACGGAGGTCGGGTTTCTGGAGAGAGATTCACGAAAATCGGACCCGAGAACGCGAAACAAAGCTGTCTTGATGAGTGCGGGTGCGGGGAGGTTGCGCTGTGCGCTGGAGGAAGCTAGGAAGCTGCTGAGCCATGTCGGAGAGATGCACAAGCCTGTAGAGCTCTGGACTTGCGCTGTAATCTGTTCCGCGGACATGATGAGTTCAATAGAAGTAGGGGATTGGTTGGGCTAAACCAAAGAGTTGGAGTAAAAGTTGGAGACCAAACAAGGAAGCACGGACCACCGCTTAAAACAGTTGACCTGGTCTCTCTCGCGACTCCGCAACTCTCTATAACATAAACATCATGTCCACGATATCTTCTCCACGTCCGTCTATTGCATCTTCGCGGGCAGTTTCTCCAGCTCCGCCATCATCTCGCCCGTCCCTCGATGTGCTGAACACGAACGTCGGCGGCGGCCTCAGTGCCTCTTCCACCCCATCGACTACCCGCGCGATCTCACCAAACCCCCGACGGAATCGTTCAGCTTTGCGAGATTACTACAACCTGAAACCACCAGGTGCCGACTCTAGTCCTGGACCTACGTCTCGATCTCGCAGCGTTCCCAGAAACACTGACGCGGGAGATATCTCGAACCCGACGGCTCTATCCTCAGGGACAGAGCTCGACAATGAGGACTTCGATCCGCAACGCTACGTGGACCATCTACTCTCGACCTCCTCGCTATCCACTATTCTCAAAGCGGAAAACACACTTGTTGGAGATATCCGCACCCTGGACGGAGAGCGCAAGGCCCTTGTCTATGATAACTACTCGAAGTTGATTCGCGCCGTCGAGACAATTGGCAAGATGCGGAAGAGTATGGATGAGCGCGGCGCACCATTAACAATGACAAAGACGCTGGGACCGGCTATTGCGTTCGTGGCAGAGACGGCCGGTGGCCTGATCAAGGAGGGGGAGGAGCAGCGAAAGCGGATAAAAGAGGCGCGGGCAAATGAGCCGGTGCCGGAGAAGCAGGTCGAAAAGGAGACTGTGAAGTGGGTACTTTCGGCACCTGGGCGATTGGCAGGTCTACTGGGAGAAGGACGACGGGAGGACGCGGATAAAGACTGGAAGGAGGTTCAGCAGCTTTTGGACGCCTGGGGTCAAGTTAAAGGTGTTGCTGAAATCCGCCAGTCTTGTGAGAAGATCATGAACCAGAACCAAGAAGATTGAGTGAGCTATAGTGGAGGATCTGCCATATTCGTGGTTCAAGATTCCCAAGGCACTCTGCAATCGCTCTTCTGAGCAACCACCAACCCAGCTTCATGGGCTCATGCCGCTCGGTACGAATATCGCCTCGGCTAATTGCTGGTCTATATACGAGCTTGGTACGCAGCACCGTGACCTAAAACCAATTCGGCGTACAGAAGCCATGATTTTGTTTTCATAGATACCCAAGCAATGGCATTAATAGAGCAAGCTATCATCATCATCATCAATCATAGGTCATATCGCGTCACGCAAAAAGCTCAAGGCCATCTCACACCTTCAAATCCTTACTCGAATACATACTCGCCTTCAGTCCATACTCATTCTTCGACGTGATATCAAGCAACGTATAAGCATCACACTTATAGTAAATAGTCCCCTTCCTCGGATCATGAAGCCCCTCGCCCTCCAACATCCCCAGAACCTTCTTCACATCCTTCTTATCACCAAAATCCTCCGTGTAAACACAGATCAAACGACTCTTCTCAGATCGAGACCCATCATCCGCTGCGACCTTAGCATCCGCCCGGACATCACCGCTATCCAAAGCCATAACGAGAGTCCTCCATGTCTCATCGACATTCCGCGCCGACGGAAACAGCATCCACTTTCCAGCCGTCATGCCCGTCTCGCGCGCCAGTGCCAAAATATCCTTTTCCAGATTACGGCGAAGCGGTGTAAGTTTGCGCGTCAACGCAGTTGTAGTCTTAGCACCAGACTTATCATGCGCCGCGCGTAGCTCAGAAAGCGTTTCTTCGAATGCGCGGAGGAGTTCGGTACCCTTTTTAACGAATGTTGGCTCATCGCGTAGTTTCAGAGAAGCGGAGAGGTTTGCTTTTCCGCGTGCCCAGATCCAGGGCTCCTTATGTGACAGCACTGTAGTTGACGGGGGCAGTCGGGAGAGGAAGCTGTTGGTGGACTCATTTGCGCCACGTTTGTTGCGAGGTAGTTGGCTTGGTTCGCTGGCATCTTGTTGGGAGTCAGTTTCTGGGGGGTTTAGTGTAGGTGCGCGTAAGTCATTTTGGATTGTTGAAAGGAGCTTGGGGCGATATTGTGACCAGTATGGTTCGACGTCGTAGGTGGCTGCCTTTTCTTCTAGTTGGGCTTGCTCGGTTTTGTCGCCTGTTGATGGAAGGTTAGACTGTAGGTTTGAGATAATGTGGGTTGGGGGGAGTTACCATAGAAGCTTGATTCGTCAGAGAATATCTCAGTGAGATCTGTGTTGCTAGACATGGTGGTATGGGAGATGTGGATCAGGATATCCGTGTGGGGAAAGCACGTTTGTGGAAAGTAAATCGATTGTCTGCAATACTCCGGCACATGAAACTTGTCTTGGCAAATATTGCGTGAGGATTTACTTAGAAAGTTGAAATTAGGTAAATTCCAGTTAGATTTGATGATCTTGACTCAATTGTAAACAAAAGATTCTTGCTAAGATAGGTATCCCTAAGGTCAGTCAACTTTAGCAACTTCTCCTTTCTCATTCCCCCTTTCCACTTTCCTGCGATAGTGCAATAAGGGTTCCCCGCTCCAACCACCTGACCAGTGCGCCATTTGTTGGTTCATGTTACTCGTCACATGGATCCCTCAATAGCCGATGCATGTTCATCACATTGAGCCGTGGCGAGCTGAAGCTGAGCCCTGAAGCGGGCGAACTATCGATTAGCGGCGCCGCCTGGCTCCACAGATCTACCCCTGGGAACCCAAGATCGGATCAGTTCTTTGGATCTACAATCCCGCGACAGCAATTTGCTCGGGGCATGCGTTGAACATTGATTGGAATAGACAATCATGTTATTATGCTGCAGCATGATCTATAAAATATAATTGGGGAACTATGCCTGCAGATTTGCGATCTTCACGATCCCTCAAATCTCCGGCTTGCGTGTTACATGAACTATATCAATTGTTATGCACGCCGTGAAACCTGTGTAACCCGGCCTTTCCTATAACAGAATAGATTGTCGAACTATCAGCTCAGCTATGACTTGAACTTGCATAGCCCTGTTGCAAGGGAAGATGGAAGCTCAGGTCTTGGGTATAAATATGCCGTTCAGTAACTTGATCCGAAGCATATCCATCGGCCATTATCTTTTGTGCTATTGGTAACATGGTTCAGCTTCGGACTTCTCTTTGGCTGGCTAGCCTACTTTCTCTTCGTCTCGCCTCCGCCCTGACCGTTCCACAGAAAGTCCTGGAGGATAACAGTGACATCTTCCAAATCTCTGGAGATGATCTGTCATTGAATGCAACTGCGATTGAAGAGTTCGATGTCTCGACATTGGCACTCGACAATCGAGCGTGCGAGAATTTTGACCCCACTGAATGGGATTACGATGTGGCCATCATTGGCGGCGGTCCTGCAGGTTTGGCTGCCTCGATGTCTCTAGGCCGGGTAGCCCGCAAATCTATCATGTATGACTCGGAGGAATATCGAAACATCCAGACACGATACATGCACGACATTCTTGGTCAAGATGGTACTTTTGTCTTCCCATGCCTTCTGTAATAGACAGCTGACTTTATCCAGGCCAGGTCCCAGCGAAATTCCGAATTGCGGTTCGTGGTCAAATCGATGAATACTACAGCGATTACTCTTTCCGCGCAACTCGCGGTACCAAAGTCACCGCCATCCAGCCTCTCAACAAGGGTTTCCGCATCTACGACAGCAAGGGTGGGAAGATGACTGTTCGAAAGGTCATTTTGGCTACTGGAATCACAGACGTCTTGCCAGATAAGCCAGGCTTTGCCGAAGCCTTTGGCAAGGGCCTATTCTGGTGCCCATGGTGTGACGGATTCGACTACAAAGACAAACGAATGGTCGTAATCGGTCGACCAGGCAAGCTTGCCAGCGCCATCGGATCTGCCCTGAACATGAGGAAGTTGACCACCAAACTTACAATCGTCACTGGCGGCAAGATCAGTGATGCAGATAAGGCGGCCGCCGAAGAGAAATGGCCCGGATGGGAAACGGTCGTCAAAAAGACATACGGGATTCCCGTTCATGAAGTCGATGTCACACGTATCGACAGAACTGCCACAGGAAACGAGCCGAAGGATGATCAATACAAAATCACACTGAATGCATCGCCATCACAGCTGATCACGGAGGGTATTCTTATTAGTGCTGATACTAAGCAGACCGCCAGTCTGCATAAGCAGTTGCATCTGCAGATGGATGGAAACTCTATTAAAGTCCAGACAAATATGGAGACGAGTCTGGGCGGAGTCTATGCTGTCGGAGATGCCAATAATGATGGTAGTACTAATGCCTATCATGCAATGTGGAGTGCTAAGCGTGCTGTTGTCAATGCTCACGGTAAGCATGAGTGTCATAAATTTCACGGGTCAATGCTAATGGAAATAGTGGCTATCTCCAAGGAGGAATATCTTGAATCTGTACCCAGTGCCCTGGTGGTAGCTATGGGCGGTGATGAGGGATATTACGAGCGCCAGATTGAGGAACTCCAGTGGATGATGGGTAATGATGTGGAAGAGCTTTACAAGGCCCTTGGTGGTTAAGATGGATAACTGGATTAAAGAGTAAGAAAGGCTTGCATTGGGAACCATAGGGGTGGACAGAAACGACCTTTAACCCATGCGAACCTCGGGATCACATCCGAGTTCTGAGAGATTTGTTAGATTCAGAATGGATCACAATTGACTATCTATGTTATATCGTCTCAATATGTAAAATTCATGCCTAGTCCATTGGAGCGTATTGGGAGAAAAATGCACTAACAATCATTTAGTACCAACAATCCCCGGCCATACCTGGTCCACAAATTGGACTATGTCCATCTTCAAAGCTGCTGGTTGTTCAAGTGCCGCGAAATGGCCCCCCTGATTTAAATTGTCAAACTTCAATCGAACTCAAGTCTACTGAGTGAGGCTGGTTGGTGTTCATACCTTTTCATGCTGTCCCCAATAAACGAGGTTGCCTGTGGTCTCAATCCAAGACCGAGGCAAAGGAGCAAGTTCCTTAGGGAAAGACGAAAACCCAAAGGGCTTCTGAATGTACCAACGAGGGTTATTCGGAGCCGGTACAGGCGGAGGTGGGAAGTTCTATATTGTTAGATACATTCAGCTAACAGTTGAACAGAAATCTACCTGGCGATATGTATAGATTGACCGAGGGAACGTGTCAGTAAGCCAATACAAAGTGACTGACTCAAGGATTTGCTCTGAAGATAAAGGGTAATCAACCCATTCCATGAATTTCTCACCAATCCTGTACGAGTTAGTGAGGGAATTCTTCATCTCTGGGACATCGGTCTAACCATGCCAGGAGTGCCATTGGACTTGTCGAGACAACGTGGCCGATGGTACTTGGTCGAGTACCATGTTCAATTCCATATGCAAAGTCCAACATTCTGAACTTGCTCTGTCTTTCGATACCTCGTTTCTCGGCGTCACTAAGGTGGTCGTCCATCATGCCCGCGGGTCGTCCCATGAAGCAGACATTGACTTTTTGTGTAAGTATATCTCATGTGAGGATATAGATCACTCACTATGTGCAGCTGTGACCATTATGGATTAGTAAAAGAATAAAAGTAAACCAGGACTATAAGCCACCAACCTTTACAACTCTCATGGTCAACAGCCAGGTGTCTGGCAACCATACTGCCGATATCACCACCCTGTGCGACGTAACCACTTTCAAACCCAATATTTTGCATCAATTGGTCTAGTACACGTGCGATGTCTTTAGTTCCAAAGTCTCGGTCGAGCGGTGGTCCAGACGAGAAGGTGTATCCTGGCATTGAAGGAACAATCAAATGATACGGTAAGCTGCTAGGTGTGTATTCTTTCTGAAACAGCTCCAGCATAGGAAGAAATTCTAGAAAGTTTCCTGTCGGGTTTGTTAGTATATTATCTTTGTCTTTGATTTCATTGTGGTGATGTTGTGAATCTAACCTGGCCATCCATGGCACAAGAGGATGGGGATTGCATCAATCTTTTCTGAGAACAAGCCCACAAAGTGAATCGTGATTCCCTCAATCTCGGTGGTCCATTGTGGAAAGCTATTGATCCGATCCTCAGTTGTTCTCCTGTCATCAAGTTAGTTCTCTTTGATTGATCCGCCGTATGCAACCTTGGAAGTTGCCAACCATTTGTAAGATCTGAGCCATTGATCCTTCATGGTAACCAGCCAGTCGGTGGTAACACCATATCGTGAATCTAACTGCGAATTCTCGTATGTATGCGGGGCAAGCTTTGCTAGCTTGATGAGCGTCTCTAGCTCGTCCACTTGTGCCTTGGGAATCGAGACTGTAAACGGTGTTGGAGAGACCTTCGCGGTAGAAGGGAGAGTACCAAATGGTCGCGACATTATGCCAAATTCCTCGGAGTCTATTCTCAAAGACTTGATGTATAATTTTGTGTTGAAGAATCGATATCCAATGTCGTTGGTCTGACTCGTCATGTGATAAATGCGGGGTGCGGTTGCCTTGGAGTTGCCGATGTGCCGTGTTGCCTGTTGCGGCTTCGGTTCAAGGCACGTGGGTTACTCACTTAGAAGCAAAAGTAATCGCTGCAATTGGAGGGCAGCATATGTCATTTTGAAACATTGTGCTCGATATTTTCTTGGGTCTAGTGAGGTCAAGTCCCAAAGTATACCCCTGTGACTCTGTCAGTCCTCAATGGTCACTATTGGCAAAGGTCAGTAAGTGGAAGTGCATCCTCAACGCTTATTCTTCACTGACATTATGATAAGGCTGCTCAACTTGCACCAAGCGCCGCATCAAATGTGACCGTGGCCAACCATCTTGCCAGAAATGTGCTAAAAAGAGCCTCGACTGTCCTGGATATGGATCAAAGCTCCGGTGGGCTGGTGGTGCGGCAGTACGCGGAGATTTAAAAGGGCTCCAAGCCCGAGCCATCGCAGAGTCATTGCAAGCAAATGAGAGTTTGCTGACCAAAACTGAACCACTGGGCAGATTCTCATCACAAAAGCCAGTCGACGGGGTCGACTACTACGACAAAATTATCGCCCCACGCATGGTCTGGTTTGACTCTGAAAAGAACATATATCGTCGCTACGTTCTACCTTTAGCGCAGACAAACGAATGTGTTCGTCTGGCCATCGAGGCAGTCTCCGCACAACATGCGGTCGGTGACCTAATAGACAGTGTTCCCGAAGAGGTACGACTCGAGGCACAGACTAATGTCACGCATTACCGAAACGAGGCTGTGAAAAGGATCACCGATTTTATCACCAATGTAACAAACCAGGTCGCCAAAGATGAGGAATTTGGTCTATATGTGGACGATGCAGAATGGATCCTGGCCACAATGCTAGTCCTGTCTTGCTATGAAATGGCGCACTCGGGCGCCGAAGCTGCGGAATTCCACAGAAAAGCAGCTCGCTCACTGGTGGCCACTCTTTCCATGACCGATCACCGGAAGAGCAAGTTCTTGCCCTCGTTGAGAAACAAACTCTCAACCTATGAGGTCTTTGGCTGCACAACATCCTTCGATCTGCAGAGCATACAAGATGCCGTACTCTCCGATCCTGCAGATGAAATGGAGGGCGATGATGAGACAACTCTGTTCTCTGGGTACATCAACATTTTGCACGAGGTCACCATGCTTGGGCGATGTGTTACAGCCCAATCCGGGGCTTGTCGTGATTGGAAAGCAGAATTTGAAATCACGCGCGGAGTCACCTTGATGGCAATTGGTAGACATTCCATCAAGACACCCGCTCACCGTCGAGACCTCATTCGCCTCGTGGACATCCATTACAACGCTGCTCTTCTATATGTTTCCAGATGTCTTGGTCCCGATGCTTTTGGTGATGTGGAGACAGCGATTTCAGATCTCTTACGGCAGACTCACGCGATGGAAGATATAGACTACTGGGTTCAAAACTTACCCTGGCCTCTGTTTATAGCGGGCACCGAAAGCTTTGGTGACCCTGATAGACAGATGGCCATTTCCCGGCTATACAGTAGAATCTGGTATGTCACCGGCCTTCGACACTACCAGGATGTGCTGAGTTTCTTGGATGCGTTTTGGTCTGGTGCAGAGACTGACTGGCAAGTATTAGCCAGAGATTGGGAGGCATCGGGTAGAAGAATATTAGCATATTGAATACCAGATAAAAATGTGATTATGTTGAGATTAAGCATTGAATTGAAGAAGTCTAGAATCTACTTTGTCCGTTATCTGCGGTTGCCTACTAAGTTCTGCCTAAAAAGCCACTCGGTGATCTTTACCCCTTTTGATGGCATAACATCATGGCACAGGTCTTTATAATACTTTCCTTTCTCAAATAGTCGGTCAAGCTTGAATTGTAAATAATTCTCACTTGTGTCTTTCCTTACGTTCATGTCATTAATAAATAATTCGCACGCGTCGTCACCAACATCGTCTTTTGGCGCTCCTCTTATCGGGCTATGTCGTCACCGGTAGATACTGGAGTTTTCCAAACTCTCGAGACCGTCAAGAACCAAGTTATCATTCACGACAGTATATATGGCAAGCATATAATTACCGAGCCCGTACTCATCGATCTTCTTCAAAGCCCAGAACTATTCCGTCTCAAAGGCGTTTGTCAACACGGAGTGACCGCCCTCCTCGGCTTCGGTCCCAAAGTCACACGTTTCGAACACTCAGTCGGTGCATTCCTGCTAGTCCGCAAAGTTGGAGCCACCGTGAAGGAGCAAATCGCTGCTCTACTTCATGACATCAGTCATACCAGCCTGAGCCATGTTGTCGATTTCGCACTGTCCAAACCTGGAGAGGGCAGCTACCACGAGGTCCACAAGCACCGCTACTTGCAAAGAACCAACCTAGCTCAGATTCTCACTCAGTACGATGCGGGATACGTGGAAGCGTTCGACGAGGATTTATTCCCTCTGGTAGAAAAGTCGGCTCCCCAGCTTTGTGCCGACCGACTTGACTACTCGCTCCGTGACGCAGTCGCATTCAAGAAACTTAGTCTCAAGGATGCGCAGAAAATCTATCAAATATTGAAGGCACATCCATCTGCTACTTCGCCCAACCGTCTCCTTGTTCTCGATGACCCCCAGCTCGCGTTGTCTCTTGCTCGGGCATATTTGGCGACGGACCGAGATGTCTGGTCAAACCGTGCCCATGCCGACATTTATAAGAGAACGGGTCGTATTATCCGGGAATTGGCAGAATCTGGACATGTGAATGACGACGCGCTCTGGTGTATGTCTGATGATGAGTTCTGGTCGTTACTTCGCCAGGGTGCGACTCCGGAGATTCTTTGTGAAATGGATAAGCTTGAAACAGAAGGTCTTCCTGATGAGGAGAATTTACTTCTTCCGACAGCCGCTAAGATCCGGACGATCGATCCCGATATTTGTCAGGGATTGGAGGAGAAGCCTTTGCCATTGTCGGTTTTGCTTCCAGAATGGGGCGTGGAGCGGCAAGAATATATTCGCAGTCGTGAATTAACGCGGGAATGCCGCTCATGCTTTAACGGACAATAATGTATGCCAGTTGTGGCCATATGTATACACCGCTCCTTGTTCAATATTATAAGATACATCATATTTGCCCTTCCAAGATTCTCTCTTTAAGTGCCGTTTTTGGTTTAGCGCAACTCTTAACTCGAACAAAGATCTATTTCAGGCCTAGCGGTGATCGTCTATCTTAAACGGGTAGTAAAAGTGAGAGTGATCTACAGTTGGCTGCCAACAATATAAAGACATGACTGATTCATCTTTTAATCAGAAATCAATGCTTTGTTCCGATATTTCCTAAGTTTATACATGTAATGACAGGCAAATCGAAAGTTCTGGTTATTGGAGGCGGGGGAGTTGGCGCCATTGTTGCTCTGAATCTACAATCTGGACACCAGACAGAGCTCACTCTAGCTCTAAGATCCAACTACACAGCCGTTCAACAAAATGGCTATGAAATAAAATCATGCGATCATGGAAAAATAATTGACTGGCGACCCTTTAAAGGTAAGCTTCGCACTGATGCCTACTAAAGCAACACGCAACACTAACACCAAACCCAGTTGTCAACATAATTCCAAATACCTCATGTGATGAAGATGCTTTCAACTTCCTTGTTGTTACAGCAAAGAACATTCCTGGGGATGTCGATTTCATCTCACAGATTTCATCCGCCGTCACTCCTGGAATCACAACAATTGTCCTCATACAGAACGGACTCAACATCGAACGGCCATATCTCGATAGGTTTCCGAAAAACGTAATTCTGTCGGGAATCAGCATGATTGGATCAGAGGAAACCAAGCCTGGGTTCATCAACCATACATTCAGTGATCACCTCACGATTGGACCTTTCTACAACCCCAATCTTGACCCTAGTAAAGAAGTCGAAGAGGCACAGGAATTTGTGCGTATCTACTCAGCTGGAGGGAAAACTTGTTGCGTATATGATAAGCATCTTCTTTGGAATCGATGGAAGAAACTCGTCTACAACTCGACCATTAATCCTATCTGTGCTATCACAGGATTGAATGCTGGGCAAATCAAATTGGCGGGTCCTTCGATCTCTGCGCTGGTACTTGATGCTATGCGCGAGATTGAGGCTGCGGCAAAGGCGTCAGGCTATGAGCTTCCTGGGGACATTGTTGAGTTCATGTCAAATATTGACAGTCCTGAAGATCAGTTCGCGCCAAGCATGCTTCAGGATGTTAGAAAGGTAGTTTACTGACTCTGTTATTTGGGTATATTGGCTGACTAGTCTTAGGGTAACTCTATTGAGTACGAGTATCTTCTTGGAGAGCCATTGAGGGAGGGGGAAAGGCTTGGTGTGGCAATGCCTGTGTTGTCTACATTATACGCGTTGTGCTCGGCGATCCAATGGCGTATTAAAGGGGAGCGGGGTCAATGAATATATTCTATGCTGATTCTATGCATAATCTTAGAGTGTTTTCTATGGAGAGCGATATCGTACCCTTCAGCTTCAGCTCTCAAAGTAACTTGAACAGTCACTCGACGAACCAAAATCTGAAGTAAATTTCTAAACTAATCTCATGTATCAAATTTTGATCTTGAACTCTTCAGAAATAGCCTTCCCAAATCTTGCAATTGCTTCCGATATCTGGGGAAGCGAAGCACTTGCGAAGGTAACACGGAAAAACATCTCACAGCCTTGTGCCCCATCCGCTCGGAATGCGCTTCCTTTACAGCACATAACGCCCGTTTTCAATCCCCTAGAATAAATTCTATCCTCAATATCAAGCATCGTCTCAAACTCAGACTTGGCCGTGCTAGTAGCCAGTGGATGTGCTCGCCAATCAATTTTGATCCAATGAAACATACCAGCCTTTGGAGTCTTCCAAGAACAGATCTTAGGAGGAAGGTATGTTTCGCAAGATTCGAGCATGACATTGAGGCGTTGAGTGTACTTTTCTTGTAGGTGTATGAGCCATTGGATGAATCCCTCGTGGCCCCAAACTTCATCTAACAGCGTATGTATGGCCAGCTGGGAAAGCCCACTCGGGCACACAGTGGTTGCGTCATGTAGATATAGAATGCGGGAAATTATTTCGGCAGACCCTGTTATCCACGAACATCTCAATCCGGGCGCAAGGATTTTAGAAGTCGAGTCAAGACGGAGAACTCGTCCGGAACTATCCAAGGAGAGGAAGGACGGGATAAGATCTCGAAGAAACGATTCAACCGCCTCTGTGGCTGGAGGCAGTGAGTCATATCCTTTTGGGGTAAGGAATTTTTCAGACCCAAGCTGCAGGAAGTAATATGGGTCATCTTCGATGATGTACAGATCATGTCTCTCAGCAATAGCATAAATCTCCCTTCGTCGTTGAAGGCTCTGCGTAACACCAGTAGGGTTCTGACCCGTCGGGATAAGGTAGAGCAGAAAAGGCTTTTTACCCCCTCGCTGGAAAGGATCCCACTCCGAAAGCAGTACGTCAAGTTTGCTTGATGACATGCCTTGATCATCCATCGGGACACCGACAGTCCGTAAGCCGAGAGGTCGTGCTGCTTCAATCGTGGCAGAATAAGTGTACTCTTCCGTGATGACAAAGTCTCCTCGATCGCAAAATGTTCGGAAGACGCAGTCAATAGCTGAGGTGGTTCCTGCCGTCAAGGCGCATTGCCAGTCCGAGTAAGGTGGATTGTGCACAACATCAACATGTTCGGTCAAAAAGCGGATGAGTTGCTCGGATCCTGCACTATAGCCGTAGTTGAGGGAGACGGCGAGGTCGAATGTGGATTTTTTCTCTTCGATGTCGTATTTTCCGATGGATTTGGATTGTGTATAGTCGAACCTATCTTCGAGGAACCCTGGACTGGTTGGAAAGTCCAGCGACATTTTGAGAAACGGGAAGTATTCTGGAGAAGGTCTTCCAGTACCTAGACTGATGACATCCCCGTTAAGCTCAGCCCCTGCGGCTTTCAGAGTTGCTGCGCCACGAGATCTAGCTTCGAGATTGAGACGATGTTCAAAGGATTGAGCTGGTGGTTTTTGAAAGCATCTTAGACTCTTGAACATCTCTGCAGTAATGACAGGTGCAATTGATCCAGTCAACGGTTGTGACTTTTGCCTTTGAGCTGAAATATTGGAGAAACATAACGTGGACGACATTGCAGGTCTTGGTGGAGTACACAAAGTTTGAGTTGAATTTTTGACTTGGATGTAAGGTTCATTGCACAGGCTTTATGTACGATTTGCTTGGTGGATATCAGATTCACTTCAATATCTAACTTATCATATTTCCTGGATATTCGCAGTAGAAATAAGGAAATATCGAGTTTTTCTCCGATTTCATACCATGTTGGGTTAGACTGGGTGTTTTCTCAATAGAATTACTGTTTTCGGTAAGGTTGATCAACAAATCTCACATTTTGTACCTTATCCGGTCTATCCACTTGGTTCCATATCAATGATCACCTCTCGCTGCTTTCTCAGACGAAGAAAAACCATGAAGCTGCCTGGTGTGCAGATATATATAATTCGTGATCTGAAATCTCTCCACTCTCGGAAGAAGGTCAGGATGAATTGGTCTAAAATGTGGGATCTACTTTGACGAGCTAATTTTTCGGCTCCACATTTTGTACAGCTTGAACTCTACGGTAAATACTAAATAGCAACCCATTTCAAAAGGAGCGTGCATATACCGAACATCCAAAGGTTTATGTATGACCTCGGGACTCTTTGGTATTCAGAATTTGATATATCTTAGTGCATTCACAGGTGCTTACAATTTTACATCTTCTCTCCAGGGTCTCAATGCTGGAAAGGCCATACAGAATGATATGGAGCCGAGTATATTCCCCCACATTTTCCCCTTCATTACCCCGCAAGACACGTAATCCACGGATGGAACTAACCAACTTCTGTTTAGTATAATTCAAATAAGGCCTCTCTATTGGAGCAAGAAGCTGGTATTCTTACCCCTGAAGTGCTTTTGATGAAATAATTTACCTTAGACTTCGAAGTTCCCCACCGGCTCCACATAGCAACTATGGACTATTGCTTGATGAGGATGGCATTTACATGCAAACACCTTGGGCACCCTAATGAGGAGTCAAACCTTGTATGGGGATATAGCGGTCTTTAACAGACTGCCGTAGACTGCTTAGAAACTTGGCGTTGTTTGAAAATTGATGTGGACTGTTCGGGTGCAGGATCTATGGTGCATATAAATAAGACATTCGCTCTCTCATGGATCCGTCATTTCAGACATACATGTATCAACAACATTTGAAGCCGCCACATTGAACTACCAGAGCTACTGCACCATTTTATTTGGTCAGTATGTTGAAATTTATCTTCTTCGCTGCGTTGAGTGCAGCCACCATCACTATTGTCGACCCTAGTGACTATGCCGATCTTTCCGCAGATGCAGCAGATGATGCCCTCACAGCAGACTGGGACTATGCGCCACTATCATATCAGGCCTATGCAATCACTGGTCCCTATGTCTACAGCGGGGAAGACAAGGAACTTTCTCACAAGACATTCTCCGTTTCAGCCAACGACACTAGCGTGGTGGTAATCACCGAGGAATCACAAGTGAACATTTCCGACTCCACTATCATCAAGCACGGTTACTCGACCGACTTGTACCAGTCTAGTTTCTACGGACTGAACGCAGCAATTAATGTGGCCAATGCTTCGGTCGCCTATTTGAACAACATCAATGTCACCGTTCACAACGGAGCGGCCGATGTATATGTCTATGGCAACAACTCATACGCCTATGTTTCAGACTCTACCTTATACAGCTCGGGCCCTGTCTCTCATGGACTCTATGCCGCTGGATATGGAACAGTTGTTGGCAGGAATCTGCAACATTACTCGGGAGCATACCGATCATCATCCTTCGCAGGTGACAGTCCTAAAGGATACGTCTATGTATATGATTCCGTCGCCCATACTGCCGGTATTGGGAGTGCCATATTTTACGGGCAAGGGACAGTCTACGCTGAGAATGTGATTGGACATGCCCAAAAGGCTCCCATTGCGTTTTTGGATGGCGCCCAGATAGATATCCATGATTCAGACCTAACTGCTGGTTTGCTTGCAGGTGCCGTTATCTTCTCCTCTGGTACCCGTGAATCTGGATCCGAGATCAACTTCACGAACTCTCGACTAACGGTTCTGCCGGAGGATGGGGCGGGCTTGTGGTTTGGAAATGTTATTGCCAGCGCGAGCCTCGTGCGCTCCCAAATCAATACAACTTCGGGGATTCTAGTTGCTGCAAACTACTCGCAAGTGACACAAGATTTCACATATTTTGCGGGATCCACCGCTCCTGCTGAGGCCACTGTCAGCGTCTCCGAATCTCATCTGAAGGGAGATCTTGTTGCCTATAATGGAAGTACAATCAGCTGGACTCTGGGCAACTACTCCTCCTGGACAGGCTCGGCATACTCTGGATATGAGAAAGCATACTTCTCTGTATCCCTTGATGCCACCTCTTCTTGGACTCTAACTCGGGACACCGTGTTGACAAATTTCACTGATGCCGATACGACGTTCTCGAATGTTTATAGTAAAGGCTTCAATATCTACTATGACTCGACTGCTAAGGGGTCTCAGTGGTTGAAGGGGGCAACTAAGAAGATGCATGGTGGAGGATTCCTGAAGCCAGCGACCAAGAAGCAGTTGCGGCACCCCTATTAGTTATGTTAATGCATGGTATGTTGCTCTGAGCCTGATCAATGGTCATCTCTTCCTCGCGAGCTATTTTTGTCATTCCAAATAGCCATCAATCCAGTTTCAAATTTTGAAAAGTATACAGCACTTGTAAAATTGATTTACCAAATATCTAACAAATAAATTCCTTGAAGAACCCGCTCCTATATATCTAAAAATTTACCAATACAAAATTTCCAATTCAAACCGAGATTTCCTTCTCCTTCAAAATAGTCTGAAACTTTGATGTAGAATCAACCGGTGACTCAATCTGATCAAGTGGAGGAAGACAAGGAAGTGTTCTGGCGACACGAACAGCATCAAACACGCCATCGGATAGCGTGAAAATTTCGTCTATCTCTTCCAAAGTACGCCCTGATGTCTCCGGAAAAAGGAAATAGATCGCTGGTACCATCACAGCATTGAGTCCGCCGAAAATCAAAAAATATTTCTGACCGAGTTTGTCGAAGGCGAGTGGGGTGATATGGGCAATCAAGATGCTGACAGCGCCTGCGATGCTGATGCTAACCGAGTTGATGGTGGCTCGTAAATGAAGAGGCGCAACCTCCGTGGCATATAGGTACGGAATACCACCAAAGCCGAGGATGTAGCTGAAATGAAAGAAGAAGAGGAAGAATACAGCAGCATGGCAAGCCTTGATGTTGTCGACTTGGGATGCAAGAACGGCAATGCAAGCTAGGCATACGGCGTTACCAATGGCGCTAGCCATCATTAGGCGTCGTCGTCCGACTCGTTCGATGACGAAGACACAGAGTACAGCACCAATGGGCCCGGCTAGCTGATATACACCTGCTAGAAGTCTTGCCGTCGACTCCTCGAGGTCGAGGTTGTCCTCAAAGATTGCCGTGGCTGTGACTGAGTTAGTAAACAAATTCCCAGAAACTTGGAACAAAGGTAGGCAAGGGTTGAAAACGTACTGTAAAACGTAGTCACTGTAGCTCCAGTAAATTGCAAAAAGAGCAATCCACCGACAGCAAGACATGCTCGATGGAAAGTTCTCTGGGGCCCCATTTGGAATAATTGCTTGAACGCCGTGTTCCCACCAGCCAGACTTAGCGACGATTGCACTTCGCTGATCGTGGCTTCAATTTGGGCATCCTCAACATCGATGTCTGCAAGAGCTGCTAGGATATACCTAGCCTCTGAAATCCGGTTTTTCTGAATTAACCAGCGAGGCGATTCCGGTAGAAGTGTCACAAAGGTCAAAACAACGAATGAGAGGAGAGCTGGAAGTGCAAATGGAATACGCCATGCAATGCTGGTCTGAGTCTTGAGAGACATTCCATAGTCCAAAAACAAGGCGATAGCGCACCCAAAACCGCTAAATATCCCCTTGGTCACAACATGAGAGCCACGACGCTTGGCTGGGGAAGTCTCGGAAATCCAAAGAGGGATTGTGGCCAACAGGTCACCCGTACCCATACCCATGAGCACCCGTGACACAATAAACTGTACCAAAGAGTAAGAGGAAGCATTGAGCACATATCCGATTAATTGGGTCGTTGCCCCAAGCATCATGGTACGTCGACGGCCCAGCCAATCGCCCAGCCAAATGCAAGAAAATGTCCCCAAGAATGAACCTATGGCAAAGGCCGCCACGACAGTCCCTTCTAGCATGGATGCGTAACCCTTGTTCTTGGCATGCTCCACATCCATCTCCGGAAAGCTTCTGTTGAAGCTATCCAAAGATAAAACTCCTCCCAGCGATGCGGTGTTATAGCCAATGCTCAGGATGCCCGGCATCAATACCCCAATGATGGCCATAACGCTGAGACGAGTGCCTCGAAGACCAAGAAATCGTGCCATGATTGTGAGATATGTAGATCAACAGCCAAGACCTTCGTTCCCCAGAAAAGAACAAGGGATCGGCGCGATCAACTTTTGGACGCGTGATGAGACAGGTGCAACGCGGGTCTGAAGAAGCTTAAGTAGATTCATGTCTTGTGCTTTTTGATTATTGGGCCAAGTTTTGCCAGTATTTCAATACTTTCAAGACCGAAAGCCCAGACACTCGGAACTCGGCTCCAACAAGGCGTTGGACTCTCACATTCCATTCCTGCATTAAATTCCCGCCACAAATCTAGAGTTGAGTTGGCCAGGGTTGGTCTAGACTACTAATTACAGTCAAAGTCATCTGCCAGGTTTTTACCATTCTTGTCAGTTGACTTGGAAACTGTAGGACCAGGAAAGTCATTTGATATAAATATCTAACGATCGATCAATTTGATTGGTTGCAATGAACTATGTACTCCGATGTACATAACAGACGATCTATTGAACGATAAGAAATAATTTTAGCCTAAAACCTAATTAAATATTCCGTAGACCTTCCTGCACGATTATGCAGATATTATGCAGAGATAGTCACATACTTCAAATATTCAAATGTTCTTGAAATGAATCTGGACTTGGAATCATTCACCGCCCGGGTACTTCATTTTTCTTTCCAACTCATATCAACCGGGATATCGGAAGGGACATCAATGGTGCTTTTGATCTAATAAACCCTTACCCATTTAATCAAGAGACAGGACCTAGTCCAATCAATGTCATAGATTTTCAATTCAAGTTATCTGTGTCCCGAGTCCCGACATCAACTCTCGGCAACGAGGTATAAACCCACAATGGCTAGCATTCTCCAGCCCAAATCCCAAACAACGGTCTTTTTAGACCAACCACCCAGCTGTCTCGAATTCTGCCCGGAGATCCGTGACCACTTTGTGGCCGGCACCTACCTTCTATCCGAGACGAAGAATGAGAGTGGAGAAACCCAGCAAACCAAAACTGGAAGTCTGCAATTATGGAAATTAGACCCGAACACCAGCAAACTGTAAGTGGACATTGCAGACTATGTCACGGGTTCATTTGTCCGGGAGGTTCTAGACTTGATATCAGGCATTTCAAGCTAATTCTCATTCTTCAGATCCTTGGTACAAAGACTAGCCCTCCCCTATGCAGTCTTTGATCTCCACTTTCACCCAAGGGAGAAAAATAAATTTGCCATCGTGGGTAGCACAGGGCTAGCGGCCTATTTCAGCGTCTCTGATGATCCTTCGCCAACCATAACTCAGATATGGTCAAAGCAGATCCACGAGGATACTTCCATTCCGGCCTTGTTTTTCGCATGGGCCCCTCAGGCCTGGTTCCCTCGATCAGCATCTGATGGCTTTGCTGTCACGTTCTCGGATAGCCGGACGACTGTCTTTGGCACGGATGGAAATATCGAGGAAGGACAGATCGCCGAGTGGGGGTCTTATCAGGCTCGTCAAATGATCGAGGTCTGGTTTGTTGCGCTGGCTGCAATCAAACTCGGTCCCGGAGTGGAGAACACTGATACTATTCCTTTCATGTTTACAGGTGATGACTTTGGCTCGCTACATACTCGCCGCTTCCAGAATCATGAGCAGGGTGATGATGAAGAGTCGCTCGCACCCCTGCTGCTTGAGCATGATGATCGCGCCCGTCATCACACGGCTGGTGTAACGGCTATCCTGCCTCTCGATGTCCCGATGGTGGATGATGCACCAATTCTGTTGACGGGAAGCTATGACGAGGGTCTACGGGTGTACCACGCCACTCGCCGGGGAGAGGTACTCGCTGAGCAATGCCTAGGTGGGGGAGTATGGCGGCTGCAGTTACTATCATCAAAAGAAGTTTCTAGTCCCAATGACTCGGAGCAGGTTCTGGAGCGTAATTTTGTCGTGCTTGCGAGCTGTATGCACGCTGGGACAAGAGTTGTCCGGGTTACTCAAGGAAATCTTGGGCAGGGTCCTGTGGAGTGGGATATTCAAATTCTGGCGGAGTTTACAGAGCATGAGAGCATGAATTATGCGAGTGATGTGTGGAATGGTGCGAAGTCGGAACATTCGGATTCATTGCAACCGGCAGAGTTACTGTGTGTGTCAAGTAGCTTCTATGATCGTCGGGTTTGTGTCTGGCGAGTCAATGTATAGCGATTGAGTCAGTTCCACAACGACTTTGCTTTCTGACATCCACTACAATCCAAGGGACCAGATGATTTCTTATATCTCATGTCATAAAGCGCTGGATCAAATTACTATGCATGCAACAGTCGTACAAGCACCTGTGCCGAGGACCAGGTCCAGACCAGAAAAAACGATGTGATCATTCATATCCATTCCTGAAGTACCACTTTCGGGATATTTCGTATTAAACAATTGTCTCCAACTCACGGGCGTAGCCTAGTGTATTCTCAATCACAGTGCCACTGGCCACCAGGATATCCTTCTCGGATCTGGTTGCCGCCTCGGGCTCAACAGGGAAGTATATCCGTCCATCGCGAAGAATCCATCCACGCTGCTGCGCAAACTCAATGACTGCGCCCTCGGACTCGAGGAAGAGAAGGTTCTTGGCGTTGGAGATGGGAAGGGAGGGGTAGGCCTTCTCCGAACAGTCTGCAATCTCGCTGCGAATAGTGCCGATAAGAACCTATCAGACAAGAGGGTCAGTAAACACATCAAAGTTGACATTCAGCCATGAAAAATGTAGATAAACATGACTTACGTTGGAGAACAAGCCAAAGTCTTCATCTGGCACGCGCTCGGATGTCGTCTCCCGCCACACTTTGTCATAGCTACCCTCCATCAGATTCCGCTCCAGTTCAACAGGGTACTTGATGTAGGTATCATCCTCAATGCGGCCACCCTTCAAGCTAGCCTCTTCCACCAGTCCCTCCAGCACGGTGTGGAAGTTGGCGCTGTCACCACTGCTCAAAAGAAGCAACAAGTACAATCCTGTGATCTTGCTGCGCTGGCTTGTGCTGAAGTCAACTTGAGATGAGGGCTGCTCTGGTCCGTCGACGTGTCGCTCGAGGTCGTAGAAGGGCTGCAGCTGTTGGTAATATCTTGTGAAGGTCTGGGCATCGGTTTGTCGAATCGAGGCGAGGGCGCCGAGCTCAAGTACCTGCCGAGCAACGACGACAAGCTGAGTGGGAGTGGAGGGAGTCGGTATCAAGGCATTTTGGATCAGAAGGGCGCGCTTGGCTTTGCTGAGAAGTTCGTTGGCGGCGTCGAGCTGTTTGCGCTCAAGAGCGTTTTGGAGCTCGGGGACAAGGGTCTTGAGGTCGGACATGATGTGTGTGGAGGATGGTGGAGGTAAAATTAAGAAATATGGAGGGATGGAGCTAGGCAATCTAGAGAGAGATTGCAAGCACAATCGAAATGATATGGAAAGCTGTGGATGATGCGAGTTGGCCCAGCACTTGATGACATGACGGAGCTGCCGTGGGCGGTCAAGTCGGATACACGTGACTGTTTACTCGCCAGTTGGTTTCATTTGTTAGGTGCTAAATTTACTACGTAAATGCATTCGATACTACTTTGGTACTGGGATGGTGAGGTAATTTGTCTCACATTTATATGGTTGTCTCCATTATCACACATTCAACCTTCAGAAGCGCAATACCAGTTGTCCTAATGTCGGGAAAAACGGTGTACCCAACCCAGTCACCGGATCCCACCCAACCGTGGCATTCCAACCAGCATTGTGAACAGGTGATCCTGCGCAACCTCGCGAACCACCGTCTATAATGTCTGTCCAACCAGTCTGCCCCGTTGTATACAGCCATGGGTTGAGAAATCCCAATCGAGGTTTCCCATCTGTCAACCGAATTGAATTTAACTGGGATATCAGACCAGCAATCACCGGTGCAGAAGCGCTAGATTAGCATCAGCATGGCCATACTCGTTCGTTCCAAATGTATACATACCTTGTTCCTCCGACAGTCACATATACACCATGGTCTCGAACTATGAATCGGTTTGCTTGGGCTGAAACGTCGGGAATACCTCTCCCGGCAGCACTGAACATTCCTTTCCATTGGACACCATTTTTGGTAAGAAAAATTTCGACTAGAGTATCTTGGTAGGATGGCCGTTCAAAATACTCCGAGAACCCACCCCCAGAGAAGCTAATCGCCTTTTCTGGTTTACTCCCGAAAGTCCCACCGACAGATGTAACGAATGGACACGATGCAGGCCAATTGGGGATGAACTTGGCTCGGTGGGTTCCATCATTACTTTCGCATGATCCTCCTGGTCCGGAATCGCCACTACTAAAAATCACAGACACTCCTCGAGCACCGAGCTGTGCAAAGAGATTGCAGCAGGCTAAGGCATATGATTTTGGGACGCTCTGCTCCGATTCGCCGTATGACATTGATATAACGGCTGGGAGGTCCTTGTCAGGGAGGCCGGTCAGATAATGGAGCTGCTCGAGGTATGGCTCATTCGTCGAGGAACTAGCTGGATCTTCGCCATCGGGGACCAGGGGTCCTCGGCCACCGGTTGTGTAATAGGTCACCAATGCGTGGTAAGCTGTCGAAATGGCATACTGAACATCCAAACTGGCCTCAATGCTGTTCTTGAACGAGTTCTCGTCGTTTTTACCGCCATTTATCGAAATCACTGTGAAGTTTGCGTCCGTCTGATCGGGTGCGTAGACCTCCATGAAATGAAGAAAGTCACTATAGCGAGCGTACTGGTCCAAGAAGCCCGCTATGCCTAGTCGATTCCGAGAATCGGGTGTTGCCGTTGATTTATCGAGGCCGTACAGATCTCGCAAGCAACTGGGTGTAACTACTGTTCCACACATTGCAGCAAAGTCTGCTGCTGTAGCGGCAGCCGGCTCATTGCCCAACCTGCGCAAGGGACCGGAATCCGCGAATCGAGTCGTTGGCTGAATCAACTGAATATGAGAGTGGATTGCATTTGGTACCGAATATTCAAGAGCTCTGACAACCGTGGTATCACTATCATTATTCTTGTAGGAAGAGAACTCTGTCTTCAGCATTCGCTCCGCTTCAGCTACAACAGCTTGAAAGGTGATCCAGTTCCCGTCGACTTCGATGGAGTTCGGGACGATGTTTTCTGAAAGTAACCAGGAAATAATCTGATTTGACACGTTTGAAGATGGACGTAGCCGTTGTCTTACTTGCTCACGGTTCAAGTGTTGACCATAGCTAGGATGACCTGGTGTGGAGAGGTCAATGACGTTTTGTTCGAATGCCGCCATGTCTGATAGGTTTATCGCAAGTCGAAATTTTATCACAGCCGAGGGCGATGGCTTGTCGCCTTTTACCCAGCCAGAGGGTGCATTGTCTAACTGTTCAAGAATTTGATAGCTCGAGATACCCGCCAGGGCCACTCTCACCCAGCACAAGACAAAAGTCTGAAATAGAAACTTAGAGATCATGTCTACCTACATGTAGGTATGATTGATATTTCAAGAATAATTCAAAAGTTGCAGAGGCTAAGATCCTAACTATGAGTTTTTGTAAAGAATCCCGTCATTTGAGAGATATCAGTAGGACCCTGTGGAGGGGTCACACAAGGGGATGGTGTGCTTGCACAAATGTCGCATTTGATGGTTTAATTCAGATTTACGAACTGAATATTCGAAATTTACTTTCTGTAAATAGGACACTACATATATACAAAAGGTCAAGTCACCCTCCATCTTCCTATCTGAGTTCACTAGTATCGGCAATATTTACATGTTTATGGTTTTATAGGATACAGATGTGGGTACCTACACGGGTGTCTCAACTGGTTTAGTGGTACTACCAAGATACAATCCCAACACGATTGGATGCTTGCCAAGACATCGATGAGAACATTCATTATAAGACTTGTCTAAGTGGATGTTGATTTATTAATCAATGAGTATTATCTGGGAAAGAGATAGATTTCATCTTTGTGAGTCTAGGCATTTTTAATGATTTCCTGTGGATATAATTAACATCGCCAAGTTGTAACATCACGAGCCAAGGCCAGGATAACTTTGTGGATCCTCGGAACTGAAGTCGGTGGATTATTATTTAAGCCCTTGGAAACCCCTGGAAGTTGCTCATCACTATCACCATGAAATGAATAGCCATGTACTGCAAGGCGGGATATTGGTGCCTTTGCGCCTGAGGCATCAAGCGGATCATCCAAAACTCCGAGATGCGGGATGATCGACGTCACGGCCCAATGCCAGCATGAGCTTGTACAGCTGTCTCGCTCTCCATTCTCCACATTTAAAAGACCCTGGTGTTTGGACGGCAAAGTTGTGGAATTGCTCGATCTGGTATGTCTATATGTCAATTTTTTGTTTTGTAGAGAGCTCTCAGCCTGGCAAGGTTACAGACTCTCCACAGACCTAGTGCGTAGAGATTGTGCATGTGTTGACAAGTCTTAGCTTGGCAAGCTCTTTGCGAATACTTAAGTCTCATCAGCCTTGTTTGGTCCTTCACTTCAAACCGAAAGTCCCCTTGATTTGCAAGCAAGTTAATAATTAATCGTGGGGTGGCATGATTCGTCTGAGAGTGAATCGACGTCATTCCTACTAAAGTACATTTGACATTCCGATTGAAATCGTCATCTTTCAACTTCCCCAACCAAAGCTTCCAACTGCATCATTATCTACCATGGCAAATTCGGAAGTCCAACAAGCCCGTCGGCTCTCAGCCGACAACCAAATTATCTCGAAGTCTGATATTCCCTTGAAGGAGCGGTTCTTCCGATACTTCCAAGAGGAAATCACTTGTATGTGCCCCCAGACCCCAGCTCCACCCCTATGTATAAGCGACTTCTTACACTGACCTACCAGCCTTGCAAAACTCGATGGACCGTCTCGCAGACACGTCCTTGGTCGGCGGAGAACGAGCTGATGCAACAGATCACTGTCTTGCAGGAATCGTGCGTCTCTCGAACGAAGTAAAAGATGCAGCCAGCTATATTCCAACCTACGACCAAAGAGTTTATGCTGAGGTACATGACGAAAATCTGAATGCAAGCTTCGTAGCTGACCCCTTCTTCCTAGGCCATTAAAGCTTTACAGGACAAACTGACTGAGACCCGTGCGTCATTCGAGCCTCGTTCGAAGTTCAGCTTTAAGACAAAGAAGAATGCGTCTGCTATTTCTTTGCGTGATGCAGCGACTTTGGCTGCCCAGGGCCGCCGAAGTATCCCCGGCTATCGGTCGCCAGGAGCATCCTCGGTCGGTTCTTCTGCGAATCATACCCCGAACTATCCTTCCACCCCGTTGAACGAGCCAGATAAACAGCATTGGGAAAGACCGGAGATCGCGCCCACCTCGGGCCCAGGAACATTTACCGGGGGCAATGAGAAAGGCTCATCCGAAGCGAAGCCCACGTCGGGTTTCGCAGCCACCGGAATTTCTTCGGTTTCAGTGGATAACCACCACAGTCTACACATTATGCTTCCGGCTTCCGGCTCATCTCCTACAGTTCCGGCTTCAATGACTTCCCTACGGCACTGCATCGTGGACATGTCCATTCCCACCGCGAATGGAAAACCATATGCCAGTTTGACTATACGGGATATCAAGCAGAGTCTTTTAATCTGCAACCAAGTCCATGGTCCTGCCCACATTACTGGCGTCGAGAACAGCATCATTGTAGTCTCATGCCGCCAGTTCCGCATGCACCACTGCAAGAATGTCGATGTCTATCTCAGCTGCTCAAGCAACCCAATAATTGAGGACTGCTCGAATATTCGCTTTGGTCGGATTCCCAAAGCTCACGTGAGTCTGATCAACTCCTTTCACTTCTGATATGATATGCTAATTTATATTTCTTTTCGTAGTCTCTGGATCATGACTGCCCGGATCACCAAGACCGCTGGAGCCAAGTGGAGGATTTTAAATGGATCAAACCCGAGCCTAGTCCCAACTGGAGTCTACTAGACCCAAGCGAGACCATACCAGAGGAAGTCTGGACAGAAATTGTTCCCGGCGGGCCGGGCTGGTCACTTGACGACATTCTGCGAGCCATCAAAATTCAAACATAGTTTTCTAGCTTCCGTTTCGGTCTCCGACTCCAAAAAAAAACAGTTGATATCTGATCTCAGTCGACTACCGTGATCGACTCATAATTTTTCTCTCAAACATTTACTTTCATTGAATGCTCATCATGCTTTCGATTTACTCCTTCCATGCCATGCTGATTTACTTTCTTCGTCTGTTGATAGTACTCCGTCCGATGCAATTCATTGACTGATTAATGGCAATTTACAGGTAACATGTGATCTTATGTCTATTCTATGTGGTACCGTTACAAGGAAACATAGTATGGTGAAATGTCACTGTGATGCGTTCAGTGCTCTAGTACTAGAGGCTTCCCGCCGCACGTATGTACGGCGCCTAGACCAATCATGTAATGTTTCTACGATACATGTATCTATCCTTTTTCCTACTCAGACACCCACCTAGTCCCCTGCCGAGTACTCTAATATACATACGACCTTCTTGCCTACCGTATTAGTTAAATGGTCGAAGGTCTCTTGAACTAGAACAGGGCCGGGTGGCTCGAGAAGATCTCATCGAAAAACACAAGAAGGTGCATTAAGGAATCCAGTCAAGCACTCATAATCTATCAGTACAAAGCTAATAGCAACGCACAATGTTGATATTCATTGCATCATCATTACAGCCTATTCCAAGGCTATACATATTATAATCTAATAGAATTGATCTATCGCTAAACCACCAAAAACATTCATCTCATCAGAAATCGGTCAGATCCGCAGGTGCATCTCCCGAGAAGACCTCCAAGCCCGAAACGAAATCATTCCACAGAGCCTTCGAAGTCATAGGGGCGTTGCTATAAGGCTGGACACCAGAAGCGATCAGAAGATCCTTCAGCTGAGGAAGCAAGGCATCGGCCGCTTGGGCTTCCATTTCGCGTTGAATTTCTCTGCTGAGTCCACCCTTTTCAACATACCATGCAGAGTCTTCCTTCATAACCCCACTCTCGTAAAGGTTGAGCAGCTTAATGTCGATATTGGCCTCTAGAGCGGACTCATATGCCATTCTGTGACCAATTGCTTCGACCAAGGGGAGAGCGATTGGGAGGATATCACGATTGAATGCTTCACTTCGGTGAGCTCCATTCGCGCCTTGTTGGAGAAGGGTTCTCGCTTCAGAGAAGAGAGAGGCCTCGTGTCGAGCGATGGGGCTGTTAGGATCCTTTGGTGGTGGCATTTGATAACGGTCAATCAACAGTTCGGATGCGAGTCCTAAGATTAATGTTAGTTTCAATCCCTCAGCAGAGGTTTTGGGTTTCAGTAACGTACGTATAGCAAGAACCCGAATATCACCCTCTGCGGTCGAAGCCCCGCGCATTTCCAGCTATAAAGGTGAACTAGATTAGTCACTGACAACGCCGCACAAGAAATACTGGGATCCTACCTCCAGCTGCAGAATCTGGTTAATCTCATAATGTCCTTGCCATCCACACCGCTCATTCATAGCCTTGACACTTTTACTGAAATGACCAAGCGCAACAGCTTTGAACGCCGTAGCTATACCGTGACGCACCCGGGGATCCACGCTCTGTTCTCGGAACGCCACCGCCGCAGAAACCAGAAATGCTTCTAGCACACTGTACTGGGCGACGGAGTGTAGAATGGGCATCTGTTGAGTTCGGAACTCAATGACTGCAACTGGGCTTCTACCTTGGCCACTGACAAGTCTGTTCTGGCTGAAAACCGCGGCATTGAATGTGGCAACCTTGAGAAGTGGGACAACACAAGCTGAGAGGAAGAGAGTTCCCACTGCAACACGGTGGATTGAGGATAAGAAGCCTTCGCGCTTGTTTTCTGTTTCCTCTAAGCTACCAAGGAGGGCTGATTTCGGTAGACGGACGTGGTCGAAGTATGTGATAGCATGGTCGACTGGGTGGGCACCTGTTCGTTGAGGTAGAGCCCTTTTCAATGAATTAGCTTTCTTCTTGGGCGTGAGGGTTCTCGGGAGCTCACTTCGCGATAACACCCTTGCACATCTCTATTCCGTTTCCAAGTTGGACGAGGAATGGCCGGATTCCACAGTCTTTATCCTCATTCATGAGACGAGCCATTACAATTGCAACTACTGGAATACCACCCCGCGGTGTAGTAGGTGGCATAACCCTAGAATTCCATTAGCGAATTTTCGGACAGTTGAACTCGGTCGATTCGGCTTACTTCGCATCATTCGGTGTTGGAGTGTTGAGGTCAATGTCACCATTGGGCAGAATTGTCGCGATTGTCTGGATATTCCGTGCGTCTAATCCATGATTGACTTCAGTCAACATAAATTGCGCCCTGGGTGTGGATATCAACACCATATTAGCTATGAATCTGAAAGTATTTGATGATTTGCTTTAAGATTAACTCACGAGATATTGAAATCCAAAGCAGATTGGATGATCGGCTGGAGCTCCGGACGCTTCAAGGCAAAAGGAGCCAGTGTGCCCACAAAGAGATTGCACTGGATACTAAGGAGAGTGAAAGCACCACCATCCATAGCGATTAGATTCTGCAGGTGCAGTTTCCAAAATCTAGGAGTAATATATAAAACATCCTTGAGTGTCAACGCTGTTCTTGTTAGTTATTACATTAGTAGAGAGTATATGGAGAAACAAGAGCAGACCGTATGCATTGGCAAAAGCCTTCGCTCTCTGGTAAGTCAATTTGGTAGTTTCCTCCACACTGAAAGTGCGAGGGGTAGGTTTGAAGAGCTCTGAACGTGCTAGATCATCGAGGGCGGGAATCGGCTGCTGTAGCAGCTGTAGCTGTTCCTGTAATCCGTTTTCCATAGTGCACAATTATAATGTAAGAGATTGAACAGATTCACGATATATGGATCAAAGAGCGAACCTAGGAATAGATAAACTACCAGAAATCCCTATCGCCAAAATGTCAAGTGGCTTACTACGCTTTATTTTTCAATAAAAGTAGATCGGGGGTGAAGAGTGGAGTTTGGCACCACATTGGAGCGATGAACAACGCAACTCTTGCCGTTTCTGGATATACCGACTGTAATGTTTCGTATATGAACCTGGCTCTTGGGAATTAGTGGCTAGCTGAGTCTCCGTCGTCTATTGATCTGGGTAGGTAAAAGTATAATATTCGGTCAAGACCTACGGCGGAAGATAATCGGAGCGCTGACTACCTTGGCTTTTTTCCTTTGTGCCTTGAACCGAGACCAATCTGAAAGTTCTCGATTGCTTCCTATCTTAGCAAGATTTGAAGAAAATATTTTGATTTACTTGGAAATTGCCCAGGACCTTCTACTCGGAGTTAGTGAATCTTCACTCATTAATATCCTACTGTATAAAAAATCGAGCCTTTTTTTGTGGACTTCAGCGCTTACTGGTGTTGGGGATCCTCCTAAGTGGAGACTAACTGAGTGGCTTAAAGGATGATCTTCGGAAAAATAATCCGTTCTTGTTTAGGTAGCACATTTCGATTTGACGTCTCACATGTTTCCTAAACTTAACTCTGTACTATAGACTATTTCAGTACTGGTTACAATATTGAATGTCTGATCTTTTGACATCAATCCCAATAGCAGATACCTTAGAATAAGAGAGAAGCTTCATTGGTAATACAGTCAATGATGATATTTCTTATCTGTGGATGTTCTTTCTTCCCCTCGCCAAATGTCTCCACTTATCGAAGCTTTTACCGAGAATTTCTCTTCAGGAGACGAACGCCTCCATTTCGATTAATTGGGGATCGATCTTTGGATCGGGAGCCCCGAAAGAGGCGTGAAATAGGACCTCACTCAAACGCCACATGTGCTAGCGCGAACAATGGCATAGGATACTTCGCTATTTTCTCTGAATAGTGGATCTAACAATGGATAGCACATGTAGAAGTAACCATGAAACCTCATCAGTGGCCGTGCCCTCACCGCTATTATTTTATGTACTTTTGAAGGCTATCTACTACATACCTAAAGGGGAAGAAGCTCGGAAGAGAAAGCTTTTAGACTCGAACTCGTCAGGTGGTTGCACTTCACTCACTTGGTAGTCCTCCAAATATCTCATTGTGTTTTAAAGTTGGCACTAGGGTCAATCACATGTATCATTAGTATGTGGGTCAATTTTAGGCGATCTCGGTGCTTAATTAGTGTAGATGACAACCCTAGGTTGGACTGCTGATGCTGCTTCGCCCAAACTAATGCTAGGTAGCTGTCAAACTTAATCTCGTCTACATGTGCCTAGGCAATGTGCTTTTTTTCTGTTTCTCTATTTTTTTTTTCAAATCAGGCTACTTCCAAGGTTGGTTCGTATTGATATGCAAATTCTTGTTAGTGGCGCTTTATAGTTTTATCTGACAACCCTACGAAGGAAACCAAATACCGGAATATTTGTATGATCGATTTTAACGATTGCCATTGCTTTTGTTAATTGATTATTGCACAGATAGGTGATTTCATCAGATATTATAAGTCATATATTGCTATACATCGAATTCAAATGTTAGACACTGCTCCATGTGGTAGGAAGTGTACGATATTTCTTGGCGTGCATCCCGAGATCCTGGAACACGGTTTCATTGCCTGCATAAACGATGCGTTAGCTATATTATCAAGGAAAGCAAAACATGAGAAAGCTTACCCTGCAGGTGCTCGACTCGTTGTTCGTTCTCTTCAGCAAGTCTCTCAAGCTCCTGTCCAGGCTCTGGCTCACCGGGCTGCTTGTTCCCTTCGGCTGTCGCGGCTTTGCCCCAACTATTCATCGCGCCTCCAATCATCAAAATCTGCGCATTGGGATAATTTATGAATTCCGGCTGCAAAGGAACCCATCGGAGATCACCGAATTTCTCACGCACGCTGCACAGGCATCAGTACACGTGTCTCACATATGACATATTAAACTTACGATTCGGGGTACGAAGCAGCCTTTGGTAATTGGCCCGAAGGTGGACCAGGGAACTTTGGATTTTTCGACTGAACGATCCAGCTGCCTCGCTGGTAGAGGCCAAAGTTCTCTTGGATTTCACCTAGATGGATAGGGATTGTTACTTCGTATGCAAGGTGAGATGATTTTTTCGCCGATGTAATCGCATAGACGCCTTCTGCATATGGTCTGGCCTCTTCCGTGGTACGTTCGCCCCGGGTAGCAGTCTGATATGTACTGCTCGCGACAAATTTTTCTTGAAGATCCTTCACAGATTGTCCTACTTTCTCCACAAATGCCATGTCTCTTTCCTTGGCTGATGTAGGGAACTTCTTCTTCGGGAGCATCAGCAAGCGGCATTCGGCATCCTTGTCCATTGGACCCTGGTTATTGTCCAGTTCAGCACCGAGTGGAATAGGACGAAGTACGAAGAAGCTTCGTGCTACGTCACCCATGCTGTGTGGATCATCTACATTGACACGCGGACGGAAGAAAAAGTAGATGATGCCCTTTTCCATGATGCTGGATGGAACAGCACTCGCCCTGTCTTTAGATTTGTGGACACCAGACTCCTTTTCCAGGCCAGAATCGGCAGGCTGTTCAATGGGATTGCTGGTTCCTGGGACACTTCCCATCCTGGGCTGTGCACCAATTGGTTGAAAGTCTGGGAGGTCATTTGCGGCTGGCTTGGAAACGGATCCGATCTGATGGGCTGGGGGAAAGGATGGGTCAACTGAGTCTTGGGTTCCGGGAACACCACCTGACATCCTCTGTTCAACGGGCTTTGTTGCAGACATCCCACCCATTGATGGACCTGCACTGTCCTCTGTCTTCGACTCTTCCTGAATCTCTCTCTGCTTGTTGGGCTGCGGAGGCTTTTCTGGCTGAGCTTTACGCTTAGAGCCAGCAGAATCTTTCTCGCTCCCACTGCCCTCCATGAGTCCGGCGATAGCTTCTTTGGCCTTCTGGGCGGCCTGGCGTGCCGATGCTCGAGTAGCCATAGTGATGTCGAATTTTTGCCCCAAAATCAATGACTGGCAGTTATGGGTGGTAAAATGATGGAAGATGAGATTTTCTCTGCAAGTCAGACAACCACTAAATATTATTTGCAGGAATGGGCTGGCTGGAACCTCTGATATATAAATGACGTCATGCCTTCCCACGTCGCTCGTGGTCATCGTTTTCCCTCGCAAAGAGGGGCCCGAAATTGGAGAGCAGTTGAAAGGCCGAATATACACTTTCAGTCAATATCCATGTCATCGGCAACGGCAGACTCGTGCATTGTGTCAGCACTGCTATCGGTGGACCACAGATCGGAACTCGAGCTCCTATTATCTCCGTCTTCGCGGACTTCATGCAGAGAAGCGGAGTAACCAGCTTTCATATGATCTTCTGGAAGTTTACTGCGCCGTCGCCGTCGCTTCGAACCCAGACCAGGCACGGATAATGGCTTCTCGCCCGGCCCAGTGTTTAAAGTTGAATGAGAATGCGAGGATTGGTACCCGACCCCAGAGATACTGCCCGGCTTGCGCTTCTGACCCTTTGGAGGTCCCATCAAAGGGTTGGAAACAGTGTCCGGTGTATCGTTGCCCATCCCATTCATGCAATCCAACAGGTCGCGCTGCCATCCTTCAAATGAGTCTGGCAGACGCGGTAACTCTAACCTTTGCACAACAGGATCCGGCTCATGATCGGGCTCCTCGATATCATAAGGATAATATACTTTGACGCTGGACATGTCTGGTGCCGTGTTGAAGTAGTCGGTAGCTGTAGGTGTCGACGGACCCGACCCATTCAAACTATGTCCGCTGTAATCTGTTGGCGCGTCTGTATTGGTCGGCGCGGCCGGTGAAGATCGTGTTGATTCAGTGGATGCGACTGTGACATTTGATGAATCCAGATCCTCTATTTGAAGGTCGTCATTCATTGTTCATGAATGTTGGCGTATGTTGATGTATAACTGTGGGCACGGCCTTCGGGAAGCATCACGTCACCAATTGCTCAAGATTCGCTACCAACAAAACCTGCATGGAAGGCAAAGGGTCAAGAGGCGGAATTAATTGGAGTAAAAAGATACCAAGGGTAAATGAGAATGGGGTGCAAGTAACTTAACGCAACCTCGCTCGTGTGATCGCCGCGTACATGTTCTAGATGTTTCCAGCGGCGGGGGGGGGGGTAATGTATCCCCCGGTTCCCAGAAGACCCACCACGATCCCCTAGAATTAACTGTATGGAAGAGCTTAACCTATCTACAGTGTGTATTTCCAACAGTCAAGTCTATTGAAGAATAGTCTACAATGTACGGAATGAATTACAACATACGATTAAGTTGCGCTTTTTAAGTCTAGCGTCCCATACGTCTGTATAGATTTCAACCTGACTATAGCGACCGAGCTCCCAATATGCGAGAGAAGCACATAGGTACCAACATAATTTCAAGTACCTTTCAAACAGACTAGCTTAATGCTAGCTGCGTTCACAGGTCTCAGTCTTCATCGGGATGGAATGTTATAGTCGGGAGAAATCGAAGAGGAGGCTAAGGGCTGGATGTAGTTTACTAAGATGTAGCAACAGGCTGGATATAAATCTTCCCATACTAGATATACTGGAAAAGACCAAGAACCGAAGCGAGTTCAGATTCGCGAATTAGGAAGACCATGAGTCGTGGTCTAGGAGTATTGAGCAGTATGCACCGCGATACTTGGAGCTGGAGGCGAGGGACCAGACGGTGGACTTTGAATTTTCTAATCTTCAGAGACTGCTTCTGTAGTCAGATAACACGGATCAATGCACCAATGTTCATGATCGATGCCAGCTACAAAAGGTGTTGAGAGTGTTGAGAGAGATATGAAGAGGGTAGGAAGGGGAAGTTATAGAGTCTAGACGCACGGACCCTTTCCCCTGACCACTCACCGCCCGCGGGCATGATTGGCTGCCACGATTCGCTTACACATTAAGTCCACGTTTAGTTTACCTTGCTACGCCTGCTACGTTCCAGCATAGATATCTAACCACTGTTGCGCCTTGCCCTTTTGTTCCACTCTGGCAAGTGGATGCATTGGTTGATTCTCTGATTTTACTTCCTCTCGCGTGCGGAGCTTGCAACTGTTCGGTGCGGCTCCGGCCAGGTCTTTCAAGATGCAGTCATCCCCAAACATGCTCACTAAGGTAACGCCCCTCGATATCCCGACATCAAAGCATCCACCTCCACCCTACCATGCGGTGCAAACTTGCTTCAATTGCATTTACTGACTCTCATCTATTACGCAGTTTGAGTCTAAGTCCTCCAGGGCGAAGGGGATTGCTTTCCACCCGACACGGTCAGTCGGTCCCGCGGGGACACCTACACACCTACAAGCTAGAGCATCTTCACTAACATCAGCACCAGGCCATGGATTCTCGTCTCCCTTCACTCTTCCACCATTCAACTATGGGACTACCGCATGGGAACCCTGATTGACCGATTCGAAGAACACGATGGCCCAGTCCGCGGCGTTGATTTCCACCCAACCCAACCCCTGTTTGTGTCCGGAGGTGATGATTACAAGATCAAGGTCTGGAACTACCAGACCCGGAGGTGTCTCTTCACATTGAACGGTCACTTGGATTACGTGCGCACCGTTTTCTTCCATCCCGAACTCCCCTGGATCCTGTCTGCCTCTGATGATCAGACTATTCGGATCTGGAACTGGCAGAACCGCTCTTTGAGTAAGTCGTGTTAGCTTTTCGGCGCAAGGCTCTACTAACCTCTTCGTTCTTCAGTTTGTACCATGACCGGTCACAACCACTATGTCATGTGCGCTCAGTTCCACCCCACCGAGGACCTCATCGCCTCGGCCTCGCTCGATCAGTCTGTCCGAATTTGGGATATTTCCGGCTTGCGAAAGAAGCACTCCGCCCCGACGACGATTTCCTTCGAAGACCAGATGGCCCGAGCCAACCCCAACCAGGCAGATATGTTCGGTAACACAGACGCTATTGTGAAGTTCGTTCTGGAAGGCCATGACCGCGGTGTGAACTGGGTGTCATTCCACCCCACATTGCCATTGATCGTCTCAGCGGGCGATGATCGCTTGGTTAAGCTCTGGAGAATGAGTGACACAAAGGCTTGGGAAGTCGACACCTGCCGCGGCCATTTCCAGAATGCCTCTGCCTGTTTGTTCCACCCACACCAGGACCTCATTCTTTCCGTCGGCGAAGACAAGACAATTCGTGTATGGGATCTTAACAAGCGCACATCCGTTCAATCCTTCAAGCGCGACTCCGACCGATTCTGGGTTATCGCTGCCCACCCCAAGATTAATCTTTTCGCCGCTGGCCACGATACTGGTGTTATGGTGTTCAAGCTGGAGCGTGAGCGACCTGCTTCGGCCGTTTACCAAAACCAGCTGTTCTACATTACCAAGGAGAAGCACGTCAAGTCATACGACTTCTCCAAGAATGTCGAGTCGCCTCCGATGCTTTCGTTGCGCAAGCTGGGCTCCCCGTGGGTCCCCCCGCGCACGGTTTCCTACAACCCGGCCGAGCGTGCTATTTTGGTCACATCTCCCGCCGACAGCGGAACGTACGAATTGATCAACCTCCCCCGCGATGCTACTGGCGCGGTCGAGCCCACCGATGTCAAGCGTGGCCAGGCTACTTCTGCAGTCTTTGTTGCTCGTAACCGCTTCGCAGTGTTCAACCCTTCGACCCAACAGGTTGACATTAAGGATCTGAGCAACTCCACTACCAAGACTATCACACCTCCTGCTGGCACAACTGATATCTACTTTGGCGGCACTGGTTGCCTCCTGTTTATTACCCCCACAACTGTTGTTCTCTTCGACATTCAACAGAAGAAGCAACTTGCCGAAGTTACTGTTAGCGGTGTGAAGTACGTTGTCTGGTCCAATGACGGACTCTACTGTGCTCTTCTCAGCAAGCACAATGTTACCATTGTTACCAAGACCCTGGAGCAAGTTAGCACCCTGCACGAGACCATTCGCATCAAGAGCGCAACCTGGGACGATGCCGGTGTGCTTATCTACTCCACTCTGAACCACATCAAGTATTCGCTATTGAACGGGTATGTATGAGATGGATGTTATTTGAAACTAGATGCTAATCTTGTCGCAGTGACAACGGAATCATTCGTACGCTAGATCAAACAGTTTACCTTGTCCGTGTCAAGGGACGTAACGTTTACTGTCTCGATCGCAATGCCCAACCCCGGGTTCTCGAAATTGATCCCACCGAGTACCGTTTCAAGCTTTCCTTAGTTAAGCGAAACTACGATGAGATGTTGCAGATAATCAAGAACTCTAGCTTGGTTGGCCAGAGCATTATTTCTTACCTGCAGAAGAAGGGTTACCCGGAGATTGCTCTGCAGTTCGTTCAAGACCCGCAGACCCGCTTCGATCTGGCTCTTGAGTGTGGAAACCTGGAAGTTGCTATTGAGATGGCTCGTGAGCTTGACCGTCCCAACTTCTGGAGCCGGCTTGGCGCTGAGGCCTTGGCCCATGGTAACCACCAGGTCGTTGAAATGACTTACCAGAAGCAGCGAAACTTCGACAAATTGTCTTTCCTCTACTTGGCCACTGGTGACCAGGAGAAGCTTGCTCGTATGGCTAAGATTGCTGAGCACCGGGGTGACTTTACATCCCGCTTCCAGAACGCTATCTTCCGTGGAGATGTTGAAGACCGCATCCAGATGTTCAAGGAGGTTGACCTGTGTATGTCCCAGACCCCCTAATATTTTTCTCATGTTTACTAATAGACACCAGATCCCTTGGCCTACCTCACTGCAAAGTCACATGGTTTGACCGAAGAGGCCGAGTCCATTCTAGAATCCTGCGGCTTGACGGAAGACCAGATCGGCTTGCCCTCTTGTGGAGAACCCCTCCAGACCCCTCGCCCTATTGTCCCTACCTTCAAGTCTAAGTGGCCTGTTAAGGCTGCCGGTCACTCTTCGTTCGAGAAGGCCCTCCTTGGAGAGGTTGGTGGTGATGAGGAGGCTACTGATGCCTTGGAGTTCGGTGAGGATGAAACAGAGGCTGTCCTTGCTAAAGATACCCTGGAAGATGAAGAGGAAGATGCCTCTGGATGGGATATGGGTGATGATGTTAATGTTGAGGAGGATGTTGAGTTTGTCAATGTGGAAAGCGCCGAAGCTGGTGCGGGCAGTTCCGAGGCCGATATGTGGGCTCGTAACTCTCCATTGGCAGCCGACCATGTTGCGGCTGGCTCATTTGACACCGCTATGCAGCTTCTCAACCGACAGGTGGGTGCTGTGCAGTTTGCTCCTCTGAAGGACCGATTCCTCGAGGTCTACAAAGCCTCCAAGACCTATCTTCCCGCCAGCACCGGCCTGCCACCCTTAGTCAACTATATCCGGAGAAACACCGATGAGACAGATAGCCGCAAGGTCCTGCCCTTCATTACCCGCGATCTGGAGACTATTGCAAGCGTTGACCTCCAAGAAGGCTACGCTGCCATGCGAACCAATAAGTTGGAGGATGGTGTGAAGGTTTTCAAGCGTATCCTGCACACTCTCCTCGTCAACTCTGTCTCCTCTGAGGAGGAGGTAGAGCAGGCGAAGAAGATCATCGCCACTGCACGGGAGTACATTCTTGCCATGTCCATTGAGCTTGAGCGTCGTTCCGTCCCTACTGATACCGAGGAGGGCCTCAAGCGCAGCCTCGAGCTCTCCGCTTACTTCACCATTCCCAAGCTGGAAGTTGCTCATCGTCAACTAGCGTTGATGGCTGCCATGAAGTTGTCCTTTGCCAACAAGAACTACAACTCCGCCTTGGGCTTCGCCAACCGTATGCTGGCTAACGGTGGCTCCGCCAAGCTTCTAGACCAGGCCCGCAAGATCAAGGCCCAGTGTGAGCGTAACCCGTCCGACGCGATCGACATTGAGTTCGATCAGTTTGCCGAGTTCGACATCTGTTCTGCTTCTTTCACTCCCATCTTCAGCGGTTCTCCCTGTGTGACCGACCTCTTCTCCGGCGCCAAGTACCATGAGATGTACAAGGGCAGCGTCTGCCGGATATCCGAGGTCACCGAGATCGGCGCCCCGGCCAGTGGCCTGCGTCTATTCGTCCCCGGTCTCTAAATTCAACATGACGAAGTTTGACGGTTTCCCTCCAGGTTTCTTTTTCCCTCTTCTTGGCATGAAGGTACAAAAGGTTTCTTTCCATCTTTCTGCTTGGAGAAGTTGTGTGTTTGGCGGCGCTTTTTTGGGAGACAAAATCTCCTGCTTTCGCACCCTGTCTAGATGTCTTTGTACCGGGATTATAATTGTTTAGCGGTTCCAGTTTATGCGAATGTTTCTTCTCATCCAATTCTTGTAATAAGATCAGATTTCCAACATCTGTTCATGTTCAAGTAATATAAAATATACAATAGATCTATATAAGCTACATGTATCGTACAAAGTGGAGATATGTATACAGTCCATCTAGATGAAATCCGAGACAATAGTCAGATCTTACCAGTAGATCTTCTCTAATCCTTCCTAATCACACCTCCCATCCTTCCACCCAGTCTTCCACCGTTCCTCCCAAAACCGACAATTAAACTCCTTCTTCCCCAGCTTGCGATTCACCTCATTATGCGCCTCGCACATCCACCACCCAAACTCCGCACGCCCACCCAGCTTCGGCTGATTGCGTCCACTCGGATGCGCCATCCACGTCTTGAAGTCATCCGCGCAAACCCAGCACGGATACAGTCGCGAGAACAACTTCAGGAATCCCTGCATGTCGCTTTGTTGCTGCGTATCTGCTTTTTCAGGGTACGTCGCTGCCATCGTGTGCAGGAGGGTCCAGGTTGAGCGCCCGAGTTCTTCGACGTCCGGTGGGCAGTCTGAAGGTATCGGTGGTTCGGACGACGAGGTTGGGACAGCGAGGGGGGCTGTGGAGGCTTTGCTTGCGTTTGCGCTTGCGCTTAAGGTTGAAGAGTCGGCTTTGGCTTGTTTTGTCAAGGCGCGCCATGAGGAGACGGATGTACAGGTTCGACAGCTGGTAGATAAGTTATTAGATTTTTGAGCTGAGAGATGGTGCGCGGTGGAATGATGCTCCGGGTATCTTACGGTTTCCCATCTTTGTCTAGGACGACGCCTTTGGGTAGGGCGGAGTCGCTGTCTTGCGATTGCTTGGAGGGTGATGGGGCTTGTTGGTTGAAGAGATGAGCCTGTCCTCTGAGGGAGTTTAGCTGCTCTGGAGAAACCTCTGCCATTTTGCGTGGATTGGGGGAGGAAAAGACGTGATGGAAAGGGAAGTAGGTACTAAAGTTTGATTTCTAATGCGGTTGGAGGCGGGATCGGCGGAATTGGCGTTGTCAGCAGTAAACACTTGGCTCTAACTATAGAGCCGCTTGAAAATTAAGCCCCAAAGTTAATGGTCCTTCTTCTTCAAATGGTGCCAACTCTCTGCTATCAATTTTTCGTCTCTATAATACTAATTAAATGGATTCTTATGTACTGACTGGTTTTGTTCATGCTCAAACAGAACCTACACTGGTATGTAACTACTCCAATTCTATCTACTTTCAATGTTTCTTCATATCATCATTTGCCCGGTCCCCAGTTCTGAAAAGGCTTAACTCTTCATCTTCAACTTACAATCCGTATTTCTCTCGGTATCGCATTTGTAATTCACTCCCTTGGCCAGAAAGCCATTGATCCAGAGGACCCCGAAGACCAGACCATCTTGCCATTTTAGACAAATCAAAAATACTCCAACCTGTTTCTGGATCCAAGATTGTGGGATCTGCACCTGCTTTCAAAAGCAGTTGCACTGTATCGAAATTTTGACGATTCCCGGCAGCGAAGACAGCAGTGGCACCGACCCGACCTCCCGGCGCATTGATATTAAGATCGGTATCGAATTCGAGGATCATCTTGACAACGGAATCCAAGCCATACGAGCTGGCATAGTACAACGGATGTGTCGTTTCGATAACTGAGAATTCCACCGATGGTATGAGAACTTGCATCCAAGCACCAAAGTTTCCCTGGCAAGGAAGATGTCTCGTATCAAAGAATTTCTGCACTAGACGCCGCTCGGGGTCTCCAAGCTGGGTATCAGCGGCATATTTTGGCCACATCAATGCTGCATATTTCAGGGACTTGTACTTTTCCAGGCGTGGGAATATTCTCCCCTTGGTTGTGTATCCATCTTTGAAATTGTCGAGGCAGAGATAGTTGAGGCACCTTCGCATAATGATAGTGTTTGCTGTTGTCAAGTCCATGCTGAAATAGCTAACTCGAGAAGATCGTATCCAGTCGGATGTTAGGAAGTCTTTGATCGATGCATGCGCGAGGACGATATGACCGCACGAGTCTTGGGTGATGAGACCCTGGCAGATATCAAGAAGGATTTGAGCGGGAACAAGCATCATGTCTTCATCCAGTGTGGTGCATTCTTCGTCCAGTACGACTAGCTCGTTGAGAACTTCCAGTGTGAGCATTTCACTGGCGAAGAGGTGGTCTCGCGCAAAGCTGATCCAGAAAAGCGCCTCTCGCACAAATGGTCTGTCCTCAGCAGATATCTGGTCGAGTGTTTTGGCATACATTTCCCGCAGAGTTCCTGGTAGATTTCGTAGAGCTTCGCGCATTGATCTGGTAGTTCGCTGAGCGGATAGATTGTCCATGGAAAGCTGCACCCAGCGGAACCTGCTACATTTAGGTAGGCACATAATAGTAATAAAGTGAAACTCACGATCCACCTGCGTTTACCGACAACGTCTTTCGGATTTCAGATTTGAATTCATCTTTTCGGTCCATCAACGCCTTGTCGTGTTCTAGGCGGTAATCTATATAGGCTTTTATATCACCTGACATCATCTCTGCGCTGATGTTCAGCAATTCGACATCTCGGGATAGCACCATAGTTGATGTGGTCGTGACCATGATGCGAATATTTGAGGAAAGTTTGGCAAGTCTCAATAGAGAAATCTCGATATGCCTGGCGTCATGGCTTTCATTGATCGCGTCAATCAGAATGACGACCTTTGTCTTGCCAGAGGCATGTTTGATAATGACCTCTTCAAGGGCAGTGATCTCAATGCTTCGCTTGTGAGCCTGAGACTTGGGAATATCATTGTATATTGATCGGATACTGTCGAGTATGGAGTCCTCTTTCCCCGACAATTGAGCCACTAAGGATCCCAGTACGTTAACTGGGATCTGAGAGGCCGAGTTACTCATTGTGCAATAGAAGTATGCAAAACTGAGGGTCGGATCACGAGACGCCATTGATACAAGCTCATCAACACACTGAGCACTGCAAAATGTTAGTAAGTTCCACTGTTCTCCTTTATATAATGCGTAGAAGTGCCACTTACAAAAGAGTAGTCTTTCCAGTTCCGGCTAAACATTGATCAGTAAAGCATCTTCCGAATAGACAAGACCAGCATACATTTTCCAACAAGGAAGAAGATGTTCTTATCCCCATAGCACAACCAATGCTTAAGATGGCCTCCAATGAACCATTTTCCAGATGCAATATCATATCCTTCACTCGCCCGCAAATGCGAATTAGCCGGACTCACCGGGGCCATCCATTGAAAAAGTTCCAGGTTCGCCATCTGGATTCTCTCCTGCTCTCTAATCTTCAAATCCTCAGTCAAAGACCTCGCCAGAGTTCCAATTTCTCGCTGCAAATCTCGTTCGACTGCAGCATGATCTGCAGTCAAAACGAGTATCAACCACGACTTCACTCGTTCTAGACGGATAAGATGATCATTAATCTTTTCCTGTGTAAATTGCCACTCGAGCTTCTGTTTCCAACTTTTCAGTTTGCTTGCTGCAGGCTCTAGATCTTTTAACAGGGACTCGAGGAACTCCTTTGTTGTCTGGAGGACCCTATCCATAACATCCTCGTTGAAGGGACTCGAGCCCTCTGACTCGATATGTTGAATCTTGGGGATTTCGGAGGACGACTGGGCTGCCAGATGATCGAGAATGCCTTTTAAGGCGAACAATTCTTCGCTTAGCTTTTGCATTTCGGATCTGGCGCTTTTTACCGATTTGGCGTACTTGATCAAGCATGATATGATGTGAGAGACATCAATGACCAGGCCTGTGATGGATATAGGATCCATGGCTGTAGTATGCGATTAAAGCGCCGCTGCTGAATATTGGGATGAAATCGAATTTCCTGAATGGGATCTTAATTAAATATGGACAAGTGCTTACTTTTGTCTGACAGGCGGGGTAAGTAGAGGATCCACTCAGGGTCCAGTCATTCTACCCTAAACCTTGATTAATTGCTCTATTCGACGGTGTAGCTTACTAGTTCATTCTGGTTGTATATGGAGAAGACTGCACATGTGGTAGTAAGTATAGTTTTTAATCAATGTTTGTTGCAACTAGGGCACCACAGGTGTATGTCAACTGGTATTGCTTCCATTTACTTCGTACTAAAACATGTATGCTTCTATATCAACCTTGGAAGTTTTGTATTAAAAGTGCTAGGTACCTTATTAGGTGGCTTGTGACTTACATACCTTGGAGAATTATAAGCTCAACATGGAGATGCATTGGTGGTCATCGAAAGAATATATGCATTTGAATCTTCAAACATCATACGCACCGGCTCATCAATATGTAATATATTTTCGCACTATCTTCCAACATTTGAAAAGAAAGTCATACCTTGGCGGATATTCCAGCCAATTGTTTAAATTTCAATACATATATTAGAATTGGAAGGACAGGGAAGTCAATTAAAATATATAAAATGAAAGTTGGAATGTTTTACTTCCCAGGTTCATTGAAACGTTTGGATTGATAAGGCGCTGATAAGCTTTGTCATCTTCACGCGACTGGACGTGTCACTGTCAATTGCCACGGACTTTGTTTTTCTGGGGACAGTCATCTTCAACGCATTATTACTTGCATTAATATTGGTCACTCTCGATAAGTCTGCGGAAAACGTCTGCGACCATGGCACGTCAATATAAGCTGTCAGACTCTGAATCAGAGTCCGAACCAGATGTGTCTTCTACTCCTTCCGATGACCAACTTGAACAAGGATTGCGCGATGAGATCGCCGGGATCTTCAAATCCGGTAACATGGAGGAGCTTACTGTGAAACGAGTGCGACTTGCCGCGGAGAAGAAGCTTGGTCTGATAGAGGGATACTTGAAAAATACGGGGGATTGGAAGGCACGAAGCGAAAAAATTATCAAGGATGAAGTGGTAAGAGGTTTACTGTTCAATTGGTGCGCGTCAACGATCGAGCACTAACATGCCATCTTCATGACACAGGACGTGCAGGAAGCGCAAAACGACGAAGCTGATTCAACCGAAAAGTCCCCATCTCCTCCGCCGCAACCGCGAAAAACTGCGCCCAAGCGTTCTAAAAGTGACAGTGCACCCAAGCCGAGAAAACGCCAGAAGATACAAACTCCTGTTTCGGAAGACGATGTACCGGTGCTATCTGGTCACGAGAGCGAGGACGAGGTCGCAAAGCCTAAGAAGCGTGCGGCACCCAAGAAAAAGGTGTCTCCGAAACCCGCCACAGACGAGTCACAAGGTTCAGATGCGCAAGAATATTCCGATGCGGTGAAAGCGTCGGAAGTTGTCAAGGACGACTCTGAAAGCGAAATGTCCGTGGTCCTGGATGAGGAACCCAAACCCAAGCCTACACGCAAGCGACAGAGTACCGATGCATCTTCCAAGAAGGAAAAGAAGAAGCCTGCACCCAAAGCCAAATCTAAAGACGACGAAGATCCAGATCAGGCAGAGATCAAGCGGTTACAAGGATGGCTCGTCAAATGTGGTATCCGTAAGATGTGGTTCCGTGAGCTGGCGCCGTACGACACCGCAAAGGCAAAGATTAAGCATCTCAAGGGAATGCTCGAGGATGCTGGTATGACGGGGCGGTACTCGCAGGAGAAAGCCAATCAGATTCGCGATGAGCGAGAGCTCAAGGCAGACTTGGAGCAGATCCAACAAGGTGCGAAGCAATGGGGTAAAGGGAGCGGAGACGAAGATGAGGGACCACCTCCACGCCGTGCTGCTGCTCGAGGACGACAGGCGCTGGCATTTCTGGAAAGCGATGGTGAAGAGTCGGACTGATGAAGGCGGACGGACTGCTTAATTTCCATATACCAATACGTTTAGCCATTGTATTCATAATGACCCAATATATCCTTATTCACTGTCGGTTTCCTCTGTCGCGTGTATGTACTGCGTCACCGGCTGGCCTTGGTTCCACTCATACGTTGAGCTGTCAAGCTGAAGATGGCGACGGATGAAATGAAGAGCACTAAATTATAGAACTGTGACCGTTAGAAACTGCCTTTTGATTTGAAGTACAGGGGGAATGTACCGCTGTCCTGGAGTACTCATTCTCTTCAACTTCCGTGCGCGCTTCGACAAAGAGACGCCTTAAGTTAGGAAGATTTGCCTGAAAGACGTTAAGACTTGGAACATGCTGGATATGAAAGCCCTAGACTGACCATTTGAGCGCAAGTGCAGGAAGTTGGGAGAAGTAGAAGTGAGAGTTTAAACGTCTACGAGTAAAGCGGACGGGAAAGGTCCAGAGCCCGCCATTCGCCATTTGTGGACAACTTTTGATCGCCCAACTCTCTCACCTCTTCCTTTCGTCACTCCAAAATTCCTCCAACCCCCATTCTCTCATTTCTTTCAATGTCGATTCGAGAGGGGGGAATGGTTTAAGTCCTATCTCCGATCGCCTTTTCCTAACTCCCGAAGTCGCGCGACCGAAGCTCGCGATTCCCCGCAGTCTCCCAAATACTCGACTCCCTAACCCCCTACCTCCCTGATTCCTTTGGCGGAAGCACGACAAAGCCGGAGCTGAAGCTTAAACCATTATGGCGATGAACAAGATCCGCGGCGCCTTTGCGGCGCCTAGGAAAGGAGAGACATTTGAATTGCGAGCTGGCCTTGTGTATGGACCCCCTCCGACCATAGGTGGCTGTTTGCCATTATGAATGATTCACCATGCTGACAGCTAGAACAGCTCCCAGTATGCTTACGAGCGGTACGTTATTTTGACGTCGAGGATATAGTGAATAGTCTGGGGTGGTGTGGCAAGACTAACGCTTTCACAGGAAAGAGTCTATCCAGAAGACAATCATGGCCATGACTCTGGGCAAGGATGTTTCAGCTCTCTTCCCCGATGTTCTAAAGAATATTGCAACCGCCGATTTGGAGCAGAAAAAGCTGGTCTACCTTTACCTCATGTGCGTATTCCCGGGCACCTTAAGGGGGAACCTTACTGACCACTGGAATTGCATAGGAACTACGCCAAATCACACCCCGACCTTTGCATTCTCGCCGTCAATACATTCGTCCAGGACTCGGAGGATCCTAACCCGCTAGTTCGAGCCCTCGCTATTCGTACCATGGGCTGTATTCGGGTGGAGAAGATGGTGGACTACATGGAGGAACCGCTGCGCAAGACCCTTCGCGACGAATCGCCGTACGTCCGCAAAACCGCCGCAATCTGTGTCGCAAAGTTGTTCGACCTGAATCCCAGCCTGTGCCTCGAGAACGGATTTTTGGAGATGCTGCAGGAGATGATCGGTGACCCGAACCCGATGGTGGTGGCCAATTCGGTGACCGCACTTGCGGAAATCCACCACTCAGCCGCCGAACTTGGAGCTCTCAAGGTCACAGCCAACACACTACGGAAAATGCTCATGGCATTGAACGAATGCACGGAATGGGGTCGCGTTACCATTCTTTCGACGCTGGCCGAGTACCGGGCGACCGACGTAAAGGAGTCGGAGCACATTTGCGAGCGAGTTTCGCCTCAGTTCCAGCATGTGAACGCCAGTGTGGTTCTTGCGGCTGTCAAGGTTGTCTTCCTGCACATGAAGTATGTCGGCCCGGAGCTGGCAAAGACATACCTCAAGAAGATGGCTCCCCCTCTTGGTATGCTCCTACAATTCGTCGTAACCCACGCAAGCTAACAACCACAGTGACATTGGTGTCTTCCCAACCTGAGGTTCAATATGTGGCGTTGAGAAACATCGATCTTTTACTGCAGAAGCAGCCGGATATCCTGAACAAGGAGCTGCGCGTTTTCTTCTGCAAATACAACGACCCACCGTATGTCAAATTCCAGAAGTTGGAGATTATGGTCCGGATAGCAAACGATCGCAATGTCGACCAGCTCTTGGCAGAATTGAAAGAATACGCCATGGAGGTCGACATGGACTTTGTGCGGCGCGCCGTCAAGGCGATTGGCCAGGTTGCCATCAAGATTGAGAGCGCCAGTGAGAAGTGCGTGAATACGCTATTGGATTTAATCAACTTGAAGGTGAACTACGTCGTCCAGGAGGCCATTGTCGTTATCAGGGATATCTTCCGAAAGTACCCTGGATATGAGGGCATCATCCCGACACTGTGTCAGTGCATTGACGAGTTGGACGAACCTAATGCGCGAGCAGCCTTGATCTGGATTGTCGGTGAGTATGCCGAGAAGATCAGCAATGCAGGCGATATTCTGGGTGGCTTTGTGGATGGATTCAACGAAGAGTTCTCTCAGACTCAACTACAAATCCTTACTGCAGTAGTCAAGCTTTTCCTCAAACGGCCCGAGAAGGCCCAGGGTCTAGTACAGCGTGTTCTTCAAGCCGCCACATCCGAGAACGACAACCCGGACGTTCGTGACAGAGCCTACATTTACTGGCGTCTCCTGTCCAACACCAGTGATCAGAACGCCACCAAGAATATTGTTCTTTCCGAGAAGCCCCCCATTGTCACAACTATCTCCTCATTACCGCCAGCCCTCCTCGAGCAGCTTCTCCAGGAGCTTTCTACTCTATCATCCGTCTACCACAAGCCCCCAGAGCAGTTTGTCGGCCAAGGTCGCTTCGGTGCCGATGCCGTTCAGCGAGCCGCTATCGAGTGCGTACTACCCAACCTTAAAGCTTCCAACATACTAATATTCTATTTAGGGAACAACTCCAGAACGCTCGCGAGAACCCACTGGCAGCCGCTGCCGCGGCGGCCGTCAGTGGCACTACTCCTTCTGCGCAGGCACAAAATAACGTCGAGAACCTGCTGGACATTGATTTCGACGGTGGTGCCCCGGCATCTGCGCAAAATAACGATGGTGGCCTGTCCGGCTTGGAGGGTCTGGCCGGCACCCCAGTTCGGGTGCAATCACCCGCAGTCGGAGCCCCGGCCCCCAGCCCATCAGCTAGCAACAACCTGGATGACTTGTTGGGAGTGTTTGGTGATTCGGGATCAGCCCAGCCTTCATCGGGCGCCAACGGCAGTGGAGCTGCTGGCGATTTGATGAATGGGTTCTCTGGCCTTGATTTGTCTGGGACAACCTCCCCGGCGAACGACAACCAGGCGAAGAAGACTAACGAGGACATTATGTCTCTCTTCTAGGTTTTTATAGGGTATAGCGTTCCCAGTCAAGTGTAGAGGCTGGTTGTTTTTTATATCCATGTTTCGCAAGCGAGGATCTGAACAGAACGAGATAGAATGGTTTCTTTACCTGTTTAATTTTTTTCCCGCATTGCTACCTTACATGTACCAGATTTCAAAAGGCTCATGTACATCTTTCTATGGAAAAATCGGCTCAACTGAGTGTACGGAATATGTTGGATATGCTGTATGTGTCAGCATTCAAAGTAATTAAGCTTCTAGATCTTTCTAGTGTAAAACCAAGAATTAACCTTCTGCATAGCTGCATCTGGTTAGGTCTCCGCAACCAATCCCTATTATTGTCTCCAGCCACCTCACGAACCACATATTGCAGGACAATGTAAGCAGCATGATTTAAATGTTGTGTGAAAAGGATTCCTATAAAATCAGAACTAAATTGTGCCAATTTCAGCCCCGGACCACCCATTGGCGATGTAAGAAAGGCAACCTCAACCCCATGACATCAGAATACCCCAAAAAGCAGTATATCCGAACAGTCAATCTGCTTACCAATGCATCAATAAGATCCGATTTTCCCACTGTCTCCGACGGACGATGTGGGCCTCGTAGCCAATCCCGTAGCTGTCCGGACCCAGAAAACTCGGCCGGGACAAAGATAAAAGAGGGAACCTTATCCTGTCTTTCGGGTTAAAAAAGATAAGACTACGAAGCCAAAAATTATATCGACTCTTACAAAGACAAAATCTATCATTCACAATGGCGACTGATTACAAGTTCGAGGGCTGGATGGGTCTTGACCCCAGCTCCGCACAGGGCAACATGGTCTGGCAGGAATTCGAGCCGAAAGAGTGGGAAGAGACTGATGTGGACATCAAAATCTCTCACTGTGGTATCTGCGGTAGTGATATGCACACTCTGCGAAGTGGATGGGTGAGTTTTTCTGTTTCTGTTTCTAGTTACAACAGATACGCACCCCATATACTTCGAACCAACCTTGCTAACCCCAAACAGCGTCCAGCCATGTACCCCTGCTGCGTGGGCCATGAGCTCGTGGGCAAAGTAGTCCGCGTAGGCTCAAAGGTCAAGGACATCAAGCTTGGAGACCGCGTCGGCGTCGGCGCCCAGAGTGACGCCTGTCAAGGCCGTCAAGGCGACTGTGAAGAGTGCGCTTCGGGACAGGAGAATTACTGCTCCAAGAAGTTAGTCAGCACGTACAACAGCACGCACTACAATGGTGGCAAGTCGTATGGTGGCTATGCTCTGTACAACCGTGTCCCTGCCCACTTTGCCATTAAGATCCCTGATTCCATCCCTTCTGCTGCTGCGGCGCCTATGCTTTGCGGTGGTGTTACGCTGTACAGCCCGTTGAAGCATAATGGATGTGGACCTGGGAAGAAGGTTGGAATCATTGGTGTGGGTGGCTTGGGACACTTTGGTGTGTTGTTTGCGAAGGCTATGGGGGCTGACCGAGTGGTTGCTATTTCGAGGAAGAGTGAGAAGAGTGAGGATGCGATTAAGATGGGGGCGGATCTTTACATTGCTACTGATGAGGAGCCTGAGTGGGCGAGTAAGCATTCGAGATCTTTGGATTTGATTGTTTGCACTGTTTCTTCGACCAAGGTGAGTCTGAAGTTGTGATGTGGTCTTTTGTGAGGGTGATTTGCTGACTTTTGTAGATGCCTATGACTGATTATCTGGGTCTGTTGCGTACTGGTGGTACAATGGTTCAGGTTGGTCTTCCTGAGGATGGTGGTCTCTTTGCTCCTGTGCGTAACTTGATGCGTCGCCTGAAGTTGGAGAGCTCGTTGGTTGGTAGCCCAGGTGAGATTCGGGAGATGTTCCAGTTGGTTGCGGAGAAGGGGATTCAGCCATGGATTCAGGAGATTCCAATGAAGGATGCCAACAAGGCCATTGTTGATATGGAGGCGGGATCTGCACGCTACCGTTATGTGCTTGTCAACGAGTAAGTTGAAAGTTCAGGGTTGGGATAGAACATATATAGAGTGAGATATAGAACATTGAAAGAAATGACGAATCCATTTATCTACCTGTGGATGGATACTGAATGGCCGCTTGATGGTCTGAGCTATATGTCTATCTGATGTGAAACACTATACGGTCAAATTGTAATCACCAATAGCAAACGATCAATAAGACTCAAGATCAAACGGATCAAACGAAAAGGAAAAGAGCAGGTGATCTTGATCACTCGCGTGATTGGTCGATCCTGTTTGTAGGTGGTGATCTTGAGGCTCATTCACTTTACCCCAGTGACCCCACCCACTACTATAAATACTTCTTGCCTCACCTCCCAATCCCTCTTTCTTCCTTCCCCATCACTTCTTCCAACTTCCCTCCAAGTTCAACCTTCAATCTTCGAACTTCCATCTTCCATCTTCCATCTTCCATCTTACATCTCTTTGGAATTCCATCTTCGACTTTCAAACTTCAAACTTCAAACCTCTATTCATTCATCCATGCATCCATCAATCCAAATATCTTTGATATCAATCTCTATCAATCTTCCTCCTTGACACAATGGTCACACACTTTGATCAACAAATCCTGGTCACTTCTCACTTGCCTCGACGAGTTCCAAGGTTTGTTTGCGATGATTATCTCCCCTGAGTCCCACTAACCTTTTAGACTGTGCCAAACCTTCTTCCAGATGATCTCCCACATTGTGCTTCCACACCAATTGAGTCTGCTGAAAAGCCACTCTTCCCTCCTGAAACTTCCAAAATCTGCGAACACATCGTCGAACTCGTCAACGGTATCAAATATGTTTAGCTTATGCTCCTCTCTGAACAGGCGTCTCTTTTGTGTCAGGACAAATTCATTGAGAACTGAGTCAGGATAACACTTTGGGCTTCGAAGTCGTCACCGACTTCAAGCTTTTCTTTGGTTTCATGTGGTGTGGAGGGACAACCCACTGGGCGCATTTGCGGTGAAGAAGCACCTATTGTGGCAAGGAGGACACAGCCTCAGCCACGGTTCAACAACGGCATGCGGTGAAGAAGCACCGGCCAAAACAAGGGGATGTGCCAATTTTGGCGTTCAATGGAATACCTGGGATGGTGGAACAAGAAAAAGAAAAAGAAATTTGTTGATGCTCTTGTTGATACATTTTTGGAAAAACTGACTTGCTGCTGTGCCTATCGGCATGTCTATCAAATTTGACAATTCTTACTGTCTTTCAATCTGTCTACCATATGAAATTCTTCATGAGGCTCTTTGAAGATGTCTATGTCCTTCTTGGTATATCAAGACCCTTCATGTCCTTAGCTAGACTATCATCCTTCTGATCTTTCATCAATCTGATAAAACATTTCATGATGGTCTCTCCTACCATCCTAAATATCGTAGCTTCTATTCTCATAATACTAGTTTGCTGAAATCAATATGCCTAAGGTCCAGCGTCAGTGATATTGGGCTGAAGTACCTATACTTACAAAATCATTTGCACTTAATGTTTGAAAGTAGAAAAGATGGCAATTTCTCCATGTACCCCTTAGATTACTCTGGTAAACCCTAACCCATATGCAGAAACATACCCATGGCTCCGAATGCAGTGCCTCCCTACAATATTGCAAAATTTCAAGTGTTCGGTTTCTCAACAAATTTTTACATTTATGTATACGTACAATATACTCGTACGTATAGTCCACTGTAGCTGAAATGGTAGGTGCCGGAGTAGGTATACTTGAGGCTACCTGGGTAGGCTATAGGAAACATGACTTAGTCAGTTCACTCGAAGCCAAGGGTACAAGTATCTTCCTAATCAGAAAGGGTGGGAAAGAGTAATTCCTGAAAAGTTTTTGATTTGAAATATTCAGACAAAAATGCGTTCGTAATAAGCAGCAATAAATTTGAAATTAAACAGAAAGAATCCAAGCAAAAGCCATGTATTTATTACCATTACTATATCAGCTAACAGAATAGTGAAAAACGAACAAATTCTCGAAATGACCAAGCAACTCTTTTCACCCCATACTGTCTGGGGGAGACCAAGCGGATCATCTATCGATGCACTGTAGCCAAGCAAGCAAAAATCAAACTCCCAAATTCTTGATACTTAGATCTCCACCACAAAGACCCAAGGACCAAGGAAGATGGGCATTGAGGAGAGCAGTGCAGCTGAAATCAGATGCAACTACTAATCCTCACATACTCATAGCTGAATTTACAGCAGAGCGAAGAGACCGACAACACCGGCCAGGAGGCCAGCAGCGGGCTTGATGCTGGAAGCGGCACCAGTGAAGACACCGCTGGCCTTGGGCGACTCAGGCGAGGAGACGGAGGAGGGCGACGCGGGAACGGAGACGGCGGAGGTCTCGGCGGAGGTCTCAGGGGTCGAGGAGGCAGACTCAGCAGGGACAGCGGAGGCAGACGCAGCAGCAGCGGCAGAGGACTCAGCAGCGACAGCGGAGGCGGACTCAGCAGGGACAGCGGAGGCGGACTCGGCAGGGACAGCGGAGGCAGACGCAGCAGGGACAGCGGAAGCAGACGCAGCAGCGACAGCGGAAGCGGACTCAGCAGGGACAGCGGAAGCGGACTCAGCAGGGACAGCGGAGGCGGACGCAGCAGGGACAGCGGAGGCGGACTCAGCAGGGACAACGGAGGCGGACGCAGCAGGGACAACGGAGGCGGACGCAGCAGGGACAACGGAGGTGGATCCAGCGACCACAACGACGGCGCTGGAAGCAGCTTGGGTCTCGGCGGTCTTGGCCTCAGCAGTGGTGGCAGGGACCGAGGACTCAACAACAGGGGTGGTGGAAACCTTAACGACGGAGGTGCCAATGACAGTGCCAGGGACAGTGGCGGGGATAGTGGCGTTGACGAAGGTAACCGGGGTGGCAACGGCCTCACACTTGGTGCACACAGTGGTGGTGGTGAGAGTAATGGTGCTGGTCTCAGTGATTGGGATAGTGAAGGTCGAGGTGCCAGAGGTGACAACCGACGAGGTGACTTGTAGTTTGTTAATGAATGTTCATGGATATGTCTAGTTAAGATGCTTACCAGGGCAGGTGGTGGTCACAATGGTGATCGTCTTGGTGGTGCCAGGGATCACAGGAGTGTGAGGGTGCTGGGTGGTGACGGGCGCGGTGGTGGAGGTGGTGCACGGGCTGGTGCTGAACTCAGTCTTGGTCACCGGGGTGGTAGAAGGAGTAGTAGAAGTGGTGCACGGGGTGCGGGTCTTGCTCTCATGGGTGGGAGTGGTGCTGGTGCTGGTGGTGCAGGGAGTGGTCCACTTGTGCCCCTCAGAAGAATGGGTCCAGGTGTGCTCCTCAGCAGGATGGGTCCAGGTGTGCTCCTCAGCAGAATGGGTCCAGGTGTGCTCCTCAGCAGGACGGCTCCAGCTGTGACCCCAGTCCTCAACCTGGTGGTGACCAGCGGCAGCAGAGTTCTGGGCGGCGGGGGCGATATAACCCTCACTGCGGACCTGCATGACACCGGCAAAGGCCGGGCTGGCAAGGGCCAAAAGAGCAATGGACTGGATCATTTCGAGAAATTGAAAACTTTTGGAAGCTTGGAAAGATGTAACGAGTGAAGATGAAGAATGATGGGAAAGAAAGTTAGTCGAGGCAGACAGGAGAGGGTTTATATGCTCGACTCGAGGAACATCGCCCAAGTCATTGTGGAGGTGGCTGCCATGGTTGTGCTCAGGAGAGAAAAGGTTGACCTGATCCACATCTGTATGTTTCTGACTGAATGCGGGAGCCGTGACAGCGAGCCGTAGGTGGCAAAGGCACTGATTGATTGTCATAGGCTAAAAATCGTGGGGTGATGGTACCTTGGTGTGGTCGATTCAGATGCAAACGTGACATGATGTGGTTCCATCTTAGTTGGAATTCGGTCGAGTATCCACCCTAACTCCAAATGCGGAGTTGGTTTGGCTGTACTCATGACCCATGTCGAGCTGCGAGAATAGTAAGTAGCTTAGGGTCTGTAGGAAGTTAAGAGTAGTTAATACAAGTAGAAGAAATTCTCACTGATTCTTCATGTACAGACTTTCATGTAGTCAAAAGATTCGACAGTTAAAGAATGGCAGAAATATAGGTTTGATAGTGCACGTAGAGGACTTAGATCGTGTTAAAGCCGGAAACGGTGCATATGAGATTAACCATGCTGCGGACGATCGAATATGGGTGAGATCTCTGCTTGACCAATCATGGATGAGAATCTTGTTTCCGGCATGCGCACGCCTATTTGACAGGTTCATGGAGATCCAAAACGGCTGAAAGGCTCCCCGGGCCAGTAGAATTGTATCCTTCAGCGCTGAGGAATGCAGATCCTGGTAGCTGGTGATGCTACCTGTGATTGGTTGGAGCTGAACCCGCCAGGAATGTTGATGAATGTCCCGCAGTCCCTTGGAAAAAGGTCTTTCTTCTTCATGGGAAATAGATCAGATTTTTCTCAAATCCACAGTTGATGTGACCTAGTAGCTCTTGGCCCATGAGAATGGGATCCTGGCTTGAGGGGATGGAATTCAGTCTCCACCATTGAAGAGCAGGGCCAGCCTATGACAATATCCCGAGGCTTCCACTTTCCGGTATAGGTATATGTGGCAAGGGGCATCTTGTTACTCATCATTATTGGCTAATGAGACCGTCTCTTCGTGACTGCGAGGTTTAGCCAACTTGGGTAGTCTTAGTGTCATCCAATGTTTGTCATTAAGTAATAAGTACCACAGGGAAAAAAGTGGCTGCAAACGGCAAGGAAAAAAACAGTTGCGGAAGGTGGAATCAATTCCTTTCCTTGCCAGTCAGCTAGATTGGACTGGGCCAATCGTGAACGTGAGCGACTGTACTAGTTAGTAACTTGTAAAGTAGAGAGTAGATATTCCAGATTAGGCAATATAGAGAGCACGTGACTAGGGCTTAGGGCGCGCCTTCCGTGACGCGTCGCGCGTCCTGACTTTCCTGTTCGGGTTCAAGATCTTAAGTGTCAACGGTATCAATTGTTTGCCAACATCATGCCTCACTCACTATCCACAATGGATCCACCTCAAAATGATGATGAAACCCTCCCTGATGCTCCAGCAGAGGCAAATGGAGTCAAATTGGAAGACATGTTCGACGATGACGATGACGAGGAGTTCCCTGCATCGAGCGCGCGGGACGTGAAGATGGAGAGTTCTCCAGCTCCGGCACCAGAACCGTAGGCTGTCCAGATTTGAATCGCGTCTGCTCTCCGCTAATGAATAGAACAGTGAGCCGGTACCCTTCCAATCGGGCGTGGACTCGGATGTCATGCTCGCTTTTTACCAGCGCCTCTTCCCATTCCGCTATCTGTTTCAATGGCTGAACCATGGAATTGTCCCTACTCGGGAGTTTGGCAATCGTGAATTCGCCCTCACCCTCCAAAATGACGCCTACCTCCGATACCAATCATACCCCACCGCAGACCTGTGAGATCATAGACCCCGCGGCAATTGAGACAAGTAGTCTAATGAACCAAATCGCAGCTTCCGAAAGGACATCCTGAAGATGAACCCATCTCGATTCGAAATCGGACCCGTGTACAGCACCAATCCCCGAGACCGCAAGACCCTCCGAGGAGGTCAGATGAAACCAGTCTCGAAAGAACTAGTTTTCGATATCGATATGACCGATTACGATGATATCCGAACATGCTGCTCAGGTGCTAGCATCTGCCACAAATGCTGGGCATTTGTCACTATGGCGATTAAGGTAATTGATGCCGCTCTCCGCGAGGATTTCGGTTTTGAACATATCCTCTGGGTGTACTCCGGTCGACGTGGTGCCCACGCCTGGGTCTGCGACCCGCGCGCCCGCAACATGCCAGATGATCGACGAAGGGCAATTGCTGGATACCTTGAAATTGTGAAGGGAGGATCGTCAAGTGGCAAGAAGGTTAACGTGAAGCGACCTTTGCACCCGCACATCACACGCAGTCTGGATATTCTCAAGAACCACTTTGCACAAACGACGCTCATTGACCAAGACACTTTTACAAGCTCCGATCAAGCGGAGAGGCTCCTTCAGCTGCTTCCGGATAAAGGACTCAATGATGCCCTGCGGAGGAAATGGAACTCGTCTCCCGATCGACCCAGTGCCAGTAAATGGGCCGACATTGACGCATTGGCCAAAACCGGAAAGAGCAGCACATTGAAAACTTCTACTCTACGTGATGCCAAGCAGGACATTGTGCTGGAATATACATACCCACGTCTTGATGCCGAGGTGAGCAAGAAGATGATTCACTTGCTGAAGAGTCCATTTGTTATCCACCCTGGCACTGGTCGAATCTGTGTTCCTATTGATCCGAAAAAGGCTGAAGAATTTGATCCCTTGTCTGTCCCTACTGTGCTGGGTCTCCTTGGTGAGATTGATGCATACGATGCCAAACATCCTCCTGGCACACAAGGCTCTGATATGCCTGATGCAGATGGCAGCGCCGTCAATGGCTCTGACATGAAAGGAGCTCGCAAAATGCAGGACTATGAGAAGACTAGTCTGAAGCCCTACATAGATTTCTTCCGTTCATTTATTGCGGGTCTGATCAAGGAAGAGCGCACCGGCAAGCGGGAGCGTGAAGAGGGTCCAACAGTCAAGGCTGATCCGATGGAGTTTTGAGTATCACATTGCCATACCGGCCTAACTACATTCTTGTGAATTATGACTTTGATGCCCTGTGATTTCCGAGGTAGACCTGCCAATGTTCTCCAACATAAGCAGGTTTCCTCTAGGCGTTTTCGGTGCTTTGCATGATCCCCAAGCTTTGTTTTTTCTATAGCACATTTGCCACGAACACAATTTCCAATCTATTACGTGTATACTACCTGATTAAAAAAAAGCTCGGTCCAGATAAGCCCACCTGGAGACAATCACCTGGGAAATCACTTTAGGCTGGACCGCATACTGTGTATGGAGTAGGTACTTAGCATAGATAAGCTCTGACTGTTTGAGTTTGGAAGTCTCTCGATGGTTAAACAAGATGGCTTTAAATATTCTTCAGTACTGCAGGAAATGAGTATCAGGAGAGGACTTGTTCATATATTTAATTTGTAGTTATTGGTACACGTCTGACCATGCGGAATGCCGACATGGAACAGTTCAAGGGGTTATTACAACGCAAGCGCGTAGACGAAAACATCAAAATTGTGAAAACGAAAAGCATCACATGGAGTAGGGATTCGAAATTCGAATTCAAGTCATCGCTTACGCAGCGATGAACTTGCGCACGTTCTCCAACCACGAAACGTACTCCTTCTGCTCCTTGAAAGCAATGTAGTCGGTAACCATGTTCTGGAACTCAACATTCAGTCCACGCTCCTCGAGGTAACGACCCCAGAAAGAAAGAAGCTCGGGGTCGAGGTTCTCAGCGGGGGGACCGGAGTAAAGGCTCTGGCGAGTCCAGTCCTTCTCAGCGGACTGGGCGTTGGCGGTCTCGGCATCCTTGAAGTGAGAGATCTCCTCGATTTGCAGATCACCGTCCTGAATGACAGCCTGGATCAAAAGGGCGCCGTTGTTGGCCTTCTCAATGGCGATGTCAAGGCGGGCGGGGAAGGTAGGGGGGAGGATATCCTCCTCGCCCTCGCGCTGGTTCTGGTATTCGGCCTCGTCACCAAGGGCATCGTCGTGCAGGTCATCCATGGGGTCCTCGGAGAGGTTGTTAATGTCGGCGACGGTAAAAGTAACGCGGATACTATAGAAAGGTATCGAGTATTAGTTAAATGTCTAGTTCCGATGAGTCTGTGATGGACATACGTCTCGTTGCCAAACTTCTTGCTCAGGACGACCTCCTGCTCGCCGGCAACATCCTTAACCTGCCACTCGCCAGCCTGGAGAGTGTAGTCAATGCTGGCCTTCTGCTCCTTGGCGTCCTCGGCGCCGGAAGCCTTCTCGTGCTTCACCTCCTCCTCAAGCTTGGCAAGAAGCTCGATGTCTCCTGTTGAAAAATCCAAATATTAGCATTTGCTCCAAGCCCACATCATCACATTCGGATGAGCATCCATCAATGGTTGTCAATATGACTTACCCTCAGCAGCGGGTTCCCGGAAGACACTGGTAGTAGAGAAAGCAGCGTAGGCGGGCTTAGAGACCTGCTTCCATGGCTGGAGCAGAGTCGGCTTGGGGAGGACAGCCGGGCGCATCGAAGTGCGGGCAATAGAGCGGGAGAACCGCGGGACGGAACGAGAGAAAGCACGGAGAGAAAGCATTGTGAATGTGTGGATGGATGGAATTGTGATGAAGGGAAAGCTGCAGAAGAAAAAGAAAGCTGCGATGATGTTGCCAAGCCCGGGCCTTCTCTGGCTCCGCAGATCTGCCGCTGTTTCCATTGGATGAAGAGCTAACAGGTATTAATCATTCAATTCCTTAGTAACGTAACAATCATGTCATTTAATAAGAGCTAATATTCATCATGTCTTTTAGTTTGGATATTCATTGAAATATTTGAATTGATGTGTATCATAATTGGTATCAGGCAGTACTTTTCACGAGAAAACGTCGATGCATATCCCACATTGCGCCAATCAACCCCCACTTAGCAGTGAAGAAATGAAAAAGAATCATTTACGGTCATGAATATTAATCATGACATGCCCTTGGGCGGGAAGCTGGAGGATTGTTTCTCTCCACCAAGCACCAACCGAATGAACTTGGCCGAGCTGAGAGCAGTCCATTCCCCATTCCAGTGCTTCAACTTCAAGAACGCATCCTCGTCGCTAAGATCCGGCATCCAGAATCCAGTCTTGAATTCCTTCTCCTCGGCTTGCGTCCGTTGTGTCAAAGCTTCCTCGCGGCGAATTGGTGGGCGGCCTTTACGCCTTTCCTGCTGGAGCTGTGCGAGCTCCTCGCTATCTCGGTTAATGCACCTATTGATTTTTAGAACTTGATCTTGAGTCTCATAACATGTGCACGTACTGGTTGACCACCTCAGCCAATCCCTCGTCGGTCAAAGGCTCGTCATGATTTTGAACGACGTTATGGAAGTATTCAATGCGCTCCACTGAGAGGACTTTAGTAAGTCGACTGATTAACAGAAATTTCAATGAGATGCTCACTGTAAGGTTGACGGGCCTTCATAACGGCTGAGGTATGGCGGTTCAGTCGGTCGTCGCGACAGCCCGCACGGCGTAAACGTCTCGCATCACGGCTGAATTCATGAAGCGAGTCAATGACACCGCGCTTCTTAGCGATTTGCTTGTGTACTTTTTGAAGTGTGCGAGGCATGATTAATGGGGTTGATTATCGTAGTAGCGACGAGATTAGATTTGATAATTTTCTTTTTTTGGTAAGTGCAGAATTAGGCGGTCACGTTGTAACACCGCCTTCCCTAAATCATTTCATCGCGTCTGCGCGACAAGAGGGAGAACAAACTTGAACAAACATTCCACCAGCCATGGCGGTATTTACCCGGTGATTCTGCTGGTCCTTCCTTCTTACCACACTGCACATTATTTGCTTCGCGTTGGGCCTTGGAAAACTCGAACCCGCATGTTATTGTTTATCCATTTCACGCGAGGACCCGCTTGAGCCTCGACCCCGGTTCCCGCAATGGGTATCAAAGGTAAATTTGCTGGACCGAAGGGGTAATGATGCCTCGAACGAATTTGACCTTTTATAGGACTTCACGGTCTCCTCAAATCCATTCAAAAGCCATGCCATCTCAAAAAGTTCGCTGGTCAGACCTTGGCCATTGACGCCTATGGATGGCTGCACCGTGGTACGGTTGCTTGTTCCGTGGATCTGGTCTTGGATAGGCCAACAAGAAAGTATGAATTCACCAACGAGTACATTGCACATTCATGCTTATAATCACAGACACATCGATTTTGTTCTTCACCGAGTCCGTATGCTCTTGTACTTCGGAGTGACACCCTACCTCGTATTCGATGGCGATGACCTCCCCAGTAAAGCGGCCACCGAAGCCGATCGACACCGTCGCCGCCAAGAGAGCAAGGCCCTGGGACTGGAATTACAACGCAAAGGCAGGATACCGGAGGCATACCAGGAGTTCCAGAAAGCCGTCGACGTAACACCATACATGGCTCGTCAACTTATTGAAGAATTGAAACAAATGAATGTACAGTACGTGGTCGCCCCATATGAGGCCGATCCTCAAATGGTGTACCTCGAACAGCAGGGAGTTGTACATGGAATCATTTCCGAAGACTCGGATTTGCTGGTATTTGGTGCGAAACGCCTGTTGTCAAAATTGGATCAGCACGGCGACTGTATTGAAATCAATCGAGCAGACTTTACTGCTTGTCGAGAAGTGAGCCTCGTCGGATGGAGTGATGCAGACTTTCGTCGAATGTGCATTCTTAGCGGCTGTGACTATTTGGCTAATATCCCTAAGATGGGGTTAAAGACGGCACACCGCAGCATTCGCAAGCACCGCACTGTGGAAAAAACGTTGCGTATGCTGCAATTTGAGGGCCAGTACAAGGTCCCACCTGATTACCTGACCAACTTCAAGCAGGCCGAGGATACGTTCCTCTACCAACGAGTCTTCTGTCCCAATGCTAAAAAGCTGATCCCTTTGACAACCCCCGAGGATGGCGTAAATCTCGATGAAATGCCTTTTATCGGAGGTGATGTGGACCCAGAAATTGCGGCTGGGGTCGCTTCCGGGGAGCTAGATCCGACAACCAAGGAGGCTATTGAGTTGAAACCTTTGACTGCAGGTAAAGTGCCTCTCGGTATTAATCGCCGTCAAACTTTGGGGTCGTCTTCAGAGCTGAAGCCCAACAAGCCTATCAACTCGTTCTTCACTCCGAAGCGGAAGCCCCTTGCCGAGTTGGATCCGAACAGTTTGACCCCGTCGCCGAGTCAGCAAAGACTGTTGGAGCGGAATGCGAACAACTCCTGGCAAGCCAACTCGGCGCCCTTACGCTCGAACTCGACCAGGTCAACTCCCCTTCGGGCATTCTCCGACCAAGGTCTCAGCCCAATGGTTCGAAGTGTGGGACGGAATGCAGTTGTGGCTCAAACCGCACGGGCATCGAACCTGCAGCCGACCAAGCGGCAGAGACTTTGCTCTGAAGTGGAGGATGACTTGCTTCCTCGTCCAAGCGTGCAGAGTCGGTTCTTTGCTGCCGAAGTGAGCCCCATTGGACAGAAAGTATCTCGAACCAGAAAGCCTCGCCAGTCGATGGTTGATGTGTTTTCGGATGAAGTAGCGGAGGATATCTTATCGCAGATTCCCGATCCCTCTCCCAAGCAAGAGCAGAGTGTTAATGAAAAGACCCCTTCCAAGAGTGTCGAAATCCAGGTCGAGGCTGTGGCAGACAATAAGATTGATAATGGTAACGCACCAGTGGAGATTTCTGCACAGTCTGGGCCTTTGCCTGAAGACAACGAGTTCAACGAGGCTCTTGGATACCATGTCCAGCGACAGAACTCGACTATTTCCAAATTCACCTTCAGATCTGGATCTAAACCCACCTCTCCTGCACCGCGCTCCCCTATGACCAGGATCCCAGTGATCCAGTCCACTCAAAGCCATGGGCTCCTACCGTCCCCACGGACACCTGCGGTTGCTTCTCGGAGCAAGACCCCTCAGCGTCAACGTCTTACCCCGCTGCAGCGGATGGGTCAATCAGCCTTGTATCGCTCGCGTAGCATCAACTTTCTACCTTCATTTCGACGTGTGGAGACATCCGAGTCTCATGCGGACGAGGCAGTCATCTCCGGGGCCAATACGCCCCAGGGTAGTGAGGATTACATTGTTCCAGATAGCGAGGATTCGGACGAAGAGATTGCCACCAGCTTTGGACCTACCTCGACGTTGGATTTAAAGCGGTTTTCATTTGCCGCATAAATGATGCAAATCCGAATTGGGGCATCTATGCATATTCAGACGGAGTCTTCTGTATGGAGTATTGGACGAACACGTATGTAGGGTGCATTTTATGGATGGTTTTGTTATCTTTTACGGGTTCCTTTTTCGAACTTGGCTGGAGTAAATGTCATCTTCAATATGTTATTTTTTCTCATTTGGAAGCATTACCTTGAATTGTGTAGATCTTTAATTGCGGAGGCTGGGGACAAGTGGCGCCGTAAGTGGGACCTCAACTTAGATATGATTCACGCTAACCCTAAATGAGTTTAGCACAGGAACACAGCGCCACTCAAGTAGGGCCCAATCAGGCAGAATCGCCCGGAAAGTGAGGCGGTCAAACTTGGTTTCCCTGGAAGCGGGAAGGTAAACAAAGACGGTTGGCCCAGCCTCCCAGATTCCCATACCACGTCTCCATCCCCAGCCTCCAAAGTCACTACTTTTGGCATTCAATCTGATTAAATCATAGCTACGATCTTTCATATCCCCCTTCCATTCCTTCTGCACATTCTTCAACTTTGTCAACTCCCTTGTGGTGAACACTGGGTGTAAGAAGCTCTAATTCTGACCATACTCGAGTCTTGTTTTCTAGGTGCGATCCGAAATCAACAGACGGTTCCAAAATATTATTGCTTTGGCCCTCCTCGAGCTTGACTTTAAGTCCAATTTTTCCGATCTTTTCCTCGCACCTTGCACATCGGCTTCACATTCTTTCTCCGCATTCCAATCGATCTTGTCATCGATCTACGACTGATACTCGATCCACAAAGCCACTCTACCGTCGCAATACGGCGGACTAGCAAGTTTTGACCTTGAAGTCGCTTTCAAACACTCCTTCTCGGGGATTCGAGAAGTGAGTTGATTGACGTGAAAAAGGTGCGCCAGTTAGGCCATTAGTTGTCATGGCTATCAACTTTGCGGCAGGATGGGCTCGTAAGTGTCGCGATATTTCCCAATAGCTTTAAGCATGACCAGACTAACTTTGATATAGGGTTCATTCCCATGATCGGCTACCACCATGTCTTGATGATTATCATTGCCCTTGCTATTATCTTATTATGTTTGTGCCCATTCCTCAACAGGAACCCAATCTCACATTGGAATGTTTCTAACGATTTTCAGCACTTCTTTTGGCGGGATGTTCATCCTCGTCTCCATCAATTCCCGATATCTTCTTGATCTCATTATACTATGAGAGCTACAAGCCTAATTTTGCGCTGTCACAAGTCGATCCTGGAGTTACAACGGCCATGGCAAACATTGTGCACAATGCTGAGCTAGAGGTTCGAGTGGGATACTTTGGTATTTGCGTTCAGCCCGATCACGGTTCATACATCTGCAACGCCAACGCCACCGCTTTAGCGGAGATCGTTAATGTGGACCAGGATCCACTCAATTTGATCTGGGTTGCCTCAACTTTCAAGGACGCGGTAGTGTTCCCATATCTACTGTAAGTGTATCTATTTTCTCCTAAGACTACCAACACAAGCTAACTTTCCCACAGCATCGTCGCTGTTATTCTCGCCTTCTTCTGTTTCATCTTACTAGCCACATTCCCCGGCTGGCATGAAGAGCGCGATGACTCCGGCTCAGACGTCGAAGTGAAGCCATTCCCATCGCGTCCTGTCTCCCAGGCTGCACTTGCCCTTATATTCGTCTCTTCCGTATTCGTCCTCGTGTCCGTATTATGGCAGCACACAGCATCAGTCGCAGCAAGTACCATCGCACAAGACATGGGCAACGGCAGCGTCAAGAGCGGTGTCGGGACCTCAGCCATGGTGCTTGGTTGGTTCGGTTTCGTTCTCATGGTTGTCGTCACGATCGGTCTTCTCGTCATGATCCTCAGTATCAGCATGATCCGGAAACTGACCGACGAAGAAGAGTGAACGTGTTGATCATGTGCTTTTTTTTGTCTTGCTTTTTGTTTTTTTGTTTTACGCTACACTTTATTTTGATATCCGACTACACGCTACCTGTTATATCCGACACGACACGCATGGAAAATGATTAATATCTACGAGCACACGGCAATGGCTCACTTATTGAATGGAATACGACCTCACACAAGGTCATGGGACTTGGGAATGAGCAATTTGGGACTTGAGAACATATTAGGGGATCGGGATCCTCTCTCCACGTCCTTAGGACTGACTGAACAAACTCGGTCCCCAGGATTGAATGGACATGTTATCTATCGGCCGATATATCCTGCATATGATCAATTCACATCTTTGTACGGCGGCAGTGGCGTTCTGGTTTTTATGTTTGCCTGTGATTTATTTCCAGGCTTTTTTGTATAAAACTTGTTTCTAGAGCATGGATCTTGCACACGCTTGATTTTCAGCTTTCTTTTCACATTTTCGAAAGCCCAATGCTTGAAAACTAGATAGTTGTACTGAAGAATGAACAATCAATACCCCTTACCACTATACTTAGGCCGCGTGTGTATTCCGTAATCAATCTCTGGGATATTTACCCGGTCCCTGGCTCGCCCTGTTCCCATGGGGTACGTACTCACTTAACTTTTCCTTGATCTGGTCGCTCATTTAACTAACGAACACGAATACGAATACAGAATTCTTATATTCTCTCAAGTATCAAATCCCAATTTCGTCGGATTAAATTCTCCACTTGGTATAGTGAGTATTAAGATTCGGCCAATGTTATGCCCACGTGCGCCCACTAATTAATTTAGTTGAGGAGATTAGTCACCGGCCCACGTGCGATTGATCAATCAGACGTCGTCTCCAATTGGCTCATAACTATCATGTAAGCTTTTTATTTTACATCAATTGCATCAATTGCCATGGATGCGCCCTTGGTTGATTTGACGAGCTTGCAACAGGTACCTTGCATCACACGACATGCATTCAATCGGTTTCCTCCGGCTGTTTCGGCAATAATAGTGGCTTGATTCTGGAAGAAATACCCCACGTTATCATGCTAAGCATTAGCCAATGAGAAGTGGCTTCACAGCCATGTGCATGCTATGAATGCTCTGTTTCAACATTTATTCCGGGAAATCCATATCGACTGGCGTACGTTCAACAGGTCGGCTATTTGACTTTCGTATCCGTTTACGCAGTATGCAAGTATGATTAAGGTGAATTGTCGTGTGCCTGGCAGTGTAGATATGGAGGTTTACTATAAAGTCCCACCTTTTCTCCGTAGAACATGGTATTTTGATCACCATTGCCACTATTCAAAATGCTCAGTCCTTCTTTGTTGACATCCGGGTTGGCCCTGGCCTCTGTGGCCTCCGCTAGCTGGAGCGGGCTCCCCAATTTCGGAGAGAAGCAGTTCGACCAGTCGTTCCACGATGGATACAATCTGCTGAAGTACATGGGCAGCTTCGCGCCCTACTCCAATCGTGCATCGTACGGCGTGGACAGAAACACTCCCGAGGGCTGTGAAATCGACCAGGTCCATATGCTCATGCGCCATGGTGAGCGCTACCCTGACGCGATTTTCGGAGAAGAGTTTGTGAAAGTATTGGACAAGATGAACTCTAGCGTTTCTACTTATGCTGGGGATCTTGCTTTCATGAACGAGTGGACCTACTACGTCGACGATGCCGGGTTGTACGCTCAGGAATCCACCACTGGGCCGTACGCGGGTCTGCTTGATGCCTTTTCTCGGGGTAGTGAGTATCGCCAGCGCTATGGTCATCTTTGGAATGGCGAATCTGTTGTCCCTATCTTTAGCTCTGGTTATGAGCGGGTGATTGAGACTGCTCGGTACTTTGGCCAAGGCTTCTTTGGATACAACTACTCCACCAGTGCGGCGATTAACATTATTCCCGAGGCTGCGAGTCAAGGAGCCGATAGTCTGACCCCGTCTTGCTCGGCTGGTCTTGAAGATTACTATACTTGCTATGAGGACCGGTTCACCGCGACCTTGCCCCCGTTGGACGCTGCTGCTGCACGATTCAACGCTCAGAATTCCGGACTCAACCTCACTGGAAGTGATGTTCTCTTGTTGATGGGTACGAACCCTCTTCTTTGTCCTATCTTCATCTGGCTAGATTGCTGATCTTTATCACTAGAAATGGCTGCTTTTGAACTCAATGTCCGGGCTGCTACCCCATGGGCGCATGCATTCAAAATGGATGAATGGGTCGCCTATGAGTACATCTGGGATTTGGCCTACTACTATTGCTTCGGGTAGGTTTCCCCCCTGACTTCTTCAACAACAATCACTAATCACATATCCACAGAGCCGGTAGCGATTATCAGACTGCCGCAGGCCAAGTCTACGCCAACGCCACTCGTCACCTCATGGAATCCGGTCCTACAGAAGGCAAGATGTTCTGGAGCTTGTGAGTGAACCCCCTCGTTATATCTCGAAGCCTACTCTAACAGCCACTCAGTTCTCACGATGCCAATATTACTCCCGTTCTTGCCGCGCTGGGAATCGTTGTCCCTGAACACCATCTTCCCAACGAAACCATCCCCTTCCCCAGCCCCTACCGTGTGTCCGACATTGTTCCCATGGGTGGTCACCTTACCCTGGAGCGCATGACATGCAAGGCCACTACTGTCAGCAAGGCCGGTGTCTACGTCCGCGCAATCCTGAATGAGGCCGTTGTGCCCTATAGTTCGTGCCAAAGCGGACCCGGCTACTCATGCCCACTGGCCAATTTCTCTATGATTGTCGATAAAGCTCCCAAGTTCGATGCGACGTGCGATACCCCGTCGTCCTATCCTCAATACTTGGACTTTTTCTGGAACTACAACACTACTACCGATTATAACTACCAGAGCGGTCCGATTGGATATGCCGTTACTGATATCGATACTTGATCCGAATGTTGGTAGGGATCTTATGTTCTTTGTGCATCGGTGGTTGTGTCAATAGATAGAGTTTGGATGATTGATAATTTATAGGTTAATAGAGCTTCCAAGGTCAACAATGAAACTTTGGACATGAATGGTCTTAAGGGATATACATAGAATTTTGCACTTCAGTTCAATCGTCGACATATTGATAACAATTATGCACATACATCATTTCTCAACATAATCAGCCTTTCTGGATTCCGTGAAAATTAAACTTTTCGATCTTTTTTGTTTCTGTATCCGAATCCGAGTTTCGAATATTGTTCATGTCATGACGTCACGCATAACCATTCTCCTGACAAAACTTGAGCTTCGTTCCAAGGTATTTGAATCTAGGAAGACATGGGTGACAATCCATTCAAAAAAAATCAATAGTTACGGATCTATGACTGGCCAAATCCTGCCCACAACCCGAATATTGCCACAAATGCGGAGTTACGGCTTTACGGATCGACGTACGGATAAAGAGTCTTATGTCATTCACCATGAGGTACTCGGATCTATAAAGTAAAAACCATTTCCATAGCAATTTATAATTTGATCATTAAAACTTGCATCTGTTCCTTTTTCATCGAGCAATCATTAGTTTTGAGCACAATATTCAAGCTGTTGCTCGAGTCCCGCAGGACCTACATCCTATTCTCACCATGGAGACTCTGCGCGACACTGCATTCGGCAAACTGGTTCGATTAGCCACTCGGTTCAGATGGATGCAGTATCCAGAAGAAAAGGATCTCTCCATGTGGACTGAATATCTTAAGACTGAAACAAAAGACGAAGGAGAATCCTATACCTCGACGACAGAGACTGAAAATGAGAACGCCGAAGATTTGGAGGCTGTCGGTATATATACCGTCATGTCCCAGTGCTCAACCCGGTCAAGACGAATTTCTTCTGCTGCGACTATTACGGGTCCGAATCAGTCAATACTCATTAGTTGGCGAGGACCTGATGATCCGGAGGTAAGGTGGAGATCAATATCTTCCTGAATAACATTGAAGAGATAGATCACTGACTAGCTCGCTAGAATCCCCAAAATTGGAGTACCAAAAAGAAGCTCTTCGTCAGTAGCTTGATTTGGCTCTTAACGTTTTCCATCTACATTGGTTCTGCAATTTATACTCCGGGTATTCCTGGCGTCGAAGAGCAATTCGGCGTGAGCAGTGTTGCAGCTCTACTGGGCCTAACACTTTTTGTCATTGGCTATGGAGTCGGTTCGTCATGTCCATACTCGATTCCTTCAATATCAAGCTAACATCCTCCAGGCCCAATGATCTGGTCTCCATTATCCGAGATCCCCGCCATCGGCCGCAGTCCAACATATGTCCTAACACTATTTGTATTCGTGTTCTTCAATTTCGGCGTCATCTACGCCAAAAACTTCGGTATGCTTCTAGCATTCCGATTTCTCACCGGCTTCGTTGGTTCTCCTGCACTAGCGACCGGTGCAGCATCCATGGGCGATATGTGGAGTCCCAAGGTTCGCGACTACATGATTGGGATATGGGGGATGTTTGCCATCTCGGCTCCGGTATTGGGCCCAATGCTCGGTGGCTTTGCCTCCTCTGCAAAGGGATGGACGTGGACTATCTGGCAGCTAGTGTGGGTATCGGGGTTTGCATTGGTCCTTTTGTTCTTCGGGCTGCCGGAGACATTTGCGCCGAATATTCTTGCTCGGCGTGCTCGGCGCGTGCGTCGCATTACAGGAAATTCGCAATACATGTCAGAGTCGGAGATTGAGAGTAAGGGGATCAAGCCAATGGTATGTATTGGGACACCATGATCTCCTATCTGAAAGCTTTGAAAACTAACAATCCTCAGGATCTCCTATTCGAATCCTTAATTAGGCCCTTCCAACTCTGTTTCCTCGAACCCATCGTTCTACTTCTGAATCTCTATATCTCTCTCATCTACGGTATTCTCTACATCTGGTTCGAGGCTTTTCCAATTGTCTTCGAAGAAATCCACGGCTTTAATCCCGGCGAAGGTGGCCTCGCCTTCATGGGCATTCTAGTGGGAACACTCTGCATCGCGATCCCAGGCTACTTCTACTGGAAATACAAGTACCAGTCAAAGTATTTTGATGCAGATGGCAACATTGCACCGGAATGGCAGATGCCGCCAGCATGCATTGGGGCGTTCGCGCTTCCGATCTCACTATTCTGGTTCGGCTGGACAGGCAACTTTGCTAGTGTGCATTGGATTGTGCCCATTATTGCCTCGATGCTGTTTGCTGTTGGCGGCTGTTTGATTTTTAACTGCATATTTTGTTACCTTGCACATGCTTATCCCCGGTATGCGGCCAGTGTGCTTGCGAGCAATGATTTCATGCGCTCTTCTTTTGGGGCTGGATTTCCGCTCTTTGCGACAGCCATGTTCCATAATTTGGGGGTTGGATGGGCTTGTACTTTATTGGGCTGCTTAACTCTTGTGTTTGTGCCGTTTCCCTTTATTTTGTTTTTCAGGGGGAAGAGAATTCGGATGGCGAGCAAGTACGCTCGGCATGATATTTAATGTGGAATGAGATACCCTAGATACGAATAAACAAGCTTTGTCTATCTCGAGAATAATACATGTAGAAAGATGGAAAACATCCATGGATAGGGACGTAATAATGTAACAAGTAAGACAATAAGACAATAATCATCTCATACCGACGTTTGGATACTCCGATATGCGCCTCCCAGATGCATGGCTAGAAGAAAGATATCACTGGCATACCACGTCATCAATAATTATTCCTCAGTAGTCCATTGAATATCCGTTGCCGTTGTTGCCTCCCGTGTTATCATATGATCCGCTGTAACCATTGCTGTAATCATCCAGTGACTTATAGTATGAGTTTGAACCGCCCTCGCCACGGCCACGGCCACGACCCCGACCACCGCGCGTAGCATGGCCTCGACCACGTCCGTTACCACGGCCTCGGCCACGGTAAGATCCCCGGCGAGAGGCATTGTCATCGTGCTGACTCCGATTATCCCCAGTTGGCCGGTGGTAAGGATGGAAACCTTGTGAGGATGTCTCGTAGTTTCCGTCGGTGCTGGGCTGTTGATCGTCATACTGTTGAAAGCGTCGCTTGTGACTTTTGGGCCCAGTTGGAGCCCCTGATGTCTCTTCATCTTCAATGCGAAGTATGGCTTTTTCTCCCACCACCGTGTCAAATTTCAGCGCTTTGCTTGATGGGACAGGCTGCCAGCTCGTGATTCTCGATGCGTCAATTGGGCGAGCACCTTTACGAACAGCCAGGACAATCAGTGGGACTGGGTTCTCTGAGTGAATCTGTTCATTGGACGGGATTGGTGCGACACGGGCCGCGAAAACCCGATTCTCGAGAACTGCTGTTCCAGTAATCTGCCAGCTTACTTTCTTCCCGAGGCCACCGACTTTCTCCAAAAGGGTGTGTGGGGCATGGCGAGGAAAGATTAGGATATTGTTAGCTAAGTACTTAATGTCATTTGACTCAGCAAGTCCGTTAGGAAGAAGCGGGCTCAAAATTTCATCAACCATGCGCTTGGAGTCTTCTTCCGAGATTAGATACCCAGTGTAGATGATTGTGCGTCTAATGTGCATGCAACGTCGAGATGACTTGTGTCTTCCTAGAGATGGGTTGCGGAGAGCAAGGTTGTGCGAGTTGATCATGCGCTGCACTTCGGCAGCTTCGGTCACTGGGTCAAGCAAGGTGGCTACCTCGCATACATGGATGACCTCAGTATTGATGGGCTTTCGTGAACCGAATAGCCCAGCTTGCAACTTCATGTTCAACTCCTCAAAGTGTTCACGGAACCCAGACACACTAGAAAGAAATCAATATAGGCAAGTCCATTCTGATGAAACCAGCCAAGACTTACTGTTTGACGCGGTCCTCGTACACCCGAATATCATCCGCTTGATTGTAGGTGAGAATAAGGTCCTCAAGGAAGGTGTGCTTGAACGCAGCAGTGGACACAAAACGCTTCCCATTAGGGCCAACTTCAGGCTTCAGGCCGATCAAATCGAAGTTCAAATCTTGACTTGCCACCATTCGTTTTATGAGTTCTGCGAATCTTGCTTCGCCTCGACCAGTAAGAAGCACGGTCACTGCATCCTTCTGTTGCATGCTCAGTTTCACAAGTTGAAGCTAGTGTGGGTTAGCAAGACGTGTTTATTGTGGGGCGGGTCGGTAGCCTCAGTCGGTAGCCTCACGATGCTATCATTCCACCAACCCTTCCATCCTCGTGGTTCCTCCTCTTCCAGCCCCTTTCCCGTGGAGGAGAGGATGTTTGGATCATGCCACCACCCACCATTGACGAAATGAGTTTCGGATTGTAGATGGCCGATGCTACTCCCGTGCCATAATTGTGGATTTGGCAATGGACTGAGGAACACTAGAAATCAAGGGTCAGGTCAGGTCGCGTGGAAATGAGGGAAGCCACTCACAAGTGTTATCAAAATCATACACGTGAATTGCTTTAATTTGCGAAACAGCTATGTAGAAAGACAGTTAGCATAATTGTTTACACCAGGGAGAGACGTCTCGGACCAGGCAGCTCTGTGTTTGCGACCGACCATCGCTTGAGTGATGTCAAAGTGTGTTGTTGGGATGGCGACCCAGAACTACCATGCGACATGCTGGCGCCCGCTTTGCCGTATCGCGCGAAGTTCTCAGACACGACAGCTTTGGCAGAACGCATTTCAAGCGATTGAAGCATGGATGAAATATCTGACTCGATTAGTGCATTTAACAGGCCAGCGTGATTCACGCGGCAGGTGCGATCGCAATTATCGCGTTTTATCAACCTTGAAGTGACGTACTTTGAAGGGAATTGCACTTTGGTTTGTGAGGTTATTTTTCTGCCAGGCGGTATAGCGATAAGCACTTCCCTATCATTTACCACCAAGTCAAGAGGTAAACCTTCATGGCAGATGGAGACTTGCAGCAAGAGATCCTCCAGAAAACCCTCCAGGAGGTAGGGAATGAGGAAAATGAGGGTGACCCCTGTGTGATCTGTCTAGAATCCATCACCGAACCAAGCATCGCAAAACCATGCAACCATACCAACTTTGACTTCCTATGCCTGGTCAGCTGGCTGGAGCAACAGCCGAATTGTCCTCTATGTACGCATTCTCGCTGGTTGCTACTGATATGTGACTGATCGGGACACAGGTAAGACTCAACTCACCGAGGTCCAATATGACCTCAAAGCCCCTCAAGGCCCGAAAACATACAATGTGCCCCACGATCGATTGGCAAAACCAATCCAAAGTTCTGGCCCAGCCCGTGGTGCGCTTCGAGGTGCAAGACCAAGACCACGACATCAAAGAACCTATCAGAACCAACAAACATCCTCCCAGGACCCCCTCGCTGTGCGGCGCGCCATATATCGCAACCAGCTATACTCCCTCCGCGTTGGATCAAATCGACTATCCCAATACAGCGAGGTGACACCAGAACATTTTAACCGGGATGAGTCACTAGTATCACGCGCAAGGAAATGGATCCGCCGAGAGCTACAAGTCTTTACCTTTTTGAACCCGGAGGCGGATGTGGATGAACCTAGCCGAAGCCGAGTACCTCGCCCTGGGACTCAGCGACTAGAAGAGCGAAGGGCCAATAATGCCGAGTTTCTACTTGAATACGTCGTTGCGATTCTGCGCACTGTTGATATCAAGGGTAGTGCAGGTCAGGCGGAGGAGCTGCTGCGAGACTTTATTGGACGGGATCATGCTCGTTTGTTCCTACATGAGCTGCTAGCGTGGTTGAGAAGTCCTTATGTATCTCTGGAAGACTGGGATCGCCACGTGCAGTATCCGAGGATGAGACAAAGCTCTAATAATTGTGATGAGCGGGGGCCTCGTCGGGATCGTCCAGCTCGTGACCGAAGTGCGTCCCCGGCTCTGGATACTGATCGGAGTTTGTTTGATCGGATCACCAGACCGACTGGATCGGCTACAACACCTAGAGGGGAACTTCGGTCTCGGCCATACGATCGTCGCTCTAGACCGCGACACCTTGATCGATATATCCCAGATTAAATCAGCTTGCATCTCGACTGTACTATAGAACTAGATAATTAGCGTTAACTTGAATCGCGAAATATTTTTGAGCTTGGATTACATTGTTTCAAAAGCAGGAGGCGAAGCGATGGCGGGATTGATTTGTTAAATATATTTATACGCTTAAAGTGATGCAGTCGTCATGTCATTAACAATGGAAGTAGTGTCTCATCGCCTGCGGAACCGTCCACCACCACGGGATCCCCCTCTATTCTTGATCTTCAAAGACCGGTAATTCGCATGTGCTTGAGGGTTGATCTTCCGGTCCCTGGGCTTCTTCTCCTTCTCAGGTTCTTGCGGCTTTTGTAGCTTGGCTGGAGGTTCCATGGCAGTCGGCTTGGCCATCAAAACCGCTTCTTTGATCCGATCTGAGAAACTCTTCGGGCGAGGCGGAGTTTTAGCCTTCTCGTCATACTCAGGATCCCCATCTGAGTCCACGTCGGTGTCTCCCTCGTACTCCGATCCAGGTTCCGAAATGGAATGGAGAGAGGCAACATCATCATGGTCATCCGCATTCTCCTCAGCGGGGACTTCCTTGGGAACTTCTGGGATTTGTGTCTCCGGGACCGCAGCCAACTCATCATCACTCTCTGAATACAAATCAGGGTAAAGATCCTCTTGCTTTTTCGGCTTGGAGATAGATGGCCGAATGTTGACTCTTCTTGTAGTCCGCTTCTGTCCCTTCTTCTTATAAGGTTGCTGCTTCTCCGTTACGGGACCCTTTACTTCAGGGACCTCGAAGTGGAAACCTTCTTGCTCTGCCTCAATCTCGCGGAGCATATCCCACTCATCCTCCATGCGCTCCTCTTCCATGTCCCGAAGACCTTTTACTAAATGCGAGAGTCCCCGACCAGCAAACTGACGGGGCTTTCGAGATGCAATAGGACTGAGGCCTGGTCCCTCGTTTGTAGTAGTTGCAAGATATCGCCCGGAATTGGAGCGACGTAGGAAAGAGGGTGTCCCAGAAGGATTCGAATGGTGTGACGCTGCGGGCTCAGTTTCCTGTGTATTCTTTTCTTGGGCGTTGTTGTCTTCAGCTTCCACCATGGCCGCATAGCGCATGGTCGTAGGAGTTGCAAAGAGATTGGCAAGGTAGAATTGCTTCGTCGAAGATGCTGGTGTGCGTGAGAGTCGTGATGTTTCCTCTTCTTCTGGTTCTTCTGCAATAGGATCAAAGAGTTTCGGTTTAGAGGGCGTTCGGAATCCTGCCGCTAACACATCCTTTTGTCTCCTCGCTGACGGGGTGGCCTGGCTACCGCCAGACTCGGACAGCATGTCGAACAATCCGAGAGCTTTTCCATCGCGCTGTGGTGTAGGTCCAATGGCAGGTTTTAGCGGCGATGGTGCTGGCATCTGTCGATGGGTGCTCGGACTGAACAATCGACGCATGGTCGACGGTGAGTCGTAGGGATCTAGTTCGGAGGGATGGACCTGCGAATTGCGATTACGCGACGGGGTCGCAAAGAGGCCCCTGCTCAATTTGCGAGGAGTGACATCGATATTTGTATTCGATGGGCCAGTCGGAGAGGTATGTTTTCGCTTTCTGGACGAGTCGGCTTCTTGTTGGCGGTTTTCGCGTCGGGTAAGTGCAGCCTCAAGATTTTTGAGTCGGCCGTACTCCTTGTACTTTGCAGCTGGAACGACAGGAAGTTAGTTCAATGACCATTCCAATTTGAATCAATCATTGATATGTTTTTGCTCTCAAACCTGTCCAACTTACCAATATCGGGCCTTTGTTTGATATCCTCCCGACCGGCTTTTTTCCCATCATGTGTTGTTGCAAACTCCTTCTCCCATACTTTCAACTCTGCGCGAACAGATACAGCCTGTGCTGCGACCTCCACACGAGATTTGAGGGTATGGTCAGCCATTGTGAGAATGTGGTGTCAGACATAGGAGGGTTGACGATACGCGGAACGCGTAAATCAATTAACGCGGTGACGTCGCGTGCTGGGCCCGCAGTCCAGACTCCACTGTTGCCCTTAGTAGAACTTAGTACATACTTCCATCACCCTTTGAATTATAACTTTGATTTATCATTTGAAAGTTACAACTTATAATTAACTAGAAGATCTGAGTTTTGTAAGTAATGTCTAAACAAGTCCACTATCAACTAACTAACATTGTTCACCCTCAGCGCATCCTGAAGTGGGCACGCCATGTTATTCCCAAGGGTGATGAATCTGTTTGCGAAAAGTCAAATATTCTCTTTTGCGGGAAATCTAAGATAAACCGGCCAACCAAAAGTAGCCTGTAAAGTCCTCCCCAATAGTGAGCATGTATTGATTTCTGATACGGACATCCAGAGCGTCCAAACCCCTGGACTTAAGCAGGAGGGTGGGGCATACCAGGGGGAGGAACCATATAAAGGCCAATCCCCAATTCCATGCTATCAGACCGAAGGACTTGTGTTGGAAGTACCGCCATTTTCCGAAAGCCGTTATTCCCGATCAAGCCAAACAGTCCAGTGCAAAGTACAGGAAAGAATGCGTCGAAACAGACGAGAACGGTAAAATCACTGGCATCAAGCCCGATCCCATGGTCCGTCTTGATGCTGGTAACTACAAAATGAATGAAAAGGGAGACGTGGGTAAAATCTGGTAAGACTTCCGCTCAGCCTCCCTTCTTCTACTTTCCAAGTTCTAGTTCAGCATAATAACATTCTTAGGGCCCTTGCTGCTGCCAAAGAAAGAGGAGACACCCAATTGGCCGAATACCTTGATAGAAAATTATCCGAGAGCGTTACTCTTAGGGAAGATGGCAAAGGTGGTACTTTTGCCGATGAGGTGTCAACTATGATGGCCATCTGCTACGCCATGGCAAAGTTGACCGTAGTGAACTATCTACACGAAGCAATCGCCAATGGACCACCAGAGTACACATTTAGAGGTCCTTTACTGGATTGGGCTCCTTACCCAGAGATATTGGTCCCTAGAGCTTGGAGTAATGGAAAATATCTGGATTTAGTGCTCTATGGTGGCTGTGATGGCAGGGTAACCGCCAATCTACAACTGGAGAGGCTGAAACATAGCATGAAGTATCTATGCGGTGAACAGACTATAGCTGCAGATGAAGATGGCAAAGCAGAAATACAGGTGACAGTGGGGGGTCGGACAGCATCTGATATCAAGCTAGTGGAGATTTGAGTTGTTCACTTGAGCTGCTGTTTTCAGTATCTATTGATCTTGTTATGATATGAGGAAAGTGCAGATTAGGAATCAAGCCACGACATCGTAATTAATTCCCACATTATCTATACGAAAAGCAATGAATAGCGCTATAGGGCCTATCTCTTATAGATATGATCATCTAGGTGAAGTTAGACAAATCAGGGGTACTTACTGAGATCTACTAAGGAATCACCAAGTACGCACTAAGCACGCACTAAGCACTCACTAAGCGTTGCTGGAGCACGCTATAGATTAGTTATCATATATGTGATAGCACTAAGCGCAATTACTAAGTCTGAGTCTGAGCCTGTGCTGACATCTACTTAGTGATCCTAAGCCTGAGCGTTCTTATAAAAGACGCGGCAGCCTAGATAGGAAAATCCTTTCCCCCGGCAGGACTGAGAGATGCTATATAGACATGAATTTCTCTATCGCGTTCTTCCACAGAACATTGAATTGTTCATATAAATGGAGAGGAGATAATGTATAGCTGCCAAATAGCCATATTGCCTTGATCAGACTTGCTATAAATCCAAGTTGACTAACAGGGTTATCAATCCACAGCATAATGACTGACCTTTCATGGGACATTTAATGAGCATAAGACAATAAATGTGTCATGGGTAAAGACGTAAGGACAAGAATCATTCTGTCATTTACTTTGGAACTACAATTCTCAAGTAGCCATTCGGCTTAATGATATGTATTTGGAATCTTGTGGGTAAAGTATGAAGCCATGGTCGACTTTTTCCTTCGCTGAAACGTCGATAAAACATGTTGAAAAGGAGAACGGCCAAGATCGGCATATCCTCACCAACTCGTCAAACCCCGCGCACGATCAAATCCACCTCGCAGCTGAGACTCAGGGTGAACCACCTTACCCTGAAGTAAAGTGTATTTCACAAGACCCTCACAATGCTCAGGTCGTACCCGCGCTAACCAGATCATTTGCTGATCCTTCTTCCGGTACACAAGCACATTAGCCGAGAATTTGTGGCCCCCAACATGCGAAACAAAGAAGATCCCTGTACCACCGGGTCGGGAATCGTCAGTATCACGGTCCAGGCCGAGAGGACGGAGGTGGCGCTCCAATTCACGCTTGATCAGCGGTGCTGTGATTCCACAGCGGGCGTCTCGTCGGCGGTGCGAACATAGTAGGATCACGTAGTCTAGTTCACAGGGACGGGTGGTCATTCCAGATCCTGAAATGGCGCTTGATTCGTTCTTTTCATCATTAGGATTATCGATGAACCGGTTGACTAGGTTGGGAACGTCTGATTGGGAAACAGAGTCCACATAGGTAAATGATGGTAGAATGAGTACTGTAGTTGGCTTGGTTGGGTCTTGCTCTCCGGAATGATCTGGCGTTTGGAGATTGGAGGCTGAGACCATGATGCGCTGGGAAATGTTAATTTGAGCTCAACTTATAAATTCGAGGCCACGTACGCCAAGTTTGGACTTTGCGGAGGACTGATCGAATGCTTCCATTAGGGATCCATGTTCCTGGTCGGGTTTTTCTTTCCAGTCAGAGCGACCGGTGGCGACGAGAACATGGGCTTGAATTTCCTTGATCTGGCCGTAAAGAGGTCTCGAGGTTTCAATGTTAACTTTCGAGGGGTACTGGATAGTGCAATCTGCGCAGTCTTTGAGGCAGTCGGGGCCATCTTCCGCGGGATCTACTTTGGGGAACAGATATTTTGGTTCGCGACCAAAGGACAGGAGTGATTTCAACATGGCGGTAGACTGGGTGATAGGTGACAGATGAGGTGAGGTGAGAAGGTGAGATGGGAATGTGAGAGAATTTGAATTGAAATTTAAATCAAATGTTGTGGCTGCCTTGGTTTATAGTTATAAGTCCATTTAGTATCTCCGAGCGTGCACCCCGAACCGTTAAACCCGACGCGGCTCCGATCTGATGGAGAAACCGATTGCTCGCGCCAATCATTACATGGATGATGGAAAAAATGACCCATAGTAAACAAATACTGATCTTGAATGTATTCCATGAGAGCTTCACACTTTTCCAGAATTGTTTTTTTGTTGAAGATGAGAAAGCAATAGAAGAGTGAAAAACGAGTGGTTCTTGGTCTTTCGGTCACCTGACCATGGAAACCACCTTAGAATGGTCTTTTTGCAATTTTATCTAAAAGTCGAAAAGTGTTAATCAATGCTTCTATGAACAAAGCACATACACCATGTCTCCACCTGACATGATGTATCCACAACTTAACTTGGCCAAGCAATCTCTGTTTGAGTGTTGAGTGATCGGAGACACTTACCGCATCGGGAAACTACGTGGGCCATACCACGTAAGCCGGAGCAAGTCAGTGCTTCATGACGAGTTCCCTTCTTATCTGTTCAATAACATTCAATTATGGAAGAAGTAAATATCTTTGCACAGGCAGACCGACCGCGCAAAAGGCGCCGTCGCACCATGGCGTGCACCCAGTGTCGTAGTCGCAAATTGCGATGCGACAGGGAGTATCCCACCTGTGGCCGCTGTCTGAAGAGCAAAGTGTCTACTCAGTGCACGTACGAGGATGGATTTTTATGGCAGCAGCCCACAACGATATCGACAACGGCATTTTCATCGGATAGAGTATCCACTCTAGGAATGCCCCATACCGATCAGAATCTCCAGACACCCCCGGACTCGGGTTTAGGGGCGCCGTCGATTCGGTCGGAAGCACTCGTTTCGACAACCCTGCCCGACACGGCTCCAAATCCACCAGATGGCCCACGCCATCGCAGACATGGCCATGGGAAAGAGCGCCGTGATTGTTTTTTGGAAACTGTTCTCGGTGCACCCAAGGCTGCCATTAATCAGGAGCCTTATGTTAATGCGGGCCTCTTGCAACGCCCGAAACGTGCGCCTGAACCACAGGGCACCTTCTCGTCGCAGGTCGACGACGTTAACACGGGTACCGATAACCCCCTGGCCCCGTCTGATCGCTTGAATCTTTCCCCTCGGATTATGATGCGAGGGCGCGAGACAAAAACGCGCTTCAGCGGCTCGGGGATCTATGCCAATTTGGTGGCGCAGGTATGTAATTCGTGTCAAATGTTCCACCTTTACTGACAAGGAAAGTTCCCTGACATAAGATCGTTCGCCGAGGAAATCCGGCTGTCAAACCCGATTCTGTCGCGCGTCCGCCCAGATCTGGAGCGAGTCAAACGAGGATTATGGAAGAGACAACCGCTCAATGAGCCATTTCCAGATCCTACTACAGCATCGCTGATTGCCTTACTCCCGACAAGGGCTGTTGCCGACGAGCTCATTGGTCTGTATCTGACCTACATTGAATCCACACAACGGATCATTCATGTCCCGACCTTTCTTCGAGAAGTCGAGGAATTTTGGTCAGGCTACGACAACGCGTCCATCCAATCAGCCGCATTTGTGGCCCAGTTCCTGCTGATCCTTGCATGCGCGTGGAATTTTGCCGACTTGTCCACCCTTCAAGAAAAGTCCTCGACGCCTCTTAAGTGCTATACTGCTGTGGAGTGGGTCTTGCATGCCGAGAAATGGATCAACAATGCCCGTGTCAAACGGGCTGAGATCAATACTTTACGTCTGTACATTTTACTTATCACCGCCCAGAATTCTTTTGGTATGAAGCGCAGTCAGGCGTGGTTGGCTACCAGCCAGATGGTCAAGTCGGCCATGATGTCCGGTTACCACCGAGATCCGAGCAACTATGCCCGGATATCCATGTTCAACAAGGAGATGCGCCGGCGTATCTGGATGACGATTGTGGAGCTGGACCTTCAGGTTGCCATTGACCGCGGCATGCCGCCATCTGTCCAGGCTTCCGACTACGACACCCTGCCTCCATTGAACATCAATGACGATGAGATTCATGAAACCACCACCGAACTTCCAGAGGAACACTCCACCAGTGATGCTACTGATTGTTCCTATCAGACTACCTTTGGCCAGTCCCTTCCCATCCGCCTGAAAGTGTGCTCTCTCATGAATTCTCCGCGACTCAGCTGCCGATACGAAGAAATTCAACGCCTGGATTGGGAGCTGACCCGTCATCTTTCCCATATTCCCACGTGGCATTTGGCCGAAGCCCGCGACGCTCTTACACAGCAAAAGGTGGCTTTGTGGAAAGCCTCGCTGGAGATCAAATTGGCGCACAGTCTGCTCTCGGTTCACACGCCGTTCGCCATTGAGGCCCGTCACGAGGCACTATTTGCGCCATCTGCGCGGTCGCGCTTGGATGCCGCTGTTATGATCCTTTCCACGCAACGTCGACTACACGAGACCTCGCCCCTGTTGTCACAGTGTGTTCTTGGGGAGTGTACGCTCCAGGCGTTTATCTCCATCTGCCAAGCCTTACACTCAGAGTCTCAAATTGGTAAGGTACCTTTCCCATCATCCACATATATATGCTGACCTTTCTTAGCTAGTGCCCCCTATCCCTCCGCTACCTTCCAACTCGCCAGCCTACCAGGCTTCTCTGACACTCTGATCTCGCTCGTCGAGTCCGCTCTCATGGCCCTAGAAGTTCGATTCCTGTTGGTCGTCAAGGGAGCCAAGGACTATTTCTTCCTGTCAACGATATGTGCGTTAGTGAAGGCGAAGCTGTGGCCGGCCCAATCGATAATGTACAAACAGCAAGTGGTGGAACGAGTTCTATCTTTTGCACAGACGCTGTTCTCCCGACACGGGACCTGCGAGCACATTGGTATGTCTGGCATGGGCAGCTTTAAAGAAAACCAGGTAGTCGCCTTTCTTGCAACCCCCAGCATGCCCGTCATGCCCGATTTCCATAGCATCCTCCCACAGTCTAACCTCGGGGTCACGGTAAGTCGATCATCTCCAGATGTAATTCTCGGTACTAATTTTTTCCATAGCCGCCTGGGGATTTCGATCCCTTTTTGGATGTGTTCGATTGGGATGATCTGACCGGGATGGGGATTTAGAGTAGGGCCCATGTGCTTTGTATGATATGACGGGTTGGTCTGTATTTAATAATATCCCGGTGTTTGTTCTTATATTCGATAATCCAGCACACCATTGTCCGCAAGATCCTCGTCATCATTCGTCATAAGCTGGGAAGCATTTCTACTACAGGGCTCTGGGTCCGGTTCCACAGTGAGATCATGATCGGAGCGACGATCAGAACCAACTGCAAGGGCAGGAAGCTTGGAAAGAGTAAGAGCTCCGTACAATCGCCATAGCGATGCGAAAATCATAGACTATGGCCACTAGTTGGAACCTTGGAATATTTGGAATATTTATAGCGAGCCTTACTGTGGGACAGTCCCGTCTTATCATAAAAATGCTTGAGACTTTTGGCCCCCCACAACCCATGTGGAACCATTTGGCATTTTGTCCAGAAAGCATCCGGCAATTCCATCCAAGCACGCACTCTGAGCTCGGCAAAAAACGCCATCAAAAGCTTCTTCTTCATTAAGCGACCGCGGGAAAAAAATCACCCCTCAATTTCTCCATGAATGATGAAAAGGGGATAAGTTGCAGGCTCTGAAACCCAATCGCTACAAATCGACCCAATTAAATTCGGCCATTATTCTCCAGCGTGATGCGATTACAACCTGTGACAGGCTGTACACAAGCACCAGAAGTGGGCACGGGATTGGTGGATGCCACTGGACGGTACCTGAGCAGTACATAAGGCTATCACCTATCATAGGCTACTGCTCATGTACCTCATAAGTATTTTGTTGCCCCTTAAAATGGCAGCCTAACGGACTAACACACTTGGCTTTGGTTTAGTCTTGATCGGCGGACCCTGTTAAAAGCTCTAGACTGGGGTCGGATTGGTTCTGATTTATTACTTATTATCTATTTTCCATTTTCTATCTTTTGGGGTCCTTGCTTTATTTATCTTGTCCTCCCTGACTTGGGGACTTTTTTGATTTTGATTATTTTTTACTATATCTTCTTCAACCCACCTTCCTGAATTGTGAACATCTATAATCGGTTCCTGCTATGATAAACGCGCAGCATGTGCTCTTCGACCCGATAATGCTTGACTACTCTTCTTCACTCTCTTAAGCCGTTTGACGCAGTGTAAAAATCGCTCTATCACAGCGTACAGCATACAGCATATATCATTTCCACGCCAGCCTTGTATTAATTGCGACTCGACAAAAAGCGAAAAGAAATCGAAAAAAGAAGCAGAAAGTCTTTCCCTGCGCAAAACCAACTGTCGCACGCATAGGCAGCACAATGCATCACAGCTGGCCCATGACAAGCCTATCCCTGCTTATCACCCCGCTGGTAGCGGCGACCCCATCTTCGCAACCAGCCCACGCAGCGTCTCAAGTCTACGACACAACAGACCGGCTCCCCCTCCCAAACCTCGGCAACATAGTCGCCCATGACCCTAACATCCTTCTCTGGGAAAACTACTACTACCTCTTCAAAGGCGACGTACACCTCCCAATTCACCGCGCCCAAAACCTCAGCGGCCCATGGGAATCCGTCGGCACAGTCCTAGACGGACCCTCAATAATCCACACCCAAAACCGCACTCGTCCCTGGGCGCCCACAACCATCCAAGTAAATGGTACTTTCTACTGCTACTATACACTTAGCGAGCATGGATCCCGCACCAGCGCCATTGGAGTTGCAACAACAACTTCTCTAGGCGAGAGTTCAAGTTGGACAGACCACGGTGCGATAATCCATACCGGGGAAGGGAATGGGTCGCATATCTTTCCATTCACTGTGACTAATGCCATCGATGCATCCTTCATCACGGATAATGCTACTGGACAGAGTTATTTGAATTACGGCAGTTACTGGGAAGATATCTGGCAGGTTCCATTATCGGACGATTTACTTTCGCTAAAGGATCCTGAGAACCCTGATGCGGTACATTTGACTTATTTACCGGGTTTGAAGTCGAAGCCGGAGGAAGGGTCTTGGATGAGTTTCCATGATGACTACTATTATATGTGGTTTAGTCATGGGAAATGTTGCCGATTTCATAATGGGTTTCCTGCGCGTGGAAAGGAGTATGAGATTCGGGTTGGGAGGTCGAAGAATGTGAGGGGTCCCTTTGAGGATAAGGAGGGAACGGCTTTGCTTGATGGTGGTGGGACGATTGTTTATGCTTCCAATCATGGGGTTGTCTATGCTCCAGGTGGACTTGGAGTGTTGGCTGGGAATGATTCCGTCCAGGATGTTCTTTACTACCATTATCTGAACACGAGTATTGGGTTTACTGATGAGGTGAGTGTTGTCACTTGGTCTCTTGTTAAGAACTTTGCTGATTATCAATAGGATGCTCATATGGGCTGGAACTATCTGAAATATGAAGATGGATGGCCTGTGGTCGTTGATGGGATTGATATTGATTCATCGAGTGCGGGATCGCTCCTTTCTGTGCCGGGCTGGTTGGCATTGATGATGATGAGTATGTCCTACCTTACGACTTATAGTGGATCTGGATTTTTACTAACATGACTTAGGTTTCTGGCTGTGCTTGTGGTCATAGTTGATACCCTGTTCTGTTTAATTAGATGTATTTTGTTCTTAGCGACTGCACCTGCATTTAGAGATGGCGTTTTGTTTTGGTCTAGGCCATTGGGATATCTTGGACAGTGCATTAGAATACCATGCATATACTTTCTCATACTATGTTTCAACAACTGTAAACACGGAGGTAGTCCCTTGGATTGATTGTATTAGATTCCTTCATCACTCCATTTGGTTTAGATTAAAGATAGAAGTGGAACTGAGCACGGAGTATAATTCAACCGATAAAGGGGGAAGGTGGACCTGCTACAGATGGCTCTTGGGTGCGGCTAGACCCGCTTAACTCACTCACCCTTGACACTGTTCTAAAGCCGTCTCAATGTCAAATTTTATCTTGAAACTACTACATAACTATTCTCTCCATTTCATTCCACTAGTTTGCTTAGTAAGTGTCCTAAAACTGACCAGGGATTTGGTGAGCCACGTGACTAACGACAAACTTTAGGCTCTGGTATTACCACGGTTCCTCTACTAATCCCCTTAATTCTCTATAAACTATCCACGTCGTAAAAATGTCTTTTGAAAACTTCTAGCAGAAGAGGATTTGAATGAGAAAACAATAGATCATATTCTGACTGCAAATTTTAGCGCCATGAAGTCACCTGACAATGGGGCAGAGAATCCGCCCCTCATTCAGCTGAAAGTCTTGAATCTTCCTTCACTACATCTATTGACCGCGCAAGTTGTTTGAATAATGACATCCAAGTCTTACTATGATACCGGTGAGCTCCAATTAGGAAGCAACGACAACACAATCACCACAGGCTTGCACCTACCAAAGCGACGAAAGATATCCTACGAAGATGATTTACCTGCACGAAACAATCAGTACACCATCGCCTGGATCTGTGCGCTGCATATAGAGTGGGCAGCAGCTCAAGCCATGTTGGATGAAGTCCACGAAGCCCCACCCACTCGAACTGATGATGAAAATATCTACGTCCTAGGAAGCATCCAGCGACACAATGTCGTTATTGCATGTTTACCAGACGGGCGGTACGGAAATAACAATGCAGCCATAGTTGTGACGAACATGAAGCGCACCTTCCCTTCAATTCGTGCATGCTTTATGGTCGGGATTGGTGGCGGCGTTCCAGGCAAGGTTGATGTACGTTTGGGCGATATTGTGGTCGGCACGAGGGTGATGCAGTTTGATTTTGGAAAGGCCCGTCAAGATGGAGAGCTCCAGCGAACGGCGATTCCTAGCCGGCCCGATCAGTGGCTTATGACGGCTGTATCTAGCATCCGCTCGAAGCACGAATTCAACCCTAGTCGAGTCCCATTCATCCTACAGCAAAAGTTAGAGGGACATCCCGCTTACGGTCGCCCAAGCACACCAGATCGCCTATTTGTTGCAACCTACAACCATTCATCTCTTGGTAGCTGTGATGAGTGCGATCAGTCAAAGCTCATTCCCCGAAGTAGACGGAGTTCGGACCCAGTACGGATTCATTATGGCGCGATTGCCTCGGGGAATCTAGTCATGAAGGACAGCATAACCCGTGATAAAATTGCTCGGGAGCTAGATGTCATCTGCTTTGAGATGGAAACTGCCGGTTTGATGGATATCTTCCCATGCCTTCCAATCCGAGGAATATGCGACTACTCGGATTCGCACAAGAGCAAGGAATGGCAGAGATATGCAGCAGCGACCGCAGCCGCATACGCAAGGGAATTGCTCGAGGAGTTACCTGTGACTGAATCACATACGAAAATTGTTTCCCAAGTTGATATTCGTAAGAACGCATACTATCCCGAGGAAAACTTTCTATTGACTGCTGCTTACACCCAACTCATAGATCATTTTCCATCTGACAACCGCCGGCAACGCATATTGAAATCACTCAAGTTCGAACAAATGGATTCCCGAGAAACGAACATCAAACCAGAACAAAAGAAAACGTGTCGCTGGCTTCTCCAGCATCCTTCCTACGGAGCATGGCTAGATCCAGCAAAGCTGACGCAACATCATGGCTTTTTGTGGATCAGTGGTAAGCCCGGTGCTGGTAAGTCGACTATCATGAAGTTTGCCTACTCGAACATGAAGAGCAAGGCCCGTCAGAAGCATGCTATCACTACCTCGTTTTTCTTCAACGCCCGAGGTGATGCTTTGGAAAAGTCGATATCAGGAATGTATCGATCATTATTACGTCAACTGCTTACTGGATACCCCGATCTTCAAGTTGTTCTAGATGACACCGACCTAGTTCCAGAAGATCAAGATGTTTGCCCTTCATTGAATGTTCTCAAGGAGCTATTTGCCAGTGCAGTCTGCGCCCTTGGTCAGCGCCCCCTTACCTGTTTCGTCGATGCTCTTGACGAGTGTGACGAACAACAAGTTGTTGACTTGGTTCAATACTTTGAAGACCTGGCAGAGCAATCTACGGCTAAAGGTGTCCCTTTCAGAGTCTGCTTTTCAAGTCGACATTATCCCTATATTGTCATCAAACAGGGTATTCGACTTACACTTGAGGATCAATCAGGCCATGAGGAAGACCTAGCAACTTATGTCGCAAGTCGCCTCCGAGTGCAAAGCTCTGCCCTTGCCGAAAGGCTAAAGTCTGAGCTTTTGGGCAAAGCCGCTGGAGTTTTTATGTGGGTTGTTCTGGTTGTTGACATCCTCAACAAGGAGTATCGAAAGGGCGGAATGGCCATGAGAACCAGACTTGCAGAAATACCCAGTGATCTGAGTGAATTATTCAAAGATATATTACGACGTGACAGCGACAATATGGAGGGTCTCTTGCTTTGTATCCTTTGGATATTATACGCAAAGAACCCCTTGAAACCGCAAGAGTTCCATCATGCCATCTGGTCCGGTTTGTCAATGAGGGGCTTGGCAGACAGCCAAATTCCTGAACCAACCGTGCTAGGCACTGATGCTGACTTTGATGAATTCAACATCTACGTTATCGGCTCCTCAAAGGGACTTGCTGAGATCACGAAATCCAGCCAGCCCGCAGTTCAATTTATCCATGAATCTGTTCGAGACTTCCTCATCAAAGACAAAGGTCTATTTGAACTATGGCCTGAGCTTGGATTTGATTCCGAGGGCATAGGCCATGAAAAACTCAAGCAATGCTGTGAGCTCTACATGAGTCACCCCGTAATTTGCACATTTGTTAGCAACCTCCTGTCTCAGCCCAGCCCAAACGAACGGTCAGAAATCTCAAAGAAATACCCATTTTTAGAGTATGCCAGTCAGAATATTCTCCACCATGCGAACGGTGCAGCGAAAGTGGTTCCTCAAGAAGAATTCCTGTCCTCTTTTCCTATTTGCAAATGGATCGAATCCAACAATATCTTCGAAAAATTCAAAAATCGAAAATTTACACCCAGCGCAAGTCTATTCTACATTCTCGCTGACAAAGGTTTCTCTGAGCTCATTCGGACGAGGCTCAAAAGGGATCCGCAAATTCATGTCCACGGGGAGAGATACAAGTACCCATTGTTTGCAGCTTTGGCCAATGGCAACAAAGACACGATTGCTGCTCTTTTGAATTTATCTTCGACCATCTGCGATGGAGTAGACATTACTGACGGTCTTAACCACAGAAAAGACCTGATAGAATGGGAAAATCGAACACCGCTATCTTGGGCTGCCCAAAGCGGCCGAACTACCATTGTGAAACTACTCCTGCCGACAACGGAAATTGATATGAAGGACGGAGAAGGGGAAACAGCACTTTCAAGGGCCTCAAAGAATGGCCATGAGCTTGTGGCAAGGCTTCTTATCGAGAAAGGAGCTAATATCAACGCTGACGACGGTATTGGACGGACACCGCTTCATCTAGCATCAGAAAAAGGCCATGAGTTAGTAGCAAGGCTTCTTATGGAGAAAGGAGCCAATCTCAACACTATCGACAAATATAGACAGACGCCGCTTTATCAAGCATCAGCAAATGGCCATGAGTTAGTAGCAAGGCTTCTTATCGAGAAAGGAGCCAATCTCAACACTATCGACAAATATGGACAGACGCCGCTTTATCAAGCATCAGCAAATGGCCATGAGTTAGTGGCAAAGCTTCTTATCAAGAAAGGGGCCGATGTCAACGCTAAGAACGCGCTTCATTCGGCATTAGCGAGACACCATGAGCTTGTGGCAAGGCTTCTTATCGATAAAGGAGCCAATCTCAACACTATCGACAAATATGGACAGACGCCGCTTCACCTAGCATCAGCAAATGACCATGGGTTAGTTACAAGACTTCTTATCGAGGAAGGAGCGGATGTCAACGCTAGCGACGGTTTCGGACGGACACCGCTTCGCCTAGCATCAGCAGCTGGCCATGAGCTTGTGGTAGGGCTTCTTATCGAGAAAGGAGCTGATGTCAACGCTATCGACATGAATGGAAAGACACCGCTTCATCTAGCATCAGAAAAAGGCCATGAGCTTGTGGCAAGGCTTCTTATCGAGAAAGGAGCCGATATCCACACTAGCGCCGATTTTGGACAGACACCGCTTCACCTAGCATCAGCAACTGGCCATGAGCTTGTGGTAGGGCTTCTTATCGAGAAAGGAGCTGATGTCAACGCTATCGACATGAATGGAAAGACACCGCTTCATCTAGCATCAGAAAAAGGCCATGGGTTAGTTACAAGGCTTCTTATCGAGGAAGGGGCGGATTTCAACGCTAGCGACGGTTTCGGACGGACACCGCTTCACCTAGCATCAGCAACTGGCCATGAGCTTGTTGCAAGGCTCCTTATCGAGAACAGAGCCAATATCAACGCTAGCGATAACGATAGAGAGACACCGCTTCACCTAGCATCAGTAGATGGCCATGAGTTAGTGGCAAGGCTTCTTATCGAGAAAGGAGCTGATATCAACGCTAGCGACAATCATGGATGGACACCGCTTTACCTAGCATCAGCACATGTCCATGATTTAGTTGTAAGGCTACTCATCGACAATGGAGCTCAATCGAAGCAGATGAGCTAAGCAGACTTCTGTCCTTCAGTCTTTGTATTCTTCTTCATACTGCTCGCCAGTCTCCTGTTCCCCTTCTTGAACTCTCCATGTAAATCTTCATGAATATGTAGAATGGCGTGGTTATGAAAGCCTTTCATATGATATACAGTAGTTACGTTATCGAGCCCTTATGTAAGATAGGAAATACTATTTCATACTATCATGATACGGCCAATGGTACCTTTATGCTATTATTATCTTATTGTTTGAAGTTCATTGTTACATCAATCGTTTGTGTTTGGCCTGGCAGCAGAGCCGACTTGGTGAATTGAGAAGCGGAAAAAGAAATCTCGTCCGTCTATAAAGCTCGCACTCCTACCGCCAAATATGAATTCATATTTTTTCCATCCAAAGGCTGTTCTTATAACAAGCCCCTTGGTTGTAAGTATAGTCTGAAACGCCATAGAGATGAGCAACACATATCCCCAGGGGCATACAAATGCCCATTCCTAGGATGTGAGAGAAAATTCAACAGGGCTCATAACTTGGAAAAACACTGCCGAAATATCCATGACTCGAATTATCGACGAAGATGATACGACTGTTGCTACATCGATATGTCATTAGTCTGTTGCTTCTCTGCCTGTGATGTGTGCCCGCTATCGAGAGTGCTACCCTATTCACTGTCCCTCATGCGAATAGGCCTCCTCAAGGCTTTAATTTTCTTTGGATCTTCGATGTTTAAAAGCTGATGTATAGATGTTCACTTATTATTTGCGTTAATTGATTACATCACATTGCTTACGCTCTTTTCTTTGATTTTTCTGATTATAGTGACACTGATGACTACGTTGATTATTTTCTTTGCGCTTAATAGTTCTTAATCTTCATATTGAAGCCCTGGAGAACGTCATTTCTTGCATCATGCGCAGACGGACAGGAGGATCGAATCAGGTGGTATATTTACCGTGAAGACAGATGATCCGGCCTTGCACCCACTTCATCCGTTGTAGCGGGCGAAACTCATGTGGCACGTGGCCCACATCGCGGCCATGCAGAGTGCGGCCAAGGATTTGGACGATGACGTCCCTCCAGTTTCTTCAGTCTTTAAAAATCAACAAGAAGTCTATTTCCCGTGGTCGGTCACCTGAGCAGCGATTAATGGACACTTTTGGGAGAACAATCTCCCTAACCTTGTTACTCGCCCGTTGTCTGAACTCAAGGTCCTACTACCACTACCCAAATGATATTCAATTCATTGATTTATTAAATTCACTTTGTCTATATCAACCATTGCCGGAATCCTATATCGGCGCAGCATCCCAGAACAACAAAAGGGTATCTTGAACGAAAAAAAAAATCCAGGCCTATCCTAAACCATCATCCCCGAGATCATCAACCCACCAACCAACAACACAGTCCAAACACTAGTCGAACTCGAAATCAACGAGCTGCCCGAATCCAGCACATTGCCCCCGTAAATGATCGTCTTTGAATTCAAGCAGTACGAGACATCATGCGCCTGCTTCACGGAATTCGAATTGCAAACTGCCGTACAAGGATTTGGATCCAAGTACAGCCACACCTTCGAGTGACAGCACTCCTGCAGAATCGCAGTCATATCATCAGTCGGCTTGTGGGTTTGGTAAAGCGGAACTTCGGCGTAATATTTCGGAGCGCCATTGATGGAGGGCACGAAATTGCGGGACGCATAGCAGTATGCGGGTTGTGTTGAAATGGTGTCGGTTGATGCCATTTTTTCGGACACCAGGGAGATATTGAATTGAGAAAGATCGTCGATCGGATGTGCGCGGGAGTTCAATCTCGTGGTGGATCCAAGACTTGATCTGGGGGGATCAGCATTGGTGGGGTTGATGAGTCGTTATTGAAGCCACGTTGTGAGGCAGAACGTGGTTCATAAAGGGGAAGCAAATCGCGCGCGGATTGGCGCTTTAAGCTTGGGTCTTACAGGTTCATGCGCTTCCGTTTGAGGGAAATGCCAAGGCGCTTAGTGCTTGTGGCTGGAGCCACAATGAACCCGTTTACTGACCAGTTGAATATTGATAAGGGATTCGGACTTGCTACATGAATGATGATGTACACATGTCATCTCCAATGCAACTGGATTCTCTCGTGATACTAAAACCGACTGATTTTCATCATGAGAAAAATTTGCTCATGACTATGCTCTATGCGAAATACTGAACAACATTTATATAATCTAAAGCTTCGCCGCCAGATTAGCCCGTTTCCACATCTTCTTTCTCCGCTCATGCCCTGCATCAAAATCATCCACCCATTTTTGATCAAAAGGCGGCAATCGCCGTCCAGGCACGCCCTCGCCTGGCTCACCTGCAATTCGGCGAAGTTCTTCAAAATACGCTCTGAAATCGGGGTTGATGACTGTGAACGCCGGCCCATCACCTTTCTGCGCGATCCGGTCCGTCTCCCAATTCTCCTGCTCAGACAGCGGAGGCAATGTACCCCTGCCTGCAAAGATGCGTGCAGCTGCAACAGCCTGCCACTCGAATACCTTGAAGGTGAGACCAGCGCCGACGGCTCCGATGAAGACGAGACTGGGATCGTGGCGGTAGAAGACGTGTTGGTATAAATCGGGGACACGATTACTGCGTGTTGGTACATGTGGGATGAATGGTAGTGTCCAAGTGAATCCAGTGCCGAAGATGATGTTGTCAACATCGCTGACGGAGGTTCCATCTTCGAAATGCACTGTTCGGTCTTGGGTGGTGATGTGTGAGATCGGGGCTCGGCGCTGGATCTTTGGGTGTTTGAATGCTTCATCGCCGAAGTAGACGTTGTAGCGGCCGCGGACTACGGCATGGATGGGGGTTTGAGCGCTGTCAATTAGACTGACCGCTGTATCTGCGGCAGAGACTGACGCTCCGACGGTGACGACTTTCTGTGGTGTGTCAGTGCTGACATGGTTTCTAGGCCGACTAACTTTCATACCTTTCCTCGGTAGTTCTCTGCTCCTCGATAATGCTTAGTATGTTCAACGCTGCGAGGATATGACTTGGCGAACTCTTCCAACCCGGGAATAGCAGGGATATATGGCACCCCATAGTGGCCTGAAGCAACTACCACCGCATCGAATACCTCGGTCCACCAGTAATCCGACGGACTTCCATTATGGAGCTCCCTGCGGCGCAAAGTCAAAGTCCATTTGTCAGATTGCTTGATCGCCCGCTCAACAGTCGTGTTATATTCAACAAGACCGCCATGTCCCTTCTTAATTAAGAGGTCCTCAATGTACTGCCGAATGACAGTGTGGTGTCTGAAGGGGGTCTCAGGCCCGTGGCGGTCTATTGACCACTGAGACCGGATAGTGGGAATCGGCTCTTGGGAGTATGACATGACTCCTGCATCCACGTTCGTCTCAAGCCCAGGGTACACAGGAGAGTCAGTGAAGCGATCCTGATTTCCTGCCGGGGTTCGGCATGGCAGCTGCTCCGGGATCTGCAGTGGCATATCTGCCGTGCGCGTAGCTAAGCCGTCAAAATTGAGTTGCCGTGGAGGCTCGTCATCTCTTGAGACCCTATTATTGTCAGAACATGAATAAATTGCTGGACGGGTTAACAAACCAACATCCACCAGCTTTTTCCTGGCGTTCAAAAACCCTCACCACGTCGAAAGCTTTCTCCTGCACCAAGGCATCGACAGCAATGGCACCTGCTGGGCCCGCGCCGATCACGGCTACACTTTTAATGGCTGACATGCTGAGTGTTTGAAACATCCAAATCAGTCGAATGATGTTGACAGTCTTTTTCAATCAAAACGGCCTTTGATCTCTCGGCCGACCAACAAATTTAATATATCGAGGTTGATCTGAGAGGTAAAGTTAGTCTATGTCACGCCATCGAATTATTTTTTGCGCAAGATCCAATCCAAGCACTCACGTGTTCAAAATGGCCAGATTTGGATTTCAGGAGAAGAATCAAAAACTCACCAATTTTTATAAACTCCGGCAGTGTCATTACCCAATTTTTAAATGCCGAACTTCTAATTTAAATTTCAAATTTCAATCCCCGAGCCCGGAGTCTTGTCTGCCGTGCTTTTCATTGGTTGGAAATTAGTGGACCAGGAACTGTAATATGATTGGCTCAAATGTTTGCCACAAGTGCAAACCCAAACACCTACTGTATACGGACCTTTTCGCCCCCATAAACACCCCACTTCCAAGCTTCATCCTACTATCCGCATTATGGCTGTTGTGGAAAACCGCGAGAAACTATGCTCTTCATGTAGTCTTCTTCCTCCTTTGAAGGATAGTCCTGGTGATGTATGGACCAGTTTTCAAGATTTCAAATCCTCCGCACTGAACGGCTGTCCCCTCTGTGCTTATCTTTATAACATCCAACGTGCGGAATGGGAACGGGTCGAAGTGGTACATGACTTAAACCCCGGACCACCTTTTTCGCTGAATTGGAATGGACAGCCACCTTTTCTATCCTCCGTGGTGAATCTAGATCAGGACTTGACCATGGAGCCCGCATTAGATCTGAAGGATTTAACTCGTTATGGAAATTATGGTGGCCCAAGGCATTCTGTTAGCTACTCAATATTTGCTAGTCCAGGTAAAAGCTAAGTCCAACACTAACAATATACCTGTTGCAAGACTGACAGGACAGATGAGCCAATTTCCAAGACCTTTTCAGCCAGGGAGATTGATCCCAATCCTATGTCGGATCGGGTATTTGCTAAGATCCATGGATGGATTAAATCATGTTCAAAACATTCCGCTTGTGATCCTGTCAATGAGGCAGTACTGCCTCGATTTGTGATCGAAATACATGACAGTGGCGCAACTCCAAGCTTGCGAATAATTGAAAATGACAAGTCAAGAAAGAAGGCTCTCTATATTGTGCTGAGCTACGTGTGGGGCATACGGCCACAGCCAGTACAATTAATGAAAGACAACATGAAGCAACTGAAAGAATCAATCGATTACGAGACACTGCCTAAGACAATACAGGATGTCATACGTGTCGCCCAAGGTCTCGGTGTGCGATATGTGTGGGTCGATGCCCTCTGCATTGTTCAGGATGACGAGGAAGTTAAGAAACAACAGATCGACCAAATGAAGAACATATACGGGAATTCCTATCTTGCTGTACAAGCGGCAAACGTCAATACAGTCATGGAAAGCTTCCTGAAACCCCGAGACCTGCCAAAGCCATTCAAACTTCGATATGATGAATGCAGTCACATCTACCTGAGAGGATATACTCCAGACCGCTTCCCCAAGGGATTGGCTCGAAAAAGAGCCTGGGTTTTTCAAGAGTCTGTGCTTCCTGATCGACTTCTATCCTACGGGGATGACCAGATCATCTTCCAATGTAGAGAAGAGGCACAATGGGAAGATGGATTTCGATCCAACAGACAGGATTCGAATTCACCAGCACTCTTGAGTCCTCTTGACTGGCGAAGAGACTATTCAGGTTCAAGATTAGACCAACCTACTCCCCCTCCTAACCGTCGACTAGACTTTCTCGCGGCGTGGTATACCGCAGTAGATCAATACACAAGCCGGGGGCTCACATATCCCGGCGACCGACTTCCCGCAATTAGTGGCGCCGCTCTCCGCCTCCAAGAAGAAATAGGCGGAAGATATGTAGCCGGAATTTGGGAGTCCGATCTACCCTGGGGTCTGCTATGGGAATCAAAGAACACCGCGAGGTACCCACGGACGAAACCAGCGATGTGGAAGATGAGCAGGCCAGTCACTTCTCGTGCCCCATCATGGTCCTGGGTGGCCGTTGATGGGTCAACAAAACACGAATTCTGGAAACGACATAATGATACAAGGGAGCAGGCTCCAGTTGCCTCAGTCTCTATGCAGTCTTTTCAGGTGGATACTGTGGGAGGTATCATCAACAACGGAATGCTGGAGATTGCTGCTCCGCTATTTTATACTTCTGTGGTTCTCAAGACAAATCCCCGATACAAACCTTATAGGGTGTCTGGAGTGAAACCGTTGTTGGTTTGGGACGCACTTGAAAAGGAAGAATGGGTCATGCCAGGGACTGATCGACCTACAGCTATTGCTAACTTTGACATTCAAGATGAGCAGGTTCTTCATTCTGGCGTGTGGTGCCTTCTCATTTGTCGCACAGTGGCATTGATGTTGGAGTGTGTTGATGAGAAGAAACAGGTATTTCGGCGATTGGGGACATGTTACGTGATACCTGAATTCTGGCCCTCAAGTGCGAATGATATGGCACGGGGCAATGTCTTTATCATTTAGAAAATTTCAAGAATTGTCAAATGGTATGTACATATTTGAGGCTTTCGTCTGAATCTTATTAGATGGAATACTTAGGGTAGATATTTCATGTAAGCTCCCTTGCATAAGTGCCCTCCTGTGCATGCCAGATTAAGATTTCGAAATGCCATTCTGAAACTATAATGGCCAATGACTTTTTGTCTCTGATCTCTACCCGATCGTCCTCGCCCTTGCATTCGATCTCTGCGGACGTGACATCCACATTCCACCAAAAACCGACCATTTGCCATGCACCAAGCAAAATGGGTCGATCTACCACTAAGCTTACCATGATGAGATAGCGCATTCTTTAAAATCAGATCGCCAAATAACAGTCTCTCGATTTCGATTTTACAATTCTTCAACCAAGCCGTTGCGATAGCAGATATTTAACGGGCTCACCAATTCCTAAATATGTCCACTACGGGTACAGCTTGGGACTTTCGTGACGAGCTCCAAATTTGAGCAATGTGAGATCTCAGATTCGTTTATTTACCAAAGTACTGGAATGTTTCGAAACTTAATTATATTAATGATACGGAATATAACCTTGCGACCGTGAATACAACTTCAGATTCGTGATGGTCACCAATGGCATATACCTATCTTCATCCTCTGCTGCGTGTTTTCGGTTCAGTAGTGGCTCTGATTCTTCTTCTCATCTGTTTGTTCGCCGGTAGTTCACCCAAATTTCTGCCCGATGCTGAGATCTTCAGGGTGAGTACCCACCAAGGAGGAAATAGGCTGAGATCTTAACAAGAAGTAGGTTGACCTCTCTCAACTGCCTACTACTCAGGATGGCCCAAACATTGTCAATGTCTACCTTATGTCCTATTGTGTAGGACTTGAGCAACAATTCATCGATGCAGACAATACCACCACAACTAAGACAACCATGAGCAAGTGCTCCGATCGCAGTGTCTCATTTCATTTCAAGCCATTCGAAGCAATCAGGGAAGCCACAGGAATCCAAGAACCTGGGGATGACCAGTCCTTTTCAACCAGCATCGATGCCCTCGCCCCCGCAAGTCGAGCGATGACGGTGTTCTTCATCCTAGGAGCCAGTTTCGTCATCGTATCAATAATGATCCGTATCGCTGCCCACCACTTTAGACGACGCTTCGCTCGATACCGCATACCGGATTCAAAGACACAGCCTTTGCCCGGTCATCCAGATTATTCCATCCGAGGAAATCTCGAAACCCCGCCTTCCTACCTAGAACTTTTTTCATTAATGGTATGTGTCAAGACACATGCCTGGTGAAAGGCAGTCCACTAACAGATGAAAAGCTCAGCACCATGTGCCTTTTAATCGCTTCAATTATCACTTCCGTGGTAGCTGCGAAGTTTGTCTCATTACTTCGAACCGACGATTTCGATGTTTCAGCGCGGCACAATAATACTTTCCTCGGGATGGCGTGGAGTGCGACTGTTATTCAGGCCTTTCTTACCATACACAAGGTGGCTTCCTTGGTGCGGTATGAGTCTCAATATTCTCTGAAGGACTCGGATGAGTATTCTTTGAACCGTGGTATTGACAATAGGGCACTGTTCAGCCGTATCAAATGACGTGTAACACGGTTGCAATACCTATCCTGCGAGCATGCTACCACACTAGACTTATATTTTGGTTTGAGAGTTGTCTTGTTATTTTGTAGAGATATCAAAGAGGCCATGTCCTATGCGTTGTTCTTGGTATATGTACGACAATCAAAAGTGCTATTTTGTTATAATGTGGAGTCCAAGGGTGTACTTCTACCGCCATTGTATCTTATTAGGGAGTTTTAAAGTGATGTATAATACCATACAAATGTAGAGTTCTGCATTCTCACATATATTTTTTAGGTCGATTTTAGTTTAAATTTTAAGCAATCCGATGTCATGAGCCTGGCTCGGCCCCCGGTGGCTTTCCATCAAAGAAAATGCCGCAGCGAACAGGGCTCCCACAGCATCAAGGGTTGGTGCTTTTGGTTAAAGATTACCAAATCAATGGATTACCAGGAAAAACTGTGAGATCAGGTGGTGCCAAAGACAGGATATGAATAATTTGTCAACATCGTGGTTGTCACTAAATTATCAAAACCCCAAGTGCTGCCAACCTTTCCAAGGTTTTACAGATAAGGAATAAATTAACACAGACAGTGGAAATTTGCTGTAGCTAGAGTCTGGCCCTGATTGCGCGTCGTTTCACTAGAATAGGCAAAATCCCTTAACATGACCTAACCTACCTATTTTGCAAATAAAGAACACTCACATCAACAATTTGACGCCACTTGGAGATCGGCAGACCTGGAAAACAGGGTAATGTTTCAAGATTGCTACGTTCTAGGTAACACGCCCCCAAATGAAGATGTGGCGAATAGGGCCAAAGCCGCGCCAGCATCCGCCCAGTCTCACTATGTCATATAATAATGAATATTTGTTGCAGCTTCATATGACACAGATGCTATTTAATATAAAGAGATATTAATATGAACTTCATATTTGGGACTTGGAACATACAGCATAGGTAGAAAATTTGAAGAAAATTGGTGCCAATTGATGCCCCCACTGGGGCTAAAGTCCAACACTTTTCTGGACCGCACTTAGTACCTACAGTAGTTGAATACTTCTTTAGGATCTAATTAACCTCTTCCAGTACTAGTATGTTGATGCCTTCAAGCTTTACACCCGACATCGCCCCATACTATACTTTCATCCAATAAGAAACCCACAGAAGTGTTATATGTGGCAAGTGCCGGTGCGCTTCAATTGATTGATCAACATAGATTCGTACAATAATAGTACCTGCAGCTTCAGACTAATCCTTCAATGTATTGACTGTCCGTTCAGTGGCGATTACCTCTTCAGTCATTCAGTCTTTGGGGCATCGCAACAAGAGATATAAAGTAGCACACGGTGACCGACATCTCTACAATTATTCAGAATCAGGAATCCAATCCAATCCAATCCAATCCAACAACCCAACTCCCTTCCAATCCAACCAAACCCAATTACCAAACTTCCAAAATGCACTTCTACTCTCTTGTTACTCTCGGCCTCATGAGCACCGCCTTCGCGCTGACTCCCCAGAACAACGCCGCCCGGGACATGCCCATCGTGCCCATCAAGCAGCTACACCCCCTCGAGGCACCCGGCTCCGGAGGCTTCAAATCCGCCCGGGCTTACGACCACGAGACGGCACCGGTGGTTCCCACCGCGACTTCCTCCACCATCCCCTCCTCTACCGCTGTCACTCTCCCCTCCGAGATCCCCGTCGCCAGGGAGCCCGTTGCTGTCCGTGCGGCGATCAGAACCTACTACGCCGATTACCGCAAGTGGGAGGCGGCTACTGGCGATGAAAAGACAGCGCTCCGTGCCAAGGTCCAGGATGACCTCTTGGCTGTCAAGAACATCAAGGGTGCTACTCTTCGTCAGGAGGCCAAGGCAAAAGCTAGTGCAAGCGCCTTCGCCAGCGCTAGTGCTAGTGCGACTCCGGGTGCCAAGCGCCGTTAAGCCTTTATAAATTCTGTTTCGACTTTTGACATTGGTAGATGGTTAGATGGGTATTATTTCTGCGATAGAGCTGGTCTCTTTGGTTTTGTGATTTATGAGCTGATGTAAAGGAGATCTGGATATCCGGATAGATAGAGACTTTCAGCTATTCAAGCCCTGCATTCTTTTAAATCCAAGTTTCACACACGTAGTGCATTGTATACATGAGTAACTGTAGTCTGCAATCAGTGCTTCTCGAGGAACACAACCTTGCTGCCGTAATCGGTATCAAAGGGAAACTGTAAGCCGATATTCATCAACGTCGCACCAGAGTACGTCCCCTTTCCTTCAACACTGTACAAAGCTGCTGGGTCCAGTCCTTGCAGCCTGATCCAAGGAATAGAATGGTCCACACGGGGACTAAGCTGAAAGTAAAAAAGAACAGCCTGGACTCCATCCTCTGAGATAAACAGGACAGCAGGCCAATTCGAGTCCTCGGGCAAGCTCAAGCGATACATATCACCATTCAAAACAAGTGGATTTACTTTCTCCGCAAGTGCAATCAGACCCGGTAGAGCGGCCTTGTCGGCTTCTGGGATCGTAGCCGGGTCAAGCTCCAGTCCAAATGATCCACCCATCATGGCAACATGTCCGCGGAAAGCGACGGGGAGTGTTCGACCGGTTTGCTGGTTCGGGACGGCAGATAGATGGGCACCCATGGCGCTGGGTGGGTACGCGAGGGATGTTCCCATTTGGATGGTGATACGCTCGACAGCGTCGGTGTCGTCCGAGGTCCAGATCTGAGGGAAAAATTGCAGGATGCCTGGGTCGAAGCGGCCACCACCCGAGGCACAGCCTTCCCAAAGGACATCGGGGAACTGGGTGGTGAGGTTGGTGAACACTTTGTATAATCCTAACATGTACTCGTGGTCTGTGGAGGGGGAAGGCATCTCGTGGATACCTCTGTTATTGTCCCATTTGACATATGTGATGTTGGCGGTGTTGAGGATATTGGATACAGAGTTTATCACGAACTCTTGGACCTCAGGTAAGGCGAGGTTAAGCACCAGTTGATTTCTTCGCTGTGTGCGCGGGTACGGTCCTGCGTGGAGTGCCCAATCTGGGTGCTCACGATAGAGGCTGGAGTTCGGGTTGACCATCTCGGGCTCCATCCAGATTCCGAAGCGCAGGTTAGTCGACGTATTGCCGGACTTGAGGCCGGTGATGCTGTTCACAGTATCCGCTAGTCCATCGGGGAATCGTCGAGGATTGGGCACCCAATCGCCGAGGCCTTCGGTGTCAGAGGTGCGGGGATACTTGTCACCAAACCAGCCGTCGTCCAGAACAAACATCCTGACACCCAATTCGGCTGATTCTTGGGCCAGATGATAAATGCTGGTTGCATTGTAGTCGAAACTGAGTCCCTCCCAGCTGTTTAGGAGCGGTGGGCGATCGGCGGTGGCGAACTTGCTCTTAATGAGATGGTTGCGATAAAGACGATGTAAAGAGCGGGACATGCCACCGATGCCATTGCCGGAATAGACTGCCACACATTCTGGGGAGTGTAAAGTTTCACCCTCAGCTAATGACCATGACAGTTGACCGGGATTAAACCCCAGCATAGCCCGGGTAAAGCCTTGGGATCCCTTTTCCACGTCTACGGAGAACGACCCGGAGTAGATGAGTGAGAATCCCCATGCCTCACCAGAAGATTCAGTGGTCGCCGGATCCACCAGCGTAAGGAATGGGTTGTGCAGGTGTGAGGAATACCCCGTCGAACTTCCGAAGCTGATACAACATTAGTCAAATAATTGACATAAGAACTCAGATAAAGTACCTCTGGGTTCCATATTCAACTTTTCGCCGTTCACGGTGAGCTTCTCGTGCCCAGTCTCCACGCAAGCTGATCATATCCAGATCCTCATAGGGAAAGTCCACACTGATACTCGCAAGGGACTCGACAGTGATATTGCCTTTCCCTTTGTTTGTGATGCTGGCACTGCGCACAATCGCATCATATTTGGGGAAAATTGAGTATGACAAGTCTGCAGCGACCGCACTGTATTCATCATACAGATGCACGACAAGTGTAGTGACATCGCCATCGGTTCCAAATGTCGATGGTAGACCCGGCAAAGCTGGCTTTCCACGCTTGATATCATAGGACTGATACTGGAAATCCGATACGGTATATCCTTCTGTCTGTCGGACGCGAACCGCCGGCATACGGAAGTCCCCTCGACCTTGATCTGGGAATTCTCTTCGAGTGCGACCCTCTACTCCAACCCAGCCGTTCACTGCACTCACAATTTCCCTGGGAATGGGACCCGTCACGCTGCCACCGAAATGATCTGATAGTAAGTCTCCAGTACTATTATCCACATGGAATTGATAAGAAACATTGTCGCCATTCAGCGTGAATGTAGTCTCATCCACGACAATTGCTAAATAGAGTTAGCATAAGCGCTTGAAGCTTCGGGATTCCATGTAGCTCACCATCTGTGCTCGACTGAGCCGTTGCCAAAGAGCAACCAAGTAGGGAGACCAGACTGGTCACTGCTAGTTTTCTGCTTAGCTGGAACATGTTAGCTGATCGCCCCTTGCCTAAATCGAGGATGAATTCCTCTACAGGGGAATGAGTAACCCCTGGGAATCGACATACCTTTATAGGAGAGATGCAAGGCGTCCGATAAAACCCCGTGCAACAGGCCAGACCGTATCAGGTTTTCCCTACATTTACCAAGCCCCCACGCGGGGTATAGCTTTACCGACAATGTCAGAGATCTTCAAGGGAAAAGCGCGTCCTAGCGGCGGATTTGAACGCGTCTGATTGGTTAGCATACAAGAATTCCGCCGTGCGCCAAGACTTCAATAGCAGCATCGAGCACAGTCTATCGATTTGAAGATGAGGGGTTTACATTCAGGGGAAATGCAGATCAGTGACGGGTTAGTCGAAGCCAGCCGCTTATGGCTAAGTAATCCTCATATCCCCAAAGTAAATAATCCTCGATACCTTGTTGAGGAAAGCCAAGACCGAATGCCCGAAGATGCTCCGCTGTGGAGTCCCCGGATTTTGCCAATTTTCCCCTCACTCCTGCTTTTGTCCAAGGTTGAAGATGAGGAACGCTAAGGGTTGCGTGGCTTGTCGGTAAGACGGTTGAGGCGCTGCATTATGTCGATTTCCGACTAGACCAGGAGACGCCGGCGAAGATGTGAGATCAATGCACCTGGATCCTCATGCAGCTACTGCCGGATCCATCGTTGATGAAAATTCTTCTCCTTTCTGTGACATTGGGCACGATGCAGGACCAGGCGGTCATTGCCGCTGTACCAACAGCTGCAGCATGATCAGTATCGACGCCGTTATGGAATGGAACATAGCCCGCCTTAGGTGCCACAATGGACTGGCCTAATTCCCGAAATGGTTGGGGAGATCAACCCTGCCAAAGACAAGTTGGCCCTTTTGAACACTATCGATACCGGATCCCGTTGCTACCACTTTGCCACGATAATCGATACCTGGAGATGCAGGCCTTGAAATCATCGGTCGAGAGAGAATCTAAGCTTGACTGTTTTCCTATAGCTATGCTTTCATATTAAGAGTATATTATATGAACCTCAATAGGAAATGACTAATTATTATACCTCTTTACCAAAAATTACACTACATATATGTAGCAATGTCGATAAATATATTTATCCGATTTTAATGATAAGATATTATAAAGTAAGTTTAAATGTTGTTAGCGATGTGTGAAATTTTTATTTTTTCGCAACTACTATCAATTGACTAGTAGTTCTTAGTGATACCCGCAAAACCCTCTTATGGGAACTTCTCATAGAAACCTGAGATCAGTTGATGATACACTCATAATCTATTATTGCATGGGGCTCATTCTATTCTCCGACTGAAAATTATCTAGTGGTTTAAGCTACTACATCGTCTATCATAATACGCCCCTCGGAGACCAAGACAGTAGAGCCTCGAAGAAAGACCTCTTTGACCTGTGTAGTATCCTCACTTCTCTTGACACTCACAAAGATATCATTTTGCCTGCCCATCTCGACACCCTGTGTGAACTTGTATCTGAAAGGACCGCTGCCACGCTCCATAGGCTCTTTCAATGCAATATAGCACCCCAATGCACTTGCCGCACTCCCAGTGCCTGGATCTTCCCAAGAGACAAAGTTTCTCGTCCTAAATTGTCTCTGGCCTTCCCGATCCTCTCCAAGGTCGACAAAGTATTTGGTGGCCGTGAGACCAGAATCCCAGCCTTCATCTAGATCATGAGGAACAAAACAGTCATCGCGTAGTCCAGCGCTAACGCCTGCCAGCGATTGCAAATCGGGCAACTCGGCCAAAATGAAGGATAAGCCGTTCACAATGGACACAATGGGGGACACTCCAGTGATCGTTACACTAGATTTGACAGTCGCCTTGTGGACATGATAATTGAAAGGTATTCTAGCACTGACAATCCCGGTCGGAGATTCTTGAGCGATCGAAATGGGCCCCGCTTTAGTGACCAAGTACTGAAAGGCTTCCGGGTTTAGATCCGTGCAATGTTGGAGAATATATGCTGCCGCCCCAATGGTGGGGTGGCCAGCAAATGGAATCTCGCATTTAGGCGTGAATATATCGACCGATATAGAATCAAAAGGTTCTTGACCGTTGATCTGTGGCTCATGCAGGAAAATGGTTTCGGACAGATTGAACTCTGCAGCTATCTGCAGCTTCTTCTCTTGCGACAATCGCGAACCGTATGCTGCAGGCACCCGTACTATGGCAAGAGGATTTCCCAGGAAGCGAGTGGTGGTGAATACATCGACAACAACGTAATGAAGATGCATTTTCAAGATTTAAGATTGATCTCACTTAAATAGTCGCACGTTGTTCCACTAGAGAACTCAGATCGTGGGTATTTATTCGGAGCGGCTACGGCAAGCCACCGACAAAAACCGCATTTCGATGCTGCATCGCCATTCTTGTCTAACCTCGGTAGACCTATGCTGAGATGCTGGGTTTCTGCGTCCGGAGATAACCCCTCTCGTCATCGAAGGGCGTGGGGTACCCCAGGATCTCCGATTGGTTCGCCAGTTTCTCTGATAACAGCGTCCGGCAAAACGAAGCAAATGCGTTCAGCCCGGTCGGAGGCAATGGCACCCGGTCTGCAATTCCGAGCATGCTTAATTATTGGTCAACGGGATCCAGGCTACGGAAATAGCGAGCATGGCGTCAATGTGATAATGGGTACTACAGAGAAGGAGAGAAGCTAAAGAGCAGCTGAGGGCACGGTCTCACTTTAAAGTGGGTCTGAACAATTATGCCGAGCGGATATTCAAGTTTTCCAAGTCGTAGGGCAGTGTTGGTGGGCTTGACGGTTACTCAGTGATGATATCAATAAATACATATAGCAGTCCAACAATCGAATCAAATAGTGAATAGTTGAATGCAGCAATAGATAATCTTAGAGATAGATCTTTAAAAAAATATCTCAACTAAACTAGAACCAATTATAGATCTCGGCCCGGGAATTCTAATACCGGCACCGCGGAGGCAAATACTTACTCAATTCTAGGTCCCACGCGGATCCGTTAGCTACCATTTGATAGTATAGCGAATTTGAAGTCGGGAGGCCTCGATTGGCCAAAGCAAGTATCAGTACAAATATAATTCCCCGAAAATTCCCCTGGGAGTAAATTATAGTTTTTCAAATTTGCGAGGCTTCATATCCGTGCACCTGACTATTCTCGGTTGAACTTATTGTAAGCGCCACGCTACTTATCCTTATCCATCTTTTCTCGTTATCCAACTGCTCGGCTATGAGTTAACAAAAACCACATTTAGAAATGGGTTCTGAAGAAATGACTGGACTTGTCGTTCACACCTCACTAAGAGCAGGCGTGTGTGATTGATCTTTTATATATTCAATCAAAATTGAGGATTTAGTGTTCCTCGGTTTCAAGTCGTCCTCCACATGGATTCCTCGCTTTTCGGTACCGTTTTTATGTTAATTTGCGCATACAAAAGGTCCATCGGTAATAATGAAACATCCCAACAAGCTCTGGTTTAAGGGCTTGTGGTGATGGCACAGCTTGATGTCAACAAATGCGGTCGGCTACAACCGACGTCGTTCTGGTGGGTCTCGGGGCCTGATCTCGACTCGGAACAAAACTTCCCGGGACTGGTTGTGGCTTCATAGATCCCCAGTCTTGATATCGGCTTATCACGGCTGAGTTCTGATGTCATAGTTGTACGATACCGAGCTGGAGAACCGAGTGCATAGATGAATGTGGATATGTGGATGAGGAAAAGCCTCTGGAATGAGAAACTTAGTGAGGATATGCCCCACTGCAAACAAAAGCGATGTGGTGCATTGCCCTACGGGTGCGGGTAGACTCGTTCAATATCCCTTGTCAAACGAAGGGCGCGGCTTTGCTTAGTTAAACCAGGTCTTGCCATTTATCTACCAGGGCATCTGCAGATTTCCAGACGCGATCAGTCTCTCATCTGTCTTTTTATCTCTTCCACTATGTCACACGAAGATGCTTATCACCATATCGTCGCCATTGAGGCCATTCATTATCAAATACCCGAGTTCGACATACCCGGAAAATACACGAAAGATGTCCACCGCTGGACCGAGCCATCAGAGCTTATCGAGCGAATTAAAGATGCCACGATCGTCATTACCACAACCATCCGTCTAAATTCGGATGTACTTAACGCTGAAGCCACTCCAAAACTCCGTCTCATCGTGATCATGGCAACCGGCACAGATTGCGTCGACTTAGCAGCAGCCAAGGCCCGAGGAATCCTCGTTTGCAACTGTCCAGGTTCCAATGTGGACAGTGTCAGTGAGCACGCCATTGGACTTTATTTCGCTACGCGACGAAAATTTCCCACATTGCATAACGCCACAATTTTGGTCCCTGAGGCTCTGGATCGCAATACTGAGTGGAAAACGAACGGGTCCCTGCGGTCGAGATTGGCTAGATCGGACGGACGGGGTCCGTTGTTGTGCAGTGATGAGATCGTCGGTATCATTGGATACGGAATGCTAGGGAAGCGCATTGAAGCCTTGGCTAAGAATCTTGGCATGAAGGTAAACATAGCTGAGCGAAAGGGTGTGGCTCCTCGAGGAGATCGGATCACCTTTGAAGATGCTTTGAAGGAATCGACGGTTTTGTTTTTGTGCTTGCCCCGAGGCCCTGAGACCATCAACTTGATCTCGACTGCAGAGTTTAAGACAATGTCCCCTCATGCTTTGTTGATCAACGTCGCAAGAGGCGGGATTGTTGATGAGCAGGCGTTGCTTGAAGCTCTTAAATCTGGCATCATTGCAGGGGCGGCCACGGATGTGTACGCAATAGAACCTTGTGGGAGAGGAGACTCGCCTTTATTGAGCTCTGATGCAGCGGAGCTAAACTTGGTTTTGACGCCTCATCTCGCTTGGTATGCGGAGAGAACTTTGTGTAATCTACAGGCGGCTGCAAAGGCTACTGTCGAGGCATGGTGTCTTGGTCGGCCCATTAATCAAGTGCAGTAATACGCCTTACGGGGTAGTAAATAGCAACCTACCCAATTCTTTCCGAGAATTTTATTTTGCAGTAACCAGGTACAGTAAAAAGGGGCCAGTCCTACATTAAGCTAAGTAGTTATATTGAGGTCATAGCATACTGATACTACTAATTGTTCATCCACCGTAACAAGAAAAACCCCATGATCATCAAGTGAAAACATCAGTTGCATACCTCTCCTTCCCTCGCAAACGATCAAAGAACTTCTCAGCTGCCGCATCATCATCAAGTTCAGTATCCGCTGAAAGCTCCTCTCCAGCTTCTTTAGCTCGAGCAATCTTCTCTCGACGCTTCTCCACGAAGATCTCCTTGCAAACATCCCTAACAGCACCCCCGACCCCAGTACTACCACAAACATAAATATTCGCACCCTGCTCAAATAACTCACAAAGCTCTTCACTATCCGCCAGCATCAAATCTTGGACATGCTGACCACTGGATCCATCCGTTGGACGACTATATGCCCAACGAATATCAACAGCACCGATCTTCGCCCATTCCTCTAGCTCAGTAGCATGGATATCATCTTGGCCTTTGGCTCGACAGCCAGCGTACAGAATTGCCTTGGCGGGTTTCTCGCTCGCACCATCAGAGAACGAACCCCTTCCACGGATTCGTTCGGCGCGATCCATAACAAAGCCGCGGAATGGCGCGAGACCTGTACCCGCACATGCCATGATCATTGGCGTTTGGAGATCAGCTGGAGGTTTGAAACCCGAGTGAGACGGACGAACGGAGATATGTGCCCGTTCACCGACTTGGAGCTCAGATAGATAGTTGGATGCAACGCCCATGTATTGTGCTTTTTCGCCGTCGGATGTGGCCGAGAGTGCAGGGGCGTTGAGGACAGAGAAGGTGATTGTGCATTCTTCAGGGGAAGGGAGTGGGGAGGAGGAGATGGAGTATTGGCGTACGCGCATGGGTGGAAGCATGGCGAGGAAATCGCCGATTGGAAGCTTGATGGCTGGGTAGCGCATCATTAGATCCAAGGGACTGACGCGCTTCTTGACGATTTCCGAGGTAAAGTGGCTGGGGCTTGAGGCGATGTAGTGGAGTTCGGCTTGGGTTTCGGCGCATTCGACGGCGGCATCGGCGAGGAGGTTCAGGTCGCGTTTTGATGCGGGTTGAGAGAGCTCGACGTATGTTGAGAGGAGGTCGAATGCTGAGATTGGTGTGTCCAGGGGAATGGATGGTGGAGCTGTGCTCTTCGATGGCTTTTGAATGCGGAGCATGGCGTCCCAGGGGAGATCGAAGCGCCGGATTGCTCGGCGGACGACTTGGGTCGGGTTTACAGGGAGAATGGCTAGGTAGTCACCACATTTGTAGGTCATGTCGGTTGGGAGCTTGAATTTAACCAATCTCTTCTCAGGCACACCGGGCTGGGTCAAGAGTTGATTTTCCATCACAAAACCTTCCTGTAACTGGAGGCCTAGGGTCGAGGCGCGCATTCCCGATGACACCTCTACTTGCAAAGAGGATTTCGATTTGGCAGCTTTGTCTTGTCCTCCTCCAAACTTTGCTGTGATTGCTGGCCAGAATGCCGTCTCTCCCCAGCCATCGAAATCGGTGAACATGTCGGAATTAGCGGCGTCGGCAAGTCCGATGTCACAAAGTCTGCTTCCTCCATTTTCCAGAATCAGCTCATTCACTGCCTTTGGTATCCGGTGGAAGGTAGCAGCCCAGTCATCTATATTTGATTAGCGGAATGGTTGAGCACTGGGTATTATCACTTACGATGACCACAGCCAAAGACTGCATAATTGACATCTTCCAAACTGCTACCCTTAAGTTCACTTAACCACTCAAAAAAGTGACTTGCATTATCAGGCGGCTGTCCTTCGTAGGAGGCCGTGATGAACACCACAGGATCATTCTTCGGTATGTTCTGCATGGCAGAGTCCAAAGAAGCAGTCGATGCCGAGAAGCCATACTCCTGAGCATCATCCGCCAATCTGCGCGCAAAAGCTTCACAAGTTCCCGTGTTACTTCCATAGAAGATATGCATAGGCTTAAGTTTGCCAGCTGCAACGGGTTTGTGCTTTCTCTCACGATCCCCAATATCAGGCGCCTTCACATCAGGAGTACCACTCAACGTCATACTTAGATGCGTCGTATCAAGCCCACTGCGTAACGAAGCTTTCATCTCAAAGTCTTTAGGCTTGATAGTCAGTGTCTGCTTGATGCGAAGATCGTAGCTAGGATTAGCCATCTGGAAGTTGAAATTTTGCAACAAGATCGCCACGACGAGCAGAGCTTCTTGCCATGCAAAAGGCCGTCCGATACAGCCGCGCATGCCATTACCAAACGGCTTCCATGCGTTCTTGGGCAATTTGTTGAATTGTTCATCCAGCATTCGTTCTGGTCGGAATTCTTCCGCGTCAGGACCCCACACTTTCGGATCGCGTTGCATCTTTCCGATCATCATGACAATGGGTTCATCTTTGTTTAGGACATATTTCCCGCCGAGTTTGACTGGTTCCTCCTTATTCTTGACCGGGTGGGGGTGTAAGGCGATGAGTGGTGCGGTCGGCTTGAGTCGGAGAGTCTCGCGCATGACAGCTGTGATATAGGGGAGTTTGGCCATATCGTCCACTGTGATCTTGCGCTTCCCGATGACTTGGTCAACCTCTTCTTGGGCTTTTTTATAAGCATGTGGTGTTTTGAGTAGATAATAGAACAAAAATGAGAGCATGCCGGAAGTGGTTTCATGGCCTATACTGTTAGCTTTATCTGTGACTTTTCTGATCGTTACGTACCAGCAATCAAGAATGTAATCATATTGTCGACAATCGAGTCGTCCGTCAGACCCTTCCCGCTCTGCGGATCCCGACCTAGAATCATCGCATTTAGAAGATCCTTCTTGTCTTCAGGATTGTTTTTGCGCTCGTTCACGAGCTCCTGCGAGAGGTTTCGCAGATATTCCACATCAGCCCAGTATTTCGTGTTCTCCTTCGTGGGCAGATTGTTGATAAGAGCCGGACGACGAGCCCGTGTCCCCGACCCAGCAAGCAAGCCCACCATGGCCTCGACAAACGGATGCATCTCGTCACGGTAGAATGAGTTGAACCGCGTTCCCATAGCACAAAGTGCAATGGTATCCAGGGTCAAACGGGTGAAGTCATCAGTGACTGTAATCGCGGCATTGGGGCCTTGTCGAGCCCATTTCATCACGAGCTGGCTCGCGATATCGTACATCTCTGTACATTATTAGCATTTAAGTATTCCCAGTTTCGATGGTTTTCTCACCATCAAACATCCCGCGGATCGCCAGTGGTCCAAATGCGGGGACTAGGACTCGGTGCGCGACGCCCCAATTATTATCTTCGCCTGGGACCTCGGCAGTGAAAAGGCCGTCGTGAGTGCCATTCCGAATTTCTTTCAGTCCGCCGGAAACTATCTTTGTGAATCGTTCTTCGTCGCAGACTTCGTCTACTAGTTCGTGGGAACTAATGAAGACACGCGGGGAGCCGAAGGTGGTGAGTCGATAGATCGGGCCTAGAGCGACTCGTGTTAGCTCATGACATGCTAGATGAGTTCGGTGCTCGCTGTGTACCATAAGTATCAGCCATGAGGTCAATGCTCTTGATTGGCAGTTCTGCGTCGATATCATAGATGTTACCCAGAAGTGGGACCCCCTTGGGTCCCGGAATAGGAACCTCTTTGGAGCTCATAGTGAATGAGTATGGAAGTAAAATTGAGAGAAAGAAGGATGAATGGTATTATGTATAAATAAAATTAAAAAGCCAAGAGACGGGGTTGAATGCTCAAATCCGATTGAGTTTGCTCCGACCGGTGTAGCGCCCCGCGGTCAGGAGTCAGGAATGAAGCTGTTACTGTACAGTACAGTGACCAACCCCGCCATGAACATTGACGATATGATTTGTCTGATTTGTCGGACCAATTAAACTTCTACACTACCTAATCCTTTCGCGGAATCAGAATCGTTCTCTCGTTGCACGTTGTACACGGGGTTGGAGGATTATGCCTGCCTGTTGGTTCCACCTTTGAGCCTCGGCATCTCTTTGGAGCCAATTTTCGGTCGATCTCCGTAATCTGAGTAATTTGTGTCAATAATTGGCCTCGAAAGGTCAATATCCGATCGGGCACGGGATCTCTGTTCGGGCCGACCGATGGATACTGTATCAGAAACTATGAGGTCATAGTCTCCAAGGGGGTCGAGGCTAATTTTAGAATAGCTTGATGGGACCATTCCATGTAAGGTAGGAGAATCCCTTCCGTGGTTGCCTGTTAGCAACACCTTGCCTGCGAGAAGATTGGTGGTTGAGAAGAAACAATGTCTTTGAAAATATGTACAAATCATGTATGGTGTATGATGTATATGAACGAATGGCCTAAATCGGAAAAGGCAATGGCAATAAAACGCCGGACCGAACCGAAAAAAGGGGACGAGAGACGGATATCAACAGAAAAGCAGCCCCTGCAACGATAGGGCTGAAGAATTTGCAAGGAGAGGCAAAAAGAAATGGTCATTGAGGGGCTCCATGGCCATCGCAGACGCCTTCGAAAGGGACACGAGTCTCGTCAGAAAGTCAAGTCATGGTGATGTCTGGCAGACCGACAGCACAGGTGGAACCGGTCCAAAGAGCCGGCTCATAGCGAACAAAAACAAATGAAGAGTGGATCAGCTTTAGCTGACTTGCTTGTAGCCACTGGTTCTCCATTCGCTTTGTCTCCAGTTGTTTTGGTGATCTAACATTTCGGTGCGCTGGTCGGCATATTTGGTATCATCCAGGGCGTGTTCGAGACGGCCCTTGCTGCGTTGGCGTATGCACCACCATACGAATGCACCGACGATAGCTGCACCGGCGACACCGGCTCCAACATAGACTCCGACGTGGGCTCCTGTGCCCAGGTCGGCCCATTTCTCTGCGAGTGTCTCCTTGGGTTTCTTATTCAATTCGGTGACGGTGGTAGAGTTACCCCTAGGATAGTCAGTTATGGTTGGGCGAAGCCTCGAGCGAAGAATACTTACGAGATCACCTCAATACTTTGCCAATCACCAGAGTGATTGCCGTACTTGTACTCCTTGCCGGTGTGGAAATCCTGCACGCGAACCTTCTGAACGGTCATGGTGAAGGGAGCGTTGGTCCAATTTACCAGACCACCACCCCATTCGATGGTACCCTCCGACTCGGACTCCTCACCGGAAGGCCAAATACCAATCTTGACCTGACACGGAGTCTGAGGGTAATTCTTGCCTTCAAGCGCCAAGGAATCGGTGTAGAGGAGTGTACGAATCAAAGTTCCATCGACGTACCACTCCAGTTTATCGTGATTCCAGTAGGTTGTGTAGTTGTGGAACTCGGTGTCGGCATTTTCCACATACGCAGTGGTACCGCGATCGTATGATGTGGTGTTGCCCTTGCCGAAGAAGTCGGTCGCCACCTCCGATGTATTATATCCAATCCATTCCCAATCGATTTCGTCAAGGTCGTCGGATTCGAGAACGACACTGCTGATAATACCTGGACCCTTGGCCATCTTGACCCATGATTCGACGACGCCGAAGAAGATATAAAAGTTGGACTGTAGTAGCAAAGAAGATCCATTGGTATCGAGGCTGAATTCAGCTCCTTCGTCGGTATAGGTGATCGAGCCATCGGTCATATTCCAGATTGTGGAGTCGAGGGTTGAGTTGAACCACCATGTATGCTCGGTGCCAAGGGCAGCATCAGCGGCACATGTAGCGTTGAGCGGATCACAGGAAGATGAGGTTTGGGCAGCGGCATAGCCAGCCAGGGCCACAGCGGCTAGGGCGAATGTGTTTCTCATGTTGAAGTCCCGGTCTCTTAATCCAATAACAAACTATTCGACCCTGGTAATCTGCGGAAAACAAACAATGAATGGACACGAGATCAAAGTCTCGAATACTCTATTCCAAAGGAGTGGATGTGCGATATAGCACGAAATGATCGGAAGTGGAGGAAGCCACGAGTAGTCAGGGAGTTTTAGAAGAAGGAAAGCATTGAAATGAAATGGGGGGAAGAAATACAGAAGTGGAATCGATACATTTCTGGTTTAGCTTAAAGCAAAAAAGCAAAAGATTAATTTGGTTTTGTGTGGTCACAACACAGTAAGGGGATCAAAAAGTGCAAGAATTATGTGAAGAGCTAAACCTACCGAGGTTTAACCCCGTACCTGACGCTAAACTACTTTAGGCTGTGGCAATTTCATACCTGGAAAACTTCATCATAATTGGTTGAAAACCCACGATAAGACTATAGTTACCATGGTTAAATACAGACTGTGTTAAGCTATACCAAGCTTCTCGTATATATCTCGTATCATGATCGGCAAATGTCACCCACTTGGACATGACTATATATGCCAAATACTGTATATACCAATTTCACTACATTAAGATATTCATCGAATTCAGATTTAGATCTAGATTTAGGCAGCCAACTTAACATCGCACGCCCCTGATGCAGGGACAGTCTATTTTGAGATTCGTATTTGCTGAACTTTTTCACGAACCGGCTAATCCGGATTACCTTGCCCCGCTTGAGAAATCCACAATTTCCACTGTCAACAAGCTAAGTCATGTGGAGAACCCTTTCATCAAATCCCCTGCTTTTCTCTAGATCCCCACCTCATGTTCGCTCGGAGCTAATTTCGCCCCAAATGACCGATTCAGCACAAGCGAACTTGAGCTACTGAATAGGGGCACCATTGAGTGACTTTTATTGGCCGATTCATGAAATATAACCAGGGCGAAGCTTTGGGGCGTCACGCCAGTCCTTGGCCGTTACGTGGACAGATCACTAGTGTCTCCCCTGAGAGATCAGTTGTACAAGAGCATTCCGTACACTCGCTTCAACCCTGTTCCCAGTCTCGTTAGGACAGAGGGTTCTTAAAGGGATTACGGCTACGGCTACGGCTACGGCCCCGAAACCCCGAGGACCCCGCCTTTCGTTACGTCAGCTACTGGAGACCAAACCATTAACAGGAATTTTCCCCGAAATTGATATTGAAATTGGAATTGAAGGAACATTTCTTGGTCATAATTAATAACGTGTGTGCAGGTAAACATTATCAGCCCCACATACTTATCCAACTTCCCGATTTGCTCTCGCTCAAGCTCAGCTAAGATACACCTTAGCTGGTCGTCGGACATTTTCCCGATAGTGTCTTGAACTGCGTGAACTGTGTGGTTTCTCAATAACATCCACATATGACCCATTGCTTCTTCTTCTGCGACCTCGAGTCCGAGTGACGGGTGGACGGTAGCCGACATCGGGTTCACCACCACCACTCCATGCCCCCGGCAGTCGGCAAACTCTCCACAGCCACAGGAGAAGTAGGGTTCCGGCAATGGTGCCAATCACGATACCAGCAATTGCGCCACCAGAAATAGTGCTTGGGCAGCCGTCGTTGCCGGCTCGTGCTGCAAGGTTCCTTCCAGCGGGCGCCTGCAGGCAATCGTCAGTTATCAATCCACCCCAGGGGCTTCAGATAGGAGCCATGGTACTGGGATCCCCGATCCGTACTTTGACTCTCCGTGGGTATCCACTGCACTGACCATGTTTATTGTTGACACTTCAGTGGATAGTAAATATGTATGTATTCTTCTCTCGGTAGGGATAAGGCTTCCAAAAGCCTTCTAGAATATATCGATCGCGGTGGGTCTCCAATGATCGCCTAGCTCAACGCAAGATCTCGATCTAGAAAAATTTTCAGTGATCCAAATAGAAAAATAAAAACGAACGTGAGCCTCAAGACAACTCTCGCCTTTTATAAACATATTGCGGCATATTTTCTCATTCAAACGTTTCCAACCTCCTCTTTTCCTCCCGCTCTGACGTCAAGAGAACGTCGGCCTTGGCGGCCTGGAAGAGCAGCGATCTACCTCATTTAAGGAAACAAACCTGGAAGCTTGTCATAACAGTTTTTCTATCACCAACTATTGGCTGTCAGCTTACTTCATAACAAACCCAATGATCTTAATCCGGTTGCATTGACTCAAATACTAGGAACTAACTCTTGGAGGCAGTGATGTGCAGTCGGCTCTCACGGAACTGGTAGCCCACGATTATAATACATGAATATCGCACGGATAATGCGGGTTATCTATTGATCGAATGCGGGGTAGCCCGGACCTTCCAACACATGCAAGCACTTGAGGTCAAGAATGACGTACATTGAACATTGAACAAAAATTTGCCCTGTGATAAGCCGTTTTCGAATGCCCTATGCATGCTTCGCCATTCTCTTCTAGCTGACATACCGGGCTTCTCAATTCAACTCCACATGTCCGGGCGAGGGTGGTACATCTCCACTCTCCCACGTTCTCGCATCCTTGCCTAGCTCAAACTCGATACTCCCGCCATTGACCATGACATCTTCGTGCTCGAACCAGTTTCTAATCCATTGCTTTCCGTTGATCTTCACGCTCTGCACATAGTATCCTTCATCCAGCCCGGTCGCGGAGATGCGCAGTGTTCTGTTGCCGTTGATGGTCATGTTCAAATCCGGGAACCAGGGTGATGACAGTAGGTACACGGGCTGTGTGACGATCGGGTAGATGCCCAGCATTTGCCACAGGAGCCAGGAATTCATCGCCCCCGCGTCGCTATTGCCGGGTATGCCGTAGTAGGCATCCTTGAAGCTATTATTGGCTTAGTGATGGTTCTAGATTTTCATTTCCGACACTTACTATTCGTTGGCCAGGCTGCGTGACTGTGCAACGGTCTTGTGTTGCTTGTTGATATAGTTGTACAGATATGGTGTAGCGAAGTCGGGCTCGTTCCTATTTTGGTTCGTCAATATTAGTTGAATCAGATCATTTTTACATACCCAATATTCATCAATGTAGTAATGCCCGCCCCATTATCACCAAGGCTTTGAATGGACATGTTTGGTTTAAACTGAACTATATTAATATTTTATAGCATGCATCCACCATACACTTACCATCATATCGAGCCGTGAATCGAATGTATCCGGTCCTCCCATGAGCTTAATGAGAGTTTCAACATCATGAGGAATGACGAACGAGTATTCTAGATTATCCGTCAGCCGTGTCATCATTTCAACCGTTTCGAACATACCCCACGGAACACCCTCATAAGTATAATCAGACCATTCGCACCCATAGCACAACCGTGGATCGTAACCCGAGCCATTGAAAGAGCCATCCGAGAGTTTGGGCGCCAAAAATCCCGTAAAGTTCAAGCTCTCCACACTCGAATCCCAAATCCTCTGCCACCCAGCAGAACGATTCAAATACTTCTGAACATCACCTGGCATCTCCCCTTTGGCAACCTGACTGAGCGCAAAATCGTTCAAGCTATACTCCACAGTCCGTGAAATGCAGCGCGTGTTGTGATCCTGCGACACATAGCCGAGTTCTTTCCAATCATCCAACGCACCACGACCTTCTTTCGTGCTTGCAGTGAAATCTGTAGGATCAAATGTGTTGTACGGCGTCACCTCTGCGTCTTTGACCATGGCGGCGTATCCATCTGTCCAGTTAATTGCTCCTCGTAGACCTTTCACGTATGCATCAGCCAGGACATTATCGGCATCTGATCCGCCTTGGACAAGACCGTTCCAGTTTCCGGATCGGCCGTCTGGCATATATCCTGAGTGTCTAGGAGGATTAGTCAGGAATAGAGTTTTGGTGGATTGAAACTACCTCCAGATATCAATAAGACCTCGAATCATGGACTCGTAGTACTCTGGTTGGAAGATGTGGTAGAAGCTGACCGTGCAGCGGAAGATATCCCCTGTGACTGTAAGTAAAGTCCATATCTGAAAGTTGTTTTTTTCTTACACATGGTGTAAAAGTCGTCCCAGTATGGCTCGTCAGAATCCCATAATGGGTTCTCGCCGGAACGGTCAGAGGGCATCAGGTGAGTGAAGTATAGAGAGCTGTATAGCAATCTGACGTGTGTCATGTTTGCTGAATCGTCCAGTGGGACCTGGATCTTGTTGAAGACATCATCGTTCCACTCCTTGACGGTGTCGGCTACGGTGTCATTCAGCGTCCATGATGGGATCTCCCTTTCGAGGTAGGATCGGGCTCTGGCGGTGGAAATTGAAGAGATGCCCACGCGAGAAACAACGTGGGAGGCAGGCCCTGATTTCCAGGTCATCAGTGCACCGATCCGCTGATTCATCGGTCCTGAAACAGCCTTTTTGGTCTGGTTGCCATATATTGGTTGGCTTATGCCACCATTTGCCAGGTTTTGATACTTGGGAATCGGGTCTGTGTTGACACCGGAAAAGGTACGGGCCTGGTCTGGAGCTTCGGAGAACTCTCCATAGAAGAACACTGTGAATGGTGCACCTATTTTCTGTCAGTTTCCATCCTGCAATAATACTAGGTTCGCTGTTACCGTTGTTCCATCCGCCGATGTAAGTTCCATATCCAGTATATGCTTTTCCGTCATCCTCGATTTCAATCTCTCCACCGACATAGAACTGGCTTCCTGAGTCACCTGGGCTTCCAGGTAGATACTTAATCTATATTAGCAGTTTCTAAAGCAAGTAGCCAAGTGTGACATACATGAGACACGTCAACCAGGACATGCTTCTCTCCAGCCGGGAATGAATATTCCATAATTCCCGCGTGACGCGAAGCAGACAACTCAACCGTCACTCCACTTTTCAGCTGAGTTTTATAATATCCCACACTCGCCTCATCATGTCCAACCTATCCAATATCAAACTATCAGTTCAATACACAAACATCTTAAAACCACTACTCACCCTCGGCTGGCTATAAGTCTGATTGTCCAGAATATTGACAGGCGAATCAACCGAAGTCAACGGCATCTGAGCGATCAGCCCATACTTCGGCGCTCCCCCAGTCCCACTCTCATGCATCATGCTAATACCCGTAACATTTCCATCAGGCGTCCACCCACCATTCAACACCGCGGTACTCCAATTGACAGCCGTCGAATCTATACCGACCTTCGCGACACCAAACGGGCGCGCACCACCCACGAAAATATCTCCTCCCCCGGCACCTGTCCCATCTGGACCTTCAGAGCCGATGAACGCGTTCACGTATTGCGAGAGATCGACCGCAGCTGTTGCTGATGTGGTGAGAAAGACCAGCCCCAGCGAGGGGGCCAATCGGGAGTTTAAACGCATTTCTGGCTTTATTTGAAGGACGAAGCGCCTGAATGAAAGATAAAACCATGCAAGGTAGGCTCAGGAGATAGACTGGGACACTGCGCCTCCTCCATTCTTATACATTCCCCGGCGTGAAACAACCCCATCCCTTTCGTCAGGCTAGTTTGATTTCCCCGCATATTATGTAGGATCGTGTTGTTGTTTGTCGTTACTTTCGTCGCCTTACCCCGCATGCTGCATGATGCACCACATGGGTACCGGGAATTTCAGGTACTCGAGCCCTTTCTTTACCTATCATTTTAGTGCAGATCTCTTGCCGTTTTTTGGCAAGTATGATTGACCACGCCCGAGCACACTGGTTATGATGTAATCCATATATTGAGTAGTCAAGACTTTTCCAAAAACGTGGGGGTAAAAGAACAACTTGGAATAAAATGGTTTTATGATGGATGGTGGTCACGTTGGCTCCGTCTTCTGGCCGGTGATTCATACTCCTGGCGTCATGCCTTGTTCATGGCCAATGTTTTCGTCCAGGGTCACCATTTCCAGAATAACCCCTTGAAGCGGATTGTGGCTCGGCTCTGTGGTAAAACTGTGTGATGTGCTCGTTGTGGCGGCTGTACATCTCCGAGCTCATCTAATGTGCCAAGTTATCCCCCGTTGCTGTTGCACACCACGGTAGCCGCTACAGGCAGCGGAAGTTCTCGATCACATAAAAATAGGCTTGCTTGATATTTGGCCATGTGCGTTCACAAACAAAAACGGTTGAAGTTCTAGAAGAATAAGAAATTACAGCTGTTTAGAAGTAAGATTCGTGCCTCAGGCAACAAGCCTTAAACTGGGATACTGCCTACGGTCACCGGTCACCAGTCACCACTATTCAACTCCGAAACATGATTGATGCCTGACTGCCTGACTTTTTTGTGCATCAATGCTGACTAAGACTGATATTGAGATCATTTTTTAGATGGACTGGAGTCTGGGCATAACTTCAAACCCTCTTCCTTCTCTTTTGAGGCCCGATTTTCCTCGTTAGCCTGTTAGTTTTCAAACAGAAATGAACAGACTTCTGTGAGAAATACTTGGAACGCTAGATTTATTGGTCCATGACCAGTCAATGCAATGGACACAAATCACAACATCCGCCACCACCCGGGAGTGTGTGAGAGGTGTAAAAGAATGAAAGTGTGTGTCCCATGTCTGATGAGCGAAGGGGAAATGAGCTAAGCTTCTCTCTTAGACTCGATGCAATCGCACAGACGATGCCCCGTGTACCGCTTGCGCACAGCGGAACTTAAGATGCATCCCTACTGTTATCAGGACCAGAGGGAAAGCCCTACCAAAGTCAGTTAACCTTGTGGAACTGGATATCACATCCTGAAAACGCGCTTAATAATTGTATAGAGCCCAATATGTGCAGTCCATGGAGAAACGAATCGCACAGATGGAAAAGGCGATGAAGTCCCTTCCTTTGGGACAGGAGATGCCCTTTACAGGGGTGTCCTTTAATGCTCTGATCGAAGAGCAAGCAAATCTTAGCCACGAAAGTTCCACTCATTTTATGAATAGTGATGGTGAAACCGACTTTATTGGTACTCAAATTGCAGTGAAGAGATCCGAGTTTTCAAGACGTTGTCAGCTGACTAGAACATCACAGGCTCATCCTCTGCCTTGTCGATAATGTCATCACAATGTTTGCAGTGGCTTCCGGGGGTGATTGGATCATACAACATGGAACGAATAATGGTTTTACTCAACCGTTTTCGTTCATCCTCCCATCTCTCTTTCGGCGACTTCACCCTGGCTGAGAAACAACAGAGTCGCCAAGATCTTCCACCAAAGGATATTGCTGCCATATATGTGGATAGTTCGTTTTTGAATCTTCGTGCATCTGAGGTATTTACTGATATATACAGATTACTTTGGGATTTTCAACCGAGTATTGCATCTATATGATAGGGCCACTTTTGATCAATACTTTGCAATGCAATACTCCAACAACCCGCCAGAAACAGCATCATGGTACGCGAGCATTAACCTAGTCTTGTGCATGGGATCCAAATGTCGCACAAACGAAAGGCACCCAGCACCCGAGGAGCCTACACGAGCGTGGGGCTATTTTCAAAATGCGATGAGTGTGGTGCCGGAATTGATCTTCAAAAATCCGACCACGATGTCCATTCAGGCTCTTATTGCAATGGTATGTGTCATCTCGTTCTCTCCGGTGTCCTTGCGCCTCGGTTGGCTGAAGTTACAAATTTTCAGACAATCATCGCGGACTCGAATCTCTTATTTCAAACATCTTCGATGCTCCTTTCAATGGCCATCCGGCTCGCTTTGGACAAAGGATTCCACCGCAAACTCATGGGCAATAATATATCCCCCAAAGTCAAGGCGTCGAGAGAAAATATATTCTGGACTCTCTACATCCTTGATAAAGCCATGTGTATGCGGTTCGGTCACCCGTTATTGATAGATGACGATGAGATTTCAATTGATCCACCATCCCCTGATGCGGCCAAGTCAAATGGACAAGACAGAAAACTCTTCCGGGCCTTTGTTGATCTTGCTCTGATTCAGAGCAAAGTATACAAGTGGCTATACTCTGCTAGGTATCAAACAAAACCTGTTACACACCGGTTGTTTCTGCTTGGAGAATTGGATGATTACTTGCAAGCATGGAAGGATTCATTGTCTCCGGAACTACAGCCTGAGGCCAAGGTGAATAAAAACGACCCTTCTCATGCTTTCGACTTCCAATCGGTCATGATGCTGCACTTGAATTACTACTACACTGTTGGTACAATCCACCGTGTCTCATTGTTCCTGAACTTAGAGCCTCCGAGGGTCGAGGTAGAAACAAAAGATCACTCTACTGGCAGTGTTGATCAGGCAGAATTGAGTGCCTTGGTCTGTCTCTCGGCTTCGCGGACAACTATTCACTTTCTGAAATATGGAAATTGCACATTTGATGCGCTACCACTCCTCTCTTGGTAAGTCAGCTGCCTCGTTTAGATATTTGCATCTCAGCTTATCAAATTAGGTGCACCATGTATTATGTCCTTGCCGCTTCGTTGATGATTTTCGCCCACATTGTGAGAGACCCGACAGGCCCCGAGATAGAGTCCGACCTTTCCTATCTACGAATGTTTGCAACCACGCTCCAAAGGTCATCTGTCAATGGCTCTTCTCATTCAGAGGCATTGCAGGCTCTTGCAGAATTGATCTTGAACATTGCAGAGATAATCGTTCATCAAAGAAAAGACCAGCAACAGGTAGAGCCACTTAGTGCTGGACTTTCCAGTCAGCATATATCATACACACCAGCAACGCATGAGCAACCACCCACGTGCTCAATCCCCTCAACTATGTCAGCAGTCCCATCATCAGCTATTCCACAATTTGCCGATCATAGTCTCTCATCTGCCGTCAACGCCGCGGGAGGCATATATGATTTTATCTTTCAATCTTCTCTGAATGTACGTGATCTCTTGAATGAAAGCGCATTGGTATCTCTAGCTTCAAATATTTGCTAACAGCTGACCATCAGCCATCTCCATTTTTACTTTCTACGCCAACCGCCAATTCTAACTACTCCTTTACCCCTTTGAGCATGTCAGAAGATCTCAAAACTGCTGAATGGGTAGATCCCTTCGAAAATAAGCAGGGAGCACCTTCGAACAGCTGGTACCCCTAGGAGTCTGTGTTTGCCTGTCTTTTAATATTATAGATTTCTGCATATTATGGATTGGAACATCCTTGACATTTGGTAGTGATACGATCGAATGGCTACTTTAATGCACGCCTTCGAAAATAATGATCATTCTCAGTCAATAAATTTCCTTTGACCACGCATAGCCTGCACCAAAGGTCGAATTCTAGTCAATCATCATACACTCGGGTCCCTAGAAAATACTGGTATAAATTTACTGAAGGTTTTTGATTCCAAAATGTTCGCCTTCTATGTATCAATTGATCGCGACTTCTAGTACTCTATACTCTAAATTCCACACAAAAGCAACGCAGTTATCCATGACTGGATTAAAACATCCCAAAAAACAATCGAATATATTCGACATAGCCTCCACCTTCATCGTTGTATAAACACTCCAGCACATAACACCAGTCCATGTGCAGATCACGTGTGCAAACACCTTCTACGCCTTTCGCTTTTTCACTCGGAAGACGTAGTACAGACCGATAGCTACAGCAATATCGAATATCACATAGGCCCAGACAATTCCAAAGTTGCGCCATCTGTCACTCCAATAGATCTGCTCGCCGCTCAGGTACTCGTCCGCGGTGGTAACGGAGCAGTATTGACAAGAAGCCGTCGCATCAGGGTTCTGAAGCTTTCCAACCTGAGTAGTAAGATATTCGGCCAAGTATTGTCCACACGTCTGTCCTGAGGGGGGGGTCAAAAACGGCCATTTCGGCAGAAGAACATGTAATTTCGCGCCCGTGAAGCTGGGTGGATGTCATGCCGCTGATCCAGTATGTGAAAGGTGAAATGCGATACATGAAAATCCAGAAACCAGGGAGAGCCGTGGGGGTTTGCATGACACCGTTGAAAAGCAAAGTCATAGCAAACAGAAGGGTTGCTACCGCTCCAGCAGTTTCGGCATCCGGCAAAGCTGAGATCAGCATCGTAGCGAAGGTTCCAGCATACACAAAGAACTGGATGCAGAAGAGCAAGACCAAACCTTGTCGCTCGGAGGACTGTCCGGTGCCATTGACCGGATAGTAATAGCAGATAAAAACGAGGATACCGACCAGGATCTGGTAAGGAATCTCAACCACAACGTTTGACAAGATGAATGCTTTCCAGGAGTATGTTTTGCTAGGGCGTTCGCGGACTTCGTACAGAGATCGCTGAGTAACGAACAGTGGCATAATCTGTTGCACCAGGGAGGAAAAGATGGCACAGATCATGAATAAGGAGAACATGACGTTTTGAGTTCCTTGGAGCGAGTGTCCAGTTTTCCAGAACGAAAAGCCGATGAAAAGTCCTGAGGCGATACCGAGCATCATTTTCGCAATAACATACGAGGGCATCCGCCAGTATTGTTGGAAGATCCGGTATGTAACAACGCGAAGCTGGGTGGTCAGAGATACCGCGAACTCTCCAGTTCCTTCAGAATCTCCTTCAATAACTCTTCCTTTCGTCTGCTCGTGGATACGTTGAAGCTCGGCTTGAACCTCGGCACACTCGGGAGCTGCTTTCCAGACATCAAACCAGGCTTCTCCCTTGTCGTTTGTACCCTTGTTCACGACGTCCAGCATATACTCCGCGGGATTCTCTTCGTCTTCACATTTGCGGCCGCCGTTTGCTTCGAAGTAATCCAATAGGGTGCGAGAGTTTTCGCCGATGGGCCCGAAGTAGACTGTCTTGCCTCCTCTTGCGAGGAAAAGCAATTTGTCAAATTCTTGGAAGAGAATGGCACTGGGCTGGTGAATGGTGCAAAGAATAGCCTGACCCGAGTCCGCAAGCTTACGCAACATTGTGCAGATAGCCCAAGAGCTTTGAGAATCAAGTCCACTAGCAATATGTTAGGCGACTGAAATGATTTTTGTTTGGCATCAGGGCAAACTTACCTAGTAGGTTCATCCAGGAAGATCAGGAGCTTCGGTTTGGCGGCGAGTTCGACTCCAATTGACAACAGCTTGCGCTGCTCAACATTCAGTCCTTCTCCGGGAACACCGACAACAGCGTCAGCAAACTCTCGCATGTTGAGCAAGTCAATCACCTCCTCGACGTGTTGATTCTTTTCCTCGATAGAAGCAGAAGAAGGCTGTCGAAGCATTGCGCTGAATTGGAGACTTTCGCGGACAGTGGCCGTTTCCAAGTGAAGATCTTGCTGCTGGACATAGCCCGTACTCCGCTCGAAGCTTGATGTGAGGGATTTATCATTAACAAACATGTCGCCTGTAACAACACCCATAGTGGTTCGCTGGGCAAGAACATCCAAGAGTGTTGTTTTTCCAGCTCCGCTAACTCCCATCAACGCTGTTAGAGTGCCGGGCTTGACCCAACCAGCGACGTGATCGAGCAGGCGGCGCGGCTCTCCCTTAATCTCAATATCGTAGACAAGATTATTCCAATTGAAAACATCACCATCGACCTCTTCTTTGGGAACAGATAGTTCTTTGTTGATATGAACATCGCCAGTTGCAGCTGTAGTCGCGCGAGATTCTCCATTTTCTTCATCAGACGATGCTTCATGGCCACCGCGCATATACGCTGGCTCACGGCCCCGGGGAAAGACGAGGACCTCTGCAGTGCTCGTTGTAGCAGAGTTCAACTCGGTGGCAACAAAATAAATCGCCATCAGACCAATCAGGAACCCGATGAGAATGCCGAAATTCCGCCAAGCGTGTGCGTAAGTATACCGGAAGCTTTCCCAAATGTAGTCATCACCGCTGACTGTGCGTTGGCCGGCAACTGCGCCTGTCGCTGAACAGACAAAAGCATTGCCCGAGAGGTTATCGTAGTCAGGAACGAATCCAGAACATTCAAAATCACGGCCGTGGAATTCATTGGCCACAAGGATCTCAAACGCGTAGAAAATCGGATCTGTTTAAAAGTAGTTAGTCTCTCATATCATTTAACCACCCACTCTCAAGGGAATTGAAAGCTTACTCAAATAATGAATCCAACCAAACCACGGATGCATGTATGGCACGGGGACAATGAATCCAGAGTAGACGACAAGCATCAGAACGAGAACACCGCCCAAGGACATAGCCTGAGATACAGTTTTCGTGATAGCGGCGAGCGTGCGGAATACGGCACTCATGACAAACATAATGAGGTAGTTGATCATGAAGAAGATGAAGAACTGTGACGGCTCAGTGCGAAGACCACTCATGAAATAAAGAACCACATTGAATGCCACAGCCATCAAGAATTTCACAGGAATATCGGCGATCACACCAGCGATGGCTTCAGTTGCCGGGTGATAGAACGCGTACGTTGCATGCTTTTCCACAATTGCCCGCTGAGAGTAGAGACTATTGATTTCCGTCATAGCAAGAAGGGCGTTCAGTAGGACTGCGAAGAACAGAACGGAGCCTTTTGCAGAAAATCCTGCAGTGGCGATTGGAGTTCCATAGAAGATAGAACCGATAATGAGAGCCATGATAGCTTGTCCGACAGAGCCAGTTATGGTTGATGCCAAATCGTTCCAAATCCGCTGATAAGCTCTTTTGACGTTGAGCTTGACCTGCATTGGGACACTGATCAAGTATGGCGACTCGGCTCTGGTATGATTGGCTTGACCTTCGGACTTTTGCTCCTTGAATTCCGTGACCACGTTTCCACTCATAGGATGCGCTTGTTCGTGAGCGACTATCTCCCCTTGTAGCTGGCGGCACTCATTGGACTGCTTCCAGCGCGCCTCAAACTCTTCTGGAGTCCGTGGAACTTTCTTCTCCATACCCGGAGAAGTCTGTCGCTCACTTGGGTTGGTGATAGATGTCAGGAAGTCACCAGTGGTCTGTCGTGGGGGACAGTACCATCCTTGTTGTTCGAAGTAGCGTTTAGCTCTCGTAGCTGGGCCGAAGTAGATCTGTCGACCTTCATACAGGACAATCACCTTGTCAAAAAGATCGTAGATTGCTTGACTGGCCTGGTATATTGCAACTGCGTGACAAGATCCACCTAGATCGGCGAACAGACGTAGGGATTCCGCGAACTTCAACGCAGTCGCCGAATCAAGACCACGTGTTGCGTTATCCCACGCCGCTATCGGCGCACCAGCCAGAGCCATCTCGGCGATACTGACACGTTTTCTTTCTCCGCCTGAGACACCCCGGACCACATCGTTTCCGACCTTGGTGTTGTATGTATGACTGAGACCAAACACGGCCATAATGACTTGGGTCATTTTCTGGGAGTATTCAACGCGAGATATGTCTTTAAGTCGACGAGAAGGAGTGCGCACAGCTGCTGCGAATTCCAAAGTTTGTCCGACAGTCAGATGGGGGAAATGTTTATCGACCTAGTGATCACATGGGTTAGCATAAGTTGAAAGCTTGCAAAAAGAGTATCAAATTCCGCAGTGGGCTCTCACCTCTTGGTTGTATACAACTTCTCCCTTGAACTCCTTGATCATCTGTGCCTGTGGAATACCTGAAAGTTTGTCAGCAATTGACCAATAAGCATGTTCAATCAAAGACAGGAGCCTACCATCATAGTGAATAGCAGATTTTGAGTCGACGCTGAGCCCGTGAAGCTCTCCAGTCAAGGATTTCAAAAATGTTGAACAGCCAGATCCCGGGCGTCCCAGAACAAGAAGCATTTCACCACTTTTCACCACGCCATTGAAATCCGCAAGAATTGTCTTAGGCTCAGACTTGAAACCCTTGACCAATTCGCCGATTCTCATTGGCGCCATCAGAAGATCAGTGACGGTCTCTTGCAACATCAGTGCCGACCCAGTACCGGTGACATGCAAGTCTTTAAAGACGATGCCGGAATTCTTCATGCGGATGCCTTCGCTCTTAATGCCTTGAATCATGACGCGAAGCCATTTTTGAAGGTCGAACTCAGCGTTAGCGGGATCCAAAGCAGGATCACCTTCGTCAATCTCAAAAACTCCTCCGTGGTGGGTTTTCCGCGAAACTTGACTCGCCAGTCTCATGAGATTATCTTGATCCTCCTGCGAGATGGACATGCGGTTGGTCCCATAGCCCCGACCATGCTCGGTGTTGTCTTGACTGGGCTTGTCTCCATCTGGTGTTTCGGTACCTCGAATCGCAGAGAATTCTTTTAGTTCAAAGTCATGATTGTTGTTCAAAAGATCATCGACTGAATTTGTGGCTGTATTAGTGGCTGTATTAGCAGTCGTACTTGTAGCCGTGTTGGCTGTGCCGGGTGGCGAAGGCATTCTCTTCCGAAGGACGCCTGTTCAACAGACTTGGGTAAGGAAGAAATGAAAATAAGAAATATAGTCAAATGTTATCAGGTAGACAGTAGAAAATAAAAAAGAATGAAATGAGTGTGATATAAGTCACCTGATATGCAAACGAGTGACAGGGGTGAGGTGAGGATTTACAAATCGGTTCGAGATTGGCGATCGGGCCCATGCAGTCTTTATAGCAATTTACATGTCGATCTAACGTTGACGAATCGGGTCCCTCAAGAAGGAATAATTCGTGATAACAAATCCACCAGGAAATCCACTACAGGGGGGCGGAAGGTTTTGCTTCCGAATAAAAAAACAGAAAATCCTTGAATCAAAACAGTGGATACCCAGGTGATCTAATTGAAAAATACGCTTATCTCCGGGGTGAAACAAAACCTGATCTAGAAGTACATATAAGAGTCCAAACATCGGATTTAATGTTAACGTATTTTACCACCGAATGGGCCACACCACCGAGTGGGCCACCCTAAAACACCATAGTAAATGCGATATTTACTACTCAAATTTCTCAACAACCATATTCTTGATTTATTCTATTACTTGCTAATAGACACTGATGAGGATTATTAGAAGCATATGTCAATTTCGAATAAATCGAACTCTTATATCATCACGATACCGAAAATTATGCAGTCTAACCGATCAGAAATATGTATCCTAGTTACCAATTCTTGAAAATTCTCAAAACTCCCTAAAGGTACTAGATATCAATTAGAAAGAACTAAACTTCCAGGAAAAGCTCCTACAGACTACTATTGTTGAGATAACGAGTTGTAATTTATCACATTTACTATGGTGTTTTGGGGTGGCCCACTTGGTGGTGTGGCCCATTCGGTGGTGAATTACGTTATGCAGCAATAGATTATTAATAGATATCATAACTAAACTAGAACCGGTTAGTTGAGTTACACAATTACCCTTGCAGATCTCGGCCCGGGAATTCTGATACCGGCATCGCGGAGGCAAATACATCGGACTCCATTCCAGGCCCCACTCGGGGTTTTAAACTATCCGTATCCGTTAGCTAGTGGACATTTTGAACACAATTAATGATGGTTCTACAAAATTATTGAATGGATCAGAATCTGGTTCCCATCTGGTATCCACATGGGAAATCTATGCTATTTAAAAAAAATACATATTACCCTGTTAAATCTTATCCAGAACGTGTAGATAAAATTGTCTGTTGTTTGGCACGGAACCGGAGCCTATTTCTCCGCAACTTGTAGTCATCAAGTGTTTTTAAACGTTTGGAACCTCCTTCCCCACATCCACTAGATACCTGTCTTAGAAAACTACGATTAAGCATGGCACCCCACATATTAGTTCTAGGAGCTACTGGTATGAACCTGTCCAATTTATATCCTCAAACTTTCATCATCTCATCCCTTCTTAGGTCAGTCTGGCTTGGATTTTTGCCGAGCTGCCTTGCTGCAGGGGCATCAATTAACCTTGTACGTGAGAAGTCCTAAAAAAATACCCGAGGACATTGCCAGCGCTACTGCCGTCTCTGTGGTCGAAGGTACTCTTGAGGATCAATCGAAATTACGTGAAGCGATCGCTTCCGGTCCCACTGTCTTTGTTTCTTTTGCCGGGCCAGTATCCCGTGCCAATGGCACGGTACGGTTCTCTAGGTTCGCTCATGCTTCACCGCTCACGAACTTACATTTTATAGCCTGTCACCGATGCTATGAAAATTATATTCCCCCTGCTGATCGAAAACAACTACAAACGAGCCCTGGTACTAGGCACTTGCTCATACCCTGCACCTGAGGATAAGGGTGGTTTCAAATGGAAGGCTTCAGTCATACTTATCAAGATTATTGGCGGCTCCGCTTACCAGGAGTTTAACGGTTTGGGTTCCTTCGTGGCCTCTCAGGATGTGAACCAACTGAAATGGACCCTCTTTCGTGTGCCGTTCCTTGGCAATGGAGCTGAGGCACCGGTCAAAACAACTTATACCGGGTCTGGTGAGGATGGTATGTTTTTGTCCAGAAAAAGTATCGCGGCATGGGTTTTGGCCGAAATGAAGGAAGATTCCAAGTGGGTTGGAAAGACACCCGTGTTGTCGAACTAATCGTGCAGTCATTTCCTGAGATCTTCAGTGAGTTTTCTTTGACTTATTATATTGCTTAATTTGAATATTTCTTAATATACTCATTTTACATTGAAAAGGAAAATTTCTCTGGACAATCAGGCAATGGAAAACTTGGAATGAGTAAGGAAGAAAATACGATACAGTGTATCGAGTAGTATGAAAAGGAGGATGGAAAGAAAAAGAGAGACTGGAGTTATGTCCCTCTCTCAGAGTACTCGCTTGACTGTACCCTCAACATAATCGATAAAAGATTGTCAGGCAAGAGCTTGCAGTAGAAGTACAATATGGAAAGTCCGAAGATGGCCCCTCTGAGATCTTTGTGCAAAAATCCAGGAATCCAGCTGAGGACGAGTCTCCTGAGGGGTATTCCAGAAAGTAGCGAACCACCCGCCGAGAGACTTGCAAAAAGACATGCCGCAAGTTGCACGTCAGTGGCAATTCGGAAAAGCAGTGCAAAAAATCTTTGGAAAGGGAGCTCAATAATGAAGGTGAGCATCCAAGGTAAAAGCCTAAGATGTATGATGAGTCGACGAATATACCGCATTGCTGGGGTATAATAGCTTCGCAGGGCATTAAGCCATCTTGCCCGCAGTTGTCGCTCATGTACGCCAGGCATTAAGATGTCGCGTAACCAGCTCGTGTCATTAAGGCCCTTCAAGTCCTTCGGGTCCTTCTCATAAGAAGAGCCCGCTTTTATCTCGACTTTGAAGAGGAATTTGCCGAAAAAGTCCTCTGTGACGACTGCGGCGGAATATGGCACCCGATTGTTCTTAGGTGCGGCCTTCATGATTTCTCTCCGCGACCAGTTCATTAAATCCTCGGGCGTTGGATCAATGTTCTTACCGATGAATAAGAACATCGAGTTTTTCCAAAAGTCGTCTATCTGACGGGTTTCCCTGGTCCGCCCCAAACTTGTGCTGCTCAGGTGGAAAACGAAAACAAATCGGGAATTTTCGTTTGTATCCTCAAACCAAACAAGGACTCTCGCACCCCATTCAAGGAAATTTTCGGAAAATTCTCCTTTCATCAAAATCATAGGATCCGGTTTGGGTAAACATGGAGAGTGTACTTTGGTGATGTGGAGGTTTGACGGGATGGTCTCCATAATAACGGTAAAATCTGGAATGTCGACGGCGTTGCTCATAAAGTCCAAACTGGGAAGTAGGTATACTTGTTTCCGTGGCCAGTTCAACCAGGCTTGATGTCCAGCCAAATGCATCTCCCCTTTGGCTCGCACATAAAGGTTCCCTTGTATGCACTTAATTGGAACTGCGATAAGCACAGTAGGGTCTTTTTTGGTCTGGCATTGAAGGAGAGCAAATGAGACATCATCTCCAATAAGGAGTGGAATATCCATGCTAAGACCCTTGTTGGTGATAGAAAAAGGGGAACTCGGCGTACCAAAGCTGCACGGAATATAATCTCCACATTTCCGAAAAGCGGCCGGGGAACTGGCGAGAGTTCCACTTGTTGACATCTTGAGTTCTTTGACAAGCTGTGGTAAATCTTGAAACTCTTTAAGAGCTATGTCGATGTTTTTTATGGGATCCCAATGCCATGCCAACAATGACTGATCATCTGAGTGCTTGATGATTTCTTCCTGCAGCCGTAAAAATGCCCCTGCCCCCTCGCCATATAGGAGGGGCATGTTTATTCCAAATATACCAAGCAGAGAGTATGCTCGGTCTTCCTGTCGACTGGTTTCGCGCTTTGACGCCCAGCTCATTCTTTCGGCAATGCTGACCGAATTCAGACGACTCCTCAGAGTAAGATCAGGTTCAAAATGCTGTCTCTGTTCTAGGAATGACACACTGATACTAGTGATCTCACTAAGTTGACCACATACTGTCTCTCGATAAAACAGATCCGACCAATCTTGGGCCAAGAATAGTAGCTTTTGAGGTGCAAGAAGCTCTTGTAAAGTCCATCCACGCGTGAACCATCGACTCTGTTGAAATGCGGGTTGGTTTGGATCAAGATTTGGAGGAACATCTGCCAAATAGGCGTAGCAAACATGAGCCTTCTCATACCATCTCATCATGGAGTTGATTGCTTCAGAGAGCTCTGCGCTACTTGTCTTATCAATGCAGCAGGTATCCACCCAGACATGATATATTTTGTTCTGGAGAGCCCGCTGACAGGATTGCTTAATTTTGGAATATCCCTTTTTTGAGGTGATTTGGGAAATTTGAATGCTGGGGGAGTGAGTTTTCCTTTCTTCAATTTCCAGCTTTTGCATATCCTGAAAAGTAACCTCGTCTGTGCCCCAGGTATGAGATAAGATTGCATAAACTGGGATTTCATGGTCCATGTACTCTATCAATTTGATGGTCGCGGTATTGATCAGGCGCATCCTGCTTGGCTCTGTGGCTGAGAGTACAGATAGAGGTATTTAACTTGATGTTGGGTCGTAAGCAGCTGATTATTCGTCCAGCTGCTCCTAGTCAGCTTCTGTCACATGACAGGCGAGGGGTGATATGTGGCAGTGGCTACGCCACATTCGCGATCACAAAATTCCGGCATTAAAGGGTAATAATAGAGAATTCTAATTATTTGTTTAAAGTATGAAGCAGAATGGACGTTGAGCAAATAATTCACTTTGACAGATTGTTGATGTTTCAACTTGAAGGAACATTTGAGGGGAGAGGGAATGGGAAATGGTCATGTGATCCTTCGGAGATGTCGGCTCACGTAAACGGACGTATTTTATCGACCAATAAGTTAGTTAACTAGGGTCCGTACTCGATTGTGTAATTGTCTGAATTGTTAACTACCCGCCCCTGAACCATGGTTCTTAGTTATGTGCGGATCCTGACTAAGACTAGGATGACAAAGCAGATTACATAATTTACCACTTCTCCATAGCGACAAGAGATTCCTAGCTTCATTTATGCTGCATGTAATTCATTGGATTCCATTAAATGTTGAGAGGAAAAGATAGAGCCGCCGACAAGATGTAGCAAAGCGGCATCAGATGTCCCCCTGAACCACCAAATTGGATCTTATTCTAAGAATATCCTCATCCGAAAAACCGAGGACAGACTTAAAGTAGCCCCCAACATTTCCATACTTCTCCTCCAGCCAAACCATGGAGGCCTTCATATTCTCGGGATCAGAAGATAGTAACCGTTCGACACCATCACGGTCGTTCAAGTTAGTAGCCTCTGTGACTTTTGCCGCCATCATCTTCTTAAGCGGAGCAAGTCCTAAATCCGTCAACCCATACTCCTTCCCAATAACATCCAAGTCCTCAACACCAGCCAAGCGAAGAGCCAATGCTCCAAAGCATCCGGTGCGATCTTTTCCAGCTGTGCAATGAACCAGGAACGGCTCATCGGGTCGATCACGCACATGCTCAAATAGCCGACGATACGCAGTGGCGCCGGACAAGAATATCTCGGAATAAGCAGTGACGTAGCCCTTGGAGCCATCTGTGGAGAGGTAGGGCTTTATGCTCAGTGCCATTGCCTCAGGACTAGCGTCCTTGAGGGCAAAAACTGGAACATGATGCCTGTCGACTCCTGTAATTGTTGAGGAGGGGTCCCTGTCGACTTCGAGGTCAGATCGGAGGTCGTATATGTGACCGATATGTAATTCGGAGACTAGTTTGTCGCATCCGGCAGCAGTGATCTTTGTAGGCAAGGCGGAGCGGAAGATGAAGTTACTGCGTACCGAGCCGGAGGGCTGGACAGAATATCCACCTAGGTCGCGGAAGTTGAAGATGCCGGGGACATCATGAAAAGGAGGGCTGGGGAGCGTGGGATATTCCGAGGCCATTTTGGTCTTGATACTGAAATTATGAAACAAGGCAGGTTGGAATTGACACGATAGTGCATGGGGAGATCGACAATTATTATATCTGGCGTTTGATCTTCATGTAGGATCTTCACTCGGGTTCAGAAATGTGCACAAGAGAATTTCCGTTTATTTCTGTAAATTAAAGCGGGTCATGCTTGTTATTCCCTGACCTGAGTTTTTATCTTCACAATCATGTACGGAGTACACAGAACCGCATAAGATTTTCGCGGGCCGATACATAGAATTATGCATTATTTAATAATGCCGAAGCCGTAAAGTGGGGCCAAATGAGCCCCATAGGCAGCAACTGAGATTTGGTGTTATGTCAAAAAATGATGAACAATCCTGACGCCTAAGCTCCCAAGGAGGATCAGAATAGTGTGTGTCGAGTGATATGGATAAGAGAGAAAGAAGAGCAAAGAGAAAGGAGGAAAGAGAAAGGAGGTAATGCCCTAAACGGGGACTAGTGCAGAATAGCTGGCAAACACTCAGGTCACCTGATTGCAATTCAAACAGATACCATGAGGATAATACACTGTTTCAGAACCTTTCATCTGTATCAGAGTCAATGATTCCAGACAATCTTGATCGAAGATTGCCATGGTCGGAGAATCGGAAGGTCTAGGCACCGGTGCACCGATGGAAATATTCTCGGTCGACGCGATACCCGGCCCCACATAATTATGTGCATGTCTAACAGAGAGACTTGACCGTTTACTTCCCCTCGATTACGTTGTTCGTCTCCACTTCAATTTCCATATCAAAAGTGTCCCCCCTCAATTCCATCAATACGTCTCGGCACAGAATTTCATTTCACTCAAAATGACTTCGCACACAGAAGAGGCTTCGCCTCTCTACCGCGATAGTTCCAAGTCCATCGATGAACGGGCGTCCGATCTAGTCGCCCGCATGACACTGGCTGAAAAGGCTGGCCAACTCTTTCAAAACATGATATTTCCCGGACCAGACGGCTCTCTCGCGCCCGCATTGCCCGACTTTGGACTTGGAGATACGAAAGAACAGATCTCGGGAAACTTCATGACCCATTTCAATCTTATTGGCCCAGTCCAAGATCCTTTTATGATAGCAAAATGGCAGAACGCCCTCCAAAGATACGCCTTAACCCAAACTCGCCTGGGAATCCCGATAACAATCTCTTCCGACCCTCGGCATCATTTCAACGAGAATGTGGGGACCTCATTCTTCTCCGGTGCCATGAGTTTATGGCCCGAGACATTGGGCTTTGGAGCACTGCGTGATGCAAAGCTTGTTGAGCGATTTGCCGACATCGCGAGACAGGAGTACATCGCAATGGGCCTGCGCGTTTCTCTTCACCCGCAAGTCGACCTGGCAACGGAGTATCGCTGGGCCCGAATCAACGCGACCTTTGGTGAAGATGCCGATTTGTCGGGAGAGCTCGCCCAGGCCTACATTCGTGGCTTCCAGGGTGATACACTAGGCGCCACGAGCGTCTCGACAATGACTAAACACTTTCCAGGTGGAGGTCCGCAACTTAACGGGGAAGATCCTCATTTTACTTACGGTCGCGAACAAGTCTATCCTGGGAATCACATGAAATATCACCTCGAGCCTTTCAAAAAGGCCATTGAGGCTGGTACCCGCCACATTATGCCTTACTATGGAATGCCAGTGGGCACTGAATGGGAAGAAGTTGGCTTCGCATTCAACAAAGACGTGATCACGGGGGTCTTGCGAGAAGAACTCGGTTTTGAAGGTATTGTCTGTACCGACTGGGGTCTTATCACGGATACTGAGATTTTCGGTCAATCAATGCCAGCACGGGCTTGGGGCTGTGAGGGTCTTTCTCATTTGGAGAGAGTGAAGAAGATTCTCGATGCTGGCTGTGATCAGTTTGGAGGAGAATCAGTACCAGAATTGGTCATTCAACTAGTTGAACAGGGTCTCATTCCTGAATCTCGAATTGATGAATCTGTTACTCGGCTTATGCGAGAAAAGTTTGTGCTCGGTCTATTTGACAATCCATTCGTCGATGAGGAAGCGGCTGTGAAGATCATTGGACAGCCTGAGTGGAAAAAGGAAGGTGAGGCAGCTCAGAGACGGTCATTCACTCTCTTGAAAAATGAGAAAAACACCCTTCCCCTTCGAGAGGAAGAATACCGAGGCAAGAAGATTTATATCGAAGGTGTCAATCAATCAGCTGCCGAGGCGAGGGGCTTTGAGATCAGCAGTATTGAAGAAGCGGATGTTGCCATCATGCGGCTTCAATGCCCGTTCGAACCCCGCCAGGGCGGCTTTGAGTCTTTCTTCCGCGCCGGATCTTTGGCATTTTCTACGGAGGAAAAGGCTCGCCAGGCAGAAATCTTCTCCAAGGTTCCTGTCAGCATCGTGGATGTGTATCTCGATCGCCCAGCGGTCATTCCGGAAGTTGCAAGCCAAGCCACTGCTTTAACGGTGAGCTACGGCAGCACTGAGATCGCTTTCCTCGATATTATTCTGGGAACTAATGGTGCTGCACCAGAAGGCAAGCTCCCATTTGATCTCCCAAGCAGTATGGAAGCGGTGGAGAACAGTAAAGAAGACGTACCTTATGATACGGAACTTCCACTATTTAAGTTCGGTCAGGGCTTAGCATACTGTTGAGGATTAGGCTCTAGAGATGATATCATAGTCATCTCGGCTGCTTGTTAGTTTAAGAATATCCCCACCCCAGTTTTGCATGCCGAGCTCGTAGCTGTCGACTTCAAATCCATAGAAAGTGTTAGGGATATAGGGCTTCAGGGCATTGATGACCTTGGTCAAATGAGTATCGAAATGGGCATCAATGGCGTCTTTACTGAAAAGATCCACTGACAATGAAAATGCCGAGTCTGGCGTCGCAGGCATTTCTTGTCCAGTTGCTGTGTATCCCATCCGCACCACAGTATCCATTAGTTGGAAGCCAATTGCCCTTTTGATGGAGGCTTTTGACGGCGTGCTGGAGATTTTCCAACCAAGCACTGGATCCATAATTGATAGACTCTTCAGGGATACCGGCATTCACATCGGAGATCAGAGCTCCTCCGTGACCTGATTCATACAAAGCGTCCACGTCCTCGTCCAAAGCAGCAGCTCGAATATTTCCATTGACCCAATGCCAGAAGACATGAGGCCCATATGAGGTACTCGGGGACGCAAAGCCCTTCGCCAGCGAATCGGCCTGTGCAGCATACGTTGCGTGAAACGCGAGAAAGACTGGAAGAAAGAAGATGATCATATTGAGCGTGCGAGCGATCAATGAGGCATTTGTGAAGGTCGTCGTATTTGGTCAACTCGGGCACTGAAAAGCAATAGCATTTGTCTATTGGATCTTCGGCGATTGTCACCGGGCAATGGCTCGAGGTTTCCCTTGCTCTCTGGAGGCCCCGCTTCGTCGGCGTGACTTTTCCCGCATTTCTGAGCCCATTGTGTACCTCACCCCGGAATTAGACACGGGGCAAGCTCGTGAGAGAAAAGACCATAAAAGCATATGCATATTTCATGAAATCCCCGGCATTCCCGAAATATGGAGCTTGTGGAGAAAGAGGGGGTAAAATCAATGAAGATGATCGCGGTGGGTTAAGCCACATGTAAGCCACATGACGATGTTCACATGGTCTTCCACAACAACCCAACCTCCATAAATTGTCCACAATTAATGTAGTGAGGTATCGGCAGCTGATCTACCGTCCAGAGGAAGAAAGGGTGAAAACAGATGAAAGGGTCATGATCTGTCTTCCGAGGGGAATGGAGAACACAGAAAGAGAGAAAGAGAGACAGATCTAACTTAGACACACACGCGCTGGAGCAAACGAAGGAGCAAACTGAGGGGTACACCTGACCCCACACTCTAATGAGACACTCTATAGGCTTGGCCCGTCACTATCGAGCTGATTCGAACGGACCTAAGCTCTTTTAGGAGTATCAGGAGTATTTCACAGGCTTCTGGCCGCGTGTTTAAATGTTTTGTGCGGTGCCTAGAACGATCAAGTTCCTTTACTTCCTAAATGATTTACCTACTCTATTCCCTACTCGATCTCCTTCTTGGCATCTTTGACCTCAAATTCCGGCTTTAATCAAGTAGTGAAGATAAATTTCTGTAGTTATGTACCGTAGGGCCGAATACAAATGGATCAGGAATAAATATGTCAAATTTGAGCTTGCAGATACATAATTCAAATTTTCAAAGCTTACAAACTTCATAGTTCAGAAAAGAGGGTTTCCAAGATCAAGCTTGATTGCTAGATCTGAATCAAATGCGTCATCGACATGGCAAAATATCTCATGCTGCACAAGGGCAGCTAGCCGTCTCTGGGTCCCTCGATATTCCATATCGCACGAATTACGTCTCTCCTTGGCTGCCTGTCGGGGCAGTGTTGACATCCGCGAACATGGCGGCGTAGGCTGTGGGGAATCAGTAATAATCAAAACAATTGAAAGACAGTCTCATACTGATATGGGTAACCCCAACGTTATACTTCCCATCACCCTCCAAGTTTGTGATGGTAATTTCCCCGCCCAAGTAGTAGTACTCGTTCTGATAAGGGTTCGCAAGATCGGTGAACCAGCTGTAGCCGTAATTCGTGGACCCGGTATAATTAGAGCAGACATCGTCACTGTCATAGCAAGATGGAGGTTCATCGGACTGTTCATAGCCACCTCCAGCTGCCACGGAAATAAAAGTACCCGTGCTGTCCGTAAAGGTTGGATAGGTCATAGAGCCTGCTCCCTTCCAGTACTCTACCTCCCAACGACAGCGGATGTATCCCGTTCCTGAAAGCGTGACATACTGGCCATTTGAGAAAAGTTCCCATCTGCCAGCCAGATATCAATTCTGATATGCGGTGTAGTCTCCATCGAAGAGGTACACGGTTTCGGTTTCATCACGATGGGTGAGTGTCGATGTCCGCTTCCTGATGGGATTGTACAATCCCATAACGGTGGAAGCGAGCACCAAAGGGGCAAGAAAGGTTGCTGCCCTCATATCTGAGGTTACCGGGGTCTTGGTTGATGTATTGGGTTATTGAGTAAGTAGAAGGATCTTTGAATATCTGAAGAATCCATTTCGTATACCAAGTACTGCTTATTGATATTCCTGGAATACCTCTCACAACTATAAGACAGGTCCTTCATTCATCAGGCCAAAGCTTCAAGTCCACGCCGGAGGATCCTCCTGATCACACCCTGATTTCAAATCAGTACGAGGATGCGATCCGTGTTGCATACACTCCCAACTCTTCATCAACTAAATTTGTTCGAGGACTGGGTGATCGCCGTGACGAATACCAAATGGAGTATTTTGCATCACGAGAAGATGAAAGAATCAATGAAATGCCGGAAACTCGCCCAGGTAGCTGCCATAGGGGGATATTTGAGTGATGATCAGATGCACTTGGGCACTTGATCATTATGTCCCCCTATATTGGAACTCACTATAGCCAACTTTTCACTTGGAAAGTAGCCATTTCTTCACCCACAATGCCGCCAATACCTTTTTTGCAATCATTTTCCCCTATTATACGCCGGGGTAGTACCAGAGTTTCAAGATTTCCGGTGAGGTCGCTATACATCCTAGTGAGGAGTGTGAAGACTGATACCCCACAAATTAGAATATAGACTTACATTATGCTTTAGTTCCCATACATGATACAGATATGCCGGGAGTCACCCCGCGCTTCGCCCTACTGGGGCTCTCTCCGGACAATCCCCCGGGGATTAATTCCCTACAAGGCGGGGAAAGCAATTTCTATTCTATATGCGAGGGAGGCCAGGGACTCGAAAATTTGGAATACATAATGAACACCATCAATCCGACAGTACACAAAAATCAACTTTCAATATTTTTCACGCGACACAATCACGATGAAGGTCGGTTAATTGGGATTGTGGATCAATCTGAAGGTTGGGGATTTTCTGGCTAATTTTTCGTGGTATCTAGACAATTGACATTCTCCTCAAAACCGCGCTGTTTGTCGCCATATCCACTGCGACCGTGACTGATGTCCCAGGTGTCTTTGGGCCACTCTCGGTAGTCGCTGTCTCCAATGTGGACAATATAAACCCCTACTTGAAGAAACATCCGGGTGACTTCGTTCACCCTGGCCTTTGGCACACACACGAAGACTTGGAGCGCATTCGTGATAACGTCCTATCCGATACAGATCCTTGGGCATCAACATATGCCAACTTCAGCGTCGATAGCTACTCTCTAGCGAGTTATACCATGAAAGGTCCTTACTCTGTGTTGTCTCGGGGGCACATCAGCAACTATACCTCTTTTGCCAGTGACGCACGTGCTGCGTGGCAAAATGCCCTCATGTGGTATATCACGAAAGATCAGAGTCATTGGGACCGCAGTACAACCATTCTAGATGCTTGGGGCTCAAATCTCACCGACATAATTGGCTCCGACAGGTCTCTTATGATTGGCCTTGATGGGGATCTCTTCGTGAACGCAGCCGAAATTATGCGTTGGGAGGGCAATTGGACCGAAGCAGGCATGTCCTGGAAAGGAGGGTCCGGCTTCAGCAATCAGCTCTACTGGCTGTTCTCTCGACAGGGATCGGTAATTGGGCAAGCAAACTATGGCATGGTCAGCATTAAATCTCTGCTGAGCTTTGCTGTCTATCTGGATGATGTCAACCTTTACAACTACGCGATGAACGCATTCATCAACGATCCATGTAGTAGTGTATTCGCCATGTATAAGCCAACTACTGGACAGTCTGTCGAATCCGGTCGCGACCAAGGTACTATGACGTTCATTCTTTTTTAATCTGATTGTAAATATACTAACTATGGATTACATTTCAGGTCACACACAGTCGGGCATCGCATGGACTGCTTACGGAGCTCGCGTCGCACAAAGTCAAGGGGTCGATCTATATGGGCTTGGAGACAATCGCTTGCTCAAAGGGTCCGAGTACACAGCCAAGTATAACTTGAATGAAACAGTAGCCTATGACCCGGCGTGGCATAGGTGTGAAGCCGTCATGGTCGGTGCGCCGTGGCCAGCCATCTCCGAGTATAATAAACAAATCTCCAACACGGTGCCGGTGTGGGACATCATATATTATCAATATGTTGTGAAGCGCAAATTGCAAGGACCGTGGACTGAAAAGGCACACGTGAGAGGGAAATGAAGGAGCTGTATCTTCCAATGACCATCCAAGTTGGGGTGGGCTTATTTGGGCTTACTAGCTAAGAGACAATTAGTCGATGACCCTTGATACAATCGAGATATCTTTATTACTTTAGCCGACACACTCCAGTATCTTGTTTATTCCGTAATTTCAGGCGGAACTCGGAACTCAAAAAGCACCAAAGTTCCAGGGCTGGTTAGTTGCAGTACTTCTATTCAGAGTACACTATGGAACTCTCATAAATGGTCCTATGGAATACGTCGAGGAATGCACTTACCTGACTGGCCTAAGTTGGGTCCCTTAGACTACTCCTTTGCTGAGATGCTCCGTGGGTTGAAGCCTGAGCGTCCTTATGAAAGCGGCGGTAGCTTGGATAGAAAACCCCACTAATAGTTGATTCAGGAATCTAAAATCCGTGTTCTATGTGGTCGGTAACTGTAGGAAATCAGATCAGCAAAGAAATTTAACTCTCGACAGTAGTACTTTGCGTCGGTAATGGTACTTTCGAAATGGAAAAGTGGGACTGGTAAAAGCTTGTTTGCTGACCAGTGCGTCGTAATATCCATATTAGCCGAACCTAATACCCACTAGGTAATTCTCTTTATATGACCAGCAGGGCGGTTGGAGATTAAATATTTGAATATTTGAATGCTTCTAAGGCTGGCGATGTTCAGATAACAGCATCGAGATATAATTTCTAGCCTAATTCGGCGTCGAATGTGCAATCTTGAATGACTATTCACTATTTCAAGAAAATCAAAATAACATGAAGCAAAATGATATTTATCAAGATCCAAATACTCCAAACCCATGATATCATCAAAACGACCTCAGAAGCACGCAACCCTATCCAGCCAGGTACCTATCCATGGATGCAAGGAAAACAGAAATCAAACATGAGATATTGATCTCGTAATTATTAACGGCCTTCAATGTAGTCCCTGTTCTCAATTGTGACACTCTTGGTCATATGGTTGACCTTGTAAACTCCGACAAGTCGGGAGGCAAGTTCGAACTGCGCATCTTGTTAGCTCAGTTGTACAAGGAACAGCATTGGGTCACATACCATGTTGTTTCTCAAGGAAATAACAATAAACTGGGCGTTCTTGGTCCGCTCTTTGATATAGGAGGCAACAATAGAAACCTATTGTACTGTTAGTGTTGACCGGCAAACCAGCAAACAAGATTTAGGGCACTCACGTTTCGGAAATCCAAAGCAGCATCAATCTCGTCCATGACGTAGAGCGGAGTAGGCTTATAATGGTGAAGTGCAAAGACCAGGGCCAAACTGGATAATGTTTTCTCGCCACCAGACAGGTTTCCAATGTTCTTCCAGCTCTTCTTTGGCGGCATGACAGAGAACAGAATACCCTCCGAGAAAGGATCTAGCGAGTCGACAAGCTCCAACTCGGCATTACCACCCATAGTGATCATCTGGTACATCTCCTTCAGACGGAGAGAGATGATACCAAAGCCTTCCATGAAGCCATTCAAACGAGCTGACCGAAGACCGTCCAGACGAGCCTTGGCGCTATCACGGGATACTAATGCCGTGTTCAAGTCTGCAGACCGTGCTTCATGCTCAGCAGACCGGCGACGGTACTCTTCGATGACAGCAAGATCAACAGAGGCATTCTGAACCTTCTCCTCCAGTGCTACAATGACTGCCTTCAAGGACTCCTTGTTCATCGCGTCCAACTCGTCCTTAGTGTACATCTGGAGGTCGGTGGATTCTTGCTCCTCGCCCAAGTCGCTGACATTCTGCAAGGAAAGCTTCGAAAGCTTCTCTTCCCAGTAGCGACTACGCTTCTGGTTCTCAGATAGAGCTTTCTGGTTCTCCTCCAGCTTGTTGCGCATTTCGATCTCAGTGGCCCGTGTCGTGTTGAGCTCGGCAACCTTCTCATCAAGTTCATCCTTAAGGGCCTTGAGCTCTTCTTTCTTCGTCTCGAGGGCCTTATAAAAGTTAGCATCGCGGTCTTCATCATTTCATCGGGTTAGCTCACCAATTCAGCCTCTTCGGCTTTTTGTCTCCAGCAAGAAGCATCATTTGCTTGGCTTTCAACATCCTCATCCAACTTTTGCAATTCTTCAGCCATTTGGGTGAGCTCCTTTTCTGAGCCATCACGAGCCTTGGTGTGCTTCGTAATGAGTTTCTCATTCTTGGACTTTGACACTTCGGCATTGGAAATCTCATCGGCCAACATGCCAATTTGTTCCTTCAAGCCATCAACCTTGGCTCTCTGACCACGAAGACGCACACCACCAACTTCCATGATCTTGCTTTGCAAGGTCTGGATCTCTTCCTCGATGCCACTCTTTTGACTATTGAGATCTTCGATCTCCTCGTTAATGGCTTCGATTTGTTTCTCTAGAGTAGCTGCCTGAGATGCATCGGACTTGGATGGCTTGTGCTCGGCGCTGATCTCTTTCACCCGTCGTTGAGCATCTGCAAGGCTGCGCTTAGAACTGTCAATCTCAATCATGAGCTTCTGGATCTTGGTCTCCACCCGCGGGATCTCATCGCTCTTCTCGCGCATCTGAGACTCCACGTTTCTCTGCTTCTCTGAGAAGGCTTGGAACTTGCGTTCCAACTCCTCTAGGTCTGCCTCCAGACGGGTAACCTGTTCTTTGGTGGTGTCTGCAACTTGCTTTGAAGACATGCCACCTCGTGCAACACGAGTACCACCACCGCTCATAGTACCAGACACGTCGATCAATTGTCCATCCAAGGTGACCACACGCCAACGTCGAGCACCATAAGCAATACGGTTTGCCTGTTCAAGGTCCTTGGCAACCAGGGTGTTTTGCATGACGCTGTAGAAAGCCGGGGCAAACTTTGGGTCCTTGGGCTGAACAAGATCAAAGAGCCGGGGGACACTTTCAGGTGTGTAGATGGTGGACATATCACGGCGAGGCAACCGATCGAGGAGAATGAAGTTGGCTCGGCCGAGGTTGTTCTTGCGCAGGTAATCAATGCAGTGTTGGCCGACCTCGACGGTCTCTACTACCATATTGTCGAGAGCTGGACACGCGGTAGAAATAGCGACATCGTACTTCTCATCGATAATACCCAAGTTACCCAGGCGGCCATGAAATCCATCAATACGACCAGATTCTTTAAGTCGCATCAACCCTGTCAACACGCTTCCGCGGTTTTGCGTGCTCGCGAGGCTCACGCGTGCTTCGTCGGCCTTTTGACGGGCACTTGAAACATGAGAACGAACTTCGGGTTCACGGGCGATGTACTTTTTCAAATCGTGCTTCAGCTTCTCCACCTCGGCTTCCAGGGTCTCTTTCTGGGCTTGCCGTTCCTCGAGGTCGGTCTGCTTGCTCTGCAAGGTCTCTTCAATAGAGGCAATCTTGCCCTGTGCCTCTTCAAGCAAGACGGCACCAGCATTGCTCCGCTCGCGGAGAATGTCGAGCTCACTCTGGGCGACAGCAACAGAAGATTGCTTCTTGTTGATCTTCTCGTTCCAGGGCTCCAGAGACTTCTGCTTTGCAGCGATCTGGTCTGAAAGGCCTTGGGTTTTTCCTTTGAGACTTTCACGAATTGAATTCAACTCTTCTTCTTCCGCCTTCATTTCCTCCTCCAACTCAGTAGTCTCGCTGGTCTTTTTCTCGATATCGTCGCTGAATTTCTCTACCAAGCTCTGGCACTCAGAAGCGGCCAAGCGGCTTATTTGCATGGTTTTCTCGAGCTTCTTTTGCTTTCCAATCAAAAACTTCTTCTTCTCCTCGAATTTGACGGATTCCTTATCGTACTTGGACATTTCCTTCAGCAAGCCCTGCACTTCTGTCTCCATGGTCTCGTATTCCCGAAGCCCACGCTTGTAGGTCTTCTCCAGCGCCTTGATGCCCGATTCGTTTCCTTCGTGCTTCTCAAGCTCCATATTCAGGAGCTCCTGCATCTGAAGAATCGCTTCTTCGGTAACGCGGACATTGTCGGCACACTCATCAATGTAGATTTGGTAGAGCGCTGACTGCTTCTGGGAAAGCTCATTTTCGTCTTGAATGTACGCGAGAGCCTTGTTCTTCTTGTCCTCAAGAGCAGTCTTTTCTTTCTCGACATGCTGGACTCGGTTGTTCTTTTCTGCGCAAACGTCGTTGAGAGTCTCCAACTCGGTAGCCGCCTCATCGATCGGGGTCTTGTATTTCGAGGTTCCAATGATGTCTTCCAGATACTCAAGAAGACCTTCGTCGTGGTCGCCTGTGGCCTTTGCCTTCATCTGGGCAATAGACTCGACTTCACCCTGTAGGATTAGGAATCGCTTGTGATCAAGGTCAATTCCCCGGTCACGCAGGAAGGTCGTAACTGCAGTGAAATTTGTCTCCTTCTTGTTCATGTAGTATTTGCTGCTGTTGTTCTTGAATGCTCGTCGAGAGATTACCAAGTGGGAATCTTCAATGACTTCGTGGCCGCCTTCTGGCAAATCAAGAACTTGCTCGAAGTGGACCTCGACTTCACAGAAAGGTAGGCTGGGGTGCTGAGCTGAGTTGTGAATCAAGGCCGAGATTTTGCCCTGTCGCATCTTGCTAGCGCGGAAGCCAAACACAAAGAGGAGGGAATCGATAACGTTGGACTTGCCCGATCCGTTTGGTCCAACAACGGATGAGAAAGATGCATGGAATGGACCAACAACCTGCCTTCCAGCGTAACTCTTGAAATTGGTCAAAATCAAGTTCTGGATGATCATCCTAGGCTTGGCCTCGGCGGGCTCCTCTGGGGTGGCAGCCATATTTCTCGACTTCATAACAATATCCATCGGCTTCTCCAATACTGTAGAGTTGGGGTTGATGTAAGAGACCTGGGACTTCGGTTCCTCTTGTTGTTTCGATGGCGACTGGTTGACGGCTGACTCGGTAATGTCGGAGAGGGGCGGTACACTTTCCCGACGAGCTCGCGCTTCAGGCTCTGGCGATGCGGATGACTCTGGAGTGGGAAGTGAGCCCTTGACCGACTTAGGCGTGGTTGAACCATGATTCTTGCGGGGATGAGACATACTATGTCTTTTTAATGCCGCCTGGTTGGAGGGCGAACTTGGATCCGCCTCCATAGCCTCAATACTTTTTCTCTTCAATGCCGCATTGTTGGAGGGGGAGTTGGGATCTGCTTCCAGTGAGACAAAGCTGGCTCCTTCATCATTCTCGTCGTTCTCGTCCGTGTCGGTGACCTGCGATGCGTCCGATTCGTCTGCAATCGACGGCCGGGGCTTTCGCGCCGGCCGCGCAGTAGAGGGGGTCGACGGTTCGAGTTTCACGTGGCTCCGCGACACTCGTTTTGTCTTCTTGGGGACTGGTGTGTAATCCTCCTCTTCTTCATCCTCGTCGTCATCATGCGTCGAGGCTGTGGGTGTCACATTGCCAGGGTCCTCTGAATCGGAAGTATCTTCAACAGCGTAACTCCTTCGGGAAGCTGAACGGCGACTGGTGCGCCGGTCCTGTGCAAGTGAAGTCATTATGCGCAAATTAGTGGGAGCGCTTACTTCATGGATGCGCGGGGATAGCGGGGGATGAGATGATGAAGATAGACGCAGCAAGCTGCGGGAACCTTAAGAAAGTGGGTTGTTTACCTCACGCCCAAATAGGATTAGCTTCGTTGTTCTGCCATAACACAGCCCTCACCGCCATTAATTTACCATGACATTACGATTTCATTACCAAGGTTACACCGCTTGCCTGCGGAGCACTTTGTTCACATATTCTATTTCTACGATTAAAGCTCCCTAACATGGCGCCGTGGGAGGATTTCAATCATATTTTCAGCTTCAACAAGAAATATCATTATGATGCCAAGGTAGTTGAACAAATCAACACCAACCGCCGTGCGCTTGAGAACCATCTCTTCGCCGATCGGCTGTTGGGGCTGCTCGGTGTCAAAGGAGGTATGAACAGCTTAATTTCTTGGTCATGAATCCTGCAGCTGACCACAAGGATATCAATAGTGACCAAGGTCTATCCTCCCAAGACCAATGCCGACTTGCGATCACTCATCGATCATATCATCTCCTCCGAACTTGACATTCATCACAAGCAAGCCTTGATCTACTACCTTCTCAAGGACTGTCGCGCGGCACCAGATGCAGCCGCTCAGTTTGCGCGATCATGTCACTTGCCAGAGAAATATCGTCTCTTCATCGAAGGTGTATGGCATATGGATCGGCTTGAGTTCCGGGTACGTTGCCCCGCCCAGGTTGATAGCTATTGCTAACATATAACAGCGCGCAATCGAGTACCTAGCTGAGCCTTCGCTCATTCCTACCTTTCCCGATGAAATCCTCTATATCCTCACTCTAACACAACTTCCCAAGCATGATGATGCTCTCGCGATCGCATACTACCTCAGTGCTGCGCCGCCTCTGGCAACCGAAAAGGTGCAGCGATCCTTCTACGAGACGTTATGTCGTTCCAATGTCACTGAAGCATTCTACTTCTCACGAAAATACGACGAATCCCAGCGACAAAATTACTTTGTGCAGCTGGTTGAGTTCATTCACAAAACTCCGGCTGGTCAAACACGCAGTAAGCGTGCGATGGAATTGGTCGGCCTGCCGCTAGATGAAGATGAAGAGGATTGGTTAGAAGAGGCTTTACTCCGCGGGAGTGCCAGTACCTTCCCCGGTGCCAAGGACACTTTGATGATGCGGCGCCTGGCGACAGGCAGAGTTGACGGTTTGTCCGCAGAACTCGAGGCATTGGGCGGCAAAAAGGTGGACGGACTTAACTGGGACGATCTACGTCAGAGCATGCGGTACACGCGACCTAGTGGTACCCTTTTGGAATGATTTTAATGATGGCAAATTTGGTCAAATGACAGGAGTTACGGATTGAAAGAGAAAACTTATTTAGTTTTGGAAGATGCAGTGGCATCGATACGAACTTGAACTTGAACCTTGGAACTCTACTGGGTAGCCTATGCGCCTGCATCTGCCGATTTGTGAATGGAACCCCCCAAGACTAGACTTCTCCGGCATTCTTGGATGCATATTTTTACCTAGATTCACGCGGCCACATACATAGTCATCAGCTTTGGAATATGTACCTACCTTGGTCTTTCCGCGTTCAAATGTTGCCCGGTAGATGCCAAAAAGTCTACCCCAAAACAAATTCAACAAATATTTTGAATGAATGGATGTTGAATTTGAACCTTAAGCCAACGTTGGAACCTTGGGAAATGTCAACTTGATTTGTAGTGTATGTCGGAGTGAAGAAGGATTCGCTGTATATCTTGGATACATATGTGTATCCCCGGGGGTCATGGAGCCTCTGGTTCCAGGTGTTAAGCAGGAGCAAAAATTGAAGTGGCTGGGTACATCTCGAGCTATATGTGCACAGGCACATAGATATTACTAAACTTAGCCACAACAAGATAATTTGAAAATCTGAAGAATCCAATATACAGTAACATTGAATTATCTCATATTTTATCATCAATTGATGCTGATCGAGAGCGATAACCGATAAGGCGCGATAAGAGACTAGCGCAACTCGCAAATCGCGGAAAACAGCTTCAGTTCCCATTCATACGCGTTGGACTCGACAGCATACTTTGTATCTTTCTCCGCGTTCACTAATTCAGGAATTGAAGTTAATATCACTTTGGCGTCCATTGGATAGAGTTCCTGTTCTCGCGTGGGCTCTGTGTTGGCTCGAATTGAGAATATAACAGCCGCAGCAACTTTGGAAGGCAAGCGGTCTTAGCTGAATTATGGTTGTCTGTCGTTTCTTCCAGCAAGGTCGCTGCAAGTTTGGCGGTAAGAAAATACCCACATTGCTCCGAATTACTTGCTAATTCTTGTCTAGACTCATGCAAAAATGAGCACCCTGGCCCTGCTGGAGCCGGACCGTCTGGGAACCGGTTTGGTGCCCTCTCAGGTGGCTTTGGAAGTAAGTGACTTGTTACCAACAGCCCTCCAGTCTTGATGGATTCAAAATTTTTATGAAATCTCCCCGCTTTATGTTTGTATATTTCCTTGTTACCTTGCTATTTCAACCACTTCACTTTCACACACCCAAGCAATACCGAATCATCACTCTCCTTCAAGACAAGATGCCTGCACCCCCTCAGCCAGCGAACTCAAGATACTCAAGACTATCTTCCAAAAGTATCGAAGCGCTAATTCACCACTTGTGGTAGGTCAAGGCTCTCAGCAGAACCAGCAACCAGCCAAGTAAGCATCTGAAACCAAATTCTGACAATGCTTTGTTGACTAACTTGAAAAAAAGCTACAACTTGAATGAGAGCGACATCAAGCTAGACCTAACTGTCGGCAAAGGCCGACCAGAATGGGTATTCTCTGCATACGCGCCTTTGAAGGATCTTCCACGACAGCTGTTCGGCGGCCTCCAACGTGAACAAAGCATGGAAGAGATGCGCCTCCGCCACTATCAAGCAGCGGCAGCAGGCAACATGAACCAGGCCTTGCAGGAGGCCCAGGCTCTGTATGAAGAGTCTGTAAAACAGATGGAAGTGGCGCTGAGTAATCCCAAGGGGGCTATACAATACATCCTCGAAGGAGATAAAGAACATCCGAATCGTATCGACATTGTCAATGGGAGCACACAGTCTAATACGAACCAGGCAGCACCGGCTGGCGGACCTGCTTTCGGTCAACCATCCGGCCCTGCTGCGACCAATGCATTCGGCGGTAATTCCTCAGCCTTTGGTCAGCCATCAGCCTTCGGGAAAACTTCTGGCCTCGGCCAGCCAACTGCGTTTGGTCAGCCATCCACCCTTGGCCAAAATCCATCTCCCTTTGGCCAACCCTCAACCATGGGGGGACAGGGTGGGTTCGGAAAACCTGCATTCGGCCAGCCAGGATTAGTACAACCTGCCAACAACCAGCCGGCGTTTGGTCAAACAGGATTTGGTCAACCCACGGGCCCTGCAGCACCCTTTGGTGGTGCCACAGCATCCGCTTCGCCATTTGCCGTAGTGGGCCAGAACACCAACCCTTCTCCATTCGGTACAGTGAGCCAAAACGCCAACCCTTCTCCATTCGGTACAGCAAACCAAAACACCAATCCTTCGCCATTTGGTGCAATTAACCAGAATACCAACCCTTCCCCGTTCGGACAGGCAGCGACCCAACAGCCTGCACCTGCGAACCCTTCTCCATTCGGACAGGCAGCGACCCAACAGCCTGCACCTGCGAACCCTTCTCCATTCGGACAGGTAGCAACCCAGCAGCCTGCGCCATCACCTTTTGGCCAACCATCAAGCACAGGCGGCTTTGGTCAACCCTCCCAAAACCCATCACCATTCGGTCAGCCTCAACAGGCTAAACCAACTCCATTTGGACAACCGACTGCCCCAGCAGCAAACCCATTTGGGGCCCCTCAATCTGCTACTCCATTCGGTCAACCAGCAGCTCCTCAAGGCGTGCCGGTAGCAAACACCAATGCTGGTCCGCCTGCGTTCATTCAGATCAACGACCCCAATGAATTGAACCCACTCCCACGACTGCAGGGTGAAACCAGACGTGACCCTGCCTCTAACAAACTCACTGCGTGGAAGGGCCAGCCTGTCCGATACGTTAACAACCACCCCTGTTATGAGCACCCGCAAGACCCCAAGACTCTGGTTCGTATCAACTTCCCTGATGGACCGCCTGACCCAGCTACGCTGCGTGATTCCCAAGGGAAGGATGAGGAGTACACCCCCGAAGTCGAGGAGATGTACAAATTCTTCCTTGCGAACGGGTACTTCAAGGATGGGATTATTCCGTCAGTGCCACCCAAGAGAGAATACATCAGCTTCGATTTCTGAGATGGTCAGCGGTGGGAAGCTCAAGCTCTTTCCTTTTCGTGTTTCTTGTTAGGGTTCAGGGTGCATACCGATGACTTGCTGGCTGCAATCATCGGTGGGAACAAAATTATTTTAAGTGATTAGGGACCCCGTTCAAAATAGCGTGTTCGGGGTTCACGCCATTCAACTACACATGCCACGGCATAATAACGATTCAAAACTACGTTCAAGTCCAAGACCATTATTCTTTCTCAAGATGTTTCCATTTTTTTTGTATATCAGGTAAAGCGGGTATCCACCACGAATTCCTTCTCAGGCTCAAAGCGAACGACCAACTGTTCCGCCATAATAAATCTCTCAACAAGACACGACATGAAGCAGTCAGTCCAAGACCCTCCCTGATCCATTGCAAAAACTACTGAGGGTAGTGCATTTAAGCAGCAATGGTGACCTCAACCTCAACACCGGCCTCGATGTTGATGATGATCTGCTTGACGGTCTCGGTGGGGGCGAGCAGGCTATATCCGAGTCAGTAACATGTCCAGTTGAGACCAGTACGGCAGAACGCCGCCATTTGTATATGGATAGCGGGGAAACTCACTCAATCAGGCGCTTGTGGATGCGCATCTCGAACTTGTCCCAGGTCTTGGAACCCTCACCGTTGGGGGTCTTACGGGTGGAGATGTTCAGAGTCTTGGTGGGCAGACGGACGGGGCCCTTGACTTGGAGACCCTTGGACTTGGAGCGGTCCAAGAGCTCCTGGCAGACCTTCTCGAGGGCGGCAACCTTGCGGGAGGTGAGGGTGATACGGATCTTGTGGACCTTCTATAAGGGGGATTAGCGATTGTACATAAAGGTGAAGACGTAAAGGCAATTGCAGGCAATGGGGAGGGGTTTTCTCCCGCGGCGCATTGAACGATGGACTTTGCGACGGCGGGAAGAATGATGGCGACATATAGATAGTGGGAGATGATAGAGGATGGGATTTCACATACAGGGCCCTCGCCGAAATCCTTCTCGGGCTTCTGGAAAGACATCTTGAGATTTTTGTGGTGGTTGAAAGAAGCTAATTGCCAATCAAGACCTGAACTGCTGGGCTCGGTAAAGTGATGATGGCGACGGAGATTGCGGATGCGACGAGAATTGTGAACATTTTTAGTGGGAAAACGCCTGGTGCTTCGGCTATCGCAACGCTAGTCCCAATTGGGAAATGTGCTGAGTCATCCGCAGTCGGGGACTCAATGCAGTTCTATCTACACGACATAGCTTATTTGGCTGGTCGCTTTGTTTATTATTTGCTGGCTTTTTCTTTTCTATCAACTCCTTATTGGAGTGAATTCCTTTTTCTATTATCCATTTCTTTTTTTTAGCGAATCTTAGAATGGCGGATTTCCCACCACTGGCACCGGTACCTCCCCCCGCAGTCCGGAGGACCATCCCATCTGATGACTGGGAAGCATGTCTGGATGCATGGATGATGCTGCTGAGCATTCGTTTGAATGCCAATGATCAGAAATTCAAGCTTGCTGCTCCTCAAGACCTGCCGGCTATCTCGTTCTTAGAGTCTTTCTATGAAAATGCCGCAGCAGGGGACCAGGGTCTACAATCTGGACCTAAAGCTCGAAAGCTTCGGAAACTTTGCTTTTTAACGACAAGGCGGTATCTTTTGACTCTTTCCAGTCCTCCAGTTGAATTATTCAATTGGAAACTTCTCGGAAATATATGCTGCTGCTACCCGTCAAGCACCGCATTAAAGACGTCTCTATCAGAAATATGGGACATGCACCATGAAAAGATATCATCCAGCATAGAAAGTGCCAAATCACTCGTAATCGACCAACTATCTTCAGGCAATCCATCAACAGTGGCCAATGTTATCATGGACCTTCGAAGATTGACAGTACTGGCTTCAGTATTGCCGTCTTGCGGCCAGGTCCTAATGGCAGGGTCCGACCTTCTGGATACACTGGCAGAAAGCTACCAATCACCAAAGGCTCGAAGTGAGCTTCGAAAGATTCTTGTCGCAAATCTCTATGTGGGGCTTATCTCATTACTGAAAGAATCCTCAGCCAATTTGTCGCTTTTACTGGACCAGCTGTTCAGTCTCAAGGCCGCCGCAGGAGTGGGCACGCCAAAAACGAAAAGCGAGGCAACGATTCTCTCGGATCTTATTTGTAGTTCCGACCTGCTGCAACGACTTGAAAAGTATCTCAACACCCACCCTCAAAAACGAGGAGAAGATCTCCTCTCCAGTCTTCGCGTCTACCAGATAGAGTCAAAACACTTGCACCACCGATACCAAAGGCGAAGAAAAGTGGACAAGGGCAAAGGCCCGTCATCTGGTCTACAGATCGAAGACGAGATTCATGCACACAAAATGTCTCTCGTCTTGCAGGTTCAAGACCTCTTCCCGGACCTGGGCTCCGCCTTCATCGTGCGGCTCCTGGACGTCTACAACGACAACCCTGAAACTGTGATTTCCCATCTCCTGGATGACTCACTCTCCCCAGAACTCCAATCTCTGGATCGAACCGAACAACTCCCACCTCAAGCAGCACCAAAACACGAACTAGCGCCCCGTCCAACGCCTCCCACAGTCTACTCGCCACCCCTGGACCCAATCTCAGAACGCAGGAACGTTTTCGACCACGACATCGATATTGCAGAACTAAGCATCTCAGGAGAGGCAAAGGGCAAACTACGGTTCGGCCGCGCAGATCCTGATCTTACCGCCGATGAAGTCCTAGCAGACCGCAGTCAACACGCAACCAACAAAGCAGCCATCCTGTCCGCACTCGCAGCATTCGACTCAGATGACGACGAGCGTGACGACACATACGACGTCGCAGACGTGGGAGGGACCGTTGACGCCGTAACAGCAGGTGTCGATGCAGACGCAGAAGCCGAAGCGCGGAACCAGCGTGCAGCCGCGGAGAATATTGATATGATACTTCTCCGCGCGTACAAGTCCAACCCTGCGCTCTTCGCTCGGGACGCTACAACGCGTCGCTCGCAGCCTCGCGCACAGCTCAAGCGTGAGACTAATATGATGGACGAGGCGATCGAAGGCTGGGCTGTTATGCTTGCGCGGGATCCAAAGCGTCTTGCTACGCTTGAGAACCGACTTGCTGATGATTTCGGTGGCTCTGTGGGTGGTTCGCTGAACCAGCCCTCTCTGTCTTCTACTTCGTATCGCAAGCCGCGTGCAGGAGATGAGCAAGATGATTCTGAGTCGTCTGGTGGACCTGCAGGTCATGGAGGACAAGATAGAGGCAGAGGTGGACGGGGCCGTGGGGGAAGAGGTGGGAGAGGTGGGCGAGGAGGTGGTCCGCCTGGGGGACAAGGGGAGCAAAGTAACCCGGCAGCGCATAGGAGGAAGGAAGAAAACAAGGCCAGTCGAGCTAATCATAATCGGCGCCAGCAGCGGGCAAAGAAGATTGCGCGCGGAGGTGGGATGCCGGGATAAATGTTAATACAGACTAGACGATAGTAAAAATAACATGTACGCATACGACAGGTCCGATGAGCTTATTTGGCGTAGCATCCCTTGGAGGCATTCGTCATTGATCTAGAGATTTATCAGGTAGACATATTGATGTCGAAGATGAACCACTGGATGGGAAATACTACGGAGGTATATTGAAGTTTTTGTATGGAGGAAGTATGTTCACAGGTCGACATAGAGATATAATTTGCTCGCATATGCACCTGGCACGTATAAAAAAAAGTCAAGGAAAGCCATTAATGGTGATGAGAGAAGACGCCCTCCGTACCGATCGACTTGCGGCACTCCTCCATAAGGCGGACCTGCTTTGCCACGTCACCGAGCCGGCCGATGACCTCCTTGTTTCCATCATAGAACGTGAAGATGGCGTAAGGAATACCAGTCTCCTTGCAAAATTCCAGAACATACTTCTGAGCACGACGCAAGTTGTGACGGGGCATGCGAGGATAGAGATGGTGGATGGCCTGGAACTGAAGACCACCGTGAAAGAAGTCCAGCCAGGTAGGGCAGTCGACGTCCATGGTAGTTCGTAGCATCTTCTGGGGGAATGATTCGTGAACACCCATATCAGCGGTAGACATGGCGAAATGGGAGAGCGTGATTTGAATATGTAGAGGTGAAGACACAACGTGAGAAATCAACAAGAACACGAGTCGGCTATTCCAGTCGGGAATGGTCTTATACATCACACCGTAGACAAACCAATACCAGAAGAAAGCCTGACCGGCAAATTCTAGCCAAACATGCCACCAGGCGGGTCCTTTTCGCGGGGCTTGACCCTTCAATAAGTACTCCCAGCTTAGTCTGTAGAGGTTGAAGCGGGCCAGCGCCATGATAGGGTAGTAACTGTAGTTCTGGATTTTGATCATGGCCTTGGATACGGCATCGAAGGTCATGTTGCGGTCATAGTATGTACTATAAAGGCTGTCGAGGAAGCGATGCGAGATGGCAAAGAAGGGGATATGCTCGATATCTGGATCGTGCTCCGGCTCATTGGTAACGATATGGTGGACATTGTGGCTCCGCTTCCACCAGCCCAGGCTCAAGCCACCCATAAAATCGGCAATGAGGATTCCAATGACTGTGTCCACATGGAAATTGTGGGTGATGCCCATATGACCAGCATCATGGGCAGTGAAAACAAGCTGATGCCAGAAGCACCCAAGGAAGAACGCAGAGGTTGCCCACCAACCAAGACGAAGAAAGACGTAGGAAAGTGTTGCAAAAAGAGTATATCGACAGCACTCGATGAAGTAGCAGGTGTAATTGCAGTTGAACAGTCCTTCAGCTTGCATGCGCTTGTACAGCTCGCGGTATTTCCATTTGATGCTTTCTTGGTTCGCCTGGTCCAACGAGGGATATTTTGCGGTATCGAAAACAATTTCCTCGCGTGTTCGAGCATCGAGGAAAGCTGGCCTAGACTGTGAATCCATCTCTGCCTCAACCGGCGTGGAAGCAGCGGTGTCTGTGCCTTTGGACTTCTTGAGGCAGTTTATGGATTTAGAGTCGATCGCATCAAAGATCGGAGAAGGTGGAGTGGAACCCTCTTGACTCGAAGTGCCCTGACTTGTCAAGTCATCCTCACTCGAGCAGGTGTCTTCGGCGTAGAGGCGGAACTTGCCGCCTTGAATCGGGGGGAGAAAGTTTGTCCAGACACCTTCGATTCGACCGATTTGATAGGAGGGCATACGATCGCGGGCTTCTCTCGAGTGTAAACTAGAACATAAACATATCATTAGCGAAATCCAAGAACACGGGATTGGAGGGAGAGCCATACGCATTGATTTCATCTGTCGCGTCCCTGCCCACCATATGCTTGATCGGCTTTTCACCGCCAGGGTGAAATTTGATGAAGGCATCCACCTTCAGAACACTGTTTTCATAGATGATGACATGTTTCCCTTCCGCAATCAAGCCTTCAATGTATCGACGACTCAGCAGAGTGTCCTTCCGGACCGGTCGGAGAGCGGATTTCTCCATGGGGAGAAGATGCGGTGTGGAGAACAGTATGCGGGGGAAGTGTGTAGAAAAAAGAAGAAAAAGAAAGGAGGATATGGAATATAAAGAGTTCAATACATCGTACGATCGTAGTAGCCCGGAAGAGGAACGAGAAAAAGAAGGAAATGTTGAAGACAAGGCAGAAATGTATCAAGGAGGTGGATCAACAAGCGGGGATCAGCCGCGGTCCTTCCACGGGGCTTCCGTGATTACAATTCCCAGGCACGGACGTCACTTTACGATTCACACCACCTTCATACTATGACTCAGGTACATTATGCTCGACTTGAGAATCTTAAACTTACTCTGACCTATTTTAGGAATCACTCTCATCGTTGGTCCAAACATGGCTCCAGTGGGACCAGGTAAATAGTAGACGCTATGCTTGTGGTCTGATCATCATCTTACCGGATATTCGGATCTAGGACCCCAAGACTCGCGCGGAAATAGAGCATCTCCGGGATGCCAATGATGAGCATGCACTGGAATTGTGCCTCAGAAAACGTATTGCCGAATTATGTCTATAGCCTTTTAAGCCGAGAAGCTGACAATGATCCACAGGCATTGAATTTGGCACGGCGGGCCTGCGCGGCCGCATGGCAGCAGGCTTCTCCTGTATGAATTCCTTGACGGTTATTCAAGCTTCTCAGGGACTGGCAAAGTATATCCAAACCCAACAGCCTGAGATCGCTGCTAGGGGTATTGTGATTGGATACGATGCGCGTCATAATTCTCGCAGATTTGCCGAGCTTGCTGCCAATGCCTTCATTGCGTTGCATATTCCGGTCTACTTTTTCTCCAAGACATCGCCGACTCCAATGGTTCCCTTTGCTATCAACTACTTCAAAGCTGCTGCGGGTATAATGGTGACTGCAAGCCATGTATGTCAAAAACAGTCCCCAATAAGAAGAAGCGCTAACAGGCAACCTTGAAGAACCCACCTCAAGATAACGGTATGTGGCTTTCCGGCATTGTCAAAAGTAATTCACTAATATTTTTCTAGGCTACAAGGTGTAAGAGTCACTATCAAACTCTGCCTTGCTCTATAAACTGAACTCTCTCTGCTCAGCTATTCTAGTAACGGCGCTCAGATCAATCGGCCCGAAGATGGAGAGATAGCACAGGCTATACGCGATAATCTTGAACCTTGGGCAAGTGCATGGAGTGAACTGCAGCCCGGCGATTACTTGCATGCCGACGCATACGAGAATGTCATTCTTCCCTACAGGGTGCAAGTCAAAGAATACGCGGTTAGTAGGACCCAAGAGTACAGGCCATAAACGCTGACTTTTGAAAAGGCTTCGACAGTTTCAGAGTCTAGGGAACTTAGTCCATTTGTTTATACACCTCTTCATGGCGTCGGGGGCTTGGTCTTTCCAGACGTATGTGACTCACTTGGGGTGGAAAACTTCGTATCTGTCCCTCTTCAAGCAGCACCGGATCCTGAGTTTCCTACGGTTAAGTTCCCCAATCCTGAAGAAGCGGGAGCTCTTGACCTTGCCATACAGACCGCCGATAAAGAAGGCAGAACTCTGATCATTGCCAATGACCCGGATGCAGATCGATTCGCGGCAGCGGAAAAGGTGAAGTAAGTCTATTGTTCCTTTTTGTTCAATGAGTCTTGGCTCACCTAAATAGCGATGAATGGTTTCTTTTTACTGGCAACCATATGGGTGCTCTATTGGCATCTCATATCCTCGATTCGTTCAAGAGCAGCGATGATCTATCGAAGGCTACATTCCTGACCACGACTGTCTCCAGTGGCATGCTTGAAAAGATGGCAAAGACCAAAGGAGCTCAGTTCCAAGAGACATTGACTGGTTTTAAATGGATGGGTAACGTTGCTCGAGATCTCGAACGCACTGGAAGAAATGTTCCATTTGCCTACGAGGAAGCCCTCGGCTATATGTTTCCTTCAGTTTGCTACGACAAGGATGGGATTACAGCTGCCGCCGTCTTTCTATTGGCCTATACCGAATGGAAGTCCCAGGGGTTAACCGCGCATGCGAAGCTCCAACAGCTCTTTGTAGAATTTGGTCATCACGAAACACTGAACAACTACTTCCGATCTCCGAACCCGGAACTTACCCTCGAGCTATTCGGTGGAATTCGAAAAGGCTCATTCCTTGCTAACATGAAGTTTGGGGCCTTTAAAATCCTCCGCTGGAGAGACCTGACGGAAGGATTTGATTCCGCATCTTCGGATAATAAACCGGATCTGCCTGAAGATCCCACCAGTCAGATGCTGACCCTCTGGCTGGAAGGGGGAGTGCGATTCACAATTAGAGGCTCGGGCACGGAGCCAAAGGTCAAATGTAAGTTCCCGTTGCAACTTGCCCTCTTTAGTCGCATATTTTGAATTGAACTGACACACGCCCCCAGTTTACATTGAAAGCTGTGGCGCCTCTCGTGACAACGCCGTCAAGGCTGTCTGTGAAACATTCCTCACAATTAAGACGGAATGGGTTCAGAAATACACCCCTTCCATGACCCACAGCGACCAGCTTCCGACCTCGTCAGGTCACATCCTTGATATGCATTTGAATACTAAATGATGATATGTATGCTCAAGTCTCTAGAGTCAATGAGATTTGATCCCCGAGATTTCAAATGCATATTTTTATCTACTAAGTACAGTACTCAAGCTGTTTATCAATGTAAGGTAAAATAAAAAGAAATAAAGAAGGCACTATGTGTAACCTGGCCCCAGGTGCAGGCCCCCGCCTAGGTATGTCAACTGGTACAGAAATCTCACCGACTGTCTCAGGCATTTCTGGGATTTACGTTCGGTCATTTGGGCAGCCAGAGACAACTTGAAGCAAGCTGCATGTTTGAGGGTCATACTGATCTCAAGCGCTGTATCGGATTTAGTCATTGAGGCGATTCCAAAACCTTGGAGCAAGCATGGATTGAGAAAATATATATCATTTGAAGGCTCGCTTTTTCGAACCAACCCCAGACAGCATCACCACCTTTCACACTTGAATGAACTTGCATGTGTGTATGTGGAATTACCCGATTACTGAACTCATATTTGAATTATGTCATATCCAACCCGAGGGCAACACCCTCAAGGATGTTTGAATCATTCCCACGCAGTCCACCACACCCCACTGGAGCTATTGCACCACCAGTACCAACCTCAAGGTTTCCATGGGCATGCTAGCACCATCAACACAAGTGATGGCTCCCACACACTTTATGAACATGAACATCAAATAGCTGGTCCTGCAGGAGGCCCAACTGAAAAGCATCAGCACCCCCGCAAGGTTAAACCTGAGGACAAGAGCGGCCACCCTGCCCATCGAGGGCATGCTGCTCCTGCCATGTATGTGCAACACGCCGCACGAATGAGAACTTAAATTTACCCTTGGTCGTTTGCTAATAATGTTTGAAATCCAGGAGTACCAAAATTGAACACAAACCGCCCAAGCCAGGCTGCCCTTATCACCAAAATGCCAATCATCCAGATGCACCGCGACGTACTCATCCTGGGCATCCGCATCTGCATCCGCATCCTTACCATACCCACCCAGACCCAGAGAACAGGCCAACCGAAAACGAGAATGTTGAGAATCCACACATTCATCACGTCAACTATAGAATCCAGCATCGAGTCGGACATCAGAGAACCCCCAATCCTGCGAGGCAACACCATCATCACCATACACATCAAACAGCACCGATAGAGCCTCAGATCCACCGTGGCCATCACCACCAATACGCATATGTTGCACATGGTACAGTTAATCACGGACACTCCCACCATGACGGTGGTGTAAGTTCTGCCTCTGAAGAAGAAAGTCCTCGTAACACGCGTCAAGTGCATCTTCGCGAAGAAGATATAAGATGGGGATTTGGGCCTCCTTTACCACTGACTGTGCTTCTACCGAGAATCAGTCAAAGGAGAAGAAATGCTTGACCAAGAGGCTTTATGCCACATCATAACTATTACTCGCTACACACCTAGCGGCTGAGACATCATGTTGAACATCAGAATCTTATGATAGATGGCGAATAGAAGTAGTTGATGCCGGATAAAGAGGGCTAAGAATGAAATCTCAAAAAAACTACCTTCGTGAGAATTGTAATAAGAGCGTTACGTTAGTTGGAAAAAAGCGATCAAATATAAACTGGAAAAAAGTGTCAAAAAGAAACTCCGATAGGGGGAATCGAACCCCCGGCTGTCGTGTGAGAGACGACGATGTTAGCCACTACACCATATCGGAAGGATATAGTGAAATATTCAATTAGGTTCACACTTAACCTACTTGGGTTAGCGTCATGTGTCCTTATACCTCGCCGTGCATGGTAGTGGAAATAAGACTAAACCTAATTATCCGAGTGATTCGCTGTGCCCTTGTACCTCTTAAAACAAGCTAGCGGTTAATATTTCTGTCGGTGTCCCTGGGTCAGAGGACCTTGGGCAGCGCTAACCCGTTTCGTCCTAGCTTAGTTCTAAACGGTACAAGGGCATATCCTCCAGACTTGCCCTCCTTCTCTTTTCTCCCCCGATACCCAAAAATCATATACTGTTCTGCGTGAAGCTCTTATCTACAGTATTGTAGTCATCTTCCCCCGCTTGGCGGTCTATTGATGCCAAAAATTTCCATTACTGTAACAACCTATCTCCCATAATATAGTATTATTACTAAAATTTGACCACCATTACAAAAATTGTCAAAGTGTAAAAGACGTCGACGACAGGAGTAAAGCAAGAGATGAATAAGTAGCCCTGACATATCTTCATCAAAAAGTTCTTTCAGTTTATCATTCCCCTCAATGTGACAATATTCCGTAATGGCAATGACCTACAAATGATTATACAGAATGGACTAACAGGTTATGGAGAAATGTACTTGGGCTGAGTGCCTTTAGTCACTAGAGTATAGGTTATGTTAGGCCTTCTCTAATGGTCTATAGTGGCCTCCGTAGGCGACATCCAAACTGGTGTAGAAGCGCATATGTAGGAATCAGTCCCAAGCTGCATATTATGCCCTGCCCTATAAAAGTCCAGCTCCATCCTAGATTTCCTTTTTTAGTGTTTACTCAGTAGGGAAAACGTGAGGGTAAATGCGTACCTGATACCTCCACCCAGAGGCTAATGAACCAAGGGTTGATAAAAGCCGATAACTGGCCTGGGTTAGTCCAATGGTCGGGGCCATCTAGAAACACTCGTGTGGCACTTACATTGATAACCACCGAGTAAAACATGATCACCTCCATCGCAAATTCGGGATAATTGTCGACAATATAAGTGGAAAGGACTGTATTTCCAACCTGTGTGCCCGCAGCATCTGACCAACAGTTAATGAAGGGTCTGCAAAACCCCGAAACCCCCGATCAGTACTCACAAAGGAAGAAAGCCAATTGGCCCGTCATCCAGTGCCAACCTTTATCGACCGAAATGCCCCAAAGAACGAGACCCACCGATGAAACTACTGCAGCCGGATACCCGAGCCAGAGTCTCATCTCTGGAATTCGTTGCGAATCATTCTTGTGAGCTAACCGAGCAACCAGCCAATCACTGAGGCGACCGGAGCAGAACGCCTCAGCAAACACCAGGCCCAGGAGGAGTCCAATGAAGAGGAGGCCTTGCACTTGAACGCTGCGGCTCTCGTAGGCCAGTGGCTCCATCGTCATAATAGAACAGATCCTATTAGATTAGAAGGGTTTGCGATTCGTTCTGGACCTACACTTACCACCAATACTGGAAAAATACATAGCAGCAAACACTTATGGATATCGTGGGATATGTCCACAGTTTCCAGAACACTAAAACTGCGTTCCAGGGCTTGGGGTGTCTGACTCCTGGGATTTTTCTCAAATGCTGTTCTCGTCAGAGAGCAGAGCGTTCCATGGGGTAACAATTCTTACCAGATAACCCAAATTTTTCGTCCGTTTAATGTTGGAAATGGCATCATACTTTGTTTCCATGGATACATCTTTTCCTTCTAAATCTGCTTCATACTCCAACACCACCGCACGTGGATAGTGGGTCTCCGGGAGGAAGAGACATTCGCAGACAAGCAAGACCCCAAAGAGGATAGTAACATGATAACTAATCCAATACTGAGAAACAGAAGCCAAGAAGCCACCCACTGCAAACAGTCAGTAAAATCCGTTGACTCGAGTACTCATACTTACCCACGGCTCCAAGCACTGTCCCAAAGTTAGCAGACATGGCCCATAATCCCACCCGAAAGCCCCTCTCATGCTCGAAAGACAAATCATTAATAACTGTTAAACCGATATTTGCAGATGGACCGGCGCCTAATCCCTGAAAGAATCGTGCAGCCATATACCCTGAAAGAGAGATTCCATGGAGCGAAGTACACCCGCTCGCCACAACAGCAACAGCAGTGCTGGCAATCAACACCATACGACGTCCATAGGTCTCAGCCAAGGATGAAGTAATGAGCGGACCGATAGCAAGACCGAGACATGGCACTGCAAAGGACCAAGTCACTTTTGTATAGGTCGTATTGAATTGGACTTCGAGTTCGGTGAAGGATGGGACTGGCGCGGTCGTGAAATAGGTAAGTAGGCAGTAGGCAAAGCATGCAATCATAATGCAGGTATATTTTTGGACAGAATTCCAGTTCAGAGGATCCAAGGGATCTTCTGTCACTGCTGGGTAAAGAGGGTTTCCAGATGGACTCAGTCGGATGGTTTTAGTCTGACCAGCCTCGGTCGTGGCCGGCGACTCTTCAGTCTCGGGGTATTTAGTGAGTGACATGATAGTTGTGCATGTAGAAAAAGTAAAAATTTAGACCAATACGAGGCTTCTTCAGCAGAGAACAGCATTCTTATTTAACTAACTAGGAGCTCTGTAAATATCCTGCTTATCTCTTGCATGCCAGACTTTACCTACCCTTGGTTGTGATAGCAGCCCCGATAACGAGACCGTTCTGGTGCATAGGGCCTCGGACGATCCTCCCGTTTAGCTAGTAACTGCCATCTCCTCAAGCTTCCTATTTCGTGAAAGCGCCAAGTGTTATTGGTAGTTTCAAGCCAGTCATCGCGTTTCCCTCAGCTTCCCCGCACCCCCATCGCTAGCGATAGTTATTGGCTAGCACTAGTGGATTAGTAGGTTCTCTATCGTAACTATCCTCCTTATCTCTCCGGTACCAGATATTCCCTACCCTACTTTATGATAGCAGCCCGGAAACCGAGACTGTGCTAACGTATTGGGCCTTGGTTGATCCTCCAATTAATACTAGTGGCAGCCGTCTACTCAGACTTTCCTATTTCGCGAAGCGCCTAGTGTTATCAGTAGCCACAAGCCAGTCATCGCGTTCTGCTCGTCTTCCCCGAATCCTCAATCGCTAGCGACAGTTATCGGCTAGTACTGGCGGATTGGCGGGTTCTCTGTCGGGGCTAAGAGACTATGTATAACGTATTTCACAAGCGAGCGAGCCACCCGGTCGGCTAGGCCACCCCATCAAGTTTTGATATTTTACCCTGAAAAACATATTGAAGGCTAGTATCTCCCACCCTCCGCCCGACCCCCGCGGGCGGAGGGTAGGTTCTTATCTACCCTCGCGCAGCCCTTTACCCTTATAACTTAATTAAATTAATAATAATAAGAAGATTAATAATAATGTAGATTTAGTTAGTAAGACTTTATAATCTATAATCATAGTAGCTCAGTTATAGTGATCATAGCCCTCTTTAATAGGGCTAGAAAATAAAGGGAATAAAGAGAAGGGTAAGCATACCTGTCAGACGTTGGAGTCTATGATGGGCACTGATTATGTGCAGATGCTCAGAAATCCCAGTTTCGCCGATTTCCATTGATTTCTCGGTTCTCCTACGTCGTGCAGCACACTTGCATTCTACTTGTTTTTTTTTGCTGACATATACACAAATGCATAGTTATATCTAAGTATTCCACATGCTGTATGCCTTGTTTTATTTTGATCAGTTTGCACTATTTGTGAACCTCTGAATTCTCTGTACTTAGGGCACGCTTTTGGGCCAAATACTCGGAAAAAGAAGCCAATCCCTCTCTCCATTTCTGCTCAGCAAGATCTCCCGAGAAGACCTCATTGTGTTGTCTTTGCCTCCTCGCACATAGTTAATCTCCGACACTGCCTGAACTATCGAGATTCTACGACTTCGAACTGCGAGTCTTACTCTGGAAATCATGTACACAAATACTTGCTTTTCCAGCCGAATAGTTCGAGTCTTGTGCCGATTTACTTCTCCATTTCAAAGGTCGCCAGATCTCCTGAGAAGACCACATTTCTCTATTAATATTAACTCGATTTTCACGCAAGACCAGGCTAAGGTTATCTGTCTGAATTGAGATCTTCAAAGCTTATTCAGCCCATACTGGCTGCTACAGTGCGACAGTATTCGACAACGAGGTAAATAACGATAATCAATTTTCGGTGACCTTTTGTCCAAATTTAGCGATCAATTAATCATTGCCCATAATACAGCCGCCGAGCTTTTATTAGCGACGTGGGAAGGGTCGAGACAATCACGCGCTAAACCCAGATAGACATATCGCAATAGTCTTGATTAGTTCTAAAAAACCGACTATACCGAAACACCAGGATTATCCCTTACAGCACCACGCACAACGGCGGTCTTTCTGCTGTTCCCCTGGATTACACCATATCGGATTTTGGATATCAGAGGCGATAATTTTACGTTACATGAACTGTTTTTTATCCTTAAATCATGCTTCATTCCCATTTCGCAAGTGTAGGGGCGTAAAAGATAGGCAAATTTGGCTATATTAAGAACACAGCGGGGTGTGGGGGCCGGGTAGCCGACCTCTTTTGACGTCAGCCCCCCCTCTACTTATTTATTCTCTCCCGGTCTTCTCTTTTTTTCCATCTACAATTACCTTTAAGAACACCATATTGAGTCTTTCACAATGCCATTGCCCTTGCTCTTCTGTGTTGCCGAGGAGGCTAAAGCTGCAAGTGCAGATATCGGACTAGGCCGAACTGAACTGATTGGGACATACAGGTTATCCCAAAGGTAACGCGTGAATGTGGCACAGGTGAAGAACCGGACTATTACTGGATTCTTCCTGAGTCGACCATCTGCCCTCACAGTTACAAGGACTTCAGACGAAGATTGAACGACGACGAACCTTTCGAATCGCCTTTCATCAACGCCTCCAAGGAGCAGTGCCAGCAATGGGCAATAGAAAATTGGAAGACACACGATTTTATCGGGCACGATATTGGTATCGCGGATGAGCGAACTGCTCGAGATGGGACTCTACTTATGAGTGTGTGGAAACAAAGTAGTATCAACTTTGAGGACTGCGAGCCTGTGCCACCAAAAGCCCCAGCCTGGTACGATTTCAGAGTCCATCATACTGCGATTTTCATTTTCCTTGCAGACGTCCAGGAAGGTGAACCGGATAGTGTTGGGCGGATCTACTATCATTATCCAGAGAAGTTGACTGATGAGGCCGGGGCTTTTGATCCTTTGAAAGTAGAAACAGTATTAGAGACAGGGAAATTCGAGGATGGGACTGTTCTTTTGGAATTTTAGATCCCGGCGCCTGGTTTTATCTTGGTCTCTTTTCGCTACCTGTGGGTTTGATGTTTTCATAGCCCACAAAATAAAATCCAGGGACTTTCTCATTTTCGTTCCAATTAGTGGCAATTTTAAGGATTAGAAATTTCTGCACCATTGACAGTTTTAGGCTATTTTGCCACACAGGGTATGTTTAAAGTACGAATAACGCTTTATATTCGGCATTTCATCTTGGCGAAAACTAAGCAGGGGCCAAAACCTAAATTAAATTCAATCTTCGGTGGCAAGCCATGCCATGTGCTCAAATTATCTTCAGACGCTTGCTTTATAGGGTGAGATCCTTTATCGTGTTCTCTCCAGATTTCCGACTGATTTTATGATCAAGACATTTTGTTGAAGGTACCCACATACATGCGATCAAATGGGATACAATCTAAGCTTATACCTTTTTATTTCTCAAAACTTTTAGTATAACTCATTTAGAAAAAGAAAAACCAAGGTTGAGGAGGTCCACGTCCACCGGTTAAGTATTCTTGAAAGGATCCCCAGCCCTGATAAATACATTTTGACACCCACTCAGGTTGGCAGTCCCTACTAGTTCTTACATTTGCCGAGGCTGAACATAATGAATTTGAATGTTATAGGTATTCCAACCTTCCGAAGAATATCTTCCGTCTAAATTCAAATATTATACTTCCTTGTTTTGAAGGATTGTGTTAGGGCACTCCCATCCCATGAGTATGCCCCTAGCCATTTGACCTAAGTGAGGGTCGTCTTGCAAGAGGTGATCATCCATGAAGGCTCGGAAAAATGAAGAACCACTGAAGATTAGTTCATCGCCTGTCTGCGATTGTCAAGCCAGTGTCGCTCCTTGGAGAGTACAGATACAGTCGTATTATCAATCGAAGTGCTTGTGCCGCTCGAAGGGCTTTTAGAAGAGTCGGAAATGTGTCATAACTTGACGCTTTGTATTTAACCCTTCTAGTAATTGTCGTACTGTCTCGAAAGGACCGACTAGTCGAAGGATAATAGGACCTCAAAGATGTATGCCAAGAACTCAAATAAACCCCTAGTTAGGAACTCTTTATATGGGACCTAGTACAGATATTTGTATGTATCTAGTCGCATGGCCTTTTTGTATTGCCGGTTTTTGAGATAAGCGAGGTTATGAGATCGTAGGTCCTTGTATGATTGAAGTGCAGTGTCTTCAAAACATCGGCGGGGACTCGTAATGGAGTGCGCTGGAATGCGGACGGCTGGCTCAAGCGAACATAGATATGAGCTCTCCATTATATGTCGTCGGGGATTAGGCCAGTGCTTAGATTAATCCATCTTATCATGATGAAAGTGACCTTGCCGTCGATCACAGCAATTTGAAGACGGCACTCTGTGTTGCACATACTGCACATCCCGGCGTACCAAACCGACTTTTCCTCTTCTTCTGGAACTTATGCACGATAGGAGTGATGAAATTAGGAAAATGGGCACGTGCACACATCTCAAAAGTCCGTAACGGATCTTTCCACCCCTTGCTCGGGTCAGAAATCAAATCAGCTGCATTTTTGACAACTAGCATATCCTGCATCCTGATATAAAGACCAAATAGCTCAGGGCATATCTGTGCTTCCCTTGAGAATAGCGAGATTATGTGCTGGTAAGCTAATCTTCAGATGTGGCGTACTTGTGTGTAGCCTAAAGAGCCAGTACTGACCCCGGATGTTGGGCCATAGTGAAACCGTTTCATGGCAAGCTTGATCTGTAGGAATAAAAGCAGGGAGGGTGAATGATTCGCGTAAAAATGGGTTCTCAAACTAAACTCATCCAAAAACCATGGAGCGGTGTGTAGACACTGAACTGGGCAGTCACCTCCACATGCTGCCGCCCACGCGTTCAAGTGTTGACTTTGATGAAACAATCCCACACCCAATGGGTCGGCTCATGCCGAAGTCTAGCCGTAATAGGCTTTTCAAAAAGGCTGGCCCATAGATAAGCCCTACCAAGCTCATCTGGGCTGGCCTGTGGGCCCTGCCGAGGTCTATCCACTAGTATCGCAAGGCAAAAACTGGAACACATGTATCTGTCGGTGTCCCTGGGTCATGTGACCCGGGCAGCGCTGGCATCCCGTTTAGGACTAGCTTAGTTTGGGTCTAGGGGCATATCCTCTAGACCTTCTGCTCCCTCTCTCTTTTCTCCCTATCCGAATATCATATACTGTTTTGTGTGAAGCTGTTATTCCTACATACTATAGTCATCCTCCATCTTCCCCCACTTGGGGCCTGTGGGCACCAAGAGTATCAAAGTGTGTCTCAGTATTAAATCTAAGCAAACACTGCGAGTCACCTAAGTCTCTGCCGGCGCTAATCTTCTTCCACTTTCTGATTCTCCAGTCCCGGCGGTCTTCAATGCGGTAGTTCTGTGTTCATCGTAACACGTAGACTATGATGTAAAAAATAGAGATTGAATAACTGTAATTATTAAGGCGGCCATTTGGAGCTATCTGACAGTGATTAATTGGCAGCTAGAGCAGTTGCCTGCTGGGGCCAAATCAGCCAGCGCTAAATGAATCCGAGGCGCAGCTTAGTTGCCCAATGAAAAGAGCTACCCAATCGCCTCCATGCGCGACAGAATCCTGCGCCACAAAATTCACTGTCCAGCTGACATTCTGTCCTATCTGAGATTTCTTCCAACAGCTCAACTGCGTGGTCACTGGAATGAGATGGCTGAAGTGATCGGGATCGTCTCAGGAGCGATTACCTTTGCGACCGTCGTTGCGCAGATCTCCAAGTCGATTATCCAAATCAAAGACTGCTGGGGCCAGATAAATGATACGCCCGAGGAAATGCGAGAGCTCATTGCTGAGATCGAGATTTATGACCTTATTTTGCGGGGAATAAAACAGAATCTTTCATCCGGCCCACTGGCGAATACCAAAGAAATGAGTGAACATTCATTTCAGAGTCTAGAGGTCTGCAAGAAGGCAGCAGAAAGCCTTCAGATCATTGCAAAAGATCTTTTAAGTGACATTCATCCATCTAGTCGCTTTAGGCGATCTTACTCTTCGCTTAAAATAGTGCTTCAAAAAAGCAAAGTGGAGAGGTACAAGGCCAGGCTCAGCAACTCGATTCGATTGCTTTCTCTTTCACAGCAATGCTATTCGATGTATGTTTAGATGAATTCCTCACTGTGAGCTAACTAGCTAACATGTTTACAGAGCTTTAATGCAAACACAACCTGTTATGATCCCTCAGGTTCAAGTTGGTGACAACACAAGTGATAGTAAGGCCCAGTCGCAGAGTTTATCCTACTTAAAGTATCCTAACTCTTATGGAGAAAACAAAAAAGAAATCGGATCAGTCTCGGGTGCAGTGCACAGATCTTCGCCAAAAGGCACATATTCATGGCGGCTTGATCTGCCAATCTGGGTCACCTCAAAGGCCTTTGAAGTTCAAGGAAAAAGAGCACATGGCGGCTGGCAATGGGTATTTCGAATATATGATATTCGTCCATGGAGTGATCCCGTCTTTAAATATGTTAAAGATGGAGACCTTGATAGTTTACAGCAAGTATTCTCATCTGGGAAGGCCTCGCCTTTTACAAGGGATTTATTTGGGAGGACTTTACTATCTGTAAGTGGCCTCTTATCATATCCCTTCAAAGGAGGCTTCTAAAATACAATAGTGGGCTTGCTATAACAATAATGTTGAATTAGCGGAGTTTCTACTGAAACAAGGGGCTGATCCAAATGCACTGTGTGATCGAAACAGTAAACCTATTTCTAAGATAGGGCGATTTCGGATTAACCCTCCCAGGAACTCACAACCTATCCTGCCACTCATGCAGCTACTCTGTCAGTATGAAGACGAATCACAGAATGATCCCTGTGAAGTCTTTATAAGAAGTTTTCACAGGTTCAGGGGCACAGCAGAGGAATTCACTTTCTTACAGCAAGCCTGCTGCCCGTTATTTTTCGACCTGTCCGATGGGCAGCGCATTGAATTTGCCATTTGCGAACTGGGTCCTTGCTTATCGCGTAACTCTTGGAACGGACCCTCAGTCGTTAGGGCCATTCTGAATGGGGTCTCTTTTACAACTTCCAAATTTGAATTTTATTCTGCTACACTCTATAACTTTGAAGTGCCAAGCGATGGCGATTTTGTCGGCAACACTCAACTTATGACTTTGCCTCACGGTGTTGCATACTGCATGGGATGCACTAAAGTTGGCCGAATCTGGCCTTATCATACCACCAATGACGATGCTATGCAGCAAAAAGTTTATAAGGAATGGCAAATGATGTTTCGAGAAATGTTGGACAATGGTCTCCACATACACCAAATAATGAATGGGCTGACCCCATTGTTCGCTTTTTTAGATGGTTGTTTTCAGGTCTCTGAACCATTTGAGGTCTCGCTCACGAAAAAGTGCACTGAAGCCCTCAGAGCGCTATTGTGTGATCTTCGGAACGCAGGCATCAACTTGAAAGAGTTCGGCGAGAGGGAACAATTAATTCTAAAAGATCAAGGGGGTAATATCGATTTAAGAACTTTCGGTAGATCGAAGTGCTTGGTTATTCAATTGATTGGATTCTCACACGGCCCAAAACCGGAGGACTGGTGCTTATGGATTAGTGAACCCTCGGATGAATTTGTGGGAGACTTTTGGGCAATGATTGAACGACGAATGGAGATGCCAGGTGGATGGTTGGACGATGTACCCTTGTTTTTTTGATGTTACTGCTGTCTTACGGATTCATATCATCTCCGATTGCTTCACAATACTACGCAGGACGGTAGCCGATTCAAACCAAATCTACACGTTTGGGGACGTTGGATTTCCTAATGTATAAGAACTGCGTATGGGGCGCGCATTAAATCATATCTCCAGTGGAATTCCACGCTGTATCATGCTGGGTACAAGAATATAATAGACATCATTATAATTATTACCCGTTTAAATTAGTCGGTGTACTGGTTGTAGCAAGCGGTACCCTGTGGGAGGGGCTTCTGCTAGATTATTACCGCACTTTATAAAAGTGCCTTAGAGTCAGAATCTCATTCCATAGTGCTGATGGAGGTTATTAAGGGTATTAATATTGTTTAGGTAGCCTAATATCTAGGCTTTCTAATGGTACCAAAGTTACTGGATAAAACGGTTTTTTGTGGTGGATATCAATGTCCAAAGTCCATCTACATAAGATTCTTATGAAGCTAGAGAGGGATCAGTTCAATCCTGATGATATAAATTATCTCACAAAACTTTACATGGTCCTACGGCGAGACCCTCGCTCCACAGCGGCTTTGGGTAGCTGATGAGCGCTTCGCAACATTGTTCTTCCTTCTTCGCTCGATTTCCCTAAATCTACTTTCAATCAATCTGCCACCTGCTCCATCTCACTCACAGTTTCGCATTCGCCATGTTCAGGCATCATTTTATAGGCGACAAAGCCGGATTCCAGCCCATGGAACAGGAGTGGACGTACCGAAGACTTCCATAAGTGAGCTTCTTCGTGACTGGTAGTGATGGTCGTGAAGAGTTATTCCTGCCAGAAGCAACACGATTGGCAGTCACTCATTGCCATTTGACAGCAAAATATGAGTCCTGGGTAGTGACAACGCCATAAACAGGACTGTTGCGGATATTGCGAGCCAGTGCTGAACTTGATGAAGCTATATTGCTCATCACCACTTCGAGTCCAGCGTTGTATACTCTCTCGTCTCTGGATTACATTCAATTGTTTTCAGTAAATGAATTACATCTAGACATATACTAATTCAAAATATCGGAGAAATACTACGTATGTTGGACAACAGTAGGCTTGTACTATGTAGTGGTTGTGTCGCTCGTAATGGAAAGTGCTGAAGTAGCAACGCTATAGCCGCTGGGGCATCGGTCTGGAGAGAAATAGGATGACGGACTCCATCCAGATGGTACACAGGCCGTGTCATTATCATAGCCAAGATGGCAGGATAAATAGATCATTCCGAACTCAGAGTCAAATGTGACAGTCTCCACGTGGTCAAGACAGGATGCTGGAGGTGTAAAATTTTTGTCAGAGGAAGGACCGCAGAATTTGAAGTACTCATCTTGAGCAAAATCCTTTTTTTTTTTGCTGAAGGCTGTGAAGAGGCCTGCATGAGCTTAAGTATTTCCCAAGGAGGAAACAAAGAGTGGTCCTCTGCATACCAATAAACCTTTTGAGGGTCAGTTCGCGGGGGTGACCAATACAATTGAATGTTTTAGTCTGGCCCCCAGGGCGATTGGGCTAATTGCATATACGTCACCGCACTCTGCATGACTCAAACCAATCACAATCAGATAACGTCGGAAGCAGACACACTAATCTTTAGTCGAGTGCACGACCCTCTAGGAATAGCCAATTGGAAGGGATTGGAGGATGCCACTGTTTTGGAAGGCTACGATCATCACAATGAGGCTCCAAAATCAGTTTGATTTACTGCTGATGATTTGAAATACTGTTTCGGATTGACGGAGGCTTTACAGACAACGGATATTCCCTAGAATCAATCTACAATCATAACTGCGTAACAGGCGGTACCATTCGGGGTGAAAAATTATTTTAGCTGCTTTGCGCCGGAGCGAGTAACTGCTGAGTGAGAGTCGTGCGAACGCCATATTTATCATCCAACACAAACGAGAACTTAAGGCAGTCGATCCAGTATCCGATTTAATGAAAGTTGTTGCCAGTTGGTGTCCGGGTCATATGACCTGGGAATTACGCTAACCTATTTAGGACTAGCGTGGTTATGGTCTGGGGAACATATCCCCCAGACCTTCTGCTCTCTCTCTTTCTTCATATGACCAGCCCAATACAGACACTGTTCTGTGAGCTCTCCTACAGTATCTTAGTCATCCTCCCTCTTGGCGGCCCCGGAGCCAAGAAAAGTGAACCAGCCTACTCCGTAGTAGTGGTCAGCTTACCGCCGTCTATTTATAGTCGTTCAGCTGACCCCGCTCTGATCAATCAGTTTGGTCTTAACATAAGGCTCTAGCTCTATATGATATGATTTCCGGACACAGCCCGTTCTGATGGAAAGTCCAACTTGATCGGCGAGTGACACGGACATTCCCAGTCCTGGCTCTCTTCACTCACCTTCCCCTCTTGCCATCTTGCCACAAATAGCAAGAAACTCCTCATCATTCATAGCCTACCTCTTAATTCAAGCTTTGTCGGACACCATCACTCATCTCAAGAGACTAATAAGAGGTGGAAATTAAATTAAGCTTCTCGGAGCCAACTATCCTGGCTTGTACGGCTTCATTCATTGTATTGAACATGCAATCATCGGGTGTTGATGCCGTGCAGAAAAAAATACTGAGGCCTCCCTTTTCCTTTCGAGTGCCAACACCAGCCAATTCCTCTGACCATGCTCGTCAAGATCCTCCTGTTAATGGGCCATTATCATCGCCAACGAATACTGCTGGCAGTGTTTCCCAAGATCCTGTTCGAAGTAGCCTCAATACACCACTAGCGGATTACACTGGCAGTATCCGTCAAGATCTTACTGCAAATGACCATAACATACCGCCTGCTAGTGGTATCCAACTGCGGCTAGAACACACACCTATAGCTGCCTCCTCTTCTGTCTTACTGGGGAACTTGCCGACAATTTCCCGGGATAAGGATCACCGGGTCTTTTTGGTCACAGAGGATATAGAGACGTATCTAAAGCGGGATTTGGACCACACTCGGCTCAACAAAATACATAGGCATCTGTGGATGGCCGGGAGACCTCTCAATGCCAGGCCGATACACCGATTGAAGATGATGGGTTTCAATATACTCCTGACAGAGCAAGCGGACCTGCATCTCCTCAAATTCTCGAACACGATGTTTGTCAAGCCGCTTCCGGATTATATGCTAAACTTCATGTTCTGGGACAAATATCTCTGTGAATCGGAGGAGCTCCATAAATCCGCCTGTGGAATCTTGCTCTCCTATGTTTGGTTGATTTGTTCTCCCATCGACTTAAGATTAGCTCACAAGCTAGATCTTCTCCCGTGTGAAATAACGTGGTTTTGGTGGAAAAGTTTCGTGGCAGAAATCCTCCCAAATATCGATCCAAATACGCTCGACCAGGTCAATAAACGCTACCACTTTGGCGAGCTGCGACTAGGAAGGATCAATTCCATATACAGGATCCGATTTTTCTCCACGCACTTCATTCGCGGCTATTTGTACGGCTATAACCGCTACGCGATCTTCTTCCAGAGAAATTTTGCCTGGATACTCATCGTATTAGTATATTTTTCCCTTATACTCTCGGCGATGCAGGTCGGCGCCACTGTACCACCACTGAACACGAACCACGCCTTTCAGCAGGTCTCTTACGGCTTTTCGGTCTTCTCAATTGTCACCGTGTTAGCAGTTGTGTGTTTTGTGGGGATCTTGTTCGTGACAATATTCTTAGTAAATATGGTCCTGGCCATTTCGCACGAGAAGAAGAAGAGGAGAGACCGGAAAATCCTCACTCGAGAGAGTAAGGGGACAGCCAAAGCTTAGACATATCATACTTGTGATGAAGCAGGTCATCTCCTTTCGGGAACATAACTCTTCAGGCATTTTAGTGAGAGAAACGTGCGGAAATATGTAACTACAGGTACTTAGCAAACACATAAGGCAAAATCCTGCTTGGACAATGTACACGATATCTTGACTACGACTTGCAGCAACAATAGCCATGTTGGCCTGCAAATTCAATTCAAAAGATGGAACAAGACCCTAGTCTTCCTAATATTAAATTTAAAATTGAATTAGATGCAATCTTCCATCTTCCAGACTGCATTTATATGCCTCATGATTCGTCCGTTCTGCGTGTACCTGTCGGCCGTAATGCGTGTTAATTAGCCGCAGACCCATTTCGAAATTCACTTCATCGCATTACTGGATATCTGGGAGCCAAGCACGTCAAAGGTTTTTACATCGCAGCGAGACCGAAGGAGCACAGCAAATCATTGTGATCGCTCCAAGGGAAATTTCCCTCAAGCTCAGATTGCTGAGTATTGGAATTGCCTAGCTCGATGAGTCTCCTGGCTTTAAAATTTTGATGCTGTGAGAAGTGAGCCCAAAGTGACGGCTTTATCGAGCCAATTTCGACGAAACAGTTGCTCTCCATCCTCTCTCCACGTATAACCACGCTCTCCGGCGTGAAGGCTTTTCCAGACATTCGTCGAGCCGTTATTCTCAAGAAAGTCGGCATCTCCTTTGAGAACCAAATTAAAATTACCAGCCACTAGTCCGTGTTCTGCGATGCGGAGGAAAGAAGAAGCGATAGTTGTTTGCTGGGTTTGGTGGGACGGCAGTAGTAGACTGAGTAGGAGATATGGTATAAAACCTAAGTAGGCGCGCCGGAAAGCTTCTAGTTGATCGTCGCTAGCAACGGTGGCGCAGCGGTAAGGCGTAGCATTATCACTTCCTATTGCTACCAAATCAGAGTTCATGTTCGATAGAAGAAAAAATAACCAAACAAAACAAAAACATACAACAGCATGGCTAAGCTGGTAATCACCTAGCGCCCATAGGTCGGCGTGGGCAGTTGGCCGCTCTATTCTGCCCTCTTCAGAGCAATCCACGCAAACCCTCACCCCGCTGAATACTCTTCGCCTGAATATTTCGCCTAAACAGCAAAATATGTGGTCATATCTTCTAAGTAGAACCACTGTAGGCATAATTCATGTGAGGATATACATCTTTCATGTACATCTATAGTACCTTTATTTGATCAAATCCTCTTATCTCATAAATTAGGGTGGGCCGTTAAAAGCTAACGGAATGCGGCAGTGATCGTTATGCAATTGATTAGTTCTGAGACCCTTGAATGAAAGTCCGCTTCCATGGATACCTAGTGATTAATCATTGGTACTGTGAGTATAGATATCATCATCTACTCTGTCCAACTTGAACGTTCATAACGAATAGTCCCATCACCGGTAGGTTCATCGACCTTCCTAAAATGGATAAATATTGATTACTCAACCAATACCTGCAAGTAGCCACTGGAAAGCGTAAATTCCGACTCTTATAATTTGATTCAAAGTCTTACCTCATAAAAAAAAAAAAAAACTCAAAGATTTGAATGAGGAGAAATTACGCTCGAATTTTTCATATCTTGGGCGAGTTCCAAGATTACACGTACGTATACCGAAAGCATTCCTTCCTTGATCTGGCTATTAAAATCGAAATATGTGAAGAATCCAGGTCAAGTGATTGAATTTCACCAGAGCGGCACGTTCAGCATGAAAGAAATCCAATGCCATGGAGCACCCTACAAAGTAAGCTTCCTGCTCACACCATGAATTCGTTCTGACTGCAACAGATTGGGCAAGCACATGGTGTGGGCGCACGTGAAATGATTCGTCGCAGTGTTTCCTTTTATCAGAAGATGTTTGTTCACACTTGCAAATTGGAATGGTCTACCGTCCGCGAAATCGCCAGAGACTGGCAGAGTAAAATAAAGCAAAATTGGCCGAAGTACTACACTGAGATGGAGGGTAAGTTTGACATTATGACTTCTTCTTGGTCTTGTGCTCCTGCTTGAAGTCAAGGTTTTAACAAAAAAAAAAAACAGGAATCGCAGATGGGGCCGGGTTGCCATTCATCGATATTTTGATTCTCAATATCCGCACCGAAATCGCATTTGGGATGTTTAACGATGGGTGTACAAGTCTTTATTGGAAAACGCAAAGCACAACCTTCTTGGCTCAGAATTGGGATGTAAGTTTGGTTGATCTTGAATGACTGTGCTCACATTCTCACGGTCGGATAGTGGATGGAAGAGCAAAAGCGAAACCTTATCATATTGGATATTGCCAGTGATGACGGACCTCGAATCAAAATGATCACTGAAGCTGGTATCATCGGAAAGATTGGATTTAACGAATTTGGCGTGGGTGTGTGTTTGAATGCTATCAAAGTGCCTGGATGCGATTCTTCACGTCTTCCAGTTCATCTTGCACTTCGATCAGTGCTGGAGAGTTCATCGGCCGAAGATTCTATTCAGAAGTTGAAAGAAGCCGGAGTAGCCGCATCAGCGCATATTCTGGTTGCCGACAAAGGAAAGGCTGTCGGAGTAGAGACAACGGCGGAATCTATCAGACTTATTCAAATGGATGAGCAGAATCGACTTTTTCACGCGAATCATTTGCTTTTGGACCATGATGGCCCTGTGGATGCTGGCTGGCTGGCTGACTCGCCTCCCCGCCAACAGCGTATTCAGCAACTGGCCTCGGAATTTAGTTCATCCACTGGGCGAGAGCCGGATGTGACTGATATTACACAAATGCTGGATGATCATGATGGATTCCCGTTCTCGATTTGTCGTTACGAAGAAGGGCCTTTGGGAATGGATGCCACGCTGTTTAGCATTGTCATGGAACTTCGGAGTGGAACTGCCACTGTGTACCTAGGAAGACCATGCCAGTCTGAAGAGACTATAGTACTGAATTTTGGATCATGAGCACGCACTACTCGTGCATATCATTCTTTGCGGCTTTACAGATTGTACCAGGAATGAAATCCACTGTATATGGCATTGGTTTGAGATTATCTAGATAGAGATACAATAATTAGGTTAAAATTTTCAAATGTTATTTAAGTGCCTGGAACAAAAGGAGTTCAACTCACAAAGTTAGACTCACATATAATACCTGCACCTGGCTGATAACAGGATATTTCGTAGATCATTAGAAAGCCGCCCGCCAGCGAACAGGATTTAATGAATTTTGCCATGAATCGGGATTTCGACTTTTTTGTCATATCCAAAGATTACTGTCACCTGCCTAGAGATAACCAGAATAAATGACAGAAAGTATCCATTGAAATTATAAAGCACGAAAAAGATCGAATTTCCCCGAAATCAAAATATATAAATGTTGCGTGCGAACGCATATCAAGACATCGAGTCGAACGAAAGGTACATACACCTGAGACGCTGCAATTTCACACTTCAATTCTGCACATATGACATCCTGCCAATTGCAAAATCATAAAATTACAACTCCCTCTGATTTCCTTGCTTATTTTTCATCCTGATAAGCCGCCTGAACTTGAATCTCCACCAATGCCTCTGGTGGGAAGAGAGCATTGACACAAATAGCGGCCCACGCTGGCTTGTTGTTTCCAAAGTATTTCCTGGCAATTTCGGCGATTTGCAATTGTTCCTCTCGCGACAAAACACCAACGTGGAAAGATGTGACATAAAAGATTCCCTCCCAAAGTTTTCGAGGTTCGGTTATGTGAGGGGATGCCGCCGCCAAAGATCTCTCGATATTGATCATTGATTTTTCGAATTGTTCGGCATGCGTTCCCCACATCGGGTCATGATTATCAGCGATTTGGCCTGAGGTGGCGACGATCCGGGCACTGGCAGGAATCGATACAGCTGCCGAGATATTGAAAATATTGCCCAGCTTTTCATAGCCCGGGTAGTCAGATCCAGTGACTACTGACATTTTGAGTGCAAAGTTTCCGAGACAGCAAGCAAATGAGGGAAAAAATTGTAAATGGTTTCCAGCTGATCAGCGGCTAACCATTGACTCTTATTTAGGTTATGGTTAAATATTATTGGAATATTCATAGATATGATATGATGCATCGTGGCGATTCAACTTGGAGCGATAGGGCTCGAACTTGTGTATAGGCACCCATTTAGGTAGGCAAATGAGACCAATCGAAGGGTGTCATTTTGCCTCTCGGCTCAGCACCAAAAGAATGAGACCGAAAGATAGGAGAGCATATGATGTAACTACTAAAGATAGAATATACTCACACTATTTGAAATCCGTTATCGTGGCAAACTATGCGGGGTTAGGGTATATACTTTGACTATTCCAAATGCGGCATGTAGATGAGATGCCTATCGGGCCCTAAAACGAACCCAGAATTATTTTGTGAGTGTTAGAGGCTAAGGTAAAATTTAGGATAATGATCAGCCGGGGGTTGGGGCCCACCTTTTCTTTCAAGAAAGGTTTGGGGCGCAAATCAGCTCAACACCCATTGGCAGCGGAGCCCCTTATCGAAGGCCAATTTGCGGGGGTTTGATAGTCGTTGCTTTTACTGTTCGTAACTACGATTTTGATATATTCAGCATATGCTTTATAATAGTAACATAAAAGTGGCATTTTCCTACTATTTCAAACTTCCCAGTCTCCAACTTCGGTCACAATTTATGTTCTTAGATGACATAGCTTGCCAACACGATGACATACTCTATATCTGATTCCTTGTCAAAAGCACCAGATCAAATCGAACCCATCAGGACTGATTTTGATCACATCAAAAATGCCCCGAGTTCTGATCGAGAGGAACTTCCTCAACAATTTTCTCTGTTTTCTACTCTTGCGTTTGGATTTAGCATGACAAACTCGTGGCTCGGTTATTCTGCCACTTTCGTTACACCAATCTTACTGGGTGGAAGTCCAACGGTGTTTTATGGTCTGATTGCTGCTTCAATCGCCTGTTGCTTCATTAGTAAGTGCCCCTCTACCGTTCCTTACCTCGAGATTCCTCTGATATATTATTCTTATAGCGGCTGGTCTGGCAGAACTTGCCTCAGCGTATCCCTCGAGCGGCGGACAATATCATTTCGCTTACATGGTCACCCCTCCGAAGTATCGGGCCCTAGTGGCCTTTGTCATGGGATGGTTGAGCGTAGTAGCCTGGGCCCTCACCAGTGCATCTACTGCTCTAGTCTGTGGTGCGTTTTTTGGAAGGAATTCGAAACAAAAAAAGCAGTCTTTTTACTAATACCTGCCCATAGCTCAAATGGCAGGAAACCTAGCTGGGATATACCACCCAACCTACGTTGTAACCACCTGGCAGACGTGGTTGATCTACTTCCTTCTGGTGTTGATCGCAACAATGATTGTCTGTTTCTTGCCAGCATCTCTTCCTCGAGGAGAAATGGTGATGTTTACCTGCAGCTTTTTGGGATTCATTGTTAGCCTTGTCATTGTCTTGGCTATGCAACCAAACAAAAGATCTGCTAAGGCAGTATTCGTCGACTTTGAAAATAATAGTGGCTGGGATGATGGTACGTCCTTCATCATTGGACTTGGAACCTGCATGTACGCATACTTGGCCATTGATGGAGCGTGTCATATTGCAGAGGTCAGGAAGCCCCAATCGCAGAGTCCGTCACTTTTTTGCTCACTGAAGAGAAATAGGAGCTTCCAAACCCCAGTCGCGATGTTCCCCGTGCTATGGGGCTTACCATGCTGGTTGGAATGGTGACGGTCATCCCTTGGACAATTGCTTTCCTTTTCTCTATTACAGACACTGACGCGGTCGCCTCCTCATCAATTCCGGTGTATACAATCTATCTGCAAGCCACGCGAAGCCAACCTGCGGCCACAGTTCTGACGGTATGGATTCTGTTTGTCTACTTTGGTGCCTTGGTATCATGCATTGTGACAACTGGACGACTTGCGTATGCCTTTGCTCGTGACGGAGGGCTTCCATACTCCAGATTCTTCGCCAAGATTCATCCTACCTACCAAGTTCCTATCAACGCGACAGTGGGCTGTGCTGCAGTGATGGTAATTTACGGACTAATCTATATCGGATCCGCCACGGCTTTCAACAGCTTCATATCAATGTCCATTCTGTCGCTGAATTTCACTTATGCACTACCCCAGGCGATTATTTTGGTACGAGGCCGGGAGCGTATCTTACCAAAACGCCCATTCACTTTGGGTCAGTACCTTGGGCCGACCTGCAACGCTTTCTCAATCCTATGGGTCCTTTTCATCACGATCATGTTTTGCTTCCCCACATCCGTTCCGACCACGATTGTCAGTATGAACTACGTGAGTGTGATTATAGTCGGAATTTCCTTTCTGATCTTGGTATCCTGGTGGGGAGGCAAGAGAAAGACATTCTCCGGCCCGGTAAGACTCCCTGCACTCTCTTGGGTACAACCTTCACACCGTGCTGATTTTAAAAGACAATTGAAATACAGGGCCTCGAGGTTGTACTACAAAACCATGGTTTGTCCGCGGGCACACCGACTACAAGGAACAACTAAGATAAACATTGAGATTGAGGTATATACTCCATGTTGAAGAACATCATAAACAATCTCTTAGGATTCAATGCACCCGAGATCTTAACACATGTAACTCAAGTCCTCCCTTTAGCTAAAAGAATGTGAATACAATCCTCACAGCGCCGATTCAGTGTAGCGTTGTACTTTGGAACCCTTGTCATAACACTCTGGGTTATTTTCCTCACACTTGATACTTGCATTGCTCCAAAATTTGGGTGCAATTTCTACAACGGTGGGCCGTCTAAATTTATAAACCTCGTACAGTGAGTGACAGGACAAAACCTTTAACTATCCGCTAAGGCCCGCCATTCCCACCCCCTATAGTGCCTATCCCAATCTTGTATTATAACCCTGCTAGTTATATTGAAAACCCCTAGTGAAAGGGATGATTCGATAGAACGTGTGTAATATCCAGCAGTAAATACCAGTTTACACGGTTTAAAAGACTTTTGACTGGCGGAACATTCCATAATCAAATGTGATGTCTATGGACTATCTTCTTACCAACCCGACTTTATTGCTCCTTAAACTCTATCACCGACCCTGTGTCTGTATATCATGGAATAATTTTGCAATACGATTATATCCATTTTGTCATCACTTTTCCAAATCCTGAGTCTGATACGTGGACCCACTCTCCATGTCTAGTGTGGGGCACGCTCAGTTATTGACCACATCTAGATAGGATCTGCACTGATCGAGCAAAAGCATCTTGGAAGTCCTATTGCTAATACCGATAAGCGGTCTTCATCTTAGGAGTATTTTGATAAGATACTTTCCGATATGCTTGCTATTGCCTTAGAATGGTCATAATGTGATCTGAAACTGACTGACTGTTTCCGGCCGCCCTTGCCTATCACTTCGTTGCTCTTTTTGGATCACGTACTGCAACTTCGATGACTGGGTCCTCTAGGATGGAGTCTGCTTGTGCCTATTCGAGTTTGTGGAAATATATTAAATAGGAAATTGCCCATGAGCCACCTTTACTGTTTCACCCAATTCTAAGCTAAGCGTTCAGTCCGAGCGCCACCCCAAAAAGATGGAGCTTCACCTATACTATGCCATCGTCGTGTTCGGTACGATCGCAGTGGTTTTCAAATTCATCCTGTATCCCGCATTCTTCTCTCCTCTGGCAAAAATTCCGAATGCACACTGGTCTTGCAGTTTCAGTCCTGTTTGGATTTACTGGATGAAATGGTCAAAGCAGGAGAACAACCGCATCTATAAGCTCCATCTGGAGAAGGGTCCCGCGGTTCGACTCGCTCCGAGCCTGGTCAGTGTTAACTGTTATGAAGATGGACTGAAGAGAATATATCATGGAGGTTTTCCGAAACCAGAGTTTTATTTCAACGGATTTGCTGTTTATGGGTATGAGCCACTCGTCCTGATCAGAAAAACAACGCCCGCTAATTTTGACGAATAGCACCGACAATCTGTTTACAATCAAGGATAATCAAACTCATTCCGCGCATAAGAAAGCCTTAGCCAGTTGTTTCACCAAGTCATCTGTCATGTCATCCCAGACTGCCCGCGGCGCGTCGCGAGACATCTTGTTCAATCGCGTGCTTCCCTTGATTCACAGAGCCTCCACCGAAGACGAGCCAATAGAGGTCATGGATCTTACCTATGCGTATCTACTGGACACCTTTGTCCAGTGGCAATTTGGACGCTCGATAGCAAGCAACTTGGTTGAAAACGAAAAAGAACGGAGGTTTTACTTTGACGGGTTTCTTGGTGTGGCTGAGTACACATTCTGGCAATACCACTTCCCACGCCTGGTCACCATACTCCAGAAAATTGGGATCTACCTCATTCCTAAAGCGGTTATGGCTGCTTTCGAAGGTGTCGAGAACTGGAATCTGGAAAAATGCGATCAAGCGCAGCAACTCCTCGCAAGTGGTAAAGAATTGTCGGTGGACGACCAGCCAGTCATATTTGAGCCCGCACTGAAGGGGCTGAGCGAGGTCCACGCAAAGCCGAAAATGTATCCGAAGCGCCTTCCTTTGGCAAGCGACATGTTCTCTTTGAATTCCGGGGCATTCGAAACAAGCGGTAATACCTCCACCTACATGCTGTACGAGTTGAGTCGACGCCCGGAGTGGCAGACTCGACTTCGCGAAGAACTGCTCAGTCTCAATCCGCCCTTGAAGCACGTGCCCGGAAAGATCGTTGAGGTCGAGGATATCACGAACCCCCAGGATATTGACAAGTTGCCGATTCTTCAAGCTGTTTTTATGGAAACACTTCGACTTTGGCCCTCTGTACCCGGTGGCCAGCCCCGGGTAGTACCGCGGCCTTGCACATTGGGCGGTTACCATAACATTCCTGCTGGGACGATTGTGCAATCATATGCGACTGTGCTTCACCGTATGCCTGATGTATTCCCCGAACCCGAGCAATGGAAGCCAGAAAGATGGCTGGATGCGTCTCCGGAACAGTTGGCTCTTATGAAAAAGTTTTTCTGGGGATTCGGCAGCGGTGGGAGAATGTGTCTCGGTGTTCATTTCGCCTATTACTGTGAGTTTCATGGGATATTCTCGCAGAAACACACTAACACCAGATTTAGCAATCAAATACCTTTTCGGAAGCATTTACTCCAATTTTACGACCAGCATTCACGACCACGGAGATATGGAAGCAAGCGATGGTTATCTTGCAGGCCCGAAGGGTCACCGCTTGGAACTAAAGTTCCATCGTTTGGAATGACCAATGATGCATATGGGGTTTGGGGGGATCTAGTGTTAGTTCTAGCAATGGGTGATCATGAAATTGTTTTTTCTTCTTAGACCGTCTAAATTGAAATAAAGAGAGTGTTCAGTGCATATTCGTCAGAGATGGGGTTATATGATGTCTTCCAGTCCTTCAGTCTTTCAATTTGTAGTGTGACCGTGAGGCATATCCTCCTGATCCATATTTTCTGGCTCCCTCTTCTACTTTCTCCATGCCACACTACAATCTGCACCTTTAATGTATATTCTATCTAATTTCGTATTCTCTCTCCCTGAACAACGGGAACTTGATGTCAAGATTATCTTTCCAAATTTGGGTTGCGCGGTCATGTCTTTGATTGATTCACTGATAGGTTATTATTTACGATCCCCTTCACGAGAGGTAATTACCAATGATCTTGATCGCTAGCGCATCTTTCAATTTATCAATAGTCTCTCGTGAAATCGATAATCATGTTCAATGTGATTCAACTCCACCCTCGACCTGGAAACCTCCGATTCTCCCCTCTTTGAACTCCTTGACCATCTGCTCAAATGTACACCACTCCACACCTTCATGTGAATTGATATACTCAATGAGTCTCTCATGGAGCATTATAACTTGAGGTTTCCCGCTAACCTGAGGATGGATCGATATCGGGAAAACGAATGTATCGTACTCTTGATACAAATAGTCAAACTGGGCTTTCCAAAGTCTCTCAATAACGTCTGGATCCACGTATCCATGCGATGGTCCATCGGTAAGCTGAAAAGGTGGCCAGTCATCCAAGTGCCAGTTTGCAGGCACTTCGACAATCTTACTGAGCTTGAGCTTGCCCATTGGCTTCATCCACTGCTCGGCGGGTTTCGAGAGGTCAGTGGCAACCAGTTCGCCTGAGTTATAGGGAACATAGTAGAGCTGAGAATCATGGTGCATGAATGAGTGATCATATTCCTGATCAAATTGTCAGATCGTAAAGGTGCGAACATGTCCAGAGTTTTGCTTACTAGGCCGAACTCTTCCAGCAATTTGATGCTGCGGCTTGAAGTTCTCCATGATGGTGCGGTCCATCCTTTCGGGTACTTCCCAGTGAGCTTTTTCACTGCTTCGATGGATTTAGCAAGAACATCGCGCTCTTGTTGGTCTGTTAACATATCGACATGTTCGTGTGTATATCCATGCAGGCCGCTGAAAATGTGTGAATTCGAGTTGTGCAAGGTCGGAGTGTAAAAAACTTACATTTCATGTCCAGCATCGCGAATCTTTATCATCTGAGATGGGAATGACTCAAGTGAATGTGTTGGAATAAACCATGAGGTCTTGATGTTGTACTTGTCCCACAGTTTCAAAAGTCGGTCAATTCCCACGGTCGCACCAAAGATGCCACGAGATATATCAGTGAGGTCAGGTATGTGGCCATCTTCCGTATTGATCCTAGTTTCTCGTTGGTTTTTTTTTTTCTAACTCAGACAAGCATATCTTTGTCTTACCAGCCACTAACTGCATCCACGTCAATTCCGTATCCTACAAGCACACGCTTTCCCATGATGCTGATTCGGATCAGTTCGTCAACTAGAAATAATAAAATAATTATTAAACTATACCAGCACAAGTTAGCTTGCCGAATAATTAAAGGGCAATTAACCATGACTTCTGCGATTGCCCAGCTCAGTGACCTTCCTAAAATGGATCAACGATAAGAAGTCCGTGCACCATCTCAGAGCTGATTCTAGGATGATTTTTGACCAATTACGTAAAAGATTTCAAAGAATAACGTAGATTAATTTTACACACATCAAAACAGTCCCCATGACGCAGCATCGATGATTATAATTGAATTTCTTGTTTTAAATCATTTAGGCATCTGCATGCGTGGCAAATCGTCAATTTTCATGCGGGGCATGCGGGGAAACAAGTGCCGAGGCAGTATCACAGGACGCGCTAGTATTCCAATGAATCCTTGGATTGACATGTATTTTTGGAATTAACATCGTACAGGATATCACAGCATTCATGCTATATTTTACCAGTCCACACCATCTGAATCAAAGTGGCAAATTGCCGGTCATAATTAATACCGTTGTGAAATGTGGATTCGCATAATCTGTATAAGATCCGGAGATCTCAATTCGTGATTGGCTTCTTAGACAGCGTTATCGCGGCCCTAAGGTTCCGCCCCACCCCCGCTATCCACTCGCGATAACAACGCCGCTCCCATTCAGCCGCTCGCCTGCGACTTGGACTCCTATTCACTTCCACCATGGCAAACGAACGATTATTTGGCAGAGCATGCAAAACATGTCGACGCCGAGGAAGAAAATGCGACCGGCGAATGCCTTCGTGCAATACCTGTGAAACTAGTGGCCAGACATGTGAGGGTTATCTCCTTCAGTGGCCAGGCTTAGCAAGCCGTGGTCAATTTGTGGGCAAAAGCATCCCCGTAGCAGGAATGACGAAGCGCCGACAAACACGTCGAGCTCAGCAACCGACCGTCCCGACTGTAGCACCGCCTACACTCCCGCAATCACCCCAGAGTCCCGCAAACAACAATGATCGAGCCGAAGCTCAGAAGAATCGATTCGATGATCCGATTGACCCCATGGCACTATTTCTGGAGCTTGACAATGTAAACACTGCGCCTGACCCTTTGATTTGGTCAAACGACGTCTCTTTTATGGCGGACTTTTCCGATGGTCTTGCTGAACCTGAACCCGACGCCAATATAGAGCCACCTTTTCAAGATCATTCAAAGGAACCGCCAAGTATCTTAGCCTTTCGCCACATACTAGGCCCGAGTCTTGATATTTTGAGTATACCGGATGAACTGAAGTTTATTATGCAATATCGTCAGTGCTGAACACTCCCGCAATCCGTCAAGCCGCTAATTGAGCTAGTAGATATGTGTGAAGTTGTACCCAAATTATGCGTGGACAACTTTTCCCTTCAAAATCCTTATCGCGACTACATTCTTCCTCTTGCAATCGAGGTACCATCGTTACTATACGCCTGTGCTGCTTTGGCCGCATGCCATTTCAACGTACGACTCTCCACAAATCAATTCGAGCGCGAGGCCTGCCGATTCAAGAGCAAAGCTCTTACGCGATTGGAGGAGGACCTATACTCTCAAAGTCGAGCTCAACACCCAGGAACGCTTGCCACGATACTCATGCTCTGCTTACGCGATCTCTGTCATGGAGGAATATCGGATTTCCAGTCGTATTTCCAGGGGGCTAAGAGGCTAATTGGACTGAGGCAAGAACGAACAACTGGCTGCTTTGTCGAGCAATATTTGGTTTGGTAGGTTCTGCGACCTCACTACATGCGACCATAACTAACTGATCATTGATGCTTCAGGCTGGACGTCATGGCTGCGGCTTCACATTCTCAGCCAACGGTATTTTCATCACAAGAAATTAGCACCCTTCTGAGTGAATCCGGAGAAAAATGGAGCTTCGACGCCATACCTTGCCTTTCAGATCAATTCCAAATTATTTGCGAGATCGTCGCTTTGTATAAAAGTCAGCCGGACCCCGATAGCCCTTCAATCCATATTTTGAATCGAGTCCAGGAGATTAAGCAACGATTGATGCAAATGCCGGCTCATTGCAATAGGGGCCAAAATTGGCTTCACATGACGGAAGCATATCGTTTTGCTATTATTCTTTATTTGCTGCGCTTATTCTCGTGTGAGAATGATGAGTTTGAGCTGGACTGGCTAGTCAGCAGTGTACTATATCATGCGAGAGCTACACCACCAGCCTCAGGATGGTCAGATCAGTTACTGTGGCCACTGTTTCATGCCGGTCTTGAAGTCAAAGATGCTCGGCGTCAGGAATGGGTTCGGGAACGGGCTCGGTGTATGCAGAGCTCCGGGGGATTCGGTAATGTGCAAAGCGCACTTGTTTTACTAGAAGGTGTTTGGAAGGGACAACGGCCAGCGAAATACATTGACCTGATGCTCGGACGGGGAAGTGGAAATGTACTTTTAATTTGATAAGATTGAAATAGAGAATGCTATGTCACAATAATAACGAACTACAGCTTTCCACGCACTACACGTTCTTTGTGATTGGCAACCATCTCTCTTGCGCATCGAAGACCGATCAAGTAAGCATTGATCTGGGTGTGATTGCTGTTCCAGTAAGCAAGCGCGCTGCAGATAATTTGTCCGGAATTACTTACCAAGTAAGAATAGGGCACACGCTCAGGTCCGCCACGCGAAGGTTTTTCATTCCCCTGACTTGGAACCGAAAGTCGACCACAGCATCAGGGTCGCTACTCTTACCCATGCGGCAGGTAGAAACACTGTGGTAACCTTGGTCCAGATTTTTGCGAATGAAATCTAGCATCACATCATCGCTGATCGCATCAAGATCTGCTGTTTCAAATTCAATATCCGGGCCATGGACCATTCGCTCAATGGTACCCTGGTAGGCGTTTGTGCGAGCAATCTTCAAAGCCATGCGAACGGTTTCGATGGCAATTCTGCGGTCGAACGGATGAACCATGAAGTTCGGGTTGATAACGGGCTGCTCTCGTGGGTCTTTGGAGTTAATACTGACTGTCCCCTGTGATAGATTGTTTTGCAGGAGCAGTTCATGCGTCATATAGCTCTGTTCTGGTCGATCATCCTGATAAACCGATGGACCGGATCCAAGCCAAATCTCAGCAGAAGGTCTCGTGGGTTCCATCAGGAAGCTCTTTTCTTTGGAGCTAAGGTTGGAAAACTCCGTCGACTCAAATAGGCGTTGGATTCTGGGAAATGCCAAGGTACCACTAGCTCCATACATCGCAAGTGGTCCGGTACGGTCCTTCGCATACTGTGCCTCTGCTTCTGTTAGAAGGCTAGGGTCGAGGAACAACTGGTTATGTGCCGGGATTGAATTGTTCACTTTGTATTCGCAAGTGATAATTGAATGGTCCAGCATGTTTTGGCCACATCCTAAATGAAATCAACATTCTGTATATCAAGACAAAACTTCACATACGACTTCAAGGATTTTACTCACCTGGCAAGTCAAATTTTACTGGAATATCCAGACGCTCAAGGATATCTCTAGGTCCAAGACCGGATAGCATGAGAATTTTGGGAGATCCAAATGTGCCAGCACAAAGAACAGTCTCCTCGCGGCAGTACACATGAACTTTCTTCCATCAGTTATGGGTCACGACGATCAATTTGAATGCTCACCTTGATCTCCGGTTGGTCTATGATATAAATCAACCCCTGTAACGACTCCATTTCTGGAGTGCACTCGATCGCACTCGGTTTCTGTCACGACGGTTAAATTTTTTAATGAGGCTCGAACCGAGTCGCTCAGGAAAGAATTTGCTGCATAGATTCTTTCTCCATCGCGCACGTTAAACTGGGCCAGCCCGACGCCAACTGGGTTTCCAGAGTTGATATCTGGACAAATTGGTATACCGTTCTCGAGGCATGCTTTCACGAACGTCTCGATTCCCGGAACCATTTCATTGCCGAATCCAATCTTCAAAGGCCTGTGGTAATCATATTAGCAGACTCTCGGCACGTGAAGAAATTTTCCAGGCTTACCCGGACTTTCCATGATCTTCAGGTTGTGGATCAGCAAATGCTTTCAGATCTTCAGGTAACTCTTGGTCAAAGTCCTCAAGCTGTTGCGACATGTTAAATAGTCCTACTGCGAGCTCTCACACGAACACTAACCTCTCTCATCAGTGGTAGTATGTTTCTCCACATCCATCCATCCTCGTTGACAATCTTTGCCCATTCATCATAATCAGCCGCCGGGCCTCGAGCAAGCGCCATATAATTAACAGCCCTGCATTGAAGTCTTAGCACCTTCACAATGTTGCATCAACCCAGAGGAACTCACGAGCTTCCTCCCAGCTGCTTGCCTCTTAAGAACATCAGCTTCCTGGCATTCAATTGTGACTGCGGGATTGTTTCCAATTCCCATAGACCCTCTTTATCTTCTTGCAGTTGCTTGACATATTTGCCTGGCACTAGCACATCCGGTGCAAGACCTGAATCTCTTCCTGCTTCTACGAGAAGCACGGAGACATTCGGAATTACGGCAAGCTCCGCGGCAAGAACACAACCAGCGGTTCCTCCGCCACATACAATGTAGTCGAATGTTTGGCCAGAAATCGCCGACGCAACTTTGGGCTTCATCTTTAAACTTCAGATTCTGGTTGATAATGCCTGGGAGACTGGAAAATTAATCACAAAGATCAATATAATGAGTTTATTGAATATTTATGACTACTTGCTACATTTCTTAATTCGTCTTAGATCGGTTCAGCGACCTGAGCGGGCTTCCTAGAACGGAAGCCCGATAAGCAACCTAAACCGGATAACCGGGATTTCGGGGATTCAACAATAGGGGCTGCAAGTGTGAAAGAAAAAGAATCAAAGAGGAAAATCAAAACGATACAATATTTAGGGCATGTCGGTGATCACCTAGGGCCCACGGTACAAGACATGGGCGACTCGCCGCTCTAGGGCGATCTGGGTACTTCTTCACCACCATCTAAACCTTCTTCACCTGAATACTGAGCCCGTGCAGAGGCGCTTTTTCGGATTTGAAGGGAAATGAATGTAGTTCTTTGTTTCTTATCTTCCTTCTTCACCAAAGTGTTATGTCCTGAACGCAAAAATGCCCACCTAGCATGATTCAACATCGAATTATACCAAATATGTCGTGTACTATTCAGCTGATTAGAATATTGAGATTAAAGCTCAGGTATTACTAAGAAATAAAAGGGATTACGGTCGCACTTTGGTTCTCTTAAATACGTATAAATAGCCAGAAACAGAGAAGACAGTGACTAATACCATATGCTAGATTCTTGAGGTTACACCACACGATAGCACAGATAGAACTGAGACTCGAAAGTCCTTACCCTTTTCGAAGAGAATTAGCAAAGGAATACACGGTCGAATTCAAGAGAAGCCGACTTATCGAAACAGTCTAGGACTTCCGCGGCCATTTAGAATCTGCGATGAAGAAGCACAGAGAGTTCGAATTCTCACAAGCTGCGACATCTCCCCTTCAACATGTTAAAATTTTCCGATTACGGTTATTCGACTTAGGTTTCTACCTTACAAAATTATATTAAGAGAAAACTGAAAGTAAAATCCGGGTTTCCAGCGTGGATATAAACAAAGATAGCATATCCCCAACGACCTAACGATATTAATGATATAGCTTTAATTTCGACGCTGTCATAGTCATTATGGTCGCAGATTATACTCTAGTTCATCTAGATACAGCGACATTACTATATTAATCTACATATACACATACTACGATTTACACGATTCCATAGCGCAGAGGAATTTCGCCTAGTAAACGGATAAAGATAACGCAGACTGTGACCTAGAAGCTCGAGTTCTGGCGGCGTGGTATAAGTTATTCATAAAGAGAATAAAGAGATGTGAAAACCTAAATAGTAGAACCTAAGCTAATCGAATTTAGCTTTTCGATCTTATAATCGAGACTGTAGACGGAACATCAATACTGGTCCTAATCTGATTTGATGAAGGAGTATTGGGCAAAGAAAAAATTGGAATATCAAGCGCATTTTATGAGGTATACGCCTAGAATGATGTGCCAATCTTTCTGAATATTCTGACATTCCGAGAACACCACTGGCCGCTACTGATAATTTTCTTTAAAAGTTCATCTCAGTAAGCAATATCTTTGATGCATTTAAAACGTACCAGAATTCTGGCCCTTCAGAAAACAAGGTCCTTGAAGTCATTGAGTCCCGTTAAGAGTTCAAAGAGACTCCCCTGTTTCAACAATACCGTGAGCGATATAGAAAATTCCAAGGGAGATACAAGGGAACAGATCCATTCCGCAAGGCTTTGGTTCAACCTGGCTAATGGAGTGGATATCTGACACGGAATATCCCCATTGGAAATCGTTGAATGGTACTGAGTTATAAGTGGATGAAAGGTGAATCTGTGGAAGATGTATATATATTTTTTCTAAACTTGTGCTCAATATTATGACTTTGGATAAAAAGCTCAAGTGCTAGACATGAATAATAACCCCTATACGGTTTGACATTGGAACTATGAAGTAAGACAGCTAAACACAGCTCCGAGCCTGACCAACCCCATCTTCAACAAGATCATATCATTATACATGAGGCCTCATAGTTTCCAGGATTCCGGGGCAAGCCTCTGCCACGTTTCAAAGTCCATGCGCCATTACGCTTCGATTTAATGGAAACCCCATAGAAGTCATGGACTGCGCAGATCGCTAGTATGATACGTATTGAACTGTTGGATCTGGGCCTTTGCCTTCACATAATGGGTGATGTGGATAGAATTCCTCCTGCTAGCAAATTGGGCTCCGCATGACCAGTCCAAGCACAATAAACCTTAAAATTTGGCTTGTAAGCCCGAGAAGGCCGAGTACCTTCTTCTGCCACTGAGCTGGGAGAAGACCATTATTAGGCCATTTAATCACAGACCTACAGGGTCCGAGGACCGGGTAGAGGTGTAATTTGCTAATCCTTTTCAATTAGCGCCCTTTCGATTAGCGCCGTTTCAATTAGCGCCCACTCCCCCCACCCTCCTCTACCAGAGGGATTAAGTCAACACTTGATAGATTCAAAATAGAAATTATTGAGAAAATGATCTGCTTACTCTACTTCTACATAATCTTGTGTTTTCTAACTATCTTCGCAGGGACTCGTCCCTAACGGCGCCTTTCCAATATGGAACATAACAAAGAACTTGGGCAACCAGCGCAAGCCTATAAGAGCCCACATGAATCAACAAACGAAATGCTTGAAAAAGCCGACACAGTCTACAAAGATCATCAACTCAAATTAAAAAAGCGCTCATCTTTATGGAACGTGGCGTCAAAAATGTTTGTTTGGGAGCTACTAGCTATGTGTCTATCTACGGGCCTTTTACTCGCCATTATCGTGATATTGTCCTTCTACAATCATCACCCTCAGCCAACCTGGGGGTACATTTCGCTAAACTCACTGATATCGTGGTTAAGTACTATCTCTAAAGGATGTGTCTTATACGCGATTAGCGAGAGTCTAGGACAACTGAAATGGCTGTGGTTCGCCCACAATTCGCGGGCCATGTCTGATTTGCGTACCTTTGATGCAGCTAGTCGGGGGCTTTTTGGCAGTGCCGCGCTGATTTGGGATTTACGTGCAAGGTAGGTCAATCCCTTAATGCCTCGCTCCGGTTGGTTGCTCATGTTGCAGGCATTTTGCTGTCCCAGGAAGTCTGGCCGTTATTCTTGCGATCGCCTTCGATCCCTTCACCCAGAATCTTCTTCACTCTTATCCTAAGCTCACACCCGATGCCTCACAAATAGCGATTGTATCAAATAACTCTGTGTACAACGTCGTCGGTCCACAACTTGGCTTAGATGGAGGTATGTCAAAAAGCGCTCCTCTGGTCTTGAGTGTCGCTCATATAAACGCATGACAGAGGCTTATGTAGACCCGACACTCAAAGCCAATGTTTACAATTCATTATTCAACAATGACGCATCAAAGCCATGGTCAATTCCTAACTATACCTGCGGCACTGGAAATTGCACCTGGGATCCAATTACTTCACTGGGAATGCGAGCAGTTTGTTCCGATGTCACAAAGTATTTGCACTTTCAATGCTATACTATTACAAATGATACAACTGATCTGGCAATGGTTGGGAAACGCAATTGCTCTATTCATCTTCGATTTAATTCTTCGACAAGCACAATCTCCGCCAATTACATAGAAGATGGACCAGTCGCCACTGCGGTCGTTGCAGGACCCGGGGGAATCTCTATTATTCAAGAGGATTCTCCTTTTGACCATATCCAGCTTATCGCACCTGATCAGTCCATCGAAGAAGTTGACGTATTCACAAACACAACGAAATGGCAAGCAATGGAATGCGCCCTGCAACCCATAGTCCGAAGGTTTCGCCCATCAGTTACTGGGGGTATCTATCATGAAGATACATTATCTGTCTGGAAAAACCGCTCTGCCAATGAAGATCTGGATGGGTACTCTCTCAGCCCCCCTTGGGGACCAGAAATGGGCATTGAGCAAAACACGACCTTTATGATATCATTTGAAGCAATACGTGCAATGGAACCTTTTATGTATTTCTTTGCCGGCAGCGTCGAGTCATCTGTTGATCGCATTACGTTTATTCCAGTCGAGGGATATGCTACATATGCCAGCGCTGATTTCATGCAAGCCATCGCAGTCTCAAATATCACCGGCTGTACGGCCACCGGCTCCAAAAGACTCCGTTGTGCTATGGAGAATGCGGCTGCTGCGATGTCAAAAACCTTTCGAGATTCGACGCCCTCTGCGGCAGATATTCAAGGCGCAAATTCTTCCACTCTGGGTCATGCGATGTCGAACACGACGTATGTAACCGTGCATTGGCAATGGATTTCTCTCCCTGTTCTGGTATGGCTGCTAGGTATCATCACTTTGGTGGGTACTATGTTGCGGAGTCGGAGAGCCGTGGTTCCCACATGGAAAAACGATTTGATGCCATTGTTATTTATCTACGAAGGTGGTCAGGATGAACAGCTTGCTTTTGATGGGAACCTTGAAAATGACAAGAGGGTGAGGTTGTATGATTTTAAGGGTAGGGTTGTGCTAGGTGAATGATCAGAGACCGTGATGAAGAAGTGATAGTAAGTACAGTAGCAATGTGGGTTGATAGTGAATGATTTAAAAATGATTCAGATTCTTTTTAACTACGTCACGAACTCAGATTTGTAAGTTATGTAGTTGTGTTCTTCATATCAGTAGAACAAGGTGCATAGGCACTGGCCTATATCAGCTGCGACATTTACGTCTATAAGGCTGGAAGCGGGAGAGGAGATACACCTGCGAGCACTGGTAGGCTAAGAGTAAGCTTTTGGTCTAGGTCAAACAACCACATTTAAAGACAGTCAACAAAATTGGTGCTGTCTGATTTAACTAGATTAGTTGCAGAAGGGGGAAGAAATGCTCCAGCGAGTACTAGCCTCAATATTCTTTGCCTGGAAATTCAGTACGCGGAGCAGAGTTTCTCAGATACCCTGTACTAGTCAATACCTCAAAATCCTCGAACCGACAGATACGACTAGTTTAGCATGTTTTCTATACATTTTTAGAGGTGGGTCTTCAAGGAGTGCAAATACTTTTGTCCAGTCACTAGTAGACCGCTAGAGCAAGTGGTATCCCAAGCAGCGGGAACGCCGCTGTGACAGCAAATCTATGCCAGCAGTTCCAGAGCACTAGAAATTCGCAGAAAATTTTGCATTTCGGGGCAAACTCCAAATAAAGGCCTTTTCGAATAACAACCTTGAAGCTGACACCCGATTTTGGCTGAGATGTGATGAGTCCTTCCTGGAGTACAAAATTATTGCAACGATAATTTTCACGACACGATTTTATTCCGATTTCGCCCTGTGTATTCGAAATTTCCTGAAACGCTAGATGAACTGAGGAGTAGATGCATTAGTTTAGTAAAATTGAATTTTGATTGGTTGACATTTCCAGTAAATCGGGGGCCAAAAATACTGCACGGATTTGGTCCCTTTTCTATCGTAAATATTGCCAGATGCCTTTGTCCTGCGGCCACACTTGGCTAGCTAGATCGATTCATAGTCTTTTTCAACTTACCAGGGTGGCACACCTCGGTCATGATCCCGTATGTATACTTCAATGTTGTGGACGAGGTCCGAAATGTTCCACAAGCCGCCTTATCCCCGTAATAATGTCAAAAGAATCACTTTTTATGCTAGCATCCTGCCCCCACAGCCAGGCTGGCCAATAGAGAATACGATTTGGGTGACCACGCATGAGATTCCGTTCGATTCGATAGCGAATGCGCTTATGCACAGCTATCACGCACCGATGCGAGTGGGTGGGGCCAAATTTGCCGAAGTGGAGAGTCACTGGGAGTTGGTTGCTCAAACTAATAAATTTCAAAGCCTGGAGCCGAAAACCACCGCTAGCAGGTGATGCGTCCCCGATCGTACCCCTTTTTATCGTACGAATCGATTTACTTCATTCTGAATTGGTTTCGTTTGATCCCACTCAGCTGGGGCGTATATTAGTTGATACTTGTGAGACCTCCAAGAAGTTCCCATATCATGAAAATATAAGAAAAATAGACCATTCTAGATGGCCCGTGCCCTCTTCCAACCGTATTTGGATCTTCCACCTAGACAGCTTCCTCTCTTCTTCACAGTTCTTCCAATAGCACCATATTCATTCGTTTGCTCTCTCGCTCTCTCTCTGTATAGTCGGTCATTGGGCTAAAGAATACTATCATACAGGGAGAGCGGAATCCTCCGATCCTTTTTCAGCCCTAGTAACTATTTCGCCAAACAAAATGGGCTTAATGAAGGGGGAATTTCGCGTCTCTGAACTGTATAAGAAGAAAGACCACGAAAAACCATCATCTGTTGTCCAATCATCCATAATTTCCGACCAAAATTCACATCGCGAAAAGTCTATCTGGCGGCGAATACCTGGAAGAGATATTCATCTATCATCTGTGTATGAACAAACAGCGGAGGTGCTCAAAACAAAAGACCACTCTCTTACACAACTCCACGAAGCACAGCGTCTGCGCCAGTTAAAAGGCCCCCTACTAGATCCAAGTGAGATCTTATGGATGGATAATACCATCCTCGATGTCGAGAACGCAGCCCTTGACGTTGCTATTCTTCTTGAGCCCACCCGGGTAGAGAGGGAGACCGGGAACGGCAAGCTCAGCCTGGGGAGGCAATTTCGTTGGGTCTATCGTGATAATCAACGAGCGCGGGATATGATAAATCGCCTTTTGGCTTGTCATTCCAGTCTCATGGCTGTTCTAGCTCGTCTGCAGCGGATTGATACTCCTGAGTCTACCACTGTCCCTGTCCACGAACTTGAAGCAGAGATGCCCTGCAAACCAGAGATTAACAACTCGCCTAGTCTCTCGACGAACCTGAATGATTCTGTTAGTTGTCTGAGTGAACTAGAAGAGAACGGCAGGTGGAACTCTCCGAGATCGAATACCTTGGACCATGAGATGAATGACATGTTGGCCTGGCGTCGGTCTAAAGGAAAGTCTGTGTAGTACCTAGCAAACATTTTGAATGGGAATAATTGAGCTTTTAAAGTAGTCTCCACGCACCGCGTATTGACCTAGCGCCATTCTTTCCAATTTTTATGTCCATTTCTATGACATAGAGCACCGGCAGACGAAAGAAAATTCTTCTCGGAGTCAACAACTAGTAAACTCCGCTTTAAATCGCGAAGGGGGAATGGACTGGTACAAAATTTCCATGAACTTCTGAGCATTTCTCCAATTGAAATTCTAGATGCAGAAAAGGGTATTGTCAAATTTGTCGCGTGAACTCCTCTAGCAAGGTCTGAGGCACAGCCATTCGTACACCATGCTCATCACATGTTTTTACCACGGCTGGGAGAATAACAACCTGGTTGACCATGGGTGCAGTCGTCGACCAGCGGAAATTGAGTGAGCATGGCTGAGAAAACAGCCAAGCGCCAAGATTTACCGCTGCCCGAGTCACGCTTATCATATGGGCCAAGCGATCAACTTCATTGAACTGGGGGTCGCTGTATGGCGCAAATGTCTCCGTGAAGGTATTTGCAAAGCGTGTAATCGAATCTTCTTGGGCTTTTAGCTGAGCTGAATTATTACGGGCATCCTTGACGTAAAGATAAGATGTTAACATGCGCCAGGCAAATACCGCACGATCGTCTGTGAACATAATCCTGTCAGTGAATTGGTAGATGATGGAGGCGGAAAGGATAGAACTGTACCAGCAACGTTTGATAGATCATTCTCAATCCCCAGTCTATAGCATGCCGGGGTCAGAGATGCTTCTTGGCTTTGAGATTGAATAGCCGCCAAGATAGCATGAAGGAGTGTATGGGTAATAATCGCTCTCTGCGATCTGGAGTTTGAAAGTAGTGTCGCCAGCGAAGTACCGAGCAATGAGGAATCATATTCATTGATTTGAGCGACCATTTCAGGCATCAATCGACGATGTGAGCCAGGACGGGAGTAGTAATTATCCACATGCAAGCTGACTTGGTCAAAGACAGCTTGTACCCGCGTACAAACTGTGATATCATCTGCAGGCTCAGCAACAAATGCGGACAGGTCAAGAGGGATAGTGCCAATGGCAGATATCTCTGAATATGGTTGGTTGCAATTAGCCACAGTGACAGAAGCATTAGGCACAATCTTGGTACTCTTTATTGGGCCTTTCGGGGGAATCGAGGAAACCAACGTGGAGGGCTCTTCCTTTGCAGGAGGATATGGTGACTTTTTGCGACCACGGAGGCAAAGAAAAGCCACCAAGAATGCCAAAATGCAGCCTCCAGCGAAAGCGCCTACTACAGCTCCTGCAAGTGCCCCAGAACTGATTTTGCTATCAGTGGTATTCTGCTGAGACGATTGTGTGCTCAATGTGCTGTTTTTTGCTACAGACATCGTACTAGTAGAGCTGGATTGCATCAAGGAAGTCGATTTGCCAGTGTACGATGTTAAAGACGCAGTAAGTGCAACGCTCTCACTTGTTGTTGTTGTTGCTGTTGTTGTTGGCGTTGCTGCTGCTGCTGTTGTTGTGGCGACTGTACCGGACTCGGTGGAGGCAGCACTAGAAGTGCTGAGAGGCGAAGCAGATGTGGATACATCTTCAGAATCGGTTGAAAGTGAAGAACTAGCTGGGGACTGATATTCAGGAGTTGTAGTCATTTTGAATGTTGAAAGCTTCAAAGTTTGGATATCGTTTGAGAAGAGGATCAAAATTGGGATTTTTGGGGAGCTCTATTGTATCTTAAAAATGATACCGGAGTTTAGTCGGCCCTTTTCAGTCAAATTACTAGTTTGAAACCCGATTTGCGCCGGCTTTAGGGCTAATGCAGCTAAAGAAAACAGCTCATAAATTAGTTGAAAGTTTTTCTCAGCTGAGATTCGAGATGCGTGATGGGGCCAACATCCCTGTCAGGGGGGAGCGCAAAATTTGCGAAGTTGATATTTTACATCCGCACTCCGGGTCTCCAAAGACTTTGTGTGGATCGGCTCCTGCAAAGAGTTGTAATTAGACCACTTGACGAGCAAAATGAGTGATAAAGAGGTAATCATTGTTAAAAATCGAGGGCTAAATGATGTTTCGGATGTTTGGACCCCAGACATCGTTGTGGGTATTGACTTCGGGATGACCTTTACGGGTAGGATTTTCTTCAAGCGATGAATTTGCATCGTACCGATTAAGTCATATTAACAATTATCTCTACAGGTGTTGCTTACTCTTCTGCACCGGAATGGCTTCCTCCAAAAACAATTCAACGCTGGCCAGGAAAATTACCCGGAGAGCTGGCCAACAAAGCACCAACGTACATCGAATATGACGAACAGGGCTTGGTGAAAAACTGGGGCTTCCAGTGTGACCAAGAAGACAAATCCTCCAACATCAAAGAGTTTTTCAAGTTACACCTTGCGCCTCAGTACCATGATGATTATCCCGGAAGTCCAAGCCGCGAGCAAGCCCAGAAATGGTTCCAAGACTACATTCAGTGTGTCTATCGACACGTGATTTCCCATTTCAACAACTGCATCCCCAACTTTGTTTCGCGCCATGTTGAGTTTCTGTTCAGCGTGCCAACTACCTGGAAGGATGTACGGATGGTGGAAGAAACGAGGAGACTCCTCGAAACGGCAATCAGCGCCAAAACACCCATGCACCATGTTTCCATAGGCCTCACCGAGGCTGAAGCCGCTGCAGTCTATGCCGGTAATGAACATTATCAGGCAAGAATGACAAATGTGCCAGAGGCTCCAGCTATTCACTGACGATCTACTCTTGATTCTACAGACAGATGAGACAATTCTGGTCTGCGATGCAGGTGGAGGAACAACTGTGAGCGAAACTGAACAACCATAAAGCATTCTACATTGCTCTAACTCCAAAGCTCTTGACATAGGATGTGAATGTGCTTAAGCTCATCTCCTCACGAGGAGAGCCAACAAGGCTCGAACAACTTGGACATGTTGAAGGTATTGGCATACTTGGAACTCACCTAGTATCGCATTACATTATTAAATTGCATGTGAGCTAATCGATATACAGGACAACCTATTGGCTCAGCTTTCATTGACCGAAACATGTACAGATTAATACGTGCAAGACTGGACAAGATTGAAGATCACCTAAGTTTTCCACCAAATGAAACGGCATGGAAAATGATATCAGGTCGTTTCCAGCGTTTGAAGTGCGCCTTTGGGACAGAAGCCACAGCAACGCCTTGGTTGAAGCTTGATGTTCCGTTATTAGACACCACTGAGGATCATGTCGATGCCGGAATATATGATGGGCAGATGCAAATTGCCTGGTAAATTAGTTGGACTTCCAGATTTTTCATCGCCCTTACAATATTAACCGTTCGCTTAGGGAGGATCTTAAGCTTGCTTTTGACATCAAGGTTGATGAAATGATTAAGCTTATGGATGGGCATATCCGTCAAATGCATTCCAAATACCCTGGAGACAATATTGTGGGTACTATCTCCAGTTTTCGCGGTCACTTAATGTTGATACTTACATTCGCAATAAAAAAGGCATATCTTGTCCTATCAGGAGGCTTCGGAAGCTCTCCGTATGTACTGCAGCGTCTTGTGGAAAGATATAATGATTCCAGCTCCCACGGTCATCCAAATGCAGATGGAATGCAGATTCTCGTCGCCGATGAACCGTACAGTTCACCTCTGAAATCATGACATGGAAATAGTACGCTAACTTTTGATATTCATAAAGACAGCTGGTAGTAGTTCATGGCTTGGTCTTGGATCGAATCCAGCAGATCAAACGTGGGGTTCTCACTTTTGGGTCGCGATGCTCCCCAGTAAGTTACGGGATTGTCTGTGATAAGATTTATAATCCCGAAAAGCATATCGGACAGGCAGTCCGACTTGACCCACGAGACAAGATAACTTACGCGGTCGATCAGATCGATTGGCTTGTTATTCAGGTATGTTTCACAAGCCGAACAACATTCGCATCGTTTCTCCAGATCTCTCGCCCCGACGAATAACTTATCTGACTTATCTGCATTCAATTAGGGTGTCTCAATTCCATATACAGGGTTGGTTAGGATGTTTCAATTGAAGATGGATCCAGGTCGTGAAAATGACCCCTGGAAAGTCAGCATTGTCATGTCAGCCCTCGCACCTAATCAACTCCCGTTGAATTTAGCCGATAGAGGTGTTCAAAAAGTTTGCGATCTTGATATATCCACTGAAAGCGTGGATAAAAAGTTGAAAAACAGACACTGGTACAATACCAAGCCCACATTCTGGAGGACCACTTTTGATGTGAGGGTAGTGGTCGGGCCTGCTGATCTTTCCTTTCAGCTCTGGTCGCGTGACAAAAGAATTATGAGCACCAAGCATGAGGCCATTGCGGTGAAATGGATGCCAGCGGGGGAATTTGATGATTAAAGAGGTGGCTCTATATGTACTACTGGTTTCTGCCCCTTTGGCCTCATGCTTTGGCCATTAATATTCTTTTGTATCGCTGAGATAAAGTATTATTCAAGGTCTCTGTGAAATCATTCTTCACAGTAGATCTACATCCTTTGTACATGGGAAGAATGATTTACAACATAATTGTAGTTTTCCCATGTTTTGACAAGCTCTATAGACTCGCCTCGCACGCTTCATGCGAAATGTAGAGCGAAGCTTGTGAGTTCTATCCAGTGGGGTATTCTTATTTGACGAGATTTTTCCCCGAGGGGGAAATTTTGCTCAGTGTTTAGTAGAAGCGCGCAGGAAGGAGTAGAAACACAGAAGTAAGGGACTTTTATGCCATAGCTTACGGGGGAGGACAAACCAGCTTTATCCCAGCCACGGTGTTTGACTGTTATCATATTTTCAAACATAACTCCTTTTTTATGACCGTGATATGCCAGCAGTCTAGGCGCCATACACCTTGACCACGACCTTACCACGTGCACGCTTGGTGGAGATGCGCTTGTAGGCACGTATGGCATCCTCCATATCAAAAACAGAGTCGACTGGGACACGCAAATGACCCTCCTCGATCAGACGTGCAAGGTAGACTGCGTCATCACGCGCTGGTGGCGTGCTGAACATTATGTAGCGACGTGGCACGCCGCCCAGCCAAGTGGGCAACCAGCTGTTGAGGAGCATATTGCGCGCCGTAACAATCAAGCCTTCGAGCATACCAATGTTGATCACGACGCCCTCGGCCTTAAGATAAGTCGGCGAGTTCACAAAGAGCGCCTGCGTGCCGACGCAGTCTAGCACGAAGTCAAACGGGTTTTCGCCATACTGATGCGCCAGGTAGGCTGGTAGCGGGTCATTTTTCCGGTAGTCGATAAACTTTTTGGTTTTTAGCCGTGCTCTTGTGGTGAATTAGCGAAGTTTGCCTACCTCGTCCACGCCAAGACCACGAACCATAGCCTCGTTGGCACCGCTGGCCACACCAACCACTTTTGCGCCGCGCAATTTACACAGCTGCACGAGCACCGAGCCGACCGACCCGCTAGCCCCATTTACGAGCACCGTATGACCATCTCGCACACCTGCTGTGCGGATCATCTTGAGCGCAGTGCTGCCAGACCCGTGAATGCCCGAGGCCGACGCCATATCAACACTGTTATCGATAGGTGTGACTTGGTAGCCGGGCAGCCGCACGTATTCTGCCAACACTCCGTGGCCCATTATCACGGCGCTGGGAATATTTTGAAAGGCGACGACATGCAAGCCCACGCCGCGCACCTCTACCGGTGCGCCCTCACCAGCCGCCACCACCTCGCCAGAAAGCTCGATTTCGGGGACCCACGGGCCGATGAATGGTAGACTGGGCAATACCTTCATCATATACTCGGTACTAAACTGTAGTGACACATGTGACACGCGAATCAGGACATCGGGTGATGAACCAGTTGGTACTGCAGGTGTGGGAAATGCGGTGGTCAGCTCGAGTGCGCTGGACGCAGGACCGCGTCGCCGGCGCACCCAGGCGCGCATTGTCGGCGGCAAATTTGGCGTCGATGACATTTTTTCTTCTCTCAGCGCGTGGGGAGGAGACAATCATAAAGAGGAAGGTGGTTGGCAAAAGCGGGGTGGTCTGGCTCCTGTTCCCGGGTGTTGGTACGCGATTTAGGACGGGAGTGTAGACCTGATACTGTGGCTATACAAACGAGAAAGATGATGGACAGGTCCCAAAACCGCAAACTAATTTTAGAGGAAAAAGTTGGCAAGTCAAGTAAACATAGCGTATCTCAAGATTAGAATGTTCGACCTCTAAAGAGGTCATTCTTACGTCGCTTCATTTATTTCAAGTTGACAATCACGTGTCCAACTCAACTTATTATACTGTTATACTCAGGCCTAATAAGATCTAACAAACCACATCTAGGGAACCACCAAGATTATCCCTAACAAGACCAGATATTTGTAGTAAGTATTATCCCTCCAGATTACGGCTTATCGGGCCGTTGTGGGCCATGTGGCAGACTGTTATTCTCTTTTAGGTCTAGCGTTGACCCTCTAGGACTTTGCCCAACTTGGTATAGCGCTACTAATCTGTAGACTCGTTGAAAACAATTGTCTACTTGAATCGATTTCTAATGGAATTCTAAGTTACTCATAGCTTCTGTCGACGGCTTTGAATCTTAGTGATCTTGGTTTCCACTCCCCATGTCGAGGCTAGCTCCACTCCTTTCACGACAGCCCAGTCGACTGTATCGTCTCAGCTCAGCTCTTCCGCGAGACCCCATTCAGCTGCATCATTCAATATCAGTACACCTTCATCGGAAACAATCGTCTCCGTCTCCGTCGGTCGATCTTCGTCCACTATTCGGTCACACACCAGCGCGGTATATGCCTCTTCAAGCTCCAGACCTGCCCGCTCATCCTGCAGTGCCGTTCATCATTCGAGCTCCTCGAGCTTATCATCAAATTCATGTGCTGCCCCAAGCAGCCGAGGGAAGACTTCGGCGACAATTAGTGGATCCTCAAACTCAATACATACTTCTGGAGCTCACGTTCCCAGTCCATCTGAATCTGTCTCGTTTGTCACATTAACCGCTCAGACCATATCGGCACCCGCCGGCAGTGGAAGCGCCATTCCCCAGACCGATAAACTCACCCAAAAACCCTCTCCGACACCTGCTCAAGCTCACACTGGTAGTCCGGGATCCGGACAGGAAAGCTCTGGTTTGGCAAGTGTTGTGACTACCACTACTGAAAGCTTCGCTAGTCAAACAGGCAATGCGCTTTCTACGACATCGACCGTATTGACCACGAGGACTGCCACGATTACAGCATGCCCATCTTCACAAGCTGATTGCCTAGCTTCGGCTAAGACAACATTTGTGACAACTGAGACTTTGGTGGTGTCAACAACTGTCTGCCCTCTTACTGAGGAGCCGCGTCCCACAACTGGCAGCCAACCCAATTATGGCAGTGGCAGTGCCGCACAGAGTGGCCACCTCACGCAAGAAGGATCAACAAAATCCACAATTTTGTCCACCCGAACTGCAACTATCACAGCTTGTCCATCCAATGTGACGGACTGCCCAGCCTCCGCTAAGAGTACTTTCGTGACCACGGAGACGCTTGTCGTCTCAACGACTGTTTGCCCCATCAATTAAGAATCCCATTCTTTCACAACAACTATTCCCGAGTCCGGTAGTGGCACGTCACTGAGCAGCCACTCTGTGCAAGAAGAAATGACAACCTCGACTGCACTTTCCACTCGAACTGCAACTATTACAGCTTGTCCTTCCAGCGTAATTGATTGCCCAGCTTCCGAGAAGAGCGCTTATGTGACAACGGAAACTATTGTGGTCTCGACCACCGTTTGCCTCGTGGAAGATCTCGCTGCCGCCACCTCGACTGCCGTGTCAGACACATCTTTCGCTGTCTCAGCTTCTACGGCTACTGTTAGAGAAAATGGTGTATCCGCTCAAAATACTCTGCCTCATCGCTACTTAGCACTCGAGTTTCCACCATCACCAGCTGCCCGTCAGCCCAGTCTTTTTGTGAAGTGTCTGCTAAGACCGTTTTTGTCACCACCGAGATACTGCTAGTCTCCCCTACTAGTGTGTCCAGTATCCCTGCAGTTGAAGTGGAGGTTGCCTCGGAGACCGCACCAACTGAGACGATTGCTGTCAACCCGCAGGTTGTCGGCACAATCAAAATCAGCACACTGACCAACGAAGGTGGTTCCTCTGTCAACAGTGAATTTTCGACCGTGGAATCCGACTCTAGTATTGCAGCCACAGCCGCAGGCTCCGGGTCTCACACTTTCGCAGTCTTCCTTTTCAGTGCTGATTAGTCCTGGAGCCACCAATCCCGCAGCCCATTCTTCTGGCTCGCACGCTTCAGCATCTTCGTCAAAGATTATTGTTGGATCCACCTACACCGCGAGCTCGACTGTCGATGCCGTGAACGCGGTCTACACCGGCGGCGCAGCCAATGTGAATCACTGGTCAGTTGCGCACTTCGTTTCGGTGCTGCTATCGATTGCTGCTATTATTATTATGGAATCATATTGTATTATAGCTGGTTTAGTGACAGTTCCGAAGCGCAGAAAACAAAATGGCATTTTTGTGACCTGGATTCGGTTTGCGGATCTTCAAAATTCTACTCGTCGTACTTTTAGACTAAAGGCTTTCCGCCGTGCGTTTGTGGCAACTCTTGCTCAAGATGGTAGAAGTAGCCCATAGTGGAAAAACCGCATAATGGAAGGGAAAAATGATTTTTGCAATGAAGTTCGTACCTTCCCAAATGAGAAATACGCTCTTTCCCTCCCAAAGGGTTTCGTTTCGTCTCTCCCGCCAGCCATTCTCAATCACCTTCCTCCTCATGCACAACCACCAAACACCTCAATTGAATACTTTACAAATCACACTTCACTTCAGGATGGCCCGTACCCGGATACCTGTCTTTCTGCAAGAGTGTTCCAACTACCATGACTATCTCTCGCGCGGTCAACATGGAGATCTCACCCTCCCAGAGTACGAGCAGGCAAGTCAATCAGTCTCAATGACGAAAGGACAAGCCATTTGGAATCATTTACTAATTATACTACAGAACGATCGCGGCGAGGTTGCCGTCTATCGCGGGGAGAGTTTTTGCCGTTTCCCATCTTGTGCACACCGCAGGGTGAGTTCGTTGAGAATACGCTTCGACCGGTCACATAAAGGATAATTGGGTGAAGAATCGTTTGAGTGCAACGAACAACCTCTGAGCGCATCTGAAGCGCCACGAACTTACGATACAGCAGACGCCCTCTGGTAGCACAACACAGCAAGAGAAGGATAAGGCCATGAAATGGTTTGCGGACATCATCGCGGCTTCTGGCCAGGCGGCTGCCATTGCTACACGAGTTGAATGAAGCCCCGGATGTCAAGTGCCTATATATTCGTGATCCGTTCTCTGTACGACATGACGATAGAATACGGCAAAGCCGACCAACCATGCCCTAGTATAAGAAAGTTAGCGACATGACAGCAATCAACGAATTATGAAACAAGATAAGAGCCTCGCTGTAGTCAAGCAAGATAGGTGAAGATTCTCAGTCCACGCAATACTTTGTGGATTGATGCTGAATTTTGCTTGGATAGGAGCCCCAAGTTGCGATAATGTCGAACTGCTGCTTGATTAGGCTTCTTTTTAATGGATAGAAAATTCAATTGCATCGGTTCCCAATCACATCCATTGGTCCGGATATCCAGCATCTCTAATCACTGTCTAACAATGCGTCTCGCAACCTGTAGCTAATGGGCGGATTTCTCAGCCGCTCCCGCAGTACTGCGGCACTGGGGTTCACGTCATGAATCGCATCGAGCAAGATTGCCAAATCTTCTGATATTGGATTGCTGATCAATAGTTTTCTCGTATTGGAGGTGTTTCTTTAGTTTTGCCTTCATCTATTGCACGGTCACCGGACGCGTAGACAAGATAGAGACGGGGTGACCACTCACCCAATGCCTGTTGTACCACGGCTCCACTGATTTGAAACTGAGTTGGCTTGAGCGCTTATTGCTTTCGACAGTCCAGCATAGTCGGCAATACGTCAAATCAACAAGTCAGGGTAACCAAGAGTTATTGTTCAATGCCTATGTCATCCGTGAATCTCAGAATACTCCAACAGTCATTTCATCTCACCCACACTTAGTAGTGCTGCGCTACACGATCCTCCCGCAATATTCAGTAACTTGATAATGAACAAGCTATGAAACTAACTGACTTGGCGTGATTTAATGGAGGATTTATGCATCGCTGACTGCGCTCAAGGGTTGAACGAGTCCAGCGAGGCAACCATCCGCGTTCTAGTGGATCATCTCGTCAACTTCGCGGATTACATTGTGACTACGGGCTATATGGGCCCTAACCCTCTTCATATCGAGAGAGAAAATCCTTGGAGACCGATCCTTCTTCAATACTGCTTCGGGGCCCAGGGCTTTCTCATCAATGTGAGATTGGGCCACCCCGAGAGGGTAATTTGCCACGGAAAGAGTTGGCGCTGTGGATTGCATTCGAGTCCGAGCGGTGGGGAGGCATGGGGTTGCTGAAGTGCTGATTTTCCATTTTATGTCCTTAGCTTTCTCGTCATTCACTCTTTGAGATGGTAGCTCCTTTTTGACCACTTCCTGGGGGAAAGACAATCAGAAGGACAAGATGTTTTGCATTTAATAGGTTGCTCTGGCATAATATTGCAACCAACACCACCAACACCAACGATACGTAGATCAAGATGCGAATGAATGACTATAGGACATATCGATATATTTATTTGATATACATGATTTACTTGCACCTGTGGCTACCAGAGGCTTTCGTCAGCGCCTTTCGGGCGGCACCTACTTAGGTTTTATGAATAAAAAAGAAGATTCGGGGCTTCGAAAGGATGTCCAAAAATTCCGTAGTGTACCCAAGTAATAGAGGGGTAGATTTCACTTTCCTATAAATAGAGTGAATAGAATACTCATAATCCAATCCATGAACAATATTATTTCATCCTACTCCTTCTCCCTGTTACCAGCCTTTCTTTCTTTCCCTGTGAAAGTCAGCACAAACTTTCACATTCTGTGTACAAGGGAAGTCATACGGGTTCGTTCCGGCCCATAAAAATATTGATGGCTGAACACTCCATACATGGCAACAACAATTATCCGCCCAAGGCATTCCGTTATAGCCACTTTAGGCCATCCCTCTTGTCGACCGAAGAAAATCGCGATAAGGAATAGAGCGACATGGAGTAATAACGAACAGATCAGTTGCATATTATAGGCACTCGTGAAGCCCAGTATAGCAAAGAACCAGACCGAGACAGCAGATAAGGCGCCTTCAAACAGACTACCCCAAAAGGGGGCCCACTCCGGTGATGGTGGCAGTGAGTTGAAGAATTCTCCCAAGGCTTCGGTGGCGGTGCACATGATTTGTGCAGTTGTGTTGGTTTTCGATTTGAAAAGGTTGATGTAATTGGAATACTGGTTTTGGCCCCTTTTGACTCTGACGTCTCGGGTGGAGAGGAATGAATAGACGATTGGGCCAGGAAGATGGTAGAGTAATAAGGGCAGGATGTGGAGTATGGAAAGAAGCGCTTTTAATAGTTCTGGCGCTAATGGATGTATTCGATCGGCAAAGGCTAAGATCGAGAGACGAAATACGCCTTGCAATCAGGCTTTCGTGTGAAAGAGCTGTTTCAGACCAAGCTAAGTCCCGTTGATTAGTCCAATAGGATGACTTTTCTCCGGGCGGAGTTATGGGCCCTGCCGCCCCCAACCATTGCCGTACCGATTTTTAGCCTCATACTAACGGAATGCAGTACTGATCGAATACAAAGCATAGGAACAGAAATTAAATCGCGCATACTGTTATCTAATAACGTCATTCAATCCGGAGCCTGCCTCATGATGAGGCTATGTTATTGAATTGTTAGTGCTTAGCGTTTACTTAAGGCGTATTCGCTATGCCGTCCCTCAATCCTTTGAATCCTTTCTAGAACTTGGTACTAGTGTCTGATAGTCGGAAATTTCACAGCCTCGAGCAGTCACATTAGGTATAAAACAAGCATAGTTCTCTTCTTTTGTCCTGATACAACCATCATAACAGTCATCCTCTCTTAATACCTTCTTCTTGCTGTTTATTTCAATATGAAACTCTTCAACTACGGCCCTTTAGCACTTGCAGTCCTATCCGCCGAGACCTTTGCCGCTCAATTCAACCCTTCCGATGGATGGAGAGCCGTAGCAGGAGTGACCTCGGCAACTGCCATCACCTTATCGAACAAATTCATGGGCAAACGACCAGGTCTCATTGTGGCCGGTCAACAAGGCTTGCTGCATCTAGTGGACTGCATTGACACCTGTTGGACCGCAGGGTCAACCAAGACGCGAGAGGATGCTAAAACCTGTGCCATATCTGTCATTACTACAGCTGGTGCGTTTGGTCTTGCCTACAACAATTTCCAAGAAACTGGCTCCTGGAGTAAGAGGGATGATGGGCTCGCTCATATCGATGAGTACTTTAGCCAGATGGGTGATCACATCTCGCTCAGTGATATTCACTATGAGGGAATGCCTCTCAATCATACCCACTTGCCCCAGTCGTTGGGTAAGCGTGATATCTCCGGGCCTGGTATTCGTGCTTTTCACAACTCGAGCATGCCGTTAAGCTTTGTCTATCACAACACAAAAGGCAACCATGTGCCTCTCCTGGTGGCTACTAATGGAACCCACCATCACATCGGACACCTTCAGCCCGTCGACCAGACCAACACCACTGATTCATCTACCCGCATGAACCGCAGAAATACCGCCGACTTCAACCCTGACTATACGCACATTGGCAAGGGCGGCGCCAAGGTACAGTGTAAATCAAAATACGCCCCCATGACGGAAACCCAAGTCGAGCTTTTCTTTGATGAGAATCTCTCAAGCACCTATAAGAAGGCCGGTCTGGACATCTTTCTTAGCATTGTCAATTATGCAAACATGGCGGGATTCTCTTTCTCTGAGTGGGTTTATGACAGCAAGAGAAACTATATGAACGGGCAATGGGCTCTGGAGGGTGAGACTAATGGATTTGGAAGCAACTGGGAGAGTAACTGGAACTGGTGTTTTGGTGTCGATGAGACAAACTGTCCGAAAGAGCTCTAGATACTTACATGTATGATTAGACAAGTGTACATATCAAGCCATGGATTTGATGCCATGTTATATATTTCATTCGTTCATTCGTGTTTTTTAATACTAAGTACATGTAGCGTAAAATAGACCACGCTGATGGGATTCGTTGTAGCTACCTGTTGACAGAGTATCAACCCGTCTATCATCTAGGTACGATAGTAAGTACACTAAGGAAAGTCTACTAGTGTTGAGGAATGACCGACCATCTGAGTGAGGGCTGGAGGATCGTAAATCCGATCCGGTGGGTTGGGCAGATATGGAGTACAAACGAAGCAAACAGATGAGTCAGCCGCAAAAAAGTTGACTGGAACGAGGCGGGGCAAAAAAGTTACAAATCCGATCTTGTATCACTTCACATTTGTGATTGAATTTTAGGATTTGTGGTTCGCATCCTGAGTTCAACATGTCGATGGATTTGGACGCACCTGTGCCCATGGGGCTGCAGGACCAGCCTACTGCTATTGCGACGTGAGTTTTCTTATCGCTAGACCTTTTTTTTATTGCGGTTTTTTATTGCCGGGATGGGGACTAATCTCTCTTAGTATTCTTTGCTGCAACTGTGGTGCGCCCATTGATGGAACCACCTCGGCCGGAGCGTTGTGCCAGGATTGTTTGCGACTGAATGTCGACGTCTCTCAAGGGTAAGGCTTGAGCCACCACTAGTAACCCCGCGTGTGAGCGAAATACTAATTTATGCGCCCGCCAATCCAGTATCCAGCGCGAGGGAACTCTTCACTGCTGCAGAGATTGCGAGAGATGGCTCCAGCCCCCCAACAGCTGGGTTGTCGCGAACCCCGAATCGAAAGAACTACTTGCGGTCTGTCTGCGACGTCTTCGTGGCTTGTCGAAAGTCCGCATTATCGACGCCAGTTTCATTTGGACCGAGCCTCACTCCCGCCGTGTGAAGGTCAAGATCACAATTCAACAGGAGGCTTTCCAGGGCACAATCATTCAGCAGACATTCGAGGTGGAATATGTTGTTGCATCGCAGCAGTGTGATGGTATGCAAAACATCTGTCCTTAATCTTGCGGCTCGCATAAACTGACATTTCTTTCTTTCTTCCAGACTGCAAGAAGTCATATACCCATAACACTTGGCGAGCCGCCGTCCAGGTCCGCCAGAAGGTGCCTCACAAGCGTACTTTCCTTTACCTGGAGCAACTTATCCTGAAGAATGGCGCACACAAGGACACAGTCAACATCAAGGAGGCCAAGGATGGTCTTGATTTCTACTTCTCACAGCGCAACCACGCTGAGAAGATGTGCGACTTCCTGTCTTCTGTCGTCCCTTGCAAGATGAAGAAGTCCCAGGAGCTTATTTCCATGGATATCCACACCAGCACAAAGTCTTACAAGTTCACATTCTCCATTGAGTTGATTCCCATCTGCAAGGATGACCTTGTCGCTCTGCCTATCAAGCTTGCCCGTCAAATCGGAAACATTTCGCCCCTTACTCTGTGCTACCGCGTCGGTACTTCCCTTAACCTTTTAGACCCAACTACCCTGCAGACATCCGATGTCGCCTCATCTGTGTACTGGCGGAATCCGTTCAAGAACCTCGCCGATGTGACCGAGCTTAAGGAGTTTATCGTCATGGATATCGAACCCACCGGACAGTCAAATGGCAGATACCACCTCGCCGAGGCCACCGTCGCCCGTGCTTCGGACCTGGGCACCAACGATATTACATACTTCACCCGCACCCACTTGGGCGGTATTCTGCACGTCGGTGACTCTGTGCTTGGCTACCACCTTAGCGGCACATTGTTCAACAATGATAACTACGAGGCTCTTGAGGGAAGCGCCCAATACAGCTCAACTCTTCCGGACGTGGTTCTCGTCAAGAAGCACTACGCCCGCAAGAAGAAGCCCAAGAACCGTGCTTGGCGCCTCAAGCGTATGGCCCGCGAGTACGAGGCCGAGGAGGCGACTGGTGCTGCCCAGAAGAGCCGTCGTGAACAGAACGACGCCAACCGCCTCGAGGAGGACTTTGAGACATTCTTGCGTGATGTCGAAGAAGATCCCGAGCTACGGCAGACCCTGGACCTTTACAAGGTTCGCAAGGAGCGCCAGGCTGCTGATGCTATGGACGAGGATGAGGATAATGAGAGCGAAACCGGAGTGCCGGAGATCAACATGGAGGAGCTCCTTGACGACTTTGATGAGCTGAATATGGGGGAATGAGCTTTCTCTGAGTGATATCCCTGATGATCATGGCTGGCGTTTGTTCTCTTTCCGATGGGTCTTAAGACACGAAAAAAGTTATTGAAATCGACATGAGCTACCTGGTACATAGCATGCAATGAATGTAAGGACCTTCATTTTTAGATCAATGCGGTGCGAAAGCGGAGATGCGTATGTAGAAGGGAGTAATACGTAGCTGATTTGGGAGTCTCAATAGACATTGGAATACCATATTTGATGCTACATGAATTGTCTAAATCCCCTGCTGATTGGTCAATTTAAATCTATAAAGATAATTTCATCGCTAGAGGCACAGTTGATTCTCAGCTATCTCATCTGTATGGAATTGAATCGAAAACACGGGCAGCTTGAGCGCACCCCAAACGGCCAATCGGAAACAAATAGGTAAAACGCTGATATCACTCTTCAAATCCGGAAACGCACAACTCCAGCTGCAACCACCTTGACATGGGACCAGCTACAGAGTAACAACAACCTTCCGAGCAGATGTGCCCTTAGCCTGCAAATCAATAGCAGCCTGAACATTCTCGAGTCCCGATCCAGCGACAAGCGGGGTAGGAGCAGGAATGAAGCTTCCCGCCTCCAGAGCCTTGGGCAAGAAATCCTGATAAACAGCCTTACCAACATGGTTATCCTTGATGGTAGTACCAAAAACGCTCTTCACAGTAATGCCCTCCGGCGGCTGAAATCCACCCTTGACAGTAGAAACGAACTTGTTACCTTCAGTCTTCGCAAGAACATCAACGGTAAGAGGAGTGCCAGCAAAACCAACACAGTCCATCGCACCAGCGAGAGTCTTTCCCTCAAGCGCCTTGACCAGATCCTCAACCACAGTGGGGCTACTGTAATCAAAGACCTGAGTAGCACCTAGCTTCTTGACGTAATCAAAGTTCTTGGGTGAGGCAGTAGTGAAGACCTCGTAGCCGGCTGCAACGCCAAGCTGGATAGCGTTACTACCGACACTGCCCGCGCCACCCCAGATCAGTAGAGCGTGTCCAGTATCCTGACGGGGCTCAGTGGGTAGTTGCAGCTTCAGGAATTCGTCCTGGAAAAGACCAGAAGCAGCAGTGGAAAGACCGAGAGGAAGGACGGCAGCGTCAGTGAAAGAGATGTTGGCTGGGAGCTCGCTGGCCATATTTTTCTGCAAGATGGTAAATGCCTGGAATGCGTTATCCTGTGTACGTTTGGTAGCCATTCCGACGGCGTGGCCGACGACGCGGTCACCGGCTTTGAAGCGGGTGACGTTGGGGCCGACAGCGACGACTTCCCCTGCGACGTCTTGACCGAGGATGGTCGGGTAGTTCATCGGCCACCAGGCCTTGCTTTGCAGGCTTCCGTCGACAGGGTTGATGGCAACGGCGTGGTTCTTGACGAGGAGCTCATTCGCTCCGGGGGTGTAGGCCGGTGCTTCCTTGACTTGGAATGGGTGAGCCTTGGCTTCGATGAGCCATGCAGCTGAGTTGGAGGCCATTGCGAAGGTTCGAGTGGGTGAAATGACTATGGTGGCTTGTTGAAACTGCGATCTCCTCGTGAAGCGGAAAGAAGAAGTTGGTAAGAGAGATACTGCTCATGTATAAACAATGAGTTAAGATTGGGATGAATTTGAACTGTTTGTTCGCTGATTTGCTCTTGTGATGGAGGGGTTGCTGGGATGAAAAATATGAATTGAGCAGTATGAGATACCTCTTTATATATGGTACCCATTTGTGCATCGCCAAATATTGTCTACGGAGTAGTTGATTGTTCATTGAAACGTTATCTCCGAGCGTCTATAGTACAGACTAACTCCGACTCGGCGCAAGTCTAACTTGATTTGGTTAGCGTGGCCGGGAAGGACGCGATCGCAAGCCTAACCGGATCGGGACATGCATTGATGCCAACCATGCACCACATTTAGTTAGTCTTGAGCGCAGGTCGCCTTGGATTGTACTCGGGATCAGCCCGTATACAAGGTTTTGGGGATTCCTTATATCGTGGCGGAGGATTGATTTATGCCGAGCTTACCTATATCCGAATGTGAACTAAGTTCTAATCAGGTTACCTCTACACGTCTCTTGAGATCGAATCAGTGTTACACCTAGAACAGAAATCGATCTCACAATCCATTCCATAGCGGCTTTCATCTACTAAAGTTTCAATTCATGATATGATGCTCATATTATACGTAGACTACTGAGTATGGATCAGCGGTGAATCGCTGCACTCAGGAAATATGTCCAATTTTTTGCGTAGAATACTAGAAATATTTGCTACCAATATGAACCTCAACAATGATTCTCGTATGTCTCCTCTTTTAGAAATTGTAAAACGCAGCAAATAATAAGGGCTTGCTGATAAAAACCTTCATGGGTGGCACAGCAATTCCTTCCAGGTCCCAAACCCCAGTAAGGATCATTGCTAATCATCTCCCACACCTCTTCCTCATTATCGGCTTTGCAGAAATGGATGCTACTCGTGATTTTGGTCTTTCCATCTTCGAGACTGCTTGGCTGAAAGGGGTACATCGGACCGCCAAAGGCAATCTTGCCAGATCCAAAATGTGGCTCATTGTTCAGAAATATTATACAATTGAAGGCCAATATATACCCATCTACCAAGATGCCCCCATTTGCGCCTAGGGAACATAATTAGTCGTCGCAAGGCTCGCCACGAGAGCTCCCGTATTCTGAACAAAGAAACTGAGGAGTTCCGTCGGACGTGGCTTTTTGCGATGGATCCTGCACGGTTGATTCTGTTATTCCAGGGTCCAGGAATATCGTGAGATGAGGCCACCACTAGCGCCCCGATTAAAATCTCGTAAATATGAGAGGGGGAGATGAGATATAAACAAGCCTGGCGAAATGTATTATACGATATTGTCAAAACCAAAAACGTTACTCCAATATCGAAACGTTTTCTATCTTACTATGTAAGCAAAACTAACTTACTCCACTATGGGGCCGCCCCTAGATTAGACCCTTTCCGGTTAGCGTTGAGCGCGCTCAAAAACCCCCATCGATCCTACGTTGCTTTGTTCGGGCCTTCGATCGCCCGACCTTCAGGTGGACACATTACCACGAAAACTCGAGATCCTCTTTCTTCAGGGAAAAGTATTCGTGGCGCCAGACGAAAATCGGGAAAAAACCGGCTATATGGTTTACTTCGGCCCTTCGAAAGGGTGTGAGACCTGTAAGGGGAGGCGGAAGAAGGTTGGTCTACCTGCTTGCGCTTGTGCTTTTGCAGAGATGTTCTTCCTACAATATAGGTTCATGCAATGCAACTAACCTTGGCCTTTTGCAGTGCGATGAGACCCGTCCGGTATGTGTCAACGAATCATAAGGCATACTTTCCATGTGGCACCATATAATCCTGGGGCATGGTGTTGCGGCGAATGATGCACATGAAATACTAAGTTCTGCAGTCTTGTCTAAGATGTCTTAAAGCTGGTCGCACATGTCGTGGCTACCAAGACAGCGGAAGTCTCATCTTCCGCCAACACGTGAACCAAAGTGACAGCCAACTCCAGTCTAAACCAGCTTTCAAGTCGATGGCCCGTAAATGTAGCTTGGCACCTCGCGAACCAGCTCCGGGGACAGATTTTCTTCCCGAGGATGGACCTCCGAAGGAGGTTACCCAAAACAGAATAAAGGAACTGGCGCTGCAAGCGTTCTTCTACGACTATACGGACGTCTCTGTGAATTCTTCCATATCTGGAGGTTTCTTGGGTGGCCTGGAGCCGATCGTCCAAAATTTAGGCCTACAGTCCCATGTAGCTGACGCATGCAAGGCTGCTGCTTTTGCTAGCAATGGATTAAAGTTGCGTCGACAGTTCCTGTATCAACAGGCCGAAACCTTGTATCACGATTTGCTGGGGCATTTGGCCAGTTCCATGCAGACCCCGGCTGCGGACAGTCACGAGACCCTGATTATAGCAATACTGCTAGGGCTCTATCAGGTATTTTTGGTCACCGTTTCTGACGTATTTGGGAGATGAAAAGCTAATACGCAATAGATGATTGTAGCTGAAGAGACCAATCCGGGCCATCATACCGCCCATGCTGGAGGTGTGGCAGCGATTTTGCAGATTGAGAATAACCCCTTGGAGCTTGTTCAGGCAGTGCTCGCTGGTCATCCACTGGTTCTCAATTGCAAGCAGGTGAGACTTCTTTATCGATATCCCGAAATCCGGTCTAATCGTTCATCAGAATGGTGTTCATTCCACAAGAGGGACAAACAGCGTTGATCAAAATTTATACAATCTACTGATCAAATTGAACCCCATCTGGAAACGAACAGAGGCTCTACTTGCAGGACCTCCGGCTCCGTTGTTCTTTGATGAGGTTTTTGCCCTGAAGTTAGAAGCGATGGCACTCAATCACGATTTGGCTATCTGGCAGCAGAGCCACAGCGAAGAGTTTAGGCCTACCACGGTAGATCCCGGGCTCCCGCCCCGCCCCAACCCTGGGGCGGGTTATCGGCACGGGCGCGTTGATATGTATATTGACCTTTATATCGCAGGCTTGTGGAATTTCTCTCGTATTGCGCGATGTTTGCTTATCACATTGATCATGCGATTATCGGGTGTGCTCGATGATGGTATTGATCATGAAGCAGACCATCAGGAGGCTTTGCGTCTGGTAGATGATATGATTGCATCCATTCCCTATCATCTATCGGAGGATCTGCAAGTGTTTTTACGTGAGCGACACGATCATACCAAAATCACCAACGCTGGCCGACCGGTGGGTGGTCTGTTACTGATGCACTCTATTTATATTGCTTCGCATTTGGAGATATTTCCTATGGATATACGTGAATACATGAAAACCTGTCTGGTTTGGATTGGACGACGCATGGGGATTGGACAAGCTGCTTTCTTGGCACAGGTATGTTTCTTCTCTCCATTTTGCTCTTGATAGTTGATCCTAATTCCATCAGGCTCCACAAATTGACAACCAGTACTTTGGTAGTGGATGTTTAATCGTGCTAGCTGCGCTCCTCATCTAGGAGTTTTGGTTTAAATATGTACAAGCAGATGAAGGACTTCCTTGGCCGACTAGCCTCAAAGCTTGGCGTGAATGATGGCCCGATCAAGATTCTCGAGATGAGCGCCGGTACCGGTGGAACAACGTGCTGGCTGTTAAGACTTTTGGCTTCTCTAAACTTGCCAGTCGAATTTACCTCCACGGACCTAGCCCTTCGTTCGTGGCAGCAGCCCGGAAGAAGTTCGGCAAGCAGTACCCGTTCATGAAGTTCCGAGTTCATGACATTGAAAAAGTTCCAGCAGATGATTTGATCGGCACGCAGCACATCATCATCGCAAGTAATGCCGTGCATGCTACACATAGCCTGAGCGAATCAGCCAAGAACATCCGAAAGGCGCTCCGCTCTGACGGATTTCTCATGATGATCGAGATGACCGGTACCCTATGCTGGGTGGATATCATCTTCGGTCTCTTTGAGGGCTGGTGGTACTTTGACGATGGCCGCACACTCGCTGTCACACACGAGTCCCGATGGGAGAAAGATCTCCAAGCTGTGGGATACGGGCACGTTTACTGGACCGACGGTGAACGACCGGAAAACAAACTCGAGCGGCTGATTGTGGCCTTTGCTTCGAGAGATAGGTATGAACGACTTGAAATTACCCAATTGGTCAAGGGTCCATCAGCTGACCTTGTAGTGCGGCAAGAAGCTGTTGATCGTTATGTCCGCGATATGACAGCCGGATGGGAGATTGTGATTAAGCATTCTTCGATATCGATGTCCGGTAATCAATCCAGTCCCAGCGGCCGGTGAGTTGTGGTGACAGGCGCCACTGGCAGTTTGGGATGCCATCTGGTTGCAAAGCTCGCTTCCCTGCCAGACGTGACTTAAATTATTTGTCTCAATCGGCGCAGTCGACAGGATCCTCGGTTCCGCCAAACTCAGTATATTCTCAAGAAAGGAATATTTCTCCCCGTGGAGGCGGTTAGCAGGCTCTGTGTTTTCGAAACCGATATGTCGAAGCCAACGCTAGGCCTTTCGAGTGATGAACATGAAAGCCTCATCCGAAAGGTGACACACACGTCCACAATGCCTGGCTCATGAATGCCAAGTGGCCGATCAAAAACTTTGAGCCCCAGTTGCGTATCATGCGCAACCTTCTAGAATTTGCCCGAGACATCTCCAGTCTTCACTCCCTGGACACTAAAGTTACATTCCAAATCATCTCTTCCATCACAACAGTGGGTCACTGGCCCCTTCTGACTGGGCGACCAAGTGTCCCCGAAGAACGCATGACATTCGACTCTGTTCTTCCGACCAGGTACGGCGACGCCAAGTATATTGCGGACTGATGCTCGATGAGACACTACACCGCCACCCAGACCGGTTCCGAGCAATGGCTGTTTGTCTCGGCGAAGCGGCTGGCTCCAGCACAAGCGGCTACTGGAATCCAACCGAACATCTCCCTTTTGTGATCAAGTCTTCCCAGACCCTTAAGGCTCTGCCAGACTTTGAAGGTCTTTTCTCTTGGACTCCTGTGGATGAGGTTGCAAGCACGCTTGTTGATTTGGTTTCACTGCCCGAGGCTGAGACTCTGTAACCGATTTATCACATCGATAATCCCATTCGCCTGGCATGGAAGGATATGATCCCGCTTTTGGCTGACGTGCTTTCCATTCCGTCGAATGGTCTTATTCCGTTCGAAGACTGGGTTCAACGCGTCAAAAATTATCCTCGTCAGGTGGAGGGTCCAGAAGGTTAGAACCCGGCGATTTTGTTGATTGACTTTTGGAATGCCAATTTCCTGCGCATGTCTTGTGGTGGGCTGTTGTTGGAAACGAAGAAGGCACATGACCATTCGTCTACGCTGGCAACTTTTGGTCCAGTTAATGATCAAGTATTGCGCTTGTTTATTGACAATTGGAAGAAAATGGGTTTTTTTGGTTAAAATGTTGCTCTTCTCTGTATTTTTTTGGTATTAATTTGCGACGTATGATGAAAAACAACGAATTCCTCTTCATTCCTCACTCTAGGACTCCTGTGTTCCGGTGATGTAGGTAACCGCAACTCCGTCCTAAATCATGTTAGTCATTTCTATAGCAAAGGATTCGAAATGTAAAGCACGTACCCGTCCAAAATCAGTGTCAAACTCAGAAACCACTGTCTCATACACCAGACCCACGTTCGGGGTCAATGAGCCAACATCCGACTTAGCAACAATCACCTTCTTCTCTTGAGGGGTCGCATGAACCCATTCCAAATACTCCGGCGCACCGGGCATGATCACATTGTCCGCCAATACCATCGACTTCCCGGGAACCAAAACCTTCAAGTTCTCCAGCAACCACAAATCCGGCAAATACAGATCCTGCCAATGATCCATGAAAATCAATTCCACACGATCGACTTCCTTCTCGCGAATCAAGTCCTGCAACACTTCATTGCTGGCTCCAACAACTATCCGGACAACATCTCGTAGTCCGGCCAAATCTACCAGCTGGTTGGCAACAGCTGCCATCTCAGGATTCTTCTCGATGCTCAAATATTGTTTTCCTCCGTTTCTGCGGATCGCGTCGCCGAATAGAATGGCGGAGTAGCCGACGTAGCCCCCGAGCTCAATCATGACCGATGGTTTACGCTCGGCAATAATATCGATGATGAAAGCACCTTTGATCGGGCCGATGTTCATGAGCTTGGAGAACTTGTGGTGGTAGTCATCAATTGCGGCGAGGACTTTTTCCGGGTGGCCACGAATCTGTTTGAGGTCCGATCGGGCAAAGACATAGTGAAGGAGGTCAACCTCACGTCCATCCTATTCGCTGTTAGTGAAGCTGGGGCGAAGGAGCAGCGTAACCTTACAAGGGCCCATTTCAGGGCAGGGGGGAGTTTGGCTTCGTCGACATTGTAATGATTGATAAAACTGTGAATTCTGTAGAGAGTATGATCTTGATCTCTGTTCATCTGCAGTCCGGTGTTGTTCTTTATAGCACCCCATTCACAGATTGTTTACTTCGGAGTTTGTGACGCACGGCCAGAAACGGGAATGCCCGAGCCTTATGCCTAATGCAGTAAAATGGCGCATCGGTATCCGAATCATTTGAGGCTCGGATTTAAGGAATCTAACGGGTATCGGCGTTAAATCTGGGATGGATTCTTTTAGGGTCAGGATATAGCACTTGAGTCTAGGTGCCTATAGCCTTCTCCGCGATGCCTGTCGTGGTTCCGTCGCACGGACCTTCCAAGGCTTGAACCTTCAAGCCTTGAACATGGACAGCCGGCCTGGTGGAATCTTGGCACATTTGAATGTTACATAGCCAAGGTTTCAAGGCTGCAAAGCTCATGGGTTAGCTGAAGTTTTGTATTGCCGTTCAATGTTATAAGTATATGTAATCAAGTCGATATATGGCTATACATTCTCAGCACTGGCAACGGTAAAATGTATATTTGACTGATGAACCAAAGAGATCATTTCAAACTTGCACTTGTGAAGATCATAAATAAAGGATAAATCAGGTGAGCGACTCCATATGACCTGGGCAAGTTTTGCGAGGGTTAAAACTTGGAAATAAATACCGATGAGAGATGAAATTCCGGTAATTGCAATCATGTTAATTTCATTAAACCAATCAAAAGCGGTGAATTCCTCTCCAGCACCTGATTTTAGTAAAATGTGGGGACAAATTGCCTATTACGGACTCATGACGGCACAACTTGGCCGCCCCCAGAACTTTACATTTACAATCGTCCGCTTTCATTATCAACTAACGCATGGAGCTTGTAAAGTTCCAAGCTTTGATGAAGATATTCTCAACATCTCAACAGCTAGTTCATAGTGGCAGCAAGCTGTATGACATGATGACATTTAATCATGTTCCAAGTTTTGCTCTGAGCGGGGCTCCAGGAACTAACCCCGTCGAGCTCCGCCAACCCGTGGCTTTGAACCCGTGCGGACCCGTTTTTCCTGCCTTCCAAACCAATGAATGCAGCCGCTAATATCAGGGACTCCAGTGGGCCGGATGCGGTGCCACTTTTTACTTCAACAGCATCTACTCTCATTGGTGTACACTATTCCCCGTCCAGGGTTTAAGGGACTGGCCAAGAGCATGAAGAAACACTTATCTTTTCGCTTTCAACCATGTTCTTCCCCCTTTACTTGCGAAGAAGCTGGTAGTCCCAATATCGGCTTCTTCAGCCATGATCGCGTCAAAGTTGAGCCTGAAGGCTCGACTCACCCTTCTAGCCGTTTCCTCCTCCCTTTTTTTACTCATCGTGGGTCGCTTGTATCGTGTAACCGATTATCCACTCAGAATTATCCACCAATCTGGCGGCATCAAGACTGGCGCCTCAAATTCGAGCCAGGACCCTACATATGAACATCCCACGATATTACAGAGTCAGGATGACCCGAATGCTGTCCCTCACCCGATCGATGACTTGATTCGCGACGCCGATAAGAAATGGGCCGATTTGCGCGCGAAGCAGGTCTTCAATCTGACCCAGGCTACGGAGCAGTACCGACTGCGCCGCGGACGGCACCCACCCCCGGGCTTCGACGAATGGTATGAATTCGCCAAATCCAAAGACGCTTTACTCATCGAGGATTTGTTCGATCAAATTTACGATGACCTGAGTCCCTACTGGGGGCTGGATCCGAAAGAAATGCGCCGGCAGGCTTCCGGATTTGACCCGCGCATCATTGTTCGCAACAAGACGCTCTCGTCCGTCGGCCGCACGGGTGTGAACTGGCTTGAGATTTGGATGGATATGATGTCCAAATTCGAGCAGTTCTTACCAGACATGGATATTCCTTTGAACGGAATGGACGAGTCCCGGATTATCATTCCTTGGGAGACATTATCCGAGTATCGTGAGCAGGACGTCATCCGTCGCAAACTCATCGACGCCAGCAACACTACCGATCAGTATATGCAGCTACCCGCCTTCGACCCCGAAGCGCCTCCCGAACCGTGGGGTCCAGCCTACGAAGGACCAGGTCGACCCTTCTGGGATATCATGCGCGATGCCTGTCCCCCCGAAAGCCCCGGCCGGAACTCCAACATTCCACACCTAGACTTTTCGAACCCACCCCGCGAATTCTTCAACTACCGGAACTTCTCCAAGACCGGATACGTGGAGGACTTTGAGAAATCCAAAGACCCATGCTGGAGAGCAGAACTCCAAGCACTGCACGGCACTTTCATCGAACCAATCTCACTATCCACATCCCACGAGCTCTTCCCACTATTCGGAGGCTCCAAATTGACTGTGAACAACGAAATCCTCATCCCACCCGCAATGTACTACCTAGACAACCCCATGTACTCCGGCGGCTTCAAAAACCAAGGCGGGGCCTGGTCCAAAAAGAAAGACACAATCTTCTGGCGCGGAATCGCCAGCGGTGGCCGCATCCGCGAAGATACATGGACAGGCTATCAACGCCAACGCTTCGTTTCCATGCTCAACGGCACAACCGTCGCAACAACAAACGGCTCCTCTTCACACGGTATCAACTTCCGCCAACCGGACTACCACTACTACAATGTCTGGTCCGGTCTAGATGGCACACTACCAGAATTCCTAAACGAACACTGCGACCTCGGCTTTCTCGATCTAAAATGCTTCCCTCCAGAAGACGGCTTCCACTGCTCATATCAAGATCCATATTTCAGCATCGTCGAGCCAATGCCTATGAAGGAGCAATACGCATACAAATACCTCCCCGATATCGACGGAAACTCGTTTAGTGGTCGGTATCGCGCATTCCTGTTGTCCACATCCTTACCTATTAAAGCAACGGTTTATAAAGAGTGGCATGATTCGCGGTTGATTCCCTGGGCGCACTTTGTGCCGTTGGACTCGCTTTATATGGATATTTATGGTATCCTTCAGTACTTTATTGGGTACAAGGGACATAATGGTCATGATAGGAAGGCGGAGAAGATTGCGATGAATGGGAAGCGGTGGGCTGAGGAGGTGTTGCGGTTGGAGGATATGGAGATCTATGTTTTCCGATTACTTTTGGAATATGGTCGTTTGATGGACGATAATCGTGATACCCTTGCGTATGTGGATGATTTACTGATATAATTTAGATATTTACATGTTTATATAATGAAATGAGTTTCTTATTTGTCTGACCTTGAGTAATCTGTTTTCATACTTGGAATTGGGGGTTTATACTTAATTCATTATACAAACAGAGTTCTATGAGTCCACCAGTCTAATAAAGAAATCAATACCATCATGGAATTCAACCAAGATTCACCAAAAGATATAAGATCCAGATTTTGGGCAGGCTACTTATTATACCTCAGTCTGTGTTCCGCCGTCCTGGAGTTCTTGTTTCTCCAAGTACACCAAATATCTAATCTGTGTATACACATGTCTAAACTTTCTTATCATGCCGGATTGGCCTACAGTCTACACTTTCACACACGTTATGTTGGCCATATATTGAAATATTTCATGTGGATCTTGTACTATTCGGAATGGTCCCTGCAGGCGTACCAATCACGATAGCCATTCCGAATGATAGTTTATCATACATCATGCATCGTAGTGAGCCGGAAACACGTCATGAGTCATATTGGAAAAGGGAGGTCAGAACGCGCATAACAGCCTAAGAGAAGAACTTCTGAGCAGCCTTCCTGTCCTTGGCCTCACGGTCCTTGACGGCCTTCTTGACCTTGTTGATCTCGTTGGTGATAGCCGCATCGCCAGGAGCGAATTGAAGGGCAGAAGTAAGGTCCTTGAGCGCCAAGTCTTCCTCCCGCTGGCCAATATAGGCAACAGCACGACGGTAGTGCACCTTGGCCTTGTCGGCGTCCTTTGCGTTGGCAGACTCGGCGATTTGGAGCGCATAGGTGGCCCAGGTCTGGGCATTGCGGAACTGCAAAAGCTTGCCAGCCAGCAGAGAGGAGTTGGAGTGGAGAGTGAATCGGAGAGACTTCATCTGCTCGTCCAGCTCCTTGGGATCGTTCTCACCGACTTCGGGAAACTCGTTCAAGTATCGCAGTCCCTTCTGGTATTTCTCCACGCCAAGTTCCAGATTGCCCTGCTTGAATGCGGTGTTGCCGAATCCCTTTAGGTCGGAAGCGATCTTGAATGCGAGCGGCGCGGTCAGCTCCTCGCCCTGGTGGTCCTCGGGGAAGTCCTCGTATGGGTCGCCGGTGGCGTCCTGGAGTTTCTTGGTGGCGTTCTCGTACTCTTCACCTTGGAGCTCACCACAGTCCACCACAGTAACATCGACCTGGGGCTTGTCGGAGGTGGTCTGCATGTTCTCGATCTTGCGAACAATGCTCTTTCCGTTGATCACCTCACCGAATACAACGTGCTTGTCATCGAGATGGGGGGTAGGAACAGTGGTAACGAAGAACTGGCTGCCGTTGGTACCAGGGCCGGAGTTGGCCATGGAAAGTAGGAAGGGACGGTCATGCTTGAGGTTGAAATTCTCATCGGGGAATTTTTCGCCGTAGATAGATTCGCCGCCGGTACCGTTGAACGCCGTGAAGTCACCACCCTGGATCATGAACTGCTTAATGACCCGGTGGAAAATTGAGCCTTTCCATCGACCTGGTTAGCAGATTGTTGCTTGTCATTGCCATTGCGGGGGCGGGGGGGTCCGAGACACACCTTTGTAAGTCAATGGCTTTCCCTGTTGGCCGATGCCCTTCTCTCCGGTACAGAGAGCACGGAAGTTGTCTGCGGTCTTAGGGACAACTGATCGTCGGGGTTAGCTATATGTTAGGTGAATGCGCAAAATCATTCGGGGGATCGTACCATCGTCGAACTGTAAGAGGCGGGTTAGCTACAAGTGATCACTTCTGACCAAAGGAAAAACTGACCAATTCAAAAGCAATACGACCAGCCTTCTGCTCACCAATCTGAATGTCAAAGAAGACACGGGAGCGCTCTAATAGTTGGGTTAGCGACAAGTCAAAATCTGTGATTGCGGGCGGGAGAGTCGGAGAATGATGACCCCGCATTGAGGCACGTACGAGAAGTAGCCATAGCTGAATGTATACCGAGTGATAGAGGTTGAAATGAGAATTGAGAGAATAAAAAAGTGGAGATGAAGATTGAGGAAAGTGGAAAGGAAGATCGCTAGGAATGGATAGTGGAAAGGAAGCTGTTAGTGGGGAAGATTTGTTGCGGTTCTTCAGGAAGCTTCCATATACTTTAGTACAATCACGGGTATATCTCCAAAAATTATATACATCAATATATAACATAAATTACTATTTATCCTTATTTATTGTCATTGTAGTAACTCTGGAGGAATTTGGAATTCAAATGTCCGGTTGATCGGCTCTTCATCTTTGTCGTCAGCCTTAGGTTCTTTGGGCTCTTTAGGCTCCTTCTTCGGGAGATGGGTATTAATCTCAATTGTGACCTGAAGATAAGAAGTTGTTAGCATCCAGGTCGTTAATGACGCGAAAAGGGCAAAAGCCAGGAAGGCAATATGTACCGCCGCGTCTTCACTGCGGTAGTCAACACCCACTGGCCCATCATTTTTTAACTCCACTTCCATCATCGCTTGGAAGACACCATTCTTCACTCTTTCAGGTTTATATGAGGAGCTCATCTTATTGTAGAAGTGATCGTAGAGTTTGCGGGCAACGTCGGGCTTAGCTGCGTCGTGAAAGTCGGGTTTGTTGCCTTTCTTCATCTTTCCATAGAGAGTGAACTGGGATACTAGACAGAAAGTGGTATTAGCAGTGGAATAAGAGCATGGATTAGAGCTACATACCACAAAGGACCTCGCCTTCAATGTCCTGGACATTCTTCTTCCACTGCGAAGGTGGTTAGAGCTTGGATTGTCGCTTCAGGTCCAGAACTTTGGGAGCTAACCTGTGTGCCATTCTCATCTGGCCAGAATTTTGCCTTGAGTACCTTATTCACAAGGTTCTCTGCTTCCTTCTCGGTATCATCTTGCCCGATACCTGCAAAAACAAGTAGGCCACGCCCAATAGAGGAAATTAATTCTTCATCGACTGTGACTGAAGCCGATTTCACTCTTTGGATAACAACTGGGACGATCAGCAAAGAATAAGGGTAAGTGGTGGAACCTGAATTAGCGCACTTTTCATCTTGAATTGTGGTGAAATTGGTGGCGAGGAAGGGATCTAAATTCTATATGGCGTACGGGTACCAGATTAGCCTAAAGATCTTGACAGCCACCCCATCATCAATCTGACTCACCTTCCTCTTAACACCTGGACATTAAAGCTCACTCGTCTTTATTCAGGTATGTTGTCATTCTAACTTTCAACCCCTCAGGGTAGACAAAAATGGCCGCTTTTCTCCAGCTTTCGCCTGCCATCCCATACCGCCTTTCTATATTGCCGAATTCGACCGCCTGCCTATACAGGTAATAATGGAAGCTTTGCAAGTTGCAAATGGATCTCTAACCCACTTCGACTCCGCTTTCTCCCTTGTTGTCACATCCAGGGAACTTCCCGCCAAACTAGACTTATCCTCGTTTAAGAATTGTGCAGTGTCGAGCTCGTCGCCTGAGCCTGCACTCTGAATCCGCCTGCACTGAATCGCCTTCCCCGGTCCAGTCCGCACACTCCGACGCGCCATGGCGTCCCGCAAAACACAGCAAGAGATCGAAAAGACCTTCAAGAGAGTCGCCGAAGGGATACAAACATTCGAGGGCATCTACGAGAAGATCCGTTCCGCCACAAATCCCACCCAACGCGATAAGCTCGAGGAGAATCTGAAACGTGAGATCAAGAAGCTTCAAAGGTTTCGTGATCAGATCAAATCATGGGCGGCAGGCAATGAAGTCAAGGACAAGGCTCCCTTATTGGAGCAGCGAAAAGCGATTGAAACAGTAGGTACTCAATGCTTCAGCTGGAGCAATGGGGTTCGAGGTCCGGGTGGCTAATGTTTCGAGCAGTGTATGGAGCAATTCAAGGCCGTCGAGAAAGAGATGAAGACAAAGGCCTACTCCAAAGAAGGTCTATCAGCCGCGCAACGACTCGATCCCCGAGAAAAGGAGAAGGTGGAAGCTTCCGACTTTCTTTCTACCATGGTAGATGAGCTGGGACAGAAGATCGAGGCGATGGAGGCTGAAGAGGAAACACTGCATGCCCAAATGAAGAAGGGGAAGAAGGATATGTCCAAAGCTAACCGAATGGCCGACCTTCAACGAGTAACGGAGCGACATAAGTGGCATGTCAACAAGCTTGAGTTCCTCATGCGGTCCTTGCAAAATGGCAATTTAGAGGTGAACCAGGTGATGGATCTGAAAGAGAGTATCACATATTACGTCGAGGAAGGTGGGAATATCGACTATTCCGGAGAAGACGAGACCCTCTACGATGATTTGGACATTGGTGAAGAGGTGGAGGCCCAATTCGGAATGGGCAACGAGAACGATCGGGTATCATCACAAGATACTCAGTCTATTCAAGATGATGAGCCGGAGCCGAAACCCAAGCCAAAGGCAGATCCCACGACGACTAGACGACCATCAACACAGATGAAGTCTCCGCTTCCTGTTCTCGCTACCCTCCCTTCTGCTTCATCCAGTGCCACCCCTGGCATGAAACCCGCACCACTCCCTACTCGCCTACCTGGAGAAACGTTGAAGTATGCTTCGGCAGCGGCGGCGGCAGCGGCCAGCGACAAAAGTGGAGTTGGCATTTTACCACTTCCCCCACCACCAGGGGCCAGCCCAGCGTTCTCCGCTGCCCTTCCCGTCTCCAAGGCCTCCTCCATTGCCTCCCCTAGTGTTGCCCACGTGAACCCTATTACCAAGCCAGCCAGTGCTGCTGCTGCGACTTCCCTATCTGAAGAGCCTGTTTTTGCTTCGCGATCAAAAATCTCCTCAGGAATCTCTGGTACCTCATCACCAGCCCCTGCCGCTCAAGCGGAAGCTTCCAAGGTGCCGACAACGAACGGCAGCAGTGTGACACAGGATAGTGAGAGCAGTGAAGAGTCAATATGGCATTTGCCTCCAGGCCTTCAAGACTTGGTACAATCATTCGAGGTGACTAAGCAGCGTTCATCAAACGAGCCGACCCCTGCTGTGTCAAGACTTCTGGCGATTTCTCTTCAAAATTGTCCGGAGGCTGGGGATGCGGAAAAGCCGCGGCATTACAAGCCCCAAAATCCTTACAACACTCCCCTTTACTATCCGCAGGAACCTCTTGCTATCTTTGACGATCCTCGGTTGTATGATACCGGCCGCATCGACACTGACACCCTTTTCTACCTCTTCTACTACCGACAAGGGACCTACCAACAATATTTGGCAGCGAAGGCCCTGAAGAACCAAAGTTGGCGGTTCCACAAGCAATACCAAACATGGTTTCAGCGGCACGAGGAGCCGAAGAACATCACCGAGGAGTTCGAACAGGGTACCTACCGATTCTTCGACTATGAAAGTACCTGGTACGTTTGTCCATAGCCCGGAATCCGTTTGAGACGTAACACGTGCTGACTTATTGCCCGACAGGATGAACCGACGCAAGGCTGATTTCAAGTTTGTGTACAAATATCTCGAGGACGAGTTATGAGGCGTAGTAATTGGATTGGATCTATGAAAGCCAAGCCCCTGCCTCCGACGCTATGACCAGATAGCAAGTGTATCTTTTTTTCTTTTTCCTGGGAGTAAAACCTCCAAGAATAGATGTGTCATGGGGTTGTGAATCGGGAGGGTTTTCCGTTCCTGTGCTTTTATTTTTTTGTTTTCTTTATTGTTTTCCAATGATGCTAGGACACGGCATCGAGCAATGAGTGCAATGAATGGGTCTTCGGGAAACGGGAGTTCAGTGCTATTTTGAGTTATCCCCTGTTCGAATGAAACCAGACTTTTCAGATGCCATTTTGCTTTGCAGGATCCGGGGAAGTGTAGAAAGTTCCTAGACCAGATGACCTGAGGCTCGGGCGAGAGTTGGCAAAGTACCTGCAGAAAATGGATACGGGTAAGAGCTCGCTTTAGTCCCGTACTTGTGCCCGACATATCAACCTGCTCATATCCAATGAAATGTAATTTTTAACCGGAAGAACTGTGACTTGTTTGTAGGCGGTTCACCAATATCCAAGCGTTCTAACATTTGAACCCAACCAGTCACAGCAGTGACCCAAGTCGCCTCACTGGACATGTATTCCCAAGGCTTGGCACGCTAAACCGATCATGGATGCGGGATTTTTGGTTTTTTCTAGAAGGTCAAGAGAACAGGAACAGGAACAGGGCTGTGCGGACGGGTCCCGAACCCATTATATCATTGATCCGTTCACGTACTATTGTGGCTTGGCGATTGATTCTCCCAAGATCGGTGACTTCATTTCGGCACAGTATTGCCGAGTAAATAGAATGGATCTACACACAAAAGTCAAAGGGGGTTTTTTTTTCTTTACATCCAACTCATGAATAAAAGGTGATACTTCATAATACCCTAAACGACAATCCCAAATTCATGCGGTCATCCCGTCATCGATGCTGCAACGTGAAACGAGGGGAAAGACGAGAAAAGCAGACCAGCAAGGATGCATAACGCTAGAAGTTTTCCAGAAGAACACTAACACTCAAATGGATAGGATCATCCTTCCCCAGCGGGCAAAACCCAAAACTAGAGGGCCGAGCACATTCATGCATCGTCTGACCGCTACCAGGCTTATCGGGGCCAATATGATATCCGCATTATAATTGGTGTATTTCTAGCCCTTTAGCCTTGGAGCCAATCATAGTTTGGACCTCGCCGCTAGAAGGCTGGTGGAAGAGACGTGGAAGGTCAGCATGCATGGAGGATCTGTTTGCAGAAATTCCCGCATTGATCTCCCCAATGACGGGGGCTGTGTGGTCTGTATTCGAGGTTGAAGTCATGGAGTTCTGAGTTGCCCATATGCGTGGTGGTTCTTGAGGCATTTCTTAGCGTTTCTTGTTGAATGACTTAAAAGATGGCTGATTTCCCATTTTCCGTTTGCTTTTGCTTTTGCCTTTGCTGTTGCTTCTGTCATCTTACTGGATCTTCAACATCTTCGCCCCCAAGTTAATGATTCGTCGGTACGTCTTACCCCCAGTCAAGCACCCCTGCAAGTCTTTTTTTTCTTTTTCTTTTTCTGGAATTTGGCATTTCTGGTATTTTTGGCTTCTAGACAATTTAGTTGCTAAAAATCCTTTTATTTAGATGGCCATTCCATTTCCACTTTCACTTTCACTTTCCTTTATCGACTATCCACCCGATATGCAGTCCCCCTTCAACTACGCAGAATCTTCGTCTTCCTACTCCTCCTCACCCGGCGATATGGATTTCTTCTTTCGCGGTCCGTCCGTCTACGATAAAATGTGCGACGTCGCCAGTTCATTTCCAACCCCGGAGTTCGCTCCTGAGTTCGTATCGGAGCCATATAGTTACTCCTTCACTAGTGCTCCAAATGCGCCATATATCTATGGTCCTATGGAAGTCCCTGTTTTTGATACTTCATTATCAATCATGGCGACCGGACTACCCAGTAGTCCTACCGCTAGTAGCTGTGGAAGCTCATACGGTAGCTTCAACATGCCGGAGGAGGTTCCCATGCCTAATTTTCCTCTCACAAGGGACTATTCGGGTCCTGAATCCCCCGCTCCATCCAAGTAAGTCCCCAACATTGTCTACAGCAATGTTGTAGTACTTGTCGCTAATTTTTCCAGACCAGCCAAACCCTTCGGCTGCGACGACTGCGGTAAATCTTTCACGCGCTTTGCGGATCTTAAGCGTCATCAGTCTAGCGTACACTACCCAGTGTTTCGCAACTGTCCTGTTGAACACTGCTCTCGCAAAGGCGCCAATGGATTCCCTCGCCAGGACCACCTGGTTGAACACTTGCGTTCTTACCACCATCTCGATGTACCTAAGCGGCGAGCCTTGAAACGATCTTCCAAGGATATGGCGTGATGCTTTCAACTTGAATGCTCTTGTGCAACCTTGCTTCCGATCTTCTATGCGCCATGCTACACATTATCACCGATTTTACGATTCACGACGCCAATTTATCCCCATATTCTTCTTTACATCTTTCCTTGGGCTTCTGGCGCTACACCTGTTTCTGCATCACATGTGCGATTCTGTTTTTAATCCGTGTTGTTATAGACTACCCAAGACAGCTACCCTTGTCTTTTCCCTTTTACCTGTTTTCATTACATTTGCTTGGGATGCAATAGACGACAGATGAGTCCGGTTAGATACTTTTCGGGATACCAGTTCCCATAGGAATCGCAATGGTTACATTTCCTCCAAACCTTCAAATTCTAATATTTGCTTTTCTCAAAATTCCACATTGAGATTGAATACGGAGTAGCCCAATGATCACCATAATGTGGCGGCACCAACTCCACAAACAAACACAGTCCTCGACCCCATGCACTAGCCCGTAAACATCAACGGATCTGCCGCGGACCACCGAGAGGTAATATAACCGTCTACTCCCATAGGTCGATAACAAGCTTTGAATTCATGCATTCCGAATTCAGGAACCTGCCACAATCCCCACTTTTTACAAAAACAAGGCATCTCACCAATCACCCACAAAAGCAAACAAAGAACTCTCGCTACTCAAACCCAAATACCAGCGCTAGAGCTGTAGAGTTCTTCTCTCGCGGGTTCGAGAAGCACGGCTTAACAGTTTGGGATTAGCTTCTTTAAGTTCAGGTACGGTCCACGGGTATCTGCTGAACTCTTTGTTATCTTCCCGTTCCATTGATATGACTGGAACCTTCGGATAGGCTAAGCCGAGGACTGTAGAATGACAAATTCTCAAAGGGGAGAAGAGACAGAAATTCCAAATATCAAATTTCACTCCGTAAATCTGATCCCTTTTCCTAAACTTTTCATGATGCGTCATGCGGGGTATCTGTCGATCGCATCGGATCCTCCACATCGGAGGGATAATCCACTTAATTTGCCAAGAGACAACACATGAATCTGCGTCACTGTGCAGATATATAACTCATTGCTATCCGAGTACGTTCTCGGACCCTAATCTCCACTGTTCTTGGCAAGGTTGAATTCATTTTCTGCTTGATTTACGAACTTTTTGCCGACCCAGTATGGCATGTAGTAGCCTCGCCTAATTACCTGTTCGGGAGGCGGAAGTTTCGAATATTTGTCGATTTGTCGATCATTCACTTTCCATGTACCGTATCCCGTATATAGAAATGGCCCCATCGCCACTAGTTACCTTTGTGGCGACGAGGCTCTGAGTTGAAAATTTGTAACATTGTTTTGATCGTCTAGGTATGATGAAAGGGGTTCGGCTATTACCGTTTGTAGATGATTTTATGTAGATGGATAGAGTCGAGGGTACCGATCTGGTGAGCATGTTGATCTCGGGCTTGCTCTATGGTATCAACATCTCTTATGCTCACGTGGACAGCGAAGTCATTATATGCGCAGCTTCAAATGCTGAATAAACAATTTTAGATTGAAAATTGAGTGTCAGCCAGTACATATTTATGTTATGTAAATTAGCTTATCATCTGATATACGGTTCTCAAGGGCTTGCAGAATAAGTGCTGTTCACTACTGTACATAGAAACCTAGAATTTTAATCGATCAGTTATTCCCAATCTCAACAAGCCTGAAGCCAAGCAACCTCAACCGCATAAAGACATTGAGATAACCTTTAAAAAATCATTTCTTCCCTCCCAAATCTTCAAAATCCATAAAACAAAGGCCCCTCGCCTTCCCCCCATCGAATAAAACACCCTCATCCTTCAACCTCAGCCTCTTCTCATCCCGAAAAGACCCTTCACTAATATCCTTAACCGCCATACCCTCCCCCTTATACCCACCCAATAATCCCCCAGCCGCAAGAACACGATGACATGGAACCTCCGGCGCAAAAGGGTTCGTGCGCATCGCGTTCCCCACAGCTCTCGCGCTGGAGTTTAAGTATGTGGCCATGGCGGAGTATGTGGTCCAGCGACCCGGCGGGACGGAGAGGAGGACGCGGTAGACGCGGCGGCGGTAGGGAGTTAGTGTTGGGTGGAGGGATATGCGGCGGAGGTATTTTTGGGTTTGGAGGTTTGGTGGCGTGGTTGTTGTGGATTTGGGTGGGGTTGAGTGTGGAGGGTTGGATTGTGGGGTTAGAGCTGGGTCTGGGTCTGGTGTCATGGTTGTAATTGGGGTTTTGGTATTCATCTTGGATTTGGTAACGTGGTTTTGTTTGTGGAGCTTTTGGGGATTTGTTAGATACTGTGTTGTTTGTGACGCGGGATGACGCGTCGACGCGATAGGGCTTACTGAGATGATGAGGACTTGGATATATGCGATCAATTCTTTGGTAGTAGAATGGTGACGGAGGAGAAAGCAGGTTGGTTGAGAAGTGGAATTATAATGGAAGGGTTGAAGTTGAAATAGATATTGACTAGAAACATTGTTCTCAATGTGACCAATCAGATCCGTTCTCCGCAATCTAGTTAAACATTTGAGATTTATAATCATATACTCCGATCGTATTTCTAATGACTCATAAACTCAACATTGAATGTTATTGTCCGAGTCCACTGGTTCATTACTCTCTATGAAGTCATGCGTTGTCCACGTGCTCGGCGGAAGTCGCATTTCCATCACCCTTTGCTGCGGTAAGCAACACTTTGCCTGTCTCCGGGTCTATACTGCCCTTGCGAGTAACTGACTGGACCATGCCTGGATTCTCAGCCTTGAGACGAGCGAAGGTTTCCTCTGCATCCCAGGTCCAGGGTGTCTTGGCCGCAAACAACAAGTCCATATCTTCCAGTGTACGCTGATTACTCTCCGGGTAAAGAGCCCAGACCATCGGAATGGTAATGACGTTACTCGCGGCGAACACATACAGCGTCTTCTCGCCGATGGCGCTGAACATGACAGGGCACAGTAGAGTCTAGCGGGAGAAAGTTCGTCAGCATTGTCAGAAAGGTTTTGGATGTTGCACTTACGAGCCATCCGTTTCCAATACTCCAGCCAACAACTCCCCAGGCATTTCCACGAGCACGCACGGCCAATGGGAAGATTTCAGCGGGGTACAGCCAAGGTACAGTCAGCCAGGTCGCTCCAAAAGTTGACGTGAAAATAAAGATCATCGAAGCTGCGGCTGCACCGTATGAGGATGCGTGACCCGTGTCACCAGCTGCCTTGGCGTTGATGGCGAGGCGAGAGAAACCACCAGCGAGGAACATCGCAATGCCCTGAACGACTGAACCCCAGTATAGAGTCCATCGGCGGCCGATGCGGTCCAAAGTAAAGACGCAGACGAGTGTGGCAAACTAGAAAGTGTCAGTAATCCACTGGTTTACCTACATTTACATGCAACCTACCATGTAGCAGATATTATTCAACCCACTAATCCACTGACTCTTTGTGGAGTCAAATCCTGCAATGCTGAAAATTGTCGGAGCATAAACGGTTACACCAGCGATACCTACCCATTCCTGCATAATCTGCAGCCAGATCACAAGCTGGACACGGCGACCGATATGGAGATCCCCTGATTTATAGCCAAATAGCATTGAAAGGTACGAGTTGCCGTGAACAACGGTCTTCTCCATCTCGGCAATGGCCTGAATATCAAGGAATTCAGCCTCGGCGCGGATGCGGTCCTCCGGGCTGCTTCCACGAAGGCGCTGGAGAATGTACCGACCTTCTTCCTCTCGACCAACCTTGACGAGCCAGCGAGGAGACTCGGGGAAGAACCAGACGGCAAAGAAGAGAACCACGAGGAACAAGATCTGGAATCCGATGGGAAATCTCCAGCGGAAAGGAGACCTTCCATCATCGATGAATGACAGGCCACTGAGAATTTGTTAGATGATGCGGGACAGTATATAGAGACACAACGTACAACTCCAACCAGTAGGCAAGAACAACACCAAAGATGTTTAACGTGAATTCAATCGCAATAAATTGTCCTCGGGAAGTGTGTTCAGCCGTCTCCGTAGCCCAGACAGGGACGATAGCGTTCAAGATTCCAGTCCCGATTCCGTTCACAAAACGGGCTGTCAAATCTTAGCCATGAAACTATCGCTGTGGATGATGCACCACTTACCACAAATCATCCAGTCATGGTTTTGAGCGGAGCACTGCAGACTCGCTCCAACGATCGCCCAAATAGCACCGACCGCAATGGACTTGATTCTTCCTATACGATCTCCCAGCCATCCACCAAACAAGCCACCAAATAACGTCCCCAAGTAATACACGGCGACAATTCCGCCCTGAAGTAGAGAATTAGTGACCACAACAGTCGGCTCTCCATCTTCCCTCTTCGTGTACCCAAATTTCATAAGCTTGACATAATCCTCAGCATTATTCACTCCCGACATCATTCCCTGATCATATCCAAAGAATAGAATCGACAAAGCAGCGATACAATTGATCGCAACAAGAAGCTGTCGCTTCTCCAACTTATGAACCACATTCCAAGAATGAATCCTATCACTCATTTTGAACGAAATCCCCCACCAAAATCAAATATGTACGACGTACAATCACAGTGCGACGAGCCGATATAAGAGGCTAGCCAAAAATCCACGCGGGGTAAATCCAAACACGTTCCGACGTCGCACGACATCATAATGGGTCCTCGGGCCTTTTAAAAGCAAGGCCAAGTCCAAGTCCGGCCCGAGTCATAAATCGTGAGGAAGTTTCCCCACGGGGATCGGCCGAATTTGACCCTAGTATAGGCAAGGAGTGTCCGATATGGTTACATCCCGGCGGCACAGGAACAAGCAGGGACAATGTCATCTGGATGTTGGAGTGTTTGATTCCCCACAAGTTGGAGAAGAAAAATGGGTCTGGGTCTGGGTCTGGGTGCTGGATCAGGTATGGAGAGGACGGGTGGGGTTATTGGTGATTGGCTTTAGCCGGTTAAGACTGAAATCGGCAATCCGAAAGCGCGAATGTGGGCTTTGAACTCGGGGGAACTCCGATATACATAGTTCCCCATTTTCCACCCCAGGAATGTAATTTAAATCCATGTGACCACTTAAGCGACGGTCAAATCTACCGACGGGAAGAATTCATGTTGATGAAAAAACATATCTGATCCATATCGCAAATTCCATATATGTTAACCCTACTAAGCCCCATACAACAGATGACAACAGATGCAGTCCCGAAAACTGCATTGATCAAGGAAACAGCTCGTTTCCTATAGGTTCCTGGGCTCAGTACTTGTTGAGATTGTACCATAGTCAGCTGGGCCGTAACTGAAACAACCTTGTTGCGCTTGGCTGGTTTCTTTCCTTTGTCTCCCTTCTCCACTGGTTGATCAGCAGATTTTTGGCGGTTTCCAGTCTGAATGCTGGAGCGATGTAATATAGCTGATCTAACAACAGGATAACCATGGTTTTATTCAACACTTTGGTGACATGAAACCGTTTCCCTTCCGATCAGCCCACGGCGGTCCACAATCGTCCAACGCGAGGTGCCGTCTTTCATGAAAATGCCAGTACAAATTCACGAAGCTCAATTGTAGCCATAGCCCGCAATGCAAGAATCTCTGCACTTCGTCATTTTATGCCTCAAGCTTGTTTGGCGTCGACTGGGTGTCGGGGCATATTCGTATATGGCATCAGGGATTCTCTCTCTGTCCATGTCATACTGGGCTGCTATACTCGCTACGAGTATTGTTTGTAAAGTTCGAACATTTAGTTTAATATAGGCAGCAGGATAACCTTTAAAACCAATGACTTACTCAGAAGAGGCCGTCAATATCCTCTATACAGAGTTGAATGTTCGCCATGATCATCTTTCTCAGCCTTTGAATAATGGGTATAAATTATATGACAAAGAGGTAAGAGATGAGTGAATAGATTGATGGATATGGAAAGGGAAAGCTCTGAAGTAAGAGATATAGAGATGAGGAAATTGGTGAGTGGATGGATGGATGGATGTGGATAGGGAAAGCTCTGGTTTCAGAGATATGGCTAGAAACAAGATATACCACGAATAGTCCTGGAGGTCGCGAATAAAGGAGACGGTATAAAACCCTGGTAATGATTACAAAATTTACCTGATGCTTGGTTCTGAGAGTGGATCCAAATATCGAATCGGGAGGATCTTCCGCCTTATTAGTTAGGTGTCAATCAATGTTGGTACACATACATTCATCTCCAAGCGGCGACAGCTAAATAGATAAGTAAATAAAAATCTTAAAGTTAGATTCAGGGGCCATCTTATCCTAAGCCATTGAAGATACATTGTGCAATTTGATGACCCATCTCTTCTATCTGCCATGAAATGCAGCTGGGCATGGTCGCGACTCGCCATTGCGTATTGTACATGCGATTAAATAGGCAGCTGCACCAACGTCCCAGGCATCGTCAACCATATCGCCGATTTCGGGGGGACATGGATACCTAGGTACTACCATAAAATAGGGTGGCGAAGGTTCAAAAGGGTAAAAGCTACATAGTAGTTGTAAGACTATACCTGGAAGTGCCCGAGTGTAGCCGCGGAGGCGGACCATACGGTAAACTTGATTCCAAACCCGTTGGAAACCCGCGGGTCCTCACTGGCGGAATCTGGGCATATCGAACTAAAAGCCAAAAGAGCGCTAGTCATTGATGTCTCCCCGGGGTAGATCTGGCCGGGTAGGTGGAGAGCGGAAAAGGTCTTCAGGCTTCCCGTCATGCCTGGTTTGTTTCGTAGCATATATAGGAAGAATCGACACCCAGATGATCGTCGGATAAAATTTAGATAACCCTGGAATTTCACGTCTTCCCACCGTTTCGATATCATTTCCCAACATTTAAACATTGTTATCAGTTATCCCATCGAAACCAAAAGCACCGGCATCGTCATCCGGCAAAGTGACCTTACCGAGTCGACCCGACCGCTTACATAACCCCCTTCGGCCAATCTCAAAATACCGCAAAAGCTCAGTCCTCTCTTCCCGTAACTTCAAAACCACGTCCCCTTTTGCGCAACCTTGCCATCCTTCCCTCCAGGTCATCTTCCGTGGAGGTATAAATCGTTATCTTGACTCTTTATCTTTTTAATACCGCCAATCGCTATGTTCCGCGCTGTTTTGCCCCGTGCCGCGCCGCGGGCCAGCCTCCGCGCTTGCGGCCCCAAGGCTGTCCCTTCTACCTTCATCGCCACTCCTATGATCCTCGTTGGCTCAAAACGTGGCTACGCCTCTGAGTCAGGTGAGTTCTTTCCTGGTTCTTCGTCATAAAGAGACTGAGGGCCTTTCCTACTCTTCCCGGATGCGATTGCTGATTTCCCGGCTCTCCGGACAACAGGTGATCACGATCTTGTTATCATCGGTGGTGGTGTTGCCGGTTACGTTGCTGCCATTAAGGCTGGTCAGGAGGGCTTGAAGGTACGGGTTTATTCCTTTCTCACCTTCTCCGTCCCGGAGCAAAGGTTGTCGACTACCTGCTAACTGGACATCTTGATAGACCGTCTGTATCGAGAAGCGCGGAAAGCTCGGTGGTACTTGCTTGAACGTCGGCTGTATCCCCTCCAAGTCCCTCCTCAACAACTCCCACCTTTACCACCAGATTCTCCACGACACCAAGAAGCGCGGTATCGAGGTCGGCGATGTGAAGCTTAACCTCGCTCAGATGCTCAAGGCCAAGGAAACCTCCGTTGACGGCCTGACCAAGGGTGTTGAGTTCCTGTTGAAGAAGAACGGCGTCGAATACGTCAAGGGTGCCGGTTCTTTCGTTGATGCTAACACCATCAAGGTTGACCTGCTCGATGGTGGTGAGCAGCTCATCCGCGGCAAGAACATTCTCATTGCCACTGGCTCCGAGGCCACTCCTTTCCCCGGTCTTAACATTGATGAGAAGCGCATCATCTCCAGCACTGGCGCTCTCGAGCTCCAGGAGGTTCCCAAGAAGATGATTGTTATCGGTGGTGGTATTATTGGTTTGGAGATGGTATGATCACCTGCCCGGTCTGCCGGCTCTTACGCGAAGTTAGAATCTAACTTTTTAATAGGCTTCCGTCTGGTCCCGTCTCGGTGCTGAGGTCACCGTTGTTGAGTTCCTTGGCCAGATCGGTGGCCCCGGTATGGACGCTGAGATCGCCAAGCAGACCCAGAAGATTCTCGCCAAGCAGGGCATCAAGTTCAAGACCAACACCAAGGTCGTCAAGGGTGATGACAGCGGTGCTCTCGTCAGCCTCAACGTCGAGGCTTCCAAGGGTGGTAAGGAGGAGACTCTCGATGCGGATGTTGTCCTCGTCGCCATCGGTCGCCGCCCCTACACCGAGGGCCTGAACATCGAGAGCATCGGTATCGACAAGGACGACCGTGGCCGTCTCGTCATCGACCAGGAGTACCGCACCAAGGTCCCCCACATCCGTGTCGTTGGTGATGTGACCTTCGGTCCCATGCTGGCCCACAAGGCCGAGGAGGAGGCCGTTGCTGCCATCGAGTACATCAAGAAGGGCCACGGTCACGTCAACTACGCCGCCATTCCCTCCGTCATGTACACCCACCCCGAGGTCGCCTGGGTCGGCCAGAACGAGGCTGAGGTCAAGGCTTCCGGTGTCAAGTACAACGTCGGTTCTTTCCCCTTCAGCGCCAACTCCCGTGCCAAGACCAACCTCGACTCCGAGGGTACTGTCAAGTTCATCGCTGATGCCGAGACCGACCGTATTCTCGGTGTCCACATCATTGGCCCTGGTGCCGGCGAGATGATCGCCGAGGCCACCCTTGCCATTGAGTACGGCGCCTCCAGCGAGGATATCGCCCGCACATGTCACGCCCACCCTACCCTCTCCGAGGCCTTCAAGGAGGCTGCCATGGCCACCTACTCCAAGCCCATCCACTTCTAGACGCGACGCGGTACCTTGATATCCTCTGAACCCATGTACTACTTTTTTGGTCCTTTAGTCTAGCTTCGCTAGCAAACTACATGTAGCATTTCATGTAATCATTTCCTATGTTTATTGTTTTTTTAAACAAAATATAGAATTATTCACCAGCGGACCTTTTGTTATTTGTTATTTGCTATCTAATGAAACGAAACTTCAAGATTTCCCTTCACCTGAAGCCCGAATAGGATGATCGGGGCGACTCGGTGTGCATAAAGACTAAAAGTGGGTAAAAATATAAGCCAATCAAAAGAAATCCAAAGTGGGCCCGCCAAGGTTCGAGCCTGGGACCTCTGGATCCCAACAGCTTAATATCACTTTTTGAATGACCTCATTTGTATGCAATCGCCTATATATCGAGCCTTTGTATCTATGCTTACCTAGCCCCGACCACATCATCATTAAGAAAGAGTAATTATCAGTAACAAAATTGCCAAGTATATAAACCAGACCATCAGCTTCCTATGCGGTGAATATTACAGCAAAGTACTTATTATATGTGGGTCAAGATGTCTAAAACACCTCGATTTTGTGCCTTTTTCATAGGTATTTCTCAAGTCTTCCCTTATATAGATCAACTAGTGATAAAAAGTCATCCATCCAGCAGGTTAGTGTACCGGTTTCACACTCAACCGGGGCCAACATTTGAAGTCAGGTGCACGACTCATACTTGTCCTCACTATGCATACGTTCCGCTGAAGCAAATCTGCATCGCAGGTGTCAGCATAGTTGATCCCAAGAACCCCGGTAACCCTTGAAATAAAGGGAGAGGGACTACTGAAGCTGAGTAGTGGGGTGGAGGCCTCTGGCCGTCTTTTTGCCAATTTTTTTGTAGATACTATTCACACTTTCTTTTCACTAGTGCTTTTGCTATTTCTCCCAACCTTGAATTTCAACTTCTAAGATTTGCACCCAAGCCTCGACGTCCTTTAGCCTCTTGACTTTCCCTTAACCTCGGCTGCTCTAACCACGACTCTCCCCGGCCTTGACTCCCCCTCAACCTCGAGTCCTCCCCCAACCTCGTTATCTTATTAAATTGCCCTTGATGTCTTTCCCTCATTTCTAAATATGTTTATGAGTATATTTTGCACATGACTCAAAAGGTAATTCCCACCTTTCCATTTATGCAAATATATGATTAAAAAGGTGTGAGATATCTCGAGGACAAATGATCTTAAAATTTCAACAATGTGCATATACTTGACAAATATTTTCAAAAGATCCGTGACTTATATTATTCAGACTGATCCCAGTGTGATCGGAGATCAGGGTCCAGCTCACCGGTGTTGTTCACGTCAAATAAAAAGACAGGAGTGTAGGAAAATTCCAGGAATAGGGACCATAGTGTCTTCATGCACAATTGGTTCTAGATTTGGGTTATGCGGAATAGATAACGTGCATCGTGAGGGGTAAAAAGAGAAATGCAAGCTCCAAGCGACGGTATTGACAACAGCAAAAAGTATTGTTGGATTCAACAACCGCCCAAAGGAATGATAAGGCCAAATAGGAAATTCATGAGAGAGGGGAATTAATTACCACGTGTTGGAGGCTGGAAAGTCCACGCTATAGATAGACTGAGCGGGCCGGACTCCGCTAGCGAAAGAGCGGAGAACCAGAAAAGTGTTTGCCTTTTCATGTACCTAAATCTCTTCTCATGGCAAAACAATACTAAAAGCGCCAACATGACAGAGAAACAGCTCAACCACGCCTCTTCCATTCTGATTGTCGGCGCCGGAACTTGGGGATGCTCAACTGCCCTGCATCTGGTTCGCCGAGGATATACAAATGTCAAGGTGTTGGATGCTTACTCAGTGCCGTCAGAAATCGCGGCTGGCAATGACGTGAACAAAATCATGGAGCACAAGGAGCTGAAAGGTCAGATATTATGGTTATTTCAATCCGTCTTGTTTCGGCTAACAAGTTAACATTCTTCAGAAGCAAACTTTGACGCAAAAAGTCTCGCCTTTGCAACCTGCAGTCGAGCAGCATTGAAAGGCTGGCAAACTGACCCCATTTTCCAGCCATATTTCCACGAGACAGGATTCATTGTCGCGGGGCACACTCCAGCTCTAATCCAGCATATCAAGGAAGAGGAGATCGACCCTTCCGATGCCGAATTCATATCTCTCAACACAGCGGAAGACTTTCGCAACACAATGCCACCCGGAGTCTTGACAGGGGACTTTCCAAATTGGAAAGGCTGGATGAGCAAGAGTGGAGCTGGTTGGGTCCACGCGCAGAAAGCCATGGTTGCAGCATACACGGAGGCTCAACGCCTGGGTGCAAAATTCATAACTGGCACGCCATCGGGGAAAGTCGTGTCTTTACTTTTTGACCGTGGTGATGTGGTGGGAGCACAGACGGAAGACGGAGTACACCACCCGGCGGATCATACTATTCTAGCTGCGGGTGCTGGGAGTGATCGGCTACTGGACTTTAAGAAACAGTTACGTCCCACTGCCTGGACATTGTGCCATATCAAGATGAGCGCCGAGGAAGCAAAACTATACCGTGATCTCCCGGTCTTATTCAACATTGCGAAGGGTTTCTTTATGGAGCCGGATGAAGATAGACATGAGCTCAAGATCTGCGATGAGCATCCTGGATATTGCAATTTCGTTGCTGATCCGTTCCACGGCGGAGAGGAGCGAAGTGTACCGTTTGCGAAGCATCAGATTCCCCTCAAAGCAGAGGCTCGAGCTAGAGGCTTTCTGCGAGATGCGATGCCACACCTTGCCGAGCGACCCTTTTCTTTTGCGAGGATTTGCTGGGATGCTGATACGCCCGATCGGGCATTTTTGATTGATCGCCATCCCGGTCATCCTTCTCTTATTGTCGCTGTAGGCGGATCTGGCAATGGAGCGATGCAGATGCCTGCCATAGGCGGGTTTATTGCGGATGCTTTGGAGGTAAATCTACAGAAGGAATTGAAGCACGTTTTCCGATGGCGGCCTGAAACAGCGGTTAATAGAGATTGGCACTCTAAGCAGAATCGATTTGGTGGGCCAGACAAGGTTATGGATTTTCAGAAATTGAAAGAAAATGAGTGGACTCTGATATGAGAGAGTAGGTAGAGCAAGCTATAGATAAATGACCACAAAATCTCAAATACTGTCATGCACTAGTCCCTTCAAAGTGAGTACTTGAAAGCTACTCGGTCGAGAATGCGCAAGCTCCCATATCCTTCTTGATAACCTCAGCCTCGGGTCTGATATCGAAATCAAAGATATCCATAGGCACACCGATAGTAGTACAGGCGTTTGGTATATCCACAATGCCAGCAATATGTCCCTGCACAGGAGCACAGCTGAGCAGCAAGTAAATCTGATAATCATTATACCCGAATCGCCGCAGGTATTCAATGACTCGCAAGCAAGTCTGTCGATAGGCCACTGTAGCATCCAAATAATGTTGCTTGCCTTTCTCATCCACTGAGAATCCCTCAAAGGTGAGATAGCGCCCAGGACCGAATTGAGGCTCTACAGGACCGGCATGGAAGATCGGCGACTTCATATCTAGCTTCGCCATACCGTTCTTAATCACAGAGAATTTCAATGTGATAACACCTGCCATTTCAATGGCGCCACAGAACGAAATCTCACCGTCTCCCTGGGAAAAGTGGAGATCTCCGACGGAGAATTTCGCACCTGGGACGTGGACGGGGAGGTAGACCTTGGAGCCACGGGAGAGGTTTTTGATATCACAATTACCTCCGTGTTCAGGACGGCCCTAGGTAACCGATTAATCATTCGATCAATACATGTAAATGATGGATCAAAACATACCGGAATTGTTCGTGCACCCTCCTTTCCGACCCTTTCCTTAATTTCCTCAGCAGAGCTACCGGCATGGACATTTGTGGGGTTTGGTGGTTGCGCAACGATGCGATCTTCAATAGTATTCGCAGAAATAAGCTCACCCTCACGGCGATTCCATTCGGCAAGAACTTCCGCCGACGGAGCACATCCTAGAATGCCCGGATGAATCAACCCCGCAAAGCGAACGTGCGGGATGTGGCGCGAGGAACAGAAAATTCCCTCGAAATCCCAAATTGCCTTCGCACTATAAAAATGAGAATGTGTGGACCGCAAAGTGAGGGCAAACATACGCTTTCGGATACAACTCATCCAAGAAGCCGCCGCCATTCTGCCTGTCGAAGATACCGGTGAATCCCCATGGCTGTTCTTGGAAAGGTTGAACGTCTTGGATTTCAACTACCAAGACATCGCCCGGCTCGGCGGTCTCGATTTCGAATGGGCCGGAGAGATAGTGGATCTCAGTGAGGTCGACGTTCTTCACATCGTCGGCCGAGTCGTTGTTCTTGATCTGTCCACCCGTCCAGTCCAGACATTCGATCTTTACGACTTCATTATTGGCGATCTTTCCACAGGCCGGGACTATTAAATAGGTTAGTGGGGGTTGTTAAAGGGTGTAACATGAACTCACTATCCGGGTGCCATCGGTTCTAAGAAATATCAGTTGATGAGTTTTGTTTCACACAGGAGGGGTACATACGTGTAAGCCAGGCTGCTCGCGGGCGTGCTTCTCCAGATCCACCTTCAGAGCAGTACGGATGCCAGTGATACCCATGCTTATTAAAGTGCTTTAACTTGTGGAGTGATGAACAAGGCTGCGTTGCAGACGATTTAAATCAAGACAAGGTAAGGAGGGGTTGACGATGAAATTGGGTTGTCGAGATAAGCAAGTACTCCGTGGAGCTGAGAGGGGTAAGGATACTCATGCTGTTACATCTTCTCCAAATTTAGTGTTTAGTTATCTTCTCCAATTCAATGTTTAGTTCCGACATCGCAGATGCACAAGAGGATCAACAATCCAATTGTACCTCGTATGTGGATGGGATTATCAGCTATTTGATTGGCCTTCAAAGGGGATCCATTAACCAAATCTCCAAGTTGGTTATAGAGAATAAGTGATGCCTCAGTAACACCTGAGTAACAAGGCATCAAAGTTAATGTGAATAGGCACGTGATCACTTTCCCGTCACTTGCCTCGATCTCGGCCGAGACAGGTGCCTTTTCAATTAATTCATGCGAGGATTGATGCTGCATATGATCTTTCCATTCCAAAGTGGCACAACTTCTTACCTATCAAAGACGCCATTTAGCACGGGACTATGAAAGTGCTGTTTCTTTAAAGTTGATGAATGAAATTTGAGCTGATGCGAGCTTCCGACCGGAGAAGAGTAGTCTAGACCCAATTTTTGTCTCCATTAACTAGTAGTTGGCGCAATACTGTACAGGTGACCTAATCGTCAATGCCCAGGCGGCACAGCCTACTTCTTCTAGACTCATCGTCATATCCACAGTTTTTGAATGTGATATGTGTTTTTCTCAATGGAAAGCGGTACTGGCTGACAGTATGCTTGCAATACCGAGGTCGGTCAAAGCAGTACTTGGGACAATCTTATATCTTATGCCACTTCACTCAAGTGCCTCAAGCCGTCCAGAGTCCCTGGTCCATTGATGATGTGGCCCCTGGAAGATCTTCAATCATTTACCCACATAGGCTGCCAAGACTGAAGACGTAGTATGTGGGGCGGTTTCCCCTAGAGCCGCCACAGAAAACCCTTCAACCCCACGTCAACCCAGTCTGTAACTAATACAAGGAGACAAATACTGTACCCCGGAGCTGAACAGGGCTGATGGTTTCTATTTTAGTACATCATCGGAGTAAATCAACGCGTCATGTAGTAATACGCAACTTGATATACATGTCGTGTGTCACGCAGTAGCATGCCATGCGGAGCCCATATTCTGAAACAACCAATCATACTGCTACTACAATAATTCCGTAGGGGCATACACCCCACTGGGGCTGGTCCCCAGGGCGCAGAAATGGCTTTTCATTTGTGCAATTGCGCTGGATTTATGTTTCTGGCCCCTGTAGCTGGTGCCGGACGTTCCCGCTAATCCTCACATTTACGACCGCATGCAGCCAAGTTCCAATGATTGAAAACGTCGGATCAAGCCCCGGGCCGCGCGTTCTTATTCAACTATGATCGAACACTTTCCAAGCCAAGATTGCGCCCAAGGCTTGTTTCATTCATTTTTCGTCATTTTGGTTTCCGATCTGCAATCGTATTACAAGTGTCGACACGTAAGCTCTCTTACGTCTGGTTTCAAGTTTGGGGCTATAATTCTTCATCGAACATTTTTTCATTCCTACATGGAACAATTTACGCCATGATCCGACTGAGCTCCCCGCAAAGGGCACTCGCCGCAGCCATCTTCTTGGTGTTTTTGCTATGTGGTTTTGTGTACCACAAGAGATTAGATCAGACCACTTTGACCAGCAATTGGGGATCAAGTAGTTCGAAAAATGTTCCAATTGGAGACTGTTCTGTCGATATTGGATATTTAAAATCATTGGGCTTCAACCATTCGGTGGATTATGCGCGATGGAATATTCGAGTCACCGAATCGAAGAAATTTACCGGATTTTCGGAAAGCCTGGATGTTCCAGTTCCCGAGTTCAACCGCCTTGAGCTCGATACAGATGCTACTACTGATACTCTTCCGCAGTGTCCCGGGGTGGTACATATCGAAGCACCGAAACGCAAAGCCCCTGTGGACGCCTCCCATTTGATGTTTGGTGTTGCGACTACCATAGACCGATTAGACGACTCCTTGGAAGCCATCTCGCGATGGGCAGGTGGTACCAAAGCTCGCGTGATCGCTCTAGTTGAGAGCGATGAGAACCTCAACACCACCGCGGTCATGGAATATGCCAAAGAGTTGGACGTGACGCTCCAGATCCTGGAAAACGACGAAGAATTCCTAGACCGTTATTACAGACTCACACGGATCCTCTTTGAACTTCACGACGAGTCGACTCAGTGGGCTGTCATTATCGACGATGACACCTTCTTCCCTAGCATGGAGGGCCTGGTTGCCCAACTTGCGACCTACGACGCAACTAAGCCATACTACATTGGCGCACCAACTGAAAACATGCAGCAAATGGCATCCTTCACTTATATGGGCTACGGAGGCGCCGGAGTCTTTCTCTCAATGCCGTTACTGCAAGAAATCGACGTCCACTTCGACGACTGCTTCGAGTACAAAGACCACGGCGATAAACGCGTATCCAAATGCATTTACAGACACACCACCACCAAATTGACCTGGGATCGCCACCTCTTCCAGCTCGATCTGAGCCCGGATGGCGCCGGCTTTTACGAAGCAGGCCGCCAATTACCTCTATCCGTGCACCACTGGAAATCTGAAAACTGGTCTCCCACAAACATCGTCGGCATGAGCCAAGTCGCCGACATCTGCGGCCACGAATGCCAACTTCAACGCTGGAGAATCACGGATGACTGGTACTTCATCAACGGATTCTCCGTAGTTCAGTACTCAGGTCCACAGACGCCAGAAGACTTGGCCTCCATGGAACAGACTTGGTCATACTCTTGGAAGGAGGATGAGTCCTACGAGTACAGCCTGGGACCGTTGCGGCCACGAGATGATGGTAAACTGTCTTACCGACTATTGGATGCGTTTTCTGCGAACAAGCAGGTCCGGCAGTATTATCTACGCCAGCAAGACGAGTGGTCCTTTGAGGAAGAGCCTGAAAGTCCGCAAGTCTTGGAGGTTGTTTGGACATTGGCCAGTTAGACCTGTTGTTTATTGTTTTTGGTGTCTACTGTTCATTAACTAGCGCATTCTGGGGAAGCGATGCCGGCAGGTTCGGCCCTTCCATCCTTACGAATTCATCATGTATCTGCTACATTACCGCTATGCAAAATTGGGAATTCCATATTCAATGCTAAGAATGCTTCTCCGTAAAAGAATCTCAGTATCTGAACGATGGATATGAATCACGTACTGTAACTGAGACGACTTTTCCCACTAGAGCGTATATCGAAATCCCTTCTGCAACCGACGCGCCGCCGCGATATCAATCCCTTCATAGTCAGCGGTAATCTGTAGTCGTCTCAGTTCCTTCTCAGTGAGCTGCACTTCCCCACTCTCATTTTCCAATCGTTCTTGGCGCTTGTTCATCGTCCGCAGATTGAAATACATGAACACAGCCGACAACCCACCCAACGCCTGCAATGCAATACAGATACCAAGAGCAACAGGGTAATGAGACCCCTGCGAGTCAAAGTATGTAAAAGGCGTCCAAATAGTAGCCGAGTTCCCAATAGAGTTGATAAAAGCATAAGCAGCAGCACGCTTCGCAGGAGGTCGAGGTAACGCATTCGCAATCCAAGAATAAAGAGTCCCGTTCTGGGCAAAAGTGAAGTTCATCAAAAACAACGAAAAATATCTCGGTCCAAACGAATCAGTAGTCATGAAAATGATAAATCCAACAATCGTAATCGGAATGGGATAAAAGAAGAACCAAAACCGAACACCCAGTTTATCAGAAAGCCAACTATGAAGAAGGCTGTAAACCACCATAAAGACATATGGCGGCGCAACGAGTAACAACGAGATCGTCTTGCTGTATCCCAGCGTCTCCGCTAGCGTCGGGAAGAAATACTGAAAACTTCCCCCACCAGCAATGCACATATATGCAAAGGCGAACACGTAGGTCTTAATATCCGTCATTGCCATTTTCAAGCCCTTCAGCTGGCTCATCCCCGCACTACCTTCTTCATCGACATCAGCCTCGGCTGCTTCAATTGCCAGTCTGCGTATAGCGACGGCTCGCATATCTGGTGAGAGAAGCCGCCACGTATCAGGAAAGTCGGGGAGGATGAAACATATAACCACACCGATAAAGCAGGTGATTGAACCTTCGATTATATAGAGCCATTGCCAGGCTGACATACCTCGTTCGCCGGCTAGGCCGTTGAGGATGCCGGCTGCGATGAGATTGCCAAATGCACCGCTGATTAGTGAGCCAGAGTAGAAGATGCTCATTCGAAATGCCAGCTCGGATCGTGTGTACCATTTGGAAAGATAGAATAGGACTCCGGCAAAGAAAGGCGCCTCTGATGCACGTTAGTATTTGTATGTTTTTTCGCGATGGGAGTGGACTTACCGACTAAGCCTAGAATGAATCGACATGCTAATATCCCGCCGTAGCTTGTTACTTGGCTGGTGCATGCGGACACTAAACCCCATGCTGTGACGAAGAAGCCAAGGTAGATAGATGGTCGCCCCATGTAGTTGAGGAGGAGGTTGGATGGAACCTGCATGAGGATATAGGCGACGAATAGGATGGAAAGACCGGTTTGGTACTGCTGGCCGTCGAGATGAAGATCCTCTGTGAGTCCTTGAAGTTTGGCGGCAGCATAATTATTTCTATGTGGAAATATGATCAGTAAAATGGACGTAAAATTTGGGAAGTATCACACCGATCGTTTTGTGCTTTGAACATTACCAGCATCTGATTTACTCACCGGTCGATGTAATTCATCAGATAAACAAGAATCACGAGTGGCATGATCAAAAGATCTATGCGACGACGAAGTTTCTTCTCAAGCACTTTTTCCTCTGGGGTCAACTCAGCAAGATGCACCATTTCTTCGTGTGACATCTCTGCTTTCTCCCCCATCACCTCCGCATCCGAAATTGTATTCTCGCCGCGGTCCATGATGTAGACAGTGAGCAAGAAAATGCGACTCTTCTGCAGAATCTCACCGACTGTGATACATCCATGGTTTATGTAGCTTCGTTGATGCACTCCGTGTCGAGCTGATTACATGCAGATCATCGAGTCCGGGGTAACGCGGGGAGAGGAGACACATGAGAGCAAAGCTGCCGACCCACCAATAACATGGATTGGATGTCTACCTGATATGCAGTCAGAGTAAGCCAATATATGCGTCTATGGTATGGAATTGCGGTAAGCAACCCCTAAGCCGCATCCACCCCACACTTTGCCCCCACTTGGTCAAAGCTACTTTGTCCAAGTTAAGGCTGGCCAGCGTATTACTGGAGGAAAATCTTGATGCTGGAATGGGATCACGGACTCTTTTCCATATCCGCGCCTTTTCCGGCGGATATGACTGGATACGATGATGAGGGCATGGTGATCAGGGTCTAGTCAAGGATGAAAAGGACGGCTCACAGACCTCAAGATACAGTCTTGGCTTGAAGTTTACATATAGCCGATATTGATATCTATTTACTTTATCATCTTATCTGAAACTCATCGGGTTCGTAATATTTGGTACGAAAGCTTTATCGATGGAGATACTTTGCTTTATTTTTTTAATCTGTAACCAAAGTATGTGGGTGGAGCAATTGGAGAGGACCTGTAAGAAGATCTTGTGGTAATTGAATAATGTGCTAAGACTGCCTCGCAAAAGGCTTCTATGTTCGAAGCGCAATTTGGCCTTGAATCCGCCATGCAAGGAGCTGTAGCAGCCCTTCTTCACGTCTGAGCACCAAGTAACTTAAGAATTTATATATTGCTCTATTTATGAATATGCGTTGATATTTTGACCCTTTTATCGGATGTCTGATCTCTGCATTTCTTTTTGCCGGAGGTAGGTATCACCAGAAACATCATTATTGAAATTGTATGTTCACTTGACTCACCATAAAGTCTGCTGGAATAAGTCTTGGAGCAATTGATCGTTGTTTCATGAACTAATCATCGACTTTAATGAGGAAATCCAATCAAATGTAGCGCAGAGTCAAGCAAGGTCTCAATGCTACGTAAGATGCATCTTTTGGTGGAGCAAAAGGACCAATTGAAAATTCTCAACACTGCTGTTCTTTATTAACACCAGATTTGGACTTTTTATATCAGTCCGCGTGAAGATGTAAGTCGGATTCTATAGGAAATGATGTTTGGAAGCTGAGTAGTTGTGGTAGATGAAAAAAAGGCAAAAACAAGTGGTTCCAGAGGGGGTCGAACCCTCGACTTTGGCGTTATTAGCACCACACTCTAACCAACTGAGTTATGGAACCGCTTATGTAACATAGGCTCAATCTAATAAATTATCACCCTGTGAAAACGATAATAGGTCAAATTAGAATCTAGATTACTTGATACTCCTTCAAATTAGATGACGGCAAATCAACTTGGCTCATTATTGTATATATAGCCCTTACTTTCCCTTTAAACCCATAAAAAAACTCATGCTGAAATACAACAATTAATTTGGCCGCGAAGTGATGGCTATCACTCCTCAAACAGCGCCACCCTCCTATCACTGAGGCTATGATGATAGCAACAGCAGGTAATGAAGCAGATGGGGTTGTCCGAGTGACCCTTCTCGAAGATTCACGTTATCCTTTTGTGGCGGCCATGGAGAAGCACGAAGACCGTCGCGAGGAACTGAAGGATCTACAAGAAAAATGGGCCATCTCTTTCCCTGCTCTCAAAGAAACCGTTGCAGAGTGGATATATTGAGAATGATTGGAGCATTAGTTGACTCAAACTAACTAGTTTAACATGATGTTGATCAAAAGCTTAAATAAAAGAAATTCAACAACGTCCGGCAACATGAATAAAGGAAGTTCAGCATGACCTTGGCCATTCCATATATGCCATAGCCGCAAAACACCAAATATCAGCACCAGTCCATGATTTGCTCCTTAAAGGGCAAGAGAAAGACCAAGGATTCCAGCGGCACCAGCAAGGCCCACAAAGACAGCACCCGTTGCGGCAGGGGCCCCGCCAGTAGAAATTGAAGTTGCGTCGGCGTCCGAGGAGCCAGTGGCTGTGGCAGTAGCGGTGGCAGTAGCGTGGGAGCCAGAGGTGGTGAATACATCATTTTGTGTGGCTGTGAGCTCGTACGAGTAAATGGCAGCGGCCCGTGTGGATTCGAAGTGCTTTACGCTCTCAGGAAGACTGCTGTACCACGCCGGCATGGTACCAGCCAGCTCCGCTAGCTGTTCTGTCATTCGAAAGGCGCTGTTGTATTCCAAAGACGAGGCCCATGCGGTTGGCATGGCGCTTGCGATGGCTTCCTCAACCCATGTGGGTACTGCCAATAGAGATTCAAGAGCCGTATCGACGGTGATTTCGTCCGACTTAGTGGCCAATACCGCGGTGGCAAAGAGGATGGTAAGTACCTTGTACTGCATTGTGCTTCAAGAATTGTGCGAGGAAAATACTATACAGTGAGTAGGAATATTTGTCACAGTGGATCACAGAATTGAGAATGGAGCTTTGGGAGGACTAGGCAGATGACTGGTATTAATGAGATTAAGAGGAAATATTTCGAATTATAATGAGTTGCCCAGAACTTCCGAGCGCCACAAACATTGGAGTACGCTACTGTATGCCGACCAAGCTAGAATTTTAACAAGAGAAATGTTTCTGAAAGTTAGAGCATTGAAACCACTATCGTACAGCAACGAAAGATGGCACAATAGAGCGAACCGGATAGGCCGGTAATAAATATTCTCCAGGCAGTTTACAATGCTTCAAATTTGGTAAAAACTGGTTGGAAAAATCTTTCAAATCCTGTCCCTTGTGGGCCTTCATCTTACTCATACCCGCAGAAAAGTTCGAAAGTCCTACTAGTACTAGTAGCGTGCAGGGATCCTGGGATCTTGGGATCCAGGGGTAGCAGAACACGCTAAAACCCTTAGCTTCCGACCAACCTTTCCGTAAGATTGATAGTCGTATTGACGGTATTATTCGTCCGACTCTCCTAATCCGGTTTAGTCCGAACTTGACCAAGATTTGAACCTTGGAAGCTTAGCTTGAGTATCCCCACTGCGCTCTCCAACACCGCCCAGATACTGGCCATTGCGAATCAGCAGTATTGCTGAGACTGATGATCCCACGTAATTTCATATTGTAAACAACCAACACCATTCTCATTTCTCTTTCATTTATTCTTACCTTCACTGTTGATCGTCGAATCATCTTTCGCAGCCATTTACGTAGCAGTCTCAAATTCACCTTCCCTTTTCCCTGTTCAGTACAACGCGGAGAAATGAACATTCAGTAATAAAATGTCGTCACTGCTACCGGAAAGTTTCCGGTCCTACCAAAAGAAATATGGCATCAAGGTTTTCCATCCTAGTAAGCAAAGACCAACGAAGAGATAAAGATGTAGTCGCTTATTTCGTAAAATCTTCACTGGACCGACCATTCATCATTAAACTCGGCTTGTTAAATCAATCACAAGCTATGTGAGATTGCGGTGCCTATCCTATTCCGAAATCATGCGTCAACAATGTCAACAATTATTTCCCAAAACTGAGGAGAATGGAGAGGTGAAAGAGAGGAGACCGTCTAAGAGAGGGCCGGTCCAGGAACCTCGGACCCCTTTACCGATACTAATATCCTACGATTTGTTCAATTTATAGGCTGGCTTGAGTTTCAAATTAATGAAATCTTTTCCCTGCCACTATACTCCATATGGCTTGACTTAAGAGTATCTCCAAAACGAGCAGGCCTCGGTCAACCTCCTCGATGTTGGTTGCCGCGCCTGAAATGCAACAACAGGCCAATTTAGACCATTAGCGACATATTTCCGCAATACGCAATCTAGTTTTCTTTTCTGCTCATAATGAAGAAGTCTAGTTACCGACCCGCTAAGTTTGTACACATATCATGCATGAATCAGTCTCATTTCATGTAATTTAGCGTAATATAATAGGCTACTAAAACTGCAAGTTTGGTCAAGCTACCTAAATACGATTCTTACATTATTCTACGATTTATAAGGATCGTAATAAATATATTATATAGACTGGAGCAAGAAATTAAGGGTATCAGGTTATACTAATTTAGCCAGATGAAGTACTAGAGAATATAGTTCAAATATAAGTTAGACGTTACATAAGCGGTTCCATAACTCAGTTGGTTAGAGTGTGGTGCTAATAACGCCAAAGTCGAGGGTTCGACCCCCTCTGGAACCACTTGTTTTTGCCTTTCTTACCTATAACGCCATGGAGAAAAAGAAGACTCATACTCAGCTTCTGAGCAATATGTTCTCCTCTATCGCCATATTTTTTTGTACTCCATCTCTCTATTTCCAAGCGCATTCCGATAGCTGACCTTCGCACTTCTAGCCATTCGTCCCCTCTAGTTCAGTAGGACATCATTGACCCTTCCAAGCCCATCGAAGAGTCGATTCCTAGGAAAACTGACTTTTGCTCTATTGGTTTCATACTGTGCATGTGGATTTCTAGTCGGATACTTATCCGTGCTTTGTATAAGCTGACCCGGTGTTTACCCTGCAATATGTATGTATCCACGCAGAAGTGGAACCAAGTAGTCACTTCATACTTGATTCATAAAACCTGGAACCTTGAAAGTGATCTGACATATTCTGGACTCGTAGTAAGAAATCTGAACGGTTTCCAATAAAAATGTCAGTGCCCACGGAAAATGGCTTTGTGTTCTTTTCCGGCACTCCAGAGTCCTCAACCGGATATCCGGAAAACCCTCTCGGTTCTCGGAGGGACCCCGAATTGAAGCCACTGAACACTAATCACGTATAAAATACATAACCTGCAGATGTCCACAAATTCAAAGCTCAAACCATTTGAGACTATCGACAATGGCTACAATGACTGAAACGACGATGGTGTCAGTGCCGCCATCGCAAACCCAAACCCAAGACCTCGCTACTCGCCTATTCAACGGCACTCTCCATGCCGGATATCCTCCGATTGAACAATTTATGACAATCGATGGGCTTCTCAAGGATCATGCAGCTCAGTCAGATCAAGCAAATCGCCCATTGGTATGCTACCCAGTTCGAAAAGCAGATGACTTTGAAGAACATACGGCAGCGGACCTGGACAAGCATACGGATCTTGCGGCTCGCTATTATATAGAAAAAGGCCTCCTACCAGCGGTAAATTGACCGAGCACGCAATTGTCAACTTTGACTAATATCTTCCTAGGATCCCAATTTGGAAAAAGCGCCAATAGTTGCTTTGCTCGCTGGATCCAGCTTCGAAGTCATTTTGACCTTCTTCGCACTGAATCGCCTGGGATATGCTGTTCTCTTCTTGTCAACTCGACTGACGGCCCCGGCTTATGCTCGCCTATTGAGAATGGTAGATTGCAGTCAACTCGTCATTGCCAATCAATACCAACAGACTGTTACCGATATTTGCACTGAGCGGCCAGGCTGTACCCGATTTCCTATCTTGAAGCGTGATGACTGGTTCAATCGACCTTCTAACGCTCAAAAATTCCAGCGATCAAATGTTGACCCAACACGGGAAAGCAAAAAGATGGCCTGGATCCTCCACTCATCTGGAAGCACAGGCTTCCCGAAACCAATCTTCTTAACCAACTATCAATGTCTTGCCAATTTTCGCAAGAGCTTTGGACTGCGTCTGTTCAATATCAGTCCTTTGTTTCATTCACACGCCTTGATGGAATTCGGACGAGCTTTTTACACCCGTCAATCAGCATACATTGGAAACCACTCTCTCGCAATTACCTATCAGAATCTGGTGGACGCTTTAAAGGTAGCCAAACCGCAGCAAATCAGCGCTGTGCCATATGTCATCAAACTTCTCGCTGAAAAGCAGGAGGGGATCGAAGCACTTGCTAGTCCTCAGCTAGTTCTTTATGGTGGATCGAGCTGCCCCGATGATCTCGGTGATCGGCTAGTTGCACAAGGTGTCAACCTCGTTGCGAACTATGGTGCTACAGAGACTGGGCAGATCATGACCTCCTTCCGACCCGACGGAGATACAGAATGGCAGTATATGCGCCTGCACCGTCCCGTTGCAGATTACACTCTCATGGATGAAATATCGCCAGGTATTTTTGAGTGTGTTGCGTTAGACGGATTGCCGAGCAAGGGTCCGTCCAACTCGAAGGCGCCGTTTAGTGAGAAGAACCCGGAAAACAGCTTTCGAACAGCGGATCTCTTCACGCGCCATTCAGATCCGAAGAAGAGCAATTATTATAAGTATATGTCTCGCCTGGATGACCGGATTACCCTTGTGAACGGCGAAAAGGTGCTTCCTATTCCGTTCGAGGGCCGTGTTCGAGAGGAAGAGCTCGTGGGGGAGTGTGTCGTGTTCGGCTTTCAGCGAACCGTACCAGGGGCTTTGATCTTTCGTGCTCCTGGAAAGGCACCCCATTTGAACAATGACGAATTCCTGGAAACGATTTGGCCCGCTGTGGAAGCGGCGAATGCTCGTGCGGAGACGTTCTCGCGAATCCCGAAGGAATTGGTTATCATCAAGGGGGCGGATGTGGCATATGCAAGGACAGACAAAGGAACCTGTATTCGCGCTCAGGTTTATCAGCAATTCGAAGATGACATTCAACAAGCTTATTCTGGATTCGAAGGCAGTGGACAGAAAAATGGGACTCTTGCACTTAACGTCTCAGAATTGGAAAGCTGGCTTCTATCCAGATTCCAGGATGATTTGGGTGTATCACTCGAAAGCCCAGAGATTGATATTTTCTCTGCTGGCGTTGATAGCTTGCAAACCACGCGGATATGGAGATGTATCGTGCGGGATCTCGACCTTGGGGACCAGAGTGGCAGCTTGTCTCAGAATATTGTTTTCGAGAAGGGAACTATCAGCGCACTTGCGAGACATTTGTTCAAGCTGCGGACTGGGCAAGAATTTGAAGAAGAAGATGAAGTGGAAATCATGCGTGAAATGATTGACCGATATTCATCCTTTACTTTTCACACGCCGATCATTCAGCAGCAGCCAAACACAGAAGTTGTCATCGTCACAGGCGGAACTGGAAATCTAGGAGTCTTCATAATTGCCGAACTGCTCAAACGACCAGAGGTTTCTGAGGTGTGGGCACTTGTACGTGCACCAGGACAAGCAGCTGCAGGTGCTCGTCTGTGGAAGGCGTTAGCCGATCGCAAAATCTCTCTCACGGACTCCGAGGTTGCAAAGCTTCATGCTGTGCCCAGTGACTTCTCTCAGGCCAACCTCGGTCTGGATGGCTTTGTCATTGAACACCTGCTCTCATCTACGACGAGTATCATCCACAGTGCCTGGGCAGTCAACTTCAACCTTGGTGTCCGGTCCTTTGAGCAACAACATATTCGTGGCACGTACAACCTCATCAACTTCTGTCTACGTTCGAAACTTCCAATGCCTGCTCGGTTCTTCTTTTGCTCCAGTGTGAGCACCGCAAGCAATACCCCCAAACCTGCATCGATTCGCGAGTCTTTGATTCAGGATCTATCGCATGCGCAGACTATGGGATACGGAAGATCGAAGCTAGTCACAGAGCATATAACCCACAATGCGATGCGTCAGACAGGAATGCACGCTAGAGTTTTAAGAATTGGTCAATTGGGCGGTGATACGAAGAATGCTCAATGGAACGACACGGAAGCTGTTGCTCTAATGTTCCGCAGCGCAATGACAACGGGTGCACTACCAGCACTTGATGAAAGTCCAAGCTGGCTCCCTGTTGATCAATGCGCTCAATCAATCACAGAAATTGCCCTGTGTAACACCCTGCCGTCAGATGCGGATTTGGTATATCACTTGGTCAACCCACATACCTTCAGCTGGAAGGATGATTTGCTCCCGGCTCTGAAGCAGGGCTCTGACCTACCGGAGTTTGAAGTCGTGTCACCGCAACAGTGGCTACAGAGATTGGCAGAGAGTGAACAGGACCCAGAAAAGAATCCTAGCATTAAGCTTATAGATTTTTGGAGGGGCAAGTATGGATTTGATAATTCGCAAGCAAAAGCTGGACGACTTTCATTCGAAACCCAGTGCACCACACGAGACTGTCCGTCTTTGGCTTGTGTGAAGGACCCGGTGACTGATGGTTTAATCAAAAGATATATTAGTTCTTGGATGAGCCAGTGGAGGAGCTGATAGATTCCAACGTTAGATTATATGTATGTTTTTAGGTATGGGTGAAATATGATTTCTTCGTCAAGGACAAAAATATATATTTAAAATGCACATATCTGCATGTGCAGGGAAATACCAGTGGTAGGTAGATGCGTCAAATAGTACCCATGATGGGTAGCTGGAGACTTGAATCCCAGGACTATAAGAACTTCAGAACCAGGACTGCATGTATTTAAACTCATTAAGCACTTGAGGATGGCATTGAACCAAGTGAGTAAACATTTGAATGTTGACGCGGGGTAAATCACCCATGCGCGGCCCGCCAATCAGCCCCCAACCAAGCAACATACTCATGTGCAGCTGATACTCATGGAGTAGTTATTGTGATACATCAGATTCATACCATCAAAGTTGTATCCTCACAAAACATTTCAAGCAGGGACGTCTTCCAGCCCCCGACACGATGCTAGACGTCGCTCAACTTCTAACGCTCGGTTTCGTGTTCGCCATGGGATATGTTGTGTACAATGACCGCAAAGGCGACCCTCGCGAACCACCAGTGGTGACGAACAAGATTCCCCTGGTGGGACATTTACTCGGACTCATAATATCCGGCTTCAGTTATTTCACTATCCTCGCGTAAGTAGTGCATTGCCAGAACGTCGAGACAAAGCTAAATATTCAATAAAAAAAAACAATCGCGACAAGCCTATCTTCACATCAAACAGGGTGTTCAATAAAACATACACCATCACATCACCAAGTCTTATGCAAGCAGCTCAACGCCACAATAAGACTTTGAAATTGGATCCACTGGTAACCCGGGGTCTCCGGAAGGTCGCAGGAATCAAAAATGAGAAGACCCTTCATTTACCGCGAGAAAAAGAGTCAGGTAGTGGTGGGCTCATCCAGAAGATCATGCATGATATGGCTCCAACGCTAATGGGCAAGTCATTGGACAAAATGAATCTTTGCATGACCCGGTTGTTGCTCCCTTATGTAGATCGACTCGGCGAGAGCTCGACAATCGATCTATATGGATGGTGTCGCGATGCCATAACAGATGCAAGCACAGAGACTTTATACGGTCCCCTTAATCCATATGGGAGCCCTGAGGTTGCAGAGGCTTTCTGGTTAGTTCGGATTCAACAAAAAAGATGGGTTTCCGGACTGACATGATCTATAGGGAATTCGAAACAAATCTAGCCTCTTTGGCAGTGAACCCTTTCCCATGGCTAACGGCACGTAAAACTTTGAAAGCTCGTAGCAAGGTTTGCAAATCCATTTTGAAATATGTCGAGAATAACGGCCCACAGCAAGGATCCGAGCTGGCTATCATGCGATACAAGACGATAATGGAAGCCGGAGTCTCCATGGACGAGTACGCAAAGATGGAAATCCCCATTACCATGGCTTTCTTGTCGAACACTGTTCCTGCGGCGTTCTGGGTGCTGTTTGATCTGTACACCCGCCCGAAATTGCGTGCCGAGATTCGGGAAGAGCTCAAGACGAATGCGCTCTCTGTTGCAGCAGACGGGAGTCACAATATTGACATCGGGGCTATGAGAGAGGAATGCCCGTTGCTTTTGTCTACTTTCCAAGAGGTGCTGCGTACGCGTACAACAACGTGCTCTTCGCGTATTGTGTTGCAGGATACTTTGCTTGCGGGAAAGTACCTTTTGAAGAGTGGGAGTATGCTCAACATTCCTGCAGATGCAATGGGATATCATTCTACTGTATGGGGTGCAAATTCCGCCGTTTTTGATGCGCGAAGGTTTATAAAAACGGCGAGTTCGGATGATACCGAGGGGAAGAAGGATGTTCGGCGCCCAGGGCGATTTATGACGTTTGGCATTTCCCCTGTCATCTGCCCTGGTCGGCATTTTGCGAGTTCGGAGATTCTAGGCTTGGTTGCTATGATGATCTTACGATATGATGTTGAGCCATTTAATGGGAGCTGGAAAGAGCCCCCGAAGAACCAGGCGGCCCTGGTTTCGATTATGGGGGCAATCAAAGGCACATTTCCTGTCAAGGTAACAAGAAGGAATGGGTTCCAAGGTGTCAAATGGGGGTTCAAAGTGGAAGAGGGCCAAGGACAATTCCCATTGGTGATAGGGTGATCAGGGGTAGTCAATGAAATTCTGTTCGTAGATATGTTGAATTGGCTAGCATATTGGTAAATGTATGAGCTTCGCGCAATGTCACCATTGGGACATATGTACACCAGAAGGAAAAACAATCTCTTGAATAGCCATTACTACCAGAGAGCCGCCGGTCAACGCCATAAAATGCAAATGGAACAAAGCCTTCGGTGGACCCGAGAAAACATATTCCCCGGAAGTCCAGACTCAGTCATAAAACCATTATAAGGAAAATAAGCTCTATGCCTTAACAGCCTTTGAGGCTCCACCCTTGGCCTTTGTCTTGCGCTTGCGATCGCGCTTCTTCATTCCGGTCATCCCAGTCTTGCACAGCTCTGCATAACGGGTGTAGAATGTCTCGAGGTCATCTGATTTCACAACTGTCGAGAACTTGATTTTCGAGGATGTATTTTTGGTGATCTTGCCTTGCTTGTCCGCCTTGGGCATCGGCGCATTGGTGTTTCCATCGGTGATGCGGATGAGGGTTGAAGGTGGGGAATTGGATTCGGAGTTGGGTAAAGGTTTTTGAGTCATGGAGACAGATCCCCGTGCCTTTTCGGATGTTTTGGAAAGGAGATTTGTAAGAGATGAGAAGAACTGGCGGTGACGTGGTTAGCGGAGCTCTTGGTGGTGGTCGCGTGGCCGAATGGGCGGAATTTCAACACAAGATACCACAGGAAATCGCAGCATACCTCATCATGGCTCAAAGGAGGGGCCATTGTTAATAAAAATGTGACGGTGAGCGACAATTAAGCGGCGATATCGTGTCGAGACCACGCAACAGTTATCTCGTGGGGGAAGAAACTCCGCTGTGGGTTCGAGTTTACCGCTCTGAGGTTTGGCAGGCAGAAAAAAAAGTAAATTTACCGCCCTAGCCGTAGGTTTCCTTCTATCAACGTTCAGTCAACTCTCTTTCAAAACACAGTCAACATGAAACGTCCACGTCAGCAGCACAATACAACCTCTTTGCCTCGTGACTTACGTTCCGAGCTCGGGATCCGCGACCGGTATGGCGAGAAGAAGCGTCGACTGAACGGACCTGCCTCACGAAAAGATCGCCGACACGCGGAACGGAACGAGAAGAAGTCGAAACCAAATGTGCAACCACGGAAACAGTACCCTCGTCAAACGGAGAAGGAAAGCGATGATGATGAGGATTCCGATTTCGAAGCGCAGGAAACATTGGTGAACAAGGGAGGTCAGAAGGCGCTCAAAAATAAAGTCGGGTCCTCCCCAAAGTCCATGAAGACGAGCCTGAAGAAGTCCAACCAAGAAGACGAGGAGGATTCGATGGAGGATTTCGGGACGATCGATGATCTGGACGAGGATGACGAAGAGGAAGATGATTCGGAGATCGATGAACCCGACGACATAGAAGTTCCACATGTTCCGTCGGGTGTGAAATCCAAACTTGCTGAGGATGACGCTGAGATTGCCGCTTTGGAGAAGAAACTTGGCCTTAAGAAGGGCAAAAAATCGAAGAAATTTGAAGACGATGGGTTAGACGACCTACTGGGTGACTTGGGGGAGGTGTCAGAGGATGAGAGTAAACAACGGAAACGAGAAGCGGACGAATGGCTCCAGAACAAGCGAAAGAAGGCCCAGAAACTTCAAGCGCGGGAAGAGGAGGATGAAGACAGTGATGAAGACAGTGATGAAGATGATGACCTTGATGAGGAAATCTTTGGTGACGAGAGTGACGACGACGATGACTTTGATGGTTTCGACGAGGAAGAAAAGGCTCCCGTAAAGAAACGGGAGAATCCATACGTCGCGCCAACCCCGAAGACCGAAAGCTCACAGCCTCAGAAATATGTTCCCCCATCATTACGAGCCCTGTCAGACCCAGAAACGGAGGCTTTAAGCCGACTAAAGCGTCAGGCCCAGGGACAGCTGAACAAGCTTTCCGAGGCTAACCTCATCTCTATTGTATCTGAATTTGAGAAGCTTTATCGCGACTACCCACGACAGCATGTCACTTCCACTCTACTCGATCTGTTGATGGGGCTTATCTGCGAAAGGGGTGCTTTACAGGACACATTTATGGTTCTCCATGCTGGTTTCATCGCAGCTCTTTACAAGCTTTTGGGAATGGACGTTGGTGCTGAGATTGTGCAGAAGATTGTGGAAACGATTGATGCCAATGGTGATGAGCGGGGAACATTCGCAGGCAAAGAGGTTATCAACTTGATTTCTCTTTTGTCACAACTCTACAACTTCCACGTCATTGGAAGCCCGTTGATGTTCGACTACGTGCGTTCCTTCTTGGAGGATCTTACGGAAGACAACACCGAACTTCTGCTCAAGGTCATTCGAATCTCGGGTCCCCAGCTTCGTCAGGATGACCCTTCGGCACTCAAAGATATCGTCCTTCTCATTCAGCCCTCTGTGGCTAAGATTGGCGAGGACAAGCTTTCGGTCCGCACCAAGTTCATGATAGACTCTATTACCGATCTCAAGAATAACCGCGTCAAGAATGCTGTTGGTGCCAGCATTACCACCGAGCATATCACTAAAATGCGCAAGATTCTGGGTTCTTTGAATAACTCTCGAGTCATTCGTGCTTCCGAACCCATCAGTATCACCCGCGCTGACATTCACGACTCTTCCAAGAAGGGCAAGTGGTGGCTTGTCGGTGCAAGCTGGAAGGAGGACCCGTTGGTCTCTGCTCGGAAAGAATTGGCAGATGTCTCCATGAAAGATGCCGAATCCGAGGATGACAGTGATGCTGAGCCTGACCTGGGCGACCTCGCCAAGGCCCACCGAATGAACACTGATGTTCGTCGCTCAATCTTCGTGGCTATCATGTCCGCCAACGACTTCCAAGATGCCCATGTCAGACTTCTCAAGCTTCGATTGAAACGTGCTCAGGAATTCGAAATCCCCCGTGTTCTGCTGCACTGTGCGATGGAGGAGGACGCACATAACCCATACTACACTCTCATTGCACGAAGAATCTGTGGTGACCTGGGACGCCGCATCAAGGTCTCCTTCATGTTTGCACTTTGGAACATCTTTAAGAGAATGGGCGAGAAAGGCGATATGGATGACGAGGAAGCAGACTTTGATCCCGAGGACGAGGAAACTGCCGTCAGCATGAAGGCTGTCATCAATCTGGCCAAGATGTTTGGTATGCTGATTGCAGACGGTAATCTGACGCTCAGCATACTGAAGAACCTCAACTTTGCCTACTTGCAGCCGAAGACGAGGACCTTTGTCGAAGTGATGCTTATTACCATCATCCAACAATCCCAAAAGAGCAAAAAGGCAAGGAAAAACAAGAAGATTGCTGGCTCGGAGGAACCCGTCAAGGATGAAGAGTCCTTGATGCAGATTTGCATGCGCGTCCAAGACACACCGCACGTCGCAAAGGGATTGATTTTCTTCATTCGCAAGGTCGTCTCCAAGACCGACATTCTGGATTCGGAGAAAGACCAAAAGTTGGTTCGCTGGGGTTGTAATGTAGCTGTGGATGCACTCAAGGCGATTCGCGATTAATGACTGCGCGATGGTCTGTACATGAAGATCTTGTTTTCAGCAGTTGTTTGTATCTAGAATATACCCATCATGAACTTGCTGATCAAAGTTGCAATGCAGAGGATGAATTTCGTTGCACATTATTCATTTCGGACATTAGTAGAGACATGATAATATACGACTCAAGTAGCTTCCTGCACCAGGTCCCATTCCATAGCCACCAGCCAGCGTTCATTGGAATTCTCAGCTCCATCCACTTGAGACCAAATAGTCTGCAACTCTGCGGCAGATGGGCAAGCCTGAGGGCCGTGAAGGTCAATATACCATGCTAAGCCGCGATGAAACCCCAACAAATCTCCCGGTTGGATGTAAAATGGAATAGAACGCGAAGACGTGCGCGGTTTAGAGCGAGGAGGCCCAAGAGCAAGAATATTGAGAACCTTTGCATCCTCTTCAGCTGAATCGTTCACAGCCTCTGCCTTAATAAATGCAAGTGGGCCGGAGCTACTAAGCATCCCGTTATCAACACTGACTACTCGAGCCGCCACGAGATACCGACTCGACATTTGAGATGCGCGGTCCTCGGAGCTGACTTGCAGTAATCGAGTCTGTAGTGCCTGTTCGCGCTTCGACCCCATCTCAAGGATCCAGCCCCGTACATCCGCTGCCATACCGCCAGGCATATAATTCGAGTCACCCGCACGAGGCTTCCCTCGACGACGAAGGGCGCGCGAAGAAGGCGAGAATGGCGCCGGGATATCTTCTTTAGTAGGCTTTGGAGATGGGGATCGGGGAAGCACGAAAGCCGGCTTGCGTTTCTCGAGCGGGGTTGAAGATTGTGACGGTGCCGGTGTCTGTGTGCCTGAGATGGGCAGACTGCTTGGTGGTTTGCCGCCCGAGAGCATGAACCGGGGTTTACTACGAAATGGAGTGCTCGCAGGACCTGGAGTTGATGTTCCGATGCCCATTGTTCTCGACGGCACAGGTGTCGCGTGTACGTTCGGATGTTGGAATCCAGGTCTAGATTGAGGGGCAGGTGATTCTTGAGCTGCTTGATTCAGAACCTCCGGTGAAGAGGTGTGATCCAAGTCCTCACGCAGCTTCTGGGTGAGAGAGCTTTGTCCCAAGACGCGTCGACGCTTGTTTCCATCTTCAATAGAGGCAAATACGGTCTCCTCCTCTTGGTTCACGAGCCCCGGGGTTGCGGGAGCTTCTGGTTGACTACTCTCGATTGCATCATCTGCTAATTCCCCTCTCCTTTGTGTACTGATGTTTCGGGGTAGTTCGTCTTCATCGTAATCTTCAATCACGTCTTTTTTCCAGCGCGGTGGAATGGCGTTACGCCGTGATGCAGATGTGCTCGCAACTGGCGCAGTGGATGTGAAATCATCATCATCGAGTATGTCAACGTCATTTGGGGGTTGGGAGAGAAGGAACCGGGGGGATGTTGCGAATTGTGGACCACGGCGCGTGGACTGGCGGCGGGATAGGCGGAAAGGCGAGGGAGTCTGCAGGTAGATTTAATGAGTCAATTGTAGAGAAGAATGAATTTGTCACTCACGCCCGGGAAAGGCATTTAGGCTAGCCCTGAAGGCCCTTAGGCGGATTATTTGCGCAACGCGGACGCGTTGAGCTGAAACGCGGGGAGATTGAGACGGGAATGATCTAATCCATCTAGATTGTTACATACTAAGTTAGTATTCCCTTTCCCCAGAACACAATGTAACATCAATACATATTAGCTACCAATGTTTCTATCACATTTTCGCTCTTTTCTTGCTCCACTTCTCTTCCTGTCGCACCGCCAGATCTGTGAGGATTTCCTCACTTCCACCACCAACAACAATAATCCTCAAATCTCGGCTGATCTGTTCCACTCGCCCACCAATTCCTCCTCGTTGATATCCAGCACCACCAAAGATCTGCTGCGCCTCTCGATTAGCCATTTCCAATAAGCGACCTCCGTGGACTTTGGCCAATGCTATGCGTGCAGATAGATCATCAGCGGCGCCATTATTGACCTTGATATGGTACGCCAGCTGCTCGATCCACGCCCAGTGTGATTCCAGGTAACGAGCCATAGTGGAAAATTTCGCCTGGATGGTCTGGTGTGAAATTAAGGGCTTCCCAAATGTCTGACGGTCCACCGCATACTCATATGCGTCTTTCAAACAGACTCGGGCTAGGGAATTGGCGTTGACGGCTATTATAAGCCTTTCGCGATTGAAATCTGTCAAATTCACACCAAGCCAGTCAGTCATTGGTTGAACTTGAGCTGTGTGATAAATGTTTCACTGACTTACTTTTCATTAAAGTAGCGAATCCGTTGTTCTCTTCACCGATAAGGTTTTCCACGGGCACGCACATCCTCCAGGGTCACCCACTGGCTGTTTCCCGCATTGTTTCCACTGTTTTTCACCTTGCGATACTCTAGCTATTTGATACAATCTTGACTCATCCGCATGACTCGCAAGAAACCGATGCTGATCGTTGAGAATTCGACCTACAATGAGTCCTCGTATAGGATTTCCTTTACGATCGAATTCGACGGTGTATGTCTATAAAGCTTTCGTGTGAGTTTCTCAGAGTAAGATGAGGGCAACGAAAAAAAAGGATAGGGAGACATCAAAAAGTGGCATAAGCTTTCTTGTAGACCACTAACCTCAATTACTGCCTCGCCTTCAGCATGCTCATGGGTGAGGAAGCCGCCATTCGCAAGAACCAGTCCATTGGATTTATTTCCGTGGCGCAACTCGCGGGTCATTGCAACAAGAGCCTGGGAAATAAGCTCAGTAACAGAAATATTTGCCTGAGGCTACCAACCCCCTTGCTTTATAGTCACGTTTTATGCCATTTCTAGTAATGGTCTACTATTTCTGCCTGGTATTTGGGGGTTTTGATAAATTGGTCCCTATTCGCCTCCGTATACCAGTCATACATTTAGCCTTCACTGTCGTTTCGATGCTGGTCAATCCACTCCTTCCATCCAATGATCAGCCCCTGCATATCCTTACAAATTCATTAAGAAGTCTGAAATCTGCACGCTTCCTAGCTAATACCCAAGACAAAATTCTCCCAAAGCAAAAAGAGCTTTCATCTTCAAAAAATGGAGAAAACATTCCGTTCCGTCCTCACGCCCTATGCCGTCCCAGAGGGCATGTCCCTTGCTGAGTTCTTGAACACCTACAACCCGGATTTAGTCAACTATGACAAAGTCATTCTGGAGGACCTGGAGGCTCCAAACAAGAAGATCACTTACGGAGGCCTTCGAAAACAGGCTGCTATTGGCGCTACTGCGCTCAGACACCGCTACAACCTCGCGCCAGGTGATACTGCAATTATATACTCGACCAATTCCGTCGATTACTCCCTATTTGCTCATTCTATCATGTGGATGGGATGTGTCATTGCGTATGTTCGTATATCTTACCCGAGCTTCTCGATATGCTAATCACATGAAAGTGGAATCAATATTGCCTGGTCTGGTGCAGAGCTAGGTAATTCGATCAGCGTCGTTGAGCCCAAGATTATCGCCGTCGAGCCGCATCTCAAGAAGCGAATGCTTGATGGATTACAGAAAGCTAAAGGACTGAAGCATATCCCAGCCATAGTGGAGCTCGGGGACAATGAAGGGGCTGTAAGTCCGCGATTCTTCCCCTATAAAAAGGTCCACCTTTGCTAAAACACGATAATCTGAAGTTTCCCCGGTCCTTCATCGACCAGCCTCCGGCAGGCTTGAATCCATTGCCCCCATTCGATCTTACTGGTCAGGATAATAGAAAACAACCCTGCCTGATCCTTTTTAGCTCAGGGACAACTGGTAACCCCAAGGCTGTTCTGCTGAGCCACCACAATCTCATTGCGCATTTGTCCGGAGTGCGACTCAGTGATCAGTGGCTGAACAATTGTAATAACCGGGAAATATTCTTTGCACCATGTAAGTACCAGCTTGCACTGTATGTAGGGGAGATTCCTAGCTAAGTGTCCTTCTCAATTTTCAGTTGCCCACATGCTTGGCGTATTGGGCGCCATGATCGTCCCTGCTTTTGTGGGCTCATACATCGGTGTTATGAGACAATACACCCTCCCCAAATACATCAGGGCATGTGCAGAGGCCAAAGCGACAATCATGAAAGTCGTGCCTAGTGTGGCAGTGGCTTTTGTTCAACATCCCTTGGTACAGGAGTTGGACCTCTCGAGTATCACGTATATCCTGACTGCCGGTGCCACATTACAGCCTGAAGTGGTCCAGAAGTTACAGAGTGTATTCAAAGGTGTACACTTTGTTCAAGGATATGGGTAGGGTTGAAGTCTATCTCTGTATGTTCTATATTGGCTGACATTTATATAATGTAGCATGAGTGAGGCTGGAGTCGCCACGTTGCCACACCACAAATCGGTAGAAAAGTCTGGAAGTGTAGGCAGAGTGTTACCTCGAGTGTATGAATATCTTTGCCCTGTCGCGTTGGAATCTTATTTTCTTACTGATAATCAATCTTAGCGAAATCCGCATTGTTGATGAGGATCTCAAAGATGTGGGCGTTGGAAAGCCTGGCGAGGTTCTGGTCAGAGGACCCACTGTCTTCATGTAAGAGTATGAAAATATGCAGCATTTACTCTTTACTAACGCATCAATATAGGGGGTATAAGAATAACGAAAAAGCAACCAAAGAAACGTTTCACAATGGTTGGATGAGAACCGGCGATGTCCTTTCAATAGACGATGATGGATTTCTGTGGTTCCACGAGCGTCGAAAGGAGATGATCAAGGTGAAAGGGTAGAGATCCACTCACTTGCCCACAAAATTCGCATTTGTTGACATCTTAGTAGTAATCAAGTTGCCCCCTCTGAGCTTGAAGGCATTATCGGCTCTCATCCTCAGGTAATCGAGGCGGCTGTCTGTGGCTATTGGGATTCTGAACGTCAAACCGAGTGGCCAATTGGCTATGCGGTTCTGGCTCCTTCAGTACCAGTAAGTGAGCGTCGACAGGTATTGGGTGAGATCCAAGCCTGGGTCAGTCAAAATATCGCGCCATATAAACGGCTACGTGGTGGGCTGCATTATATTGAAGCTCTGCCAAAGAACCCGACGGGAAAGCTTCAGCGCAGTCAACTTCCCATCAAGCTTGTTGAAAAGCGGAGAAACAAAGTGTGATGATCTTCGATTTTGGACTAAACGACATTTGAAGACAGGGAGGCTAGGACGAAGTGGACAACAATGGGTATGAAGAGAACTAGCTAAGTGGCAAATAGGGATATGCCCCAGGATGAGTGCCTAAAGAAATTATAACCCCGAACATTTATGAAGGCCTTTTTTTGTACGTAAGGTCATATGACTTGCCCGTTGAATAAACCTTTGTTGCTCTGTCAATCCTAGGAGCGAATATCGCACGCTCAAGGCTGATGTGAAACTGATCTGTAACCAGTATTGCAAGACTGATACTTCAGATCAATTGTTAACAATCCAATTTCCCAGAAAGCACAAGGAATTGCATTACAGTGACGACCGGGTATTTCGTTATAACTATGCTTGTTAGTATTGTCAGATAAAAGAGACAGACCAATTCAAGATCCTCCGGAGGTGACTTACTGTTAGTCATATCAAGAAAAGGATATTCATGGGGCATCCATGCCGGAAGTTTTCGTTCCTCAAATCGATCAAGTCCGTAAGAGGCAGCCAGCTCCTTCAGTTGGTCTGTTATATCTCGTGCTGTCACATCAACAATGTGTATGGTTACGACATCCTCTTCAATTACTCCGTTTAGATTGTATTTTGAAGGATTGACTAGGTAGCTAAAGAGCTCCAACGACGAAACCGCAACTCCCTGCTCAGGGACTCGATGACCGAGGAAAGCTTCCAGCGATAGACAGTCGAGCCAAAGTCAATCTCCTCATAGCAAAGAATACGTGGACTTGGTCATTGTGGAACCCCAACGACCAGTATGTTAAAGAGCACCCGCGCGTCGTTGATAGCGTTGTTCGTTACCTTGATATGCAGTCCCGGTAAGCCACATGTGGGTCTTTTATCTATATGCCTATCTAACATCTAGTCCGGGGCACTTGCTACGAGCTGCAGCGGAGTAACTATCAACTCGTCGGACGATGCAGATACTTTACGCCAGAACTGCCAAACCGTCAACGGCACGATTACGATTGGTCCTTTTGCGGAGAGCACGGAAACATTGCATATCAACCTTGACGGAGTTGAGGTGATCAAAGGATCTCCCCAAGCCTACGAGAATGATTTCGAGAACAAGACCGTCTCTTCGGGGCCGTTCACAGTTGCCAGCTCGACTCAGAGAAGTTCAAGCATCTGTGGACTTTTCCAGAGGCCCAAACACTTTATGGAATCTCACTCTGCAAACTTGACCACCGTTCATGCGAAGTTTCACATCGCCAAATCCCCAATCACCTATCTCGACATCGCCGCCTTGGAATCTGTATTCTCGTTTACACTCACAGCAGAGAACCTCACCACAGTGCACCACGCGAAATTTATCAATCTAACATGGATGACTATTGACTCGATGCGCGTGAAATCTCTCGATAGTTTCTCTTCAACAACCCTATCGATGTCCCTGATTCAGAAGCGACCGGACCGTTCCCAAATGTGGACAGCCTAACCGTCGGCTTCATGTCCGGCAACGTCGGTATCTACGCCAATGTCAACCTGACACTAGGCGGGCCCTCAACAACCAAAATGGAACTCGGTACTGTAGACCTTGGTCAAACCTGACGGCTCTCAATGTAGCCCGGAGCTCAAACTACTCACCGCAACAGATCTTACTCTAAGTGATACGGCTATCACTCGCTTGGACATTCCGTTCGATGATCTCACCCTCTTGCGCGTGGGCTATGAGAAGAGTGCCGAAGCACTCACGGAGATCCGTCTGCCGTCGAGTGCTGTGAACTGGACAGGCTTCAAGTTCCTGTCATTCCAAGCACCGAATCAGAATCTATCCTCCCAATACGGCACTGATGATGATGGAAATCGTTTTCAGACATGGTACTGGCCAACTGATGTTTCGGATATCATCATCGAGCAGACGATTGTGGATAATCCTTTTTTGTATGTTTTTCTCTGTACGTCTAAACTAGGAGACAGACTCGGGTTGCTAACACGGGATTTTACAGTGATGCATTTGTTACTCAGCAGATGAAATCGTTGAATAGCACTCCACGCCATCGAATTTGACCAGTTTTGAGATTACCCCTGGTACTAGTTCGAATTTTAATTGCACTCCATTTAACACGCTGCATGATATGGGTCGTTTGCCAAACACGGAAAATTCTTATGTGTGCGTAAATTCGTTAGCTAAAACCACTACTAACGGCGTCTATTCGATCCGGGTACCTAGTCTGGCTGGTCTCACTGGTTTCATCATTGCATTTCTCTTCGTATAATTATTTCCCGTCAGTAATTTTCTAGTTAACATATATATAATGCCTGATTGAGCGTTTTCATCAAAGCCTATGTATAAGATCACTTCGACATTTGAAGCGTCAATTTATTCCATGTGCAAAAGCTCATCTCATTCCAGCTATAAACAATCAACCAATTGACATGACTTTGTGCTACTTTTATGCAAGTTTAATCTCACGCGGGGTACCCTCTCTGGATAAAATAAATCTTAGTGAAGTCCTCGGAAATTGCAATTGAACATATCGTCATAAACTCTTTCGTGGATATAAATAGCAGAAAAAAAGATATACAGCAAGTGAAAGCCAGTAGTTTCACAGAAGGCCAAGATAAAACCCTTATAAGCAAAGAAGAACACGCTTACATCTGCGAAAAGTACTCGTCAAAGTTATCCTCCGTAACCTTGACGCAGTCAAATCCATAAATCTCACGCTGGACATCGGCATCAGCCCACTTATCCGGCACAGGACCCTTACCACCCTGTGCCTTGAGAGCGGCGAACTGACGATCACGCTCCGCCTTAGCAGCACCGTCACCCAAGTGCAGAGCACGGCCAGAAGCAGCCGCCATCTCGACAAGAGCCTCGGCACGACCCTTGCGGACCTTCTCGTAGACACGGAGACCCTTGTTAATAGACTCGGGGGTCGTATCAGGGAGACGGGCGAGAGCAGCAGCGATAACGGCTCCATCCTCGATGGCCTGGGCAGCTCCCTGGGCCAAGTGGGGGAGGGTAGGGTGACAAGCATCACCGACAAGAGCGACCTGCTGGTGCACCCATGTAGGGAGGGGGTCATGAGTACGCAACTTCCATTCGCAGACCTCACCCTCGGGGACGTAGTCGAGGAGACGCTTGACCATGGGGCAGAAGTCGCTGAAGACCTCCATCATGGCAGACTTGGAACCCTTGGTAGTGTAAGTGGCGTTGAGGGCCCCGGCAAAGTTGCTATCGGGCTGGGTGGTGGAGAGGTTGTAGATTGTGTTGTTGGAGACGGCGTAGGCAATGATGTGACGCTTTTCGCCGATCCAGCGGGTGACTCGGGTGCTGTTAATCAGGGCCAAAAGCTCGGGATCGTCTTTGATTTGCTCTTTGTGGATCATAATACGGTAGGCAGCTTGGTGAGTATCCTTGATGCCGGCCTCGACGTTCAGGAGCTTCAGCATGGATTCGCGAGTCTCACTCTTAATTCCATCAGCTCCTAGCAGGACGTCGCATGAGACTGTGTAGGGGGCCTCGCCGTCGCGAGGGGTAGCGGTGAATGACGGCCGGGGGCCGAATGAAGTGACCTCTGATGCGGTGGTAGCGAAGTGGAACTTAATAGCGGACTCCTTCAGGCAGCCCTGGTAAAGGCCGTTGGCCAATGATGAACGGTGACCGACCATGTGACGATATCCGTAAGTTTCCAAAATGTAGCCAAGCTCGACGTGGGCAAGCTCGCTGTCATCAGCACCAACTATGAACAGCCATTGTTAGTTACCACAACTCCATTTTCCAAAGTAAGAGGTACCATTCTGGTTATAAAGATAAACATACCACGAACAGAAGTACTTCCAATGTCTACAGCCTCAGCCTCAATGTCCTTCCAGACACCGAGGTTATCCAGAACACGGGCCATGTTAGGCGCAAGCTGGATACCAGCGCCAACGAAACCAAGATCGTGCGCATTCTCATAAACATCAATGTTCTTAAAACCACGCTGAGCCAGAGCAAGAGCAGTGGTAAGACCACCCATGCCAGCGCCCAGAATGGCGATTTGCAAATCCTGAGGAGTCTTTGCCATTATGTCGGATATAAGCGGAAGTAAGGAAATGGTGGGGGATTGCGGAGAGACGAGAAGGTAGAGGGATTGAATAATTGACAGAGAAAAATTAAATTAAAAGGTTAATAGAATAACGGCGATGGGAGATTCTTAAATTTCCAGGAGTTCTCTTCACCGAGGCCCTTTTGCCATCACATTTTGGTCGCAGAATGACGAGGGCGGATGAGATTTTTCCCGCTTCTCCCACAGCTCCCCACACGTCCTCTACGGAGGGGCTGACCAAGCCTCAACTCTACTGGATGATCCACGAATCCTGGTTGGACTTTATCCGCGACTGTATGCAGTTTACGCTACCGGGAGAAATAATTAAGCAGCTTAGAAATGGGGATTTTCAGTCATAACTCCGGCCAGTTAGCAATAATTCACGCAATTCATGGCAGTATAATTGGTTATAGCATGTGGGAATATCGAATTAGAAGGAGGAAAATTAAATGACATGCATATAATTTAATGATCGTAGATCATAGATGTGCAGTATCGTTCTTTCTCTCTGCGGATCTCCTTGCCCCGCCACCCCAGACGTTCCCCACATATCTTCTCCGGACTTGGCGGAATCGGAGTAAGTCTGGCTCTTGTGCTGTGAATTTGCCGAATAACTTTTCCCGTAAGCTTGATTCGCTAATCTATGGTTCCCAAACTCCAAAAGTATGTCCCGTGCCCCCAATTTTATTGTGGGAATGTGTTTGCCACGTCTTGTCTTCCATCCAACCCCTCCAAGACAGTGTGGATGCTTTGGAGAACTCCGTCAGTATGATGCATTGCCATTGTGCATGACACTCTGGCAGTCTGCATTAGAAACCATGTACGCAGCGGCCCAAGGGGGCACAACCGGATGCCAATAATAAGGCACCAAATCAGAGCCCCCGGTAGAAAATTCCAGAATCCTTCCAGATCGGTATTCTCCAAGATGTTCTTGAGGTCCAAGAATGCACGCGAGAGATCATCCGATCTATCAGATGAGCGGCTGTACCAGTCCAAAATCTGAATTGTTTGGAGCAAAGCTGGAACTCTGGTGTCGTCATATGGCGGGTAAGCGTCAACTCCAAACGTCGTGATTGGTGGCAAGCGAACCAGCCACAGAGGAGATCCACGAGTATTCCCGAATGCCATAATAGAGTGATAAAGGTGATCCAAGCACAGATCTTATCAATGAGCTTTCTGATAGAACGGTAATTTTCTGACCAGCCCTCAAGGTAAAAATTGACATATCCATAGTTGGAGAGATTTCCCTCGCTATAAGACGTGGTGTTGGCATAATTTCAACTGCCCTTTTCAGTTCCTCGATGCTGGAAAAGTATCAGCTGGCTTTTATGGGATGAGCTCAGAAAGATCGATATCAGTACCTACAGCAACAAACCATTTTTCAAATATCCTTCAAATCCCAGATTCTCCATACCCCCGCGAATATGAATAATAGCCCAAAGCCCTTGATAATCCAAGTAAAATGCATCTTCGTCTGCGATCAACTATTATCATGGTATTAGTCTCCATTAGCCCCAGATGCTTCACAGATTCCTACATCAAAGAGCAGAACTGCTATTAAGGCTGCGATATTCATATCACTCAAACCGATGTTCTTATCATCTAGTGTCTGACAAAGTAGTCTTCGCGTAATATTGCATTGTTGGAAAGTGAGATCACTGATATTCCCATTTGTAGAAATATCATCCCATGCCGAAGCATTCAAAATTTTGGAACTCATGAGTGCTGGGTGGGACACTGCCGCACATATCACTGTGGCGAAGAAAGGGTGTATTTGGTGGCTTTGATGCACATATTGATACATGACTAAAATCCTGGTCAGGTCTTGGGAGCTGGATATTGACAGTCACTCAGTTTGGACATACATTGTTGGATTCTATTGTAGCCTGTGGGAGATGAGAGCAGGGGTGGGGAGGATAGCGGGATTTGAAACTTCCGAGGCACAGGCCCCAGCATGTGCAGTGGATCAATTAGTGCATCTACCTGGTCAGGCTGGATGCATGTCCTGGCTCTATTCTGTATTCGATGTTGGTGGTGTCTTTTTGCCATATGCGATCGTATTTCACTGAGTCGCTTTCCTTGGCCTTCTTGTGGGTTCCCGGTGACCACCACGAAGGTGAGTCCGCTGTCCATCGCTGTGATGGATCTTAACTGTGTACAAGTGCAGGTAGAGCATTGTAAAGATAAAGAATGAACTGACGACCATGTAAGGAGAGGCGACCCACTTTTTACAGCCTTGGACTTAGTGCATCTTCCTGATTGAGTATAGCGGGCAATATCTCCTTCCTGATTGGCTTCGATTCGGGAGTAATGTGCTTCATGTACATGCATCATCATTTCGTGATCAGTCTTGCTTAAAGGGATCTCTTCCCACAGCTAGAGTCGTAGAATGAAAAAATCATTATTCTCATCGGCATAGATCTTCTGCTGAATCGAAATATACACTGCTGAACTCAACAATGGTAGCATCCTCACACTTCGGCCCTGAGACGGTGTGGCTGGGTAAATTCATCCTGTATCTATGATTGTATACCCATTAACTTTGTTCAAATTCTAATCCACAAATCTACAGTAACTGGCTGCTCATCCGGCCTAGGAAAATCCCTCGCACAAGCAATCTATAATGCCGGTCACCGCATCGTCGCAACCGCGCGTAACACTGCGTCACTGTCATACCTCCCAGATGATCCAACAGTTCTCAAAGCCAAACTAGACGTGACATGTCAAGAAGACATCCCCAGTGTATTCGCTGAAGCTCTAGGCAAGTTTCACCAAATCAACGTCGTGATCAACAATGCCGGGTACGGATTACTAGGAGACATGGAAGCCATCTCCAACTCCGACGCCCGTCACCAACTCGAAACCAATTTCTGGGGTCCAGTCTACATAACCCGGGAAGCCCTTCGAGTCTTTCGAGAGGTGAATCCCAAAGGCCAGGGTGGTACCATTGTGCAGATCTCTTCGATTGGCGGATTTATGACCGCACCCGGTCATTCTTTCTACCATGCTAGGTTTGTGCGACCCCTTGGGCCGGCATGATGGATCTTGCTGATTTTTGAATGACAAGTAAATTTGCTCTGGAGGGCTTTACCAAGTCTGTTGTGCAGGAGCTTCGTCCGGAGTGGAATATTAACTTGTTGATTGTTGCTCCGGGGGGCGTGCGGACGAAGTTCTTTGAGTCGAGCTTGGGAATACGTCCAAGACATCCGGCGTATGATTTGCCTGATGGGGCGTTCAATCGACTCGCTGTGTATATGGAGGTGCAGGACACCTGGAGTGATCCGGAGAGCTGTGCTAAAGTGCTTTTTGATGCTGTGGTTGGACAGTCTGAGCGTCCGTTGCCAACGCGATTGTTGATGGGGGCCGAGACTATTGATTTTATGAAATATGAGATCAAAGGTGTTTTGGAAGATATTGATTCGTGGAAAGGGGAGACTGCGCGGTGTTCCGAGTCATTGACTCCTGAGGACAGTGAGCATCGGATTTAGGTGTTGCAGCAAATCTTGGGTTTAGAGACCTGGCGGGAGTTGTAAGAAATGACGTGGTCTCGGACAAGACTCAAGGAGCCTCAGGATTTCATAATTGTAATCAATTCTACATGGATCTCTTAACATTATGAACTGATAAATGTTGATGATACTGTCATGGCAACCCAAGTCCTTATCACTGATTTCTTATCTCCGATTTCCCCTCACAGCAAGGCAACAGTTGATCTCCTTAAAACCCACTGTTAACCCACGGGTTGCGAATCCATACCCACTTCCAAAATTTGACCCAATGTTGAAATCTATTTTAATCCTCCTTCTGGGGGCAGCCCACGTCGCCAGAGCTACTGACGCGCAAGTGGTCTTCGCATCCGAGACTCCAAGCGTGCACGAGCACACTGTTGACGAGGCCATTCTTGCAGCTCTGAAAGCGCATTCGGATCCAGTCGCTGCATTGATCTCTCTCAATCCCGATAGTGAATCGCTCCTTGCTCAACCGCGTCTCTTACGTGTCCTGGGTGGTGACTCCGAGCCACAATGGATGACTGAAGGAGACAAGCTGCGCCTCCGTAGACAGGGCAAGAAGTTCGTAGACATTACCGACCATGAAGAATTCTATGCAGAGCAGGTGCAGAGCTTGACAGCTGGCAAGCCTCGTGAGTGAAGTTCGCATGATCGATCGAAGTATCTTTGACTGACAATTCGGCAGATCTCCCTAAGCTCGTTCATGAAAGCCTCATTCGGCCTCTTTTCCCCAAGGTTGATCAAAATCGGATGACAGATGTTCTCCATCATCTGACTGGCTACTATAACCGGTACTATGGAGATATTCATGGCGAATTGAGCTCCGAGTGGCTTCATGAACACATCGCTGAGGTATTTCCCTCAACAGCCGACTGGACCGGGATATCCAGGTGAACTAACATCAAACCAAAGATCATCGCCAAATCTCCATTCCGTACCCATATCTCGCTCGAGTATTTCACCCATTCCTTTCCTCAGTCATCAATTATTGCTCGCTTCGAGCCCAAGGTCCGCAATGCTTCTGCCCCATTGACAATCGTCGGTGCGCATCAAGACTCAGCCAACTACCTTTTCCCTCTTCTGCCCGCCCCCGGAGCAGATGACGACTGCTCAGGTACAGTCAGTATCTTGGAGGCGTTCCGTATTCTGGCCGAGAGTGGCTTCACGCCTATGAATGGACCGGTCGAGTTCCACTGGTATGCAGCCGAAGAGGGTGGTTTGTTGGGAAGCCAGCCCATCGCCCGCTACAAAAAGGAGCAGGGGGCACAGATAGGAGCGATGATGGAATTCGTAAGTGGTCCTGTGACAAAGTCACCTGGGTCAAGCATTAATATCAGTTCTTGGCCAGGACATGACTGCCTTTGTTGCACGCAACGCGACCGAGACGATCGGGTTCATTTCTACCCAAGCTGACCCAGCTCTTACCAATTGGACGGTTGCTCTCAGCGAGAAATACATCTCCATTCCCACACAGATCTATGATCTCGGACCGTAAGTTGACTCGCTCCTTGGCTTGGCTCAGGGGTCCGTACTGACGGAATAGGGACGCTGGCTCCGATTACATGTCATATACTCAACTCAACTACCCTGCCGCTTTTGCTTCGGAGGGAAACCCCTTAGCGGGAGGTGTTTTCCCCGGTGAGTATGATCCCTATGTTCATGGCTCTCACGACACTATGTGGGTGAATGATGAAACTGGCTATTTCTCTGTCGATGTAAGTCACCTTCCCTTTGTGGATAGGGGTAAATTGCTCCGTACTGATGTAGAAGTAGCACATGGCACGATTCACTGAGCTAGCGCTTGCATTTGTGGTGGAGCAGGCTGGTTGGAACAACGCATGGCGGTAAATTAGAGGTCAGACCTCAAAGCTTGCCAGAATAAGATTTGCAACCCCACGTCGAGGCTGTATTCTGAATGTGGGTAACAATTAGATCAACTCAGAGCTGTTGAATATATGTTTTTTTTTTGTCTTTCTTCCCGGATGTGGAATTCTTTGACTTTCCCCCGCGCGGGCAAACTTTTGTCAAAACCTTCTCTCAAGTGCTGTTGACAGTGATCGTCAGGGGAAGTCTCCTGTCGCTCTCCACTCAGTGGACTGTTCCCCGTCACTTCAAGCCTCCCGAACCCTGAATCAATCATTGAATCAATCATCCAGGGGAAATGCCGTCACTTACGAACTACGTCAGGGTCTTCCAAATATCGCCCAGCCTATGATGCAATAAAGCTCGGACATCAGATTCCTGGATCCTACAACTTTTCTCAGGCTTGTGACCAGCAGACGGCTCCACGCGAAGGAAAACGCGTTGGGCTCCACCGAAGGTACTATTTGATGATAGCAACACTGTTAGCCACCAGCTGAGATTATAATCGGCGCACATTAGCACCGGGTGGTGGGGCCACGAAGCATTCATTGGTATCCTTAGCATCCTAATTCCACGTGCCATTGGCGGAGTTTTGCGGGTCCACAAACGTGCCGTTGTCGATCTACGAACCAAACGGGCTTCGCGTGGCTTTGTCCAACCCAGTTCTTAGGCCCAAGCACTCGAATCGACGCCCCCTTATGCGCCATTTACAGGGAGAATGAACCCTGTGGGAAATGCTTGGCGGAAACAATAACATTAGCTGATTGCTGTCGTTTGGATAGCTTCGAATCTAGTCCGTCAAAGGAATAATACTAACAGATGACACAAAATATTGGTTGACAGCGCATTCTGCCCCATAACAAGTCAAATTACCTCCAAGTTTGGGACTTGAGCGGAGTCAGGGAGATCTACGGTGGCTAATGAGGATGCAACCTCTGAAGTTTAAGGTGGGTTCAGGCTTCCTAACACGCCTCATCCCCTCTGATAGTCAAGCGCTTCTCCACTATCTTTCCCCCCGTGGGTTACTTCTTTTTGTTTTGATGGGATGATCTGTTCTTGGTCTATTCCCCATTGGATTATGGAGAACCTTGAGGATACCGCCATTTTTGGTGCCTGAGATGTGGAGCATCACTGCTTCCTCGACGTCAATCTTGAACAGTGGACGCAATAGAGTTCATTTCCCCTGAGAATGGGCCGAAGTATAAAGAGCAGGCTATATCGACTGCTTTTCATCTCTTTCTCTAACACAAGAAGCTTTTGCATCCCGTTCTTAGTCCATTCATTCCTTTTTCCCGGTTCATACCGTCCATTCATTACAGCTTTTTCAAGCACAGTCACTCTCTACCATTACAATGAAGGCCGCTTTCGCATTCTCCGCCCTCTTGGCCACCATTGCCGTGGCTTTGCCCACCCCTACCAGCATCGTGCCCTCGAGTGCTGCTAGCAGCGCTGTTGCCACTATCAACAAGAGCGTCCACAGCGTCATGACCGTCACCAACCAGCAGACCGGCAAGAACATGCTCGTTGAGCTTGAGCAAGGCTTTGCCAACAAGCTGACCGGCCTTGACCTCGGCAGCGCTTCCAGCCCCGTTGGCACCATCGTGAAGACCGCTTCGTCTCTGACCGACCTGGGTAACACCGGTTCCGGCCTCACCTTCGTCACCCAGACTGGCGAGTACGTTCTTGTTGAACTTGACAGCACCATTGAGAGCCTTTTGAGCTCCCTTGGTCTGTCTGTTGTCGGTGACGTTGTCGGCAGCGTCGTCGGTGTCCTTGAGGGTGTCCTCTCCAACCTCAAGCGCTCCGAGCTCAACAACGTTCTGTCCATCACCGGCCTCAACAACCAGCCCATCCTCGTCAAGACTGAGTCTACCCTCGCCAGCGCTCTCGGTGGCCTTGACCTCTCTGCCGTCAAGGGTACCGTCGGTACCGTTGTTGCTTCCGTCCCAGCTGTTTCCGAACTTGCCTCCAAGGCCTCCGAGCTTGGCCTCCCCACCAACGAGCTTTTCGGTGTCCTCAGCAACGACGGCTCCTCCGCTCTGCTTGTCCGTGTTGAGTCCGTTGCCGGTGGTCTCACCTCCACTGTGACTGGCCTTCTCTCCACCCTCGGCCTTGGTGACCTGACCAGCACTGTCGGCACCGTCGTCAGCACTGCCCAGGGTGCTACCTCCCTGTAAACAGCCCTTGAAGGGACTTGACCATTCGCTTCTATGGGTCCTCTGTTGATGCGACTCGAAAGTTGGACTTCGACTTCCGGGCGCATGCAAACGACTGCACATGAGGAGTTCCCGTTTTTTTTTTTTATGTTATTTATACATCATTGAACTGTACCTATTATACGCGGAAGCGTGAATTCAATCTGGACATGTGAAAAACACTTGGCATTCTGTAAATGAAAACGAAAAATAGGTATCAAGGTATCTCAAACGACAGTAAAACGCAAAAAGCAATGACCAAACTCAAGGGCGACGGTGATCTCCCCAGTAATTCTCCCCCTCGTTGTTATAAGGACTCAAAGCATCCCTGCACTGCGGTTTCTCATAATCCCCCACCGACCCCATCGGCCAGATCGGCACCACACAAATCTCACTCTCCGAACAACCCCGACACTTCTTCCAAACCGTCCAATCAAGATCTGTCATGGCATTTTGAATCATCTGCTTCGCAGAAACAAGAGTATCCTCCTGAACAGCCTCCATCAACGTATAACAAACTCGATAGGCAACCTCATGCACAGCGCGCGCAGGGAAAGTAGGCGCATCCTGCAACTGGAATGGCAGGAACTGCACCGCACACCGCTCAGCCTCCATACTGATGTTCCGCTCACTGTAATCCACAAACGGTCTCATAAGCAGGGTAATCTGCTTACGCAGCTCCTCCATCGTCGCCATATCATCAGAAACGAAGTACGCAAGCTCATCCGCGTACCGTGTCACAATCATATCAGTAGTAGCTTGCCACTCCCAGGAGATCTCACGAGCATCATGAGTAAGGATCATCTCGGTGATTTCCTTGCGGACAGGCTCTAGTGTCGAGGCTTCAAGATGGGTAAGGCGAGGCAGACTCGAGCCAGCTGGGAAGAGATCGATATCGTGCGAGAGCGCCGTCACAAAGCTGTCATAGTTGAGGTGAACCCTGCGTCCTCCGATGCCGTCGTATCGTGATGCAACAGCGCGTGCCCAGCGTGATGCATCCGGGCCTCCAGGTCCACCGCCAGGGCCTCCAGGGCCACCAGGACCGGGACCGGGACCGAAGCCAGGATCCTTGGGCGGCCCTGCATCATCACGCATATGAGCACCAGGACCCTTATCACCCGACTCATCAGACTGGGTCTGAACAATGCGCAAAGGAGTCAAATCCCTCGCAAACGAACAAAGAATAACCTCAAACCCAGCCTCCATACGCAACAAGCCATCAATACGACCAGCCCATTCATTCTCAGCCATCTCACACGCCCTCAGAGCTCTTTCCCGCTCCCCCCTGGGTCCAGGACCGAGATTCTCCCCATCATCCAGAGTGTTATTGAAAAGCAGAATATCCTGAGAATCAAGCGTTCCTTTCTCCGTCTTTCCAGCAGACATGCCATCAATATAAAGAAGGCGGAGATTCTTCGCCGCTGCGTACGTGTGCAGGTAGCCCTTGGCACTACCGTCTTCATCCTTGTCTCCGTCACCTCGCATGGGAGGTGGAGGTCCATCTCCCCTCCGACGACGGAGTTCTTCGTGCTTCGGTCCGGGCTTCTCGTCGTGATTCCCGCCGGGAGGACCGGGATGTGCCCGTGCGAAGACGAGAGCATGTTCAGGCTCAAAGGCTAGCCATTCTGTTCCGTTGACGGGGACTGAAGCCGATGTTCCGTGGTATAGCTGTGTTCCGGCTGGAACAGTTGCGAGGAAGAATGAGACGCCGTTGTGGTGCAGGGATGAGCCCCATTGTCGCATGGAGTCTTGGATGACGTTGAAGATGTGGTTGGCGTTTTTGAGGACTGGATCGGTATTAGATGTTGATACTGGGGAGCTTGCTGATAAGCCCAGGAGCGAGCATATCGCGAGGAGAGTGTGGTGGGGCCGCATATTGAGTTGGAGGTTTCTCCCCTCCGAGGGTTTCAAGGTTGTTCAAGTTGTTCGACAGATGACTGGAGAATGTGAAGGCCGAGGGGAAGGGAAAGAAGAAGATTGATTATATCTGATGGCGTTTTAGGCGTTAGGGCTGATTCGGATAAGACGCGTAATCCCACCACGCGGGATATCCACTTCTACTGATTTGAGATTACGTCGGGTTTAGGCAAAAATATGGACGGAGTAAAGAAACCTTCATACAATAACTAATTATATAGCTGGATGTTTAGTTTCTATACTTCAGTTCAATCACAAGTGGGGTTCCTGCACCTGAAAAGTATTTAGTACTGCCCAGATAATCGGTCATCACTTTGATTATCTCGGGTTCAGTATCCACCTGGATCCACCGCTGTTTAACTCCGGATATGAAGGACTCTGCTTGAAAAAAGCTTGAATATTGGCAAGTCTACTAGTATACAGGACATGTCCTACAGATCTTATCCAGATCACCTCTACCTTTTGATCATAAATTGGGAAAAGAAATGTCATGTGAACATGCTAGCAAGAAAGGGAAAAACATCTGACGAATCAGACCAAGCCCCAGCCCACCAATCCAATATTTTCCCCAGCTGTCGTCAGTACGTAAGGAGGGGTGACCAGCATTCTCAAGCGGGAACCTAATATCTTCAGCGAGTACAACAGAGGAATGCATAGATCATGTCCTCCACAAATTCAACAATCTTCTTCCATGTGTATAGAATGGGGAGGGGAGAAAGACATCGCCAGTCCGATTTCATGAGCAGCTACGAACTGAGCTCAATAATTATCCGCAATTTCGGTGGATTGAGCTTGGTTCTTGATGATATTTTGCCGGTGAGTAACCAAATCTGCCCAAATTGCCATAGTCGCTTGGGGAGGCGAGATCCGAGCTAGCATGAAAGTAAGAAGATGGATGCGGAGCACTGACTTTCCGCTTGTAGCACTTGCCAAGATTGTGGTAGAGTCTATACCGAGATGGGACACAGAAAAACCCTCCGCAATATCTCCGGGTTTGTTCAACTTTGGGGTTGTTTCTTGAACAATCTCGCTAGCACGGGCTCCATACGCCTCGAGCAGCGATGGCACGTCCGGTTAAACATCATCGAAGAGCACACCAAGCCGCCAGGCAAGGATATGAAATGATCCATCTTCCGCGGATTCTCGTCGGGCCTTGGAGAGTTATTTCCCCAGCGGATGAAGTTCAAGCGGCGCCTCAAATTTAGCCAGTGAGAAATCAAAATGTAGATGAGCAAAACAGATATTTGATTCAGCAATGGCATTTAAAGGAGTAGCTTCTATACTTTGAATTGGGATCGACATCTTGATTTCAGACCTTCGATGTTAGGAATGGTTTCTGCAGAACTGTTGCAGCTTTGAATCCAGATTCAAGACGATCTATTAGGTCGAGCGGGGTTCTTGCTTGTCACTCAGTAGTAAGCGCTAGCCAAATTCTGAACTCCAGCGACTAACATTAAGGCTATATTAGGTCGCGGCATCAGCCTTGTGGATTTTAATCAGGAAAACTTGATACTCGAACTTCCGAAAGCTAGAGTTTTCTGTATATCAGCGCATTGTGAGGCGCATCGCACCTGTTTCTTGTGGAGGGTCAATTACGATGTTCATGCTCACATGATTGTTACTTGATGCTTGGGCATGTCTTGCTCGCCCCTACCTTGGTCTCGTCATATTCGCCTTATCTTTTTACCACGCGCTATAGCCATATTGATTCAGAGGAAACGACTCAAAAATCTCACGAGGCAAGCATCGCACATGGAGTGTTATGTCGATTCACTCGGGAGTACTGAAAGATCATCTACAGATGGAGATTTCATAGAAATGACCTGTAAGGTACTCCTCTACACTGGTAGCAAAGATTGGGAGTTCGGCGAATCTCACAGTTTTCACTCTCGAAAGAAAAGAAACTTAGTATATTTTCTTACTTCATCATCCGTAATCGCGAGAGATTAAATGATCATTTTGGGTGATCAGGCATAAGTCGCCCCATGCAGAGGGAATGATTTCTCACCCCGGTCGCACGATCCTCCAGCGTCCACCTATTCACATTTGTTTGCCATCTTCAGGGCGATGTGCCCTCTGTTACCTAGTAGATAGTTTTCTCCCGTTACTCAGCTTCTTCTTCCTTTCTAGCATCTCTCATGCTAGTATGTCAAGAACCATTAAGAGAAGGTTCCGAATTGATTCACTCTCATGGGGAAGTGACGCGATGTACAAAGTAAAAGAGGAAACTAGGTTGAAAGAAGGAGAAGTAGGGGGAATGACGAAGCTGAAGTTGGCGACACGTAAGGAGATCGAACCTGCATGGAGGGGTTTTGCTGACGAACAAAAGCCCAGAATTCCAGGTTCCACGGCAAAAATCAAGAACTTACTTCAAATCAATCCACGGGCATTATTTACACACTTGGATACATTATTTTCTATCCAAAGAATGACTAAAATGAAGAATTGGAAAAGGGCAGTAGACGTGTTCCATTGAACTGCACCGATAAGTTAGCGCTGATCGACACAATCCCCAGTCTACCCCAGTCCAACTCCAGTATTTACCAATAATTTGCATATGATACTTCTCATGCAGATCCGTGTCTCATGTTGAGCGCGTTTTACGCTACTCGAGGTATCTTGGCCGAGGTGATCTATCCAATCACGGATAAATTGCGATCTAGACGGTGTAGCAGTGGGGCCAGCTGAGCTGTGATCGACTAGCAGTTGCTCACTCTGCGGAGTACTCCTGAATATTTCCTTGAATCATTTCTCTAAGCTCTTCGGATTCTAGCGTTCTTCGAAGCGTTCCCTCCCTTACAAAATGCCAACCCGATGGACCAGACAACCTAAATATTTCCGACAGACCCAACAAACCACCTTGGGGAAGTCTGTCAATGGAAATCTGGCAATACAAAAGACTATAGACGCCAATGACTCTTTTGTTGATAGTAGTCGTCCAGCTTTTATTCTTCGGCTACCAGACGAAGTCTTGAGACAAATCCTCGAGCTAGCCATCACTGAAACCGATGGGTGGCATAAGGAATCGCCTTATAGTAAGGCTTTAATCCCAGCTGTGGCTTATACGTGCCACCGCTTCAGTCGTATCGTCATTTCCTTCAACTACCATACTTTGCGCATGGAATTTCCTCGACGGATGATCTACCCAGTCTGCTCCACCAGAAAATTGGTTCAGTCTCTTCAGGCGAATCCGTCCCTGGGCCGATTCTGTCAGAACCTGTCACTTTCCATATCCGACATCTGTCCCCGTCGATGCAAAACCGACTCCGAATGCCTTCAGGAGATTCTCCCCGAGTTGAAAAATGTCAAGTATATCACCGTTCATGGGGGCTTTGAGCCTGGCTCTAAAAGCCATACCTGGGATATCATTCAGCGGTGTTCACAGCACATGCCACGGCTAGAGCAGGTTCTCTTATCCAGAGAGGCCTTTACTGGTCCTGGATACGCGGATATATTACAGAATTTACAAATACCCATGCTTCAAGAATTACACATTCACGGTAGTTCCGAGTCCAACAACGGCTCGTTGGATGTTGAGGTAGCCAAGGTCAGTTTCCCATCTATCATATTTCTTTCTCTACTAATCAACCCCATAGCCTGTCAAAGCTTCAGACCTCACAAAGCTCCATTTATCAGACTTCAAAGACACCTCTGCAACATTGAACAGCCTCATCCACTGGCCAAAATCTCTCTTCGAATTTTCCATCGAAAACATCCACAGCGACCCAGACCACGAAGAAACACACCCAAACTACCTGGATCTACCCCTTCTTCGAAAAATGCTCAATACCCACAAAGACACCCTAACCAGCCTCTCCATCGGTCCACTATCTCTTTCCGGCAGAGGAAATCTAGCCACCCTGTCAGACCTCACCGCTCTCCACACCCTATCTCTATCAAGATGGCAACTAGGAGGAGAAGGGGAACTAGATGTTTCTTCCGATTTTGCATCCGATCTCCTAGGACCCAGCCTTAAGCTGTTTATTTGGGATTTTACCCGCTATGACGGAAATGTTCAGAGGTGGTCTGATTTCGGAACGCGGGAATCATTGTGGATCATGAATCTAGCTCAGAAAGCTGTGGAGCTACGCGTGCCGTTGAGGGAAATTCGGATTCAGTTTTCACCGGAACTGCCTACTTCCGAGGATGAGGATTATCCTTGGGATTCTGTTGAGGATTTGAATCTTCAGTTTCGGGAGCAGGGGATTGTGATCACGTATAATGAGCCAGTTGTGTTGAAGGAGGATTTTTTTAATCGGTCCAAGCCAACCGAGTAAAAGTTTTTGGATTCTTATGAGCTGGATTTTTATCTATTGAGCCATTATTTTCATGTTAACTATGTTTTTAATTTAGGTAATTACAGGGCTATAAGCAGACAGTTTAATGTGGGCTGGAGGATGGGCTCTATTTACTTGCCCAACGGAATTGAAACGACCGTGGCATTAATCTCACTTGGATGTCTGTTGACTGGACATGTTTCAACGCCACTAGTTATTATTGAATTACTATAGATTTCTAGGACAGGAATATCAGTCTCCAAACTCCCTCTTGGTGATATTTTGTAATTCAGTGCCAGTTTCTGCCACACCTAATGAGGCGGTAGGTTATACAAAAGGCGGTAAATCCTCTATACAATGGCGCTCTATCTATAGTACCTGTAGCTCCTTCGCAATAGACATTGAGGTTTCTCGACTGTGAATTTCTATAAAAGACAGTGAGCGTTAAATGTAATCTACACAGGACAAGAATCCACTAACCAATTCTGACCTTCGGCTGGTGGAGACAAATTGCCGAGATTAGATTAGATCTAGAACACATCACGTCATAAGTTACCACCTCACCACAAACATCCCCAAGGGACAACACCATGTCCGCACGCTCCCTCTTCAACTCCCGATCCATATCATCAACAATATCTAGACCACGTACCCTTCTCCTCACCTTCGACGCCTTTGACACACTCTTCCACCCACGCCGACCCGTCCCAGAACAATACGCCACAACAGCCCACGAATTCGGCCTCTCGCGCACAGCTATCACCCCGCAAAGACTCAAAGCTGCATTCAAAACCACATTCCAGGAACAAGTAGCTCGATATCCGAATTACGGGCGCGCAGATGTTCTCCTCGGTCGATATGGCGGTCCGAAACAGTGGTGGGAGGAGGTGATTCGGGGGAGTTTTGCAAGATCATTATCCGAGAACGATTTGCATGATAACACCACTACTCCGAATGCTCGAGGTGCCTCGAAAACAGGTCCTGATTCCGATCCTGATCTTCCGACGGGCTTAGTCGAGGCTCTGGTGAACCTATTTGCGGGTGCGGAGGGATATGTCCTGTATGACGATGTTGCGCCGTTCTTTGCACGGATGCGCGAGCTGAAAGCTGCGCCGATGAGACGCTTTGATCGCGTGATTGTTGGGGTGGTTTCTAACTCGGATGATCGTGTTCCCGCTGTTCTCAAGGCGCTTGGATTGCGCGTTGGTGATTTGCGGGCCGATCAGGATGCTTCGAGTATGGAGTTACCTGGGTTTGAACAACGGGGCGGAAATGGGATTGGTGATGATTCTAATGAATCTCATCAGAGTACCCAGTCAGATGTTGATTTGGATTTGGTCATCACGAGTTATGAGGCTGGTGAAGAAAAGCCCAACCGATTGATATTCGATGTTGCTGAGCGACAGGCTCGATTATTGCCGACGGTTATTGGCACACATTGGACACGGGTTCATGTTGGCGATGACTTTGTAAAGGATTATCTTGGCGCACTTGGTGCGGGTTGGCAGAGTTATCTAATTCGTCGAGATGGGGGTGAAAAGGGTCCGAGGAGTATATCTTCAATGATTGATTTGATTCATGAGCTAGAACTCGATCAATCTTGAATCAAAAATACAATTAACGACTGGCGATGTTGAAAGATGAAATCTATTCCATTTCCCACCAGGAAGATTTCTTTAAATATAAGCGGAGTCAAGGATGAACCACATCTCCCTCCGTCATTCTGAGGTCTAAAGATCCCAACAGTCCTCTCGTAATTAAGAGCAGGTAGAGTACGACTATTATACATTTCTACCTAGGGAGCCATGGATCGAGTTTTATGCCCACACATGCAGTGCTTTAGTTAATATACATGTACTTCCATTCATGCACTAGAATTGCGTTGGTAACTCAAACTCCATCCCGTCCCAAATACCGAATCATTTCAACAGGTAAAACAATAACCCCAGTGTAGATGTACATATGTGCATGAAGTCCGTAGAAATATCCAGTTTCCACTATACGAATTAATCCCATTGACCCTTTCCAGCCAGAGCACCCAATCCACCTCCAGCATGCTTATTCAACAATTTCGCAACATTAGAGCTTCCATTGCGTTGTTTCACACGGAGCTGTCTCTCGCGCTCCTTCTCACGTGCAGCAGTGTAGGAGTTGACCGCACCACCCTTCTTAGGACCCGATGCAGCGGGTTTAGAGACACGGTTAGAAGTTTTGGATGCGTTGGAAGATGATGACGAGCCTGAAGAGACACGGTGCAAAAGCGGTGGAGGTCTGAAGCCAATGGGTCCATCGCCGTTACCTCCAGTCTGGAAGGCAAACTTTGTATTGCTCGGTCCCGTAGTTGCGGTGGCAGAGTTGGAAGAGGCCTGGCGGAGTAAAGCGAGGCGGTCGACAACTGGACCACGGGTGCGGCGCGGGTGGCTAGGCTTTACAAAGTCTTCCTTGGGTTGGGAGCTTGCGTCGTCGGAATAAGCTGCGTCGGCACCAGATGTGTTGGAGTCATCTCCTCCTTCGGGATCTTCCTCGTCGACGGAAGCATCCTCTTGGAAGGAGTCGTACTCTGGTGTCTCGGTTAAGAAAGATAGTGTCTCGCGGATCTCAGCCAGTGTCGCAGGCTTCTTTGACATGGCGCTAGCGGGAGTGCGGCGAAGGTTAGGTGGAGGACGGTTGGTAGAGTCGGCAGATGGCTCGAGAGGCCGCTTGCGTTTGTCGCTGTCATTGGCAGCACCATCTTGCTGTTCCTCTGTGGCTTGAGATTCATTTTGGGACCCGCCGTCTTCTAAGAACTCCAACTCGAAATCATCCTCAACCTCACGGTCTTCAATCGCCTTGAAGAACGCTGCTTTCTTGGGGTTGTCTGCGAGTTCGCCTATCTTGTTATCTGCGAGGAGAGCCTTGCGCATCTTGGCAAATTCGCGCTGCTTTTCACGTCGACGTGCCAGATGCTCATCGTCCGAGTCGTCCAAGTCAAAGTCATCATCAGCTCCGCGGCGCCGGCGCAGAGCTCCGGTGGTAATGTCCTTGAGCAACTTGGCAACATCCTTTTCATCTCGATTCCGGTCATGAACACTGCACGCAAGTCAGTAAACGGACGTATGGTTAGAAATAATCAAAACTTACGCATTCAGCGCCGCAAGCTCTTTCTCATCAACAGTCTCACCACTATTGTCATTGATCATTTGCTCATCGTATGCATTTTCCTCTTCGTCACTGTCGTCACCGCTAGCACCACCGAGGCCGGCATATTCATCCTCGGATTCCTCAGCAGCCTCATCAACAATATTCTTCGCCTTACTATTCTTCTTGTCGTATGCAACAATCGGCTTCTTAGCCTTCTTCAAAATATCGAAGGCATTGGGGTCGACATTAGATCCACCCTCATTGGTTTCTTCCTCCTCTTGGACAACAGATAGGTCAGCTGCACGTCCTCGTCGAAGCTGTCTACTCTTGCGCTCAACAATTGGTGATTGGCTTTGTCCAACAATGACAGTATCCACAGTTGAGACTGGTGGTGTTCCTCTGAATCGCTTGTTTGGATCGAACGGAGAGAGCACAAACCCTTGATCCTGCGTAGGATCAGGGAGCTGCGAGTACTGAGAGAATGCCGGCCCAGCTGGGGATTCCGATACGCGAATGATATTCTGGTGGTAGTTGGCCATGAAGTCAGGCTCATCGGGCTGCTCTTGGCTGTCTCGAACAAGAATCTCCGAGTCTTCATGGCGGAGTCTGGGCACAGGGCGACCCGGGTCTGGCAGAGAGAAAGGAATCGTCGCCAAAGCTGGCTGACTCTGGCCATCGTTGTCATCCGCCAAAGTGCCAGCAAATGCTTGAGTGAGACCCATGGACATGCTGGGAGATTCCATGCCGAGGAAATTAGGGCGCTCTACGGATTGAACTGGATTCGATGGGGCCCGAACAGGTGTAGACGGTACCTGTTTTTGAGGTTCGCCTTCGTCTTCGTCTTCGTCATCGCTGACAACACGGGTTGGTCGCTTGCGCCGTGTCCCAGGAGCTTCATCTTCGACATCAGAGGGCAGAACGTCGCTCTCACCATCAGAGGACTCGTCTCCATCATCCGCTTCCTGTTCGACGAGATCTTCGTTGCCATTCAGACTCCGAGCATCATCGTTATTGCCAGGTCCTTCTTCCTCTTCTTCAGAGCCAGAGAATTCATAGTCACCATCATCCTCTTCGTCATCGAGATCCTGCCCATTCTTCTTGGCCGCTCTTTCTAGTCGTTTGATCTCATCGGCTTCTCGACGAGCTTTCTCCACCAAGTCTTCCATATCCTCCTCCATAGCTGCACGTTCTTCGGCAGTCTCGATTACAACACCCTTAGCCCTGAGTTCTTCAATGCGTTCTCGTCGCTCTTTAGCAGCTTGTTGACGTGCTTTGTACAGTAGACTGGCTGATAGTTCTGATGAAGTCATAGAAGTGGTTTTGCGAGTCGGGGATGTCAACTGGGCCAGAGCCTTAAGCCGGATCATCGAGGCGGACTCCTGCAGTTTTTGTGCAGGGAGGTTCTCAAAGGCGGCAATTCGACGGGCTTTGGCAGGTGAGGTGACCACTTCAAGGTCATCGCTATCCGAATCTTCTTGTTGGTGTTGAGCAATTTCTTGCCTCGACATGAGAACCCGGACAGCAGGTCCAGTGAACTTGAACGGTTCTTTCCTGGCTGCAGGATGAGAGGGCAGAACCGTCGACTCTGAAGGTACTTTCAACTCGTTAGGAATGGCCGCTTTATCCATAGCGGGCTGATTAGCAGTGAGCGTCGTCTCTTTTTCGTTGGACACAGATTGGCCTCCGGCTAAAGCATCAACAGGCGATTTTTCTGTAGTAGGCCCAAGAGCGGGAGAAGTGTGAAGCGTATCGCGAACTTTAAGAGCCTCCGCATCTGATGACTGATGCGACCCAGTGGTAGATGAAGAGTTTACCTGCGCGGGCTCCGCAGAAGCTTCAGGCTGTCCAAAGTTGAATCGCGCAAAGAAGCTCTCCTTGGAAATTTTCTTTTTAGTCTGGGCCTGGTGCGCAAGTTGCATATTCCGGCTCATGCGCTGCGTCTCCTGTCTTATCTCATCCATGGCCTTCTTGCTGGCCTTTCGAGGTTGATGGGCCTTCTGAGAAAGCTTATGTGCGGATCCTGGATGCTCGGCTTCACTTTCCTCACCAGAGACGACATCTGAGCTAAATTTCTCCAATTGGGCCTTTCTGGCGGCCTTTTTCTCCTCTTCGATCTTCTCGCGATCCTCCCGCTCTTTGCGTTTTTGAGCGACGAGGGCAAGGAATCTCGCATTTCCTTTCGTGGGTTGTTCGGTTTCCTCATCAGCATCCTCGTCCTGGTCTTGCTCGTCGGTGGGAACTGGCGAAGAAACGAACAATGGCGAATCTGAACGAGCGCGGGGTGATGAGTTACGAGATTGATTGTCGGCATCTGGAGATTGTTGTCTGATCGCCTTCTTGTTCCTCCTGGGTGCGGCAGGAAGATCATCCTCACTGGACTCGGCTCCAGCCTCTGCAGCATCAGGTGCGGGGCTTTTCTTCCGCGGCTTGGCTTTGTCTGCTTGTTCTCTCTCCATCCTGAGAGCTTTGGATAGTCGGGAATAGGCTGTTTCTTGCTGTTCTTCGGATTGATGGTCCCCACCTTGCATGCGGGCTGCCATCCGGCCTTTAGGTCGAACAATATCTTCATCGTCATCTGAGTCGGCGCAGCTGTTATTTGATTGATTGAATTTCTGTGTTTCGAGGGCAGATGTATGCTTGGACCCGAAGTCCAGCTTCGAGATTGTGTGCTTAGGGCGAGTAGTTTCTGAGTCCGATTCCGAGTCGCTGCCGAATTGAGCCATCATGGCCTTGATTTTTTGGCCCGGTGTGAGCATGTTGGGTGAATTTCCCGGTGACGCGGAACGCGTCGACCGTGGCGTAGATGCAGTAGACATTTTTGTGTTTGGTTGGAAATTGGTATTGGGTATCGTGAGGAGTAATTATTATGAAAGGGAATGGGTCATTATCGGATTCGATCGAAAGTTAGGAGGTGTAAGGGTCAAGTGCGGGTCCTTGAACAAGGGCGATGTGCATAGTCCAGACGCGATGCGCGTGTTCGCGTTGCAATGTTGATCACGTGATAGTTACTTATCTTATCGGCGGATCTAAGTACTAGTAGTCAATACAATAACTAGCAGATTTTAAAATGAGAATTGCTCAATATCCTCAATCGCAAGTACTACTTAATAAATTGATTGCATTGGTGAGTGCTGTTTTTCTTGTAGTAAATTTCAATTGTGCTCATAATAAAGGTGTTTTCTGGAAATCCGAATCGATGCCGGCGCGCCGCACTGTTCCTAGTAGTTACAGGATGGATCGAAATCATTTAACCATTTTGCTCTGATGTAAAGAGGTGATCTTGCAAAGAATTTGGAGGTTCACTTAAGACCCATTCCACTGTTTCGATACCATCCACGAGCATTTAACAATAAATAATAGAAAAACAGCACTTCGGATGAAATGACAACTATATTAAAACTAATTCTTAAAGACATTAGGGGTAGCTAAAGAGAGAGAAGCTTTATACCCCATACCCTTTTAGTTAGGTCAGCTAAGGTCATATAATAGAATAATAAAACAATCTTTATTAGGTTTATATTATTATATTGATGAGATAGAGTAGATAATAGTATTTATATACTATCGGCCGATGAGTAGGGATAAGTTGACTATTGGTGCAGTATACTTTGAAGTAGCTCCATAACGCTTATGCTTGATGGGTATCAGTATAGAGCGCCCTATAGCTGATAGACCAGACCCCTAGGAATAAGAATCAAGTGAAGGACACACTGACCAGCAATCTGTATTAATTACACAACACAATAAATTAGAAATGGTAAGTACAATGTGGGCCTAAGACCCTGGACGCGTGGACAAGACGGCCCCCACCAATAGCATCTCTTTTCTTACCGCTTACTGCCTGTCGTGCTCATCATGATAATGAGCCTTCCTACTGGACGACTATTTCCCCCGCCTAATTTTTTGTAACTAATCTGACATTCACTCCAGCAACCTGTACTCCACCACATTCTTCCTGCCGGGTATTCATCACGGGTTAATAAGTCAGCGGTTCTATGTCAAGAAGCCGATCATTACATGATCAATTATAGAATCCATGGCCTTCTATTCCACGACTACACAGTAGGATGGATAAATAAGGCACTCAGGTAGCCTCTGGGCAGCACGATTTATCTCAAGCCCCCTTAGCCAGTGTTCTTAGGAATGGATGGACTCGAGCCTACAAGAATAAGGAGAATAAATCACTTTTACTATTTCATTCACAGATTTCCTCCCTGACCCTCCTTTGGAGCATGCTCTATTAGTGATTTCCCTAACATATGTAAATCACGAAATCAAAAAGCATATCTTGTGTATTAGTTAGCACTGTACAGTACTTCCAGAAATCGGTGTCACCACCTACACTCTACGATTGGTTCTCGAACTCTAGATACCAAGTTATACTAACACATATTGGGAGTTTTTTCCCGAAATATCGGTGAACGAGCCTCCGAAAGGTCTAAGCGCACAGCAAGCAAGCCAATTGCGCATGCCGCAAGAAGTCATCTAATGAAATAAGTAAACATAACCGGTGAAATAACACGGCGAAGTAAGCTCATGTCATCTGGGCGTGAATTTTTCCTTCCTAGCTCCCTCCCTTTAGTCTTCTCTTCTCTCACACATTCAACAACACTTCGAGGAGATCTACCACCATGGCAGTGAGCGTTATCACCAGCTGGTCAACGGATTTGGCGTTGGATTTCATCGGATACTACTTTGGTCCCTCAACCAGCACGTACCCATTTGCTCATTTTTATATTTCTTCGATCATTTCTAACAATGTAGGTAGCCTCGCCAATGTGGGCTGGTTCTTATTGGGCAACGTCAGGTACATATGCAGGAGATTGTACCACCACCGCTACCTCCGACTGTATCTTCGCGACCGAGTGCGCAGATAACATCCTATACTACGATGATGGGAGCTCTACCAGCTGGTCTGTACTTTTACTATATTCACTATATGTTAGGCTAACACCTTCGATAAATACAGCGATGATGGTGCCTCCTGTGTTTCTATGACCATCTTTCAGACCTCTCCTGACGGCACTCCAAGTGCGACGAACATCGACTGTCGGCCAGATTGGCAGGCGTATACATTATATCGAGAGCTGGAATTCTTTGTGACGATAACTGGTGAGTGCTTTTTCTACCTGGTTTCAGGAAAGGAGTCGTACTTAGAGATGGATAGATACATCTACAACGATCAGCGCCACCTCTACCACATCTATAGTCTCAAAGACCACAACTTCAGTAATGACGGCTAGCTCTACCTTGATGCCTAGTCCGCCCCAAAACAAAGATTGGATCGCAGGAGCGGTAATTGGTCCTATTGCAGTTATTGCTTTGATATTTCTCGCATATTGGCTATGGAGACGGCCACGAAAGCTGTCGTACGAGTCCACTCCTCCTGGGCCAGATTCATCACCTCTTGCAGAGCTGCATGGACAGCAGAGTGCGCCTTTCGAATTATCCTCGGCACAGCACAAACCATTGGTACCGCTAGCAGAGCTTCCGGTGTCTAATTTCGGGTCTAAACTGCCCACCAATCAAGTGGGCATATATTAATTGGCATCTAGACCAGAACTGAAGTTTAAATTTTGGTTTAGAGAGATGGTGATTGGGTTGCACAGAGCAGCCACCTGATATACCCCTAGAGTGTGAGCAAACACACTGACTATGGATAGCACCGACGCATAACTATTCGCCTCACGAAGAAGGAAGAGGATAAAGAAGGCGGTTGGCTGTACTTTAATGCAATAGTTACTATGAAGTAGCTAGTAATATACTTTTTCTTTCAATTGAAACCTCCCACTTTACGCAAAATTCTATTCGGCATTGTTTTGCTTTAATCTGGTAGACTTGTGCACCGCAGTGATGAAGGGCGCCCCGGAAAGTGATATCGGAAAGTGATATTGATTTCCTCCCATCTCAAAACTGTTTCCTCTTCTAGAAGCACTAGTGGGTGGTCAAGTGGTCCTCGTCACTTTGGGCTTCGAATAACAAACATCTACGTAGAGATCTCCTCAGATGTAATGGTCATTGACTAAAGCCTCACAGCGTTAAATCCCATCATTCAGCATGAATCATGCCAAGTCTGAACCTGTTTCGAGGCAGAAGCTCTTTCTCCCCCCTCCCCCCTCCCCCTTTTTTTGTCCTTTTTCTTTCCTTTTTTTCTCTTAATAAGGCGGGGGAGGGCTTTCTTCCTAAATTTTCTTCTCGATGATTATTGGCGGCGGGGGCCACAAACTGAGCATAAAAACTCAGTCTCAGCTGGTCCCGTGAATTTCATGTTTTCGGGTCTTGCTAGAAGCGAGGGCTGATGAATTAGGTGATAAGATACAGCCAGTTGCAGCCTAGATGGTACTTATAATACTGTTACCCTTCTTACCCGGCTAGTATCGCTCAACAATTGGCCGCAGAAAATATGGCTTCAATGCGGCTAGTAGTCAGGTGGGTGCTGCCCAGGCGATTTCGGGGTGAGAGCCGCTTTAGCATCGAGCGATCGGGGGTGAGATGGGTGAGTGCGCAATAGATAGGGTGTGAATTGGGTCGAGAGTCCGGTGAGATTCCTGCGGGTCGATCTCGAAACGGCCCCTGCTGCAGCAGTAAGCTATCCATTATTGGTAATCTGTTAATGATATACGGTGGATCCGCGTAATAGAGTTACGATAGAAGGTTACTACGTCACATCCCTTCCGTAGGAGCCACTGATTTAGACTGTGTGTAGAAGTAAACTGATTCGAGTATAGCTATTTTCCCAATGTTAGCTCATTCCTTATTCGCTTCTACGCCTTAATATTGATAACAATTTTGCTGCCTCCCTAGGAGAAGGTATCTAAGAGTAGACTAGGCACTCGTGATGGCGATCTTTCGTGCATCCTTCATCCACAGGATAGATATATTCAGGCTTCGGCTATACCAATAAATCCACCGTAGCCTTCTCTACGTGGACGCTGTGATACTATACCCCTGTGCAAGTCATGCAGAGGATATACTGAAGTGACGTAGCCATTCTTCCGAGCTCTATTACAGACATGCAATTCTTACAGTCTTGTTATTTAAACAATCTAGCGAATTTCTCAATAGTCCGCCGTGCCATACTAGCATTGAGATGTGCGACCTTCTGATTGTTTGGCAGTTCTCCCTGGTATATCTCCTCTGCTTGTTTGAGCTTCGATTGATTGTAGAGAAGGCGAAGGTTGTTGACTGTATTGAGAGTGGACGTATGGTCTGGACCAAGGGTCTTCTCATAGCCTACCAGTGCTCGCTGGTACATCTCCTCTGCCTCTTTCAGCTTCCCTCGACCATACATATAGTAGACATTGCCAAGGTTGTTAAATGTATTGAGCGTGGACGCATGGTCTGGACCAAGGGTCTTCTCATAGCCTACCAGTGCGCGCTGGTATACCTGCTCTGCCTCTTTCAGCTTCCCTTGATGTTTATAGAGAAGGCCAAGGTTACCGACTGCCCAAAGAGTGAACGTATGGTCTGGACCAAGGACCTTCTCATAGCCAACTAGTACTCGCTGATATATCTCCTCTGCGTCTTTCAGCTTCCCTTGATCATAGTAGAGAATGCCAAGATAGTGGATTGAGTCCAGAGTGGATATATGATCTGGACCGAGAGCCTTATCATAGCCTGCCAGTGCTCGCTGGTACATCTCCTCTGCCTCTTTTAGCTTCCCTTGATCATAGTAGAGAAGGCCGAGGTTGTTGACCGTATTGAGAGTGGACGTATGGTCTGGACCAAGGGCCTTCTCAAAGCCTACCAGGGTGCGCTGGTATATCTGCTCTGCCTCTTTCAGCTTCCCTTGATCTTTATAGATAAGGCCAATGTTACCGACTGTCCTAAGAGTAGACATATGGTTTGGACCATAGGCCTTCTCATAGCCTACCAGTGCTCGCTGGTACATCTCCTCTGCCTCTTTGAGCTTCCCTTGATCATAGTAGAGATTGCCAAGGTTATTGACTGTGTTAAGGGTAGACGTATGGTCTGGACCATAGGCCTTTTCATAGCCTACCAGTACTCGCTGGTATATCTCCTCTGCCTCTTTCAGCTTCCCTTGAATTTTGTAGAGAAGGCCGAGGTTATTGACTGTATTAAGCGTGGTGGACGTATGGTCTGGACCATAAGCCTTCTCATAGCCTACCAGTGCTCGCTGATACATATCCTCTGCCTTTTTCAGCTTCCCTTGAGCATAGTAGAGAAGGCCAAGGTTATTGACTGTATTGAGAGTGGACGTATGGTCTGGTCCAAGGGTCTTTTCATAGCCTGCCAGTGCTCGCTGGTACATTTCCTCTGCCTCTTTCGGCTTCCCTTGATCATAGTAGAGATTACCAAGGTTGTTGACAGTATTGAGAGTGGATATATGGCCTGGACCGAGGACCTTCTCAAAGCCTGCCAGTGCTCGCTGGTATATCTCCTCTGCCTCTTTCAGCTTCCCTTGGTCTTTGTAGAGACTGCCAAGTCCAGAAAGTCCTCCTAAACTAGCAACATTCTCAACAGACAGTTGACTAGTCTGTAAACGGATCGTATGTGGAAGCAGCCGCCGCTGTAGGTCTGTATAACCGCGCTCACTTGAACTAGGGACGGAGTATCCAACACATATCAACGCTAGTTCAGAAAGTTGTACGGGATCCACAAGTGTGTCTAGTATGCTAGCACTGTGAATACACCAATCTTGTACCACAGGATGCATCGCATAACTCCCTTGTTGTTGCTTTTTGTCAAGAAGAGAGAAAGCTATCAGGGGCTGCACGTGATAGTTAAATTCAACTTTGCTTGATATAGCTTTGTTGAGCCAATCTGGGACATCATAGCTGTTAGAAGCATTTCTAATCAACTCATACCATATACCTCTATTATCAAAGCGAGCAAGTAGAAGAAGTAATGCTGCTGCATTCGGATCTCGCTTTTGAACCTCACGAAATGAGATCATCCACGTCTTCAGCATATTTCCCTGCTTATACTGACGCGCAGGGCTCGACCGCGACTGTAGTTCACGCCATGACTTCTGGTAAAGGTCCAAGTAATCGGTGATGCTAGTGCTGGTATTACGCATATATGCTGCTGCAATGACAATCGCTAATGGCAGTCCATCAAGACGCGTGGCAAGGGAAAGCGTATCTATGTAGATTAGCATTATTCTCCACCTATAGATACCATATATGCTCCTACCTGCACTGGCTTTAAGGTGCTTGTCGGTACTTGATAGTAGACCGCTTTCAGACAAGAGAAGCTCAATTGCGTCTGATTGTTCAAGCTTGCGGACTGGAAAAAGTTGGCCCAACTCAGCCAATTCCGTGAGTCGAGACGTGATTAGAATGGAGCCGTGATCAGTCTCCGGGAAAAATTTTCGAACATCATATGAATCACCGGTAGCGCTGTCGGCCGAAGTGTATTTATCGACATTGTCCAGAATGATTAGCCAGCGTGAGTTTCCTTCTATTTCTAGCCATTCTCGCACTTTTTGAAACCGTCGTTGTACGTCGTCGGGGATCTCTGGTTGCTCTGGTAGTCGAGAGAAATACGAACTGAAAGATTGGACAAGCGTGCCCTGATCCTTGCCACTTAGCCAAAAGATGGCCGAAAACTCCTGCTGATGATCTCTTGCGAAGCGAATCGCTAGCTGCGTTTTGCCTATTCCTCCAAGTCCATGGAGAATTGCAACTTTTCGTGACTGGGTCTGTGTCGGCTGGAAGTACTGCCATAAATCTTTCAGGTTGTCTTGCCGACCTAAAAAGCTCTCCTTCTTAATCTCTGGCATAGCAGTCAGGCGGAATGGTATGTGGAAGCGATCAGCTATATATAAAGGACGATTCAACGATCAGTTCAAGAAACTAGGGGGATTATAACTGCCTTATGTCCTCCATACCTGGCTGTTGTCGAATGATTCTGGTTATATATTCCTGCGAGTCTTAGTAAGAAGAAGGCCTTCAAGCTTTGAATGATTTACCTACATTTATGATCCGGGCAAAACATGCCTCCGTTTTGTCTGCGATCATCAGCTAAATATTCATTAGCTATGAAAAATCCTCGAGATACACACTCTCTTTGAGTCTCATGTTTTGGACGCAGTCCCGCACGCGGAACTTTTGTGCCATATGTGTGAGGTATCCCTCCGTCGCCGCCTCCATTGGTCCCTTCTTCTTATACTCGTCAAGCCCGATCTCCTGCAACCCCTGCTCGACATTGAACCGGAAGTACCGATTCTCGTCAAAATGCTTAGCCCACCTGGCTATGAATCTTCTTTCCGTGTTTTCTGTCTCGGTCGCGATCTGTACTACCGTTTTACCGAGAAATTTGATTATGCTATTCTCGAACGGCTTCTTGCCTGGGTTTCCCGTTCCGATCGAGATGAAGCACTTGACTAGCGGTTTCAAGTCTCCTGTCTCAGAACACCATATGTTCGACGCCTCTCCCTCCACTTCGTCCACAGGGTTATTCGCGCCGAGTCCACCATCAGCGAAGGATCGATTCCCGATGCTAACGGGGTCAAAGAAGGTTGTGGCGGCAGATGTAGCAAGGGCGGCTTGGCATATCGTTACACGGATGTTTGGCTCATGAGGGAGGCTGTAGCTTCGTAGGCGAACAGTGTCCTTTGTATAACGGTCGGCGGTGCAAACGAAACTGGTCAGGTTAGGGACATCTTCCCGGTATGCGAATCAACTTACGTCCTGCATCCACGTGCAGTGCCATCTCTGGAACCGGTGTCATCGTTGAAAAGATCCTGCTCAGATGCACCACTGTCCTCGACAACCTTTTGGATTGCCCTCTCCAACTTTGCCGAATCAAACTTCGCCGTGATATCACCCTTGAAGTTGATAGGGATCGAGTGCATCTTCTCGCCGAACACTGCTGCCGCGAGATCGCTATATGCGGCAATGCACCTATCGACATCCATCTCGAGCCGACCGAGCATGATCGCAATCAGCCTAACTGTTATGAGCGTGCTGAACAAAAGATAGCAAGGGATTATGGTTCCACCCACCCACCGGTGCTTGTGCCCCCAATGAGGTCGAACACTTCGCACGGCTTCACCGAATAAAGGCCAGCCTGCTGCCGAGCATGATTGAGTCGATCCATAATACTCTTCAGGATGTAGAGTGATGAGAGGCCGCGGACACCGCCGCCATCTAAGGACAGCAGGCATAGGCCAGTGGTATCGACTGGGTTTGGTTCCCCATATCGAATAGTCGCTTCTTTCTGCATCTCTGAGTCCTTTCTTCAGACCGGAGGATTGGCATTTGGAAGCTGGGCAGGGGACTACGCGAGACTCAAGAGTCACTGGTTCCAGTCTGCCGGCCCGGACGTGGGTAGCGCAACAGAATGCTGGGTGGGGCAGGCACGGCGCGTGGATAGGTCGATAGCTAAGCGCCTATGACTAGCGCACCTCATGCCAGACATATCACATTACTGAATCTGTCCATTCAGCTCCACGTTGTCGTCGGCGGCAGTCGTCCCATGCACGTTTGTCACGAATGCGGCGTCGTCCTCTTGTAATGGATGTACAGCACGCCCATCCTCTTCATGCCATCTTATATGCTCACATTTCCCCTTTCTTGGATGACGAGCTGTCAATCTCTCCGCCTGGGTCTAAGTCGCACAGCGAATTTCAGCTGGGGAGGCCTCTCACTTGGCTCAGCAAAACTCAGCCAGATATGGCGCCGGGCCGACCCGCCTGACCCGCGAAGAAATTCACATACACGTGTTCATGGTCAATAGGGGGCTACATTGGTAACTGTTTGGTAATATTAGTAACATGACGTCGAAACGCGCGGTCTTGCATGAAGATACTATCCGTGATTCGCTGATGGCTTTTCCCTCTCTCATAACTACCAAGATTACCAAGGCTGCTGGCAGCAGCGCCCGTTTGACCGAGTGCTGTTATGTAGAGAAACATGAACAGATCGAATTACTCGAGTTCGAGTGAGAGAGGTGGAGAGAGCTGGGCTAATAGGCTTCTAGGCATATCTTCTGCAAACAGGTTTAGAGTTCATATGTGTACCACATGTGCATGGTCAATACGTACAGTATGTATCTAACAAGCGGGTGGGCCACACAAGCGGGTGGGCTACCTCCAAACACTATAGTAGATGCGATAGATTTCTACTTATTATCCCAATTTTAGTGGTCTGTAGGGGCTTCTACTTGAAGTCCAATTCTTTCTATATGATATACTATCCCTTTCAAGGGATTTGAGAATTTGAATGACTTGGTGACTTGAGTGTATATCTTTCATTTATCCAACGATGTAATTTTCGTTATCGCGATATTAGAAGAACGAGATCTATACCAAATTGATATATGCTTCTCAGAATTTTTTATCAATATCTATTGGCAAGCAATTGAATGGAATAAGAATGTGGTTGTTAAGAAATTCGAGTATTGAATATCGCATTTACTTTGGTATTTTAAGGTGGCCCGCCCATCCGTCCGTGAAATACGTTATCTTATCAGATTTACTATTAGATAACTTTCATAGTGCTAGGATATAGGAATTGATTAGTAGTAACCTATATAGAATAGTTATTCAGGTATAGATAAGGTAGAATTAATACCTTCAAGGAACTTACTCAGCCTAAGCCCGAGCCCCTATATAAAGTACAGCATAAAGTGACTAGTCTTATCCTATCCCCTTTCCCCTGTTTGAAGTAAAGGAATAGAACACATAAGATCATGTTCTATTGCTGCCATCATGAAACCAATATATAGTTTCCTAGCCTAGTGTTCATATTTCTTTTAAAGTCCGCAAGTTTAAGATAGCTCCCTAAGCTCCCAAGGACTTTGAGTTCGCAAAGTCATATGCATTTCCTAACATCTAGCACCCCCCCCCCCAGTCTTTCACCTAAAATCATTTCTCCTACTCACTAAGGAGATGGAGTCGCACCCTCCTCCCAACTAGTCGACCATCACCCTTACGAAAGCTTCCTTCTATCAAAGCCCGGACTTCTCTTCGCAACATAGCCCCAAAACTTCCCTTCTCAAAGTAACCCTTTTGTTTGCCTTCAACATTTATCATTCTAGGGGTCCCAAAGACCATGTAAGCCTTATAAGGATGTTATATCTGCATGTGTGCTGTTATTTACAACTGTTTTGGAATACTGCCGAGAAACGGGGTCAGGGGCAGGATAAATATGAAAGGTATAGCGTGTTTCCAAAGGGGGTTCGAAAAAGAATCTCTGTGCAAATGGTGAACTAATTTCGATCCAACCTGTAATAGCAAGAGCAAAGAGACAAATTTAATACCCTCAAACGCTAGATACTCTTGATGTGTACATAAAATAGCTACGATCTGGAAGTCTCTGTCTTCCAATCTCGACATGCAGCACTTTTCACATTGCAGAGAGAGGTATGCATTTTGAAATGTAAACTCACCGATCTAGATATCAATGTCGATATCCATATCCAGAGCAGCGATGTTCTCATCGTCGGTGTTGCGGTAGCTGATCATGAAGCCACCCTTCTTCTTTGGAGTAAGACCATGGTTGGGAGTTGAGACCTTAGGGCTGTCTGTGGCAAGCTTGATATCCTTGATGTCGGTGGCGGTAGGTTCGGCCTTGGGCGCATCTTGGGGTTTATCAGATAGGTCGTGGTGGGTCTTGGCTATAGTGCGCACACGCATGAACGGATCAGCAACGGCCTCACCACGAGCCACAGCGGCAGCGGCCTTTCGAGCAGCCTTGCGCTCATCCAGTTGAGCACGGCGCACATTCTCGTAGTTGAGCTTCTGGTTTCGCACGTTGATAATGTGAACGCGCTCGGCTTCACTCAATCCCTTTTCAACAACCGGCTTGTTCATTGTGGTACCCCACGAGAGGTTAGGGTTGACGATGGCATCAAGTTCCTTCTGCAGCCTCTCGATTTCTTCTTCATTGCCATTGGTCTTGGCAAACTGCAATTCTTTCTCCAGGTCAAAACGCTTGCGAACATTTCTCTTCTGATCCAAGGCACCTTGTCGGCGGAGCTTCTCAGACAACTCTTCGGCGGTAAACTGGTGGTTGATAAGCCGGTTAATATCGGCGACCTTGCTCGCTAGCTTGCTCTGAGTGGCCAGCTTAACATCCTCAACGGCCATGGTCTTTCGATAACGGCTGTACTCTGACTGTTGAATAGTTAGCGACCGAATATCGATTTCAGACCCTTGATCTAAATACCTCTGTAATTGCAGAGTCCGAGCAAGCAATGAAGGGGAAGTCTCGCACAGCCTTGCCGTGGGCCAGCTTGGCGTACTGATCAGTGACAAATGGACGGCCATTAGATCCCTCGATGGCATAAGGCTTGCCTTTGTTAAATCCTGGGTAAAGGATTAGAATCCGATGTTAAAGAATGGGCGGTGAAAGACAAACCTTCAATCAAGCAAAGACGGTAATCATTTTGGCCGGTCTCGGAATTGGGCCCAATGTTGACGCGAGCATAGCAGCCGGTGATGGCCTGTTCAAATCCAGGGTAGAAGCAGACCTGAGCAAAGTTGGTGCGGCCCACACGAGCACGGTTAATGTCCCGAAGATCGGCAGGAGGGTCGTCCTTCGGTATCGAAGGAGAACGACCAACGCGGTCATCCAACTCAAGGTCACTTTCAGCCTCACCGTCCTCATCTGACATATTGGAGCCAGGAGAACGGGATCGACGACGGGAAGATGTGGGGTCACGGCGACGCAACTCGTCGCGCTTGCCCTTCTGTTCACGTTGTCGCTTGTAGGCATCGATGGCGGCAGAGGTCTCCCCCACTTTACGGCCACCAAGAGTAGTCTTCTGGCGAGAGCTCTTGCGCTGATTTTCATCGAAACCTGCCGAGCCGGCCTTGCGCTTGGCCTGCTTAGCCGCAGCACGCTTTTCCTCCCGCTCACGCGAAGCTAGCAGTCGACGCAGGGCGAGATCCTGGTTATGGCGATCGACTTGTTGGGCACGCTCGGATAGCAACTCCTCTCTTTGGATCTCGGGCATTGCCATAATTTCTTGCTTTTCTTTCCCAGAGTAGTAGAGCTTATCGTAGGGGAAAATAGGGCGGTCTTCTTCATCGGAGCCTTCCCCGGCTTCCGAGTCAGACTCGGACATTGGGGCTGACTCGAGTGAGTTGTGAGACTCCGCATCGGATCTGTGTGTTTTCAAAGAAATTAGCGGACGTATAATGAGATTTGGATAATCAGCTGGACTTACACTTCACCATCTTCTTCATCATCTCTCACGGACTTCCGGGGTCGGCGAACCGGCTTGGCAGTGCCTTTGCGACCCATTGGAGAGTGATGTGGTGAGCGGGAGGAGCGAGAGTGTGCTGGGGAGTCATCTCTATCCTCTGGGGGAGGGGAGTGTTCTTCATCTGAGCCACCAGCCAGAGCCAAAAGCTCGTCATCCAAATCGTCAGCCATAGTTATCAGTTGCCCCAATAGGCACTTTCCAACTAAAAATCCCAATATCAAACAGTCCCTGACAATTATGGGTCCCAGTCAACCCTATAATTGATTACAAACGGTTCTTTCGTAAATGCTCGCTCCTGACCAGGAGGCGCAAAAGATTGAAGGCCTGGGATCACCGGCACCAAAGTCACCAAAGACCTGTATACCCTTCAAAATAAGTAAGCCCAGTAGAAAAAAGCGGACTATGCAAAAAGCGACAGGAAGGGCGTTAATTGGATGGACGTTTGAGAACTCGTAGATTGTCTGTCGCAAAGTTGGCCTTTGTCGTTCATGACGTCCGGGTGCCAAGACTTCAAGCGCGCGCTTCCGCCAAGACACGCTATGCTCTTCGGCATCTTCCATTTCCATACACCCACTCCAATTCACAAATCCACAATGCAGTCTATTTCTGCTTTACGAAGATGTACTCTTGCACAATGCAAGCACCAATCTCAAACTACCTCAATTTTGCTCGACTTTCTCGCCCCGACAGCTCTACCTCAACTTCGACATGCGTCAACCAGTCCGTCCAGCTCTAAGCCCCGATACGTCCTCAGCAAAAAGCAGCGCGAGTTCCTAGACGCCTCACTTCGAGTAAACCAAGCTGGTGAACTGGCAGCCACCCTCATCTACACCGCCCAAACCCCAATGGTTGTTCGCTCACACCCGCACCTCCGGCCTTTGATGAAGCACATGTACGACCAAGAGGCAGGCCACCTCAAGACATTCAAGCACCTTGTCGCAAAGCACCAGGTCCGTCCCACTGCCATGTACCCCATCTGGGAGGGTGTGTCCACGTTCTTGGGCTGGTCAACTGCATCGCTGGGTCGCGAAGCTGCGATGGCATGTACCGAGGCCGTGGAGACGGAAATCGGGTCTCATTACAATGATCAGGTCCGGGAGCTTTTGTCATGGGAGGCTGATGCGGAGAGGCGCGGGGAGGAATTGGATGATGAGTTGAAGGATATGCTGGCCACATTCCGGAGGATTCGGGATGAAGAGCTGGAGCATTTGGATCATGCGGTGGCTAATGATTCCAAGGAAGCTAAGCCGTATGACCCGTTAGTGGATGTGATTCGCTTGGGTTGCCGAGTTGCTATTAAGATCAGTGAGAAGGTATGACCTGGGGAGAAAAGCCAGGAGGTTTTGCACCCAGCTTTTGTTATCTATAATGTGCCATAATATGTAAATTACATGTACAACTACCATTCAAACTCCGAGGTCCCAAGGGCCATTTGCTATAAACTGGGTCTTAATTAGATCTTAGACTGTTGATCTATTTTTTATATTATATAGGTACCCATATAGACGAGTACAGTCCCAGTGGTCGATCTCCACATCTTGGTGGCAGCTCCGGTATGTACAATATGTATCCACAACGCACATGTGCATCGACAGATATGTATAATCTGTCGAGCCCACCCACCGTTCTATAAAATCTAGTTTTCTTGACTCACGCTTTCACATCACCTGAAGCCAAATCACTCTGAGCCAGTCACATGGTCAAGGAAACCCTGTGAAAACCGCACAACCTGGTGATAAACCTCCTCGAAGCCATTTGCACCACCATAGTACGGATCCTGAACCACCTCACCCCCTCCGACACGATCATGCAGCTTCCCACCAGGACCAAAATCCCCAAAAAGACGAACCTCCGCAACCTTCGAATCCACACCATGCTCCGCAAATGCAGCCTCAGTGGACGCTCGGGTAGACTTCGCCCCAGACTTGGCGTTTGCCTTGCGCTGTAACGACAGGATCACCGAGTCCCGAACATCCAGCAGATCGCGCAAATTGGACTTATCCATGGCTAACAGATAGTCGAATTTTAAGAAGTCATCTTTGGTGATCTTCCGGGCAGCGTGCGAGTAGATGGTGATGTTGTGGCGGCGGAGGGTGGACATGGTGCGGGAGTCTGGTGGCTCGAGGCTGTGATATGCGCCTGTACCGGCGGAATCAATTTCACCAATGGCGGGATCTGACTCGGCGAGGTTTCGGAATACACCTTCGGCCATTGGGGAGCGGCCTTACATCATTAGTACGGGGCGCAGGTGGTAGTAGCGGGGAAGGCGGGGCAGTGCACGAACAAATGTTTCCTAGGCAGACAAATAGAACGCTTATAGGGCGTTCTGAAGAACCCATGATGAAAGAAAATTGGGATTCAAAAGATTGAGTGAGGGCGGAAGGAGTTGTTGAGTGTAAGAATTGTATGAGTATGAGTTAAGAACTTGAGATATTCCTTATCGACTTATCGATATCGATAGGCTTGAACCCTTTAGCCTTACTTCTGCTCCACGCAGTAACTACTACTGTAGTACATATTTCAATGACGTGTAAGTAAAATATCAAGATACATCATATTACACGTAATATCCTAATCTACTCCATGGTCCGTATTGATGATATAATATTCATCTGCCTTAAAATCTAAAAAAAGAAATAAAAAATCTCCCGCCACACGAGGCGCATGGAATAACCATGGTGCTATGTGTGGCTGACTCCACCCGTGACTTTCTCGTTGGCCCAGTGACGATAACGATGTGGATTGAACTTTACCCACTTTTACATTTTCCCATACATTTGAATGCATTAAACCAAGGATCCTTTTGTTTCAGGAACTTAGGGCGCAATTTCTTTGAATTTTACTCTTTGTCTCACTCAGATTATAGAGCTTTGGCATTCTTTTTTATTCTCCGAAGTCTTCACTTCTCAGTATCAGCTTCGATTTGATCCACTTTGCGGGTCCATTACATGCTCACTGATTCGCCTGCCAACACCGTCATCTGCGATCGCCCGCTTCGTAAACACCCAAACAAGAGGGGACAGGTCCTCTTCATTTCTTCATTCACCTTGGTCTTCTCTTCTTGAGTATCGTGCGATAAATCACTTCTGAGAACCCTTGCTCATTGCCTATTTGTGGCATCGCTGAAAAGCGTGTTATTCTGAAACGACGCCGAGAGTTTAGATCCTCGGTCGGACTACTCTCTAACCACTGACGTTGGTCCTTGCCCACCCGCGCTCCTGGCGCAATCTCCAGTCAACCAGTCCTTGAGCTAGCACCCTAAGCGGTGGCTCAATTAAATCCGAACTCAAATTGCCACTACTGGAAGAAGCGCAATGTCCTACAACCGACTTGGTTAGTTTCTCCGAGTTCCCTTCACTGTCTCCAGCGAAACAACCTTTAGCCTTTCTTGCACTATCTTGCTGGTCATTGATCGTACATGCTTGCGCTATTGTGATCGAAAGATAGCCCTTGAGATTCAAACGCCGTGCTCCGGAACATCGAACACAAACTAATATGCGCACGCCAGATCCCTTTGGGGACGAGCATCATGCTCCCCTGACGAATCCCTCTTATGCCAACCCCTACGAGAATCGCACTCCGTCGCCAGGTCGTCCATACCAGTTGCATGATAATCCTTATGCGCCCCAAAGTCATTTGAACATGCCTTCAAGCGATCTCCTCGCCGAGCAACCAACTGTAAGCATTGCGCGCAGACTGCTTACTCCCAAAAACAATAACTGACAGATGTCTCAATAGTACTCCGTAGAAAATGTTCACAATTCCTATGGCCATCATGAATCCTATGAGGCTCGCCACCCCGAGCCCTATGGGTACGACTACGCTATCGACCCAGAAGCCCACCACGACGCCTACTACACTCAACCTTACCAGCCGACACATACACCACACGATGATTACGACTTAGGTCAGTACCCCGAAGGTGGCCAAACCCCATTCGACGATCATGCTCCGTTAGTACAAGAGGACAACTCCTTCGAACCGGACTATGACCCAGAGCTCCAAGATGAGCCTCAGCCGACTCCTAGTCCTGCTCCCATTCGCCGTTGGAAGACCGTGAAGGAGGTGCAATTGTTCAACGGAAATCTTGTTCTGGATTGTCCCATTGCGCCAAAATTGCTGAGCCAAATCCCGCACGCCGAGGCCCCGGGCCGAGACGAGTTCACCCACATGCGGTACTCGGCTGCTACCTGTGATCCCGCAGACTTCTTCGAGGAGAGGTTCACCCTCCGTCAGAAGCTATTTGCGAAGCCGCGCAACACGGAGCTTTTTATTGTAGTAACCATGTACAACGAGGACGACTTTCTGTTCGCGCGCACAATGTCCGGTGTGTTCAAAAACATCGAATACATGTGTTCGCGCACCAGCAGCAAAACATGGGGCAAGGATGCTTGGAAGAAGATTGTCGTATGTGTGATCAGTGATGGTCGTGCCAAGATTAATGCGCGTACTCGCGCGGTACTTGCTGGTCTGGGTGTGTACCAGGATGGAATCGCCAAGCAGCAGGTCAACGGCAAAGATGTGACTGCTCATATTTACGAATATACCACTCAGGTGGGCTTGGAGGTCAAGGGTACGCAGGTCCATCTGAAACCCCGACAGGGTCCTCCGGTGCAGATGATTTTCTGCTTGAAGGAAAAGAACCAGAAGAAGATCAACTCCCATCGATGGTTCTTCCAAGCGTTTGGTCGTCTGCTAGACCCTAACATTTGTGTACTTTTGGACGCTGGTACCAAGCCGGGTAGAGATTCGATCTACCAGCTGTGGAAGGCATTCGACCTGGATCCCATGTGTGGTGGTGCGTGTGGTGAGATCAAGGTCATGCTTTCTCACGGCAAGAAATTGCTCAATCCACTGGTGGCTGGACAGAATTTCGAGTACAAGCTGAGTAACATTCTCGATAAGCCCCTGGAGTCTGCGTTTGGTTTCATTACTGTGCTGCCAGGTGCTTTCTCTGCTTACCGGTTTGTCGCCCTGCAAAATGACAAGAACGGCCAGGGTCCGCTGGAGCGATACTTTGCTGGTGAGAAGATGCACGGTGCCAATGCCGGTATCTTCACCGCCAACATGTATCTTGCTGAGGATCGTATCTTATGTTTCGAGATTGTCTCGAAGCGCAAGTGCCGCTGGCTCCTTCGTTATGTCAAGAATTCGACTGGTGAGACTGATGTGCCCGACCGCATGGCCGAGTTCATTCTGCAGCGTCGTCGTTGGCTCAACGGTTCTTTCTTCGCGGCCGTGTACGCCATCGCACACTTCTACCAGATTGGTCGTAGTGACCACAGCTTCATGCGCAAATTCGCCCTGTTCATTGAGTTCATCTACCAGACGGTGGCTATGATCTTTGCGTGGTTCGGTATCGGTAACTTCTTCCTGGTTTTCCACATCTTGACAACATATCTGGGCGATGATGATCTTCTGGGAACCGTGGGTAAAGTCTTGGGCATTGTCTTCGAGTGGCTCTACATGGCGACTCTCGTTACATGTTTCGTCCTCGCTCTCGGTAACCGTCCTGGTGGTTCTAACAAGTTCTACATGACAATGGTTTACTTCTGGATCTGTATCATGATATACTTGTCCTTCGCAGCTGTCTTTGTCACGGTCAAGTCAATTGAAACCGAAGTGGCCGAAAAGGACTTCACGATCAGCCAGCTCTTTACCAACAAGACTTTCTTCTCGATCATCGTCTCCCTCGGTTCGACCTATGTCATGTGGTTTGTCGCGTCGTTCATGTTCTTGGACCCGTGGCACATGTTCACATCTGTATGTTTTCCCTCTCCAATCGTGCTATATCTTCCTAACATGTTCTCAGTTCATCCAATACATCCTGTTGACTCCCACGTACATCAACGTTCTGAACATCTACGCGTTCTGTAACACCCACGATATCACTTGGGGCACAAAGGGTGACGACAAGGCCGAGAAACTGCCCTCCGCGACCCTGAAGCCCGGCGGCAAGGTCGATGTGAATATTCCTCAAGATGATGGTGATCTGAACGCTCAGTACGAAGCCGAACTGGCAAAGTTCGCCATGAAGCCTCCAAAGGAGGTTCAGATTATTTCGGACGAAGATCGCCAAGCAGACTACTACAAGGGATTCCGTAGTGCGGTCGTGTTGGCCTGGGTATTCTGCAACTTCGCTCTCGGTGCGGTAGTTCTCAGTGCTGCTGGCTTAGAAACATTCGACACAAGTAGCAGTTCCGATGGTACCACCACAGACGAGACGCAGAATGAGCGATCCCTGATCTACATGGAGGTTGTTTTGTGGAGTGTTGCTGGGCTTTCGATGTTCAAATTCATGGGCGCAACGTGGTATTTGATCGTTCGGATGGTATGTTTCTTCCCCCACAATTCTATTGAACCTCGCTAACCGATTCCAGTTCCGAGGCGTTTGATTTCATCCAAAACATGTTTTTCGTCCAGCCTTTTCACTTCGATCTTGTGTTTCAATATATCCCACCACGTTGAAGTTGATTGGTCCGAACCTGAACCTTATATCACGGCAGGTCCGATCCGGTATAGCAAGGTTAAGGAATCATGTAATATGTGTGACGACCCTTTTCACGGCAGTGTTTTTTGTTTTTCTGCCTGATGTGATTGATGTATCTGATATGGTGTATGTTTTCCTATTTCTGTTTTTCATCGACCCTTGAAGCCATGCATTTGGGCATGTCACGAAATAATCTCATGTATGTATTTATGAGTTGGGTATTCTTTTCTTACTGTTCAAGCGAATTGAGTTGATATAGATGAAGAGATAAATTCGAACAATCCTGATCTCTAAAATCTAACTCGTCTGATTCTTCGAATGCACACACAATGCAATCCCACCCAAAACCAAAACCAATCCCAACCACGTCTGCTTCGCAATGACCTTGCGGTCGACATACCACTCGCCCAGAACAGTGAACAAGAACGCACTCGAATTGGCAAGTGGAACAGTCAAAGACAATTCTGGCACAAATCAGCACCAACGACAAAGACATAAGCAGCGGGGAAAAAACTTGAACATACCATGTTTCCCAACCAAGAGAAAAAACCAAATACTCCCCGTCAAATTGATCACCAATGGAATCGAATAAGCAGGCGTCCGCAACAGATTGACAACCGTCCAGAAAATAGTCACAATCTTCCTCTTAACCCACGATCCAGATCCAGAGGAGTTCCGCATCCACGCAGCAGTAGGCGTATCATCAACCTCCACTTCCAACTCCGCGTTCAACTGCCTCGCACTCTCATCCCCATCCTCTCTCTGCTGACTCCGACTCCTCCTCCGCACGCCCTCCTCTTCCGGTCCGAGTAATTCCTGTTCCTCTTCCCCACCTTCTTCACCCTGTGATCGTGATCTACCCCGTGTGGTGTCGGTTCCAGATTGTTTTTCTTGTCGGGCGTTGAAGTCTGCCGCGGCGCGTCGGATAAAGGGGGTTGTGAAGCCCCATGCTACGCCGACGAGGAGGAAGGAGAGTACATAGTTGAAGACTGAGGGGGCGGGTTCAGTGGGGATGCTTGCGTCGGGGTCCATTTTGTGCTCCTGACTGGCAAACTGTTGATGGTCAAGGTAGTTGCGTATGCAAGTGTTGCGCCATGCGTGAGCTGTGGTTAGTGGTCTGTGCGCGATAAGATTGCGATTGCGATTAGATAATGATGATTACGTAATGATTGTGATTACTTCTACTTATATTTGGCTGTAAGAATCTTGAACCTTGAATCAGGAGAGAGAGAGAAAGAGGGAGAGAGAGAGAAAGAGGGAGAGAGAGAGAGAAATGCATTATACTCTAATATTAGCCATCGTGAGGGGCTCTTCCAGAGTCGACAACGGCCGGAACAGCGTGTTAAACCTTGCTGTAGTAGCTCACATTGCCAGTTGTGTGATTAAGGGCAAAGGCCGTACTAAGGGGATTACGAAGTGCTCTTCGTGGGAGATCCTCTATTACCATTCCTCTCCCCTAAGTCACGTCTGGTATATCCCCCTTACTTACCAAGGCCTTCGTCTCCCGAAGTAATAGGGCCCAATAGGCAGAGGAACATTGATTAATATTCGTTGTTTTTAAGCCGTTTTCAGGGGGGCGCGGTCACCTAAGCGAAGCGAGCGTGGTTAAAAGGAGAGCGTGGGCGGTAGATAGTAAAGTGAGCGATCGGATGCGTTTGCACTGATAGGCCTATCGGAACACCATTTCGATCTCATCCATATCTGCCAGAACACCTTTGACATCATAGTCTGTAGTACAGACTAAGATGCATTCAAGACGGATAGGCATCCTGGACTGGCTTTGTGTCGACATCAGCCGTCCGAATCGCAGGAGAATACCAATCGGATGCCATCTGCAGCTGAACCAGGGGAGTTTCCTTGATAATCAATGTTTCAGGACGAAGTACTAATGGCGCCACAAAAGACCGATCCCGTGTGGCTAAATCAGAATAGCGTTGATTCGGGCGGAGGGGAGCAGATATCGCAGCGAAGTAAACACGTCAATCCGTGTGACAGAGAAAATATGAGGCGGTCATCTATATATTTATGACCTATCCATAGTATGGCAGTCAGAGGGGCGATGCGAGCAATCGGAGGCGTTTAATCCATACACTGATCGGCCTCTCAGAACATCATCTCAATCTCAGCAGGATCTAGAATACCAGCATTTAACTTTCTAGTCTATACAAACGATCTCTATCTTCTTATGGATATTTTATCTTCCCACGATCATCCTTCCTCATCTTCTCATCTTCTCCTCTTCTTCTCCTCTTCTCCTCTTCTCCATCAGATCATCAATTCGGGAGCAGACCGACCCTGGCGCGGAGTCTGGATGCAGCAGTTACACCCGAAGGAACCCCATACTCGCTGGCGGGTTCTAACAGAGTCCCCTCCTGACACGGTGAGGGATGGGTCGGACGATTCAGAGTCGACTTGAACGGCGCAGCAGGTATGTTCTCTTCCACTTTGGCAGCGTGTGCTGATCGATCTAGGCTCCCATCTAAACGGTGCACGTGGTGGCCTTGAACACTGAATCGTAGTTGAAATGGAATCTAAAATACTTTAAGTTTATATACCTCGGTCTTACCTATAAACAGTCTCAGCTGCCATTGCTCGAATTGGAGTGGCTTTCTAAGAGAGTTCACCACCTCGCAGTAGTACTATGATAATACAAATTCAAATACATCCAACCCGCTGTGAAGATTGCCGCCGGAGTCCTCACCTTGTACTTAACATCCAACTCCTCTGCCTGTCGATCCCGACTATCCGCGAGCGGATCATCCCATCCCCCCAGTCTCAACCGCCCAACTTGCATCTTGATCATATGGATCAACTCCGGAAAAACATAGTCGCGATCTACTGGCTCCCTGATTAGTTGTGTGCCCACCATGACGATATAATCTGTGCAACGTTCAGCTATTAGTTTGTTAGTCTCATCCATCGTGTCAGCTTCCTGCTCGATGAGGGCTTCGATGCGGTTCTTGACTTCCTTGAGGTTGACGAACATGCTCCATTCTAGGTCTTTTTTGGTGATGTCGTTTGTGTAGACTACCAGCATGTTTAACTTCCTGAAGAGCAGTTCTCGTTCTTCGTAGAATTTGTCTGGATTGGAGGGCATGTTGGAGGGAGGATGTATGAATTGTTAATCTCAAGGTTTAGGTTGGATGGATGGACTCCCTGGTATTATGTCGGCAGGTACTGGCTAAGGGGATTGTTCGAGTTATATAGCCGAATCGTTTATCTGAATGTCTAGGTAGGTAGATTCCACCCATCGCAGTTGGATTGATGGTACTATAAATAGCTATTATTGAAGTAACTGAAAGCATAAACAGGTTTTCTGTCTATCAATGGATTGTATATCACAATAAGCTTCAAATAAGACATTGTTGCATATTCACAGGTCTTATTCTATGAAAACAAGTGACCGAGTCAAAAGAAGACCCGAAGAGAAAAATGATTAGAAATGAAAAAGTCAAAGAAATATCTAACACAGACAAATTAACAAAGACAGAAGAAAAGAATGACGACAGTCAGAATATACAGAATGAAGAATGAAAATGAAAGAAAGGTAAAGTCAAAAGAATGCAACGAGTCCTCAATTAGTTTGACTTCTTTGAGGGTGTGAAACGTGCAAGGCCCTTTTTGATGCCTTCCATATTCCAACGCTTGACCCGGAAAAGATAGTAGGTCATAACAGCAATGAAAATATTGAAAATAATGTAAGCCCAGAAAATGCCGTAGTTTCTCCAGTGATCACTGTAGTAGATGTTTGACCCCGCAATAAATTGATCCGCAATAGTAACGGAGCAGTATTCGCAGCTGGAAGTCGCTGACTTGTTGAGTACCTGACCTCCAGCAGCAGTGGCATACTTCTCAAGATACTCCCAGCATGTCTGTCCAGAAGGAGGATTGAAGATGCTCAGTTCATCGTTAGAACAGACAACATGGCGCCCATGGACTTGGGTACTAGCCATAGCGCTGATCCAGTAGGTAAAGGGCGAGACACGGTACATGAAGATCCAGAAACCTGGTAGAGCGGATGGAGGCTGCATCACACCACAGAATGTGAGTGACATGGCGAAGAGCAGGACGACAATAGCACTGGCTGTTTCCGCGTCGGGGAGGGCGGCGATGGCCATTTGTCCGAATGTGCCGGCGTAGATGAAGAATTGAATGCAGAGAAGGAGGACAGTGCCTTGGGTCAGGGAGCTTGGGATTCCTACGACTGCGTAGAAGTAGCAGCCGAAGATGAGTATACCGGTAATGATCATGTATGGGATCTCAACGATGACTTGGGCGATTAGGAAGGCTTTCCAGGAGTAAGCTTTGCTGGGGCGCTCGCGGACTTCGTAAAGTGATCTCTGGGCGACGAATAGAGGCATCAACTAAGTAAAGTTAGTATGGAATATCAACCAGAGGATGAAGCACTGACTTGTTGAACCAGCGAGGTGAAGATAGTACAAAGCATGAAGACGGAGTAGATGATGGTCTGCATTCCCTGTAGGGATGTTTTTGCTTGGTAAAAGGAGAAACCGATGAACAAACCAGCAGCAATACCCAATCCCCACTTGGAGATAATATAAGAAGGCATGCGCCAGTATTGCTGGAAGACTCGGTAGGTGACTTGATATAGCTGGAACGAGAATGGCATGGCAAATTCAGTGAGACCTTCAGGCGAGTTCTCGACCGGGACTTTCTCTTGTTGTTCCTTGTGGATTCGATCAAGCTCAACCTGGACCTCCTGACTTTCCTTGCTTCCTTTCCAGACATCGAACCAGTTTTCACCTTGAGGGTTTGAACCGGCATTCACAACATCAAGCATATATTCGGCAGGGTTCTCGCTATCTCCACACTCGCGAGCTCCATGGAGCTCGAAGTAGTCAAGCAGGGTCCGTGATTGTTCACCAATCGGGCCGAAGTAGACTGTCTTTCCACCCCGGGCCAAGAAGAGGAGTTGATCGAATTCTTGGAACAGGATAGCGCTAGGCTGGTGGATGGTGCAAAGAACGGCTTGACCGTGTTCAGAGAGACGACGAAGGAATGAAACAATAGACCAAGAGCTCTGGGAGTCAAGACCACTTTATAAGCAAGTCAAGTTAGCAGTTATAATCTATTGGGGGTAAAGGATAAAGCTTACCTAGTAGGCTCATCAAGGAAAAGGAGCAGCTTGGGCTTCGCAGCCAACTCAACACCAATGGTCAAAAGCTTACGCTGCTCAACGTTGAGACCCTCACCAGGGACACCAACAATAGCTTCCGCAAATTCTTCCATACGAAGCATGCGAATAACTTCTTCCACATATTCGTACTTCTCTTTAACCGAGACACTAGCTGGTTGCCGCAGAAGCGCACTGAAACGCAAAGACTCACGAACTGTAGCAGTTTCGAGATGAAGATCCTGCTGTTGGACGTACCCAGTCTTACGCTGGAAACTCTGATCCAAACCACGACCATTGACAAGCATATCACCTGTCACAACACCAACAGAAGTGCGGTGTGCCAGCACGTCTAAGAGAGTGGTTTTACCAGCTCCACTGACACCCATGAGGGCCGTCAAGGTTCCAGGCTTGACCCAGCCGGCAACATTGTCCAGAAGCCTGCGCGGTTCACCTTTGATTTCAATGTCGTAGCAAACATCCCGCCAGGTAAAGATGTCAGTCTGGGGCTGGATAGCTCCCATTTCCTGGTTTCCATCTTGGCCAGAGGCATGCTGTACAGCCGCTTCCTCGGTGGTCTCGACATCAGACTTGCTTTTCTTCAATCCGCGGCGCAGGTAAGCAGGCTCATGACCCCGACGGAAAACCAAAGCCTCGGCGGTACTTGTTGTGGACGAGTTGAGCTCAGTGGCGATGAAGTAGATGGCCATGAATCCGATCAAAAATGCACACAGAATTCCGAAGTTCCTCCAGACATGGGAGAATGTGTATCGGTAGTTCAGCCAGATATAGCGATCGCCATTCACGGTTAGTTCGCCTGCTACCGACCCAGCTGTACTGCAAGAGAACGAGTCACCAGACATGTCAGCATAGGAAGGGACGAAGGATGAGCAAGGGAATTCGCGCCCATGGAACTCATTCGCAATCAAAATCTCGAACGCGTAGTAGATCGGGTTGAGATAATGGATCCATTCAAACCAGGGGTGCATAGATGGGACCGGTAATACGAAGCCTGTATAGACGACCAGGGCTAAGATCATGACTCCGGCCAATCCCATTGCTTGAGAGACCGTCTTTGTGACGGCTGCCAATGTTCGGAAAACCGCACTCATAACAAATGTGATGATGAAAGTGATGAGGAAATAGAGGAAGAAGTTACCCGCCTTTCGTTGGAGACCGACGAGGAAGTATAGAATGATATTGAAACAGACTGCGAGAGCAAATTTGACTGGTATGTCGGCAAGAACTCCTGCTATTGCCTCGGTGAAAGGATGGTAAAAGGCGTATGAATTGTGTTTTTCAATGATTGGTCGCTGTGCATAGAGGCTGTTGATTTCAGACATGGCCGTCAAAGCATTGAGGAGAACTGCGAAGAATAGCGCGGCGCTTTTCGAAGTGAAGCCGGCGGTAGCGTTGGGGGAGTCGTAGAAGGTGGAACCAATGATAAGAGCCATGATGATGTTACTGACCACAGTGGACACGGTTGAGGCTGCATCATTCCATAGCCGCTGATAAGCACGGACTGTGTTAAGCTTGATCTGCATGGGAATACTGATGATATAGGGAGACGTAGGACGGGTGTGCTGGGCTTGGTTGTCTCGTTTCCTTTCTTGGAATTCGACAACAGCGGCAGCGTCATCCTTCACGGGGTATTTTTCTTCGTATGTGGCAATCTCAGCCATGAGCTGCTTGTACTCTGGAGATTTAAGCCAGGCATCCTCAAAGTCCTCAGCGGTACGAGGGACTTGAGACTCCATGCCGGACTTCGCTTGACGCTCATCAGGGTTGGTGATGGAGGTCAGGAAGTCACCAGTAGTTTGTCTTGGAGGGCAATACCATCCCTGCTTCTCAAAATATTCCTTGGCAGTATTTGCTGGTCCGAAGAACACCTGGCGACCCCCATAAAGAACGATAACTTTATCAAAGCGATCATAAATGCTCTGACTTGCCTGGTAAGCCGCCACGGCATGGGCGGAACCAGTGAGGTCCGAGAGTAACCGAAGGGACTCGACAAATTTCAAGGCTGTGGCCGAGTCTAATCCACGTGTGGAATTGTCCCAGGCAGCCAGAGGCGATGCAGCAAGTGCCATCTCGGCAATACTGACACGCTTTCGCTCTCCACCCGAAACACCGCGGATGAAGTCGTCTCCCACGCGAGTATTATAAGTGTGACTTAGGCCAAAAACGGCCATCACTATCTGCGCCATGTATTTTGCGAACTCGCTGCGACTCATTCCTTGGAATCTGTGGGATGGGGTACGAGTTGCAGCCGCGTGCTCCAAGGTCTGACCAACGGTGAGGTGAGGAAAATGGCGATCAACCTAGTAGATTATGCGAGTCAGTACGTTTCTCATAAACAGAAAGGGGGTGATACGGCTTACTTCTTGATTGTAAACCATTTCACCTTTGAACTCTTTCATCATGCGGCGCTGAGGAATACCTGGCTAGAATCAGTAAATGGCATTGAGAGCTGAAGTAGTAAAGAGAATCTTACCATTGTAGTTGATGACACTACCCTCGCCCATCTCTAAGCTATGCAGCTCCCCCATCATTGACTTCAGCAAGGTACTGCAGCCCGATCCAGGGCGACCAAGCACAAGCAATAGCTCTCCACTCTTCAGAAGGCCATTGAAGTCGTTGAGAATGCGCTTCCTGGGGGCCTTGCGGAAGGCCTCTCCTATCCGAAGGGGTGCAGTCAACATGGAAGATACCGTGTCTTGAAACTGTAACTCCGATCCAGATCCAAAGATGTTGAGGTCCTTGAACACGATACCCATCTTTTGGCCACGTTCCCGGCCCACATCTTGCATGGCAGTGACAATCCATTTTCGCAAGTCGAATTTCCCGGATTGGGGGTCAAGGGTAGGATCTTGGGCGGCGGCCGAGGCCAAACGGTGTGTGGAACCGATCGTAGACTGTCGTCGAGACTGCTGGGTTGCTATACGGGTAAGAGTTTCAACCTCGTTCGGGTCGTCTAAGCCAATTGGCTTATATGTGGTTTCTGGATCGTCATCCTCGAATTCGTTCTCTGAGGCCAGATCTTCAGGCTTCTCATCCTCGCGGAAGGAGGCAGACATGGTTGCCAGATATTTCGGTATTCGGCGAAATAGTATAGAGCAGAGACAGAGGCATGAGGGAAGGATCTGAGTACTTATTTAACCAATAATTCGCTCACTCGGTCTCGGATGAAATGCAACAGTACCGGGGCTAGTAAACTTAAACGCCTGGCATAAACCAAAGTAAGGTGAACCAAAGTAAGAAGTAAGGTGACGTTATTTACTAACGGTTGACATCTCTCGGGGCCGGAATTGGATCAAGGAGGGGGGATCGGTGTCCCGGTTGTAAAGATAACATCGCTGATTGGCCTCGGATCTTACCAGATCCGGGAATTGTGGATTCCTCTCCCTTGAATGACTCCATAGCCTCGTCGATCTCTTATGTAGTTAAAGCGGACCCGTCGGGATCCGCTGACTCATCGCATCCATCGGTTTATCGAGGTTGGCATTACAAGGTTGCTATAACATTTGAAATGGTCAGATAAGGAAACAAGAAGAATCCTGAATGTCTCTTCGTTGGCATCCGCACATTTGGATCTTTGCTGTCTAGTCGACCAGTCATTTGCGTTGCGTTATATCACTACTATAACCTAGTTAGTTATTGACTTTGAAGAACTGATCCCGCTTACGTACTCAGCAAAATCTTATTTCTAATTTGATGTCCTGGGACGCCCAGACTTTGCAACGGATTTCCATGAAATGTCTAATATGCCAAGATACCGAGGCAAAACTCGATGCTTTGCCCATAGCCCGACTTCCGGATTGATTCCGATACTTTCATCATTCCTGTATACTCGCGCATAGAACAAATCCAGCCATACTCATTGGTTGCCAATCAATCTACAAATCTTAATAAAATCGAATGAGATCCCTGCCGATGATCGATCGGCACCGGGGATTTAGCCGCACCGGTCTTGATACGCACGAGCCAGACTCTCAACCTTAGTGCACCAACCTTTTACACATTCTGGACTCTTTTCTCCAGCAACAGAAGCCTGGTGGATGTTTGTCATTAATAAGCGTAAGCGAATAGTTAGTTAAATATATTACTACCTTAATAGCAAATTCGGGCTGAGAATTTTTTACTTACTCAAATCCACCACGGTGGGCCCCGGTTCGCTGGAAATCCAATCCCATTCTGACCTGCGAGAGCCGAATGAAGGTCAGGATCCCTTTCCAAGCCTTTCCAAGGTTCAAACCAAGACAATGCCTGTCGATTCATTATTCAACATGATACTACATGTGATTTGATTATTTGGAGCGTAATGTGTCAGTTTTATGGTTATGTACGACTTGGCAGCTACTAGTGATCTTGAGTATTGTTACTTTGGGCGATGCTAGGGGATGCCATGTTATGCTATACAAATGATCAAGTTTGCACCACTAAGCTGGAAATTGTCATGAGAATAGCTGATAACGTTGCTAAATACTTATCTCTGGCCCGAGTCCATCTCACAATATTTCCCTCTCGGGATATTGACAAGTAACATTGAGGGAAGACATTAATGCATCAATACGCCTCATGACTGGCCCCCTGCTCCAGACTTTCGCCTTCGTTCACCTGCTGCATGATCTTGACTCCGGAACTTGCCCCGATCCGCATCGCACCAGCCTTAAGCATACGTAAACAGTCATCTGCAGACCTGATACCCCCACTCGCTTTGACTAAACAACCATTGGAGCATAGCTCGGCCACAAGATGCATCAGTCTGACATCCTGAACATTAGCCCCGGCCCCACAGAATCCCGTGCTTGTTTTAATAAAATCTACCCCGGCCGTACACGCAACGATAGCAGCGGCTATAAGCTCATCTCTGCTGAGTTGAGACGTCTCCAAGATGGCTTTTAGTTTCGTCGGTGGCGGTGCCGCATTGCGTACGGCCATTATATCGTTGTAGACTGCTGTGTAGCCCCCGTCTTTGAGCTTCGGGTAATTGATGACCATGTCAAGTTCAGTCGCTCCGTCGAAAATTGCATTTATCGCCTCTTGAACCTTCAATTTGGTGTCCTGCGTGCCCTCCGGGAAGCCTACCACGGAGGCTACTCCCGTGTTGGTCCCCTTAAGGTTGGCGGCAGCGCGGGCGACATAGTTCGGTCGAACGCAGACAGTGGCGAAATCGTACTCTTTGGCTTCAGAACAAAGGACATCGATTTGTTCTTCAGAGGCTGACAGGGCCAGGAGAGTGTGATCGATCAATCGTGGGATGTTTGACGGGATTTGCAATTCCGGCAATGATCTAGAAGGGATACACTCTTTCAAATGGCCAATCAAGACCGCCCAGTCCGGGTCATTCAATGGGACAGTCGACATGCTGGGTTCGAAGCTGTCTTTCTTGTCGGGGTATGTCACCAGAAAGGTTTGCAGCTTTGCTGGAGGGGTAGGAGAGGGGCTGTTGTCACGTGAGAGTTTTAGAGGCTCATAATGATGACGAACTGTTGATTCATTTGTGACACGATATGAGACCATTAGAAGTGGCGTTGAGGCTGGAGTTGATAGAAGGCAGTTGTCGCTTGATGAACGTGGCAATGGATGTCTCGTCTATCTTATCTTCTTATCAAAAGAATTATAACGATGCACAACGTGTATTAAGTATGGCAATCATATGAGTCAAATGGCATAGTGTAGCATATCCAATACCCGTGTCCATTCAATATGCTATCAGAAGTGCCTATGTCGTTCAGGCACAGCACAGGCAGTCAGTGTCCACTGAAATTTGCCCGGAGTTGCACGCCCATCACTCTTCTTCCGTTGATGTATTACTTGGCCCATTATTGTCGCCCTCTTATTTACAGCTGCCACACTCCGGTCCTCGAACATCGTCTACCCGCCCAATTCGTTTTCCAGGCCCACCAGGGCCGCCGCCGCCACCACCACCCCCTCCACCAGAGCCATACGAACCGGAGCCTCCACCGGTAGGACCACGAGATCCGTTGCGTGTTTTCGGTTGATGAATATTAAACGAAGAGTTCTGGGCGGCAAGGTATGGGTCCAGCTAGAATGGAATGGGCTAGTCAGCATTATGGAACAGCACAGGTGGCCAAAGAGAGATCGAGATCAGAGGGTGCGCCAGGTAATGATATAATTAGGGTCTTCGTACCGAGAAGAAGCTCACGAGGTACAAGCCAAAGAAGACATAGACGCTCTCGAGGAATCGCGAAACGCGAACCGAGAATGGTGGGCTGTTGGCGTTCGACTGGATTAGCACAGAGCCTCTTGTGTTGTTATTCATGTGCAGTGGAATCTCTTACCTTGACAAAACTTGCCCATTTGAGAAATAGGGGGTTTGTGGCTTCTTTGTCGACATGGTTGATATTGAAGTAAGGTTGAAGTTGATGAGTTGGAGATAACCAGGGCGCGATAAGGCTGGACCCGCTTCCCGATGTCACCTAATGTCTGGTCACCTGACACGAGTATAAGTAAGTTGTAAAATGTTTACACCTTTCCAAACATTTTTTATTACTTATTACCTTCTATCACTCTAATTTATGTAGCCAGTTGATATATATTGCTGGTGGGGCATGATCGCAAATCCAACCACCATTCGTGTCATAGAGCTACTAGAGGCTTTCCGGCGGCGCCTGCCTAGGTGTTATATTATATCCTCTACTATTCTACTTAGCCTCCTAATTAGTCTCCTCCTCAGTCTCGCATTCAGTATCTTACCCGGCATCCTACCCAGTATTCTAACTTCTTTGATACTGGATGAGCTAAGTAGTCAAAGGGTTAAGTGAGGTAATGATATCGCCATTATGATCCTCTTATGGATATACCATCCGGAATGTTATATATTAGTAGTTATCGATTCCAATGCTGACTACTGCCTATATCAATTTCAATCATAGTATCCAGCAAAGTACCAATATATCAGTATAAAGGGAGAAAGAATTTCCTTGAGGTTTTGGAACGGGTGTAGCCAATCTTTCATCTTCAAAATGGACGAGCGCACCTTCCAAAAAATTTCCTGAACACCCACGATAGTATGATGGCCAAGTCGTGGAAAGAGTATGATGGATTCTCTGGTAACCTTCTCCTTATGTCAGTCTCAACCCACCAGTTGACACGAAGAAGCGGCCGGTGAATTTTCTTGTTTATTTAGAAATTGGGCTAATGACATCGCAAAGAAACGACTAATGAAATGGGGGACTCACTATGTGCGCGATGCAAATGGAATCAGAAGGAAGACAGATGGAGGGTGGGGGCAAAAACCCCGTGCATGGCCTACGATCGTTCTGGACTCTCCAAGTTCATACACAGCGGAATAAAAAGAAAAGAGAGAGAAAGAGAAGAGAAGAAAAGTGAAGTGGAAGGTGAAAAGGGAAAATTGAAAAGTCGGTTGGAGGTTTCGAATGTATGTTCAAAAAGCCCGCGGTGTACCCAAGTAATAGAGTGGTAGATTTGACATAGCATGTGCATGGATGTAGAAGCAAGCGAATGTGGTTCTACATAATATTTGAAAAACAAATGGGGTATTGTAGTGCCTTGACTCTACCGACACTAAATTCGGTGTTCTACGAGCCAAAAACGGCCGTACCGATCCCTGACCCTTGGAGTACATCCAAGGAAACGAGGACAACCTCCAAAGTGGATGCAGCACCTATGCAAGCTGTTTTACACAGATCTATGATTTTTTTCATGCCGAGTACCCCAACTTGACCATTATTGTATCCACCACTGAGACTTCCTGCCTCCTATCAATCATACCTGACGGTGTGATCACTGATATTCATAACTATATTTCTCCTGTTACATTTGTTATTCTCCCAATGTCTTTAATGAGTGGGATAACTGGTCTCTCGACTGGCCTATCTTTGTTGGCGAATATGCTAGCTAGCACGATTGGCAACGATGGAAGCACAACATGCCGGTCAAATATTTGAGGATGCTGAACCGAGGCAGTCTATTTAATCGGAATGAAACGAAACAGCGACATATTCAAGATGGCTGGCTTTACCACACTGCTGGAACATTTGATATGGCAGAGTAGTCGGTGAGTATCTCTGTTAAAAACGCTATAACCCAAATATTAACAATCAATAGCCCGACTTTTCGGCCTCAATTCCAATACTAATGCCATCATTGGCTCAACACCCCACTGCGTTCAAAGGATGTTCTCAGCCAACCGGGGATCCACCATCCTGCCTGTCACCTCTGGCTCGAGCTTTGGCCCTGTCTATTGGGTTGTCTCTGTGTCGGACTCGAGCACTTGTCAAGCTTGCCAATTGTGGCTCGAGTGCGATAATTGTCACCGTCAATATCAATGGAGTGACATCTGGTTCGCTCGAGATGCTCTCTGAAGGTGAGCTTGTTGGTAACTATCCACATGATGTATCGATCACCATGTCCATAACGTACAACGCGTGTCTCCGGATCAGGCAGCTTTACGGTGGACTTGCCGACTTGGGCCATTGCTGTGTTAGCAGTATCATGAAATCGCGTGACCACATTTTAGCCGCAAGTTTCCACTTGTGGAGGGGATCTGGAGCAAGCATTGAGGACGTCATGGGCAACAAATTCCAATCAACACAAACGCACACAGGTTTGCCACACATTCTTGTTATTGAATTTACGCAGTGCCCTCCGTAAGAACCGTTCTATTTAAACTGCTATGTATTTGTTGTTCGCAAGCTCTTCTTTTCCGAACTGCAATCATCACTCTTCCCTTCATTCTAGATATATTTCGTCTTTCCCACTAATCTGGGTTTGGTAGGCAATCTATCAAAATGGGGCATCCCGACCACTGTGACTGCTGTCGCTGTCAACCGCCTGCCGATTTTCGCAATCTTCCCGGGGCGGAAGAACTGCGGCACCTTCGACCAGCTACAAAAAGGAAGAAGATCTACGAGAAAATGAAAGAACAGGAGGATCGCGTGCTAAGGAGAATCAAATCAGCACCTGAGGCACTTCTTCACCTTGAAGAGCCCAAGAAGGCATTATCTGAGGAGGACGAGGAAGTCAAAGCGGTTATTTTGGACACAATTGGCCGCTTCGAGAAAAACAAAATAAATTTTCCTCCCGCAGAGATTCGAGTCGCTTTGCATGAATGGCATCACTGGGAGAAGCAAAATGAATGTCCACCCTCATCTCTCTCCAGGTTTTTGCTATGTGCTCTTGTTAACTTCTCCGACTCGGAGAAGTTTCAAGAAGAGGTCCGCAGTTTGATGGATCAGGGGGCAGAAAAAGACGATTTGAGACAGCTTATGGTCGAGACTGGACAGCCGTATGCTCGGTGGGAATCTCATGTCAAGGGAAATCCGGACGCATACATTGTCCGCTTCTTGCGTGATGGAACTGCCGATCTTCTGGATATCTCTCGGAAAGAACCCTCCCATCAGGTTGAAGAGGCAGACGGTTCAAACCAGATTGCGGTTCGTCTTTCAGACTGCGAAGTCCGAAAAATCATGCAGCGCAATGGTGAGCACGAGAAGGAGACGTATCCTGCAATTTTCCATCACTTCAGAGCGGGGGACGCCCGGGGAAAGTACGTCCTCCATACTGGCCTGTTGCTCTGGCCACTGATGAACAAAGCCGTCGATACCTTTCTGACGAGGAACTCGATGCAATTTTCCCGCGGTGGGATCGTATATTGACGAATCCGACGCAGTCAGCACACAATCGCAGGACTTGGAGTGGCTTAGGGGAAGCTCTCAGAGCGTGGGTTAAAGTTGAAAAGGCTAAAAGTGTCAGAAATGGGATTCGATCTTGGCCTACTCCAGCCTCTCGCCACGATGGTGAAATGGGGGATCCGAAGGCTCCCTCCCAAGTCTGGAGGACAGTCACGAGGAACGCGGCCTATGAACCTACCTCTCAAGGCGGTAGCAACACTAGTCGAGCTAGTACACCCGAGCAACCAAAGGATGAGCAGCTGGAACTTTTGAGATCTATGGTCGAGGAGCTCAAGAAGGGTGTGACGAATCTTGAAAAGAATATGCACGTCATGCAGCTCGACAACAAAAAACGTCGCCGAAGCCCGACACCGGATTCTCGGAATCCTAGGGCTCGGCTTGGCTCGTCACAGAGTGACGAACACAATGTTGAACCTGTCCAGACCGATAATGACGCGGTGGAATGCAAGTGAGATACAGTGGGATTCGGTATCTGATGTTTAACAAGAATGTTGGAATCTATGTTTTGACTTGCTGTTTTGATCATGTATCCAAATGAGAACTTGCTCGTTAGTGTTAATCCAGAATGTCCAGAATGCAAAATTGATTGATGTATGAGAGATGCAAGTTCACTTAGCGCCAGACTTGATCATAATCACGTGCCGGAGCTTCCAGCTCAAGGGCGGAACACCCCCAAAGCTCCATCATCATCACCGTCATCTTCTGCCTCATTACCACACATTGCTGATTTTCTGATTTGCATTGTCGTATAATCAAAGTCGCTTTTTTCTTCATTTCTTAGACCTCTAGAACCCCCAATCACCCACCCGTTCACTGTCGTCATCATGTCCCTGTTGAAGCCCGAGAAGGACTTCTCCAAGGACGCCGACAAGCTGATCCCGGAGACAGAGGCACTCGCCAAGGTATGCCTACAAATCGATTGTTTCACGCAGAGATAAGCTGACCACTGTCTCCAGACCGATGTTCAGGGTGCGATCGATAAGCTGTTGCTGTTGGAGAAGCAAGCACGACAGGTACGTTTCCCGTTTTCCCGTGTTCAAACCATCCAGCTCCACGTTAACGCAAACCTTTCTGAAAAAATTAGGCTTCCGACCTTGCTACTACCTCGCGCCTCTTGATCGCCATCGTCACCATCAGCAAAAACTCCGGCGACTGGACCCTCCTCAACGACCAAGTGCTCCTGCTCTCAAAGAAACATGCCCAGCTCAAGCAGGCCACAACGCGCATGGTACAGGAGGTGATGAAGTTCTTGGATGATACCCCGAACCTGGATGTCAAGTTGTCTGTCATCGAAACTCTACGGACAGTCACCGAGGGAAAGGTAAGTTTGAGTGATCCGTGACCATCTCTTGGTAGCACTGACCAGTCCAAAGATCTTCGTCGAAGTCGAGCGTGCCCGCGTCACACGAATCCTTTCGAATATTAAGAAGACGCAAGGTGATATCAATGCGGCGGCGGACATCCTGTGCGAGCTGCAGGTGGAAACATTTGGGTCCATGACGAGACGGGAGAAGACCGAATTCATTCTGGAGCAGGTTGCTTTGTGTATCGAGCGTGGCGACTGGACACAGGCCTTGATTCTGAGCCGCAAGATCAACAAGCGTTATTTCAACCGCAAACCGAAGAAGAGCGCCGAGGAGATTGAGGAGCTCAAGAAGCAAGCGGAGGAGCGAGAGAAGACCCGTGGGCCGGATGAGGCTCCGATGGAGGTGGATGATGATGTGACTGATCTCAAGCTGCGCTACTACGATCAGCAGATTATTCTGGCAAACCATGACTACAAGTACCTTGATGTCTGCAAGCACTACCGAGAAGTCCTGGACACCGAGGCAGTTGAGAACAACCCGGAGCAGCTGCGCGCGGTAAGTCCACAGATTCGTAACACAGCAGGTCTATGGCTAATCCGAAACAGTCCCTTGCACGCATCGTCTATTATATTGTCTTGTCCCCCTACGACAACGAGCAGTCAGATCTGCTGCACCGCATCCAACAAGATTCGCGGCTATCACAGGTTCCTGAGGAGGCCCGTCTTGTTAAGCTGTTCACCATTCCCGAGCTTATGCGCTGGCCCATGGTCTCCGAGCAGTTCGGTCCCCACCTGTGCGGTACCGATGTGTTCGACGCCGAAGCCAAACAGTCCACTGAGAACCAGGCCAACCGAAGATGGCAGGATCTGCGCAAGCGTGTCATCGAGCATAACGTGCGGGTAGTGGCTAAATACTACACTCGCATCCAGATGGGCCGACTTACCCAACTTCTGGACCTGACTGAGGAAGAGACGGAGAAGTACATTAGCGATCTGGTCACCTCCAAGACTATCTACGCTAAGATTGACCGGCCCGCACGGCTGGTCAATTTCGCCAAACCTCGGGATGCGGATGACGTTCTGAACGAGTGGAGCAGCGATATGAAGAGCCTGCTCGGTCTTCTGGAACGCATTGACCATCTCATCACCAAGGAGGAGATGATGGCTCGCATCCTGCCGACTCGGGGTGACAAGCCCAAGGCTCGTTAATCGTGATGCTTGGTAGGCTTGGGAAGTTGATTGCGGGAATATCTGCCTATGTGTAAAATATCTCGCCGGTAGACCCTTTATGAAGAATCCACTACCCTAGTGGCAATGTCTATGTAGTGTTTCAGTAGATGAATTCTGATGTCATGAGTAACGGTAGGACTAGAGAGAAAGCCAGCATTTGGACGAGTTACATTGACGCGGTCTTAAGTTGCTGCTAATCTGAGAGAGATGTGTTTTACGAAAGATTATAGTGAAAGGTGCGAAAGCGTAGTGCTACATTTAAGAACGTGAAGAGTGGCTACTAATGCATAGTAAATGTCTGCCAACACTGATTTCTGTATGATAGATCAAAGTACATGCTTATCGATATCCATAGTATCCACAGATTCATCAATATCCATAGATCCATCATTGACAAGACATCCATCATTCTCCATAGAAGTATCAACATCCATTAGCCTCCTCAGGCTGCACTGCCCACATCCACAGAACTTACCAGCAAAGTGCATCCGCTTCCAAACCCCAGTCAGCACCTGCCGCTGTAGAGCATCACAAGCACCAAAATCCCCAACCCGCGCCGAGGCATCCATGGCATTCGCTGACCTATCGGAGGCAATAGTCATATCATCTATTCCAGTTACAAGGGTTAGTCTACCGATCTGGATACTTACCATGTGCAGAATATGAGCCAGGAAACCTGGAGCAGTATTCACAAGGTACCGGTCTCCATGAAGCATCTCAATGGTGTCCAGAAGGATGCTGATAATGCTGTCCACTCTGGTGCGGAAGCAGAAGGGCTTGCGGGTGCCCCTGAGGATTTCGGGGATCAGGAAGTTCTTTCCTATATGATCCGTGAGTTTGATGAGTCTCTGGCTCAAATCAGAACTCTTCAGGTTGCGGATATTTTGGAGGCTCTGTTCCCAGCTTCTTAGGGAGTTGAGGTAGTCGCTGCGCAGCTTGGCAAATCTGACGTGAATGTATGCTGGGACTGGGATAGACATTGTTTTTAGCGAGGTTGGTTTTTGGACGTACCTTGAGATTGTGGTTTGTTGAATGGGTTTGTTTGGATGAGTGTGAAGGGAGATGATGGTAAGAATGGCCAAGAAGGTTGCCCGATCTTATACTCGAGGAGCATGGAGGTTTATTACTTGGTCTAACATATTGTCTAAGATGCTTTGTCTATATACAATGCAACAAAGCCGAGGACTTCATTGTCGAATGCAAATGATCTATTGTTAGTCCAGAAAACGAAACCAAGACCGATGAAACAAAGACTCGACCTGAGACTTCCACGGAGCCTCGGTTTCGAATGAATATCTCTTTATATGCAAGTCAAACAAACACAATGTCCATGTCTCAATCAAAGAACCCAGTTGTAAAGGGTAACGCTCAGAAGCAACTCATCTAGTGAAAGCAAATGTAGTATATGCGTAGGCGTCTCAAAATGGCACAACCATATCATTCACATCCTCTTCCTCAATCGCCGTACCATTGGCAGCGCTCTTCTCAACCTGTTTCCGAATAAACTGCACAGCAGCATCCAGATAAGGCCGCTGACTCGGCAAAAAGTGACCACCAGGATGCCAAACCACCGATCCATCCTTCTCCGGATTACCCACACAAGCATGAATCAACGTCCGACTCCTCGCATCATCCACGACCGCATCCAAAGACCCAAGAACATGCAACAAAGGCGTCTGAATAGGTGGGTGCTCATAGAACCCACGATACCGAGCCCCAGGCGCCCGGAATCCACTATAACACACCGCAAATTTCAATGGCGGATGCGAGAATCCTACTGCATCACCGAATGATGCAGGGAAGGAAAGCCCCTCCCCGCTAGTCTCGAAATGCGCAAATGCTTCTTTCCGCCCTGGCTCCAATAGCGCAGCCACCATACCGGCCAATGCGGCTCCCTGTGAGAACCCGATCACGCCATCGAAGGGCCCTTCTTCGGTGAGCGTCTTGGCGACCGTTGCTAGACCGTCTTCAATCCCGGAGTATAGGGGGGGTTTGCGGTGTTGGAGCGGCGCCACCAGCCATATGATTCTATTGGTTCGTCGGGATCGACGCTGGATGGATTGGAGGGCTCGTAGCCTGGGATATCGCTTGGTTTGAGGTGGATAGGACCGGTGGGGTAGCTGGCTGAGACGTCGTGTAATGGGAATGCCTTTTGGATGTGTTTGATCAGTGCACGGCTTTTCGCATGAAACAAGTTGCCGGACTGTGTGTAGCCGTGGAGCATGAGGATTTTGAGAGGCTGACGCGCCGCGGCGGATGATTTAGTCATTTTTGTCGCTGTACTCCGGATTGAATTAGAATCTAGTATGTGATCTGAGGCTCTCAGATTCTATATGAAGAAGCAAGTGGAAGTTCGAAGACTTACCCGGGTCTAACCCCGATAAGAAGTGATAAGCAGGTCAAAACAGCCCCTCGGCGTCACCGACAACGAACTACTTTAAACAACTTGACTTGAACTTGAACTCTGACTTGGAGTTGGACTAGACTTGGACATTTCTATTTCCTTTTCAAAATGGCCACTCAAAACAACCCCGCCCAAGTTCAGCAGCTCGAGGAGAAGATGACAGCGCTGATTGAGTACGTCTTACCTTCCCATACTTCCCCATAGCCTTCGTCGTCATCCTTCCCGGCCATTCGTGAAAGAGAGAAAAACCCAAAAACCCAGAATCCCCGAAAGAACCTTCACGGATGAAGCAAAAGACTCGATAATATTCATTTAATATAACAATTTAGGGAGTTCGAAGCACATCCCCAAGTCCAACCGCCAAACCCACACCCAACAGCCTTCTTCCTCCTGGACTTCGTCCGCAATTCGCACCGCATGCTGAAGTCCGTCGACGCCGACAAGTACGCCTCTGGCGACAATGCCGCCAATGAGACCGTGAAGGAAGTCATTGGCCGCAACCAGTTTGCCAACTTGCTACTCAACGACTCAACCGGCAAGCTTTCTCTCATGACCGGCAGTGACCCATCGAACCCAATCGATTTCGGACCAGGTATCAAGGCCAAGGCGAATGCTTTGAACTAGGCCATTGATCTGTGGTTTCTCTTTGTATTTCAACTTGACTTTGCGCCTTTTGCCTTTGATCCTTGATCTTTTATCCCTTTGCTTGCATGTCTATGGATGTTTGGATGCCTTCCAATGATTCACTAGCTTCATTCGAATGCTCTTCAGCAAGCGGGATATATGTTTTCTGACTGAGTTATTATAAACTTAGTCCTATGGGCAAAGGGGAGGAATATATCCTCGTTCTTGGGTATTTTTCCTGAAGACATCCTTTGTTCTATTGTATCGTTTTCTTTTAATGAATATGTCATTCGTTTACTATGTACTACCAGAGAGAGAAAAAAACGTCATGCTTATTGAATCTGCAAAAATGTTTATTTAAAATGCGCTAGAATTCCTAATCAAATAGACTCCGTGCATCCGAATTAAAAGCTACGATAAAATCTAACCGTTTTCAGGGCTTCCAACAAGCTCAAAATGAATACCACTCCTCGCAAGATGAAAAATTACTTAACCCAGCACACACGGCGCATCCTAGACCCTGAACATTCGCCATCAAATGATGTCATATATCGACTCGGTTCCTGGCTACAAACAGGAGGGATCAGCACTAAAAATCGTACGTGCACGGTTACGTAGCCGTCTGGGAGTGGGGAACACAAACTGTTTCTGCACGAGCGGGCCTTGTATCCCCACAGCTGGGTGCGGTGGGATGCTTATTCGGGCAACGGGTAAGATCGGCTGGGCTTCCCCTATGATTTATTTTGACATTTGTGGTTTTACATAAGGGCTTGCTAATGTGAGGGGTGGTGGGGCGGAGGTTTAGGGTTAGATGTATGGAGACGGGAATGGGGGGCGCTCGGTGTGGGATGGGGAGTGGCTTGATCTTGGGCCTTAAATGGGGAAGGATTTAATGAGTTGTGTTCTGATATGGTGGATTGTAATGGCATTTTATGGATGATAGATACTGGGCTGTTCGTGGAGATCAGGTTAAATTTGATCTCGATAGGGGTCGGAGATGACAGATAGCCATGGGTACTACGCCATGGGGGTGACATGGGTTGAAGAAATTACAAGTTGTATATCTCCAGGTACAGTAGAGAGGTTGAGGCTCAACTAGACTACGAGCTTACAAGTTCCAAACTGCGAGGACAAGGTATAACTCAGATTGAGTTGATACACTCATGCAACAGAAATATAAACCAGAAAACAAATCAAAACATGGCACAAGTCTGACAAAGTGCCTTCGTGCCAGATATCCGGAACTCCCTGAGCTGGATGCTGCGTATTGCTTTTTTTTCGTTTTTCGGTCGAGTGCTTTTGGGGGTTGGCGAGGTATTCCATCTTCTATCTGTCATCATTCGCAAAAAAAAAAAAAAAAAAACAACGCTGTGATTTTAAAGAACAAGCCTGAATCATCACAGCGGGAAAATTGCAAGGAAAAACGGTTAAACAGAGAGACACGACGGATCAAGCCACATTCGATATCCCATTTTTGGTGGAAGAGTAATAGGTGTAGGGAGTAAAAAAAGGAAGTACGTTTGGAATCGTATCATATCATTGCCTCCTCAATAGAAGTAACCCCACGGGCTCAACCGGTATCGAATTCTCGACCGGGGATCGTTCATTGAGAAAAGGAGTTGATTTGGTATGTGACATTTTTCACGGCGGTCTCTCGTCGAACCGAACCGAAGTAGTGCAAGGTCCAAAAACCCAGATGTGGTATTTTCATCCCCATTGCTCCATGCTATTCCCCACTGCGCATTTCAACAAGACAAAATAAGAAAAGAAGTTATTTCGTAGCGTCTCGTTTACTTGCGGCGGAACGAGCAGCCCTCGGTCAGACGGGCCTTACCACCGGTGGGCTGGCACAGAACGGTGGAGCAGCCGGCACAGATGACAACGGTCTGGGCGTGGGAGAAGACGGTGGTGATGGTGAAGCAGCCGGGGCACTTAACGTCCATGAAGAACGAGCGGGGCTGGGGCACAAGGGTCTATCCATGAATCTGCGTCAGCATTCTGTTGTATAACAATCCATCTCTTGATTCGGGTTGATTGGGTTGGATATGCTCTTGTGGCTTCGAAGGTTCGATGTTTTCGGCTGGTTGTCCCCAAATCCATCTTCACCCCGTAGACCACAATACCCATTTCCGAATCGAGAAGTGTTCGTGTGCGTGTCGGGATTCCGGGGAATCATACCTTGAGCTTGTGCTTGCGGGCCTCAGCCTGAGGGGTGGGGTTGAGGAGGTCGATCGCGAGAACCTAGATGAAGATCATCGATGATTAGTGAAGCCGTACATGAAGATTTTGATGAAGATGTTGATTCTGGCCGAGTCTGCCCAGGCTTTTGGTGCGGGAGGGGCTGGGAAGTCGAAATCGAGAGGGGAAAAATTCAGATCGAGCGAGAGCGAGCGCTTACCATCTTGGCGATTAAAGATCAGCGAGGGTGTTGATGAATGGCGCTGATGGCGATGACCTTGTGTGATACTGAAGGAACCCAGGAGAAGTTTGAAGGGATTTGTCGAATGGGTCCGCTCTAGGGTTATAACCCTCGCTTGCTTGTCTCGTTTTGGGGGAATTTCAATGTGCGGCTTCCGCCAATCAGACCGCCTGGTTTTGTCCACCCAATCCCGTTCCACGGTTCTGCCATTAAGACATAGATTAAGTAAGCATTGTCACTTGACTGCTTTCCCGCTCGAGACAGTCTTTGTTTTCTATACTTCCAAGCTTCCCAGTCAATCACTTAAAACGTCTCACATTACACTCATATTTCTATACACTCGGAGCAACCCGTGTTCAAAGTTATGTACTTGTTGAAATCAAAATCATTACCTCAGATGTCCTTTTTCATCCCCAAACCCCGCAATTACATCACAACCGACATCCCCGCATTTTCGCCAATGGATGAGCTATACCGGCCGTGGTGATCGAGGTTGAGCTATGCTTCATACACGAATCCGGCAAACTCTTACATACTGCACGTCAATTTGCAGTGTTCAAATCGTCTTTTTTAATGCACCCTCGACCTGTGCCTTCGTCGCCGACCCGTTCTTGCGCTCTGCTTCCTCGACGAATGGGTACTTGATGGTCAAGCACCAGATATCGACGTAGTCGCAAATCGTGGTAATCACATCGAACTAGAAGGAATTAAAAATCAGCAAGATAACTCAGGGGAAAACTCAACATCAAAACGCGACAGAATACTTACCACGAAGCTTCCATAAACGCCAACCGCGAGACCGAGACATCCGAACACAAACATGGTCTGCCCGTTTCCTTCACTAAAAACAGGCTGCGACCAAAGACCGACCAGCGGGGCGGCACTGTCTAGCACACCGAGCGCCAGCGGCCACAGCAGGATGTTCTGGTAGGGGAAACCACATTGCACCAAGTGACCAACGATAATGCGGCCCACGGAATAGGCATTGATCAAGCCAATGTACATTCCAAAGACAACCGTGTAGTTTTCCAAAACAGCCGGGTTCAGGTACAGGTAAGCAGGGACAAGAGTCCAGATCGCCACCAAGGGCAAGAGGCCACACAGCGGCGCAATAGGATCCTGACCACGCTGGCGACGCACCTGCATAACATGCAAAATACTTGAACCGATGGCGAAAAGGAGCATAATCGCACCGTACACCAGGTACCACTGCGTAAAAGGCATCTCATACATCTGCTGTGAGATGAAGCTGGGCTTGGACACGCCAAATGTCTCCAGCATTGGTTGGTGCCAAAAGCTACCACCACCCATATAGGCCGTGAAGGCGTAGACAGTGCAAAGGGTAAGAATACCCTCAACAGGACCGGAGATGACGCCCAGAGTCAAAATCTGGGTGTAGTATTCGTCCCAGGTCTGTACGTAGAAAGTCATAGTTGATCCAAATAGACTCAAGATCGTAGCCCATGACTGGCCGAGGTTCATAGCCGCCGCAAAGATCAAAACACCCAGTCCGGTGTTGCATGCATCGACGCCTATTCCCAATCAGTGCGTGTCCTATAATCCATCGTGGAAAACCTACTGTGATCAAACAGTTCTCCCAAAGGTCCACTCTGTCTCGTTCTCCGTCTGCAAATCGATCAGCAAAGCCCCGTCCAAGTATATCCACAATAACGTACGCCTGCATGCCATCTACGGCATCAAAAGTCTGGTACAAGAACAGGCCCAACGCTAAACTCGCGTACACCCACGGCGGACAATCCGTATCCAGGTTAGGATTGTACCACATCACCGTGATGAAGTTAATAACCACGAACATGAATCCGGTAAGGGTAATCTAGCAAACATTAACATCAATCGTCCTCAATGAGATAGATCCCAGTACTTCATTTCATTGCAGATGAAAAAAAGCAAGTAGATCCGACGTAGATAAACTCACGGCATTAGGACTGTACGCAAAAATAAATAGTCAGCCAAGCGTAAATAAATTCATAAATAACCCCCTCAAAACCTGGCTGTTCTGGTATGCATATAGATAGATACAGCTTCAAGGAAGCTGCTTCTCCAACATCCAGTCCAGTCCAGTCCAGCAGGAAAGAGAAAAACTCACGCCATCCCCATAGGAAAACACCCAATGACACATTTATTGTAGAACGGCTTCAAGATGTACCGACTAATAAGCGAGTGATCAACTCCAGCATATTTGTAGTTGCGCAAATTCGCCAGATGTTGTTGACGAATGTACACCATTTTGCTCTGCTATGCGATGCTATGCGCCTGACGCTCGTAGCTAAGTATGCGATTCGTCTCGTTTCGTTCGAAACCGTTATCCCGGAAAGTTGTTGCGAAGGATTCGACTCGTTTTGGTTTCGTTGCTCGGTGCTTTTGCTTTCCTTTAGTTTCGTTTCGTCCTGTCCACGCTACAATCTGGGCCTTTTGAATGGCGCACGGATTGCTTCGATTCGTATTGAGGTTAGGGGAAGTTGGGGGGGATGAGTGGGATTGACGCGCTCGGATCTCGAAAAAAAAGTCGGAGAAGAAAAGGGCAGGTTTATTATGGGTCCGGAGAAGGGTGGGAACTGTCAAGCAAGTTTGGTTGGGAAAGGAAAGAATATGTGGAGTGGACACTTGTTAATGTTAAATGTTTTTTTTTTCTTTATTTTTCTTTTCTGCCTTTTCCGCTCTTGGGACTTAAGCGGAAAGGATTTAGAGTACATGCAGACTACTGTACTCCTACTACTAGTGCTACGTACTAGGATCCTCAGTGATAAGTTTCTCCTGTTTGTTTACTTTGTCGCATTCTCTCACGTGCAACGTCCTAGAAGTACGAATTATTCCGCGGTAAAAATGACAATATGTATGCGCAATGACCGCCTCTGCGGGGTTTTGCGAGTAACCAATTGGGGCATACAAGGCAAAGGAAAAGTGAAAGGTAATGTGATTTCCATTCGGTTTGGTATAAGATACGCCATGGCTAGATACACGATACATATAGATGTGGTTCCTCTCCGTCACAAACTCCCAGTCAAGTCATACTCATTACGAGTACTATAGAAAACCGATTCTGCATGCAATAACTCTGCGGCAGAAACAACCCTTGGGTTGGGGAGAAAACGGGTGAGGTGGAGTGGGTTCCGCTTTGCGGCCGAGCAAAATAAAGGAAAAGCCTACTTAACCAACGGGGCTCCACGGCATCGGGACAAGGATACGACTCTGCATAGACTGGATAAGAGGAACGGTCTTGTGCACGGTCTCGGCCCATCCCTCAACACCCCACGACTGCTCACGTCGGATCTTGCGCTCCTCCAAGTCGGCAAACTGCCACAAGTGGTGAACGGTATTCAGCTCTCCAATTTGGACAAACCACGCACCCACTCCCTCCATGACCTCCCGTCGGGCCGTTAGACCCCGACGCCAGTGGGTCTCCCACTCGAGCAGGTTTCCAGGGTGAAGAGTGTAGGATCGAAGTTCAAACAGTCCACCGAGGCGACGAGGCGGAGTGGTAGGCCAGAACGAGAACTCCTGCATGAGAGAAGTTTTCTTGCTCTTGATTAAGCTCTTTAGCTTGCGGTCAAAATCGCGGAATTCGGGGTGTGTGGAGATATTGTGGAGCGAGGCATGATAGCCCTCATAGCGCTGGTATTCCCAAATGTGAACTGAAGACGAAGGAACCCAAAACAAATTAGCGATTTGAGACAGACGTCAACGGGGAAAGACAGAAAAAAGAATTTACCAAAGGTATCATTGTCACCAACCTGCGTACGCCAGCTTCCCACCAGGTTGACTCGGTTCTCCTCCGTTCCAGCCATGCGAGGGTACCACTCGCCCACAAGGTCGACATACTCATCGACCTTATCAGGCTTGACATCGTGAAAAACGACGGAATGAACGTACTTTCCCCGAGCCAACACCTGCGAAAACGATCGCTCGATATCCTTATCGAAATGCTGGCCCTCCTTGGTACCGTAGATCAGCGACGACAGGGGCCCACGCTTGTTGGGGTTCTCCTGCAGTTCTTCATTTCCTAGATAACGGTGCATGGCGAGTGAGCCTAGTGCTTTATGATCCAGAGCGTCGGCAGCGTCATAGGCCGGGCGAATTCGTTCAAATGTACTCGCATTGCTCACATGCGGAGCAGTGGGAGCGGACTCACGGGTAGGGGAAGAGGCAGAGGCATTGACAGACTGACTCTCTTGCTGTTCCTTTCTCTTGCGAGCCTCTTCGAGGTTCTCGCGAAACTCCTTCTGTCGCCGCTTGAACTCTGCAGCGGAGTCGGCTGTTACATCTCTGATTGAGGGAGCGCGAAAGGCCACGGCGGAGGAGGTGAAGGGCCGCACCAGCGAAGATGCCGGGCGGAGAAAACGCGGACCCAGCATGATTTGGGTTAAAATTGGGGGACTGTAGAATTATTGAGGGAAAGCAAATGCAAAAAGAACTAGGGAGGAAGTGGTGGGCGGCGTGTTTGAAAGTGGAAGGTTGAAGTGCCCAGCAGGGATCAAGGGGGGGGGGGGGATGTATTTCAAGGAGAGTGATCACACATGTATGGGAAAGAGGCAAAGGAAGCAAGAGGGAATTGGAGGGGGAAAGAAGGAGGGGAAGTTGAGAACAGAAAGGCAGGAGAAGACACGCGAGAGCTCTGGAGAGTATGAGCGTATCAGAGTCGACGGAAAACCCGGGGAAAGCAAGCAAATAACCTCGTATTTTACCGTTTCTACCAGGGAGCTGTATTTATTCCGCTTGATTTGCTTGGTTTGATTCGATCGGAGGCAAATCTCCAGAACGGACGTATGAGAATAGCCGAAGATGGTGCGGGGAAAGGTGAGCTTCTATCATTGACTCCAGTTTTCATGTTTTTAGTGGTTTTAGTGGTTTTAATCTTGGTACGGTCCCACTCGGGGCGTTTATGGGGGGTAATGATGACAGTAGTCGAGTTGTCTAGATCCGGTTCTATTCGAATGTTTGTAGTAGTTCTTTATCTTCGTCTACCTACCAGCTAGTATTTTTTGCCTCTTTGTTACCTTCATATTTGTTTTGATATACCTGGTACCTTCCTCAGCTGCTAGGTAACGGGTGATCGTCGTCCCGAAGCTATGACGAAGGTGACTCCACATTCCTTACAGAAACTATCCCCCTGACGATGATCGTAAGATAGGATTTTGCAATAACCAGCGATTTCGGATTGTTAAATCCACTACTTATCCACTATGGATGCAGCCAATGTGCTTCGGTTAGGCGCGGTTATACGGAGTACTCAAAAAGACGCGGGTCGATCTCGCTATGACGTCGCCCACTGTCGTTTCGAGATCGACCGGACTATTTAGTAGTGATTTTAGGGGTTACTGTGCCACTCCGAAATTTGGTCACGTACCAGGACTACGGCTCTGGTCCGCTTTCAACCTTTCAAGGGTTCGGGGCTGAGGCTTCGGCCTTGAAGCGGAAGATAAATTAATGACCAGCATCATTCTACACAGACAACATGTAAGAAATTCAGAGATAGAGCGCAATTAGGTCCAGTCAGAATTATATAGATGTGTAAATGGTGGTAAAGGTAAAGAAAGCCAACCTCGCTGAAATGCTTCGACGACTTAAGGCGGAACCATGCAAAAGGTATCACTCCCGGCACGGGTGTTAGGATCCGCTCTGTTCAGAGTGATAAGAGGAAGAGAGAAAAAGAGAGAAAAAATCGTGTCACAGGCCGACATTTATCAAGGCCTACATGCAAAGGGGAATCAACGAGCTCGTGGGATGAAAAAAAAGGGGCAATCAAACAAGAAAAGAACCAACGCGAGAACAGAGCCGGACGACGGGATAGAATCCCATGTCAGTTCTCCAGTTATTTAGAGAATGACACACTTTGAGCCAGATCCACTACCTCCAACGGGTTTGACGTCCAGAGCGACCTTGGCAGCTTCATAAAAGCTCTCACGAATCCCACGGTTTTGCACCGCCGAACATTCTGCAATCGCATTAGCCACGTCGCTCTCATGCAGCAATCCAAACATACCCAGGTATTTAACAGCGCCAATTTCCTTCGCCTTTGCCAATCCCTGATCGAAAGTGATGGCGCTGGCGTTTTCATTCATCTCATCATCCTTCCTCAAATCACACTTCAGTGCCGTGAGAACAACCTTAACACCGGGGCAGTTCTCGTTGATTTCAGCGATCCACTTAGAACCGACGTTCTCGAACGAGTCGCTGCTGTCGACCTGTATACACCCGCATCAGCTCCTTTCTTTGATTTTTCCTCTGCACAGTCGGTCCAGTTTCCAATGCTTACACTGAAACAAAGCATAAGCACGTGGGTGTCCTCATAGGAAAGTGCGCGCAAACGGTCGAATTCCTCCTGTCCAGCTGTATCCCAGAGCGACAGCTCCATATGTACGTTGTCGACGAAGATATCTAGATGCGCGGATAAGTATCATGTTGGATGTACGAATGTGAGCTCAGTGGTTTGTACCGTGGACGTAGTTTTCTAAAAGCGCATTATTAGCAAGGCTCTCAATTGTAGGAATCTTCAAATCTTACCAAAGACAGTTGGCTCACTGCGCGCGCAAGTCAATCGCGGTTAGAATCCTGTACCCATCCTTCCAGTATAATGGGAGTTTTCTTACTAGACAGTCGGGAAGAATCTAGCCCATAGAGCGATGTCAGCGATCAATTCTAGCGTTCACGGAGGGGAAGCTCAAAGAGGGGGAGAGGGGAAGGGGATTGCGCACCCTCTTGTAAAGACATTCAGTGCAGAGGTCTTGCCACAGGCACCATCACCTCTTTTTGAAATGTTAGCGCTCCATTCAAGTTTCGGGGCACACCACGATAAACTGACAGCAGCACCATCTTGCGCTGGACGACCTTTTGACGACCGCATAGCTCCATGGTGAATTAAAGGGGTAGCACTGTGGAGAGTTATTCGCAACGATAAAAATGCCCAGTAAATATATAAGGCAAGTTCAAATGAAAATTAAGTATAAGAATTAGAGCGACGTCGTTCTGGGTGAAGCGCGTGGAATTGTGTTAGAGGAGGAATTTCAGGACCAGCCCGAGTCGATGACATCGCGCCCTGAAAGGGATCGGCGAATAAGGTACCAACTTTCCCCCTTTCTGGTCCACCCCTCGGCTGAAATAGTCACCCTCTGCCGCAACGCAGTTGTGGCTTTGGGCTTTGCATTGTTTTCCCATATTATTGTATTCAATGAGTGATTTGAGAGGCAGACACCAATCGGGGGAGCCATTGCGACAGCTCTGGAAGACAGGTCGGATTTGTAACTGGGTATAGGTATTCGGATGAAATGATACATTTCTGCAATAGATATTCAAAAGTCGGAGACATGGCATATTGAAGTACATATTTGGTCACAAGGTGATAAATGTTCAGTGTACTTCATAGCCAAGAACCAGCCCATTATGAATAAACAATGCCAAGTACATGTAGTCAGCACGAGTGATATCCGTGTATTTCCTTTAATTTGAAACTTCAAGATCAGATAGCCTTTGAGAATGAATTCATCCGAATAAATCTGGCCATAATAATCGATATTCTATCGTCTTAACGCTTAAATGCTCCTTGTTATGGCGTTGGCCAGTTAGCGAATTGAGTGGGGAGCTATGATAGTGAAGGCGGACACAGCTCTCACTATCTGCCACTTCAAGCTCCTCCAACCCCACGACCAAACATCCTCCCACCTTCCTCGCTTTCACATCATTTTTGCTTTCTTCAATTTTGGCCAAACTTTGTTTTGATCAAATCTCTCATAATGTCGGACGACGATGATTTTATGCAAGACTCTGGGGATGAGGAGTGCGTGCCCCTACTACACCTCTACAGACTTAAGCTGACGATGCGGTTCGCAGTTATGACTTCGACTACGAGGGCTCCGGTGATGATGACGACTCTGGTGATATTGGAATCGAAAACAAATACTACAATGCCAAGCAGATGAAGGCCGACAACCCGGAAGAAGCGGTGGATGAGTTCTTAGGCATACCACCGTTGGAAATGGACAAAGGCGACTGGTTCGTGATGCTCCTAGTGTCTGTTCGCTTTGGATGCTAAAAATAAACAAGGGGCTTCAAAGGACTGAAGCAAGCCATCAAGTTGGAGTTCAAACTTGGACGATACAGCGATGTAAGCGCATTCGCCTTGACCAAAACATTAGTGCTAACGAATGTGAATCTACAGGCTGTCGAACACTATCGCGAACTCCTTACCTACGTCAAGTCCGCCGTCACTCGCAATTACTCCGAAAAATCCATCAATAATATGCTCGACTACATTGAGAAGGGATCCGACGGTCGCCAGGCGTACCAATGCATGGAGGATTTCTATTCTTTGACACTTGAATCATTCCAAAACACCAATAACGAGCGACTCTGGCTGAAGACAAACATAAAATTGGCTCGGTTATGGCTAGAGCGCAAGGAATACGGCCAGCTCAGCAAGAAAGTGCGAGAGTTACATCGGGCATGCTTGAAGGAAGACGGGACAGACGATTCCAGCAAGGGCACATACTTGCTGGAGCTGTTTGCTTTAGAGATTCAGATGTATGCGGAAACGAAGAACAATAAACGTCTCAAGGCCCTCTACCAGCGAGCCCTCCGAGTACGGTCCGCCGTGCCCCATCCGAAGATCATGGGTGTCATCCGAGAATGTGGTGGCAAAATGCATATGAGCGAGGAGAACTGGGAAGAGGCACAGAGCGATTTCTTCGAGTCATTTCGAAACTACGATGAGGCGGGCTCGATCCAACGGATTCAGGTGCTGAAGTACCTGGTTCTGACCACCATGCTTATGAAGTCAACAATCAACCCGTTCGATTCCCAAGAGACTAAGCCATACAAAAATGACCCTCGGATCTCAGTGATGACCGACTTAGTGGACGCCTATCAGCGTGACGACATTCATGTGTATGAGGCTGTGCTGAGCAAGAATCCTGACGTGCTGGCCGACCCGTTCATCGCTGAGAATATCGATGAGGTCAGCCGCAATATGCGCACCAAGGCCGTGCTCAAGCTGATTGCCCCGTACACCCGATTCTCTCTCCAATTTATCTCAAAGCATGTCAGAATTGCTGTGCCCGAGGTGCTGGATATCCTGGGCTTCCTGATTCTCAATAAGCAGCTAGACGCCAGCATCGACCAATCGAGTGGAATTGTGGTGGTATCAACCCCTAACGACGAGGAACGAACCCGTGCCATGAGACAGTGGAGTTCATCCCTGTACTCCCTTTGGAAGACGGCTCTCAACGGTGATGGACTCCGCACGGACGAAGGTACACACGCGGGCTCCATGTTCAACCCCGGCTTTGGTGACGACTCCCCTATGGGTATGCGGCCTCTCAACCCACGCAGCCGACGAGACTTGCGAGGCAAAGCGCCCGGGCTTAAATTAACTGGAACGTCGTAAATGATGGCTAGCACCATCGCGCCGTTATCTAACCCCTTTCTTATGTATATCCGGGACGAACCAACTGCACGTGCTGGCTACCTGCGGTCATATTTCCCTTTACTTTTGGCGGTTGAGCCGCTGAAGGAACAAAGAGATACCAGATCAACGGGGACCTAGAACGGGCCCATTCGCTAGATGGCGTCCACGTGGAAGAACGAAATCTCACACCGTTTCTTTGTTGCCTGCGGAAAGACCCCGAAGGTCCACACGGTTGCCTTTTTTTTTTTCAAGGAAATGCCCTTCAAGCTGAACTTCCAATGCCCCGCAATTTAGAGTTGATATGACAGAAGACGCTAAATTACTCCGTACTCATGATAAGATGAATATTGTTAACATTCTATGCTCTCACTGTATCCATGCCCTTTGGTGGTTCTCCGCAATTCGTACTAAGTACATTACATTGGTACCAGGCTCTTCGGTGTAGCCAGTCTTAGTCCCCTCCCGGTTAGATCGAGTGGCTAAAAGGACCATTTGTCCCGGTACATGGGACACAAATAAAGTACGTCCGAAACGCAAGCGCCGAAGAAAAGTGACCCGTGTCCCGGAAATGGGGTCACTAGCCCGCCACTGGCTTTCCGGTGAGATGAGTCTTTCCGTACTGGTTGACACGTAGGGGAATTGTCCAATAGGTGGGCAAGTGGCAATCATAGGCCTGGGGCTCGAGTTCAGAGCGGGTGATATGATGCATGAAAGAGCTCCGGACATGGAGACCTGGATTGAGTTTGCTCATACTAGGTGCTTTGTACAAGACCCTCTTGACCTGTATCATCCGTACCTGTATATTCTCTTATCTTTGAGTTCATGGATGTTTCCAGGCACTCGATCTAGTGCAGCAGGTACGGAGCGTGTTTATCGTCTATATCCTTAAATGACTCGGAAATTTCCCGTCCAAAGCCATCAGAATTCAAGCTTCAAATGGGTTGGAATTTTGGCATTTGATCGACAACCCAATACCGGATACCATGCACGGACAACAAACACCCATGATCATAACAGTGACAATAAATGTGATAATGAAAAAACACATTAGCGAGGGTGATGGGGCCTAGATGTGCGGCTAGCCTGACTTACGCATCAAGCTGCCACAGAGCACAGAGGACAGAGGACAGAGCTCACCACTCTAGCCGGGGTACCATGCACGCCCCTGTTGGCATTACGATGGCCGAAACAAACTCCACCTATCAGCCATCTGAGCTATTCGTCCGGTGACAGAAAAGCTACTACATCTGAAGTCAAATACGAGTTACTTTAGAATCTATCGTCATCTTTTCTCCCACGAAATTGATTGCAGAAGGTTCGAGAAGATTGAATATACTATTTGTCACTGTGATGCGATGTGATGCGATGTGATGCGATGCGATGCAAGGTCTAAGCGACAACACATTGGGTCCAAAGTCAATACGGAACTCGCAGAAAGCGAGAGAAAATCACCATCGCACAGTGATCGGGGAACAAACTGCCGGTGCATGGGGCACTCGATCACCGGCGAATCACAGGGGGGCCCCATTACGATGGGATCGCGATCAAACCAAAGCCCATTCCCTTGTTCCAGGATTTTAATCCCTAAGGCCCCCAAAACCCCGCTTTTGATCGGGTGAACGGTTGTCATCACCATTCTTTTTTTTTATATAAGTCGTTTTTTTTTGGTAAGTAGATCTACCTCGGTATTCAATAATCTACTAAGTGGGATTACCGTCGACGTCCGATTCGTCCGAGATAGACCCGAGTACATGTATTGGGCTGCGTACTGTAACACGGATCTCATCCCCGTTTCGATTAGCTTAGGGGCTGCGCGCTTGGGGGAAGTTTTTTTTTCACTTATTTCATATCTTTTTTATTAGGTCCTTCTAAAGTGAAGATAGATCCACTGGGAAGATATTCGCGTTAGCCCTGGAGAGTTGACGAATGGGGCGTTAGCAAAGTTGTGGAAGCTGTATGGTTGTGTTGTCATTTTCCTGCCTTCGAATTCCGCATGAGCACGGTGCACCGTTACTTATGACAGTCGAGACTTTGCTCTCTTTGTTTTCTACTTTGTGTTTCAATGTTTCCTCATATCATATGTGCACTATATCATATAAGGTGATAACAGGTTGAGCTTTTTCCCCCCCCTCTTTAAGATTTACACCTTGACGACCCCCACTCCTCCAAAGCCCGAACCCTTCCTTTTTCTCCAATTTTTGATTGTTAAAAAGATCATACTTTTTTCGTGTCAAAAATCATCTGATCTTCCCATCAAAATTGGAAAGAAAGCGTCAAGTTGGAAGAAAAAGTTGAACACCAAAAAAACCACAAACCACAAACCACCAACCACCAACCACCAACCACAGACCACATTCTTCTTCTTTCAACCTTCCAAACCTTCCTCTCCCTGGTCCTTAACTTCGTCCACCCCCTTCTTTGACACCACCAAGGGATATTCTTTCACCCCTCCATGCTTAGATCATCCACGTGTACGTGATCGTGAGAAATCCAAGGTCTGAGCTCCCCTTCCTCCCCCTCCCCGATCGCGGTATCACCCTATCGTGACATGGCCTTCCTTTTTGGTTTATATATAGTTTGACTTTATTGTTTCATTGTTTATGCTTTCTCTATCTCACTTGTCACTTGTCCCATTTTCCCTTATCCCGGGCAGGTTCGGTTCACATCGGGAAAAAAAAAACATCTCCAACCCGCGCCTTTCCCTGTTACTTGACGGAAAGTGGAGTTTGACCTCCAACAAAGAATAGAGGATCAACTCGGCCCGCTCAAACCAGACCCTTTAGATGTCATTGTCTGTGGACGAGAGCCTCTTGACATCATTGAACTTTCTTCAAGATTGTCTTGGCATTTACCCTATTCTGTTCATTCTTTCTCATGGCCCTCCCATCTAGGCCTTTCATCACATATGATCGTTAATTGTCACTGTCCCAATCATTTCCTCAGAGACCCTTGAGGTCCAGCACACTACCCACCATCTTTCCTCTGAATGAAACCCATATATGCTGGGATTATCATGCTAAATGAATTAGTTTAGCTCACCCCCAAGCCATCGGGTCTTCGTGCTGTCACACAAAGCACCGTGTTTCGCCCAATCAGGAAATCTTCAAGGAAATGTCAACGTACTAGGTCCGTGTTCCTGTCATTCGGCTTCTTTCCCCGGTTTCTTTTCCTGTTTTGGCTTTCCATCCTGCATCATAATCTAACAGCTCCCAGACATCCATGAAGATATAGATCTCGACCTGAATTTCTGAGTCTTCTTGATCTTCCAATACCTCCCCCAACTGTCTCAGCGTATGCGATGTCCGTATCAACAATTCCCTGGAACCATTTCGGTCCTCACCATTTTTCCCTGGAGAAACAGAAGGCCAGCTTTTACCAGAACACCCTTGCGACATCACTTCTTCCTCCCCCGGGCCATTCACGACTTTTTTCTGGTTCCAACATGACTCACCCAGCCAATATGAATGCACTATCCCCCGATGAGATGGAGCGGTTCCAGAAGCTTTCCAATGAATTTGAACCAGATGTTCAGGTAAGAGCAGTCTACTCATACAACAGGAACGAGATAATAACAGTGTATAGGGACCGCTCGTCTCGCCTAAGCAATCAAGTCAAGGCATTGCCATGGAATATGCCAATGCAGACCCGATATATGCTACAAAGACGAGTGTGGGTGTTTCTACTTGCCTTCATAAAATTTATCCTGACCCTTGCTTTAGGCTTTATCGATCACCCACCCCATGTCCCGTATCATGAAAGGGGATGGAAATTGTGGCTGGCGAGGTAGGTGCCTCAAATTGAGTGTGTGATGGTCCTCTAACCTTTCGCAGCGGTGGCTTTTGGCTATTTCGAGACTCTTTTCAATCTTCGGGACAGTATGCGCGTGCAGCGAGAACTAGAGAGAATCAAGTCCCTCAGTGCCCTTCTTGATCAAGTCGGCCTACAGAGAGACCTATATGACATCTTCGTGGACGCTACAGTGGAGGTCTTCGCCCAAACGCTGACCGCTATTCAGAATGGTGATCAGGATGAGACTTTTCTAGTCAATGCGTTCAACGACGAGTACGAGTCAAGTGCTCTCATTACACACTTCAGGGTAGGTTTCTCCAGTCTTTTACCGATATTACATTGACTGACAAATTATACAGCTGTTGACAAGCGCGTGGATGAAAATCAACCCTCACAGATACCAAGCTTTTCTGTCGCCGCTGCCATTAGATTCATACTGCGCCTCACGGATAGACACTGTCCGGACCGAGATTGATGAAGTTGGGCTGCAAGCCCTGGTCGACGGTGTCATTGAAGGAGCTGGATTCGGGGTTGAGATTCTGTATCTTGATCGAAGCGAGGGTGATGCCGTGACACCACACCAGCTATCGCCGAACCGCCCCAGCGAAGCCACCATCCGCTTGCTGTATCGCCCGTGAGTAATTTTTCCATTTGCCTGCTTTCATATCTAACCTTTCACAGTGGTCATTACGATCTCCTCTACCGAGCCGAACTCCCTACCGTAAACATGGCACCTGTGGTCAATTTCCAATACGGAATGACCACCAACTACTCCCCCTTGGGACCAAGGCGCTCTCTCCTTCGACGTCAGCCCGCATTTGATGTCCATCCCAAATCTCATGTCAGACCCTGCATTCGGTGGTATGGGAGCTGCAATGTCTCCCATGCCGTCGGTCTCTCCGGCCCCACTCAGTTCATACCGAGTCTCGCCCCCACAGGAGATGTACCAGTCCCCCATGCAAAGCCATACTCCAATTCCGCCTATGCCTCCAGTCTCGTCACCTCCGCCCGTCCTGCCATCTGCCCCGCCTCCTATGACCGCTCTGCCCAGCCGGTCATCAGATGGTCCTCAGATCCGCTTGAACCCCTTGGTCATGAAGCCTAATTTGAGCCACTCGCTCCCGGTGACTACGCCGTTCAAAAAGTAAGTATTTTTTTCCACCCCTGCGTGGCTAGTGATAACTAACTTGGTTAGTAGCTCGCCGTATAACCAAGCGCATTTCCAAAACCAAGACTTCGAGCCTATACATTGGGCTCCGAATGAACATCATCGACGTTGACCTATGAAACGAACCCGAAATCATCACCCCACAACGAACACAATTCCATTGTTATATCCCACAACCTTATTGCCTCGTGTCCAAGAAAGGACTTAGCGCGTATCTTTTCCCATTCCCATTTTCAATTTCCACTGCGCATCTTTTTCCATTGTTGGGATCCTTTTCATTATTTCTTTGTTTTCATTTCTTTCCACAGGCACTCTCGGAATCGTTATTGATATCCTTGATGCTAAACAGATCTCGGCTACATTCAATTCAACCTTAGTCTCGATGTCTCTACCTTTCTTAGTATGACTGGTTTCCTGTGCCTTGTGTCTTCTCAGCGTGGGTGCAACGTTGCATAATTCGAGCGTTTTATTCATATGTTTCCCTACTTTTCTTTCTCTTTCTATAATTCCAAATTGTCATCGTATCATCAATATCTTATGATATTCATCTTATTCTTTTTTTCTTTTTTTCATCCATCTATAATCGGATATAGTCCTCGATAAGGTTTACATCGGTCTAAACGTGACTGAATACATCGGACAAATGCCAATGCTAGCGGGCATGTAAGAGGCAACCTTGGAAGATATTTGGAAGACATACTATTAACAAATATAATACAATACAGTACATGATTCTATCCTCAAGTGCTACCAAATAAACCTGGACTCAGCTTGGAAATCACCTCTCAACAAAAATCTCCTCATCCTCAGCCTCCAAAACCGCATCAACCATCGCATCCAATCCCCGATCCATTACCCCCGCATCCAAATACCCAGCCGTAACAAGTCTTCCAAGCGCATCCCCAACCCAATTCTGACTATTCCAGTCCCTATCTCCATCTCGATCCCGAATGGAAGTTTCAGAAACCGTAGAACGAAGCTGTGATATCGGTATGTTATCGGAGAGTGTTGCTATAGGGACTACGCGAGCCAGATCTGGAGAACACCAATGTTAGCAATCCCTCAAGTACTAGACACGCAATGCCCTATAGTTCTAGACTAGCGTGGTGGATGGTAGTCACTGGCATACTTGTAGATGAAATAGGTAGATCCCAATTCTTGCGCTCGGCGAAACTCAAGAATCCCGGTGACCCTATTACCTCCATCACGGAGGATTTGATATACTCTGTAGCTGGGTTGGGCTCTTGATCCTGAAGTTGATCTTTTTGTGAGTGGTTTTCTGCATTTTGTGTTTGTGTTTGTGCTTGTGGCGAGAATTCGAGGAATAGGGCTGTATGTCTATAGCGGGCGTAGTCGAGTGGTGAGGCGACGAAGACGAGGATGGAAAGGGTGGTGGGCATTGAGAATATAGGCTGACTTTTTCAGATAAGAGCTGCGGTGATGATAGTACTTGCTTGAAAGTAGAATAAATGAAGACGAATCGCAGGTTTTATTTTTTGGAAGCTTGAGCCCTGGACGAGTTGATTTCGGGATGACGTAGTGAGGCTTGAGTGTGGATTTTGTTATTCGGGGATTTTGACTTTTTATTTTGTATTTTGTATTTTGTACCTTGAAGATCTAGTTCTTTGTATTGACTTATGCCTTGGACTGTATAGGAAGTTCCCTAAGCATATTGAGATTCAGGTATGAATGGTTTTTATGGGACGATGGCTTGTATGCGACTGATCGATGGCAAGGATTACGATTGCTTAGCTTCTGTAAGGATAAACACATCACAGTTGATATTGCAGTTGGGTATTTAGCTAACCTCATATACATCCAGTTTTCTACAAGCTACTGTATAGATTAAACTGATCTCAGCAAAAGTTCATTTAGAAGAAGTAACATTTAAACTACAACCATGACATCATCCCCCGCAAATCCACCGCCTCGGCCCGCGACTTAGCTAAAACATTCTGCACCAAAGCCAACTCAACATCACCCAACAACATGGCTATGTCACACCCACGCCTCCCCCTCTTCGGCGGACCCCGGTAAGACAATTCAAATGACAACGCCAACTAAACCCACCAAACCAGTCATCACTAACAACAAGAAGAGCCTGGGACCCCACCGAATGGACCTCCTCCGACGACCGTGTCCGTGGCGGCTCCTCAACCTCAACCCTATCCTGCTCCCCCTCCTCCCTAACAGCACTATTCCACGGAAACCTCGACACAAAAACCCTCGGCGGCGCAGGCTTCGCCTCCCAACGCACAACAACCGAATCCCAAGTCTGGGACCTATCACTCTACGACGGCTTGCAGATCGTTCTCGACGAAAAGCACATGGACGGGAAACTGTACACTATCACACTGAAAGAGGAGATCCTGCCCAAAAGACCGGATGGAAGGGAACAAAGCACGGTGAGCTGGGAAAGTGATTTCTATGCAAAGGATGCAGAGGATGGGGTGCTGTTTCTGCGGTTTGTGGGTTTCAGGCCCACTTATCGGGGGAAGAATAAGAATCCGGATGAGTATGTTTTGGATTTGACAAAGATAAGGAGGTTCGGGATTATGTGTAGGAGGTATGTACTTGGAATTGCTCGTTGTTTGTTGGTCTGGGTTGGTTGACTTCTATCCTAGTTTCTTTGATGAGCAGGATGGTCCTTTTGAGTTGGGGATTATTTCTATTGCTGCGAAGTGTAATGAGCGGACTCTGGCTCATCCCGATGGAATGCCTGTTTTTGATCAGGATTTTGATGAGAAGTGGGTTCCTACTGGGGAAGGAAACTGGGATGCGACTGCGGAAAAGTGTCCTCGGTGGAAGAAGCAAAAGTCCTCTGGATGGTTCTCGTGGTTGGCTTCTTGTTTTGGCTGCAGGTCTTGAGTGATAATTTGTCCACCTAATTTTTGGGTTGGTAGAAAAGTGAATTTGGATAAGGGCTCATATTTGATTACAATACATTTCTCGGTTAAATAATTTTTGATGATGTGGATGCTAATGCCTGCTAGAGATTAAATGAGGTACATTATTGTTGCTGACAAGATCATGGGCCATATGCCGATAAATAACAATATCAGCCATGTATCGTATCCATTCTGACTTCCTGTACATCAAGCGCTATGCAAATAACTATTGTTCCTGTCCTGGGTAATTCACCCATTCTGAAAAGTCCATTCCTCCGGGGCTGGGCACCGGGAGGTTTGTCTGGAAAAAACTACCCGGGAATCCTTGTTCGTTGAACAGCTGTTCTGGGAATGGCATGAATCCTTGAGCGGGTGGCTGATAAGCCTGTTGCTGTGGGTTTGAAGTTAGACCGGACATCATGCTCGCTGGGCCCAAGAGGCGGTCGATGACTTCGGAGCATCGCGAGGCGAAGTGGTTGTTGCCGATCGATGGATGGTTGAGGAGGGCTTTGGTTGTTTCGATATCCTGTAGCCAAATTGAGGATTCTGGGTTTGAGGGGTCGGTCATGAGAAAAACAATGGGAATGAGGCCGGCTTGGAAAAGGAAGTAGCTGTGAGGTGTTAGCGGGATTCTGATACTTCTTTGTAATAGAGAAGATGGGGTGACATACAGCATATACCAAGCGCCTATTCTGGTGCAAATGTGGTTATCCATGTACTCCGAGATAGAAGCAATTGTCAAACGTGCATTCTGTAGACAGCGCACTCGACATTCCGTCTCGCAGGGATCTTCAGTGCCTCCGTCGGAACTGGTGGATGACCCATCGGAGCTACCACCATGTGGAGCCCATCGCCGGGCTGCCCAGCGAAGTAGGATTGGACGGTAGATCAAGATAATAAGGTTCCAGTTTCTCCACAGTAGACGATTGCGAACGAGAGCGAGGTTGTCTGAGTCGAGCTGGGTTTGGTTCACGGCAAGAGGTTGGAGAGGATAATGATGGTAGGCAGGTAGACTGTTATACCATTCTTCCATGGGCTTTTGCAGATTCAATGTTTCTTCCGGGGTGACACTTGGGCTTGAGATCAGGCGCTGGTAGACACTGTTCGTGAGGAGATGAAAGCGGGCCTGTGCAATCAAGCCGGAGTAAAGTGTTGGACCGGAAGACTCGCAAGGGAGTGACGTCGTTGCCGGAGTCAGATCCTAGTAAAAAAAAGTTAGCGTGATGTTCTATTTTGGGTCGTATACCTCCCACATACATCGTCATGAATGTTCATGACCTGTTTCGCATCCATCACACACTCCTCTGGAAGCAAAATCGGTCTTCCAAAGGTCTTGGCGGCACCACTATCAAAAATGAAGACACCCCACCACAGTCTGCGGCGAACTTCGCGTTGCAGCAAGCTGATCTTCCAGCCGGGGAATTCTTTGTGAAGTCCCAAGCTCATGGCCATTCGAACAGCTAGACCAAGATAGTTCCAGCCTGTATTGGGCTTGTTTCGTTTCTGGGCGTAGTTGCTCAGTAACAACAGCGCCTGGACGAGGGTCAAATTGCCCGTCTCAAATACAGATGCCTGTTGTAGGCATCCTCTTGCTTCTTGGTAGAATGTAACATCAAGGTCGGAGCTGTCATCGCCAATGCTCCATGCACCTAGGGCTAAAATCGTATTGAGGAGGATCTGCCAGGCAGTTCCATGGGGGCGTAAGGATGGGTCGTTAAATTGAGCCCGGAATGTGGGTTCATGAACGAATGGATAACTTGTGTGGTAGTTGAGGAAATATGCATCAATGAATGCTTGTTCGATGAGGCCTGATGGTGCACTCTCCAAAAGCTGGGCTTTAAGAGGAAAGCCCCCGGACCTCACTGAGCGGACAGGAATGTTAAGATCAAATCCATGGTCAAAAAGTGCTCTTAGCGGCACGACACTAGATGAGGCGCCTAGTATCGAGAGTCAGATTCCAAGGTTCACCATATAAAATCATAGCTAGATACCTACCAAAATAACCAGCTCCCTCAGGTTTGATAGACAGTGCAGCCATGCCATCGGTCAAATCGCCAAGTGTAAGCTCTTTCTCTGCCCAGTCAAAGCCATCAGCTTGCAGTGGCAGCGCTTCCGGGGGTGGCTCGGCCCGTTCAGCTTCAGGTCTTGCTGGAGTCGAGTGCCTTGAAGAGGATTTAGATGAAGGTGCTTTCGGAGTATCTTGGTTCTGCAAAAGAGAACGAAGAGTTGCATCCAGGTCTCCTCCAGGAAACAGCCTGCTCAATGCAGTTTCAAATGAATGCAGCCGGTCTTCAACATACGTCAAGTGCCTGTTCATGTAAGACTTGTATTCTCATAATCAACAGTGGGTACATACTGTCGAGTCAGAGGACTCCTAGACACTTTGGGACTGTACTTGCACTCCTTGTTCAGCTGTCGGCATTGCAGACAGACTGGTCGCTCTTTTGAGCACTGTATGATTAAATGAGTGATGCATTCATTAGACAAAAGTAATTCATCCCGATTAATGTACTTACTCTGGATTTCCGGAGGCGACATTCATCGCACTAAACATCCGTCAGCTTCCGCCGGAAATTTGCATAAACAGTGATACATACAGCGAATGAATGGGAATCACGAGTACTAGCCATATTTATGACGGCAGTTGAGGTAGCCGATATCAAGTATCCAATGCGCTCTGATCATGACACACAAAGATAGTCATCTTAGTAGCAAGTCAGCTTGATCCTGGATCATCAATCTGGTGCGATAGCTAGCATGCAGCAGACGTGGGGTTGCGATAGTATAACATCCGGGAAGGCCAAGCGTGGATATCTGAGGGAAAACTATATGTCGACTTGCACTGGGAAACTTACGATCGGCGCTAAATTAATCATCGATCCACTTTGGCCGAACAGATATGCGATATGGATGAGATGCTGCATCCAACTGATCCCCTCGATGGTGGGGAAACGGGTCATGTGATGAGCAGAAAAAAATAACATTGATGCCTCAGGCAATAATTTGGTACTTTTGGTTGTTCAATATCTGCTGGTACTTTGAAGTTCGAATTTGAATAATTGTCCGGGATGATCAAAGATCTTTGTTGCGCAGTAGTTTAGTTTGAAGCATTCAGGCGGATATCAGGGCTTGAGTACTGGGTGGATGGGACTGGTTTCCAACATGTGTTGAGTATTTCAAAGTATATATCTTCCATGCAGAGACCATGATGTACATGTACATATCTTCTATTTTCTGGATAGTATATAATTTATAAATCCCCCCCCCATGAATATCAATACTTAGACCATGATAGATATAAGCTAAGGTAAATTTGATCCTTAATAAACTACTTAGAACTAGAAGATCGCTGATTATATCCTGTCGCTCTTGAAATCTTCTTGGCGGGGATGTAGGTGCGGATGCGGTGGGCCAATCACAACTTTCATACATTTTTTCCTTCCACAGTTATTAACATCAACCCTCAGAACCGGCCTTCTTGCAAGGGAAATCAAAGCAGAAAATAATACCGAGGAATCTCAGGGTATCGAACTTCATATCAGAGACCCAGCCAGGAGAGAGCTAAAGGCGCCGCCATGCCTTCTCAACCCCCACTACCGCCACTCCTCACACCATATCTATCATCTCACCCTGAGTCTTCCCTGACTTTGATCTCGTCCATTCTTGGCGCAACTTCCAATTGGCTAGTCCTAAGAAATCTTTACTCAGCACTCAGCACTTCAAATAGCTCCAACGCCTCTCTGGGCTTTGAAGAGTCGCACAATGGCGCAAAGAAGGTCGTTCTTGTAAGCTTTCTGCGGGGTTGGGAATTCTGGAGGGCAGAGGCAAAGCGATTGGTAAGTCAGAGAAATCTATTCCTTTACAAAAAAAATCTTGGTTATATTCTTTGGACCAGACATACATTCTTTCCATTTTTATCAAAGTAGGACTCTACGTCATTTTATACATGATATTGATTTCTACGATAGGGTTTGGATCTTGCACGACTAGCAGATAAGAAACAATTTGCTTTTGTGGATGGGTTGTCTGAGCTATTCTGTCCTCCGCAAACAACAAATGCTACTCCCAATCCACCTCCCATCAATGCAGGTATCCCTGCACGCACAACACTTCCGCTTCGGGGCCCACCTGGTGCTGTGCCTGGAAGAGCACCGCACCCCGCCGCACCATTAGCCAGAAGCGAGAATGTGGCTCGAAACCCAACCGAGCTAGGCATTGCGAAGAAACTGCATTTCTCCGGACGTGGCACCGCAGCCCTGGATGCTCTAGAGAAGGACATACTCGCTGTCATTGAGCAACTTAAAGCTTCCAATGACGAAAGCGAAGAAGTTCTTCTCATTATCGACCAGCCGGACTTTCTTCTCGCAGCTACAGGCGCAAGTATGGGGATCGGAGCTACGGAAATGAGCGAGTGGGTCACGGGTCTACAGCAGGTGAGTCTCGAACTACTTGATTTTTATCTGATAAAGGCTGATTCGTGGATAGGCGGTTCACGCTACAGTACTGACTCTCGCGGCTGATTCTCCGCTAATTCACAATGCTGGTTCTGGAAATCAGGGATCTACACCAGTGGAAGGGGAACATGCGGCGTTTGCTATTGGATTGGCGCATAGGGCAAGTTCAGTCATGCAACTCCGCACCCTGGAGACTGGAGCCGCAAGGGACGTGAGTGGAGTGTTGAGAATCAGTCGAGGTGGCGGATTGAGTGTCGGTGTGAATGGGCTGGATGAGAAGGAATTGCTGTACTATATCCATCGGGATGGCGGGGTCAAGGTGTTTGGACGTGGAGAATCTTGAGTGGTACCCAAGATGCAATGTCTCTGAACAGATTAGTAGTATGGAGGAGGAAAAGAAAGGAACCAGGAATGTCAGGAAGAGAGATCTTCACATTTGTATCTGTCACGACATGGGGATATTTGCCAGCCATAAACGAGAAAGAAAAAGGAAATTCATGCATGTTTTTCCTTGAATTTTATGTCACTTCTCCAACACGTTCCACGTAATTTTTCCTCCCGCCTCATTTTTATAGGACGGGATAGACGATCGCACACACCAACTCCACGGGAAAGCGTTAATATTCCGGAATTGCCAGTTTGCATTTCGAGTAATCTATCTCGTAATGCTAGGCCATGTCATGCCAGGTAATCACCCCTCATTCCTTTTCCAGCCTCTCCGAGAACGAAAAACGCGACGCCGAATCGGACAACGGGAAATCTAGTGAGCCTCGGGGCCCTTGGAGCCCTTGGGGACACCAGTCTGGAAGCCGTTCAGGAAGCGGCGGTGGACGTTGCGCAGCGAGCGCATGCGGCCGGAGCCGGTGGTCTTGCGGCGCTTGGCCTTCTCACCCCAGTTGTCTATTGGAAGAAAAGTTCGTAAGCCGAGTTGTTCCACCAAACGCGTGCACCTCGATATCAAGTCCCAGGACAATGTCCCACCCATATCCATATCCATATCACCAAAGCTCAGAAGGGGTCATGCGTACACTTGCGGGTCTTAGCGGAAGGGTAGCCACAGTTGGCACAAGTCGACTTCTGGATGTGGAAGGACCGTTGGCCTAGAAGGTTGCGAAAACATCAACGGTCAGCTATTTGTCCTGGTTTACAGTAGCCAACAATCCAAGCCACTGGGGTTTCCATGATCGTTCAACTCCATCACTGGTTGTAAAGAGAATTTTGCGATTTCGGGCCCGGGGAATGGATTGTCGACGAGTTTGAGGGAGGTGTAAATACTCACCACAACGACGGCACAGAGTGTGCGTCTTGTTGTGGCGCTTTCCGAAGCTCGAGGTACCCTTGGCTGTTGTGGTTGTTAGTTTCGACGATTTCGAGATTGCGGAGATTCAGATTCGCGGTGCGATGTTTCGACATGGGACGTACTCATTTTGAATTAGGGAACTGTGGTACACGTTAGTAAATGAAGCAGGAATAACAATTGCTTCGCCGAAGAACAATAAGTGGACGTACCTGGCGATTCCGTTGGAGGGCTGTTGTCGGTGTCGTCGTCGCTAGGCGTATCAAATCTTCCCGCTGGGTGAAGTGGCCGGCTAAGCGAGGTGTGGGCTGCACATCACGGGACCCCCAGGGCACAAGCCCTGATAATGTCAGCATATCACATGACGTTTACATGGCCCGTGCACAACAATAATCATGTGACTATATTAGTATGGGTCTGGGCTCGTCGGGATCCTCAGGCATTCAACGATGTACAGATTAATCTTAGCTACTTTGTCGTCAATAGGAAGAATCCCAATAATTTTAACATATTATAGACTAAACTAAATTGAAAAATTTATATAAAAATAAAAAAAAAATAAAAAAAAAAACTTTTGAAAAAACTATCATGTATCTATGGTGTTATGCGGTAAATTCAAGGGGTATTTAAGTTACATCAACGCCTAATAGTATAGGTCATGCAAATTGGCAGAATCACTCATTATCGACGTAGTTCGCCATCGGATCCTGTGCGGCCAGTCGGCTACGCTTATAAGACTCCATTTCCTCCTCGGTAATTCCATTTTTCAGCTCTTCCAATGTCCGCTTCTTCACATTTGCTGTCTCATCATCCTTTCGACGGTCACTGGCAGGCTCAGGCTCGCGAGCGTGATTCGGACCCTCGGCAGACTCGTTCTCATCACCGTCATCATCAGGTAGCATGAGCATGTTGCCCTCCTCCTCAAAGGCCTTCTTCCCGTCTTCACCTGTGCAGTAACTATTCTTGACTGTAGAGTAACAGCACGAATAACCCCATTTGAATTCGTACCACCAACTGCCAAAAACGGAGGTGTGATTGTTGATCTTGACATCCTCTGGGTATTTCGACTTGGTAGCTTTCTTCGGAGCGCCTTTGATGGCACCTGATTCATCGTACTCCACAAAACGCTCATTCTCGACCACCATCGTGTCACGCAACGGAGTGTGTTGGAGATGCTCGCTGCCTCCATATTTCTCTAGAAGTGCCTTGCGCGAGGCCTGGCGTTTGCTCTCCGATTCCTCCTTCTCCTTCTTTCGGAGGACCTCTCCGGATGTTGGGTTGGCTTGAAGATGGATCGGGGTCGTGCCCTTCTCTTGCGATTCCCACGCGTATTTCTGAGCTTTCTCAAACTCGGCAGCATCTCCGGAAGCACGAATGAAGTTCTCCTCCGCAACCAGCGCCGAGGCTTGATCTTCTTGCGCACCCATATCTACCATCCGGCGAGTCTTCGGATCATACTTGGCGGAATCCAGATCGAGGTTCAGGAGGTATTTCGCGGTGTCTTCTCGAATACGCAGGTTGCGCGTAGATGTGCTTTGTTGCCGACCCATGTCAGATTCCTCGGTGTAGCGAATATCCTCGTCGGCATCGTCTCCGTCATCCTCCAAAAGTTTTTTGAGATCGGCACCCTCTTTTGCTGCCTTCTTGATGGCCTCCATCTCTTCGTACTCCTTCACAACATTTTGGTACTCGCTGGCGTCGTATCCGTTCCATCGATCTCTCTTCGCGTCCCAGCCCATGTTGACCTCTTGGACGACCTCATCTGCCTGAATGTCTTTGCCCGTCCAGCGAGCACCTTGCTTTCGCGGTCGGCTAAGACATTCTTTGGTCTTATGTGTCAATGCGCCGCAGTTTTCGCATGCGCCTTTCCGGTATTTTGTCGCAGCGGGACCGGCGCGCTTTCCTCGATCGTACCATTTTGACTGGTCTTGGGTTGTCTTTTGCAGACGTTGATGCTCCAAATAGTCATTTCCAGCCTCATCGTCGACATAAAACGGCTTCTTTGCAATGAAAGATGGAATGTACTCGTTGCGTTCCTTGGCCGCCACTTCGGCGGGTTTTCCTGACATAGCGAAGTCTGCCTCGATAAGACGATGGGTGCAATCGTATGGAACAAACGAGCTTGGCAAGATAAATCCCGTGGGATATCAGCGTTGTAGCTTTACAGGGCGGAAGTGAGGTCAAGATAAGATCAAGAAGTCGGAGATGATTAAGAAGCAGATTCACGTGACTATTTCAAATGGACCCACTTAAGGTGCATCGGGTTAAGTACAAGAACCTGGTCATTAATCGACACTTATTGAAACATTGAATTATTACGATAGCCTGTATTACCTTACTGGAATGCCACCTGTTTTCTATTTCTGTTCAACTCGTATCACATGATAGACGCAAGGTTCATTGTCAAAAATTGATCGATTTGAATATTACCTAAGCGGCATAACGCGTGATGAGCGCGTCAAGATTCCAGAACTCAAAGAAGATTCCGGGACTCCACAACCTTCATTTCATGGCATAGACGCTATAAGTATTCTTGCGCAATGTCTCTTATGGTCCCGATAAAAGAATATCGGCCAGATGGACCCATTTCACGTGCTCCTTAACTGCATCGATCATTATCAGGCCACCCCATCGGAGCTGGACCCTGCATTACCCTTTCGAGACGGTGCATCTGCGAAAAGCTATCGGCCTAGGGTACCGGTGATTCGAGTATTTGGTGCCACAGAAACAGGCCAACGGATATGCGTTCATGTCCATGGCGCGTTTCCGTACCTGTACATCGAGTACAATGGGTCGTTAGAGGCCGAAGCGGGTATGTAATCGGGAATAATAACCTGACTGGCGTCGTGACTATCAGATACTAAGACAATGCTTAGTGAGCTCGGCGATTAAAACACTACATCTCTCAATCGACCATGCCTTGGCTGTCAGTTATCGCCGCAATGCATACGACCAGAAGACCGCATACGTTGCACATATCACCCTCGTGAAAGGAATGCCCTTTTATGGATACCATGTGGGCTACCGTTTCTTCTTCAAGATATACCTTCTCAATCCGTTCTACATCAACCGTCTGGCCGATCTCTTGCATCAGGGTGCAGTGATGAAACGACCGTTACAACCCTACGAAAGTCATATGCAATTTGTTCCGCAATGGATGTGCGACTACAATTTGTACGGATGTAACTATATGAACTGTGCAAAAGTCAGGTTTCGAGCTCCAGTTCCAGAATATCTGGAGCTGAACAACCTGGAACATCGGTGGCATGACCGCTCAATTGATCCCGAGAGCATATCCGATGATCCCGCTCTTGGAAAACAGAGCCACTACCCCTTGGAGGCAGACGTTTGTGTACAGGATATTTTAAACCGACTCGATATCAAGGAACGAAATTTACATCATGACTTCACAGAAATGCTACGACCGGTTGCTTTTAACGAGCGGCTTGTTCCTAGCGTAGCTGGGCTATGGCAGGACGAAACGAAGAGACGCAAAAAAAGAATGGGCATAACTGATCCAAGCAGTACCCCGTTTGGACCAGAAGACTTGATATCCATGTCCGCGGATCCCAGAAACAAGTCCAAAGGAGGGTGGATCCACGAAGACGAGTTTCGTGAGATGGCAGAGCAAATCGCTGCAGACGAGAAACATAGGGATGATGAAAGAGATGCGTCCTTTGAGAATTTCCTGAGCACAGACAAACATGCCGCCAATGTCAAAACCGCCTTGAGCAGCATTGAGGATTTCTTTCCGGAAAGGTTTGACCAATCTACTTTCGATGCTCGCGCTTCGCAATCCGATGAACAACCTATCATATCTGTTGATGAGGAGGTCGCTTTATCTTCTCAACCGCAGAACTATTCATCTTCTCAACCGGAGAACTATTCAGAACTTGATCAAGCGGACAGTGCCCATGAAGTTGGAGTCGAGAATAAAAACATGAAAAAGCAGGGAAATCCGTTAGAAGATAGCTTCTACGATGGAGTTTTTGATGACGTTGCCGATATAGAAGATTCTACAAACCATGAAGTGGCTCAGTCTGAGCTGATTCTACCGATAAATAGGGACTCAAAAAGCACCTCGCTTTCATCGACTTCAGAGGAGTGTCAGGAAACCGACCTGAAGGGAACCAATGACAATCAAAAGATTCTCAAGCGTTCAGAGTTTGACTCTCATCGGCGTTCGCCCGCTAAAAAGCCGAGGTTCTGGAGCAGCTATGACCCATCAAAGTCATCAAAGAATTCTACCATCAAGGGGAAACCCGATGAAAAATGTATAGAAGCTCCGGTTCGGCCTGGATCCCCCTCGTCTGAACCCAAATCATCCTCTTCCCAGAGAAAAATTCGACCCAAAACAGAAAACACTCGCCTATACTATCCAGTTGTGAAGGATCCCAATGATCCACTAACTATCCTTCGATTCAGCCAAAGCCAGGATAATTTTCAATCTTCAAAGAAGGCGTCATGCTCTCCTCAGAATATGCCAAACTCGATTCCATCTGGCCCCGCTGCATGCAACCCAGGCAATAGCGAGACCACGTCTTCTTCGTGGCCAGGCTCTTCCTCTACAGTAGTGGAAACTCCTGTATTGGATCCACACATCTCTGAAATGAAGAGAATCATTGCCAATTCATTCGAGTTCTCTCCAGGCACTAGCTTGCGTCTTTTTCGGTTCGCTGGTCCAGGGACCAATGAGGTTATTTCCACTATCGATAGTTATGGCTGTCCTACGATCGTCTACCAAAAGGCATACTATAGCGATGAGGCCGACGTACCTGAAAGACCCCGTCAATATGCAGGTCGGGAGTTCCGCCTGGAAAGTAATACAATACACTTTCTTCCGGAGTTTGACCCGTCTGGACGTCTGCCTGGAATGTTTGGGGAGCATCCCCCGACTCTTTTAGACCGAGAACAGCAAGAGAAAAATGATCGGCAACTGCGGGAATCTTGCACTATCCGAGAATGGGAATTCGCACCTGTCCCACCTAGTCGATCTGAAGTTGTTGAATGGTTTAAGCAGTTCGAAAAGTCCAACGATGTCACTCTGACACCTTCCTGCTTCCCTTCGCCGGAGCACAAGCCTGAATTTTTATCACAAATTGAAGGCCCAACTCAAAATCCATATGGCTTCAAATATTCTCAAAAGAAGAAGAAGACCAGCGTTGAGCACGGAGCCCAGTACATGAGCACAATGAGCTTGGAAGTGCATGTTAATACCCGCGGAAACCTATTGGCCAACCCCACTGAAGACGAGATTTCTTGTATCTTTTGGTGTATTCAATCCGAAGATGCAGATATCCAAGTCAACAGTCACCTTCCTGGCGTCCAAGTTGGTGTTGTTTATCATGGCGAGGGTGAGAGACCCGAGAACAAGGTCTCCAAAGCGCTTAAAATAGAAATGGAGTGCGAAGAAACAGAGCTTGACTTGATCAATCGCCTGATTGATATTGTCCGCGAATATGATCCGGACATCATTACTGGATACGAAGTTCACAACGGTTCCTGGGGCTATGTGATTGAGCGTGCTCGCAAGAAGTACGACTTCGATCTCTGCGACGAGATTTCCAGGGTCAAGGCCCAGTCACATGGAAATTTTGGCAAAGAAGAGGACCGGTGGGGACATGGTCAAACTTCCTCAATTAAGGTGACTGGTCGGCATATTATCAATATTTGGCGTGCGATGAGCAGCGAGCTCAATTTGCTCCAGTATACGATGGAAAATGTCGTCTTTCATCTGCTGCACCGCCGAATTCCACATTACTCTCACAAAGACCTGACCAAATGGTACCGGAGCGAAAAACCACGAGATATCCTCAAGGTCATCGAATACTTTACTTCCCGAGTGCAAATGGATCTTGAAATTCTCGAAGCCAGTGAGTTGATTCCGCGCACCAGTGAGCAAGCTCGGCTTCTTGGAATAGAATTTTCCTCTGTCTATTATCGAGGGTCACAATTCAAGGTTGAATCCCTCATGTTTCGAATCGCCAAGCCCGAAAACTATCTACTGGTATCGCCAAGTAGGAGGCAGGTCGGACAGCAGAATGCTCTCGAATGTCTGCCGCTTGTAATGGAGCCGCAGAGTGACTTCTACACCAGCCCCCTGCTCGTCCTAGATTTCCAGTCGCTATACCCTAGCGTGATGATCGCGTACAACTACTGCTACTCGACATTCCTAGGCAGAGCAGCTTCCTGGCGTGGGCGAGACAAGATGGGATTCTTAGACTATGAGCGACAGCCACGGCTACTAGAGCTGCTCAAAGACAAGATCAACATCTCGCCGAATGGCATGATGTACGCCAAACAGGAAGTACGGCAGTCCTTGCTAGCAAAGATGCTTACGGAAATCCTCGAGACCAGAGTGATGGTCAAGTCTGGCATGAAAGCCGACAAAGATGACAAGACCCTACAACGCCTACTTAACAACCGTCAATTAGCTCTGAAGCTGATTGCCAACGTGACCTATGGCTACACGTCTGCATCTTTCTCCGGCCGAATGCCCTGTTCCGAGATCGCAGACAGCATCGTCCAGTCCGGTCGTGAAACATTGGAAAAAGCTATTGCATTTATCCACTCGGTAGAGAGATGGGGTGCCGAGGTAGTGTACGGCGACACAGACAGTCTTTTCGTCTACCTTAAGGGCCGAACGCGCGACCAAGCCTTTGACATCGGTGAAGAAATTGCCCAAGCAGTAACCGACATGAACCCACGCCCCATCAAACTCAAATTCGAAAAAGTATACCACCCCTGCCTCCTTCTCGCCAAAAAGCGTTATGTCGGCTTCAAATATGAGCATCGCACCCAGAAAGAACCCGAATTCGACGCCAAAGGCATAGAAACCGTCCGCCGCGACGGTACACCTGCCGAACAAAAGATCGAAGAAAAAGCTCTCAAAATTCTCTTCCGTACAGCAGACCTCAGTCAAGTCAAATCCTACTTCCAGCGCCAATGCACAAAGATAATGCAGGGCCGCGTCTCCATCCAGGATTTCTGTTTCGCCAAGGAGGTCAAATTAGGCTCATACAGCGAGCGCGGCACTCTCCCCGCCGGGGCTATGATCAGCACTAAACGAATGATGGATGACCCTCGCCTGGAACCACAGATTGGCGAACGTGTCCCCTACGTCGTGATTACCGGTGCACCTGGTTCGCGACTAGTAGATCGCTGCGTGGGACCCGAGACGCTCCTCCAGGATGCCCAGCTTGATCTCGATGCCGAGTACTACATCACCAAGAATATCATTCCACCGCTAGAGCGCATTTTCAATCTTGTTGGTGCGAACGTTCGCCAATGGTACGATGAGATGCCCAAGGTCCAGCGCATCCGACGCGTTGATACCTCGAAGAATAAGGAAACGAATATCATGAAACGAACACTTGAATCATACATGCGATCCTCGTCGTGTGTCATCTGCAGAGCGAAACTTGTAGATGCCAACAGCTCTCTCTGCAATGAGTGCCTCCAGCGTCCCCATCTTACACTTTTGGATGTTGTCTCGAGACTACAGCGTGCTGAAAAGCGGGTTGTTGACCTTGAGACTGTTTGTCGGTCTTGTATGGGTGTTTCCGCTGTCGATGAAGTTAGCTGTGATAGCTTGGATTGCCCTGTTTTCTATTCGCGGACACGCGATGCAGCCAATTGGCACCATACAAAGGCTGTGTTCGAGCCGGTAGTTGGGCTGTTGGAGAAGAAAGGGGATGAGGGATTGGATTGGTAATTCTGGCATTGGTTGATAAATTTGTTCCTATTATGCCTTGGTCTTTGGGGTTCAGATGTAGGTGTTACTACAGGCGTCACAGATGATGTTGGAAATACCCTTAATGACATTATGTTCTAAACACAAAACATACTCATTTCTATATTTCTGTTTCCATCTACTTAACAGACTGGTACCTGTGATCTACAGGAAGGACAGAAAGCTCTTCCACACTTAGTTCTGGTGTTTTGCGATCTAGTGGCTAAAAAACAGGATAACAATGCAAATGAGAGGAGAGAGGGAATCGTCGACTTGCTTCGCCTGCGATCATGCTCCCTGTCAACGCATCATTCAATCACCATCGATCAGACGAAGCAAATCATCAAGAGCATTGGGTTCCACATCTCCCTTCTCCTCGGTAATCTCGATAATATCTCCGTTTCCCTTGCCTCCTTCCTCATCAGTATTCCCTGCTTCGTGGGATTTAATGCCCGGAGTTAGCTCGGCCCCTTTGTTCTCGTGGGATCCGTCAACATGAACACTTGATTCAAAGCTAGATACGCGAGAATGACCATTCACTGCGTCACTACCTTGAGTAGGATTATTGTGAACCAGAGGCTCATCCTCAGCGTTTATCTCAGTAGCGAGGTCCTTCAATCCAGAAATGATCATCTGGACCTCCTCTTGGGTGTAAATCTTAGTCTTGGCACGCTTTGAGGCTCCACTAGCTGCCTCTTCCGCAATTGGGATCCTGTAGTTCCCTATCGCTATCCTGCCGAGTAACTTATGAAAGATCCATGGGAAACTGATGAGTGGTAGCTGTGAGCTGCCACCTCCATCGCTAACGAATGATTCCGCATCGTCGTAGTCATCATGAGTGGGATTCTCTAGAGCCTGCAGTGCAGATGTAAGCTCTTCGTGCGTCACCCGATAGAGAGCAACAGCAAGAGGGGCGGTTTCTTCGAACGTACGTCCACCAACTCTTTCATAGCATGTCTGCCGGAAGCCCTCTCGGAGGGTCCCAGATACACGACCTATGTCCTCGTGGATCTTGAAGTCACGACAGAGGCAATTGTGGTTCATCACGAATGTAGACCAGACCTCGAACTCAGTTTTGATGTCAAACTGTGCCATAATGCGACGCATAGCGGTATCATAATCGGCCTTGAGATCTGCTGCATATTGGAGATATTGTTCGCTGGCGGGAACGAGCTCACAATCAAGGATTCGATTATCGAATGGTAGATTGAGGGTTGGCGCAAAATCTTCAGTCTCGACTGCATCGTAGATCTGACCTAGGATCTTTTCCGATCTGTAGATCTGTTCCGGGCGCTTGTGTCTCTTCTCCATAAAATGTGGCCAGAATTGAGGCTCCAAATCGCGGTCCATGTTGGCGACACTGCCTGTCTTGATGTAGTCGACTGCATCGGAGTGTAATCTTGCAAGTTTCCGGCATTTTTCTTCAAGAACACCGCCTTCGAGCCTGTCAGCGAGGGCCATGTGGGCATGAGCGATTCGAGGAAGACTATCGTTCTTCATGTATGTCACGAAGAAAGATGTGATCTCGTCAACAGTGACATCGTGTTTCAAGTCCGGGGCTTTGTTGCTGGGGTATGTCATTGGATTCATGAACCAGTTCTCCGGGATGAGATCTTGATCCCATAATACCATGTAGTCGTCACCATCGAGATCTCCCCCGGAACACATGCTAGCGAGGTCTCGGTCTCCAGTCTGTGGTAAAACAATGACATCATAGAGATCTCTCAGCTCTGGCTTGTCGACGGCATTCACGACCCGAATATCACCCGCATGGAGAGAGGGATTCCGGGCTAGAATACAGAGGCCTTCAATTACCTCAGGCTTTCCGCCCTTTTCCAAGCGGCAGACTTGCAAGAAGATTTCTGGAAGAGCAGCAGCTTTTTGATCGTAGGAGGAATTCGGAAGAGAGAGTTTTTTATCAAACTGGCCCTTCAAGACTCCTAATTCATCCATGCAGCCAAACAGGATTGCACCTTGGTTAATGACTATATGAGCCTTCTTCTTGAGATTTTTCAAATGCCATGCTTTCCAAAGTTGAAGCATCGAAATGACAAATGGCTCATTTGTTTGCATAAATCCTTCACTTAACATTCGAGCGAGATTGACGGTCATCTGGTTGGGATCGACATATTTGTGAAGAAGGCGTATTGCAAATTCAACGTTGCCCATGGCAAGGTTCAAATCTTCAAGCATGATGTTCAGCTTCTTGTGAATCACCCTGTCAGAAATCCCGAGGGCTGATAATGCGAGGATCATTTGGCGGTTCAGAGTTGCGGTATAGTACTGAGACCAGCGAATGATCTCCAGTCCAGCCGCCTCAGCTTCAAACTTAAACTGGCTTGGGCGGATATGGATTTCCTTTGGCCGAGGAACCGACGAAACAACCAGCAAGCCTTTGCATCCTCCAAGCCGAAACTGGAAAGCAGAGGGGGGCTTACCTGTCAGGGTTGTAATTTTTAGTTCGTTCATAGTCATCTCTGCCAGAAACTTGGAGATTTTCCCGACTCCATCAGAAAAAGTATACCCATTACGGACGAGATCCTCGCACATTTGAATTGCCACTGGACATCCAGAAACAGGACGAGTAGTAGAGAAACATTGACCCAGTCGTGCGGCACATTTGGCAATGTTCCGAATATGATTGAATTGGCCCATCCAAGCCCGAATATGAGCGGCTGTCAGATCTGGCGTAGGCGCGAAAAAGTAGGCGCCATGTTCACGGAACTGTGAGTTTCCGAAAGCCAGGAACTCGTAGTGACGATCACCAATTGTGATACCCCTAGTCAATGTTCTCTTGACGCGAGTGAAGACTTCGTCATTACTATCGTTGAAGCTGGAGTGAATCCTACCTTGAGTTACCTCGTCTGTGAATCGAACTCGTAGAAACCGGTCCGCAAACTCAATGTAGCGGCGAGTCACACGGTTGGAAGTGTCCACTGTGGGTGTGTTGTAGTAAATCGTTGTCGGGGTCACTCTGGCTGTGCGCATGAAACAACAGTGTTTCTTGATCTTGGCGTCACTCACACCTTTGCAATACTGGAGATTGAAAATCTCTATTGGGTCGAAATACTTCTTCCTGTTTGTGGCCACATGTTCCAGGAGCTTCTGAGCTTGTGCCTCTCCAACAGCCACAAGTTTCAAGAGAAACTCCTTGGTCATTGCAAACTCTGAGAAGTACCTATGCGAGAGACATACTTCGAGCTGATAACGAACAGGGAATGGTAAGGGCACAAAATCCTCATCATACAGATTTCCGAGCATGGAACTGCCATGCTTGGACTCCGTGTGATCAATCCACCGCCACACTGCCTGGGGGCGCTCAGTGGGTTCCGTCAGTTTACTTCCATCTTTGACGATGATATTGTGATCCTTAAAGATCTCATGAATGACCTCCAAATTCTTAATATCGGCTGAAAAGAAGGTGATCTTGAATACATTCCATCGACCTACAAGAGCAATATTGGTTAGAATAAAAATCGCAGGCTTGGATGAAGGGGACTTACCCATGTCAATGATCTGACCAGACTTGCGCAGATTGGTAGTGATGCTTCCCTGGGACAATGGATTATGAACCACAGATGTCTGACGAAACCATGTATCGGAAGATCTCCAGGTGGTTTCCGAACCAAATGTAGGACTTCTAGCTTGGCGGTGGAAGACAGGAGGTGCATTGAGGACAATGACATATGAAGGGTCGCTAGTGTCATTGTTGTTCATCTCCCAGACCTGAGAGAGCTCGAAAAATTTGACTCGAATCCTAAACAATGAAGGAGGTCCAACAGGGCCCTGAGTTTTCACCCCAGGTTGACGGATTGCCAACTTGAAATAGATGAAGAGCGACCGGTTCTTAACATCAAGAACAGTTTTCAGAGAATCCGACTGTTCAAAAGTGCGCAATGTACAGAATGAATTCTCATTTGGGCAGACTCCGATGTTCAACTTGGAAACATTAAGCTCCTAGAAGTAGATGAGAATTTTAGAAGCCTGCTTGGCATTTGGGATTGGAACCTTACCATCTCTGCCTGATATAGTACTCCCTCATGAACGGGGCTAGGTACAAACGGATCTTGAGAATTCAACTGTATGCTAAGTTGGAGGTGGCAGGTTAGGCCACTTCGCAGCTTGACGGGATAGCTCCCATCCGACCAGAACTCCTTTTCAGGGGGAGGTCTAACGTATAATTAGCAGGCTGAAGACGTAACACATATATGATAGTTATCAATATAGATGTCAATGAGAAATAAAGAAGACATACTTGAAACGAATTCGCCCACGGCTTGATCGTCTGCCCTGGCGGTCCTCAAAAATATCGATGGAGAAGATGTTGCCTTCCTTGGAAAAAGCTTCCCATAGAACGTAAGTGTTGGCCTCCCTCGGAAGGGCTGAGAAGCCCAAGGCCACTGATTCCCAGCTCCGCCATGTCATCCACACAGGCGGAGCCAAGGGAGCGGGTGAGGAGCGGTGAAACATTATGTGATCCGACGTATGGAGGTAGGAATGTAGATGGTCAAAGGGGGCCTCGGTAGTGTGTTACCGGTGAAAGGTGTGATTCTGAGGTAGATGCTGAAAGGTTGGACCTTAAAGTCTCTAGAAAGTGTTGAAAAGGGAGACTTGCTTGTTGGCTCGGCACGTCCATTGATGAAGCAAAGCTATTCTAAGGAATATGCTCTCTTCACTTGATTAGTCCCACCTGTAAGATGATATCACAATTGTGAAAAACAAATCACAGAGTGAACAATACAGAAGATCTCAGTCGAGTCCCTGAACTAATGCAAGCACTTAATATGCAAAAGAGAGGCAATAGTTCAGTTCGTGAACTTTTTCATGCTAAGCAAGGCTCTGAATTGAGGTCAGGTATACAAAATTTGTTCTTACATGAGATTCAATAGATATCATTCACTCATATGATAAAAGAATGAACATCGAATATGGCAGTGTAGATGGTCAATTACAAGATTTCAAATTGGAAAAAGGGAACATCTAGGGTACAGAAGAGGCAACAAAAGATGCAGTGAAAGGAACGTAAATTTTGGCAACTTGTTCCTATTAATATTCTTATGTTTTGTTATTCAAACACTGATATAATCAAGCGTCAATTAACCATATGAGCAGAGCCACCTCATTGATTTATGTTAAGATCAACATAGTTACATTTAGAAAGGATCGCTAGGTACATTAGATAGCATATAAACAAAAGGAATAGAATGCTCATAGTAAATTGAAGAGACTGAGTAGAAGACAGGCCGCGGTGCTGCCCGTTGTTCTTGTCTTTATCTTTCCTTCGTGATCATCTAATATAATTTAAATATCTCAGAGGTGATAGAAGTCCAGGATGGAGGAAGATTTAGGAATTGAATGAATTGAAAACGCTACTTGGACACATACTTAAACTCATTGCGGGCCAAGTGGGTCATTTGATCCAGAAAAAGCTGTACTGCTGAAAAGGAAATCTTTAGAGAATTCCAAATCCATATTCAAATCAATACTCTGAAGATGATTCTCGTTGGGATGCTGGGCTTTCATGAGAGCCTGACTTGACTGCGATTTGCGAGGACTATTGGAGTCTGTTTGTCCAAGAGGTTGACGAGTGTACCGGACGGTGGATTCCGGGCAAGGTTGGTGAGAAGGCCCACTAGTGGGGGTCTTGGGTGGTTGCAGTTTGCTCGGGTTCATGTAGCGTTGATTGGCTTTTGGCCGTTTGGGGCTAGGACCCCTGACATTGGCAGCAAGCTCGTCGAAAGATTCAGCTAATTGGCTCTCATCGTCATCATACGACTGGCGCATGTTCTTTGAATGTCTTCTCTCGCTACCTTCGGTTTGTGGGCCTTGAGTAGAAACAGGAGGTTCCTTTGGGTTGGCGTTGAACCCCATGACGTTCATCAACCTGCCTATGTGTTGCTGTGCTTCAGAAAATTCGCGAGCTTTGTTGGCCCGCTCATCTCGGAGAGATTGAACCTATGTAACTGTGAGTCAAAACACAATATTCATGAGCTAAATGGGGGAACCAACCTTTTTCTCCAGCATGTGGATACGTTTATCTTTGGAGTCTTGCTCTTTGGAGGCTTCTTGAGCGGCGAGCTGCATCGTCGTATGCAGACGACTGATCTCCTCCTTGTGGGTCTGGATCTGTTGCTCTTATCAGTAAAATAAAAATGGGAGAAAATTCGAGAAAACAAAATACCTCTGACATGGCTCTTGAAAGCTCCATTTCGTATTTTTGTTCCTTGGCTTCTATTTCAAGCCTGGATTTCTCTTCCACTTCTTGCAGCGAAAAGCACAGTCTTCTAGATTCCATATTCTGCTCATCAATCTTTTCAATGTCAGTTTATTATCTTGGCTCCAAATTGAAGAAGTCTTACCATTGTCTTCATATTTCCTATTTCCATCTGCATGAGCTTGGTCTCCGCCAAGAGTTCTTGAATTTCATTGTCTTTTTTGGAGCAAACGGCTTTGTTTGCCTCCAGCATGTCTTTAGTTTCGGCAAGCTCATTCATCAAAGAGGCAAATCTCTCATTTAAGATGTTCTGTTCTTTAGAATTTTCTTCCAAGGTCTGCTGTAGCTGCTGATTCTCGGACTGTAGGTAGTTCAACTTCCCCTGATGCTCTTCAAGCTGATCATCCTTTTCAGTGCAAGTTGCAAGCAAATCCAACTGCCGATCCCGAGCGTTCCCTTGCTCGCGATGGGTGGCTTCTTCGGCAAGGCGTCGCTGCTCGACTAGTTCTTGCCGCGCAGAGTCCAGGGCGGCAGACATCTCTTCGACACGGGCACAAGCGTTTTCGGCATGTTCCTCTAGACGGGAAAAGCTTTGCTGCAGATCCATGTTTGCATTAGATGAAATCTCCAGTTGTTTTTCCAGATCATCATTCTGGTGTTTAAGCTGCTCGGATTCGGAAATGTAGCGGTCTCTCTCTTCCTCAGCAAAGCGCAGAGGACCTTCAACCTCATAGCAGCGACGTTCCAAGTCGACACAAATCTCCTCAATCTTCTTTGTCATGTTGTCGCGGGAGTTCTGAGCATCTTGAACCATTGTCTCAGCGACCCCGGACCGCCAATCCCGAGCTGGATATTTAATTGATGCAAAGCCCTGCCTGCTGCGCAGAGAGACTGAATACCGGAAGTCTGCAATTTTGGATTCCAAGAATGAACAACCGCCGCCAGTGAGTAATTTCGCAGAATGTCCAACGAAAGACTTCATAACCAATATCTCTTTATTGTTCCCACTCCTCGACAGAGCGGCAGCAAAGTAAATCTCGAACATGTTGATCAAAAGTTGATTTTGCTGTGTTTTCTTAGCACAAGAGCATGCCTCTAGGCCCTGACACTGGGCCTGGTTAGGCATAGCTGGAAAACTCCCAAGTAGACCAAGGACGGATTCTCTAGTGGAGACCGAATCCAGAAGAGCGTCAACCAATACTGAAGATTGGGATGCCTGAAATCCTGCAAGTATCAGGTTGGCCAAGTGCAAATCCGAAAGTGAGTTTCGACCTGGCAGATCACCCTCTTGGACAACTTCGAATATGAATCTCAGGAGATGATAAACGGCAGACTTGTCGGAGGACTATTCAGAGTCAGAATAACAGACCATATCAAGAAAACGGATGAGCTCACAGCCAGCGATTCTGCCATACGTTGAATGAGATGAGGTGGCATAATTCCCATTACCCCTCTACTACCCTTGGAAACAAGAACATGCAAACCAAGTTCTCGGATAGGAGAAGGGAGATTTGCTGCAGGAAGAAGACATAGTAGAAAAGCAATGCCCTGGAAATAATTCAGCTCGTATCAATCTAAAATGGGTGGAAACCAACTTACCATCATCTGAATCTCCCGATCGAGTTCATCTCTTGCAACTTTTTCACAAAGCTTAGCAATCTTAGAGGAGTTTTGCGATATCCAATCCTGTTTCTGCTCCGGCTCAATAGCATCGGCAATACAAATGGCTAGGCGAACACTTTCAGCCGCTTGTGGCGGAGTCAGGTTGTTGTAGTGTGATGAACAGGCAAGGATGACTCGGAGAACGACCAAGTCCAGTGTTTTCAGGCCTCGTTTAGGTCCAAAGAAATGCCGAATATTGAGAAGCCAAGATGGAGATTCTGGTCCGTGTTTATTAGTAAGACCATCAGTTCTGATTGAAGCAATTCGTGCAAAGGTTGCGAGACACAGGAGGTTGCCCATATGGTCGTCTAGGTTTCGTAAGGTCTTTGTAAATTCAATTTGCATATTAGACATAACCTCGGTCGGAACCTCATACTGGATAAGTGAGCACCCTTGAAGTCCGTTCATCAGGGTGTGCAATGGAGCGATTGTGTCTGCACTTGGATTGCGGGCCATTGCAGATACAAGACTTGTGATGAGATTGGCAAGTCGAGCAGGGGGCACAAGGCCTGCTGGAACTGGGCTGGAGAGCAAATTGATACATGCCAGCCGATACTGCTTTTTCGTTAGTCTGTTATGTATTCTCAACGCCAAGAAATCGATTCACCTCAGATTCACCACTGCAAACGGCCTTTTCTAGAAGCGCATCCAGAATCACTGGATTTCGAAGGAGAAATGCATCTCGGAAGGTAATTTCCAAAGCTAATGTCCATCATTAACAAGCTTCCGTTGAGAGAAAATACTCAATCCTCACCAAAGGTAGAAAGTAACGGAAGAGCGATTCGCGACCGCGAAAGGCTCTCCACCAGCACATCCGCTAGAAGTCCAATCTGACAAGGTTTTTGAAGCGCCCAGCACTTGAATATTGAAGAGGGACTGCTCTGAACCAGCTTATGTAGATCCTGTATGGGAATGATATTAGCCAATATTCCCTATTGAGTCAACTCACACCGTACCTGCAGCGATGGTACATAGGGAGCAGTCACGATCCGCTCGATCTCGCATACTAGACGCGTCAAATCTTGAGACATTTCCAATGTCTGGATTTACGATGCTACCCAGATGAGTAGTTCTTTTACAGTCGTCGCGGATTGAAGAACCGTGTTGATGTGGTTGCCCTGTCAACGACGGAGAATAAGCTGACTGATCAGTCTAAAACTATTGGGATTATGAGATAAAAATGTATTAATACTGTCATCTGATTGGGGTATTGGTCTAGTGGTATGATGACTCTTTTGCATAGAGTAGGTCCGGCGTTCAATTCGCCGATGCTCCATTTCTTTTTATCTTTTTAATATTCTCGCACGTGATTTGCCCGGAGACATTGTGTCACTCCATCTTCTCTACGGGTTCTGTCTGATGGCTCTCAAGCTCGTGGGCGTCGATGATATTTTTGGAAATCAATCGAAGATGAATTTGTGCCAGACGAGAAGGGTGGATCTGCTCAATGAATCCCAGAATACTTCACGAGCTTCTTCATGGTGGGGATTCTCCGTCGGTTGCTGGAACAAAACAAAAACAATGTCAGCTTCTGAAAATCCTATCAGCGCAAAGCATGAAACAATCCAAGTCGCACGGCGAAGAGACTAGCTACAGCAGGTACAGCAGCAAGACATAGGAAGACATAGGAAGTTGTTTCCCTTAAAGGACCCAGCTATCGGCTGCTCAGACTCTTGTCGCGATTTTCCAAACAATTCCTACTACGCCAAAGGATTTGCCGATTAACGCGATATACTTGATACAATACACAAAGGAGGAACAAGGAAGACAAAGTACTCACCCATTGTGGGCACCTTTCCAATTATGGGGGCCATAACAATGACAGGCTCTCAAATAACGAAGATGGAGAGTGGTACAAGGGCTGTAGATGTTCGTCAGTTCATGTTGAGGGTTGGGATTCAAGGATATGCCAGCAAACCACTGCCACACAGACGCCGCCAACGCAGTTAGCTCGAACTGAGATCAAATCGGAGACATCGAAACCTAGATTCGATACGTGAATTGACTGGATAGCCAGCATACGTCCCATTGAGGTATAACTACCGGTATAAAGCGGCGAACAGTCAGCGAATGGGGCATGGGCCAAAAGATAATGGGTTAGATTTTATTCTGTAAAGGATGTGCAAAGCTTGAGAGGCCTTTTAAATTACGCAGAATCTGCGTTCTCCCCACTGGAATTGTTATGTCCAATGGGGTTCAAATGTTTGCATGAATTGCTCGTTTCAGCAAGAAGATGGAGCTTTGTTTCGTGAAGTACCTTCAGGACTAGAGTCACCTTCCTAGTGAGTTACGTATTTCTTCGATTCTCAGTACATAATTTGGCTAGATATATCCTCTATAGCCGTAATGAGCTCAGTACGTTTTATGGGTTTTCACCCCCTACATTCTCCTAGATATAATAGACCAAAATAGAAACTCCAAAACTGCTGATTTTCTCGTTGCAGATCAAACATTCAACTATTTCCTCGGACTCAAAACCTGGTTTCATAATTAATTAAATATTCTTATGCTGTTCATACTGCAATTAATCCCCCCTGGAAGGAAAGCGAATCGTATCGGCCGAACTCCGAAGCGGGGAAATCCAGTTCGCGCTTAGCTTGCACAACTGCACCATCGAGCTTGCATATGTCGTAAGCAATAGCCGAACTTGAGATGCAAAACCTGCGTGCGTTTTCTGTTTCTGAAATTATTCTTTTCTAGCGCATTCAATACCAGACTCCTATATATCTTCACCATGAGAGCGACGCTTGTGGTCCCTCGGGGCTTCTCCACTCCCCGCATGCTTCGCTATCCCCGGATCTCCCAACCACAACTTCTGACCAGAAGAGAGATTCGAGCAAATAGCTCAATTCCCCAGAAAAGTACCAACCAAGAAAGCTCATCAAGCTCTGGATCATCGCCGAGGCCCTCCTTCTGGTCTCCGACGCGGACACTTATTGTCTCCGCATTTGCTGCGGGGTTGGGTTATGGCTTCGCCTCGTACAACCAGACACAACCGGCGACAAAAGCGCAATACGGATCATTGAAGGATTTTGACAAAGTACGATGAAAAAAGTCTATTATTACTCCGTGTACTGACAATCGATAGGCGATCGCCGAGCTAAGAGCTAAGTTCGGTGAAGATGCCGTCAGCACCGAGGAAGGGGACCTTGAATCCCACGGATACTCGGAGTGGTCAACTCTCAATGCTGATCGTCTCCCGGTCGCAATCGCATACCCGACTTCCACCGAACAGGTCTCGGAGATCGCAAAGGTCTGCAATAAGTACCGAATGCCTATGATCCCTTACTCCGGTGGATCCAGTTTGGAGGCCAATTTCTCCGCTCCGTACGGCGGCATGACGATCGACTTTGCAATGATGAACAAAATCCTGGCTATCCACGAGGATGATCTGGATATCGTGGTGCAACCATCTATCCAATGGATGGATCTGAATGAGCAGATTAAGGATACGGGTCTTTTCTTCCCCGTAGACCCTGGCCCATCCGCTATGATTGGGGGTATGGTCGGTACAAACTGCAGTGGAACTAATGCAGTGCGATACGGGACCATGAAGGACTGGGTGATTAATCTCACTGTTGTCTTGGCTGATGGCCGGGTTATCAAGACTCGCAAACGACCTCGCAAGACGTCTGCAGGGTATAATCTTACGGGTATGTTTGTGGGCTCGGAGGGGACTTTGGGAATTGTGACAGAGGCTACTTTGAAGCTGGCTCCTATTCCTGAACAGACCCGAGTCGGAGTGGTGGCTTTCCCAACTATCCGGGACTGTGCTGCTACTGCGATGCAGTTGATCAAAAAGGGTATTCCGGTGCAATGTATGGAGATCTTGGATGATGTGCAGATGGATGTAATCAATCGAGCGGGTGGGACTGGGCGATCGTGGAATGTCGCTCCTACGCTCTTCTTCAAATTCTCTGGGACCAAGGCTGGTGTCGCCGATAGTGTCAATCTCACTACGCTGCTCGCCAAGAGTAACCGCGCCTCATCCGTGGAATTTGCCAAGGATGAGAAAGAAGCCCATGATCTTTGGTCAGCGCGTAAGCAATCGCTGTGGAGTATGATGTCGCTTCGCAAGGAAGGCTCTGAAGTCTGGTCGACCGATGTGGCTGTGCCGCTGTCCAGATTACCCGAAATTATTGGTAAGCTCAAGTCCAATACTTTGAAATTTGGGTGATATGCTGATAGCTATAGAAATATCTAAAAAGGAATTGGTTGATCTCGGACTTTTCGCTAGTATCCTCGGACACATTGGCGATGGAAACTTCCACGCCAGTATCATGTTCAACCGGAAAGACCCAGAAGAAAAAGCACGAGTTGAGAAGGTTGTACATGATATGGTGGATCGCGCTCTCGAAATGGACGGTTCATGCACGGTATGACATCTGCCTGCCTAATATCTAACTTGAAAACTAATATACCTGCAGGGTGAACATGGTGTTGGTCTAGGCAAGAAGGGATCACTGAAGAAGGAACTGGGAGAGGACACGATTGATATAATGCGAGGTATCAAACGGTCCCTTGATCCTCACTGGCTTCTGAATCCTGGGAAAATCTTTGAAATTGAGAGAGATTCTTGAAAATGGAACCAACCCATTGGCCAATAAGATCCCATGCTTGCTACATTCCATTCCCAGCCACCAACGACAATGTACTGAATATCTCCCACTGTATATAGAAGAAATGAAACAAAAAGCATGGGTATGTTTAGCATAAATAAGTTGAATCAGGCACCGCCCACCCGGGCAAATAATCTTTGAGGGGGATACTGACCACAATGCCAAGAGTCCGGCTTTGACGCCGAGCTGCATCCTTCGAACTCGCCGAGGCCGGAGAAAAAGTCATGCTAGTTATGCAAGGGAAGGTCACCTAGAAAGCGGAGACCAGCAAGTTCGCATATGTAGCTCTTCCCCCCCTTCCCACGTTTTCAATTTCCCCAACCAACGTGAGATCCCAGCAAGATAAGAATAGCCACTCAATTGCTTCCAGCTTGCACCTTTGATATCAAGTTATTCTTGAACTCTTCACATTTCGATCTTGGCAACTCTAGCTCCAGCACATTTTTCCAGAGAATGAGATGGAATCCACGCGATCCGATCATGATACTGCGTCGGTCCACATTGAACCATCCGAAAAGCCTGTGGCTAAACCGATAGATGATGCCTTGGTAGAGATTCTACCAGCAGAACATAACAGGATCCTTCGAAAAGTCGACTATCGAGTGATCCCCATCCTAGCCATTCTGTACCTCCTGAATTTCCATTCTGTACCTCCTGAGCTTCCTTGTAAGAGGTAAAAACCTTTCTCCTTATCATTGGAGTTGCACACGAGTTGACCCATAAAGCTAGGCAGCATTGGAAATGCAAAAATTCAAGGACTCGCCACCGACTTGAATCTGGTTGGCAACCAATACAACTGGTGAGTGCAAATGCGCGCAACTTAGTGCAACTAACATGTTTCCAGGTGTCTTACAGTATTCTTCTTTCCATATCCATTCACGGAGCCTGTTTGCAATATCTTGTTGGTGCGGTTCAAGCCAAGTGTATGGCCCCCATCAATAATGGTTGCTTGGGGTAGATAACGTGATCCGCTATCCAGATCTACAGCTAAGAACCTCCAGGTGTTGTGATGACTTTGACTGGAATTGTGCAAAATTACTCCGGACTCCTGGCTGCTAGATTTTTCCTTGGTGAATGCATGACTATTCGGGTTTAAATGGGTTTTTTATTGTCAAAACTCTTTGAGGTCTCGCTGAGGCAGGTCTGTGTGAGTCACTATGTCTAGTGCTGATACTGTCATTCCACCATGTAGAACTAACATCTGACGTCTATTGCAGTTCCTGGTCTGGCTTTTTATATCTCCCTTTGGTAACATCTCAAAGTCTTGTCACAATGCATTTACTCACAGAAGATAGGTACCCTCGTGAAAATGCCCAGTTTAGACTTGCTCTGATTTTTGCATCTGCTTCAATGGCTGGCGCATTTTCTGGCCTCCTGGCCTATCTTATTAGTAAGATGGATGGTATTGGTGGTCTGGAGGGCTGGCGGTGGATGTACGAATTCTCTTTATCCAAATCTCTTTACACTTACTGACTCGAGTCGGTAGCTTTATCCTTGAGGGCATTTTGACAGTAGTTGTCGCCGTTGCCTCGTACTTTTTTGTCTGGGATGAGCCGGCTACTGCAAAATTTCTTACTGAGGACGAAAAGAAGATTATTCTGGACTCATTGAGTTATCCACGAACCGAGACCTCGACAAATGCGCAACTCGGGAGCGAGCACTCTTTCAAGTGGAAACATGTCACGGATGCATTTCTGGATTGGCAAGTTCGTCTCCTCCTTTTCCTTCATTCTGAAATTGTTTCTGACAAAGAATCTCCAGACATGGCTCCACTGTATTGGATATTGGGGAGTTGTAAGCAAAAATGCTCATCGGGTATCGCTTTAACTGACCCGTCCTGAACAGGCGGTATCAGTGTATTCATTGTCGCTATTTCTTCCAACCATCATCAAAGGACTCGGATATTCGGCTGCAATCGCTCAACTCTTGACAATTCCAATTTACGCAGCCGCTACCATCTCCTGTATCCTAGTGGGCTATTTTGCAGATAAAACAGGCTAGCGAAGCTTCTTTACTTTTGCCTGCTATACAGCCGTCGTTGTCGGATATCTTATCGCAGTTGTCCCTCCAAAATTCCTACCTGGCTTGACATATGCCGGGTGTTTTATTGCAGCTTGTGGAATGTACCCAGGTACACGATCCCATGCATATGCTGATTCGCGTTGACTAAGCAGTTTTCTAGCTATCCCAGGTCTCCTAGCGCTGTCTTTAAATAATTGGGCACCTAATTCGAAGCGAGCCATTGGTATAGCTATCCAAATGGGCTTTGGTACAATGGGTGGTGCTGCTGGATCAAACTTTTATCGGAATACAGATGGTCCACGATATCGTCTGGGCCACGTTTTGGTGTTGGTATTCGCTGGATTGGGGCTTGTCACTATGGTTCTCTACTAGGTTATACGTCGCAGAGTGAACGTGAAGAAGGACGCGGAGGCTAATACGGGTAACCAGTATACTTCTGACCAGTTGATTGATATGGGTGACAAGGCGCCGAGCTTCAGGTATAGACTTTGAAGATAGACAACGGCTGGATTTCATCGGGAACATCCAAGAGTCAGGTCCCTGAATAGACTTCAAGTCCAAAACGCGCCAGTTTATTCATATCCACGGGGTCACTTGTGACTGTTCTTCATCTAGTAGCTCAAAATATCGCTCAAAAATCGATGCACTCCATTGACATCCTGTTCCAGAGGTAGGAATATCTAGTGCCGGATTTGCTTCTGGCAGGGATCGGGTAGTGTTTGAAAAAACCGAAGTGCTAGAGCTATCCCCTTGAAAATCGGTTTCTTCAACTTGGAGACCTGGATCATGTCCTTGGGATGGAATTGGCTCATGATTTTCGCCGTTGCAAGATACCTGTACGGACAAGCTTGGGGCCCTTTGGAACGTGTCTCTGGCTATAAAAGCCTGCGAACGAAACTCCTCAACTTGCTTCCAACGACCATCAAAGCGAACATCTCTCCTATTCTTCCAATATTCATAAGCATCTTCAGCAACTGTCCATGCCGAAAAGACTCCGTCGCCGATTGGCACTAGGGACAAGTTGATGAGAAGATATGTCAACGCATCCCATTCAAGGTACGTCTGGAATAGCCAAAGCCATTGTTTCCCCTTCTCGTATAGACTTAGCAAACGAGCACGCTTCAATATGTCAACGCAGGTATTGCGAAAACATTCTTGGCTAAGGATGTGTTGGTTTTGTCGGTCTCGCGGTTTACTCACGGCGAGTTTGAGCTTCGCAAGAATCAATCGACTAGATATTTCGGTTATATAATCCAATGGAATACTGCTGTCACAGTATGAAAGATGTTCTCTTTCGATTGCAACCTTGAAGTTGTCGATTACTTTGCATTTTTCCAAGGGTGTGAGAACTTCATGGCCATTTTGCTGGCAGAAGTTTTTCGAGAAAACTATTTGGCGAGCAAAGTTGCTGATTTTGAATCTGACAAGACTGAACAGCATCTCGGTTTTGCCGTTATCCATTTGTGGGGTCTCGGTCATGTTCGGATGAAGATTTGTATCGTTGATGTTCAGCGGAAGTTTAAAATTGTCAGATAGTTCTTGGATGTGCGGATCGACACCAAAGTCTTCTGCTGTTCGAATGTCCAGAATGTACACATGCCACCAGATTCGGCGGCGCATTTCAATATCAAAGAGCGTTAGCCCGGGCTTATCTTCATGCAGGCCGTTCTTTTTAGCGATGCTTATTGCCACTGGAGTTAGATTTCTAACATCCGGTCCATTGAGGTCAAATCTCCCACAAATCTTATTTGTTGTTAACTTTGGTAGGCGTAGGAATATGCTCGAGAGACTTACAAGGTAAATCATGAAAGCCTGCAGGACAATCATATCTGATGACTGGCGGAAATCGGCTTGTATGAGGTAGGTCTGAACTCCGTTCCGGTATCTTCTAGTGTGAGTAGGTCATTTATTTCAATCCACTGGAGGTTTGATACCTTTGCAAAGCCTTGTCTTTACTCTCATCAAACTCGCTCAGGCATTCTTCTGCCGACATGGTCACCACGGCAGCATAGCAGATGGCGAACATAAGCGCTGATATTGTTATACTCATGTGATTTTGATCTCGAGCAAATCTCATGACGAGTCATTGAACGGTCGGAGTGTGACCTATTTTCAGGACAGAATCCACTCTCTCCAGATAAATTTGCCATAATAGTAATATTATTGTTGGAGATAGCCAGGGTCTCTGGTGAGACACATTAGAGCTAGTAGTATCATGGGTTTGGAGGTAATTTTGCAATTCAATGTATGAGAGATTTGGTTGCGTTTGATGGAAATCTTCGAGCCCAGTCTCACTGATTGGTGAAATTTGCGACGGGTTTGCTGATCCTATCAATTGCCTTATTTCCACAAGGCTCTGTTCTAATGAAAGCAGTGTATTTTCTACTCTCTCAATACGATATAGAACATCAGAGCTCGTTTGAGGGCTACCACTCTTGTTTCGGCTTCGTCTTGGCGGAGGGTAATGGCAGTGGATCTTAACCTTGACGCAGTAAGAACAAGGATACGATCTATCACACTTGATCTTGCGACGGTGACACTCAAGGCATGAGCGCGGACCAGTTACTGTAGGAGGCATTGCCGCTGTGGTAATGAATAATATCAACGATGTTCGACAGGACGAAATAGAACGCTGTTAGTTCTGGTTGGTGGGGGCGGAGGCGCGGACCACCAAGACCGCATTTCTAAGCACAAGGCTGATATGAGTGGGGCTGGAGCCTTTTCTCTAGTACCATTGGCTGCAGCGGACTGCGGCCTCAAATGTCCGTCCGGCTTGCGGTGGTAAGCATTCACCCTGTCTGAGATGACTAACAGACATGAGTAATTTATGGCCTGTAACTTACAAGCACAACAATGGTAAATTCACGAAATATCATGTTTTGTTCCAATTTAACATACCTGGGCTAAAACCAAACTCATGCCGCTTTTAGAACGCTGAGATCGTCTTAGACCCAATGTCTAACAAAATTCTTCCCACATAAATCCAAGGTCTACGATCTCTATTAGTATAATGTCGATGATTTGTTTTATTCACGTGAATAAATAATAAGAAAATTCGCTGAGAGACATGAGAGCACATTAAACTTGTCCCTGGCTTCTAAGTTTTAAGGTTCTTCTCGTGGCTTTCTCATTAAGGTTCGGGTTGAATGTGGCTTGTGCCATCAGTGCCACAAGGTGAATAATTTAAATCGAAATTTTGACACGAAAATATGACTTGTAATTGTAAAGCCGACCAAGTAATAATTCAAAATTGCTTATGCCTTCACAGTCTGCTGTAAAACCTGTGCCAGGCGCTCTGGCATACTCAAAAATGGAGAATGTGAGCTTGGCAACCGGTAGGTATTCTCTGGGCCACCCATCTTGGAAGCAAATAGTTCTTGGAAAGGAGGGGGAAGAGCATGGTCTTGCTCACACACAATGTAGGCGCAGGGGATGTCTCTCCAGGGCTCATATGTTGACTCTCCGGAAAACACCGGACGGGAAGTGTGCAATGCCAGCGAATTCCACTTTTCTTGCTTGTCACGGGAAATATCTTGCCACCCAACCTCTCCAGCACCATCTGCAAGGACGTAGTCACCCTGACACTGGGTTAGTTTGTTCCTTTACCCATTTACGTTGTATTAACGGATATTCATACCTCAACCTTCATCCAAGGCAGATAGTTTCCACCCAGCATACCCAGTAAGCTTTGTCCCTTATCAATGGCAAATGCAGCCACGTATATAACCTTGATGACACCACCTGTTTTGCCTTCCTTGACACGAGCATCTTTGTTCAGCCCTTCGACGGCACAGGAAGCAACAACTCCGCCGTAAGAGTGGCCCACAACAACCAATTCTTGACCTTCATCTGCGAGCTTCACCAAGACCTCACGGAATGAGGCAACATCGTCAGACAATGTTTTAGTGGGTGGCTCAGCGCCGATCGAAGGATGAGCGGGGCACACAGAAGTGAATCCAAGGGCGTCTAGGCAGGAGCGGGTAGCATCGTAAACCGCAGGAATAATCCAGGCCCCGAGAGAGAAGACAAATATCGGGTTACTCATACTGAGATATGAAGTTCAAGTAGAGGTAGAGCTACAAGATTAACAAAATCATCATGAAAACCTGGGCACTTGAGGATATTTCAGGGGCCCGTTTTTAGCGTCATCCTTCGGATGAGGGGGTATTCCGGATATATAGGTGCCGGGAATACATGAATGAAAGACTAGCGTGAAACTACTTGTTCCTTCTGGTCTAAGATGCATCGTACATTCCTATAGGGCGCACGGACGGCTTTCCGAACTGTGTAGAGGCACTAATCTACAAGTCCAAGACAGAACTAAACCTTTTTGAGTCGATTGTGGATTCAATGGCTTTCACCGGCTCGTGCCACCGGCTTGTATCCATCAATAATGATACATCTGGGGAGACCCACCAGTAGTTCGGATATTAGTGTGCCTATCATCTCCCGTGAGGTCAACCGTCCTGATATTAATTTCATGGCCTGGCCCCCATTTAGCGTCCTGATTTTTGGATTAGCCTGGTATCTTTGTCCAATCTCCAATTTGCTCTTCACAGTGGTGTGCCCATAATTTCTGGTTCACTCATCTGATTGTCAGAAATTGCAAAGATGAAAATGACATCTGGCTACGATGAGTAGAGTACTCAATCGAAGCAGCGTGTTACAACAATCGTGTTGGCTGCGCTGGCCACCATCTTTCTTTGCCTCCGGCTGCTCGCTCGACGGGTGAAGAAGCTTCATTTCGGGGCCGATGACACGACCCTGATTGTGGGACTAGTAAGTTTCTCTTGGCTTCAACTCGAGCTCGTGTGACGCGTTCTCATATCGATTTAGATGTTTTCCCTGGTTGTTGCAGGGGTCAATCTTGCTTCTATGTATCCATATATGATATTGTGGGCTATCGACCTAATATCACCTATAGGCGTTGAATATGGCATGGGCCGACACACAAGTACTATCCCTCTGGATAGACAGGGCACATTTTTCAAGGTATGAAGCAGAACCTGTTTTCCTGTTCTCATTGGTCATATTTCTCATCGTTCCTAAAGCTTGTCTTTGCTTTCGAACCTCTTTATATCACCACGGCCGGCGTCATCAAATTATCTGTGCTTCTTATGTACTACCGCGTCTTCCCCGTCCGCTATGTGAAAATCGGCGGCTTAATTCTTGGCACAGTCACCCTTGCTTGGGTCATTTCGATCGATTTCTTAGCCATCTTTCAGTGTTCCCCGATCACCAAAGCATAAAATCCCACGCTCGCAGGTCATTGCATTAGTCTTAAAGGGGCACTCATTGGCAATGGTGTACCAAACTTCGTGATAGACATATTTATTCTAGCTCTGCCTTCGAAGCTGATATGGGGTCTACAAGCAAGTTTGTGGCAGCGTGTATCAGTCATTGCCGTATTTTTGACCGGAAGCTTGTTTGCGCTATCCGAAGCTTCAACCCAGAAAACACTCTTAAATGCCTGTTAATAAAAAATAGCGTCGTGTTTGCGAGTATCTATCGCTTCAGCTTGATCTTCATCTTCGACATGAACGATATTGCCTGGACACTTGCTGATGCACAAACTTGGTGTGTTGTCGAACTCGCAGCCGGTGTTATTTCAGCCTGTCTAACCACAACGGCACCTCTGATCAGAATCTGCACTAACCGCCTTGTTTTCACCGCAAAGTCTATAACGATGTCTAATCTGACTCAATCCGAAAAACGAGTGCTTTCGCGGACTAGGGTAACTACACATTCGATCAATGCTGAGAACACTTTCAATGCCAGTACAGATGATGAGCGTCGTGCTAGTAATGAAGACTATGTCTCGGAGGAAATGAATCCTGGTCATCGAGGAAGTTCGCATATGAAAGGCAAAGGGTGGACGGTGATAAGCGCGGAGCATGATAGCGATTAGGCTTAATGTTCATCTTATGGCAGCTGGCTGTACATAAAAATGTGCATTAGAATAAAAGTTTGATCGAATTGAGTTATTATTTGATAGAATTACCATAGTATGAAATATTTATGGACATACAGTCTATTTGAAATTTCAAACTATCAGCAAGTCCTGAATGTATTTAGAGACTGTTTTACGAAATTCGATTTCACTTGAAAGCAGCTCCTTATTAAAAAAAAACCCCTCGATGACATCAATTATGTTAAGAAGTATTGACTGGCATTTTCATAACGTTGACGTTGTGTTGCTTAAAGCGGCTCGGGATATTACCACATTGGCATGCGCCACTGTGCCTTGAAATTGACATGGCAATACAGCTAGGTAACGATACATCAGGATTTCCATTTTCGGATGTTACAATGCTGGCCGTGAGTCCCGGTAAGAAACAAATCGATTGATAGTAGTAAACTCAACCCTATAAATATACTCATTTTCCCCCTCATAAGGTGTCTTTCAATCAGAACAAAAAGTGAACTCTAAGACAAATACTTCTTCCACTCGCAATTCACGATGACATCCCCTTTCAAGAGAGTTGCCATAATTGGTGTATGTGAAATGAGTTCGTGGAGTTCGACCCAAACATTCAGTTCGCTGACTCTGTCTAGGCTAGCGGAAGTATTGGGAAGATCGTGCTTGACGGTCTCGTCGCATCTCCGCAATTTACCATCACGGTAGTCTCGCGGAAGGAAAGCTGTGCATTCTTTCCTCAGCATGTCACCGTTCTCAGGCCCGAGTTCTCGGAGGCCGGTCTTGAGGCCGCCTTCAAGGACCAAGATGTTGTCATCTCGACAGTCGGAGCCACGGGGTTTTGCGAACAGAGAAAGTTCGTCGATGCTGCCCTGCGTGCCGGTGTCAAACGATTCATTCCGTCTGAGTTCTCAGCCAACAGTCTGAATACTGCCGTTCTGCAGCTGCTTCCGCTTTTTGGCCAGAAGAAAGAATTGATCGAGTACCTCAAGACCAAAGAGGCAGAAGGTCTGAGCTGGACCGGTATTGCCACGTCTGGTTTGTTTGACTGGGTGAGTTATACGTCTTGTCTTGAGATAAGAGGTCACTGTATCTGATGTAGGAATTCTGTTATCAACAGGGCCTTCACAACCAATTCCTTGGATTCGACATTGCAAACAGAACTGCCACTATCTGGGATAGCGGCGACAAGACTTTCACGCTCACCAACGAAAAGGAGCTCAAGCAGTCAGTTATCTCTGTCCTTCAGCATCCAGATGAGACCCGCAACCGATACTTGTACGTCGCTTCCGTGGAGACCACCCAGCGGGAGATACTCGCTGCTTTGGAAAAAGCACAGGGAGCCAATTGGGCGGTCACCGAGACCACGACGGACTTGCAAGTCAGTGAGGGCTTTGAGAAGCTCGGAGCTGGTGATTTCAGTGGTGCTTTTGCATTGGTTCGAGCCACTGTTTTTGGAAACACGCCTGATCTATGTTCAAACTACGCCAAAGAGACGGAATTGGCTAATGAAGCTCTGGGGTTGAAGCTTGAAAGCATTGAAACCACTGTGCAGCGACTTGTATCTGGATAGATCTATCGAAAGGACGGTATAGGAATAAACTTCAAGTGAGAACATTTAATATGGTTTTACCGGAGAATAACCACAACTCCGAGATAAACCGTGGAGTGGAGCAATGTACGGTCGACTAACCAATCGGGGAGAAGAAAATGAAGAATCCAGGGCGGCTTACTCATCGCGGGGTTGGCGATATCGCATTCGGAGCAGTTTGCCACAATTCAACCTCAACCATACGCAATTGGTAAGTGCAAATGAGTTCTTGTTGTTTTTTAATCTTCCTACAATGCTATTCTGAATCGTCCATGTCGTCAATGAGGTGATCGGGGCCTTCCATGCCTTGTATCCGATCCAATCCACTATGCGGGGCACTGGACGACGCCTTGACTCATATCTCCGTGGCATGGTCACGATTAGATACGGGAATGGAACTGGCTTTTCACCGTTGCAATTTCTTTCCTTCGCGTTCTCTGTTTTCGTCAATCTAACTATCTTTAGGATAATTACACATATCCTACATATATCCATTCAAGATGGCAACCCCATACCCCAAGAAGAAGTGCGGTAGGTCTTGCATATTGGCTCAATGACCTCATCCATGTCAATTCTAACATCTTTCTGTCTTAGGTGTCCTCGGTGCTACTGGCTCTGTCGGTCAGCGTTTCATCCTTCTGCTTGCCGACCACCCCTTCCTTGAACTCCACGCCGTCGGTGCCTCGGAGCGTTCCGCAGGCAAGAAGTACAAAGATGCTGTGCGGTGGAAGCAGTCATCTCCCATGTCGGAGAAGCTCAGCAACCTGGTTGTGCGTGATTGCAGAGCCAAGGACTTTGCGGACTGTGATCTTGTCTTCTCCGGGTTGAACAGCGACATTGCTGGCGAGACTGGTAAGCTTCGGTGGCAACATAGGACCCTGGACCAACACTGATGTTCTTCGCAGAGATGGAATTCATGAAGGCTGAGATCCCCGTCTTCTCCAACGCAAAGAACTACCGCAAGGACCCCATTGTTCCCCTGGTCGTCCCCACCGTGAATCCCGACCACATGGACCTCATCCCTCACCAGCGCAAGCAGTTCGGCCTCAAGAAGGGTTTCCTGATCTGTAACTCAAACTGTGCTGTCATTGGTGTTGTCATTCCCTTTGCTGCCCTGCAGGCTAAGTTCGGCCTCGTCGAGGAGGTGGAGGTCTTCACCGAGCAGGCTACCTCTGGTGCCGGCTACCCAGGTGTGCCCAGCATGGACATTATCGACAACGTCATTCCCTACATTAGCGGCGAGGAAGACAAGCTGGAGAACGAGGCCCAGAAGATTCTGGGTGGCCTGAATGCTGATGCCACCGGATTCGACGAGCAGGCTGGACTCCGCATCGGCGCCACCTGCACTCGTGTTGGTGTCACTGATGGCCACATGGCATTCGTGTCCCTGCGTTTCCAGAACCGCTCGTCTATCCCCAGCGCGGAGGAGGTCGTGCAGGCTTTGCGAGAGTACAAATCTGAGGCTCAGAAGTTGGGCGCACCCTCTGCGCCTGCAGAGGCAATTAAGGTGTTCGATGAGCCCGATCGCCCGCAGCCTCGCTTGGACCGTGACATCTCCGGCGGATACACGGTGAGCGTTGGACGCGTTCGCGAGGGAGCCAAGGGCGGTTTCTTTGACATCCGCTTTGCTGCTCTCTCACACAACACAGTGATTGGCGCTGCCGGATCATCGATCCTGAACGCCGAGGTGGCTGTCATCAAGGGTTACATCTAAAAAGTGTAGATACGAAAAGTGGGATTCTCAGCGATATTCAATTATACCTAGGTACATAACCTGCAAGATTAAAGATTCAATAGAACGATTAGACTTGAAAAGTCTTCATGATTTTCTTCTCCGTAAACTAGAGTTAACAATTATTCCATCAACTCTGCGCGATCAAAAATCAATTACATTTCCTATTTAGGTATGTGGGTCTTGGTGACATAATCGGGTAAAGTGTCAGCCCGTTGTAGACTAGCGTGAGGGCTCTAGGGCTCGAGCCCCACGGACGCACTAAGCGAATTCCCCTTGATCCTCAACGCGACCCGTCTGTTCTATCGATTTGCGATACTCCGTCAACTCACCTCCATCTCGACAAATCCATCAAAATGGGACGCGGACCGTAAGTGTCATGATGCTTCTCTCTTTCAGTCTACTCTGCAACAATTTCTGGACTCGACTCCGTGCACACCTGGTCGATTGTCGAAGCCTCGAAAATTTTGCGGTACCAATGAAGAAAGTTCAGCATAACTAACTAACAATGTCTCTACAGTAAGAAGCACCAGAAGCGCCTCAGTGCGCCTTCGCACTGGCTCCTGGACAAAATGTCCGGAACCTATGCGCCCAAGGCCTCCCCCGGTCCCCACAAGCTCCGGGACTGCCTTCCTCTGATTGTCTTCATCCGCAACCGGTACGACCCTCCATCCTCTGCCACAATAGCCCTTGGGAAACTAACATGGATCTTTGAATAGTCTCAAGTACGCCTTGAACGGCCGTGAGGTCAAGGCCATCATGATGCAGCGTCTGGTCAAGGTTGACGGCAAGGTCCGCACCGACACCACCTTCCCCGCTGGTTTCATGGACGTCATCTCCCTCGAGAAGACCGGCGAGCACTTCCGCCTGATCTACGACACCAAGGGTCGCTTCACCGTCCACCGCATCCAGGCCGAGGAGGCTGAGTTCAAGCTCTGCAAGGTCAAGCGTGTGCAGCTTGGCAAGGGCGGGATCCCATTCTTGGTTACGCACGATGCGCGAACGTGAGTGCATACTCCAAGTTCCGTGTCATTCAGTCGTTGGACCATGTTTTGGTTGATCGGTTGAGGACAAACGAACAACCTGTTCCATTTCTGGATACAGTAAGCCCCATATCAAAAGAACAAGGTTTTGCTAACTCGTGGCTTGCAGCATCCGTTACCCCGACCCCGCTATCAAGGTCAACGACACCGTCAAGGTTGAGATTGCCACCGGCAAGATCACCGACTTCGTCAAGTTCGACTCCGGTGTTGTCTGCATGGTCACTGGTGGTCGTAACATGGGTCGTGTTGGTGTCGTCACTCACCGTGAGCGCCACGATGGTGGTTTCAACATCGTCCACGTCAAGGACGCTATTGACAACACCTTCGCCACCCGCGAGTCCAACGTCTTCGTCATCGGCCAGGACAAGCCCTGGATCTCCCTGCCCAAGGGCAAGGGTGTCAAGGTTCGTTTACAATCTAAACCATAATTAACAACACAGACTAACATTTTCTCTAGCTCTCCATTGCTGAGGAGCGTGACCGCCGCCGTGCTCAAGCTATTGCCAACTAAATGTCTTCTGACATTGGCAAATAGTGTTCCGGCCATCTTCATCTGAAGATGTAACAAAAAACATTAACCAAAACTGTAGCTTGGAAACGGCGTCTTGTCTGCTTTATGGACTTCAATGATGCATCGTTCCGTAGTTTTAACCATAGCAAACAAAGCACTCGTTTCCGAGTGATATGATACCTATTTAACGTTACCTTTTCTCGAATGACTTAATGATCGTACTATTTCTCGCCTTTCCAATCTCTTCCTCCGGATGTTCTTTTGCCTGTTCAACTGGCATTGTACCTCTTCCAATGCCTTTGTAGAATCTTGGAGTGGAGCAATAACTACGGAGTATCACGCCTCGTCCATGATGATGCACCTCAGCCCTCAGCCCTCAGCCCTGGGTGGCAATAATCTTTCCAAAAAAGCAATGCAACCCATGCAAAGGTGGGTAAAATTCAACGTTGAATGTTCCCGGCCTCAAGCTGTCAGATATTGTAAACTGGCCCAGGTACCCACATTTAGGAATTAGATCGAAGCTGAACCACGAGCAACATCAACAACATTTGAACCCAACCCCACATCTGCACATGTGCATATTCGGGCATCGAGTATGATAGTGATTATGCCGACCGACGCGTTAATTTGTCCAATCGACCTATTGTAAGAACCAACATTTGAATTACATCTATGTATAGGTGCATTATCAATCTTCCAAGATTTGCAAGCTTATCCAGAGCGTCGGCATTTCCGAATCCTTAACGCAAAATATATATCAAAACAGTGAAGGAAACATACGGGGAAGAAACCCGCCCGCCACCAGCATTCAATTGGTCAAATTAGCACATTAGCTAGATAGCAGCCTTGAAAAAAACTTGGTCGATCTAGTATTTACCCGGAGATGAGCTTGCATCGATGCGGAGCGATCCTCCGATGCAATTTTCAAAAAGATCAACAACTGGCTCACAGTAAACGCATAGCTCCTTAGTCGCTTACGATCCGAGAATAACTGAGTGGGCCTAGCGCCCTATGATATGACCAAAAACCTTCCGATGTGGGGAAACAAGTACAAAGGCGTTATGTGACCCGGCGTACTCCGACCACAAAGCAAGCCCAGATCAAGTCAACGCTAATGGGGTGGAATAATAAGTCGGAAATAACTTCCAACAAAACTTGATAGGAAGGGAAGAAGCTAGAAATGAAGGAACATGTTCATCCACAATTGGTCAATCCTTAAAGGAAGCATTAGTGTTGATCAGTCTCCCGTGGTCGCAGGGCAAGCCTCTTCGATCGCGCCCGATCGACGTATTAGAGGGACGCTTGCATATTGGAAGTCAGATATCTTCTGATCTGCAATTTCCACTGAGTTCACCAGAGGGCAATAATATTGATCACAGGTTCTCCTAACCTGTCCGCACCGCATCGTATAGGTCCAACTATCAAACGTTAATGTTCTCTAATCCGTACGAAGTGCGTGCAGCGATCCAGATGTGCGATCCGATGTGCTGATCGAGCATCTGCCACTGGAGAATCTGATACATCCATTTTTGACCCGTTAATTACTCCATTCTTTCTCCACAGAAAAAAAAAATTCCGGATTCCACAAGAGGAGAACCGGAATATGCACAGCATAGCATTCGTGGATTCCAGGCTGCAATGCAACATGGAGAGACGAGTTACTGTTGAGCTGTAGGTATACCTTGCTAAATGAATCAGGATCATCCTTACATGGACCTAGTGTATGAGTGGCTGGAACCTGAATTGTGCATCTACAGGAAAGGTTTCCTGGAATTCGAAAACTCCTAATGCAGGAGGATGAGCTGGCTCTGGCCCCTTCGCCATAGATGATGATCCCTGGTTGTTAGTGCAGCCCCTACAATGCAGTCAGATAAGTCGATCGACCACTAAAAGGTATATCGATAATGAAATCGATGAGAGAAAAGTGATTTATTTTTATTTATTCGTAACGACATCATTGCCCATTCTTGCTACTCCATGTATGAGCGGAAAAGGCGGGTGGAGCGGGTCTAGAACGGGATTTGCTTTCGGGGACTACGAGCGGCGCTATACCTATGCTGAATTGTACATGGAAAGGTCCCAGTACTTTGATTCTTTTGATTCTTCGTTTATGTATTGCATCGTGAGATGATGTCGATGTCAAGCAACATACAGATCCACCAATATCTGGGACATGTGGATCTACCGAGATCCCGTTTCCAGTTCCTTGGACTTGGGTTGATACCCGTTGCCCCTCGAATTCCTTTCAAGGGAGAACTTTGATCTACAAGCTAACCGCCACCATTTTAGGCTTATCATTTAGACCGACTGATTGTACTGTAAACGAAAAACAAAACAAATTGAGAAATGAAAATCAAATGAAAATAACCGAAACCTCGGTATATTAGGTTTGATAGTTGACCGCTTCTCAACCGATTTCTCTTTTGACCAAAGATAAGGTAGTAAAGCGCCTATGGCATACCACGAATCGGACTGGACTATAATGGGTATAGAAGAAAAGAAAAGAAAAATAAGATAATCAACGGGATCGGTTCGGTAAGCAGCAGGACAAGCCGTAACTCATTCTTTACAGTGGAGACCGCATGTTCCTCCCCGGCTCTAGGGCCAATACGTGTTTCTCGAATGATTAATCATTACCCCCTTTTTCCAAAGTACTCTCATTTTCAATACGCCCATCTGCCGTGGCCCATCCATTCTTGATGAGTCTAACGTGGCGGCTACGTCAGGGATAAAGCACTAGCCCTTTAAAAGAGTCCAATCTACCCTCAAGATCCTGTCCCAGCTGAGAGCAAAGAAAAGATAGCTTCATCTCTTCACTTTCGCCATTCCTACTTTCGCCACCGTATTTGAAACCCTGGCCTATACTTGAAATTCTTATATTTTTTTTTTTGGTTTAATTTTTCTAATTTCTTTTCAATTTTCTCGTATCCAGTCAACTTCGTCTTTACCCATTACTTCAGCTTATGAGTTGTTGTACCCAAACTAGCCTCCAACCCAGCGCCTGGGCAGGTGCTATGATATCAGTATAAATGCAGTCCATGAGCACTGAAGAATCGGTCTTCGAGCCCTCTAGATCATACATTCCCAGGATATCACCAACTTTGAGGCCCAACAGGTCTCTAGCCACCCAGTCAATCATGACAATGCCACCAACCGGGCTTCCTTCCTACCACGCTCTTTTCCTGCCTGGCTCGGAGATCCCTCGTTTTGCCATCTCTTATCGCTGGTGGGAAGACGAAGCTACCACCGTGCTGTGGGCTTTCAATATCCCGGATCTCTGCTTGCTTATCCGCTACGCTTTATTTCGAGATGAGAACCTTCCGCGGAATGCACTCATTAGCAGGAATGCTGAAACTGTCGATCTTTTCTTGTTAGCTCTTTCGGATGTACGGGAACATCCTTCTTTTTACGTGTTGTCGAATGTACAGAGGGTGGAGGAGGTCTTGCGGCGCTCGAGGATTCCTCCACTCCGGCCAATTCACTGGAGCTGGTTCCCGCCGAGAGGAGGGCTTGATCCCCGGTCTATTGCTAGCGCCATCGAAAAAGAGAGCCATTGCCAATTTTTGAGGGTGGATTTCGAGGAGATTGTTCGCGCATCGCTGGGCTACCCGGCACCCTCAGTAGAGTGGTTTCTACAACAACACACGGCTCTCTATATTCACCTCGTCGACCATCTGAGAGTATATCCGGACGAAATCCTGGCTTATGTAGAAGCCGAGAAGGTTTGTGCCATATGATTTAGTTGTGTGTTTTTATTCTTCGAGTCCTGAAACTGAAGCTTCATTATAGTATCTACGAGATCGAAGTCCATTTGCTCACCGTGCCGTGGTGAAATGCTTGCATACCGTTCTACCGACATTCAACGTTCACCTACCAACTTCACCCGGCTTAGAATTCGTTGCTGGTCCAGTCCAGAGTCTATTCAAAAATCCGCGATATAAATTGACGACCATACTCAAGATCTTGAGCGTCCTGGCTAAGCGTTTTCGTACCCATTACAGCCAAATGTCGACAATGGACTGGTTCACCCCTTTCGACACCACGGCTGTGTTTCTAGAAGAATGTCTTAGTACAACGTCTTCGAAGGATCTAGCTCAGAAATTGTTCGAAATCGATGAAATGGAATTCTCTCAGCTTTCACGACAAAGCATCATCACCTGCGATATAAGGACGACTCAATTAATGAAAAATTGGCACACAATCAGCATGTCGACTTGGGAGTGCTGTTGTGCACTACCAGACATGATAAAGACACTACAAGAATGCGCACAGGCGAGTCTACCCAATAGGACTCGAACTTGAACTCGAACTTCAACCTGGACTCGAGACTAACAGAAAACCTTGGAAGCAGATATTATACACAAAAAAGGATTATTATTCTTCTACCGCCATTCTCGAGGGTCTACATAGATTTTACGCCTCCACTGCTCGGCTCAATTTGAACGGAAGTTACAGTACAGTCGTTGTGGATACTGGCGTCTCACCAGAAGCCGCCTCTCTCATTACTTCAGTCCAGAATTACGCCGCTTATCGTCAGCATTATGTTCAGAATCCGGGTATTCCGTTTCTATTTCCTCATATCCGGGATTACCAGCAACACGGTGAAACGAGCATTCAGCCGCTTCTGGATTTTCTACAGGATTTTTCCAAAGTCTTGTGATTGTGGCTGTGATCGACAGCCTGCATGCTTGTCGCTCGATGGAGTCCCTCAGGGAGCCAGAAAATGAAAAGTGGATTGATTGGTGGCGTGCATGGCATGCAGGTGGTCATTCTCGTGTCATGAGTTGTTTCTAGAGTACTTCGTTTATGGGCAATGTGATGGGTCTATTACCTTTGCGTTTGTTTCAAGGGTTTTATCAGGAAAAGAGGAGCCCATTCTTCTTAGATAGCTTTATGCTGTGCTTTGTGCTGGGTCTCTAATGTGAGGCATGCATGTTTTCTTCTTTATACCCATGCTAGCTTAGATAGCATCCGCAGTGCTGGGGCGTCGAATATTGTATGAATCAGGGAAGACGGGATCTTTTTGGACAAATTCCTGATTTCTTGCTGATGTTTGTTTTTTATTTGCTTTTTGTTTCTTTCTGCACTATAATAGGCCTTCCAAAGGCTTATCAACGTAATCGGGCTCGGCTCACTGCACTCCATCCCGAGATTTATCCAATACAATCCAAATCTGATGCAGAGTTCTTAGCCATAGAACAAAAATTGCTTGGCGTTGTTTTCTGGGCTGAAATTCCCTGTAAATCCAATCCAATCCTTCAATCCAGAGTTGGCCTTTGGCGTCAAGTCAGAACCTAGATAGCCTTCGTCATGCGACACGTATGCCGAAATGTCCGGCTTATGAAAGTTTAACACCGCGCATGACATAACCCGTCATCTCTCCCTCCGGCTGAAACGGGTGTTGCATAAAGATTTTGAAGGGGGAAAAAGCTATTACCCAGCAATAATAGAGCAATAACCCGCTGAATCTCCAATGGGAGGATTCAGTCTTTTTTCCCAGCAGCCTTTGGCGCCTTCGCTTGTCCAAAAAGTCCCATGAAATATAACACGCGGTTCACGAATAGAAACGCGGTAGCTCCGATATTTCCCCACGTCAGCGCATTCCAAGCACCGACATCCATAAATGCATCCCATCCCATCGCGACGTACGTGGCGTATACATGACCGATATCGGCAATCGCTAGAGCAATCAGGTAGTTGCGGAGAACCTTGGGTTCGGTTGTAGTGTGTAGCACGCCGACGCCGACGAGGAAGAGGAGATTGTAGAGGTTGCCAAGTTGGTATGCGAGAGCTATGCTACTTGGATGTTGGATTGTAGGGGCTTGGACATGGGGTGTTTGGCCAGATATAAAGCCGTCGAGGTCGAAGATTGGGGCGAGAGAGCCTGCTACTCTGGGAACGGGGCTTGTTAGTTTCTTTGTTTTTTTTTTCCCTTTGGGGGAGGGGGGGGACTGTACAATGATATAGGCTCAAGGATGCCGAAAATGATGTGGGGCCATGTTGGAAAGATGGTAGGCATTTTGGAAATACTCAAGCTTGGAAGAGATAAGATCGATCTGATCGACTTTCTCCGCGTTAATTGATCTACTGACGTAGATGCGTTCTTGGTCTCTATTTCTATCCGAATTCTTATCGCTCCCTTATCAAAGCTTCACACTTCAAGCTCGTTTCAACTCTTCTTAAATTACTCTTCATCTATATATGAAGCCATGGCGGGTCAGATGAATTGTCAATTATCAGGTATAGCTGAAAGTCTTTAAAAATACCCACCTCTTCATGAAAGAGCATGGATTCTAGTGGCGCTTTGCGGCCCCTGGATGAAGCTTTACTTCGCGAACTTCCCCAGCTTTCCCTGCGCATCGCGCCGCTACGGGAACCTGTCTCATCTCGTACGCTCAGCGTTCCATCTCCCCCTGGAACCAAATGCAAGCCGAAGCAGGGAGTCCAATACGATCTCCAAATCCACATCGACTGGTGGAAACGCCCCCAAAAACTCCAAAGCGAGTCTACCAACTGTGACCGAGTTTCTCAATGCTGCAAGAACTGAAAAGGCCGAGCCTGCCACAGATTCATCAAATGTGGAGCCACTACCCAAACCCATTCTACCGGCCTTTGTAAACCTGCGTGCGCTGGAACGCTTCCCGTTCTCTTCCTCTTTCGACGACGACGCCCTCCATGGCACACGCAAGCGTCGCCGCTTAGACCTGCCAGAGTCTTTTAGTGAGCACCTGCAGCTCCCCATTCCACAGGCACAAAAAGAACAACGTCCTCCTCCTTTTGGCCCTTTTGCTATTCTGAACGGATTGAATGAACCTCCACCCAATGCTGCCCTCCTTCCTCCCATTGAGGCAGGCTCGATCCCTCAGCTTTTGACGAAGCCGTCTCGCGAAGATACCACAGTCGATCCTGCTATAATCTCCGCCGGAACTCTCTCTGAGGGGCAACCTATAGAGCGGAGAGAAGCGAGGATTGAGGAGCTTCTCGGTGCGACCCTTGATGACCACAACGATGATGTACATGATCACGAAGAGGAAAGAATTACCCAACCCGAAAATCGAATTGTAAAGTCTGTGATCCCTGATGAAAAAGAGCGCACCTCGAATGACATAACTTCGACCCCCCTGCTCCGGGTGGACCTTTATCCAAAACCCGAGGACGACCTCGTAAGAATTTGAGGAAGTGGACAGAGGAGGAAACAAATGATCTCTACCGAGGTGTGGTGAAGTGCGGAATTGGTAACTGGACAGCGATATTGGCGCAACCAGAACTCAAGTTCAAGAATCGAACGGCTTCCAACCTGAAGGACCGGTACGAAACCTTATATTGCCCCTTTTCTGCTCTGATACTCACACTGTAAAGATTCCGGGTCTGTTGTCCTTGGGCATATCGGTAAGTCACCTACCGCAAAGAGCTGCCTTCATTTACTAAATCTAATTAGGGCCTCTGATCCAAATGAAGCAACAAAGAAATTGCGTGATAACTTGGCCAATGCTCTTCTTAAATCCCAAGCCGACGCATCCGATGAACCCCCCAGCAAGTCTCATCCTCCGCTCCAATCCAAAACGAATGTGGGGTCCGAGCTGAGTTCTACGTGTGGTAATCCACTCATGAGCTCTCAGAAGCCACCAAAGAGCGTGCCGCCTGCAAATTTGGAAACGGACTTGCCGAGTGGCAGCCCGACCCTTCGGCAGTCGCCCCCCGCCAAGGATGCAAAAAACTCCATCAAACATCCGACAAATCTTGAATCCCTTGGCATTCCAGAGCCCTATGTCTCGGTGAAGTCTAAACGTCGTTCGCGCCGGCCATTCACCACAGCTGAAGATGAGGCTTTGCTCAAAGGCTACGCCGTCCACGGCTTTCAATGGACTCTCATTCAACAGGACAAACGACTCAACCTGGGCCATCGAAAAGCGACAGATCTCCGCGACCGCTTCCGCACGAAATTCCCGCACGTCTACCGCGACGGAGGCTCTGTCAACGGTAAAGCTACGAAGCCGCCAAAGCTGGAAACCGCCAACAGCGATCCTGGACCAGTAACTCGAGATCGCCAGCCTAGCGAATCCACTCCCACGAAAGTTCCAATGGTTCACCGGCGTTCAGATTCGCATGTTCACACTCGTCAGTCATCCAACGCTTCACACTCTAACACGGGTGCTGGTCCATTTGATCCGTCCTTTTTACCGCCTCCGCAGGGTTTCCTTGAGCCGTCGGCAAATGCACTTTCGTTTTCGTTGGATGAGAACCCGGCCGCTGCATCTTCGCCTTGGGAGGATAACACGCTTGCTCCTATGATCTGGGACGACCTCAGCTAAGGCCCAACAAAAGTAAAAATGATAGAGAGAAAGAGTAGGGAAAGAAAAAGGCTTTTGATTTATTTTCAGTTTGTTTTTGATTTTATCTGTTTTGGCATTTCGGGTGTTTTGATTTTGTTGATTTCTCCTTCGATATCCCGCAGTACACGACGGCTTTCCCATAGTTTTCAACGCGTGCCTTTTCAAATGAGACCAAAAGTATTACCAATGAACTTATTCTCCATTCGTCTCAACCTTATATTCCATCCTTAGTCAGAGCAGTGCTTTGAGGTATGCATTCGTGAGCAAAAAACAAGTTTGTTTGTAAAGTCTAATGAGACCTATATTACACTCGAGCTGTGAAGGCTTATATTCGTCAGAGCCGACTTCCGGCTAGTCAATACTATATAGCTTCATATAAAGCTATATCAATCCACAATGCGTTGAAGAAAGATTGCAATACCCAAAAATCAAATTTAATCAATTGATAATTGGATATCAAGAATATCAAGTGCCAAAGATAAAGATCATCACATAACATACAACTGTCTAGCACCGCTTTTCCGCCTTGAAGACATAGACACAGACAGAGTCTCCAAAGAAAGACAATGCTACCCACGGCCGAACACACAGTGCTTGATGAGAGCAATCGCAGAATGGAAAACCCTCCATTCAGCCCAGTAAATAAAATGAAATCCAAAACCCTTGGCTAAAGCCCATAGCGCTCAAGTTGCTTTGCGGATGGAAAAAAAAGAAGAAAAAGAAGAAACAAACCCACAAAACTCATAATCCACCTAAACCTATGTACAAGGCGAATCCAATCTACCACGCATTGCGATCCCAGTTCGGATCTAAAAAATTTGAACCAAACAGATTAGCATATTTCCCAAAGCATACTCCCATCCCACAAAACGAAGAAAAAGAAACCCACCCTGTATGAAACTAGCCAACACTTTACTCCCAGTCTGCAAAAGCGGGTGCCCCGCCACAATCTGCAGGAACCGTTGGAGCCCCTCGCGCCGGTGCTCAATGACCTCGTCACTGAATCGGTTTGTGAATACCTTCCCGGGAAGCGGGGGGATAGTAACACGCGTGCTCTCGCGCTCGAGGATGTCACGGAAATACTCAAAGTCCGAATAACGACGGCGTACGACAGAGTGCTTTAGCTTGAAGGCGGGGATGTTGGTTCGGCAGACGATTTCGTACGAGGTGTACATGTTTCGGGATGTGCCGTGAGTTTGAGGATTGCGGACCTACATGGATGAGTTAGCTCTGTGATGTAATTCGTTTCATGTCGTTCCAGGGTTGCGAGAATTATGGTTGAATTGAGTAGGGGGTGGGCATTGGAATAGGCATTGAGTTGCATTGTGGGGTTGCTGGAGGCACGCGACACAGGTACGTGGCTACTATAGCTGTACTTGTACTTTGTGGTGGGGTCATGTACCTCGATTTCAAGGAAGTTCTCGGGGGGGCCGTAGATCTCCTCGAAGGTCTGTTGCCGGGACTCTGGGACGTGCTGCATGGTGTGGGTGGGCCTGGGAGGTAGGGGTATTTAAGAAAAGAAACTAAATCAGACTACAGCACCGGTAGCAGTGTAGGTGAATATGAACCCCTAGAGCAAATAGTAGGAACCACGTCTCCGCACGGAAAGGCAAGCGAGAGAAGCGGGGGATCCAGTTTCGTTATCAGACGCGGGAAAATGGTTGATCCGCCCTTATCGGCCTTATCTAGGTATGGAGTATAGTTGGATATGTTTTCTAGCGATGCGTGACCCGAGGCTATATTTAGCTTGCCAACCCTTGAATGATTCTCCAGAATGTTGGTCTGTCCAAAAACGGATGAGGTATGGTTGGAGCTCGTCATAAGTAATTTCCTTGCCCTTCACTGAAGGGGTCATGTTCGAACATAACTTGGTAGAAGTCGTATGAAAGTTCCTAGAGAAATCAAAGAACTTCTTGAAAAAGTTGTCAATGAAATTCGAAATATGGTCAAGTGTAACTGAAGCACTTGATAGTATGTCTGTCTTACATGCCACAATTCAGTATCTATACCTAGTAGGCATACCATATCGACGTGAATGGAAAAATAACAAATTCATTCACACCTGAAAAGATGGGCCCAAGTGACTGTGAATGGGGCAATAGATTGAGTCAGGTTGAACAGCTGAGATATGTCTAGGATAGGCGGATAATAAAATATTTGCGCTGAAATTAGACTGTTAGAATCCTTTATAAATCTATAATTATCTCTCGCTAGGCCATGCAATTCTATACACGATTCAAATATCTTAATCAATCCCATTAAATTCATGCAAGTTAAGCCGCACTGCTTCCCCTCGGCTCATCATATGACGGAAGTTCCGGCCCTTCAGATATGTTCTTTACATGAGCAGCTTCCGGCTCCCTGATATATGGTGGCGGAGGCGTTGAAGCCCTGGTCGTCCCTGTGACACCTGCATACGGTGGCCGAGTCTGTGAAGACCGTGGGACAGGATGATCTAGATTAGAACGGCCCCGCCTAGGTTCGCAAACCCCCCGCCTAGGTTCGTAAACCGGTAGTCTACGCGAGTTGGCCTTGAGTGCTCTTTTGCAAAGAAGCAAGATACTCGCCACTGCGAAAACGCCAAAACAGATACCGAAAATAGCCGCCGCGGATATTCTGCTTTCGTGGTTCTCATCGTAGTAATTGTCTCGTCTGGTAAAGCGGTCGATCGTCCCTTGGAGACTGATTTGGGTATCTTGGTCTTTTGGTGACGTCGGAGTGTATTGGCTGCTTGATTTAATGCACTCAAATTGCGGCTCATCTCCTGTGTCTAGCATGCACCACTTTTGAAAATTGGTGAGTGTAGCTAATGTAACGTGTTAATGAATCAAGGATTGGTTGAAAGGCAGTCTCGAGGAACTTACTCTGGACAGACTCAGCGCAGGTATCTATTGTACAGTCATTGATTTGATTGATGAATGGCATATCTTGGCACCAGCATGATACGCTCTTTGTGTCACACGGTGGGCTGTAATTGAGATTTTGTATACATGTTAACTGGATACGAGTCAGTTTCTTCAATGAAGTAGTTGTTGGCGTGAGTGGGGAACTTACACCGGAATTGATTGAATCATTTGGCTCTTGGGCTAGTAGGCGGAGAGGGCTTTCTGCTGCTACAGATAGGATAGATCCTGCAACAGCAACCAATAAGAGTCTCATAGCGACGAGAATATTTGACGTTCAATTAATAGAATTACGACGAATCCCCGATAATCTCAGATTTCAAAAGGATTGATCTCCAGTATTTAAATCCCCAGTTTCCGTGAGACATCGGAACGGGGCTGTGGAGATTATAATTCAGCCTTGTTGACACGCTCGGGCTGGCGGCTCAGCAGCATCGCCCGACACAATGACCTTGAATATTACCATTCTACAGCAACCAGCAAACTAATATCCCTACAGTTGCGACTACATGATCGAAACAGGATTGCACTGTGTTTCAGTCGTCACTGTGCCGACTTCCGGCTCTTAGATAACTGGCGTTAGATAACCACAGTGAGTCTGAGGCCATTTTGGTCGAACCATCACTTTCGGCGCTCTCGTTACCCACCCCAAGAACTTGGCGGCATACCGATCCAAACATTAGCTCCAAATGCGCCTCTCAATGTATCAATACTATTGGTTAGCATTCTTAGCGAGTGCCCCGAGGTCTTTCGGGCGTCTTAGGGTCCTTTACTGGGGCTGCCAAGTCTGCCTCGCGTGTCCGTGTATGTCATAAGGCCTGCTGCCAGACTTGAAGAGCAGCATTGGCCATGGTGTCTAGATAATAGGCTGTTTACAGTAGGGCGGAGCGCCTGTGCTCAGTGAGGGGGACTCCAAGTCCGGGACCAAATTAGAAATTGCCATCGGAGCAGTTATTATCAGTATTACCATATGAGAAGATAAGTGTACCCAGAATAGACTGATTGCATCTGATAATTCACAACATACCTCTGATAAGTCGCTGTGGTGCTAGGATTATGTCGTCCCTACGTCGCTTTTCAGCTCTTAAACGCTGGGAGGTCAGGGGATATTCCTCTCGTTCTGTATCGTTGTTATCAAGCTATCATGCACGTTTAATTCATGAATAAACACCTTTTAAGTGTTCAATAATTCGTTATCCTACCTGGTAGGTACTTTCAATATCACCAGCAACACTTACACAATAAGCTTGGCTGACCTCAATTACAGTCACACCACTAATACCTCAATTCCCATTTTAGCATCGAAGACAAATTATCGTCCACAACCACAGAAAATGACAGATATTATACGCCAACATCTAGTAGTCCATGCGTCAGATCAGATAAATAATCGTTGAGCTAATCAACCGTGACCCGCTGGAGGGAACATTGTTGTTGGAAAGACAGAATATTCATCATCCGTGATCCACTCACCGACCTCGTCATCGGGCTTCTAAAAGGTGCCTTGTGCCTTGTGTCCGAAAACAGTGGACAGGATTACGGTGGTGTCTCGTTTGGATGTCGTGACCGCGATATCAATATTGAGAGAGACACTTTAAAGGGAGTAGAAGATATAAACCATCATACTATTCTATGTCCTAGGATAATAGAATTATATCTCATCGGAATTAAGCAACTTATGACCGGGAAATATGACATAAGGGACGACAAGCGGAACCAGCGGTGAGTTTATCTCCATAACCCGCTATCGATAAGCACTTCTCCTCATCAACCCACGTCATGGTCGCCCGCAGAATACCATCAGATGAATATGAAGCCAACACAGTTTGGCATCCTCCACAAGAATGGCTCGAGGAAGATGATGAATTAGATCCGGATTATCATTCAGCTTTGGAAGGACAGGATGAGAGCGAAGAATGGGAAGACGATGCGGACGAGGAAGACGATATGGGCCTCGGCATCGGAGATGGTGCGAATACAGAATTCCTTTGTGTAAATGGTCAGAAAAATGGGGTTACTAACTACCTTTATTACAGAAAATCCAATTATTAATATTGGAAGCATTCAGATCGAGTTGACGGCGGATGATCCCCCTGGGGGCGAGGGAGCGGACAATGGCGGTCGGACACGAGGTATGCTAATTTATGAGGGTTTCTATGATCTGAGATAATGGCCACTTACTATTTCCTAGTTCCCGCCTCACGATTACTCGAATTGCTCGCATCTAGCGGTCTGCAGCATGTCCTTCACGCCAACGGATGGACAACAAATGCAGTGGATGCTTTGGAGGTAGATGAAGACGAGGACGATTTCGATTATCCGGGTGCACTCAGACGTCGAATGCGAACATGGCGAGCCGGGCGAACCGACCAGTTTCCGAAAGTCCCAAGCGACCAGGGCACCGAATTGATGGCCCAGGGCCACTTCGGAACAGATAGGCACTATGTGGATCGCGCCAGGCAGCGCAAGAAGGTACTTGCGACACATCTCATGTGGAGAGAGCTTGGGGTGGATCCTTATGGAGTGCGCAAGAGAGCAAATCAGTCACTTTCGCAGGTAAGGCTGAATGGGAAGTCTCGAGTGTATCGTCGCTAATAACACGGCGATTCAGCACATGATTCCCGGCTCTGCGGCAGACAAGATCATCCATTACGATTCCAGAAGCTACTCTGGCCAGTTTTCGGACGATGGTAACTTCTTTTTCTGTTGTGCACAGGACTTCAAAGTCCGGATGTATGACACTTCCAACCCTTACGAGTGGAAATATTATAAGACTGTCGAGTATCCGTTTGGCCAGTGGACCATTACCGATGCTACGTTAAGTCCGGATAATCGCCACCTCGTTTATAGTTCAATACGCAGTCAAGCCTACCTAGCACCGACAGACCCAGAGGACGATTCGGATCCGACCGTCCTAGATTTCTCCCTACCCCCTGGTGAGCGACGGCGACGAAGCTGGGGCAGTTCGCATTTCGGAGTATGTATGCCAACCTTACTGGTGTAATAGTCGCTGATTGGGTTCTGCAGATCTGGTCTCTCAGATTCTCTGGAGATGGACGTGAAGTGGTTGCAGGCACATCGGAGAACTCGGTCATTGTCTACGATCTTGAAACCAAACAACCAGTACTTAATCTTCGAGATCGCCACCAGGACCATGTCAACGCAGTTTGCTTTGGCGATACATCGTCACCACATATTCTCTATTCAGGATCCGACGATACCACACTGCGAGTGTGGGATCGACGTTCAATGGGCGATGGCCGTGAAGCCGGTGTGTTCATGGGCCATACCGAGGGTCTGACGTATGTCGACAGCAAAGGCGACGGTCGATATGTCCTTTCCAATGGCAAAGACCAGACCATGAAACTCTGGGACCTGCGGAAGATGATGACTACAGCTAAATTCGATACAATTGACCCGAACAACTACACAACCGGGTTTGATTACCGCTTCCAACCATACCCCGATGACTATTACGAGCCACATGAGCATGACTGTTCTGTTGTCACGTTCCGCGGCCACCGCGTCCTGAAGACCCTCATTCGTTGCCACTTCTCGCCACCCGGAAGCACAAACTCACGTTACGTGTACACCGGCAGCGAGGATGGTAAGATTTACGTGTACAATATGGATGCCACGCTGGCCGAGACCATCGACGTTGGGACAGCGACTGCCAATTCCCGGCCCCACGAGCCAGATGTCTTCTCGACGGATTACGAGTTGAGCGGGGAGATGTTGTGGAGAACATGCGTTCGGGATGCAAGCTGGCACCCGAATGCGCCGGTCGTTGCAGGTAAGTAACATTTCTAATTCTCTTGGAATGATCTGACTGAATCAATAGCGACCTCGTGGAATGGATGGGGTCTGTCTAGTGGCACATGTACTATACATTCATGGAATGACGGTGCAGACAAGGACGAAGGAGAACCACCGATTGGTCAAAGCTACGATGACAAGCTTCGATCTGTGCCTGAATTTAACAGATTCCGGAAAACTCACATTCAAGAAACGAGACGCATGAGGCACTTACGTAGCATGCCCGTGCGATTTGAAGAGGATCAACACCTTGGTGCTTGGTAAGGGCTAAGACCTTTTTTTTCTTCTTTTTTTCATGTTGCATGGCAGGTAAAACGGGTTCATGGAGATCATTCAAATGGAAGGTTATTCGTGCACTGGTCCACATTAACTGTAGGTATAATAAGATAACGAAAATATACGCCGTACTTTCTTTCTTTTAAGCTGGGCTCATGTAAACGAGAAATGAAATGGGTATGGGGGGTCGTCAATTAAATCGAAAAAGACCCCTATTGGTAATGGTACAAAACAGTGGTATGTGGTATCTCAAGGGCGATGAAGCACTCTCCCATCGCATCCCAAAAAAAAGCATGGTAGCCAGATGTGAGATCTGGCAAGACAAATAAAGACCCTCTGACTCAAGGGTTATGTGGCCTCTGGAGGATGTCCCTGATCTTCCTTAGTGCATCGAAAGCGCGTGGTTTTTTTTTAGATCATTTCAACAGGCATTCATCTCCAGTTGCTCGGCCCTTCTCCTTATTCTGGACTCGTCGCAGTAAGGTAATGGTACGTTGATAGATTATGCGATTATGCGCCACCGACCAGGACCTGGTTGACAGGAATGTGAACTGTAGGGAGAAGGAAGGTTAGTTAAACTGTTCCTATTGAGGATATCCAAGTATGTGATCCATAAGTGACACTCACTCAGCTTGACGAAGTATCCAATGGCGCCCTAAAGTAAACAGTTAGCCTACTGTCATAATAGTAGATAACAGGGAGGTGGGTGAATTGAGGGAAAGTCGAAACATACCATAACGAGGAAGCCCATGCCAACAGCTTGGCTGATCTTGATGAATTCACGCTTGTCGGCTGTAGCCAAAGTCAGCAATTCTGTGGACGATCATGGGGGAACCTGGGGAAAGGAAGTGGACATACGCTTAGTGCAGCGGCGCACAAACAAGGTTCCCTCACGGACAAAGTCCTTGGGGATGTCAGCAAGCTCTTGGAAGGTGTCAGACATGGTTGATGAAATTGGGGGGGGGGGAAGAAAGTAAGAATGAGGAAAGGAGAGAAGATAAGAAGGAAGTGATAGTTGGCGTGATCTCCTGCCATTTGGCCTGAACTCGGGGGTTTACCGGATTAACAATTTAACCGCTCCGGAGAACCCCAGCTTCACAAGCTCCTTCTCTCTCTCTCCTCAGACTCTAAGGAATCAAGTAGGAAAGACTTGCTTCCCTTTCTCATTGTTCATATACAGTTATTTCTGTGTTGCGGCTGGTCTGTGGCAGATTTCACTTCCCCTTTTTCCCTTTTACTCTCCCTGTATCCCGTGTGAGCTCGGCAAGTCTGTACGCGCCTGATCGGCTGGCTATTCTGTACGGGAAAATTGGTGGTTTTGGATTGTACGTATGGTCGAGTCTACTTCTGTTTCTTCTCTTCCTTTTGCGCGTCTTGGTATTTTTCATCTCTGCACTCCCATTGCCACCCGGTTCCGCGATCTTCTGCTTTTCTCGTGTTGTTCTTGTGGTTGAATGCCTGTTCATTCTCCATGCTAATTAATGGCCTGTATTGACAGACATGTACTGTCCTTGATCCAGAAGCAGAAGAAAAGAAAAGGAACAAGGGCCTGTGTATATCCAACCTCTCACTTAACCCAAATCGAATCTTTGCTCTGAAGCCTGCTGTGCCCCCAATTCCTGGGACTCCATAGTGCGCAATGGCTACCGAAGATGATAACTTCGATATTGATATCTATGGTGACGGTGGTGGTTACAATACCAATGAACAGGGTGATGATGCGGAGCTGGTGTTAGATGCCCCAGAGGCCGCACCGTCGCAGGCACCATCGCAGGCACCATCGCAGGCACCGACACAGCCTTCAGGAAACAATACCACTGCCTCTGAACAAAACAAACCTCACGATCCACAACCTCATCCCCCCACCAACGGTGACCACACAATGGGCCAACAAAACCCCGCAGATGCGCCTGCACCCCATGGTGTTAAGCGCAAGGAATATGATGACCGACCCTCTGACCCAGATGCCACCACTGCATTACTTGTTTCCGATCTCTCATGGTGGACAACAGATGATGACATCCGTGGCTGGGTAAACCAGGCAGGTAGTGAAGACGAGCTTAAAGATGTGACATTCAGTGAGCACAAGGTGAATGGAAAGAGCAAAGGGTAAGTCAACATCACAACAATCCAAGCTCACCCCACCGAAAACTTTCCGTTAGAAACTAATCGCATCATCTTATAGCCAAGCGTTTGTGGAATTCACCACCTCTCAGGCTGCCACGGCCACCAAGCACAAACTCGAGAGCCTTGCTGCCTCGGGCCGTAAATACATGGTCAACTACACCAACCCTCATGCGAACCCCTTCCGCACCCTCCCGAAGGATGCCCCCATGCGCAAGGATAATCCCCGCGGTGGCGGCGTCACTCCTGGGTTCAGCTCCGGCAACCAAAACATGAACTTCAACAGTGGAGGCAACATGGGCATGGGCGGTGGCTACCGTGGCCGAGGCGGGTACAATAACAACCGCGGAATGGGCGGCAACATGAACAATTTCAACAACCGCGGTAACTTCAACAACATGGGTAATGGCTTCCAGGGCGGTGCTGGTCCCGGCATGATGGGTGGCTTCCAAGGTAATGCCATGGGCGGCATGCAGAACTACGGCTTTAATAACCGTGGAGGCATGGTAGGCGGCATGCGTGGTGGCCCTGGTGGGATGCGTGGTCGTGGTGGGGGCAACATGATGGGAATGCCAGGAATGAATCCCATGGCTGGTGGCATGGGCATGAACCCAATGGCTGGTGCTATGAACCCAATGATGGGCGGAATGGGTGGAAATATGGGCATGCAGGGTAAGTGGTAATGAAGTCGAACCTATTAAGAAGCCTTTTCGAGGATTTTCGAGGCTTTTCATCTGTTCTTCCTGAGAACATCTTACTAACATTCTCTCCAGGCCAAGGCTTTCAAGCTCCTAACCCAGCTTTCAACCAAGGGTTCTTCAACAGCCAAGGCGGCGGTGGTGACGCATCCTGGAATCCCCACGGTGCGAAGCGCAGTCGCCAGGAGTAGTGATATCGCTCTTCTTCACGTTTGCCGACTTTTCTTTTTTTTTTAACTGGCTCCGGAGTTCACCAGTGTTGGCTTATTTTCTCGCTTTTTCTATTTTTACGGCATTGAATCAACCTCAGCTTCACTCCAACATCTTCCAGTCGAAGCACCCAGAATGTTACGGGCAGAGGACAGTTCCAATTTGGTTTCGATTCACTCAATGTTCTTTATTCTCTTCTTCAATGTTGCGATTTTCTTCTTCCTTGTATTAGATGCAATCCAAAGGTGTGTTTCATGTTGTACTTTACATATGGCGAACTTGCTGGTCTGGAGCAAAATTGTATTCGGGATCCATGGATACGGTGTATTATGATATTATTACTGTTCAACGTGTTGCGAATCGGTGTTCAATCTTGGAACCCTGGAAGGTCTGTGATCAGTCGAGTACTCCATACTCCTTGCAAAATCTCATGGGAATATGAACGGATGATAGGTGCTATATGGATGCGGTGTAGACTCATACCTGCTTATATCCAGTAGAGTAACTCTGCACGCATGGACACGAGTCCCGATCTAGAACGTCGAGGCGGAGCTCGGTGGGGCTTTTGATAGCTAAGCTGTACGTTAAACAGCCTAGGTGTCAGCCGGCGGGGCTATGCATGCAAGACTAGCACTGCCTCGACTGAATGATCTCATAGAACTGATTCGCGGTGTCCATCAACACACAAATTCGGAACTAGGGATCTAGCGGTCAGGCTTGCGGCTAGATTGACATGATGTGAAACGAGGCAACGCCAAGAATATCTTGGTAAAGAAGGCTTCGCTACGCACTTTGTGGCGGTGGGGGATGATGGTCCCAAAGCGGAGAAACTGGAAACTGGAAAGTACCAAATTATGCAGAAGAAAATAAAGAAACGAACGTTCTACAAGAACATTTATTATGAAACCAAGCATCCGCTAAGATCAAAGTAAATCGCTGATAGATCCGGAGCGTGAGGGAGCCAAGAGATACAAACATCCAATCATCACACTGAAAATTTATTAACTCCCTTGAAGGTGAAAAAAGCAGACCATAAATATGAAAGAAAGAGAATTGCAGAAATCGTGATCTCATTCACACATAACGCCATTGACCAATCAGTAACAAAAGGGGGTATCGAAAATAAGAACAACAGGAAGAAAGTCGGAATAAAGAGGTATAATAGGTAAAATGGTTTCTTTCATCGCTCAATCAACGGTTATCAGTCATAATTCTGGAGCGGTTTAGGGCGAATATCACGTAAATTATGTATTTGAAAAAGTATTCAAAGACACGGGTAGGATCGCTGATCGTGTGGCCGGAGTACTCGATGTCGGCGAGGCCATCGGTCCAAGTGGAAAGTCTCTCAAGACAAGTTTGGAAATCGAGGTCCATGGAAATTTCCAGCTCGGTCTCCTCGTAGTCGCAAATTTGGAAAAGGGATTGTGTTTGGAGGTCTTCGGTATCCTCTGGTTCGCTGTCGGGGGACCGGTCCGAGGTATTTTCATCCTCATCTTCGTCATTGTGGAGCAAGGCTGATTTTGATCTCTGAATTGGAACTATGGCAAGTTCGGACACCGAAGAAGCTTCAAAGATGGAAGACGTGACGGACTCGGCGTCGGAGAACAAACCGTCGTCCTCGGATTCAGAGCAGTCGGATTCATCGACGGGGTCTTCTTGACTTTCCCCAACAGGCTCTGTGGAGGCTGAACCATCCAAGCTCGTTTTGAGGACTTCTTCAATGGCTTTCGCGTCTTCCTTGTTCTTCTTCCTGCTCCCTGCCCGAGCGACCGAGGAGCGTAACTTGAGTAGCTTCACTACTACCCTGACCCTGGTCCGGAGGGGATGCCCCGCGCGATCCTCTGGGATTATTGTAAGGGTCATGTCAAGATATCTGCCGGGAGCAAGTTCAACACGGGCATTGCTCGAGTAGGAGGTCTTCGTTCGACAGGGGCAGCCACATAGATTCGGGATTGCTTTCCCAATTCTAGCCACAGACAGATTGTCCTGGGGGGATATGGTTTCGCCTGTAGAAGTTAGCAAGTCTGAGTAGATTGAAGATGGAAATCTGGGAAAAGCGTCATTGTATCAAACGCTCGACACATACCTCCATACTCCAACCCCGAAACTGTTGCCTCTTGAGGCTCCTTGGCCATTCCTGGGAGTGGTACTCGGATGGGAAGACAGCTCAACCAGGTACCTCCGGAAGCATCCGCGGGCTTAGATCCGGGGGGAAGTAAGTCCTCTTCGCTTAAATCTGGTAGGTCCAGGGTCATCACCATATTGGCATGATATGATGGGCCTCGAGGGGGTCCCTGGGGACTTCCGGTGAGACGAGGATTTCCTTGCCGCTGCCGTGGCACTTGAAGGTTGTTGCCACGTGGGGTAGGAGTCGGCCACTGTCCATGACGCATTTGCTGCTGGCCTTGGGGAATAGTAAAGGACGGGTTGTTCATGCCCTGGCCTGGAGCAGTACGTCTAACCACTTGGGATCCTGATGCGCTTGCTATAGCTCTCGCGGCACCAGGGCACGCGTGACATCTATCACCCGAGGCTGGTCTGCTTTCACAGAGACTACAGCCGCTGGACGGGTGTCCACATCTTTGACAGAGGCGGTGCTCCAGAGACTCAGCACTAGTTTGTCTGGGTCGCTTTTTTGGGTGCTGTGGGGGCAGCCCAAGCTGCCGAACTCCCCGGAGAAAATCAGAATGACCAGATGCTGGGCGTTTTTGATACTGGTTATCGTGGGGGATATCTGGTTGAGGTGCCAACACGCCAACATCATGCGAGAATGAGCGATTCATATCGAAGGCTTGTGGGTTGACGCTGGTATTCGGGCTCTGGACAGAGAACTGGTTCCAGCTCTGGTTTGAAATGCCAGGATAGTATTCATTCTGGCCCTGCGCTAGACGCATGTCTGTGCCCCCGAACACTGGTGGAAAGGTCCGACCATTACCAGGGGCTGGGTCGACATCTTCATCATCTTCGTCATCGGTTTCTACCTCCTCGTCTTTATCGGGTTGGCCGATGATACCATGGCTGATGAAGCATTTGTAGAACGCTTTCCAGTTATCAGTCTGCCTCGGGCAAAGCCTGCAGACAGGTGGACAGGGGAGAGGCTCCATGCATTTGGTAATCTCCTCATCAGTTGTTCTCCATAAATGCGTATCTCGACAGTGATCTCGATGTTTGTCTTTTCTGAACGAAACAATTCCGCATCTAGAGCAGATATACTTCGCACTTGGGTGGTGGATATAATCAGCATGTCGCTGAGATGATCCCGCCGTACCACATGTTGCGCCACAGTTAGGAAACTTGCACCGGAAGTACTTCTTTGTCTGCTTCTTCTTCTTGTCACTTCCACCCGCAGAAGACAATTTTGGTTTGGACGCGGGCCTCTTTGTGACCCTGTAGTTGTCGTTCAACTTTTTGTCGTTGTACTTTTTTGTGACCGTCTTCGTCCATTGACCAAGGTTCTGCAGGGTCGATGCCAGCTCTTCCGCTGTGTGAAGGGCTCCGGTTGCCGGCTCGCTGAGAATGTCCCGAAGAAGGCTCACTTCCTTGTTTAGTTTCTCAATTTCCAAGAGCTCAGCTTGCTCGAGTACAGGTATACCGAACATAGATCTCCGCTGAAGAGCAGGCATTCGCTGGTCGGGGCTCATATCAGCTACCAGCTGCCGCACCTGGGAGTCATCTTCAATACTATGTATGGAAGGTTGAAGTTGGGTTTGGTCCATTCCACCTAACATGTAGAAAGTGTCCTCTGGTCGAACGGGTATATTCTTCTGAACCGTAAGACCAGGTATTGCTACATGTTCGGGAGGTGCACTGGTCTCGCTCGTACTACTCGTTGGATAGGACGATTCCTGCGAATTCTTGATCTTGTCAGTGTCTGCGAACTGGATAAAATCTGTGTATAGATGTCTTCCTTTGAATCAAGCAAGGCAAGGAGAAGCCAGGACAGACCAACTTACCGAGTTTGAATGGAAGTTTCCAGCCGAAGCTTGACTCAAGAACGATTCAAAGTTGTTAGAATCGTGGCAGGTGCTGTTGTTTGCCAGTCTGGTGGGTTCGAGTGCATACAGACTGGCAAAAAAAGACCCATCGTCGTCTGGCATTTCGGCATAGAAATTGTATTCGGCCATGATGGGAACAAGAAATAAAATGAAGATAAACCTTGGACTAAAAAACTGATGAGGTCCTCAAGCACTGGACCAAGGCCCAAGTGCTGTATGAGTCAAAGTGAATGGACAGAGGCAGAGTAATAGAAGCAGCCTTTAAAAGGTGGCATGGAACCTTTTATTTATACCTTTTGCGGCTGCTTGGGCGGTGACAGTCAGGCAATCCCCACTTTCCCCGGGTGAAAAGGGTTGGGCTCTCGAAGCAAGCTGATCACTGGAGAATCTTCAGTCAACTATACTCCGTAGTTCCCGTAGCGGGGCTGGTCCACCCCCGAATGTAGAACAATGAGGCGTACAAATCTTTGAGCAGCCTCCTGTCTTTTAAGGAAACTAGATAGTTTACCATTGTTGGGCAGAAGCGAGACATGTTGTTTGCCTTGATGGTTCGCAGGAAAGTACCGACATGAGGCGGAGTTGAAATCGGGTCGGACGCCTGATTCTTGGTAAGCACGGGGAAGCAGATGGCACAGCCTCCTTGAGAATGAGAAGCTATGACTCTATGAGATCATTATACAATAGCGTTATAGGAACGGCGGTGAGGCTCCACTAGCGAGTGTGATGTTTGAGGAGGTTTAGTTTCATCGTTAATTCCACTGATCAGTTCCGACTTCATTACCAGAACAGAGCCGTATGGTATTGGTATTTCCGTTACAATTTTAGGCCGCGACCATTTTATCCCGATTCATGTCCTTCACATATTGGATGAATAACTAGAGCATACACAAGATATACCATCCGGGGCTACTACTGGAATAGTCCTTATGTGATCATCTTATAGACGACGTTCTTATTTGGACCGTCCCAATTCATGCCAGCCCCCGTGTTATTTTAAACCGTGTCTGTTATTACACCAACTCGCTAGTCAAGAAGGTTATTGAGACTATAATACCCCTTCTATTCTACTCCGTATAGCCTGTTCAGTCCAGTGTTTCAGAGGTGTTAAGAACTCCACGTGGGTCTTAGATTGTGAAACGAATCGCTGGTCATGGGGTGCTTGGCATCCACTATGAATTTCACCTATTTCAGCCTCAAATTAATCTAACACCACGTATACATCTATAAAGAAAGCTAGAAATATATTAATTAGACCTTAAATAGTCTAAAAATGGCAAATCTAGGGTCTAATATCATGTTTTCAAGTGTGATCTTAATTTTACACCCATTTTTTACGGTCGGAAAGCCAGAAAAGAGCATAAAAGCAGCTGTAATAATACCTAGGATGGGTTCAAAGTCTGGGAACACAATCGAAGATAGTCTCAACTGCTCTGCCAAAGAAGGCCAAAGCGATGGACCTCTGAAATCCGATGATGTCTACTTGCCAACTAGAGATTTTGAGAAGGAATCAGAGGAGCTTTCTTTATCGCTAAGGAAATTATAGCGACCAGAGAGCGCGGCAACTCTTTTCTAGAGAACGACAGAGGCGTTGTTCAACGGATGACTGGAGCTATAGCTCACGGACCAGCGCCACAGTCAAAATTTGGACTAGGGTTTAAGACATGAAACCGACTACTACATATGTACTGGGAAAATCCTCAATCCGTCGACCAACGAAATCTATGCCAATCGATTTCATGCCCTCTGAAGAGGCTGAACGAGTAACGGGCCGGTGGGAACATACGTGGAGCCAATCATCAATTCTTTGCACCCTGCGGGTCTCCTTCCACAGTCATAGCTCATAGCTACCAATCAACGTTCAAGCATATGTCGTCTTAATCCTTGCTAGTCGTTGCCAGGCCCAAAAGCACAGGAGATGGAAATGACCGCCTCCCATGTCTATAGCTGCCGACATCTAATGCAACCCTTGTGACAGACGAAGCACATTTCTCAAGGCCTTTAGTAACTCCCAAGCCGCATGAGTGGCAGGCATATCCAACCACACTTCTTGAATGCCCTTATGCGGCAGACGCTTATGGCAATGCCCAGTCTGTTGACGGATGGTTCCCGATGGTTTGCCTACAGCTGGAGTGTACCAATTTTAACAACATTGGCAGCCATGGCATCCTTGCAATTCTCCGGGAGGGTAGCAAATGCATTTCCACCTTAAAATTCAATACCACATTACCTTGGTATTACAGTAATATATTGCGTTACAAAATTTCAACATCTTGGAACACGTTAAGGTCCGAGCGACGAAACGAAAATGAGGCGATTTGCGAGGAACATGGTCATCTGGACCCGTGACTTCAAGTTTGAATTCAATTGGCATTAGAATTTAGAATTAGAATGAATCTCTTTCAACTCCAAAATACCCGGAAACACCCGCCATTGCCCGTGGACTTCCTATCAAACGGGACAATCGGGCCGGTTCTGACAAGTCACAAATTTAAGAAAAATGAAATAAAAAAAACCCAATTAAATCTAATGAAAAGTGGCAATATACAGTCGTCAGCGTTGCTCAGTTAGCCTGGTAGTTACATCATAGTGGACCCCTTAGTTGTGCATCATATCATGAAGAAACGCTAAGCTAAGCGCAACGCGCATCTAAGGGAAACAACCACGATCGACTTTACATACAGGCCAGAACCAGAAACAGAACCAGAACCAGAACCAGAACCAAGATAGAACAATACATCAAATCAGCCATCCTACTTCCCTGCTATGCAATCGGGCGCTCAAACTCGCTATCAAAATCGGCGCCCGTCCGCCGATGCTCATGTGCTCCGGGCCCCCGCATCCGCGTACGGGGGCGAATTCATGCATAGGAAATCGGGCGGATAACCATGCAATAAGAAGCTCCCAATCAAACTCAAGATAATGCCAATCCATACACATAATTCCTTCGGGCGGGTGTCACTTACTCCTCCGCATCGGAAACGGGAAACGTGTCCCGGAAACCTAGGGATGATGATCAAAGGTGAGGCGTGGCCGTGGGGGTAGACGATAAGCGACCTCTTTGCTCTACTCTGCACAGCCAGGTCGCTAGATATCTCCCCGGATACTAACATGTAGAAAGGGTTAGGTTTTCAGACCCCGGACCTCGGGAGATGAACACGAATTCTGCACACCGGTCGAGCAATCCGGGTAGCTCATCTGATCGGACACGACTTGGGCCCTGGATTTGGGTTGCGGGTGTGGTTGTGTGGAGGGGGATAATATAGCCTATGCCGGCCATGGCGTAGATTGGAGCTGTAAAATATTACCTAGGTAAGCTTTGATGCTTGGTTTTGGGTTTTCTTTTTCGTCGCCCTACGGACATGACTTACTGGAGGCTGGGACCAATCCCCGTTTGACGATTCTATAATTCTTGAGAAAAGGCTTCATCCCTGGTTTTTCTTTCACCGGGACTCCTGAGCTGGAAGCCCAGCTCAGTTCTGGGAGATTTGGATTGCATGTGCTTTGGTCTGGTCCCATGATGTACTTTGTATGCGTTGGTGATCGTTTCCGTCACGTTCACGTTGAGGCTCCACAGGCCTTCAACAGTTATCTGCCAAGACTGGCGCCGACTACGGAGAGATACGAATCCCATTGTAGGAGTTCAAAGAAGCAAAAATCAGGGTTTCCGCCTTGTACGAATGGTGATCACAGGCTGTCTCAGATCCCTTTTTCTCCAGATCTATACAGACCCACTTACCCACTCTATAGAGCGGGTCCGTTCCATGGATCGGGTGGTATATCACCATAAACCATGGAAATCCAGAAAATCCAGTCAAACCGTATATGCAAATAACCCAAAACAGAAGCTGCAAGCACAGGGGGAAAGGAAAAATTTTCAACCAATTCCTACAGTGATTGGGCGGGGTAGGCTGCTGCCCCTGGAATGACGTAGAGATGCAGTCAGCAAGAATAATATTTTTTCTAATAAGACAAATGAGAAGAAAGGAAGACCAGGATCAAAAAGGATAAGCATGAAAAAAAACTCCCCAAATCCACTCCAGGTTCCCAATGACACCTCTATGCCCCGTTCCCATTCCCATTCCCCATTCTCCATCGCAAGATGCTAGTGGATCCCGTATGTCAGACCGATGGGACTAAGTACCTAGCTCCATCAGTCTGCCTAGCCATGAAACAAAGCCAAAGTCAAATTTAAAATCCAATCCTAATGTACCGACATCGGACGACCCGACCTGCAGCGTGCAGTATGCATCTGCATCTGCATGAACTCGTAATTCTCCATCCCCCAATCACAGTTCTCACATGGTCATTGACTACCGGCCGCTCACGTTGAGAGAAGACCATGGCTGAGACGATTTGGGGGAGTTCACATAGGCTTCCAGGGAAGCGGAGTACCCATTGCTGGGTCTCGTGGTTGGGAACTTAGTGGTGGAGGCGGTACCGGAAAGCTCGAGCTCGAGGTCAAGGAGAGTGGTAGATCCGTCGACATGGAAGTGGGGAGCAGAGTTGGCCCAGGCCCCCATCTGGGAGAGGTCCATTGCCATGTTGGAGCTAAGAGAGGAATCGTCAGTACAGCATTCACTGCTGTTGGGAGGATGGCCAGCTAGTGGCATTAAGTAGCTTACGTTGATTGACTCATCCTGAGAAGTAACACGTAGCGTAGCTAAGGTGGTGGTAAGGAAAGCTTGTGGCTAGATAGACAGTTTGTTAGAATGGACAGCGCGGTGTGGACCCAGTGACTTACTATGCGGTGCACGAAATTCGAGAACGTTGTGAGATGGAAACCTCAAGCGAGTGAGGGTCTTTATAGATAGAGAAGCATTATCTAGAGCATAGCCATAGCATCGCCGCGTACGATATGCCCGGGTGCAAACCCAGGATAGATTTCATGGAGGATAGGGTGATAATAGCGTCACCCGAGTCGGGTTTGTAGATCCAGATCTGCCTTGAGATCAAGGGTGAAATATTCCAGAAAATCAATTTCTCTCCTGCCTAGAGCGATCGGAAAGTTTATTCGAGAACTCATTGTAGATTTAAAAATGAATTAAGAGAAAAATTAAAGGACAAAGGACAAATGAACGAACAAAGGTACCAAGTACAGGGAAATAAAAAAGAAAGAAAATAGAAAATCAAAACTCAAGTACCTTTGGGGCAAAATCTGATGCAGGGGTACATTAGCCAACCAGGGTCCGCCTTGTTCAACAGAAATAAACTACGGTATTTTCATCACATCTATTTCAAGTACAACGCACGTCATATCCGTCTAGGAACAGCGCCCAACGAAATATCGGTGTAGAACTGCGAGTCTGAGTAGGAGGGTCACCAGAGTTCCTTCTGAGTGGTCGCCCATATGATATGCCGGGTGCCCCGTTCCTGAATACCGGCCGGATACCATAATGGATCTTTTTCACGCATGTAAGACTAAGTACAACGGAAGTCCCGTGTACGTCCCGAATGCCAATCCCAGGCCTAACGGACCCGGTAGTTTGGTATTTGGAATGGGAACTTCAATCCGCCTATCAAAAAGGCCATTGCAGATGGCGGTCGATGGATAAAATTTCCAGCCGTTTCAGTCTAAATCATCTGATATTCAATAGGTCTTTACTATACAAGCGTCGTGGGGCAATCTCTGGATTATTAGAATCACATTACAGTACCCCTCATCACGTCACCTTACTTTATTTCACTTCACATCACCTCGCCTCAATTCCTCTTAGCCTCGAATCCCCACAAATTATTAGGAGAACCCACGCAATAAACCTGGGCACAAATACCAGGGTCAGGAAAGGAACAGGGGGAACAGGGTGAAACGAAACGAAATACATTCCATCTCCACTGCCACTCCAACACCATGGATCCAAGCCTCAACGCTCAACAATGAAACAAAAACTAAGAACTAGGGGATGTTAGACCGCCATTGCCAAATCATCAACAAGGGTAGGCTAGTGCGAAAGCCCGATCAGCTGGCTGCGCGCTAGTTGAATTCTCCCTGTAAGATGAGATCACCAAAATCCTCCAAATCCAATCCGTTGCCCCAGTCGGGCGAATCACTATTATGCAATTCCAACCTCTTATATAATGACGACAGATACATCTACCATAACCCCAAAGCACAGCCAAGGATGGAACTCAAACACTGTCGAGTCAAACTAACTATCATGTAACGTGATTTGATTTCCTCTGCATGCATCATATGGATCTACTCCCTAGTACCCCGTACTCTCATGGTTGTATATCACGCTTTGTCCCCCGTTTTGCGTGTATTCCGTACCGTACAAGCTTAATTGCTTTTTCTTTCAGGCTGACAAACTTCTGTAAGTGATAAGACAAAGAGGAAAACTCTGCAAGATATGACTATGAGTCAAGGAAAAAGATTAAATGAAATTAAAAAGGGAAAAAAAAAAAGAAAAATTTGAGAAAAAGCCTTATGTGAACCACTTGAAACCCAGACTTGACGAGCTGAACTGGTTCTACCCAAAGTCCCGAAACTCAATGCATGCACTGATTCTTGGCATTATCGCGAGTAGTCATTGAAATCTCTTTCCGTTGGGCTGAATGAATTCTGCACTCGTTACCACCGAATTCAACGGGATCAGACCTACGGAGTAGAGTAGATTTGAGCAAATGTTTTCTTTTTTCTTTCCTTTTTCTCAGGCAACAGCGTGACTGCCTGCATGTGGTGCTCACGGTCCACCAGCCACCACGAATCAGCCACAGTCACATCAGCCACATTGTTGAAACAAATCAAGACCTTACTCCGTACTGTCTGGCCTTGCTTACAGGATTCCACTCTTTGCTACACGTTTAACCCAAACCCAGCCTGTGGCGGACAAGCGGTGTGGCGCAGTTTAATTACATAACTTCTAGCTTTTGCCCAAGTCAGGACCCAGGTGATCCAGTTACGAATGCAAGGCTCGTACACCAATGGGTGATGTGGGCTGCTAATCTGGATTGAAACCCGGGCTTTGGTCTTTTTTTGTGGCAGTGCAACTGATTCTGCTTCTTGCTCTGGCGTCTGGACACCGATACTAGTGCTCCGTACTCACCGCTGCATGGATGATCGTCTGAGATGGTAATGCGTAGTTCGGTTGGACTCGGTTTTATGCAAGTAGCGTTACACTGGGAGCCTTATAGAGCTTAAGTGGGAGGATTGTTGATGTCAGGCGGTGGTGGATGGGTCTAGACTCGGCGAAATTTTGAAGGATCTCATAGTCTGGTCTGGTCTGGACTCTGGATGCAGATGATGCGTCTAGACTCCATCTCCAGAGTCAATGCAAATGCACATACAATTCATATTTTCGTATAGAGGTATCTAGCCGGATCCATTGATGTCACTCACACTCTCAGCTATAGCCAGAGCCAGAGCCAGGGCCAGGGCCAGAGCAAAGAGGAATCCTCTAAGCAACGGAACTATGCACAAGCTCAATACAAAACTCCCCCCATTCACCCCCATTACTCGATGTCAAAATCTCCTCCGCAATCGCCTCCTCAATCCGCTCGCCGTACCGTCTCCGATATTCAAGCTTCACCTGCTCAAAGTGTCGCGGTTCCCAGTGTAACCGCACAAGTCGCGAGATCAGGAGCTCGGAGCGCTCGCGGCCGGATTTCGATTCCCTTAGTGCTTGGTGGAGGAGGAGAGCGTCGCGCATGGGACGGTTAATGGCTCCGTTAAGAATATGGGCTAGTGTTTCGCCCTAGTGATAAAAAAGTAAATGTTAGTTTAGAGCACTGGTACTCTATGGATTTTGGGAGAGGGGGACATACAACCAAGTTCCGGGACTTGGAAATCATTGCGCGAGCAAAATTTTGACCATAGATAGCTTCGTAGGCGTGTAGGACTTCTCGAAGATGCGAATCCCTTCGTAACACGATAATCTGGATCATGGCAGTCTCGCCTCCGTCCCGCGAGACAAGTGCATGATGTAAATCTGAAACATCCTGCCTGACGAGTCCGATATCTCGTGGTTCGCGATCATCCTGACGCCTTTCTTCCAGTGCAAGCAAGACGGCAACACGGAATTTATCCGCTTTCAACTCGGAACGCATACAGCGCTCTAGACTATTCTCGTAGCGGGTATCTCGGAAGCAGGCTTTGATCTCACGGATAGCGGCGTTCGAGCGACCCATTAGGGATTCGATTAGGAGTTCGCGTCGTGAGGTTCCGGCTTGGTAGTAGCAGTTTGCCCAGTATGCTTCTGATTCCCAGCGGCCGAGGGCTGTGGCGTAGGCTACTTTGCCAAAGGATGATGTACCTAGTTTGAGGCGGAGGTGTTTGGCTAGGTTTATGCCTTTGCCATGGACTTTGACGCGAGTTTTGTATTCTTGGCGGAGGAGAAGGATCTCGTCGCCTGTTAGGCGGGGGAGGGTTTGGATGATTATTTTGCTGTCGATGTTGCGGGTGTGGTTTAGGGCGGATTGCATGGCCTCGGCGTCGGTGCTGGCATCGTAGAAGGAGACTCGTTTTCGGCCAGCACTGCTGGGGGATCGGATTATGAGGGAGGAGTCACCTGCTGTTAGGGAGTCGTGGTCGTTGGTTGTTGGGCGGCTGCGTCGCTTGTCCTTTTCCTTTTCGTCTTTGCGGTCGGATTCGCGTATCTTCTCCTTGCTGCTTCGGTATCCGCCCTCTCGCTCGTATTCGCGCTCTTTCTCGCTAGTGGAGGACTTTGTGCGGGTGTGTTTTCTTCGTCGACGGGTTTCAGAGCTGGAGGTCTCGTCATCTAGTGGTTCCAAGTCGGAGATATCGTCGTCACGCACAGAGGGAATGACGATGGGAGAAGGCATAGGCGACATTGACTGGTAGGTACCACGATAAGGTTCAAGTAAAGGACTAGCAGGCGGGTGATGTCCAGCCATAGCAGCTCCAGCAACAGCGAGGTTATTAGCCGACGACACAGACAAACTATGCGGCCGAGTCCGTCCCCCACCAGGCGTAATCTCCATAAATTGTTTTTGCGGAGCAGCTCTAGGCGAGGGCGGCGGTGGTTGCTTATCTGAGATCTGAGGCTCATGGCTAGGATACTTGTAGGAGTATATCGGCTGGTTAGGTTGCGCTGGAGCAACAGGAGGCTGAGGTCCTCGAGGATAACCAGCCGCAGCCATTGTTGGAAACTGCGCCTCCGACGAAGCCGTATACATCGGCTTCGGCGCCGGCGCAGCCTTAGAAGTATACCGCACATTAGGATCAACCTGCGCATACTGGTACGGAGTCGGCTGAGCATATCCCTGGGGATGACCAACATCGCTCGCCGAAGCCGTCCGATAATGCGACGGTGTAAAAGCCCCAGTCGACTCATAACCCTGCGGCTGCGACGAACTCCCATACTGCGGCGCCGGAAAACTCGGCGCCATCGTGCTAGGCACATCATACCCCGAAGAAGGGAACGCTCCAGGCATCCCAGCCTGCGATGTAGGTGGCACAAAGCCAGGCCGCTCACATTCAGGCACAGCCGCCCAATCCGTCTTTGTACTCGGGCGCTGAGGCAGCGGCGGCGCAGAAAACATCCCCGTCTGCTCCGCATACCGGAATCTTCCCGGTTGTGCATAGCTGGGATGACTGCCGGGTACATCACCGTACGCGAGATGTTCATCAATAGAGTCGTCGGAGCTCTCGCTCGCGCTCTCCTCATCTCGCCTATTCCTAGTCCGCCCATGACCGTTACGACTCGGTAACGGGGGCGAAGGGTGCGGAGAGCGAGCGTACTCGCGCGGCTGCACAACTCTCATATCGCGATCATCGTCAGAGTGCTCGTAGCGATCGCGCTTCTTCTCCTGTTCCTGCTTCTCTTTTTCCTTCTCCTCGCGCCGACGTCGTTCGTGCCTTCTGGCACTATCATCGGAATCATCGCGCCGTATATCGTGCTCATACCGCGCAGGACTCCTGGGTGCCCTACTGGCATCCCTCTCTCGCCCTAGCACCCGCTCCTGACTCTCCTTCATCAATTTGTACTGGCGATCAATCTCCGCCTCGTCCAGATCATAATTGCGACTGGAACTGGACTTTTCGATTGCGGGGGAGCGCGAGCGAGGTCGCGATGTATCCACAGATAAGTTCAGGTCTGACGCAAGGCGGCTATCGCGAGACCTGGAGCGTTCGCGACGACCTGGTGATTTAGACCGGGTGCGCGATCGGGAGTCATTTACTTGAAGCGACATGTTTGGGTCTGGTTTAAGCGTTCCAGGGTCCGCGATAGATTTGTGGGGCGACAAGAGCCAAATCTGGAGAAATGTTTATCGGGCAAGTATATAGTAGAACCAGAGGTTCTGAGGTTCTGGAGTTTGGGAGAATAAATTGGAAGAATTGATGGATTCCTCAGGGAACTTGGGGATTTCCTGAGGGGGGGAAGTTTGATGGCGCACAAGTGAATGAGAGTTTCAATCGCGAGGGGAAGCGGGATCCGAGTTGGGGTCCACAGTTCAAGTTCTCAGCCCTGTCACTTGTGTTACCACGAAGTGTAGCTTTTCGCTTCTTGTTTTTCTCAGGAGGGAGAAAATAGATTGGAGGGAATTGGAGAGAATAATCTAGAGCCTCATAATGTTTCTGACCGCAACGGGGAAGTCCGACTGACTGGCTGATTCTTGCAGAACGGGCGTATGGAACCGTTGTTCAGGAGTTCCTATTGGTTCCATGCAGGTCAGCTTGGGATCGTCCTGTCGCTTCAGCCGCTGAACCTGCTTTAGGGTCATAGGGCCTATGCGCCAAGGAATCGATTGTGAATACAACTAGAGAATACGTGGGACTATCCACATGGTTAAGGTTACAGTACTCATTTGGATCCAGTTAAACATTGAATAGCATAAAGAAAACGTAGAAGTGGAATTCAGACACTCGAGGTGACACATTTTGTGTGAAGAATGGAAATAAACAAAAGACAAAAAAAATCCTCGTGCATGAGGTGGGAAAGGGGGGGGGGTATGTGCGGAATAGCAAGCTATGCGAACAGGGGAGAAAAGAAGACAAAGACAATATCAGTTTAACGAGTACGACGACCATCATTAAGTGGTCCCTTGCGACCACCGTAGGACTTGGACGGCGCGGGCGCAGGCGCAGGCTGTCCATTGCGGTTGAGACGGTTGGTTCTCCAGCGCTCATACCAGATCACACGGCTGGCCTCACGTAGCTCCGATCGCCATTCAGTAAACACCGCGTCCTTAAGTCTCACAAAGTCACAATGTTCTGGGTTGTATGGGTCGGCGAACCCCCAGGGAAATCGGCGACCGACCGGTTCTTCTCCAGATGCGAGGGAGTGTGGGTCTGGGGACAGAATGGAAAATGGCACGTGGGGATTGACAGGACCCTGTGATGCACTGGACTTGCGCGTGCTCTGACTATGCTGTGATGGCGTGCGAGTCGGCGTCTTGGAGTCACTCGACCCAGAAGATTCTGGAGATTCGGTCTCGGACTCGCGCTCATCTATCGACTCTTCATCCGCACTCTCCGATGAAGAGTACTCTTCCTGGTCTTCCAAGGTCAAGATCTCCAAAGGATCAATGTTAGCCTTCTTGAGGCTGTTCCAGACGGCCTTGCGCAAGTATTCCATGTGGGTGGAGGTGATTGTATCCGCCTTACTGATGACGGGCACAATGGTGGTCTTTCCCAGGATGGTGCGCAGCACCTGCAGGTCCAGGTTCTGATCCAAGACGCCCATCACAGGGGTATCAGTGGGCTTGGAGGTACCATTGGCGAAACGCTCCGCCGCAGCGATGTTCTCGTCGAGACGGACCGGGTCCAACAGCAGGAAGGTACAGTGGATGTGAGTGTCGCGCGCGCCTGGTGAGCGCACCACCTTCATCTCCTCTGCAAGGGTCTCCTCAAACTTACTCTCCAGGAAACCGGTCACGGCGCGCATCTGCAGGTCGACAATGTTGCGTTCAAGACCGACGGAATCCCACAGGGTCAGGCCGACGCGTTCCCCATCGAATTCAGTTTCAAGATACTGTGAGGTGAAGCCTTCGTAGGCGGAAGTCTGGCGTTCCAGCTCCTCCAGTTCTTCAGCAGTACGAATAGGGTGCTTGTGTGCTGGCATGGTGAGCGCCTTGCGGAGAAAGTTGAGGAACTCGGTCTTTCCGGAGTTACGAGCGCCAACCACCAGGATACTGTTTTAGGTTAAGAGTTGTTCATTTATCCATAATCGATGAAACTTACTTGTAGGAAGTAGGATCCTTGCGGCGACGTACGCGACGAGGGCTGTTGACGGTGCTGACAGCGCTGCTGGCGTAGCTATAGCGACCACGGTGGGTCATGCTTTCGGAACGAGCGTAGGGGTCCATAGCGTCGGTGGGTAGCGGGGGAGGCACAAAGCCAGAGTGAGGACGAGGCGAGGTAGGCTCAACCTTGAGAGTATCACGCTCTTCACCTCCAAAGGTCTCCAGCTGCGGGGTGGGGGAGAAATCGGGCAAACGAGGGGCGATCTTAGGGGCGTACGACTCGCGCTGACGGCGCATTTCCTCCTCCATGATTTGGGATTTCGTCATCTTCTTGCGATTACCAGAAGCTTTGTGTTCGCCGAGAGGTTCAGTAGACTTGGAGCGACGAAGGAAACCGAGTGAGGTACGACGGGCGTTGAGCGTTTGATCCGGAATGGAAGGCACATCAGAAGGCGCGCGCGAGGAAGTTGGAGTTGCCATGTTTGAGCACGTAAATTTTCCTTTTTTTGGGTTTTTTTAACTTTTTGTTTTCTTTATTCAAGTTGCAGTTTTAATGTCAAAATCGACATAATCTGCAGTCATAACATCAATCAGCCCATTGTTTACTTCATTGAGTCTGGTACGACATCTGCCCCTCATCTGTACATGCACGTAAAACGGAATCTTTTGCCAACTTACATATCCGACTTTCTGTCACCTACAACCTTGTTCCCAATCCAATTCAATGGTCTGAGACTGATCAGGTGCGGGGGATTTGCGACTTGCGACCCAGAAAAATCAAAATGAGAGAGACTGCGACAGCAGCAAAGAGAAGAAAAACAGGCGGATCAGATGAATAGCAACAGAACTCTCAACCAGTGTGAGTTGTTGCAATCGTCTCGTCAAAAAGACAGAGCCAGGGGAAGTTGGAATTGAAATTGGTGAAGTTGAAAAACCTTGAAATTGAGAACCAGCCTGCTCACAGCGTCCGACTATAGCGGCGCGAGGGGAGAGAAACGAAGGGAAAGGAGTGGGTGGGAAAGGAAGGAAAAAACCCGAGATGAGGATCTTTCTTAAGTCGGTTCGAGCTAATGATTCAAGGTTACAGGGTTTATGCTTTTCTGATACGTTTTATCATAATATTTCTCATTGATTCAGGGGGGTTTCATTGGAGGAGAAAAAGCGAGCACTTGAGGTGATGACCTTATTATAACACAAAATATCTCTTCATCTAGTAACTACTATTCTATTCCTTATGGGAAGCAATTGGACTGATATTGGATGATTCAGGGGTAAAAATGACACGGTCCAGAGCAACAAAAGCCCCCACTTGGAGCTGTTCGTCCCACCAGCGAATCCCCGACAAGGAACGGGTCAAGGCGGGATGCCAATTTCCAATTCTTGCTCTCCACAGAGTACAGAGTACGGAATTCCTTGGGTATATACGGAGTCATGCATACTCTCTACTGTATAGAAATGGAGAATATGTCCAATTAAGAGGTCAGACTGAAAGGCTGAAAGGCTGATCTGGCACGTGCAGGCCGTTGGACTTGACTCCACCTTTGAAATGAGATTCTGGGTTTGCATCATTTTCATTCAAGTTCGGTTTAAAGCTGTTTATTGTGATCCGAGAGACTGGGTCGCGTCCAAGCCCAATTTGGTTCGGAATCCGCAACTCAAGTGGACCTGCGTTGCCAGTTCTCAGTACTTACCTGGATCAACATCAATGAACCAGTACTCCTGTTATAACATTCTAGGATTAATTTATTAGGCTCGCCGACATGCACGATCCACGCGAGCTTGATCCCAACGTGGTGGGGCACACACTTCTGGGACGCGTCTACTCCGTAGGCGAAACAACACTGATTCAGGATCCCTGGATCATCAAACACCTAACCTCTTCCTTTATTGGACTCGGATATTTTTTCCTGAATCGTTTACAGGGGAAACTCACTAGTCGCGAAATCAAAATCAAAATGAAAATGTGCACGTTCCTTGTGGGTCCACACGTGGAGCGGGTCATCGCGTGCAGGACTTGCTCTTATCTACTCCGTATCGGATGATCAGATTCAGAAAAAATCGCGGATGGCTTTATATCGCTATATCATATAATAACCTACTATTACTCTGACTGTATCACCAACCCATTTTCCACTGCCCAAGTTCGAAACGGCAACACAATACACGGTGTCGACGGACAAACCGTCTTCCGATTCAATATCTTGAATTTTGGCCCATTCGGTCCAGCTACGTACTTCCCTTCTCCGAAAATCGTTGGCTCGCCTACTGGCTGGTCATCTCCCCATCGCCCATTGAACTCTAGCCAGGGGACTGGATATGAGGCCGTGCTGTCTGATGCGAAGGTTGCTGTTGCAGGGTCGTAGGTATATGCGTAGGCATTTAGTGTTGGGTCCCAGAGGATGCCTTTATCAGTGTAGTCTAGTAAGAATCCGATGGGCAGATTCACGCCGGGGATGGTGTGGTCGTGTCTTCTATTCAGTGGAAGCATTAGTGATAAGACATGACTCGGCTCAAGTAGTTGTGAATGTGGTTTCATACGTACCCTACAATTGCGTAGTTGGCGTGTGTTCCATTCGCGGAGAATGTGTAGGGTCGTAATCCTTGCTTTTCGAGCGCTTTGTAGCTGAATGCTTGCCCGCTGGCGTGTTGGCTGAACCATACTGCTTGTGGTGTGCCGTTGATGAACCGGATCATATTGTGTTCCCTGTTTGGTTGTGTTTGCGTTGATATGCTTCTTCCATGATACCTAGGGGAAAGACGTACCAGTCACCGATGTGGTCACCGATTTCTAGACCTAGCACTATATCGCCTCTGTTGTATCTGGATATGGTTGTGAGACTCGAGTCCCCTCGGGGGCACTTGGAACTCACGCGTAAAAGTAGAAATAGAATGCATCTACTTCACCGCTTCCATGGTCTACGACTATGATGGCACATCCGGTTCCGTTCCCGATGCGTCCGTCGCTGTCGGGCGTGATTCCATCCCACCAGGATGGTTGGGGTGTTTGGGCGATACCTCCAGAGGTTGTGAGATAAACACTTGTGTTGCCTAGGGCATTGAGTTGGTCGAGGTTATTTAGCGTTAGCGGGGATGGTGCATCTGCGACGGATGTCCAGTTGACCTCTGGCTTGGTGTTGTCAAGTTGTGCTTGTAGATCGCTTGGTCGGTACGGGTCTGTGCTGTATAGCCATACTAGTGGAGCTTTCTGGTGTTAGACTTTGGGATTATAGATCCAGAGGGATTTTTACCGTATTTGTACACATATTGCGGGATGGTAGATGCGATGGAAGGTTGGATGAAAGGTAAAGCCGCTAAGGCGAGTACCATGAGGTGCATGATCTGCTGCATGAGAAACGCTGTTAAGCTTGGGGGTTCTTGCCGGCGATATGATACTTCAACTTCTGAGACTCGAGCGATATAGTCATCTTTATCCATATGGCTATCAGTGTGATCTTATCACCAGACTCGGATACCGCTCAGGTCAAATACCAACCGAGGAACGAATAGTCATCATTATACATTGCCCGTGGGTATACCTACAGGGAGCATTAGCCCTTTTAAGACTCTATGTAGCAAATAATATCATAGATCCCGCGTCGAAGACTAGAGCGCCGTAGAAAATAGGTCAGGTTATCCACGAATCCCACGAGGTACGTGACCGGCCTGCAGTGGGAAGGACTGAACATAGCTGATCGGGGAAGCCCTGGAATGTTACATGCATGAATCCAAGGCCATAGATCGACAACCCAGGCACCGCCTGGCATATTCAGAGCTTTTGATTCGATGGTCGATACATATAATCCGACTTGTCATTTACCACAGGTGTAGAGTGTGTGACGGGGTCATCTGATGATCTCGTCACCACATAAAAAATACCCTGATGCGGGGTACCCAAGGTAGTGATAACTTTTCCATGACACCTATGAAATTCTTGAAGTAATTATCTCCCCTGCTGATTCTCCTTCTCCTTCTTCTCCTCCTTCTCTTTCCACAATTTAAACAGCCTCAAATCCAAAGGAATCCTCTCCCCCAACCACGTCGCCCGCTGCGTATGATTCCGCTCCTCCTCCGCTCCAGTCTCAATCTCCGTATTCGGATGAATCAGTGCGCTCAGTTGACCCCGGTTAATCACTAGCCAAGGTATAAAGGCTCCGAACTGGGCGGGTGTGAAGATGTTTACTTCGAACATGGCGACAGGGTGGGGACCGACGGGCTGGTCGAAGAATCGGTAGATGCGGAGTTCGGGGACTAAGTTTCTGTTAGTTTGGTGAGAGTTGGCGAGTGGATGTTTCTTACATTCGCGTCGGATTCTTTCATGGAGGGCCTTTGCGTGGGCTACTTGGTCTGGGTTTGTCTGTGGAGAGTTGTGTTAGCTTAAGTACTTAGTCTTACCTATTCGGTGGGTTGGTTACTTGGAAGTGGTAGATGTGGACGTCGAATCCGCCGCGTGGGCCTTTGCTCAATGGATCGGGAAACTCTTCGTAGGCTTTACTTAGGATGCCGGTTTGGGGGTTCTTGAGGGATTTTCCATCTTCATTGCGCTCGCTGTTTAGGATTAATACGGGAACGGAGTGATCGTGTTTGATTGACTTACTCGGACAGTGGCTCGAGGTTCTCGTACCCCTCCAACGGTGATGGATATGAGTAAGCGAATTGATCTGTCATGTTGGAATTGTGTTGGAATTACTTCGAGCTAGCCTTGAGTAATTTGGAGAGTGTGGAATAGATTCAAGTGTGGTTGGTCTGTACCTGCACCCCGATATATATATTGTGCAAAATACCGTGTCACACGTGGGAGATCTTCGGCTTTAAATACTCTTGTCGGATCCGATCTTATCAATCAGCACAACCCCAGAAGCTTTGCTGAGAAATACATTGAATTGATGATGACAGATGTCGTCAGTTTGGTCTCATCGGGAGTTTTCCGCACTTACAAAGCTGCGGAACGGGCGGGTCCATCTTGTACAGAACATGGAAATGGAAGCCTTGGAAAGATTGTAGGTAAGCCCGAAAATTGGTTGTGGTATTGTTACAGCTCATAATAATGTCCATGGATAAATTCAATTACTGCAACAGATCCGCTTTGAACCGCTAGGACCAAGCAGCTCGAACATCGATTTGTCCGTTATCATCAACAAACTTCCCCCGATCCCACTCCCGTCCCTCGCCCTTCTTGGACCAGCGCACATCCTCGGGCTGAGGCTCCACGCTCACAGTAGAAGAAAGACTCTGTGCCTTGTACTTATTAATAACCTTTTCATCGAAGCCAGCTGTCCGAAGTCTCGCTTCACTCCTCATTCTATATGATTCGCGTTCGCGTTGTGCCTCCATAGAAATTTCCCAGTCATCCTCGGCAGTCATGAGACCAGAGACGGCGCGACGGGAGGGTTTTTTGATGCTTTCGTCATCATCTGGCTGGATATCGAGCGTGGGGTCGTAATCAGATGCAAAGTGTGAGTCGATGGTGCTGGCGTTGGCTTTGTAGGCCCCGCGGCCCCGCGAGCGAACGGGTTTTTCTTTGGGAGGAAGGGGTCCGACGATGTCTTCGAGAGGATCTGACTCGTTGTCTGACTCGATAGGGCGTACGGTTGAGGAGGACGGAGACTTGTGCCTGCGGTTCAGGGAGAATTCACGCTGGCGAGAAGTTTTATCATCGTGGCCGGCTGATGAATCTGGATCGCGCGGGGTTCGGTGTGAACGGGATTTTCTGCGAGATGGGGACGCAGATCGGTGTCGTTCACGATGCGATCTGGACGTGCGCTCTTTGCGGGGAGATCGACTGCGAGACCTTGAGTAGGATCGGTCTCTATCTCGCCGATCTTTGCGAGATTCATGCCGGTGGCGGTCCCGTCGCCGCTCACGGTCCCGATCCGTCTCTTGAGTTCTATCTTTGTCGTCCTCCCTATGCCGATGTCGTCGTGAACGATCTCTATCCGTGGATCTAGAGCGGCTTCGGTGTCGTCGAGAAGATCGGTGTCGATCGTCACGATCTTCTCTGCGTGACTTCTCAGAGGCTCGGGGGCGGGACGAATCTTTTAAAAGAGATGTAGATCTGTAAGTAGGAGACTGTTCCTTCAGTTCCCGCATACGTGTATTGGAATCTCTTTCTTCCTTGCGTTTGAGAGCCGTATTGTGATTGTCTGTCTCTTTGATCAAATGGCGAAGGAATCGGAGATTTGGCTTAGGAGCATTGCCTGCGGTTCTGAGTTGTAGTGTCAGTATAGCACCCTGAGACTGAATTGAGATTGAAGAGCTCTGAGGAACCTACTTGCGAGGCAGATATGCACTTATGCCTTCAGCTGAGTACTTCTGAGAGCTGTCCTTCGCCTCTTTGGCAAGAACCTGGGCAACATAATTGTCGTCCATTTAACCAGAGGCCCGCGGCCGCTTCACCATGAGGAACAGCGGGTAATATGTCTAGGCACCTTTTTGTCGCATCGTGTGGAGAGGAGTAATGTCAGTTGCACCTTCCAGATCGTTCATCCATCCGCCACACCGCCTTCTTATCGCGATAAGCTAAATGATAAACAACTCTTGGCGATTGAAGCAATCCAACCCACTTTCCAGAGAAACAAGTTTACCACCACACGTCTATCAAAGGCAATATTTGTCTGAAATGACAGCCAACGCATCAGAGGCATTGGATTTGCTTCTTAAACTTCAAAATGAGCAAGGCGACTTGAAACAGAACCTCAGTATCATTCGAATTGCAGAACCTATCTCAGACGCTGGCGACGCGAACCCCTCACCTTCAAAGCGAAGATCTGACGTCTCATTGTCAAACCTGAATGACCCAACTCCTGCTTCCCTTGAAGCTGATTTGACACACTACAAGGTCCGCTACTACCATCTATCTCGATGACCAGTACATTTGCTAAATTCCCCGTGAGTACAGGAACTTTTTTCCAAACTGCGGTTCTCCTATCTCGAACAGGTTACCAAAGAAAAATTTCTACGGGCGATCGTCGGCGATCCACCTCTGATCGTGGGACACAATGAGAACGTGGAGTTGGAGACACAGCTGGCGGAGGTTAAGGCAGAGCTCAAGGCCCGGAAAGAGGAAGCCCGCATGGTGATCGAAGAGATGGAAAAAATGAGCCGTGATTTGGCTAGCCGTAAGTTTCTCTTGGGGATTTCCTCGCAGAATCTCAGCTGACAGCGCTTTTACAGGTTACAAGAACGTTGAAGTCCAAGAAGCGCAGCTCGCAAGCCTCCCAGAATCAATTGAAAACCTCGAGGGTACTATTGCGGGCCTCCGCGCGAAGCAGGTTGCGAATATGGATACATCGGATCCTCGAGCATCCCAAAACCTGTCTCTCCCTGCCACCGCGAAATTGCTCGCCGATCGTGAGGCAGAATTGGCGGCGCTCAATCGGCAGATTGCTGCTGTCCAGAATTCTTTGCCCCGCAAAACTCGGGAAGCCGAGGCGATTGAGAGGGAGTGCTCAGTGCTCGAGCGACGGAAGGTAGAGGCTGTCGCACAGGCACGCGAAGCCAGACGGAAGAAGCAGGAGGGTGAGACGGACGGCACTGAGGAAATGGGTCGGTGGTACCGCAGTGCAGAAGAGACATTGAAGGAAATGGTGGGCGTGGAGGTATGATTACTCCAACCGATCGACGATGACATGACCGAATGATTTAAGGTTGGTAGCGGGGAATGGCGTTAAGGAACCATATCTGTACTTGTGTATTGACTAGGTTTAATGGACTGAATTACGCAACGAAAGGAATTCGGGTTCGAATTGAAGCCATTTTTCAGGCTGGTTTTGTTCAATTGATTCGCATGATCATACAACATAAAGCGCTAGATGCTGCAGCCATCAGGACCCCCAGAATTTTGATCTGCCCAAAGCGAAACCCGACCGACGCCCAATTTTCATTTTTTGGTGCTAATTTACTCCTCATCCTCCTCAGCATCCTCACCCTCACCACCGGCGGCGGCAGCGGCCTTCTTGCGGCGAACACGGCCGGGACGGCCACCACCGAAGGGAGAGGTCAGGGAGAAGTCGATGTGCTTCTGGGAGTCAAGGCGGACCATGAAGGAGGGAACGTTGACGATCTGCTTGCCGACACGGATGTGGCGCTGCTTGATCAGGACACGGGCGTGGTGGATGGACTTGGCGAGGCCAAGCTTGTACACGCAGGTCTGGAGACGGCGCTCAAGGAAATCCTCGACCTTAAGGGCAAGGACGTAATCGAGCTTCATGCGGGACTCGTCGAGGACACCGATGCGCACAAGACGGCGAATCAGGGCGTTACCCTCGAACAGACGCTTGGGGTCCTTCTCATCGAGAGTGAGGAGCTCACTAGCGAGGCATTAGTAAAGGGTACATCCGCGACCAATTGTTCATCAACATACCGAGCAGCACGACGGATCTTGGACAGGGTAAGCTGAACACGCCACACCTCACGCTTGTTGCGGAGACCAAACTCGCCGACAACCTTCAATTCGGAGTCACTATTAAAACGGGTTAGTTGGGATGTCACGACATAACCAGAAGCACGCTTCTGATCAGTGGCCGGGGTGTACTAACAGACGGGCCGACTCGAACGCTGCGATGAAGTTAGCGATGGGACTTGAAGATTTGGTGGGATATGGAATTTCACATACGGCGACGGGGGACCTTGTAGGTCTTGGAGTAAACGCGACTATAATTCCGACGATTAGAATCCTGCGATAATTCATCTCCAATGATCTGGATATACTCACGGGGCCATGGTTGCTGAGTTGTCGCGAAGTTGAGCACACTACGAGGAAGCGTCCTTAAGGTCGAAAAGCAAGAAGTTCAGTCGGGTGGAGTCGCTTATTCCGAGCTAGTCCAATTAGGGTTAAATTGGCTGCGACAGGGCTAGGGCCAACCCAGTCACGGGTCCCACGGATCGCACAGTCACATGATGGCCACAATTAATCGGGTCTTGCGCTTCATCTTGAACAAAGGCCCGCTGTCGCCAATTCACCACCAACACCAACCACCAATACCGTCGCCATGCCTCACTCGTACGGTCTCCGTGCCGGCACTCGGGTACGTCGCCATATTCCATTTGCTATAATCTCTCAAAATCGACCATCTACGATTTATTGGGACGAAGGACGAGAGATGCGGAAGAGAACGACCATACTGACAAAAATGCACAGTATGCCTTCAGCCGCTCCTTCAAGGAGCACGGTATGATCCGTCTCTCTACCTACATGAAGACCTACCGGTACGCCCGACCCGAAGCTCGAAACTCGTGAAAATATCAAGAAATGAAGATCTGACAAATTTTACAGTGTTGGTGACATCGTCGACATCAAGGTGAACGGTGCCGTTCAGAAGGGGTCAGTACAATCCGAATATTCCCCTTTGCTTCATTCGCCCAATTGCTCGCAATGAGCAACATCAACTTCACCAAAATCTCCACCGACATACATTTGCCCTTGAGATGGAACACAGTAACTGAGACGTTTGAATAGTATGCCCCACAAGGTCTACCACGGTAAGACCGGTGTCGTTTACAACGTCACCAAGTCCTCCATCGGTGTTCTCCTGTACAAGCGCGTCGACAACCGCTACCTCGAGAAGCGCATCAGCGTCCGCATTGAGCACGTCCAGCACTCCCGCTCCCGCGAGGAGTTCATCAACCGTGTCAAGGAGAACGCCCTCAAGAAGCGTGAGGCCAAGGAGAAGGGTATCCACGTCCACCTGAAGCGCCAGGCTGTTGGTCCCCGTTCCGGCCACCTCGTTTCCCTGGCTGGTAACGCTCCCGAGACCGTTGTCCCCATCGCCTACGACACCCACATCTAAGGGACTCGCATGGAAAATGGGTCTGTGGGTTCGGTGCGCGTGGTTATTCGGTGTTATTTGAGAACTGGGTTTACGTCGCTTTTTCACGCCCAAGTGGCTGGAACTGGACTTGGGCTGCATGAGACGACGCGTGATGGGTCTTCGATGCCCTGGCACATCTCAAGCCTGTGCATAGATTCCCCTGAATGAAACAAAAATCAAAAATTTCCGAGTTCACCTGAATCCCACGATTAATGATATATTTAAAGAATTGCACGCAAATCTTAACCCTCTGTCTGCAAATATGGATACATGATGGATTGTAGTCAGTTCCAAGTCAAAATCCTGCCTCGAGCTTAAGGATATACTGTTGCTATCTATAACCCTTGAATGTTCACTCGAACTAAAATCGATTGGAAGATCATTTGATCGTGCGTCATTTTTTAGTAGCGATATGCTTGTCCTAATATCAGGTCCAGCTTTTGTGAGCTTCAAAAAGTATAGTAGAAGAGATAGATAGTGTTCAAATGCTCCTTCCTGTGGTCTTCTATTTATTTTTTGTCAGTGTTCAGCCCCAGTCTTTCGCCGCTGATAGGGTCTTTGAAAGTGCTCCGCCCAGGGGTTTCCAACTCATACAGAGCTCTACCTCTTGCAGCAGGTCAGCTCCGAAGAAAGGAAAATATTGAGTCTCTTTCTTGAGTTTGTGATTTGTGCCTCAAAGATATTCCTCAACAGACGCTGCAGCCATAACTTGTCGCACCGGATGTCCGCGGCAAAAAGGTCCCGGAGATAATGTGTTCTTCCTCAAGACAATAAGTATTGGTACCGACATGTCGTCCACCGTCACTTTTCGGTGGGTAAGGATTGTAATGTGCTTTCCTTGATTTTCTTGGGCTATTCCACTGTCTGACTCCGCAACATCCTATTGTCTGCGAACCTCGCGAGCTCAATGGTCGCCTCAATATGATAACCTGCGTCCTCTATCTCAGATCTGACAACACGGAGGTATAGTCCTTGAAAAAATGCCCCAAAGCTGCGGACTGAAACAATACCCACCTGTTCTTATATAGTAAGTGTTTGCTCCTGGAATTCTTGAACTTGCCATTGAACATTGCGGCGAAAACCCGGCAATTCTGCACAATGTTGACTTTTCGAGATAGTGAACTCGTTATTGCTAGGTGTAATTCGGATTTCGACGATAGGGTCAACAAATTAGGGCAGAAAACTAACATGAGAGCCTTTAGACAACATCCATAGATCTTGCCAAAAACATTTGGCTGCTTGGGCCAACTGCGAAGTCATCAGCACTACCTTCATCTAGGCCGACCATTTTGGAAGCGATGCTATTAATGAGGAGATATTAGGAAAATTTGATACTGCAGATGAAGATAGACTTTGAGAAGAAAGCTTTAAATGTTGGAAGAAGGATGGAAAGAGTAATAGAAACGAAGGAACACTACCCTTTACATATATGTTGCCCCTCTCCGTTCCAATGTTGATGTATGTGGTGTGGCTGATCCTGAGGCATCAGTACATGTAGGGAAAATGAACCTCATGCAATGCTTAGCAAGATAATCAAGGTTGGAAGCGAACAAATGACTTATGTATCCTATAAGATGGTTGTAAGTAGCGAAAATTTGAATTGAAGGTTTAATGCTATGGTAGGAGTACATACTGCGTCGACAGAATTTCGATTATGCTATTACTTATTATGTACCAGTGATAGTGGTGCAAGATTTTTAACACATTATTAACCTTACTGAATTTGATAGTTGCTTTTTCTTGTCCAATTCAGACTTTACAGCCCTAGCTTCATCGGCATTGTTCCGAGCCATTTTTGCTAAATGCCGCATGGACAGATAAATACCATTTCAATTAAACAGTATAAGTCCCCCGTCGGCCTAATATCGGCTTAATGTGAAATCGATCTAGAATGACTCGAGGATCGGACCCCGGCAATTCAAGCAAACCCCCTGGTATCCTGCCAATGACAATGTTCATTGATGTGCAGATGCAACTCCAGTCTGCTAGATTTACCCACGTTTGAGGCACGGACTGTGTATGGCAGCCGACATCACTGGCAAGGGGTGGCATGAAACAAGTTCAAGATAGGTATGTATACTTGGACCAGTCAAGACAGCCGAAAAGTCGACTAGTTCAGAGCTCGGACCTTTAGTTCAGTCAAACTAATATCAGTCAACTCCACTTGAAGTGTTACTGTGATATCGCTTGAGATTTTAGCGGTGAAGACCACCTGGGCAGACAATTGAATACATTGCATGCGAGGTCAGGGCTGCATGTCTAACACGGATCCTTGTGGAACAAAAGTAATTACTAAGTAGGTCTGTGGGTTCTGCACAGTTCCAAGGTTCTACCGCACTTACCAATTGGAGTAATTTTTGTAGAAACCGGGTGATCGCGATTGAATGCAATAAAGGATATATATTCCTTGGTACCTAATTAATATGTTACATCCGATCCTCAGTCTTTCATTTCCTCCAATCGCCTACACCAGGGCATACGGCCGGAAATTTCTTGATGACACTGCATAGAGAAGGTTTGAATGATTTGCCCTGAAGAAAACCCTGACGTATCACAAGTGAGTAAGGGGCAACCAATAAGATGTGGGGCGGGGACCGGGTAATACCCAGCGCACGCGACTATCTCACGCCCCCCAATCAACATTGGAAGTATTGAACACTACATGTATCTTATCCAGGAGCTGACGCGTACAGCCCTATTTTCCTGCAAGGGGAGTCTCTCTGATTTGAACATCTGAACATGAAAAAGTTGTCTATTTACTGCTGCAGGTCCCCGGATAATCTCAGCTTCCGCGATGCTTATACCCGTTCAATGTTGTGCCCAAAATTCCACGAGATTAATGGGATCCGCTCTGCTGATCAGCCCCCCGCAGATTTGTCGGGCACTAACTTCGATAGTCTGAATAATATGGCCAAGCACTATGAGATGCGCACGAAGCCGACTGCCGAGGAAAGTCGTGCGCATGATCCCATCATGCCCACCTTGCACCTTCCTCATGTATCGCTTGTCATGGACAAGAACAACTAACCTTGCGACCGTATGGGGTCATCTTGAGCCATACCTACACGCAATCGATCACTCGTTTATGCCACACCACACTCTTTTTCTCCGCATCTTTATTTACGCCATCCCGTGTGCTCTGTCACCTGCAGGCTGTTCAGCCAAAGGCTAAAATACGCTTTTCTCACTTGCGCCACAGGCTGTCGATCTTGCATGGTCCGCCGCTTGTTCCATGCGACCCAGGAGATTACTGTCTTTGACCGCATTTCACTCACTCGGAGTTAGTCCAAGTCAGTCTCAATCCAGGTGAACCCCACATCCAAACAAGGTCTCCATAAGCACGATACACCCCTTATCCCACCCCTGCACCATGATGGATCCTACCGACCCCTCACATCCCGTCTTTTCATCCCTTACCATATGGCCGATGAGGCATGAGATCTCATCTCATTTGTGTGCAGACACTTACGGAGATCAGCCGACTTGCGCGCTCGGAACTTCGACCTGCAGGTCTGCTGCTCGGTGAAATCATACCCATCGCACTAGACTGTTTTTTTCGTTTTGTCGTAGAGCGGAGCATTCTGGCATGCGAGCCTGAGACCGACCTGTTGGGATCTCCTTTCTTCACCTTGCTCGGCTAGGAGGTCAACTATAAAAATGTCCCTGGCATTCCTGTAAACAACGCCGATCTTTTCTGCAACTTGCTCTGTCATCCCAGTGCTCGTGCAGCTTGCCTTATCGGAGCTCCTTGTTTTTACTCCTGCTTCTCTGTTTATTATCCACTCCTTTCGACAAAAATATATATCAAAAGAGGGCAAGTTCCTGGGTTGATCGCTTTGATCCCGTCCAATCCTTTTAGTCACGCAATGCAGCTCTACAATCTCGGTCTCCTAGTCGGGTCTCTTGTTGCTTCGGTGGGTGCAACTTCGAGCTTTTCGCCTGCTCGTCCTCCAGCTGTGCCTTTGGCTGTCAAATCGCCGTACCTGAGTACCTGGCTGGATGCTGGGAGCGATGGTGGTAATGGCGGGTACCTGGCTGGCGAATGGCCGACATTTTGGGAGTAAGTCTGGGATCTGCAATTGTGCCTCAACCGTATCTAACCTCTGTTTCACGAATAGGAACCAGGTCACCGGGTGGTGTGGTTTGATTCGTGTTGATGGCAAGGCCTATACTTGGATGGGCCTGCCGGGATCTAAGACTGTCAACCAAACCGCGCTAGAGTATACCTCGACCAAGAGCATCTTCACCATGAATGTTGCGGGTGCGGTAGAAATGAACATTACCTTTATGTCACCCATTACACCTGATGATCTCCGCCGTCAATCCTTGTCATTTTCCTACCTTAATGTTGAAGTGTCTTCCTTGGATGGCAAGGCTCACGATGTGCAGGTTTACGCCGATATTTCCGCTGGTAAGCTCTTAGCCCTATTGACAATCGGATATACTGACATGTGCAGAATGGGTATCGGGCGATCGGTCCACAATTGCTGAATGGGAATATGGTACATTTGACGGTGTCGCCTACCACAAGGTCTACCGTCAGACTCAGCTTGAATTCTCCGAGGTTAACCAGCAGGGTGAATGGGGCGACTGGTACTGGGCTACCGATGCCTCTAGTAATATGACCCACCAGTCTGGCCAGGATACTGTTGTTCGTGCTCAGTTCTCGTCCAATGGTACCCTTACCAATGGTGTTGATACCAACTACCGCGCTATCTCGAATGAATGGCCAGTCTTTGCATTTGCATCTAACCTGGGCTCCGTTTCTTCATCTCCTGTCAGCACGCTGTTCTCTCTTGGTCTTACCCAGGATGAAGCGGTGCAGTTCGAGGGGGCCTCTGCCTATGCTCCCTTGCAGTCTCTGTGGAAAGCATACTTTGATACCGGATTGGACGCTATGTCATTCTTCCACACAGACTTTAGCGAGGCTAGCAGCCTTTCCAGCTCGTTTGATAACAAGGTAGCCACAGACTCCACCGCTCTCGGTGGTCAAAACTACCTCGCACTTACTTCCCTCAGCGCTCGACAAGTGTTTGGTGCTACCCAGCTCTGTGGAACGGAAGACGACATGTACCTGTTCATGAAGGAAATTTCTTCCGATGGCAACCTCAACACCGTTGATGTGATGTTCCCAGCCTACCCATTTTTCATTTACAGCAACCCAGAGTACCTGAAGTTGATTATGGCGCCGCTATATGAGAACCAAGAGGCTGGAAAATACCCCAACGCCTGGGCCATGCACGATATGGGCTCCAACTACCCTAATGCAACCGGCCACAACGACGGTAATGATGAAAAGATGCCGCTGGAAGAGTGCGGAAACATGGTTATCATGACGCTGGCGTACGCGAAGGCGGCCCAGGATACCGAGTACCTGTCCGCACACTACAAATTGCTCACCCAGTGGACTGAATACCTGGTCGCTGAGGCGTTGTACCCAGCAAACCAGATCTCGACGGATGACTTTGCTGGATCGCTGGCGTAAGTGAATAAGTCCTCGTTTCAAACGCGACTGCGTGCTAACTTTTACTAGAAACCAAACCAACTTGGCTCTGAAGGGTATGATTGGTATTGAGGCTATGGCTGTCATTGCCAACGAGACCGGACACACCGCCGATGCGGCCAATTATTCTAGTATTGCCCACGACTACATTACTAAGTGGCAGGATTTGGGTATTAACAAGAATGCCTCCCCGCCCCACACCACCCTGAGCTATGGCAATGCAAGCAGCCACGGTACGTCAGCTTCCGAACATATTAGAAATTAATTTTCTAATGAACTATAGGTCTCCTATACAATCTCTATGCTGATGCTCAGCTGGGTCTCGGTCTTGTGCCGCAGTCTGTTTACAATATGCAGAGCGCCTTCTACCCTACTGTGTTCAACGAATATGGTGTTCCTCTTGACACCCGTCACACTGAGACTAAGAGTAAGTTTGTTCAGTCCTCAGTCTATACCCGGATTCTAATTTGAGCGCAGGTGACTGGCAATCATTTGTCGCGGCGATCGCGTCGACCTCAACTCGGGCTATGTTCTTCGACCACCTGGCCAACTGGATCAACAAGACCCCAACGAACAAGGCCATGACCGACCTTTACGATACCGTGACTGGAGAGTAAGTCAATTTCAACATGACCTGAGATCCACAACTAACCGACCTAGCTACCCCTCCACCCTGTTCTTCGCCCGCCCCGTTGTAGGCGGCTCTTTCGCGCCCCTCTTGGTCACCGCGTAAAAGACCACACCTTCGCTTCTTGTGCATCTATTTTTATATACCCTTTTATCACTATACCCTTCCAACACTCCACTTATCATTCTTGAATGATGAGATGGCCCTGATTTGGTCAATCTGGAGGACAGGCACGACGCGCTGGACGTCATCCATTCGTTTATATGGCATAACATGTTTCGTTGATTCGGGCGTGTAATATTCTTCCTTGCATTGATATCCTCCATAGCGCCGCTCTCGTTTGACTGGACGGTTGTGTGCGTGGTTGTGTTTTTGCTGGTTTCTTGTTAATACATGAATCTACCTTTTTTCGATGATGTTCATTTTCATGATGATATTGTAGACTTGACGCTGCTGAAGTCAACGTAGGTGCTCCACTACCCTGGACTGAGAATTGCGTTATTCAATCATTCGAGTAGCCATGAGTTCTGGTAGAGAGCTTGGGGAGTCCCTGCAAGACCTGGAGGGCTGTGTGTTATCGGACACTATGTGAGAGTATTACAGTTGCAATCATGCAGCATGAAAAAAGGTACGACATATGTGCATTTTATTCCCTCTACTCCTATCTACCTACGTCCACTACGTACATCCTTCATAAAATCGTCAGGGAGCCTGCCCCATGAAAAAAATGCAATATACCTTGATCTACATCTACCATTCCGAAACCGCTTACTGTGAGTTCTCGTCCCAAGCATCAAACGAGCGAATCAGATCTAGACAGAGCCCATTAGCACAACACAAGGCACACAAGAACCGAGAACAATATCAACATACCATAGTAAAGCATCATTCCCTCCAAATGGGCACTCAAATGCATCCGCTCATCGACCGTGTGAATATTCGCCGACCCACCCATCCGGGACGGACTCCATCGGTAAATGTTCTCCGACAGAGACCAGTAGAACCGAGTATCGGTATTTCCGGTCATGATATCGCCCGTGACAACAACAGTTGGGCTGGAGGTCGACTCGGGTGTCAGGGGGTTGGGATGCGACTCGAAGACGCTACGGGCGACGCCTGCGAACCGCGCCCACGTTTTCGAAGTGAGGGGGTCTGTTGGCGAGATGGGTGCCGGGTCGAGCGGATCGCTGAGAGGCGAGAGGGTGAGAGTGCGAGCACCGGCCACGATGTCTGGCATGGTCTGCGTTTTCAGCTCCATCTCCAGGCCGGGGAAGTTCACTTCGAGGGAGACATTGTGCTTTGCGGCGATGGGGGTGATGATGCGTACTGCGCGCTCGCGGAGAAGATCGGGGGTTTGGTGCAGTGCGACGCGGTAGTTTACCACCGCGGAGATCTTCTCGGGGAGAGCGTTTGTTTTCACGCCTCCGTGGAAGAGGTCTGTTGCTTGGGAGGTCTGGAGGGTGTAGCGGACTGCAGGGCCGCGGGATTGAGCGACTGATTCGGCGAGCGCGGCTGGGTCGCCGGAGGCTAGTTTGGTCGAGAGCCAGGATTCGACTTGGGAGGGGGAGTAGCGGGCTTGACAGGCTAGCATGCCGAAGGAGGGGTGGGATTCGTCGAGCCAGGCGGAGAAGAGATCTTGGTTCTCGAGCTCGTAGATGATTTCGGCCATGATGCCGATTCCGGTGTGGGCTGGAGGGATGGAGGAGTGGCCGCCTGGAACGGCGAGTTCCATGACAAGATCCAGGCTGCCTTTTTCACCGACGCCGGGGAGGGCGTAGAGGACTTCTCCGTCGGATGAGGAGCCGAGACTTTGGAGACCCATGCCGCCTTCGTCGAGGATGAATTCGAAGCTGTCTTTTCCGTATTTCTTTTCTAGGACTGGGGCGATTGAGCCTGCGCCTAGCCAGCCGTGGGATTCTTCGTCGTAGCCGAATGCGAAGAGGATTGTGCGCTGTGGGCGCCAGTTTTGGGAGAGGAGGTCTTCCAGTGTGGACATTAGGCCGATGAGGACGTTCTTGCAGTCGCTTGAGCCGCGACCCCAGATCCATTCACCGTCGAAGTATCCTTCGAAGGGTGGGTGAGTCCAGTCGGATGCGTCGTCGATTGGGACTACATCTTGGTGGGCCATGAAGAGGATTGGCTTTTGGGTAGTGTCTGCGCCTTGGAAGGTGAAGACTAGACCGAGACGGTTGATGTGGTCGACCTCGGCGACGGAGTGTCTGGATGGGTTAGTCTAAGTATGGGTGTGCTCTAATTCTCCAGTTTGATCTTACACTAGAGGGAACAGTTCCTGGAGTAATTTCTGGAACTCTACCATTGGTGCAAACGCCTCGTCGTATGGATCCGTGGCATAGTCTCCGACCGTCGTGGGGATCTGGACTGCCCGGGAAAGCCGATTGGCCTGACGAGCACGGAAAGCAGCATCTTCGAGAAAGGTCGATGCCGGGTGCAGGCCGTCATTGGGAGTAGCGACCTTGTGTGCCTGGGGACATGTCTCTCGGGTGGGGTCGGGGGTATTGACGGAGCCGGGAAAGAGGATTTGCTGTGGGATGTTTAAGGCGAGGGCGGATGGCAATGCCAATCCGAGGAGAGTAATTGCCTTCATTGCATATATACAAGAGTATGTCGGTGTAAATGTCCATGTTGATGATGCGAGAATGTTTTATATGATGCGCTATCTCTTATCTTCCCCTCACAGCGGATGATACCGCTTTTGCCAGATTTGGACATTGATGAGGGTTTTGCCGATGAAGTCGGCAATGTTATCTATTAGTCAGTATGTTACATTTCAGGGTCCAGGACATACTGTATATGGTAGTCCGTACCTGAGATGGTACCTGAGATGGTACCTGAGATGGTTCCTGGACGGGTGGAACCGAAGCCATGGAAACTTCCAAAGTCACCTGATCAAGGGAGAAAAGGGGCACAAACAATGTTTGTTTTCCGTACAAACTTCTCCATGGGGCTGAGTTGGAGAAATGTGGCAAACCACTCAGCCTGGGACTTTCGGAGTTCGTTCGAGACACTCCACTCGATGATCACGACGATCCTTAAGCGCGCCAATAGTGCGCCGGCCTTAAACCAATAGCTCCAGTATTCTAGGGTTTCAGAGCTGATCGCTCTTATTTCACGTCATTGTCTCCGTTTCATGCCCCATTAAAGAATGGGTCCTGTTCGTAAGGGCTTGGAGGTGTCAGACCCTCTTAAGTGAGACATTAGCTTCTTCTTCTTCTCACTTTCACTCTATATCGTTTCGCTGGTCGTTGCATTTTCTCTCGTTCCCGCATTCCACATCGACATAACTCTCGTTATACGCCACATCCACATCCACATTCATTGTCTTTCATAAATCTTTTATCTTCTCTTGTTTATCGTTTATTTCCCCCCAACTACAATATGTATTCCCAGACAATCCTCGCTTCTCTCGCCATTATCCCACTGGTGGCTGCCTCCAGTTCCCTTGGCTGCTTCTCCGCAGTCCCCAATCTCAAAGATGTGAAGCAGTACACGTTCCAATCGCAGGCCTTCTGCCTAAACCAATGTACCGAAGCTGGTTTCCACATTGCCGCCTTGAAAGACGGCGTTACCTGCGGTTGTAGCAATACCATCCCGCTGTCATCCGCCATGGTCGACGACGACAAATGTGATCAATACTGCGCTGGTTGGCCTGAAGATAATTGTAAGTGGATACGCACTCTTTCAAGGTGATTCCGCCGGAAAATGTTCTAATATCGATATTTTCTATAGGCGGCGGTATCAATGTCTACACTGTCCTTACTACGGGCGAATACCACGGAACTTCCGACTCCAGTTCCAATTCCAACTCCAACTCCAACACCACTATCCCCAGGACGGGTCGCAATATCGTCGCTCCTACTGTGAACCCTTCTTCCATGCCGACCAATATCCTCACTGCCCCCTCCTCCATGGGGACTAAGGTCGCTATCACTGCCCTTCCCGCGGCGAAGTCTAATGCCGCCTCCGCTGCTACCACCGCCGTGACTTCCGCGACGCCTTCCGCAACTGCTAATGCTGCTGGTACTCTGCGCGCTGGATCTCTTGCGGGCGTTCTTATTGCTGGGTTGGGTTTGCTGCTGTAAGCGCCTAGGCTGGGGTGGCTTTTTTCACTGCTATACTGTACTGCATATTACAGACCTGTTCCTCTGGTAGGACGGGGTTTAATCAGACTCGCTGGCGGGTTCGGATTCGGTTTCGCTTGGCTGTGCTTGGGATTATGGATGTATATCCTTAGGCCTGTTGCTGGGACTGACTTCCCTGGATTTTATACTCAACTTACATTCATTTGATCCTGGATGGGGTCTTTAGATTAGACTTAGTTTTCCGAATGGACTTCGATATCCATTGTGATCATATTTCCAGTAGTAGGTTGATGTTCTGTAGGATGTATCAGGGCTGAATGGTCTGTAAAATAGGGCATTCTCTTTAAGAATTATGGCCGGAAAATATTGACAATAAGGACTCCAAATTTGTACGTGAAGTGTAAATATATCTCCAAAGTCTTAAAAAATGCTGAAAAGCAATGAAACCAAGCACCAATGGGTATCATGAGGGCAAGAAAATCACAAACGCCACAACAAACATGAAGTCATCATACAATGCCCACCAGATGCAAGCTCGGAAATTTATCAATACTTCAAATTCCCAACCTTTTCAAATCCCCGGGGAAGAGGCGTTCCGGCCCTAATGAACTTTAGTCAGCATCAAGCAGCACGAACTCAGTAACAAGAATGACATACTTCATCATCTTCCGCTTCAACACACGTGCACGATCCTTAATATCGACTTGGCTACGCTGCCTCACCGATAAAACAGGTCCGCCATCACGATCCGGACACAATTTGTCTTCCTGTATGATATTGGACCAGGATGTGCCGTGAACAGCGACCCCGCGGATGATTCGATCGTCTTCTTCTTGGGACCACTTGCCACCTTTACCAGGAGGCCTTTCGGCACTGATGTTGCGGGTGGCCCAGGCAGATTGGACAGTCGGAGCTGGCGCTGGCGCTGGCTCTAGCGCTGGTTCATGAGGGGTTTCTGTGGATGATGACCAGGGCAATTTTCGGGCAGCAGCTTGGCTGGATATGAGTTGCTGCTGTAGTTGTTCGCCTGCTTCGCTGGCACTCTCCAAGGTCTCATCTCGTTCCTGGCGCGCGGGGGCATGTCGCTTTGGCGGAGGCTTGATAGCTCGCTTCGTGGCAGTATTGCTCGCACGCGAATCTTGCTCGAACTCGTCATCAGACTCTTCATCTGTATCGCCACGGGCACGTTTCCTGGAATTTTGTCCATTAGGCCGAGCTGGTCGCCGTTCTGCACTCTGGGTCTCGGTTTCATCGATGGGGGAAACTCTGCTAGCATCGTTCTGTCGATCAAATATTGTTCGTTGGGGAGTCTGAAGGATCGCTTCCCCGGCTTTCTGGGCTGGCTGACTTTCGTGCTCGTCGTTCGTCATGGGTGGCGCTCGAAGTCGGCTTGGGCCAGGCGAATCAAACTGCAGACTGGGATTGTAGCTTACTTGTCTGGTTCGGGCAGAACCAGGCGGGGTGGTAGATTCGTCAGGCTCGCCGCTGAAATCGAAATCCTCGTTCGTATCGTCAAAAGGCACGTAATCATCAACATTATTCTCTGCGGCGGTTTCTTTATTCCCAGTAGTATCCTGAGGCACTGGGCGGCGCTGTTGAACGGACGAACCCGACGCGACACTATCCATTCGTTGCTTGAAACGAGAGATGGAATCCATGTTTAAAAATTGGTTTTTGCCAGATTTTCTTCGATGGGGACCTGAATCCACGGGCCGTTTGCCCAGACTGACCGGACTAGGCTGCCCAATGGACTTCTGAGGTGACCCGTTAAGCGTAGTTTCCGTGGCAAATGATCTTTGCTGCGCGGGCGGGGACATTTCCCGTAGGGGCTGATTCTTATCGGGGTCGCGGTTGTTTTGAGTCGTAGCTTGGAACAGTGAATCATCAGGGTTGAAAACGCTCGAGTCCTCTTGCACATGTGTCTCATCGAGAACACTCTCGCCCTTGATCTTCCTTTCCAGAAGATCATGGACATCATCAAAGTTTGCCTGAGATTTGAGGTCCCGTCGGATTTCTTTATCACGACTGTGAAGGAAACGGGCGGTGCGGACAGTGAATCTTTGCCAGGAAAAGGCGGCTCTAAGGCCTTTCACATTGGGGGCACCATCATCATCAGTAAGTTCAAGTTCCAGTTCTCCAATACGATCGAGAGCAGCATCATGAAACCGGTCTGGAAGACACCCGTTCTCATCATGGAATGGCGTCAAATGAAAACCCCGAAGCCACCGGGAATCCAAGTCACCACCCTCGTACTTCGATTCATCATAAAAGACCGTCCGAAGCAGAAGATGTGGATCAAAGCCTTTCTCACTCTGACGTCGCTCGTATTCCATGAGAAAGTACTGGGTTCTGATCTCCAGCGCAAGCTCCCACGCGGCCTTTTCAACCGCACTAGAACCGACCGGGTTGGTATCGCGGCCTTTGACAAATTGGTCCAAAAATGGAGCTGGAAACTGACTGTTGAGACTTTTGACCACCTGTCTCGCTGGTTCTGACTCTGCAGTTGACAGTAGAACCTCGTAAGCCAATCTGGCGCAGTTTGCGCTGTGTAGGATTGGTGATGGACTCCATGGCTTCTCATCGACTCTTGCAGAGATGGTGGGAATAAGATTTCGAATGTTAGGGACATCAACAAAAGAAGCATTGCCATACTTCTTCATTCGCTCAACAAGCTTCTTGCAGTGGGATTTGAGACGCCTGTATTCCTTATTGCCTGCACCGGCTACCCGTATGCGTTTTGCTGCATTCACAATCGCAATCGGGTCCTGTTGATTGGAGACCAGTAAGTTCATCAACCCAGAGGCCGCTTGCTGAAGGTCCGGGAGCTCGTCCAGCATAACGATTGGATCATCCGAGGCCTCATCTTCGCTGTCTGTTTCGAAATCTTCTGCCTCTAAAAAGGTAGTACCGGAAATATTGTGGTTTGCTTCCGCTTGTTCAGGAGTTCCCTGTACTACAGGAGAGCTATTCTTAGACAAAGAGGTTTGACGTGACGAGATAGGGGTTTCTTCTGTAACGGTTTCCAGCCCTGGATGAATTAGTATGTCTCACGAGTTCGCTCACTTAGAGACTGCGATTGGCAAAATTGCGGAACATGCTTAAAAAGAGAAGCTTGTATCGGACCAATGAGGGGGCATGGAAAAACGATGCAGGGGTATGTTAGTGCGTGTACTATGAAATACATGCAACCAACCTATAGATACACCGCCAAAGTCGAAAATGAGAGCAAAAACAATATGTCACTTACGCTGATCAACGGCCTTGCCTTTCCCGAGGTTCCTTGTGTTCTTCAAAGAAATGTGTTGATAACCAGGACTCTGACTCCTTGTTACGCGCCTAGGCTGTGTGGGTCCTGCCATCTGAGGCCTGGGCCGAGACGCGTTTGTTGTTATTGATCGAGGGGAGTATCCAAGTGCTGTTTCAGCGATGAAAATGGAAAATACAATTCAACTGCAGAAGATTTAGAATCGACTGGAGGATTTTTGCATGTCAGTGAACGCGAAATTGTGTCAGAAGAGATGGCAGTGAGAAAAACAAGTGCGACCGGAGTCTAACTCTAGGGTGAACCTTCCGGAATTACTATTTATCCATATACTTACCGGAATAGGCTTACCTCAAGGCAAACCACCCTAACCACCCTAATCACCCCCAGTTACGTCATATACTGTTACAATCACGTGATAACAAAATACAGCTGTCCTGCAGAGCCAAATTGATTGGGGTGTGCAGGCTTGTCTGATTTCTCTAGGAATTAGAACATACATCATTCACCAGTGAATCGACATCCAGTAGAAGTATCCGGAGTTTTCTACTATAGATGATGATATGATGAGTGAAGTGAGTACCGCTCGATGAGTATCGCGCGCTATTCCCTCGTCGCTCCCTCCTTTTTGCTCTGGTGAGCATTTAGTAGGCACCAGGCAACCAACACTTACCCACAGGGCCGTTCTCTACAGTGTCCTACAAGCAAGATTCAGCGCATGGATTGTTGAACATAAATCCGGTCATTACGTGGACCAGGCACGATATTATATCATTAAACGGTATATGACAAAACGTTCCAACTTTTACATCGCGATGCACCGCCCAAAACTTGCAAGAAAAACCGCGAATGTATGTTACACCATGCAACCCGTTAGTAGAGCGCCTCTATGAGATAGATTACGCCAAAGACAAGGAAGGCCGCAGCGCCGCCCAAAGTCACTATAAATCGTTAGTTGTGGCAGAGGACTAAGAAATCGAGGATTGAACATACCAACACGCATGCTGACCCGGCCAGCAATCGCACGTCCACCAATGACGGCGGCAGCAGTGCAGATTCCGTGGCCAGCGGTCGCACCAACCGTCACCCACCAGTAATCTTGACCGGCAGCCATCGCAATGGTAGCGATCTGGCTGCGGTCACCCCATTCGCCGAGGAATGTCATGACAAAGGTCTGCACCCACGCGGGGCTGAGTAGAAGAGAGAAGAGATTGCTCACACCGACCAGTAAGTCGTTCCAGCGACGCTGGGGGCGAGGAGATGAGCCACGGGAGGAAGATGAGGAGATGCTCTCCGGGGGCGAGGGCAGGCGGTTCCGAGAGCCACGGGACTTGGGGACACGGCCAGCCTCCAAGGATTGGGGAGTGACCGATGAGCGACGGCGACCCATGCGCATCTGTTCTTGCTCTTTCTCCTCAAGTTCCATTTCAACCTCCCGCATCTCCTCGCCAACGCCCTCCTCCGGGTCCATCTCCCGGCCTTCCTTGAACATCTTCGCACCGAAGATCAAGAACAGGAACCCTGCCATGAACTTGGTGAGGGTCTTGGGGATTAAGGTAGGAACGGCGTGACCGAGGACGGCAGAGAGGACGGTCATAGTAGCCAAGGCGCAGAATGCCGACGAGAAGACCACCAGACGAGGGTGTCGCATTGCCATGAGTGCGGCGACAAGGAAGGTCTTATCGCCGATCTCAGATACGAGGATCATGGTGAAAGAGAACAACAGTGAGTGGAGACCATCGGTCTCGGTGATATCTTCGCCCTTTGGGTAGGTGGATGAAGAGCTGGGGTAGCCTGAGCCGGCGGAGCCATGTTGGACAGACAGAGGGTCATCCTTGGCCTGCGAGGGAGATTTGGGGTGAGGGATATCGTATGGCTTGTCAGGTAGATCGGCAGGTTTCTAGAGATCGCGTTAGTATTAGTATTGCTGATTTCAAACCTGTGGAGAAAAGTCCTACCTCCAACATGCCAAGCGTGCCTGCACCTTCAGCAGTCCGCCCGCTTCCCGTAGTCTCATCATTCGTGGGCAACTTCTGTTTCTCGCTGTGTGGCAGCGGTAGCGCCTCTTTAGGACTGTCGGGGACCTTGGCAGAATTATACAGGTGGTCCTTCCCCTTCTCAGAAACTCCCCCTTCCGTACCACGTGTGCCTTCTTGAGGACCCGCGCGGTGCGGGTCGTCCATCACGCCACCATTGGAATGCGGAATCATTTTCCCATCCTCAGTGATGTGGCCCACCGAAGGGATCTTGGTATCGAGTTTTGTGGAAACAAGGTCTACATCATCGCTTCCTTTGCCACTCTTGCGATCCCTATCCGCGGTGGTCTCTACCCACGGGCCAGCGTGAGGTCGGCCATCCTTGCCGTCTACAGGGGCGTCCGGCGATCCTTTCACAGCATTGGCAGATGCAATCGAGTCAGCATCGACATATCGGGTATCAAGGGTTGAAGCTCCACGCGATGCAGGAGCAGATGGCACACTGAACGATTTGGTGGTGGCTGTGGCCGCTGACAGCGCCGGAAGCAGGAGAAGGAGTAATGATGGAGATTGAATTTTCATTGTGGATGGCAAGGATTGCGCGCGGAAGAAATGTCGTTTTTAGTCAGGTTGTTCGAGTGCGAGGGAAGTCAAAAGGACTCGAGTTGGCTGGAGGAAATAAGTTTGCGGATGCGGTGCAAGACGCCAGAAGCCACGGTGTCTCGTAGGGGCGCAAGCACGGCGAATTGAGAAATCGGAGAGGGATAGCAATGGAGAGGCCCAGATAATTAAGTGTATGATTGAGACCAAATCTCCCTGAGTAAGATAAGCGATTGAAGGTGGACACGAAGCAAATGTTGACCCGTTGCTTGTTTCTACAAAGGGGGCGCATTCACGTGACCCCACCGCAAGCGGAGATTATTTTGACGCGCTCTGATTCGATCGTCTTGTTTCTATTTACAGGACAATCGGAAGTCTAAATCTCTGCCCAATTGTGAGGGATCATCACATTGGTTAATCTTATTTTCAAATAATTGCATGCTATGCAGCGAATAATACCCGTTCCAACGTATCATCTGCCGCAACTACTAGACCAGCTCAGGGGTAGTCTGCATATGAAAACAACAAAGAACGTGTCTCTATTCTTGCTATAAAACAATAGATTTCAATTAATACAGATAAATAGGAGAAACCGACTGATCATTGTCTAAAATGAACTGCCACTTTTCAAAGCCCCGGGAAAGTCCTTCTGAAGAGCTTCCCAGAAAGGTGTGCCACCAATTTGAAGCTCCTTAAACGCAGGACAGGTCAGATTCAGCAAGGGCACAGCAAGCAGATTAGTGACCCAATCCAATGGCCCAGCAATGTTTTTATACAGTCCGTCAAGCGCATTGGGACTACCAAATTTGAGCACCTCAGACACTAAGCACAGCAAATTGTTACCCTCCAGAAGGCTGGTCAGATTAAGAATACCGCCCGTTAGATCTGCGGGGTCGACACCAGCAAAGCTGTTGACGGTACCAGTGTTTCCTCCAATACTGTACCAAGTCAGTTTCATGAAACAATAAATACCGCAATGACATTCTTACCTTCCAAGCTCCGGGTACTTCATAATCCAATCAATAGTATCCAGGTTGAGTTGGATAAGGCCGTAGTCGATGGGAGTCTTGTACCAATTCTCAGGAATTTTCTCCCACCCTTCACGATAGGTCAAATTACCTTCCTCGCCGTAGATGCCGTAGAAGTTCCGGATATGGCTCTTAGCTGGAGATAGTTAGCACCCCGAACAGCGGATAGCCTTCAATGTATCACTTACTCAGGACTCCCTCTGGATTCTCGATGGAGTGATTTCGGAACATGCGAGCGGAGAAGAGATAGCCCGCATTCCGCGCAATGAGACCAGTCACAGGCCCATAGTAGAAGTTGGGATTGGTTTGGACACTCTCATCAAAGCGGATCTTGGCACGCTTGGCCATGAGATCCATGTCAAAGGTGCCGTCGGTTGACATGTTGTACCAAGCCATAAATTTGTCCATATTCAGCGTGTGGCTGTTTCCTGTGACATAGAGATCGTCACGAGTATTGGAAGAATCCGCTTCGATGAAGTTATGGGAGCCATCAAGACCAAGGGGAGTGCCTATGGACGTTAGTATAGCACAAGGACTCGTATTGATACTATATGTACTGACCCAAAAGTCCTCCCAGGTTATCCAGAAGATTGTTGACACCGGGATCGCGACCGCCGATGGAAAAGCTGGGATCCAGAGAGACCAGATCACCAGTCCAGACAGTGCCCATGATGGCAAGGATGGTAGCCAAGTCAACCCCCATGCCATAAACTGAAGAACATGTTAGCTAGAGCCAAGCTATATGAAAATATTGATTGTGTACCTTCGTTGATAGCAGCGATCACGTTTCCAAACTTGAATACAATTAGACTTAAAGCTGCTCAACGTCGCTATGAATCACTTACAGATACCACGCCCCTCCGCGGGATGTAGCCATGGTTTGCCAATGCGTTGAGTCCAGGACAAGGACCACGCTGATCACCATTTGCAAAGTCTGGAGGCTGGAATGCATGTTCGCCAGTGACTATTCGACGCGTTAGCACAAAACCTGATACAGGGCACACCTCACATACTATCCACAGGCGAGCTCATGTCTGAGAAGAGAAACCGCTTGTCATGGTGCACCTTAGGCTGAGGATGATCATCGGAAAATGGACACCGTTTATGCAGGCCTCTATGCACCAGGTCGCCATGATGTCCTGCATCCGGGAAACCAAATACAACGGAAGAAAGTGACAATGAGCAAAGCAACTGCCCTGCATCAAGGAAACGCATATTGAACGAATGGATTGATCTAAATCCAAGATGAAATTGCCACGAGAAAAAAAAATATTGACAATCCACCCGGGGCGAAGAACAAGAAAATCCTTACACAAAATATGAACCCGAAATGTACTACCCCTGAGAAGATCATCAGCGCATGAACCTCGTCAGATCAAAACCTCGAATAAAACATGTCACCATAACGACGCCGTATTTTGCGTAAATGGTATGCCCCACATAACGGTCAATGGCTTTAGGCCGGTAATTGTCATCCCAAAATAGTCAAATTCAGGAAAATCTTTCGATTCTTCGAAGCTATCCACAACAATCTCAAAGCAAAAATGGACACCCTAGTCTTAGAATACATTATCCAATGTTAATTAGTTCACAACGATCATTTCCAAATGGGGAAAATAGTCCCCGTCCCCGTAGTCTCGGATCGAACCCTAGTCAATGACAGCGCCGATCCGAGTCATTTGTGGAATTTCCAAGGCGCTAGAGAAGATAAAACACCGGACAAGCGCCTCTTTTTCTTAAAGTAGAAGGTGGAGTTTAGCAGTTCAGGAAGTGGAGTCATGAAATAAAGTTTGCCGTAAAAGTCCCTGAATTGTCAGAATAACCTTGAAGTTTTCCCGCGTGGCTGACTTGGCTTGTCGCTTATTGCCGAATTCAGTGGGGGGAAAGGTCAGAGCGAAGTGCAGATCAGCGGCTCGTCTGTCGCTCGGCTGGGAGGTGGCGCCGCGTCTAGTTTCTTCTGTTCGTTTGGTTGACATTCAGCCACAACTAGGTCTAGAAGTTGACCGGGAGTGGGAATAGGGGTCTTCGTATTGTAGATCGTAATTCGAGTGCTGATGTCTGGATTGATCGATTGGGCGTCTCAAGAAATGTATGGATGCAGGGGGAATTGTATGGAGTATGCTTAACTGGATTCGAGGTAAAACCGCATGTAGGGATCGACGGTAAAATGTTGAACCAATTCTCGTATGTCAAGAGTAGCTTGACAGGGGGCGAGGGGCATTTTCAAATGTTGATGTTAATAAATTCATCGGAATAGATTGAATTGTATGTTTTGGCAAACACGCTCCTTAATTTGAAACTAAACTCTTACCTACAACATCTTCGATCACAACATTCCTTTACATTGGTACCCAAAGGTGCAGACTGAGACAAGCTCTCAAAATGCGCTTCCTCAGCATAGTGGTCCTCTTGGCGACATCTTTCACAACTACCGTCATAGCAGCATCGGCACAGGCGCAATTAGAGGCCATACTCCCGACATGTGCGGTATGGAAAGTCCCCATCCTTTTATTATTGAGGCTGAAGAGCTAATTTTCAAAGCTGAAATGCATGGCTTCATCACTGACACAGACATCCTGCGCAGCCACAGACCAGGCTTGTCTATGTCTAGATGCGACATATACCGCCATTCTTGAGGAATGTGTGCTTACCAGCTGCACAATTCGACAATCTTTGAGTAAGCGAACACTTTCCACTTGCAGTCTGCCAGTATTGACAACTGTAGCAACGAAAAATGTCACGGAGACAGCATGCGGGGCTCCTATCCGAGATCGAACGAACATTGTCTTCTATACTGGAATCGTGGGCGGTGTAATCGCTTTTGTCGTCTTTTGTCTTCGTATGATTGCTCGACTGCAATGCTGTGGTGGAATGTTTGGCTGGGATGACTGGACTATGATGTTGACAATGGTATGGACTTTCTTTCCTTGGGAAGATTTCACTCACTCACAATTTTCAGTGCTTGGTTCTTCCACTCTCGGCTCTTTCTGGCGTCTGTACGTGACTCCCAATGTCTGTTCAAAACTCATTCTTTAACTAAGCCTCTACTTAGTGGCCAACACAGGGTTAGGGAGAGACATGTGGACGCTTCCCTTCGAAAACATCACACGAATTCTCTACGTGAGTACTTTCAACGCTGATCTAAGCTTGGACTCTAACTAATATTCCCAGATTTACTTTTGGGATGAGTTGATCTATCTCAGTGTCCTGCCTATGACCAAAATTTCGATTTGCTGTTTCTACCTTCGAATCTTCCCCGACCGACAATTTCGACGGTTGACATATTTTGTCATTGGGCTGAACGTATCATACTTGATCGCCTTTGTCTTGATCTCGGTATTTCAATGTTTACCACTGCCTGGCGCATGGCTTCACTGGGATGGAGAGGGAGATTTTAAGTGCAACCATATCAATGCACAAGGATGGTCGGCGGCTGCTATAAACATGATCCTTGATATCATAGTCATGGCCCTTCCACTGCGTCAACTCTATCATCTGAATCTTTCAGTTCAGAAGAAGGCGTACGTGATGTGCATGTTTGGCCTGGGCCTTTTGTACGTGCCCTTGAGGATTGATTCACTGTGAAATACTGACTTGTGCCTTTAGTGTCACTCTGGTCAGTATTCTACGATTGAAGTCGCTGATTAACTTTGCTTCAACCACTGACCTGACATGTGAGTATCTCTCCCTGTTCTACCAGTTGCTCAGAACTGACTATCTGAAAGGGGATTATGTGACTATTGGATACTGGAGCACCGTTGAATGTGACGTTGGTGTTATTTGCGCATGCTTACCGGCAATTCGATCCTTGCTTCGCCGTGTATCTCCAAGACTCTTTGGTGACACCGAACCTGCCAAATCGTATGGCTTAAACTCTAACTCTCGAGGCACTGGATCTCGGTTTGAGGGGCCGATCTATGTTCACCACGACATTCATGTCAAGAGCAATGATCACCAATTCTATCCCCTGGGTGATATGTCGAACTCCAGTGAAGCACGGCTTGCCGACAAAGTATAGAGTCCAAAAGTCAGTTGTCCAAGCTAAGTAATTGGCTAATTCTGTTGGATTATTCCGTTCATTTCTTTCATTTCTTCTCCCTTTTGTTTCTACTTATTTAAAAGCTGTCAATGCATACCTAGTTCCCCCATTACGGGAACAGTCAGAGTGTATTCTATATCCAACCTTCTTTCTGATAATCCAAATGTCAAAGTGGTATATTTTCATATACTGATTGATAAACTTGTTCCCTGTAGAACACATGCACATGATAATGATTGCAGAACGCATTCCCAAAACTGTGATAAACTAGGCAGGTGGGAGAACATTCTTGGGTAGAACTCCGCAATATTCCCCTGCACAACCCCCAGAATAAACACTCCTTTGAAGTTGCTCAAACCAAAAGGAGGAAAGTTCATTATGCTAAAAACGCGTTAAACTAAGCCCATCCACTCACCGTTAAGCAGAACGGGAATCCAAAATCTTCTTGACAGCGGCCCGGTATTTCCGCTTGAATTGACGAAGTACCTGTCCCCACAAACTTTCCTCGAAGGCTTAAGCGTTTATCCTCAGGGGGTCATATTGAAAAAATTGAGACGGCACAATAGAGCCTAAACAGGATTAGCTCCACCGTTAAATTGGTGGCGTTGAGGTGCCGTGTGATCGACATGTCAACGGTCAAGAACGTTTTACAGGGTTCTCAGACCCCGTGAAGCTTGGATGGACCCACAGAAAGGAAATTTTATAATTGGTTGAGTAAGGAGGCCACTAAAAGTATGGATATCTGTATTCTCTTTACCAGTATGTCGGTTCACGGTGCTGGGTCAACACGGGACAGATCCAGTCGTATGGTAGAAATCCGTGGGCTAGAATGTATTGTATACTGTATTAGTGTTGTATTATAAGGGGATGGAGTGCAAACCGGTATATAATTCAGTGTCGATCAATACTTGGAGAACGTGGGAACGGATATAGTAACATCGTCGGGAATTACATCGAAGACCCCTGGACGCTTAGTATAATAGAGTAGACAGAACATTGTCATTCTTTGATCCCAGTTACTCTTTTTCCTTTAACTTCTTCTAACTGTACTTTTGTTTTCTTTGCTTTTCTAATATTTTCTCCTTTCACATCCATCATGCGTATCCCGGCAGTGTTTGGGATACTTTCCACTCTTTCACTTGCCCTCGCCTCGTAAGTGAAAGACAGAACTTCTCTGGCCTTGACAACAAAGACTAAGATCAGAGTAGTGATTATATACCAAGTCATCGATATCATGATTTACACAAGCGAGTTTTGAATGGATCCACGACAAAAGCCGAAACTACAGAGTATGACTATGTGGTAGTCGGCTCCGGTCCTGGAGGTGGACCTCTCGCTGCACGACTAGCTCTTGCTGGGTTCAAGGTTCTTCTCATAGATGCAGGTGACGACCAGGGGGAATGCTACCAGGCAGATTGTGCCTGCTCTTCAGCTCCAGTCTACGGAATACACGCCGATGAGGTGGGACTACTTCGTCAACCACTACTCCAATTTGACCCGCCAGGAGGAGGACTCGAAAATGACATACCGTACTCCGTCTGGAGATCTTCATGTGGGTAGCAATGCTCCAAATGGATCAGATCCTCTAGGAATCCTGTACCCTCGCGCTGGTACTTTGGGTGGTTGCTCTGCCCACAATGCTATGATGTGAGCCTACCCGCAGCTAGCGTTGACTCGTGTATACTGATGAATGTTTTTATAGTACAATCTACCCATACGAAAACGACTGGGAGAATCTTGCAGCTCTCACCGGCAACGAATCTTGGTCCGCCTCCAACATGCGTGGATACTTCGAGAAATTGGAGCGCAACAGATACCTGCCAAGCAGCATTGTTGGCCATGGATTTGATGGATGGCTCACAACCAGCCTGACGGACTTACGTCTTGTTATTGAAGACCAAAAGCTCCTGTCGTTAATCCTGGCTGGCGCAACTGCTGCTGGTACAAGTCTCCTGGGTAAAATTATCGACACGGTTACAGGGCTCGCCGGAGTCTTGTTGCGCGATATGAATAACGCCGGTCCCCTACACGACTACCAGACTGGTCCTTTCCAGGTACCTCTCGCTGTGGACGTTCCTGAATATAAAAGAACTGGTCCCCGAGACTTCCTTTTGCAAACCGTGAATGCTGTCAACGATGATGGTTCGCGTAAATATCACCTTGATATCCAGCTGAACACACTTGTCACCAAAGTACAGTTCGATAACACCGGAGCCAAGCCTCGAGCTACAGGAGTGGAGTACCTCCAGGGACAAAGCCTATATCGTGCGGATCCCCGTGCTTCCATGTCCGCTGGTGGCACTCCCGGGAGCGTGAACGCCACCCGCGAAGTGATCCTCTCAGCAGGATCATTCAACACTCCCCAGCTATTGAAGCTGAGCGGAATCGGACCAAAGGAGGAATTGACCAAATTTGGTATCAAGACCCTGGTGGATCTGCCGGGCGTGGGTTCCAATCTCCAGGATCGGTATGAAACAGGTGTGGTTGGCAAGTCCCCAACTGACTTTGTGCTCACCGAAAAATGCACTTTCATGTACACCCTTCCAGACCCATGTCTGGAGCAATATGAAAATGATCCCCTATTCAAAGGCACCTACACCACCAATGGTATTGCCATTGCGATCCTTCGGCAATCCTCTGTCGCCGACGATGAGCCCGATCTTTTCATTTCAGGAGCACCTGTGAACTTCCCCGGTTACTACCCCAACTACTCTTACGAGGGTCTCAAGGATGCTCAGCACTGGACGTGGATTACCTTGAAAGCCCGTAGCCACAACAACGCCGGAACTGTGCAATTGCGATCAACTGATCCTCGGGATACTCCCCTGATTAACTTCAACTCTTTTGATGCCGGTGTGACTACTGATGGTGCGGACGACAAAGATCTTCAGGCCGTTTACGAGGCTATGGAATTCTCTCGCACGATCTTCGAGGACCTCATTCCCCTGGATGGAGGCTTTGAGGAAGTCTGGCCTGGTCCCAATGTTACGACGGAGAGTGAACTGAAGGACTTCATCAAGCGGGAGGCATGGGGACATCATGCCTGTTGCACTGCTGCTATTGGAGAAGATGGAGATCCCCAAGCCGTCTTGGATGCGGATTTCCGGGTCCGTGGTGTTGATGGCCTGCGTGTTGTGGATGCCTCGATCTTCCCCAAGATTCCGGGTTACTATATTGCCCTTCCTATTTACATGGTCAGTGAGAAGGCTGCGGAGGTTATTATTTCTGACGCTGTATAATCTTGACTTTTCTTTATAATTTATTCCATAGCCTTCTGTGAAGAGCTTTTGTCTCTCTTCTTGTTATCTTACATACTGCCTCTTGGGCTGGTTCAAAATAATTCGAAATTAACAGTCATACTATCAGCTGCTTTACAAATTTATGAACTCAATAATTTGATTCGTGGAGCGTGGAAAATGGACGTAATCCCATAGATTATGCAGTTGTTCCTATGGTCACCAAATCTGAATGGTGTTTAATGCAAGTGAGGGAGGAGAAGGAGTGAATGGGGACTACTGGAATTAGTATGAGCTGTAGCCTTGGATCGGAAGAGTGAATGATAAAATTATGGAAATGCTGGCGTATTTACTCTCCCTTTCCCTGGTCACCTCTTTCTGTCGCGTCCTTCTCCACACCACCATATCTCTCCCACGCAAGCTTTCTGAGAATTCTTTCAATCATCCACAATATTAGAGGGCGAGAATTCAGATTCCTCCCTCTAGAACCACTTTCTATCACCTGCACAAGAGTTCACACAAACTGTCCCAAGGCCTCCAAACCCTGTCCAGCACCCCGAAGGCCCAAACAAAGACTGAACCCGCCCATCATGGAAGCGCCTCACCCTCTCGAAAAGCTCGCCAAGTTCCAGGGCAAAACGGTCAACACACTCCAAACCGGTGTTCCGTCAATGCTTCTTGCTTTGAAAGCCCTTATCCTGGCGGGCATCCCAGTCGTGGAGTATGGTGCGCAGATTTACCACCGAAGCGGAGACAAGAGATACTATCTACTGGTACGTGACGAACCCAAATCCCGCAGATCAAACGTGATCATTAATCAGAAGGATTAGAATCCGGAGTGGGTCATCCCCGACGACCAGCTGCCCGGGGCTTCCCAGATCCTGGTCGAAGCAGGCTACCCCCGAGTGTTCCCCTCGGTACGGCCCTGGGTAGGATGGTGGGATACCAGATCCTGGTGCCACGACATCAAAATGCCTGAGCATAATCTGGATTTCGGGGTGGTTTACCTCCTGCCTTTATCCATCGTTGGCTTCTCCCTTGCAGACACTGCCAGAGTCCCCTGTTCATTCGACGACAGCTTCAACATTCTCACCCCTAAGCCTGTCGCTTACTGTGTCTCTTTGGTCAAGCTTCTTCGAGGGTTCGAGGTAGATGATGCTCGCCGATTCCGTGTGCAGGCAGATTTGATGCATTTCATATGTCACGCTATTGACCAAATTCCCATGGAGGCTACTCCTTACATTGTCCTGCCTACCATGGAGCAGAAGATGAAGACCGATAACGGCATAAGGACTGTGATCCACTGGCAATGGGGGAAGACCGATATTTTGACCAAGAGCATCATCCTTCATTGTGTTCGAGACCCCCAGATGATCTGGCGGGTCTCGAAGAATACGAACTTCGAGGGTGGAAAGGTCCCGACTGATAATATCGGAATGACGAAGCTCGTCTTTTGAGAGTCTTGTGTTGCATGCTTTGCAATGTCCCAGCTTTATGGCGAGAATCAAGCAAGATAAACTGTGAAGCTACAAGTGCAATATCATCATCACCCTGGCAGCAAAGTTTTCTGAAAGATTCATGTGGCTTTCTCATCAAAGCTACTTAGGCATGTATGCGTAGGTTATTTCCTGTCCCAAGTGGGGCTTTCCTATCTTAGCTGCCGCCGCTTTTATGAGGGCACCCAGAGTTAGGCTCACTGAGTAGATTCCAGTCCGGGTTCAGACTGTAAGCTACTCAGTATCATCCACACAGTGGGACTTACTTACTAGCGGCCGTGCCCAGATATACATGAACGTCTGGTAAAAGCGAAGAGATGGGTGTTGATTAAATAACGAAAACGCTCAAGGGTAGATTGCTCCACTCTCCCTGACACTTCAATTCCAGTCTACACCGAATACCCACTGGCACTAGGCGCTTCCTTCCCGGTTACATTAATAACCTGCCTATCTATGGTACCCTCAGACTGTATATCATCTGCAGATGACTGGGCAAACTTTCGGAGACTGATGTTGTCACGAAACTTCCGGTCAATCTCTTCAAATGATCTTCCATGGCATTCCGGCACACAAAAGTAGACAAAAACAATAGAGCAAACGGCAAACGCCCCATAAATAAAACCAACCTTTGACTGAAGATCTGCGTAGGGGGAATCCAGAAGGTAGGGTAGGGTAAATGCGACGACAAAGCTATAAAAAGGATATCAGTTTCACCATCTTGACCAGTGCGGGAGTTTCTAACTTACAGGGTTAACACGTTTGTTACAGATGCAATACGTTGCGAGTTGTCTCTCATACGCAGCGTTGGTATCTCAGTCGTCACGACATAAGTCAACGGAGCCCACCCTATACCAAAACCAACTGTGAATAGTGACAACATCGCAACGATAGCAGATTTTGCAGAATATCCGGGAGTTTGTACTCCTAGTGCACCCATAGCAAGAAGTGAAACGGACTGAACAGCTGCACCTATCAGGAGTAACGGTCTAAAAACATTAGCATATCTCATTCATACACGAAAGTTCATTATGTGGAAAGAAAATCTCTCACCTTCGTCCAATTTTGTCGTTCAAGTATAAAGAGACCATGACCACTCCGAGATTAATGAACCCATTAATCAAAGTCATATGAAAGGCATTTATAGTATGCAAAGATTTGATGTAGATTGTGCCATACTGAGACGCAAAGGCCTGTCCAGTAGCTTGTTGAAAAAAGTTGATTCCAACGACGATCGCTGTACGTTTCCGATTGGATTTGGAAAACAACTCTTTGAAGTGACCGTTTTCTGGTTGCTTTTTCAGTGAATCCTGCAACAAAATGAATTCTTCCTCAATCTGGCTAGACGTGAAAGCTCCTTGTCGCAGTTTCTGCAGGTTTGATCGAGCTTCCTCTGTACGGCCTTGCATGAGGAGCCAATGAGGGGACTTTAACGATTAGTTGGTTGAAAAGAGATCCATGAAACTGGGTCAAGTTGCGTACCTCTGGAATAAACCAGATGAGCGATGCGATAATAGCGGGAACAATATAAAACAGTCCTAAAGGAATCCTCCACGAACGGTCATCGGTTATACGACTGGTACCGTTACATATCCAGCCAATCACCATACCCCCAAACTGGTCATATTTGTTAATTAAGTCTTCTTTCAAATCAAGGATTTTGCTTACAGTAATGGTAAGCTGGTATGTTCCGACCATGAAGCCACGGATTGGAGTCGGCGCGATTTCGGACTGGAAGACTGGAACGACAGAGAGCTCCATGCCAATGTAAATATCTGAATCGGTTAGTAGGGCTCTCTAGGTAAGGATTTGGGGTGAACACACAATTTAGAATCCTTGCGGCTAGTATTTGTTGCTTGTCCTGAGAAGTCACGGTAATCGTAGCAGTGATCAGGGCATATATGCTCATTACGAACATGCACCACCGACGGCCAAATCGGGCACTTGTAAAGCTGCCAATGATTACGCCTGAACTGCTGTCAGTTGTGTGGACCAAATGAACGGGCTTTACCTACCCAAGGCAAATGTAAGGTATGGGAGGCCATTAAAAAGTGATAGCCACTTAGTTTCAAGCGACCAGGTCTTTGTTGTGGCATTGTACGTGCCAAACTTTTTCTCGAAAGCATCCATAGCCTGAGTTTGGGCAAAGCCCTGATTGTCAAATGCATAGTTAAAGCTTGAAAAAGCGATCAAGCTACAGGAAAATGCAAGTCGTCGGTTGAAGTACTTCAGGATATTGTAAACGCTCGACATTATGGTGTTAATCTCTTTAGCTGATACCGGCCATAAATTGCCAGCTTCCCAGCAAATATGCTGGTCATTGTTGCAATCTATGTTTATTATATATGGCTCGAAGCTCCCAATCCGGTTTCCATATTCTTTGGCGGCGGCAAAAGAATAGCTCTAATAGCCGTCAGCCGTGAAGCCGTCAGCCGTTAAGCCGTCAGCCACCAACCGGCAAAAGCGAAGAAAGCTAGTATAAGCACGCAATATTCCCGACAACACTTGTGAGAAATTACTGCATGGTGTTGCTTGGCGGCTAACTGGGCCAGAAAACACGCGTCCATTTTTTACTGCACTGGACATGAGCGTCAGGCTTTACAAGAGCTCCAAATTTACCCCGCATCGAACGGCTTTCCTCCGCCGCTGCCAATTTTCGATACTGGCCAATACAAACTATAGTAGACATGAATTTTCAATATATGGCCTGCGCAGGCCATTGCTATATCTGACAGGATTCGCATTGTAGCTGAGTCATCCTTGTCCCATCCCGCATCCCGCAATCGTAATCTTAGGCTTAGATCACGCCTTTGGAGATGCGAATCGCGAATCCCATAATTGCCGCCGCTTGACGGGAATTCAGCAATTATTGGAAGAGCGGCATGTCTAAATCTCACTACAGGCTCCGGCACAGACCATATGATGAGTTTCTCTATGGACCAACAAACTCCCACGAGCATGGCCCGCCTGGATCGTTTCACACAAGCAGGAACAGAGCGCAAACGGGCCAGGCGAGCCTGTAAAACATGCCATGCGCTCAAGGCAAAATGCTCTGGCACGCTGCCTGCTTGCCAGAGATGTAGTCAGAAAGGTTATATTTGTCAATACGAATCATGTAATCCGGGCCGAACAAGGCGGAAGAAACGAACGATCATGCGATTAGAGCAATATCAGCAAGACCACCCATCTTTACTGATGTCCGAACCAACGCCTTGTGAAAATTCTCACAAAGAAGGCCTACCACTTAACGAGACATCACTCACGACTCCGCAGACTAGTGAAGAGTAAGTGGCAAATGTTGAATGGGATTTCTGGAATTTCTTTTTGAAAAGCTTATATATTGATAGAGAACTTGGGTGCCACCACAATACTATCAAGCTCTATATCGACGCCTACTTTGAGCACGTTGCGCCTCTTCCAGGCAATGGCTTCATTCACCGTGCCATTTTCCTGAGGAACTGGGCCTCCGGTTCGGTCAACCCAGCGCTCCTCAAGGCAGTCTGCAGTGCCTCCGCAGTTTTTGTGTCTACGGAAACGACGAAGCAGGAACAGGCAGAAAGATGGCGCGCAGAAGCTGAAGCATACGTCTGGGCGAGCATTGGACGACCGTCCATGGTTGTCCTTCAAATACTTGTTGTGACCATCTCGCATAGCCGAATTTCGCTACAGTTCCCAGCGTTACAATCACTTCTAGCTGTGGCGGCAAAAATGGCATATATTCTTGGCCTGAACCATGAAAATGAATCCATGTCCACTGCTGCTAGGGAAATTCGACGGCGTATTATGTGGTCTATCTTCTTTAGCGACAGAATGCTTGCAGCTGGGCAGCAGGATTTGATTAGTTGTCCTGCAGAGTCGATGCACATTCAGCTACCTTGCAATGAAAAGGACTTCGAGCTGGCCGTTTCTGGGAAGACAGGTGCCCTTATCTGTATTCCAGGCGAAGACGATTCTTTGAAAATGGGCCTCACAGCGTACTTCTGCAGACTCTCCCATATCCGGCATGAAATACTTCGGTAAAACAACAAACCACAATCTCAACTACTAGAAAACTAATTGTTGACGCAGATATACGAGAAGAGTTATCGCGGAAGGATCAATTGTACATGATTCCCGCAACGAGCTCCTTCAGCTAGAGCATAACCTCCAAGAATTGCACAGCTCATTGCCCAAATCGATGGCATTTGATCGCAGTAATCTTTCGCTGCGGGCATTCTCTCCACTACTTCAGCGCTACGTGATGTTCCATGTCATGTGGCATCAATGCCACTGCGACTTGTACAGGTTCATGCTGCCTGGAATCCCAGATTCTCTCTCTGACGAGGTCTTGGAAAAGACGCCCCCGGAATACGCATTTTACTGCCAGAGACAGGCAATTCAACATGCAAAGAAACTTGTGGATCTTTTCCAGCAGGTGCACAAGGTTGGCAATCAAGTAGTCGACTCTACGATCATCATTTGCGTATATCAATGCACACAAATCCTCATACGATCCTGCTATCTCGGTCTGCTTGGAAGTGACCAGGATGGTATTGAAATGCTATACCAACTCATGTCTGCTACTAATGTACTATCAGCTGTGAATGATTTCAGTCCTGTCACGAATGAACTTGTCAGTTTGCCCTTGTATTTCCTTGAGAAGACACAAGTATACGCTAACGGTAGTAAAACATGCAGTACGGATATATTCAAAGAAAAATCCGCAGGGCTATCGCTCAAGCCTCCGGTCCGACAAATGGCAAACCCAATGAAACGACGGCTGGCAGCTCAAGAGGGGACGGGTCACAGGAATACCAAATACTTGATGTTCTTGCTCGCATACGGAGGCACGATGCCGAAAGAGGAGAGGAAGTCATGCAGCATCAAACCGGAAGCCCTAGCTTAACTACCGTTACAGAGATGGAATTAGGATCGGCTTGCGAACTAGAGATGGATATTTATGGAAATCCTACTCCAGAAGAACATTTATGGTCCATAGATCTCGACTCCGACTACATGTTAAACTCTTTAGGAGCGGTCTCGGAAGACTTTGGAGAGTTAATTATGGATGTTCATTCTTAATTTGATCGGGTGCGATGAAAGATACTTCAAAGATCAAGGACCTGGTACAATTGTCTTAAAGACCAGAGGCTGGAATGGGAGTCAATTATTACTACGGAGAAGTAATAGGATGGAATGGTCTCATTGATGGTGGTATGGAGGAGAAACGTCCACGTTAAGCGTGAACTTCCGACATGAACGCTAAATGCAACACCGGAAATGGGTGCAATGGGTCATATGCCACGCACAAGAACTAAATCAGACAGTGACGTATTCGAGAACGAATCTAATTAGTTGATAGATTACGAGATCCAACAAATTTCAAAAAAGATTCCAACAAATCGGATGATTAACCATCAATTTCCCCTCCAATCCTCTTATTATATTGTTCCTGAGGGCTCGCCAGCTCCACAGGGGGAAATCGAGCGTCCTTTTGGAAGGGAAGGAAATCAGACGTCTCCACCATCCAGCGGAACATCTCAGCTTGCATATCTCGAACAACGTGTCCATACTGTTGTTCTGCTGCGAGATTATGGAGCTCCGCGATATCGGTTTTCCTGTTGTACAACTCGGCAGGCTCGTATAATCGATAAACGTATGTCCAATCAACGCTTCTCATAGCCACAGCCTTCCCGACCAATTCAGTATCTTCATGCTGCAAAATTGATTTGATATCATAAGGATATGGAGCCTGTTCCAAGAGCGGTTCTTCGGACTTGAGAAAGCCCCCTTCAGTATATGCGTACTTCTTTGAATGTTTTGCGCCTTTGAGAAGCGTCGGAACCAGGGATATCCCATTATGCGGAAACGATTCAGATGTTTTGCAAAGTTCCAATATGGTTGGAAGCAGATCAACCATCTCGCAGATGTCATCGATGGTTTGTCCGGAAGGCAGACTGGCGCCACCTATAATGAGAGGTTCGCGAGCGAGTACTTCTGACACTCCGCTGGGCCATTTCTCAATCATTCCATGGTCTCCAAGGTACTCTCCATGATCTGTGTAGAACATGGTCACCGTATTCGATGACAATCTCTCATCCGTCAATGCCTTCATCACCTGTCCAAACTGCGTGTCGAGACGGGATATCATGCCGTAGTAAGTCGCAGTGATTTCAGCCCAGATTTCATCCGTCGCGCGTTCCGTGCCGTATCGTTTGCGGTTTTCTTCAAGATAGTGCGGCTCATATCCTGTCTTGTCCTTTGGTTTGGATGGCACCGGCATCTTTTGCCGGTCGTACATAGAAAAGTACGGCTCCTCAACTTGGAACGGACAATGAGGGAATACTAGCGGCAGGTAGAGCACCCAGGGTCCCTCGGGTGGATGAGCCAGCCACTTGAGTGCTGACCGCACCGCCGCCTCGTCGTAATCCACTGCCTTATCCTGCCCCCGAAGGCCCTTGTAGAATAGCCTGTCCCAGATACCCTCCGAGACTTCTTGCGGCGAGTCTGCCTTTTCAAATTGAGGCATCCACTCTGGTGGAACGAGAAAGCCGTACTCGGTCACGCTCAGCTCTGTGACAGTCGGCGCGAATGTATCTCCTCTAGGTGCTAGACACGCCACGTGGTATCCGCTCTCCTTAAGCGCGCGGAATAAATTGGGCTCCCAAGGCTTAATCAGGTTCTCTAAGCTGCGGTGGCCAGAGACATGCGGATATAACCCGGTGTATAGGGAGCAGCGGCTCTGCGAACAAACTGTGGCTTGCAGGTAGCAATTGGTGAACTTGGTGCCGCGAGCGGCAAACGCGTCAATGTTCGGAGTGCGAACATGAGGGTTTCCGAAACATCCCAGGGAATCGTAGCGCAGCTGATCTGGCATGAAAATTACCAAGTTCGGGCGAGACCCTGCGGTAGCATTGCCGCAGACGTCATGTTTCGACAAGCTATTGAGGATGGCCGAGGGCGGAACTTGAGCCATATTTTTAGATGGTTTAATGATTCGATTGTTTTTGCTTCCTACTGAACTTCCAATACTTGAACATATTTGGTGCATTTATAGCCACAACATATGCTGAATTTCCGTGCCCGGTAGTTTCGTAGCCGGTGACGGCCCGAAGAACAGCCGAGCATGCTTAGCCATTTAGTGAACGTGAAGCCAACACTCAAGCCACAGCGACACAATACACACCTCAGACAATGAACAATGAACCGGCTCAGTGCAGATTGTGATATATTCACCCTACGCCGCAGATGATTCGACGCTGGTTTCTACATCAGCCATTAAGATAACGGTTGTTCCTGAGTCCCGCGGTCCAGGGCGGGCACCTGAACTTGAACCTTGGGTCTACCAGAAGCTTAACTTTGTATCCCAGCTCCCCTCCAAGTAGGCCAGTATTACATATAGGTTTAGTTCTAGGAATATCCACTTTTATGGGCTATTAAAACCGCTAGAGGAATGACGAAACTGGCACTGGAAATTAGAGTTTTTGGATTAGTGGCTGTACTAGGCCTAGCCTGGTCAATGTTGCTCCTTAATACACTTAGCAACCCATCCGAATAGGCTTAGTGCCATATCAACCCTCGATAATATTCGAGAAGGGCGTAGTGTCATTTCAATCTAGAAAAGTTATCATGTATAATCAATCAGCCCTGGAGATAAAGCAACGGAGCAGTCGCCCTCTTCTCTTCTTTCCTTTGCACCACTTTCCCGACTGATTTTAATATTCGTCTCAAAATCATCAACTCATTATCAAATATTCAATTCTGCACCTGTTTCAGGCGTTTCATCACTATGTACTTTCCTGTAAAATCCGGCATGTCCTCAGGAAAGGTCAAAAGCTTGCTGGCACTAACAATCACAATACAGAATTTCGCCTGTCTCGGGACTGCCATCCCACTCTTTATTCAAAGTTTGATGACGTTGAAATGGGAAGTGATTGCTCCGTCGACTCACTCCAGCGTCCGGGCCAATCGTCAGAGATCGATGAAGAAGAGCAAGATACGCTTGACCGGCTTAAGTATGGCTGCATCGCTGGACTTGTACTAGCTATTCTCGCCGTCTGTGGGGTCTTCACGTACGCTATTGTTATATATGCAAACTCGGCAAGTCCCATATACAACAACAATGTCCCACGGGAGGAAATTCCGCAAATTACCGTCGTCGATGTACTTCCAAATTTAGCTAACATTATTCCACTTGCCGTCGCTGATGTTATACCTTTCCATTTTTAGGATTGAACAAGAGTCTTCCTGGTGATTTTATTGATATCATCGTTTTTGTATGAACGTTATTCTAGTATGTACTTTTCTTATATCGAAATGTTAAGCTCTTGTATGTACAAGACAATTCAAGATTTTTCGATGACCATCAAACTTCTTCTTCGCTTAAGAGTCAGGGACACCATCCGCGACCTGGTGTCCAGTGGTGTAGTTGCCAAAACAGGCTTTCTGGTACTCGGCATTGTGCTTCAGTGTAGGCACACCACGTAGGAACTTTTCAACGGGGCAGAAACCCTGACTGGCAGTCTCACAGCCCACAAGGCCATCTAGAGGCAGAGGGGCGTTGTTCAGCACAAACCGGATGTAGGTCATAGTGTTCTTGGTGGTCTGAACAGTAGGGTTGTTGAGAAGGACAGGCCCTAGGTTGCTGAAAGACGTGTTGCTTGGACAAGTCCAGACTTCAGACAAAAAGCGAGCACCAAATGGAGTCATTTGGTTCAGGGAGAAGTTTCGCTTGGGAGCATGGTCGACGTTGCCAGGCAGACCATGGGGGCCAAATTTGAAGTAGTCAAGACCCAGTGCGTTGATCACAGAGAGGATTATATCATCGTGAGACATGTCCATGTAAAAAGGCTGGTCAAAGGGAAACTGCTTTAGGTTGTTGTCGTAGGTGTAGTTGATGCTGGTATCGCTGGAGGTGATAAGCTTTCGCTGGAGACGAGCGGCGAGTTCCAGGACGTAGCCAATGCCTTGAGCGCGACCGGTAGGCGAGCCGTATGCGTAGTCTCCGTAGTACTGAATGTCAACGTTGTATTCAAAGTCCTTCCACTCCTGTTCAGTGAAGAGGGAGCAGAAATATGAGCCACCAAGACTGGTGTACTCATACACACAGAGGTTCTGCATAGCGAGCACGTCGGAGGCAGTCACGTTAAAATCGCTAGGGAAGTAGGACGCGAGACGAGACTGAGCATCCTTGGTATACCGGGCAATGAAGACTTCAGCAGAGTCGTCACTATCGCGTTAAATTAACATTCGTGCCCTGGAGAAGGAAAAAAGTGACTTACCCCTCAGACATATCGCCCATACACGCTTCATATGAGGCCAAGGTGTTGTTGAACCCAGACTCCTCGGGAATCACAACAAGGTCGTATTGACTGTAAGAACTGTTTGCACCGCTGTTTCCAAAGAAGCCACCTGGCCGGAGATGTTAGCTTACGCAAGATCTTAGATCAACTTAGAGCAACTCACTGAGCCACCACCGAGCGCTCTCCAAGATGCGCGCCTGTGAAGTAGTACGGAAGACCGGCTTGGGGCGAGCGGTACCGTTGGCGTACACATTCAAGGATGAGCTCCAAGCAGCCACGTTCTCCCGACCTGCGCGGTACAAAAGCCGTCCATAGTTGATCCAGAAGTTTGCTCCAGATGTGGCCTCAGTTGCTGCACCATTCTCCATCAAAATGTCATCTCCAATAACGTATTCCCAATTGTTGAGAAATTTGAGAGGGCCGGTGCCAATAGCCTTTCCCGGGTGGGCCTTGCTGTAATTGGTGATCTTGTTTGCGAAATCCTGCATACCTTCACCATCCAATGGGTAGTTGGTAGGGAACCGCTGAGCGTGACGATGCAGAACGTGCACTTGAGACAATTCACACCCCTCAGGCACACCTTTGGGAAGGCTGAAGCCATCTGCGTCTCTGTAGGGACTAAGGTTGGCCCAGCTCTTGGTCATGTCAAATCCAGAGGCGTATGTAGAGCCAGTTGGACCAGATGCAGGGGCAGATGTAGAGGTCGCGGTGGCAGTCGCGGTGGCAGCAATGCTGACCAGCGTGACTCCGAGGCTTTTCATTGTTGCTTTGGGTCAAGTATGGAATCTCCGGGGTTTATGTGAGAGATTGGTTATTGGATTCCCTTGAACGTCTCCCCTTCTAACAGCGCCTACTATTTGATCGCAATGGGCAATGCACAAGCAGTAACAATGACACAACAGGGGTATTTCATTAGAATTCTCGCGATGATATGGAAACTCCGATTATCTTCCGAAGCTCATTTGACTTCCGGGTGATTGTTGTTCCATGCTGTGTTGGGAATGTTGCTTCCCGCTCTAGGTAATGATCGACATCAGTAGATTAGCTATGCAGATCACATTAAGACTGAAGAAACTTGTTTTACGGAATACGGAGTACATTCAACAGTTCGGTTGTAGGCTCACTTCGTAGCATTGGAGAATATTTCATCTTCAAAGTGTGGTATGGTGAGAAGGAAGGGAGAACGAGAGTGTAGAGCACTCTGACTATGAAGCCTAAGAGCACTTGACCGGGATGGCTGGAGCTTAAGGCACCAACTAGCTTTTACACTGCCCTTTCGAAATCACTTCACATAACTCAGCTATCTTGCAAATGCCAGTCTTGAACTACCAAAACTGGCCGCTACTGCATAAATGGAAAATATTCACGCTTCAGCATTGTACGGGGTCGCCCGGGTCGCCCGGCTCGACCCACGACTCAAAACGAACTCAGGTCAACTGAGCAGGTTGAAATTGTTCTTAGGCTAGACTTGAAGGGGCAGATTGTAGAAGGAAATACACATGATGTGAAGGCTAGGTGGAGAAGGTGCCAGTGATATTGGTTGACCGATCTCTTACAACAACAGCTCTATTCCTCAAAACCCACATTTCAAAATTTTGTGCAATGCTATTCTTCCAAATGTCATGACAGGATACCCAACAGCCTTTCACTGCTGTCTTGAAAACTTTCTTCGAAGATAGGAGCAGTATATAGTTAGGAAAGCAACTCCCCACCACATAAAGCGTGCTGTCCAATTAAAAATTGGATCGCAAAATCTCATCGGATTTCACGCATTGCTTGCATAATATCAAGGAGCCAAAGAGATAAGCTAAAGGTGCAAACGTGAATCTGTTTTTCAAAGGGTTTAAAAGCCAATACTCTAATCAAGCAAGCGCAAATTACTTACTTGACAGGGTTATTATAGATGAGTAACATAATGTACTGGACAACAACATTATTAGGATTGGAGGCAAAGATCACTCGGTCTGGGATCTTTGGCGATGTAGGTTCATCTGGTGACCCTCCCACAGGTGGATTTTCTATCTTGGTAGATATCGGATTCTCCATTGAACAGATCTGAAGGATTATCAGCGAGGCTTCGAATATTAGAGAATTGAAGCTGAAAGAAAGAGAGATAGAACTGGCAGGCAGATGAAAAAGTCCGAAAACTACAAAGAGAACTGAACTGGGGAAAGCCACCAGGCTACAAAAAGGGCGCTTGGATAGCAATCCCCAAGATCCTAGCAGTCGGCCAATGGCAAACCCCTTGTTGTCGTATAATCCGCCCGATCCTAGAACTGAGACGGAACTTACCGGGAAATATTGGTGATTTACCATACGTACCCCACTCAAGTGTGTATTTGGACTTCAGATCCAATCATCGACACGCCTCTGCCGGAACTAGCATGTTTAAGACTACCAGTCCAAGGTCCGTGGGTACAAAAGTGCATTTTTCCTACTTGAGAAATTCTGAGATGAGGCACTGGTTCAACATTAGAGACTTGGTTTCCATATACGAAGGTGCCCTATTGGGTTGAAGTGGGGTCTGAATCGATAAGTCTGTCTAGCACGGATTACACTAGTAACAAAGGAATTTGGGGGCTAAAAAGCAAGCGATAGGGCAAATGGTCCGATGATCTGGTGGTTGCCGGCTATACCGGACAAGAATCCTTCATTCGATAAATGACAGTGATCGGTGTGCTTGGGCCCTAGCAGACTAGTCTGGTGTTCGCATTAAATGGTGCACAGGCGGATTGTAAACAAGCAATTTAAGGGACCGTAGGACCGTGACATTCAGACCTGTGACTAGATTCTTCCATCCTATTCATAGGTATTAAATCATTATTTTATGCGAAGAAATGTTGCGATAATAGTGAGCCAAGAATGCAGCCTTCATGAGGCTACAATTTAGTAAGCAGAGAATGCAATCAGAGTAAACTGTGCTGGGAGGCTCAGGCTCGAAAATGTCACCCCTAAAGCTCGAGTCTTCATTCTAATCATATGGAACGAATAAATCGAATCGAATGACCGGGATTCTGCCAACTCAGTCCGAAAATCACAGAATCCTCTGGTTTGTGTTTTCCATGTCTTACAGTATCCAAATTACGATCAAACGTGTTTACCGATTCTTGTATAATCCTCACACACATATGCAGGGCAACGATACATTTTCCACGTTGAAGAAAGCACTGCAGGCATGGAAAGTTGCTAGGGGTCCCGCCGAATTGCCGACTTCAGGGGACTTCCCCGAGAAATATACCCCTTTATTTTTCGCAGCGATAAAAGGACACCTAGAGGCAGTAAAGATGCTTTTGGAGTATGGAGCGGATCTAAATGAAATGGACGGGATGACCAAGCGCACACCACTCTACGCGGCGAGTACATGTGGGCATACAGCGGTAGTTAAGACACTCCTGGCGCAACCAAAATCAACGTTAACGCATACAGTAGGAATCAATAGACACCGATAATTGGCGCCGCATAACATGGCCATGCAGAAATTGTGAAGATGCTACTATCAGCTGGTGCTCATGCAGGTTCTGTGCGCAAAACTCCCGCAGGGCTGACCCCTCTTCATTCCGCTATCCTGAATAAACAAGCCGAACTGGTCCGTCTTCTTGTGAACCGGAAGATGTTGATCCGAACGCACTTTGTTCAGGAAGTACCCCATTACAGATGGCAGCTCAGGCGAACGAAGAGTATTTGGTGGAAATCTTGCTTACAGATAAGCGGGTAAATCCGGACTTGACAGTCCACCCGATGGGTCGCACACCGTTGTTAGAGGCTACATGAAAAAAAAAATGACGCCATGGTACGACTTTTACTTGAGGCCGGGGCAAACAAAAAGATCCAAGATTCTACATTTCTCTCGCCTGCTATGCTGCTTGATGCTCCGAGTGCAGAGGCACGCTATAAACTCATTCAAGAGCATTCGTCGACAGCTTGAAGGATGCTATCGAGCCATTCGAGATCGATCGCTGACGGGCTTCAAGGATCATGATGCATCAGTGCTATAGATGCTTCCGAATCGAGATTTGTCTAAAGCCTGACACGCAGAGGAGCATCTCTCGAACCGAGTCCCCTTACTACCAACCTACCCCGAAGGCTCCTGCCCCATTTACGTTTGGCCAATTCCCTAATGACCCTTCTTTCAATGACTGCACCAGCAGCTCATGCGATGTTTCATGGGCTCTGCGAGTTGCCGATTCCTCGACCATTTACTCATTGGAAGCCGGATTATACAGTTGGTTCGCCAATTACAGTCAAGACTGCTTAGAAACTGAAGACTGCCAGCAAAGAGTCATGAAGATTGAACATAGTCACGATATTTGGCTATTCGATCTCATAACAAAAGGTGTTGTTGATAGGTTAGCCCGATGGGAGAGACTCCCACTTACAGCAAAGATAATTTCAAGGGTCATATGTCTTCCATTCTAGCCTGGGTCAGGGGCCCTGATGAAAAAATTGGAGCAAGGGACTTTGCAGGCTTGCTGGATATTCAGGTGCGAAATAGTGGTGTTCAGGGTATTCAAATAAAGGAGCTGCAGGGACTGAAGAGATGGCAGCAATGGCAATCAAGAATCCCAAAAATGAAACAAAAACATACAACAGTCAGGATTCGCATGTGGTCACCCACCATACTACTAACTAACCGGCGTGTGGCTTAAATACGGCTGAGCGGACGGGAAGCCCTGTTCTCCACACCCTATGGTCGTATGTACTTGCCAAACCAAGAAAGGAAAATATGTAGTATTGATTTTTGATAAGTGGAGGGCGCAGTAAGCGTGGTAACAATTTGAGAAGCACCGTTTTATAGTCGCGCGACCGGGTGACAAGAGTAAGCGTGGCGTACAAGACAGGGATTCATTAGCGGGGGAACGGAAAGATCGATAACCTTCAATCTGTCAGCCTCACGTTTTCCAAGGGGTGATACGTAGGCGATGGACATGGACTACACCTTTAATCCTGAATTATGGAAGCAGAACTCACACTACGCCCGCTGGTATGTCGTATTTCCTGTTCAATTTTTCGATCATTGCTTAAGTTTTCATTCTTTTTGCAGTACTATGCTTGATAAGTGAGCTCGTCCTTGACTGCGACCCCACAGTTCTCTCCGTGACATTACCATTACAACACTGACATCACTGAAACACAGGAAACTCTTGAAATGTACAAATTTTCCAAATCACCATCCTCTCCTTACTGACTGTCCCACTTCTCATTATATTCAAAGCCTTCGTGACTCTTCCAAGTAGTGTGCTTACCTAAACCTCCCGTTGACGATTCGGGTCGATACAATGGCAAAACTTGACCAGACCTACGATATGGCTCATCTTTGAACGCTATTATATGTGTTATTGTGACCGGATGCAAATATTAACGGTATCTTATGATTGGATAAGGCGAGCAATAACGCTGAAAGGAACGGGACCCGTGCCGTATCAGGACCAGCGGGTCGAGTGGAGCCGATCGGCATCAGTTCTAATGTTTGATTCCAAGGTTGTCTTGACGCATCCAAGCTTCAAATGGAGGTGCTTTTGAAGTATAAACAATCGTGATTTCCAATTAATTCAAGAGTCAACTAGCCATCCTTCAGGCTGCTCCCAAAGAAGTGGATGATCCTCATCTGCGTATCCCGGGACCTCTTTTGCTCGTGGAATGGCAGGGTCAAAGCCTTCGATTGTTTTCAGCATTGGCAATTTCGCACTCTTTTCAGTCACCAGCGTTTCCAAAAGTGTATCTATATCCAGGTCAGGTTGATGATTCCCGGTCGAATAGCCTTCTTCTCCCTTCCCATAAAGCCGTAAGCTTTGCAACGAGGATGGTAAGGTATGCACAAGAGAGAAAGATTTAGCCTCGTGCCGATCTGGACCGATTCCCCTCGCCAGAAAACAGAGTGTATGAACACCAAGGCCCAGACTTTTCAGGTTTGGGAAATCCTTTAGGGAGATGTTTGGTGGTGGTGTCTCAAGATCGAGATCGAGCTCTTCCATCTCTCCTTCCCATGCTTCTTCATACTCTGTGTCTTCGTCCCTTTTAATTCCCTCCGTAGATTCTAAGCCCTCATTGCCATAAATCTCACCGCTAGAAACATTATCTTCAACATTAAGATCCAGTTCCTCTAAATGATGACGGTGTCTCCAGAGACATCTTATAAGGGACGTAAGAGTCACACACACCTTACCCCCCTCTGGCTGTGCCCGACCACCAATAGTGTATGTGAACTTGCGCAGCGCCTTAGAAGAATCAATGATGTGGCACATCTCAGATTCCATCTCTGCCAGATTTGAGTGGGTGAAGTTGACCTCGCTGTAATTTGCTGATTTTGGCGGAGGAGGTAAGCCGGCCTCATTATTCCACGAGGCTAAAGTGAAAGATACGGACTTCAGCGCTGGGAGCCGTCGCACCAGATTCAGTCGATGATAATAATCCTCAGCGATGTTGTAGTAAAAACCATCATTACCTACTGAACAGTCATCAGGAAGAAAAATTATCCGTTTGAGGTTCTGTAGATAAGGAATTGAATCGGAATTTTGGTTTGCACGGCGGAGCATCGTGAGGAGAGCAAAATTTTCAATCTCAGAACTAGGTTCTCCAACGTGGAATATAGCAAGGGACTCTAGCTGAGGCGAAATGGCGATCAGGAGCGCTGCAAGGGCCTGTTTAAAGGCCATGTGGCACATATGAGAGGAGTCCCTTCTAATCAGTTTGTTAGCCCATTCATCATGGAACTAGAGAAAAGGAAGAGTCATCCACACACAGGTCTCTCGTGTGGTGTTGCAGTAGCATATGCAGCATTATTTGTGGCTTATTTCCTTCTGTAAAGCCAGCTCTTTTGATGGCAGCCTTCAATCTTTCGAGATCATCCGGCTTCAACCGCCGAGGCTCATCGGGTGGGGTATTAAAATCAACATCCCGGCCATGTGACACACTTCGACTTCCATGAACTTCTAAATGGCGGAGAGATCCAGCCATTTCCGAGGTTCTCATGAGATACAAGAGAGTTTGAAACCCAGTCTCAAGATCATCCTCAACACCGAGTCGCAGCCGACGATATTTCTGCTCACCTTCCATTTTGGAGTCATTTTGCATATATCGGCTCTGCCCCGGAAAGTTGTTGACTGTTATCCACAACCTCTTTGATACTGAATTCCACGGTGTTGGCAACTGGGGACCTGGGTAGCGGCGAATGTTTTGATGAAGCAAGATTGACAAATGACTCCGACCCGAGAAGCTCATGATGGACCTTGTGGATTTTGGAGGTGACTTGTTCTGGTGGAGGAAATGAAGAGGGCCGTCTTAGGGGGAAGAAATGGTTACAAGGCCCAGCCTTGGAAGTGGGTACATTGTACGTTGATGTTCTGCCACTTTCAGGGGGGGTTTAAGCTGTTGGCCGCAGGAGCAGTAGTGCGCATTCGAAACCGCGACAACAATGGAATGAATTTATTACAGTGCTCCGAGACTGCGTCAGCTGAATAGATCCCTCCATTCCATCGAAAATAACATAAAAAAAACGACGGCTGGCGGATTTGAACCGCCGCCTCCGAAGAGAATTGATTTCTAGTCAATCGCCTTAGACCACTCGGCCAAACCGCCTTGAAAATAACAGGCCCGAGCCGTGGATCGAACACGGGACCTCGCGCAGGAGTGCTTAGAGTGCTGCCCTAAGCGCGAATCATACCACTAGACCACCCGGGCTGTTGTTACGACACGTGATCGAATTTGGAATCCAAGAAGGCAACAGAAACGGAAAAATTCTTGAGTAGAAGAATCATATTTCACATGTGACCGCCGCACAATGGCGAGCGCCGCACTCTAAAATATATAGTAGATATGATGAAGTATAACTTATTATCCTAACAATAAGGGTCTGTAGGACCTTTTCCTTGAAAATTAGTTCTTTTTATATGATATCCAGTCATTTGAATCTAGTGAGATTTGAAAATTTTGATTATCTGGGGACCACATGTGCATGATATATATCAATATGTCTTGGGGTGAACAACATAATCTTCGATATGGTAATAATACAAAACTATGATTCATTTAAAATTGACACATGTTATTATAAATCCTTATCGAATTTTTTTAAAAGATAGTATGATACAATCAAGGAAGTGTTTGTTGATATGTAGGATTATCAAAAATAGCCTTTACCATGGTGTTTTGGGGTGCGGCGCTCATGTGAACATTGAAATACGTAAGTGGGCGGAAAGGTTTCTCAACCATATGTATTCCTTGGTAAAGCCAAGAAATTACTGCTTCTTATGTTTACTTGAAACAGACACCAGTCGGATATTTGAAGCTCCTCTCTTTTGACGCGTAGTCTTGATTTGCCAAGGCGAGTGGGTTCGTTTCGGAGGTGGACTTTAGCTCTCTAGAGACGAAGATCGCCTTCCCAAAAGATCGATTACACCGAATGATCGGCAGCGGCATCATCATCTTCTTGCTAAGATCCGGAAATCTCATTCCTTGGATTTTTATTTCATTTTCCATTCTTGTTAATTTGTTTCGTTCACGCTGATGACTATCCGAAATATAGAGGGATGCAATTAATATCCTTCAATTGCTATGGAGAACGCCAAGATAGCCTACCTGCTGTCGGTTTTCTTACCCCATACGAGAATCGGAGTGACTAGAAACAATAAGGAAATTGCTCAGATACAAACGTATTTAAAAGAGCTGAATCTTCCATTCATCCTTCTTTTCTTCTCTACAGCTTCTCTCTTTCATTTCCGCCTAATCTTTTGTCATTCATTTATTCGTTCTTTTTTTTATCTTCTTTCTCAACCACACCGTTTTCCAGGATGAAGTACGCTGCTGTTCTGACGGCTGTTGCCGCTCTTGCATCCAGGGTTGCCGCTGTCGGGGTCCAGGGGACCCCCGAGGGTTTTGCTTCTTCTGCCACTGGTGGCGGAGATGCGACTGCGGTCTACCCTACTACGACTGATGAACTTGTCTCTTACCTTGGTGATGATGAGGCCCGCGTCATTGTCCTGAGCACGACGTAAATATCCCCTTTTATAACCTTTCTGTCTAACTGCTGATTGTTGGAATCTAGATTTGACTTTACTGACACCGAGGGCACCACTACTGCTACTGGATGCGCTCCCTGGGGCACTGGCTCTGCCTGCCAGGTTGCTATCAACCAGGATGACTGGTGTACCAACTACGAGCCGGATGCGCCAACCACTTCTGTGACCTAGTAAGAGTTCTAATCCTTAGAGTTGACAACTTCGATGCTAATACGGATCATAGCAACTCCGCTGGCTTACTTGGTATCACCGTGAACTCCAACAAGTCTTTGATTGGCGAGGGTACCAGTGGTGTCATCAAGGGCCGTGGTATTCGCATTGTCAGCGGTGCCAGCAACATCATCGTACAGTATGTTGAACGGATAGACCAAATTACTTTTCGTACAGGCTAACCAAAGCACTGCAGGAACGTTGCTATTACCGATATCAATCCCAAGTACGTCTGGGGTGGTGATGCCATCACTCTTGATGATGCCGATCTGGTTTGGATTGATCACGTCACTGTATGCGACTCTAAGATACACTGAATGAATTCATTGTGACTAACTAATAACCCAGACTGCTCGCATTGGCCGACAACACTATGTCCTGGGCACCGACACTGACAACCGTGTCTCCCTCACCAACAACTACATTGATGGCGAAAGCGACTATTCTGCCACCTGCGATGGCCACCACTACTGGAATATCTACCTCGATGGTTCTAGTGACAAGGTTACATTCAAGGGTAACTACCTGTACAAGACCAGTGGTCGCGCCCCCAAGGTCCAGGGCAACACCTACCTCCACGCTGTCAACAATTACTGGGACAACAACTCCGGTCATGCTTTCGAAATCGGTTCTGGGGGCTATGTGCTTGCTGAGGGTAACTATTTCAGCAATGTTGACACCGTTCTTGAGACCGATTCCTTCGAGGGTGAGCTCTTCTCCTTCGGTAGCTCCTCTAGCACCTGCGAGTCTTACATCGGTCGTTCCTGTGTTGCCAACGTTAATGAGGGTGATCTCTCCGGCTCCTCCACCACTGTCCTCGAGAACCTGTCGGACGATACCCTGCCAACTGCTTCGGCTGCCAGCACTGACCCTGCTTCCAGTGCTGGCCAGGGTAATCTCTAAATCATCCTGGGTATCCCTTTGGGGCCATTCCTCACGATTTCCAGAGAAGATTGAGTGAATAAGCTTCCTTGTATAAACTTCAAGGTTGTCAACAACATCATTACTACAATCATTCTTCATTCTTCATTATATTTCAAGGTTTACATATACCTAAAAAAATTTGATTTCCAGAATCGATGCTCACAAAACTGCTCATGAATTGACAACGAAGCAGTATCTTTAGGAGTTACTCTCTGACTAAGTGTATCTACTTGTGTATAAATAGGAAGGAAAGTCAATAAATTTTTCTTGCAGGTAACACAATCAGAACCGGTGTTCCACCGTACCCTTCAAGGAAGGCCGAGAGCCGGGCAAGCTTTCGGGTCAAATATAAAACGCCACCCAAGCTCTTAGAGTTTGATGATTACAGTCCGGAAATTTGCCATGTTTGAGGAACCATAGTTTAGATGTGGAAAAAAGCAGCCAGATCTCTCTTTTCTTCTCTCTCTCCTCCATCTTGTCCGATTCCTAATATGTTTTTACGCTACCATATAACACCTTTCCTCCCCTGGATGACAGCAGGATCCATCTGTCGACAGTACCCATGTGCCTAATAAATTCCTTCCACTAATCTTCCATTTTCACACTATATGATTTAAATTAGAGTGTCACCAAGCACATACGACCATAGGGTGTGGAGAACAGGGCTTCCCGTCCGCTCAGCCGTACTTAAGCCACACGCCGGTTAGTTAGTAGTATGGTGGGTGACCACATGCGAATCCTGACTGTTGTATGTTTTTTTTCATGATCTAATTTTTTTTTTAAAGCTACTATATTACTTTCCGTGTAATGATATATCCTAGTATTCATATAGTGAATTAAGGATTACTATAGTATTACTAAAGTCTAGGTACCTAACTCGCCTATAAACCAGATAAGCACTTATACGTGACCTATACTATTTATATACGCTTTCTGACCTTAGTTAATATTTAGAGAGAACCTATAGCTTAGTAACTTATAGGCTTACTAACTTAGGTACTAAATAATCTATTTCGTATTTCTTCTATATATACTATAGTCTTTTAGCTATCCGCGGCTTTAAAACTCATTTTGCAAATTAAACCGGTTAGATATTTCTCCTTCTAAGGCCTTAGAAGATCTTCTAACTTTACTTAAAAGCACGCGATAATTATATTATACCGGTGCTAGACGTATAGGTCATTACGTAGTAAAGTAAGGTTCTTCACGCATTCCTATCTAGTCTGTGCCATAACCCGTAAATAGGTAGGTAAAGTCAACCCGTAACCCGAACCCGCAAACCCGCGCGGGTTTCCCATAAGAACCCGCAACCCGCATGCGGGTTGAACAGACCGACCCAAAACCCGACCCATAGGGAGGATAGGGCGGGTTCGGGTGCGGGTTCTTACGGGTTACGGCACAGCCTATTCCTATCAGATATTAAGCATCTTACTGTATTCTAGATCCCTACGTGTATATCGATTTAACTAGTAGCTGCGATTATAGCTAATTCTCAGCTACTCTGATAAAGCCTGAGGCACTGATACAGACATTGAGATATAAACGATAGGAATAGGGCGTACAAGGCTTTGTGACCCTATTATAGGTATAACTTCAGCGTTATGACGTATTTAGTCATGAAAGAATCCATTTACTCGCTACTTCCTAGAACTAGTTAGTAAACCCTCACGAGCTGTATTCAAATTATATTAGGCAAGTCCTATCTGCTAGCTGAATCCTATATACTAAGTAAATAATTAAATTTATAGTAATGGAAATGCTATCCCTCATCTACCTATTATTGGAGTCTTTAGGCGGACGGGTAAGAGATTATTCTTCCCTCGGGACGTCCCTCGAAGTGAAGTCGCTCGAATCTAAAGGTCGAGCAATCTTTAGATCTTATCAATATAGAAGCTGAGATTATAAGTCTTATTAGGAGACTTTAAAAGTTACTAAGCCACTACCTCTATATATTGATCTTGAGGCTATCAATCTTCTAAGCCACTACAGCATTTCGATATTACAAATCTATGTTCTTCTATGCAAAGAAACATATCTTGTCGATACATACACTCTTTGAGAGAAGACCTTCTTATAAGTAGCTTCTAATCAAGACCAGACTCTACTGGATATACTAGAATATCCCCAAGTCCTTAGGTCTTAGATGTTTGAACGACTCAGATAAACTATTCAGTTGCTTTTATATCAAACTTACTGGCATTATTAATCTTCAATTGATGGAATTGGTGACCCACTAGTTCTTGAGAATTATATTAATAGTCTAGCAAAATGTGTCGAGAGAGACGTACCTCTTACAACATTTGAAACTCGATATTAGAAGATATCGAAAGAGAAAGGGCTGAAAATATTCGGCACTTAACGAAGGGGAAGCTATAACATTATTCAATACCTGTCCTTTTTGCGGATGAAATCAAAGAATATTATATGTAAGATGTCTAATTCCTATCTAAGGTATAGGTAAAATAACATTAGAAGCTTTCCCTGTCTTAGGCTAGAAAGGTTATAATAGAAACTAAAAATAAAGTAAAATCTTATAAGTATTTTATATAAGAATTAGGTATTTGCCCCCCACCCCAACCCAACCCATAACCCTAACCCAATTGCCGAAGCCTATTCCGTTCGCACCAGGGTAGGCAATTCACAAACAAGTGTCCAAACTTGAACTTTCTCACCCCACAGCCGTGATTATTCAAGGAAGTGTGGATGACCTCCCAAAACAGCATGAGAGCCCAAGCAACAGGATCGATAAGACTCTGAACTTCCCGTCAGTGCTCAACATAACAAAAGGTATAAAAACTGTATAAATCTTACGCATCGATAACGCTAAGCGCAATAGTAGCAGCCCAGAGGGAATCTGCTTCCTTTACGTACCGCTTTCTGTAGCAATAATCATGCTTGTACCCTCCACAGCCTCCAGAATGATGCGCCGCCAGAGTTCCAATCGTTGCGATCCAGAATATAGACGTTATTGCGTTGGATGTTATTGCAACCCAAAACTTGTAGGCGTATCGAGCGACCATGGAAGTTGTCACAATGTATAACGCAGCCAGGATAGTAGCAACTCCCTTGTAGGTGTCAGATATATTTGGTACAATGAGTCTCTGGAAGCAGGTGTGGCTGCAGTGTGCAGTAATCCTACTCACTGTAAAGACAGCCAAAGCATATGAGCTTGTATGCTCCGAAAGCCTCGCTGTTGAGCAACCAATTATCACCAAGGCGATGAGTGACTGGACGGCGTGGATGCCAAATCTAACCAGATCCACTATGGCCATTTTTCAAGGTTGGGTCTGCCTTCTAGGCTTCGTTACAGAATAACGAGTGGCTTGTTTTTTTTTTTCAACGGAGTGTAATTGCGGATCATGGCTCTATTCAAATATTCTCACCGCGGGAGAAATTTTTGAAGGATGCCTAGATGATATCCGTTCCCACCTCACAAAAGACAAGATATTATCGTTCATGTGGGTACGGAACTGCTTGTTTACTTAACAAATTTTTTTTTTCTAGCCGCAGAGATGGTGATTTTCCGAGAGTCTACCGAATTTGCCAGGAATATCGTTGCCTGCACGAACTCTTTCAATAAATCTAATGTCTAGCATGACGATGGTGGCTATCAGCCCTATTTAAAAAGCGGGTCCTGTGTGAATCGGGTTCCGCTCACGTGAGGCATGACGAACAGCTCTTCTCTAGAGAATGTTGGTCTCGAAGCAACTGGAGCAATATGAATGGCGTGATGGGGGTGAATAATAATTTTGTTGTGCTTGTTGAGAGGGGGCTATGATTCATTTTAAGCTGTCTGACTTTGGGTCTTCGAATTTTAGTACTAACGGGCCCCTTCGAGACGATTCATTAAATTCCCTACTACAACAAGCTCCGTTAATGGGATATGTATTAATGTATAATTGGGATAATTACATCAACTGCAGTTCTTTTCTTTGACAGCCTTTGCCGGTTCACCATACACGTAGTAAACACAGCACAATCGTTTACTGTTTGACGGGCGTCAATGGTAAAGCCGGCCCCGTTCAGAAATGCCTTGGATTTGAGGCTCGCAAACCTGAGAGTAGTTTCAGTCCGTGCGACCTGAATGTCAATATGGACACCGGCTTTGATATAACGTGCGGACTGCTCTTGTGGGCTTCGGAGAGGAGACTGAGTCCCCATGAAATTTCGCTAGATGAATTCATCGTTAGATATTTGAAATTTCATCAGTATAGCCTGCCATGTCTTTCCCGTTGACATTGGTAGAGCTCTGATGTGGGGTGTGAGGGTAGCGTGGGCCAAGGGTACGTTGTATACCGCATTATCAAATGCTGAAGGCGATCTGGGAAGAAGGAATGTTCGTCAAGTGATAGTTGTGGCCCTAATTATAACTGCATAAGCTCTTGCTCTGGAAGAGGATAGCCCATAAAACCATTCAGGTCCCTATTGGGGATCGTTGCACGGCAGGCTACGGGGGAAAAGCTCCTGCCTCGGTGGGATTTTCAACTAAGTTTTCAATCACATGGTCTTCAGAACAACTAGAATAAGGCGTCAATTCCAATGCAATATAAAGGCATCAAGTGGGCGTCGAATGATATCAGGGAATGATATCAGGGTGCAGAAACCTCCATAGCTTATATTGACACAGTAGGTGTGCGCCAGATCAAACGACTCGGGGTCTGGGGGAGCCCGGCCAGTCGCCCTGTATATGTTGAAGGATGTGGCTTTTGCCACCACGAAAACTTCGAAATATAATAAATATTCTAGAAATAATTGATTGTACATAGTCGATATGTATGATGTAGGCTCTTTCTCCGCTCATGGATGTCACGTGAGCGGATCAACGCGGCAACGAACCGGCAGCTTCACGGAGAGTAGTCACCGTCTTGGTAACCGTGCGATTTTGCGAAACGTGATCGAAATGTCAATCAATATGAACAGAGATCCCACAGAACAAGATTCAACGCGGCCGCGGAATGCCTGTGAGCCCTGTCGGTAGGCTGGCCCACATCATGCAATTCCGGACCTCACGTTCATGTCCTGTAGGAGAAAAAAGACCAAATGTCCGGGAGAGAAGCCGTCCTGTTCGTTCTGCATAAGATTGGATCAAAATTGTACCTACGCGCAGAAGGTTTCTTCCGGGAGAGTTCACAAGGTTCGTCAATGGTTTTTATCATGGTTTTTATCAAAAGGAAGCTACAGCCTTTTCGCTCCAAGCATTGTGGCATTTCTTCTTAACCGCATGTCGCTTTAGTCTCGCTCCAGCTCTCAAGAGCAGATTACCAGACTCGAAGCTCAGATCGATCGTATCAACAACACCCTTAAGTAAGACCAGGCTAATTTCACTGGTTTCTTGAATGCTAACGATTTACTTGCTAGGGCCCTCACAGACCCGTCCAGACTGAACCTGCCGGCGACAATGCAAGAGAGCGAAGTAATATTGGAAGAAACTACAAACAACCGGGGACCCGAGGATTCTACTAGACAAGCAGGGTCCTCACAAGCAAAATTCCATCCGTCTGCGTTGTAGGTTTCCAAATTGCCATTCTGTCATCATGGAACTAATATCCACAGTCCATACCCGCCCCCTCAAGCCTGGCCACACTTCGTGGATATTTACAGAGCGAAAATATATTTTCAGCCATTCCCACTATTCGATCATGCCGGATTGACGTCCCAAATTTCCCATTGGCCACCTCATTTGTTGCAGAGCTTCCTGGCGATATGCTTGGTTTTCGAAGATCATCCCTTTTACCGGCCCCATAAGTGGGGTGCACAAAACTACTACGTTCAATCATCCCGGGAAACAATAATCCCCCTAGCAACTGAGGGCGCAGCTTCACTTGAAGTCCTGCAGGCGTTATGTCTCTTGACATTGTGTGACGTTGCAGGTTAGTATTCAGTATTCTGTCAACTTTTTCACCATAGCTGGCGCAGTCATCTAACATAATTCTAGCTGGCCAAGACACGAGGGCTTCTATGAATATTACCATAGCTTCGAAACTGGCTAGGTACTTGGCGCATAACTCCAACGCTGCTCCCCAAAGGACCCCAAGAAGGAGGGACGACGAGGCCAGATGCTTCTGGACGGTGTTCATTCTCGAAAACGCATTTACCAAAGATCCGCCGACACGCTTGTTGGACAGATCACCATTGCTACATACTCCGAAGATTCCGAGCTTTGGCCAGCCACCACCTCTACTTGATTTGAATCTACCAAATCACTCTTCCTTATTAATCGATACTGATGGTGCTCAAGACCCAGGAATTTTCTCCTATTGTATTAATCTTCTTTCGATATGGGGCAAGGCGATGGAATACAGAGAAAATATGCGTTTAGGACAACCGAAGGATGCTTGGGTGGCCTCTTCCACGTACTCACATTTGGTCGAAGAGATCTATAGATTTGAGATTAGCCTACCCCAGATCCACCGATTCAAGAATTTGGGACTGAGCAGCAGGTTGCCTGGTGATATTGCTCAATACAGAGAATACTGGGCATCCTGGCTACTTTTACAGATTACCTTCCACACCACGCATGCGCTTTTGAACCACCCGGTATTCCATGTCCTCGGACATGAACGCTCAGGGAACAAAAGATCCAACTTCCGACCACCGTCCTTTGTCCAGAATACAATCGACCAGGCCATTTTGCATGCGGGCTGGACATCACAGTTAATTGGCATCGCAAATGATCTCAACATCGAAATGAATGATCCAGTCATCGGTCACCAGGTCATCGTTTGTGCCACTGTTCACTGGATATTTTCATTTGCTAGTAACGCTACTGTTGCCGAGCGAGCTATATCGGACCTTGGAAAATGTCAGCAATTTATCGTAGAAATTGCATCTCGTTGGCCGCAATTCGGGGGAAAGGTATTTTCATTCACCCCGTTATTTGATTGGGATTCACTGACTCAAGATGCTAGGCAAACGTGTTTCATCAGCTGCAAAATTCCCTGAGACAATCGGATAGCCCATTGGGTGATCGTGGTCTTCCAGGGTTCACTGCTTCTCTTCTGTGGGATCTGATTGATCCGTTTTCAATGAGGTCGGAAATGACGGCATTTCCAACATCTGCGACCGTTGGGAAGCGTGTTCCAACTGACCACCTTGCTCAGCTTTATGAGCCACCGATTTCAGGGAGCGACGAGTACCAAGACAACCGATTTGGAACAGAGCAGGACCCATATTGCGCACCATTTATTCAATTCCCGGGTATATGCATGGATGAAGAATTTCTTTCATCCGAGCTCATCTCGGAGTCATTGGATCTACGATACATGTCTGGCCGGGGACCCTTTGGTGATCTTTAAATTTTAACATACTACCTAAGCTCATTCTTCCATCATACATGACCAATGTTTACGTCTTTAAGATAACAATAGTACCTAGGTATATATGGATGAAATCACCCACTCTGGACCATCGAGGCAAAATTTAGAACTTTTAGTTGAGACACAAGTGTGAATATTTTTGGACCTGTGTAGTATATACATTATATGGCACTCGGCGTAGGCCCACCGCAGCTACTGCTCATTTGTTTATTGATTATCTAACAATGGGTAAAACTACGCTATATTGAATAAAATCGTGCACTAATCCAATTTTACAGTACACTGAATAGTCATTCGAATTTTGTTTCATCCCATCCTCATCAGTGCCCTGTCACCACAGTACGGAGATTATGAATGCCTGGATCACAACTTGGTCACGTTCTTCCAACGCGACGCGCCTTTAAAAGCAATGCCAAAATTGGGCGTGGTGAATCTCATTCTACTTCCCCGGTGAATGAAAAATGTATCACCCTTCTCTAGGGTGGCAATTTTCCCAGTTTCATCCTCCAACACGAGTATTCCTGGATCGATCAGCATCCTGATAGGAGGTTCGGGTACGCCCAATAAAGGCCAAAGCAAATGTGACAAACCTTTCAATACCACTCCAGTCTCATCATAATTATAAAGACGTAACTCTTGATCGTCATCGGTAGACTCAACATAGAATAAGGACCCTGTCAATGGATTCTGCGTCCCACTAGCCTTGGGGGTTCCGAACGTATCGACTATTCGATGGTCAGCCAGTACAAGCAACCTTACATCGGAGAATTGCAACTTACCAAAATGCACATAAGAAGGCGCTCCCTCGAGATGAGGGATACGCTGTAGGGCCGACTTGGAGAGAGTGATAAATGGCATATTGATAACTTAGCGCAGATGAATTATTCTCGCAGGTAATTCGATGCAATTTAATCCTCTATCTTGCTATTCAATGACAACGGGTAGAGACGGGAGCTCTGTTCCGGTGTTATCAGCGCGGAGTAAAGATCATTCCTTTTCCCCGTCCCCATTCCCCCGGACCGGTTCCGTCCCCACTGTTGACGAACTTTGAATTGCTTCCGAAACAGCTTGGCTCTGCGGGACATTTGGTTTTCGCGGCTTTTACAATTGGCTTTCACGGATGCATTCATAAACTTTACCGCATCCCTTGAATTTCATGGTTTGAATTCGTCTTTCGTACAGAGCATCTTTGGAACTTAATGATTTTCCTTCATCATGCCTCCGCCTACAGAGATCAAGCGAGTCACAATTGTCGGTGCCGGCTTATTCGGTCTAACTACCGCCTTGGAGTTGGCCAAACGAGGATACAAAGTCTTGGTTCTTGACCGTGATCTCCCTCCTGTTCCAGATGGATCCAGCGTGGATATTTCGAGGGTGATCAGACCAGATTATGCAGATGAATTTTACGCAAAAATGGGACTAGAAGCCATGCAAGGTTGGGCAGGCGAGTATGCCCCATTTTTCTATCGCAGCGGTCTCCTCTGTATCGCCCAAGGTAGTACCCACGCGTATCTGGAATCTTCGCGACAAAATGTGGAGAAAATGGGGCTCCAGGTTGAGTCCTTGGAAGGAGATAGGCTTCGCGAGTACTGCCCCGCTATGCAGGGAAAGCTTTCGGATTTGAAAGGATACTTCAACCCTGTCTGTGGGTGGGCTGATGCACAACACAGCATTCAGTATTTGTCACGCCAATGTGTGCAAGCCGGCGTGTCAATTCTTTCCGGGGCAAGTGGAACCGTCATTTCGCTTGTTAAAGACGGCGGTAGAGTCGTCGCATTAAATACCCAAGCTGGGGTTTTGCTGAAGACGGAGAATGTTATCTTAGCGACAGGGGCCTGGACACCCCATCTCCTTGATATGGATAATCTCTCCATCTCAACTGGACAGCCTGTCGGTTTTATGCAGTTGACGCAAGAAGAAGCCGACCAGCTTAAGGACTTCCCGGTGGTTATCAATCTCTCCACTGGTTGGTTCGTATTCCCTCCGACACCCGGGACCAACATTTTGAAGATGGCCAGACACGGTTACGGATATGAAACTTCTCGACAAGTTCAGCACGCCGAGAAGCTAGTTTCAGCTCCAATGCTCAATACGAGCAATACAAAGTCTCGGTTTATACCAGCAGATGCTGAGGCGGCCCTGAGAGATGGGTTATCTTTCCTTTTTCCACAATTCGAGCGGAAGTACTTTTGCAACCGTCGGCTTTGTTGGTACTCAGATACCCCCAAGGGTGACTTTCTGGTTGACTATCATCCCTCATTGACAAATGTGTTTGTTGCTACCGGAGATAGTGGACAGTAAGTGTTTATTTCGCATTCCTTGAAAGGTACGGTTCTGACTCTGGAGTAGCGCGTTCAAGTTTTTACCAGTTCTAGGACGTCATATTGCAGACAACTTTGAAGGAAAGGCGACTAACTACCAGAGAGAGAAATGGGCATGGAAGCAGACCTCTGTTCCAATTTCCAGTGGTGATGGCAGCAGAGGTGGTCCTCCTCGGCGAAGCCTGAAGAGGGAGGAGCAGGCTCGTTTATAGAGCCTTTACTTAAAATCTACCTACTTTCCAAAGTTTTGTCTCGGGTCTGAGAAAACCCATTGCGTGGTAATCTACCCACTAGTCTTTCAATCAACCTCATAACGAACCCGCACTAAAGATGTGAAGCTCAATCTTGTGTACATTCGCTTAAAGGTCCTCCTTATCTACACCGCTGGGAAAGACTTTTATAAAGGTAAATGCAGAATTTCATCTAGCTTGAGTTAAAAGAGAACGATTTAAAGTGCATGAGGCGGATATGAAGGATTCGCGTATGTAATTATCTAATTTACAAGCTTAAACAAGGTCTAGAAACGCTTAAAACTGATTTTTTTGAGTTAATCCTAATCATTATTGGCACGGGAGGGGCTCAGAATGACTATGAGTTCTTTAAAAAATGGCAGCTAACTAGAAGCTTGGGAAGATAAGTAATATTTCTGATCTGGATAAGGAAGAGGAAGACAGAGCAACTTGAGAAGATATAGGTGTGGTGAGTCACCTTAATTTGTTCTCTGTTGTTCCTCTTGATGCACATTCAAACTTAATTCAATAGCTATGTTGTAGTCCTCTTGATTGTCAATTTCTAATCATTGATTTCATCTGTTATCCGCACAGGAAAATGCACTATGTGCGGTTTTTGCGCTAACTGCAATGCCTTTTCCTGAAACCCAGAGCCCCATTCCACACTGTAAATCTTTATTAGCCTAATATAGTTGTATTAGTGAATGAGTTTCTCTCACCATGATGCAGCAAATTAGCACAAGTAGTATGTTTAGAGCCGCCAGAGAAATCTTTCGGGCGGAGGTGATTTGTCCTTTGTTCATGTGCAGCCAGAAAAAACCCTCCAGACCAAAGGAGAACCAGCTTGCAAAAGCCGCAGCCAAGATGTTGAGAAGGTCGTTAAATACGGGGATTGCATTCGCGATAACCCAAGCAATAATCCAAAGAACCAAGACGATAAGGACCCAGGTCCCGTATGAGACCAGAGATTTCTCATTCATTCGATTAGTACCACGAAACATCCGAACATAGATAGTTTTGGCTCCCACATGAGCAATAATTACTCCTGCGATGACGATGGTGCCGATAGCAATAACAAATGCGACCTTTGAAACCATAGGACTGGTGCTTAGTAGTGCTGGACTTTGAACACCGTCACCTGCGTATCGGTAGATAACAACGGCGGCGACGAGGTAAAGCGAAGTATCAGTTGCTTGGAGAGCAAACAATGCCTTTGAAAAGTCTTTCGGTTGGGCAAGCTCCGATTGGAAGCTGAAGAATGCAAGGTGACCTGCGAATGATATGATTATGTTCAGAGTGGCCGAGAATCCAGAAAGGAGGGTTGGGTGGTTGATGGCATGGGCGATAGGATCGGGGGCTTCGATGCCAATTGCAATGACCGTAACAATCACAGAGATTAAGATAGAAAGCGAAGCTATGAATGGTCAGTTTCCGTAGATTACGGGGTTTCGAAGAGGGTGTTATCATACATATGATGCCAAGATAAGAAACTTCTTGTAGACGTCTTGAGAGTGTCAAAACAAAACACAGAATGGCTCCGACAGCGCAGAATATGACGGTGCATGCCCCGTGATCGGTTAATGTATTCATCATAATTGAGAACGTCAATATATGAGCCCCCATCAGGAAGATAAAGAACAGAATTTGAGCGACCGCGGCGACTTCGCGGCCCACTGGTCCGAACAGAATATCTGCTGCGTCAGACATGTTATGGACTTGCGGATTCCGGATTTTGAATTGGCCAAGAACGTAGCCCGTGTATGTCGTTAAAGCTCCGATGCCAATAATTAAGATACAACCGCTGAGACAAATGTCAAGTTAGCAGTGGAATCCTCGGTTCGCGGAGATCTAAATATACGAACGGTACAAAGCCCAATGTAGCCATAGAAGAGGGCAGCGAGAGAACACCCAGTGAGATTGATTGAGCAATCATTACTGATATTTAGTTAATTCAAATCCTCAAAATGGCCCCAGTTAGTTTCAGGCAAGGGTTGCTCACAAATAGCACAGTGCCTGCATAGGAAAAGTCTCAGCTTCGAATTACCTTAGAAACAACATAAAGATTTCACTTACCACCATTTCATACTCCGATATTGTACCTCAGCGCCCTCCTCACCCATAAATGGGTCCTGAGAAGATTGTACCGGCATGGTTGGCTTAAGATCCTCAACATCATTGAAAACCCGGTGGCTAACTTGGTATTGTGAATCGCCCTCTAGAATGGAAAGTCTATCGTCTGCCTCGCCTAGATTCATTTTTTTGTCCGTGGAATCCATTGTCTGCATTGGAGAAATATTATCCGAAATTTATGTTCAAAGGGAAAGAAGAGTGTTTCAGTTCTTGAAAAAGTGCATCTTCCGGGGATACCAGCTCGTATTTGACGTTGCTGGATGGCTCTCATGCTAGTTTCGCATATTTGTTCAACCCTGGCAATCTACCTAGACTCGCCTGCGCTTTCCCCGCGTTTTCAATCGTGTGGAATATACAATGCAGTGATTGGTCTGTCTGATACCTGAGATGGGGACGGCGAGATAGGATGTCGCTCCCCGTCCCCACACTGTTCCAACTCCCCCGCAACCAAGCCTACTTACTACCCACCAAGCCCTACCAATCAAGCTTAAGTGATTCGTAGATGATGATACGGCTACAGAAAGGGCATCCTTTTACGGGTAGTGATGGCTGACACTAATGAGATAACGAAAGTCTCGCTCGTCGAATTACCTTTACAATTGCTATCGATAGCAGTCTACCTCCACCGCTTATCAGTATATTAGCTATCTTCTTTATCACCAGTCCCTTCTCTAAGCTCTACAGCAGCTTCAGTCCCTATCCGCTCTAGCTCTTTGATAGCTTATCTATCTTCGTCATCGCTAATTACCTCTCTATTAAGCTCTACAGTAGCCTTAGCGGCTATTCGGTCTAGCTTATCAGTATATCAGCTATCTTCTTCATCGCTAGTCCCTTCTCTAAGCTCTACGGCAGCTGTAGTCCCTATCCGCTCTAGCTCTTCGGTGGCTCATATATCCTCTTCGTCGCGAATTGCCTTTACTTCAAATTATATCACGGTTTCAGGCTCTGTTCGACCTAGTTCTTTGGCGGTCCATATATCCTCTTCATCATCGATTTCGTCAGTGCCGCTGCCGAATTCTTCCACAAGTGCGCCGTCAATCTCATCCTCAACCTATGTCGTGAGTTCTCCGGGAACTCCTTTCCTCAAGTCTCACTCGCACCCTTCGGCATCTGAATCTCCCTCTTTTGCCAATTCAGTGAGCCCACCTTACGACAGCATTCCATCAGGTATCCCGAGTCATATTCAGACTACACACATAATCGAAAAAAACCCAACAGGCATTGCTCCACCAATCACTCTTACTACCGAAACTCTGTATACAACTGAAGTTTCAACTATCTACAAATGTGCTCCCACGGTGAAGGATTGTCCTTATGCCGGAAAGACTCCCTCGACAATCACCCAGGTGATCGCCACCGGCACCACCGTTTACCCTGTCACCACATCTATCGCAGGAGAGGCCCCCAGTGACGATGCATCAGCGGAGAGTATCTACACTGAGACGCTGCATACAACTGAATTTTCGACGGTATACAGATGTGCTTCTACAGTCAAAGATTGCCCTTATGCCGGAAAGACTCCCTCGACAATCACCCAGGTGATTCCCACCGAAACCAATTTTTACTCTATCACTACCTCCACCGGCTCCACTTTTCGAGCTCACACCATTACTCTTTCTGATTTCGATTAAGATGGCTACCAGTGCAACGAGACTGGACTGTCTCTATAGAGGTCTTCCCCTTGAGGCGTTGAGGGAGAACATCGTCTTTGAGCCCAAAACTCAAAATGAGGGAGGCAGTGGATGTTTACGATGAAGCATGTCCACAAAGCTGGTATATTGGGCCATCAAGCACTGAAGAATCATCTGCATATCAAAATCATCATGCTTCGGTCTCCAGTCAAGTCATCGGATCAAGATATGTGGTTGAAAGTATTTTCTCTCGAGACCGGAACATTGGAACAATGCTCTCCCCTCCCAGCCGTGTGCTCCTACCTCCCGAGCTTGTGGAATATTTATCTTGAGCCCTTTGCAGATGGATGCACTCGGATATTTTTATTTCTCTTGAGAGGCTTGAAATAAATTCTGTGTGAGACATGGAAGCCAATGTTAAATATTGCTTTCTCAGAAGTTGCGTGCCATCTTTCATTATTTACTGAACGGAGCATCATTCAAACCTTACATTGGAACTGCCGTAATAGTCATCCCATAAGAACCAACCAAAAGTAAAGTCCGACATCGGCTGTTGAGAGTATGTTGGACTCATGTTCTCCGCGCGGTCTGGACGATGGGATTGGGGAACGTGAAGCTCTGTTTCCAGTATTCGAGATGTAGGATTCATGTCAACTGGTAGGCAACTCAAATAGTTGATGAGTTCTTGATCATCCAAGGCAATATCGATTAGATCATCCCATGGTTGTGTGGCCTGCTCATCAGGCCTTGAACTTTTCGGTTGCTGGGATAATAGGACTGTATATTGTTTTGGCTTTATGGAGTAACAATGGCGGATATAGGATTGAGCCAACTGGAGGAAAACAGTCGCAGTGTGTTGGAGTTTGGAGCATAAGCCAGCAAGAAGCCGCATCTGGGGCCTCATCTCGGCAAAGTAGTTTACTGTAATAGCCAATAAATCCAAATCGTTTTCATGTTTCTGGGATTGGCTGGGCCGGTGTACTATGTTCTCGAAAATAACGAGAAAAGGGGCGAATGGATAATAGAGAAGTTGCCTATGCGGTTAGCAGGGTCTAAAAAGGGGGAAATTAAGCATACCAAACAACTCCGTTATATACTGAGCCCCAGTTCGATACCAAAGATGGGAGTAAGGCAATTGCTTCGCGAGCACATGATAGCCGCAGATTTGAGGACACATCCCCCTTCAGTAATAGTGTTAGAATATGCAAGTATTGGAATTTAGCACTATTAATTCCCAACTCCATTTCATGAATTTGATTTGTGTCTGTTGATCCTCGCTCATTCTCCAAGGCGTGCGTCAAGGTCTGAATTCATGAATTAGCTTTACGGTTTCCCAAATGGCCAATACATTGTGAATCTTACCATATTCGTTTTTGAGAACCAATCTTCCAACTTTGACCGTGTCTTATCCTTGGATTTATCTGAGTTTCCCACCCCCAGAACATCTAAAACATCGCTCGTCAACTTAGCCAACTCAATGGTGTTTTTGAACATCAAGGCGCCAAAATCGGAATTATGAGATTTCGGCCGCTGATCGCCGAGGCCCTCCGTGTCATGGGGACTGAACTTGCGCATAAATATTTCATCTGGCAGCGGAAGATGACGGTACAGGGAGAACGGCAAGAAGGCAGGCCGACCAAATGCCAGCGCACAAGATTTGTCCAGCGTGAAGAGCATCCAAAATAAACAGAGCTTGTGCTGCCATTCATCGAATTGGTCTCTGCTTTTCCTGACATGCAAGCCCAGAGCTTCGGCCTGGCGACATGCGTGACTTAATAGCATCCATGAGATGTTGGGCGCAGCAAAGTCTTCGCCATGGACAGCGAGCAAGACCAAAGTCTGCACGTTAGCCAAGGATGGTTCAAGGAATATTTGACTATCATTTAACGCAAGTTGGAAGTTCTTTCGGAGTTTTTCTTCATGCTCATCAAGCTGCGTAGATATGGCAGCAAGTAAAACGTAGTTGAAGGAAACAATCCATGCTTTCTCTCGAACCTTTTCAGGTTCAAAAACGACTTGCCTGAGTATTTCGTCCGACGGGAAACAAAAAAACGGCTCACCAAGCCGGGAAATTTCCAAAAACTCTAGTGAAGCGAGTTTGAAGTTAGTGTAATGATCGAACAACAGTGGGGGATGAAGGAAGCGGACAGAGCTTACTGCTAAGGAGGGCATATCCTACAGATCTTGATGGAATATGAAAGCTTTTTGGCTCATTTATCGGATTTGGCATTCTTGCTGATGTCAGACTCGATGACATATTGTGAATCTCTGAAATGACATCCTGTCGAGAATCTTCAACACCTTGTGGAGATAGACGCTTGATCCCAGCAGGCGCCTCTTGAAGGAAAGAGAACGAATGCGATGAACCGATGTATAGCTCCGAGCCAGATCTATCTGCTTCATTCGCAATGGCCTGGTTTGGTCCAACCGATATTTTGTTCAAATCTTTTGGTGAGGACGCTGCGGACAAGACATGCAAGGCTCCGTCAATAGATCTGGTCAGAGACTTTACTGCGCACTCTAAGCTTTCTAGACGACTTTCAATGCTGATTTTTGTTTCTTTATCAGAAGCCTCAGTCATGTGGGGTCTTTTACCGTTCGCGTTAAATGACGAAACTTCTCGCGAATAAACGCAGCTACTTGACCAGGGCTTGCAACCACCGCATTTCGGCAATTCTCTGGAGCATCTTTGAATTCGTTAGTCAAATTTGGGACCTCGACTTTGGTCATTCAAGGGTGCGAAGTACTTGAGCTTCTTTACTCGACAAAAGTCGCACTAGTGCTGTCAGTTATCGCAGATTCCCGATCGTCGTCCGCACTTCGTACTCACAGCGAACCGAGCAAACCCGGGCCCGTGGGCTGTCTCAGAATATCCAGCGGCTTCCATACTATTACCTAAAAATCTGGGCTTCTTGACCAAAGTTTTGAAGCTCTGAGCGAAGATGGCGGAGTTTATGAAATGATTCGGAGAGGCCGGAAGATTGTGCAGTGCGATTGGTCGTCTCCGGAGAGTGCTCCGGATTGGTTCCAGCCTCGACCAATCAGAGGGGGTGAATCCGGAGCTGGAACAATACAGATTTCCATTATGACATTACGAACATCGCGTCTATATAAAGCCGATATCTTGGAATTGTAAAATCTTCCACTGTGTTTTGTTTCCAACCACTCCTCATCTGTTTCAGATACGCCTACCATGCAAACGCCAGCCTCTATCGCAATTATCGGTGCCGGGCCGAGCGGCCTTCTCTTCGCACGCCTCCTTGAGGTGAATGGACTCAAGGACTATGTTGTTTATGAGCGTGATGAGTCGTCCACACCGGGCCCATGGCAGCAAGGCGGCTCCCTAGACCTACATGGCCCGTCAGGTCAGCAGGCACTCAAGGAAGCGGGGTTATTCGATGAATTTAACGCAGTCTACGCACGCTGGGATGCCTCGCGCATACATATTGTTAGATCCTCTGGAGAGACAGTTGGGCAGTTTGGTGACGGCCGCGACGCACCGGAGATAGATCGCCTGCAACTACGTCAGCTTCTACTTAGCTCTATACCCGCGCACAAGATCCAGTGGGGTCACGGGGTGTGCTCTATTGAGGGGAAAAAAACAAAGAGCCCCGCTGATATGGATAATGGTCACATTGTTCATTTCACCAACGGCAACTCAGTCACTGGGTTCAAGCTAATTGTTGGAGCTGACGGGGGTTGGAGCAAAGTTCGTTCTTTGGTAGGTCTTCACAATTCAGAATCAGCAGGAACTATGATTCTAAGTCACGTTTGTAATTCACAGATCTCGACAGCCCAGCCAGTCTATTCTGGAAAGATGTACATCGAAGGCAAGATTTCGCACGGCAACAAGAGTTACAAAGCAGCCTGCGAGTTGGCCGGCCCGGGGATGATGATGGCCATGGGCCCAAGCAGGAGCTTAGCATTGCAGCAAGTGGCTGATGGTACATACAGAATGTACTTTGGGGTTGTCGTTGCTGAAGACTTTTACGAACACCGCAATGGCAGTGCGATGGAAAAGTCAGAAGCTGTGCGACAGCTGATGCTATCTTCCGATAAGTTCTACGCAAACTGGGCTTCATGTCTCAAATCTATCGCCTCCAATGCGGAAGGGCCATTCCGTGCCTGGAGTTTGCACTACCTGAAGCCAGAAGAGGTTGGTTGGAAACGCGATGTGGCTCCAGGTGTGACTCTACTCGGAGATGCAGCGCATCTATCAACGCCATTTGTGGGTGAAGGGGTGAATTGCGCCATGTACGATGCTGTACTACTATGCAAACGAATCGTCGAGGTCTGTGGCAAGGATCTGAATATTGCAAGTGTTCATGAAGCTAGTTTGGAAGAGGCCCTATCATCGTATGAAAAGGAAATGTTTGAGCGCGGTCGGGACCTGATCCGGCGCAGCGCGGAGAGTGAAGCAGTGCTTTTCAGTGAGAATGCGGTTGAGAAAGTCCTCGGATTTGTGGATGGAGAACATGCCGAACTTCTATATGATGTGAAAGCCTCTGGTGGCAGATAAATTGTTCGAGTAGCAGTCCATAGGTATTGATTCCAAGTTCCAATTCCTCTGCTAGCTATCTGGCTTTTTGTTACTCCTGGTCAGCCCAAGAACCGAATATAGAGGACGGATAGTTCCACAGTTTGCGATTAGTAAGTTGGCCATCTCTCTAAACAGGTTCAGTCGGAGGTAGCCGAGGTCAGAAGAAAAGGGGAGTGAGTTTGTTTTGTGAGGACGGTTTAGTGCCAGACGGAGATAAAGGATAGGAAGAATCCGAAGATCATCGAATACAGAAGTCTATGACAGCCCTGTGCAAGAGGATCAATAGAGTAGTAAGCTAATACTCTACTTTATGCACCATGCCAATGAGAAGAAACCACCAGTCTCGAAAACCTAGATACTCATGCGCATGGTCTACGGTACATGATCCAATTGATGCAAACTCCAAACACCGGGGTAATTTTTTTATTCTCAAAAAGGAATCAGCCATCTTTGTAGACTGTTTCGTTAAGTTGGAGCTTCCTGAGTGAATTCTAATAGACCGTTAACGAAGAATCTATGCCGCGCGATATGAGCCTGATCAGGCTGCGGCACATTCGCAAGGACCAGCGGATTTATCCTCTCCGCTCCGCAAATTCGCGCGATGAACTTCGGAGCTCCGAGGAAATGTAAATATTATAGACATGCGTGAACCTGTGAATTACTCGTAAGGGCATATTTTATTGTCAGGGAGTAAATTTCCGCATGGAGCTGGCCAATTGGAAATTGTGCCCCGAGGACAACGCCAACTTCGGCGGGGACAAGATGAGCGGAATCGTACTCGCGACCGACGCATCCAAGGGGAACTTTAGAAGCAAGAAATTTTGTCGGTCGGGTGTAGTGGGCGCAGGGAGACATTCATTAGCATAGCAGGTAATGGCGATCCTAGTGATTTAGGTAGCTATACGTACTGGATTTATTTTTAACTCGTTGGTGAGAAATTGTCTTAGTCACGGCTGATCTCACTTAAGGCCCAGAATGGCACTCAGCATTGTCAATCTATACGAAAACAGTATATGATCCCGGTCAATAAAAATTCAAATGTACAAGAGTGTTATTTGTAAGAATTGAAAACCAGTTAAAGAACTACCTACTATCATAGTTCAGCAGCCTCAAACAACATCCATATTCTCATTTGCCTTGCTTTCGATAACCGAAACTTGCTTCGCCTGGAAAGGATCAACTTTTGTGTGTTTGAACTGGCGCGCAGGAATCCTTTGATCGAAAAGAATGTCGAGTTCACTGTAGCTTCTGCCCTTTGGCTCAGGTAATCGGAAAAAGGACCAAACAAAACATAAGAAGCACGTTCCAAGCCAGAAAAAAGCGGCCTTTGCGCCCCAATTCCACGCGGTGGAAGTCAGTTGATAATTTATGAGGACGTTCGTAACAAGTCCTGCTATGTTGTAAAAGTTGCGCGCAATGACGATCGTCTTAGCTCGTAGTCTTGTAGACGACATCTCAGCAACGAGAGAGTAGCATACGGGACCAACCGTAGAGTCGTATACAAAGGCAAACACGAGAATCATTGAGCCGATAGCCCATGATACCGCCTTGTTGCTTGCGGGGGCAATGCCGAGCATGCCGACAATGAAAAGAATCATACACATTGTCGCTGTTCCAAAGAGGTAAATTCTCCGCCGGCCCACGTAGGTCATGACCCACCATGACAGAATGGTGCCAACCCCTGCGATGGCGTATTGTGCTATTGACATATCGAAGGCGTCCACGGTAGGAAGTCCAGCTTGTTCGAAAAAGGTGGTTGAGTAGCCTATGAACGTTGACCCGCAGATACTTTGGGCCACCCAAGCAGCGGAACAGATCTCAGTTCGGCGAAGATCCACTCCTTTGAAGCAGTCAAGATAACTGGTACCGGAAGAGATCTCCTGTTCGAGTTCATTTGTGTGCTGCATCATCGCGAGGGTTTTGTCGACGTCAAATTCCGGATCATTTGTAGTTGTGAGCCTCAACAATGAACGTTTGGCCTCTTCCACCCGACCCTTACGGATCAACCACCAAGGGGATTCGGGTGCGAAATAAACACCGACAATGAGGATTGGTGGCCATATCCACTGGATTCCAAAGGGAATACGATAGGCGTCGGCCGTAGTGTTGTCGACCATTCCACGGAGTACTCCAGAAGCGATAAAGTGACCGATAACCCAGCACAAATTGTTGTACGTCGTCAAGTATGCCCTCAGACTAACCGGGCACACCTCGGAAGCATACGCAGTCGTAATTGTTTGGAACACACCCCACGGTAAACCGCAAAGTATCTCACCAATTAGAAGCATCTTGACGTCCACAGCAAAGAAAACGATGAAGATGAACCCGGTGATCGTGATCAAAGCCCCGAGAATTGTCTTGCGATAACCGATGCGCTCCGAAATGTAACCGGTCAAGAAAAGTCCAATGATTTCACCGACGGCAGCACCATCGGACAAACCAGAGCGCCATGGAGCTGATACTTTGTATTCTCCAGTTGCCGCATCTAAGGTGCCATATTTCTCGCTGAATCTCGGTAATGCATAGAAGTTGGCTATCAGAAGGGTATCATAACCTTCCATCACCAAGGCAGTCGATAGAACGATAGACCAGAACACAGCTTTGGGATATAGTTTGAGGGCTCGACCCAATGTCATCTGCTTTTCCAGGTCGGCGCCCTGCTTCGCATTGTCGGCCATGATGACATCGGATGTCCGTTCAATAAAGCGAGCAATTGGCTTCCCGGGAGCAAGACCCGAACTATCCTGTCTTCTCAGTTCATCTTCTTGGTACTCCAAAGTCTCCGACATTGTGTTATTGGGCGCCGATTGAGAAAGGCTCATTCGGTATCAAACAAGCGAGATAGCGTCTTCCAGCACAGATGAACGGAAGTTGGAATAGGCTAACTTTTATACTTACCTGGATCCCCAGGTCTAACATGTGAACCTGCAAATCGTTATTTTATAGTGATATTGCGACATCATTGTATCCCTGTCAGACACCACTTGGAATAATATTGGATGATCTCTGGGAGCTTTTGACTATGAATCACATATTATCCGCATGGATCAATTTCGACTATCTCTGACCTTTCAAATGTTACAGTATATCACACTGCGACGCTGGAATTGCTGAAGGTAATAAACTCCGATGGCCTCTGTCCAAAGCAGCAAGCCTAATGAAATTCTATCTCAGACTTTAGACTTTTCAATCTGAAGTTTTGCGCCATGACTGTGGCTGATTGTGAATCAGCCCTGTACTTTGACGACGCGCTGTCTGAACCCCAGAGAAGCTTAGCCACGAATTTAGTCTCGGCGATAATTCCAAAGAGGGCTAGTAGCATACGTTCTAGCACTTAGCGTCCTGCATGATCGGTTGGTCGGCTCGGTTGGTCGTCTAGGAAATGAATCAGCAGCCGAACAAAACCACTGAACGCTCAGACGGCTATATAATTGGTTATATATTTTTATCTGACTGACTTCTTACTAATCTCTTATGTCCTGTCTTAAAGTCAACCATATCATGTTGCCGCTATCGACTTTGAGACTATAGTAAGTAGTTCGTGCCTTACATGGTATCGTTATAAGACTCCCACCCTAGAACCATTTGAAAATCAAAGTTTAATCAATGGTTTGGGTAAAAGCTTTCTGCAGCTCTTTGCCACTCTATATAATAATGCTGATTGAGTGATAATATGATAGAAGAGCTTCTCACAATCTTTGGTACGTCAAAATTTTACCCCCCTAGGAAAGAGCTATGGCTCCTTTGAAAGGGACTCTTTACCGTTCAGAAAGTTAAAATATTGAAGGAAGAGAACAGAGACGATACCGACACAACTCTCGTTATTATAATAGTTATACCAACTATAGCATGTCCCTGGCTTTACTACACACTTTGGACGGATATACCTGCTAACGCTGATATATCCGTCAATCGTTATTCCCGGGACCTGTATATCCATTAGGCCGATCGCTCTGTGTATTACAGGATTCAATCTTCAATGACCTCGTTGACCTATAAGTGGATAATTGTGGTCCCGGCGCTAATAGCTTCCCAATGTCAGGGACTACCGGCTCAGATATATGTAAGGCCCTAACTGAACTCCAGTGAATTAACACCGAAAATGCGCTCCAAACGGCCCACAAAAGTAAGCGCTCGATACTGGCTTATTGCGAAAGCTTCAAACCCACCGTCCCGGGACACGTGCTGTTGATCTACTAGATGACACCGACTCATCCCATCGCGGCTACGAAACCGGAATGGGGTAGCTCATTCAAATAGAACAGGGTATCAGATTGTAGTTTATGCCACCTAGCTAGCTGCCCAGAAAGTCTCCATAAGGTCAGGACCATAGAGTCTGGCGAGGCAGTGTCCGGCAAGACCACAGAGTGCAACCTAAGTACAGTACAGTACATGTAATCAGATCGCACCTTAATGTCATTTCTCTACTTTGCGTATTCAATCGCGCTATCACATAAGTGTGGCTACTATAACACCGAAGCATTCCGATGTTATATCATCAATACAATTAGGGGGGCAAAAAATTAAGACATTCTACAATGTAGTTATTACAAAAGTTAAAGGAGTATAATATAAAGTATAGAGAAATATTTTCAGGTCCTATATTTTGTTGCTGTCAATACATATTATTATCTATTTTATATTATTATAAAAACTTTCAGGCCTATTTAAAATTCAAAGCTCGAATTTTTGACGCTATCCAGTTCAATCGAACAGAAATTATACTAAATTTTAAGAAGGGAACTGAAATATAGGGGGAGGGAACCTAGCCATAGTCAGCGCATACTATCTCCAACACCAGCGGTTTTCGCCATGTGGTGCAAATCTCAATGACATTGAAATCACACTCTATATTTTCTTTTTTTATATGATAAGTACATACGACCATAGGGTGTGGAGAACAGGGCTTCCCGTCCGCTCAGCCGTACTTAAGCCACACGCCGGTTAGTTAGTAGTATGGTGGGTGACCACATGCGAATCCTGACTGTTGTATGTTTTTGTTGTTTTTCATCTCTTTTTTTTTGAAGCTCTATTTTTCTTTTTCGTGACGAAAGGGGTGTATGTATATATCCGATGACCGTATCAAGATTTTTGTGAAATAAATTTTGCCAAGACCATTCCACCAAGCATAATACTCTATGCCGAGCCAATTCCACTCTGTTTAGTGGTGGAAGCCCACAAACAACTAGGTCTAGAGGTAGGATACCCGAAAGTATGTGTTTCACAGGAGTTGGCGATGTTTACTACAGTCAGATATTATCTATAATAGAACAGTCGCAATCAATATCAAAGGTACAGGTGTGAGTGTATGGTGTGGGGAAAGATATAGACCCTCAGTTGATACCTCTGAATAATCCCTGTTTCAGCAGCGATGTCAAGGAGGTTATTGGCCGAGACTCTGAATACAGCATGACATAGGAACGTGTGTCTTGGTCTTGCTGGACTCTCCAAGGGATGCCAAGTCCAGATCAATGTCTATTCTTGTTTGTTTATCCTTCCTCAACTCAATCACCTCAAAACTCTGGCCATGGCGTTTATAACTAACTAAATTGCACTAGCCATCTCGGCAAATTAATTTCTCGCGTGTTGCTACTCTTTCCATTATTCATTCTCTTTCATGCCAAACCATGATCGCTGACACATCGCTTGCGGATGAACATAGGCCCGACATTGTTTGCTCACATTCCATTCCCAATCATGCACGACAACCCGTGTTTTCCCCGAGAAATGGACCAACAAATCCCGACCCTTATTTGGACATGTAATTTCTGTTCTTTGCCGTGGGAGCAACGCTTAAGCGCTCGCGTCTGCCACTGCTTGAATGCGCACAGACATCTGTCTTATAACCATAGGATGGCAGGAATGGAGCAATTATTAGCATACCTTAGATCTCAAAACAGTGTCCAGGGTGAAAGATGGGCCCAAAGCAAGCATTTAGAGATATAAATGCTGTCCCTCGCTCGCGAAAAATGTCCTCTTTTTGGATTACTTTCGCTGCCTGTTCGCCCCTTCCTCGGGCCCTAAATCCTCCACCATCTCGGATCGGCTTGCCTTGACCATCATGTTCAAGCTTCTGATATTGGGTATAGCTGCGCTTGCCAGCGCTTCTCCGGCATATGTGCCACCCTCGTATCCGCCTCCAAATCACTGTTTGGGGAATTGCTGGACGCATGATCCCGGTATGATCCAGCGCGAGTTGGATGGAATGTACTTCCGCTTCTCGACTGGGACGGGAATTAACACCATGGTCTCACCCTCACTTGATGGTCCGTGGGAAGATTTGGGCGCCGCGCTGCCGAATGGCTCAGTAATTAAGTTAGATGGTGCCGACACCATGGACCCATGGGTACGCGATTTGAACACCGATAAAAAAAAACATGGTCATGCAGGATACTGACTTATGATCCAAAGGCTCCGGACTTACACTACTCAGATGGTGTCTACTACATGTACTATGTGGTTTCCAAAATCGGCACGCAGACTTCACAAGTTGGCGTGGCCACGTCCACGACCATGGAGCCAGGTTCTTGGACCGATCACGGGGCTATAGGCCTGCCCCCCAACAACAACTACAACAGGATCGACCCCAATTGGATTACCATTGATGGCAAGGATTACCTACAGTTCGGCTCTTACTGGAACGACCTCTACCAGGTCGAGATGGCTAGTCCACTTAATGTCGGCTCTGCGACCCCACATCAGTTGGCCTTCAATGCCAGTCTCAACCACCGCGAGGAGGCCTCTTTCATGTTCCAACACGGGGATTATTACTATCTTCTGTTCAGTGGCGGCTTGGCTAACGGATACACGGCGACCTACCCGGCGCAGGGTGAAGAGTACCGGATCCACATGTGCCGCTCCACCAGTGGAACTAGGGACTTTGTAAGCCCTCGCTATCTAATCCAAAATAATACTCCGCTAACCGTGCCAATATAGTACGATATGTCTGGTACTTCCTGCTTGAATTCTGGCGGCACAATCTTACTACAGAGCCATGAAAAGATCTACGCCCCTGGTGGACAGTAAGTAGCCAATATCTCTTCTCTTAAAACATTTATAAAATCCAGGAGTATCTGCTAACCACCTATTTCAGGGGTGTTCTTAATGACCAGGAGCTCGGCCCCGTCCTTTACTATCAATACTACCCGCTCGAAACAAAGGAGGCTGGTGGTGATGGTGACGCGGGCTTCAGGTATGGCTGGAACCAGCTGGGCTGGAGCGAAGACGGCTGGCCGTACTTGATGACCGAATTTTGATGGCGGTCTCCCTAAATTGCCTGTTCCTTTCTCGACAACTCACGCACAGCTAGACCGAGTATCGTGCTGTTCACATTCCCCTTTTGTTTCTTCTGTAGATGGTTGGGATACCATGATTCTTTTACCTTCTTCCCTTGTACCAAAGAGTACTAGTTTGTTCAAAATTCATGCTTGGCGTCTCGTCCGACGGGAGCTCATGAAAATTGTACTGATGTTAATGGCTTTCGGTTTTATTTTCCCCCGCAAAGTCACCACCTACCACGTCGCTTTCTCACTTTCGAATGTTACTTCTGTGTAGAAAGTAAAAAGACCATGAACTATCTGTATAAGCCATCTAGATATTCTTTTGGATCGGCCGCCATTCCCAGTAAAATTTATCTAAAACGGCCTATGCAGATTGGAAAATTAAGAACCATGTTTCTTTATCTCAAGCTACGGGTTGTTTGACACTCTTCGAAATGACTGGGCTTTTCAGAACATGAAACGAGATTCATCCCCAACATTCCTGATATCAAAATAAGATGGCCGCTATTCAAACCATACCTGCGATCAAAGACACGAGCTCCGTGTAATCTTCTCTAAAAACACATTTGAGCAGAAATCTGATCAAATGAATTTTGCGGTAGACATTAACTAACGAGAATTGAATTCAAGACCGTGCCAGCCTATCAGATAAAGAAATTAGTATATGTCGACCTCGAGACGAGTCTTCGCCAGTCTTCTCCAGTGAAGGCTCTATGGTCACCTCGTATGTACACGAATCATGCGTCAGATTTTAGCTGCAACCACGGCATAGTCCGGATGCTAGTGCGCCACCGACTTCCGGCCCTCCGAACCTAGCCCGATCTGATTTAGTCATGGATTCGCATCTACACCGCCCATAGAGTACCATAAAACACTTTACAATTTTTAGGACTGTGCGGTAAATGTACCAAACCTTTTGCACATCAAGATTTTCCCTGTAGCTCATCAAAAATAAGAAGTGGAATAATAGGCATCCAGTATAGTATATCCAGTGGGTGAAAGGTTTAGTGCGGTAAAAGCACAGGCGGAAAGCGCAATGCAATCAGGGGTAAGCGCAAACACGTGGAACGCCATTTCTAGCCTAAGCCTATGCGTCTCAATCAAATAGAATCTAATTCAGGCTAGAAACACGCGCTATGAGATCTGCTGAAGATAAGCAAGACAACTTCTGTTGGAATCTCTTACGAGAATAAAAAAGGGAAGTTGGTGGATAAGAAATCGAGTCACGAGTAAGGAAAAACATCCGATGATTGGTGTATTGTGTCAAAATTATCGTCAAAGTGGGCCTTTCGTGCGAGGACTAAGTCGCCTTCAACATATGGAGTACTCCGTACATAAGCACTAAGCCTGGAGAGTTTTAGCTTCCTTTTGATTTGGTCCCTGGAAATTCAGGGTCCACCTTGGGCAAGAGCTGTCGGTTAATTTTACCAACTTCGAATAAGCCGCAGCTTTCAGCCGCTCAAGCTGAGGGGGAATTTAAATGAGTTCAACACAACATGAGCCGGTCAATTCCATCAACAAAAACATTTTGAAGTCTGTTGAAATCTAAGCAGTAATCTCCTGGGAAGCCTCATATCATGGGTTTTCTAAGATCATTTGTTTTAGCACAGGCTGGGATCTTGTCTCTAGCCAACGCCGACGCATCAAACCTGAATCCCAATGGCGATGGCTGTGTTGACCCCAGCGCCTATCTGCAATGCTACCAAAATAATGTCGATCAGCTTAGTATTTGCATGACAGACGCAAAGAAAACTTGCTCTGCAGGTGCGGACTCTGAAGATGCGGACACGCTGCAGGAGTGTGAATTAGCCTGTGGATATTCTCAGTTGGCTGCTAATATCGGTTGCTGGCTGACGGATTGCTGGAATCAGGTATTGAAAGATCTTCCTTTTTGATATTTCTCTCCTGACGTCGATTCATTATAGGTCTATTCATGCGCTTATCAAGGAACTGTGATACAATATCTCGACGGTGCAGACAGGGTGCAAGGCTCTTACATTCCCTACTACCCTGCACCAGACAACGCGCCTGGTGGATGCGGTAAGATGCTGATCTACATTCAAAGGTTGAAACAGCTACAGCGTATATACTGACAAGCTCTTAAACGCAGTGTGCAACCTAGGTTATGTCTATGGAAACTACACGGTGACTTTCCTAGACGTGTCAAATGGCTGTGACGCATCTGCCTTGGATGGTGTTAGCACTACCGCTAGTTGTGAGTGTTGCCTGGATTCATCGGTTCTGTCCAAGTAAGTAATGCACCGACCTTGCGAGAATTCACAATCGTGTCCATCTCAACGAATCTGAGCCCTTCGTCTGATGATTCCTCACTTTTGCAATTTATAGTATTATCCAAGCGTGTCCACATAACGATCTCTCTGCCCTATCTATCGACACATGGATTGAAAGTTTTCAGTTTGGGTATAACGAGTCGGCCTCTGACGATTGCTCTATTCTCGACGACGGGACCGGTAGTCAGTGTATGGCCTCATTCACATTCGAGAGTGAGGCAACCACGTGGTACAATCCAGGTCAACTTCCATCGGGATATCCTGGAACGGCACCTCTATCGGACACCACGGATGCCGGAAGCCTTACGGTTGCTCCCGAGCCCTACACATTTTCGCTCTTTCCGGCCTACACCTCTGTTATTTCCCCCGTTCCATACAACGCGAAGGCTGTCACTGCGGTGAACACGGGAACTGCAGCGCAATCTGCTACAGAGACTGGTACAGGAGCCAGCTCTACGGCGACAGACTCCGCGAGCTCATCTAAAACAAGTAAAGGTGCCGCAAGAAATCTTGTTTCCCCTATTAGCTCTGGAATGGGTGTCTGGGGTCTCGCCATATATTCTATTGCCTGTGCTGTTTGTCTGGTGTAGCCTTGATCACCTAGAGAGCTTTGTGCAGTGGTCTGTCGACAATGGCTCTCTGTAATACGATGATGTCATCCAGGAGAAGATGGAGCCAGACTGAAATGGAGCAAAGATATGTTTCCTGAGAGCTTGGAACGATGAAGAAGATGGAGAGAAGTGGACCATTATTAGCACAAGCAAGTGCTGGAGGAAATAATGTGGGGGATACCTAACCCCTATACGTTTTCAACCAGCCTTACATATCACATAATCTTACCTGATTTCCCTTTATTCTTTCCCTTGATCTTCATCTGTAATTGCGGATTCAAATTCTGACAGTCTGCACGATAAGAATCAGTCCGAGTGGAGTTCCAGTACCTATGACGATAGGGTGTGGAGAACACGGCTTCCCGTCCGCTCAGCCGTACTTTAAGCCACATGTATCCGCACGGCTGATTGTTTCTAGAGCCTCATCACCATAAAGCGGTGACAAGGCTTACTCTAGATGAGTGTGGGTATATAGGTGAGAATCTTGCAGTCTGGGTGATCGGCTAGCGCACAGATCGCTTCCCTGCGAATCAACAACATATAAACCAGTAGCCTAGGGCCTTTCTAGCGGTCGATCATAGTTTCTCTAACTATTTAAACCATGCCAATAGAGAAACTTATCCAGAAAGCCCTTGATGTAAGTATTAAACAAACTGAGTCATGTGGATCTATACGTAAATACCAAGAACAGAAGGGGTCTAAAGACAACGGCGTCTCGCACAGAAACCTCGCTCCCGCTGAAGATAATATTTTAAAAAAACGTGAACTTGATTTGGAATATCTCAGGTCACAGTTTTTCTAGACTGAAAAATTTCCGACTATTAACTAACAATTCACGCAGCGAATTGATACCCGACTTTTCTAACTTAGAAGACAATAATCTGATCCGATGCCCTAGTAATTTGAAATCTTCAATGAGCACTACATCACATCATAAGAAAAACTTTCTTCTATTATTGTCACATAGCCTATAACAGGCTTTTTATTTTAAATTTAAGTTAGGAAGAGGGTTTATCAGAATTACGCTTCGGCAACTAGGGCCAATATATAAACCAATACCCTTATTTAGGGCCCATATAGACCTAGTTACAATATAGATGCCTGATTCTAGCCTGGTTTTTATTAGGGTTCAAAGATACAATAGAGGGGAAATAGATAGGTATAAAATAGTAAATATGAGATTATTTCAAAATTGATTCTTAAAGGAATCAGGGGCATTTGAAAAGAGAGGTACATTTTATACCCTATACTCTCTTGAGTAGGTCAGCTAGAGTCAAAAATGAACATCAAAACGATATTTGTTCGTTTTATAATATTAATCTAATTCTCTAAATCTTCTGTTATTATATTAGTATTTTAGGATAGCAGGTATCTACTACTTTCAATTTATATAACCAGAGTTTGATTCCCGCGTTGAATGGTTTCTGTTCTATAAATTCTTGAATTTTTTAGATATGTTTATGTGTGTGTGTGTATTAATTAGCCATGTTCAATAGCTAAAATACTAAAAATACAGCATATTTCCCATAAAGTATGCGCGATAGGTGGCTCCACTCTAAGTGGCCGGCCCATGGGCCTTGCCGAAGTCTAGACCTTCTCGCAATACCACCCCACTAACCAATATTTAAGTACTTGAAATTGCGACCTACATGTAGTGGGTAAGCTTGCCCCGTGGCTCGTTAGAAATGACGTTTATTTCGATTGAGATGCCCCACGGCGGATAAAGGAGAAGGTGCAGAAGCGCACAGGCCTGGGATAGGGCTCCGCCGTTGAAAAGCTAAATTACGCTAAATGACTTTAACCTATTTCTCGGGATATCCAATATGTATCTCAGACCCGCTAAAAAATAACTGTCGATCACCTACTGCTACTCCGTACAGAAGACTTTGTTTCCCTACTATGAATGCTTCAGCTTCTCAATGGTAGCTTATGGATTTTATACTCTGAGGACCCCGCATACTTAGCTCACCAATCATCGATCTGCAAGCCATATCGTCATTGAGTTCACCAATCGCTGATCTGCAAGCCACATCGCCAGTTAGTTCAGGCTTCTCAAAAGCACACATAGAGTTTGTTGTGGCTTGGCCACGATCCTTGATTTGTCTCATTTTACATGGGGAAATACTAAGTATAGTGATTAGTCTACTCCGTAGTAATATTTATTTCTGTTCGGCATATGACTACCAAGTCTGCTGCCGAAGGCTATGGAGGCTATGGGGCCTATTTGGGTTCTCGGGTAAATTTCCTAGGGCTTTTGAATTTAAGTACATACAATACTGGACAGAAGTATTCCATTTAAGTAGTAATTTCGTATGGAATATTCCATAGAGACGAAAGTACAATACGATTTCTGTTTGAATATACAAGTTCCGTTTGAAGCTGCTCTATGAGAATTTGAAGCGGTGTGGCTTATCTAGAGCCGAAATGCAAAGATCAAGTTTGGGAAAATACAGGCGAAGGGAGCTTCAGGCCGTTCAATTGATCAGCGGGTCCTCCGATTGAAAACTCACGTCACTTTGGACAGATCAGCAACACGATCGAATCTTCGAAAGATTCGATCGTCGCAAATGGCTATGTATTGTGGGATGAATAGTGGATATCTAGAACCAGCAGTCCCATAACTTTCCAGACGAAACCCAAATAGGGATAAACAAATAAAACAGAAGATAGAGAGGGCAAAAGAAGAAAAGATGACAGATAAGTGGTATTTTGTATGCATATAAGAATATGTGACGGCAGTGCACAGAGAAATTCTGACACTTGACATGTGGAGTGATCGCACTGCGATTGATCTTGATCTAGCAAACTTCTCACACTCTTCTAGACCTTCCAGGCCCGAGAACAAAACTTCTCCTTGATTTTTTCGTCTATCAGATCCCGCAGCATGCATGTCGGTATTGTCGGCAGGGGTGTATCCGGTCTATGCTCGGCTCTAATGCTCCTTGAAAAAGGAATCTCTGTGACCCTCCTAGAAGGAACAGAGCACCTAGGTGGCCGAGTCTACACCGTTCATTTTACACCTCGTGCACCTGACGAAGACCCATACTTTGAGGCTGGAGCTATGCGAATCCCATGTTCTTCGGTCCACAGACCTGTTTTTGACCTTGTGAAATATTTGAATCGACATGTCTCCAGTGAGATGAAGATCAAGTTGATTCCTTATATCATGACAAATGAGAACAACATGCTGTTTATTCGGGGGAAAGAGAGACGGGCTGACGATCGGAGCCTGGCCGAAGAATTCGGTCTGCCAGAAGAATACTGGAACCGGAGCGCGAAAGATCTTCTTCGTGGCGTTGTTGGGGAATGGGTTGCACTTTCAACCAGCGAATTTGAGCATGGGTTTGAAATAGTTCTGGAATATGATGAGTGGTCTTTTCGCCAGTATTTAAGGCAAATTGTTCAATGGCCACATGCAGTGATCGACTTTGTGGAAATTATGACCAGCCAAACAAGTCAGTATGACTTGAGCTTCACGGAGCTTATATTGCAGCACCTGGACTTTGGCACCAAAGGTCAGTAGTCTCCAGTTAACTAAAAATTCTTTGCTAATCTATCGGGGAAATAGATTGGGTTACCATTGAAGGCGGCATGTCCAGACTGGTTGATTCTGCGGCTGACCTTGTCGAAGTACAAAACATCCATATGAATTCTCCAATAAAAGGGATTCGCGATGAGCCCGATGGAAAAGTTAGCCTTTTTATCGGTGGGGCCTCTTCCAGAAGCGTGGTGTTCGACAATTTAATTCTCGCCATTCCTCTCCCCTCGCTAAAAGCCATACCGAATCGCCCACATTGGGAATTCTCCAAAGAGCAGGCAATCGGCGGGGCCTACTACGAACCTCTTTATAAAATGGGTCTTAAATTTCGAACTCGTTTTTGGGAAAGGTTTTCTCGCCCTTGTTTTGGCGGACAGAGCACATCTGATCTTCGTGTGCGATGGGTGATCCCTCCATCTAATGATCTGGGATCGAGTGGCTCTGGTGTTCTGCTTGTATACTGTTGGATGACAGACGCTGCTCGGTGGAGTGCCATGCAGTTTGAAGATCGTATTAAATAGCACTACACGAGCTTGCCACTTTCTTTGCTCTAGAGGATGAATCCTTGGATGTTTCCATAGAGTTTATCGAGGCATTTGATATCGATTGATTTGCTCATTCGTCAAAAGGTGGCTGTATGTACCTCCCTGGGCAATTCTCTCGATTTGCAGCGGAGGCGGGAAGGCCCGAGGGCAACGTATATTTTGCAGAAGAGCATCTAAGCCGACATCATGCATGGCTTGCTGGAGCAGTCGATTCAGCATCTGTGGCCGTGAAGGAAGTCTTTTCAAGAACAATATCAACTACTCAAGGCTCTAAGGCTTTGGAGATGTACATAAATAATAGATTACATGTAGTCAACTCAATATTGTATCATAAAAACTCCAGGAATCTATTTGGCTTTGGCTTTGGTAAATACTGGCCTTTGAACAATCATCTAATCGACCAGCGTGCAAACAATAATCTTACGTATTCGCTTAATAGTCTCATCTGATATTGATTTCTTTCCTCCCAGTACTACGGAGGCGAATAGGGTCCAATTTATCAAAACCCCCAAATACCAATCAGAAATAGTAGATCATTACTAGAAATGGCATAAAACGTGACTACAAAGCAAGGGGGTTGGTAGCCTCAGGCAAATATTTCTGTTTTTACTGGTTGCTTTGTCTGACTATACATAAATACAGTGGAATTCCATAAGTTTGAAGTCCACTGCTCACCGCTCCCGCTCACCGCCTACTATAAGTAGCATACCACCAATAGAAGTAGACGCGCTCATACACCCTAAGATTAAGGGTATGGTAGATAATGAGGAGACCTTAGAACTCGTTATTTTAGTAACGTAGGAAAAACGGTCTAAGCTTATCTCTGATAGGCTATAAAATTTAGTTGTTACTATACCTAACCAGGTTAAGTAGGTTATTGATAATGATTTTAGTATACTAGTTGAACATGAGATTTTATCAGGCAGAAAACACGGCAGAATTATGTGATACGTGGGTCTCCAAAATGGGGTTTTCTAGTACAATACAGCACAATAAAACGTTTTGATAAATTGGACCCTATTCGCCCCCGTACTACGCTCCCCTATTCGCGACTATTAACCTAATTTAGACTAAAGCCTGTATATTCGAAAATCTGGTTAATCTTGAAAATGAAACTTCGTTGGAAACATGAAAATACCAAGAATAGACAGTGAAAGAGAAAAAGTCCATCTCACAGGAGGATTCTATTCTTTGACTAATTTATTCCTAAGCTAGAGAGGGAGAGGGAAGGAAATGGAGCCTTAGGCAAATTGCGCTAAGCCTTCATCCGAATCAACTACATGAGATATCTTCAACATTTGGACTAGATAGCTCAGATGTCTTTATTCTTCAAGGCAAGGTCTTTGCAAGGAATTTGATAGTGATAAGTAGTAGAATTTGAAAACGAATGTAAATTGACATCAATTGATTTGAAATGAAAGAGCGAAGACAAACGGTACATAAATTTCAAGAACCATGACAGACAATATTTCTTAACATCTTCGACCAAACAGGAAAAACCGTAGACACACTTCTCCAGAATACACTTTCATTGAGCTTAGATTCCTTAAAAAGTGAGAGTCTGGCCAGCGGTTCCATATACAGCGGCCTTGACCTTGGAGGATCCAAGCAGAGTGTAAGAGTATGGAACAGTGGTGAGAGTGCCAGTCTCGGCATCATTCTCTCCATCACCAAAGTCGTTGTCAGTAGCAACAGCATAGCCGTCATCAGTTGAGTAGAGAGGCTTCTTGCAACCATCAAAAACATTGGACTGAACAAGGACCTGGGCACCATCACGAGTGTTGATCCCATCACTGACATCAAGGTAGTAGCTGTTGTAGATATGACCAGTTCCAAAGCGAATGGAAGGAGCGCGGGAGTTGATGTTATACCAGTAGTTGTTGGCGTAGGTAACGCGGAGGTGACCGGTGTCCTCGTCACCGTTGTTGTCGGAGTGGCCAACGAGAGAAGCCTTCCAGTGGTCGTGAATGAAGGTGTTGGAGACAGTGATATAGTCGGCCGCGTGAGTGAGCTGTTTCGAACGATACCGGCCGTCAGAATTGATCTTACGTGTAGAAGTTCCACTGCTTGCTTTTCAATCTAGAAAGGGCTTACATCAATCAGACCATCGTAGTAGTCCTTGTCATGGTCCAGATCGGATGACACATCGCAGTGGTCGATCCAAACGTTGTTAGAGTACTCTGCATGAAAATCAATATCGGTTTTAAAGAGGATGAAAATGTCAACTTACGGACTCCAATAGCGTCCCCGTTATCAGCAAGGACTTTCTTTACACCCAAGTTGCGAATAATCACGTTGGACTCTTCCTTCACCAGACTATATCCCGAATCAGTGTTTGCTCCTATGGTCTTCATTAAAGCAAACGGAACTCACAGGCCAAAGCCGGTTAGGATGGCGGTGTAATCTTTTCCAATAATGCTGGTGTTGCTTCCAACCTTGACCTGATCTGCAGTCTTGGAAATTGGACCAGAGACATAAACAACTTTCTTGCTGTCACCAGAGACAGCAGAGGTAAAAGCAGCGTAGGAGGAAACGGTGGTGGTAGTTCCACCATAGCCGCCGGTGGTACCTCCATTTTGACTAGCATAGCCAAAGGCCGCGTCACTCACGGAAGCACGCTTGTCGAAGGACTTGTTGACGTTGTTCATAGTGGGCGTCGGCGCAGCCAAAGCCAGGCTGGACAAGTAGCCCGCCACGACAGCAGATAGAAGTTTGCTGCCAACCATTTTGAACAATGAAAAGAATAAATATAATGAAGAACAATGGAAGGGTAATATTGAGACAAGCAAGAGTTTTTAGTAGGTGACCAGACCTTGAAGAAAGGAAAGAATAATAAAGGCAGTTTAGGTTGGGTAGAAGAACCTTGGAATGAAGCAAACAAATTGGAGAGTCAATATGGCCGGAATTTGAACATATTATATAGTTGAAACCAAAGAAAATTGCTACAATAAATCACTGCTTTTTTTCTAACCGATGGAGAGCAATTTTCCGTCAAGTGTTAATGTCTTGGCTGGCACTTTTTCATACAATACCCAGGGCAGACCTCGCCGACTAACAATTACACAGCCACAAAACAGTCAGCTGTCTTCCATTTTGGGAACTTTCCGTGCCAAAACTATACACGGCACTTGGCAGAGACCAACTTCAAGATTATAGGGGTGGAATATCTCAATTTCCATCCTCCCCTGAATCATGCAGCCAAGAGTCTTGGCAGGAATAAGAAACCGAATCCAAGAAGATTCGGGCCAAGAGACACCAATCCCACTAATAAGCGCGGAGAATGTTTCAAGCATATTTGGTGTCCGCCGCGGAAATGGACTGCCAAGTCTCGTTGCAGTTTCACCACCACCACCTGATGCGACGGATAAAGTAGACCCCGTTACTTGGCATTAGCAAATTGAGATCGATGATACACCGTTCCACGAATAGGTAGATCAACGGTGCTCAAATGTAATGCATTCTAAGGAAGGTGCCATACTGAATGGGTTCTGCTCAGGAGACTTGGCGGTCATCGGTATTTGCCATCACTAGATGGAATTTAATCTGAAGACCCAAAAAGGCATTGTGTCCAATTGAAGACCCGTGTCATACATTTAGTGAAATAAGCCGGCCGCGATTAAAGGATGTTCAATGTTCTAACATGTATATACCAGTGTGACACTCTAATCACCTTCGCTGCCCTTTATTTTAAAATTTAGTATAGCACCGTCTCCGAATCTGCAACTTCTCCCACGGTGCCATAAACAGAAACTCATGCACCTCATAACTTCTTGGTCGGCTCGTTCCCGGCAGTAATCTAAAGTCGAACTCCGTCAACAGTTTACAGTTTAACCAACACTATCTTCAGCACCAAACTGGCAAAGAAACGACCCGGACACGCTGACTTCCCGTATCCAAAATCCAACACAGTCCTATCGATAGCGGTTTATCTGTATTGATTCGCCCACTGGCTAGTAGTTCCATCTTTCATCCCACCCCGATACGTGCGGAGTGGATCATACCGTCCTGGCTCCTCGATATAAGCCGGGACATTCTCAATCGCCATAACTGGCAATGCCACGATTGTGCCTTTTTTGATGGTGACGGGCGGAGATATTGATGTGAATCTGTGTGATTCGCGAAGCAAACGCTCTAGTCCCAGCGTGGTCCCTGGTGCTAAGCGCTGGGACTCGCGCAGGACGCTGTCGAGTTTGTGGATATTGGAGTATGCGGCCATGGGGTCGGTGGTCCATGTCTCTTTTTGGTCTTGGATTTCTATACGGAGTTCCCCGATATATGTGGGGTGTGTGGCAAGGTCGTAAAGGGTGTTTGTGAGGCGGATGAGGATTGTGTGGACGGAGGCGAGGGAGAGAAGGACCTCGCTGCGGGTGAGCATCTCTGCGTCACGATCAACGCCCTTGGCACCTTCGATCATCCAGGCCATTACACTGTCAGTGGGCTGTGCAGTGAAAGTACCCTCGTCGTGGCGCTTAAGGAGTTTCTGGATTGCTGGGCCGAGCACGGCTTGGGCTTTGCGGAGGTAGCCCCGACCATACCAGTAGCTGGGGAGGCAGCGGCTGAGAACTGAGTAGGTCCATGTGGGGAATGTTCGAAGGACTATGACTGTGATAAATTCAGAGCAGACGCGTTTCACTAGGCGTAGTGTTCCACTATTATATCTCTTGAAAAACGTGAAATTCTAGCAGGGAAGTCTTACGGCACTCCGTAAACGAGAGTGATATGTCTAGCCAGACTGGATCACGACAGAATTCTGACCCAACAAGTGCGCGCGCAGAGAGACGTGCCACCAGCTGGCCCATGAAATGAAACGGTTTAATATCCGTCCAATCCTCACTTTGATTGAGACTTGATGCGGGAAAAGTGTCTGCAATCGCAATTTCGAGTTCATCCTGCAATGCTGGCATGAGCAAAGGTGGTCGCGGGGTTAATTTGCGCTGAACTATTGTGTGGTGAATGCGACTTTGGCTAATGACGTTCACACCAGAGTACTCCCCCACCAGATCATGCTCCAGAGCCCCAGTTGGACTGGCCAGAGTAGTGGGCAATTGGGAAAGTTCCTCCAAGGCCGACAATGGCAAGATGACAATGTTTCCATTGGCCCGGATAAGCTGGAAAGTACCATTTTTGAACTGTGTGCAAAGGAGATAGTTAGGTGGGTCTTATCACTTCAGAGGTTATGATAATCATAATTTATGAAATGTGGCAAGTTATGTACATGTAGTTCCCCACCAATGATCAAACCTGTGCTTCTGGGCTCCTCGTCTCCACATGAGGATAGTTCCCAATGGCACCGGAATCGCCACCATCGCTCTCATCATCTTCCAACTCCTTCACACCATTGTATCGATTCTTGTTTGATGGGACGACATTCTTCAACGGCCATCGGTCGGAGACCTGCATTTTGAGGGAGTGACCATCTGGAGTGTTCGAGCGTCTGTGGTATGAGGTTGCGGAGGAGCTGGTTAGGCGGGAAAAGAAGCGTGTTATATGTGGGCCATGGTGGCGGAAGAATAGAGCCATTGATGGCATGGAGCTAGCGGTGATTCCCACGCACATCTCTACGATCGCCATGATGAAGACCATGAGGGTGTAGTAACTAAAGTCGGACTCATGCGAGTTCAACACGATCTTGAGGAAGATGCTTAGCGAGGACGCAACACAAGCACTAAAAGGGGCTTGGTCAGTATCCTTTGGCTTGTCATTAGCGACTAAGAGCACTTACACCAGTCCTGTCGCGAACACGGCCATCACTCCGAGCTTTTTGCTCATTTTCAGCTGTAGATTCCAGATCGGTGCCATTGGCAGTAGCAGAAGGTATATATCAAGGATGAGACTTCCGACAGCCATAGGAATCGAGACATGCAGAGACTCGTTGTACCGTGTCGACACAAATGAGGCCTGCCACGACTGGCCCGGTGCGGGACTGATATAGTATACGTTGGCAACGAAGACGGATATGTAGAAAGCCCAATTAACGAAAAGTCCGAAGTAGATAGCGTAACGTTGCCATAGAACTGTTCGAAACATGTCGAGGTAGATGAGGAAGAAGGTGGTCTTGACAACCGGCCACACGAGGGCTGTTTGCCAATTCGAGAAGTAGGCGGTCTAGGATAGCCATAGTCAGCGTTTCTAAGAACCCATCTCAAGTGGTGAGATCCCCTTTGGTCTCTCGATTTGATAAGTATAAACCTCCGGATGCTTGCTCTTACAATAATGAAAGGATCACTCAAAATGTGGGCGACCGACAGATCCCACATGTGTGTGCCAAATTTGGCCTTGACAACCGCTGAAGTCATGGAGTCAGTATAGAGACGCCGGAATGGCGCAAGATAGACGTACCAAATATACAGGTGATAAAATAGAAGGTAGCTCCAAGCTGTGAAGGCTTACGATCAGTGTCAAGCCCCTCATGCAGAGGATGTGTGAACAAACCGTGGATATTAGTCTGGTCCAATCATCAGGAGCCATCCTTTTCCGGATCTTAATCTTGACATAGAGACTTATGCCAACAGTGATGTACATGATACCCATGACCAAACTGCCGACTGCCAGGAAAAGGTAACCCTCTGATTTCGGGTCAACAAGATTCGACTCTTGGCCTGCTGGTGGGGTTCCTGCGGGGATGTGAGCCAGCTCAGCGGGATCCAGCGAACCTAAATGACTCAAGGCAGACGTCATGATGTCCTGGCATTAGAGAGGGGATGATAAAAGAAGAAAAGAAGGATGGGGAGGTGTAAAAGTATAAGTAAAAGTATGTATGAAGAAGCTCATGGTGGCGGGTCTTGGAAGACCTGCTAAATATCATTTTTAGATTTCATCCTGCCCGTGCTGTATGCACCTCAAGATGGTTGTCGTATTTGTCAGCATCACATTGAATTCTTCAGCGCGTCTACAGATAGATCAGCCTAGGGCCCTTGCGTCGTGGGGTCCGCCTAGCCTTGGAATGTAAATCTGGGCCAATTGATCTAATTGGTGGAAATGATCTTGAACTCGCATTCTTGAACTCGCATTACAGGCACCAAAGGATTAAATGTAAGTTCGCCATACCGCTTTATCCCTTTTATGACCCACCGCCTGTAATTATACTATATAATATACCTCTCAATCTATAGTTCCTACACCCTACCTATCTCCACCCATAATCATGGTTCGAAGTCAAGAGCTCTCGCGCGATCAACATATACGTTTCAACTCCTCCGAGAAGAAGGACATACGTATCCATATATCGTAACGCGTATAAATTATACCTAACGGTAAGCCCGACGTGCTTATGAATCTGTCCGAATTATACTATAAAAGAAGAATAAGGTCGGCCGGTGAATAAAGCTTTCCCCTAAGCGTCTAGACGAGGTAATCGCTTAGATATATAAATTACTTAAACGCTAAGCTCTAAAATATAAAGTAATATATAGTATTTTATAACTTAAAGTCTATAGAGAGATACTTCGTCTATCTCTTAAATATTAAGGGATAGTTTTATACCCTACTATATAAAAACATCTAATTCTCGCCTACTATCGAATATAACGACTTACGTAGGCTTATACCTATAAAAATTAGACTCTTGATTAGTAGAGAAGAGTTATATTTAGCGATAAAGCTTTATTTTAATTAGGGTTCTACTAAATATCTTAAATCCTATGTTTTAGTAATAAAAAATACCACGAGACTATAGTTATTAGATAAATAGGCTAACAGAGAGATATAATAGTCTAGGTATACTTCGCTAGTAATATTAAAGGTCTAATTATGGTTTAGGACTTAAAATACCGGACTCTAGACTAGGCTGTGCCGTAACCCGCAAAACCCATGGGTTTTGCGGGTTCGGGTTGCGGGTTGACTTTACCTACCCATTTGCGGGTTATGGCACAGACTACTCTAGACTTAAGATCTTTTATTTAATATATTATACCCAAAATTGACCAATCTAACTCTTTCCTTTAGGATCGCTATAGAATCAACGCTCTTCTTATATAAGATAGAGCTCTATACCACTAGTCGTACAAAATAATAGCTGAATTATATAGTCTTAATATTACGGAGATAGATCATCTATCTATTTCTCCTAATTTAAACCTATAAGAGAACCTCTAGAATTGGCTTAAGGACTATATATCGGAGAAGACTAGACCTTATAATATCTATCTTAGAGATCTTAGACCTTTGATTTATGAGGTATAGGTAGCGTTACTAGAGCACGTATTAGAAGGAGAGCTCTAATCTATACTAAATCGTGTAAAGGAGGTTACTGAGAGAGATAGGAGGGCCACGTTATATTAGCTTCGAACGGTATTAATATAGTATTATTCTAGCAGAATTATTGTGGAGACTTACCTTTAATCCTTTGGTGCCCTATAGTGTTCTTATCTTGGTTAGACCCGCCCCTAACCAGAAAGATAGTGAATCTATGTTACATGTATTGTAACTTTGATTATGGCCCTATAAAATCTATACTGTGGCGTTTCATCAGCTTGACGATCATACTACACTGCCCTGTTCTTGCCATTCTTCAACCTCAAAACTAGTCTATTTTGGTATTTATGAATGTGTGACTTCGTGTGGCTCTCATTTACCGTAAGCGTGGTCATAAAGCGATTGATGGGATGAGCGGTATGTCAGTCATCTAATAAGCAATTGAAGCTTTCCAGTATGTTACGGCGCCAAAACCAACGTGATCACGTAATCAGGGGTTTCCGTAAGCACAGCAAAGACAAAGAATCCACAAGGACGAATCAGGGCCCCTGTACCTTCTTAAGGCGTGATTAGGGGTAGCTTGGGCGATCAATCGTCATATAAGAATGTTTCTGTGCTCACATTGGTACAGATATTTGCAGTCAAGAAAAATATCTGTAGTAATTCTTCGCTCGCTCAACCATCCTCTTCCAGATTTCCGTATCTGCGATGGCCACCCCGCAAGATAGACACCCGGAATTGTTCCGTCCCGTCAACAGCGAATCTCCACGGGGAAAGAAACGGACCGTTCCTTTAGAATGCCTATGTCTAGGGTTTAACCGAACAGGTACTGCCTGTAAGTCTAGGTCATCACCCATGAGAATAAATTAATGTCACTAACGAAAACCACAATAGCGATGTGCAATGCCCTTGAAATTTTAGGCCTCCCCTGCTGGCACTCCACTCAATTCATGTCCAGCAAATTCGGCGACATTGAGATGTGGCAGGAAGCCATTGATCGAAAGTTTTTCAACGCACCGGGGCCAAAATATGGACGCGCCGAGTTTGACCAGCTGCTTCATGACTACGGCGCCGTTTCCTCGGATACGCCGGCCATCGCGTTTGCAGACGATTTGATAGAAGCCTACCCAGAGGCCAAAGTTATCCTCGTTGAGCGAGATATCGAATCCTGGTATGAGAGCTGGATGAACAGCGTGATCAAGAATACTTATGATCCCTTCGTGACGGTCATTTACACCATCGATCGGTGGTTCACTCACCCGCTTGGACATGTGCATAAGTCCACATTCCGTGGGTGGCTGGGAATCGATAGTCCTGAGGATGCGAAGCGCGTGAGCAGGGATAAATACCGTGAACACTACGCGCTTGTGCGGAGGCTTACACCTCCTGATCGCCTGCTGGAGTACAAGATCAGCGATGGGTGGGAGCCTTTATGCGAGTTTCTAGGAAAGCCTATACCAGACGTGCCATTCCCGTTTCTGAACGAAAAAAAGTGGCTGGAGGAGAAGGTGCAGATTGTGTTGCAGCGCGGGATGAAGCGCTTGGCGTGGAGGGTGTTACTTTGGATCTTGGCTCCACTGGTAGCTGTGGGGTTGGTTTACAAGGCCAAAAAGGATTAGGCATTGCTCGCTGGCTGCTCTTTTTCTTGCTTAATCATTGAGCTATGAGATCCTTCAGCAGGGACCTTGCCATCTAGAGTCCATAAAGTGTTCAATATACAATAAACATGTGGTTTTTCAATTTATCGAAGAAAGTGTCTGTCTGTACACACTCAGATATCGCGACCCTTTGCCATTTCAAGATATGAAGGTATTGTGATGTTGGAAAATTCTAAACAAAAGCACACAACAATTACACTCTATATAATCACATTGATTTGTGCGTATCGGAGCCTTAGGTACAGATATCCTCATTGTCTCTCCATTCATGGACAACCATCGTACTCCAAGCATGTCTCTTCCTGCGTTGAACAATCTCTGCGGATATTTCAGAGGCTAGGATTGCTCAGTCATCCCTGGCAGCAGCAGCCATCCGAGGATATTCTTTTCTATGGGCTCTCCACCAGTCGTATGACCAGTTCTGATCTAATATTCACAGAATCTAGAGTCTGACTTCAGCTTTTCGATATATCATCCATGGACGCTTCAATAGTAAGCCCCGAATGTCGCTCTAATTCTTTCTCCCATCTTTTTCCCCTCTCTTATGTTAAATCATTGAGTACCTGGGTCGGCGTCTTCCCAGCTGCATTCTGACGATCCATCGCGGCCCCAGCATTCACCAAAATCTGGGTCATCTCCTCTCGTGCTCTTGCTAGACGATCACTTGTCACATTCATGGCGTCAAAATCTCCTTTTTCCCATCTTGACTTTACTAATTTCCCGCTCATCACCTCATGCAGAGGTGTATTTACTTTGTTGTCGACGGCGTTGACATTCGCGCCCTGACTGATTAGGCGGCGAACGGCATTTATTCGATTGAGAAACCTCGCCATATAATGGAGTGGTGTACGACCGGTGAAATCGGCCTCGTCAATATTGACGAATTCGATAAGTCTTTCCAGGATCGCAACATCCGCAGAGCCAGTATCACCGAAATGAATCGCCTGTATATGTAGCAAATTCTGCCCTTTGTTGTTGCATCCACCACCATCGGCCCCATTTCCAAGTAAAAATTTCAAATAAGTCCCTAGGCTGCTCACTAGGAGTACCAAATCGAAGTGCATGGGAGACTATCGCCTTCTCAAAAGCTGTCTCGCCCTTATGGTCGCGGGCCTTTAGGATAGAGGGGAGTGGTTCTAAATCAAGAAGAACCTTGACCACCGGTATGATACTATCAAGGCCCGCATCAGAGATCACTGCGTAATGGAATATCGTCGCGCCATTTTTGTCTCGCGCGTTTATCATATCTGGATTAGCGTCGAGTAGCAGGTTCACAGCGCGTAGCATATGATTTGGAATCTCTTCTTGGTCATCTCTAGCATCCATACTCCGTTTATTAAGACTGCCAACCAACGCCCAGTGGAGTGGGGTTCGTCCATCATTGTCAACGGTTGTCAACGGTTGCGACCATCTCTGCTAGACTCATATCACCACAATGGTCTAGTAGCGCTCGCATCCCCTTGAGATTCCAAGAAATGCTCGCGATGTGTAAAGCGGTTACTAGCCCACTATCCAAGCCGGTGATAGAAGGTTTATACCAGGTATGCTTGGCATGAACATCAGCCCCTTCGGCAATTAGACGAGATGTAAGCGGGTAGCTCGCGTGGCAAATAGCATTAGTAAGGACTGTATCTCTCAGCACTAGCTCTGCTAGTGTTTGGTCGGACCCTTGACTTCTAGCCACCCGTGTATAGACGTTCGAGTCTTGAACCGAACAACCCTGATCCAGAAGATAATATAAGAGCTTCTCTATAAGTGCACATTTGTCCCGGTTTTTGCGCCTATTGTCGATCGCACCTATTTTCCCATCTTCATAGTTCAATCTCAGCGCCGTGGCCGCGCTATAAAGGGGGGTTTCCCCATACATGTCCCGACGATGTAAAATCGCTAACGGTGGATCATGATCTAGCAACCAGTGAATCATCTCAAGGTTCGCAGCTCCACAAACCACATTCATAAGAGAAACGGGAATGCTCATTAAATACTTGTTGAGAGGTTCGGGAACAGTCGGATCCGCCATGTAAATGTCCATCAGGAAGAAGCACGTCAAAATTATTATATTGGGCTGCAATGAAGAACGGATGACATTCCCAGGCTTGATGCTCGTATATCTTCAAGTCCCATAGATCTTCGTATGAGGGCTGTTGTTGTATAGATGGAGAGACGCAACATCATTTGTCGACAAAATCGCACCCAGAAGGTCTCCTTGACAGAGTATACACCGGAGCTCCATCCTGGTCATAGAACGCGGGTTGCTGGTCACCGTGTAACGTGACAATGTCAAAATCTGGTTCCCGAAAATTGCTGTATGCCATTGTGCTGAACCTTGGAATGAGGAGTAACGCAATAATATTGCAGGATAAGTGAAAAGAAAGGGTTTAAGCCGAAATGGTGAATTTTGATAATTCATTTCATTTCCAGTGGACTGTGCGCGACGGCTTTAGCGTGCCACGGAAAATTCAATCTTGACGGCAGAATTCGAATTTGACCACCGTAAAAGAATGTAAAGCTAGAATTTTAGATGGCAAGATGGTCCTAAAAATGTCAAGACATGTATAAAAAGCCCAATTCAAATGTTTGAGACAGGCACGTACATTTGAGTACTGATATATTCCCAAAAAAATTCTCAAATCGATTCTCCCATTTGAAATACTTCACAATTTTGCATTTTATTTTCTTGCCACCTAGTAAATTCTGACCTCACTTTTCTCTTATAGAATATCGCCAGCTGACATACATGTCGGAAGTGCTTCGTTTCATCTCATTCCTGAGGTCACCAGTGACGATTAGACAAAGCCTAGAACGCACTTTTCTCTGAATCGGCCCGAAGACTAGGTTCGATCTTATCACGACCATCAATTCATTTGAATACCTGATCTGAGAGCTTTTACTGGAGGAAGGGGGAAATATTTGCTACATGGTATTGTGGAAGCAGGCGAAAGGGACAGAATATGTATTCTAAGAGGGTGAAGAGACAGGGAGAGAGGGATCGGGCCAAGACCTGCAAGCGCTAGAGCCAACCTGGGTTACCTGACCCCACTGTAATGATTTTGAATCTTTAGAAGAACGCAGTGGCATCCTCATCGTTTTCTCCAAGATTTCCTAGGTCCCAATTGGTCTCCACGGTCTTCAACAGACTATAGTGGTTATATGCGGTGTCATCCGTGGTACCAACTTTTGCGCTTGAGACCGCGCCACCCAAAAGGACCGCATAGATTTGATTCGTACCGGTAGTTAAGCCCTCGTCAAAGGTAAGGATTATTAGTGTGCTATCAGTGTTGAAGTTCTCGTTGGATAGCAGTGGAGTCAAAAAGTTACGAGACCAAGTTCCAGCTGTGGCGAGGGAACTATCGTGACCATCGTTGGCTACAAGTCACACTGAAATCAGTCCAAGAATACCTCAAGAAAGGAGGGAGATACGTACTCATGTTGGGGGTGATGAACATCCACTGAGGTAGCTCGTTGTTATCCAGGTCTTCGTAGAACATGGTGAAGTTCTTCGATTTGGCAAGACGATCGGTATCTGAGGTGACCGAGTTGTAGCTCATTAAGGGACTTGGTAATCAATTATCAGTGAATTTGCGCCGTTGTCACAGTTTTTATGTTGGGAGATTCACTTGTGCTTGCGCATATAATCATTCGCACCAGTCTTTTGGTTGGCATAATTTGCCTCAAAACCAGAATAAGGCATATCTTCCTGATACAAACTCCAGCTGACACCAGCATCTTCCAGGAGATCGACGATCGTCTTGGTACTCGAAGAGATATAATGGGTACTGTCGTCAGTTATCCCAAAGGTATTACCACCGACAGCAGCGACATAGTTAGGCTAAGAATTCATGTGAGAAAAAACAAAAACAATCCCCAAGCGTGGGTTATCTTACCTGAGAGGGATGGGTAATAGCAAAATAATTTGTTAGCGTGATTCCAAGAGACGCAAGATAGGCGAGGTTGGCTAGGTTTCAAGTCATCAAAATTTGTTCTATTTAAGAACCCCAGGACATTACATGTCACTCACTGTCCTTGATAGCCGCACTGTAATCTTCGTTCTCCAGAAAAATCTGAACAAAGCGATCAAAAGTTAAACCGGCGACACTCGATGTAGGGGATAGAGTCAACGCAGTGGCAGCTGCCTTAGCCACGGCAGCCGTGGCAGTAGAAGTGTATTGCGACTGGGAGTAGACCCCCGATGCCATCGCGACAAACGCAATAGTTCTCGAGAAAATCATCGTATCTGAGGGGATGTTTTGGAATCCAAGGTCGGATAGATCTGAGCGGTGAAATATAGTCTGTGTCTACAAGGGAGATTCCCCCAGCTATATATGCTCACCCAGAGCACTATTGTGCATTACTATAATTGTTCCAGACTTTTTCAATTTCTCATCACTTCCCGTTATTATTCAACCAGCCGAGGATACAAGCGAGTTAGTATCATCCTAATATCAATTTATCGTATTGTATCCTCACAATTGACCACGTGTAGCGGCAGAGTCGGTAGCACTAAAATCATACTAAGGAATCGCATTAATTATGTAGTAACATCGCGTTTCAAAATAGGTTTTCTTGCACGAAGTGTTATATACACTAACAACAAAAAGAACAGGGCTCTCTGTATAATTAATAACTTTATATGACGAGGCCATCTCCATCTCCCCATCATAATATTGTGAGTAGTTGAAGTGAGAAATAGAAGTTGGCCATCGTTTGGTGGGGAACAGCCAGAACGGGGTCTAGCGGGGCGCGGGATTTCCCGTGGTATGGCGGGGATTCTGCAAGAATCCTGGAAGCTGATTTGGCCTCTTCATATTGCACAGCTTTTCGGAATTACTTCCCGTCCATACTCGCAAATCGGATGGCGACTGGTAAGCACGTGCGGCAAGGACTTGTATTTCTGATCATGATCTTATTCTTCATGTTGCCAGCTAACCAGCCTAGCGCCGTGTAAGATCCTGAATACATTGGCAATTTACAGAAAGCCCATGGCAGTGCCTGAAGAGGATTGAAGTACATCACAAAAGCTAAAAATCTCGATACACCAATAGGACTTAGGATATCACTCAGCACGTGGGCTAAGATGCCTAATAAGCGTTTTAGTCCACATACATGTAGGAGGGTAGTTAGGGCGAAGCGAGGATTCTATCCAACCTAGTCAGCATTTTAAAGTTTTCAAGCACTGCTAGGCCACCAAACCTACAGCTATTCACCAAAATCCTCCGTAAATATCATAACAACATCAAACAATGAACATAATTATCTGCACACATTAGATGTACATACATTATTTGATATCATACCCCCAGTTTTGAATATCTATATCACAAACTATAGCTTTTTATAGGGAATTAAAGTGAAGGATCCAGCAAACCTAATTATATTAGGTCGTAGTAGTAGTAGAGGCGGCAGAAAGACGGGAGTGCGAAGCACTCTCTACTATGAAGCCCAAGCTAGTCCCGATTGGGACGAGAATAACAAGCTTCGCATCCACCCTTGATGCCGGAAACACGAGGCTTCAAGAGTAGTTCAGCATTGCCGTTCCCGATGTCTTCCTGCCCAAGGTCTCGCACTTGTTTCAATCAGCGATATCTCATATCCAGACTAGCCTAAAGTCTGCGGACTACTGTGTTCAGTGATAGCCCAGTGTACCCAGAAACAGACATTTGAGTAGGTATCTACCGAAGTCTTTAATCGGATTGGATTACAATTGAAAGTAAAACTGTATGGCTCTGAGATATGGGCGTGTGGGGTCAGGGTACTCTGCCGTGTGTTCCAGCGCTTGCTTCAGCTAGATCTCTCTTTCTCTCTTTCTCTCTGTCTTTCTTCCTTTTCTATCCCTCTCGGAACATAGAGTGTGTCCGTTTCTTCTGTTTTCCGGCTGCCCACGTAGCAATTTCTTCCCCTGGACCGACAGATCAGCTGTCGACAATAGTCATTATGAAATCGGCTTGACCTGAGCCATAAATCTATACCTGATCATTTTAGGTTGATGTTGCCTATTTTTTAAGGCGGCCATGGGGGCCAAAAGCCGGCTCCCATCTTCAGTTGGTGGAACGCCCAAACGCACATAAACTACTGGTGAACCAAGCAAACTACCCCCAACTGCCTTAGAAATATTCCCTCCAAAATTATTACTTGGCAACTCAGTAGTTATGCCGACGACAATCAGCAAGCGGAAGCGTGCAAGGAAGGCTTGCATCCCTTGCCACCAGCGCAAGCGAAAATGCGACGCGGAATATCCCTGTGACACGTGCACCACCTACGGATATAACTGTAGGTACGCCGACAACGACTCGAATAGCACTGTGGACAGTGACAGGCATGCTTCATGCCCAGTCAAGCGCGTTCTTGACGAAGGTGTGATGGCGAGTGGGGGTACGGTCAGATCGCGCAGCTCGGACAGCCAACCTCACGTAACCAGGGATCACCGTGGAGGTGAATTCGCGTCTTCAAAGAGGCCTAGCATTGGAGCTGGTATTTTCGATGAGGAGAAATCCAGATACACCGGAGCATCAGCGGCCATGGCCTTTCCGCACATCCTGGGTGTGGCTCTCGGATCCGACAGCCCCCCCAAAGTAAAATCGGTCGCTTACAACTTTGGGATCCGCCCAGAGGAATCAGAGGCTTCCAATGCTCATGGCACCTTGGGGGAACTTATTTCGGAGAATGAACTCACCTTCTACTCGAATGTGTACTTCTCCGTAATGGGTCCTATAATCGACCTTATGGACCCGAGAATCTACGCCCAGCGATGTCGGGATTATTACCAAGGCTCAGGTAGCACTACAGTCGCCTTTAGCGCCATAGCCGCTGGCGTCGCTGCTTTCGGATCATTCCTGTCCCCAACCAGATATCAGCGGGAATCTGACCTGGTGCACTACGCTAAAGCCATTCTTGACCCAACATCCATACCTACGCTGGGTATTGACCACATCATTGCTTGGAGAATGCGAGTAATTTATCTACGGGCCACAGCTCGCCCTAGTAATGCCTGGATTGCCTCATGCACTGTCATGCATCTTTGTGAGGTTATAGGATTGCACGAGGAAGGTAACATCAAAAAGCTGGCGTCTGTCGCCGGTGCCGCTGTTCTGGGACATGATGCGGACCGACTAAGGCGAATTTTTTGGATTGCGTGGGCCGGGCATAACATGCTATCCTATGAGTACGATCGTTCGGCTGTAAGATATGACGCCGTGACATGCCAGACTCCCATTACTGTACAAGGATCATTTGCCGACCAGTTCGTGCAAATAGTACAGATAATCCCGTTATCCAACTCGCCGTTCCAGCTTGAGCTTGAATGTCAGCCTCAAACTCCGAGGGACGACTTACTTGAGCGTCTGAAGGTATTGAATAAACTGCACTTCACTCATCCGTTTCTGGTGGTGACGAAGGCGGATCTTGCGTTTTGTTTTTATCGTCGCATTTATCAGCTTGAGCCAGGAAATAGTATAACGGATGACATGATTAAAATCATCATTGATAGCGGCAATGATGCAGTGAAGGCAGCTGAGCAACTAGCCAACCAGGGACGTCTATTTTGGAACGTCATAGGCAGCGTCTTTCAGTATGCCTGTGTCTTATTGGCTATCGACTCGCCTGCCTCCTCCGCTCACATTCCTGGTGCCTTTGACGGGTTGGAAAATCTTGTCAAGGCTGCAGACACACGACTGACCCGCCAGGCATTGTCAATCGCGCGGCATCTTCTTAGTGTCAAAATAGCAAAGAAGCGAAAGGAGCTTATGCAGCTGGAAGCTGTCGAGGCTGGCTACGAACCGGAAGCCGAGGCCAACGCCGCTTTCCCGGACATTAGTTGGGGTGTGGACTGGGACCAGTTTCTCATCGAGCCATATCTATCGATTCTCGGACCCGAATTCCAGCTAGAGTAGCCCGGGGGGTGCTGTACAATGATCGAATCCACTCGGTCACACTTTAATTCAACAAAAATGGCATATATGTAAATTCGCACTCCTTGGCATTCGAGGTTGGGCGTTAGAAAGGTCTTCTTTCTTCACATGATGATTTTCAATCTGATGACTTCAACACTAGGGAGACATGCGTGATGTTTTGTAAGCTCGGATTTGAGTGATATCAGCCATGCCGTCCTAACGCCGCTTCAATTTTGGTGCGGTGCGGTGCGGTGAGGTGCGGTGAGGTGCGGTGCGGCTATTGCGGAGTTAGCGAGTCTGTCGGGTGCCAGTATTAACGCTGTGTGCGGCTGCTGCGGTCGAAAGGTGAATTATTATTAGTAAATCCGACCCCATCTTGTACAAGCTGGAGAATAGCTGTTCGGAGTTGCCGAATCAGCGGATAGACCGAGATTGGGTCCGATCTGTATAAATAGACAGACATTCTCTGCTCAAAAGATGAATAGCCAGAACCCACAAGCAGTTTTAAGCCCTCGGTCACCAGTCTTGAACACGATCACAGAATTCCAACATCTTTTTCAAAGATAGCCAAAATGCCTGAATACGCCAAGAACCAACCAGCCGGCTTCAAAAACGCCATAGAGAGAGTCGCCATTGTCGGCGTAGGTGATTCCTCAACAGCACCATATACTTTGGAAATAATGATTAACAAAAGTCCCTAGGCCGGAGGAACCATTGGATCCCATATTGTCGCCGCTCTGCTTGAAACCGGAAAACACACAGTTACGGCTATCTCCCGCAAAGATAGCAGTAACAGCAACAAACTCCCGAGCGACGTCCTTATCGCCTCAGTTGACTATGACGACGAGGCCACAATTGTCGCTGCCTTGCAAGGCCAACAATTTCTTATCATCACAATGGCCCCCACCGCGCCGCGGGACACACACAGCAAGCTAGTCCAGGCAGCCGCCAAGGCCGGTGTTCCGTACATCATGCCAAACAATTACGCTGGTGACATTGAACAAGTCAAGCTTGGAGAAGATATGATGCTGGGCCCTGTGGCTAAGGCCAGTAGGGAAGAGATTGAGAGGCTCGGTATGCAGTGGATCACGGTATGCTGTGGTTTTTGGTACGATTACAGCCTAGCGGGGGGCGAGTCACGCCTTGGTTTCGACTTCGACAGGCAATCTCTGACGATATATGATGATGGTAACACCAAGAACTCGTTATCAACCCTATCGCAGGTTGGGCGTGCCGTGGCCCTAGTGCTGAGTCTGAAGCATCTCCCCGACAACGAAAACGATAAGAGTCTTACATTGTTTGGATGGCTCAACAAGCCAATCTACATCTCGAGCTTTGTGGTCAGCCAAAAGGAGATCTTTGAGAGCGTCAAGCGCGTCACGGGAACTAATGACGCTGACTGGACGATTACCTATGAGGATACGAAGAAGCGATACGAAGATGGCCTGGCGCTAGTTAAGCGTGGTAACATGGCGGGCTTTAGTAAGCTGCTCTACGCGAGAGGATTTTATCCAGATAATCCCAGTGATTGCTCGGCCAAGGCAAAGGTACAGAATGAGCTGCTTGGTTTGCCAAAGGAGAGTCTGGATCAGGCTACCCAAGTTGGGATAGATCTAGTTAAGCAGCTACAACAACGCCCTGAGCGCATGGCGGCATAGAATAGTGGCTGGCGGGCTCATCAGATAATGGGTGCGGTTGTATCAATATGAAAATTGCAAAAACAACTACAATTTTAGTGTGGGGTACCATGTCCGATAGCCACTGGTTTTTAATGCAAAATTCCCAAAAATTATGTCTGGGAGAGATTTTTACCGCATGAATTACTTAAATGAGTATTTATTTGATTACTTGCCTAGTCCCATAGTGAATCATAGTGAATCAACCAGCAATTTGAAGCTTTTATTTATGAAAGATCATGAATTTGTATTTTTTGGTATTAATCTACTAAATTCAAGGAAATGATAATATAAAGAAAGTAGATTTGAAGCTATTTTGAACATAAAAACACACTGGATCAGTGAATCATAGTCTTTGTCAGCCTGTCTGGCTGAACTCTTCACCCTTTTACTCCGACGCACAGGAGCAGGGCTAGAGCAGTGGAAATCTGCAAGTAAAGAAGGCGATAGTTAAAGTCATGTAATGTGATTACATAAGCGGAGGTCAGAAAGCGGGTCCTCATCCGTTCACCATGAAAATTACTTGACTAGGACATGGTAGACCTGGGACATCCAGAAGGCTTGGCACCAGCGGAGCCAGTCGTGAACATCAAAAAAACATCTGGGCAGCAAACCTTCACATCTCGAACTATATGACCCTACACTCACCATCATCAAATTCTCCATATTCAACCATCTGTCAAATATGCTAGGGTTCTTCCAGCGACTTTTCAAAAAGCCCCGCATCGAAACGTACGGACTAGACCATGCTGTCCTTAACATCCAGCTACCCCCACAGTCCATGTGGATGAACATGGGGTATTGGGAAGTAAGTGGATTCTATTAATATCATAGTGTCTTCGACAATTTGTTAATAAGATCTAGTCTACATCCGATTTCCCACAGGCTTGCCGAGCGCTGCTTGATCAAGTCTTAACAGCTGGTCCCTTGAAATGCCAGTCGCAGTTCCAGTCACAATTCCAATCCAAATCTATGCGGGTGTTGGATGTTGGCTGCGGATGTGGTGACCAGTCCCTTTACCTGACCAGCCTTCACAGGGATGGTTCTGTGGCCGATCAATTGGAATCAGGATCCGGATCAGGATCAGCATTCCAAGCTACTCCAGCATCACCCCAGCAATCCAGTTTGCAACATAGACAGAATTTCCCATTGATTGATACCTACATAGGCATCACGCTAGAGCCTACACAGGCAGCACTAGCTCAGTCACGACTCCAAGCACAGCAGACCACCCTAAGCGCATCAGCAAAAATATTCTGCGCCGATGCCGCCAATCCGGCTAGTTGGTCTGGGGACCTTCAGGACTCAGTAAAGGGGCTAGTGATGACACAAAACAACACAGAAACCTGGCTACTTGCTCTAGACACGATTTATCATTTCCGGCCGTCGCGGAAACCTATTCTCCAGTTCGCGCATGATAGTCTCTGTGCGTCGTATATGGCGTTTGATCTTGTTCTTGCGGACAATGTTTCGTGGTTCCAGCGGTTTCTCTTGCGTGTTGTTTGTTGGTTTCTTGGGGCACCATTTGGGAATATGCTTACGAAGGAGGAATATGGGCGAATGCTTGTTGAGGTAGGTTATGAGGCGGAGAGGGTTGAAATGAGGGATATCTCTCGGCATGTTTTTGGGGGATTGTCGGAGTTTTTGGGGAGGAGGGTGAAGGAGGCAGAGCCATTTGGGTTGAAGACGGGGAAATATCGGGGGGCTAGGAAGGTCTTTGAGTGGTGGGCTAAGAGTGGGATTGTGAAGGGGTATGCGGTTGTTGCCAGACGATCGTGAAATTCGCCTCAAAAATGCCCGTTGACAATATACCATGAGGGATGATAGCGAGTCTTGCGTTGAAATTATATGTCTATGGAATGTGTAAATATAAATTTTCCTTTGCTCCCCGTATCTTAGGGTATATGTCAGAGATGCCAGATTTAACTCAGCACTGCTTCACACATTTAAAGTGCTCTGCGGGTTGCGGAAAAAGTTGTTAGGATCAATATCTTCCTTAGTCTGCCATAACCGGGGCAAGTTGTCACCCCAGTACGTTTCAGCACCATCGGATAAGCAATGGTCAATGTATCTGGGGTACGCAGCATACGGAGCCTTATCACTCGTAGTGATCTCACTGGCGCCATCCATGAAATCGATCTGAGTCTGACTCATATCACTTAATAAGGTGATAGAGCATGTATGTGATCAAATAAGCGCATCATTATGCGTATAAGAGGTCATGTTTGATGCAATCGTATTGGTATGACTACCCCCGAAGTTGAAGAAAAGGAACCCCAGCAATAAGACCACAAGTCTAGAGCGGCCTTACATATTCTCGCAATGAAGAAATTCCGTTGGTTCATCGTAATCGGGCGTTAGCCGTTCGATTCAAGCCAAGGGCGATATCTGTTATCTGAGCAGTCTGCTGACCACCGTGTGGAGCGTGCGGAGGGATCAACAGAAGCAAAGATAATAGATTATTAGTATTGCCTCATATCACCCGAAGCATACTGACATTTCTAAGGAGCGTAGGATTCGCAAAGTCTGCGAGACATGCGCCCTCGGACATATACAGCACGCGTCTTACACACCCTCACCGCCTTGCCGCGGGACGCGATCGATCTAGGCCATATTACTGAGGATGACATACGGCCAATCCCGACCGACACGTCCTCGAGACATCACTCGATCTTCCATGGATTAGCCATGGTGAGCCGGCATTTAGCACCGACATCATGTGAAATATTGCTTTACAACAAGCGCCTCAACGCCAGCGAATTTCCCCGACTCCTTTCGATGAAACGAGGTCGAGTGACCTACACCTCACGATCTCAGGCGAGCAGTCCTCCGTGCCAGTCTTTCTTCGCTTCTCCGATACATATTTTTGACCGATGTCCCGTCACCCATACGTCCTAAACATTCGCAATGAATATTAACGGCATCGGAGCACGTACTTGCACTTTGTCAAAAGAACCGTGATCGAAGCAAGCCGGTCTGCGAGACTCCATCATGTCCCAGTGCAGACCATCCCGACTTTAATGATGGCTTCAATGACTACATCAAGTCCAACATGCCATATGATACTCCACTCATTCACCCGTCAAGTTCGTCCGAACATGCGACGGCTTTCGCTAAAAGAGATACACACGACGGGTTCAAGAGGCTGAAGCTGGTATAAAGGCAGGCAATATTCAGACGAGAGATTATAGGGTGCATTTAACGTGTTCGACTTGAGCGCCCCTGCACCGACTATCGGTACCAAGGACGAGAAGTGTGTCTTTACCCTGCGGTCTCCGTCAAAGACCGTGTCATCTCTTGAGATATTGAGCGGATTCTTGTCGTGCTAGAGCAGCACCGAGAGGAAGAAAGAGTAACATTCCAATTTTTTTTGGTGATGCTGTCGCCTCATATTAGCGCATCTTGGCCTTGTCAAACTGCGGAAGAGTTTTAGGACGCGTTGCGGCTGCGGCCGCAAGTTCATCACACGACGCAAGGGGTCCAGCTTTGGATTCTGCTGAAGACAAGTCGATTTCACGATTCCAAAAATCAACATGCTCATGATTGAAGAGGAGTTGTGTGTCGGGCAATATCAATAAAACATAAAAGAACGCCCTGGATGGGCGTGGAGAGCTATTAGAAAGAGTTATGGACCAGGAACTGATAGATCAGGTTCTCCTTGAGGAAAGAATACTCAAAACAGACCCGAACAGCGTGAAACGCTCTCAATGCCAGGCCTGCCAGAATTTGGTACATCAATGACCGGCTAAGCTTCAAGCTTTTGGACTTTACATGACAGACCAGAACCCGCCATCGGCCCTGCCGTCAACTCCGATAATCTCCGAGCCATTGGTCTTTTTCCATTCATCTATATTGAATGACCATTCATGGGAGGGCGTCAAGTTTTTTTGCTCAAAATAAAAGACACACTCCTTTGTTTCTTACATTGCTCCGTGCTGCAGCTCGACCTGGAATCCTTATGTAGGTCCCACTGATAATGCAATTGCGTGACTGACTTGAGATCGGAGTTTGTATCAAAATCTATTTATGGCTATGGCCAAAGTACCATTTTTCTCGTTTGATTTGTAGTCTTGAGTTGTATTATGAGTAAATAATCTGACCCATAATTCTCCAGACAACGGATATCAAGTCACGGCGTTTGACAACTGTCGGGCATTGACGCAGAGCGATTCTCTCGTCTACGTATCGTGAACGCCAATACTTGCGATGAAGAGTCCATACAAGCTGGTCTCGACAACAACCTAGCCGACTACTTCTCTGTTCTCTTTGCGGCACGCGTGGGTGTCCCTCGACGGCTTTGTATGCTGAAGAAACTCAACATAGCCAACCGATGCACTTGGTTTATTCCAGGCTACTCCCTTGAAAGTTTCCCCGACGAGGTCTAGCAGGTCATCGCCTCGGGGGCTGAGATCGGTCTTCACGGGTATGCGCACAAAGGCGCCTACCGGCTCACACCTGAGCAAGGACGCGACGTGTTAGAGCAATGTTTCTCGATCATGCAGAACCTGACAGGCAAGTCTCTGCGCCGGTACCTGCACCGTTATATTCGCTCCAAGAAACGACGCTTGACTTCCTGGAGGAGTTTGGATTCGAGTACGGTATGTGATTTCACCCCTGCACCAAAAGACTGCAGACATTAGCAGCATTCTCATTCCTAAATAGATGCTTCTCTAACAGACCATGACTGTCAGCTCTTGTGGGCCCCGAAGCGCCCTCGCCGTGAGCCTATCGACTTTTTCAAGCCAGCAGCTACCTGGATGCACCCGATCAAGGAGACTTCCTCGCCCCCTGATAGAAGACCACTTGTCTGTGTTCACTCTAACTACTATATGGAGGACAAGACGCCAATGCAGTTCGTACCGAATTGCGAAGACTCTCAAGGCCATGTCGATGTCCGAGTGATCGAGAACATGTGGCGTAATCATTTCCTGTGGATTCGAGATGACGAAGAAGAGCCTGTCTTCTTTGTGCTCATACATCCTGACACAAGTAGAATGGTTTCATATAACAGGCATGCTGGGGAGGTTTTTGCGATGGTGAAAGACTTTGAACGGGAGGGGGCGGTAAAATTCTTGCAGGCGGCCGAGGTTGCGCAGTGGTTCCGTTAGAAACATTTGGGCAATTCATCAGGAGTATAGGGCAAGCCGTCAGATAAAGCGACCCCAATCAATGACTATTAAAAATAGAAAGGAGAGGGTTTGATTGCATTGAGAAGTTGATGAAATGGAGGACATTCAGTAGACCCCATCCCTAGGTGATAACATGGTTTGAAGGTCTGGTCACAGGTGCATAGTGCTTCACTTTCAGATTGTAAATGAGCCCGGTATTCGCATAATAGTGGTAGGAAGACAATGCATATGCAGAACATGCGTATGGCCAATCAAGTAGGGTCAAAGAAGTAGGATTGGGGGCAAGGCTCGCCCACCGGCATCCTATGGGCTATCGATTCTGCCAAAAAGAGGCTACTTTATGTGAAGCATAAATGACCTGTCGTGTCTGGAGGAGGCAGAAGTACGTGTGCGTTGGGTTTTACTTTGGATACACGCGGACTAGCAACATGTCGAGTTGAAGGTGCTTTGACATGATCATGGAAATATGTTTTCATCTTGTCACATTTGCGGATCTTTCAAGCCGTACGAAACCAAGAAATGCAAATTGCGGCCCAAATCATTCAGAGCCTTTGGCTGGGTGTGATGGAACGTGAAGTGGATATGGGATTGATGAAGGGGCTGATGATAGGTCCGTGTGTGATGTGATACTATACAAGGGCTACTGAGGACGATAACTGGCCTGTATATTGAGCCACCTGGGAACGACGGGACCCCATTCGCTCAGAAGCTGTGGGTATGAGTGAAACTTGCATCCCCGCTTCTTTGTACTCTGAACCCGAACCAGACACAAAGAAGCCTCGTATTGAGGTAGACATGGGAGCTCAAGCATACCTTCGGGTTCGGCGAGAGCGTTGGAGCCAAGATCAGATGGGGTCGCATACGAAGAAGTCATTTTTTAACGATGACCAGAAGCTGATTCAAGGCGATTGACGAGATGAGCACATGTATTCAATACCCAACCGAGGTACAACTAAGTACTTGGCTACGATCATGCACGAGATCGGCTGTACTCGGCATTTGGTCTGGAAGATCCTGGTACAAGTCCAAATTACCCTGCAACCTTCCATTTCAAGTGACACGCCTCCTTGCTGTTTAACCTGCATCTTTCCCCCCTGGCATCCAAGACTTCCCATCCCTCATCCTCGACTACCATTAACTCCCAATATCCCAGCGAGCTTTGCTTCATCTGTCTTTCAAGATTAGATGCACGACTTGTTTCGATAATCATTCTTTCCCGCTCGATGGGCAAAACTATCCAAATTCATCAGTGAACACCCATACTAATACCGACCAGCGGAGCTCACGAAAAAGATAGCCGCGCTTGATGCAACCTAGGTAGCAAAACAGCCACTACGCTAGCTGATATCAGGGGAATTCATTGGCCTTGTTGACGTCTAGATGGTATATTTATCAGCATCGTCCAGGATCTCCATACGCTCAGTACATCAGCCCTACCGATCCACTTGTACCAAGGGGATTTCTGGAAGTCTTTCCATGTGCAACGAGGCTTTCTAAGCTTCCAGTTTCCCCCTTCTTGATCGCACCAGATGCACCATTCGACGACTCGAATTGTGACGTGGTATCCGTTGTCGCCGTCTTCGCGGGCCATTTGAGCCGCTTCCAGCCAAGTCTTCCTCTCCCTATGTGACACACTGTCTTTCACCTTCCTTGATTTGAGAACCCGATCAATGTTTCGGCAAAGGTGAAACCAATAGGACACTGGAGACTTTCGAGTTAGCGATTTTCTGTCAAAGCTTTGTGTCTTGCTGCAATACCTGGTTTACTCTCACCCATGGTGAGGCCGGGAAGTGTGACTTAGCTGAATGGGCGGAAGAACAACAAAAAGGGGGAACACAAAACTTGGGTGAGGCAGACTGAAAAATCCTCAGGTGCCAGGCAAAACCTGCATTTACACCCTGTAATTCTGCCATGGGTGACAAAAGTTCGCAGTTATCGGAGCCAATCGATTCTCGGGACTAAGCTCGTTACTGGGTGGACAAAGGTCGGGTTTGATCAGCCCTCAGATCTGCGAACGCGCTTCATCTACCCACAACGTCTGTCCTCTGTCCAGGCCTACGATAAACTCTACCCGACCGCGAGAATATGATCGTGTCTGATCATTACAATCATCAAATACAAGGATAGCAGTCCAGCCTTCGATATCTTCAATGATTTTCTGACTCTTCTGCTCAAGCTATCTATCTTGCCTCGTACCTACTTACGTCTCTCCTTGGCTTTGGATTAGAGCGATCTCATGACAAACTTTCTTGGAAGCTAAGCAGCTAGCTACATATTACGGAAATGACAGGTCAACTCACTTGCTCATCACACCCCCGCTGAGAGCCTGCACAAATGTTCCTCGTCTTGCAGGCCCTGCCCCGAATTCGAGGCCTGCCTCAACAACGCAAACATGATCCTGGTCTTATTCCAAAGATTCGATACGACTTGAGTTGTAAAATGCGACCCTTTGGGCCAAATGAGAGCTAATTTACTAAAGCTGCTAGTGGGGAAAACGGGCGTTCGTTTGTGAAACAAAATGGGGCCGAAATATGGGGACCCGGCCGATCTGGACCGCAATTAAATTGGATTTTCTACGCTATCGATCAATCCTTCAGGCTCTCTTCTCCTTGTGCCTGGTAAGTGGCAGGAATTATGCAGCTGAAGATAACCCTTGGAAGCCATGCAGGGGAAAATGTAGACGTTTGTCGACAAAAGGCTCTGGACTTTCAGGTAGCGAATCTTACTACGAATTAGGAAGGTAGAAAGCCCACTCTCCGTTATATAGCTATACAACTCAACACTTCAGGTTTCCAAGTCGGTTCGAGCGCATTGATTCATTCTGCCAAATTGGATAAGAGATGTAACATACTGATAGGTGCAGTAAATCAAAAGAAAGAAAGAAGGAAAGTAGAAAAATTAAGCCAATCAAAAGAAGGGATGGAAAATGCCTTGTACTGTCCAGTTGTCGATTCAACATGCATCCCCTGGATCCTCCGAGTCTTACCGGTAAGTACACTTAGTACCCAGCGATCTGATACGGAATCTCAGGCTATTTTAGTCCTAGTACCAGTAGGCATTGAGAGGTACTTAATAGACAGGTCTTCTATAAACTCTATTGCATCTTTCCTCTCTCTGATCAAGCCGCTCTTAGAGATCGCCAAAGCAAACTTGACTTGGCGATATTTTCGTTGATGGAGCCAGTCCCAAAGCCTGTTGAGGTTGCTAGCATCGTCCGCTTCAGGTTTTCGCACCGGTATTCCACTGGAAAGAAAAGCTGCTTGCTTGGGCATCGCAAGCCACGCAAAAAGCTTTTTAACGCGTCCTCGTGGAATTTTTTGCTCCAACTCGGCATCGAAAATTTGCCCGAAACATTCCGAATCAAACAACTCTCCAAGCCATGCCATGGCACTGAAAACTATTTGGAGCTTATATAGATAAGCTTCCGATTCGTTTTTAGCCTTATGAATACTATCATCAGCGGAACCGAAACCCCAATCTTGTATTGCGGTTTTGCTTTCCTCGAGCAGCAGACGATCGATGATGAAGATGCCAAGGGGCAAGCATTCCACGCCATATTCTTTTTCGACATTCGAATAAGTACTCTCAAGTACAGACACAAGATGATCCTGAACCATAGAGATCAAATCCTTCGGAGAATAACGATTATGAGCCTTCAAGAACAACTCCAGAATTTCAGCTGAGCGAGGTATCTTTTCAGCATGCCAAGGGCAGAGGTTAATTCCCCGAGTCAACCATGTTTTGATCACAGAATTGGTATCTTCCAGGCTTCCCCTTGTCTGCGAAGAATACATATCGCAAATATCATCGGCCCGGAGTTGCCAGTATTTCGAGATATCGAGATTACGAGATTCGCCAAGATATGGATCGAATCTCACATTCCACGACGATTCACTGATGACTTCGACTTTCACAATGCCCGCAGCATGATTGAAATTGATAAAGTATGCGTCGGCTACTGTTTGGGTGGTATGCGAGCCAACTTCTCCAAGTTCGTCGTATGTAAGACTCTGAGTAAATCTTTCAACTTGGAAATGGTGCCGAATGAGACTTGCGATGCTGCCCCGGTCTGAAGGTCTGAATATATACATGTAGAGGCTTGCAGGGGTGGTGGTAACATCACTGGTAACATGCACAGGGGTATTTTGCGAGATTCTGTTTCTCGCAAGCTCATTGTCAAGCGTGATGGCACCATTGCCTGCCCTTGGATCAAACGTAATCGGTATATCCTTGCCAAGTTTATCACGAAGAGCGTCTTCAAGCTGATAAATGGGGGGAAGATCGCTTGCACGCAGATCTCGACGGTAAATCCAGTTACTAGTGATGTGTGACATGATGGGAAATAATTCGTCGAGTGCTCAGATCAGAGAGGAAATGACCTGAGATAGCTGATGAATAGAGAATGATATGTTTGTATAGTCGATAAACTGATGGATTTTGTGAACTGAGAGTGTACCAAAGAATAAAGAGAGTTGATAGGCAGCCAGGCTTGAACTTGCTGTCATTCCATGGAGATAAATCAAGTATTTATAGACATCCTTTGGTTTCTCACAGGAAAACGCGCCCAAGTACATGGAATCAAGAAAAGAGCAATTTGCGCACGATAATTCGCAAGGAAAAGTCGGTATAGAAGAGACATCCTCAAAGACTGTATGTCCTAGCCGTTGGCGCCCAGAATGGCCAGGGTTCTTGTTTCGTACATGGAGATAAAGGGAGGCTATTTGCTGTGATATCCCGTTACACAAACTACGCGAGTCAGTTCATGCACGTCAGCCTCAATGCGAGGAATTTCTTTCATCGGGGCAGGATTTTAACGACTAAGTTAATCTTGATTTCAGTCTGCTGTGTGACTGGGGCGAGATCTCATTTGTCCACGAAGGAAGCCCCCTGCAAGAAAAATCTGCAACCAGGCGCCACAAGTACACAAAGTGTTGACAATTAACCCGGGTGAGAGTCTACTATCACAGAGTACATTGGCATTGTCTGCACTTTGTTGGGCTGATGGCACTAGAAGTTACAGTCTGGCTAAAATTTGACACGGATCTTCATTCTGGATTGCGGTAGGCTGATCTTGGGCTGTGAGAATAGTTGGGAGCCGAGTTTGCTTGAACTAGGACTCGCCTCAATATGGCTACCCTACTAATAGTATGTCTTGAAAATGAAATATTGATAGATAATATTAACCTTCCAACTGGTCTCGTTGTAATCATGGAGCCAAGGTATACTGAATCCCATTTAGATGCGAAAGAGAACTTTGGAGAATGGTACATCTAATGGTAGATCTAAAGCGGGGAAAGATCAGACTGCCACCGGTCATTCGTAGGATTGATATGCAAAGGGCCGTGTAAGCACGGGGCAGAAGAATCAGAAATTCTTCCATTATTAACCTGAGAGGAATGTAAAGATAAGAGAAAAAGAAATTAAGCCATGGGGAAAGCGAATACAGCCCATGTCACTCGGGGTGCCCTCAGTACCCAATCATTTGATGCTCTCCTGACCCTGCTCCGCGACTCGAAACGTCTCATTGGACACCATACCTGCACAGCATGAAGTACTCCAGGTGTTCTTGACATCATTTGAGTTATCCGCCAAGCGGATAATCCCGTCGGCCCGTGATGCACTTATCGATCTGAAGCCCTGTTCGACGTCATTTTAGCCCCCGTTATGTGACTGTATTGTCCACGAGACTGGTATCCTCAGAGATAAGTTCTAATAAAAGCAATCTGGGGGCTCGATCGCCAAGTAACTCCCCATAGATGCAAGCGCACTGACTTGATTTTGGGCCGAAGTCAACGCCAATCAGGTTGCAAGCGCCATCTGACAAACATTATCGATTCCAAGTATTTCTGCAGCGAGCCTGTTCATAGGAGCCACGTAGATCATCTGAACGTCTCTGATATGTAAGTGTGATGGGTGTGATGTCTATCCAGAATGCTTAGGATCTCAGCCTTCTGGCATTTCTTTCGAATTTTCGGTGAGCCAAGTTGTTGGTGGCGGTAAGGTAAATAACTGGATTTTGGTATTGAACATAAGACCAAATGTAACGTGGAATCTGATGCCTGAGAGAGCCGCAGAGAACTGCCATGAGCCACCCAAGGCAAAGATGCCTAGCTTGGGCCAGCCTGGCTATGGCTGAAAAAGACTTGTTACAATCTGTTGGATCAAATCATGAGACAAGAAATGTTTCTCCTCGTTCCACTGATCCTGTAAAGAGCCCAAGGGATGACATGTTAGTCACATCGCATTCGAGAAGAAAACAGAGCCTAACGAAGAATGTGCTCTTAGGAGTAAATTAGCGCCTTCTAGGTCACGAGGTGTGATGACAAGCAGGAATAGGGAGATACTCTCTCTAATTTACAAAAATCCATGGATTGAGCCTTGAATTTTACAGAAAATCAGGGCTTTGCTCTAATAACTATTTAATTGGTAGAAAATATTGATTCCTAATTGACCAGGTATCAAGATTACTAATATGATGAGTCAGCAGATATCCGGTCGAGTCAATTGCTGCATATAGAACTAAAGTTTGATTATGGTTATAGAAGCAAGGATGGTTGTACCTGTGTAACAAATCCCCATATATTTAGAAGCGAAATTATGTACACTACTTTAGCATCTCCTCCAGTCCACCACGCAAAAAGATCCAAGTAATCCATGATAATGAGCAGCACACAACATCCCACCCAACGCTACTGACAGCTGGGTGTTCAAACATCGTATTAAGCAACTTCCGGCCGAGTTCCCCAACCGAGTCTTCCAATAGACCAGGTTCATCTATAATGACCATATAGGTAGAATATGCTTGAAGGGCCACCCCAGCCATAATCAGCCATTTATAGACAGTGGTGTACTCTCGCAAAGATTGAGATGCATACGTCCCCCAGCCTCGTGGAAGGACTTGAGGACACAAAAGTCCCGGAATGAACAGAAGAAGATGAGGAACGGCAAGTACAGGTATGAAGTACTGCGTGTTCGCGACAAAGGGTACAACCGCAGCGCCGGCGAAAGATATCACAATCGGCGCAAGCTCGAGAATTGCAGGGGGAGTCCACGAAAGTTTCGAAGCCGGTTTAACACTCTGGTTTGAGACTAGAATCGTAGCGAAGAAGAGGTTTTGTGCGAAGGAGATCGCGACGATTTGCCCGAGCAGCATGTAAACCCAGACGTGGGAGATTTGGTATCGCCGACCTAGTGAAGATTAGCGACAGCTTGGCAAGGTCATGCATGAACACATACCCATCACACCCAGGAACAGACTCCATCCGATCGTCCATAAGAAGATTTGTCCGCTCCACCAGAATTTCGCCGGCGTTTCGGAGACGCTCTCCCATGCTTCACGGAATAGTTTGCAATCTCGCAGCCAAAGCTCCCATTTTACCAAGTATGGTTCCACCTCAATCACTGCCTTTTGTATGGGGCCTTGCTCTGTTTCCCAGCTGCGGTAGGAATGGCGGAAGAACGCGAACATGTAGTACCATGTTGTCGCGAGGCTGAGGGCTGCGAGGAGAATGAATAGCGCAAATTTGGGATCGGTACCGTGCCAGTTCGATTGGTGTTTCTGGAGCTTGTAGCGGCGGTAGATTTTAAGGCATATTGTCGACGCGAGGGTGGCGCATAGCGTGAGGTAGAAGGCTAGGATGGGGAGGGAGCGGTAGCCAGTGAAGGCCTGGAGTGATTCCATGGGAGTGTATATGATTAGATAATCAATAATATATGCCCAAGTGTCAGTTCATCTTGAAGGGATTAGAGACCGGGAGCGCCAAGTCAAGCCAGCTAATGAATGAGGGTGTTGATAACCTCGGGAAGAGGTGCCAAGCTTGAGTGGGTATGTTTCTTATCGCGTTATTTGGGCGGTGAACGGCAACGCAATCTTCTTACTTTCATATTGAATTTTAACCCGAAATATCCTATTCTGATGTCCATCGAGAGATGAGTGGAATACTCAAGTTACCTAAGTTCTTGGCGTTTAGACGCCCTTTCCAGATACACCTTCGATCTCAGTCCCGCGAGGAAGCAGTCCAACCAAATCCAATAACAAAGCGACAGAATTGACAAATCCATAGAAAAGCATCGGTATCAAACCAAAGAAAAGGTTTCCAGTGTAACCTCTCCGGAGAATAGTCTCGGCCAGCTCGGTCCGAGCGATGCCAGGTGCTACGGATGATTCGAATGGTCCCACCAGTCGGTAAAATGTCACGAACGATGCACCAAAACAGTAGATAAGGAGAATCTGCAGGCCGTGGCGAGAATATAGTTCAAGAAGACCAGGTGCACCACCAAAATCTCTGGCCAAAGTGCTCATGTACGCGCTGTGGTCGACGCCGTATTGAATACGAGAGCCCTTGGCGGCGAGAAGATGGTAGTGGTCGGGATCCGCGGGCATCTGCATGCGCCCAGTGATCAGGGCTGTCCACCACATTGCTTGTTGTTCGGCTATGGGTGGGATGGCTCCCACACCAGGACGGACAAAGCCGATGAATGCGATGTCTGGGTGTGATGGGTGGACGATGTTTCGGATTTGAGCGTCGGATGCCGTGGGATATGACGAATCGAGGTAGGGGAATGTTTGCTTGTATCTGCGATAGCCAGCATTAGCATGGAATCTGCAGGTAGAAATAAAGAAGCTATACCCTGAGCAATAAACGACACAATTCGGTCGAACATTTCTATCCTTCAGCCGCTGCCAATCTTTTCTGTCGTGCTTCACCTGGAAATGTACCATTCCCGTTTCATCAATAGATGTCGGCCAGGTACAAGTATCAACAAATCTATCAGAGTTAGCATCCTCTGGGGGATCAATGTAGCGATTACCGATGAACGCCAAAAAAGGATTGTGTGTCTTATAAGGACGATTCAGGTACGGCATCGCCTTGTTGCTTTTGTTAAGAAAAACAAAGGCTCTTCCAAGTCGCTCCTTAGGAAGAGCGCCAACATGCTGATTCATACCGGCCTGTGTTCCGGTTAGGAACCAGAGGACTCGCTTGATCACAAAGTCCGAGATAAACCACCTTATTCGGCTTTGAGCGACCGCCCGATGGACGTATGCCGTTTCAAAGAGATTGGTGATGAGGCCGTCAATGGGAAGACCTCCACTGAAGGTCTTCCCAAAAACCTGAAATCGGCTGAGCTGCTTGGGAAAGGAGAGGAACCCGGTGCGGAAACACATGATCACTGATTCTGCGTCGGCTTTTATGGACTCATAGGCAATATCTTTAACGTCAACTGTTAGATAGATCTTTGTAGCTTACGGAAATTTACTCACCCATAGCCGTCTCGCCGCAACCCAAGATGAGAACATTCTTGCCAGCCACCTGATCACGGCCCTTATAAAGCGACGAGTGAAATACATCACCCTGAACATGCTCGATGCCTGGGATATCTGGAATATTTGGCTCAACATGGAGACCAGTACAGACGGCAATGTGCGAGCAGTCAAAGATGGTCTCTTTCGCTTCGTCCGGGTTGTTCCGGTCCAGGTAGCTCACTCGATGCACCCATTCGGAGCCATTCTGGAGCGGAGATACGCGAACCACGGGACTGTTGAACTTGATGTATGGACCCAGATTGAATCGCTCGACATAGGAACGAAGGTAGTCGACGTACTCGGGCAATGAAATATGGTCGGGAGTCTCCAGTGGCAAGCGATGATCCGAGAACGTTGTCAATTGCTTACTGCTCACCAATTCGGCATTGTCGTAAGATCGATAGTTAAATGTACCACCAATATCAGATTGACTGGGAGATAGATATTAGATAAGGCGTTTTATTTCAGAGATGCCTGGTAACATACGCTTCGAAGAGATACGCCTCGATCCGCTGGTCGGGCGTGGACGCCTCCAGCAAGGTCTTGAGGGTCACCAGGCCACCAGGCCTGCAAGTTGTTAGCAATGAAACCAGTGAATTTATCGGCAGATCTGGTCATACCCAGCTCCAATAATGGCTACTCGTATTGTCATTGGGCTGTTCCTGAATGTTGGAAAGGGATGGCAAGATTGCAGCCTGCGATTGCGGGGCAGTTCCTGTCTCCACTCTTAAAGCTTAGCAAGCTTGGTCGGTGACGCCATCGCCTTGTTCTTATCTACAAACATCTCCAGCTTCCTTATATGTGCTTTGAGACTGGGCTCTAATTCTGAATGCAGTTTCTATTATTTCCTTCAAGTTATTCTTTCTCCCAAGCCTACAATTATGTATTAGATAAGTTCGTTTGTCTGATGCCACAAATCGCGTGCTGCCATCTGCACTTAATTTGTCGCTGGCACTGCCCGCTCCCAGAATTCTACATTCTGACACTCACGACCAAACGAGGATATATAGATGGCTCAACTGCCTATCTTGATCTCCCCAAAGTCCCGTCACGGCCCCAATTTTCAACTCTGAACACGGTCCTATCACTACCACATGGAGTTGTCCTGCAATCGATATTCACAATGGAAGCGACCGGGTCAGCTTCGGCTATCTTAGCAATCGTAGCAGTTAGGGCTCAATTTCCTATCAAGCTGGTCATCTTCGCTGGCCAATTCAGGTCTTCAACCGAGTGGATCAGCAGTATCGCTGAATATATCTCACTCAACGCGAGCATCCTCCAACAAATAGGAGAGTTGGCAAAGAGGATTCTCGATGAGGAGATCAAACAATCCAATGATTTTTGTGAAGCTTCCTATGAGACCGTCTTACCCAAGCCTAGTGGATCCAAAAACGGAATCTTCAGTGCAGCTGGTCTGAACACCGTCTTGAAATCAGCTTTCTATGTCAGGAAATTTCCTGCTCTCTAAAACATTTTTGCAACAGGCCCGAGAGCAGCTGACTGCGAGATCGGGGAAATTTAGGCGCTGGGAAGATCAGCCGCGAAATGAGATGCTGAATGGCGGTTTATTTCGCTGGAAATTGAGGCCATTCTGAGCGATCCCAGAGATGCCAAAGACACCTTAATGTTTGTGCTTGATAATGCCGACGATATCAAAGTCCAAGTGATGTGCAAAGCGGGCCCAAACCTCGAGGCTCATTCTAGCTAGGATCAGAGCAGATGCGTCGGTCTCGTAGGCATCAACCAGAGTTATACTGAGATGGCCTGGCATTTCCGAATGATCTCACAGAATTCCTCTCTCACATCCTTATGGCGGCTACGTAGCGTTATGGTAACAAGGATATGCTTTTCATACACATCGCTTGTAGGGGTGACAATAATGCGACTTGTAGGGAACATTACCCTACCCCTTTTGAAGGGTAGGGTAATTGGGTATGACCCACCCAAGATAGCTAGTTGTGACGTCGGTGTTGTCGTACTAGGCTTTGCGCGTTTGAGTTCTGCAAATAATGCGGCGATTGTGACGATAGGCATACCACTAGCGCGAAGTGTGCGGACCGCTAACCTCAACCGAATAGTGAAGGACGCGCCCCAACTTCGGGATCGGGCTTCCTCTGAAGGACCTGCGGCGGCCCGGAATTGCATAGACCTTGCTGATCCCGCATAACAACAATCCAAAATAGCAAGAGAGTCAACGTGTACAAGCTCCCGCCGAGACGGATAGTCGATTGTCTCCGGCAGGATCTTCCCTTTGATTCGGCCTCCAGCTCTAGCTACCCTGTAAGGTAGTTTGAGGATGTGCTTTGCCAGCTCGTTTGGCTGCATCTCATAAACACCACTTGAAGTGTTGGGGAGCGTAACTGGGGTGCCAATCACTTGGCTGGCATGAGTTGGGATTCCCCTTTTTGACTTGTTAGTAAAAGCTTAATAGGAGATAACTGCTGGGAGCTCACAGGAAGTCGCTGTGACCAAGATCCTCCGCGCGTCTTAACGACCCAGTACCTGCGGTGGTAACACGTGCAAGTGGGGTACCAGCTGGGGTATCAGCTTGGGCGCTCATTCTTCCGGTATGGGACCTTGGAGATCAGAATAGAATATGGATAGTGAGCAGACATCAGAATAAAAGATGGTAAAGTGAGGAGAGGAGCAAGAAGGGAGGAAGTTAAGGTTGGGGTGGAAGAGGAAGGAGAGTCAGAAACGCATTTCGCGGCTTCCACCACGAAAGCGAATTGGACGACCACGACATGAGCTACAGTGGAAGCGTTCCACACCACATGTCGAGACTAGAAAGGAAAAAAGAACGGATAGAAGACTGGTACATCTAATGCCGGGTTCGCCTAGTGTTCTTTGTCCACGATGGGCGAGGAATCCATGAGCTTTATAAAAAGTTCCGTGGTCGATTTGTCATTTGATGAACTCCTCATCGGAGGCAGTGCGCCTCGCTAGGAGCGCTGGTGGAGATGAATATCGGAGCGGAGGCTCGCGAAGCAAATATAGATCCCAGTTGATAACTAGCGCGGCCCGGGGGGTCCACGAAAGTGGGCTACGGTAAATCACGGTACACTGCTAGTACGGTACACTAAGAAGCACTAAGGTAAACTATATAGCTTCCTGTAGGGTACGTCCCGAAGCCCCCCGTCAAAGTGGATATCCTGTGGTCTCCGTTTCATTTCTACCCTGTCAAGTCATTGTGCCAGATAATGTCTCCCTTGCACCTCCTTCATCACTACTTACTTGGGGCTTACACGTTCAATTCTCTGACCTGCGTTGATAGCTGGCCCGACGACCACGATGAGAATCATTGCCAGCCCGGGCATCTTTGAAGTGGACTTGGTATTCCCACGCAATGCTACTTATAACCCCCTCGCGCTGTACCCCCCATCGTGTGGGCGGTGCAGAATCCAAGTATGGCTCTCCCGTTGACGGCCTCAATTACCTGGAGCCTATGGGAAGGCAACAACCAAGGCTCCCCCGGCTCCGTCAGTGACGGAATTATTGAGCTGAATGAGGAGATGACGTCCAGTGAACCTTTTCTGGTCTCAGAGTTCGTCAACACCATTGCCTACCCAGATGGCCATTGGACCCTGACGTGGACCTTGGAGTTCAACAATTGCTCTCAGTCAGGCAACCCTAAAGTCTACACGCAAAGCGATCCTACCGTCTTTACCATCAGCAACTCGGGCCAGGAACCTGACCTGGTGGCCGCCACTTCTGCCGATGAATGTGGCACGATGGAAGCATATGCGTTCAACGTCACATCCTTCGCTGATAATTGTGGTTACCTCGGCCCAACTCCAACCACCAATCCGTGCGCCGTGACCATCAACTCGACAGCCACCTCCAGTCTATACGCCTCAGCCACAGCCCATGCCTGTTCGCCCTTCTCGCGGAATGCGAACGTGACCTGTCCGTCCAGCGTGCCGTCTTCCCGCAATCTTGCGGGTCGATCACGCATGGCCACGGCACCGGTCTTGTTGCTGCTGCTGGCCACGGTGACCAACTTGATTCATCTAGGGTGAGAAGCGGAGGTAGGATGCCTGGCAACCCAGATTAAGGGGAAGGCTTCGGATCTTGTTTCCATCGGTAGTAGTCACTAGTAGATTTCCATTAAATCAGTTTTGTTTCGCGAACATCGCAGTGGTCTTTTGATTTAATTTGTTTGTTTTTTTTTTGCTCGCCTAATTACAATAGCCCCATCTTAGCATACGCTCGCCTGCTGACCAAAGCCCTGGTTGGCCTAAGCTCGCCTATTTAATTAATCTCGGGGGAACATGTAGAGCACGCAATGGGCTGCTATTCTGGATTGCCTGAAAGACCTCAGGTGTTTCATGGGACCCGTCTCTTCTTGTTTTGATTTTCTAGTTTGATTATTTTTTTTTTTTTTTTGCACTGTATATCATCCGCAGGTACCCGGTCTCCTACAAGAAAAAGTCCGAAGGGTTCGACTGCCCACAACTTCATCCTCGTGCACAGCAGTTGGATGACCGCTACTCATCATTTGATGGCACTTTTGCCGTCCTCCATCTGGATCACAGTATGCAAATCCCTCCTGTCTTTCCGGGAGAAGTTTTACGCCTCCCGGGGAGGGCGTTTATTAAGTCAGATTCGCATGAGTCAGCCTTGGCACCCAGGGTCCGTAAGACCCACTTCTCAGGGACTCAGGGACTCAGGAACACGGTTTGCAATGCACGACTAATGATCACGCTACCCTGCTGTAAACGAAATCGCGCCGACCGTGGCTTCGGGGTCAAGCAGGTTTGACGAACAGTGATGACCAATCACACGGAATTCTCCCTTCGATCCACTTAGCAGCGCTCTCTGCACATCGGCTACAAGGGTTCGGGGAACGTCCATGACCCTAGGGCGGGGGAGGTAATGAAAGCCACCAATGAACATCCAGGGATGAGGAAAACTAACAAACCCCCCACTTCATCCACCTGAGCGAAATAACTTCGGATGGGATTCTCCACTCGGACAAGGCTACGCGAAAAGCTTCGCGAAAGCTTTCCAAAGCTTACCTCAATAGGAAGGAGCTCATCTCCCGTGCGTGTAGTTGCCAACAATATATTGAGTCGCAAGTGGACACCTACTAACTCTGAAAATGTTGAGATGATCCGAACTTCAAATTATAGCTACAGACCTCGGGCCTTGTGCAACCAGCCAGTGAAGTGATAGCCTGAAGATGACCGATGTCGTGACCAATAATAGATTACTTATGTAGGGGAGCGCAGCGCGTTTCCTTTCAACGGGGACTCGTGGCGCAGTCTAAGGGAGTTTTTTGAACTACGATCTAGGCCTAGTTAGGTGCAGTGGCGTATGAAATGTCTGCTTAGCGCGGGATATCACTGGGCGCATGCCCAATCAGAGATCATCCTGGGCTCCCCTTGGGCATATTTCGTCTCATTTTCGGCGACGATACTGTAATACCTAACAGCTGAGCCATGATCTACAGCGGACGCTTCCAGTTTGTGAGGGGGCTATGTCCAATCAGTGGTCATTCTGAGCTGCCCTGGACATATCTTGTTTTGATCTGACGACGATACTGTAATCTTCAAATAGCTTCCCCAGACCATATTTGGTTTACCTTTTAAGCCTCAACACGGCACCCAACTAAATTATGATCCACGGTAGCTGACTTTGCCAGTTGCTCGTGTGGGACTCCGGCCAATCAGAGATTAATTTAGGCTACCCCTCACCATATTTTGTTTCCTTTTGAGCCCCAATAGCTGCCTAAGGCGGCGTCGTACCCCATAAGATATCATCATATACTTCCCCTCACCATATATGGTATAGGTGTGAAATGATAGCATATCTGCTGGTATTCAGGTAAAGGAATTAGAGGAACTAAGGAGGTTGGCAGCTAGGGCGGCAAAGGCAGTTACCCTGTTAAGCCGAGGCTTATACTGGACGATTAGATGGAGTGATAACCCAATCAGTGCACACCTGCAACTGTCATGATATTGATAATATAATCACTGAAGAGCTCCTCTGGATCTCTTCCGTGTTCTGCTTGTGCGGTGTGGCTTATCTAGTCAGTTACCCGAATATCTCGGATCAACCTTTCTCCAACCCGCTCTGCTCTAGCAGGTCTTATATTGATATCAGGTTGTTCTCATATGCTTATGCTCTTGTTCTCGAGTCCTCCTGCGGGTCTTCTGTAGACGTGCCGTAACATACCCTAACAGATACAAAAAAAGACAAAAAAAGACATATAACAGCATATCTAAGGTTATAGTCACCTAGCGCCCACTGTAGGCTTTAGCATAGGCCGGCCTATTAGTATACATTTTTACTAAAACGTGGGTAAATAATAGAATTAATTTCAGGTAACTCAGCAGTTTATATCAAAAATTCAGGCAGAATCAGGCAGTAATGGGCCTAAAAAAGCTAATAGGCCGGCCTATGCTAAAGCCTAATCAGACCTAGACTTATTATATATTTTTCTCTATTCTTTTCTACGCCAGTTTCTTATTAAAGTGTTTAACGCCTGAAGGATTCACGAAAGTATCCCTAAAGATGATGGCCTAATAGCGATGGCCAAACCTACAACATAGAGTCCGCTTATTATAAGAGGGAGAACGGAGAGGGAGAACGCTTACTAATATAGCTACCTTCTATCTTTTTTACTTCTTAGGAGTAGATAGATATTAATAGTGCTGCAATTAAAATGGATACCGCCCCGAAAGAGACTCCTAAAGCTCCGCTCTCGCAGCTTGAATCACTGTTTGATACTGTTGTCGACCAGAGAAAGAAAGTTGATAGCTATCAAAGAGTATTTCTAGAGGTAAAGAGACAGGATGAGGAAGACAGAAGATGAAGAGGACCTAGACAAGTAAGCACTGGAGCAAACAAAGTTTTATTGACACAATTCCATTTCAGTAAGCTCCTGGCTAGTACTTATTTAAATCAGAAAGTCTATAGAAAACTGACATTTTTCGATTCTCAAGAAAGATGAAGATTCAGTATATTCTCTTACAGTAGTAGTAGAAATCAGATTTACCTCTACACTCTTCGACTTTCATTCCCGAGCCCTATTTTGAAACGCACTAGTCTAATTTTAGCCAGTTCCCAGTGATCCCTGTCAGACTGTATTGTACTGGAAAACGCGCGCGTTGCGCGCATCTGCCCTGAAACGAAGAACTGGAAAGTAGAAGCGGGAAGGTGAAAAGAAACTAAAATGTGTGGATTGATGTTTTAGTTGCACTTTAATTAAGAATGACCAATGAGAGTAAAGATCAGTAACTACGCGAGAGCCATGTTCCTGGAGCAGGAAGTTTACTGCTCGGTTGATGACGAAAGACGTATCTTCAGTCTCTATTGTATCTGGGGCAGGAGTCAGGGGTGGCAGAGCCTGAGGTCTCCGACGCTTTTGCTGCGGAGGGTTTGTGGGCGTATTTCGCAGCTCAAAGGAGTTAGTTGGATCGAAAGAAGTTCCATGAGAGTGGCCAAAATTGAGGGGGCGCTGCACAATGTTTGTTCTTCTAGATCTACAGTTGAAACAACGCATGACGCCAGGTCGAGTGGGGAACGGAACCCGACAGTCATAAAAAGGAGAATAAGGTGCATTCAAAGACAACACGGCTTCACAGCGCGCGCAGCGAACCCCCGACAAGGTTGCAGGAAACGGAACATGGCAGCGCAAGCAGGGGTGTGCTTCAAGCATAGGAGACAAAGAAGAAAGTTGACAAGCAGGACATCTCGGTGGTTGAATGGTTGTAGATAGACGAACTTGGCGCCCACAGTCATAGCAAGGCCGGTTAGATAACATTTCGCAACAAGGACATAAAAGCAACAAGAGGGGCAAATCCAGAAGGAAACATACTGCTTGGAAATTGTCGTGGCAATAAACTGCAAACCGTTGCAATTAAACGAAGGACAAAGTGCATAAGACAAAGCAATAATAGCCGGTGAACGTGCATTAGTATGCAGACAAAACCCTACAACCCTAAAGCCAAGACCATCTAGTCCGAAGAAAGCGACAATAATGCAGGTACCAGTGGACAGGAAGAGCTAATAAGCGAGGTGCATGGCATACGTGGTTAAGCCACCACTTTTTGCAACATCTCGTGCGCACGTACATCCGTGTTGTTTATTCCCTTTCTTTCACTTCATCCGTTTCAGGGCACTCAGCTAACGCCGGAGGACTAAAATGACACGTTTCCGAAAAAGACACAGTATGGTTCTAGGTGTTAGACAGGATATACAGGCTCAGAGCGATGTAGATGTTCAGGTGAAACAGGAAATACAGAAGAGAAATGGCCGTCAGCCAATGACAGTAATGGAGCAACGGTGGTGTAATGTCTGCGGCAAGCCAGGACATAACGCTGGGACTTGTCAGATGGTAGAAGAAATATCTGAGAAGGTGATTTCGATTGATTTTAATAGATAATAAGCGTTGTGGTTGATTTGTTCCGGGAAAGGCTTGCGTGGTCGCGGCCAGGTGGCTAACTCGCTTATCCGGCTACCTCACTTATCAATTACGTTACTCGAAGCACTTTATTTTCAATATTACTTGTAGCACGGTTGGGAAATAATTCTCGCTTACATCAACTATTAAATCTCGAGGAATTGGAAGAGCCCCGCATGTTTCGATATCCAGTTCTCCCGGCCCCCACCATCCAGGTCAATCAGTTCCTCCTCTGTCATAGCTGAACACCATTCATCTTTGGTGATAGCGTTCCAAAGAGGCTCATTATCTGGCATTGGAAACTGTAGCTCATTTGCACTCAGCAGAGGCATGGCCAAATTGACATCTCCGTTTGGATTGTTCTTGCCCAGCTTCCCGCAAACTTTGTACAGGGCTAGATTGAAGCGTTTGACTTCCTCAACGGAAATCCATACAAACGAAACAACGCCAGCATTTTTATATTGAGCGAGTATTTTTTGATAATTAAGCATGCCTAGCCTTCGACAGCTCTGGACCAGAGCCTCAAGCAGTTCCTTGTCGCTAGAGGGAAGAGACAACTTCAAATCGAGGCCAAGAGCGCCCCGACTGTTGATAATGAAGGAAAATATGATATGCAATAAAATGGCTTGATATGTTGATATCGGCCAGCACTGGTCATGGTGTGCCTTGTCTACTTTAGAGACATCCCATTTTTCCTAGTTATTTCCACATCAGTAAAATTGGATAATGTGAGCTCATATGGGAGCACCGTACCTTCTGCTCACGAATAGCAGAGCTGAGTTTACCATGAATTTCAAGAGCGGCTGACTGTGAAGACTGTTCTTGACTAGTCCACAGACCTATGACAGTCATGGATTGAACAAGTAATGAAGGTTCGCGACCTGTGTTGAATGCTCCCTTGTGGACGAATGGCCAATGGGGATGAAATATTTCGAAGTAAATGTTAATCCACGGCTCATATTTTTCTATCTGGCTTGGCTGGGATGCTTGATGTCTTCGGCTTGATGTGCTTTGCATCAAGAGACCAGGACGATGCTCTGCTGTCGGGAGAGTAGGGTCTTCGAAGGAGCATTGAAATCTACGACGCAGACACTCATCGCATGGTGAGCCTCCCTCACACCGCAATTTTTTTGCGTGGCATCTCTCGCATGCTAGCTGTGCGCGGTTTAGAGGAACGATTATTTTGTGAAGTTGCCGGACATGCCTTCGAAGTGTGTCGCTTCATTCGGAATTTGAGTCAGATTGGATTTTATCCGAGAATGCGTGGAACATGCAGATAACTACCTTCGTCCAAACTCTTTCCCACACCTAGAACATGACAATTTCTGCTCCTGGGAGTGTTTTGCCTCGTGACGATGTAAATGTTCTTTGCGCCGGTATTTCGCTTTGCAGCGGGAAAAGCGGCATCTGAACGCGCCCGTGGGGTTCTGTTCAATCTCGCATTCTCTGCCTAAGCCTAAGCCTTCCATAGAGTTCTTTGGTTGACCAGGTTCAATGATAATAAATTTCTTGTCCCGGCAGGAACTCTGTTGTCATGCAAAGATGGTCGCGTAATCCTGTGGGTCTTGCCGGGCGCACGCTTGCAAATCATTACTCGGTCTCCCACCGGCAGCCCTTCGGTCTCCCACCCGAAGAAGTCTTCGGATTATTAACCTCATGACATTCGGGTGGAATTCCTCAGGTATTAATAATTAATCTTGACGATATGAATCAGACTATGGCAGCACGCTGCCTATTTATTCGGCGACCTTCCCTAGTGAAGGATGCAGATGCAGAACCTTTTCTACATAATCATTCATCTCTTTGATTTCTTTTCTCGAAACATTTTCTATCAATCCCAACCCAACCATGTCTCCTAAACTCCTGATTGTGGTCGGAATCACCGGCAACCAAGGTGGCAGCGTTGCCAATTACTTTCTGGGAAACCCTTCCTGGAAAATCCGCGGCATAACCCGAGATCCTGAGAAAGCCTCCGCAAGAGCCTGGTCGCTAAAAGGCGTTGAAATTGTTCAAGCTGATCTTGATGACGTGAAATCGCTTGCTAGAGCTTTTGCTGGCGCCAATGCAATTTTCGCCCTGACAGACTACTGGGTTCCAATGGCTGATGAAAATAGCCTTATCAAATCTAAAGAACAAGGCATCATCGTTAACGAGTTCTGCCACAATTTGGAGGTGCAGCGCGGAAAGAATCTTGCCGTGGCTGCCGCGGGTGTGCAGACACTCGAGCGCTACGTCTACTCTTCACTGAGTGCGAGCTCCGTTTGGTCGAAAGGGAAATACCCAAATGTTTGGCATTTCGACTCGAAGGCTGCAGTACAAAGCTTCATCCAGGAATCTCCACAGATGCAAGAATTGGCAGCGAAGTCCAGCTTTCTTCACGTCGGATTCTACTTGGATAACTGGAAGTCCGACTTCGGATTTAATTTCTATGCTGCCAAAGATAAATCATCAGGAAAATGGGTCCATGCTGGCCTGGGCGATGGAGAAACGAAAGTCCCTTTCATCTGGGTTGAGAAGGATATTGGTGTCCTTGTGGATGCGCTTCTGACTTCCGCACCTGGAAAAACCCTCTTGGGGTACAGTCAATACCTGACTTGGAAAGAATACATGGCTACATGGGCGAAGTATCTAGGCGTGGAACTTCTCGACGGTGGGTTCCAGGAAGTGACTTGGAACGAGGTGAATAGTATTGTGCCGATCGAGAATATGAAGCTACATCTGGCGGACGCCATGGGCTATACTGCTGAATTTGGCTGGTGTGGTGGTGACCCTACCGTTCTTCTTCCTAAAGATGTGAGTTCTGATGTTTCCGTCAAAATGCTCATCGGGGTACTAATGAACGTGTCAAAATATTAGTTAGGAATTGAGGAGAAGCTTACACCAGTGGAAGAATACATCAAGCAGGAGGATTGGTCATCTATCATGTGAACAAATCGATTAGGTGCGCAGCATATATCAGGAAACTTGACCGTTAAAATTTCTACGGAGTCACCATTGCAGGAGTTCGGCGTAGGCTCGTTGGTCTAGTAGACTTCTCACCGGTCTGGAAGTCAATCGCTGACCAGCCAGTCCTCGTGGGAGTACCCTTCAAAATTCAAACACGTATAACCCCTTAAAATTTTAGGATAAGCTTGTTATTAACCAACCAATCAACTATGATCATGTGCTGTGTCAAAGTGTGCTTCAACCGGGTTCTTCAAATGACTGTTTTCTAGAATTTTAGTATTTCTACGTTTTCTGCTATTTCTACTATTTCTGCCTGGTTTGTAGGGGTTTTAATAAATTGGTCCGTATTCGCTTCCGTAACCAGGGTTTGGATGTGGTCTGACCTTCGATGACAGTAGTTGGTTCTAGTCAATGACATCACTCCATAGCTTTAATGTATTTATTCATGCCAACATTCCACCAGAAATCATTGCATATAGCTTGCCGTGGCAAATTCTTGCAATCGCTCTTGGTATTTCAAAATGCCATTTGGATCACTCTCAGTATCTAACACGGCCATTCCACAGTATGCTCCTCCATACCCCGTGAATGGCAGCGACTACACAAGCAAGACTGTTCTCATCGTTGTCTATCAAACATCGCTTCAATGTGTGCGACATTTTGTACCAGACATGCTAGAGCTAGACGATGAGCCAGAGGTATCAGTAATGCTTCTGGAGCACAGCATGACCTCATTCGGCCCATACAATGAGTATGTCCACTCGGTCAAAGTCAAATACAAAGGCGACACATTTGACTACTTTCTCTCTCTAATCCTTGACAACGACTCACCAATATCCTGCGGCCGTGAGCAATTCGGTTTCCCCAAGAAGTTCGGGAATGTGGAGTTGGCGTTGAAAACTGGATCGACGGTTGTGCAGGGCTACGTGGAGAGACCTGCAGGTCAAAAAGTTGTTGAAGTTGGTTTCCAGCCTGAACAGAAAGTGATGGGAAAAATTGAGAAATCTATCCCGGGGTTAAATTTGCGAGTCATTCCTTCAGTGGTTTCAGGTCAGAGTCCATCCGTTAAGGAACTGGTGCCAGTGAATATCGATATGGAGGCAAGCGAGGTTTGGCAAGGCTCTGGATCTATCTGCTTCCCGGAGCCATCATGCTTTGACCCGATGCATGAAATTAAAGTCGTTCGATACGAAAAAGCGACTCTCTTGCGGAATGCATCCCTTGCGATCCGTTTGCCGACAAAAGTGTTCCAGCTATAATCATATTTTACTTCATGTTCAAATGGATTTGAATTTACAAATTACTCTCACGTAAAGGGCAGAGATGCGGAGTATTGAGCGCTGGAAGTATGCGTTCGTACAATCAAAGATCGATAGGGCCTTTCAAGAGCTTGAGCTCTGGTACCGGATGTTTGACCCCTCGTGGTAACTGATCATCAAAGCTGCAACCTCTCAGGTCGATGCTGAGTTAGAATTATACCCGCATGGTCCAGCCGCCGTCACACATATCCCAGTATCATCTGCTCAATCACTGAGATCTGCACTGGATCCTCGTGCAAATGAAAGTACTCCCATATTTATCCGCCACGACACCCTCGAATTTTTACAGCGCCATGACAAACCCCTATCTTCGACGGATATCGGTCAGAGCCATAATGATAACAAACCTCTTATCCTCGAACGATTTGAGCCCATTTCTCACAGCAATATCAAGCAGCTGGAGAAGGATGCTCGAGATAGAGCACTGAAGCTCGCACACTCCAACGCTTGCGAATTCAGCCTACTTAAATGCAAAAGAGTCATCAAAAATAAGAAAGGCGCGAGTCATCCAGACCTGAATGCTTTTAACTTTGTCTTCTACGTGTCTACAGGGCTATTGCAGCCTCGCAGCCTTCGCCTTTGAGCTATATATCAATGTTGCTAAATCAAGATCTGACAGGTCACGATGCGACTCAATGCTATCAAGAGAAGATATAGTGCACTATAATATCAATCTCCGAATAAGAATCATCTTGCGCAGCAAAGAATCTCACAGGTCAGGGGCATATTTAATCAATGCGTCTGACATGCTGGAGGTGGACCTGCTTTTCCCGCGCAACGGAACATATGCACTGAGAACTTCCCTGATAACTTCCAAGGGTTGATCGACCGATGTGTGGCTTAGGAAATTTATGCGAAGCACGCTAAATAGCAACCAAGTCTTAGCTGCATTCTCAGGTCTAATAATAGACCAAGAATACAAAAGTACCACTATGCAAATTATCTCTCCCGGGGTCTCTCGAAGTTCAAATATTGACCTGAGCTATTGTGACAGACTCGAGGTAAAAAATAAAATAAAAATAAAAATCCGGGCCACATGGGTTCAGTCGTGACAACGCACTGCTCGAGACTGATGGATTGGTTTTGGCCCCCAAACAGTCATTTCAATGTTTATCTAGGCATCACCCATTTACCCCCTTTCCATTTGAGAACTAAGCGCCTATGCAGCAGATATCGGCTCCGATGGTTCGGCCCGCTGAAAGAGGCTTGGCCTGCTGTGTGACTATGAGTGATTTTTACTGGACTCTGAGATACGCTGACGTCACCGAACAGAAGTTAGAGACTATTTTCTCACATTTGGGCTCTCTAGTCATGCAAACCCCTGTAGGCTGGAATTTTAGCCCCCATTCTAGCCTCAGGTGTGGTGGCTGCCTGTGGCTGTGCTTGTGAGGCTAACAAGCCGGAGGTTAGTGTCTCCATGAGCACAAGGCACAATCGCGACCTTAGTACCTCATAGTGTATATAATATAGCGGAATGCCTCTAACAATCTACAGTTTCAGCATCAAGTCAGACTCAAGGCAGGTTCAGTCGCCAAAATCATTGAAAATCGCCCAGTTGGCCTGTCGTCTTCAAATTTAAATTTTACTCTTTACCCGTGGACAATCCCCATCCGCAATGCAGCCTCAAATTATCAAGCTTGGTGACATTCTCGGTATTACAATCGCCAAGAATGGCGACCAGAAATGTCTGGCAAAGACTTTGAAGGGAGACCAATGTGGGCACCCCTTGGCTAGAAACAAATGCGATCTCGCCGACGACATTTTACAACACAAGATGAGCTTCTTAGAATCAGAGCATGATCTCATTCTCAAGAATATCAAATCACTTGTGGACCTCCTATTTCATAATCATCGCACTATTGTTCGGCAAAAGAGTGAGCAGGAGAAAAAATGGCTCAATCTCTGGCGCGAAGAACATAAAGCTCGCCAATTGCACCCCGAAGAAACAATGACTGGCGTGGACGGACCCGAGCAAACCCAATCTGAATCACTGGAAACAATCCCAGACTATGAAGAAAATAAACCCACCCACATTCCTGCCATTATACGATACCCCACTCTGCCGCTTGATAACCCATCAGTGCCAGTACCCACCAATGCTTCACTATGTACCACGGCCATTGATTCCTCTCTCAACGGCTTCAACCACACTACCACTATGAATTCCATAGAGGACGTCAGCCACCTAATCAGTCCGATCGCTGCAATCGAACCTGATGTTCTCGAACATGACGTGCAACTGGCAACGAAAGAGACATCGTCTCGTGAGAGCGCAGGAATCAGTGTATTTTTCAGTCCCAATCAACTGGCTGCGATCAACATGATCCTTCAATATGCCCTCCAGCTGTGTGCTTTCTTCCGGGTGCAATATGGGACCTTTGTTTCGCGTGATGGCGCCGGCAACACGCGGACAGAATCATTTCTTCGGTGCCAGCTCAGCTTTTGTGTGAAGCTTCGCCTATCAATGCTCCATGTATCTCCATGGGTGAAATTTCCGCTAGTCATCGCATTGGGTCAGGTCATGTATATGTTAACTGGGCCGTGGTTAAGCATGGTGCTGTCTCTTTTCGTGACTTGGGTAGTACAGCGCTGGTCAGACACGCAAGAGAACGAGAGGTCAATAACCGAACGGGAATGATTATGCATGTGAATAATGAGTTATAATATGACCTGCTCGGAACTGTGCTTCCAAAATTCGTTTCTATCCACTGATAGGGGGAGTCGGTGGTATATAGCCGACTTGAAATCCCAACAAATATCGACCGAGGGAGTAGATTGAGATGACGAGGATGAACATCATATGTCGATCGACAGAGTTATGCACAGAACTAACCTCCAATTATAAGTAAACATCGTTTCATAAACAAACATGTTCATGAAAAGTCCGAGTGGAACACCCAATTGACCGGGGAGGAAAACTATTGCACCATTCAGTGCTAGTTTTTAACTATCGCAGAGGTTACCAATTTAGGCTTAAGATCGTCATCCGAAAAGGGTTTAAAAGCGCCGGTATTGGAGGAAAGGATGTAGATCACTTGTGTGAGGACCCATTTTATCGGCAAATTTCTCGATCTTGGATTTTCACGATCGCAAGGCCGAGGCTCAACCCCTACCCCTGGACAACCAAACATGCAGAATAGCATTGCAATGGGCCCAATAATTGCATTGCTGATAGATTGTGGAGTTTTAAACAATAAACTTCGATAATAATAATCAAAATCCTCTATGGGCAATCGAGCCCTCGGCATGTTTATAGTTCATGGGGGAATTTCACGTGGGGATTGACCGAGCGGATCGAATTGTGGATACTTCAAGATTCTCTTGATCTAATCATTTGTTAAAATTTTGTTGGGGAAATCAGATCCACAGTGATTGAGATCATCTGGTGTCACAAACCCTTCACATGTATGTAGCTTTTCACTTTCTATATCCGGGGGAAACCTTGGAATTGATATAAACCATGCCTCCCGGACTAAAATGACACCCAAATACAAACATTCCACGCCATGGATACAAAACTACTATCGAAGGATTCTATGAAATCCACCTGGCGTACTGCCGACCGATCAGAATGGACGCACCAGCATTGGGCATTGGAGATTTTAAACGCCCATCCGATCGAATTAAATAAAGAAGTCCCTGTCCACGCCAAAGACGAGAAGATTCCCTTTATGCCCCAATGGTCTCTCCAGCGATGGGTGCTATTCTACTCGGCGATACCGCTACTTTTGCATCAGTTGTATATGACCTACACCGGCCGTACCCTGGGGCCGATTGCGACATTCAACTTCTACTTCTTCGCCTTCAACGCTATCGTCATCTATCAAGTTCACGTCCTTCGACGTATGGGTCATGTTTACGGTTTCTTGGATGGTGACAAACACGAGCGTGACGGTGTTCCCGATGTTGGCGTGGGAAAAGTCGTGACTTCACTTTATAAAACCACCGGCTCTCGACTCGTCATGGCCGTCTACTTGACCTACAACAGAAACCAACTGCCCAGTGAAATGAACTGGCTATGGCTTCCACTGGAGATCGGTCTATATGGTATCGTCCTCGACTTCTGGTTCTACTGGTATCATCGCCTGATGCACGATGTGGGCTTCTTCTGGAAATTCCACCGAACCCACCACCTGACCAAGCACCCGAATCCGCTCCTTGCCGCCTACGCAGATCACGAACAGGAGTTCTTCGATATGGTCGGCGTACCCTTTATGGCATTTTTCTGCCTTCGTCTTATGGGGTTGCCGATGGGTTTCTATGAGTGGTGGGTGTGTCATCAATATGTGGCTTTCGCGGAGGTTTTCGGTCACAGTGGGTTGCGGATGCATTTGACTGTGCCGTCTACTCTGAGCTGGGCATTGCAAATGTTCAACTGTGATATTGTTATTGAGGACCATGATCTTCACCATCGGAAGGGATGGAGAAAGAGTCACAACTACGGAAAGCAGACCCGTCTTTGGGACCAGATCTTCGGTACCACCACCGATCGAATCGAGTCTGCGGCGAACAATATCGACTATGAAAATGTTGCGAGAATGCCACTGTGGTAGGATTTTTATGAGCGCACATTCAGTTGCTACGACGATGACGATAATGTTCTTGACTATTTACTGAGATTCCACAATATTCACGGTCGATTAGAAATTCATTATAAAATAAGATCCAAGTTCACTCTGTCACACTACCAGTAATAACTAGTCAGGTCTTCAATTAGGAACCTTCGCTTGCAGCGCCAACTGCTGATCAAAAACATCCTCAGTAATCTTCTCCGCCGAGCGCCATTTCAATCCAAAAATTTGCTCAGCAGCAGTATTCTGAACATCCCAGTCAACCTCGAAAGGAGGCTCCAACTTATAGCCCAGCCCCGGGTACTTCTTCTCAGCGAAACGAACCGCATCCTCCCACGACACATGGGGGAGCGAAAGAATGAATTCCGTTCCACTTTCGGCATCAGTCTCGAGGGCTTTCACGTGCGCATCGGCCACATCTCGAACATGCACCCACGCGTTGCCGATATGGGGCTTTTCACTGAAGAACGATTGCCAGAAGAACTTGTTCATTCCGGCAAGACCCTCTGCGGTAGTCTGGAGCATGTCGTCCCCGAGAACGAAGACCGGGTGGAGGGTGAGGACCTTGTAATGGGGCTTCTCATCGCGGAGGAAGTCTCGCGTAGCTTGATGAGCCAGAATTTTAGAGGCAGCGTACTTGAGTCCGTGGCCTCCGAAGCCTTCGGGGAAGCTCATAGAAGGGTCAACAGGTACAATTTCACCGGTATTTTCTGGGAATAGTTAGTAGGGAGACCTTTTATCGTTGGGTTGGGTGGTCAACTTACCTCTAGCTACGACCTTTTTCGCGATTAACGCGTCGACAGGAGTCAGGGCAAGAGTAGATGACACGATGATCACTTTCTTGATCTGCTTGTGTGCTGATGCGGCATTGAGCATTGAGAGAGTGGCCTGCACGGCTGGGATCGCGTAGTCGCGTTGGAAATCAACACCACTTCCTGGCATCGGAGAGGCGATGTGGAAGACATAGTCGACATTATCCAGCGCAGCCTTGAGGCTATCGACACTGGAGAGATCTGGGATCAGACGGATTTCAATGTCATCATTGAATCCGGCGTAACGCTTTCTGATGGCGTCTTCTTGTTCGGCTTTACGGATGCTCAGGCGGACGCGGTATCCGGCTTTCAAGGTTGCGGACACAACATGGGCGCCGATGAACCCAGTTGCTCCGGTGATGAAGACGAGAGACTTGGACATTTTGATTTCGGTTGAGTAGTCTTGATTGTAGTTGAGTAGCTTGGATTTCGATGAGGAATGGTTCCTTTGAAGCCATCTTTCAATGGATATTTATACATACTCAAGGCTCAAGCTCCCATGTTGAAACGGTGACGTTATAAACACGATAATTACCAACAATTTTGTTGAATAATCAAATTTAATTATATCAACAGGACGAGTTTGGATTTGTTTATTCATCATTTTGCGGTGAATGCGGGTGATTGCTGCAAATTAAAGTTGTTGAATAATCAATAAATCCCATTTGTCACATTTTTGACTTTTAAAGAATGATCAATCTTGAAATCGACATCATCGGCTAATTGAACCGTTTTTTCGATTTTCAAATGATGATTATCTTTATTTGACACTCGCTAATAAGAAATTATGATTATTGCGGAAATCCGATCCGATCGCAGTGGGACAAAGATTAATCATTTGGCCGATCTCCGACTAACAGATATACATAAGAGACGATGAATAGCTAGAATTTACTCCATCTGTCCATCAAATTCAGAGATTCATCCACCAAGTCCAACCTACCCAGAAAACCATCCAACAAGTTCAATCTACCCGGGTAGCATCCACACCAAAATGCCTCTCTGGCAAATCTACCACCCGCACGGGACATTCGAAGACAATGCATCCAAACAAGCCTTCGCAGAAGACATTACCAAAATGTACATCGAATTGGGTCTCCCCGCATTCTACGTGGTAACTCAGTTCCACAAAATGCACGACGACGACGTGTTCATCGGCGGGAAAGTCAAGACAGCCACCGAGAGCCCATTTGTTCGTGTCGTGATTAACCACGTCGCGATTCACGTTCCCAATGCCGATACTGCGTACTTGCGCACCACTTCTCGTCTTGATGCAATCATGAAGCCCCATATTTTGGATAAGGGGTATGATTTGGAGTACCATGTTGATGAAACGGAGAGACGCCTTTGGAAGATTAATGGGTTGATTCCACCGCCTTTCAAAAGTGATGAGGAGCAAGCTTGGGTGCGGGAGAACAGGGCGTTGCCATATAAGGGTGCTTATCCGCCTAACTTGAATGATGTTTCTCTGTGAGACTTTGTGAGATTGTGGACGTGCAATGGCGCTGAATTTGACTGAGATAGCGAGATAAGGTGGAAATGGCGTGACGTCTACATGTATGAATGAGAAATAGCCAAGCTTAATCAAATGTATTTAGAGAGATTCTATATACAAGTCAATGAAATAGTGCAGAACTTACATGCAATCATACAAATATCAACAGTACAATCCAAAACACATCTATACGCTGGCATTGCTCGCGCAAGAAAAGCTGTTGCTGGACGCGTCATCGTGGATTGCCTTACCAGAGACGTACAGACCAAGACCACACATGCAGCCACCGATAAGAACAATGAGAACATTAAGGATGGTGAGAGCGATCTTTCGTGGAGAAGAGAACCACTTTCCCTTGTTAATGTGCAACCAGTAAACACCAGCAAGACCGTAGCTGAACCAACTAGCGAACAAAGAGCTAATCAGACTGAGAAGATCACTGAATACAGGGATGGCATCGGCGATGATCCAGGCAATGACCCAGCAGCTCACACCGATCGCTATCCAGGATCCAATGGATGTAAGATCGCGGCGGTGCATGCGGTCTGTTCCGCGGAAGAGACGGACGTATATATATTTAAGTCCGATATGGCCGTTGACGACGCCAGCACCGACAATCTGGGATTATTAGATACAGTTATAAAGTGGTCGGGGGAAGAAGCGGGGATGACATACAGTAGGGATGGCGATGCCGTACGCAACCTTCTTAAGAACGGGGCCGGCAGAGCCTAGAGCTGGGGAAGTGACGTCCTGACCGGCATAGTAGTAGATGACAACGGCCGCGACGGTATAAAAGATGATCTCGAAAGTCTGTAGCATGTACAGAGCCTTGGGGAAGTCGCGAGGGTCGCGCATTTCAGCGAGAAGACCGAAGAAAGCGACGTGTGCACAGTAAGCGAACACAATGTTTGTCACAGCAGTGAAGGCCTTGTAGAGATTTGTATCGACGGTCGCTTGGAGAGTCGTGTATCCGTGGTCCTGGACACCGACGCCAATCATGGTGATCAGGACGGCAGTCAGGATACTAACGAAGGACAGACAGGAAATGTATGTCATGTTCTTCATGGTACGTGGCAGAGAGCATACCATGCAGATCAGGAATCCAACAGTGGTAAATACCATAGTACAGGTGCCATGGTCTGTGATGGTGTTCATCATCACACTAAAAGTAAGAATGTGGCTGCCCATGATGAAGATGGAGAACAGTAGCTGGCCAATTCCGAAGAGCTCGCGGCCGAAGGGTCCCATGAGAACCTCACCGGCATCTGCGAGGTTCTGAATGTGAGGATAGCGTTGGTGGAATTGTCCAATGACGTATCCGGTATACGTAGCGAGAAGACCCAGCCCGATGATGAGGACGAGGGCCGGCGCAAGACCAAGCTGAGCAAGTGTTGCTGGTAACGACAGAACACCCAGAGAAACGGACTCAGCAATCATAACTGTACTGTGTTAGGATTTTCAACTCAATTTCACGATTCAGAGACGTACACATTCCGGTTTGCCTAAATGCAATGCAAGATTAGCGATATTCTTCAATCCTTATAGAATAATAACATACCACCACTCCATAGTCTTGTACTTAACCTCCGCATTCGATTCATCGCCAAACGCATCCACATATTGCGGCATGGAATCATCAACCTTCTTCTCATCATACCCCGACTCCGAATCATACTGCGAAGTAATCCCGTCGATCATCTTGGTGTTTAATATCAAAACAGAAATTGAATGCAAGCCGAACAGAAGCCAAGATAAAATAAAGCAGGACCCCAAGTCAAATATGGGAAAAAAAAATCCTTAACTAACCGTGAGTGGATCTCAACGTTGCAACCAACCGAATCTTCAATACTTTTTATGGGGAAACTCTGGGGCCCGGAAAGTGCTTGATGTCTGGAACAATATATCTTATCGGAAAGAAATACATTTTTCTTTGCTCATCCTATTATGGATTAAAACTCGCTGGATGCAAATGTACACTCGGTCAAGATCAACATTTAATCTTCCGGTCCACTTCCGTGCTTGTGGATCCAATTGTTCCACTTTACTGCAGTTGTCCACCAATGATACGCTCGGGTGAATATATTAGCTAACGGAATCTCGGGACCCTTAATGGCCGACGATAGCCGGCCTTTTCATCAAAATTCATCAAATCTCAAATCCGACGCCCAGATGTGTTCATTGAGTGAGTTCGTGTGTTTTGTATGAGAGATAAAAGTCACATGTGCATCAAAATACTGTGAAAACAGCTATTTTCAGTTGTAGGGTGCTGAAGTATTAATGATTGTTTTATAAACAATTTGATACAATTGATCGTGGGGGTGTACATACTCCAACTGTGGTAAGTCCCTGCGGCTGAAGGCGCATCATCGCCACCAAAAGAAGAAACTGTTAGTCAGGGGAACCGTTTAAGCTCCAGGCATCACCTGCTGCCAAGATCTTCTGGAAAAAGTTTTTTAATCATACCAGAGAATAATTTGCCTTCGACATTTACATCTCGTAATCTCATACCGCTTGTCTCTGGGGATCTCCACACGTCAACCTTTACTAGCCGGGGTCTGTTTGCCGTGGTCCATTAAGATGAGGTTGCAAACATTTGAATGCCGAACTGGAACAGGGAATGATAATTAGCGTGCCAAGATATTGATATAGTATGTCATGTTTAGATGCATTCAAAAGGAACCGCTGAATCAATATACGCATCTATGGGGAGAGTGAAATTTCTGTAAGGATGAAACTCTATCGCCAAAACTTCGCTAAGAAGGGGTAGACATGCATGTCAATAAAATGTGTGAAAGGGGCATGGCCAAATGCTTCAATTTCTATGACTACATCGACCCACTTGTTCTTGTGGGGAAAGTCTTGACAAATTTGGAGTCGCGTCGGCCTTCCCCAGTCACCTTGGACAAGGTTTACACAGCAAGGTTTTAAGAAGTCTTTCCCCAATGATCTAGATTCGGACTTCTCCACGCGGGGTTGAGGATAGGCTCGGAAACTACCGGCAAGGAATTATCGCTGTTAACTTGAAAGACGGTAGATAGGATGCGATGCTTATTGTTGGACATTACTAGTCCGGATCTTAGTTGGAAGGTATTGAAATGTAGTATATTCAAAATGTTCAGATACGTGCAAGGTGAGCAGTGTTATCTATACCAGCTGAACAGCCGATGTCAGAGCGCTAATCCCTTACAGAAGAGCGGACCGGAGAAGACTCTCCAACTCCCTCAATGACTCGGGCTTAGAGGTGACACTAGACATCAAGTAGAGCACATTTCCCAAGACTCGAGAATGAACATTGAACTGGTCTCCACCAATAGCCAGTTTCTGCTGTAGACTCTTCGCAGCAGTGGAGGTGTAGCCTGAAATCTCAATTAGTAAATATTGCGACGTAATTAGAATGGAACTTACCTCCACCCTGTGCATCACGCAAGGAGATGCTGAGCACAGTTCCGATGGCGAATACGCTTTCCACGGATGTCGCACAGGAAAGGTCCTGAAGAAGGCCATTCGACCAGACGCTCCATACTTCCGGCGTAGAGGCCGAGGATGTGGATATCTGCCAGTCTGCGCGGTATCCATCCCAGGAACCATCCTTGTCCATTTTGGACATCGCGTTGAGCGAATCCACGGCAACTGTACAGCCTACGGCGTGGGCTGTGTAACTGTGGCCGTGAAGGAGTGCATCGCTCTTCTCCGGACTGGAGAATGTATCGAAAATCTCTTTGCTGGCTGCTGTCGTGCAGAGAGGGATCAGGCCACCCGTGAGGAGCTTGGCGTTTACGGCGATATCTGGGTGGACATCGAGGAAAGATGCTGAAGTCGAGCGTCCGAGTCGGTAAAGTCCTGTGAATACTTCGTCGAAAATGATCGGCAAGCCGGACCACGATGGAGATTCCTTAGGAGATGCTGCGTTGGGGGAGAAGAGCTCTGGGTGTTCGCGGACGACATCGGTCAGACATCGCTGGAATAAGGGGTCACTGGTAGAATCTTGTTAGTCAAGGGTTTTTTGTTGTTTGTTGGATCACTAACCAGAAAAGCATTCCACCGGCGCCTAGGATGACGGGCTCCAGAATGAGAGCACCAAACTTCATTCCGTGGGTTTCCACAAGATCCTTGATGGTGCGGTGAATGTACTCCTTGTAGCGCTGGCTGACGTCGGAGCCCAATCGGTTGTTAAGATCAAACACGGATCCCAAAGAGCTGAACTCTGTGTCCGAGCCTAGGTCTTCTTGAAGCTCCGTGGGAACTTCCACCTTCCATTTACCATCAACCATTTTAACCAAGGGGAAGTCGAACCAGTGACCGCGGCCGCGGTACCAATCCACCTTCTTGTTGTAGGTCGATGGCTCCGAGCAGTCCATCACACCAATGGTATCACCGTGATAGCTTCCCTTAAGGCCAAGAATGTTAATTTTCTCTTGGCTACCATCCCAACCATATCTATCGCAAGCAGCCCGGAGTCCCATCTTGATAGCCACTTCCATTCCAGTGCTGCCGTTATCGGTGTAGAATACCTTGCTGAAGCGCGGGTTATCAAGGGTCTTCAACAGGTTATCGGCGAGAGAAAGAGCTGGCTCGTGAACTGCGCCTGCAAACATGACATGGCCATATCGACCAGCTGCATAGGCCGCCGAGAGAGATAGGTCGGGATTTCCGTGTCCCAGTCCTTGAGTCCACCAAGATGCTGAACCGTCAAAGGTTGGTTGGAGCTCACCCGGCTTGTCCGTCCGACCTGAACTAAATGTTTGGAAATAATCATCATGGGCAGAATCAATGACAGTGATATCCTTGGCTTGCATGCCTTGATGCTGAGTAAAAGGATACCAAATCAGGTCTTGCGCACGTTCATTCATTTCTTCCAGCCTCTCAATCCGTTGTTTATTTCTGATAGTCATTTCCTCAAGGAGGCGCAAAATTTCTGACTCCTGAGATGCTTGGCCGTAATAGGCCAGCATAGCTTCTTCGTCCCTTTGTTGAGCACCAGCGTCCGTTTGTGAGGGCTTCGCAGGCGGAGCTGGGAGATGCACCAAAGGTATGCTTTTATTCCGGAAATAATCGCCAAGGTATTCATGGTTTTGATAATAGTCATCGCGGAACAGTAACACCGACTGTACGTCGTATCCACGGAGCAATAGGGACTCATAAGCGGATATCGACGAAGAAATTCCACCTAGTCGAGAATCCGCGACCAGGACTATGGGCAGTCGCAGCGGACGATAGAGGTCCGCTTGGGAATTTCCATTGGGACCGGGAGAATGCACGCCGCCGGCGGTCTCAACCAGGGCAAAGTCAATGTCCGACCGAGCCCAACCGGACAGGGTTTCTTGTATGGATGCCAGGAGATCATCATCCCGTGGAATCTGACAATTTTAGCGATGATGTTCCATCTGGAGATAGATACACTTACAGTCTTCGATTTCGCTGCGAGATGCGGGCTAACCGGTTCATCGAACTGGTACAAGCACTTAGTCAATGTTCCACCTCCGTACCGTTCTAAGTGCCTATCAAATTAATTAGTATTTTCCATTCAAGCAGGACCTGCCACTCCTACCGATCATCGGCATCATCCAATGCCCCGGTGGATACAGGTTTCAGGAACGCGGCCCGCTGGTTCTGTCTCTGGATGGCATTACACAGCACTGTTGACATAATAGTCTTGCCAACATCGGTGTTCGCGCCATACACTTGATGTGCGCGTAATGTGCGCCAAAGGCCCGACCCGACTGGAGCCATTGTTGAGGGACCGGGGGTTGAGAGTTCAAGTTCAAGTTCAAGACTGGTTGCGGTTGCGGTTCGGGGAAAGGTTACGTCAATTGGCGAATCAAACTTCCCTATTTTCCCCGGCTCCACAACCATTCACTTTCCCTTTTCACCGACGACCGAGGTCTTTCTACGTTGAGCCCCAACAGACTGGGTATTTCGTCAGAACAAAAATAATAGAAGCTCCTGCCATTGGATGTCCCCGGATTATCCAATATTAAACTCGGATCATTAACCATTCTTATCTGAGCCCAACGTTTTCCTGTCATTCCTGCAGGAACCAATGCAAGATGAAAACACCACGTAATACTGGTGCAAATACTGCAAAGACACTCGTCGACTCATTCAAACACGCGTTACAACGCAGAGAGAACAAATCCGCCCGGCGCAGACTGACCATCCTCCCACGGACAGCAGTCGACTTCTCATCCAATGATTTTCTTTCTCTCTCCACAGCACCGGCCTACCGCACCCGGTACTTAGCACATCTGAACAACACGCCGGAATTGTTCCCATTCGCCAGCGGGGGTTCGCGACTGCTAGACGGGAACTCGGCGTACGCAGAGGAGCTAGAGCGCTTCGTGGCCGATTTCCACAAAGCGCCATCCGCGCTGTTATTCAATTCCGGCTATGATGCGAATATAGGAGTGCTATCATGCATTCCCCAGCCTGGGGATTTGATTTTATACGATGAGCTTATCCATGCGAGTGCGCATGAGGGCATGCGTCTTTCAAGAGCGGGGCGGCGGGAAATGTTTTCTCATAGCTGTCCTGTCAGCTTACGGGAGGTTTTGAACGCGGAGATAGAACGCGATCCGAAAGTGAGAGATGGGTCGCGGAATGTTTTTATTGTTATTGAGTCGGTTTATAGCATGGATGGGGATGTGGCTCCAATTAAGAAGTTCCTCGCTGTTGTGGAGGAATGTCTTCCACTTGGAAATGGGTATTTCATTGTTGATGAGGCGCATGCCACTGGCGTTTATGGCCCGCGGGGTGCTGGTGTGGTGCAGGAACTTGGAGTTCAAGACAGGATGTTTATTCGTGTGCACACTTTTGGCAAGGCGTTGGCGAGTCATGGTGGTATGTTCCTTTCAAAGTCTCCCGCGTGATCCTCGTGAAGTCTCTCACCAATTCGACTAACAATTTTCTAGCTATGGTTTTGTGTGGGCCTGAAACCAGGGACTATCTGATCAACTATGCCCGAAGCCTGATTTATACCACTGCTCTGGGATTTCCCTTCCTTGCATCTATTAGAACGGCCTATGAGCTCCTATCTTCCGGACAGACCGAGTCGGTACGTGTGGATTTCTACCAGTCATCACACATCTGCTAATGATTCTTGACAGCTGCAACACCGAGTTCAGACATTGATCGGATATCTTCACAAGCGTTTAGCTACCCTTCAGACCCGTCATTCCGTCATGTTCGAAGTGGATCATTTCCCAACATCACCCATCTTTTCGCTTCGAACGTCCCAACCGCGCGAATTGGCAAGCTTTTGTCAGAAAGCTGGATTGGTTGTTCGTGCTATTATGCCCCCTACTATTCCCGATGGAAAGGAGCGTGTGCGTGTTTGTTTGCATGCTGGTAACACGGAAGAAGAGGTCGATGCACTTGTACGAACAATCCAATCGTGGTTGGACATCGCCCCGGCGCAACGGGGGACGAAGTTATGATTTAAAAATGGTTATCGGTTTAATTATGAATCTATTAAAATAAAGCTGCTGCAAAATAATTGCTACAGAATTGGAATGAAAATATTTACCGAAGAAATGTAGTAACGAATCCACAATTGTAGAGCCTCATGGGTCCCAGTGCAGATCGATTGATGAGATAAAATGCCAAGAACCGGGCCGATCGCGACAAGCTCATCCCTTGCGACCCCGCGTCAGCTTACATTGTAACTTCATGAAATGGCCAGCCAGCCAGAAATAGAGCAAGAGGTTCAATCCGAAACTCGCTACCTCATTCGACAGCCACGCGCCCTACAATGGTTCGAGGATGGACGGCTGGTGAAGCGCCACGACGAGGAACGGCAGGCAGGTAAGATCAGTCCTACAACGCGTCTATCCCGCAAAATAAAAAATAAAACCATCTCACTCATCCACCGCATCTAGGCCGATTTGAACTCTTTCTGGATTTACTCTACGTCGCAATCCTATCTAACTTCGCCGACACACTCGTCGATGAGATTTCCGGCGCAAAACTCGTCAAGTATATTGTAAGAGTTTAGAGCAACCCCCCAAAGTCAGCGCCGCACTAACCATTCAATTCACAGCTAATCCTAGCACCGTCATGGCATGTCTGGAGCGATCTTCGCGAGATAATGAACTCATTCTACAACGATGACCTACTCCAACGCGTCCTGATTCTCTGGATCATGGCTCTAATGGTCGTCTACGGTAACAACGCCCCCTTAGTCGACGAAGAGATTAGCGCAATGCGCGCAGCTGTGGGCTCATACATGGCCGCTCGACTCTCACTAATATGTATACATCTGTACAACTCCTTCGCAAGCTACCAGCACCGTCCGCAGCAGCGTCTCTGGGCGGGTCTCTCAATCGTGACACTGGCCGTGTATATCCCGCTATATTTCGAGTCTGTGTCTATACGCAGTAAGATTACCGCTGCGGTTGTTGCTGTTGTACTTGAGGAGATATCGTGGGTATTTTCTTACTCGCCTGCTGCGAAACGGATGCTGAACGTGAAATATTCGACTGCGGTGGATATTCCGCATGAGGCGGATCGGTTCGCGGCTTTTTATATTATTGCTTTGGGGGAGTTTTTGTATTTGATTATTGTGGGTAGTCATGCTGCTGTTGGGTTGAATGAGAGGTTGTTGAGGGCTGTTTGGACGTTGGTTATTGCTTTTTGTTTGAATTGGTTGTATGTTCATGCTGATGGGGCGATGGAGAGGATCCATCCGTTGAGGAATAATATTTATACGGCTTTTGCATTTGCGATTGTGCATTTGCCGCTTATTGCGAGTCTTTTGGCGGGTGGGCATGTTGCTGCTGCTTCGGTTGAGGAGGAGGAATTTGAGGATGCACAGCGGTGGTTGTTGTGTTGTGGTCTTGGGATTGGGATGCTATGTTTGTATGTTTTTGCGTTGTTGCATGGGTCGAGAGATGAGCGAGGGGCTCTTTGCGTTGAGAAGGTATGTGTTGATGTGTTCCGTCTGAAATTTGATTGCTGATGCTGTATAGCCGGTGCGCTTGATCATGAGACCAGTTACTGCAGTCATCGTCATTTTGCTACCTCTCGCTCACCATCTCGGGGCTACAGCCATCCTTTCCATCATCATGGCGATGTTTGTGCTTTGTGTGATCTGGGAGAGCGTTAGCTCTCTCAAAAGTGGCGCTCATTTCTGGGAGCCTTGGACAGAGACAGATTACCCTGATCGGTGTCACTCTGAGTTGAAAGAGAATGGCGCGACTGTGACAACTTGAACCGCCGCCGTCAACTACTAATAGAATCCTAATTGTTCTGCAGACCGATTTCTACTGTTTAATATTAACGTGAACTAATAAAAACATATCATTGATCTATGTCTAACAAATATTCGCAGCCTCCATCTTGCGCAATTCTTATCAACGAAGTCTCCTAACAACCCAACGTCTACGCCCAAGTATCAAACCATGGACTGCTCAATCTTCATATCACCCGTAGCCTGAGTCTCTGACCGACTCATAGTAGGTTGACGACTGAAATCCCTCAGTCTACGCCTCTCATCCCGCGGGACTTCACCTTCCTTCTCCGCCCTGTGAGCCTGGCGCCGGAAATAAACCCTCTTACACCACTTCCACGCCTCGATACCAAGGAAGAACAGAACAGTCTCCACAAACACAATACCCCACTCCCAGCTGATAGCGGTGTGTTTAAACACGCTGTGGTTGATAACGGGGATATAGAGAATGGGAAAAGCAAGCACAAATCCTGTGATGATACCATAGAACAGGAACTGATTGCGCCAGACATCGTGCATCCACTGTGTGAAGTAGCGCTTGGAATCGGGCTGCATACAGAAGAAGCTTCGGCGCAGGTCCAGCATTTCCCAGGCAAGGAAGAGTGCGAACCAGGTCATGCAGGTAAATGTTGTGGCCCGGGCTCGGAATACCGTGTCACAGCTGTATGGCTTGCTTGGGTCGTTATATTGCGTGTTGCAGCCTTCGCCTAGGTTGCCGTCGCCCCAGCGGAACATAACTAATGCGAATGCTGAGAGGCAGAGCGCTGCCATCCAGACGCCGTAGACTAGGGTGTCGATGATGATTTCCCAAGTGAAGATTCCTTGTTTCTGTGCGGCGTTAGCATTTTTTATGCATGATACGAGGGGAGGATTGGGGTACATACGCTTTGCGGTGGTCGATCCATCACATCCGGAGCTGCAATCTCCATTCCCAAGCCCATATCCGGAAGACCAGACGTGACCATGATAATCCAAATAATCTCAACAGGGGCGATCGGGAAAACAGACTGGCCAGTGTCGTCCTTGAATGCCAGACCGATAAGCAGAGTCAACGCAAGCGCGACGTTCTCAGCCAGGAGATGCAGGATGAATTTCTGGATGTTGTCAAAAATTCGACGTCCCTCTTCAATCCCATTGATCATCGAAGCAAAGTTATCATCCGTCAGGACGAGTTCAGACGCATCCTTTGCAACGTCTGATCCATTTTGACCCATGGCAATACCCACGTCGGCACGCTTTAGCGAGGGAGAGTCGTTCACTCCATCACCCGTCATCGCCACATAGCGACCACGACGATGCAAAGCCTCGATCATGCGAACTTTGGTATTCGGGGCACAGCGGGCGATCACTAATGGGAGAGTGGGGAGGTTGTCGATCTCGTCTTCAGATAACTTGTCGAATTCACTTGCGGTCATGACCATCGCGTCGGCGACATCCTTTGCGACCGTATCCATGTTTGATGGAATTATTCCGACTTGGGCTGCGATCGCGCGTGCTGTGCCTGGGTGGTCTCCTGTTACCATGTGGACGGAGATGCCGGCTTTGTAGCACTGGCTGATTGCGCCTGCAGTTTCGGGGCGAGGGGGGTCGTATAGACCGATTAATCCGTAGAAGACGAGATCTTTTTCAACCTCTTCCCGTGGAGGAGTTTCGTTGTTGCTGTATGGGAGATTCTCACGACCGGCCAGCGCGAGAACCCTTAGGCCCTCCTTTGCAAGCGCTTCCATGTTCTCCAGGATTTTTTCGCGGATGTCCTCGTCCAAAGGTACAGACGGCGTGTCAGGTGTCCACTTGATAGTCGTGCAGGCCTCGAGTACCCTCTCAACAGCTCCCTTACTGAAAATCATCTCCTCTGCTTTATCCGCATCTGCATTCTGCCTAGCAAAAATGACGGACATCTTCTTCACTGTCGAATCGAAGGGGTACTCAGCCCTCTGCTGCCAGATCGGCTTATCACCCTTTGTCCAGCGATCAACGCCCCAATCAAAGCGGGAGGCGAACACCTGAATAGCGATATCTGTTGGCTCACCACGGGCCTGCCAGCCATCGTGAGCGGATTCATGCACCCGAGCCAAATTAGCCATAGCAGCGACATTGAGGAAGGATTTCAACTCATTATCCTTGATCAAGTCATCAGGACTCATGAGATTCCCACCCTTAAAATCATGCAACTTCATCGGCGACTCGGCTGTCAAACTCAGATCCCCTTCGTGAGGATTATAAGGATCATTCGAAGATCCAACCGAATAAGTCCCAACAGAAGGAATCCAAGCCCGCTTAGCCACCATTCGACCCTGCGTCAAAGTCCCGGTCTTATCCGAACAAATATTAGTAACAGCACCCAACGCCTCCAACGAGTCCAGCTTCCGAACAATAACATTTCTCTGAACCATCTGTTTCGTCCCCACAGCCATGGTAATCGTCAAAACAACAACAAGACAAGCAGGAATCATAGCCAATCCAGTCGCGACCGCATAAATGATGACTTCACTATCTCCGCGCCAGTCATTTGCCGCCGCAACCACGATCGCAAAAATAACTGCGATCCCAAAGAGGAGGAGTGCAAGCTTTGACAATTTGCGCTGCAGCGGCGTGCCGACGTTGATACCGAGGAACCGCCCAATCGCGTCCGTGGTGGTTAACGTCCACGCTTCGATGTACCAACGCTTCTTGGTCTCACCTTCTGGGCCTCGCTTGACTGGGCGGCGCTTGGAGTCGTTGCCGTGGAGCGCGGCGGCGATGGCGCCGATCTCAGTCTTCATGCCTGTGCCTACTACCACACCCCGGGCGCGGCCTCTGGTTATGGTTGAGGAGCTGTAGGCGATGTTGAGACGATCTCCTGGTCCGGTGTCTGGGTCGAATGTTGATTCGGCTTCTTTCTGGACTGGTAGGGATTCGCCTGTGAGGAGGGCCTCATCGGTTTCGAAGTTGAAGGCTTCGACCAGTCTATGATAAGTTAATTCAAGGTCTTTTATTTGAGGTGATGTCGTACCTTAGATCTGCAGGGACGGTATCGCCGACTTTGAGTTCGACCATATCGCCAGGGACGATTTCGTTGGCGGGGACGGTGGCAGTCTTTCCGTCGCGAGTTACTACTCCTGTTGGTGAACTCAAGGAGCGGAGTGAGTCCATTGTTTTCTCGGCGGCGAAATCTTGGTAGACTCCCACGACGATATTGAGAGCAATGACCGCTGCGATGAATCCGCCTTCGATCCAGGATTGGATGCCGAAACTGACTGCCATTGCAATAATGAGGATCTAGTATTGTGAGTAAGAATTTCTGTTTGTTGGAGATTCTGATACTTACAAGCATCATTGCGTTGGCGACCTGGCGAATAATGATCTTTGCGAAGGAGACGCTTTCGCCTCCTTCCAGGATGTTCTCGCCATATTTTTCAAGGCGTTTCTTGACTTCCTCTGTGGTGAGACCATCTTCCGAGTTTGTGCCTAGCTCGTTGATCACAGTCTCAAATGTAAGATTGTGTGGTGGGTTGGAGAGATAGGGGTGGGAAATGTTGTCAGAGGATTGGGTTTTCTCCGCAGACATTTTCTAGTTGCGTGTATTGTGTAGTACTAGTTTCTCAAGTGTACTTCTAGATATTTCTCAAGGAGGTGTCATATAGAAAGTATCTTCAACAGAGTGACAGTCCATACAGAGTAAAGATCTAGTAGATTTCGACTTTGCCTAAGTATACAATTCAAGTCCTTTTTACTTTTCTTGGGGATATCAAAGCCCTTAAATACCTTCCCCAACCGGGTTTGATGGCAAATTCCGTTTAGTCTAATCGGGGTCCCCGGGGTATATCGGGTCACCTCAGATAACATTCTGGGCATAAGGCCCTAATGAGATCTGGGGAAATACCGAAGTCCAGCCAATTAAAATAATCAACCAAACATCGAGAAATAGCGGATCATCTTGGCGTGTTATTTACAATTTTTGCCGAGGCAAAATGACGCACACGACTGTTCTCGGCGTTGTCTCGGCCGTCAGTCATTGGGACTTTGATTGGTGGAGCGGAATACCAAGAGCGGGATTCTGGCCTTTTGTCTGGGCGAAGGAAACTCCGCGCTTGACAACTTCCCAACTCCTGATGTGTCATTCTTGGCTGATCTTGGAACTCTTCTTGGCTGGACTTTCTGTGAAGTCCGAGGGTCCACTGTAGAGTTCAAATCTGGTCTTCTTTCCCGTGATTCTGGTTCTGGTTCTGGTCTCTTAACTACTCCGCAGTGGCAAACTTGATCTGATTGTGGACTTTGGCTATTTTTCAGATATGTTATCTCTTTGATGTTTATGCAGTGTTGCTTTAGCCGTGATCCGAATATTCTGATCGAGGCTGTATCATCTCCCGCGAATTTGCGGCCAGACCCAGTGGTTGTTGGGCCTTGCTTCTGCTCGTATTCTCACTTGTCCATCACTTTTGAGGTCCGAGACCTTGCTTACCCATGGCTGACAATAGCCTGCCGCAGGGTGAGGTAGTCGGCATCATTATCGGTGCTGTTGCCCTGTTTTCCCTGATCAGCTTCGTTCCTATGTGAGTCCTTGGGCATCATCAGTCTTGGCTACATATGTTCCTGCAGCAGAACAATATGGAAGTTTTTCCATGTGACTAATATTCTATTTTGTGACAGGGCCCTCATGTGGTATCACCGTCGACGTGATATCTCCCGCCGCGCTAGTGAAACCGCTGTCCTCACATCATCAATGCAGCAAGTTTCCGTGCAACAATGGCTCGAGGAACATAATACCCCGGGCGATCCAGCCAACTACGGTCAAGACATGTGGTAAGATACTTTTCTGTTCTATTTTTTATTTCACTGTCTATTCCAAATTGCACTTCTCTTGGCCACGAGGGGTAATGATATAGTGTGGGGAACGCCCAGGCTAGGCAAAGCGTGCTCCTGCCTGATATGGATTCCCTCATACTATTCCTTTGATTCTGCTCTGGGCATCTTACATTCAGGCACTTTGTTCCCTGTGATTCTACCGTGGCCAAGTGCTCATATCTTGGCCGGTCTTCCTCATCCAATCCTCTTGTCTCGCATTTGTCTCAGTGTTGACTTTATCTCTCCAGTCCTATCTGCCTCTCATCCCTATCATCATCCGCTTATCTCTCTTCCCCTGAGTCTGTTCATCTACCCCACAGTTCACGCCATCAGTCTCCAGTTCGACCAGACGAGACGCTCATACACGACTCAGGGAATGAAAATCGTATCATCGTTTTGAACCATTGTCATCACGCCTTCCACTCAACCTGTCTCACATCCTGGTTTGAGTACCGGCATTATAAATGTCCCATCTGCCAAGCGTCATACTCGCCCTCCGACTCGGTATAATATCGAGATATCACGAACCTTGTTGCCGATAACCATTATGTACATTTGTCTATATGCCTACCACTAGCTTCAAATGTAGTAATTTTCCTGGTTAAGAACTATGTACTGCTTCGACTATATACTCGCATCTATGGGATTTCGTCTACTTCTGCAGCTATATCCTTGGAAATAGGCTTAGAATTTATTATACAGGCACTGATAAAATAAGCCGTGGACTCTGCTTGTTCCCATGTACAATAACTCGATCCGGTCTACGTAAACTTATTGGATTGGTCAATAGAGAATGATTTGAATCGCAAAATCTATATAATCTAGCATCAGTCTTAAGCTCAAGTACAAAATGTTGATAAGAAAGGGAATTTCCTACGGACTCTGAAGCACGAACGTCATATTTAATTGGACTTAGTCCGCATGGCCATCTGCAGCGACCAAATAGTGCATGGGGAGGACCAAGATCACCACATCCATGAAAATTTTCGGCAAATTGCCCCGAGTATAGCCTCGTGGGTATATTGAAAGACTCAGTAAATCCAACAAAGACCTCCTCAATCTCGCTTGATCTGCCGTGCGTTCAATTAAGATCGTGTTATCCTAACTTTGCAAAGCAACATAACGGCTCTCTTCACTTGAAGCTAGTGAATTCATGGAAATCGGCCCGGAGAAATGAATGACCAATGGGGGTGTGTGAAACTGGGGTCCATCACCCTGTTCCAAACCTGCTTCTTAACCGCGATAGTGTCTGGTTCAGTGAGACGGGTTGGGGGGTACTCTCCCCCGCGCCCTTCGGCCTCGAGAGCCAAGTAGCCCGGGGCATAAAGCTCAACATCACTTGTCCACTGCTCTCGGTCGCAGAGGACCATTGAGTTCGGAAGTTGGTTAGCGTCCTTGGCTTGACAGAGAATATCGACTATGGGTAGGTCCATATCAAGTCTGATATCAAATGTTAGTTTTCTGGCTAACTTAGTAGGGGCTAACTTGGTGGGTCAAAGGATACTCACGGCGGATTTTGGTTTTACTAAGCACCGGCACAATACTTGACCTCCCCAAACCCCGACCAATGCTCGAAAGCGTTCATGTATGGCTGTCGCATATTGAACGGGCGGACTTCAACAGATTCTTTCACGGTCCCGTTGATTTCATACTCGATAATTGTCAGGCGCCCACTTTTCAGACCTAGTTCATCAACCAACATATATGGGCCTGGGTTACCGAGATAGAGTACTTTGCCAGTATGTGTGAGATAGATATCCCCGAAGTTTGCGGTCTCAAGATCCACCCAGGGCAGAAAATCCTCTACTGAAGGATCAGTAGTGGTTTCTGGATTGAGGATAGCCTCCGATGGCATATATTTATGGAGTAGACAGTGCCCAGTCTCGATATCATAGTTATACAACATGATCGCGAATTTCACCCATCGCGCTCGATTTGCAGCATGGGTCTCATCAACAGGGGCAAGAGAAACCAGGCCGTGTATATAGATCGGCTGAAGAGTGTCGTAGAGACGTTCTAATGCTTCGGCTGGGTATCGAAGACCTTCAATACTTTCAGTTCTGGACGATCTTGGCCCCTCCGTGCCTGGAAGACCCACAGGTGCACGCGATTGGTACGCCTGAATGAGGACGAAAAGAAAGTGTTAGTATAATAGACTTCGGAGATTTGACAGAATTGAATTCACATCACGAGATTCCTGTGTAGCCGAAGCCCATTTTTCCACCAGTTGCCGGCGTTGGTATAACTCATATCTCTCATCGGAGGAACCTACGTTTGCTGCAGAAACCCAATTCTCCTGGATGTATGTTAGCGCAGAACTTGAGGAAATTTGAGTGTTATAAAGAAAATACCTGTACAAATAGTAGCCAGCCCTTGACTTCCTCCTTGATTTGATCTAGAGATAAATCTGTTTCTGGGTGTGGTTGGATGGAAGTGGGGATTCCCCCTGGCCAGTGCTGAACGGATCTCGGCATCATGTGTGAGCACAAGTTCGTTAGGAGTCCAAAGGGTTGTAGGGGTCCAAGGAACAAAGGGAAATGCCGGAAGAAAACTTTGGCCAACCATGTACTAGTGAAAGCTTCACTAGTGGGGCGCTTCACTAGGTTGGGACGCTGAAGCCGAACCGAACATCGTAGCGAATATCGTAGCGGATGTTGTGAGGAATGGACTGCTAGGGCGGCGGCATGAATTTTATGCGATATGACATTGGATTGGCCGGAATTTGAGGCGCTATGTACTAGTGACCACACGAAACTGCAAATTTGGTCCCTGAAATTGCATATAGCACATGGCCTTATCGACACTTCTCTCCTAGCGTGGACGCTACGTCATTCGACTTGCGCTGCTTTATTTTCTTTTTCGCCATTTTTGGGTGCTGAGATTTGCCAGCTATCAAGCGTCTCCTGGAAATATTTTGAAGAAAACCGGCGATTGAGATGATCGAACACTTGACTGCATCTGATATAGGCGGGAGACGCAAAACCAGGACACTGCAGGTAGGAGTTTTTCTGCAACGCGTTCGGACCAAGTCATCTGTGCAGTGAGCAGAATTTTAGTGTCGAGTCTTGAAATGCAGCATGAATCATTAGACGACTTACCACGGATTAATGCCTTATCTTCAACCCGCGATGTTCATAGACCATGGAGATAGCTATCCTGATGCCGGTGATTGTCCGGGCCGTAGATAGTTGAATCCCAATTTTCCGCGAACGACCGACACGAAAATTTACAGCATGATACCAATGGCAATATACAATGTAGATTGCAATGAATAAATCATATGATTTAGGTAATTCAGTTGTCAGAAATATTTGTTGACAGAGAAGCAGTATTGATATTTTAGGCAAATTGTCATTCGGGATATACACAACGGCCTCTGCGGTACGGGATAACCTGGCGGAAATGATAGGCGTGGGGCCCATGCTGGTTTTCATAATAGCACCTATCAAGTATAGAACCAAGTTCTTGAGAAGAATTGTCTGTGAAATGCTCAAGTGCTGGGCGCATACCCATGATCACTCCAGAGGTCCCGATCTGCCCTAGCATCGCCAGTGCGACCCCCGTGACATCAGGTTCGGAGAGAACCTTGCTTCGACACTGCACATAAATCTGAAGAATAAAGGGGCATATCAGCCTGAAATAGGTATGTATGTAGTGACCTCGAGAGCAGTCTATATAGGGCTGCAGTGTTGCTTTCGAAGGTACCTGAGATCCACAATCTCAGTGCGTTCAGTTATATATATTATCAGCAGATTATTCCATGTGGTTCAAAATGTTTCGATTTCAAATAAATCATTTGAGAACTAAAGGCCTTCGTTTAATTGTATTCGCTATTACAATGAAGCAAATGTGAAAATAAATGGGGGTTTGTATTTGAAAAGACATTTGAAGGCATCTAAAGTCCAACCTTGGAAGCTGTATGCAAGTCCAATTCCCTTGATAGGTCTAGATAAGGAACTGCGCCACAACAAGTCTCCGTGGCGCAATTGGCTAGCGCGTCTGACTGTTAATCAGGAGGTTGGAAGTTCGAGCCTTCCCGGGGACGTTTATTTTTGTTTTTTCTTGTTTCTTGCGGATACTCCGGGTTTGGATCAACAAAACAAATAAATTTAGAATTTCAGACTTCTCTCCTTGACTAATAGTTAATAACTCTCATCAATCCAATCCCCATACCCACTACCAAGAACAGTCGTCTTCGTAACACCCGCAGAGATCGACGTCTCATATAGTCGATCAGAAGTAGACGACCCATCACCAGTATTATCATATTCATAATAAAGCGGAGTCGCCCCAGTCGCCATAGTCGTCCAACCGGCAGCATTGATCAGATCACCCAGCACAGAATTTTGGTAAATGACACGTGCAAGAACGCGCCACGGCCGACCAAGGTACACTTCACCATCGAGACTCACTCCCGAAGCAGCCTTGATATTGCAGTGATCGATCGCATACCAGGAACTATCAGTAGATTCTTCACGCGAGTTGGCAGTGATAGAGCCTGAGCCGTTGGAAACAATATCGCATTCACCAAACCAGGCGGAGGCGTCGCCGAAAATATAGTCTACAGCTCCTGTGCTTTGTGTCAGAGACAAGGTGACTTAACGCGATATGACGCATTCAAGGGTCAGAAGAGAGTGAGGAGGTACCTTCGATCAAGCAGTTGGAATAATATTGTGTTCCAGATTTAGCATAGAGCGTATCCTGGTATCCAGAGAACTGGCATGCATAAAAGCCAAGCTTGTCTGCATTTCCGACGAGACTGCAATGTGTTAGCCTGGAAACTTCATATTGTCTCTCGAAGATGGTGGACTAGTAGTACTCACGCCACGGCTTGTGCTCCCTTTCCATACCCATTCACAACATTAATGTTATACAAACTAGCCCCATCCGATACAATATTAACCGTCGCACTCAGGTCCAGAGACCCGGCCTCTTCTGACGAGATAGTATTCGTGATAGTGACAGTGTTGTCTTTGTAAAGACCAGAATCCGTCGTTTCGCCATAGATAATAAGAGATCCCGCGTAATCGATTTTGATCTGTTCGGCGTAGGTGCCACTATAGATAAAAATACAGGCTGATGAGGTGGACGAACCCAGTGCAGTGAGTGCGGCAGATATGGTAGAGTATGTTCCGCTCGAGCCCACGGAGAGACATCCTGATGGTGGTGTGGTTCTGCTTACGGTGTTTCCGCGGGCACCCTTCACTGGGGCACCGAAGGCAGTTGTACCGAGGTACAGAGCCGAGATAAAAAGATCGAATATTTTCATTGAATATAAGTTAGCGATGTATAATTTCAGATTTTGCTATGAAGATGACCTGGATCGTCTTCAAGAGCTTATTTAGCATTGATGTTAACAGTTCTGGGAATACTGCTTCCACCAAACAACACTAATTCCAATCAGGGATTATCCGTCTACTCTACTTGAAATGCTGTAGTTTCTCCTATGTTTGAAAATTCCATGAATGGGGATTTTCCCGAAACATGTCCGTGTCATTCAGGAACCTCAAACCTCGCTTACTGCAGGGTTACTTCCCTGCGGCTAAACTCAAACTGCATCTATATTACCCAGCCTCTCACAGCACTCAGAGATCGAGCCTAAATGAAGCCCCCTCTTCCCCCTAGGTCCAAGCCCATCATCCTTAAAAATATCATTGGCTGGAAGAATCCACTGCATGTGAAGAAAAGATTCGGAAACTGTTACTGGTTTCAACCATGTGGGGCCGATGGCCCTGCAGATACTCTGATGTCGAAACTGGAGACATTGGAACTACACGATATATGTTCCTCGAATGAAGATCTAGAGGTTTGTTTCATTCTATGTCGATCCGGAAAATCAACTGCGCGTAGAATAACCTGATACATAGCTAGATTCTTGGCAAAAATAGACACCCTGTCATCGTTGCCTAAGCACATAAAATGCAATTCACACTGCATGATCAAAATGGCGACTGGAAAGAACAGCAAAAATATCATCGTACAATCCAGATCAACATGATCCTCCCCTTATCTCTCATCTCATTCCTCCCCCTGACCACCGCCCTCTCACTCCACTCCCCATCTCGCACCCTCAATAGTCGCACCTCAACCTGCACACCAGTAGCAGGAGGAACATCCACAACCGACGATGTCCCCGCCATAGAATCAGCACTATCAACATGCGGCGACGGTGGCATAATTATAATCCCCTCCGGAACAACATACTACATCAACAGCGTCCTCGACTTCTCATCATGCAGTGGCTGTGACTTCCAGATCGAGGGAACTCTCAAGTTCGCTTCCGACACAGACTACTGGGAAGGTCGAACCGCCATGATGTATGTAAACGGCGTAACCGGAATGACAATGCGATCGCTCACCGGGAACGGAGTGATAAACGGGAATGGACAAGATGCGTATGAACCCCTTTCCCATCATCTTTCCAACCTTGAAAGCAAAAGCTTCTTGATACATACTCAAACCCTTCCAAAGTGAGACAACATTGATTCTAACCCTGAAACCTCCGATAGATACGACCTCTTCGCCTCGAACAGCAGCTACGCCCGTCCAACCCTCCTCTACATAACAGGAAGTACAAATATAAAAATCAGCGGGTTAACCCAGAAAAACCCGCCGAATGTCTTCAACTCCGTAACCGGATCAAGCAGCAACATCCACTTCTCCTCATTAACAATGTCAGCAACATCCAAAAGCACAAACGCCGCCAAAAACACCGACGGCTTCGACATCGGCTCCTGTACCACTGTAAGCATCACCTCCGTCTCCGTCACAAATGACGACGACTGCGTAGCCTTCAAGCCGGGCGCGAATTACGTTACAGTCTCGGATATTACCTGCACAGGGAGCCATGGATTAAGCGTCGGGTCACTGGGGAAGTCGAATGATGATACGGTGAAGAATGTTTATGTTTCGGGCGCGACGATGGTTAATTCGACTAAGGCCGCTGGAATTAAGACTTATCCATCTGGTGGGAGTCATGGGGTTTCTACGGTGTCGAATGTGACGTGGAGTGGGGTTGTGGTTGAGGGGTGTGATTATGCGATTCAGATTCAGAGTTGTTATGGGGAGGATAGTAGTTATTGTGAGGAGTATCCTGGGGATGCGGTGCTGAGTGGTGTTGTTTTTGAGGGGTTTAGTGGGACGACTAGTGGGAAGTATGGGAGTGTTACTGGGAATATGGACTGTGGTGCTGATGGGAGTTGTGGGGTGAAGGTTAGTGGGTATACGGTTGTGGCGCCGGATGGGGATAGTGAGGTGCTTTGTGCCAATACGGAGGATTTGGGGGTTACTTGTACGTCTGGAGCTTCGGGATAGAAGGGGACCTGTTGAAAGTGATTCACGGTCTATTGTCTGTCTTGCTATGTAAAGGCAAATATATGTTCATAAAGTCTTGTTTTTCCTTACGAGGAGGCGACCATCTTGTCCTTCACGTACAGGTCAACGTACTTGTCGACCTCGTAGTTCTCGAGCTGCTGGCGGTCCCAGCCCACCTCGAGCAGCTCATCGATGCGAGCCTGGTCGAAGTGTGCCTGGAGGTGACGCTTGTACTTGGCCAGAATCTCGGGCTTGGCTTCCTCACGGCGCAGGCGGTGACCCAGAGGGGCCTCAACGACGACCTCCTCCAGGACGGTGCCATCATTCAGAGTGACAGTCAGAGCGTTGGGGATGGTACGCTTCTCGGGGTTGTGGTAGTCCTTGGTGAACTGCTCGTCCTCGACACAGCGGATACGTGTGCGGAGATCAGCCAGCAGGGGGGAAGTGGCGGCCTCGGAGCCATCGGCGTAGTCACTAGCGGTCAGGCGGTTGAAGACCAACATGGTGGCAACCATGTACTGGGAAGAATTAGATTTGGGTCGTAAATTGAGTAGAAGTGGGACTCACCTGAACACAGTGGTCACGGTCGGCAAAGTTATCCATGGCCTTGAACTGCTTGTCAATGATACGAATACAGGCCTCGTGGGTACGGTTGGTGATCTCCTTGATGTCCTTGGCACTCTTGCCCATCTCTGCCAGCTTCTTGTTGATCTTCTCGGCGGCCTCAATGGCAGTCTGGGAGTGGAACTCGGCTAAAAATAGTCAGTGTATGAAACAATTTTGCGATCGGGTCGAGACTTACCAGGGTAGGAGACCTTGAAGAGAACGTTCTCCATAACGTAACTGCCATAGGGACGCTGGTAGTCGAATTTCTTGCCCTTGAACAGAACATCGTAGAAACCCCAGGTAGGAGCAGAAAGAACAGTGTGGAGACCACCCTCACCCTTCTGCACCTTCAGAACCAGGTTCACGGCGCGCTGGCAAGCGTCACCGGCAGCCCACGATTTGCGCGACATGGTGTTCGGGGAGTGACGGTAAGTGCGAAGCGACTGACCATCAACCCAGGCCTGGGTAATGGCATCAGCAGTCTGCTTCTCAGTAAGACCCATCATCTTGGAGACCACAGCGGTAGTGGCAACCTTGACCAGGACAACGTGATCCAGGCCAACTTTGTTGAAGGAGTTCTCAAGTGCAAGAACACCCTGGATCTCGTGGGCCTTGATCATGGCCTCCAAAACATCACGGATGGTCAAGATCTTGCCGTTACCAAGGTTTCCGCCCGCACGGTTGGTGCGAGAGATCCAGTCCGCCACAGCCAGGATACCACCCAGATTATCAGAAGGGTGACCCCACTCAGCAGCGAGCCAGCAGTCATTGTAGTCGAGCCATCGGATCATGGAACCGATGTTGAAGGCGCCATTGATGGGGTCCAACTGGTATGGGGTACCGGGAACGCGGGTACCGTTAGGGACCACAGTCCCCTCCACGGTGGGGCCAAGAAGCTTTGCACACTCTTTGAATTTCAGGGCCTCCAAACCACAGCCCAGAGTATCCAGGAAGACCAGACGGGCGGTGTCGAACTAATCCGATTGCAAAATCCCATCAGTCCAAAACTCAATCCTCTGGATGTAAACAAACAAACTTACCGCTAGCTCGGAGTCAATATTGTACTCATGGATATACTTGGCCATATCCTGGATCTCAGGATCATAGGCCTTATCGGCTGGTACAGCCGGTGCAGCAGATTGACGAGCAGCCATGGTAGAAAATTTGGGGGCAGTAGTGCGAATAGCACGAGGAATGGGAGAAGAGAAGACAGAGGGGATTCTAGAGATGGGGATGCGGGCCAAAGTGCGGGGAGCCGTGTGGGTCAACCGTCTCACGGGAAGGGACATTGTGAATCAATTGAAAGAGATCAAGAAGAATGATCCAATGTTGAACTGGAGAGAAAAGGAGGAGAAGATAATTAAAAGAGGGAAATGACGATCCCGACCTAGTCAAGAATGCGGAGAGGTTGGGGAAGGAGAAAAGGGTGATCTCAAGCTGATTTCATCTTACCGAGGCCAGTCGGTCAAGTCGGTTAGTGTCGGTTAGACCAATGTGATACTGAGGACTATATGTCCACTATTTCTTACTTCTAGTATTCACCTACTAGTCTGGTTGAATTATCCACTATCCTTTAACCTAGGCATTATAGTATACAGGCGTTTACAGGGTGATAAGTCCGAATACCGGAGGGTAATGTACATTATCTATGATGCATAACATAAACACGCACATGCGTGTAGAAAAAGAACCTTGGAACTTGCGAAAACCGGATCATTCATTATGTGCGGGCACCACCCCGTGAAAACGGTAAATTCTCTGAATTCTAATATACACGTCAAACGCTTCATCGCCGGCGCCATTGGCTGCCAACGACAAAGCGTTTGACCTTCATGTCCTTGGGGGCCGCCCCACCGCCCTTCACATGATCCTACCCCCGGTCCGAGCTTCGTCCCTTAGCTCCCTCTCGTCCGTCTCCTGCAAAGACCTCCGCACCTCTCGGAACACCGCCTCGGCAAGCCGAGGAGGAACAGCGTTCCCCATTTGCTTGCGGATGTGTTTCCCCAGGAACTTGAACTCCAATGGGAAAGTCTGCAAACATGCCACCTCGCGGGGTGTGAAGGCTCGCACCCCCGAGGGGTGGTAGTTAGCCTCACCCCCGCTGCAGGTGATCGTCTTGGCGGGCTGGTGATCGTTGTACGGCGCTCGATGGGCATTTTTCGTCCGGTCGTTTTGGGTTCCAACGTCATGATCTGGCCATCCCTCGGGGATACCGCTGATGGCCCGGAAGATCGTTTCGAAGGGTTTCAGCCCAGACCCGAACGGCCCATGGGTTGGAGGTGGCATATTAGGCAGGGTCTCTCCGGGACTTTATAGGATCAGGCAGTCAGTGAAGGTCACGAGTGAAGGATCGGATTAACTTACCCCGCAGCAAGGATGATCAAACGACGACGCGTCTGGGGCACTCCGTAGTTCACGCAATCAAGAACTGCCCAGCGGACGGAATATCCCACCTCAATGAAGTCCATGATCAACCGATTGAATGTGGGGATATGGCGATTTTGCAACCCGAAGGTTTCTTCCATGGTCAACACCCGAGGACGGGCCTTCTCCATCAAATTGAGAGAGGTGAAAATACAGGACGAGTTCAACTCATCTCGCACCTGGTTGTGGATAGTGTGCGCCGGCGAAAAGGGCTGGCATGGTGGTGAGGTATGGCACACGTCGATCCGCAGCTCCACAGGACGCTGTGTAATGAACTGGTCGAATGCGGAGTGCTCCGCCAAGGACTCAGGAAAGTTCTGGCGATATGTCTCCATGGCATTCTTGTCCATATCGACAGCCCAAGTCAAGGCCAGACCGGCTTTCTTGGCACCACAGGAGGCGCCACCAGCGCCGCAGTACGCATCACCGTACGTGTATGTACGGGCTTGACCCTCTGCCAAGAGACCTAATGCCTCTAAATCAGCGGGGTCCAGCGGGCCTTGGGGTCCAGGTGAGAGTTCGACTGCTCCAAAAGGGATTGTCTCATTGCGACCACGCCACCTTTCGCGCAGTTCCTTAGCGGAGAGACGGTTGCTCGTTGCCTCGTCAAATGTCAGATACTCCACAACAAACTCCTTCTCTTCCAAAGCTGTTCGACTTCGATTGCCTTGATGGGGCAAAACTGGCCGGAACATGGGCGAGAATTTCAGCCGGCATGTGAAGAGCTCATCGTCGGGCGAGTTCTGATGCAATGCCTGATCCCGACGCCGCATGTTGGTGAAGACGATGGGACGAAAGCACTTGATCTCATGCATTGAGTATGGCTTGTGGATGTGAGCGAACCAGATCACTTCATCCTTGTGTGTGGGCACGAAAGCTTTAACATCTTCGCTTTCTGTTGATACCAAGTGGCGACCATGGAGGCATTGGTTTCCACGATTCTCAACGATTCGTTCGATGTACAGGAAGTTGCCATCGTGGAGCTCCACTGAATCACCAACCTTGTACAATATGGTATTGACCACGTTGCTATCGATTTCGATTGGAGGAAAAGGAGTGTTCGGACGAGCTACGGGCTCCAAAGTCAACCGGGAGGTTTGTCTGCGCACTTCCCAAAGGTCCGGGAGACTGATGGAAAGTGATGAAACCAGGGACTGTATCTGCGGTTCTTTGGTCAGATCGATAACGTCTTTGGGCTTTCCAACGTGTCTGGGCTGTTCGATACGTCTCGGCTGTCTATCGGTGAGGTCAATTGGCCGCTCTTGAGAACTGCCCGGCCTGGCCGGTGGATGGTATGAGGATGAGGAGTGGGAGCTCTGTGATGATGTGCTTGGTGAATATGACAGAGGAAAGTGAGGAAAAGACTGATTCTGTGTCCCATCACCCAAGATGAATAGGTCGTCATCTTTGAACTTCCGTTTCAGGCTGGCTGGAGATGTATCGAGTGATGAATCGAGCGAACCCAGGGAAAGGGCACGCTTGACTAACTCCGCACCTTGTCGACGCGACTTCGAAACAGGATCTTTCTCACTTGAAGCCATGACGAGCGAATGGAAAAAGATACTTGATGATAAAAATGCTCTTGAAAAGAAAGGGACAAGTGATAGATCATGAGGATCTCTGATGTTCGATGCTGATGTTCGATGATGTGGAAATTGTGGAGTTTTGGGGGGAAGATGAGACTTTTGGGAGAAGAGCATAGCACTGAATGATACTTTCGATATCGATTCCTCTGATTTGGGAGATGGCCTAGTGGCCCAGTCGCTCACTACATCCTTAACAACAAAGCCCTATCAAACAATATGTGAACAAAGTCAGAAGCATGGTCAAAGCTGATGTTAAGCTTACATCTACAGTGAACAGTGCATACCTGGATTTATCACCTAATATCAAATATCCACAAACATGTTCCTATATTCATGAAGGCATTCAAATGTTACTACATTTGCATCAACAGTGCGTGACCAAATGAAGTTAGCGGTCAACCAGGGCAGTATACCCCTATTCATCAATCTTTCATTCTTCTTTATTCACGAATTTCTGTTATTGATAATATACTATTGAAAGTTTTGCAAAATTTATTGTCATTCAAGAAAAATCATCCTTATACCTGTCGTTACTACATATAGTCCTATTACTCCTGTAGTGCTGCCGAACTGTCAACAGCCGATATAGGTGCTGAGTCAGCCGGGCCGGCGTCGGCGGAAAAAAAATTCATGTGGAGACCGTGATTCTCCTTTGGCGGGACCAGAACTCTGGAGAGAATTTCTCTTCCTCTTCTTCCCCTCCTCTTGCTCTTGGGGGTCATTGTTGACCATTGCGCCCTAACCACCACATCCTGGTTTTGGTAAGTTCTGTTGTCTTTATCTGCACCTACCCCTCTCTATGATGAACCTGGATATTTTATAGATGTTAGACTTCCTAGCTTTTTTTGCGGAGACACATCCATACTGATTTGAGAAATAACCCCGCGATGCATTTCACACAAATGTGAGAATATATGCTAATCTTCTCCCGACCGGGTGTTTAGGAAACCTAACCCACCTTCAATATGTGTGGAATTATCGCTCTGATCCTGGCGAACCCCTCCGCCGCCGCCGCAGTCGACCTCCACGAGGCCCTGTATCTCCTCCAACGTGAGTGCATGCGAACTATACCATAAGGCAGGGGAGCATAGGCTAAAGTCTGCTGTTTTACACAGATCGTGGTCAAGATGCTGCAGGTATCGCGACCTGTGCGTCCGGTGGCCGAATCTACCAGCTGAAGGCGAACGGTATGGCTGCTAAGGTTTTCCATGATGGTGCCAAGATTGCCAACCTCCCTGGCTCCATGGGTATTGCCCACCTGCGATACCCTACTGCTGGTAGCAGCGCCAATGCTGAGGCCCAACCTTTCTATGTTAACAGCCCCTACGGCATTTGCTTTGCGCACAACGGAAACTTGATCAATGCTCCCGCACTGAAGAAGCACTTGGATCTGGAGGCCCACCGTCACATCAACACTGATAGTGACAGTGAGCTTATGCTCAACATCTTCGCTGATGAGCTGAGTGAGACCAAGAAGGCTCGTGTGAACAAGGAGGATCTCTTTGCTAGTTTGACCCGCATGTATGAGCGCTGTGAGGGTGGCTGGGCCTGCGCTGCTATGCTTGCTGGTAAGTTTTAATCTTCATATTCCGATGCATCCGGTCATTTGCTAACGTCGTCGTTGTAGGTTTTGGTCTCATCGGTTTCCGTGACTCATACGGTATCCGCCCCTTGGTTCTTGGCTCTCGTCAATCCCTGGATGGCGAGGGTATTGATTACATGATGGCCTCTGAGTCGGTCGCTCTGGACCAGCTTGGCTTCAGCAACCACCGTGATATCCAGCCTGGTGAGGCTGTCATTCTTGAGAAGGGATGTGAGCCGGTCTTCCGCCAAGTCGCCCCTAAGCGCGGCTACGCGCCGGATATTTTCGAGTACGTCTACTTTGCTCGCCCAGACTCTGTGATGGATGGTATCAGTGTATACCGCAGTCGTCAGCGTATGGGTGACCGTCTGGGTGCCCGTATTCTGAAGGTTCTGGGTGCCGACGTTGTCAAGGATATCGACGTCGTTATTCCCATTCCTGAGACCTCTACTACATCCGCCAGTCACGTTGCTCAATACCTGAATAAGCCTTACTGCCATGGCTTCGTGAAGAACCGCTACGTCTTCCGCACGTTCATCATGCCTGAGCAGAAGACCCGTCAAAAGGGTGTCCGCCGTAAGCTCAATGCCATGAAGGCTGAGTTCAAGGACCGCAATGTCCTCCTTGTGGATGACAGCATTGTCCGCGGTACCACCAGTCGCGAGATCGTCAACATGGCTCGTGAAGCTGGTGCCAAGAAGGTCTACTTGGCCAGCTGTGCTCCTGAGATCACCCACCCCCACATCTACGGTATTGATCTGGCTTCACCCCAGGAGCTGGTTGCCCACAACCGTGATAGCGATGCTATCGCCCGCCACATCGGTGCCGAGAGCGTCGTCTTCCAGACTTTGGAAGATCTCAAGGGTGCCTGTGCCGAGGTTGCCATTGAGAATGGCCAGACAGAACCCGTGAACTTCGAGGTCGGTGTGTTCTGCGGTAGCTACGTCACTCCCGTGAGTGATGGCTACTTCGAGCATCTGGAGGAGGTCCGTGGTGAAGGCCGCAAGAACAAGGCTCTGGACAAGGCCAAGGAGGCTGTTGCTCACGGCTTTGCTAGCACCACTGACTACCAGATCGCTACTAAGGGCGTCGCAGTGGATACCAATGGAAAGATCATCCCTGCAGGTGATGAAGAACAACCTGCCCCCCGGTCCTCCCATCAGGAGCATCGGAACCCGAAGGTGGATGACCGCATGGACATCAGCATCCACAATCAGGCCGACCACCCATGATTATGATGACAATTTCTATACTATTTTTTAGAGCCACTTGGCCTTTTATTTGCATTTGGAGTCTATGGAGTTATGTATGGGGGCATACCTTAGACGGGTCCTATTCCCTTTTGATGAAAAGTTGATGCGATGATGTGATAACGCATTAAGTGAAGTGTGATACACTCTTCTGTCAGGCTCTTGAAACCTTCACTGCTCGAAAGTGGGCGATATACCTTTTTGATCAAAAAATATGAACATATCAATAACTTCCATTGTCACATTTTACCCTATATGTATATTGACTTCCTTTCTTCTCTCCCTCCTTACTTTATCTCCATCTCTGCCGGTAAATAGCGGCGTCGAAGGATATTTTGGATTTGGACAACCTACAATATTTAAGTCAATACATCAAGAGTACTTGCGATATCTACTGGAGTACCTATTTGAGTACCTGCTTAGTATACCTACTTGAGTACATACCACGTGCCTACTTCGGGTACCTAATAAAAGTACCTACTAAGCAGTACATACATAGAGACTAGAGAACTGTAGTCTCTTATAGCTGTACAGTAGCTACTCACTTGGATACGACGGACCTCTAGGTGTAAATGGATACTTGTGCGAATTTGATCAAGTCCGACCAACATCTTCCATACTCATACAATAAGTAAATTCAATTCAACCGCCCAAATCCAAATATCATTCAAGGTCTCATCGTTATCATTAGCGAATAGCTTGGTTGACGTAGTAATGACGGTATAGAAATGCGGTAGGGATAGGCAGGATTGAGGGGTCCGATGATCTCCCTTCCCGCTGCCAAGTTTCTTCATCTTTAATGTATTTCTGCCCATAAACTCATTCCTACTCCTGCCATGAATATGTAATTTGAGGGTCCCTCTTCGGGTACCCCTTGTGAAGCAAGAGACGACTTTCTATCCATTCTAGACCAATTTTCATCTATTCTATACGAAGAGTCCCTTCATTCTAGCAGAAGAAACGCCTTCCTTATCATAAACGTAAATTATAATGAATTCGAACGTGATTTTGTGAAGACCCAGGAGAGATGTTGGAAAGATTATTGTTTCGTATATAAGACAAAATGAATTGTAATCCCTCTCCGAACACACGATCGCGCGATTTGGTGTTTTAGTTATCTTGTGAAATGCACACGATAGTAGCACTGGAATGAGAATTATATTTGCGGGGAAGTCTGGTGTCCGATTTCCAAGGAAAGAAAAGCGCGCGGATCAACAGGGCTGACGCGTTTCAACCTCACCTAAATATCAAATTGATATCAAAATTAGAAATTTATTCTGGAAGAATCCTCTCTTACCCGAACCTACTTGATCCGCTGTCTTCACAACGTAAAGCCTTCCTTTACTTAAAACCCACCGACTGATCGAATTGATTTCACTTTTTATTCTCACGAATTTCATTTTCCTCTTCAACAAACAAATTCATCATGTCGGAACCTCGCAACACCCGCGCTGCAGCTTTGAAAGCTACGGCTTCATTGATGCCACAGCTCGGCACCACGAAAAACACTGATTCCTCGACCACCAAGAAGGCCGCCAATATGAAGACTCTGAAAGCGAAGACGAATGGGATCAAAAAGCCCACCACTCGAGGAAATGCAGAGCTCACGGGCCGCAAGGCATTGGCCGCGGCAAAGAAGGCAACTAAAACAACCAAGACGAAGAAGGAAGCACGCGCGAAGGCAGCGAAGAAAGCAAAGACGACTGTTCTCAAGCAAGTTGCCGATGAGGAATTGCCTCACAACATGGGCCCCAAGGCGGCCATTTCGCCTGCAGCTACGTCCGCTGGCTCTGACAACGAGAACAAACCTCTCGGTGATGCGACTGTCGCCAAACTTGCTCCAGACCTGTCTCCCAATGCCGACCCCATTGCTGATACTATTCTTGACTCCATTGTTGACCCCATTGTTAACGCCGCTTCCGCAAGCAATGCGACATCCAAAACTCCGAAGAAACCAGCAGTCAAGAATTACGCCCTTACACCCGGTGTTACCCCTTTCCCATCTTGGCCCCACCCCACACCCGAGGAATGTGAAGAAGTTAACAAACTTCTTTCTGATGTCCATGGAGTTGTCACTGCCCCCAAAGTAATTCCACCTCCTTCTCTTACTGTTACTGGGTGTGGAGAAGTTCCATCAGTGCTCGATGCCGTCATTCGTACTCTTCTCAGCGGGGCCACCACAACCACCAACGCTAGCAGAGCATTCGAAGGTCTTGTCAAGCGCTTCGGCATCCTCAAGGAAGGAATTGGCGCTGGAAGTGTGGACTGGGATGCTGTTCGCCGAGCGTCACTGAAGGACGTTTTCGAGGCTATTAAGAGCGGTGGGCTCGCGGATATCAAAAGCCAGCGCCTGAAGGCGATTTTGGACCTGGTTTACGAAGACAGCCGACAGCGCCTCGGCCTTGCCGCAACTGAAGATGGCTCTGCAGCCCCGGTCGACGAAGATCTCAAGATGCCCGAAGCTAATGTGGAAGCACACAATAAAACCCATGTTACTAAGTCTACCTCACTCGGTAACGATGGAGCCGGGATGTCCACTCAATCCGAACTCACGCCCTCTGTCACGAACACGAACAGCACTGGTGACTCCAAGGATCATAAAAACTGTACCCACATGTCCCCCGCCAATGGTGAAGCCCCAGTGCCCGCCGTAAAGGCGGAGGATGACGTGAAATTTAAAGTCGTCAATCCCGCAGCCTCCACTAACAAGGCACTCAAGATGCCCTCGGAATTTGATCTAGCCTGCGCAGACCAGAACATCTTGTCCCTTAACCATCTCCACAGTCTTTCTTCCGAAGACGCCATGAAGGAACTAGTGAAATACCCCGGCATTGGTCCCAAGACTGCAGCCTGCGTCCTCCTCTTCTGCCTCCAACGTCCCTGCTTCGCAGTCGACACCCACATCTTTCGACTCTCCAAATGGCTCGGCTGGGTCCCAGACACAAAGGTAAACGAGATAACCGCCTTCAGCCATTTAGAAGTCCGAATCCCAAATCATCTAAAGTACTCCCTCCATCAACTCTTAATTCGCCACGGAAAAGATTGTCCTCGTTGCCGCGCCGCAACCGGAGATAGAGCTGAAGGCTGGGAAGATGGATGTGTCATTGACCACCTGGTGACACGAACCGGCAAACGCAAGGGAGTCATTCCTGCCAGCAAGACTGCCAAGAAGATCAAGCCCAAGACCAAGACCAAGGCAAACGCAAAGGCAAAGCTTGCATCCCAAAAGCGAAAGAAGACCACCACCCGCTCTGCTCCTGCTAAGAAGCAGAAGACCACTGCTCCGACCAAGAAGACCGCAGACCCTGAGGAGAGCGATGAGGAATATTCCGAGATGAGTGACAGGGCTCTTGATGATATATCCGACTGATAGTGTCCCATTGGACCCAGCTTGAGATCCATGCGCAAATTACTTTTTCATCCAGTGCAAGCTGAGCCATACGCATTCCGATAGAGTTATGGCGTTTATTGATTTGCGTTTACGACTCTATCTTTATTTTGCCGCATGTGGCTTTCAACTCGCGGGCGCAGTCTTTCTATTCTCTTTTTACTTTGTTTCCACTCATTTTAGCTAGGTAGGATCAACTTTGAACTTTGATACAGTACGTTCGACTGCTTCATCATGCCGAGTAGACATTCAAAATAACGCAATCCAATGCGTAGGGCTGTTCAAACACACTTGTCGCGGTGCCCTTGAGACTAGTGCGCATGACCGCAGTCTGCAGTTCTAAGTTAGATCTTACAAATCCCCCCATTTGAGAATCGGCTTGATAATCTTGCCGGCCTTTAAGTCTTCCAATGCCTGGTCCAGCGAGTCCGTGTTATATATCTTAGCCAGCTTGTCGACTGGGAACTTGCCCTGCTTGTACCATTCGAGCAGTTGTGGGAGAAGCTAAGGAAAAATCACATGTCAGTCACAGTACCAAATCCACCAGACCAAATTTGTCAGTTACCTTGGCCGGATCTGAGGATCCCTCAATTGCTCCGATCACTCGCTTACAGCTAATCATGATTTCCAGTGGACTGAAGGTAAGCGTACCAGTGGCCGGAGCGAGACCAACAAAGACCAGAGTTCCCCCATGACCCAGGGCTGAAATAGATGATTGAAGCAAAGGCACAAAACCGGTTGTGTCAAGGATGTTATCGACACCGTCGGGGAACATTTCATGCAGCCCCTCCGCAAGATCGGAGACATGCTTTGTGTTCAGCCTGTGCGTGGCTCCAAGAGAGGTCGCCAGCTCGAGTTTCGAGTCAACAATATCAACAGCGACAACGGTCTCAACACCCAAAGCACGCGCAGCCATCATCGCAGCCAAGCCGACAGCACCCATTCCAAGAACAACTAATCGAGAACTGGGCTTGGGCTTGAGGATATTTAAGACGGTACCGGCACCGGTAAGATAGCCGCATCCGAGGGGAGCCAAGGCGGCAAGATCTGAATCACTGAATTCAAACTCGCTCTTCACAATCGAAGCCTCATTCACAATGGCCAGCTTACTCATTGAAGACTGACCGAAGAACTGTCCTCGAATGGGTTGGCCACCGGGGGTAGAGATAGGCGAATCAGCGGCAGACATGCCACGCACACCAGCGAAGTTAATCTGGGTGAAGTTATGGCAGAATCCTTTGCGTCCATCCTTACAGAATTTACAGCTGTCGCATGTGGTGAAGCTGAGAAAGACCTGATCGCCCTCTTTCAAGGATTTATCCTTAACGGCACTACCAACACGGCGCACAACACCTGCACCTTCATGTCCCAGGACAGCTGGATAATCGCCGGCGGGAATAGCGCCCTGTTGGACCACAATATCCTATATTCAGCGAATTAGTACTATGAACTAGCGATAACAAAATATTGCCGAGGTTATTCCGAGGCTATAGTAGATGCAACATACTGTGTGACATAGACCAGTATACTTCATTTCGACGAGGACTTCATTATCTCGCAATTCGTCCAGCACAACATCTTGAAGGACAAAGGGAGCATTAGGTGCTTCGACCACGAAGGCTTTTGTTGGGATGTTATTTTCGGGAATCATAGTGGGGCTCCTGGTTTGTGCGGCCTCAATATACATTCACGATTGGGAAGAGTAGCAAAACGAGAAAATAGTAGATTATGGGTAGCCTGTAAATAGAAAATTAAAATCTGGGGATAAATCTGGGGAAGTTGGGGAAGTTTAGGAGCTTTTTAAGATGTTGAGCTCGAGCCTAAATCCAGAGAACAAATAGTTCAAATCCCCGCAAAATCTTTGCCAGTCGTTTCCCCGCAGTGCAGGTGTTTGGACCCGAGCGCCTCTTCGGCATTGAAAATCGGTACATTGACTGGCGGAACGCTAATGAAGCTTCTCTCAGCTTCGGGTATCCAGGTCTTCATGGCACCCATTGTCCGATGATCAATGACGAGTTGGTGTCAGGGATTTACAGGTTACCTGATCCGAAAAGTACCTGATCTGCACTGCAGCAAGCGGTTGCGAACATAGATCTCAGGAAAGGTAGTACCCCATGTAACATACTTGCGATCTGCTGCAGGGGATAAAGCGTGCTGCGATCATCAATGAGAATTTCTCGTATGAGCCAATTGCTGTTACGGCTGAGTTGGTTCCGCAAATGGCTTCTATCAATGATGCCAAGGCTCTTGGCAGTCTCGAAGTTGGCAAGAAAGTCGACTTTGTGGCCATCAATTTTTGTGGAATTCACAGCCAGCCCTGGTTAAACCGACCCAGTTCAGTGGTTTAAGCCGCTACGGGAAAATGAGTCGAGCTCATTGTAGTAAAAGAAGGTTATGGCTCCAGGTGAAGAGCGAATAATAATGAACGAATAGGAGATTGTTGGAGAGGGCAAAGAAGCGAAATTGGGACATCGCTGAGAGAACAGGCTTGTCCAAGCCACCTCTATGCGCCCATCTTGTCCAACTTTTTGTGTAATGCACTCAACGGTGGTTAGGCCAGATTGCTGATCAGTGTTAGCTTCCTCTAGACAAATTCTCGGGGGAGTATGTTTTACTGTATCGGCAACGGGGGGCACCGCACCGAAATCTGCTCAAGGCCAAGTATCATGGACTCACTTTCACGGAAAGAAGCACCAATAGTAAATTCATCCCCGCCTGGTCCAACCTCACCGGATCATATGCGTCGTCCGATGGTATTGCAATGATTCCCGCCCCACTCTCGGTTGTTGCCGAGTCTCCGGCAGGGAAGTACCGGATCTCGGTGTCTCTTCGGGAAGGGTTCTATGACATCACCGCTGATATTTTACCTAACCTGGATGACATTCGTGCTAATGATACCCCGAGACCTCCTTGCCTAATGAGTGGAGACGCAAACAGGAAGACCTCTTTGCCGGAGGTCACTGAAATATAACGCAACTGATTTTCGATTTTGAATGGCCCGCATACTAAACCGTTCGGAATGAAGTCAATTCTCCCCCTTCTCTTGGCTCCAGCGTGTCTGGCTGTACCCTATGCCGAGTACATTCATGCTCCTTCATCGAGAACCCTGATTCCGCCAGTGGTGATCGGCGTGAACGGCTCCATCACAAATCAGAGATCTCTGACAGAGGTTAACAACACGCGGCCCGCCGTCTTTCATGGCCAGGCGTCTATAACTTTTGATTTCCGAAAGAATGTTGCCGGGATAGTGTCCATCGACATCGCTTCAGCTCCCTCCGACGCGTTCATTGGAGTGACCTTCTCCGAATCCAGCCTATACATCAGCAGCGAGGCGTGCGATGCGACGGCGGACGCGGGTTTCGACAGCCCTCTGTGGTTTTCCTGCGCAGATGGACCAGGTGTCTATACAGCAGCAGAGAAGCACAACCGCGGTGGATTCCGATACCTCACTCTTGTCAGCAATACCACGGCGACAGTATCCCTGAATCGCGTGACGGTCAACTTCACAGCCGCACCGGCGCAAAACTTGCGTGCGTACTCAGGCTATTTCCATTCGAACGAAGAGCTGCTCAATCGGATCTGGTACGCCGGGGCATACACAAACCAGCTGTCGACAATTGACCCGGCCATGGGCGACGCTCTCCCCTGGTACCACATAATTAACAGCACGGAGACCATTGCGCTCCCGCAGACTGTATCGTGGTGGAGCAACTACACCATTTCAAATGGAAGTAGCGTGCTCAGCGATGGCGCTAAGAGAGACCGATTGATTTGGCCTGGCGACATGTCGATCTCCCTGGAGGCGATCGGCGTGAGCATGTATGATCTATACAGCTTGCGGGTGGCACTGGATCTGCTGTTTAGTTTGCAGAAAAAGGACGGCCGTCTGCCATATGCCAGCCCTCCCTACGCTGATACAATCAGCTTCACGTACCACTGCCACAGTCTTAATGGCCTTGCTTTGTACTATCTGTATTCTGGCGATCAGGACTGGCTGTCCCAGCATTGGAACCAGTATAAACTGGGCATCGACTATGCGCTGTCGAGTGTCGATAGCACTGGCCTGGCCAACATCACTGCCAGCTCAGACTGGCTGCGATATGGAATGGGAGGTCATGTACGCTTCCGCCCCCTTCCCCCAGCCTTCATTTCTATCAAGGATAAACTAACGGACCTAGAATATCGAAGCCAACTCCCTCCTCTATTATGTCCTGAACCAAGGACTAAACCTCGCATCCATACTAAATGATACATCCATCCAGCACACCTGGACTACCACCGCAAGCAAGTTAAAGGCCGCTGCAAACCAGCGCCTCTGGGACCGCAACGCCGGACTCTTCCGTGACAACGAGACCACGACACTCCACCCCCAAGATGGCAACGTCTGGGCCGTGAAGTCCAACTTAACCCAGTCATCTTCCCAAGCCCAACAAATATCAAAGTCACTACGCGCCCGCTGGGGCAAATACGGTGCGCCCGCACCGGAGGCCGGAAGTACTGTATCACCCTTCATCAGTGGCTGTGAGCTGCAGACACATTACATGGCGGGAAATCCCGACTCAGCGTTGGACCTGCTCCGTCTGGAATGGGGCTTCATGATGGATGACCCGCGCATGACCAACTCAACCTTCATCGAGGGCTACTCAACCGACGGTGCACTACACTACGCGCCGTACACTAACGACCCGCGCGTATCGCACTCGCATGGCTGGTCTACCGGCCCAACCTCCGTTCTAATGAACTACGCTGCGGGGCTCCGGTTGAAGTCTGCCGCAGGAGCGACTTGGTTGATTGCCCCACAGCCTGGAAATCTGACGTTCGTCGATGCGGGATTTGCCACCAAGCTTGGTGCCTTTACCATTGCTTTTCAGACGCGCAATGGTACATACTCTCATCTGCGCTTCAGCACCCCTGTTGGGACGACAGGAGATTTTATTCTGCCGAGGGTGAACGGGACTTTGATAGGCGCCAATGGGACCAGACTTGCGCTTAATGGCGGTGTGGTCAGTGGGCTGAGGGGGGGGAAATTGGACTTTCGTTCCAGAGAAGTCAGCCAAGATGGGAAAACGGGATTGATAGAATAGGTCTGGCTTAGGATAATTCTCATATGTGCAGCGGCAGAGAGTAAACACTACCGTCTGTTGATCTCTCTCGATCATCCGCAGCAGTATCGCATCACCTCGGAGCAGGCCCCAATAGACATGCGGTCAAACGGCGGGGTCGCGTTCGAAAAGCGGAAATGCAAAACCATAATGACCTGGGCTCCCAGAAGGGCTCAAGCTTATGAGACCCTGTCGACTCATTATCAACGCGCGAGTAAGGAAGAAATAACAATTTATAATAGATAGACTCCGATTCCATTCATTTCACGGTCATTCTCTAACAAGTCTAATGCACAGCCACCAATGACCGATCGTGAGAACAAGCATGCAAAGAATCTGTTTAAACACATCATAACATTTGGACGAGCTGAAGTTGCTTACAAGATTGAGATCGAACTCGAGTTGATGCTCCTGGATCATAATATGTCTGCTCAGCTGGAGGACCTGAAGGGAAGATTTTGTAATTTGGACGTAAGCTCGACGTGGACGAAAATATTTGTCTTCAATCAATAGCGGTAACAGAACGAATGGGTCTTATTAGTGTTCTAGTAAATAATCTGTCAAACTTCTTTAACTCGCTGCACGAGTTCTATAAATCAGAGTTTCAAAAAGGCAATTTTTATCTATACAAGGAATATACTTTTACTCCAAAAAGGTAACACCCTTTCAGCAGCGAACCAGAGCTTTACCCAATTGTTCTGACTGTGGGATCTGAGGACATAAATATACTGTCTGTCTTAATAGGCGTAAATAGGTTATATATTCAATAAATTGGCTTTTTGGTGGAATATGTGCGTTTAAAAGTTAATGGTCATTTAACTGCTGCCCCCTGGACAACCGGTATTTGTAAACTCGAAACGCGATGATAGCGCAGGACATATTTTATTTTAAACATTATCATTATCTGCAAGCACGTCCGGTTCTTGCAGGGCCATCTCATGGTCAGGATCTAGGCATCGAGCACCAAGGTCGAAGCACTCTACACAAAAATCGTCATAGCACGTTGAGCATTGGCGATATGAATCTCCGATTGCCATATATCGAACACATGAATCACAGTATCTGGTTGTCTTGTCTGAGCTCACGGAAGAAATTTCCATTTCCAATTCCGCCTTCGGTATCTCAACGCCGTTGCTCTCAGCATGTTGAAGCAAGATGTTGACAACTTCGCTGCTTCCACTTCTCTTAGCCCAATAAAACAGACTCTTCCCCAGGTTGTCTTTGCTGCTGACTGTAAGTCTTGATACGAGAATTAACTGGAGAACCACCTCAGAATGACCATTTTTGGCGGCTGCGAATAACGGTGTTGAACCCCAGGTATCAGAAAGGTCCACTAGGGAGATGTCGTTGGCAAGAAAAAGCCGAATGACATCTTTTTGGCCCCACGAAGCAGCGTAGAACAGTGCTGTGCGGCCCCATTCATTGGAAGATTGAATTTTCACACCATTATCAAGAAGCAGCTTGACTACTTCAAGATGGCCTTTAAAAGACGCGGCGATCAGTGCATTAAACCCAGTAGTGTCAACAGCTGTAGTATCTGCACCATTATCAAGAAGTAGCCGAACCACTTCAAGATGGCCGTTACGACAAGCGGTGATCAGTGCAGTCCACCCATCCTCATCAGTAGCATCGATATTTGCACCAGTTTCAAGAAGTACCCTAACTGCGTCAAGATGACTTTCACTACAAGCGGTGATCAGTGCAGTCAACCCGTACTTATCAGCAGCTTCGATATTTGCACCAGTATCGAGAAGTAGCCTAACTGCTTCAAGATTACTTCCACGACAAGCGGTAATCAGTGCAGTCCTCCCATTCTCATCAGCAGCTTCGATATCTGCACCAGTATCAAGAAGTAGCCAAACTACTTCAAGATGGCCGTTACGACAAGCGGTGATCAGTGCAGTCCACCTATCCTCATCAGCAGCATCGATATTTGCACCAGTTTCAAGAAGTAGCCTAACTGCGTCAAGATGACCTTCACGACAAGCGGTGATCAGTGCGGTCGTTCCATACTTGCTAACAGCTTCGATATCGGCACCACCTTCAAGAAGTAGCCTGAATACTTCAAGCTGGTCTTGATGACAGGAAAGATGGAGTGCAGTCCACCCATTCCTATCAGCAGCTTCGATATCTGCACCATTATCAAGAAGGAGCTTGGCTACCTCAAGGTTTCCAATAGCGAAGGATAGCAGTATTTCCCCTTTATTTGTTGCATTTTGAACATCGGCTCCAGCGTTAAGTAACATTCTTGCGATTTCCAGATGTCCTTCTGAGCAAGCTACCCCTAAAGCAGTAAGCCCCCCGATACCCTTTCCTTCTATGCCATCGTTGCTGGTGCGGAGGAAGCTCTGAACAACATCACGCATTCCAAGGTATGCTGCATACCACATGGGACCGGCAGAAGTAGGAAGGGATTTGGCATCATCTTCCATTTCCCAGTTGCCGTCCGTATGATTGGAGTCAAACCACTCCTTCCAGGCTATCCAGGCTGGATTCTTCTCGTCAAAGAAATTGTGGATGAGTTTTGTCAGCTGAGCATCCTTTGTGTTATCTACCGAGTGTTGCTGCCATGACTCGGCTGCGTAGTTTCGAAAGTAGCTTAGAAGCTGGTATTCCTCGGTCGTAGAATCCCAGACTGCTTGACAATTCAAATATTGGAGGCACATTTTCCCCAACAGGATGCCTTGAATTCCATCCACTGATAATTGCGACATGGGATTGAGTCGCAAACCTTGGCTTGGAGATGGAATATAGAGCACCTGTAGCAGGTATTCTTTGACGGAGAAATGTGCTAGATGAATGGTTTTCATGCCAGCAGAAAATTCTGCCTGGGGCGTTCGGATCTCGAGAAGGGAATTGCAGTCTTTCAGAATCTCAATCTCGATGTAATCCTCGTCTATCTCGTAAGGTATTTCTTCCAGGAGGACTTCATCATTTTCCTCGGCGACGAGCAGAGCTCCAGCCATCTCGTTCACTGTCAGAGGCCTCACAGCAAACGCAGCCCATCGAAGTATATTGAAAGCGCGTGTTCGATATTCATCGGATAGCTGGGATATCCTCTTCCAGTTACGCTGGTAGGCATCCTCAAGCCCTACTGGAGTAGAGTTGATGATTCTCTGCAGTGCTTTTTGATTTGCTGTGCTTCGAAGATCATTTTCCTGTAACTTAATCCAGAGAAACTGACCGTTGCAGCGTTCGGACAGCTGCTTTGATATATCTAGCCTGATTGTTTCAGTCTTCTTTGCAAGTTTTCTGTCGACGACCGACCGAGAGTATATGTCTATATCAGCCTGGACATCATCAGGGGTAATCTTATGATGTACAAACAAGATATCTTCCATTTCGGAAAGACAGCCTCGGATTTCGGGCTCATCGCGGCTGACAATCAACAGACGAGTTGGTGTTCCGGCGGTGGCGCATCTGACAGTATTGATAAAACCAGCAATGGAATCCTCCTGATGCTCAGCCCTTCGAATACACTCATCCAGACCATCCAAAGAGAAAGTACATCCTGGTACAGCTCTTGCAACATCACGTAGGAGATTTGTAATTTCGTGACGTGTCGCCTTCACTCCTTGTTGGGCAGACCAGAGCTCGTGAATTAGGCCATATGCCGTCGGGTGAGAGATCATCTGAGAAAGCCAGTTTCTGATGGCCACAAAATGGTCTTCTCTCTCAAGATCGGTTGAAAAGAAAAAATTGCAAGTTGGCTGTTTCAGAGTAGAAGACAAATGATCAACCACTCTGGCACATAAAATAGATTTCCCAAAGCCTGCTGGGGCATTCAGCCACAGGACCTTAGGACGATCTGATGGAAAATCTGAAGACTGCCAATCCTGAAACCAAGGCGTGCTGAGAATCCATTCGCATGTTCCATCGATTCTCCGTTCTGTAGAGCGCTCATATGTTTCGTTTGGCAAGTGTCCACCCAATAGCCACATATGCATGTCACGCTTTGTCTCCGCTGTTCTTATTAATTTTGATGTGACATTTTCGATGGATTGGTAAACCTACCTTCCATCTCACTCTGAATCTTGCTCACAATATCCACGAGCTGGGCATTGAAAGCCGCTCGGTCAAAGGTCTCCCCTGAATTGTATATCAGACCCAGTAACAAAAGGTACCGTGCTAATTTGCGTACCGTCTTGATTCTCCAAGGAGCCATTGATGCCTCTTTCTCCTCCGACTGGAACTAGGCTGTATAGGATGTCGACAAGGGCTGCAAAATTTCCAACCTGAGTGACTCTTTTCGCTTTGTCTCTCAACGCCCAGTTCAGCTTCTGCATTTTTGGCCCCTTCCCCATATCCAAACGAGTATGTCTCCGGGGTAGTACATGTTTCCCGGTCATGTCTGGTGTAAACTCGGATGGAGAAAATACATCATCCTCGATATGGCACACGTCTTTCACGACTGTGAGGAGGTCCTTGACTGCAGACAAAATGTGCGGGTCATCCAAAGTCTTATCATGCACATCAGAAACACCTCCGTTCTCGAATCCAACTGCTTTGCCCCATCTTTCAAGGCGTAACTTGTGGGCCTTGAACTGGGCGGATAGATTCCGTGAATCGATCCCAAAATCTTTCCAGGAGTCGACTTTGTCTAGAACATCCAGACAAGTACTGAACAAACCAGCGAGTCCTATGATGCCGACCGCAAAGCCCACTGGTTCCATTGCTTTTTCTGGCGAGATCTGATGCAAAGTGGATTGACAGAATGCAAGGTGAGATGACACGGAAAAGATCAGGCTTAAAAAATGAGAGCGGTGGCCCTGTTTAGCTTACGCTATGACAACGTTTGGGCAGCAGTTAAGACTCGAGGGCTTGGTGCGGGGCAACCTGCATAGCCCCCACGACGCCAGTGCATCACATCTCGAAGTGCATTATGTGGCTTAGCGGGAATCGTGATATGCAGGAATGCAGGTTGCATGTCGACAAGCGTGGATATAACTATGTACAGAGCAAATTCTGTTGTCGACTTTCAGCATGGTGTTTTCAAGATGAGCGTTAGTTGGATCGGGCCAGAACATGCGTTTCATTGGGGGAATATCCTCATGTCGTCTGGGAATCCGACATAAATCTGTCCCTCAGCAGAGTTGCGCTTCCAGGGATCTGTGGATAGTGTCCTTCTCCACAGCCACCAGCATCGCACTTATTTTCTGAGTGTTGCCTGATAGCTCAGGCATTAATTAAAGTATTTCTGGTGAGAAATACACTTACGGAGCCAACACTTTCAAAAGAATAGAAAAGGCCGAAGAACTCTGTATTTACAAACATCTCCTTTTATTTCTTAATCTCCACAACCAACTTTGTACAACTCACACCCCCAGCCAATTGTTTCAATCCCATATTTATAGCTCCCAACCCTTTTCCAACAACTGTCGGCTCGGGGCTCGGCCTGATCTTTCCCTTCTCTAAGTTATCTCTCAACCACGTCCCAATCCAGTATTGGAACTGCTCCAGTCTCTCCCCTTCCACCATCGATGGCATCACAAATATTGTCTCTATACCATCCACCACCTGCGCATCCGGAGGAATCGGAGGCGCTGACACGAGTTTTGCCGCTATGGTCTTCTTCTCTCCTTGATATCCCGCGATGAATGCCTTAAGCATAGCTTGGCACGATTCTAGCTGCCCAGTTGCAAGAAAGCAATGCCGGATCACCAATCCGTCCTCCTTGGCTGCCGCAACAATCGAACTGACAACATGTGGGTCTTTGTAGTCGAATAAACGATCTGCGCCTATTGAAGCCACATAGTCCTTATTCGCAGATCCGGCTGTCGCGTACACAGCTGCAAAAGAAGATTTGGGATCTTCACGCAACAGCCGAGCTGTTTGCACGCCCATGCTTCCGACGCTAGAGGATGCACCCCAGATCAGGAGAGCTTCAGTTTTCGTGCCTACCGGGCTAGCTGGAGCAGAAGCAGTGGCTTCGTCTAACCGTGGAATCCCCATCATATCCCACACGTTCAGAGGTACCGCCACAGAAACGGGCAAGGTTGCCGCGTGGTTCCAAGAAATGCCCTTGTCTGGAATGGGAACAGCATGCTGCCAGGGGACGAGACAGCGCTCTTGAAATGCCCCGTAGTCTGGATCGCAGGATCTCCAAGCAGAGGCTGAGTATGCAACGACGCGGGTGCCCGGTCGGAAGGAGGCGCAGCCATCATTGTCGTTGTTATTGGTGGGTACGTTCTCGCCGACCTCGAGGACTACGCCCGCCATATCGAAGCCGATGACCGTGGGGTATGTGGGTATGAAGAGGCCTGTGTCACGCATGATTATGTCTGCCGGGTTGAGGGCCACGGATTTGATCGCGATGAGGATTTCCCCTGGGCCTGGCTTTGGCGTTGGGCGGGCTTGGAGCACAAAATGTTCTCCTTTGGCTGGGGAGACAGCAGCGAGGTGAGTGGCCATTAGGACTTGTGTTCAAGTATAAAGGTAATGTGGTCAAGGTCTGATGATATTTCCAGATTTTTTACATCTGGGACTGCTGAACAGCCTTTCCTTTATACCTTTCAAACCAAGCGCCCAGACTCATCATTCTTTGATTAGTGACCTCTCATCTGATACAACCTGTGGATTATTAGATGCCATAGAGAATACGCAGCCAATCAGCGATGTTTGCATCCGACGAATGGTTAGCGTATTCCTAAAGGGGATTAGCGTACCGGTCCCGATCATTGGAGTTGTCAGATCCACGACTCCACATGCTGACCGCATTCCTCATTACATTCATTTTGAGGTCAGAAAAATCCCTCATAGGATGCAGTGTAAGTGATTGAAAAATGGGCAAATTATGTCGAATTATCAAAAGGAAGACTACAAACAAAGGTCTGCGCGGCGATCAAGATTCGGCTGCCGGAATTGCAAGCTTAGGAAAGTGAAGGTAGGTGGCTCTTGGCTTTTATAGAATTGCGCTCGACTGAACCAATCTCCCGATCCTTCAGTGTGACGAACACAAGCCCAGCTGCAAGCGATGTCATTCATTCGGAGTATTATGCAATTTCAAATCTAATATCCACGACCTGCAACCCATCGCCAGACCATTGCCCGTTGAAGGAAAAGTGGAGATTGAACCCGTTGTCAGCAGTGCTGTCTGGACATGCGACGATTCCACAACCTTCCAGCTGAATGCCAAATGTCAAGATTTCATCTCCCGGTATTATGGACGAAGTCTCACTATACCCGATGACCCGAATGCGATACACGTCAATCGCAAACTCCTCAATCTAGCCTTCGCTGTGAGTATTATATTGATTCTGTGACCAGAAAAGCTCAAAGAGCGAGCTTAGTTGCGGATCCAAACTCGACTAACACATGCCTCCTAGTACCCTTTTTTAATGCACGCCTCTCTAGCGGTGGCACATACATACGACCGCTATCTGAACGGCTCACCAGGATGTCGCCGCAGCCTAGAAGAATGTTATCACTGGTCTCAAAGCACGACACTTCTCAACAAACGCTTGGGAGAACCGATTGAAGAGAAGGATAAGGATCCAATCTGGGGCACTGCAGCTGCGTTGGCCGTCTTGACCTTCTCGTCCCCCGACGCATGCACAGCGGAAGAATCATGGCCTTTGAACTCCTCTGAAACATCTGATTTGGACTGGCTACGTATGAGCAGAGGCAAAATGGCACTCTGGCATATGGTGAATCCACTTCGACAAGAAAGTATTTTCTCCATCATGGCGGGAACATACGCTGACATGCATTCGCCTTTGCCTGAGAGGGGTACTGATGGTATACCAAAATTCTTGACCGGTATATGTCTCCTCGATGAATCATCGACAGCAAAAAACAATCCATATTTCAATGCCGCCCACGGATTATCTCACATTTTGAACATCCCGGATAGCAAGATCACAACAGGTCAAACTCAACTGTTCACGGGTAGTATCCAAGGCGAATTCGAAATCTTGCTTCGGAAAAGGGACCCCGTGGCCCTATTGTTGCTGTATCTGTGGTACCGCAAAGCAAGTCGCACTTTATGGTGGATTGAGCTTAGAGCTCGAGTGGAATGTCCCTCTATTTGCTCATACCTGCGACTATGTCACAAAGAAAATGTTGCAGTACAGGCATTCCTTCCGGATGGTGCTCTTCTAGATAGATGGAACCCATTGATGTAGTTGTCAGCCTAAATCTTCTGTCTTTTGCAGCTGTGGTGTCAATGCTATGTGCCATATCTTCCAAGGCAGCGTACCGCCATGTTAGCTTCATCAATTTTGCCGCTTTGAAAGAGAGCCCCAATTGTCTCCAATTAGCACTGGAGATTTGCTGCCTTACAGTTTGAGCCAGGGCAGTCACCCTCTATCTGATTCTCAGTGTCATCCCGAGTCTATCTTAAACCCACAAGAATCCCACTTAGCCAACTGTCAGAAGCTCAAGGGGTCGCGCAACTGCACCGCCAAGCATGCTAGGGGCATGTGGGGCAGTAAGCAACTGGCATAATGGAGCATTTAATGCCGATCTATCACCACTTTATGCTGTACTGATCGACATATTATCTGCAGGCAACAGCCAAGCATTGTCATCATGGCAGTGATTGTATCTGAATCTGAAGAGCTCGGCCTTAAGGGCTGGTCTGACACACTATCGCCGTCCGTACCTTGGTTATGCATGTCATCCTCAATGATGTGACATCGAAGTTTACATTCAAGAGTTATGATGTAAACAATGCGGCGCTTCTACGACATGTATTAAATTGACATGAATGACTTCCAAAAACCGAGCTATTCAGAAACACAACTATCTGTACTCAGAGCTGTGTTTAAACAGCTGCCTCATTTTCATTGCTTACACTACCATTTTGAACCTCCCCTCCCAAAAATTACCATGGCCCTCAACACTATGCAGGGTGTCGTTTATAGTGGGATACCGTATAATATGTCTGTCATGGATATCCCTCGGCCCACGATTATCAACCACACGGATGCAGTGGTTCGCATCACGACTGCTGCCATCTGCGGCTCTGACCTCCATATGTACCACGGGGTACAAGGTGGCACACCACCATGGGTCATGGGACATGAAGCCCTTGGATGGATCTCTGAAGTTGGCGATGCCGTCTCTTCGCTCAACATCGGTGACTACGTTGTGATTCCCGACAACGTAGCAACTGGTCATCTGAACATGCATCCACCGGCGATGGAGTCATTTGGTGCAGGTGCGGATCTAGGGGGACTTCAAGGTAAAAATTTCCTAACAGCTTTCAAAAATTCCTTCGTGTCGCTAATTCAAATAGCCGAATACGCACGAGTCCCTTTCGCCGACGATTCACTTATTCCTATCCCTTTGACTGCCAACACGACAAACTCCACGATTGAAAGAGATTACATGACTGTATCCGACATCTTCGCGACCGGCTGGTCCGTTCTAACGTACGCCGGATTTCAGCCCGGCGATTCGGTCGCAGTTTTCGGGGCTGGCCCGGTTGGTCTCTTAGCCGCATACTCTGCCATACTCCGCGGAGCCTCCAGAGTGTACTCCATTGATCATGTTCCAATGCGATTGGAGCGCGCGGCATCAATAGGCGCGATTCCGGTTAATTTCGCCGAGGTAGACCCAGTCCAGCAGATCATGGCCCTGGAGCCTAATGGAGTCACTCGAGCTGTGGACTGCGTTGGAATGGAAGCTGTCAATAGGGAGGGCAAGATTGATGAAAACGTTGTGCTGGGAAATATGATACGGGTGGTTTCATCACAGGGCGGGATTGGGCAGATTGGCGTTTTCATGACTCAACCCAGTTCACCTGGGGCACCGCTTGGAGATACTCTCTCTCCGAATGTCTCATTTCCGATCACGGAATTCTTTGAGAAGCATCTACGATATGAAGCTGGGGTTGTGGATCCAAAGCTTGCCGCTCCTGAGCTCGTGCAGCTTATAGCGTCGGGTCGCGCAAGTCCTGGTTTCATCACGAGCAAGGTAATTGGTATTGAAGAGGCGCCAACATACTATCAGCGGTTTGATCGCCATGAAGAGATCAAGGTGTACATACACTTTCCATAGAGTCAAGATGTGTAAAATTCATGATAGATATCAATATAGGTACACGTGGATTATTTGGTTCATGATGGTTTTTGTGCTCCAGGTGTTCGTCCTGACTTTCGAATCCATAACACCACTGCCCTGTTTTATGTAAGCAAAGGGCAAGATGGCCGAGTTGGTCCAAGGCGTACGGTTCAGGTTCACCTGATCCAGATTTCCGTATCTCGTTTTCGGGGCGTGGGTTCAAATCCCACTCTTGTCATTTTTTGTTTGTTCATGGACCAGTCCGTTCCTTTAGGTTCTTTCCGCGTTGTGGGGCAGACATTGAATTACAATGTACTGTACAAAAAATCGAAATCAGACATCTTCCAATCTTTATTAATTTCCTTTAATAGTCAGTCACTTTCCAAACCTTGACCATTTTTATGGGTCGCATTACATATTTATGTGAGTACTTATGAGTTTCCTGGAAGTCGAGCAAGGAAATAGTTGAGGTTACTTTTGAACGGTTCATAAAATCCACAGAAGGCAAGCCACTTGCTCAAGTGCTCCACAGCCACTAGCGGCGACTGTGCCCACTGTGGACGTCACCACAAAGCAGATGTGTGCTACTGTCTTCGACCGGATTATTGATCAAAAGGCCGGGATGGACCACGGTCAATATGGCAATATCTCAAGGGCGAGAGTACCAGAACGTCCAACAGGACCAACAGGGCTCGCCGGCGCCAGCAGCTACAACCCAAATTCAATTTCAATGTCTACAGCGCTGGTAAATGCGTCTAGCACTTATGGACCAAGCGCACATAGTCTAGCAGAATGAAATGCAGAGAGTATTTGGGTCACTCAGGCCTAAGTGCGAGCAAGAATATATCCACAGCTGAATCGGATTCACATTCGAAGTACCAAATACCTCCCATTGACAAGACTGTGAAACGCCTCTGCTTACAAATACTGGCAGGCATTTGTTGAGACACAAACATTCCATTCACTGTGTTTGAAAATTCAAAAGCTATCTGGTTCTAGGAGGATTCTTGGTCATCCAGTCAAGTCAAATAGGTTAAAAGCGAGACATTCTTTGATCCGAAATATGTTACTCGAGATAATGTTACCGTAATAGTACATCAATGGTCAGGCGGGACACACGTAAGTAGGGTGATTAGGCAATGAACAACAGGGAATGTTGTAAGGCACATATTTCAAAAGAGGTGCCCGGAGCCCCATGTCGTTCCTCCTGATACTGAGTGCCGTCGCTGCAATGGGGATGACCCATGCAAGTTCAACGACGGCAGATCAGCTGGCAAAGTAACATATTCATCCTCTGTCAACGTCACGGACAAAGTCACACAAGTACAACCACAGGGTAATAGATCAAAAGAGGCCGATGACAAATTCAAAGGAAAGCTTAGAAGAGCTTATCCAGGTACATAGCAAGAAAGAGAATAAAATAAGCCCATCTACACTGATCCACAGAGTTCTACGAAGGATTACTAATTGATATTCGAACCTTGGAAATATTGAATGTTTGGCCCCTTCCTCCCCGCCATTTGCCCCACCAGGATTGATTATCAATCATACACCTCAAGCGGTCAGGAACAATCAGGGGTATTTAAATGAGTTCCTGGCCTGCAGATATGTTGCCATAATTCTTAATTTTTGCTCATCTTAATTACCCAAGCTCTCCAACACTTCACAACCTTGAAACCTTCGAACGAACCTACTATTTTAATATATCTCCATTGCTACCCACAATGTCTTCTTCACTCTACGACACATCTATTATCCCCGCCAAGAACGCCCTCACCGCTCTTGCCCACATCATCCGCAAAGGCGAGGAGCATTCCAATGGCGCCAACTTCCTCACTGCCGCCCTCATTGATGACATGAAGCCACTGAGCTTCCAGATCTTGTTTTCTGTCTCCCTTGCCGAGAAATTGGTCGCCAGAATGAGCGGTACCCCGGTCCCAGATTCTCCTACCGAGGTCTCTTCGTTCGCTGAGGCCCACCTACTCATCGAGAAGGCTCTCAAGGCTCTCAACGATGCTGATAAGACTACCATCGACAACAACGCGGAAAACATGGTTGAGGTTGGTATGGGACCTGGAGTCAACATCCCCATGCGTACGGACAGCTATGCCAGTGCCTACAGCCTCCCCAATATCTACTTCCATGTTATGACTGCCTATTCCATCCTGCGAAAGGAAGGTGTACCCCTTGGCAAGAAAGATTACCTCAGTGCCTTTATTGAACCTTACCTCCCTCAGAAGGAGTGAGACACCTAGCTAGTTGGTGATATATTATCCAATAGGGAGTGAACTACTACGGGAGATTGAAAATTGAACTCTACGAAACTGCAAGAAGCAGTTAAAAGTCCTCAATTGGTAGTTTTGGTTGCAAATCGTAGGTTAGGACGACGGTATTCATTTTCTTCCCCACAAGGCGAGTTCGTAATCCCATGAAAGATAGATACATGTAGTGATTAATAGTCAGGTTGAAAAAGACAAGATTCAATGCTTCGACAATCAGAAGGCCCCCACTGCTTTCCAAAACCTAATATGATTGGCTAATGCCTAGCGAACCATGGACAGGCTCCCATTGGCTATATAACTCGAAGCCCCACCTATCGCCCAATCGGGTCTAGCGTAGACTAGCTTTTCATTGCTATAAAAGGCAGTCGTCACCCCGGCCCAGGAAGGTTTTCTTTTTCTTTCTTCATCATCAGTAGAGGTTTTACATAACAATGTAAAATTTTTATTACCAGGGCTCCATACGTGGCTTGCTGAGGGTTGTCTTGTGGTTTATACACGCATAGGCTTTCTTCCGTTCCCGGCTCTGCAGAGTAAAGGTCTCCCTTTATCCCAAACAATTATGGCTGAGCTAGGGTTCCCTCACGGGAGCTCCATGCGCTTATGCTGTGGAGGGGGCACGACATCTCAATGTTTCAAAACAACTCTTTGTCAAGAGTCTGCTTAGATTTGACTCGTAAATTTGGCATTGAATATGGACCCTCTGTCATAAAGCTTTCGCATTATGCTGAGCCGGTCCTAAGCGACTTGATAAACACTTCAAACCCATCTGCTTGGTGGGTTCGATTTTTTATCCCTAGATTCTCTGTCACTTCATGCGGCTAGAGCACCCGTGTGTAGAGCAAATTTAATTGTCGCGTCAACTTGGAAATAACGGCGGCATGCATTTGACTGGCATGAACGCCAAGTAAATCTTCCAAAAACGCGTGGCTATAGGCATGCTGAAGGGTTGGGCCCAGTCTGGCCTTGACCAGCTGCTTTTCCCTCAAAATTAAGTTGAAACAGGCTCTCTCCAGTCTTTGGAAGGTCCCGGGAGTTGAGGCGATAAAGAAATGCGCCCAATAAGCAGGATCATTTCTCTTCCCAGGCATTATACTATGCACATAATCCGCCGATGGGCCAATTAGTACTGCATCTTTCTTTCTCTTCATTACATCGATATCGATTCTACGGTCTCATTCTGGGACTCTTAATTTGATTTTGAGATAACGAAATGATAAATCTGTAAATTTAAAGGACAAATGCAATTGTGAAAAATCTCGCTTCGTGATCAATAAACATTCTTTGACAATTGCCCATCCAGACGATGTGTTGCAGAATCTCTTCTAAAACCAGAGTTTAAATGACATCTCTTAATTCTGGCAGAAATTCATTCACAAGGAAATGCGAGCTGTAGGGGCTCCAATGAGATTTTGAGGGGGGAGGAAACCCTTTATTCATAGAAATAAAATCCGTGATAGGATGGTAAAGGCATGGTACCACATGGAGACTCATGCAGGAAGCTCTAGACATTTCCCTTGGCATCCATGGAGCGTCGTTTCCCTTGACAGGGTCAGAATATTCCAGTGCTTGATTTTGTCTGGGCAAAGTCCACAAGCTTAAGTAGTAAAATGGGTAGTGGGTACTCTTTTCGACTGGATCACCAACAACCTGAGGTCTATGCTCTTAGACAACATTAGTAGTCATTCCTGACATTCCTTTGGATTCATTCCCAGCGCTTGTTCAGCAGTAGATAATCTGCCGTCCCAATAGCGTAGTATGATCTCACCATGGGCAATCATAGTCACTTCGGGAAATTCTTGGCATCTGAAGCGCCTTTCAATTTCAACGTCGACTACTTCGAATTTTTGCCGTCTATGATGCCTTGATAACGTTGTGGTCATTTGATTCAAGAACATTCAGCTCGCCATATGGAGCTTTTCCAGCAACTAGCACGTGGAGGGTAGAACTCATCATACTCTAATGGCGTGGAATTGTGCTGGGCCTGGGACAAGAAGGATCTGTTGGTTGAATTGAGTAGATGGCTGGCCGATGTCATCAAATTGATCACTAAAGAAGATGCATAACTGTATCCATATGTCAGAAAACCAGTTCAATCGGCATGCATGGTCTCATCGCAAGAATAGAAACTTGTACTTACAGTACCATGAGAATCGTATATATCTTTAATGCGCGATAGAGTCGCTTCTTTCCTCGTCTTTTGAAGAACTTAATCTCATCAAAAAATTTCAGTATGACCATGAGGTGTGGCGAAATGCGGAGAACATGACCTGATACAATCCCCGGCCGGAGGACCTGTTGAGAGGTCAATGTTGCTGTCCGATTAGGGGGATAATGGCTATTGTGTACTCAGCCTGATACCAGTGGTATATGGCAAATTATGTATTCTGAAGAACAGAGGAAGGAAGAGAAGAGAGAGGGAGAGAAAGAAGTAAACAGAGTGGGTCACCTGACCCCATACTAGAGTGGGGGTGTGGGGCGCCTTAGGCACACATCCTAATCTGTTACTATGCACTCGGCCCTTTCCCCTCCGTATCCCTTCCTTACATAGGACCCGGATGCGATCCGAAGCCGGACTGAAGTGTCAAAGCGATCGCGGATGCACACCCGTGACGAGTCCAAGCTGCAAGTTCCCCTCTTTCTCTTTCCTTGATAGGTGCTTCGGGTTTCATTGATACGTTCTTATCTAAAGGTTGACCCTCTTTCACCACAGAAGTAAAAATCGGAAGATAACGATCCGCAGAGATCTTTTCTTATACTCTGCCATTTGACTTCGCAATGTCTCCTGCGACAGTTACGTTCGATAACCGATATATTGCTCAATTGATTTGAGAACTTGGTCCATAATTTCCGTAATCATCATGGAGATCTCCAGCGAGTCAAAGCGATCGTCCATTCATGTTGATGGCACAAGGCCAAGCACTAGCGACCATGCTACGGACTCCAACGAGTACTCGGCAATTCTTCGTAAAGTTGACTGGCGCGTTGTCCCCATCATGCTTGCTTGTTACTTCTTAGAGTTTCTTGACAAAGTGCTTATCAACTATGCGAACATTATGGGCTTACAGGATGATTTGGGCATGGCTGGCAATGACTTCAGCTTGATGGCAACTGCATTCTTTATTGCGTTCGCTGTAGCGGAAATCCCTCAGGGGTATCTATTACAGAGGTTTCCTTTGGCTAGGGTTTTAGGGCTCAATCTGCTTTGCTGGGGAATCCTCGTCGCCTGCATGGCCGCCGCTCAGAACTACGCCCAGATCCTCGCGATTCGCATACTGCTCGGCTGCTGCGAAGCGGTGATTTCGCCAGCGCTGGTTATGTTAACATCTACGTGGTATACCAAGCGCCGCGCAGCTCCTCGTTATGGTATCTGGTAGTGAGTACTATTCTCGCTCTTTTGCAAACAATGGTAATTAGATATTAATATTTTTCGTCACTAGCTCCGGCCTCGGTGCGGGTCAAATCATCGGAGGCCTGATCTCATTTGGCGCTCAGCATGGCCCAAAGACTGGCTTTAGCGGATGGCGCATCATGATGGTCGCCGTTGGCATCTTTAACATTCTCATCTCACTTGTCGTCCTCATCTTTCTTCCTTCGACTTTGGATGGAGCCAAGTTTCTCCGGCCAGACGAGAGACAATCGATCAGACGCATGCTCATTCTCGACAAAGCAGGGAACGGGCGTAAAGTCTTCAATAAAAAAGGGCTCTTCGAAGTTCTCCTTGACCCGCAAGTCTGGTTACTGACCCTCCTTACCGCTCTGACCGTCATTCCAAGCGGTGTCATTACGACCTTCTCAGCAATCCTGATCAAAGGATTCGGCTATGACTCCAAGCAGTCCGCTCTACTCAACATTCCATCAGGTGTCATCAGCATTATCGCCACTTGTGGGTCAACATATGCCGTCCTCAAGGAAACACCCCGCTGGATCAGCATCATCATCACTCTAGTGCCTGCACTTATTGGAGCAGGCCTAATGTCTTTCCTTCCCCAAAACAACCAAGGCGGAAAGCTGGCCGGCATTTACCTCCTCAATACTACCGTTGCGCCGTTAGTGCTTATCTATTCCTGGGTGGGTGCCAACACCGCCGGATATACGAAAAGGATAGGAGCCAACGCAATGATAGCGGTTGGGTTCAGCATTGCCAACATCATTGGACCGCAGACATTCCAAACTAAAGATTCACCACAATATATCCCGGCTAAAATCACACTTTTCGTCGTTATCGGGGTGGCGATATTTGTCTCGGCGCTGCTCAGGGTACTTTATGCCTACTATAACGCAGCAGCCAGACGTTATCAGGAATCCCGGCTTTCCGAAGGAGCGGCGGAGCATGAGGTCGTCACAGCTGGACAGGGTGATTTGACTGATCGAGAAGACAAAAGCTTTTTATATGTGTATTAAGTTAATTAGTAGTAGTTGATATAGTGTGAATCTTATATGCGCATATTTCGGTGGACAAATGTTTCTTGTTCCAGCTTGATCCCATCTACAAAGATCGAGAGAAGCAACATTACGTGAAAAATGAATCAACTTCATTAATTCTTACCACATTGTACCTTCTGATTATTTACTTAGGTAACAAGTCAACATTGTTTGTGACCTTGTGAATCCTTCTACCTAAATATCCAATACCCAGGGCCAAGGTGGTAAAATCGGATTTCCCCATTTAAGCTTCTTAAACCCCTTCAACATCTCCCCTTACATATCTATAGTAACCTGGCAATGACGCATGACTTTTAATGTAAACTGTGTATGTATGGAGATTGGTATTGATAGATAACACATGTGATGTCAAAGCGGCTATCTAAAACAGGCATTATGTAGCCATAACAGGCTCGGGCTTGGGTTGGGTCTCATGCACTGCAATCCTTCGGCGTATCAAAGGACTTTCGTCGTTAATCCTCTCATAATCATGGGCGTCCAAACAAGCCTGCCGGCTGTGCAGAACTGCTGGCGCTGCTCTTTCAACCATCCCCTTAGTGTAGCTCTCACATGCATCCCTCAAGCGCTCCTCACTAAAATCATCTGTCTTCAAAACTGGCAGTACCACGGAAAGGAGCTCTTTGACGTCCAAAATACCGTGATTTGCAGCCTCCCCTCTGTACATTGTCATGGCATGCGCAGCATCGCCCACTAGTATAACACGGTCCGATCCAGGCACATTCGTCCACTGAGCTCGAGGTGTCACCCAGTCCTCAAGCGAAATTGGCTTCGGTTCTGCGTCTTCTGGGATGTTCTGAATAATGTCGTGAAATGGGCTGGCCCAGACGCTGGATATCCTTTTCATCAATGCCACACGGTCCCGAGCATTTGCGGGCACCTCTAACGGGTCATTTTCACCTAGAAATCCCGATCGGTATGGCCAGGAAACGATAATTTGGCATTCTCGTGTGTCATCACCGCGACCGCTCGTCTCAGGGCTGTCCAAAAACGAGAACCAGTGGGAGGCACTTGTAAGTGGATCCCCACCTTGGAAGAAAAAGGGATCCAACGCGCGCACTTTTGCTGCAAGCTCACCAGGGTAGATCGTACTCACTCCGAGAAGTCGAACTGGCAAGCGCGCATTCAAATACATAGCAGGGGTGGGAAATAGGGATGCGCGAACTCGTGAATGAGAGCCATCGCATCCGACAATGAGGGAACCTTTAGTTGTGTGCGATCCGATCGGAGTCGTGAAGGTCGCCTTCGTCGCAGATCCTGATGGTTCGAAATTGTTGAACGTATGGTCCCACTATTAGAAGCAAGGGTCAGAGTCAGATGTGAGGGTTGAGCAGGGTGGAGTGCTGGAATTACCTTGATTTCAATCCCATCCATCAACAGTCTTCGAAATTTCTCCCGTGCCATGCGAATTCTCTTGCTGGGCGGTACTTGCCAAAGCGCTTCACCGGTGCGTAGGTTGAAAAATAAGAAATTCCCATTTTCACCGTTGCGAGTCGCCTCCGGATCAACGTAAGCTTCGGGGAGACGATCGATTATGTGGCGGGGCAGACATTCGATCAGCGAGTCAAGAGCCCAGTGGATGGTGATACCCCAGCCCTTTCCCCGATGCAGAGGATCAGGGTCCCGCTCGTAGATTTCGAAAGGAATAGAATGCTTTTTGAGGGCCTGTGCTAGCACCAAGCCCGTGATGCCTGCACCGACGATGATGACTGGGGGTTGGGGCATAGTGTGTTGTGTTGGAAGGTGATTGGAGTCAGAATCAGAAAAGGGCCGATATGAAGCTTTTTCACATGCGTTTAGAAGGCTGGAAGGGTGTGTAACAAGAATGCGGGGGATGAATATCGTCCGGATACCGGACCGGTGGATATTCGGCCCGTATCCGTGGGTCAAAGTGCTTTTGTGATGGATTTACGGGTCGGGCCGATTTGTGGCATATGGCATAACCCCTTACGAAAGTCATCTGGATCTTCCTGCCACGTATCAACATGCACATGTGACTTCAGAACGGACTTATAATTACCTGCAAGTAGCGTCTCAGCAAAGCTGCATTGTGCATTTGTTTCTTCCCACATACCATACGTCCGCTCCTCGAAATTATGTATCTCACCAAGACGATCAACGGGGTCCAGATATGCTATCAGGAGGCCGGTTACGCAGACGGCCCATCCATCGTACTTGTTTCGGGCTGGGCTCACGATATGCGTCTTTACGATGAGATGGTTCCTTATCTCGTTAAGAACCACCGAATTATTCGGGTCAATTGGCGTGGTCATGCCCCCAATCGAGACTACACAGACGATTTTGGTGTTGATGAGCAAGTCAGCGACACCATTGGCCTTCTAAATGCACTCGGCGTCGATAAATTCTACCTTATATCACACTCCCACGGCGGATGGCCAGCTCTTGAAATCACAGATAAGCTAGGCAAGGACCGGGTTCTTCGACTGTTGATGATTGATCAGATCATGAGCCCCCCTCCGCCGGAATTTGCAGTTGGCCTGAAGGCCATTCAGGCACCTGAAACATGGCTTGCAGCACGCAAAAGTCTCTTCGATCACTGGCTGGCGGGAAGCAACAACAAGGGTGTTCATGACCATTTGACCTACTGCATGGGCAGCTATGGATACCAGATGTGGTCACTTTCCTGTCGTGTTATTGAGGAAGCTTATCGGACTCATGGGTCTCCGATGGATCGTATGCGAAGAATGGTGAACCCGCCACCAATCAGGCATGTCTTCTCCCATCCGCTGGACTCCCCTGAATATCGTCAGATGCACAAGAAATTTTCCGAGGAAATGACTTCCTTCTCGTACAAGGACTTGGAAGGCGAGACACATTTCCCGAGTGTTGAGCTGCCACAAAAAGTGTGCGAAGAAATTGAGAGCTTGATCGAGACAATTGAACCACGCTAAGCAATGGTTCCACAAAACTTTCTTGCGGTTTTTATCAAGAACATGCATCAATAGATGAAACGATTTCATTGCTCAGTGTCACTGTCGATCGCTCAAGTGTGAGCCATGTACTTAAGCCTCATTCTGTTTGTCACGCCACTACTACCGACCCTTCCAGAAGAGGAGGGAGGAATACGTGGTTGAAAAATGACTGGGAGTATCTCCAAATCAAAATATCTCACATTTGGGCTCGTCCATTAATATACAGAACATATATGAAGAAATAGAAACCGGCTGAAGCATATCAGTTGTTATCAATCTCCGTCACGTCTCCGAATTCAATAGGCAATTTCAACATCGCGTCTTCAAAATTCTTCCCAGAGTATTCTTCGGACGTCAATGACAGCGGGTGAAAATCTGATAAGACAAAACTATCATCGTTCATTGGATAACCCCCAGGAAAGCTGTGAGAGTCGCTTGGAGGAGAGGGTCCAGCAATAACGGACTCATGGAGAAAGGAATTTTCCGACAGCCTCCGTCGCTTGGATCGTTCAAATTCCTGCCCGTACCGATCAAAGACTCCGTGAAACAGATTGTGCCTATTGAACTCAATCTGCGTCTGTCTCATGTCTTCCTCGGTGAGTCGGTGATAATTCTGGATTTGAGGCCACCGGATATTAATTTTGCGCAGCATCTCGAAGCCACTTTGGACGTCGCACCAGGCCTTTTTGTTGAAGCTCGAGTTCCGGGCCAGTCGCATGCAGTGCAAAAGAACCTTGGTACTAGCGTAAACGGCGCGACTCTGCTGGACCACGAAATGACTAACGGGCACCGTGGCGATCAATTGCGGTGTGGCTTTGATGCAGTTCGATGCAGCCTCTGCACATCGTAGAAATGCCTCGGGGTCTGCGGCGTTAAACTGCTCGATGAAAGATCGGTAAAGAAGAACCAGACCTATGAAGTAGGAGCATTCTGCAATTGCTTGTAGTGCTAGCGGCTTCACTTTCCCGTTTGACTCTGCTATTTTTGGCAAGACCCGCTTGGCGTAATTATTTTCCAGTTCGGTATCATATTTCCTGGTATATGACCGAAGAGTATCCCACATTTTGCCAGTCTGGGAAGGATGGGACTTACGGATCGACCGTATTGATCTGTAAATGCGGCTGATAGTAACATGAAATTCTGCGATGATCGAGAACCAAGGGTCTGTATTGGCCTCCAGCTCAAAACCCTTTTCCTCATTGCAGCGTCCCATGTCACACTCGGCATCATACAATGCCAAGGGCTTGGAAAGCGCCGTTGAAAGAGAGCAGTCCAGAATATACAGACACCACCAGACATTACCGCGTGGGTTCCAAGTTTCGCCTACATCGGGCGCTCCACTTGTGCTATTTTCAAGCTCTTCAAGTTCCAAGGCCTGATACTGACGGATTGCGTTACCCGATACCACCCACGCATCGCTAACATTGCCGGTTATCGTAAGGTAGAGGCTAAGAAGACCCTGTGCGATAGCGACATTGATAGGCTGTGTCTCATCCAGTTGGTATGGAAGTCCGGGACACTTGGAGGTAGCATGAGAGTATAACAAATCTCCAATCTGTATACACTGGTATATCTCCATGCCAGGGTGCTTAAATACCGCGTGATCGGTCGGAATCGCGGAAGCCGCCACGGCAAGCATTGCATATAATAGAAACGAAAATCCGCTGCGGGCGTCATCGCGAGGGGAATTGGCAGTCCTTCGGCGAGCGAATAACCAGCGATCATATTGCTGCTGGAATTGATCTTGGGGGATGATAGGAAATATCAGATAGTAAGAGGAGTAGAATATGTCAATAAGAGCTTGTAGAAGTATCTCCGGCAACTGAGTCACATTAACTGCCGTAGATTCTGTTCCAAGGAGCGTAGAGTCCAGAAAGCCATCCAGTAGAGCATCAGAACCATTCGAAAGAAGATCCTCTAGCCCGGCGCCCTCGTGGCCATCTGGCGGAGAGGATTGAGCTGTGTGCGGTAGCGCTGTCCTGGGGTTAACAAGCCCTGCATATGGAACCCCCTGAAGCTCTTCTGTCGGAAATCCCCCATTGCTGTGGACACTTGGTTCCTGCTGACTAAATGTCCCAGCAGGACTTTTGTCGTTTTCTCGGCCTATCATATGTTGTGGGTTCGTAGGCTGCTGTTGCAGTGTTCCTTCCAACATTTGAATCCGTTTCTCGAGCCTTTTAACGTATCTATCGCGCTATTTAGCTACCTATCGTGCATCAAAATTTACATGGCAATATGTAGGACTTACAGTGGATCCACTGAGCATGTGCTGTTGCTCGGTTCGGCATAGACACATTCTGCATGCTTGTCACTGCAACTCTTGCACGGGAGCTCCCCATCACACTTTATTTTCTTGCGGCGACATGGCTTGCAGGCACGCCAAACCCTTTGGCGCTCGAGCATAGACATTTCAAAACAATTCGGGGCTGTTTCGCACAAGGAGCAGCGATGAGAGCTGACCTGACGTGGCAATGTAGGAAACCCCGCTTTTAGAGCAATTGGTGCGAGCGCCGGTGCACCTTATCTTAGAGCCGACGATCTCGCCTCGAAAGCAAGAATTTCTTGATAAGATATGATGCGCATGATTCCGAAGGTATTTATGAGCCAGAAAGTTTTGTAAACAAATTTCTCTCTTCCATTTTCTTCTTCACTCGCCCTCCGTTATGCGACGCCGAAGTGGCTGTTGAGGGCTCACTTCGGAGCACTAGGAGAGCCCGCTATGGAGCTCTTCAAATAGAAAAATACTCCATCCATGGGAATAAGAGTAGGAAAGTGATAGATAACATTCTCACTGAGGAGCGGTATGGAGAGGAGGAAGAGGAAAGTGAGAAGCATTATCTACTCGACGTCAAAGCTAGTCCCGGTTGGGACGACAACAAACAAAGGATGCCGATAACCAAATTTCACAACATACTAGAGAATATTAGAAATCAATCTGACTCGAAAGCAGAGTTGCTCCTCAATACTGCTGCGGAATTTCTGTACTTCGCGTCGAACATTTCAGTGATATTTTTTCCCAAGACCACATGTGCACTAGTTCCTCCGCTTATTACTATATCGGGTCGGCAGCTTATCTACCACTCTACGTTTAATCTATTTTGACGCTAATGATCAATGCCGCTTTAACCGAATAGCCATCTCCTCCGAGGTCAATGTTTACATGTATCAAACAATTCAACAGGCACATCAAGTTGACAAAAACAGAAGTACATATATCCGCCGGTGGCGCGACACGAACAAAGAAAAAACTTGAAGATGCAAGAAACTGGAACCTTTTCAACTCAACCGTCTCAACTAGATGACGCGGACGAGGAAAGCATATGGTCTCCCACTCAGCTTGCCGCTGCGCAAGGAAACTTATGCGAGGTACAGCGGCTCTTGGCGCAACCGGTGAACCCTAATGAGCCGCCGATAGGTTACTATGGGCAGACAGCCCTCCAGGCTGCTTCTCATAATGGGCATCTCGCCGTGGTTGAGATTCTGTTAGCGGCAGGGGCAGATGTTAACGCGCCCGGGGGGAACAACGGTGGCAGAACAGCGGTAGTATTGGCTTCTGAAGCGGGCTATCTGAATATCGTCAGCCACTTAGTCTCTGCGGGTGCAGATATCAACTATCCACCCCATCCGTATATGGGCCGAACCGCCCTACAGGCCGCTGCTGAGGGCGGGCATACCGAGCTAGTTCAATGGCTGATTAAGCAAGGCGCAGATATCAATGCGCCACCCGCTAAAAATCGGGGCCGTACTGCTCTTCAAGCTGCTGCATTAGAAGGCCACGCCGATATTGTGGAGCTTCTCCTGCACCACAAAGCCTATGTCAATACTCCCGCTGTGCGTTATCATGGCTTGACGGCCCTTCAAGGCGCCGCCTTCAAAGGTCACCGCCAGATTGTCCGTCAACTGTTAGATGCAGGAGCCGATGTGAATGCCAAAGGCTCATCTTATAACGGATATACGGCACTTTCGGCAGCGACAGAATGCGGATATGATGAGATTGTCAGGATGTTGCTCGATGCTGGCGCAGATGTGTCCCTCACATCAGGAAATAAAAAGTGGACTGCGGCACAGATTGCGATGTTCCGAGGGCAAAAATCTATTACGGAAATTTTCCAACAGATAAAGCCTACGGAGAAGGTAGTCTAAAGTTTTCTTCTACGAGCATTTTTGGTTGCCCCTGAGCCTCAAATATCCGTAGATATTTTGAAACAAAACGTCGTAATTGAATACACCAGCTGCCAAAGATTGAGAAACACTAGAGCTCAGCAACGTTAACCTTTTTCAGATGCTCTAGCTCTATGTATATGTAGATGTGGAAATGTAACATTTGAACGACAAAGGGAAATCACGCTTTATTTATTTCACTAGAGAATCTGCTAAGGTGTATTCAGAGCTAACGATAATGTCCGCCACTTCGCCACCGCCAGCGTAGAAAGTGCTCTCCCGAACATGAGATTAATTTTGTCCAAGTTGAAATTACAAGACGGTCTACAATTGAGATCCAAAATGATGAGTAGTAGCAAATTTACTAATTCCAGTATTAAAATTTGATTTTCCATGATGGTAGTTGAGGTGTTTCTTCTGCCCCTAACGCAAGTTGTCATCATCGCTTTTGGCTATACTTTGTCCGCTCCCGTCTTATTCCTGATGGCAAGGATCTCCAAATCGATCTTATAACGCCCAATCAGTTGCCTAAGTTTTCCTTTGATCTGATCTTCATCTCTCTTGGAGTGTTTCTCGGATTTTTATATTTCCTTGTAGATCTTAGTCTCCCACTCAGTGAGTCTTGCAGGCTCAGCTGCCTGAACCTGTTCTGCCAAGCCTCCTATACTGAAAATGCCTTTCAGGGCATCATCTCCCACTAGAGATAGTTTGCCGTCCTGTTGCAGCCAGGCCAAGATTGTAGCATGCGGTAATCCCTCGCCTCAGATCTTTGTTGATCTTTCTTGCCTTTGAAATCCAACGGGACCCCGTCGTTCTGCCTTGGTTTTATCTTGAACTCCTTTTGGGCATCCTTGGACATTTTGTCAAACCATGACATAGCTTTACCCAGATAAGTATGGTCCGCGGTCAGCTTGGCGTAGTCATAATAGGCGAGGTTCTCGGCCCAGATCTTCATGCGGGCTCCATCATCATCGGCCTTTTTCTCGAGATAAAGGGTGGGTTTTCCCAGCAAAGCACCGACTTCCATGGCTCCAGTCTTCTGGCCCAGTCGATACAGTGCCTCAGGATAGCATTTCATCAACCCCGCGAGAAACTGAGCTTGGCCGAGTCGGCCGCAATCCTTCAACTTGTCGTCGTTGTAGAACTCGCCCAAATGATATCTCTCATGATAGAAGATATTCGTCTTCTCCATATCGATGCGATCATGCCCGATGGTGACCACTTCGCAGGTCATGTCGACATCCTTTTTCCCGAAGGCTTTCACGAAGACTTCTTTAGCGATGTCTGCGAGCTGCTTCTGGCCCGCAACACTGCTGTCAGCATCCGGGTTATGACCATTGGGAGCATTACCTCCGCTATACCGGGCCCATAGAATAACCACTGCTCGGGAGGCGAAGTTTGGGCCTCCTGGTTGGATTTTCGGAGGGAGCTTTTTCTCCTGCACATAGCGATCGATGCTAGCATCCACGGCATCGTGGTGAAGGTTACCCCCGGTCATTCCCTTGAGGACCTGGTCGTGAAACATCTTCACTCCTGCAAAGTGGTTTGTTACAGACTTTTGATCAGCCAGCCACTTGACTAACTTGTCATTCAGGCGTTTAATGCCCTCATTTATTTTCTTCATTTCGGGCGAGTCGTTGGATTTCTTTCTCTCCTCGGTTATCAGTGCCTGCTGCTCCTTCACTAGGTTCCTGTTGTTCTTGATGGCATCGAATTGCTGCGCGGATTCCTCGCCCTTGTAAGCTGCATATGTCCGGGCAATATTTGCCGTGGCCTGGGCCACAGAAATGACTGCGAATTGAGGCGGTCCGTCTTGTCTGCCGTACTGGTTCTGTTAGGTTTAAGTAGTCACGTCAGTAAGGTAAATTGTGTGTGTTTGTGGTCACCCTTGAGTAAGATGAGAGAATGCAGACGCAAGTAACATAACTCCAGTTCTTGGGTACGATCTTCGTCATCCTTGATGGCTCCATCTATAAGATCTTTGACTTGTAGGTCTTTGCTTTCTCTGTCCCTTTCGGGCATGATGTTGTTGTACAATTTGCGTGGCTGTACACCCGTTCACGCTGAAATCTGGGCAAAGAACTGACTTTGGCAACCCCCTTGAAGTGCTCCATAGCAGATTTCACGGTTTTTGACTCAGTCTGGTCCCCATACAGACAGATTACATCGGTCCAAGGATCGAGGGCCATAGCAGCCGCAATGTGGCCTTGGTCACCAGCTTGATTGGCCAGAGTCACGATTAGATTGATCATGTTTGGCTTCTTGCCGGAAAGAGCGTTGTTCGCTGATTCCATGGTGATAATAGATAAATGACTTCTCGATGATTCACGAGGTACAAAGGTCAATAAAAGGAGATTACAACCAAAATATCAACAAGCTGAGGTAGAACAAGTGAATCTTAAGATGAAATTAATGGGCCACGGGGCATCTGGTGAAATAAAACATCTAAACATTTATTGCAACTCTCAGAGACTTTACATACTTTCAGGTTGAAGAGCATGAGGGATACAGGTTCGCGATCACACCATATGAGGTACCCGGTCTCTTTCACATGCGTATGTGATAAGAAATGACAAGCGACGAACAAACACCAGTCCAATCGCTGCAAAATACCCAAAGTCCTCTTCCTATACACATAATCATCTTCAGCTAGGATATTCCTGACACCAAATTTCTGACTGATTAGCTGAAGGTGGGCGTTGCCTACTGTCACGGAACATTTCAGGTGAGAGTTGCTGACACGTCACGCGGGGATTCAAAATCCTGCAAGATGCAGGATCCCGAATGCTAAATCAACTGGGTATATATAGGCGATATCATCTAGCCAATTTGAGGCTTGGTCCGGGTGGAAATAAGGTCCAAGCCCGGACCCGTACCGTTGGTGGCTTGTGGGGTCAGCTGTGATTGTTCGCCACCCCTCGGCTCTCGTACCTGCATGCCAGAATCAGTCTCTGAACGGAATATTCTATCCTCGCTTATAGTCTTGGAGCGGGGGAAATACCTGCTGAAAGACCAAAAATCTTAGACTGTCAATGCTTTCCTTGTTGTTGCCGCCTCTATCACGAGCTGAGGCTGGCTGAGATCGCAACAAGTCAAAACACTGCCTTTCCAAGAAATCCGCACTTTTTGTCGGCTATTTTCCCTCAACTGAAGGTGGTGCCAGAGAGGGAGAGCTCTCGGGCTCACCGAAATAGAAAATGCAATCAGAGCGATTGAGGAGAGGGAAAGGGTTCGGGGCTATAAAGACCTCAATCAAGGACACACAGACGACCTCACCCTAACCGTCCAAGACCAATTGTACGACAGATCATTCATCTACCAATTCATTTCAAAGTCTACTTGCTTCATTTGCCATCATGGGTGACAATGCCGATGAGATGGCCCACAAGGCCCTGAATGCGATGGCAACTGCATCGACTACCATTCGCGAGGCCATTGCAGCTTCCCTCCCCGTAGGTCCGACGCAACTGCTCACAGTTCAAGTCCCGGGTACTGTTCTTGATCTTAAGTATGTACAATTTCGCCGTTTTGATTTGGAAAAATCTTCTTATAACTAATTCTCGTCAAATAGGGATTACAAATGGGACCGCTCAAGCTCAGCGTTCATGCCGTTGGCGACGCGCGTGGCCGAGGCCAAGCTTGTCGACAATATGGTGCCCGTCTCGAAGATTATGGTCAGTTTTTCATTCATATTATTCTTTTCGAAATGCCTCTCGTACTGATATTCTTCTTAGATGGGCCGGAGTGGCAAGAGTGTGGCCCGCAGTTACCTGGCGGCACTGGATTATCTGGTTCCGGTGGCCGCCTCGGTGTCCGGGACCATTGCTATGAACCAGGACAAGGCGTTGGAGCCTCGCCTGCAAATCATCCGCGACAGATACAAGGGCGCGATGCGGTTCCTCAAGTCCCCAGATGACATGGACCAGACCCGTTCCAAAGTGTCCATCTACGTGGCCAAACAAGCGGCCTGGAATGAAGCGGTGGAGCAGTACGCGAAGGCGCAAGAGCGCCAACTGGATATTGTCCATAAGGAGACGCCTAGTCTAGATGAGCAGCGCCAAAAGTACCTGGAATGGGTTCAAGCTCATGCTCGCGACTATAGAGCCGCCATCCAGGCCCGATACATGGACTGGGTGGTGCACGGCTACAAGTTTGAGGTCGAATTCAACTTTGGTATTGTCGATATCTCATCCGGCATGAAACGAGTGGAAAGCAGTAAGGAGGCTTACCGAAACATGACCATGATTGCCGAGGATGGCGCCTCGGAATACAATGTGGTGTCCCTGAACCCGACGGACTGGGCTAACATCATTGCTCGCGAGGTCGACAACTGGGGCACTAAGAACCATGGTCCGTCGGCCGTGGATATCCGCGGCGAGATTAAGCGCCTGCGCAGACTGCTCATCTCCCATGAGGCCCTGCTCAACATCGTGGATAAAGCTGCGGATCAGCCAGCGGTCGCCGAAAAGGTCGCAAAGGACAAAGATGAACCCCTGAAAAAAGCCTACGAAGGGGTCTATACATCAATGAATCAAAAAAATCAAAATCCCAATTTCAAAGACCTTCGCGAAGAGCAGGAAAAGTGGGCCAATGCAAGTCTTGACGCCAATCACCGCACAAACAGCATTCTGGGCAAGGCCTCCAAGCAGGAGGCGAAAGTCTACATTGAGAGCCGAATTAAGATCTTGGACCAAGATATCAAGGTTCTGGAGACTCAGCTCAAGGCAATAGGCAGTAGCAGTGCTGCCATAATGCCCAGCGCCGTTGATGCGGAGGGCAAAACGATCGACGAGCAGGAACTGCACCGAAACACTGACCTGTCTCCGGAAGATAGACAAAGCACCAACCCTTCGCCATGGACCCATATTACCGCGAAGGTCTCTCAGTCCAGTTCGCAGTCGACCAAGGTCAGCAAAGAGACCGCCAGCAGCTTTGCTGCCCGCGCCAATTTCGGCCTGTTCCGCGCCTCCGGAGGTGCCTCACACTCGAGCGCCTCTAACGATGCCATGTCATCCATGGCCAATCTGGATGTGGAAATCTCCATGGACTGCATGCTGGTTGAAATCAACCGGCCCTGGCTGCATGCCGAGCTCTTCTCGGACCACGAACTCGATGCTACGGACGGATTCCCTATCTCTCCCGGTCCGGAGAAATTACACGAGTCCGTCCGCGCCAACAAGGCAATTCCGGCCCAGTACGCTGAATTCCCTTCCTACAGCACTGCCTTCGTGGTCGCATGTAATGTGGAGCTGGAATTCTCCGGCGACACATCCAGCCTGGAGAGCTCCCTGGAGTCTTCCAGCACTGAGGCTAACTTGTCTGTGGGCTATGGGCCCTTCGCCATTTCGGGCTCGCACAAGCAGTCTAAGTCGAGCGCTAAGACCAAGGCCGAGTCCACGGCAAATGGCATGCGTATCTCCCTGCAGGCGCCGCAGATCATTGGCTGGGTGCAGGAACTGTTGCCTGAGCTGCCCAAACCGAGGGATGCCAACAACCGCTTGTTCGGTCTGTCGCTCGAGGCGGGCGTGGCAGCAGCTGCCGTGTCCCCAGCTACCCCTATTGCCCCGGCCCCCCCCTAACGGCGCCTAGGTGTAGATTGACCATTTTGGCTTGTCTGGTTCTCAGATCCTTAGGTTTCGTTTACTCTGTTGCAGTTCTTTTAAAATCATTTGCTCTTTGTCCACATACGAGGGTGCTCTAATATACGATATTCCCAATCGTTCTACTATACTATAGTCTACAGCCCTTCTCAGCGCATAGTGTCATCTTTATCGTGCTTATCACTGAATATACTCATTTCACTTGCACTGATTCAGATGTATTGTTGGACTTAAGAATATTTTTGAACAGGCTCGAGAGCAAGCATTCTTCTCGTATTTTGCATCTATACGGGACGAGCCAACAGCTGTCTCGTCATTTTCACAAATCAAAAACCTTGGGAGGTATAAAATAACAGCCAAAAATTTGATAATTAAGTATCCTTTACTCCAACACTAATATAGTCATCAAAATTCGATTGCTGACTACAAATATTGAGTTCTCTAGTAAAGTAAAGATCCTAACCTCCAAAGAATTGCCCTCCATCTCATGGTTCCCCGGCAAAGAACGCCACACCAAGAGCATCAATATCCCAACCCGCTCGCCCCTGCCACCCAACAATCACCCCACTCCCCACATCTAGACCGTATGTCATGCCACCATCCCCACCAGCACGGAACTTTCCGATCGTCGTAGTGAAATCAATAGAATCCAGCCGCACTCCACCGGCGATCGTCATGCTGACTACCCGCTCCTCGGGCTGGAAGTTGTATGTAGACTTGCGATCGGTCTCACACCCGTACAGCGGGCTGACAGGTCCGATATACCAGCTCACGCGCAGCCCGCGAATGACATACGGTCGCGCCGGGTCGTCTGATATACCGCAGTAGACCTCGAGCGTTTTGATTGGCGAGGGGATGCTCGGGTGAATCAGAAACGGGGTGCCTCCGCTTCCGCCATACTGGGGCACCGCCTGGGCACTTGTTGGGTGGAAACCTTGAGATTGGAAGCTGGCTGTCTGAGAAGACGGCAGTGTGGGGACAGGGAGGGAAGGGGGGACGCGTGAGCCGGCGAGGATCTTGATTGCTTCTTCATCTCCCAACTGCGTGGAGAGAGTTTCGAAGGAGTTGTTGGGGATGTTCATTTTTTTTAATTGGGGCAGTGGTATTGAATCTCTTGAGGTAGAAAGCTTCGGCGCGCAGATATTCGCAAGTGAAGTAAGTATAGGTTGGTTGAAATGGAGAATATTGTGCTCGAAGGGGAGGGGGTGAGGTGGTTTGCATTTGCAGCTCGGATCTCGGCGAGCGAGAGTCTTCGAGGCTATTCTTGCCACCTTATGCGTTTCTAGAGAATATTTGGCAATTACTCCGGATCAATTATGGTTTCCGGCACCTGCACCGTGAGCAGTTGCGTCGGATCTACGGGGAGCGACGCTGCAATGGCCTCGCGAATGGTTGCCGACGCGGTTGCCATTGCGTTCAGGGCCTGATGGGCCATCTCATCGACCTTATCACTCATTATGGCGAGTAACTGAGTATATTTTGACAGAAATTTCAAAGGAATTAGGAGAGGACAAATGATCTACTGTATACTTGGCCGTGGACTGCTCGGGAGAGCTCATCCTTAGTCGAGGTTTTTATAGTCCTTGAGGACCTCCATCCCTTTCTCTCGTCTCGACCTGTTCTCTCTTCGCCCGCCCCCGTTCGCTCTTCACGGTCGCTCCGACGGCGTTGCTTTTCTTAGGAAGCTCCGCCGAGCCCTAGTGTCAACTGGGGTGAAATAGCCGACACTACTTATTCCTGGAAGCTTTCTTTCAGCCAGCCGCAGCTAGTGATGGCGGCACCGACCAGGAGCGTATTGACCAGCTACGGTCGTTGGATCCTCGGCCCATCTTAATCCCGTTCAATCTAGATCCAATCTATCGGTGGGGATGGGCTTAACATTTGTCTCTTAACCGGCAACTCTGTACTTCCTGCAGAAACGCGACGACCCGAAGGATGGCAAATTGCGGCCCCACCGTTCGCATCCCCGCGTCGGCAATTCTAACCTGACCTTCTCAGTCCTCCATAACAGTCATAACTTCAGCTTCGCAGCCCGGACGATGATGGGACCCTTCCAGCTAATGTGCTCTGCGGAGAGGCCGTTGGTGTTTCAGAGCGATTGGGCCGAATCTTTATCCGTCGCTTGTCATCCCCTGATCAAGCTGAAGGAGGTGAAACGGTCTCCCTCATGCTCTCGAACCAGCAAGCCTCTGAGGTCTCGGAGAATCAGCATAGAAAGGTGGATTGAATAGGATCATCTGCCAATATCTCCCATTCCATCGTGAGATTCTCACCTCCTATTCTATCGTTAACTTTCGTGCCTGTGATCTCTAATCGCTGATCTTTCTATCTTAATTTTCACCATGGAACCACTGGACTACTAGACTTTGGCACGGGCCTGTCCATGGACAAGGACCCCTGTCTATTGTCCGTGATGGGCATGCCCACGGGCTTTTTTAGGCCCGTTGGTGCCTGAATTTACTGGTTTCTGCCTGATTTCCCTTGCATAACCTGATGACTCATCTGGAATTAATTCTGTTATTTACCCCTGCTTTGGTTAAAACACATACCACCTACCCTACTATCTATCTTCTCTCTTGTATTTTTATGAAATATCCCTGTTTATATATAGATAAATACTATCTATATCCTTTATTAAATATATAATAAATAGCTAGAAATAGTAGGAAGTTAGGATGAAAGGTTAGAAATGTTGGACTTTTTTCTCAGCAGATGCTAGCCCCACTTAGTACAGCTTAGTATTACGGACCTTAAGAGGCGCGGGGGCCGCAGCTATTTGAAGAGCAACTGTATACCATTCATTCTACGGACGCTAGGGATTAGCGTTGTCACGTGTGTTTAGGTATACTCGGGCGTGAGAAGGCCCTAAGGCAGATACTTCGGCGGGAGGCCGAAAGTAGCCTACGACTCGGTGTCACAACCAATACTCTATTATACGATGGGACAGTTAACGCGACGCAGGAAGAAGGCTACCATTTTACCTATACCTAGATTACCCGAAAATCTTATAGGAAGTCCTAATATTAAGATTGTCCATAGATTCAAACATGCAGATACAGCTAATATGTAGAACTATCCAGCAATATCCAGAAATTATCATACTTCAGAGTCACAAAACAAAGCCTCAAAGTAAGTCATCACAAATAAAGCGAGCTTTTTTTTTTTTTTTCAAAAATTTCAAAAATTTCAAATCCAAAAAGACACATCAACTCAGTGCTTTCACTTCTTTGTGATTTCTGCCCAATCCACAGGGACAAATGTCTTCTCCGTGCGGAATGACGTTTCGGTGATGACGATTCTGTATTTTGGAATGTTGTTCTGATCAGCCTTTTTGCGCGTCCGCTCAGTCGGATCCTCGTTTCTGAACACCCAGGTGTGAGCTCTCTTCAACAATTCCCATTCGCCGTCCGTCAGACCAGATGGTTTCTTGCTCAAAGAGATATCCTTATATAGAATAATAGGCTGCTTATTCCCGTTTGTGTACTTGTCCGAATTGATCCCATCCTTGAGCAGCATCAGCGTGGCGGCAAAATGAGCGGCTTTTGTTGCGTTGCCGAGAATGTTGCCGTTGTCCTTAATCTGGCTCCAGGCTGGCACGACCTGGGTCTTCGGATCGGCCTTGAAAGTTATCCCCTTTGTGTTGGCAATAGTGGTGGCGAGGATGAAATTTCCGTCGGCGTGAGGGTCGTCTTTATGTTCTTTGAGGACGCCCATCAGGGTTTTCAGGAAGGAGGAATTCTCCACATCGGCACGATTCCAGTTGTTTATTGCTTGAGCGTAATGACTGCTCCATTTCATGGCCTCAGGCTGCAAGGCGACCTCCATTTCTATTTGGTATAGAGTGTGAACGAAATCAAAGAACAAACAATAGATGTGATTGAGTGTGCAGCCTCTTCTGGATAGGTGACCACAGTGTATTTATATTCGGGCTCAACGTTGGTGACATTACGGCTGGAGGCGAATCTCTTTCGCCAAGAAATTAGCGGTTCTGATGAAGCAACTTCTAGCGACGAGAACTCGTATCAGCCTCAGCAAGGCGCCTGTCACTGTCAGTGCGTTACGCCAATATAGTCTGTAAGTTCGTGTGGCAAATTCTAGATCTGGCCTGACTTTGACATGGTGCAAAAGGTGCTAGAAGGAGGCGCGTGGCTGCCTGAGATATGGAGCACACATGCATTATAAGAGCACACGGCTGTGTATGAGGGGAAAGGAGCAAAATGGCAGACCAGGCCGAGCGGCTCCGGCCATTTGCTGACTTTGGGCACACCGCATAGTTAAACCTCGGCCTCATTGACTGTTAATTAAATTACGGCTTAACTTGGAGCACTCCATGCCTCAACCCTCACACGCGTCGCTTCAAAATTCCATACCTGATGTGGCAGCTATTCTCCCTGTGGTCAGACTTCCATCACTTTCCAAGTCTGCCTGTGGAGATATGTTCGATGATCTGGGAATATACCTGGCCAATGTCCCGAGTCATCGAAGCTGTATTCTTTATAGTCTTTAACGACGATGATTACAAAGAGTTCAAAATTTTAACCCCGGCGGGCTCCTTATATAAGTTTTTAAACCACCGATTAGAGTGGAGGATTCTAGAGAGCGAGCCGTTGGAAAGCTGTCCTTATCCTGTGGCCTAGGCGTGTGCCATGAGTCTCAACAGCACACACTAAAGCAGTTCCTGGCCATGGAACATTCTAAGTCGGATGTGGGCTCGTTCTTCTTTCGTCCAACTCATGATTTACTTTCGTTTAGTCTTGACTTCACCGACGAAATGGAGCGCCTAAAAGATTTGGTTCATTTTAATGGCGACCATCTCCTCTGTTTCCAGGTTGTCCTTGTTTGCGAAGATAATTGGATCACTGATACTCATCGGTATATGTCAAATTATCTTTACCCAATGGGACCCTTGGAGGAGATCCATATCGCTACGATGAGCTCGATGATGACGGTGAATTGATAGAATCAAAGGCAGAAGGTTTATCTCTACGTGCTCAAGAACTGAAGGATGAATACGCGGACTTGATAGGGGACATACATGATTGAGATGCAAAGGCAAAACGTATTCGATACCTGGACCGCCGTGGCAAATAATACTAGTTAGTGTTGAATCTTATCACTGGGAGACGCATTTGTTATGCAGCTGGTGGTGTTGTAAGTAAAGCCGCATCACCAGACTCAATTCCCAAAGCTTCTATACGCAGCATCAATTTAATTTCCAATCATGCGACCGAAAGGCATTCTATCCAAAAATGTAATAATTCCAAGGCAAAAAGATCTCGTACTAGGTTTTGCTAGTTGTCTGTTCATGAATTTGCCCAGTTAATTAACACTATGCCGAGGTTGACTCAAATAAAGTGAATTAACACGACTTTCTCGGCCAATATAAGCCCTTTACTTCATGTTAATATCGTACCCTGCTTCTGCTAACTCTTACTCAGAGTGGACCATCCGTTTTTATTTGTCTGCCCAGATTTGTTCACCTCGACTGAGGATTTGGCACAGAGAAGCTAAACATTGAGAATGCCACATTAACTTTGTAATCTGACCAACTAGAATTAATTTGGGCGAACATTAGTTGAAAGGGAGACTATCTTAAACAAACAGTATCTTGAACGAGCTTTCCCTATAAACAATACTGCATTATCTTACCATGATTATGCTGGAAGTCACTGTGACTAAAAGCCGATTGTTAGGATTACCAGAATCGTTCGATTACTCTGAAGCCAAGACAGAAGCAAAAGGAATAAGAAATTGCCAGCAAGTCTCGCCATTGCCGATGTCAGTCGATATTATTGAAGTTTGCTGCGCTCCCGCTCATCCCCTGCACTTCAGATTATCCACGTTCATTTTGGCTGCGGAAACCTTCGATCCAATCTCCCAAAGCAACCATGTTCGTTTTCAAAACCGCGCCCAGAAGCTGCTGTCCCGCATTAAAATTCGTTTTTTAACTGATCGTTCATAAATATCTAGTTTCGGAATTGAAACATCTTTTTCTTGGCAAAAACGCTTTCCTGGGATATCTCCATAACCAGGGGCCACACGGCTCCGAGAATTTGATCAAATCATTTTTGATAGCCACAGCTATCATTTGTTTCCAACTTCGTTGGTTCAAATACCTGCAATCGTTGCCACGGACGCGAATGCGCAACAACTGCCACCTTCCCACTACCTGGTCACTGTTGGAAATGTTGCCAAGAGTGCCGAAGTGGTGCTACGAGACATCCAAAATACGCACGACTTGATTGTTGATGGACTCATCACCGGATTCATCAACCTGGTCAGGCGGTACACCCTCAATGCTCGACGGGGCGACACGGGTCCGATGGCGAAGGTGACAAAGGCTCTTGAAAAGATCGCCGCTGACATTGAGCGCTTACACCAGTGAATTGAAACCATTGAAAAGGCGACGACAAATATTTTTTTTTTCACCAGGGTCTCAAACAGCAACCGGCTCAACTGAGTCTGTAGCGATGTGACGCGGCTTCCGCACCAGGGACTGGCAACACGGGTTGATTCAGCCCGATGCAGTTCCACCCCGTATAAATGGGATATCGTCCCCAAGACTTTGATTCTTATAATTACCTTAGCTTTCTTTCTTACTATATAGTAAAACCACTTTAATTAGCACTATGCCTTTACTCCTAATTTCATCCTTATGACTTAGATAAAACTCCAGTATCATATACCCCTTGCGTTAGCCTAGATGATATGAAATATATTAGGTCTTTCTACGTGCCCTGGATTAACACGTAATAAGCTTATTAGTATCGAACGTAGTAAGAGGTACTACGGCGACGAAAGAGATTAATAAGCCATTGTTATACCGGATGATGCCAATAAAAAATCGATTTTTCGTGTTAAGAAAGCGGTAAGATCGATGAGAACCGACTCGCTAATCAAGAGAAGATTCGAGTAAAAGGCGTAACTAGGTGCAACGTAGTTTTGCAGGGAGAGGCTATGGGGTAACAGTTGCTGATACGACTTACGGTCGAACGCCGCTATCCTGGGCTGCAGGAAGCGGCCATGCGGAGGTTGTGCAGCTGTTACCAGATACTCATGCCATGAAGCTGGACTCGAAGGACTTGATATACAATAGGACCCTCGGAATGTGGGCTGCAGCTTGTAGGCATGATGAGGCTGCGCATTTGCTAGGTCATGGAGAGACCGATTTGCTAGATCAAACAGAAACGACGAAATTGGTCCGCTCATATGACCCCATCGCTGTCAATGAAGGGTGTGGTCAAGCATCACCATTCGAGCCATTCGAGCCATTCGAAGGTAGATCGCTACCGTGGGCAGTTCCGGAACTAACCTTGATCACACCGATTCCTTCTTCTTCTTCGCCGGCGGAAACTGATACAGGAGATTAGAGAAGAGAAAATTGAAGATCAGTTTAACATTCAGCATGCTGCAGAATTTATGGAGAGCCTGTAAATTTCTAGCTAGACTTATTGTCATAGAGCTTGTAAAGTATGGCCATAGTCCACTGCTGGTTCATATTGAGACTTTTTACCATAGTTGTGACGAGGCTATTCAAAAAATTGAGTCCATTTAAGAAAGACAACAAAGCTAGGGAAGAAAGAGAAGAGAAGAAGAAAAGTGTAGGCTCTGAGGTTCTTTCCTGTCAGAACTAAGAAATCACATGATTTTGCCACTACGTCAAAAAGGTGCACACCTTGCTTAGGAAGGCACTCAGTTTTAACAGGCTAGTTAGTTTGCGCTGTTTGTGTTGATGACCAATCAACGTTCCGAGGTACAAGCGGGCTCATATAGTCCGTGATTGGTCTTGATAATGAGGGCCTAATAAAAGCTGATGAAATCACAAGAGAATTAGCTATCCAGCTTACCGAGCGTTCGGTCTTCTCGGGTGCCGAGCTGTGTAATTCACGTCCTGATATTCCCGACATTCGAGTGTACTGGGACATTTAAGCAGACCAATCCTCAACCCTTCTAGTTTCTGTATTCAATGTTATTTCTTCCAATCAATTAATCAATAATTTATTCACTCGCCATGTCTCTTAAAACCCTCACGGTCTGGACTCTTCGCGGCCACGCCGGCACGCCCAACCCCTGGAAGGTCTTCATGGTTCTAGAAGAGCTCAAGGTTCCCTACGAGCCCAAGTCGGTCGATCTCGACGACCTCAAGAAGGGACCTTACGAGTCGGTCAATCCTAACGGTCGTGTTCCCGCCCTCGAAGATCCGAACACCGGCATCACTATCTGGGAATCCGGCAGCATCCTCGAGTACCTGGTGGACACATACGACAAGCAACATACCATCAGCTTCACCGCTGGCTCGAAAGAGTACTACGAAAGCAAGCAGTGGCTACACTACCAGGTGTCCGGCCAGGGACCGTACTTCGGGCAGGCCGTTTGGTTTACGGTTTATCACCCCGAGAAGGTGCTCAGTGCGGTTGAGCGCTATGTAAACGAGATCCGTCGTGTTTCCGGCGTGCTCAACCGATCGCTTCAGGACAAGGAGTACCTCGTTGGCGGCAAGTACAGCTATGTCGATACTGCTTTTGTGCCGTGGTTCGAAGTGGCTGCGCTCTTTTGGTCGAACGAAATGGATCTTGAGAAGAGCTTCCCGAATGTTCATTCCTGGTTGAACCGTATCAAGGCTCGCCCGGCTATTGCCAAGGCCATTGATGATAAAACGAAGGCCGCGGCTGCGGAAGAGAAATAAGGGAATGTGAATGCAGATTAAACTCCTAGATAGGAAGGCGATTTGTTTGCTGAAATCCAAATATATGTATCATTAATATTACATCTACCTATCTCTTAATCTATTATCTTGCCAGTGGGGCGCAATTAAGCAGGTATGTTTTATCATTCGTTCGCTAAATTGAACAATATCCGTACCTCAAGGAAAGAGTCAGTATAGACTGACTCCGTATCATTTTACTAATAAAGCGTTGTGTTGGCGGTGGCAGCTTCCCTTTCATACATGAAGCTTCGAGAAGCTTTCCATGGTATTGATGATTGACGAATATCGGTGTGAGGAGGATTGAGGCAGAGAGTTTAAATTCAAATACGTTGTTTCATACCAAAATGCATTTCAATATCCAGTTGTAGCTGCTTCTACATTGATCTATTTTATGCCCACCTATCTGAGCCAATTGCAACGCTTTTTTCCGTTCGCAGCGCGTACATTACCAGCTTTTTTCGCGAGTAGTGCTGTGTCATGCATAGAAATGTATGTCAGACCTAGAACTTTGGGGCGTTGACTGGCATTGGGTAATGACCAACAGAATGGGGCCAGTTTCAAGATATCGTCTGAAGATAGAATACACGCAACCCCTGAGGAACTGATCCATCTTGGCTGATATGATTTTGGCATGACAAATCCACGCTGTGCATACATTGCAAAAACACATCACTGCCAACATTAAGCGAGGCCGCATTCAAGAGCGTCCGCCTTTTAGAACGGGACCTGAAGCCCGAAGGCGAGAATCTCATTCTTGCATGCGCAGGTTCATTCAACCCCCCACATCGAGGCCACATAGATGTCCTGCTATCTGCTTTGCGACGCGAAATAGGAGCAATCGCAATTGTCATTGTGCCAAGTGAAGACTTCTCCCTTAGAAATAAGATTCGCGATAAACATCCAGAATTCTTTCTTTCCCAGAAGCGCAGAGTCAATATTCTGAATGCAATTCCTTCAATACCGAAATATAGGGTGTGGGTTTGGCCCAGTACCTGGTACCCATTCAAATGGTATACCAAGGCTATGGCTCGAGTTGCTGAGGCTGATGGCCTTAATATGAGGTTTTCTTGGTTGATTGGACCTGATTTGTTGAATCCTCAAGATGCGACGTTTGTTGTGCCTTATTCGCTCCAAGGTCTCTTGGTGTCAAATAAAGCAAGGCATGTGGGGTCACACTTCCTTCCAAATGGAAAGCCGGCTGTCTGGAAGGGATTCGGCAAATGGGATTGTAAGACCAGTTTTGAGACAAACGGTGAGTTAATTGTTCACCCTCGATGTGATTTTTGACCATTATTAACTGGGGATTGTAGGTAACCCGTTAGTTGACGACGGGGAGGTTGTAATGTGGAGGTGTACAAGTGAAGATGAAAGCTCTGGAAAGAGGGGCTACTATTTGGAGCATAAAATTGTTGTCTCCCATGATATCAACTCAACAGATTTGAGAAAAGGTTTGGTGCAAAATGGCGTCATTAATGAAAGCATTCTTGATGATCTAAGCACCGAGGACCTCATGGAATTTCTGTCACCAATATTGCAAGAAATGACGTACGAGGATATATTACGGACTTAGCAATGGATAGAAAAAGATGGGGGGCGATTCTCACCTGCTCTCACCCTGCTTCTCACCTTTCTCACCCTGTCTATTGCGCACTCACACAGCGATAAGCGGCAACTATCCTTATTATCAAGCTATATAGCCCAGGTCAAACTACTTTATAGTACATACGACCATAGGGTGTGGAGAACAGGGCTTCCCGTCCGCTCAGCCGTACTTAAGCCACACGCCGGTTAGTTAGTAGTATGGTGGGTGACCACATGCGAATCCTGACTGTTGTATGTTTTTATTTTTGTTTCATTCTTGGGATTCTTGTTCGCCATTGCTGCCATCTTTTCAGCCGCTTCAGCTGCTTGAGCCGCTTCACCTGGATGCCCTGAACACACTTTGCCAAGACTTGGCGCCAAGCTCTACTATACTATATTTAGGAAAGCCACCGAACATCAGTAACCCCGCGTCATCGATATAAACTATTTTATCCTACAATTCACATTTCATCATGTTCCATTACCATACTGTACCTTGCTGCTGTTTGGAGGATCACATGGATGATGCTCTAGCTGATCTGATATCACAACGAATGGTCTCTGGACCCTTTATAAGGTAGGTCTTTGGTAATTACTAAGGACCCTGTCAATAGACAGGCCCGTGCGCAAGTCTGGATCCAAACCCTTGCATCGCATGACAAGTACTAAGGATGGGCGTCTGCATGAAACTGAATCTGGTAGGCTAGATGCATGTCCTCGGATTGATTCTAAAATTAAAAACAGGTTCAGAAAACCCATCGAGTGTCCGCCTCTTGGTCTCCGTCTGATCAGCTCTATTTTCTGTCAGCGGCCTTTCAAAATATTGTAAAGATTCGAGGCCCGGTCTGTCGCCCATTTCCCTTTAAATAAACCTTGAGTTTATATTCGCGATCAACACCCAATATTGTGGAGCAGATGTCTAAAGGCCATACTTGGACATAAAGCAATGGCCACAATCGACCCCAAGGAGAGTGAGCTGCGACTGCTATCGAGTGTTGCGTCTACGTCGGTAGAGGCACCAAACCAGAAATCCCCTTCCTCTGTGACAGGATGGCCTCACCGGGCCGCCAAATTGAGAAACAATGCGTGCTCTGACAAAATGTCAACATTGGTGGATCTCATTCTCGCGTGTGTGCCTCTTGCATTTCTCGGTAGGTAATTATATATATAGTTGTGTGGGGTTTTGGGTTCCCTTTACCCCCAAGGTTTATTCTGACAAGTTGTGCACAGTATTCGCGATTCTAGCCATTCGTCTCAATAAAGATGAGATATCTTCATATGGAGAGGAAATCGTTCAGGCCGCAAAATTATCCCCGTCAATTTTCCCCATTGTTTTTGCTGCGATTGCTGGGAACATGTTGCGAAACTATGCCTTGTGGCGTGCTGAGCATTGCGCTCCGTTGGGGGTAGGTCCATCACTCTAAACTTTCCTTTTGATCACTCAACTGAGGAATCTCCAGCTTCTGGAACAACTGAATCGAAGCACGAGCATGGCTGGGACTGTTGCCTCGATCTTCTCTACCGGTCACGTCGGGCCTCTCACAATAGCAGTTCTATTGCTGTGGGCGATGTCGCCCATTGGGGGCCAAAGTGCACTGCGGATGCTGACCTCAGAAGCCACCAGTGTGCATGGAAACACTCCTGTGGCCTATCTGAATGTTGTTAACGCATCCTCGTGGTTTGATGGGGCTTCAGGGCTGGGTTCCTCTCTAGGTGCTGCTAATTCTATTTATACTACATCTCTCATGACCACGCAAGCCGTCCAAAGCTCCCCCCGAGACGTGTGGACTTTCCCCAAAATCCCAGTGCTTCGGCATCTGCCATTGAATACTTCTTCCAGCAGCTCCAATCCCTGGAGAACCTGCGACCATAATAACCAAACAGTCTACTCGTCGCTGATTGGATTGGTCGTGGGAGGAATCCCTTCCGATTCCGAAGCTGACTTCTCCGTCGAAACTTCCTATTTCGACCTCGACTGTCATGCAAAGGCCCAGAATATTTCAGATGACTCATTATTTGCAGAAATGGGTGGATCTTTGCTCCTCCACAATGCAACCGATCTTTTTAGCATTCAGTCCTCCGATTCTGTCCCAAATGATGGAGACAATAGCTTTTTCATCGATACCAGCTACAACTTCACAGCTTCACGACTGACGCAACCGCAAATAAATCTCTGGTATGGAACATGGGACACAATAAGTGGTGTCACACTCAATGCCTCATTGTACAACTGTACTCTCTCTACTGTCCGGGTTGAAGCATGGATCTCATGCCAGAACGCTTCCTGTGCTGTGGTTCGTATGCGTCGATCCCAAAAAGACACCAGACCTGCTTCATTGAGCCCCTTCAACGGTGGGGAAAGTGACTGGGAGACGCTAATCAGCCTCATGAGTCACTTTCCATCTTCTACGGGCTACACGCACCCCGATCACGCACAAGCTACCGATAACTACATCTACGGACAATACCCTGTTTTCAGAGGTATAGAATATGTCGACCATAACTGGAGTAGTATCAGCGACGAGGCTGTTTCCTCAAGATTCACCAGCGCATTCAATACGTACTGGCAGGCGTCACTGTCTCCGTTTACCATAGGAAGTACATTACCAACTCAGGCAGCGAACACGTCTACGGCTGACGGTGATTTGTCATATTTTAACATGACTACAGCGACGACATCCCGATCTATCAGGGTTTACCAGATAGAGTGGGCATGGGCTATAACATTTATTCTCGCGGCTGTTTTGTTGCAGCTTTGTGCATTCATTGGGTTATTTTTCAAGTTCCAGACCATTGCCCCGGATCTTCTTGGTTTCGTGTCCTCCATGACCAGGGATAATCCATATATTCATCTGCCTTCCGGGGGGACCAACCTATCCGGGTCCGAGCGAGCTAAGCTCCTCCGTGATCTGCCTGTTCAAATACTAGATGTGGATTGTCAGAATGACACGGGATACATTGCCTTGGGGAGTGCTGCGGAGGGAAAGCTGGCGTATCAAAGGCTCAACAGACAACGCCGCTATCGTTGAAATTCATGTACTTTAACGGAATAGCACGTTTCCATGCCAACGATCTCCCCATAGGATGATATTGTGAGTAAAGCCACTCTGGTAGCCTAAGTCCCCGAAAGATTTTCCAAAGCATCTGCTCCTCTAGCGTTTCCCTTAGAATCATCAATATGGTGCATGAGGTACTACCAGAAAGTGGGAGTGCCTTTGAATTCTTCACAAAAATAGACTATTAAATAGCAAATAATTCGGATACTCTCTATAGCTTCAAAGTGACGTCCAGTCGACAGGGGCTATGTATTATGTCGGTAGAGACCACTCGTGATAAAAATGCCACAATGAGCTATCCGGGTGATTGACCTTCGTTGTGAGATTCTAGACTCCAGCAGAGTGGAATATAGCAATTACCAATTCCTGAAATTCAGATCTACAACGTATAATATTCCTAATACTACTGTCCGTCAGATATGCGAGGCATCTTCATGCCCCTAAATCTTTTGTCTTGCGGACATCCGGATTAAGCTTAGTGGCTGGTTACATAAGCACCAAAAATAAGCACCCAAAATACCAGGTAGGTCTGAATTTTCTTTGTCCATTTTAGCCTATCTCCGCACCAATATCCTGTCAACTTAGGGATGCAATATTAGCCGATAGAGGAAACATTGACTATTGCTTCCAATCATCTCCCCTGAAGATATGAACAGTTACCGGTCGGATCGGGCGGCATAGTCACTTTCGATGTATAAAAGATCTCGCCAAGGAAAGTCAGTAACCTTATCTGAATTGGTAAAATCAGAGGGGAATTCAGGCCCCAAATGCGCGAAATATTCTTCGCTCCCCTTTTGTTCCTGCATACGTGGCTCAGGAAAGCGAGTCGGTGGTTGCGGCGCCGCCATTTCACTAGCGCTCGGCTGCATCGCTTATTGTGGCCGATTCTAAGCCGAACGGGTTCGATTTCCCACAATTTAGACTGGCTTCCAGTAAAAGCTTGAAAGCCGCTGGCAGCCTCGAATCACGGCGAAGCCGATGTCGAACAAGCCATGTGGATCGCCTGCAAAGACTCATTTGCCTCTTGGCCTCCGCATTTCGGTTGAGAGGCTTACGCAATGGAGGCCAGAAGGGGCATTTATATGGACTCCAGGCCCACTGGGAACTTCAATCATTGCAACTCCGTGCATCTTTTCACTCTGCAATAATCATGGTTGGAAAGGCTTTCCTGCTGGGCTTGGCCTACGCAGTTGCAACTTCGGCTCTCCCCTCGCCCCCGCTTGAAGAGCGTGAGGGTCATGGATCCTGTTCTACAAATCGCAAGCCGCTATCATACTGGCGTGATAGTTTCCTTGGAGAAGCTATCCGGTCGATTGAGGAATGTTCCGAGGGACGCCATTTCTGTCATGAAATCATTGACGAGACATGCGAGGTTGTCACCGAAACTAAGACCGTGACTCCTGCGCCAATCACTGTCAAGACTACCAAGACAATAACCAACCATCCGACAGTGACACAGACAAGGACCGAGTGGACTACCTCTACAATTATTCGTGATCCAATCAGCACCGAGACACAATGGACACTTTCGACTTCGACTCATATCCTGCCTTTGACTATCACAGATGTAATCACCGTGACAGTCGCTGATATCTCTACTGTCACTATAACTGATTCCGACTATGAAACTGTCACTGTACCGGTGACTGGATTCGTCACAGATACCATCACTGACACAACTACTGATTATGCTGTTGCCACGATCACTGAGTTGTTTACCGAGACCGCTACCGAAACATCCACAAACTTCATTACCGACTACCTTACTGTCGCTGACACTTCTACTATTACTGAGTACATTACCGTCACCGGCTCCACTACCACCACAGAGGTTTCAACCGCAACAATTACTTCTGTCAACACTGATGGAGTCACTATAACTACTACTATACCAAGGACTTATACAGTTGTTGACATCTTAATTGCCAAGCGTGGTTCACGGGAAACTCCTTCGGCTCTGAGAGACATTCAAGAAACTCGTCTGACAAGCGCATGCTCTGTCTTAGTCTATGATACTTGGATGGCAACTGAATACACCACAGAAACCGCTGCTCAAGCTACAGTATGTCATGATTCCAATACTTAGTTTGCGATACTGATTGATTCAATAGTCCACCAAAACTTTGACGACCCACACCGCAGTACCTCAGACTGTTCATGTTACCAAACATGAAACTGAGTTTGTCACCAAGACTGAACCAACGGTCGTGACGACAACCAAGACCCGTACAATCGCCGCCGATATCACAAGTACAGTGACAACTAGCGCAACATCAACTGTCACTTCTTCGTCCACCACAACAGCCACCGACATTATCACAGTGATTGTAACATTGGAGAGTCCGACTACCGAAACCGACTTTGTCACAGCGATAGTGACGGCGGAAGAGACGTTCTCGACTGACACTGTGGATATAATTGCCTCTGTGACCGCTTCCACCACTATAGATGACGTCGTAGACGCTACCACCACTTCTACGAGCGATGTCACAACTCTTTACACTGCCGACGTTACTGCTACTGAGACGACATCATCGACAACCACTGAAACCTTGACAATTACCGTTGAAACGACTCAAACAGCAACATCTTACTCAACTACATCAATCACAAGCACCTCAACCTGGTTTTTTTAGTAGTAAGAAGTACGGATGAAAGATAAAGAGCACACAGGACATCTCTGCACTGTGTGGGATGGAGAAAGGAAAGAGAAAGAGAGAGAGCTGCACCCAAGCAGATATGCTTTCTTCTGTTTTTTACCCTAGACCAGATAATTCAGGTAGGTAGTGGGTGGCTGGTATGGGTGATCAGTCAAAGATTTCGAGTCATGATCATCTCCAGATGGAAAGAAGGAAAATGAGAAATTAAATGCCGAGTAAATAAAGACGCGCTGAATCCAGCATTTGAAATCCCCTGAAATGCCAAAATAATAAGATAGATGTCATAGACCAATTTCCATTCCGTAAAACGCCTTGAAAAATGACGCAGATTGCATACCCCTTTTCCGCATCCCAATTGGGATTGAGTTATAAATATACACCAGTAGCGTTCGTATAATAGAATGACAGGACAGAAAAACCTGGACATTCCATCTACGGCTCATTCTGCTGGAAGTAAACCATATCCCCAGGCCAGGTCTCCTGCGTCTCATTAATATTGAATTCGATACCAAGCGAGGTAGTTTGCGCTTGCTATTTGCACGGTGTCAGAAAAGCTTGCAGATCGTATATGGGATTTAAGAGAACCAACCGCGATGGTATGTCCAAGCGCCTCTCTATTCTTCGGCTCCCACCCTTCCGGGAAGCGCTCTTCGGAAAGCCAGACGCGCAGGTCTTTGACATTTCCACCAAAAACTGAGTACATGAGTGCACTTTTTCCAGAGCCTAGTGTGGAATGTATTAGTGAGTATAAAATCACATTCAAATCAAGGGCTTGGCGTACCAAAGAACTCGTGTAAATAGCTCCACTTTAACGAGTATTGGCCGTTGATGCGTTTGCACTCGGCGCGGCGAATTCCGGAGTAGCTCACAATGTCATCGAGTGAGAGGAATTCCCCGCTTGAGGCGTAGGCAAGGAACCTCTCTACCAGGTCGGGATGCGGGAAGCTTTGGTCGGGACAAAGGGCGATATCGGGACGGGTGAACGAGGCGTCGTGTTGGATGATCTATAAGATCGGAAATTGATCAGCGTACACGAAGATTTGAACAGGGGTCGTAGTTGTATCCGGTACTCACGTTGTGGGTATTGAGATCATGCAAGTCAATCCAACCCCGTCCTTGATCAAGAAGTTTAGCGGACTCAGTTAGTTGGTCGGCAAGTGATGGTGAAAGATTATATGCGTGCTGGATTGCATGCGACATCTGCTTATATGTGATCTGTCTACCATCCCGGGGTAAGATGTCTAGATTGTGAATATTAGCGATAGATGATCCCTAAATTATATGGATCGCGTAACCACTTACTATGGTTGGCAAGGCAGTTGAGCCTATATAATAAAATTATACACATTAGAAATGATACTTGGAAAATGCGGGGATACGTACGCAGGACACGGGGACCGGCTCTCTTTTTCATTCGTGGGAGGGACGAATTTCGGCCAGATACCACCATGACCGGGATGACCGGGAGGCACAACACTTCCCACACGGCGACTGGGGCGGAAAATATTTGCGATCTAAACAGTTTCCGTCAGAATTACTAATATCGAATTGATGAAAAAGAACATTTGAGAGATCACTCACGATATAAAAGAGGTCCCGGAATCTGAGCCAAATGAAAAATAATATAACAGGAAAAAGATCCACCAATGAATTAATAAGTCGTGTAAGAATACCGACCACGGTTGTAAATAAGTTAACCATGATGGGCGAAGAGCGAAATAGAGCAAGAAAGGAAAAATAATCCGCTGTGGATAGGGCTGTTTGAGGCTATAATCCTGAGTCTTTATATGATAGTTACAATCATGACCAGCGGAGCGATTATCAATAACATGTGGACATGGGGACATTTGTACCATGGTACCCAAGACGCCGTGTCGTTGGTCTTTTCCGTTTCCAAAATAGAGATGTGCTGCCCGGCCTGATTCAGCCGCGAACCTTGGAAGCAAGGTTTGGTGCTACTATCAGCAGGGCTGAGAAGCCACCAGGGCATATAGTTACTATTTGACCTCACAATATCTCCCATATTCGGCAAAATACTCATAATGAGAGAATGTTCAGCTAGCCGCAGGGAGCAGAACTAAGGATGTGGAACATATGGCTTGAAGCCATCATTTGCGAGGTATCTGTTTTGTATCGTGGTTGGGCATGATAGCAATTCCAGACCGCTATAACTTCTAAAACGGGTTGGAAGTACCGACCGGCTACCTTAACCCAATATCGAAGAGATAGGAAATAGACAGACAACAAAGAGGCGTCGCGTCGTCAAAACGCCACTAGGCCCAATTTGATTCCAGGCTTCACGTCATTCTACCCGAGCGCGTTGGCTTGTCGGCAACCCCGCGAAGAATAGACGAATGATCTCTCAGGTGTCATGTTCTCCATGGCTACAGTTACCATCTACGTTCTGGCTCCTAGCTGACCTTCTCAGTTTAGTACCAAACTATAAACTTATCGACATCCACATTCGATCGGTAAGGCCGAGGATACAAAAACAACCATGTCCCTGTCCCGAATTTCAACCTCTTATCCACTTCCTCCTACCTTGATCATGCCGTGCACCATAACAACATCCAAGATCACAAATCTACTCGAACACCCCGGGCAGCGCTAGGTAAGCGACCTAAAATATCTATTTGGCTTTTCTTCTTTCGATTCCAGCGAAACGAGTCTAGACTTTGTTTATTGACAGGTAACTTTACCAACTTTTCATTCCCCACCTTGCTGACCCACCTGATCCCTTCCAAACACAGGAAAGCTCACCAATAAGAACAATGCCGAGAAGAGCCTCATAACACACACTAAGTATCTATATAGTGCCCCATATTATCCCCGATAGCCGCCAGTGTCTCGTCCCGAGGAAACAAACGTGAAGAGATAATTGAGCTCTCTCTCCAGATAAACCAGAAATACCATCTTCGGCCTCCCGACCCTAGCAGAATTCCAGAGGATCCACAAGGTGGGTTCGATTTTCCCACTATTCTCGTAAAGAGGCGAGTGGGATGGACATTAGGATTTCTTGAAGCATTTTGGCTTTTAGTGGGGTTGATTTAGACGAGGGATCCGCTGTTTAAAGACTTAGGTGGGGCGTTGATTGCCGGCTGAAAATGTATCATTTTCACTGTTTAGGAACTTGTGCTGAAACGGTTCAGGTGAAGACAATTTGCTCTCAAGATAATGGGATTGAGAGACTATCTCTACTCAAGTGCTGTTTTGGATTTGGGGATCTCGGGGTTCCAAACATTGGACATTTGTGTTGTTTGTCACGGATCTCGGTTGTGGTAACCGTCAATTGAGAGGAAGTATTCTTTTTTCCGTTTTAGTTTCGTCTAGTGAATTATGTCTACCAAGCACTATCTTCTTCTACATGTGCCAATTCGTTGGTTCTTAGAGCACTACGAGCTCTTGTATCTGTGAATGATCACTTGGTATTGAACGAGACAGAGAGAGTCGTTGGAATTGCATTCCATGATGATCTCAAGGTCAGTATAATCAGCGGAGGTGGCATGGGACATGAGCCTGCAGGGAGTGGTTAGGTTGACGATGGTCTGCTGTCGCCTGTTGCATGTTGTGATATTTATGCGTCGCCAAACGCTACCTTGACAGCGCTACAAGCGCCGTTTCTTGGCTTAACACTACCCGTCTTTCGCCCAGTCAACAGAAGAGCACCGTTCACCATCCTAAATGTCACACAAATGGGCACCATGTCGAGTAAGCTTCCGTCCAAATGGATGCTTCGCTGTTAGAGAACGTTTTCAGGACCTTATGCGAAAGCGCTATTTCAGCAGAACCAAAAATGACACAGTGGGATACGGCGATGGGGTATGGAGACTGCGGTGAAGCTGTCAAATGCCTAGCCGAATCGATATCATCAATACTCAACAATGGCTGTGCCAAATCTGGCAACGTGCTTGACGTCATTCAATCGGTTTTAAAATCCGTCCACGACATGGGCGACACCCTTGATGCAATTTTCGATTTTCTTTTGGCTGCTCTTTTCACGGCTTTGAACAAGGGATTTGGATGGCAATGCCCGAACACGCCAAATCTCTTTACCACTGCCCTTGCGTCTGCGGTCATGTAATTGAAGATGCATACGGGCGACAGAGAAGGAGATAGAACCGTCATGGATGTTTTGCTTCCTTTCAACGATGAGTTCACCCGGACGGATGACATTGTTTCAGCAGTAGGTGTCGCTGCGGAAAAGGCGGAAGGCATCCAGTATCTTCAAGCGAACTTCGATCGCGCAACCTATGGTGGGGAGGCGTCGGGTCAACAATTGCCATATTCGGGAGCCTGGGCTTTTCATGAATTTGTTGCGGGTCTGGCTAGTGGACTTGGATTGACTGTGACAAATTGACTAGACTGTGATCGAGCTCGGTGCAGGTAGCTTGGTTAGCACAGGACTGTCGGAGTACGCGAGTGTCTTCGATGTTGATAAAGTGGATATATTAAAAGCCATTGTCTCCGTTGCTCTATAGGTTCTTTTGTCTATTTCGGTTAAAGAGTCCGGTTACTGGTGTTCTGAAATAGCCAGTCTCTCCACTTCTGGTCGCTCAGGATGGATCTTACCCGGGCCTCAAGCCACTCGGTGTTTCCCCAAAAGCCCCAGGAAGCCTGGAATCTACACCAGTCGACCAGGGCTGTCTCCCAGTGTCGTTCAAAGGATTCCCATTCATACAGACCCGGGTCGCCTTGGATAAGAGAAGCATGGTATCGCTTTAGCAGTTGCCTTTCGCCATCACCCATGGTCAGTTGCTCAGGTAAATGCTTATCAACAAGCATATGCAGTGGAACCGAGCAGGTAAAAAGCTTGGCGAGGTCACACACCCCGAGACCTAGTCCGACATATTGAAAATCGAAGAACGCCACACCTTCTCCGTTAGTAGTCGTGAAAAGATTCTCTGACTTGACGTCGCCATGGATATACGACTCAATCGGCCTTCCACATGGGGTTAGGAACAGTGCAGCCATCTCGGCTACGGACAGTGAGGAGCCTTCAAAGCTGCTGCACAGGGCTTCTGTCCACTCCGAGTCATCCTCGGCGAGAGAAGCGTATTCTTTACGTCGTGTCGCAAGATATGTATATCCCCCGTTGAGCCAAAGTCCACTCCCAATCTTTCCCGGGCTGTGTCTTCTACTGCTTTCTTCAAGGGGTGGCAAGACATAGTCGTCAAGATTATTCGGCCTCAATCCCAATGACTGGCCATGAAATCTGGCCAGCCAGTCCAGTGCCCCGTGTACTTGGGTGCGGTTCAGCGCGCTCCTCTTTCCCCCGGCGACGGGAAATTTTGGCCGCAGATCGACCATAATAGTCGCCATCAGACCTCTGAGCTCCTCCTCCCCCTCGCCCTTGCCATCCATATCACGCGTCGAGGCAAGGCACTTGGCGACGGCGATATCGTCCCCCAGCAACGGGACCACATCACTGTAGAAATACTGCTCTACCTCGTAGCTCAGCATTTTCCGCAGATGTCCCTCGTCCCCATCGCTGCCGCCATTCCTTGGTGGTGATATGAGCTTGAGGACGAGAGGGTATGTGGTCCCCACGACACCGGATTCTAGCCCGCAAAGCTTATCGAGATTCCGAGCGGCGTCTTTGGTGGTTGCTCGAGCGGTGATTGCACAGATTCGTCCGTATCCTGCCCACAGTGATTGTAAGGTGCTGCACGAGACGAGTTCGAGGGAGTGCCATGATAGCATGATGGTTGCGACGCGTTCCGGGGAATTGGAGGGTGAAGGAGCCATGGTGGTTGTGAAAGGGTCAAACTAATGATCCCAGGTCTGCGAAATGGATTTATCCTGTGTAGAGCGCGATTTGCTGTTGGAACATGAGGCGCGTCGGGGATGACTGATCTGCAGTCAACATTCCGTATCGATGTTACATAAGCTGGCCCCACTTACATACAGGCATTGAAGTCTTCCTCTGCAATCTAGACTAGTCTTGACTTCTTCATACAGTATGATGCTGCCTAGGCTATTCTACTAATGAAGTTCCTTCCTTAAGATTGCTATTTGAATAATGCGCTTTGGGTATTCCTGTGTTCTGAAATGGACGTGAAGCCTATGTTGTCCTGCTAATCTCAAAATTGTATTAATTTACAAACAGATGTTGCTTCTGTCTCCAGTCTCGCAAAGCAATGAAACAGGTGCGAACGTATCAGTTTCGGATTATGCACATAATCACCAGGCGCCACTCTCATGCCGTTCTTCTGGATTGGTTTGGAGCCCTCTATGCCTTCGGCTGATCCGTCGGTTTCCGGTCATTAAGTGGATTCAAGGCATCCAGATGGTCTTTACGGAGTTCGGAGTACATCTCCTTTGCTTATCAAAAAATATGCTTATCATTCCCTATGACTCAGTCTGGATATCAGGTTCATAATCCAGCATACTCAAAAATTTTCCTGCTGCCTAAGATTTTATCGATCCCTGCAAGTGGGGTTGACTTGATTACCGTGCTACTCTACTTTTATACAAATCTTAGGCCCCCCACCCGCCCCCAACCACTCTTTCTCAGATAGATATCCACCTCAATTTGACAATGGCCTCAGCACGTTTTAGCAAGGACTTTGGATCGGCACGCCTCCTCTACCGTGCAGTGGAGGATTCCGAAGAGGATAAGGCATTTATCCACAATGCGCTCGACAACGATCCCACTAGTCAGGCAATGGTCTCAATGTCTCTCACCCGCCCAATGAGCAAAAAGAATGCCGAAACCCACATTAAAGCCTTGCAGGATTGTCTGCTCGCAGTGATTATTTGCCTCCGTCCTCAAGAGTCTGAAAAAGGCTCACCTCCCGCGGGTGAGGCGCAAACGCCAGACCCAGCCCCCAAGGAAGCTAAGCCTGTTCCTATTGGCCGCCTGGCTCTTTCTTGTCACCGTGGTGGGGGTGATTCGGCCTTTTCTCGCCATCGTGCCGCAATGTTGGGTATATCACTCATAGATGGATTTAGTGGGAAAGGGTACGGCACTGAAGCTATTAAATGGGGTCTTGACTGGGCTTTTGAGCATGCTGGGCTTCATAGAATTTGTCTATGTGTGTTTTCTTATAATACTCGTGCAATAGAGTTGTACCGCAAACTTGGGTTTGTGGAGGAAGGGCGAGAACGGGAGGCTGTATTTTATTGTCGGAATTGGCATGATATCCTTTTGTTTTCTATGCTGGAGCATGAATGGGAGAAGTTAAGGGGGATTTCTTAGCTATATCTTCTATCTCTCAAGCTCAAACTACATGATGAAAATTTACTTTTGGGAGAGAATTCGCAATGTGCAGAGTATATAGATGAGACAATGATTTAGGAATAAATCTAAGGCCACCCATGGTATGAGGCACAATATTTGAATTACTTACAGTTAGCATTGAAATGGGGGTGTCAAATGAGGTATTAGGCCAGTCCAAATTGAGAGACCATGCTAACAGAAGCATACCAGTTATGTGATGAAATTCGATTTTATCATTATCTAATCCGTCGAAGTCTGTCACCTCTCAAGTACTCAAAGTCGGAGTCAGGTGCCCAAGTTTCCACCTAACCAAATGCCCTTCAAATGATATTTCTTTGCGTAGTATTTGGTATTTTTTATCGCAGGCATCGTTCCGTTCTGATTTGGCGAATAGCTAAACTCACCTCACTGCATGGCTCAAAATTAATACTTTGGCTGGTGATTATTAATGGCGAAGATCTTGCTACTTTGGGCTTCTTATACATAAATAACCCCGAGAAAGCGAAGATGCAAGTCGTGACAGCGAAAAATTGTCTGAAGGAGCCATTCCACAATTTTGACGAATCTGTCCGTTAATTTCTTCTATGGCTAAAGGTTTGAAGTCAAATGGTTTCTGCTACACTTTGATTAATTTCAACATCAATATAGAAGAAATATGACGTGATCAAAATACCGGGCAGATCAGTTCCGAGCTTTTGAGCCGCACAATGCAACCTTTTGATCCGAGCACCAAGGTCTGTGCCAAGGGCCAAGGCTTTTTGCATCGTGGTTCCAATAACCACATGAAGTCCATCGGTAAATTACCCCCATTTTGTGGGAGAATTTGGCTTACCTGTGGACACTCGGTTAGTCGGATTCCTACCAAGAACGGAGCATGCACTTTGATGGGGCTTGGCGGTCTGCAGGATCCCAGCATAGTTCGTCCACAACCTATGAGCTGGCGCTTACGGGCCGAGGAGTGAACGGAACACCGTTTTGAGGGTCCACACATATTGGGAAAGCCAGACGTGACCATTTTTTCTACCACCAACGCGCCCTTTTCAAACCTTATAAGTGTCAGAAACCAGGGAGCCTTGATAGAAGTTGCAGATAGAAATATGTACTACTCTAATGATAATCGTTCACTGTGATTGGTTTAAGTATTACCATATAAGGCTAGACTCATTTGTAAAAGTCTCAGATGTGCTGACCATCCCGTGTTAGAGTGAGTGGGTCACTACAGATCTACCCGATTGGGAACTATTCGAGCGGCCCACTTCATCGTTCGTTTGGTTGGTTGTATATAGCATAGCCTCGTGCATGACCGGCCCAGAAATACCTAGAACGGTCCAAGCTATTATGGCTCGTGATCAGGGTTTGGTCAATATTTCGTCATTGTACCGAGTCGGTACTACTAGTGGTAAAATCGGGGTCGCATAGAACCATAGGAAAAAATGTAAGATTGTACATAATGGCATTGTATGCAAACCTGCAAGCTGCTGAATGACAATAGCTAGTCTAATATGATAGGAGATTGAGGTGATTTGCATGCATGAACTGGGCTCCACTTAGAAGCGGTGCTTGCCTAAACTGGCCAACTTGCCAAGTGGTCGTACTTCGGAAGCAGCATCACAGATAGAAGGGGCGAGGCCACTTACCCAGATAAACGTCTAGGTGGGGTATTTTGGCTGTTAGAACGACGGAGTAGAGTAACTCGTTTAGCATTTCCTATAATATATCTATATGCAAGCGAACTTGTCCCTTCCAAAGCACCTGCCTTTGATCAGTTCCATATTTTCAGATCAAAATGGATTCCAGAGGAAGTGAGCCGATCGCTATTGTCGGAAGCGGGTGTCGCTTCCCTGGAGGATCTTCCTCCCCAGCCCGTCTATGGGAACTTTTAAGCCAACCCAGAGATGTGTCGAGCAATGTTCCCGAGGATAGGTTTAACGGGCAGAGCTTTTACCATCCTGACGGCGCTCATCATGGAACGACAAATACAAGGCGAGGGTATTTCCTAGAAGAAGGAATCCGCCATTTTGATACCAAGTTCTTCAATATTCCTCCGTCGGAAGCGGATACCATCGACCCCCAGCAGCGTTTGTTACTTGAGGTTATTTATGAAGCAATCGAGTCCGCTGGTATGACTCTGCAGGGAATGCAAGGCACGCAGACAGGTGTTTTTGTAGGCATGATGGGCTGTGAATATGAATGGTGTTTGCTCGAGGACTTGGAGACTATACCCACGTATATGGGGACGGGAGTCGAGCGTAGCATGCATGCGAATCGAGTTTCACATTTTTTTGATTGGCATGGACCATCAATGAGTGTTGATACTGCGTGCTCTTCTAGCATGATGGCCGTTTATTTGGCAGTGCAGGCTTTGCGGAATGGGGATGCATCGGTGGCGATTGCAGCTGGGGCCTCTTTGATATTTCGGCCTGGTACGTGATTTTTTCTGTGAAGAGCGGAAATCAAAACTGACAGGAATTATAGAAAACTTTATAGCCCTCAGTAATATGAACATGGTGGCGCCAGATGGTCGATCAAAGATGTGGGATGCAGAAGCTGATGGCTATGCACGTGGTGAGGGTGTGGGTGTTGTCGTCCTCAAGCCACTCAGTGCTGCGTTGAAAGATGGAGATCACATAGAATGTGTCATTCGCGAAATTTGTGTCAATCAGGATGGCCGCACACAGGGAATCACTGTTCCAAATGGTATTGCTCAAGCGACTCTTATCCGCCAGACATATCAACGTGCTGGCCTTGATCTCAACTGTGCACTCGACCGTCCACAGTACTTTGAGGCTCATGGTACTGGTACTCCAGCTGGTGATTTTCAGGAAGCACAAGCAATTTGTAGAGCATTCTTTGAAGCCGATGATGCTGCTTCAAATGAGACTCCACTATACGTTGGCTCGATTAAGACAGTCATTGGTCATACCGAAGGTGCAGCGGGGATTGCTAGCATTCTGAAAGCGTCCTTGGCACTCCAACATGAAAGTATCCCTCCAAACCAGCATTTCAAATCTCTCAGTCCTTCTGTCGCTCCATTTGCAAAGAATTTAAAAGTCCCCACAGCTCTTCTCCCTTGGCCGAAAAGTGCAAATGGCGTTCCCAAAAGGGCGAGTGTCAACAGCTTCGGTATATTTATTCATCATCAGTGATTCTTCTCCCTTTGCTAACAACACTTTACTCACAGGATTTGGAGGTACAAACGCTCATGTTATTTTGGAGACTTTCGAGTCCGTGTCGCACAGTCTCGATCATGAAAGATATCTCCCGATTTCTCTTTCTCCTCTCAATTTCTCGGCTCCATCTGAACAGAGCCTCAATTCCATTTTGAGTCGCATGGCAGAGTATCTTCGACAGTTTCCGGAGACCAACATGCGCGATCTCGCCTACACCCTACAAGTCCGAAGATCGGTTTTCCCCTTCCGCAAAACATTTTGGGCTCCCACTTGCAGCCAACTGAGTCAGAAAATCTTTGAAGAGTTGGAGAGATCCAAAGCGAATAACAACTCCGCGATCGGACTTCGTGCACTCTCTGAGTCCAAGAAGAAGGTACTTGCTGTTTTCACCGGACAAGGAGCGCAATGGATAGGTATGGGTAAGGAGCTTATCGTGAACTTGCCCTATGCTGGAGAAATCCTGGATCAACTACAAGAAAATTTAGATACTTTGCCCGATGGGGATAAACCATCATGGTCTCTACGTGACCAGCTACTTGCCAAGCCTGAGACGTCTGGCATGAAAGAGCCCGCAATTTCTCAGCCGCTAATTACATCACTTCAAATTATACTGGTTTGCTTGCTTCGACAAGCTGGTATTGAATTCACCGCGGTAGTCGGTCATTCCTCTGGAGAAATTGGGGCGGCCTATGCGGCAGGTTTCATTACCGCAGCGGACGCTATTCGCAATTCCTACTACAGAGGTCTTTTTGCCAAACTCGCCGGAGGTCCAAATGGAGAAGAAGGAGGGATGCTGGCTGCTGGAATTTCTTTCGATGAGGCCAACGAGCTGTGCAGTCATCCCGATTATATGGGCCGGGTTATGGTTGCAGCTAGTAACTCGCCTGTGAGTGTGACTCTTTCTGGAGATATCGATGCGATCGCAAGATTGAAGTGTCATTTGGACGAAACCTCAAGGTTCTGTCGTCCACTTCGTGTCGAAGCGGGTTTTCATTCTCACCATATGCTACCTATCGCGCCACCCTATGTTCAAGCCCTCGAAAGCTGTGGAGTCCAAGTAATGACGCCTGAAGGCCACCACCCTCTTTGGTGGTCAAGCGTTCATCCCAGTCTTATGCCTGTGCAAAGGACCAATGACCTGAATATTGAATACTGGAAAGATAACATGATGCAGTCGGTTTTGTTCAACCAGGCTGTTGAAAATGCAGTGGCATCTGCAGGTCCCTTTGACATCGCCATTGAGATTGGGCCACATCCAGCTCTCCGAGGACCATTCCTTCAAACTCTCAACGCCTTATCGGAAAAAGAAATCCCATATTTGGGATGTCTAACTCGGGGGAAAGATGGCTTGGAAGCTTTTTCGGAGACTCTTGGATCTCTCTGGTCTCATTTGGGTCCATCAGCAGTCGACTTTGACGCCTATGAGCGCAAGGTGGCCCCTGAAAATGCCAATCGAACCTTCGTTAGCGGCCTGCCATCCTACCCATGGACCTATGATCGTCCATATTGGTTTCAATCGAGGGTTTCCCGTGACAAATGCCATCGAACAGGTGTGGTTCACTCATTACTTGGGGTTGATGCAGGAGACAAATCCGAGACACAAGCCAAGTGGCGAAACTTTCTCCGGTTCAAAGAGATTCCTTGGCTCGAGCATCACCAAATTCATGGTCAGCCAATTTTTCCCACCACGGCTTATATGTGTATGGCCTGGGAGGCAGCTCTCAAAATCTCCGACGGGCGCCCCATTCAACTATTTGAGCTGCACAATGTGAAGATCGGGCACGGGATCCTTCTGGATGATATCCCGGCTGGTGTTGAAGTGATTTTTGCCCTCAGTGACATCAAAGAATCTTCGTCCACTCCGGACACCATGCGTGCTCGGTTCTCCTGTCACTCATGTACCAGTAGACAGAATGATGTGTTGGTCCTCAATGCTGAAGGGGAGATAACAGTGACATATGGCATGCCTTCAGCCTCTGAGCTCCCCGCAATGAACGCGCATGTGTCCAATCTCGTTGCCACAGACACCGAAGCTTTCTATTCTGCATTGAGTCGGGTGGGTTATGGCTATTCGGGAGATTTTAAGAGCATGGTCTCACTAAAGAGGAAACGAAACCGCTCGCGCGGTGTTATGCGGAGAGTACCCACAGGTGATCTACTCATTCATCCCGCTACCTTGGACACTGCCTTCCAAGCAGTATTGGCTGCAATAAGCTACCCAGGTGATGGGGCACTCTGGTCAGTTTATACGCCAGTCTCAGTGCGACATGTAGCATTCAATCCATATTTTGCTGTGACAGGAGGTGATTGCGATGGCGATGGCGATGGCGATGACAATTGGGCTTTTGATAGTACTCTCATGAGCGCTGGCACTGTGCATAGTGAAGGTACTGTGCAGGTATATCCGCAAGGATCCTCTAATGCTGCTTTCCAGTTGGAAGGTATCACTGCAAAGCCATCCCGTCCCATGAACGAAGCAGACGACCGAAAGCTCTTTTCAAAGATGGCCTTAACGCCACTTTCTCTTGATGCTGATCTTACTTCAGAGATGGTGCACCGGCTCTCCTATCGCTTTCCACGAATGGACATTATGGAGATTGGTAAGTTTGGATAGATATCAGTATCTGATTGTTTCTGCTTCCAGGCTGACAGTTGAATATAGGCTCTGACACTGGTGCCATCACTGAGAACATTCTTCAAAATATAGTCTTGCCATTTGCATCTTTGATCTACACTGATCTATCTCGAACATTCCTAAACTCAGCACAGAAAACTCCAGTGGATATTTCAAGCAAAATTGAGTACCGTGCATTGGATCTTGAAACAGACTTTGTGGCTCAGGGCTTCCAAGAGCATAGTCTTGATCTTATCATTGTATCCAATGTCCTCTATACTACAGGTTCTATTGAAGGGACACTCAGCAGGCTTCGAAGCCTTCTGCGACCTGGCGGTCACCTCATACTGTCAGAGATGGCCAATAGTTCGCCCATTGAAGATGACTTTTTGGTGGATGCATTTCCTGGGCTGGGGGCTGGGTTCAAAGATCTACAGTTAACTCCAATGGTCAATTCAATGCAGTGGGATGAGCTCCTGCGCAAGTCAAACTTCTCCGGGGTGGACGTCATCACTCCCACAAATGATCCCTTATTGGTCCCGTTAATCATGATTTCCCAAGCAGTCGATCCCCGTGTCGAGTTTTTACGAGAGCCTCTTTTCTGCTCCGATCCATATATAGGCCCTGCGGATAACCTAGGGGATCTGCTGATTGTGGGTAGCCGAAGCCTGTACTCTTTGAAGCTCGCTCAACGCCTCTCCATGATTCTTTTGGCAAAGTTCAGACACATATCAACAGTATGCAGTCTCCATGCTGTTGCTCAATTATCAAGACCAATCCCGCCAAATATTGTGTTCCTCGGCGACTTGGATCAACCGACATTCAATTCTATCACCGAAACCGAGCTTAACGGTCTTAAACGCATGACAAGTGCCGCGTGCAACATTCTGTGGTTGACATTCGGCAGTCAAGGAAGCGAGCCGTACAACAAAATGAGCATTGGATTTGGCCGGTCTCTGATGTATGAGATACCTGACATGCATCTACAATTTCTCGACTTTGACGAACTACAAGCCATCGACGCTCTGTATGTTGCGCAGCGGTTGTTGATATTGTGTACGGTTAGTAATTGGGCTGAGACAGGACAGCTCAAGGGTTTGGTCTGGACGTCTGAGCCAGAGATTTACCTGCAGGGTGGCAAAGAGTACATTCCCCGTGTGGTGCATGACAGTTCTCGCAATACCCGCTATAATACTCGACAACGCACTGTCACCCAAACAGTCAATTCTTCAGTAACGCCTGTTCATTTGGAAGTCCGTGATGCATCATACCTTCTCAGTGAAAAAAGTCAAATTCCTTTGTCTTCCCAGACGATGATAACAATTGAAGTCTTGATGTCATCTTTGTCGCCAGTGAGGTTGCACTCGGTCTGCTCAGCTTATATCACATATGGCCTCATAAAAGGAACTTCAGAGGCAGTCATTGTTCCCACTCTTGAAAATGCTTCGATCTTACATGTTCCTCGGCGAGACTTGATTCACGCTGGTACCCAAACACCCATTGGAGATCATCTTTTAGAGACGGTCGTCTGGGAGATAATTGCCCTCCAGCTCCTGGAGGAATTATCCCACTCAGGCACCATTCTCCTATATCAACCTCCACAGGCTTTGCTCCCCATACTGAACCGCATATTATTATGGACAACGATAGAGGTTGTTGAGATTGCACATACACCTTCTTCATCTCCCTTGATAAAACAAGTCATCATACCTCCAAGGATGATGGCATATCACATCAAAGAGGTTCTTCCGACACAGCTCTTGCTTTTCGCAGACTTCTCTACAGATGGATGTTCCGATGACTTTTCATCCCGTGTCCGGGCCATTTTGCCCCATGGATGCAAGAAGATACGCTCAAGTGACTTTTTTGGTGGTGAGGCCAAGATCAATATTTTTCATGATGCAGATTCCAAGAAGATCCACTTTGATTTGACAAGGGCGTTATCTGAGGCTATGAAAGTTCAGGCAACCGAGCAACCTGGTTTGAGTATGATACGCGAATCCCCAGAAAACTGTTCAAAGCAGATTCCAGGGTCTACAGCTCAATTTATTGTTGACTGGGCAGCAAATTCCGATGTTGTGGTTCAAGTCCAGCCCGCAACCGATCATGTCACTTTTCATGCCCATAAAACCTACTTGCTCGTTGGTCTAACTGGTGACCTTGGCCAGTCACTTTGTGAGTGGATGATTTCTCGTGGGGCTCGCGTCATTGTGCTGGTGAGCCGACAACCCCGGGTAGAGCAGAGCTGGTTGGACGCACAACAGAGGAAGGGCGCATTCGTCCATGTCTATTCCACGTAAGCCAATCAAAACCCTTCTTCATATTCTAGCTTGACAAGCTGACTGTTCTGATTTTATGATAGCGATATTACAGACAGGCAGCAAGTTTACGATTTACACGACAAAATCATGAAGAATCACCCACCTGTAGCTGGCGTGGCGAATGCCGCTATGGTTCTGCAAGACTCGTTGTTCACTAACACGAGTATCGACATGCTAAATAAGGTACTTTCTCCAAAAGTTGACGGGAGCAGCTATCTAGACGAGCTTTTCTCCGATCCAGGCCTTGACTTCTTCATTCTCTTTTCTTCATTCGGCCTCATTACGGGTAACGGCGGTCAGACCAGTTACAATGCAGCGAATTCATACCTCACTGCTCTTGCTGCACAAAGGCGAAGTCGGGGTCTCTCTGCATCTGTCATGGACCTGGGCCCGATTCTTGGACTTGGTTATATCACTCGTTCGCATCTATTTTCGGGCGACCACATCGATGACATTGGAGCGTATCCGATCTCTGAATCTGATTTCCTTGAGCATTTTGCGGAGGCTGTACTTGCAAGTCCCATTGGGAAAGACAGTTATGAGATCATCTCAGGACTAAGAGGGGTTGATCCTTCCATTGATTCGCAGGTCACTTGGATTCACAATCCTCGGATGTCACACCTACTATTAAACAGTGGGATCGCTGGTGTCGACCATGATGAGAAAAGATCAGTGTCGATCAAGGAGCGGCTTCTAGATGCAACAGGTCTTGAACAAGTACAAGGAGTAATTTTAGGTGAGTCTTTTCGTGCAAGTTGCCATGCACAATGTCAGGATGTTGATTCAACCCGGCAGATGCATTTACAAGGAGATTGTCTGTTCTACTCCAGCTCTCTATGGATAGCATAGACATAGACACGCCGTTGGTCGATATTGGCGTTGATTCTCTTGTCGCCCTCGATATCCGCTCGTGGTTTCTCAAAAGTATCGACGTGGAGATTCCAGTAATAAACATTCTCAGCGGATCGACCATTTCGGAAATTGCCAATCATGCAGCCCAGAATTTGCCAGCTCGAGTCCAGGTTCAGCCTCTTGCACAGATATCTACGTCTGTACACAGTGAAAATGAGAGCTCGGGAGTCTCGGATAATTTGTCACACGATTCGTTGTCCACAGAGCATATCACACTAAGCGATGACAAGATCATTCTCACACCTCCTCTCGATCCCAGTCTAGTTGAAGGTGGATTCTCGCCGGATTACTTTGATCATAAGAGTCCAAGACTGTTGGATGCACCAGTTGAAGGCAATTTTGACGGCAATTCGCCCTGGTCCTAATGATTTATCATGTTCAATATCATGTTATGATTTTATGATTTTTCTTCACAATTTTATTGAACATCTTCTTAGGGAGTGACGGAGATTGACTTCAGCTCCGCGCTCTAGTAGCAAATTTGAGATTTCTCGTATGCCCATCAACGACATGTAAAATAATGGAGGTGCAAACACGTCTGCGCTCCTGTGAAATGGGTTGACCACCCTATTGGGGTCGGAAATTCGCAGGCAATTTCTATACGCCACGTTCTGATGCAACACTAAGTCCAAGACCCTTTCCTGGACGTGTGTAGTGTGTCGATATCGAGAAAGATAATGCTCCAAAGAAAAATGAGAATCGTGGTGGTAATTCACAACATGTTCATTTTTCATCGCTTGAAATCCAAATTCGTTTCTCTTCAAACAGGGCCTCGCCCCGAAATTTGGGCTAGCTGTCTGTCATAGCGAAGATGATTATAGGAAGAAAATTCATCCGTCACGTCCGCTAGCCGATCCCAGCTGTACTCGATCACCCGGCCTTGACGCTCATAGGCCAGGTATTCCGGCGCAAACCGCTCGAACTCCTCGGCCCACTCGGCCGGCGTGTAGTCGTTCAAGGGTAACAAGTCTCCGCGCTGACTGAGCACTGCCATGATTTCCACGATTGGCAGATGAATGTCAAATCTGTTATTGACGCTTTTCAGTTAGCCTGTATCGCGAAAAAAGAGGTAAGGTAGGAGGGGGGACATAAAAAAGATAACAGGAAGCACGTACGATTTATTCCAATGCGGGCTCGTGTTGGGTTTCTCGAAAAGTTCGTCCCAAAGATGGCCTAGTACACCATGGAGAAGCGTGAGAGCACCAATTTGGAACGGGATCATCCGCGCCTCGTGAAGAATCTGACCAGTACAGCTGAAATTGAGCAGACGGAGGCGCCCGTCCTCGCAGCTCTGGTTATCAATTACCAAGTATGCCTGACGGTCCAGGTATGGAAAGATAACAGTGCCGGTACGGGTCATAGCCATTGCTTCAAAGTCGGCGGTTTCGAGGTAGTAGGTCACAGGCAAGTTCTCCGCCGCGAGGAGCCGCGTATAGTCATTGGTAGATAATGTCTCCGTGGCAGGGTCTAGCATGAATGCTGGGAGCTGCGGTTGATCATAGTCACCGTCATGGCTAAGTGGGTGATTGCATGAACGTTGGAGGTGGATATAGAGGAGGATCAGAATCTTGGTAATGCGGGAGTAGTTCTCCGGATCGTAGGGCTTATCGACAAGGCAGACGAATCTCTTGGAACATCTTGGGCCCTTGAAATCGTGCAGCCCCAGGAGGGGCCCATCAGAACTGTATGACTAGGAAATGTTAACGTTTGATTTCAAGTCAAACTCATAGTTTCCCACCTAGGCATGGAGTAGAGGATGCGAGAAGAGAGGCCTACATCACGGAAGCTTTGATCTGCAGACGCCCATTTTTCGATGAGAGCCCGTCGTTGGGCCCTGTCCTCCTCTGGATCAGAAAGGGGAGCCCGAAATTCCTGAGACATTAATAAGATGCTATCCCCAATAATATCTATGGGGTTCGGGTTCGTACCTTCAAAAAATGGCACCAGCCTTGGAAATCTTTCTGCGCGTCATCCATCTCCAAATCACTCTCTGGGTGCAGGCGAACAGTGGCTGGGATCCCGCCGGGCCATAACTGCGCAGGCGCAACGATTGGTTGTAACATGTTATCTAGGGTGAGAATGGTTGGAGGGATAATATTTGAACGGGTAAATCACGGTATTAATGCTCCGATCAGTCAGAAAAACCCTGATGTGGGGCAAGGGACTAGTCCCTGACTAGGGTCTCGAGATTTCTATTTCTATTTTGAGCTTCCAAGATAGCAATGGAGAGCCATGATTTATGGAGCATGTAATATCAGCGAAGAACTAAAAACCAATCAGCCCCGATTGGCTGCCTGATGCTAAGGCTGCCGCGCAGAGTGAAAAGGGGTTGCCTAATCGGGACTAGTGCGGCTCGCTCTATGGTTTCTACTGGAGCACCTGTATTTATGGTGATTCTATTAATTAACTATTTTCGTTATTTATTCATAGTACAATAAGTATAGCTAGGCTAAATACTTGTTTTAGCGAGCTTAAAGGCTATCCCTCTTATCACTTAGGTATATACTAGCATACTTTACATATCAATTAGTTTCATCTATTATCTCATACTCATAGTGCAAGTAACATACAGTGGATGTCGTAAAGCGTGTTGAAAGTTGCTGTCCATCGATCAGATCCCGTGTCAGGACCGACTTTCCGCAGCCAGGGCCAGCAGTTACCCAAAGGAGGTTACAGGTGTCACTGTCGCGCCATGTGCGGAATCGATCATCTTCGGGAAGCCATCTGCATGTCCCCTTGACCTTTGGCGGAATTAAAATTTTGTCATCTTCATACTGGGAGAAAGAAAGAGCCTGCAGAAGCTCCCTTTTCTTCTGATCCTTGTAGAATTCCTGATTTTGCGTCTTCTCCGCCTCGAGGAGGACTTGAATTTCCTTGAGCTTGTCACGCGACTCTTGGATCGTTTGTATCTCGTGGTCCCTGTCCTTCTGCATCTTTTCGGCTTCGAGTGGAGAGATCAAGCTGGTGCACTGGGTGCTAAGATCCTTAATTTTTGACACTTGCCCGTCCCAGTCATGCTCTCCTGACACAGCTTGCCAGGCGCGGGAAAGCTGGCTGTCGAGAGATGACATATGGCGCGCGCCTGGTATTCAATAATGTACGAGTACAGCTCTGCCACAGGTCCACTCAGAGCCGGATTCTTGGAAACGTATACCCTTCCACAATAATCCCAGTAAACTTGGAGTTCATCGATCGAATGAAGCCCTTCAGCATGGCTCCATCTGCAGTTGTACCGCTAGTCAAAAGGATTGGCATCAGCAAACTTCCCAATAGCCATGGAAAACCCACTTACTGGTAGAAGCAACGAGACGCCACACCAGGCGAGCGATGCAAATGGCTGAGTACTGAAAGCATTCTGTAACAGTGGGTCGGCCCATAGGAAACACTTTCTCGGCTTTTCGAACTGCTCTCGCACTTTGATGTTCTTTCCCAGTAGAGAAACGTGCCATTTCTTGTTCTCTCGAACCTCTAATAATTTCTTCACGACCAAATCAACCGCCTTCGAATCGATCAAATCCACTGGCTTTGAACTCAAGTTGTCTGAGTCGCTCACATTATCGTGTGTCAAAGAGTCCAAGTGCGCTTTGTAAGCTTTCATCAGCTCAGGCTCTCGAGTCTCCAATACCTTGTAGGCGCGAGCCCATGGATCAAGATCATTTGGGGAGCGGTTGCACCCATGACACCTGCAGGCATCAGAGACCTCAGGCGATTCGGGCGACTCGGGAGTCACACTTGCGGGCAATGCGATTGGAGACAATTTTTTTCTGTGACGGTTGCTCAACGGTTGTCTGGGTGGTTAAGGGCGATTTGACAGAACTGCGGGGTTGTGAGGGAGATGAGACACCTTCTTTTAGGGGTCCGCCTTCTTGCTCTTTTCTATTCCTATCCTCTCACGGAAACCCATCTCTCTGGCAAGGTATACCTCGCAAAATTTAGTCCCCCCACCTTGGCTAGAAACATGCGGAGATGTCAGCCAGCCACGTAATGCATCATTACTCATATCCAATAACTTTTGGAAATTTGATCAGCAAGTGGCTATTATAGATTATGATGTTGCATGAACAAGATGTATGGAAACCCATCTTAAACAGAGTGGACGATTAGGTGATTGCAGTAACACACTGTCCTTCGAACGCATATACCCACTTTTAACGATGCGGGCCGGTCCGGAACAGTCCCAAGATCGGATCTGAATGACACGCGATCGACAAAGTCTTATTACGTACGGTGTATCTTAAAACGAAAAGGAAAAGTGATTCCAATATCTGTCCTATCATTCTTCTTTGCCTGTAGCCGTGCAAGCACCCTATGATCCAAAAAAATAGTGTCATTAAGCGAGGTCGTGTGTATTGATCACAACAATACTGTAGCTCGCTTGTCGACCGAGTAGCTGCTGATGGCTTGTGGATGCCAGTCGATGCTCCCCGCTAATCCCAAGTGGACCTTCATGCAACGGCTTCATCTATAAATTCCTGAAGCCTGGTCGTACATAGCCAAGTTCATCACTTTTCTGATTGGCGGAAATCCAGCCGCTCAAAAATGGCATTACATAATATTCAGGGCCGAAAAATCACGTGGCTGAGATTTACCCCACTTTTATATCCCAAATAGGAAATCATAGAAACTTGAGTGTTGACGTCATAGATACCAAAAGCAGGCGCGACCCAGCGGGAATTGAACCACAATAAACCTACATCAGGAACGAGAGGAACGAGTCAAGTCCCTTATGGACCTAGTAAAGACCACTCGGACCTGAATTAACCTGTACAGTATCTGGGTATATCATGTTCATGCACCTGGCAAGCCACAGGGGGACGCCAGCGACCACACGAGGCCTGTCCTAGAAATCAGGATCGTCATTGAAATCAAGGAAATCAACCCGAGCCCAGCGTCGAGATGACGGAATAGGCTTAAAGCTAACCGGTAACCTGTCATTGATAGCTGATCTTTGAATCATTCTTCATGCGATGCTTGAAAGTTAAAATTGCATCAGCCATTTTTACCCTCTCCATATCTCTGGTCTCCTTAACAAAAAGACCCCTTTTGACGTCAGTGCTGCTCAGCCCTATCATTCCTAAGGTCAAGCTCGTTGTGGCTTGCGGCTTGTGACTATCTTTAGCCTTTTTGGGACGACCTGTTACGTATCTCTGCGACACTCGTGAATGCTCGTTGGTTCTATCTGCCTCTGGGCTAGCAAACCGGGTTTTTTTTAGACCTGGCATTTCTAGATAAATATCGTCGTTGTCCTACCTCTTCCTTCTCCATTATGCGCCCCTTCAGTGATACATCTGTCCGCTCTACTGCTTCCAGCTCAACACCTCTGGCCACTTCGAAGCCTAGACCTTAAACTACAACCTACATCTATCCAACACACTTTCAACCGACTACGCGTCGCATCCTTCAAAATGGGTTGCATTGTCTCCTGTGTATGTCGTCGCTATCCCTTGCCTTGTCACATGTTCCACCTGCCAACATCATGTCACTAACGTATCCCTTCTTTCAGATCCAAGCTGTCTTCCACTCCATCGGGGCTTGCCTCATGGCCATCGTCAATACCATCGGTGCTGTCTGCACCGCTATCATCAACGGTGTCGTGTCTGTCCTTGATGCCATCATTTCCTGCATCACCTGTGGTGGATGCGGTGGAGGAAGACGACGTCGTCACAGGGCGAGGGTATGATCTTGATCATCGCCACGACAAGTGAACCGAATCACTATGCCCCGGCGGCTACGAGTTACGATTCTTGATTGATGCGATTGGGGTACCTTGCTATTTTTCTTCTTTTGTATTATTCATACCCAGGCGCAAATGAGGTTTTTAACCAAATTTCAACGACGACCTAAATGTTCCAATGCTGAATTCTTTTCTCATCTCTTGGTTCGTAACGTATTTATAAGGGTCGGACATCCTATATAAATTCACATCCATATCTGGGAAAGTTTAAGTAACATAGTAACTCTGTACCTGCTCGCGATACAAATTACAATAATACATCTTGCACCGTCTCACACATGTCACTCAATACAATTCCTGCTCAATGTCTTGATGTTCGAAGAATCGCAACAGATCTCCCTCCACATCTGCCATGAGATCATTCCACCTCAAATCCAAAATCGCCCTTGCAAAAGGATCTCCCTTCTCATCCGCATGCCGCCTCACCAATTGATAATGCGAGCTTTTCAACGGCCATGGCTCCGGAACACGACAATTCGCAGCGCGAAACGACATCTGCAGCAGCTGACGAAAAGGCTCGTATTCCCGCTTGCGTATTAATCGACTGGTGATCTCCACTGACCGATAATTTGAGTACTCGTCATCATCTACATAGAAGTCCGTAGACAGTAGATGAAGAAAGTCGAACTGAGAATCCGACCACGGAGGTTGGAGTAGTTTATCAGGGATTCGACCGGGACCGATTGCAGTTGAAGCGGGGAGTCGGAAGAGGTCATTCTCGTAGTAGACTTCATTTGGTTCACGGACTTGAACTGCGCCGTAATGGAACCAAATTGCGACTTTGCGATCGATATTACTCCGTGATGAGCTGCGGTACTCTTTGTCCTTTCGGCTTTTTCTCTTGCTTTTGTTCTCTGGAAGTTGGGCATTGATCACCAGATCGCCTTTTCCACGACGATCATTTATGCGTGGGCGATCATAGTCTCCTAGATCGTCGAATCGAGGAGCAATATTTTTCATTGTCTCCTCGTCTTCAGGGGAGAACAGAAGATCTGCACATTTTCGTCGCATAACATGATTCACGTATTCACGTTGACACTTCCGCATCAGTGGGAGTGTACACCACCGGCATGCGAGCAGGGTAGTCTGTAGATGTTGTCGTTGTTCCCATGATAGATCCCAGAAATCGAGAGGTGGGGGTAAGAAGTCTGGAGTGAAGAATCCATGGCGAGAGCCAGGGTTTGCGGAGCTAAAGACTAGTCGAATAAGCCAGGTGTAGAGCACTGGGCTTGACAGGGCACGGCTGAGATGTAGTGAGGCGCGCGGAAGGTTGATTTCTAGACTGTGCAAGAAGATCAATTGGAGGATCTCTACGGGGAGGGATTCTAGGCGCGAGCGCGGGTGTTCGGCCAATGCATAAGGGTGAATCATTTGCGATAACACTTGAAGGTCGAAGTGTTGGTTGAGATGTACATGTAGGAATTTATGTGGGCTTGTTAGATACCCCCGTGGACCTCTCGGGAGGACACAAGGAAGTGGGGAAAGGGGCTTGTGGTATAGGATGGGGTCTTGTTCATTTCGGTGGTATCAAGGTCCTCGCGAGGTTGATAGCAGGGGGAACATGTCGAATTACAGTGTTTTGCCTCTTGTCAGATCACGAAAGAAGGCATAGAGGAGGGGAAGCTTGAACCTTGATTCAAAAGGTCTTGGCATCCATTTGCGCCGCCTGCATATGTGGATGGTGATCATGTCATGAATTTATGTCATAATATCACGCAAAACTTCAAATAAATGATCCAACCGGCACTTGAGTGTTTTCACTAGCACCAGGGTAATGCTGATTTATTTTTCTGATATCCCTGGGGAATATATCCACGAAGTTTAATGTTGATAAATCCATGAGGAACGAAAAAATTAGCCCGCTTCAAACGTCAGATGAATTCGGATTGAAATAATCTTAAAAGCAAATCTTAAAAGCAAAGAAATTTTTCAAAATTGAGACGCATATCATTCATAAACTCAGACTACCTACCATGCATCTTAAGTATGTAAAATTGGCAAGTCTGGCTGTTTAAATGCGCGTGTGTGGAGTGGATCGAGGTTGCGGGCTGATAGCTGCAAGCATATATATATCCCGACAACCTTGGAAACGCCTATACATGCAACAATTGATCCCCCAGTTATGGGACAACCATTAAATACTTTGACCAATTGATGTTTACAGGTACCATGAACAGGCACATTTAAACCACAGTCTCAAGTTTCAGGTTAAGGTCAAGATTTAGAACGACAAAAGGAAAAGCCTCTGTTCACGAGAACGCAGAAACCATTTGAATTGAACTGTTTCTATACACATTCCAACCGCCCCATCGCACCATGGAAGGGAATCTAACTGAACCCGGGCGGGAACGCCATATGCTTGACACCAAACAAACATCTTGGGCAGTGAGATGAAGCGGGGAATAAATGAAGTTGAACACGAAGTCCAACATTTAGACGGCGGAGAGATCGCCGAAACGCTCCTGCAAGACACAATATCATCAGTATACCATTACGAGGTTGATTAGAATCCAGGTCTGTACGTACCTTGTAACCCGGGGGCATCCACTTGCCCTTGGAAACAAGGGAAGCGGTCTTCTCGTCGATCTCGGGCTGAGCGGCGGCAACCTCGTCCTAAAGATAAATGATAAGTAACCAAGCATAGCAAAACAGCTGATACTATGTGTACGTACGACAGTGAGGTCCTCGAAGGGACGGGCAGTCTCGATGTTCTGCAGGGTCTTCTGGAGGTTAACAAGCTCGGCCTCAACCTTGCCCTTGGTCTGCTCGGCGTTCTGGACGGCCTGAGCCTCGAAAGCGTCGATGGCCTTCAGCTGGCGGCTGACATCGTAGGAAGCGGGCTTGAAGGTCTTGAAGTGGTTCTCGATCTCGTCGACAATAGCCTGGTTCTTGAGGATCTTGCGGTAGTGGGAGAAGTCGACAGCCTGGGGCTGCTCGGACAGGAGCTGGACCTTGCGGCGGGCGTCATCGTTGCGCTTCTTGAAGGACTGCAGAGAAGCGGCGGTCTGGCCGCGCAGACCGAGGGAAGTGGTCACCTTGGTCCAGTCGACCTTGAGAGCGGCGCTGCGCTGTTGTTCGGGTAAGGGATGTTAGCGGGTGCTGATTCCGGGCCGGATGACCGGAGAGTATTGCGCCGATCAGCAGGGAGGAGAACGTACAGCTGCCATTGTGACGGGAGGGGTTATGGGGTGGTGAGGTGGAGGGAAGAGGGGGGAGAGTTCGATGTGCAGGGAGGTGCCGGACAGGCGAGTTTGACTCGGAAAGGTTTGGATGCGGGAAACACGTGACCACCCGGCATCCGAGCATCGGCCACTTGTATACTACATGATACCACCATTAGATCTCTATCAACAAGCATTCTGCATTTATTTGTTTATTCACTTATTGCTGATTGAAGCATCTACAAATTTGGAATAGGGTTGAGAAAATTATTTTGGGTCGGTTCAATTCCTTTTTTGAATTCGAATTGTTTACAGGGCAAGCCAGGATAGATATCTCCGGCTGTAAAACCCAAGCCACTCATGCGATTCGCGACTTATTCACGCTAAGGATAGTTCATCATATGCTGAGAGCCATGATAGAGTTGACAATATCGTTGTCGTTCTCCCGCAGGGCCTTGACAGCCTTCTTGCGGGAAACGCTGGCCTGAGCCATGACAAGGTCGATGTCCTTACCCTCAAGGCCAGTCTCGTCAACCTCCTCACCATCATCCTCCTCTTCCTCCTTCTTGGGAACAGCCTCGCCAAGGTCGGTAATGGGGGCCTTGTGCTCGTGGTCGTGGTCGTGGTCGTGGTCGTGACCAGCGTGCTCACCGGCAGCCTCAGCGGCAGCGAGCTGCTGGGCAGCGGAAGCCTGAGCCTGGGCGTTCAAGTCCTCAATCTTGGCCTCACCGAAGATGCTGAGAAAACCATTAGTATTTATTCCTTCGCATTGGCAGCGATAACATACATCCAGGTGTTGCTGTTGGGGGAACGGTAGACATCGGGCTGGTTAACGACGAAGAGGATCTGTGGAGAGATGAATCAGTCTCCTGAATGCAAATTTTCAGTGAGGCAGGTTGCCAGTCAATGGTGGATGAATGCGCCATGCTGCAGCACTCTTTCCGGACCAAAAACGACACCAGATGCACATACGTTCTTGGGGCGGCGGAGGGTAACACGGGTGATGCCGGGGACCTGCTTCAGGCCAAGCTTGGCAATGGCCTTGCGAGCCTTCTTCTCGTTGCGAGAGTGGATGGTGACGGAGGCACCACCGGGGATGGAGGGCTCGGCCTCACCGTCAGACTCGGAGTCGCTCTCAACGGTGTTGGGGACCTCCTCATCGGGAAGCTCTTCAACGCGGGGGTCGGCCATTGTGAATGTATGTGGAGGTGTCTAAATGACGGAAATAAATATACAGCGTTAGTGTAAGCTCAATTCGAGTGTCGAGTGTGTTGGAAGGTGGTGAGAAGTGGGAGGGTGGGCGTATAGTGGGAGAACCGAACAACCCCCACGAATCGCACAACGGGCGGAAAATGACGATTTCGGGTTGTGGAAATTCGATATTATGGACTCTAGAGTCATTCAACGCACCTGAAAGACGGATATCGAGCTGTGGTGGAAAAGGGTGGATTTTGTCAGGGCGTGAGATCGAAGAAGCCGTGAGCTGTGCGGCAAGACTGACCGAAAATCGTTAGCGAGGCGGTTACACCCACCCCGGACTCCCACACATTGCCCTATAACTATGCCAATGCAAGATAGTTCTATATGCTTTATAACGTCACTTTAAATCGATTTCAATCATATCAACATTTATTTTTACAATATAAATGAATACAGAATTTTTGGGTTCTACACAAATTTGCTTTCCTTGATTCTTTTTCAGGTTCAGGAAAGAAATCCCGATTCTATAGAAAAGAAAAAAAAGTAGCCAACGGGCCTAGAACACAAAACAATGACACCGGGGCCTTGCTGGGACTTCAAGGATTTTTGAATCTTTTTTGCTGTAGATGATTAATGCATACAGCGATTTTGCTAGCAGTAGTGCCAGCTATGGAAACCCATCCCAGGACACCTCCTTCATCCTATGCACCAAAACCGTCGTAAAACATCTAAGCCTTAGTAGCGCGGACCTTGGCGAAGGACTTCTGGACCTCGTAGCGGGCCTGGTGGAACTGTTAGAATTCTGCTGGATTGGATGATAGATCGTGGCCAGAATTGGTGGTACATGCGCCGAATTCTGCCGTAATCCATGGGGAATTTATCAACGTACCTGCTTGCGGAGACGCAGGACCTTGAAGCGCTCGAAGTCGGTCAGGTTCTTCCGTCGCTGGACACGGTCGGTCTTCTGGGCGAAGTTGCTGTTGGTCCACTTGGCATCGATCTCGTTCTTGGCCCAGAGCTTCTTGACGGGGCCAGTACCGGCAGCACGGGGAAGCGCGGGAATGGTGAAGGGGGTCAAAGAGGCGTGGGCAAGGGCAAGAACGTGACGGGGCACGATCTTCTGCTCCTCGCTGGAGGGACCGTCAACCAGGACCTGTACACGAAAGACAGTCAATAACACAATTCATATACAATTTGTCGCATATTCGCCTCCCCTGGAGTATCCTCTTCTTGGTCGTCTCCTGGCTTCTTCTCTTTGGCGGACTCTTTCGGGGGAGTGACTTGGACGGCTGGCAGATGCGGAATTTTCAACATACACGGCGGTGGTCGACAATCTCAACAATAGCGGCGAGCTTGCCGGCGAAGGGACCGCTGCGGATCAGGACCAGGCGGCCAACCTCGACCAGCTTCCACGAAGCGAGCTTGACATCGATATCGGCCATGGCGAAGGCTGTCTGTAGAATCACACGAATTCAGCGATTTGTTTCTTTTAGATGTGTATGCGGTCACACTCACGGTCGACGGGTTAGGATGAGTCGGAGGGTTGTTGTCGAAGAAAGTCGGATACTCAAAGTTGCCTTTGCGAATTTCGGATGTGCCCACACAATTCTCGCTTAGCGGGCCACTCGTGGCTGGTCTAGGGTTCACTTATGTCAGCAGGCCAGATTGTATCGGACCTTCTATTTATCCGGCGCGTTGCTTTTATTGAGTTTTTTTTTTCTTCTTAATAACTGATTTGTTCTTCATGATCTACTCCAACGAGCAAAATGGTGCTCTTCATCACGGAAATTCAATCAACAATCTCAACAACTCTATTCGACTAACATCTCTGTTCCATACAGATTACACTAATGGTACGTTTGAGATCGGTCCCAACTTTGCCTTTGCACTACACCTCGAATGATGCGGTAATTTGCGATTGACCCGGTGTCTGTGGACCTCTCGCCGGAGGTTCTATACAGCACTGATGGATGATATTTAATTTCTTACATATTCTGACTCCTTGTTTCTCAAACTATTGTGATTCATAATTGCCTTGTTGGTACATCCAGCTGACTTTGCTCGAAGACTTTCCAGATATTGCCACTCATCTTTCACCAATCTGTCGACTTGATCTCTTACTGGGTATGTTTCATGTCCCTCTGCTACTCCAACATCATCCACCTCCCCCGGTTCAATGATTAGAAACTTTATCACGCCTAGATAGTAATTGAGCTTCGGCAATGATATTACCTTATCACCAAGATCTCTGAGAACCTTACACATGCCACATTTCTTGTTTCATGAACTAGTTGGACCTGCCTCTAACTATTTATAGGACTTGCTTCTTCCATCTCGACTTCCCTTAGTTTAGCTCATGCATTTCAAAATAACACTATTCTCTATGATTACTTTATCTTCCTATTCCATACTTGTATTCTAAATATCATCACTGAATACCTCGCTGTGAACATGTAGATAGTTTTGATTACAGTAAGTCGTGCTATATCGTGACTACCGAGGTCGTATAGTATGAATCCAAGACGCCGATCGCTGCTGATCAACCTTTCATCCTGCCATACCAGCCATACCTTCCCCTGTTTCCGTCTATACCCAAAATGAAACTCCCCGGTATTGACTGATCAAGAGCTTTCCTTCGATGCCAACGCCGACGGACCCTCGCGACTGAGAACCCACATGAAGATAAACTGAATGACATACGAGTAGACAAACAAGAACTGCGTGCGACGGTTACGCTGTCCCCGGGCCACAGTTTGCATGCCACTCTGCATAGTAGAGTCGGTCGAGTCGGGAAGCAAGACGTACTTCAACGAACGGAGCTATTCGAAGCAGGTCAGCACAATTCAGGACTAGAAAAGCGTGGGAGTGTATATCAACTCACCAAGAAGAACGCATTCGCCAAGAATGTGTATACAAAGACCGTCCAACCGACCCAGCCTCCAGTCCCTCGGCCGGGCATCAGGATCTCCGATGCAACCAACGTAGCAATGATACCGACGAACTTATATCCCGAGTACGCCACGAGATCCAGCAGCTGCGAGTCATTGTTGATGCTGAGGATGTACATGGCCATCTTCAAGCAAATAATCTCGAAGATGATCACCGCAATGGCCGTTGTAGTGATCGAACCCAGCAGCTCCGGGTGAAAGTTGCCTCGGAATCCGGCCAACAGCACTGACAAAAGAATGTATGTGACCACAGCCATGACGGGGATGTACATGTCGGGTGAGTTAAGGTCGTCTCGCGGAGGCAGAAACATGGACGAGTATTGTTGCTGCATGATCTGGCCATCTGGACCAGCGGAAACGGGCATGCGGGCTTGCTGGCGGGACCAAGGCTTGTGTCTCCAGGGGAATAGGACGAGGGCGAGCTTGTTCAGGACGTAGGAGTTGGAGACGTTGAAGTAGTGCTTCAGGGCTGGTATGGAAACATAGCGATTGAACTGTGAGTGAAGGGTTAGCAATGCACGAGGGATATATTGTGAGTCTTAGATGGGGCCTTACATTGTGTTCCATATACTCCTGTCCTGCCATCATCGCACTCTTGCCAACCTGGAAGCCCATCTGGGCTGTTGGGTCGGTCATAAACTGACCAAAGCCGGGACCACCGGCGTAGTTTGCATTACCACCCTGAGCAGGTGAAGACTGGTAAGGGTTGCCTCCATATCCGGCATTGGGGGTCTGTTGAGAAGTAGGTGGGGGTGGTGAGCGCATCATGGGCACGGTCGACACATGTTGCGGGACGGGGTGGTGAAGAGGCGGCGACTGCGCGGGCGGCGGTGCGAAGGAGCCGCGATACATAATGTTCCTGGTGAGACAGGGAAGGCTGAAAAAGAACGCACCAGGTGAGTCAAATGACTGCGTGCTGTGTCGAAGGGCGAAGTTCGGGGGGTGAGGAAGGTGGGTGTAAGTCGAGAGAATTGTTTATACGTGGCTGAAGATCCCGTTGTGTCTCCGAGCTCTCGAACCATCGCTTTTGCCCGAGCCGCCACCACCAACTTTCTTCTCTTCCAACGTCCCTTTTTTTCCCACTGATACCCCCATTTCGCTCTTAATTATTGCATTCGAACCAGTCTCAAAATGCTCGAGGCTTTTGAAATTCTTACCACCTCCGGTGTGGTACTATGGTCCAAGTCCTACGCTCCTGTGGGGTCCCATGTCATTAACAGCCTGATCAACGACGTTTTTATCGAGGAGAAAGTCGCGCCTCAAAGTGTCTCAGCTACAGGAGTTTCTCCGACATTTAAGAAGGAAAAATATACGCTCAAATGGAAGCGGGTCAAGGAGTTCGATTTGATCTTCGTGGTACGTCCCGCTCGTCGCATTGCCGATCATGTCGCAAAACTGACCATGCTCTCTATAGGCTGTCTACCAATCACTGCTTCACCTCGGATGGATTGACAAGCTCCTGGAAAACATCTCGACCATTTTCATCGATGTCTACAAGGATCAGCTCCAGGGCAACCGCTCCAGAATCACCACCTATCGATTCGAGCCTTACTTTGAACAGCAAGTGCGAGAGCTCGAGGATAATACCGGTGGTGCCTCAGAGGCCTATATTGTTGAGACTGGTGACAAGAAGGATCCGCTTGTCTCATCGGACAATGGAGGCCCTCCACCGCCGCCGATTCCTGGCCTTATGAAGGGTATGCGTGCAATGGCTCATGCTTTTGAAGTTCACAAGCTGACAACCTTCCAGCGCAGCATCAAGCTGCGCTAGCCGGGACTACCTCTGACGAGGGCACGCCACCGGCAACTCCTGATACTTCTAGGTCTTCAACTCCCCTCGCCAGCCACATCCTCACCGGAAAAGCTGGACCTGGCGGCCGAGGCTCTCGCCGATCACGCAAAGCTGCGAATTCGAGCACCAACGCTTCGTCAGGCGATGAGGTTTCGCGCAAGGCAAAGCCTGTGAAGGGCTCTGCCAAGAAGATGCGTAGATGGGATGCCAGCGGATTCGCTGACGAGGATGATGGTGAAATTTTGGATTACTCTACTCCGGCTGGTGATGGAGAAGCTTCTGCTCCTGCTGTAGAGGCCGTCGCGCCGGAAGACTGGGGTCGCAAGACTGGAAAGGGCGAATTTGTCCTGAAAGACTTGGGCGACGAGGTTCACAACATTTTGGACAATGCCGATGCGGAAAAGAGCAAGGGAGCTGCGACTGGCTTCCTTGGTTCTGGCTTCAATGCCGTTGGTGGTCTGTTCCGTAACATTGTTGGTGGTAAGGTCCTTACGGAGAGCGACCTCCAGAAGCCACTCAAGGCGATGGAGGATCATCTCCTAAAGAAGAACGTGGCTCGCGAAGCTGCTGTGCGTCTCTGCGAGGGCGTGGAGCGTGAATTGGTCGGCAAGAAGACCGCAAACTTCCAAAGTGTCGATGCGGCATTGCGTATTGCCATGGAATCATCCCTGCGAAATATTCTGACGCCCACATCCTCCTTGGACCTGTTGCGTGAGATCAATGCTGTGACCGCCCCAACCACCAAACAGCAGGCCCCTCGGCCCTATGTCATGTCCATCGTTGGTGTTAACGGTGTTGGAAAATCCACCAACCTCAGCAAGATCTGCTTTTTCCTCTTGCAGAACAACTACCGCGTTCTCATTGCTGCCTGTGACACCTTCCGTTCAGGTGCAGTAGAGCAGCTTCGCGTTCACGCCCGCAACTTGAACGAACTTAGCTCCCGTGAGAATGTCGGTCAAGTCGAGCTCTACGAGAAGGGCTACGGCAAGGATGCTGCCAATGTCGCCAAGGACGCTGTTGACTACGCTGCAAGCCAAAAGTTCGACGTGGTCCTGATTGATACTGCCGGCCGACGCCACAATGACCAGCGACTCATGTCTTCGCTGGAGAAATTCGCTAAGTTCGCTAACCCGGACAAGATTTTCATGGTTGGCGAGGCTTTGGTTGGAACGGACAGTGTCATGCAGGCTCGTAACTTTAACCAGGCCTTTGGAACAGGTCGGAGCTTAGACGGTTTCATTATCAGCAAGTGTGACACTGTAGGCGATATGGTTGGTACACTGGTCAGCATGGTTCATGCCACTGGTATTCCCATTGTCTTCTTGGGAGTGGGACAGCATTATGGTGATTTGCGGGGACTGAGTGTTCCTTGGGCTGTCAACCTGTTGATGAAGTGAGTATGGGCAGACAGCTCCTGTCCTTTTCGACACTGCTTTTCGTTAGTTAACTGCAATCCTGTATCAATGCGTCTATAATTCTTGCTAAGTAACGAGAAATAAATATTAAATCTTCCTCATCAGTCCTCACTTATCCAGACATTCAACCATTCCGCCATAGAGAGGAATGGCAACACGACGTAGGAAAACCTTTGGGAAACACCAACTCTGTGTCTGTTGGATACAATAGATTGGTAGCTATACAACTGACTGGACGAGCAGAGCCTATGGGTCTAGTCTCGGGGTTGGACATTGATTTGGATATGACTGTATTCCAAAGATATGATTCCTGCCAGTTGGCTTCTCATTTCGAGAGCCTTGACTCAGGGTTAAGTAAATGCGTGTTGTGATCGGTATATATAGGCATGATTCTAGTAGTAGAAGAAAATTAGTATATTCTAACTTTTGTTATACCGATTCATCTACTGCTATTCCATATGGCAGTAGCTACATTCATCCCAAGTTTAAATGCGTTGTACAAGACAGCAAATGGAGTAGCCTAGAATACTGTAGACTTCAATAAGAAAGAAATCTTGATCTGAATCAGTAAACTCATGTGTATAGTCTCTTTGGTGATTCACTTTCAGAGAAATTTTTCGTTGTGTATTACTTGAAATGACCATGCTGTCTCCCTAAATACATGCGCTATCCTGAAATCCCCATCTGGAGCCTTGATATGGCCATATTTTCATCCAATATCAACAAGGCCGGCTGGCCCAATGGCAAGGCGCTTGACTACGAATCAAGAGATTGCAGGTTCGACCCCTGCGTCGGTCAATTTTTTGGTGTTTTTGTATCCGGAACAACATTTTGATGGCCTGGAAACGTTGGGTGGTGGTTTCGGCTTCTAAGCATGAATCTAGACCAGCGTTGGCTAACGTCTCTACAATCTGTATCGTATCTTTAACTTTTGAATAACCCATAACCTAAACTTCATAGCATTCAATATGGCGCGACTGGACTTTTATTCTAAATTTTCACTCCACTTTGTGTGTTCTAGGGCAGTTTGGTAGGTGTGGATATAGATGTGGGTCTGCCGTTCAACTGCAGAAACCTTATGGAAAACCTCGATGCCAAGGCTGTATTATCTCCCTCTTTGTATATGTCTCACTACATAATAGTATAGGAACTCTTTTTGTTATCATACTGGAATTTTTGCCTGAATTTGGTTCGAACACTTAAGAGATGGCATCTTTGAGCAAATCATATTGCTAGGTATAACATCCTGTAGTAAACAGCCCTCACTATAGTAGCTTTTTCCTAATCCCTCTTGAATTTCTTCTTCTCCGCTCATTCATTCTCTTCCTCATCACCCATCACTATCCCGATCGATGAATACAGAGATTCCAGCTTCCTTGCCTCGGCAGCTTGATCATAGCTCCCTGCTTTGTCAGCTATATTTACTCAATTGGCATAATGACAATAGATGCACTAGAATGATATCAGCTTTGGCCTCGAAAGGCCAACATATTCTGTAGTACTATTAACCGGAATCGGAAGATTATAGAGATAGGATCCTGTGCGAACACACCCTCCAAGGCGTTTTCACATGTACGGTAATCCCCAGCTGGATCTCTTATGCATATCAAGGCCAAGGAGAAGACTGTGGGTATTCGCTGGTTATCATAAACAATCATTAGATCCATCATTTATAATAATTCTTTGACAGTGACAAAGATACGCAATTCTGCCTTGGGGCACCAACCATCCAGATTTGTTGGATTGCTTGAGTACAGCGGTCCCGAGTCAGCAAACACTGTGTGAGTATTTGCCTATCGACTCCACACTGTGTCCCGCTCCACGACCTTTGAAGCACAACTCGTATATTAAATAGAGGGGTGTGGGGATTTTTCAACTAATCTGACCTGGTGCTGGTATGGGGGAGGTTCTTTTTCGACCGGTCTTGCGATCCTCGCTATAGCTATATAAATTTCTACATATAGCACTTGTGGCTGCTCAGAAGATATCATCCAAAGTGCTTTCTGATATGTTATCACTAATTTTATGTGTCCGTCACACTGATGCAAGTCCCAGCGTACTCCATCACCCTATGTATAGGTAGAGTCCAATTTCCTATGTAAAAATCATATGGTGGTCCCAAAAACACCAAAAAATTGACCGACGCAGGGGTCGAACCTGCAATCTCTTGATTCGTAGTCAAGCGCCTTGCCATTGGGCCAGCCGGCCTTGTTGAAAGAGACAGCCCAATAGTGCTACAGAATCTTGAAAATTCTTCGGGCCCCACATTTCCGTTTGCGGGATGCTGCCCTACTAAATACGCTAATCCTAATTAGGTGGTTTTGGGCCACAAGGTGTGCCAGAATCCAGAGGTCAAGTAAATAGTAATTGAGCCTTGTAAATGTGGTAAATCACTGTCTGTATTGACAATCTAGGCATTGGTTGTAGATACCCTCACTTACGGTCTTGATTTGCGGGCGGATTCGCTAGAGTATTGGTTTTTTCTATTCCAATGGATGCTGATTAGAGCGCAGGTATATCTTTGTCGTTCATTCTTTTTATTTCTCTTGATATTTCCCCTGTAGTCTTAGTTCTTCTATTGAAGAGAGTGACTTGCCTGGTCATAATAATTTAATTTATTAGTTTGGTCATTGTCATGTGATTTGCCAGCAATTTAGACCCTTCCCCCAGCCTTACGAAAGGCGCTATTGCGATGATCAATACTGTCAAGCTTGAAATTCTAGGGAATATAGAAAGGAACATGTCCTAGCCAGTTGCCATCCTCCGCCTCTACTTCTCGCACTTGGTAATCCGGTAAGCCAGCTGGTTCAGTCTCAGATGTCTATGACATATCGAAGAACCAGAACTAACGAGCTGGAGAATTGTAATAATAAGAATAAAAAGGTTCGACATGGCCATTCACCAATCAATTAAATTTGGTGATGGAATAAAAATAAATCTCTCCCTCGGGGAATCGAACCCCGGTCTCCCGCGCGTATCAGTGTTAATGACAAGCGGAAATCATGACCCCTAGACCAAGGAAGATGCGTTAGTCGAGTTACAACTCGACCACTTGGTACTGGTTGATATAAATTATCCATTGATTTGCTTTATAAACATTAATCTTAATCAAACTAGAATTTTGAGATATAACCCTCAATGTGAGCAATATGGTAAGGTCAATCAAAGATTTTTAAAACCTTAATCCTTTTCTCATCATAATGACTGAATTCATAGTATTTATTTGAGTAATGGCGTATATGGGTTCGACCTAATCATGTGACATGTAAAAATATATATTTGTGTTTCCCATCCACATACATATTCCAATCCATCAATTGATGGATGTTGAACTTTGGAAATCGCATATGCAAACATTGAAGTCAACATCAAAGGATTTAGAAAAAACAATTCAGCTCTCTAAAAGTGCTTGGAGATAATCAACAGACACCAGAAATACCAATTTTTGTACTATGTTCCAATTCAAAACATTCCAAGATTCAAGAACAGAAGCCTCAGAACTCCCTCCAGGAGTCCGTTCAAGAAAGGTAGTTGAACGACGCAATACACTAAAGTTCAATGCACCTCGAGGTCCACCACTCTTTCAATGTCGTGAATATCCTCAGCAGCCAACCAAAGTATCCTGTTTAGTAGGCCTTGCTGGTCTTGTGTCTTTCGGCTCTTCCTGGTCATGATGGTCATCGTCAAAGGCTGTATTCTGCTCAATCTGGTTGTCAAAATCCGTGCTGTTGCCACCCGTGCACCCGTCTGTCATGTTACTCCCAGATGTTTGATCCTCCTGGGAGACCATGCTGGGTGATGAATTATGGTCATCTGCAATTAGATTATCAAAACATGAAAGAAAACATACTCACCGTGGTCAAAATAAGATCGAGATTGAGCTTCGTTGCTAAGTTTGAGACTCACCTTTATTCATGTCGTCATTTGTATTATACTGGTGGCCATCGACAACCTCTTCAGATTTCCGTTGCATCTCTGACATGTCTGCTAAGGCACGATAGGCAATCAATAAGATTTTCAACCACAAAGAGTTCAAAGAGATAAAGATGAGTAAGATTTGTGATAATTGTATTGTAGGGAGACTATGTTAAAAAGATTTTGCCATATAGAGGCTTTTGTCTCAATTTCAAGTATACAGCAATGACGTAGTATGAATAACAAGGTTTCTGTGGGGTAGAGCGTCATTATATGATCATGCGACAGGGGAAAACCTTTTCTGGGAGGCACCTGATTCTAAATATTATTAACATACTATATCCATTACCTGGAAGAGGCGACTGTTCCGGTTGCCGGCGCAGCCAATCAACGTAAAGGAATTCATTAAACTGTATCACTAACTTTCTTATCGCGTTCATACATATGCCATACCAACCCTAATATAGTTGAAATATAACATAAAGAGATCCCAATTTTTAATATCAACTCATATTCCCCTTAGATATAGTGCAATTATCCTTATTGGAATGTCCATCGTTTGCTTCGGATGTAAAGTCTATAACTTGTTAAGGTCTCCTCCACCTTCTCTGCCTTTATAGTTGGCTTTGTTTCAACATCACCGAACCTAGTTTATAGTATATACTTCATCCTGATCATCGCCAGGAAATCATCGCTTTCTCATATCGAGTATAGTTGATCTCGGCGCATTGGCTAGATCCGTACCAATGGTTTTATCTGTTTGGCCAGACCATGATTACTCATCCAGCTCCGCATGCGCTTACATCATTAATTCCCTTCCCCAATTCGTTTGCCTTTGCTTCATCCTCATCCATTAGCTCCCATTCAAGCGGTAGCTCGTCAATCCCGCCCCCTTGAGCTTGGATATACGACTGTGGAGTATTTATGCTCTTATACGTGTTATTTTGATCCTGAAGTCCTCCTTGCGAATATCTACGAGTCCTGCACGAACCCGGCATTGCGGCTACGATCGGTGCACCAGCCTTCTCCAATCGAGGCTGCGAAACACTCCGGCTAGCCTCAATACTCTCTCCTTGACTTCAAAATGTCAGCTCCCGATCGCCGCCTCTTAAACCGCCGCTCCTCTACCCAACACTACCAGACTTTTGATACCCCGCCGCCCAAGTCACGCGGCCGACCCAACTCCGGCCAGTCAGGATCATCGGAGGAAATATCACACATTATCAATGATGCCCCTCGCCCACAAATTGTCCAGTCTCCATTGCCCAAGCGGCAGATGGCAGTACTGGCGATGATTGCCTTGGCCGAACAAACCGCACTGAACTCGATCAGTCCTTATCTTCCCGACATGGCCTCGACTTTCCCGGAAGTGGAGTCTAGCCAGGTGGGCGTTTACGTCGGAACAATTGCATCGGCGTTCGCGTTAGCTCAATTTGCTACAAACTACTTCTGGGGAGCGTTGTCGGACCGCATTGGTCGGAAGCCAGTCATTCTCCTTGGTACTTTGCTTACCGCACTGTGTTTCGTTGCTTTCGGATTCTGCAAGACCCTCGGTCAAGCTATTGCCGTCCAAGCACTGATGGGTCTTGTCAATGGCAACCAAGGCTTGGTTTCCACATGTCTGGGAGAGATTACCGACCGCAGCAACCAGTCACAAGCTTTCACCTGGCTTCCCGTTTTATATGGAATCGGAGGTATAACAGGCCCACTCTTGGGAGGATTGCTAGTTCTTGAAAACAACCCATTCACCGGAAAGAAAAACCCATACCCATACCTTGCTCCAAACTTGGTTTCCGCTGTTATCCTTCTTGTGGATTTTGGATTGGCGGCTTTCTTCATGGAGGAAAGTTTGGAAGATGCAGGGAGTTTACCAAAGCTTGGCAAGAAGGTTCGCAACCTTTTTGCCTGGCTCTGGCAGTTCACTGGACTCTCGCGTCACCCGACCTACCTCCGTCTTCCTACAACCACAATTCACCATTCAGCCGAGAATGAGGACCACGATAGTGATTTGGATTCAGCTTCGGAAGTGTCGAGCTGCCTTGAGCACCACGAAGAGTTGACATGGGACGAGATTTTCAATCGCGACACTCTTCTACTACTTTTGACATACTTGATTTTTGCTCTGTGCAACGTCTCATTCAATTCGCTGTTCCCAATATTCGCGCAAGCTCAACCACCAGCTGGACGTAAGCTCACACCTTCTGAGATTGGCCTATCTCAGGGATTTGCTGGTATCGTGACAATAATTTTCCAGATCTGCGTCTTTAATCGCCTTCGCGACAAAATGGGTAATCGGTGGTCCTACCGCGCAGGCCTTTTCGGCTTTGTGCTCTCTTTCCTCCTGATGCCTTTCATCGGTTACAAGAGCGAAGGCAAACGACTTACACGCCAATCCGCACTGATGGCCATGGAGTTATGCTTCGTGCTTCTGGTCAAGACTGTCGCCTCTGTTGGTGGTCTGACCAGTGCCCTGTTGCTAATTACCAATTCTGCGCCGAACCACGCTGTTTTGGGTGCCCTCAATGGTCTTGCACAGGCTCTTTCTGCTGGCGGACGTGCTCTGGGTCCCTTTCTATCTGGAGGACTCTTCACCCTGACATCGAAGATCCAGCCAAAGGGCGAAGCCGTGGCCTTTGGGGTTTTCGGAGCTGTCTCTTTCATCGGATTCGTCCTGAGTTTCGGCATTCGTGGCCGTGCTCTTGAAGCAGAAGGCTGGGCGAGTGATAGTGACGACGCGGCCTACAAGTCCGACGACGACGAGCCGAACGTCACATAGCCATATGGCATATGCAGCGCAGTGCAAAACGACGTCATGACAATCTCTTTCTTGTCCTTTCTTTTCTTGTCTTTTTTCCATTGTCTTACATCCCGTAAATACACTAATCAACTCCGTCGAGGGGTTGACAAGCATACTCGGCCAGCCTAGCCGGGGCGGTGGCGTTTGTCTTGTTTTTCTTGGTGACCAACTTTGGCACACATCAGCGAGCAATTTTTTTCTTGGGCGGCTGCTTGTCTTACATTTATTCATTTACATTTATATATCTTACATCTATATCAATAAAAGTTTTTAATTCATTTGTTCAAAGTAGTATCTTGGTATTATGGAACTTGTATTGGTCCACTTATGCTTTCACTTTCCGATTGATTAAAAAGGTTATCCGTTAATTTAGAAGTGAGGCTTTCGAACATTTGAATGTAGATAATTCTTTCTTCCGGGCTGACCTGAAACTGGCGGGTATCTGAGAATGAACTATGCAAAGATTTACAATTTAGAAGAACGTAAGGGACATCGCGGCGACCTCCACTCCGCCCAAGTCAGTGCAACAAAACCTATAAGGAACCATAGAAGGAAGTGTGAAAGTGATTAACAATCTACCGTTTAATCAGCTCCGGATACCTTAATTACGAGACTATTGAACATTCTGAATAGCAAATCACATAGCTCCCAAAAAACAACACAATTGTACCCACTGGAACCAATATTAGGTTTTTTTCAAGCCTTCTCCAATTTACCCACGTCCCTTGGAATAAGATTAAGCATCAACGGGGGTTTATCCCACAAATTATACGACTTCTGATCCATCCAATCAACATTGGGCTCGGCTAGCTCCATATCAAAGTTGACAATCGTTCTAGCGAGCATCAAACGCATCTCAACATATGCCAGACTAAGAGAAGAGATAGAAAGTCAGCAACACATCAATAATTTCACCTGAAGAAATACATACTTGCGACCAATACAGTTCCTTGGACCAAAGCTGAAGGGCTGTAGTGCATTTCTATTGTCGGATGCGAATCGAGGATCGTCAAGATGGCGCTCAGGGATGAAATGTTTCGCATCCTTGAAATTCTTCTCGGAGGCATATGTAGCCGCATGAGAAATTGAGACAATTACCTATGAATATGTTAATTTTTCAAGATTGAAATTAGAATAGTGGTTGAACTTACACCTCCTGGTACCCAGCTGCCTTCCACAATATCACCTTGTGCATCCATAATACGAGGTAAACCAATGGCAACAGGTGGATACATTCTCAAACCCTCAGTCAAGCAAGCCTGCAGATAAGGAAGTTGATTACATCGTTCCAGAGTGACCTCCGCATCTGACTTGAAAGCTCCACGGACCTCCGCCTTTAGCTTGGCTAGAGTATCGGGGTTTTTCAAAAGGAGATACGTTACCCCCGAGAGCAAAGTAGCTGTCGTTTCCGAGCCAGCGATGATCAACACGTTTGAATTCGAGTAAAGCTCGCCCTCACTGAATGCCTTTGACGGATCCTTCTGCTTGAGAATGTTTGCAAAGAAATCAGGTCGCTCATTGGTTTTCCCCATCCTGATTTGTGTCTTCTCCTTTGTCAATCTTCGATGATCCAGCTGAGACTCGACAAGTGATTTCGGAGTAAGCAGATTTGCAAGCGGTTTCAGGTAAGATACGCGGTACATAGCGCCAATGAGAGCTCCAGCCTTGACACCCTCGAAGATCATTCTGACCCAAGGGTGATAATCTGAGTTCGCAAGACAACTAAACGGTTCACCGAATGACAGATCTCCGATTATGTCGAATGTGGTGAAATTATACCAGTTGACTACATTGACGGGCGCAGTACCGCCGCGTGAGACCTCTCGTAAACGCTGCATGAGTAGGTCGATATAGCCCTGGATTATAGGCTCTTGTCCACGCAGGGAGCCATCCGAGAAAGCATGAGATAGCGCGCGACGGAAGCGGGTATGATCGACGTCGTTGGCGGAGATGATGTTTGAGCAACCGTCAATGTCAAGGTGATAGAAATCTTGATCCTTTGCCTTTTGGCCGTGGCCTGGTCGAGTGCCGTAGATTGGCTTCCAGGCATCACCATTGGTGACAAAGGAGAGTTCGTTAGGGCCGATTCGAACAACAGGCCCGTATTTCTCGTGTAAATCTATCATTACTTGGTGGGCCATACCGGATGACACCATGCGCATATTGGGAATACGTGTTGCTGCCATAGATTTGGGGCCTGGGTATTTGGCCAGGGGGTGGAGGTAGATATTGTAGAAGAGAAGGCCGGCGAGGCATATTGGTATCTAATTCACGGTATGAGGTTAGCAAGTCGGAACAGCTTGAATTGAATGGGACGGAGGCGATGCTTACCAATGAGAGACATGATACTAGAAGTGTCATGCCTGGATAGAAAAACAAGCTGCCCGAATGCTCGGACATGCCTGGAATGACTGCCATCATGAGGGTGATTGAAGAACTGAGTTTTCAAGTGAAATGAAATGGACTCAAAGAAGGAATCATGAAGGATTCTGGTGTTCGACAGAGAGGCGATACTTATACACCCTCCCAGGATGTCTGGGCGTACAGACCAGACGCGGCCCGGGGGCAATACTCCACAGAAGCGAGTCATTAGATTCAGCCCGGAGTACATAAGTCCTCAAGACCCCGCATCATGCATGATCCACGTAAAGGCCTCGAATGAAGAGGGGTTGAGAGGACGGCCAAGGACTAGCCTTGGAATTTGAAACCACTAAATACAAAAATGAACAAGGATTAAGTAGCGAAAGGAAAGTTTGACAGCCTGAAGTATAACCAAATAGATCCTCGACTTCCACCAAGAACCTCAGGGATTTGACTTCGAATGAGACATGAAGCTTGAGCTTCCCAAGTTCATCACAAAGTAATTGACTCTGACGGGTGGGCCCGCCACCTGTGGGGACTCTGCAGGCCTGCCGTGCATTGGCACATAATAAGACAGCTGTCACTGGTGGAGATATACTGCAGTGTCTTATCTAGTCACCCGACGCCTTACCCGTCGCCCTTTAATGCAAATAACCGGGATGTTATGACCCAGTTACGAATCAGCACTCAATAACAAATACCGGCAAAGTCACTCTGACATGTAGGTCCTGCACTTGCTGTGTTGCACAGACCTATTTTTATGCATCATGACACACGAGTCTTGAAGAATTGATTAATCACGAGTCATGTTTTCAATAAAATGACGTTTCTGTCCGAGGAAACCCCGATACTTTACTACAAAGGTCGGACTGAACATCAAAGAAAGGAATACTATTGACCTATCTGGTATTCCGATTGTGGTCTAAAAAAGGCAAGGTTTTGTAACAGCCAAGAGTCGGACTAACTTTAGCTAACAAGTACTTAGCTACAGCCTGGTCGCTTAGAGATAACAAGACCACGCTGGTATATCTTTTGCTGGACTTGCATGTGAGAAAATGGCCAAGTGCGGAGTCGTGGATGTTGATCTAGACTCTGGGCTGTTTATGCACACTCCTGACGTGGGCTTCCATTATCCGATTCAATTTATGAAAATAATCGAGCGCAATTCGAGAACAAATATCTTTACATTAAAATTGGAAAATCAATTTACCATCTTGTAGCTTTTGTTGGATTTTAGCATTTCTTTCTTGCTGGACCCTCATAGGATAATTCAGCAAATCATAGACCTTGAGAGATGTGGCTGATTTTAGGCGCGTCTCATCCCGTCCCGAAGCCCGTGTACCCACCAGGTAAGATTGAATTTTAAATTTGTGGATATTGCCGGGGAAGATCTGATTTCCGTCAGTTCTCAGAAGCTTATTCGAAGGGTTGGCTATATCTGATCTAATCGACCTTGAGTTCTTCATGTACTTGGAGGCCTGAGTTTTGGATTAAAGACTACTTGGAGTGAGATTAAAACTGTGTAAGAGAAAAAGGAAATGGGCGCATATGTGCATAGCGTCAAAATAGCTACATTTCCAAGGGTTGAGAGTCACTAAAAGGACGTGTGTTGAGCATGTTGGGTCAATGCAATTGGGCCTTCCATAATGTTAAGGCGTGAATTTATGCCTTAAAAACTAGGCATTAAGGCATCAAGATTGAAGTCTCGGATCGCCCCGGGGGCACAGACATATAACTTGTAGGTGGATGCTTATGCGGGGAACCGATTTCTAGGAGATATAAACGGAAAAATCATGATGGATTGCTTTTCAAAGAGAATTATAGAGGGGACTCATAGCTACCAGTATCTGGAGTGTATATTAAAATACATCACTAGGGTAAGTACTAGGATTGTACGGAGTATAGAGTATAAGGAGGCGAGGAGCGGCCACATGGACACATAATAAACAGAAAATCATAAATACAAGTACATAAGCTAATATGACAATACCCTTACTGTATGCACCTACCCTATAGATGTACCTAACCGCTACAATACTAAACTTCTAGCCATATTCCAATTTATGTCCATAGTAAGTCAAAACACGTGGTCCCCAGTAACAGTAATAATCATAGTCACTATCAGCTCGAATTTGATTTCAGGAGAGTTGAAGCCAGCTTCCAGCGTTCCATTAAAACTGACTTAGAAAAAATTCCAAAACCGACTGGTCACATTTACACTGCATACATGTATCAATCTAAGCCCATTCGAGAAGATAACCAATGATATACGTACTATATAATATTACTAGTAGATTCTAGCCTCTATAGTATTTTCAAAATTACAAAAGAGTGTAAAAGCGGGTGAAAAGGTATATAGAGATACAGATAATTGTACGTGTATAAAAAGGTTAGTACTAGGTGGGTGGATACTTAGATAATAGCATTTACGAAATGTGTGGATCTTCTAATACAAGACAGTATCAAAGTGGTAAAAGCGGTGAATACTATCCAGAGATAAGGTTCTGTCCTCATGGCAGCTACTCCTGTAGGAGTTTAAGTAGTCTTTGTTTCCGGCCCCCAACATTGGCACCTATTTTCCCCTTTTCTACCTCCATCTGCCCCACCTGCTTTATTTTTCCGTCTCTAGAATGTTTAACAATACCTGAGATCAAGATAATCCAAACCTTGCAGAATGTCCACAAAGGCAGTAATCAGCGCATCTGTCCATCGAATGTCAGACGCCGAAATCCGGCACCTGATCAAGACAACACCAACAGATGTACGGAAAAACTACCCGACAATCTTCCAAACCCATGGTGGTACTACGATTAACCAAGTGATCCCTCCTTTTTACCCAGTCATCTTGGCAACATCTCCAGATGGCGTCAGGTACCTTTCAGATCAAGATTTGAAAAGTGTTCTTCCCACGTGGAAAGAGCATCTAAATGAGAGAAACCCAAAAAACATATCTCAGTTTTACAAAACAAAATATCAAAATAGGTGGCGGCAATGGATGGAAAAAGAGAAAAAAAAACTGAAGGGATTAGGTCTTTCTTGGCCTAGCAAGCACAACCCAAAACTCATCAAGAACATGGGTGAACCAAACGCTCCCACTGAGAGGCTCCATTACCTATCGAAGTATAGTGTTTCCAAGGCGCAAAACACCGATCCACTCTCCAGAATGCAAGAACCTGAGAATCGAGTCTGCAAGCGCCCGGTCGATGAAAGTGACCGGCCCAGCCCGCCTCGCAAAAGAACGCGCCAGTCTGCACAGGCCGGTGACTTTACTTTGTCCACCCCCTTCAGTGACATCATACCAAGTGATTCGACAATGAGTGAGGAAGAGACGTATGTATCTCCCAAGGAGAGACCCTCACTGTGAGTTACAGCTTGCTGGCCCATCAAAGACTCAATGCTGACAAAGCTTTATAAGAACCCGTGAAATCCAAGCTTCCATACCCAAGAGAACACCACCACCACCCCTCGATGAACCTGTCTCTGGAATCAGAAAGGAGACTTGTCGAATAAACCGAGAGCAAATAAGATGCATGGCAGAGATGTCGGAGACACTGGAGCGAGAGCTTAACCGGACGACATTGCTTGGGCAACTGGTAACCGAACAGGAAGACCTTGAGGATACCCATAAGGATTTGTTCTCACGTGTTCTTCATGAATACCGCGCCGTTCAAAAGCTCTCCAGCACAGACTCGCCCATTGATTCAGAAGGGCGACGTGTGTCGAAGCAGTTCAGCGAAGTCTACGCCGAGCTGATGAAGAAGCTCAACGACATAAGAACGCTACAGTGGCAGCAAGAGGATCAACTCAAGGAGATGGCGCATGTGCAGCGGACTGCAAACATGGAACTATTTCATCTCGAGAAGAAGTTTGTAACTGCCTCTAAACGAGTTGGGGATGTATTCAGCAAGCAGTGATTTTTTACGGGACATTTTCTGAGCAACGAGATATTTGATACCATTCTTTATACCCTCCTTTATACATTTATTCCTTTATACATTTATTCCTTTCATTCCTTAACGCAATTTATGCAATGCATTTCGACTGAGGGAGCGTTGACCGTGGCTTCGAAATTTCAATGCAAGTGGCATCTTTCTTCTTTCATTGACATTTCGAGGTTTCGATATCATTTTCAAACATCATTATGAAAGTGCCAAATTATCAAAGTCGCATCTTCATCAAAGGCATCATTATCAAAATGATAGCATTATATATAGTTATTAAGAGCCTTACTAGATCAATATTATTACAAGCCTGAAAACCAACTGAGTTGCCTGGCAATAATTTTGGAAGAGAAAGCCGGGATTTCCCATAAACTAAAGGAGGAAAACACACAAGGCGGGTGATACGATAGCTTGTCGCTAAAGTCCCCTGAGGGTGTTGTGCTTCGCACCAAAGAACGCAGCTTTCCAAATATCTCCTCAGGTTCGGTTTTCTTTTCTCACCTTCTCCTTCCATCTTCTCCGTCCTCTCTGAGGTTCGGTTTTTTTTTTTCCCTCCACCCTCCCATCCCTCATCTCGTTCACTGTTTCTACGTACTTCCTCGCACATACGCGATACTCGATATTCTCATTTTCATGCCTTTCTCCTCGACCAGCGTGTCGAACTGCGAGACTCTCGCTATCCACAGCTGGCCAAATTGATACTGATATCTAAAACTTCATCTCCCATCTTCGGTGAGTCTAATTTCATCCCACACATCATCAAAAACTTACATGTGTTTAGCTTTTATCCTTTCACCCTGAAGAACTGCTTCTCCACTGCATCAGTAATCATTACCACTGATACAGTAGAAATGAAGAACCACGAGCTCACCTGTGACTGTGCTCGCTGTGTCCCAACTCAAGAACTTCTTGAGCAGCCTACCACCATTGGTCAATGGACCACCAAAGCCGAGCTTTTCCTTCTGCGCAAGAGCCAGGAGACCCGCGTTCTGCGTGCACTGCAGAACGCTTCTGAAATCCCCGGCCTGACTTTTAAGCTTGGATTTGATGCCAAAAACTACGAGATCAAGGAGCGCACCGAAGTGAACGCCGTTTTACTCGGCATCTTAGACCGTAAGGTGAATGGGACTTCCGTGTTCAGTATCCTCGAGTTCCAGATTGTTCTCGCTGCTTGGAAGGTTCATGCGCGGCGCTTCCCTACTACTGATCTCTGGTCCACTGCTCCTGCTCTGTGGTCTAGTTTCTTAATCCAAGCCATGTATGGACATACCACCGATGCTTACTGGGATGCCCGCCATGATGCTATTGCCAAATCAATCCATTTTTTTGGCCCCAGTGTCTTGTCACCTGATATGACAGTTCGCTTGTTGCTCGAGCACAAAATTCCTGCTGTGATGGAAACCATTTTCGAGATCCACCCTCAGGGAACCTTCCGCAGCGAATTCGGTTTCACTGGCTTTTACTCCCAAGCCAATCAGTTGCTCTATCGAGATGATCCCCGTGCCATTATCAAAGAAGAGGATGATGGTCCCTCCGCTCCCATCGAAGAGGAGAAGAGGGACCCCTCTTCTTACCCCTCTTCTTACTTTGGAGGAGATAATCATGATCGACGTTCGGATACCGTGGAAACCGAGTACCACTCTACTAAGCGTCCTTACGACGAAGAAGACGACGATCTCCAGTACGAAAGACCCGAGTATAAGCGTTTCCGCCAGAACGACAAAGAGCAGACTCTAAACAATGCCCTCCTCAAGGTCAAGATGGCGGTTCTTCGTGCACGCTTGAACACCCTAGAAGGATCTGTTCGCGGTCGCTCGTCCGAGATGCGGTCTACCCAGTCTGACCTTAACACCGAACTGAGCTTCAGTCATATCGAGACCGACATTGTTCGCGTCGAGGCTCGTCAAGATGCTCTGATCAAGGCCGTTGACGACTTGAACAAGCACCTCCGCGAATTTGAGAGGCGGGACGAGTTCGTCGAGTGGTCCGCTACCGGCTGATGTCTTCCAAAGACTTCCGTGTTGTGATCCCCCATCTGTCGGTCGACTTCAATGTGAGATACCTTATGGGGAAGTGTCTGCTTTATTTCTGAATGTACAGCACAATGTAGTCCAAGGTGGCAGTTAATTGGAGACGTGGATGCACCATTGACATAAACATATGTGCTTAGTGAGGATTTAAAATCCGATTAAAGGAAACCACCAAGAATCTTGCTGAAAATAGACTCGAAGCATTACTGCAATAGGGCGAAACAGGAAATTTCTACGGAGATGAGAGATTACTCATCATGCTAATATTAACCTCAAATACAAAAGTAAGGCGAATTGCCATCCCCACAAGAGCGTCATCCCCGCATGAATATCTCCACGGTCTACCAAAATTCCCACACAAGAGTGTTGTCCTCGTGATTCATGGACGTCCACAATTCATCAACATCCCCACTTCTATCGCGGGGACCACGATGATGTATATAGACAACACACCACAGCTACACATGCTATTTACCACTCCATCCTACTTGAGGAAACAGATCCAGACTGTGATCCAGGCAACCAATCAAGCTCCTTACATACTACAATTTGTCAGAATACATCAAGATGCAATTATCGAGAAACTCACATTGCTCAGCCTGCTGGAAAAGCGAACTGCCTTTTGGCTGACGCATAGCCGGGCGAACCAGCCCCCCACTGATTCTCTCTAGCTTTTGGTGCTCATGAAGGTGTTTCAATATCCTTTGTGTAGTTTCTGAGCTTTCAGCTGCCCGTTCAGTAGCGAATTGGTATTCGTTCTCAATACCCTTGATGAGGCTCTTAATAACTTCCTCAACAGAGTTGGCGAAAGCGGTCTCTTTCTTACTGGGCTTGGGGGACGATGCGAAAAGATCATATCGAATGCGAGTACTTTTTTCCGAAGAAGGTAGGAAATTCAGAGCGAGCCACATATCTGCTTGTTCAAACGAGCATAATAATGTGCCGGGAAACAAAGTGCAGTGTGCTTTGTGAGTACTCGGCATCACAGCCCGTAGTATTCGAGTCGTGAAGGATGGCTTGAGGGCTTCGGAGATTCTTTGTTCGAGTTGTGTTGTGAGAGAGGCAAATCGAGGCCCACTAGCTATTCGCGTGAACATTAGTGATAATTCTTGGACATGATACTATTCCTGCACATACTTCCCAATTTCCAATTGAAACTCCCAGTCAGCGTCTTTCCAAGAATCCACTCAGAGTTGCCCAGACTAGCATCCCGCGCAAAATTATTCAGAACAGACAGAGCAGGCTCCATCGGGCAAGGTTCCCCGGCATCAAGATTCACCAGAACACAGCCTTCCTTAGTAGTGTGTGCATGGACCTCAAAGAGACTGTTCTCAGACTTCTCGAATCCAGGCACATCGTCAAACTGAGGCGCTTTCACCAGCTGCCCGCATGTATCGTAGCTCCAGCCATGATACCGACAACCAAGCACGGTAGAGGCGCCTGCCTCTTTCCTGGTGATTGTATATGCGCGATGCCGACAGACATTGTGAAACGCGCGAATCTTATCGTCTTTTCCTCTGATCAGGAAAACGGGGAAGCCAGCAATATCGAATGATTGGTAGGCACCGGGCTTGGTGAATTGAGTGATGTGGGCAAGATAAACCCAGGACTAATAAAGTTAGCCACTTGTCAATAATAACGCGGGTTGAGCTTGAGTGACTTTGCTGAATAGCGCGCGGCGTTCCAACTCGAAGACTTCCGGACTATGATACCATCCCTCGGGAAGATCAGGCTCTTTGCTGACCTCGATGGATGCATATCCATTTGGATCAGAAGTTATCTCTGTTTTCTTACCGGGGAATCGTGTCAGTGCCCGGTTGACTAGGAAGACAGTCACAACCGCCACCACGATCGACCCCGGAGATAAGAGATACGCATGAATAAAGTCCATGATGTCAAATGGATAATTAATTGTAATCAATTCAGTGATTATCCAGGTATAATCTCGGCATCTTGACCTCATATACCTGACGATAGAGGCCCATGCTCGATCCCCACATTATACAGTTTAAACAAGCACTTGACCCCTCTTGTAGAGGATTTCCCGATTCAGTTGCAATTTCCAGCTCTCGGGGATTTTATCCGGCGACAGTGCGCCGGTTATCAAAGTTGTATCGGGGCTTGATTAGTGGCTAGGAAGCTTATCCTCCGAGTCTCCGACGTGGCGGATTCTAATTTAGTAGATTCAGTATGCAGTCGCACGGCTAAATTTACCTTGACAAACAGATTAAAACTCCAAGTTCAATTCGATTTGTCACTCTAAATCTGCTGCATTTGGTGAACTTGTCGCATGACTAAAGCTAAAAGCTAGACTACGCTGCCGTTTCAACCGCAGACGCTACCCGTTCTTGCGCGGATGCCTCACTTTGGGTCTTTCGGTCGGTTTCATGCTGTTCGAGGACCATTTCAAACACGCGTTTCTGGTAGTCTAGATGGAAATAAAATTAGTCTGGCAGATATAAATAAGGGGAATATACTACTCACATAATACGCCATTCTCTTTGACCGGATTTAAGATGCCTTCATGGTATACCCCCTTGGCCAGATTATCTTGTGCCTTCTCGCAGAGCTCAAAATCTTCCATAGCAACCTGCCTAACAAACTTGAAGTATTCCTCGAATTTCTCGCCGGATTCTAGGTGGTAGTAGTCGAATTCCATGCGGGTGACATGGGGGTCTGCGGTAGGACACACGCGGAACGAGGACATTCCACCGCCGTACACATTAAGGGTACAGTTGGGGAGGAAGTAGAGAAACAGACCATCGTCTGGCTTCTTGGGATCTGCGATATGCCGGGAAAAGTTGTGCATGTTGTGCACGGCGTAGAAAGTGGGTGGGTAATAGACTGAGAATGACGGATGGGTGTATTGGCAGTGTAGGCATTCTTGGTATCCATCGACCCTGGATAATATTAGTATGATTAAACATAATGTATGGGATCTTGGGCTTCACTAACATAGTCTTCCAGTTGAAGCGACCTTCATAGCGGATACTGCGACGATATGGGAGTCGAGTGAAGTCGACTTTTCCTAAGATTTCCTCTAGTTCGGGGAAAAACTCATGGAAGCTGGGAGCTTCGTCCGAGATTGTCGAGAAGAGAAGACCAGTGGGAGTAACATGGCAGCGCAATTCTTTGTCCTGTAACCGTCAATCGTCTGCTGTATAGTGTGTTTATGCCAGCATACCGTCTTTCCGCAGAACACTTTCAGTTGATCTGGTCCTGGATTGAGAGACTCGCCTCCAGTGCGAATAGCATAGATCGGCTGCTGCGCAAGTTCGTATTCGACATGCTCTCCAACCGTCTGAAACCTAGTTACGGGTCCAAGTAGGTACCAGGACTAAATGAATTAGACTTGTCTGAAGGAGGATACTGGAAGCCTTACTTTGAAGAAGACGGCACGGCGCTCCATCTGATAGAGCGATTCATTGCAATACCAAGATGCTGGTAGGGTTCTCGTGAGTTGAGACATGGATAATCGGACTTGATTTGGCGAAACTGTTTGACGGTGAAGCGGCCACTTTATATCGTGAAGTTCGGACGATTTGATCTGTGGCTGCTATGTGTTGGTTGAACCTTAGTGTTTATGGTTTCCTGAAGCGGTTATCGAGTCCCGTCAGTGGAATGATTCGCTGATTGGCGGACAGTTGTCATGTCAGTCATGCATTTTAGTGCTCATGACAATCCTATTGTGGTGTTCGCCATGATGTGGAGGCCTTACACGATCTCGATCACAGTCTCGATAGTTGAGGAAATGGCAAAATACTGATATCCATCGGATTTGAATCGTTTGAGAGGAAGATCATATTGACTTTGTTCTCATGTAATTTCTCGAGTTTTCCGATCGGTCGCATTTATGGGATTATTATGCCACAAGACTGAGGCAGCTGATATGGGCAACTGATCTTCCATAAATATCTTCTGGATTTGATTTTATCAAAATTGGGATTTAGTTGAAGCTATTCCCATTCTGCAAGGAGTTTGTTGCTGCCTAGAGCACCTTAGTGCTTAGTGGCGAACAAAGCGAGAACCTGAAAACGTGAAAATGATGACAATGAAAGCTTTCAAACTCTCAGATTTACAAAGGAAAGAATTTGACTCTTCAAAGACTAGAAAAGGGAAGCGACAGGAAGAGTTGAAGTTGATGAACTGATTAGATCTCTTATCGATAAGACTTTATCGAGATCATTACGTCTTCCAGCTTGAATCTTAAACTCCACCAACCTTTCAACGTCATGGCGAATCCGGTCAAATACACGCCTCCATCTACTCCTCCTTCACCTTCGGCGTCGTATTATGACCTGAGCGATGATGATGAGGATGAGTACAATACCATCGCCCATGCCCGCTCAGGCCGTGGCGTGAAGCTTCTCTATTCCAAGAGCAAGGTAAGCTAACCAGTCATACTAGTAGACCCAGAACTGACAAGAAATTAGGTCTATGTCCATCCATCGCCCTCCGCTAAAGACAATATTCCTGGCTTCATTGCCCTTGTTCAACAAAAACCCCAGTCCGGTTCCTACCCCTCATCGCCTCGCAACGAGGCGGCTTCGTACCTACTGGCCTGGGTGCCCGAGTCGTCGCTGGGCGATGCATACAGTACATACGTGAAAGTCGATCTATCGGACGATGCCTCCCCTCCACGTCAAAGATACCTCGTCCCGGCCCTTCCGACCACCACCACACATAATGGCTCCATCGGTCTGTACTCGTTCGCAGTACCCGTGTCGGAAATCTATTCGGTCTTGGTGCGCCCGCCGAGCCTTGGGTGGTGGTTCGGAAGTCTTGTGATCAACACACGAGCAGGTGACAGCTTCCCAGCTCTGTTCTTCCATGACAGCGAGTGTGAATCGACCATCCTGCAAAAGAAGAAACGAGTCAAAGATAGCTTCGACCCCTTTGATAGCGAGGGAGGTCTATTCTGGGGTGGCGATGAAGTTCTTCGCTGGTTGCGACGATATGTGGAGGTTGAGCGCTCGACCGTGGATAGGAATGTGTATCTGATCAACCCCTCGCACGAGGATCAGCTCTCATTTGGGAAAGGCATGTCTAGTGGAGATGCGTTCCTGCCTTCTAAGGCACAACCGGAAGCTGCGGGTCCAAGTACTGGACAGGGAGATGCAAGTATGGATCCATTTACAAGGACCCTCAAAGAGACTCGCTGGAAGGTCCTAGAACAGCTCAGCAAAATCACGACATTCACGCGACGAACTGCGAACGACCTTGCTGAGAACACGCGTATTCCACCGCAGGTTCGCCGTTTAATGAAGAATCCGGAGATTCAAACTCTTCAGGATGAATTCGATAGCGCCAGGATCTACCTGGCTCGCTGGGCGATGAGCATCGCCGAACAGAGTGAGAAAGATAGGAATGAGCGGATCTACACTGCTCAGGATATGCTCGAGTCGGAGAATAGCTCTGTTGGCGAATTTGAGATTCTGGAACTCGAGACTGGCAACCTGGGGATCCAGGAGCGGCGCCGTACAGTCACGATTTCCGAGTGGGAGAGTTTCTTCGACCCAACTTCTGGAAAATTGCAACTTACTGTCGAAGAGGTCAAGGAACGCATCTTCCATGGTGGACTGGATCCAAACGATGGCGCACGGAAAGAAGCATGGCTTTTCCTTCTAGAAGTGTATCCATGGGATAGCAGTTTCGAGGAACGCCAAGCCATCATGAATTCAAAGCGTGATGAGTACATCCGGCTGAAGGCCGGCTGGTGGGAGCGAATGGTCGAAGGCAATTCGACCGAAGAAGAATATGATAATTGGAAAGAACAGCGGAATCGCATAGGTAAAATTGACAAATCTACATGGGAAATCCATTACTAACTTTCCGCAGAAAAGGATGTTCATCGCACAGATCGCACTATTCCGCTCTTTGCGGGAGAAGACATTCCTCATCCCGACCCGGATTCTCCATTCGCTGACACCGGCACCAACGTCCATCTAGAGCAGATGAAAGACATGCTCTTGACGTACAATGAATATAACCCAGACTTGGGCTACGTCCAAGGAATGAGCGATCTCCTCGCGCCACTGTATGCAGTCATGCAGGATGACGCCGTGGCCTTCTGGGCATTTGTCGGCTTCATGGATCGAATGGTAAGTCAACCTCCCCGGACCAAAAATTGGCATGCTGATAAACCACCAGGAACATAATTTCCTTCGCGACCAATCTGGAATGCGCTCTCAACTCCTAGCGCTTGATAATCTCGTTCAGCTTATGGATCCCCAGCTCTATCTGCATTTACAATCCGCCGATAGTACCAACTTCTTTTTCTTCTTCCGCATGCTACTAGTCTGGTATAAGCGCGAGTTTGAATGGAGCGACGTCCTCCGTCTCTGGGAGACCCTGTGGACAGACTATTACTCCAGCAGCTTCCACCTATTCATTGCCCTGGCTATTCTCGAGAAACACCGCGATGTCATCATGGACCACCTGAAGCATTTTGACGAAGTTTTGAAATACAGTAAGTCATCTCCACATGATGAAGTTCTCTACTGATACCTGCCAGTTAATGAACTCTCCAACACAATGGAACTTCTCCCCATCCTCACGCGCGCTGAATCGCTCTTCCGCCGCTTCGAGCGCTCCGTTCATGCTATTGACAAGAAAGATAATTTCCCCGCACCCGCTGCTACCCAGCGTCGGACATCGGGTCTTGATAGTCCTGGGAAGGGCAAGGCTCCACAGAACTCGACTGTTGGCTCTACGAGTGGTTCAAGTGCGGGCCCTTCAGCTCTAAAGAAGATTATGGATGCCGATAAGCCCAAGGTCATTTCATTAGAGTTGCGTGGGTTGCTTCGAAAGGATATTCCATGGAGACGCCAGCACCAATCATAGAACGCTTAGCTGTGCTATTTGCGACTGGATCTCTTTACGTCCCTGGCTTGTTAATTTGAATGCAGTCGTCCCTGTGCATGGATGTAGTTCAATGTTCTTTCCGGCTCATGAATTTATGATTACAAATGTATACCATTCGTTCATCCTTTTGTTGTACTTTAAAAGAGCGTCTTGCTCGGGAGCGAGGAATGTTGCTCATTTTTGGAAAGGTTCTGGGAAAGGTTTCGGCATGCTACTTGCAAGGTTGGAAATGAAGCATATGGAATTCAAGACATGCTCACTGTAATGAACTGATTTATGTACGCTAATGGCATATAGATTTGGTGAACAGGATAATTTGAGAGACCAGAGCACTGCTCATGATCATTCATGCGACTGATCAAGCCTTTGAAAGACTTTCAAGAACATGGGAAGTTCTTAGTAAACCGATTTTAACCTGCTTTCATAGATTTTCCCTTCATTCCGCTTCAAGCTTGCCACAAGTAACCGAGATCACGGATTATACAAGTTCAAAAATGCAGATGGTTTATTCAACAATACCCGAGGCGCGTCGAATTCCACCAGTTGCCCATCACTGAGTACTGCGATGCGATCGAAATCAATAATGCTGTCAAGTCGATGTGCGACCGAAATGATCGTGGCTCCTTTGAACTCCTTGCGAATCACTTTCTGGATTACTTTATTGGTAGCAATATCAATACTGCTAGATACCTCATCCATGACAACGATTTTTCCCTTGCGTAGAAGGGCACGAGCAAGACAGAAAAGCTGTTTCTGGCCAGGCGAGAAGAAATACTCATACAAGTCAACATCAAGGTCCCCTTTAGACTGGATAAGCGACCAAAGGTGGACTTTGCGGAGTGCATCAATAATTTCTTCATCGCTATGCTTCTTCAAAGGTGAGGCATTGAGACGGATTGATCCTTTCAACACGAAAGCGTCTTGTGGGATGGCATTGACACCAGAGCAAACTGCTTGTCTAGAGATTTTAGCTATATCCACGCCGTCGATGAGGATAGTACTCTCGGGGGTAACTTCAAGCAAAAGTAGGAGAGTCATGATGAGAGAGCTCTTCCCACTACCCGTTCTTCCGCATACTCCGATCTTCTCCCCAGGCTGAATGTCCATATTTATATCTTTGAGAATCAAAGTTCTACCGATGGAATAGGTAGCAGACACTGTTTTGAAAACAACGCCGCCCTTATCTGGCCAGCGATCCGGGATAGACTGACACTGAGCCTGCAATTTCTCTGTCGGTGTAGTCAAAGTGAAGTTTTTCACGCGAGACACCGCCCCAATAGAAGTCTCCAGTGACGTCCACTGCCGAACAACCCAAGTCAAGGAACCGCTGTAATTCATAACGTTAAGCAATGCTAAACTAGTGTATTCGGCTCCCACGGATTCACGGAGCTTAACAATCAAAATCATCAACACAATCGCCAGTATTGCCACCATCACATCCAAAACAATGGATAGCCATAGCTGGATGCAAAACAACAGATAGTAAGGCCGCTGGGAGTAATCCAGAGCGCGTAGGTTTTGATCTACAAACTCTTCAGACCAACCGAGCGCTCTGATAGTGACCAGTCCAGACAAGGACTCAATGAAGTGTGTGTACAGTGGTGACTTTGCTTCTAGGTCAAGTAAACGTACTTGCCGGGAAGTTCTCAAGTAATACTTCTGTATGACTGTTCATTCTCTCGGATCAGCTCGGTGGCTATCACAAACTCTCAGCCGAAGGATTGAGACGCAACTTACCCCACATGATGGCAGCCAAGGGTGGCAAAGTGAGAGCAAAATAACCAGTTGCCAGACACATCAACATCGCGCCCATTAGCGCTTGAACTACCGAGACCACCAAGTCAATGAGAGCGAACTGAAGCTCCTGGTCAACCACCGACATATCTTGGCTGAACCTGTGTCATAACATTAGCGATTACCGACCACAAAGAATTGCCCATGTGAGAAACTCGACTTACATATTCATCGTAATCCCTGTGTCGGTGCTTGTGAAAAAGGATGGTGGAGCATACATAACCGACGTGAGAAGCCCGGCATGCATCTTCTCCGCACTAATCGGAACCACCTGAAGAAGAAAAATGATAGACGGAGATGTTCCAGAAAATGGCCCCGATCCCGGTCATCATCCCATATACTCCGAGATAGAGCGAGTTGACCTCCTTCCCATAAGCCGCAAATGCCTTTGCCCAAAGAGAAACAACCAGTTCTGTGAGCTTCACGGCCACTCCAGAGATACTTATGTAGAAAAGCGAAAGAAGGGCCCGTGGCCAGCCTATCGAAGCAAAGAAATACTTGTATGTAGACTATTCGCCAATGGGCCGATTGAGTTCATCTTCTTCGGCCTTTTTCGTTTGTTCCGCGCCGCTGCTTGGAGGCGAGATGAATAATTCTTTTGCGATGGCAGCAGTTCCATCAGAATCCTTCTCATATCTATCCTTCGCCTCCAGAATTTCCAAATATCCTCCTGCACTCTGGAGTTAATCAAAGGTACCTTGTTCCGTGATATGCCCAGTGGAATCCAGGGGGATGATTTGGTCAGCAAAATGGAGGCGGTGCACAGCATTTGTGACAAGAAGAACAGTGGTCCCCAGTTGCCTGAGAAAACCAGACTTGCCAAATAAAGTCGTGAAAACAGTTTAATCTGTCTCAGGGTCTAAACCTGAGAAGCCATCGTCGATGATCATCAGTTCCGACCTGGAGTATAACATTGGGCCGGGTAACCGAATTTAGTATTAAGGCGGATTAGACTTCGGCAGGCCCGTCGGCATGTGACCTATCTATAGCCATAGCCTATAGCGCCCGGGTAGATATAACCGAGTCCTGTACTTAGAGAACTCCGAGAGAAATATATAAAAATATGCACTCCTACTTAGATCACATAAGTAAGGATATCGTGGTATATAGCCTTCTTGAATTGAGAGTATAAATAACTTTTATAATCAAAACATAATCTATAGTTCGGCAGTATTTTCAGGGGTCAAAATCTGCTTTATGTCTATACAGAGCGTAGTATGAGTACTTAATAAATGCTTATAAGCGATTAGTGAGTACGCAGTAAGTACAGTCATTCTCGAAATCTGCTTCACCAATAAACACTTATACACTCTTTCTCGGCCCCACCGCCAAGGCTTTAGCGCAGATCATTTATTGAGCGGGCCGCATTAAACTGAGGGGAGCTGTAAAATGCGCCGTGTATGATACAGTAATAGACTACGTAATATCACGTTACTGCGCACGAAAATAAAACGCATGGAATGCCATGGAATTCTTTGGTAGATGGCTGCAGATCATGTAGAGAAGGCTATCTTATGTAAAGTCACGTGAAGATATGCTGGCGTCGCTATGGAGAAGTGGTAAATTAGGTAATCTGCTTTATTATACCAGTCTTAGTCAGGATCCGCACATAAGAACCATAGTTCGAGGGCGGGTAACAATTCAGATAATTACACGCTTGAGTACGGACCCTATTGGTCGATAAATTACGTCCGTTTACGTGAGCCGACAGCTAGGAGACATCGCTCCTTCTTCTCTTCCTCCTTTTCTGCAAGGTGAGCTAGTAATCACTTGCGTGGGCATCTCTTTGGGCCAGAGAACCTCAACAAGTGATACAGTACTACAGTTGTTCTAAAAATTTGCTTGACCGATATACACTGAGAAAGTCTTTCTTGGCCCTACCGCCAATACCTTAGCGCAAATTTATTATTGAGAAGTCCGTGTTCAATTGAGGGGTGTAGTGAAATGCAGCTCGTTTATTATAGTATTCAGCGGTGTAAATTACACAACATACGCAAAGTGTATAATTCCATGGAACATTCCATAGTGCCATGTAGCCGCCGTAAGTACTTGATTCTTTATGATTGAATTGACTATAGATTGAACTGACTATGATCTATCTGTGATGTTTCACCCATCTAGTGAATCTCTCTATAGGCCCCCGGGCCCCTTTAACATGAGTATACGCGGTCTTGTCGCTGTCTGCCGGTGCACGCTGGTATATCTCCTCTGCCTCCTTCAGCTTCCCCTAGTCAGAGTAGAGAAGGCCAAGGTTATTAATTGTAGTGACAGTGGACGTATGATCAGGACCGAGGGCCTTCTCCTAGCCTACCAGCACTCGCTGGTACATCTCCTCTGCCTCCTTCAGCTTCCCCTGATCTCTATACAGCTTCCCAAGGTTGTTAACTGTAGTGAGAGTAGACATATGATTAGGACTGAGGGCCTTCTCCTGGCCTACCAGCACTCGCTGGTACATCTTCTCTGCCTTCTTCAGCTTCCCCTGATCTCTATACAGCTTCCCAAGGTTGTTGACTATAGTGAGAGTAGACATATGATCTAGACCGAGGGCGTTCTCGTAGCCTGCCAGTGCCCGCTGGTACATCTCCTCTGCCTCCTTTAGCTTCCCCTGGGTAGAGTAGAGAAGGCCAAGGTTGTTGACTGTAGTAAGAGTAGACGTATGATCAGGACCGAGGGCCTTCTCCTGGCCTACCAGCACTCGCTGGTATATCTTCTCTGCCTTTATCAGCTTCCCCTGATCTCTGTACAGCTTCCCAAGGTTGTTGACTATAGTGAGAGTAGACATATTATCTGGACCGAGGGCGTTCTCGTGGCCTGCTAGTGCCCACTGGTACATATCCTCTGCCTCCTTCAGCTTCCCCTGGTCAGAGTAGAGAAGGCCAAGGTTGTTGACTGTAGTGAGAGTAGACATATGATCTGGACCGAGGGCGTTCTCGTAGCCTGCCAGTGCCCGCTGGTACATCTCCTCTGCCTCTATCAGCTTCCCCTGATCTCTGTATAGCTTCCCAAGGTTGTTGACTGTAGTGAGAGTAGATATATGATCTGGACCGAGGGCGTTCTCGTAGCCTGCCAGTGCCCGCTGGTACATCTCCTCTGCCTCTATCAGCTTCCCCTGATCTCTGTATAGCTTCCCAAGGTTGTTGACTGTAGTGAGAGTAGATATATGATCTGGACCGAGGGCGTTCTCGTAGCCTGCCAGTGCTCGCTCGTACATCTCCTCTGCCTCCCTCAGCTTCCCTTGATCAAAATAGAGATTTCCCAAACCATCGAATGCTCCCCATACCGTAGTATCAAAGTTGCCATCCGACCAATCCCTATGACGTACATAATTCGCGTGTGGAATAAGCCGTTGCTGAAGACTAAAAGAATTTCTTTCACTTGAGCTTGGGACTGAGTATCCAACCGATACTAGTGCCAGTTCATTAAGCCGGATCGAGTCCACACTATTGTCTGTGTTCGAAAAATGAATGCAAAAGTCTTGGACGACCGGGTGCATTGTATAGCTTCCCAATTCTTCCTTTGTCTCAAGCAGAGAGAAGTCGACGAGTTTCTTGATGCTGGTTTTAAACGCGAGGCTACTTGATATAGCCATTTCAAGCCAAACAGGAATATTTGAGCTATTGTGGCTGCTTTTTATCAATTCATACCAAATATCTCGATTATCGAATCGAGCAAGAAATAGTAGCAGTTCCGCTGCGTGGGCGTCCCGTTTCTGAATCTCACGATATGAGATTATCCATGTATGCAGTATATTGTCTTGCTGGTACTGGCGTTCGGGTCTTGATTGCAGCTGTAGGTCGTCGGACCAAGATGCTTGGTAATAATGCAAATACTCAGTGATGCTAGTTCCAGTTTCACGAATAAACAACCCTGCGATGACGATTGCCAAAGGAAGTCCATCTAGACGCCTCGCAAGAGTAATGGTATCTAGATATATCAGTGTCATAAACACGATTTGAGTTTTGAGTTCCTTAATACCTGGATGGCTCTCAAGCTCCTTAGCTGTATTTTTCGCTGACAGACGGCTGTTTTGTAAAAGCAGTTGAATCGCATCCTTTAAGTCAAGCTTACGGATAAAGAATGAACTTCCTAGCTTCAAGCCCTGTAGCCGAGAGGTGATGAGAATAGAGCCATGGTCGGCTCCAGGAAAGAATTCAGCAATATGAAATGTATCACCAATGGAATCATTGAAAGGGGAGTATTGGTCGATGTCGAAAATGATCAGCCAGCGTGAGTTTCCCTCTATTGCTAGCCACTTTAACACATCTCTAGCTCGTTTCTCCACCTCCTCGTCATTTATTGCCGCGTCAGGATATGACTGGCCTGGCAATCGGGGCAAGATAGAGCTTAAAGATTGTAATAATGTGCCTCGGTCCTTACCACTCAGCCAGAAGATGGCAGTAAAATCATCTTTGTGGTCTCGTGCGAAACGAATCGCCAATTGTGTCTTTCCCATCCCTCCAAGCCCATGAAGAGTTGCAACCTTTTGTGTGAGGGGATCTGTGGGCTGTAAATACTGCCAGAGTGAATCTAGCTCGCCTTGCCGTCCCACGAAGTTTGTAATCACTGGCACAGCCGTCAGGTCTAATAGGACGTCAAAGCGGTGAACTATATATGTGAATATGAGTCAGCAATCGACTCGACCTACTTAAAGGGTATAGTAGATATTCTCTCACCAGAGTCTGCTAGTGTGTCTCGTGCAGTTGGGGTGCTGTTGATCTGGTCGATTGTGACCACTAAGAGAAGTTCTTTCGTATAGGCTGCGGCCACGGCTGCCGCATATCCTTGCCATTCCTTATTCTTGTGTGAGTCTGCGTAGTCACAGATGCCTCGAATGACCAGACATGGAAAGTTATTCATAAGTCCTGCCGCTTCTGTTTCCACACAGTATACGCCTAAGTCTCGAGCTAGCCGATCTCGCCGCCTGCTATCCTTCATCACCTGATTTGTAGATCCGATGAGCCCGTAGTGGATGACTGGTTCTTGGTGGTCTCGTAGGGGTCGTAGAACCACTTTAGACCGATCGCACTTAATACAAGTATCGGATGCGATATGATCATATTCTGCTTGAAATAGACAGTCCTCTTGCGTCGGTCGCGTGAAACTGGTAGTATTGTGGGGCGCTATTTTGTCTTGTAAGTTGGAAATAAATTCGACGACCTGACTATCTTCCATAAGGTGATGTGCTTGAAGAGTCGCGAGAGCGGTTAATAGAACCTTAGGAGGTCGATTAAGCATTCCGGTGCGCTTGAATTGGCCGTCGCTTAGCGTTCTACCTAAATCGTACTGGATCACGCCTCCAGAAGTGTCTGTCGGCTGGCTCACTACAATATCTCCGAGTCGAATGTCTGCCTTGCTGCTTGGTACTCCGCCGCCGATACCAACTATGAATCCGAAGCGGATGGCGTGAAAACTAGACAGCAACTGCATCCCAACCGTTGCGGCTGATGTATTGCCATATGCGCCAGTCGGTAAGCTAGCAATAACGATATTGTGTTCCCCGATGCTTCCAAAAGTGTATGCATTCTTGTCCATCGGCAGGGGAGGCAAAGGGGGGTGTATTTTGTCCAACATCAGCGCCGCAGCCGTCGTCTCCACCGGCAAGGCACAGATCCAGCCGATCGTGTAGTCGTTATGGGATAGGGAGGGGCCTTTGCGAGCGGGCTCCTCTCGCCAAGATTGGTAGGCTCCAGACTTGATAACATTTTTTAAAAAAGCGTCATTTTCGGCTGCGAGGCCATCGTATTGTCTTGGGACATCCTCGAGATCGAGGTCCGTGTCGGGGATCGGGATAACATCTTCAACGACATCATCATCAAGATCCATAGCGTCCCCACGATTGTCCTCACCGTCCATGTCTTTCATACTGACATCTGCCTGGGAGTCGATGTCGGAAAGTCTTCCAAGGTCGTTACCTCTCGAGGCGCTATTTCCGTCGTCGATATCGACAGAATCGCTCTTGATATCGTCATGCAGGACTCCATCGTCTTTTTGCAACGCTGCGAAGCGCAATGTCAAGAGCATTAGCACTTGTAAATGTACCGCAACATGCCTGGCTAGAGCCTCCGGGCGGTCTTTGCCTTGATGTGGTCTGCGATGATGAGAGCTCACGTCTGAATCAGAAGAGAGATCCGAATAGTCAGCGTTTGACCTGTGGTGATCAGGGTTTATCATCGCATGAATCTTCTTGGCACTGTTTGCAGTCTCTTGCTTCGCCGATTCTTTCCGTCGTTTAGGGAATACTGCCTCTCCACTATCCCGATGCTCCTCCACCCCGAAACAGCACAAAAGACAATCGTTCCGAGCTCTTGGTTGCGCTGTCCTGCTCTGCCGTGAAATGACCTGAAGCTGTTTGCTTGTAAAATCACCACCATGTGATTCTTTTAAATGCGAGTGAAGGGCCTCTGGGTTGCTGTAGACGTCTGGGTTGAACTCGCAGACGGTACATACCCAACTGGATGATAAATAAACTTGCCGATGCCATCGCCGGTTGTGAAGTCCCATGTGGCTAAACCACTCATCGAAGGTCGAATAGATCGGGTGCGCTTCTGCGCACTCCTCTGACAGGCAAACGTAAGGTTTGAGGTCTCGATCTATGTGTCGACTGATTTCAGGTTAGCATAGTTCATCTCCAGTGCCAAGGGATATGTCAGCATTTCCATTTGAATGTCCTAATGGCCTGTGTATAATAGACAACATGGGGTCCTCCATGAAAATTGACGGATTTCCAGGTGAGCATCATGAGGAATTTAAATCATATCCCCAACACTTGTAGGCTTAAAGGGTGAGTACTACCTACCGCCATTCGCTTTCCGAGAGTGTTTTCTTGCTGAGCGGTTCAGAACACCACTCGCAAGCGAAGATATCGCTGTCCCTGTTTGCGACGGGTGGTCGTGGATAGTTACCCTGGTTCATTTGGACCGACGTTGTCTTGTGAAAGGTTGACGACGCTTCATCGGGTGGCTTCCGACGTCTCCGGATCTGTTGAATGTTGACGCTGGATAGGTCGGACTGAGAGAGCGCAGCAAACTCTTTCGGAAGATTAGCTACAACGGGAATCGCCCTCGCCGGCTGGGTCATAGGGGCGTTGGTTTGCGTCTCGCTATTGGGTACTTCCAGGATAGGTGACAGCCCAAAACGTGGTTCTCGGCGGGTCTCGAGCTTGTTGTGGCGAGAGTTGAAAAATCGCATCTTTGCATATCTATCTATCATTGACTTGCTCAGATAGTCTTTAAGAGACTGATGGGCACCAGGATACAAGGCGTGCACGGCTTTCGCACATAGATAGGCGAATGAGTCCAAATCGAGAGCTGCGGCGAATGTCTTAGCCCTCGTATCGATCTTGTCACGACTTGACCGGCGGATTGTGACACCTAGACGGTTTAGTCGAGAAAGGGTGTTATCGATTGCTGTCAAAGCCGCCGTTTGTATCGAATCTTTGCACTTTGCAATTTGATTCATCGAAGCCTATCGGTGTCTGATCCACCTCCTTTTGAATGTTCGCTTCGTTCTTACATTGCTGCAGACTGCGGCGGAGGATATCCAGTAATCGAGCAACAAGGTCTTGAAGGTCTGGGAGGTTTCGGAGTCTCGTATCTAAGCATTGGCTCTTCCGGGCAAACACCCCGATATGCGCCCCCCATATAGAAAATCGTTGCTGAAATTCGGCGAATAGGTCGATAGTCGTAACCTCCAGCTTTGTTTTGGGTAAGGTCTCTTGTAGCTGTTCAAAGAGTTCTTCACATTCACAAGCTAGCCTGTAGAGAACATCTTCGCTATCGAGGTTAAGCGTCATGGTGGGAGATATTTGGCAATGACTTCGGGCATGGAAAGATAAGACAGGGCGCGCGACAGGGATTCACTAGGAATATGATCGAGCTTGCTGTCAGGCTACGGCAGGAGGGATGTGCTCCCCTGTCCCAAGGCCCCGCTCTAAGGAGGGAGAAGAAGTTCACATGTCCACGTGATTTCATAGGTCCTTAACTAAACACTATGACCCCGCAGGATTCCCTGGCGGGCACGATCTCACATGAACTGTCATCCCCGCACATCCTCCGTCCCGGCAACTTTTCTGCCGCATTCGTGTCGCTCACGGCGTTGGATCAAACCCTGAAAGTTCACCTTCATTACGTAAACAAGGCCCGACAATCTAAAATGCCTTACCTCGTTGAGTCGAATGAATGGCGCTTGCTCCAGGGCCTTGGGCGACTATTAGGCCCGAGGAAGGCGCGATACCAGCTACAAGCAGGACCACTCGACAATCACAACGAAGTAGAATCCCACGCAGAGCTAATAGAAGTCGAGCTTCGCCGCGTATTCATGGTCAAGGAAATTCCTCGCAATTTAGATCCAGCAGAGTTCGAACTGTGCCAGGCAAAGCTGAACAGCCTCTGCTTGTTGTTAGATGGCCTTACGCGGTCTTCTAACGCTCATAGTGGCCCAGAAGGTCCGAGCTATCCGCACTTACGAGCGTTGACGAATTTTCTAGAGTCCACCTCTGGAGCGGTTGACCTAGCGAGTGGTCCCAACGAAACACTTTTCAGGCTTCCTCGTGATGCTGGCAAGCTTTGTGATTGTCTGCAGGTTGTCACAGAGTGCAACGATGCCCTCGTTCGGCTACTCGCGCCCTCTACGCATGAACCGGTCATTCAACCACTCCAGAGGCGGCAGAAAAAGAGGGCTTGGAAGAAATCTACGACACGGAATCGGGCCATGTTCGTTCTTGAAATTTTGTTTAAGCATTTTAGATGCGGAACGCCACATGAAGTGCTGCTGAAGCTCATCGGGGACCCTGATGAAAATTCAGTATTACCGAGTTTACAACTCATACTCTCAGCATGTCCAGAGTTAGAACTGTGGCAAGAAGTCCGGTGTGACTCCGTTAATTTGTATGTTTGTAAACCCACGTGTTCGCGAGGGCTTACTTCCGTTACTCACTGGACTGTTAGAGACGAAGCTTCGATTTTACCTATACCCGACATCTGCATGGACCTCCGTCAGCATACTGGTCAAGGAAAGGCGTTGATACTGCTCATTGAGAAGTACGGGCTGTTCGGTGCCTGGTCGGGTGCTAATTCCTCTGTGGCGAGCTCATCATCTAAGGAGTCTCTTAACCAACTCATATTGAATGGAGTTTTCAGGCCCCTTAGCCTCAGCACGCGCCATGCGGCGTTACCAGCCAGGATCAGCATTAAAGATAAGCGAGCGCTTGCTGTCAAGCTTGGTTATTGTCTCATGGATTTTTTCGACGCCGACTTCACCTCGAAAAGGATCTATTTCCTGGATTTCTCGAAACCGGACCCCGAGGCAAAACTTCCGTACTTAGCCTTCGGCTCGAAGCTTTCGGGGACTGACGACTCATATAACTTCTGGATAGGCCACCCTACACTACTGTCTTTTGCAAAACTATTGCTAGAAATGGATTGTGGTGAAAATATTGACCTAGATATCGATCCCGACAATAGCAATAACAAACTGGCCTGGACTGAGCTCATGGATTTTCTAGATCGCCTTGAAGTGGAGAGAAGCGATTCATATGTCCAAGCCATAAGAGGCTGTCTTGTCGTTCATAGGAAGATAACGAAGGCTCTAAGGTCTCGCAACCTTGTCCGTGAAGACGCCGATTTAATGATACGAAAATATCTCCACAAGGAAATTGTTCACAAGCTCGAGCTTGGACTTGCTGAGTCTATCCATAGTTCTGCTCGCAAACGGCAACGCTCAGAGTCACCTCCTTCTTCTGACCGCTGGGACGGGGCTCAAGCTGTTAGCTCTAAAAAAGTGGCCATAGTTGAACGAACAGCACCTGGACAAAAGAACCGACTCGCCCCCGAGCCACAGACGTGGCTCTCTGCTAACGGCTTGTGTGACGATAACACCCTGGCCGAGTACCCTGCAGACTCGTATGTTTCCACTTACCTTGTCTTTCAACATGGCCCCTTCCTTAGTTTCAATTTTGAAACCGCTGTGCTTCATGTTGAACCTGATATGCCCCTTTTGAAATGCATAGTCATGGCTATCTAAGAAGACGCGCTAATGTCAGACTTTGTGATGCAGATGCCAATCGGCGCCGATCAACAACCTGGATAACAAGAAACATGAGCTAATTGCTGGCCCTGAGACAACTGTTCCTCTGAGGGGCTCAAGATTAATCTCCTCTCTACGACCTTCTAGCCGCAACGAGTTCGAAATCGCTATCATCTGCGCGTTGCCGCTCGAGTACGACGCGGTTTCCTACATCTTTGACGAATTCTGGGACGAAAGTGGTGATCAATACGGACGAGCGGAGGGAGACCCCAACAACTATACGACTGGCCGGGTGGGTAAATACAACGTCGTTCTGGCCCTCTTGCCGCACATGGGCAAGACCAACGCGGCTAGCGCGGCAGCCAGTATGCGATCGAGCTATGGCGGCTTGCGGCTAGCCCTCCTTGTCGGAGTGTGTGGTGGTGTGCCTCACGGTCGACATAGTGATATCTTGCTAGGTGACGTGATCATCAGCAAGACTGTTTTTCAGTACGATTTCGGCCGGCATTACTCGGACAAGTTCATATGCAAGAACACCGTCGAGGGTAATCTTGGCCGGCTTAATAAAGACATCCGCAACCTAGTCGCCACATTCGAGACCGATCGGGGCCTCGACCAACTCAAGCAACGGACTGCCCATTTTCTTCTGCAGCTCCAGGTCAACGCCGCCCAGACTGGTCGTCAGAGCAAGTACAACTACCCCGGAACAGCGGAAGACAAGCTATTCGAGCCAAACTACCGCCACAAGCACCATGTATCGCCGACCTGTATTTGCCGCGATTGCTTCAATGACTCGGACCCCGTTTGCGATAAGGCGCTTAGTTCGTTATGCGCAGATCTCCGATGCGATGACGAACGTCTTATCGTAAGGAAACGGCTTCAGGGAAGACAGCAATTAGAAAATGACGGGAGCGATGCGACTCCGCAGCCTGCGGTACATGTTGGAGCCGTCGCGTCGGGAGATAGGGTTATGAAGTCAGCAGTGGACCGGGACAGGCTCTCAAGAGAAGCTGATGTGATTGCGTTCGAGATGGAGGGCGCTGGGGTCTGGGATGAAGTGCCCTGTATCGTGGTCAAGGGAGTTTGCGACTACGCTGATAGTCACAAGCACAAAGGATGGCAAAATTTTGCAGCGGCGACGGCGGCATGTGCATCCAAGGCAATTTTAGAACGCTACATCCGAACTGACAAGGTTTGAAATAATCTGCTGGCAACGGTAAGTGCAGCTTGCCTTCGATGTTCGCGAATGGAGCAAAAAAGATGGTTACTTGTTACCATGTGGCCTTCCCCACATGAGAAACGCAGTACCAAATCCATCATAGGTTTCCATGAAATTCTTTGAGCTTTCTTTCGTACAAGATTGTATAAACTTACGTCGTATGGTAACGTAACTTAACTTGCACATTTTGCTGTGCCTTCAATTTAATACGACCGGCTCAATAAATGATCCACGCTAAGGCCGTAGCGGTGGGGGCAACAAAGAGAGTCTAAGTGTGTACTGGTCAAGCCTCTTTCGAGAATGGCTATACCCTGTGCCAAAAAGACACCTTGTAAGTGATGACTAGTCCACACCGTACAAAGGGAGGAGGATGATGATCAGGAGGAAAGGTCTCCTAGCAGATTATTATGTTAGCGCAAGGTGACTTTTCCCAGATAACATGCGGAGATCCACCCTAGATTTCCATGGAATTTCCACAGGCTTTGTTTCCATACGCGTAATGTAATATGGTCTGATGTTTTACTGTAACGTACACGGCGCATTATACTGAGCCCCTCAGTTTGCTGCGGCCCGCTCAATAAATGATCTGCGCTAAGGTCTTGGCGGTGGGGCCGGGAAAGAGTTTCTCAGTGTGTATCGGTCAAGCCGATTTCGAGAATGACTGTAACTAATCATGCTCACTGAGCGCTTATTAGACATAGCCTTTTATCACGTGATGCAACTAAGCTGCTCAGTGAGCCTGCGCCCGGACTGAAATTTACTCCGTGAGCCTGACTCTGAGCGCCCTCATAAAAGCGGCGGCAGCTTAGATAGGAAAGCCCTACCCAGGACAGGACAAACACTACATAGAGTGACTTCTGAAAAATTGCTAGGTATTGTAAAACCACACACTGATGGATATTTTCTGCGCCTATATAGAAACTGTATCACGGATACGAGACTCAACGACTTAAAAATGGCATAGCCACAGAATAGTAATGCCAATAAATTTGTTCCCGCTGCGAGTTTCTCTCCCAGCTAGAGGCGAGCCAGGATCGACCGCCATATTGATTACGCCAGCCTTTCGTTCAGGGGATAACAGTCAAGTGTTGAGTGAAGACAACATTTGGAGGGGGCTAGGATGGTAGCATTTTATTGAGGTTAACTGCTCACTTAGCTGCTCCCTTGTTGCTCAAGTCATTCGCAGCGAGTAGCTATGAGCTGCAATATATTCTGCGGGAGTTGGATGGGAGTATACTACCCACCTGGTACAAGCTCAAATCCACATAGCACAAGGGCAAAACACCAAGAGGTTCTTGATTCTATTAACGTGTATGGATCAAAGCCTCAACAGGGTATCAAACAAGAAGCAACAAGCTATGGTATATGTACAGGTAGAGAGAAGAATCAAACAGCAATAAACAACCATGGAATATTGACCCAAGGCAACCCCATAGATCAAAGTGATCAAGCCAGATCCACAATTTTCGCCGCGCTGATGCAAAATGCAAATGAAGTATAAAGCAACCTTCAAGTAGATGAAAAAGTAAAATATCAAGAAAGTAAAATCAAGCAAAGGGTATTTCCAGACTCCGAATCCTTCCAAATGAGGCAAACATTTTCTCTCGTAGGATTTTATCTGTGATTGCCCAGTCCTTTGAGCACAACTCGTCTGCCTGTGCCAACTAGGCTGATATCGCCGATGCTTCGGACTTTAGGTAATCTGCGGCCAGAGTGGTCGTGGTCAGGCAGATCATAGTTTTCGCCATCGTTTTCAGGGGAGGCGTTTGGATCGAATGGAGGGTGGAAAGAGGTGGATCGGCGGGTTTTCTGGAGAACAGTCTCGACCCAGGCTTCGCCTTCGGGACTCATTGAGATTTGTCGCGAGCGAGGCTTAGGACCAGCGAGGCCGAGGGGGGTCGAGGTGTCGTGGGATGGTACAGGGAGTTGGGAGGGGGAATGCAGGTCCGCAAAAGAGTAACTGGAAGACATTGAAAGCCGACGACCTGGAGCTCCTGCAGATGGGGGAGAGGTAAAGGAGTGCAAGGTTCCTGTCGTCACGGATCTGGGGGCCACTATCTCGGATGCAGTAGAGTCGCGTCGGGATTTGCGGACGGCAAGGGAGGAGGATGGGCGAGCACCGAGAACAGAGGGGGGTCGAGAGGGGGTAACACGACCAGAGCTGAGGGAGGGGATAGCGGGGGGAACAAGATTGGCAGGGGACGGGTAGCTAGGGGACGAGCGAGTTGAAAGACCTTGCACCTCAACTCGGGGAGTTTCAGAGACCTTGCGACGGCCGTGGTGGACCACGTATTCGCGTAGGTATTCGCCAAGATCTGCCCAGCCACCACCAACTCGTACCATCACTCGTTGGCCGTCTTCACCGACAGCACGAACAAATAGTTTGGTGGGTGTGGTCTGGCCGCCATGATGCAGATGATAAAGCTTAACGTAACTGTCCTCTGTCTTATGCACATATGACAAACGCCTTCGGGTAGCAGGCATAAGTGTAAGGGAAGGGGCAGGGGTGAAACTTCGGGAAGGCCCGTTTGGTGACTCGGAAAGGTATCGCTCTCGCATCTTTCGATCCAAGGATGAAGAGGATGATGAAGTATCTGCCTCATTGCTGGGATCGACGAGATGGATACGGCCAGGGATTGTGCTGAGAATAGAATTAATCTTTTCATCAAGCTGGTCTCTAGGTTTCCTGGATAGCTTGTTTGGAGTTGATGAGCGGGAACCGATATCCATGAGTTCCGAGTCCTCCTCAACATAAGAAAGTTCTTGCTTCTTGACCCCAAGACTTTCCAAGCTAGGATGAGTAGTCAACCGCTGGCGAAGGCGCTCAGATTTGGGTTGGTCTTGGTGTTGCATGGCTCTGCGGGCAGTGTTACCACCAAAGGCTGGCAAGCTGCGGTCTGGGGGATTTGATGAAGCGTCACTGTTCTTCAGGTCCGACGCAGACTTTCCACGGACGAGAGCAGGGCGGCGTCTAGGAACATGTGGAGCTGCAGGCGTAGAAGCAACTGCTCGGCCTGTTGACTTGAAGCGCTCAGGGATCTCGGGGATCTCGGGTACCGACTCAGTACTCAAATCCAAGTCCAGCTTCTCATTGATAAACCGCTGAAGAGGCAGGCTCACAGCGCGGTTTGGCTGGAAGGCACTAAGGGCAGACATCTTCGAGTTTTCAAGTCGGCGGAGACGGTCTGCACGGAGCATATGGTCACGCGATGAGATAGACTTAGTGAATTCCTGGTGGTGACCCTCATTTGATGAACCAGTGTGCGGCTCAGTTGCATGAGGGCTAGCAAGAGAGCTGTCTGATAAGAAAGAGCCCACGGAGCCTGTTGATGGCCGACGAGTGCGAGCCTTTGGGGACCCCTTGTCGCCGGGCTTTGCTTGGCGAGCCTTGGATAGCTTGATAGGACTCTGTAGTGGCTTCTTCTTGGAAGGACCCTGCTGCTCCGGCACATCATCTTTGACTGGGGGCGATTTTGATATGGCTTGAACAGGCTTTGGTATAGGGATGTTCGATTTTGGCTTTTGAGGCGTGGATTTGGCAGATGACCCATTAAGCGGGAAACCAGCATTGTCTTGTGTATCCCTCAAAACTTCGGTCGCGGTCGCTGGTGTTTCCATGATTGGTCTTTTTTCAACATGAGTCCCAGGTCTAATTGGAAGCAATGTTCTTATCACAATATCCGAATCATTCGACCCATCCCCACCAAATGTCGAGGTTTTGGTGACTTGCTTCCGAGGGTTTGAAGCAGACTCGCTTTGGAGACCCACGGCTTGATGAGCTTGATGAGCTTCTTGGATTGTGGATACAGTGGCAGTGGCAGTATCAGTAGTATTCGGTTCTTGCTTGCTCTCGGCCTGAGTAGCAGGCTTCTGAACAAATAGATCTTCGTCTTTATGCTCGCCCAGTACAACCGGCTTAACTGCAGATTCTCGGACAGAAGGTGATTGCTGAGGTACAAAGCCCTGGGGTGGGATGTTTTCCTTGTTTTGTACTTCAGGTGCCACTGGCAAAGGAATTCGGGATGGCGACTGTACATGTGGGGTCTCAAGTGACAGGCCTCGGAGAAAAGTTGACTGCGTTGGAGTTTGAAGATCTTCCGCAAAGACAACATTTGATTGAATTGCAGGCTTTTGATTGGTCTGTTCGCGGCTGCATGATTCAGGGATGCCGGAGCTAAGCGGAGCGTCGGGGCCAACAGATGGTGTGGAAGTTTGAACATCAGACTGCTCGTGGGCTGGAAAATTTGTCGACAGAGCAAGCTGTGAAAGTTGTGATTTAAGCCGATTGTCTCCCTTGATAGTCTCCATTGGAGCGTTTTCCTGAGCAGGCTTGCTTTCAGCGGGGATGATGGCTGATTCGACATCAAGTTCCTTAGGAACATCAGACGTATAATTTAGTCCTTCGCATGATTCGGCTCCCTTGGGCTGAGGTTTCGCGCGTAGCCATTCGGTGCGGAGCTTGTATCGCTCCGTCTCAACCACCCATGCTGCAAAATCAGCTTCAATACTTTCTAGGTCGTCAATCCATTGTTCAGGTAATGAATCATTTCGATCCTCCAGCGCATCTAGGACGCGATCCATCCGTTTCCCCACTGCAATGACTGCTGACTCAAGTTTGATATGCTGATCACGGAGGTAAGGGCTTGAAAATCGACTTTCGACGTCTTCCGAGGTGTTAGATGACTGAACTTCGCGGCTGGAGGCATTCAAAGCGAAACGAGTTGACCGTAACTCTCTCAGAAGACCTGGAACATAACGTAGAACTAGAAGGCGAACCTCCCATATTGTCAATAAGTTATTCAATCGGGCCAAATAGGGCAGGGCGCGTAAAATTGTCGCAGTGACAATGGCGGTAAAGTCACTGAGTTGCACATAGCTGAGTGGAGGGGGCACGGACACGGTGCTGGTCGAGGAGGAAGGGCGAGACCGGGATGGAATGTGGGCATTCAGGACGTGCTCCTTTAATTCGTCCACATCCAAGTTGTCCATTCCATCGCGGATCTCTTCAATTCTCTTTTCATATTCCTCTACCAATTCAGCCGGCAAGCTTCCATAATAGGCGACCTCATCAGAGGCCGACGGAGAGTTTGACTCTCCCAGGGATGGCGGAGGCATGAAGCCCTTTCCTGCAGCGGCATCGTTGACTTTCGGCCATGGCCACGCCTGCACCTCTTTGTACCAAAGATTAAGGTTGCGGGCCGCTATGGCAGCACGGATGCCCAGGGCACGTTCGGCAGGTGAGACTTGCGAGATGCTCTGTGAAAGGAGATGCGAGAAGTTTCCGTTCGCCGGTACGGCTTCGGTGGAGGTAAGGGCGTGTAGGGTGGATTCGGGGGACAAGTTGCTGAGCAAAGGATCAACTTTGGGATATAAGGATCCAGGATTTCGTTCCGGTGAGGTAGATCGTGAATTATCGCGGGAATCAATCGGGAAGAGGCGGATGGATGGGCGAAGAGGGGTGAGTCGTCGACTAGCTGCCATTCCGAAATACAGGCTGGGCAGCCCAGCTCAACACAGGGAAACACGGGTACAGGTAGCTTCAACTGGCTCTGGATGGCATAAGAATAGATATCGAGAAGGAGCTGCAGGCGGACGAAGAGAGCACTGTCGAGCCCGCATGCTGAGACGAGAATGTATCGGGGGGTTGGTTTGTTCCGGTGAATTTCTCAGGCTGCAGGACGCGAGATGGCGGTAAGCAGATAGAACCGGTCACCCTATCTCTCTTTATATCAGACGTTTTCCAAAGTTTCTTGTCAGAATAATTGAGGAAACTCAAATCAACAAAGTAAACAATCGGAATAATTCTGATCTGGAGGTGGAGCTTCCAAAAGGGGCACGAAGTGGACCACTTCCGGCGATCCGCGCGCAAGTCGATTTTTGGTTCGTGAAGCGGTTAGATTTGAGTCGACTATTCTCTTTTGGATTTAGTTCTAGTTCTCTACCAATTACCTACAATCTAATAAGTATGTGATTTGAAATTGAATGGCTCGTCTATATTCCGTTGTATAACTGCATGCAATAGGTACGCGTATGTCCAGGTGCGATGACGACAATCTCCCCATGAACCCAAAATAGATTCCTCACCCAAACTTGGATAAGAAGATAGTAGAGCTCCAAGGTTCTTCCAAGGTTCGATTATATGATTTATGATATGATGAAGATACTTCCTTGCCTCATTAATGCATATACCCGTAGACTTGAAATCGTTGCTGTGGTATCATAATTGGAAAGACGATACATCACATCGATCGAACGTTAATATATTGACTTTCAATTCATATAGCGCAGCCACGCATATATCATATCACAAAAATTCCCTATGACGCTTTAATTTGCAATGCCAACTAAGATATCATGCAAGGCACATCACAAATGGTATATGGAATATATTCCGTGAAGCAGACGAGTCAGTCAAGTTTGCACCAGGTGCTCGGGATGTAAACACCCCGAGATCGTGCCTATAACTATAGAGATATGAATATTATATCGATGGAAAAACACTAGTAAGTGTACGGTAAGGAGAGAAAGAAACTGTAGTATTCCAGGGTCATATTGAACACGGTCGTATGGGAAAGGGAGAAAAGAAAACCAGAGGGAAAGGAAAGAAACAGGAAAGAGGATAGCAGTGGAGAACCATTAGTAAGTTAGGGAGTACAATTTTAATAAGAGGGTTACTATGGTAGTATAGAAAGACGGCGATAGTCCAGTTGGGACCCCTGTGGACGATCGGGTTTCAAGGACGTATGAAGATAATAACCCTGGTATCTGCTCAATTGCACTGATGAAGCAACCGATTGATTCCAGCAACGTTTGTTTCTTTTTGGTATCGTCAATGTTTCTTTTCTGTATCTTCAATGTTTCTTTCCCTGCGATTCTTCACATTTGATTCTTCAGATGAAGTATCACGTGACCACGCGCCGCATCTCACGCGATAAAGCCACGCGATAAAGATACCGATAAGAGATATCTCCATGACTCGTTCCTCCCATCAACATCTCATTAACAACACAATGCGCTTCCGAGCCTCATTGAAGAACACAACCGTCTTCACCAGTAAGTGGAACTTGTGCGATTTGAAATACCACACTAACCGATACAGAATTAACCGCCTCCCTATCATCTCTGGGTAAAATATGTTGGATGCGCGTCGAACAGGATGTCGTGCGCTTCACCATCATTCCAGAGAGAGGCACCCAAGTATGGTCCCAAATCCCTGTTGTAAGTACCGATTCCCATTCCATATGGACTATTGATATCGAAAACCACCCTAACCCCATTCCCAAGGACACCATATTCGAGGAAGAGGACTACCAATGTATCGCCCAAGGAGATGGTATCAACATCGAAATCAACGTCGGCATGCTAAATCGTATACTCCGCTCCGCCATCGGCTCCACATCCGCCCAATTACGTCTCACCAAGAAAGAAAAACAACCCTTCTTAGCTTTATCAGTCTTAACCAGCTACTGGTCCGATGGCAAACCGGTGGATCGCGCATCAACAGTCGACGTGACAGGGGAGGAACGAGTCCGGGATCGCGAAACATGGGTAACGCATGATATGCCTGTTAAGATCCTGCACCCGTCAGCGGTGGAAAACCTCCATGAGCCGCGTTGTCCAGATCCAGACGTGCATATTATTCTCCCTGGGCTGGCACAGCTGAAAAACATCTCGGATCGATTTACCAGGATTGCATCTTCGAGTGCGAAGGGTAGTCAAGTGGGCCTTGTGGCGGCGGATGCGCCTTCGACTGCGGGGGGAGCTGGGGCTGCGGCGCTTTCAGCGAGTGATGTACCGAAGTTGGAGCTGAGTGCCAATATGCATGGGAAGTTGCGGTTGTCGATTTCTACGGATGAGTTGAAGATTGCTAGTGCTTGGTCTGGACTTGTGAATCCGCCCTTGGACCCGGCTCATATTGATCATAATGAGTATTCGCAGTTGCCGAGTACGCGGATGCGGGAGATTGGCGAGGATGATGAGTCGGGGTGGGCTAGAGTGCGCATTGATCCAAGGGACTGGGGTCGGGTGTTGAGTGTTGGGAGATTGAGTCCTAGGGTGGTTGCTTGTGAGTTTCACGTTGTGATTTCGGGGTTGTGATTCGCCGCTTATCATGATACACCAGGTTTTGTTAACGAGATGGCCCTGGTTCTCTACGTCTACCTACCCGGCAGCGACCAAGAGTCCTGTATGACTGTGAGTACATCCCATCCACACGGGCGCATGCATTCGGGATCTGACCCGAAATAGTATTATATCAATTCTTTTACCACGTGATGGCGTGTGAGACTGCTACGTGCTATGAAAATGAATTTGCAGGCGAGAGCCGAGGTAAAACCACCAAAGTTCGTTACTAAGACAAGCGTATGAAGCTGAGTTGTCATGCAAAAACAACCTTCAGATCGAAGGTCTGAAGATGAACAGGGATCATCCAATGTATACCGGAGTATATCTGCAGGACAAGTGATATACATGATGCAAGGAGAATCGTCCCCCTAGCTTCGCAGACGAAAAAATGCGCAGCAAACAACCAAAAGCAAGCTATGTGCAGCGCTTTGCGATGCTATTTCGGTCTGCAAGAACGCCGGAGATTGAATGGTCTGCTCAGTCTCCAAAAACCAGACAAGACACATGCAAGATGCTTGGGCGAGGAATGAATCTTAATCACGGGGAATCTATTAGAGATAGGGTAGGGGCATGGGATGGGGAAGGTACAAGAATAAAAAAGGCATCAGACATAATAAAACAAAGGAAAAGAACAAAGAAAAAACAATCCAGCTAGGTATTGCCTTGTTGGATCATTAACAGGGCCATGACCATAAGATCATTGTGCCATGACATCAACGTAGCGACCCTTCTTTCTGCCTCGGACGTTATTACCAGCCTTGCGGGCCGCCGGGGCGGCCAAAAGATCATCAATAGACTGGGCATGACTGAGGGAGGAAGGAGGTCTAGGTGGAGTGGATGAAATTGCCCCGCCAGTAGAAACAGATCGTGGCATGGGTGGAGGGACAGCGAGCCCGGGGAATGCGGGGCTTGATGACAAGTGGGGCGCATCACTGGACGATGACTGAGGTCGACTGTTAGAGGTGACGGATATCGGAGCAGGGGGAGGGGGCATGCTGCCAGAGCTGGCCCGGCTGGGAGGAGCAGAGCTTCGAGGAGGCGGGGGTGTGGCACGTGCAGGACCACTGGAGTTAGGGTCCTTCTTGTTGACCCATTTCTTCAGCTCATTATCATAATAGAAAGAGCTCTCCTCGCCAAGTTTAGCTCTGATAGGGCCACCGCCTGCATTTTCGGACTCCTTCTTGCCAGCTCCACCGAACCATCCACCGAACCAGCCCTTCTTTTGAGCTTGCTGCTGATCACGTTTGGCTGTAGTCAAAGTTAGAGATAGAAACAAGTGAAATTGAAGGGCGACTTACCATCCTCTTCGGCGGCTTTTCGGAATGCCTCATCTGCCTTACGATCGTTTTCTTGCTTTCGGGATAATTTCAGGTTTGCTACTCGAGCAGAGAGATCCTCGTCGTCGTCATCCATAAATGCCTTCTTAGGTTTTGGCTCATCTTCTTGAGGTTCAATCTCTTCTGGGGCAAGACTCATGACTGGGGCGTAAGATGGAGGCTCATAGGAATTGGCAGAAGCTGGGGGCGTGTAACCGGAATTCTCAGCTTGTGGCATGTCAGGTGGGCCTTGGTAGTAGGGTGATTGGCTGGGAGAACCATTGACCTGCCCAGGAGGCTGATAAAAGAGACCATTCACTGGAGCTTGGGTTGCTTCAGCTGGTGCTTGAGGAGCATCCTCCTTGACTGGAGCCAGAGGCATATAAGATTGCTGAGGCGGGGTAGGTTGGTATGCAACATTGCCTGGTGATCCATACATAGGTGCGCCCGGGAACATAGAGTCCACTGGGGTTTCAGGGTCCTGTGAAGGCCTGCGTTGTCCAAAGGGAACACCACCAGAGACAGATCTCTGCGAATCCATGGAGGAACGACCACGTAACTGCTCCGGCGAGCCATTCGCCGCATACTGGTTGGATGGAAGATACCTTGAAGAACCGGCGGCGGGGATCGCAGCGGGGGGGATTTGCTGCGCTCCAGCTCCCGGATAGGAGCCATATAGATCTGACACGGATGGGGACCGGCTCACAGTAGGTGTCCCGGCCACACCAGCAAATGGTCCAAAGTCTGAAGCCTCACCAACCCTGCCTGAACCTGTTGAAGTTGCGTCATTGTCATCACCGACAACGAAGCTATTGAATCGGGCCCACATAGATCCGGAAACTTTCTCCATACTCGGCTTTGAAATCCAAGATGAAGCCCCATCACTAGCGGATTGACGAAGGCGCGCTGATAGCTCATCAATGTCGTTGAACAACTGTTGATGATGGTATGGCGACGGACGAGTGGTTGCTTTAAGAGATGTAGCAAATGCATCACAGTAGTTCTGTGCCTCTGTTTTACGCCCACGGTCGGCGAGGTACTTGGCATGCATAAGCTTGAAAGCTAGTAGGTGCGGCAAGTTGGCTACTGGAGAATTGCCCAGGACAGATGTGGCAAACTCATAAATTTCAGTCAAGAGAATAGAATCATCATCGAGCAGGGAACAAGGCAGGCGCTGGTGATCAGCACCAAGGAGCACAATGTTGGCCTGGGGATCGTCGGCTCCACCAAATACTGCACTTCGAGAGAAGATGAAGCAAATGTGGGCGGCCTCAGTACGGCCATAGGAGGCCAACAAGTTTCCAAGAGCCAGCAACGCTTGTTTATCATCGGAGCTGCGGTTGCTTAATACCAAGCCAAGAGTGTCTCTCCAGCTTTCGAGCCCGTCAAGTGCATTCTTAGGGGCGCCTTGACCATTTGCCTTGCTGATCAAATGATGACCAGCCCGTGCCGATGGAGGAACAAGCTCGTCGATACTCTCCTCAACATTGCCGGCAAATATCTGGTAAAAAGCCGCGATCGACTCGGTGTTGGCTCCTGTGGACCGGACCTCACGTCGGACAAATTCCTGAACGACCTGTCTCCAGATACTTTTTTCCATAGTCGAAGCAATCAGCATTGCGTGGCCCCAAAGGCGCCTATCGACAGCGGCCCATACGGCCTTTTCCCGCTCACCAAGCAGCAGATGGTTACGGAGCTCTTCACTCCACTGAGCGTCAATGGCATCCGGTTGAGAGGAAAGGCCAAAAGCTCCTGGACCACTGGACATCGGGAATGAGTTTCGGTAAGTGTTCTCGGCTTCGGGTTGAGGATCCGGGAGATTCGGGGAAATGATCTGTCGCAGAGACTTTTGAATCTCAGGGGATCCTTCAAAAGTACCATCACCTTCAACCAAGATTTTCGTGACCTTCCAGAGTAAAATCTTCTCTTCGTGGCGCTTTTGAATATCAGGCTGATGAGAATCGAAGCCGGGTGTTTCTTCATTTTCAAAGGCTGCAATCTTGCTAGAGAGCCAGGTCAACACGTCCTTCTTCTTGGATTTGGTCTTGAGAGGACCAGGATGCGGCACAATAGTCTCGCCGGTCGGTAGCCATGCATCAAGCTGCGAATACCTGGGTTCACCAAGAGTGGGCTTGATCATTGGAACCGCTACCCCGGCAGAATAACGAGGAATGTGCTTGGGGAAGCACGAGACCACCGCTCCACCAAACCCAAATTTGAAGATAGGAGCCCCCTTCCAACGCTGAAGAGGATCTTGCTCTTGACCATCAGTGGGCGCGATAAACTCAAGCTGCTGAGAAGCTCGAGAGGCCGCCCGAGCACGGCTTGCGGCTTGCTGAGGTGCGTAAGGATTCACGGTCTTGGTCGGGGAGCTTGATCCGTGCACCGAAGCAGGGCGGGGAAGAGTGTCAAGAGACGGCACGTATGCTCGAGGGCTTACCAATTGGCGACCAGGTGACTGGGTCTGAGACCTGCGGGGAGAAACTACTCCAGGCTCGCTGGCTTGCGAAGAAGGCTGGGCATCGACTACGGGAGGAGTCGGAGCGTAGGGATTGTTTGGCACCATACGCTGAGTGAACTGGTTTATGTACTCTTGAGGTGCATAGCGAACCTTCTGTTGCGAACCACCAGGAGGACTTCCGGCTGCCTGATTCGCGCCATAAGGAGATCCATTAGACAGCTGTGGGGCATGGGGTGACCCTTCGTCTATGCTTGATCGCTGTCGGGGCGGTGACAGATCAACGGAAGGTTGAAGCGATGGGGGCTGTAGCGGCGGCGGTTGCTGCTCCTGCTGAACACCATCGGGCTGATAGGACACTTTTTCGTGGTATGCCAGCGGGCTTGATGTACGAGGCTGGAAAGGCAGGTTGATACCCTGACCAGGAACACCCAGTGGCTGCGAGGCGTAGCGACTTCGACTACCAGATGTTGAAGGGGGAGGCGCGGGTGAGTATCTTGAGACCGAAGGGGGCTTTCCGGAGGGCTGTAAATTAGGAGGCATAGGAGAATAGCGGGAGGAAGCAGGAGGACCAGCAGGGGCACTCGAGGCCAATGTTCCACTGGGACCATATGGGTCCAAAAGCTCCGGCGGCTGGAGCGAACACTGAGCAGGAAGGACGCCGCCTGTAGGGAGAACAGGCGCCGTGTCCAGTACTGGTGCATATGGGCTCTGGGGCGGCGGACCCACTGACGAACCTGTGGTGGCGGGGCCAGTCGGTCCTGGCGTATACCGCCCTGAGCTGGCCGGTCTGGACCGTGGGGGAGGCAACGGAAGTTCCTCAAAGAAGTTCTTCGGTGTAGGCGTAGAAACGGCTGCCGCTGGCCGTGCGGAAGCTGTAGAGGGAGGAACAGCATATGAGTTACTCACTGGAGGTGGTGGAGGCGGCATGCTGTTGTCCACCTTCGGAGGGGTAGGCTTATGAGTGACAACAGGCCGCCGAGGCCGAGATAAGTCATCAGGGAGATCGTAAGGAGATTTGTAACCTTCTTTAGACCGCTCAGCAAAGCTTTCTCCTCTGGTGGTGACTGGGTTTGGCGGTTGTTGTGTATAGTATGGCGGCATAGTGGAATTTGCAGGCGGGGCACCCGGGAAATCGACTCCTCCAACTAAATCTGCAGTGGATGGTTGGTGTGGAGCGTATACACCAGGAATGGGCCTGGGCGGAGTTTGCCGCTGCTGAGGTGTCTCAAATGGACTGTTCAAACCCACAGCCATTGGAGTCGGGGGGACATGTGAAGCTGCTGGGATATCGTCTTCCGTATCGTCATCCAGATCCAGTGCCGCCTCCCAGCGAGCTGCAAGGTCATCTTCCTCTGCATCGCTCAGCTCGGCCTCCCACCTTGCAGCCAAGTCATCATCTGAAGGCGCGGTTGCGCTGGTTTGGGTTTGAGGCTGCTGAGGCTCGGAGGTCGCAGCCTTGATAACATCGTCGAACTGCGCCGCTGCCGAGATATCACTTGTGGGGGAATTAATGTCAAACCCAGCCGATTCCAACACCTGGTTTGTACTTTTGCGAGTAAGATGAAAGTGCTGTTCATCTTCAACGGGTTTCGACTGTTTGACAGAGTTGAAGAAATCCTCCACATCCTCGTTGTCATTAGCAAACATATCAGTTGCTACCTCCTTGTCGTGCACGAAGGGTTCCGGGGAATCAGGGGTGTCTTCTTCTAGCAACGGGATACCCTCTTCAAACCTCGACTCCGCTTCGGGTGCGAAGATGGGTTTGGTCTGGGTTTTCAGTTGATTAAAAAAGTCATCACCATCTGAATCAAATTCTCCGTCGGGCCGGATGCCCCAGGCACCTCCGCCATCTGCAGTTGTATCCATCACTGGTTCCTCGAAGCCTGATGGTACCACGTCAGTCGATTGGGAAATTTCCTCGACAATCGGTTCATGCGGGGGTAAGCTGTTTTCAACCGGAAGTTCTTGTGGCTTCGTGTCCGGCGCGGGCCATGAATCTACGGAGGCGGATTCCACCTTATTAGGGGCTTCGTTTGATGCAACAATGGCTTCACCCGGGTCGGTTTGCAGCGGGATAGATGTGGGTTCGACATTCGCGGATAGTAAAGCAGAAAAATCATCTGGTTCTTCACTGGAGCCGAAAACTGCGGCGATGGACGAGAATTCTGCCGGATATGGTTCAAGTTGCTGGGATTCAACAGGCGCAATATCAGCAACTTCCACCTCTCGGTCTTCTTGTTGATTAAGAGGTTCATCAGTGACTGGCTCTTTAGTCAATAGCTTCGACAAGTCGACGAAATCTTCATGAGACGCGAAAATCGCACCTGAATGAGATACTACCACATCGGAGTCCACTACTTTATCTTCGAGAGGCGTGATTTCAGCGATTTCCACTTTAGTGTTTTCTTGCTGATCAAGAGGTTCCTCAATGCTTGAATCTTTTGTCAATAGCTCCGAAAAGTCGACAGTATCCTCATTAGACGCGAAAATCGGATCAGACTGAGACTCTACCACATGGATTCCCACAGGTATATCTTCAACACGCACAGCCTCAGCAACTTCCGCTTCAGGGTCTTGTTGTTGATTCAGAGGTTCCTTGACGACCGGGTTTTTCGTCAATAGCTCCGAAAAGTGCACGGAATCCTCATTAGACGCAAAAATCGGATCAGACTGAGACTCTACCACATGGGATCCCACAGGTATATCTTCAACACGCACAACCTCAGCAACTTCCGCTTCAGGGTCTTGTTTATTCAGAGGTTCCTCGACGACCGGATCTTTCGTCGATAGCTCCGAGAAACCCACGAAACCATTATTGGACGTAGGAATTGTGTCAGGCCCAGAAATTTCTACTTCTAGGGTATCGGCGGCGGTGGGGATCTCCGGCTGGCTAGGCTCGGACTGCGCGGGCGCAATATCATCGGAGGGGGAGTCGTGAGAGACGTCCGCGGTGACAGTCGTGCTAAAATCGTCCGTGTTGTCAAGTAACGCCGTACTGGCATTCTTCTGATCATCCATTCCAGTCTCGTTAGGAGTCGGGGGCACGTCCGCCAGAACGGAGTTTAATGATGTAGGCTCCGGGTGGGCAGCGGCCGTATCTTCTGGCATATCCCACGCAGAATAATCGTCGTCGCTGAGGGGCGATTTCACGTCAGAGCGAGGAGGTTCTGGCGCGCTTTCGGTGACCGGGAGGTCGAAGGAAGCAGCTTCGGTCGAAGTCGCCGCAACCCGGTGTATGGTATCCTCCGGGCGTGAAGCTGGATTCCAATAACCAGCGCCCTGGTCAGGCGATGCTGCTTCGTCCATGATCGTTGAATGTATATCAGACCCTCGACTGTTGGCTCGGTTCGGGGAGTTCGGAGGATACCTGACACGTCTCTCCAATGACGTTCAGGGTCAACAATCCCAACAAACAATAGACGAGCGATTTCAAGCTCGATAATCCATTAAACGGCGTACGTGGGGCAGGAAAAAGAAAAAGAGGATATTAAATTAGAAAGAAATAGACCATGAATGCGTGAAGTCGCCGGACAGCCAAAAACCGAACAAGGTTGAATGTCCCCAAGGAAGTCGCGACGCCCCAGATTGATGTTATTGGCCCCAATTGGGGGCTGAGTCAGCACCCCTATAAAATGTGGGACTTGCTAGAGGCACTCCCCTCTAGCCCGATTAGGGAAAGATCCTGACCCTCCCATGGATTTACACACATGATCCTGATTTCTCAAGAAGCCATTGGTCACCGATCGAGATATAGCAAGTTGAATATCTGGGCAGACACATTACACGGTCAGAAGGGGGGCTACGCCGCATACAATCCGCATATAACGATAATTCAATCAGGATACGCGTCTAGAAACCAATCGGGTTAGATGAGAGTGCACCTAGTAAGTCTTTTAAATTGCAAAAGGATAAACATTCCTCCGAATTGACCACCGTTGCAGCGCATCACATGATAATATGTTATGCATGCTGAGATAAGCAAGTGACACGACCACCCATCATATGCGGTCAGGTGATGCCGCAGCATAGGCGTCAGGCAGTCGCGGTGCTTAAATCATTTCCCACGATCCATACGTTGGACTAACTGCCATTGGGAAGCTTTACTAGAATTACCTCTCCTCACCATTATCCGTGCATTTTTCCTGCAAGATTTCCATCGTACCCCCTTAACTTTCATTTGTCCCCACTATGCTGCCGCGTCACTTCAATGCCGTTTGAATCGCCGATCTCCAATCCTTTACTTACTGATAAGCTGTGCCTTGCGACTCGCCCATGAACAGCTGACTGTGAGGCTCGAAGGGCATCGCGATAAAGATGCCTTCTACATCCGACTATCTTCATCCCTTGCGAACAGACGACCCGGATGACTTCTCCGGATCTGATGATGACTTGGACCTCGAGGAGCTGGACCCTGACACGGCGCCATCACACACAACCCGAATCTCACGAGACTACGCAAGTCGCTCCCGAAACTATGGACCAGGAATAGCTCTGAGGAATCTTCGGGTGGGCGTGGGTAGTCGCTGGCGAAGTGTATCTGGCCATGGGGACCCGGAGGAAGACACAGCCGCACTGCTGGAAGAACAGGGTGAGGATGGGACCCGACAGTCACATGGGAGTTCCCGCAACATGATGGAAGCTGATGCACCGCTGCTGGATCGGCGGGGCTCTATCCGCATGCTCAATGACGAGGGTCCATCTAAACGGAGTTGGTTTCGAATGCCCAGTCTCAGAGGGCTAGGATTCCTACAGAGCTTGTCGAACCGACTACAAGGAAATGATACAGATAAGGGGAATGCGCCTCCCCGAGGAGTTTTTGTTGGCCAGCATCAGTCCAGCAAATATCCACCCAACGTTGTCTCCAACGCCAAATACACACCTTGGAGCTTTCTGCCGCGAACGCTATACAACGAATTCTCATTTTTCTTTAACATTTATTTCCTTCTTGTCGCGCTTTCGCAAGTCATTCCAGTTTTGCGGATCGGCTACATGTCTTCATATATCGCACCCCTGGCCTGTGTGGTTTCCATCTCGTTGGGCAAAGAAGCTTTAGACGACATCGGGCGGCGACGACGGGATGCCGAAGCGAATGCAGAGGAATTCACTGTTGTGTCTCTCGAAGGAACTGTCATGGATATAACTAAGAAATCGCGTGATTTGAAGGTTGGGGACGTCCTCAAGGTTCGAAAAAACCAACGTCTGCCTGCGGATGTGGTGATCTTGAAGAGTGTTTCAAATGACTCGGGCCCCACCCGCCAGAATTCGTTAGAAGGGCCGGCTCCCGGGGCATCTGCAGATTTACTTAGTTCAGACCAGGAGCCTTCGGAGGCAGCTGCTGACGCGACATCCAATCTTGCTGAGCCTTCGTCTGCCAGTGACACATTCATCCGAACCGACCAATTAGATGGAGAAACTGATTGGAAATTGCGCGTTCCTTCTGCATTGTCTCAATCGCTCTCATTTAACGACTTTACTCGACTCAAGATCACAGCAAGTCCCCCAGACCAAAGAGTCAACGAGTTTCTGGGCACGATTGAACTTGGACCTCCAAGTGGATTTTACGATACTCATGTCAACAAGTCATCCACCCAATTGCCAAACGGCCTCACCCAGGATGACGGTAGTCAAAATCCTAACTCAGCACCCTTAAATATCGACAACACAGCATGGGCTAATACTGTCCTTGCCTCCAACACCATCACATACGCCGCCATCATCTACACGGGATCTCAAACACGCGCTGCTCTTTCTACATCGCCTTCACGGTCAAAAGTGGGCTTGTTGGAATATGAGATCAACAACCTCACAAAGATCCTGTGCATTCTCACCCTCGCCCTCTCCATAGTCTTGGTCGCGCTGGAAGGATTTGAGCCAACGAATGACAAGGTGTGGTATGTCGCTATTATGATTTACTTGATCCTCTTCTCGACAATTATTCCTATGAGTTTGCGAGTCAACCTCGACATGGCAAAAACTGTATATGGTCGATTTATTGAGCGCGACAAGGATATTCCCGGTACTGTGGTTCGTACTAGTACGATCCCGGAGGATTTGGGGAGAATCGAATACTTGCTCTCCGACAAGACCGGGACTTTGACCCAGAACGGTGAGTACTGAATACTCTTGATCATAAACTTTATAACTAATAACCTTAATCACAGAGATGGAATTGAAGAAAATCCACGTTGGTACTGTGTCCTATGCTAATGAAGCAATGGATGAGGTTACATCATTTATCCGCCAAGGTTTTGCTGGCAACGCATTGACCACACCTTCAACTGTTTTTGGAACCCAAGCTGGTCAAGGAGCGGCACCCCGAACCAGACGAGAAATTGGTTCTCGCGTCCGGGATATCGTCTTGGCCCTTGCTCTCTGCCACAATGTCACACCTACCACCGAGGAAGAAGATGGTCAAAAGGTGACCAACTATCAGGCATCATCTCCGGATGAAATCGCCATTGTCCGCTACACGGAAGAGGTTGGACTGAAATTGTCTTATCGGGACCGACACAGTGTGGTTCTCGAATCTACTGATTCGAAACAAGTGGTTGTTCGTGTCCGCATCATGGACATTTTCCCTTTCACATCTGATAGCAAACGGATGGGCATTATTGTCCAGTTCCAGCAGGATGAAAATGTACTTGATGCTGGAAGCAAACCTGAACCCGAAATCTGGTTTTATCAGAAGGGCGCAGACACTGTCATGTCGTCAATTGTCGCGACTAATGACTGGCTTGATGAGGAGACTGCAAATATGGCGCGCGAGGGTCTACGGACCCTTGTTATTGGACGCAAACGCCTTTCACTCCAACAGTACCAAGAATTCTCCAGCAAGTATAAGCAGGCATCCTTGTCCCTTCATGACCGTGATGCTGGCCTGACCAGGGTTGTGGGTGAATTCTTGGAGCGGGACCTAGAACTCCTTGGTGTGACTGGTGTCGAGGATCGTCTACAACGCGATGTCAAGTCTTCTTTGGAGTTAATGCGCAACGCAGGCATTAAAATTTGGATGTTGACTGGTGATAAAGTCGAGACGGCTCGATGTGTTGCCATTTCTGCCAAGTTGGTGTCCCGGGGTCAGTACATCCATACCGTTTCCAAAGTGACCGAAAAGTCTGCTGCCCAAGAAGCACTTGATTTCTTACGCAACAAAACGGATTGTTGCCTGCTGATCGATGGTGAATCCCTGACCCTGATGCTTGGCCATTTCCGGACTGCATTCATCTCTGTTGCAGTGCTTCTTCCTGCAGTCATCGCATGCCGGTGCTCACCGACGCAGAAAGCCGAGGTCGCCAACTTGATCCGCCAGTACACCAAGAAGCGTGTTTGCTGCATTGGTGACGGAGGTAACGACGTGTCCATGATCCAAGCTGCCGACGTTGGAATCGGTATTGTAGGCAAAGAGGGCCGCCAGGCCTCTTTGGCTGCCGACTTCAGTATTACTCAGTTCCATCACCTGACCAAGCTGTTAGTATGGCATGGTCGGAACTCGTACAAGCGCTCAGCCAAACTAGCACAATTCATTATGCATCGTGGATTGATCATCAGTGTGTGCCAAACGATGTATAGTATCGCTGGGCATTTTGATCCCAAGGGTCTTTTCATCAACTGGCTCATGATCGGCTACGCCACTGTCTACACCAACGCCCCTGTTTTCTCTCTTGTCTTCGATAGGGATGTGGACGAGCGACTTGCGAACCTTTATCCGGAGCTGTACAAAGAGTTGAAGACTGGCAAGAGCTTAAGCTACCGTTCCTTCTTCACTTGGGTCCTCATCTCGGTCTACCAGGGAGCGGTCATCCAAGGCTTGTCCCAGATTCTATTGGACACTATCACAGGTCCTCGTCTGATCAGTGTCTCCTTTACAGCCCTGGTGCTTAACGAACTGGGCATGGCTGCCATTGCCATCACTACCTGGCACCCATTCATGATCATCTCCCTGATAGGCACACTGCTTCTTTACGCTGGCAGCGTTCCTTTCCTTGGAGATTACTTCAACCTCAGCTACGTGATTACTCTTGACTGGCTGTGGCGCGTCGTTGCCGTACTTGCCGTTTCACTAGTACCGGTGTGGGCTGGCAAATTGATCAAGCAGTCTGTGAAGCCCCCGAGCTACCGCAAGGTGCGTGGCTGATGTTACATGGGAGGATTTATGGTTTTATTTAGGCATTGCCCCCTAATCCCTTCTCTTTAACTCTTTCAGCTCTCATATGGTCACGGTAAATCTCCTGACCACCCTGTATATCTACTCCAAGCGTATTTTGCACAGCGCATCAGGCGTTGGAACATGAACTATTTTCTGATCTTGAAAGATACCTGGCTTGTCCTTCGATTATGTCTAGAAATCTTCCAAAGTTGCTTCAAAAAGTAAATGCCTCTATTACCGACCGTCCTACTATCTAGAACTGCTCGGCATTAATGCCTCTTCCTTGAAGCGAATGGTAGCATTTGTTCGATTTTCAGCTGGTGGCTGGCTGATATAACCACCGGTCCACGGGTGGCGTCTGACTTATAGGGCATTTAAGCGGGGATCAAAAAAACTTTGAGACATGGAAGGTGCTGGCGAGCGCATACGACGCTATACTAGTGCTTACCAGTCCACGCCTGTACATCAATGGGCATAAATATAATCTCTCTCTCCGCTCCAGTGCTCTCAAACCAATATTTTCAAATCTTGAATGAACCTACGTCCTTCGAAGACCACCCAGGGCCAAGGAAAGAAGTGAAAATGTCTGACTCTGAAGCTACCTGCTACTTACGGGATAAAGCCACCCGATACCTAGTTGGCGATAGACTCATCGATCGTATCAGGGAGCAACAAGAAAAAGAAAAGATACCAAATGAGGGGGATTTACTCGGCCCAATTCCAGACCCAATTTTTTTACGTCCAGAGCATGGTCCTTTGAATCTGCCAAAGGCACCTCTGTCTTTCCGGCGTCATAAACCAGAGGACGGAGAAAGCTTTACGGCAAGCACTTTCAAACAGCCACACATAGGCATCATCGGAGCTGGTGTCGCGGGCCTTTTCACAGCCATGCTTATTGACCAAGTTAATGGATTATCGCCAACCGGAGACTTGCTCACTTACGAAGTTCTTGAGTCCAGTGATAGAACTGGTGGAAGGGTATACACGAAACACTTCGACAAAGAAATATGGAACGATTACTACGATATTGGTGCTATGAGATTTCCCGATGTAAGACGGTTTTATCTTGCGAGTAACTTTCCTGGACTGACAACAAATCTTTGCTAGATACCAATCATGGATCGGTTCGTCGAGTGAACTATCTACATGGAACAGATTTATCAATATTGACACTACATAATTCTGAATAGAACTTTCCGTCTTTTCAAAGCCTTGGGTTTCGAAAAGGGCGTTGATCTGCTCGACTACCACCTCGAAGGTGAAAATTGTCCTCAACGATTCAACGACATTACTTACGTGGCGCCCAAGGAGGGTAGTGTGGAGAAGGATCCGTTTCATTTTGGCATCGCCAAAAAGGGACTCGTGCCTAACAGGTAAGACCCCAACATGAGTGCTCCGAGAAATTCTAATCGGAAACAGCACAATAAATGACGGCGCAGGAGAAATTCTGGCGGATGCTTTCGACTACTATAAGTACGAGTTAAAGAAAGACTTTGAAAAGGGATTCAAGAAGTTGATGCGACGGGATCACCTCACGACACGAGAATATCTGCGCCAGGTGATGTAAGCTTGTCTACAAAGTTGTCCTATGCACAGGACCGACGCTCATAAATCATTAGGAACTTCGATTTTTACTCAATTCAGTACTTTGAAACAACAAACAGGTTTGTCTCATCGTTTCCCTCGTATCGCACAGCTATTCATCCATTGTCGCAGTGCCACCGGTCTCTACGACCAAGCATTCACTGAAAGCGTCATGGATTCATTCGACTTCGACTATCCTATAAAGTCAGACACCTCAAAGGAATCTTTGGAGCCTCATACCTCAGTAGATTCCCCAGAGCCGAAAGTGCAATGGTTCTGTATCAAAGGCGGTACATCAAAAGTCATCGAACGAATGGAGACAAGTCTCAAGACGAAGGTCTCCAATAACCGCCGTGTGACTTCCATCCAGTACAACCAGGTCACAACCAATGAGAAAATATCGGACCAGCCTATGGAGATCAAAGTGATGAATGAATCCAATCAAACAGAGACTAAATCCTTCTCTGCTGTCTTCAGCACAGCTACTTTGGCTTGCACCCAGCGCATGGATCTCCGTGAGGCCGGCTTAAGTCGCTCCCAACTCGACGCCATGCGCAATCTTCATTATGACGCCTCCACAAAAGTAGCCATTGAATTTGACAATCCCTGGTGGATCACAAAATGCGGTATCGTCAAAGGAGGATCTGCATCGACGGACCTCCCCATTCGCACCTGCGTATACCCGTCCTACAATCTGGACGCGAAAGGCAAGGCTGTCCTCTTGTGCTCCTATACCTGGGCCCAAGATGCCCAGCGTATGGGCTCCTTGGTGAACAACGATGCCACACAGGGCAAGCTTTCAGGAAAAGACGACCAACTCAAGGAACTCCTGATTCATAATTTGGCATTATTGCATCAGGAATCCGCCTCATACAAAGAAATGCGCAGCATTATTGCAGAGGCTTATATTCAGCACCATGGCTTCGATTGGTACGCTGATCCTCATACTTCCGGAGCCTTTGCTCTCTTTGGACCTGGTCAATTCGCGAATTACTTCCCCGACTTGATTGCCCCTGCTGCGAATGGACACTTGTATCTTGCTGGAGAAGCATGTAGCACACATCATGCGTGGATTGTTGGGGCGCTAGATAGTGCTTATAGGGCACTGGTTTTGTATCTTCGCACCCTGGGGACTTCTGTTGATATCAGTGACATTCTATTGGCGTTGGAGGGCAAATGGGGAGAGCTCCGACAGATTTCGAGTGATGCGTTGGACTGGCAAGCATACCTTTCCAAGTGCAATCTGACTAAGGGGGATAGTTGATGTATGAGGATACTCTGTGGTTTCTGCTTTACTAGCTGCAAATGCCGTGTATATTGACTTGATAATTCCATAACGCCTTTACCCTATAGATCTATCTCATTCTAGTGGTCATAGCAGCAAAAGCAAAGATTTCTATTTATCACGGAGGAATATGAAGGTTATCACATACGAAAACAAACAAAAGGAAATGAATTTGTAAGTGCCGATGGAGCTGGCTGCCATGGCGAATCTCTCTTTGTCGAGACCGTTGATAGCGATAGAAGCGCCCTAGTCGTGACAGGCTTGGACAGAAGCCAATCCAATACCATTGCTTCCACCGGTGATAAGGATTTTCTTACCTTGTAAACGACCAATTTTCGTATCTTGAGTATTTGATTGTAGGTGAATATCTTTTTGGCACAATTGAAGAGATTGGTTGGAACTGGTCTTTAATTATGTACCAGATAATGACACCACAAGCTCAAATTATTTATAGCTTATGAAAACCTTGAAGTTTTATGCCGCTGCAAGGTATGCCAAGTTGACTATGTTATTATATCAATATTTGCAAATTAAGGAATTGCTATTAAATGGAAAGGAAATAGGATGAAACGAATCTTGAATAGAAAGGGAACATCAAAACTTAGACTATGCATCAAGCGAAGCCGACCAAGCCGCCCACCTGTCCAGTACCTTCTCATACTCATCTATAAGCTGCGCGAAGCTAGCCAGCTGCTGGGTGTTCCCTTCAGTCATCATACGTAACCAAGTGCCACGAAGTATGTTGACGTAGTTAACCATTTCACCTGTAAAGGTCTCGCATGTCGGGTTTTGACGTTCCGGGTCCGAATCGTTCGCATTCTCGAGAAGCTCTTGGGAGGTAGCAGTTCCTTCCGGAACGCAATCACTTTCTCGTTAAGAAGCTGTCGAGCCTTGAGGATTGATGCAAGTTCATTTTCAATTGCCAGCAATTCATCTGGAGTCAGGAGCTTAGAGCTCCGTCGTGACTTCAAGCGTGGGCTCTCGGAGAAGAGGAAGGGGCTGCATAGAGTTCAACAGTGTGCCAGCTTTAGTGATCTGTACTCGAACACGTTTTCATAGCGGATTTCTGGCGCTGTTCGCCCAGAATGAAGGAGGCCGGTCAGTGCCATCGATCATTGGGGCTGGAGGGTCGAACGTCTCGTCAAAGGAGGGTGAGTTGGATGTCGCGTCAAAGGTGAGATGGTTGGGGTTGAAAAGAATTTAGTAAGCAGAAGCAGCCATGGAAGAAGGTTGGTAAGAAACTGTATGGAAGCTGCCTTATTTATGTACTTTCTATAAATGGAAGCCGGCCAAACCCTTCAGCTTCAGCATTCACTCATCCTTTCTCATCCTTCCACTTCCACTTCCATTTCACACTTTCATCTCCATCCATACCTCGATTTGAATTTCAAGTCCATCATTATGGAGTCCTCTGGCCCTAAACGACGAAAGCCAAATGGGGTTTCATACCCATACATCCCGTTCACGGACCAGGACTACGGGTACCACGAAACTGCCAACCATCCCTTTTTCATACGGACAGTGCCATGTAAGTAGTAGTCACTTTACTTTCCACACAAGCTTCCTTGGCACTGATTAATGCATATTGATTATAGGTCTCCCGTCAGAAGAGACTTCAAAGTCCGACCATTTTCGTGCAGATTCGATCACATCGACTTAAAAACGAGAATGAGAAGTTTGTACGGAGCTGCCACCCAAGCCTGTGCTCCAGAGGTACTATGATAGTGTCAGAATCGAGCTTTGGTGAGCCCGTGTGGCTTGTGATGTCCCCTCTCACCGGGCAAGAGAAACTCCACGTAGGTGAAAGGCAAATTCATGATTTCCCCGCCCCTCATAGCGACTTTATTCCTAGACTACTCACGCAGTGATAGAGACCTAGCTAAGAGACACGCACTGGAGCAAACGGAGGGGGCTCACCTGACCCCACACCATAATACATGTACCTCCTTACTAGAGACTTTCCGCCGCGCTTTTCGCGCGGAGCCTACTTAGGTCCTACTTAGATCCTACTTAGTCTCCTACTCAGCCTGCTAACCGGTATCCTACCCGGTAATCTACTTTCTTTCCTACCGGGTCATTTAAATAGTCAAAGGGCTCACTAAATCTACATATAGCTGAAGAGGAAAAAAGAATAGAAAGGAAAAGAGAAGTAATATAGCTACAGTCCTCCTTTTTGGACTGGGCGTGTGAGTTGGGTAGGAGTGACCTTCGATCTACCACCATCCATTACTATTGTCTTGCAGGTAGAGTTAGATGGCATCAAGGAGTGCGCAAACTGTCATTGGAATAAACATGAAGACCGGTGCTCCTTCACCACGGTCCCCTCTGCTAAGAATGGCACCATCACTTCATTTCTTGTCTCAAATTTAAGCATATGCTCCGTCATAAGGCACAGGTCGGTTCTCTCTGACCCACATCTTTTCTTCCTCACTTTTCAACGGCGGAGGTATCATGCCATTGATCTTCCAAAGCCTCCTCTCAGTCTCGTCCACATGATACTCCCAATTATATCCTTTGTCCTGAATGTGAGGCTTCAAAGCGTTGTCAATGCGCATGGTATTTCGCCTGTATGCCACATCATCATCCGGTAAACGAACAGCGATTTGGGTGATGACCACACGAATGAATGGTTTTTCTGTTCCTGATGTGCCACCGACCCAAACATCGCTATCTTGTAGCTGAATGAACTGGACCACCACATAGAACGCAGGAAGACCAACCCCCGTATAAATTTTTGTAATATCCGTGGCTAGGGCTTGTTTGGAAACATTGTCTTCGAAGGTGCCAGGCGGATGGTAGATTTGCCAGAGGGGCATGGTAGCGGTCGAGAGTCAATGCGAGCACTTGTATTTGATTGAAAGAGATAATGACTCGGAAGGACTTGGGTGTTATCAGGCAAAATATAATGGAACTGAGGCAATCTTGATCTTTCCGGCGACAGCATTCTCCTAAGCAATGCCTTGAGTGCAAATAGTTACAACGGATGTGCATGTGGGTAACATTGACCGGTTTGTTTAATAATCATCCTATTGTGTGGATGACATTTGAATGACCTCGGGATCAGTAATCAAGTATCCCCCCTTTCACAGCCAGCTAATTCAGCTCCACAACCGTAATTGCTCAATCATCATTAGTTAACGCGAGGAATGGAGAAAGCAAGAAAAGATCTAGTCTAAACTCTAGACCTGGCAGTATTTATGCCTCAGGCTCCAATAAGCACTAATTGCATTCTTCCTACTTCAGGCTTCGCGGTATGACAATAATCACTGATTTCGGGCTTCTTGGCAACAACGCAAGGCATCAAGAGTAAATGTTGAGTAATCTGCAGATTATACTCCCTCTACCGCTATGGATCATGATCATAATTTATTTCGCATCATCAGAGTGGAACACCTAGGCTAGTGACTCAACACCAAATTTTGTTTATTCATCATGCCGAACATTCTACTAACCCTTTTACAAGTGCGTAATTCAAGGCGTTTACTGATCCACAGGCCCAAGGGTGATTATTCAATAAAGAGAATCCCGTGTTGTGAATGAAACATGAGTGATCATAGCTCCTATTAGCATTCGACTGTTGAATTGATTGCTCATCGTACTGACAAAAGCCCTTTCTTGAAGGGGTGTCCTCCGAATGCGCGCTTAGAATGGTGGAGTTCTTGATGTCTGCGGTGAGAACAAACCCGACCTCGATTAATACATCGTTGGCCTTGCCATCCTTCATTGGGAGCTTGAAGCCCTGCTGAAAGGTTTGAAACACCAGTGCTATGGCAATCGGATCATTTGGATGCCCAACATATAACGGTGCCCCTGAACATCCTTGCGTGGGAGTCAGAGCCGGCTCAGTATGCCACAGTATCACAGCGGCTTGTGTATCCTCTCTCCGACTCCATCTGTAGCCCGTCCCCAAGATGACTGACCTGTTAAACAGGATTGGTCCACTTTGCCCTCAATGACGCTCCATTTCCCAATATGCACATGGCGAGAGACGGTGTAGACGTCTTGTTTTCCATCAAGAGCGGTGGAGTAATCCGCCCACTCAGCTACTGCTGGGTAACCAGGTGGGTTGCATATATCAGGGAGTGCGGGGTCGGTGATGAGGCTAAAATCATGATCATAGCCGTGCGGGTAAGGCTTGATTCGCTTGATTGGTCGTAGGTACGTGAGATATGTCCTATTCATCAAAGGGTCAGTGAAAACACATGAAGCGGGGTCTATAAGCGTACCCGATGATGAGAGGCTGCGATCAAGACTTCTCGTCCGACAGGATCATTTGTAAGGACTCCGGAGTGTGTGATGAATCTTTGATCCTCTGCAATTCGTGCCGGGAGATATCGACCTAGGGTTTTCTTCACTTTATCAAGCATCTGGCGAATAATATTGAGCATGGTCGTTGCCAGGGAAGGCCTTGGAAAATTCATAAATCCTTGAGTCACTGTAGTGATCGCCTCAGTACCATCATGGAGCCGGACCTTTAGGCCAATACACCCTGCACGGGTATTATTCTTCCCCAATGCGGGTATCGGTATCCAGACCGTACTCAATGGGAGCTGTCGAGGGCTCGTACTTAGCAACATCAAAATACACAAGCAGACCGGCTAGTTCCAGCTGGTAAATCTCGCTGGACGCATTCTGCACATGCTGCATGTCATCAAAGAGAATGATAAGGAAACCGGCAATCAATACAGTCGCGCCAATAGCCGCTGGGAAAAGCTCCCGGGGGCTTTCGAAATCCGTCGCTCTCAGGATACGTCGGGGGTTGATGTACCGGTCGAAATGCTGATTGTACCCAGCAGGTGACCGTGGCGTGAGTAAGTCAGGAATGAGATCGCTATGATGGGCGGGGTAATAATGGATTTCCTCGCTTGTTCTTCATTCGTTTCATCCTATTTCTTTTTTATTCAAGTTAGTTAACTATAGCGCTTATTTATCTTCTGTAGTACTCCCTGGTAATAGATATCACTGGACGCTTTCCGCCGCGTAAAAGCGCGGCGGTATTAGACCACACCTCCTACTATATCTCCTACTCAGTCTCCTACTTAGTCTCTTACTTAGTCTCCTATGTAGTCTCTTACCTAGTATCCTACTCCGGGATTTGTTGACTAGCCAAAGCCACATAAAGTGTGCGAGTATATACTGAATCTTGTTTGACCACACTTCCTTTTCGATTGAAAACAACAAAAACAGTAATCAATCACGCTTCATAATCCAATCTACAAAGATCCCTCTTTGGAAAATCTACCACGGCCCAGGAACGCTCTCCGGCGAGGAAAAGACTATCATCGCCAAGAGGGCCACTTCATTCTATACCCAACGTGGTTTCCTTTCGTTGTATGTGAATGTCCTCTTATTTGAGGTGAACTTGGGCCACTTCTATACCGGAGGCTTGCCAAAACCACAAACCGTGGGTGTTGAAATTATCCATATTGCATGACATTGGGATTCAACCAACAAGCAAGCTGCGGTGGCCTTTAAGAACGGCGTCGATGCTATTATGGGGCCTTTCACCATTCATAAGGGACTGCATCTTGAGTTTGCCGTTCTTGAAGGTCCAGCAGAGCTGTGGCAGATCAATATAAATGATCCCCTCGAGGCCTTTGCGCCGGATGAGCAGGAGAAAGCAGAAAATAATCGGAAGATCCTGTTCGAGTGATATGGCGCCTGAAATATACTCCTTGGATTTATGCATACGAGGTGGAAGAGGATAGGATTAGAAGATTCTTGCATGTATAAATAGATCTATCTATATGATTGTTCACGTGGACGTAATCCTCTCTAGATGCAGCACTTTCGTTCTCTATTGCTTCCCTTTTCTAATACCAACTTATATAATAAATCCGAATTGATAGAGAAATAACACATTATCTAGTAATATTCTGCGGAGTTGCGACGAGACCGACACTCATCTCCATCGCAGTACTTACGACAGACAAGGTCTTCATATTAAAACGGGCCTAGGCCCAGTAAGATCATGTAGCTAGAAAATACAGATGATTGGACCGTAATGCGAGTCCAATTTCACATACTTAAGATTGAAACACCAAAGTCTTTTTTAAAAACCGTTCCAATCTTTGAATCATGATTTTTGGGTATTCGTGTTTGTTGGGCTTGGCCAGGGCTTTTCAAGTCCATGTATCCTAGCAAACTCCGTAAAATAGGAAATGATGAAAGAATAGGAGAGCAATTCAAGGAAGTATCCTTGATTTGATAGAATTGAAGTTTGAGGAAAGTCGAACTGCTGGGAGGAATTGAGGCTACTTATGATCCTTGGCTGTTACCCAAACGAAAGCAAACATTAGATTGACTTCGATTCCAAACTTGAATGACTTTGCCAGAGATGACCTCTACATCTCTAGAATCCTTGTAATTTGAGTTTCATATTCAACAAGAAGGTTCTAATTAGAAATAAATTTCTTCGCTCAGTCCTGACTCCTGACTACTAAGTACGGCATATAAAACTGCACTTTAGGTTCATCTCCGTAACCGGAATAATCTGGCAGACAGAATAAACTCAGTCGGCACCTGGACAATCTTCATTGCACCACTTGATACCCCACTCTTGAATTTCCCAAGAAGATACAAGAAGATGCAGATGTTTATCTTCTAATTACCTTCCGATATTATATCCGGCAACCTGCAATCTCTAGCGCCCCTCCCAATCTTCTGATTACAACAACCCGACCACGCGCGCGAGACAACCTCTGTCTCGGGCACTCACCATGACAGAGCCTCCAGCAAAGCGATCCCGTCGCGTCGACAGCACTACAATGTGGGAGATGAATGACTCTCAGACCCGCCCCACAGACTCAGGCGCAGAGGTGGACCACAGGCGCTCACCTCAACCCCGAGGTTCGCGTGAAGATCGCCGATACCGATCGCGCTCGCGAGACCGGAAGAACACAAGGCGAGAACGGAGCTGGTCTCGAGATCGCCGCGATCACGATAGAAGGGATAATCGAGATCGGGACGGTCGGGGGCCCAGGGATCAAAAGAGAAGCAACAGCCGAGACCGTGGCCAAGATCGACGAGGTAGGTTCAGCTCTGAGATACAGTCCCAGCTTGCGATACTCCAATGGTATCTAACTAACGATAATTGCATAGCTCCCGCATCTAAATACGATAAGTTCCGCGACCGTTCTCGCTCACGATCACCCGCTGGAAACGGTAACCAAACCCGGTCACCTCAGCCTCGAGGAAATAAAGATGACCGTCGATCTGGTCGGCGAGAGCCTCGTTCCCAAGAAGATGGGCGGAAGGCCAATGGTGCGTCCATCAAAGGCGATGAGATGGATGTCGACTTCAAGGAGGATGCGGACGAAGATGAAATGGAAGCGATGATGCGAAAGGCTATGGGATTTAACCGGTTCCGAAGCACCAAAAACACCAAAGTGCCTGGGAACGATATCTACGGTGTGCGCAAGGAGAAGAAGACGGAGTACCGCCAGTACATGAACCGGACGGGTGGTTTCAACCGTCCTCTCAGTCCGTCACGGTAAACCTGATTTACCAGTGCTCATACTTGTTTCATTACTGGCTCTCAAGTCTTAGGCCGTGCACCAATCCCCCGGAGTTTCATTGTTCAACATCTTTTTATTCCCATCACTATTGCATTCTAGAGGCATGGCATCCCGGGTTGTTTCTCTAAAATTTATGGCAAAGACCTTTTCATTTGGTTGCTCCAATTCTATTGATTATTCCAGGTAATCTAGATATGTTTCCCTTACTCTATGACCCTTGCACAACTGATAAAATCGTAAATTTAAATGTGGTGATAAGAGCGCTGCACATGACTAGATATGCTCCAACAGCAGTGACGTAGCCGTTGTCGACCAAACCCGTGCTCCAACTTTACCATTTCCTAACTCTCCCCAAGGTGGCCTCGATCCGTACTATAACCCGCAAGTTTGCGCTGATATCCAATATGTCGGCCCCTGGAGATCGTCGAGACATTGTTATTGTTGGTATGAATACACCGTTTGCGCCAATTCGGAACCCCGCACCCCAATTACTGACCGGCTTTGACCTCAGGTGGCGGCATCATTGGATGTTGTTCCGCCTACTTCCTCACAAGACACCCCTCCTACGACCCAGCCCGACACAAAATCACACTCCTCGAAGCCTCCGACATTGCAGGCGGCGCGTCAGGAAAAGCTGGTGGATTGCTTGCGCAATGGGCATACCCAGACAACCTCGTGGGGCTTAGCTACCCACTTCACAGGCAACTTGCACAGGAACACGACGGCAAAAATAGATGGGGATACAGAGAGACCAACTGTGGTCAGCTGGTAGTCCGAGGTCGGACAATGGCAGAAATGACCTCGAAAGAGACCGGCGATGGCAACCACGAGTCGCTACAAAAGCGCAGCACGGCCGCCATGTCCAAATTGAAGGCCGCAAAGATCCCCCAGGATTTGGACTGGATCGAGCCTGATCTTCTACGCGCCTACGAGAGTATGAGCGGACCAGGCGAGACGGCTCAAGTTCACCCATACCTGTTTACGACATCCATGGCGAAACTCGCAGAGGAAAAAGGCGCACAGATCATCCTTGGACAAGTCACAGATATCGCGCGTCCCAATGACATCGTCGAATCAGTTTCTTATACTGACAAGGAATCGGGGGAATCGCGGACAATCTCTGCTACAGACGTAATTGTCGCAGCCGGCCCGTGGACTCAAGCCGTCCTTCCAGAAGCACCCATTACAGCAATGCGCGCACACAGTGTTGTGATCCGTCCAACAAGGCCAATTAGTGCATATGCGCTATTCACCAACATCGAAATCCCAGCAAACTTCAATCCGGCCAAGAAGTCTCGACCAACGGTGGGCGCGCCAGAGATCTATACACGTCCCGATGACACTGTGTATGCCTGTGGTGACGGGGACAAGACTGTGCCACTGCCACCGACCTCTGCTGAGGTTGAGGTGGACCTGGAACGCTGTCAAGAGATCATTGACCATGTAGGTAGCATTTCAGATGAACTTCGGGCTGGTGAGGTTAGTGTGCGCCAGGCTTGTTATCTGCCCAACGTTGCAGGTCCTGGGGGGCCTTTGGTGGGCCCTACTCATACTAAAGGGCTATATCTTGCGGCAGGTCATACCTGCTGGGGTATTCAAAATGGTCCTGGGACGGGGAAGTTGATGAGCGAGTTTGTGTTTGATGGTCAAGCCAAGAGCGCGAAGATCGCGTCCCTTGATCCTCGTGATCAGCTTTAATAGATTCACTCGATGCTATATATCCCAAATCTCGCATATACACATCTTACATACAAGATCATGATTCATGTACGTAATGTACGGAACAGCAACGCATCACAACCTCTCAATATTAGTGAAAAAAACAAAAAGCAGGGCCATTTGAATAGTAGCAACTATCTTTATTCTCATAATTAGTGAAATGAACGAATCATTTATTCATAATCTCCAATGACTCCGTGTAAATGCATATCAATAGTCTGTTGTTTTCAAGTACACATAGTTTGTTCCTACGGAGTATATCTGGCCGAATCACAAGGAAGCTCGGGCCACGTAATTGCGGAGAACAGTTAATCACCGAAAACAAGTCAGAACTGACCACATCTTCTCCAATGTCCCCTCAATTGGGTGGTTACTGAAATGCATCTACGGATTACAACTCTCCTTACATCGCTCCTCTATGCGGGGACTCTTGCAACCCAAGATCCTAACGATGTGTCCGTCTTGATCAAAGAGGCCGCGCGTGCCAACAACGAGTCGCTGCTATGGGGCCCCTACAAACCGAACCTGTATTTCGGCGTGCGTCCTCGGATCGCAAACAGTCTTGCTGCGGGATTGATGTGGGCAAAGGTGGATGACTTTGCTACAGCGCAAGGAAGTAAGTTCTTGCTCCTTCGTCCCCAATCGCTTTCAAGGAACAGTGCAGTGCATGTTTGCTAACAACTGGACTCTCCAGACTTCCGACACACATGCGAACAACATGAAGGCATGGATGGGTATGGATGGGAAGAGTACGATATTCGCAAGGGAGGACGCCAGACTATCCATGATGCTGGGAACACTCTCGACCTCACAATTGATTTCGTCAAGGTCCCAGGTGGACAGAACGGTGGTAGCTGGGGATTCAGGGTGAAAGGTACTCCGCGTGAAGACGGTGCACCGGATCAGCCTATTTCGATGCTATTCTACACTACACTCGAGGGATTGGGTCAATTGGGCGTGGATCTGGACAGCGTGGGCGATGCCCTTGCGCTGGAGGGTGACGTCAAGTTCAACGGTTTCTCTTCCGAGCTTGGGGACTTCTCTATCGATGTTACTGCTGGACCGGATACCAATGACTATTATGAGCATGCTCACCCGAGCTACGAGGCGAAACCTTTGGGCAAGGGTATTGTGTCTAGTCAGACCTACCCCCAGGAGCAGCTCTGGCAGGCTAAGGGTAAGTCGTGGTGGTTGAAAATAGGCATGAGCTGTGCTGATTAGATTCAGGTATCATGTTCATGCAGATGAAGGAGGAGGTGGAGCCAGCTATCCAGGAGTATGGAACGGAGAACCCTCCGCCGCCAGCTCAGCTGTTCACTGTGAAGCATACACCCGGCAATGGCAACATTCATTTCGTCCAGAAGGTCTTTAAGGGTCCCTTCGAGGTAATGAAATTCCCCTGGAAACAATGGCAATGGCTAATGGACCTAGTTTGACGTTCTTTTCTCGTCTGGCTCTGCTGGTGAGCCTCTTACATGTAAGTCCTGGTGTTTGCATCGTTCCTCAAGTTCAGTCCTAACGGTATATACAGCGGAGACTATAACCAAGGAGCTCAAGGAATCTTCGCTATCTTTCTCTGAGAGATTCAAGCAGGTGCTTGCACCACAGGTGCCCTTCGACTCGGCCAAGTACTTGAAGTTTTCCAAGGCCATGCTTTCCAACCTGGTCGGTGGCATCGGCTTCTTCCATGGTGACGATGTTGTCGACCGGTCCGCTTCTCCGGCTTACGATGAGGAAAACGAGGGCTTCTGGGAGGAAACCGAAGCGGCTCGCGCAGTGGCCAAGCCTGTTATCGAAGGTCCCAAGGATCTTTTCACTTGTGTTCCCTCTCGTCCATTCTTCCCTAGAGGGTTCCTCTGGGACGAAGGTTTCCACTTGCTGCCTGTGATGGAATACGACTCCGACCTTGCGTATGTCCGTTAATCCCTTCAATATGGCTTTTACTGACATTTCCAGCCTTGAAATCATCAAGAGTTGGTTTCACCTAATGGATGAAGATGGATGGATTGCTCGCGAGCAAATCCTGGGTATGGAAGCTCGTAGTAAGGTGCCCCCTGAGTTCACAGTCCAGTACCCTCATTACGCCAACCCGCCCACTCTCTTCATGGCCCTGGAAGCGTTCATGGATAAAGCATTGAGCAACAAGAGCATCCAACCGGAGGGTCTTGATGCAAGCGATGTTGCAGAGAGCCTTCGATCTGCAACTTTGCGCAACCCCGACCTGGCCGCTGCCTACCTTCGTTCCTTCTACCCCCTGATGAAGAGACACTACAACTGGTTCCGCAACACCCAGCGCGGAGATATCAAGTCCTACGACCGCGAGGCATTCTCTACAAGAGAAGCCTACCGCTGGCGCGGACGTTCCGTTCAGCACATCCTGACTTCTGGAATTGATGACTACCCTCGTCCTCAGCCGCCCCACCCCGGCGAGCTGCACGTTGACCTGATCAGCTGGATGGGTATGATGACTCGCACATTGCGTCGCATCGCAGAGACATTGGGTGAGACGGAAGATGCCGAGGAGTTCGCTTACCACGAGAACGCTATCTCGCGTAACATCGATGATCTGCACTGGGACGAAAAGGAGCAGACATTCTGCGATGCTACCATTGACGAGTTCGAAGAGAGCGTGCATGTCTGCCACAAGGGTTATGTCTCCATCTTCCCATTCCTGACGGGCATGATTGGTCCCGAAAGCCCCCGCCTTAAGGCTATTTTGGATTTGATCAGTGACCCCGAGGAACTGTGGAGTGATTATGGTATTCGCAGCTTAAGCAAGAAGGATGAGTTCTACGGCACCGAGGAAAATTACTGGCGCAGCCCTATCTGGGTCCCGATCAACTACTTGACGGTGAAAAACCTTTACGTGAGTTATCTTCCTTCGTATCTCATTTCAAAGACTAATTTCTGCTTTTTTTCTAGGTCACCGCCACCACTGAGGGTCCCCACCAAGAGCAGGCCCGTGAGATGTACTCTAACTTGCGCAAGAACCTTGTGGAGAATGTTTTCCGTGAGTGGGAGAAGACCGGATTTGCCTGGGAGCAGTACAACCCTGAGAATGGTGCTGGCCAGCGGACGCAGCACTTTACCGGCTGGACCAGTATGGTGGTGAACATCATGTCCATGCCTGACCTGGCCAAGTCCGAAGCCTCTCATGATGAGCTTTAGTGGATGTACAATAGCATAGATTAGATCGAAGATTTGTCATGCATGAATAACATTTGGAATGCGTCACTCATACTCGGTACACTGACAGTCAATTCGTTAACTATTAGATTCATTTCAGGTAAAATATGATGCCTGCTAGGGGTACATAGAAAATAATACATTTTCAAGCACTTGTGGAAATGATCGGGGTGTCGTACGAGTCAGTAGCTTTTGCGATCAACTGCGGAGTTTTCAACAAACATTCAACGTCAGCTTCAATGCCAACGTTTACGTGGCAAATGACATAGCACACCTCCTAATAACCACAAAACTCAGGCCTGATCGCCTTCGAAAGCTTGATCAGTCTCTGCCACTTTTGTCTGACCAGTGCTTTGAGCTCTGGAAAGGACTTTCGATCCGTTTCATCTCACAGGAGTACGGCGGTAAGTACACCTTGAAAGAACCTTTTGATCCTGTGTAATGATAGTTTGGGTCTGAAAACAGACTTGGGTTCTGTTCATTCACTGCAACGGGGAGACTGTCGATAAATTCGTCGAATATCCTGGCATCCAATCTCGAGGGACCTGCCATATCGAGATGCAATCGTAAGAATACTGAAGTAATCGCATATTTCTGATCACGATGTTATGGGAAGCTTTGACAGGTGCTAACCCACCGACAGCATTATCTTCGGTCGGAATCCTCTCGATCCCCACGTCGTTGGGGATCAGGTTTGCGGTCAATGGGCGAAACGGTGCGTCGACGTGGTGGAATGGGCTCTTTATCTTTGTAGCCATGGCGAGTCCGAGACCGCGAACGGGATCGTCTCTTCTCACGATTGCGGTCTCTGCCAGATCGAGAAGGTGATCGAGACCGATGCCGATAGCTGCGATGCTTATGGCGATCACGGCCCCGATCCTGGTCATCGTGGTGATGAGATCTGCGATGTCTCCGCTCTCTATCACGATCACGACCACGGTCATCACTGCGTTCGGGTCGCCTTTCCCGACGAGGACTACGACTGCGTTCGTGTCGCCCTTCCCGATGAGGACTGCGACTGCGTTCGCGTCGCTTTTCCCGACGAGGACTCCGACTACGTCCGTGTCGTCGGCTTCCCCGTGATTCTCTGTCCGGCTTGTCGACACCCGTCATGACCTTATCATTGTCATTGTCTCTCTCTGGCATTTTGCCGCCTCCTCCCAGCGGTACCATATTCGCATTTGTGTCGGGTTTCGATGGTAGCGGGAGTCCTAGAGCGATTGCCATTGCTTCCGCCTCAGCATCCTTAACTCGTTGTCGCTCCTCACGCTCCTGGCGGACTCTTTCTTCTTCATCGTCGATATCGCCCTTTGCGTACCATTGCAGGTCTCGGCCTTGTTGCCACCGTCCTACCGGGGCCATCACTGAGTGACCCAGGTAGTTCTCACGATGGGTGGAGCTCTGAACGTCCGACCATTGGAACTCGGTGCGGCCACCACTTGAGATTCCGTTAGCGAAGAGGAAGAAAAGATGTCAGACAAAGCACTTACCGGCTACCTTCCTTGCGTACACTTGCAACCAAATCCATGATTCAAATGGGTGGTCAGTTCAAAGAAAGTTAAGCCTTACGCTATGATGAATGGGAAAGGCGGTGACAGTGCGGAGGCCAACGTTAGAACTGGAATTAGTTGGCGGAACTAGTCCAGACACGGTAATGATCGATTGATTTGTCAAACACCCTTTATTTTGTGGATCTTAAGAGGGGGGGGAAAAGGATAGCCTCATCGATGATTAATATCTCGGGGTTTGATCGTTTTGATCATGTTTACCTCCGTGACTCATTCTCACTCCCCCACGGGCATCAGGTCCGGTGATGATCACACTACTTCCACCTACCTTTCTTACACGTACGCACAGAGTACCTTTGTCGACTACCCCACCGATCACCTCAGCCACGGCCCAACGGGTCTAGCTTGAGGAGTCGATATGTCTAGCTCCGACCAAACCGACGACGACCTCACCAATGACAAGAATAGCAGACCTCAAGTTCGCAGGCTGAACGTCGAGACTCCAAAAGAAAGAGTAAGTTCAAGATCTCATTTCACGTGTGCTCAGGATACTGATTGAACCAGTTCTCAAGGTAGGTTTGCCATATTCATGTGTTCGAATTCGGACGTCCCGCTAAGTAACCCTAAGTAAAAGAGACGAGTATCCTCCTGAGTCTTCTGCATGGAGATCCAATCTGGTAAGGTTCCCGAGCATCTCTAACCATGCACGTGACATTGACTGTATCAAAAAGGCAGCATGCTCACAGAGACGAAACCTACTCTTTGTTGCGTATGTATCCGAGATCTATGTCTTCATACCAGCTGGGCATTTGCAGCTTCTACGTCATCAGCCTGAGATGATTATCTCTCCTGTGATGAAAGACCCGTATGCAGAAGGCTTGCTTGACACAGAAAACCCCCATGCTATCAACCATCTTTTGGTGGATGAGCTTGGTCAGGATGAGATATTGCTGTTGGCTACTGACTCCGGCAATGTCTGTGCCTACTACGTGGAGGCGATTTACTCCAGCATCACCCGGCACGCCGATAAGGGGGCCAAGCGTCCCTTTGATACTTCAGAGGTGAAGCCTTTCTTCTGTGAAGATGTTTACATGAGTGTGTGGGGCCTTGCAACGCATAAATATGCTCGCCTTATTGCCGTCAGCGCCAATACTCAAGTGGTCACGGTATTCGCATTCGCTCTTGAGACACCGAAGGGTGGGGTTACCCCTTCTACAGACCCAAATCTCGATGACCCAGATCAGCCCTGGATCAATATTGATAATAACCACAACCTTCAGAGGCTGCAGAAGATGATGCCGAATAACCATCGGTCCCGGAATTTACGACTTAGTTACAAGGGACACTATGACAACATTCCGTGCGTGTCATTTGCGAACTTCGATCTGGACGCCAATGCCGAGTGGCTGGTCAGCACAGACATAGCCAATCGAGTCGTCATCTGGAGGATATGGGAAGACTTGTTTCCGATACGGGTATATTATCCCGGCCACCCTCAGAACAATCCTCCCGAAAGAGGCTGGGCTGTGCTACCGCTGGATCCAAGAACATTCAGGTCCCTTAAATTCGCCGAACAGGCCTGTGGCGGTGATCCGGAATCAAAAGTCATCTCAGGTCGAACAATCCTGGATTTGTCGGAGGCAGTACCGCAGATCGGCGATACGGCCCGGTACTTCAAGACCGGCAACAGGAACCCGGAATCTCCAGAGTATTATACTCTTCCCGATGATCTTATTTCGGAATCCACAGAGGTCTTTAAACCTGCTCAGAATATTGACCTGAGCGAAACTGTAAATTACGCTGTGCTTAGGGCTTCCTTCGACTCACCCGAGGCAGGCGCAGACATAGTATTGGAAGATGATGACGCGGAAGATGAGGAGATGGAAGATGATGATGCGGATATGGAAAATGAGGAATCAGAAAATGAGGACCCGGGAGAGGATGACATAGAGAATGAGGACTTGGTCTCATCATCCAAGTTACCTCAAGGCACCCGGGATCGGCCTCGGCTGCAGAGCCTGTTTGAAGATGATAATGCCGACTTCCCTGAGAGCCGATACATGGACAACAATCGTCATCGCCAGTTCGCCCGCTATCCCAAGAAATCCTACCGTCAACAGCCTGGCTCTGGCCTCCGTCTTCTAAGAACCAAATCTATTCACCGTAAGAATTGCCTTATACCTGATATTACAGGATAATTTACTAACTAACAGAATTTTTAGCAAGCTCACCTTCTTGCTTCCCCATTCTTCACTTTTCCGAGCATCACATTAGCATGGCCCCGTACCCCATGGATTCCAATTATCAGCTACTGTGTACAAATGCCCTCGCGCAACAAGCAGCCCCCTATGAGGCCGCCAATACACACCGCGCTTTCGCCATTCTCTCCAACTGTGACCGGCTCAACATGATCAAGTACCTCCCCGAAGCCGGAATTGTGGTTGCTGCCTCCCAAAAGGGTCGTGTTGCCATCCTATCTCTGACCTGGCAAGAGGAAGTAGGCTTTGCGTTCCGGACTGACTGGATTCTACCATTCAAATCTCAAGAATATGACAATGAACGCCCTCTGGTCCCACTGCTCGGCATGGCTGTTAGTCCCATGCCAGGTTTTGAAAACCCACCCGACATCCTCCATATTCCCCAGGGAATCGATCCAGATGATTGGATTTCTTTCAACTACCGTGACATGCATTCAGATGACACCAGCTCTTCAAAGTCTTCATCCAACACCTCAAACCCGCAACCCCAACCTGGACAACCTACTGAATCGATGGACCAGGATGTCCCAATGATCCCCCCAATCATGCCGAGTGGTTCTAATCAATCGGAAATAGAACATTTGTTCGATCTGTTCGACAACACGTTGCTCCGGCTATGTGAATTAGAACGTACCCATCCATCTCGCCAGCAGCGTGAAACTGGAGTTGATGAAAATCAACCAAATAGCTATTGGGACCTCATCCTAGACCCGGTTCCCAACCTTCCAAATCACGGTTACTCTCTGGCGGAGCTGCACGCTCAAGCTTCAGCAGCCCATCACCCCCCAGAGCCCTGGCATGGCACTCATCCATCCCGTCACTACCGCATTCTCTTGTTGTTCTCTGATCACACCGTAATGAGCTACGAGTTTTGGCAAGGGTGGAAGAGATTTCCAGACTCTCCATCTGCTGGGTCGAGCCAGGGACCGTGAGATACGAATCATCCTTATCATTATGTACTAGTAATCATAGCCAACTCCGAAATAATCAATAACATATCAATTTCTTTTTATTATCATTGTAGGCGATTGTTACATAGTACATAGTCTTGGTACACCGGGCCATTAGAGTACTCTACGCCTGACTAGCGGGTGTACCTCGATAGATCACGAGGAATAAGCCCTGATAACCACCTAGCCTGGAGGTCTCTATCACTACATGCACATGGATACACGTAAGGAAAAAAACAACACCTGCATTACTATAACGGAAGGCACAAGCAACGTAACTGGGTATATGCTTGGGTCTAATTTATTTTTCACTGCACATCAAGGCCAGCCCTCGGTTTGCAGTCCACCATCCCACTCCGTTCCATTCACCATAGGGTTACTCATATCTGAATCATCACCAACCACATCATCAGCAAATCCCCATCCCATCGACTCCAATTCCCGAACAAAGAAATCTCGCTCCTCTTCCATGATAGCGGTACCTTCAGGACCACCCATAACATCTTTGTACTTGCGTAAATGCCACCAGTGTGTTAGTCCCCGAAGAGCCTGTTCCAATGGCAACGCCACCTCGACATCCCCTTCGACATCCGAGCCCGCGAGCCAATCATCCCGAAGCTCGGGCTTGCAATACAGGTAGATAGCGGTGATAACGCGCATGTTACTCTGGCGCCATTTCCGGCCACAGTACGGGACTTGTGATTTGAAGAGTTTGAGAGTGTAGAATCGGAGATACGGGTCAGGGATTTTGAGACCTTTTCGTAGGATTGTGCTGGATTTGTACTGCACGAGAAGTAGGCAGCGATGTGCTTTGTCGCGTGTGATCTTTTGCATGATGTGTAGGTAGTTGATGGCGGAGAAGAAGTTGCGGAATGAGAACACAGTTATAGGCTCCTTGGGGAGTGGCGCTGTTGGGTAGCCTAGTTCGTCGACTTCCGGTCGAGAAGGGCCATCCAAACCGGTGATGTTTTCCTCGGTTGAAAGGTTTCGCACTGATGTGTCTGCTCGGAACAGATTAGGGCGACGTCGGGAGATTGGTGGAGGCGCCGCTTCGTCCTCGCTTTCGGTGTCTCCACAATCAGGCTCGAGATCTGATGGGTGATCGGCATTCTCACGGCAGAAATGGAAGAAACTGGCTATATGTTAGCAGGCTTGATCAGATAATGTGGCGAAAAAAACATACGATAGGTCATCACGGTCATTCTTCTGTGCCACCGTTTGGTCCACGTCTTGATGAGCAAACATCTTCAGAATCAAGGGCAAATAGTTTGAATCCAGCAAGAGCTGTGTCATATACTCAAACTTCATGACATCTGGTATAGGTCAGTAACGGCTAATATAGTTGATAAAAATGGAGACTCACGGGATCGTTTGAACCATTTCACCAGAAGAAGCAAAGTGCCCGAAACAGCCTTGGAGGTGATCTCCCGCAGCCGAATGTTATCAAGCTCGTCGACAGAAGTATCAGGGAAAAACTCCGCTGACCCATCAAGACTGTGCCCGTTGCTTGAGGAATGTTAGATATCATCTACTTGGTTTTGTTCGAATACAGAGACATACCTCATGCTCTGCGAAGGTTGGGAATTCGCCTGGTTAACCACGGCACTGACATTGGTCAGAATGATCTTCAAGAAGACAATTGTAATCGACTGGAGGTTGGACAGTGTTTGAGACTAAAAAAAGATATCAGTAAATGACTGATGTATGCGGATCGAAATAAGTGCTTACATAGAAGCTCTCTACAGCATCCAGTCGTCGTTGGATATCCGGATCATCGGTTTCGTTCGTGGAATTCTTGGCCTGGGAAGCTTCGGAGTTGGACAGGTTTAATCGATCCAGATCATCCTGCAGGTCTTCAGGCGATTCACAACCGAATTTTCGGTGGCCAGTGTCGAAGTTCCAACCTCGGTCATATTTCATAAAATTCTCACGCTCCTCCCACATCTGTCTCATTGACCGTGCCATTTTGACATGAGTAGAAAACAATCGGCCGGCCTCAATAATTGATGCAGGAACATCGCTGCCGTCCCATCGTTTTCCAACCAGCACATCCTGCCGTTCAGTAGTACCTTTGCCACCAATTTTGTTGCTGGTGTCATCTAAAGGAGGGTACATCAGCGGGAAGTTTTGGTTGGTCTGGTAATTTTGCTTCTTGCCGCCTTTGCCTCCAGGTCCACCTGGTGATGGAGGTGGGGATGGTGCCGGAGTTGCAATATGAACAGCCTGTTGAAGAATAGAACCATTTCCGCCGGCGATGGGCGGCCCGACTCCGGAGAACAAGCCATTGGAGGTGCTGGCTCTGGCAGGATGCTGTGGGAAAGGAGGTAGGATAGAATTGTTGTCCAGCTCTAGAGGAACAAGCGGTTGTGGGGGATTGTATGCGGGGTATTTTGAGGTGACCTCCTGACGAAAAACGTGGTAGTCAAGGGGGGATGCATGTAAGAATGGTCCTCGGCGGTTCGTGGAGTCATCATCATAGGACAAAGATGGCTCCAACACCTCCTTGGCTTTCTTCAATTGAGCACTGCCACCAAATACCAGAAGCAAAGATTTCCATAATAGAAGAATAATGCGGGTAAGAGGAATATTAGCGGTTTCGTCCCATCGCAGCCGCGCAATGATTTCAACAATCGTAACCAGCAAGGAGAGGTCGGACTCGGTTAATGCATCACGGATCGAGGTAGATTGAGGGTTTTGAGCCTCTTCTCTGCGACCGACCTCAATTGAGAAATACAGCAATGTCAGCACCAAGTTGGCTTCACGCTCTGATGCGGGGATTTCGCCCGGGTGAAGTCGATCAAACTCCAATCCGTCTGCATCAGGCCCCCGCGAGTGACGGCTCCGATCAAACAATTGCGACAGCCTCTTAACCAGCAGCGGAATTCCTCCACACTGCTGAATCAGTGAAACGTTCTTTTCAATCCATTTGATCTGTAGCGATTGTAACCGTGGTGATTCTTTAAGAGTCTTGGAATCCCGTGTTGCGGGATATTCGGGCGTCGGTCTTCCACCAGTAATGCCCCAGACACCGGTAACCGCGTAACAGATATTCTCCAAAGCGTCTAGCCGTACTGAGGTCTCAGGGTATTCGAGCTTGTCGAGAGACTGCGATATGAAAGTCCGACGCATATTGTCAGATACATCCAGCCAGGACAATTTCGGGATCCCTGAGTTCTGGTTTCGGCAAAATGTAGCCCATTGGCGATGAAAGGTTATCTTCATGCCCTTCAACATAACACGGTCGAAATCATTGTACTGGAACCACTCGTTTAACTCCTCCGGGAATGCTTGCGAGTCTGCATATTCAAATGCATATGCCGGCTGTTCCACCTTTGGCATGTCCTGGACAAGTTTTCGCAACTGGGCCAGGCTGAGGGAATCCGTGGGTTGCTCCGCATTCTCCTGTACCGGGGCCGGTGGAGGGGGCTGAAGCGGTGGTGGAGGAGCTATTGGGTTGTCTCGGCGCAGTTCAGGTCGTTTGGTGTTCGTTTCGGGCTGAATATCATTCAATTCGACTGTCTGAATTGCTTCAGTAGCTTGTTCTTGGGCTTGCTCTTGTCGCATTTCCTCCGCCACCTCCTCCATCAACTGGTCATCGGAGACAGTTGAAATATCGGTCCCAGTCTGATCGACTTCATCGGCCTTGACGATATGGTGCTCTTCCGGCATTTCTGCGTTGCCCGATGGCAAGATTTCCATTGTGATAAGGTGATTTGGTATTGACGCGGGGGTGTTCTTTGCGTCAACACACTTGTATTGCCAGAAAGGGAAGGCTGGCTGATCGGTCACAGGGCCAGTAGCATTAGGGAAGTAAAATATTGGATGAAGTTCCTTAGATCAAGAAAGCCTCGAAAGGCTGCCAGCGATCATGGTACAGCCAGAGCTATTCGTATAGACAATTCGATGCGGAGTTGCGGTGATAGGCCATATCCCACGTGACCGACGCCCCAAAAAGGTATGGAATCAACGAACTTCATATTTTGTTCATTTGTACGTTCATGATTGCAAGTGCCATATAATCTTTCATATGTCCTTATAAGCTCTAATATACAACTAAACATATCACCCCTCCAAAGTAAATTGAAATTACTGCGATTTGCGGGCATCATTGCGACGCTTCGATCTCAATAATTCCCATCGTTGCCAACCGGCCTCAGCCAAGTCTTCACTAACCACCAGGTCACGCACTCGTAGTAGGCGGGCAACAGTCAATTCCACGGCCCAGTCAATCCAACCCCATCGACGGAGCAGACCGGTAATAACAAACCAGCCAAATGCACACACCACACCAGCTCCACAGCCCGCCAGCACTTGGCGAGGAGTGTGATAGTTCAGGTAGATGCGGCTTGTAGCAACTGCACCAGCAACAGCCAAAAGTATAAGAGTCACAGAGGCTCTCAGCAAAGTTCCCAGTTTAGGATAGGAGGTCGCATAGGCGGGAGTGTGTCGGAACAGGAGGAAAAAGGTAAGGTAGACGGAGAAAAAGGTCATGAACTGTGCATGTGACGATGGCATTCCATAGCCTTTGCCAAGCATTTCTGCAGAGATACAAAGTTAGTATATATTCACCATAAGACCATGATGTGCTGTTTTAACATACCCTTCGGTCGTTCTTCTTTAATAAAGCGCTTTAGCACAAAGTTGATTACTTCGCAGCCTAGCTGTCCTGCGAACATCAATATAACCTCCATTTCTCGCGTTGCCCAGATCAGAGTGGCATAAGAGACGCAGAGCGCCTGGGGTAGGAGAGCGAGCCATGCTGATGCAAAGGACAGGGGATCCTCGGGGTTCTATACCAGTGAGTTCTCAGTCTTGTTATTCTCAAGAAATTTACTCACATAATGGACATGTGTAAGAGACAAAGAGGCTAGAGGTGTGTCCGACATGGTGAAGTGTATGAAGAAGTAACGAAAGGAACTTGCCAGAATAACAAAAGGAAAGCACGAGCCACATTGAGCACGGAGTTTAACGATAAGATAAGAGAGACAAACATGACAAACATTGTATTTATAGAAGTATTTTACTTACACGTACATAGTACTCCGTACTCTACTACTAGTAGTAGTACTAGTATACGGAGTAATAGTGGAATAAAATACTTTTTAAGCCCTGAATACAAACAAAATCAAAATACCCATAACAAGACAAAAAACATCACACATTTCAAGTCCAAATCAAAACTTCATTAGGCACCAAAGACTGGGCTGCCATTGTGGCCTGGTTCTTTTTTTTTGCTTCTTGTCTGACTCTTTACTTTCTCTTTCTCTCCTCTTTTCTCTTTCTTATTTTGCTTTGAGCTCACTGTTACTTTGACAGAAATCCCTTCAACCCTTTTTTCCGTGATTCCGTTCTGCTACCAAACCATGACGCAGTCCCTGGCTCTCTATATTCCCGCTTTCTTGTTACATCATTTGATAGACCCCTCAGTACTAAACTCTCCGGACAACCGCTTGCTTGGCTCTAGAGTTCCTTGAACGACTGGTGTGTTTGAACTCTATAGTAATTTATTCGGTTCTGTTTCGCTGATGAAATTGCCTGCAGGAGAATCCCATTTCTGCCCGATTCCGAGAGTCGCCACTTTTTTTTTGTGGTGACCACGAAACCACCCACTCTATATCCCACGTTCGCAACCCAAAAAATCTCCATCGACAAGCCCCCCCCCGGCCACGTCGCAAGGTATGACCATTCAGGACTAGTCTATCTGGTCAAGGTCGTTGCTATCGGCATTGCGACCGGGATTCAAACTATTCTCAGAACTTTATCAAACCGGCAATCCGCAAACTTTCCGGAGACTCTCCATGATGACCGAAGCCGAAGACCCCGCCGAAGACGACCGTTCTGTCGAATTATCATCGATCGTCGCAATCTTCCCAGAGACAAAGATTGACCCGGAGTTTCCATTCAAGGCTGTGTTGGACCTGCCAGTCGCATTACCGTCGCCCACCCGCGTCAGCTTCCACCAACCGCTCGATGGCGGCCTCCCCGCAGCGCTGACGCCACCAACTTCCGTCGATGTCTCAAAGGCTGATCTCGAACAAGCCGCCGTCAGAGATGTTCATATGCTTTCGCATCTACCGCCACTTACCCTCGAGATCGAATTACCAGATGGATACCCCTCCGAAAATCCCCGCGCGGGTAAAGCTTACCACCCACCCGCGGTGGCTTTCACCTGCGACCCTCACAAAATTGGTGGACGACTGTCAACGACTATGGAGCGAATGCGGTCAGGATATGGTTGTGTACACATACATCGACCACCTTCATCAGTTGGCAGAGACGGCCTTCGGAATTCAAGATGCATCGGACGGCGAGCTTTCGTTATCGCGGGAATTGAAGGTCGCACTACTGGACTTCAACAACAAGACAGAGCGTGAAAATTTTGAACAGCAAACCTTCGAATGTGGCGTTTGTCTCGAGCCGAAGAAAGGTGTGAATTGTCACCGGCTCTTGCGCTGCTCGCATGTCTTCTGTGTCCCTTGTCTTCAGGACTTTTACAACACATCTATCTCTGAAGGTGATGTCGACAACGTCAAATGCATGGCACCGGACTGTGATAGAAACAAGAACCCCAGCCCCGCCCCTGGCAGTGGAGGCCAGGCTCCGCGACGCAAGAAGCATGACCCAACGCTTGGGCCAAACGAGCTTCTCCAAATCCCACTTACGCCAGAGACTGTGCAGCGATATGTCTTGCTCAAGCGCAAAAAGAAGATTGAAGCCGACAAGACCACCATATATTGTCCGCGACAATGGTGTCAAGGCGCAGCACGATCAAAACGTCATCCCAAACCACTGGACCCGATGGCAGATGATCTTGAATCGTCGGACGAAGAGGAAGATTTTGCATTTGACCCTCGAGGGTCCGAGGAACAACTCCCTCCCCCCGCTGAGCGTGTGGCCATCTGCGAGGACTGCAATTATGCCTTTTGCTCTGTCTGCAGAGGCAATTGGCACGGTGTTTTAGTTCGGTGTTACCCCCGCCGCGCCGCAGAGCAAACCGAAGAAGAAAAGGCCACCGACGAGTACCTCAGGCTCTACACATCACCTTGTCCAACCTGTAACGTTCCTTGCCAGAAGCTTATGGGTTGCAACCACATGCGCTGCCGCCAATGCGACACCCATTTCTGCTATCTCTGCTCAAGCTGGCTCTCAGCCGACAACCCATACGAACACTTCAACAATGGCAAAAACGGCTGCTACAACCGTCTCTGGGATATGGAGGGTGGCGACGGACTTAACCCAGTGGGCGCCGAAGAACTGCACCGTATTCCAGAACACCTACTCCATTTCGACGAGATAGAAGACGATGACAACAGTCTAACCGATGATAACGATGATGATGAAGACGATGATGATGAACTTCCGGTATGGGACTTCGACTTCAGCGACGACGAACTTGATCTCCGGCGTCACCCTCCGCCTCCCGCACCCGTTCCACCCCGTCCGCCTCGCGCAGCACAAGGCCCTGGCGCAGACGACCAAGGTCGAGCTGCCCGCGCCGCCGCACTAGAGCGACAAGCCCAAGCGCGGGCCATCGCTGAAATCCGCAATCGTCAAGCAGGCGAACGACCCCGACGCCGTCCCCGTCTTGCTTTTGCCGGCCGTCCCCCATTCCCAGGTCGCCCTGGTGCTCTTCCCGGTCATCCTGCCCGTTTTCCTCTCCGTCCTCGTGCCGACGAACGGTTCGTGGAATGGCAAGCTGGCCTACAGCATTTCCTGGAACTTGTACAGGATGACCGCGAAGACGAATGGGATAGTGACGAGTTGGATGACGAACTTTGAGGACCCTGCTGTTGCTGTTTTCGCTCTAATTGATACCCGATCTCCTGTTTGCATATTTACTTTTCTTTCCACTTGTCTTTCCACTTGAGCGGGTACAGGCTTTTTCCGGGCCTTGATGTTTGCATGAGAAATGAACCCAATGACTGAACTGGTACCACGAATTTCTTGCTTGCATGTATTACATTACACCTTTTCCACTTTCTTCCATCTATCCACTTAGCCAGCCTTCCCTTTCTTGAGTTTGTGTTTGACCTACTGATCTTCTTCTATTTTGAAGCTCTTGGGCGTAAATTCTTTCCGTATTCGATCCGTTCAGTGTATTTCCGAGCGACTGATTCAATGTTCGTTCAAAGAGTTGCGACTTCATGTTTCATTACAATTCTTTTGCTTTTTATGTCTTGACCTACTGAGATTTATTTTGTTTTGATTGAAGACTTATGAGCGTATGCATGTATTTCCTGTGGGCCTATCCCATAGACTTAGTCGCCTAAACATCCACAGCATCATCTATGTCGAAATCTTGTTTGACGATTACTGGTAATAGTAAAAATGATATTTATCCAGGCTAAATCCAGAATTAGGATCACACCCGTCTTACTCCCAGGTGCCACGGAGTCGAGCTATTTGAAACCCTCCGGAAAGAGGTGCCACGGAGTCGAGCTATTTGAAACCCTCCGGAAAGAGGTGCCGCTTTATATGCCAGACTAGCAATGCGAGACTTCGGAGACTATCGATCTTGGCGACAGGCTTCGCTGGTAATATAACATCCGTCCACAAAAGGAATTCTGGATCTGTTGGAAACTTTATAACACATAATCTCTTCTTGAGGACTTATATTTCACATAGCCTGCTATCAGTATGGCTTGTTCTGAAAATTTCAAGATCCAAAGCCTTGGTGGAAAATGGACAATGGTATAGAACCCTTGGCATAATACAGTCCAGACCCTAATCATGGACTTGATATTGATCTTTTGCTGGCTATAGGACAAACAACTGACTTGCCAGACAGACCCACTACTGAAGCTGGTAATACCAACCTCTTTCATCCTTGTTCCTACTGACTAACTTTATTCTTCCCAAGCAAGGAATCTCTTGGATAACACGCAAGACCATCGGACTGGCCACAGTCTACCTTGAGATTTCAGTTTACAACACCGAATGCTCCAAGACATCAGCATCCTTCATGAACATAGACGTTAGTCAAACCGCAACAGGAAGCCTGGCTGGAATAACAGAAAGACGCAAGCTGGATTGGAAAATGCAAATCCATACCGACTACATATTCGGTGAGCTCAGTTGTTGGAGTCAACTTATTGGCGGAGCTCGAGATGAAGAGGGGAATATGCGACCCGACTTTGTGTTTCAAACGAGAGTCAACGATGAAAGTGTTATTGACTTCTTAAAAGGAAGGACTATGCATGATGGGACAAGAAGCGATGGATTTATGGTCGACATGAAAAGCGCTGAGATAGAAAGGACTGGGAGCTGGGTGCACACTTTTGCGCGCAATGAAAGGTCCGGTTGGACGACTGAACAAGCAAGTACAACCCGATTCAGTCGAAGCGGTGCTCTTGACTAACTGCCAACATTTACAGATCTGGGGCTTTGAAATGATCCTTGATAAGTGTTATCATACTCGTCGGATTGTGGTGGATGATTGCAAGGGGCGCTACAAAATGGCTCGACTTGTCTATGCGAAACATAATTGATCTTCGGATTTCAGCATGCCTGTTAGGTAGAAAGCTCATAACAAGGCTATTATGCACGACTGTTGGCTTTCGCTTTAATTAGTAGGCTAACAAGTATGTGAAGTCGCGGAGAAATAGATAAGGTGGGCAATACTGCCATCTATCACCGCCATCATTGTATTAGATCCACCACTCACCGCACGCCTATCGATAAGCTCTACACGTGACCGGCAACTTTTTTTTCATCTGGATCAACACCTGGGCAACGGCTCTCCAGTGTACAACTCACCACCCAAGCCCATCATGTCCGACGAAATTGTCTGGCAGGTTATTAACCAACAGTTTTGTTCCTACAAGCTCAAGTGAGTCTTTCCCCAAATCAACCCAATTCTTCCAACCTTCTCCAATCTATAACATTCCCTGTCTCAACCCGCAAGCATCTCAAATTTTCTAATCCAATGAAAAAAAAACTTAACTAACCACTCTACCTCAGAACCACAAAAGACCAAAACTTCTGTCGCAATGAATACAACGTCACCGGTCTCTGCAATCGGCAAGCATGCCCCCTCGCCAACTCGCGGTACGCAACCGTCCGCTCCGACCCCGAGACAGGCGTGATGTACCTGTACATGAAAACCATTGAGCGTTCCCACATGCCCAACAAATGGTGGGAACGTGTCCGCCTCTCATCCAACTACGCCAAGGCCCTCGAACAGCTCGACGAGCGATTGATCTACTGGCCCAAATTCCTGACCCACAAGTGCAAGCAGCGTCTCACGCGCCTGACACAAGTGAACATCCGCATGAAGAACATCGCCAAGGAAGAGGATCGCCTCGGTGAGAGGGTCGTGCCGAAGCTTGCGCCTAAGGTTCGGAGACGAGAGGCGACCCGTGAGCGCAAGGCGCTTTCGGCTGCTAAGGTAGAACGCGCGATTGAGCGAGAGCTGATTGATCGTTTGCGGTCCGGTGCCTACGGTGATCGTCCGCTTAATGTTGAGGAGGGTATCTGGAAGAAGGTCTTGCGTGGACTCGAGCGCGCGGGAGAGGGTGAGCGGGATGAGGATCTCGATGATGGAGAGCTGGAGGAGGAGGAAGAGGAGGAGGAGGGTGTTGGTGAGGTGGAGTACGTCAGTGATTTGGATGAGGAGGAGGATCTTGAGGATATTGAGGATTGGTTGGGTGAGAACTCGGCTGATGACTCGAGTGAACTGGATGACGACAGTGATGATTCGAGCGATGATGATGAGCCCAGTGAGGACGAGCAGAAGCCCAAGCCCAGCGCTAAGCGGAAGGCTGCTGCTCCTCAGCAGAAGCCGAGGAAGAAGGGACCCCGCATCGAGATTGAGTATGAGACTGAGGGTGCTGACCGTGATACTATTATGGCTTAAGCTTATGATTCTCGGGAATTGGGAAAAGTTTGAGATTGCATGGCGTTGTCGGGTTTATTTTCTTCAATGTTGTCTTGTGCTGTGTTCTATTGTGGTCGGGCATCATACCCAGCTATCGCATCTGCTCGATGAATCTTGTCAACACGGGTTTAGACACTTTATGGGCCCTGTTATTTATTCAAAATTATTATTTCCAACTTCATCCTTCTTTCGCTTCAAGCAGTAAATTGAGAGCCTGTATCGGCAATATACGAGGTAGAGCGTAAGTGCGAAGTGTGCACAGTGCCGGCAGTAAATAAGACCCGGGGCTTGGATATGTAGTATCTCTTATATTCCAATGCTTCCTTACATTCAAAGTTACAAGTTACATTTTCCAAGTCGTTGAAAATCTCTGTAGCTTTTAAGGGGAAAAAAGCTGTAGGGTGGCCAAGTCATAATGTCCATTCCTATCTGTCACATAGAAAGGTATATTGATGATGATGCTTCCTCTGCGAATTCATTCCTAATATATGGGTTGATGGAACGCTTTCTGCTTGTCGCAAGGAGCCCTGTTGGGAATTTTCGTTCAACGGTCCAGATAAGAGCCAGCTCACTGAAGAAACGATCGCCAATAAAGTATCTTCTTCGCGAGATTTGAGAATGATATTGGTCAATTGAAGGATAAATCACCAGCTGGGTAAGACTTTCAGCATCCTGGCAAGCGCCTATATGTGTGAAGAATTCCTTAGCCAGCTCCATCTGCTGAGAGCACACCAGGATTAATCTAGTTTCTCAAGCTATCCTTTTCATATTCAACATGGTATTTTACGTTTCCTGCGACCGACCGTTCGCTACCCAGCATGTTTTGGAAAAGCACCCCCGGTCTTTTCGCTAGACAATTTGCGATGAGCGACAAAGACGAAGCCATTGACTGGCCAGCATATTGATCCTCCGCCCCCAGTCGAGGTCGACGATCATAATGAATGGTAAGTCGACAAAATCCTTGACTCACGACTATACTATCGGAAACTCAATTACCGTGTCAAATGGGCCGGGACGGACGAAGACATCACTTGGTACCCAGCTCGAGATTTCAAGAATCCCTCCGCAGAAGTTGATCGATTTCCACGAATGATACCCCGACTAGCCTGGCCCGCCCGCTCGTCTACAGGAATGGACTAGAGCCGCCTTGAGCGATGAATTCCTAGACCATCATCCGGATGATGACAAACCAGCATTTTGGGACTAGATGCACTCACAGAGGGGGATGATGTGACCACGTATAACGGAACCAGGCAGGACGGGACCGCGTATTACGGAATCAGGCATGACGGGACCGCGTATAACGGAACTACACATACGGGATTGCGTTTGAAGAGCGTTTAATTTTTAGCTCTTTTTCGGAACTAAGATTAATTCCTGGCAATAGTTCCTGGCAATAGTCTTTGCCGAACGCGAGATTTTATTCTAATATGCTGTCACTTTTGTGGTCCGGAATACTAACGATCTCTTTTGCTCTGCCGAGAGGGCATTCCGAAAGTGCCATTCACTGCTATTTATGTTTCCGAAGCTTCGGTCTTTTGCACACCTCTCTGATTCGGAATTATAAGCTATAATATATTTTCTTAATTATCGCCGGGAAGATTTAAAAAGTCTAACATTGCTTACACCTTGACATCTACGGCCAGTTTGCTATAGCCTATTCTTTTGATAGCTCGATTGTGATACTTTTATCATAGCTGAAAATGCCTAGCCTCGAAGTTCCTCAGCGCCTATCGACCGACGACTTCGTCACCATCCATGGTCATACATCAGAGACTTTCAAGCAACCTCCTCTTGATGGATCTCTTGATCTCCCTATGAGTACGTTGCCTTGGCTCCAAACCTCGTCTTAGACATCTTTTAGATTGAAACTGGTAAATTGACTCTGGTAACACATGTTCTAGTGGTGGAATGGCATGCCGAGCATTCACCTCAGCATACCTGGGCTGTGTATCCTAAACCTGATGGAACCTTGCAGGACATCACCTGGAAGCATCTTGCGCATGCAATGCAAAAGTATGTAATCCCAACTTAGACATGCGTCTCTTTTTGGTAAACATACTAATAAGCATTCGGTTCCCACTTCTAGAGTTGTTTTATTCATTCATGAACATTTGGGAAAGCCACAACCCGGCACTAGGCCGGTCTTGGCACTCCTGGCAAATCGAGACACGATAACATATAACAGTATTCTTGTAAGTGTGTTTGATAATCTCTCGCTCCACTGTAGTTCTGCTGACAAGGCAGGTTGGAATCTTGTGTGCAGGATATACTGCATTCCTTATCAGCCCGAGGAACGCAAAATCAGGAGTTGACCACCTACTAAAGGTAACAAATACGGTGGGAATCATGTACGGTCAAGCGCCTTGGTTCATGGGTAAGCTCTGGAAGGCTGACATTCTCTTTTGAAATCTTGCAGTGGCTCTTCGGACAGGACCGAGAAGACGTTAATTGATGCGGTCAGGGCCGAGAATCCCGTACCTTTAGCGGAGGCACCGCTTTTCGAGGATCTGTTTGACTTGCATGATGATCCGGTCTCGTGTTATTCTCCCTCACTCAACACCCTTCAGTCGGACTTTGATAGTTCGGAAACGGCCCTGATCATTCACTCTTCTGGCTCGACGGGATTCCCCAAGCCCATCCCTCTGAGCCATCTTGGGGTACTGCAGTGGGCCCGGATCCCATGCTATGGCCATCATGACCTCTGTGGAAAGCGAATTGGGATACAATCAGCTCCGCCATTTCACGGCATGTGAGTCATACTGTTATTTTTCACACCTTGGTGACATAATCTGTCGTTTGAGAATAATTACTAAGATCGTGTGAAAGGGGGTTCTTTCATGTCCTCGGATACCCTCTGGCGTGCGGTAGTCAAGTTGCCTGTTTTCCACCACAAGAGCCACCGGTTCGCCCAACACCAGAACGGGTCCTTGAGGCTTGGAAGAACACAGGCGTGCAAATAGGCACTGGGCCCCCCCTCAAATCTCGTTGTAAGTATTTTCACCTCCTAGTTTCTACCAGCTGAACAGGTCGCCGAACTGATTCCAACGTAACAGGAATGGTCGAAAGATCCTGAAGCCGTCCGATTCCTAACGACACTTGAGTGGCTCCGTACAGGAGGCGGACCGCTTCCGACACCTATCGGCAATGCTCTAGTGGCTCAAGGAATCCGCCTGTTGAACGGTTGGGGAACGTATGTGACACCGCTATTTTACCACCGAAATATGAGGCGCTAAACATATGGCAGCACTGAGGTCGGCGTTCTCTCCCAGCCTGCTCCGAAAGAGCCATATGGTAAAGACTGGGAATATATCCAAGTCACCAGGAACGCAAAACCTATATTTGAAAAGCATGGTGATAATACTTACGAGATTTGCTTCCCCGTTAGTCGACCCTATATTCGGCCCCGATGCGTATAATTAACTCGGATTGTGCAGTGCACTCCAACCCACTATCCCAGTGTCTTCAATGATACAAAAAATTGGATCTACCGTACCTCTGACTTGGTTGAGATGCATCCTACTAAGCCAGGCTTTTTCAAAGTTGTTGGACGCGCCGACGATCAACTGATGCTAAGCACTGGTGAAAAGACAAACCCTGGGCCTCTCGGTAAGACATCCTCCCCCTTGACCAAAAATCTGCTGCTAAGAGACATTCTCACTCGCAGAGAACATCATTAAGGGAAATAATTTGGTCGACAACATCCTCTACTTTGGTCGTGGCCGCTTCCATAATGGAATTCTCGTACAGCCTTCGTCTGGTCAAGAAATCGATGTAACTGACGATGCCGAAGTTGCGAAGTATCGTAACGCTATATGGCCGTCGGTTTCACAAGCCAATGATATCGCACCGACTCACAGTAGAATCTTCAAAGAGATGATTCTAATTGCTTCTAGGGTAAAACCTCTCCCTCTAACTCCGAAAGGCACTATTTCGCGACCTCGTGCTTTGGAGCTCTACGCCAATGAGATCGATGCTATCTATGAAGCTGTCGAAAGTTCGGCCAATTCGGGGATTGCGCTTCCAAGGCTCATATCTCTCGAATCTCTCACCCGATACGTCCAAGACCTCGTAACGGGGGTTATGCGCCCTGATGGAGGTGAGCTGGATGTCGAAAAGGATATTTTCCTGCAAGGATGCGACAGGTATTTTCCCCTACATGGTAGCCCGAGTTGCTCTCTATTTTATTGACTTTGAGCTTGATTAGTCTTCAAGCCACGATGATCCGAAACCGTCTTCTGGCAACTCTTCGATCCAAAGGAAAGGATGTGAAAATTATTCCCGCCAACTGGGTATATCTCAACTCGACGCTCCCTCTGTTAAGCGTGTCTTTTTATCAGTTGTTCACCTCTTCCTTCCAGGTTCGCTCAGCATCTGAGATCATGAGAGAGAAAGTCGACCTTTTAAACAAAACATCTAGCGAATACATAAGGAGACTCAAATCCTCAAAGAAAGCTGCGGTAATTCTAACAGGCTCCACTGGCACGCTGGGGTGCTACTTGCTTCAAGAGCTCGTGAAAGATCTAGATGTCGGCACAATTTACGCGGTAAACCGCCCCAGCTCGGAAACTGGGCCGGAGCGACAGAGATCTGCACTTATCAAGCGAGGCATAGATCCCGATATCTTGTCAAGTGACCGCGTGGTAATGGTGGACGCCGATTTGGCATTGCCTCACTTTGGTATAACCAAGGATTTATTCGAACAGGCGAGTCTACCTACCCTCAATGAAATCCGTATGTCCCGACAAGAGAACAAATCCTGATACCATCCTCGGACATGCAGATGCACGAATCTGTAGAACTTATCATTCACAACGCTTGGCGACTCGACTTCAACCTTGGGCTTAGTTCCTTCAAGGTACGGTATCACATCAACTATGCATACAGCCGCAAACCTATTTCTCTCACTGACATGTGATAATTTTAGCCTAACATGGATGGCGTGGTTAATCTCATCAACTTCGCACTTACATCTCCTCTACAGGAACATCCTCGTATTTTCAATATGTCCTCGATAAGTGTACTATCAGCGCACCCTACCGGCTGGGTTGCAGAGACTACTGCCGACCCTCGGTTTGTAGCCCCAACTGGTTATGGGCAGTCGAAATACATTGGTGAAAAGCTACTTGAAGCTGCGCCTCTGACAACCTGCTCTATTCGTATCGCCCAACTTTCAGGATCCACCACGAATGGAGCTTGGAACGTAACTGATTGGCTTCCCATGTGTAAGTTAGACAGGTTGCAGCTCTCGTCCCTGTTTATTCTTGCTAATGGCACTTCTAAATGCAGTGGTTAAGTCTTCGAAAGTTTGTGGTGGCCTCCCTGCCGGGAAAGAGGTAAGTGAATTGGTCGTGACAGCACCCATTAGAGAAAAGTCAAGCTAAGGCGCACTGCCTCACACCAGGATATTGCCTGGTTTCCTGTCGACAAAGCCGCCCAGGCTATCATAGAGCTGACCAAGGCCCAAACCGTGCCGCCCATTCTCCACTTGGCTCACCCACGCCCCATAAAGTAAGTCCCAACGCTTATCTTTACCAAATCTGTATCTATTCTCAACAATATCAGGTGGGATACTTTTGTCAACCGCATGGCTAAGAGCCTGGACGTTCCCATCATCCCTTTCGACACTTGGATTCAGAGGATGTCTTCACCGGAGGCGTCGGATCAGTCACTCAATCCTGCTGTCAAGATCCTTGGATTTTTCAAGGCCAGGCCACTGACAGAGGGGACTCCTGGACGTGAAGCAGCTGGCCTTCCAAGGGTTGAGACTAAGCTGGCTGAATCTCACTCGCCAACGCTCGCTAAGGCGCTGTCGTTGACAGTTGAAGATTTTGACAGGATGTATGAATACTGGTGTAGGGAAAGTTTTCTTTCCTAAGTCGAACAGTTTTTTAAAGGCATGCTTTTATCGGCATTGCTTATCGGCTTAGTATCTTGTTTTTTCGACGTTTTATCTAGCTAGAGGCTGTTATTACACTCCTTAAAACCCCAATTTACTGCACTTTTATCTAGTTAGTAGGCACTCTTTTGTATATCTACATTAGCTATCTCTCTCTTCAGCTGTGAAATTAACACACAATGCAATCTAATAGTTAGTATTATCTTCTCCCTTAGTATAATTCCTTCTCTTACCAGGTATAAGAAGCTTTATTCACCTCGATTTCCGCCTCTTTACTCTAGATTGCCTAAATTTCCACACAGATGGCTGGCTTACACGTAGATACATGTACCTAGCTTCTGTGACATCCCATATTGATAAGATGTTGATGTCAAGCCGCATAGACGTTGATTGGGAAGGAACGCGTGAGGAGGAGAAGCGTTGGGACATGACGTTTGTTTTGTTTGAGAGCACGAGGCACATGAAAGCCCTCATCCCTCCTGATTTCTCTTCTTCTTTCTCTCTTTCCTCCTCGGCTTTGGGATTCCGTTCTCTTATCAGCCCTCTTTCTCACCGTAAATAGTAGGATAGTAGCCATCTGTGACAGCTTCCACATAGTCGCCTCGCTTACTCACAGATGGCTGGTTCGCACGTAGATGCTTGGCTTCCACAGAGATACTTGGCATCCACACAGTCGCCTACCTTTGAAAATATTCAATGGCCCAAGAAAAGAAATCGTTAGGCTTGCTCTCTGCTTTTTACATCAGAGTTAGTCCGAAAAGGCACGCTTTTGGAAAGGGCGATAGTCGGCATTCAATGCTATATTTTGGTAGAAACTTTGAGTCTCCCGAGCAAAGGAAGTCTCTCCTCAGAATTGATTGGAAAATGAGTTCAATAACAAGGAATTCATCGGCAAAGTAAACATTTTGAAGTGTCATTTTGGCCACCGTAACAAATCGGCCAAACAAAGTTGATATAAAGGATGCTTAAATACGGATTCCTTAGGAGCCACAGAAAATTTCATGCTCACTTCCCAAAATCTTGACCAAATTCTAAATTCTGTTCACGAGGAGCAGATATCTTACGATAACAACCAGATTCGTGGAAATGTATATGACAACATTTGAATACCATACGTATTTACTTGATTTATGGGGTGAAAAGCAAACAGAGCCAAATATATGGCTTGTTATAATATATTGTGGCTGGGTACATCTACCTGCATCCATAGCACTTCAAAATCCAAATAATTCTCCGACGCCTTGAAACATAAGATTTTTTGGCCTTATTATCGAGGAACGCCGTCCTTATTAAATACTACTTTGATTCTTGTATATAGGAGGATCTATAATTGATGGTCAGGAGGCAAGAAGTAATTAAGGCGCGCTAAAGCATGATCGTTTGGTGTGGCACATACTAGGCTCCTGGGACTGGTACGTGGGGAAATTGAATTACCCTTTCAGTCTAGCGGCATTGTTGCTCTGCAATTCTTACTCTTGAAATTCTCATGAAACTTCCAACAATCTGGCCAACTCTCTTGTTTCTTCATCAGCTATGCCCGATTCCAATTTATTCAGCAACACTGGCCTCCCGGAAAGATTTGTCTTGACGAAACTTCAAGTCCCCGGAGAGCTTGATGATGCGCAATTGACAGAATATTTTCAACCATTGCTTCACACCCCTGGCCACAATCGCTCTATGTGGGGAATGATTCAAGATAAACCCAAAACTGCTCTACTAGCGACTTGTAAGTACCGCTCGGGAATTCTATAGATAAAGATACTGACGTGCTCATGAATTCTCAGTGTGGGAGACAACCGATGCAATAAAATATTTTCAAGACTCTCCCTCAGCCCAGCTTCTCTGGGAAATTTTGGCAGCAAAGAACATTATAATCTTAAGCTCCCACGAAACCCCTTATGTTGGGAATTGGTTTGAGGTCTTGGATTCTTCATTCATTCAATTATTCTGGGTCTACTTCCAGGCTCCTGTAACCGACGCTCAGAGGACTGAAATTTCAAAGCTGAGAGGCCTTCGTCCGCCAGCCTCGGGCTTCAGCGTACCGAGACATCATAGGCCTCAAACAGAAATTCCGATCAAGGCGTGGGCGACCCAGCCAGAAAGCAATGCGACTCAGTTGATGCTGTGGCCACACTTTTGGCGGAACTCGGAAAAATCCGAGTGGAGGCACGGATTGACAGAGGTGTTATTTGGCAGTACAATTTTAGGCAAGCGGTCCAGAATTGACGATTTCGATGCTAAGCTACAAGAGGTGGGCTCAGTGAAATGGACAGAAGACTTTTGCTCTTTTCGGAGGATACGTGCTTAACATAATTTTTCGGGCTTCATGAAAAACGTCATCTAAAATCATTCTAGTCTAACATTTCAGTGGCAAAAATGTCTTTCTTTTCTCGTCCCGCTTGCTTGATATATTGCACGCCTGATCATACCGAGCTTTCACTAAACTCTGTCCCACCATCCTTTTCACTCAATTATAGCTGAAGGAGTTCACCTGCACCAGAATGGAAACTCCACCTCTGGTTTGTCGAAGTCCACTGAGTCTGCTGGAAGTACCAATATCCAACACCGAACCACACATATGTCTCAGGATTTCGTCGAATCAACGTCTGGTAATTTTCATCGTAGCCGCTCGGGGTTCTATCGGGGGTCTTGAGGTATTTTTGTTGTTCGGTCCATGAATCTTTATATGATTAGTAAAATTGAGTGGTTGCGAAGTTTCCAAACTTACAAGTACTAGTAATATCTGGAGTCTGTTCGTTTCCAATCGTGAGATGGAACAGCTCATGATAGAACGTACCGCTCCGTGGGAGAATATCCGTGATAGAAAGGCCCTTCGCGGGTTCCTTGTCTCCAAGCGTTTCACCGGCTTTGTCATTTGTAAATGCAGATGGACATAATGTGATAGAACTAGGGGTCATTTCATGTTGGGTGGCTCCCAGATGACTATTGCTCACAGTGCAGTAAGTTTTCCCTCTATAATTAATATCGAAGAGGTACTGCCTCATGTCATCCGACCAATACGGTACCTGATTATTCCGTACACTCCGGCCATTTTTTTGCACCGTCCAAAGCATTTCCTGATAAGACGGAATATTCTCAATTGACACTGGGCTCAAGTGGTCACTGGCAGTCGAGTCGTATTCAAAGATATCATTTCCATTCACATCCTTAGCTACGTCAGACCGCTGTAGCTTTTGAAGCCACTTGTCGTTGCAGAATAGGTATAAGATGTTGGCTGTTGTAGTCTGTCCATCCAAGAAGTTCTTCACAATTTGAAGGTTCGCTATTGTCTTGTCAGTACATTGCGTTCCTTTAGGCCATATTGGGAAATTTACTTTGAACGAGATTCATTGCGTCCGTATCATCGGGGGACATGTTGAAATAAGACCAGAGATAATCCTTTGCAACTTTATTCTCTGACGCAGAAGGATTTTTGGCATCGCTTACAGTGAGCGAATCCCATTACTGCGCAGGCTCAGTGAGCCGGGGCCTGAGCAAACTGATCGGCTCACTGAGCATGAGCAAGGATTACGTAAGACTCACTGATCCGATCACTGAGCCGGAGGCCGTGCTCAGATCTGCTCAGTGAGTAAAAGCGGCGAAAGGGTGAGCACTAACCCGGAAAAGGAAGCCAAAAATCGTCAAAGGAAATCCAGTACGTAGGGAAAGATGGTCAAAGTAACTAAGAGGAATAAGTAGACTAGACTAGTGGAATAATATTTATCTGCTCACAATAGGCATAGTGCTAAAAGTGAGTTAGTCATAGACTCATCACCACTAACTGCCCCCAACGCAGATATAATCATTGTACAAAAAAATAAGTGCAATTATCGTCGACGGCTGTGTTCCCTAGAAGTCAGCTAAGGTGATACGCTGGTCTCACATATACTAAGTCTGAGGCTGTGGTTAAAGTCGATGTTGAGGCCGAAGTGGTCGTCAAAGTCGAAGTAACAGGAATGGTGCCACTGAGAAATGACTCTGAGGTAGGAGAGGTTGTTACATAGTCTGACGGTAAACTTGTATAGGTTCAACAACGTTCACCTCCATCCATTAGTATAAGCCAGAAACGATTCATAAGGTTCACAGCCCGAGTCAATATCCGTCACAAGCGGGTTCTGGGCAACCTAAGGCCACAATTATCGTTTTTTAAATATGCTTTGATTGATCGGACTCCATTTGAGGCTCGAAACAGTCATCTCCGTGTTGATTGGTAGATGGCCTGAAGGGGGCTTATTTTGATGGGCCATAAGGGTAGGGGTTTTCGGCGGACATGCCACCCATATGCCGAAGCACTTTCCAGGAGGATTTGAAGAATTTGTTATCTATTTAAAAAGTGCTTTGCTTGTCTCTGAGCTGAGGATTTCTGATCGGCTCAAATGGAAGATATCGACTTCATGCCTAAGCCAGATAATGTTGTCCGGTAGTTGGGGGCCATATCACATGCAGCTGGTGTACTCCGCAGCGGTTTCTTTGATATCAAGCCAATGAGATTATTACATAGGATGTAAGATTACTGATTTTGCGCGGTAACTCTATTTGGCCCCCACGATGCAAATAGTACTTGCCGCGAGCCACGTCACGGAGGGTTATTAGCCCAACTACATTTATAACCCCTGGGTTTCATCTTTGTCGTCATAGGATTTGGCAGATGGATAAATTACTGGAGAATGCCAGCAATCAGCTGGATCATGGCCAATCGAGGTTTACCCACGAGCAACCTGCCGGTAAGTCTGCCACAATACCATCCCAAGTCTTTGGTCTACCATCTGACACTCCTCCAGATCGGTTTCAGATTCAAACCTACCTCTTCTCGCACTTGGGTCTGCAATCCAATGTGATTGTGGCAGCATCATATACCAGTGCCCAGGGAACTGGGGTGCTATCCAGAGACATTCTCTACCCGGCCATTCCACAGGTTGTGCAATTATATCCAGAACTATCCACAGTCACTTTCTCTCGCCCGTCAACGACGAAGAAAAATCGAAATCGACGCTGGTCAGGTTTCCTACGACAAATAGACTTGGACAATCATGTCAAATTCGTTCACATTTCTGAAAAAGAGGAAAAAGCAGGTCTAGGCGCGACGATACAAAGATATCATAACATCTGGTTCGAAGATGTCTCAGAAAAGCCACCATGGCAATTTATCGTGGTAAACGGCAAACACGTTCTATTCGTGTTCGATCACTATCTCACCGATGGCCGTGGTGCAACCTATATCCTTGGTGGCCTTTTGAAAGCATTGAACCAGCCCAGTAAAACTGTAGTTGACGATTCACCCATTGTCAAAGTAGCTCCCAAATTGCCCGGATTTCCCGAGGAAGATCCACTGACCCGTGCCGGCGCGAAAGCATCTATACTCGCAGCTCTCTGGCTATTTCTCATCAACTGCTTGATCCAATTTGCATGCCGCTTGACCGACTCCTTTTTCCACGACGCAAAATACCAACCGAAGAACAAATTGGATGTCGTCAACCCGCACCGTGAGACTCGTCTTACCAAAACAAAAGTTGATACTCTCCGTCTCGACGCTGAGACGGTTGAAAGATGTGTCAAAGCCTGCCGCAAGCACCAGACCTCATTCACCAGCCTCCTGCATACGCTCATCAAGGTGACTATCGCAACGGACTTTTACCCCAAAGCGAAATTCAGCCACTCGCACCTAGCCATTGATATTCGACCTTATCTTCTTCCTGCACCCCGGGTGACCATGAAAACAGCCGTTTCGCTCTTCACGAAATTCGACTGGCTTGGCAAGTTCAGAAAAGCCGGGAAGGGGGATAGGGACAGTTCCGACAAGATATCTACCGTCAACGCGGGTATTGTCTGGGACTTGGCACGCGAGCATAAAATTCTTCTTATGAAGGACCTGAATCATACGAAGATATGGCGAAAGGCCTGGAAGAGCATGGAACTTGTCCAGGAAGACGATGAAGATTACTTTGCTCAGGCTATTGATGGATATTCAACGTCGCAGCGAAATTCTTTCGGGATATCTAACCTTGGTGTATTCGATCCCTCTCAATTCGACCAGACTGGCTCCGATGCAAAGTGGAAGATCTCTAATATGGAGTTCTCGGCTAGTATCATGAAGGCGGGTTATGGGACTAATATGACATTCAATGTTATTGGTGTTGCGGGGGGTGATACTGTTATTCATGTCGGGTCGGAGGAGGGTAGTTTGAAGGATGATTTTGTTGCTTCTGTGTTGGAGCGTGTTCAAATACGGCTTGAGGCGATTATCTAAATATGTTGAGACTGGGACTTGGATAGGCTTTGACTTCAAATGTTTACTGAATGCTTGCCCACCAACTGCGGTAGGTATAGATGAATTTCAAATCTTGATAAGGCCGCTGCACATGGGTGTAAGGTTATACATACATACCTAATTGTATCATTTTCACGTATATTGATGTCATTAAGAAGACTCGTTTCTCTCAAGCAGATCCACGGATCTCGGGAGGTATGTATTGAGCTTGGGCCTCTCAGATGAAACAGATCTGCATGTAAAGAATGAATCTGTATCGTACTTGGTGTACATCTAACCAATTTAATCAAAAAAATAAAAGCATCTCGCATATCAGGGGAATGTAAGGCATTTGAGTCCGAGCGAAATGGAAAATGACATTGTATAGGATCACGTGCCATTGGAGCCGCCTCTCCTGTTTCACTTCGGTTTCGTCCTTCTCCACCACTCAACTTGCAGGAGCCGGCTCTTCGCGCAATATTTAATTCACCTCCTCCTTCAGCGGCTTGCTTAGAGATTTGCAACTTCTCGGGCCTTGCCCCGATCATACCGATTTTCCTGCATTCCATTCTGCAGGAAGCAGCTCCGCATCTGACCCCACCCCACATCCAAGCTGTCCTTTACAGCGTATAGCTTGACAACCAATCACCCCCTCACTGTCAACGCAAAATGAGCTCGTATTTTTCCTCCTTGAAGTCTTCCTCCTCCATATCCAATGTCATCGGGTCACGACTCAACAGCCTCCGTCGTGCTATCACCGTAGGTGACGAAGCGGACGACCCGGACAACGAAGACTGCTCGCACATCTCCAACGCCCTTCGCGCCTACTACATCGAGAAGGGCCGCCCATTCCCTGCATGGCTTCCTCCAGACCCTAAAGCGCCCTCTTCTACATCTTCCCGCGTCATCGCAACGAGCCAGGGCCAGGGCCAAGGTTCCGCCGCCAACGGTCGGGGTGGCGGTCTGGGTGATCTATGGGGAGACTCGGGTTCTGCTCAACCACCACCTACACAGACATCTAGTCTCCGCCGAGGTCGAAACGCGGCAGGTGCCCCTCCACTCAATTCTAGTGCCAGCTCCCCCGCAGGTCCTGTGCCTCCATCTGGAGGAGCGCCGCTCGCACATGCCCAGTCGAACCCCTCCATCCCGGCCTCTCTCCAACCGGCCGGAGCTCGGCCTTTGCCTAGCCAGCGGGCTGGATCATATCAGTCTTCTCAGACACGGATGAACTCTGGAGGGTCAGGTGGCTCTGCGCAGGAACGACTGCGGGCGCGGTTACAGGGAGGTCGGTCTCCTAGTCCGGGCAATCTTGATCCGAGTGTTCGAAAACCAGTAGGGGAAAGACGATGGTAAGGCGGATTTGCATTGGATCGATTGCATAGTCATAAGCATGGCGTTGGGAGTTTTCATTCTTTTATCTGACCGTTGTACATACAATCCAATTGACCAGACTCGACTTTTGACTTTGACCCGCTTTCATTTGAGACAAGGGAATGTATCCCGTAGATTGATGTTTCCTTATCCCAACTTCTCTATGCAAGTGTCAGGTGATTCCGGTTCTAGATTCTCTTCAGCCTCGCGCAATCTTTCCCTAGAAGTGACTTCATCAATCTAACGATCTGACTATTTTGGCTTGAAAGGTCTTCCACGGGACGCGAGTGACATGATAATTGTGATTGGTTCTATCGTCTTCTGATTTTTCCACTCATGTAGGCTCTCAGGTTTTAGATCCGCTTAGCCAAGCCACTAACCCACGCCCGCTCAGCGAATGACGCCCTCGGCTTGAAAGTGGGAAAATCCCGCAAATTCCACCCATTAAGAAGACGAAGACAAAAGCCACAGATCAGAGCCCTGAAGCTCGATCCCGACCTTTTAAGAAAACAACTCGGAGGCATCTCGGGATCCGGTTCCCATGTCTCCACTTTTGACCCCGAGATTTGTCTTCCCGGGCCGGCACATGCTTTGAGTGGAGGACAGTTTCACCGAGATGTCACCGAAACTGGAGTCTCCATGGGGAACCCCAACCTGCCATACAGGATACTGCGTAAGACTTTGAAGTCGGACACTCTCCGAGACCTACCCATGTGACGTTCCTGATTTTCATCGTCAGATACCTGATGTCGCCGACCTGACTCGGGAAAGATGACGGTCGGCTTTGTCTTCACCCGCAACAACTAACTCCACTTCTAGGCCCGATTTTCTGCAAGACAACGGGAAGCCGGGAATTTTCCAGAACTAGGATGCCGAGTGGATGTTAGGCTGATATTTGGTCGAATTCAAGCATCAGGGCAAAAGTTGCCACATAGTGTGGTTGGACTGCAACCTTGGATTGAACTAATTAAGCTGCTGTGGGTTGCGATTCGTCCAGACGCCCGATACTCGAATTCCCCGGCCTGGTTTCCCTCCCCACATTCTCTCCTATCCCTGTGTAGCATGCAAATGGATACTTGTTCGGGCAGTCTTGACCATGTTTGGGATCTCGGTGAGCCCGCATTTTGCTTTCCCCCTCTTGTTTACCTGCCCGCTTTTCGTGGTCCCCGGATCCCGTTTCTCCACAGTTGAAAACTTGGAGTACATGACTAGTTACTCCAGACATCGAATCAGGAACACGGGAACGGATCCCCAGCCGGGTTTTTAGACTTTTAGTTTCTCCGAGTAGCTTCTTCCCCACTGTTGTTTTTCTCTCGTGCGTCACGACGCCAAAGTGTATTTCCGGCATCTGGGGTTGATGGTCTGAGATTTGCTTCAAATACTTCTTGTCTCCCCCCCTTTCCTGTCCGATTTCCTTTATTCGGACGTGCTTTCTTCTCCCTTCTATTCTAATACCCCACTGTGTGGGCCCCGGCTGAGACGCCTGGTTAAGCTCTTTTTTCTATACATTTAGTTAAACATCTACCCTAAGGGTTCTATTCACTATGTCGGACACCAAGGATATTGAGATGCCCACCGATACCCATAAGGAGGCTCCTATCGCCTTCGAGATGGACCATGTGTCTGAGAAGATCGATAATGAGATCAACGAGGCTGCGATGGACGCTGAGCTGGCACAGCTTGAGGAGCAATTGCAGACTCTGCCCAAGTCTCGGTTTGAGGTCACATTCTCCAACCCGGCTATCTATACCTACATGCTGGTTGCATTCGCTTCCATGGGAGGTCTTCTTTCTGGTCTCGATCAATCTCTGATCAGTGGTGCCAATTTGTCTCTTCCCCATGCTCTGAACCTTAGTTCTGGTCAAGCCAGTCTGGTGAATGGTGGTATGCCGCTTGGTGCGGTTGCTGGCGCCCTATTGCTTTCTCCATGCAATGAGTACCTTGGACGTCGCATGTCTATCATCGTCTCTTGCGTTCTGTACACCATCGGTGCTGGTCTGGAGGCTGGCTCCATCAACTTTGGTATGATGTTTGCTGGCCGTATGGTTTTGGGTGCCGGTGTTGGTCTGGAGGGTGGTACTGTGCCTGTCTATGTTGCAGAGTCTGGTAAGTTTTCTATATTTTATGTTTGTTGAGGTCACTATACTAACAACAATTGGGTTCATAGTTCCTAGCAAGATCCGTGGTAACCTTGTCTCCCTTTATCAACTCAACATTGCTTTCGGTGAAGTGCTTGGTTATGCTGTCGCTGCCATGTTCATCAGCGTCGAAGGTTCCTGGCGTTACATTCTTGGCTCATCGCTCATTTTCTCGACCATCCTCTTCGTTGGAATGCTTTTCCTCCCTGAGAGCCCCCGTTACTTGATGCACAAGGGACACGAAATCGAAGCATACGGAGTCTGGAAGCGCATCCGTGGATTCAACGATTTTGCCGCCAAGGACGAGTTCCTCGGTATGCGCCAGGCCGTCCAGGCTGAGTGTGAGCAGCAGTCCCAGACCAAGAAATACGCTTGGATGGACTTCTTCACCAACCCGCGTGCTCGCCGCGCCATTGTCTACGCCAACATTATGATTTTCCTCGGCCAGTTCACCGGTGTCAACGCTGTCATGTACTACATGTCCACTCTCATGGAGGCCATCGGTTTCGATGCGAAGACCTCCGTCTTCATGTCCCTCGTCGGCGGTGCTTCCCTGATGTTCGGCACCATTCCCGCTGTCATGTACATGGAGCGTTTCGGCCGCCGCTACTGGGCTAATGCCATGCTCCCCGGTTTCTTCATCGGTCTTGTCCTCGTCGGCGTTGGTTACACCATCGATTACGAAAAGTACCCCGCCGCGGCTCAGGGTATCTACCTTACTGGTATCATCCTATACATGGGCTTCTTTGGCTCCTACGCTTGTCTGACCTGGGTCATTCCCTCCGAGGTCTTCCCCACCTACCTGCGTCACTATGGCATGACCACCGCCGACGCTAACCTCTTCCTCTGCTCCTTCATCGTCACCTTCAACTTCACCCGAATGATGGACTCAATGACCCGTATTGGTCTCACTCTCGGTTTCTACGGTGGTATCGCCATTCTAGGCTGGTTCTACCAGATTGTCTTCATGCCCGAGACTAAGAATAAGACTCTTGAGGAGATCGATGAGCTCTTCTCCCAGCCTACTTCTGTTATTGTGAAGCAGAATATGAAACAGACTGCTCAGGTTATTCGTGATCTGTCTCACTTCCGTCTGCGAAAGGTTTTCTCCCCTGAGCCTTACTAGGCTTTCAATGGTGGGCAACTGATGCCTTGTCGGTTACTTAATTTTGGCTGTTTTTTGTTCCTTTTATGCTTTCATGACTCGACATGAGCATGTGCTATGATGCACTGCAATATACCCCAATCAAATTTATAATGAAGTTCGATCAAAAATTACTCGTCACTTCCTCAGTAGCGTAGGTTCTACCCCTTTATAAAGTGGGTGCACTGCGTACTTTCTGCACATTCGTTCAAAACCCTGGATTTTATTTTCTTTCTATTCCGCTACATGTTTGGAGAGCCCTTTGAATATTTATGTAATCCGGTAGAAAAGAGGATAGAATACTAGGTAGGCTATAGTAGGAGATGGATATGGTATCCATAAGACCTAGGTAGGCGCCGTGCGAAAAGCGCGACAGAAAGCCTCTAGTAACTACTAGTACCCGAGTACTCAAAGAGATACCTTGTAAAGGTATGTTCACATTTAGGCACTACAAATTTTTAATGACTAATGGACCAGTAGGATAAAACTTGAAGAAGCTCCCCATAGATTGATTGCAACTAACCGATAGCATAGTAAAACCCCATGTCATAGATTTTCAAATAAGTCCCTAGATTTCCAAATCCTGCAGGCTTTGTTCCAATGCATCCCGAAGGTGAATCGCGTCAGAACGTTGCTGGCCAATCTGGGGGGGCTCAGCAGCTAAGGAAATAAGTTCCTCGTCAGAGTAACAACTGACAGTCATTGGGTTAAATGCATTGTTCAGTTTCGCGAGAACATGCCTTTCAATAACTTGGCGACAGACGTTGTCAACGAATGTCTTGCATGCTACCTTGGCAGAGTTAGTGAGAGATGAACCACCGATCTGAGATGAAGAAGGATTTACCTTGTAGTAAGCACCCAAGGCCATGAGAGCGTCCGAGCATGCCTGTTCTTTCATGTCGACGATATTGTCTAGTTCGATTGAGTTCTTCTTAAGAGACTTTAGCAGTAAGTCTGCGGTGACATATCCCTCCCATTCTGATGCATGTGACATTAGCTCTGCCGCTTGAGCCACTAATTCTGCCGCTTGAGATCTCGAAAGATCATCTCGAGACTTTTGGACATTGTCAGTGTAGTAGTGGTTGTATGTCATTGGCTGTCGAGTTTCATCGTCAATCAATTTTGCGAGCTCGTGATTGCCAGCTTTGGTATTTAATTCCAAAGTGTTGCGGACGAGATGATGAACTTTGTGACGAACTTTGATGTCCTTGATGGTATGCTCGAGGGCAGCCTCCATAAACAGGGAAACGAGTTTTGAGATGACACTGACGTGGTCTCGAGAAATTTGAGCCCATCGTGATGACTGCTCATGGAAGAGCCTGGTAACCAGACAGTGGTTGTAGCTTCCAGGGAGCTCCTGACCTCTCGTCTCTTGATATGCCTATATCAATTTAGTATTGAATGGGAATTTACATGCATTGCAAACAATATTTTTTACCTGTCGAACCCAGTTCATCAGTTCCTCCTGTGTAACAGCCAATGGACCATTCTCAACTTCGCTTTCGTTTAAACATTCGGAGTTCTTGGGGACGAAACCCGTTTCTTTTCTCCTACTCTTTTCCTTTGGCGATTTGGAACTCTCGACGACGACAACCGTCTTTCTTTTCGCTCCTTTTTCGCTCATGTTACTAGAGAAAGTCTCGTTCCCAAGATGAACTGCAGCACGAAGACGAATAAACGGCTTATCATCATCATGTAGAAAGAAAATCGAATCAGGTCCGCCATATGATCCCTCCACAGCTGCTTGAACAAGCCTGTGGCAATCAGCACTTATTCTGGTCAAGAATTTGCGGATCTGACTGGGGGATTTTCGTTCATTTCCAATCGCATTGAGCTCTTGGTTCGTACTTTCCAGCAATCGACGTACATCTGCACGGACATTCGGCAATTGCCGTTCAATATGACCATCCAAAAGGTCCTGCAAGAAAATGCGCAGCTTGTCTATGCCAACTCGATCCGGATCTAAGCCCAGCGTACTCCAAGGTGGCATGCTGAAATAAGTCGATTCCATCTTCCGGCGTTTTTCATCATTCATTCCGGCTTTGAGCTCGTTGGGGGTAGGGTTTTTGAGAATGAAGAACCCTAGCTTGAGTTTTGTTTGATCACGGTTGTTAGCCAGCCTTGCGACTCGGGACTGAGTTCCATCATTGATAAGATCGGGCTTTGTAATGATCCCCACCGTCCTCTCGCCGACTGCATCAAAGCTTCGAGCGCGTTGAATGATACCCTGAGTGTTGATGTCGCTGCTTGCGGGAACAACTGCAAGGATAATCGTGCGTGGGTTCTTGATGTAAGAATCGACAAGATCCTTCACAAGTTGAACATCATCTTCGCGCTCGGATACTTCAATCAGACCAGGGAGATCGACAATAGTTAAATGAACTCCGGTATTGCCAACCAGTTCCAGCCGAAGAATATCCTCTGCAAAGCAGGGTTTGCCGACTTCCGTATCGCTGGTAGAAAGTCCCATGAGCTTTGCCGCTTCTTTTGTAATGCTAGGCAGTTCTGCAAAGTCTTTGAACTCGTGGCGGTAGTCTTTTAGCTTGGCTTTGGTTTCCTCATCTCGCGAAGGATGTGGGGTTATCGTTGCTGTGAAATGTGACTGAGAGGGATCGTGGCGAAGAATAATTTCAGTTGCAAAACGGGTGCAAAGACCATCTTGGCGAGGGAAAGGGATCCCACTGATACCCTCCAGAACTGAACTCTTTCCAGCGGACTGATCGCCACAAACCACTATTTGTGGGAGTGCAATATGCTCACTGACCCCATTTGCCCGGATTTTATCGATTCGGTTTAAGCGTCCAGATGTCTTGGAAGAATGCAGTCCAACACTTTCGCCCAGCTGCGTGGTATTAATTGAAGTCATATTGAGCACCAACAGAGAAATGGGGATCTCAATGGTATTGATGGTGCACTTGGTGGGGTACTGAAGAAGGGGGAAACGGAAGCCACAGAAATATTGTCAATTTATAGGCAGAACGCCTGCCAAATACAGTCTTGTTTGCTGTTTGCTAACGTATTTCGGCTACTCTATGCGTATATTTACCGGAAACAAGCTGGAACTTGAAGACTCCTGGGATTTCCTATTATGGTTATACATTTCCATCATTACCAAAATGTCCACCTGGCCCATAATGACCTCCTCAGTTTCTCCCACTGCCACAATCACTGCGGGCAAGATCCGAAGTGGCACCGGCATTGAAAGCATTGCAGTGCAAAGTAGTTAGTAGTACTGGAATAAAGTCCTTTTAACTTCCTCAAGATTCATATTGATCCCCCCCCAGTCTCCAGTTGCTTTACAATTCCCCCAATCATCAAATATTTCCTAAGGATTCATGTGTATGATCTTGTTATGCAGAGCTGTAAAAAAATATGTAGCTCGCGGCTCGGCCCGTGGAGCCTCAACTGTAAAATCACACGAAATTTTTGCGGTGAGGAAATACCCCACTTCAATCTCCTCACCCCTACCAACAGCCATCTCAATTGTAAATTACAGATCACAATGGCGCCTGTTAATCTGTCCCATCGAAGGACCCATAATTTGCTGCTTATATCTAAGCTCCTGAGTCTCCGAGACACGGCGTCGCCACTGACGTTGCTCTTGGACTCATTGGAGCAACCCGCCACACCCCTCATCCAGGAGTATATCAGACGCGCTAAGGCAAGTATAAGGTCCCACCCAAAGAGAAAACCTTTAAACATTATTCATATGAGGCTTTCTTGACTTCTAATGCTAATTTACGTGCAGCTGTCTAAAGTTCATGTCACCCTCGTCGCGTTTGAGACTTTAAAGCGACCTGACGGATGTGATGCATTTGTATCCACCCGTCGCAAATGTCCGGCCGATATTATCAAAGAAGTGGCTGAAGCATATCAGCCTGTCGCATCGACTGGCCCGTCAAAGAGTGAGGATGATCCAATGCTCATCCGATTCTGATTCAGGAAAGCTGACCAGTACCATAGGACGTCTCATTATCATTGATGCCATCAACCCTCTCTTGAGCTCACGAACTCTGGACCCAAACTTCCATTTGCCGTCATTCTTGGGTGCTTTCATTGCCCCGACAAACCCGGCAGCACCCAAGTCTGACGCCGCATTGGTGGTGACCTATCATCAAGATATTCCGGGATTTCCCTCGCAAAATCCCTACTTGCCATCCCCATTCTCTGTTCTCACCTATCTCGCTACGAGTATCATCACGCTTCATTCATTCTCTCATATCTTGGCGCAGAAAGCTGCGCGTGATCGCAGTCTGGCTGCGCCGGTATTTGGCCTTGAAGAAGAACAGGACGGTGTTCTGCTGGGCAGACTGGACAAGCTTGTTGGCACTGGTGCTTCTGAGGGAATCGTCCTCGAGCTGGAGCACCGCCGCAAGAGTGGACGCGGTGTTTTGGAATGGTATCTTCTCCCTCCTGCATCACGGTACGCCTCCAACCAGGTGAAGGAGATCGTCACTCTTCTCGATGACAATACCCTGTATAATCCTCCTATGGAATCCAACTATGATGCCGAAGAGGAGCCCCAGTCTACCTTTGAGTTGGGGCTTACTGATCGACAGAGACGCGACAGAGAAGGTGTTGTCTTGCCCTACTTTGATGCACAGCATGGAGATGGACCTGGAGAAGGTGGGCGGATTCTCTACGATATGGGCGAAGAGGATGACTTTGACGAGGAGGAAGATGAGATCTAGAGCTACATTCGACTCTACAAGCTTCTTGTATCTGATTTGCAGTTTGCTGTGTATTGCGTGAATTTGAGGTGGATTGTGTCCTGCAACCACCGGGGATTTATTAACTATGCATACAATCATACAAAGGAGCGCCGGCGAGGGGAGGCATCCAGAGAAAACGGGCGATCAAAGGAATCGCCAAAACAGGAAGATGAAAATCACTAATCCGAGGCCGACGAAAGGTCCATACTGTCATATGGTCAGAAAACGGGATAGACCAGGGATTACGAGGTTGATCATCTTACCTGCTTTACCAATAATTCCCAGTTGATGCGGACTGCTGCTTTCCGATACTTTTTGCTGTCCTCGCGCAAACGGCCAGACAACTCGCCCATCCGCTCCAGACTATCTCCGCGGTACAGGAGATCCTCGATATTCTTGGTCATGACCTGTGTGACATCGCGCAGCTCATCATTGAGTTTATCGAGATTCCCCGAGGCACGGCTGTCTTGGTATAGCTTCTTTGTCCTCTGGATGAAGGTATCGAACTCGACGAATGCATAGGGACGGAGGTTAGGAGATTGGTATTGTGAGGGGGAGTAGGTGGTGGTGAATTCGGAGGCCAGATCAGCGAGATAGGTGAATGCAAGCTTGCGGGGATAGGAACGATCACAAATGCAAAGGAAGCAAATTTCGTCTTTGATCAAATAGCTATCATATTACAAGAATCTTAGTCTTCTGCATTGAAAGAGCTCACATTCACTTACTGGAGGGTGTACTGGCCCGACTCGATGCTTGCTTGAGGTGCGGCATTGCGATTTAGTCGGCGGAAAATCATTTTGGTCTGACCCTTGATCTCAGCCAGATCACTCTCAGCCTATAGAGAGTGGTCAGTACAGGTCCATCATCAAACATCCTTTCCCTTTTTCTCACCTGCTCATCATCCACCGACGCGGCCAGCATCAAGCCTAACAACAACTTATCGTCAGCAACAGCACCTTCTTCCTCTCTTCAACAGTGTCACATACTGTCAATCCTTGCAATCTGAGTTGACTTCACCATATTGCCGGCTTTTAACTGTGGGAGAACGCTGGAATCACTCTTTGTTTAGTCAAGATTCACTGCGCAATCGGCCAGAATGGCCCGCCAGAAAGCGGTGAAAAGAGGCAGAACTAAGGGCTCGGGGTAAGCTTCAACCTCTCCGCTTTGGGCTTCGTGTACGGTAGTGAGCGTCTACTTCTAACTCCGATCATGCTATAGACAAATTGTGCCAAGCTCTGCTGGTGTAGTAGGAGGTTTATCCAAGAAAATGCCTACCCAGGAATCACCAATCGTGGGGTCCCCTACAAAAAGAACCCCCCGCAAAGCCGCAGCTCGGGGAAAGTGGAGCGAGGAGCAGCTGTTGACCAGCGATAAGTCAGTTTTGATCGATGCAGACTTGGTGGTATGTCTCCCAACTTACCGAAAAACAAAATATGCTGGGAGTTTGAGCTAATCAGATTGATTTTTTCTATCATGTTAGAAACTCTTAGCTAGCTCCAAAGCATGGAATTACTTAGATGAAGATGAGAAGCGCCAAATCCTAAATCTTCTCCCCGCTGATATCCACCCAAATCCAGACCCCCCAGCGGATGACCCCAATGCAAAGATCCCACCACTCCCTGATTCCTTTGTTCGGTATTCAAACAACTGGCGGGATGGCATTCGCCAGTTCCAGCTTGATCTACAGCATGGTCGCTATGACCCTGAATGGCTACGACAGGCAGAAGAGGCACGACAAGAGCGGGAGAATGGCGAATTCGAATCTTTCAAGGAACGGGAATATGAAGAGTTCTGGGGCCAGAAACAGAAACTGGATAAGCGTCTCGCCGCTGGAGAGTCGGGGAAAGTGAAGCTTGGCACTCTGGTGGAGGAGGGCGCGATTCAGATCGGAGACGTTTGGAGATTCAATTATGTTTATGGAAAAGGAGCTGAGCGAATAGTCATCGACAAGGAAGCTAGGGTATCGTTTCATCGGATGGATTGCAAATCATGGAACACTTCACTGACAATTATGCAGGTCCATGAGATCAATGGTTCTAAATTGACGTTTGTCATGCCAGCTGGACAGCGTGTCTTTCTCAACAGTGTTATCACTGAAACCCCAAGTAATGAATTGTCAGGCCAAAAGGGTGGAGCGCAAGAGATGCGGAGAGTGGAACTCGACACTATTATGACAGAGGAGCCCGAGTCGAAAGAAGTGCCCGAGGTTCCATCAATGGATACAAATCCACAGAAAGAAGATGAGGTTCAAATTGTCAACGAGAATGAGGAAGATATCATCCCCGATGCACGAATTGTCCAGGGGGAATTCAAAAAAGATTCCAAAGAACGGGCAATTCAAGAATGGGACGATGTTCGTCGCGACAGAGAGGAGCGCATCAATCTTCTCATATCCTCCCCGCTTTCTACTCCACCCCCGAGTCCAGAACCAACCAGCTCACAGACTGAACCAAAATTTACACCTCAGGAGGCCCAATCAAAGGTCCAGGTCGTGATTATGAGCCCTATGAAGGCACCGTGTGAGAATCTGAAACGTTCCATTTCCCAGCCTGCAGAAGAGTCCCCAGTCAAACGCAAACGGGGTCGACCACCTAAACCCAAAATCTTTGAACCTGAGCCTAAGTCTGAGCCCAAGTCTGAGTCTGTATCTGCATTTAAAGAAGATCCAGTGACAGAGTCGATACATCAAACTTCACATCGGTCAAATGTGCAAGTTTTGGTTGAGTCACCAAACCTCGAGCCTAAGCCTGAACCTAAACCAGATATGCATAACATTGACAATATTGTTCACAGCACCATGGCACCAAGCACAGATGACTTGAAAGTGAAATCAATATCTCCACCCGACGATGTATCTCTGAAGCCCGAAAATACAACCAAGGACCTGGCCGCAACTACGCACACCTCCGCCAGCACGCAGTCGAATTCTACATCTACACCCGAGCCTAAACTCCAGGCTGCAATGCACACGACAGCACCACTCACGCAACCCCTGACACAAGATCCCTCCGAAGTAGTATCTACCAACAAACCAGAAGAAGTCATTGTTCGCGATGTCACATCGCCGCGGGCACTAGTCCAAGAGATATTGGCTACAGATGGACGAGCGGTAGGCAAGCGCACTGCGAATTCTTGGAAGGAGTTTCGCTGTTATCGCAATAACCAGGATATGGGTTCGCCCTGGGATATACGCCAGACATGGTACTACAAGAAGAATCCCACTTCATCATAAGCGAGATCCCCAACTTCCGACTTTTCTTTGGGCTTTTGCGTGGAAGTGGCCCTTTCAGTGCATGGTGTACATTCTCATGGGTGGCAAAGTCTCATCTGCAGTCTATTGATATCTTCATTTTCGGTCAGAACTATATTTTGTCTCTTCTCGTTCTCGAGTCCTAGAATAGGTGAAATATGAGGACACAATTCCTTCATGGAAAATTCAGACAAATATAGTTCGTATAGGGTATTTAGTTCATCCAATTGGCGGTATATCCGAGTCCGCCGCAACATCCACCGCATAACTAGCCTGAATAAAGTCCTCTAACTCTTCACTCACGGTCTTCAATTTCTCTTTGACACTGGCAACACCTTCCTGCCCTACAATATGACGGGACGGCGGATTCTCATGCCCACCAATAGATGTGATGGCATAGACAGTTTCAGCCACCAGAACCTCCAAGTGTGCGAAACTTAGTGGCGGGTGCATGGAGACGACCTCTGGGACAGAGAATGGGCCATTCTCGATTGAACTGACTCTTGTGTTCTCTGGATCGTCATCTCCGGGCGAGCTGTACTGATTTTGTACGCCCTCTGATTGGGCGTCTGGGAGTCGAGGGACGAGATGGTTAAGTATCCCACGGAAGAGGGGTGCGCTGTTGTTTGATGGTGAATAAGCGGGGAATATGGGTGGGACGCTGGTGACGAGGTTCGTGAGGATGCCGATTTCGATGCTGCATTGAAAGATGGTGACTTTGATGTTGAAGGGCGCGACTTCGAACGCGAGGCTCTGGTATAATAGTTAGCTACTAGGATATCGCCGAGAACAGAGCAGAAGATGCTTACATCACAGAAACCTTCAAGGGCCCAGCCGGCTGCGCAATACATTCCCAGGCCGGGTGTCCCGATGTGCGCCGCTATAGTGTGTCAGTTTCAGTTCCCGAATGTACGGGTGTAGACCTTACTGATTCCTGATAGGATCATGACATGGCCACTGTTTTCTCTTCTCATGTGTGGCAAGGCGGCTTTGATTATGTTCAGTGGACCGAAGTAGTTGATCTCGAATTGGTCGCGCACAAGGTTCAAGGTTTGGGCTGAAGCCGATAGCTCTTCGACAGTGCCAATCAAAGCTGGAAATTTATTAATGACACTTGATCATACCAACCATGTTTTCTTTGTTGTTCTTACCTTGACTTGTGCAGCATAGAAGCATATCTACCCGGCCAAATGTCGCCGCCGCTTCTGCGACAACCGCTTGGCACTCACCCATCATTCTATAGAAAGAAAACCAATTAGCCTGTTATCAATACCCCACAAACTTCTGACAGCTCCAGGGTTCATGTGCGTACCTTATATCCAGAGGAACCGCCTTCATCCGCTCCTTCCATCCTTCGTCGCGGTGTTCCTCAACCTCAGCTAGGAAAGCTTCGAATCCATCCCGACGGCGCTGGTCTCGTTCCAAAACCGAATGCGCAAGTCCCAGCAGTACATAATCACCATGCGCAAGGACCTGCCGCGCGACAGAGATGCCAATAGGCGAATCTCCGGCGGTGATTAGCCATACTCTTGGCTCGGTATGCGACGGGAAATGCTGCGCGCGAAAATCGGGGGAAGGGTAGTTGTCCATAGGGTCAGCGCCAGCACTGGAGTGCGATACCCATTGCGAGATCAAAAAGTGTTCGCGACAGGTGTAGGGGCGTGGCCGAGGTAGGGATGAACTGTGGAGTTGGAGTTGGAGTTGGAGGGGAACAGATAACCCGAGCCACCGCCAATGCTAATGCCGATGCCAAGCCCCCGCGTCAACTTTCCCTTGGGTCCTAGCTCTCAGGCCCAGACAAACGGATAAGACGTGCCCGCTATTCCTTTCCGGCCGATTTGGCCTTTTCTCTTCTCATCCTTCCCATCATCCCATCATGCCTGAACAAAGGCAACGAAGACAGGAGCCAGAGTCATCAAGCGTACGTAATCTTGATTCATGGAGATCCGCCCTCTCGGTTAATTGACAATTGTTTATCTAGTCTGGCTTCAAGGGCGCCCTGCAAGGCCTGGGAATCTTCCTTCTTGTACAATTCGCAATTAGTCGGTTCTTCAACAAGGAGAATGCAGCATCCGACGTTACCGTTAGCTCTGCCCCGGGCCAGATGCCTTCCTTTGAGAATCGCCCGGACCACAGTGAAGTCGCCGACCCTAGCATTCTACCGGATATCATTACTCCTATTTGGGCGGCCGATACTGCCCTCGATATTAGTATCTATGTGACACCTTCTCTTGCTCTGCCCTCCCTCAAGTCCCCCGACAATGTGCTCGTGCTAGAGGAGAAGAACTTCACCCTCGGAAACTACTCCGATACCCGTGAGATCGATACCACTATCAAGGTGCCAAAGCAGGTCCAGCAGAACGGTACTCTCTGGGCCCATTTCTTGGTGGCCCGCACTGGACATGAACTTGATCCCGCGGCCAAGGGGTACAGCAGTGACAACGCTGTCCACTTCCAGCGACCCCTAAATCAGTACTTGGCCAAGAAGAAGGTCAAGAAGCTCAAGAACCTATTGGCTGATGGGGGCGAGGTTGAAGAAGAAGAAGACAATACCCCTAAAGTTTCCATTTCCTCTTACTACCACCCTAACTTCACCGTCTCCCTGATTCCCGATTCTGGCACAACGAAATTCGGCCAGATGCATCCTGCCGTCCGCCAGTATGTCCAGCTTGAACGCACCAGTGCTCGTGATATTAGCGGCAAGAATGGCTGGTACTATCCTATTGTGTTCCTGAATACATTCTGGCAGTTGCGTACCCACATGACGGAGTTGAACTCGACTGTGGAGAGTGTTCCCCTACGTATCACTCTTAACAACATGGCCAACTGGAAATTCGCCATCATTACGAGCGTTGACGAGGGCTCCAAGCAGAGTGCTCGCCAGGCTGCTCATGGTGGCCCTGTGCCTGGTGGCGGTGATGGTACTGAGTGGGAGATGATCAAGGAGATTGTGCTCGATACCAATATCTACCTCCTGTGCACCACTGGCGTGGTTACCATTCTGCACATGCTCTTTGAGACCCTGGCGTTTAAGAACGATATTGTAAGCACCTCTTACGACGATAAAGAAGATATTTGACTGAGATCCGTTGCTAACCACATAATTTAGTCCCACTGGCGCAAGAAGAAGGACACTGTCGGCACATCTGTTCGCACCATCCTGGCCAATGTCTTCATGCAGGCTATCATCTTCCTTTACCTCATGGACAACAGTGAGAATACCTCCTGGATGATTCTGGCTAGCCAGGGCTTCGGAATTCTTTTGGAAGCCTGGAAGGTTACCAAGACAGTCGACGTCCGTCTGCGTCCCCCTCCAGCCGATTCATTCTTCTCCTTCCTGCCTTACGTGATTGTCTTCGAGGATAAGCACAAGCTCTCCGAGACTGAGCAGAAGACCAAGGAGTATGATGAAATTGCTTTCCGTTACCTGTACATTGTTGCAGTGCCGCTGCTCCTCGCATATGCCGCTTACAGTCTTGTCTACAACACCCACAAGTCCTGGTACTCATACATCATTCAGACCCTTGTTGGCAGTGTCTACGCCTACGGATTCCTGATGATGGTCCCGAGCTTGTACATCAACTACCGACTCAAGGTAAGATATTCGCCACAAAGCAATTTACTCTTGTATACTGATATTTTAAATTTAGTCCGTTGCCCACATGCCCGGCAAGGCCATGGCTTACAAGTTCCTGAACACCTTCATCGACGATCTTTTCGCTTTTACGGTCAAGATGCCTTGGTTGCACCGCTTGGCCACCCTTCGTGACGATGTCATCTTCTTTATCTGGCTTTACCAGGGCTGGAAGTACAAGGTTGACTTCAAGCGTGTCAATGAATTCGGGCAGGGCGGTGATAGCGACGAAGAGGAGGATCCTGTCCCGGCTATCGAGTCCGAGAAAATTGAGGAGGTTGCTACTCAGACCTCCTCCAAGGTCGACTCCAAGTCGTCCAAGCCTGCCCGCAAGCGTAAATGAGCGGTAATTTTTGGGTATTATATGATTGCCAAACTGGAGTCGCAGTGAACTCCGTAAAGAGCTCACCTGTTATTTGACCGGTTCTTACGTATGACATGTCTCAACTTTGTTTTGATCATTAATTTTGGAATATGCTACTTACTTCTCAATTCCTTGAATCCCCAACATTATTCTAGAAAGATATTACATTGTGTCATTTTAAATCTGAGAAACCCCAATTTGTAGAAAGTAAGTGTAAGTGACTTATCGACTTCAAAGTTGGTCGGACTTTAGGCTTATTGTTATGGATTTCCCGATCGGGTTTAAGCGCACCTTTGCTCTTCACCCACGTTTTTCTTTTCTATGCAACAGCTCTTGGCTATTATCCGGAGCGAAGTCGGTTTTTTGTATATTTTTCCTTGATATTTTGTGGTCTCTTATTCTCACCATTCGTCCAATTGCTGTAAGGCAGTGTTGAAGCGCGTCGTTTGACGTGTACGCGCCGAAAAGCCGGGGTCAAGCGTATGCGCGCATCGCCCACAGTAACACGTCTTGCGACGAGACTACAAGAACAGTGACTTCCAATGGATGTTAACTCAGGTACTTTGATATTCAAACACGACGCCATGAATACGAATACTTACTGATAAATTGCAGAAAGTAGTGAGCGGGACAGTTTGCTCGACGCTGTCGAGCATTTAGAAGCCGGTATGGTATCCAGAACGGAGTATCCAATCAGCCAAGACAGTACTAATAAATTTGCAGTTGCATTCGTGCCGGTAAAGCAAAGATACACTGATGCTGGAGAGTTGGCCCAAACAATTGCGTCGACCGCATATGAGAGCGGTATTCCTCCTGATGCGCTGGGCCGGCTGTTGAAGATCCTTGCAACAAAAAACAACCTTGACCAAGGCACCACTACAACCTTGATCAAGAATCTTTACCCACAAGAGAGGGTAAAATCCAATCATGTCACACAGGTCGTCTGCTCTTTGGGTCCAAGCAAATCCAAACCCAGCCCGGCGACGCAATCCCTGCTTGTCCGCTGGTTGATTCTCACATACGACCTTCTCGCCGACAGAACTCATCTTGGAAAGCTTTACGCGGTACTATTCAATCATCTTGACATGATTAGTCTGCGGAAGCCGCTGTGCCATCTTCTCTCGCTGATTACGAGAAGAAAACACGTGAAGCCGTTCCGCATCCAGGCGTTAATGGAGCTTATTCAAAATGCGGGCGGGGAAGACAAGGAGTTAGTGACTCTACTCAAGATTTTCAAGAACTACTACCCTGAAATTATTATCGGAGGTGTGGGTGGGTCTAGAAAGTCTCTGTTCTTCAAGCATCCCGATCCTGAATGGGCGAGTCATGCGAAAGTACTGCAGACTGCGAACTTAGAGAAGGTGGAAGCTACACAAGGATCAACCTTTCAGGTTGTTCATCGGGGTGCAGTGAAAAGAAGCAGGATCGAAGTGGTCATTCCGGCTTTGCAAACCTCACGTGTGTCAGATAAACACACATCCCTGGAGGAACTTCGTGGCATCGACCATTTTGTCGACAAAATTGATATGATCGAATTACCTAACCAGATAATCTCGACACTTGGGGATGGGATGGCTCAGAAGTATCTACATCTGGTTCAGTCCGAAGTTGCAGACCATCGGCTTGATGAGTGGTTGAAAAACTTCCTGCAAGATAAGTTATTGCACATTCAAGAAGAAAACAGTGATGATGAACCAGATACGTTGTCTTATGTTCTAGACTTTGTTGAGGGATATGCTACATACACCAAGGTAAGATGGTTTATTATTCAAGTACTCAACTGGCTAATCAAAGTCTAGCAACTTCTACCTTCTGTCCGATCATTTTTGGAGTCGTACATCCAGTCTTGGAATGGCCGTGATAATCGTGAGCAAGTATTGCGACTGCTTCGATATATCCCGATTGAAGCCTATGACTTGCTCTTGAGCAAATTTTTGTCGCCATTGGAGTCGGCTATGCTGGATGGCTCTCTAGCCTCCAGGACCGAATTGCTCGATTTCTACTCGGCATTGATCAGCGAATGGGGTGTCAGGGTACGAACTCAGCCGCCAATGTCTGAAGAGTCAGCTCCTTTAATTGAATTAGTCCGACATGCGGAGCTTATGGCATCGTCAATTCAAGAGTTTGCACCAGTTTCCGATGACAAACAGACGTCCAGACCAGCCCTCCTGTCCATTCTTCAGTTCTACCAGTGCCTTGCAGAACTATTCTCTCATGCATCCGAGAATGCTCACATCCGATTGACAGTCCCTCCTTCTCCTTCAATATACGCAATCACCTTCACACCCAGTGTCTCCATTATCTCAATCCTCAGCTCCATTCTCGCAACCTACAAATCCTCATTCGAATCCTCCCTCACTTCCAAAGCCATCCAACCACCCAATCCCTCAGAGCCCTTATACGACCCCAAACTTGTGGGTCAGTTCAACGGTTATGTCATGGATACATGCAACCTGGTCTGGCGAAATCGTGCATTGAATTCAGAGGACCCCAATGCCCGCGCCTGTCTTATACCTGCATCTAGCATCTCGGCCTTCACGAACTATGTCCGCGAAGTTAACGAGACTGCCAAGCGCTACGACTCTAAGAGCGCTTTTCACTGCACTCTGCCCTCGATATTTTCTCTCAGTCACCATGCTGCGTTCTGCAATCTCTCTGCAGCTTGTTTTGCGGATTTGGAAGAAGATCAGCAAATCGCGGAACATCAGCCTAGGCTGCGAAAACCAGTCACTCCGAAGGCATTGCAGGCTCTTGAGAAGGAGGGAGGGGCAAATATTACTTGGCAGGAGTATCGGGTGCATATGCTCGATTGGCTAGATGCAATTGGTAGTAGAGGCACAGGTGATTTGATGAGGAGTACGATGAAAGCTTTGCGGAAGGAATAGTTGGCTAGATCATTCCCATCATGAATTCCAAGCTCTGTTTCCAAGTTATTGAAAACTTTTTCGAAACTGCCAACCAGATCCTCGAATTTATGGATAAATAAATCGGCACATATATCTACATACTTGAGGGTAGAGTCAATTTTATCTATACGTCTAAGTTGTGCCTCCAGGGCTATTATACATGATATACATATGCTTTTGAGATGTCACTCTCGACCCAAGCCTGATTCTCAATAATCTGATTTCACAGCTTGTCCATCGTGTTCAGGTAGATATCTTGCACGCTCGGTTCATCGCGCAGGGAGCTAAGAAGATTCCCAGTAATCTCAGCCTGCTCTTCATCCCGCACCTCAACCATGCTATCTGGATTCGGATCCCAGAAGAACTCCAGCCCCTCAATCGTAAGACCTGATAGTTCGGAGAACCTCTCCCCGACTTTCTTCGTTTCTGATGGATCGGTGAATACGACCAAGCGGCCCTCCTCATCCGCGATAATATCCGTTGCCCCAGCCTCGATAGCGTGATCCAAGTAGTCGTCCGGATTCAAACCGTCCTTCTTCTCTAAGGTGACTCGGCCTTTCTTCTCAAATAAAAATGTTGTCGGCGTCACGGTACCTCCATATGTCTTGATTGAGTGTCGAATGTCTTGTAGCACACGCGCCTTTTGATCCGTCTGGCACTCAATCACTGCGGCCACAGATCCGGGTAGAATTGCTTCAATCGTCAATGACTCTAGTGCCTGTCCAGTTACACTGAGTCCCTGGCCGTGCGCGATTGCTGCTTCGATGACGATCTTGGGAATGGAGGCGCGCTTTGCTTTTGACAGCGCCAGGGTCAGGCGAGGGTTGTATTTCGGATCGGGACCCCATACTACCGTAGAAATGAAGATTAGCGACCCGTATATGTTTATATTGACTGGAATGGACGTACGTTGAGTTGCGTTACTGATTTCCTTGCTCACCATCTGGCGCTCTTTGCTCTTCGACTTGTCATTCTTGGCCTTGTCATGTTTGATCGTTGCCCACTTGCTGTGTCCGGAGAACCAGATCGGGGCTGAGCTGAAGCTGCGACAGGCATTGCAGACAGAGGGTGTGCGGGGATGGTGCCGTAGCACTCTACTCAATTGTAGTGCCATCTCCGTCTCTTGCTTTTGCCTTTAACCTAATCTCAATCTAGAAGTTGACTGATGCGACAATCCATACATTCCAAACCGGGCCGACTGTTTATCCGTCCTCCGCTCCGCGGCATAAGGAGGCACACATACATCATACCTCATTGATCTTGTTTATTACCTTTTCATTCCTTTCAGGGGGATTGTTAAATCCTCAATACAATATTTCAATGTCTTCCTCTGAACCTGCCTCCGCATCCACAACCCCTGAAAATGCGGCCCCCGAGTTGGATGTCCCCAAGCTACATGCACTCCCCTCCGAACAACAGGACCTCTACCTGCTTACCTTCACCTCCGATCTCGTGCAGTTTATCTGTGGACTCGATTCGGCACAGCTTTCAGCACAGCAGAAATCCCTGAAAAAGGAGCTGTTCAAAATCTTGACCCTTACCTCCCCCACCATAACAAGAGTCCTCCGCAACAACCTGGGACGATGTTTCGGTACTATCCTCGCGAAAGGGGATCGCGGGATCCTGTTCGAAACCATCACCGATCTACTTGGGGTCATAAATGCAAGCAAGAGCGAGGCAGATTTAAAGGTCAAGTTTGCTGCGGCGCATTGCCTGGGTGAGGTGTTTGCTACGGCTGGTGAGAGCGCATTCATGCAGTCCAACGTTGCAACGTCGGGCATGCTGAAGCTGCTCAAGTCTGCTAGTAATCATACTGGTCTGAGGGGTGTCATCTTCTCCGTGCTTCGCAAAATCGTGGTTGGCATCGGTGTCCCGATTGACGAAGCGACTGGCCGCGATATCTGGAAACAAGCGCGCAATGCGGCGACCGGTGACAAATCAACGTTTGTTCAAGTGCATGCATGCCGATGCCTGGAGCAGTTGATCAATACGACTCCATTTTTTGATAATGTTAACGACTTTGAGGTGTTGAAGACCATGATGTGGAAGGTCATCGATAGCCCCACTACGCCGGTTCGACATGCTGCGGCAGCTTGTCTTGGCCGTGCCTTGATCAAGCTCCATGCCATGGAAACACATGTTATGGCAGCCCCCAAGCCCAAGTCGAAGAAGATGAAGAGGATGTCTAAGAAGCCGGGTCCGAGACCCGGCGATGAAGAAGAGGCTGAAATGTCCGAGTCGTCTGTTGCGCCCAAGAAGCCCGAGTCTCGATTGTTCTTCCTTCTTCCAGATCTCTTGCGACAGCTTTCTTCACAGTATTTGAAGAGCACAACTTCTAACCGCACCCGTGCGGGCATTTGCATGTGCTACAAATATATACTGCGCAATCTGGGAGATAAGGTTGTCGAGGAGCGGTACGGCGAGATTGCTACTAACTTGTTGGTTGAATTGCTTAACCATCCGACGGTCACATACAACCGGTTTCGCCTGCTTATGACCCGAAAGTTTGTCAAGAGCATTCTTGAAGACACCATCGGCCGTGAGATGCTTCAGGAAACTAGCCAGCTCAATGCCGCGAAGTGGATTATCAACAATATCCTGAAGGACTACCCGCAAGTGGTTCAAGAACGTCGCGAGCCCAGCAAATATACCCTGACCAGTGCTGTTAGTGCTTTATCGTCCTTGATCTCATCACTCGGATCGGCCTTCGTCGTTCATGCCGATAGTTGTCGCGATTCCTTGCTGCAAGTTTTACCCCATCCCAGCTATACAGTCCAGATTCATACAGCCCATTGCCTGCGTAGCTTTGTGCTTGCTTGTCCCCATCAACTTCTTTCTTGCGTGACTATCTGCATGAATAGCTTGAATAGGGAGATCGGGCATCTTGCTACACCACGACAGTCATCTCGTCGATGCGTCGGATATGCAAACGGCCTTTCGGCTATGCTGAGTACTTCGCGCCTGCAACCACTCTATGGTGCTGTCGATGTATTTGCACGCATCTTCACCCAGGCAACAGATCTGCTCAAGACCAGCACTACGTCCGAGCTTCGAGCTGCAAGCACGCAAATTCAGGTCGCGTGGATCTTGATTGGAGGGTTGATGCCATTGGGACCGAGCTTCGTCAAAATTCATCTCTCCCAACTTATGTTACTTTGGAAGAACGCCCTGCCGAAGCATTTGAGCAAGGAAAACTCTGCTCAGCCCAGCACTTTAGAGACGAGTTTCCTCGCTCACGTCAGAGAATGCGCTTTGAGTGCCCTGCTGGTATTCATGGAGTTCAACAGCAAGCTTATCACAGCAGATGGCGCGAAGAGAATTGCTGCGATGCTGCAAAATACTGTCGAATTCTTGGATGATCTGCCTCGTCCCAAGTCCATGGAAGATATTTCGCAACGTCTTCACCCTTCCCTACAACTGCATGACTTCACTACAATGGTTCGTCGTCGAGTTTTGCAATGTTTCTCGAAGTTGGTACATGTTCACCATCCCAGTCATGGCGACATCATTTCACAATCTAGTCTGCTCAGTCTTGCCATCTCTTCCTTTGCGGATCCAGATGCTCAGTACAGGCCGCTGGAAAGCTCAATTGCCGCCTCGACTGGCCAATTCGATGGACTGTGGGATCTGTGCGATAACTATGGCTTTGGTGTGACTGGACTTGCCCGTGAATATATCTGGGCAGCGTTGTCTGGCACCCATGGAGGTGAAAATAGCCCTGCTTGGTCCGCAATTGACTCGGCGGATGAGTTTGTTGATGACGTTCTCACATTCCCTGTATGCCAAGCAAGCGAGCATGACTCGGTGCTGCTGTACAGCTTGCGAGACGGCGACTCCCTAGCTGTGGATCCACCCACCACTGGTGTTGTTAACTCTGCAATTGACCTGTTCTCAGTTGCGATTGCTCTCCACTCACCCAAGATTCAAGAGAGTAGCGTGGAGCAGATTGCCACATTTCTGACATCTCCAGCTCTTCAAAGAAACCCGGGTCGGAAAGCTGCTTTAGGGGTCAATATCGCAGTTGCTCTTTTGCATGCTCTTAAAGTAGCGGTCAAGGAGACTGACTTTGTGGCTGGAAAATTGAGCACCTCGACAGACAAGATCCTACAGGAGCTCATCCAGAAATTCACGATCGATCCTGACCCTATTATTCGAACAATTGGCGTGGAAGCACTGGGTCGGCTGTGCGATAGCGCCGGAAACTCCTGCACTAATACACAAGTCAATTGGCTCGTGGACACCATTGTAGCAAACAGAGAGCCAAATGCCCGAGCTGGCTGTGCTGCTGCTCTTGGATGCATTCATTCCCAAGTCGGTGGCATGGCAGCTGGTCTGCATCTCAAGACGATTGTTGGAGTTCTGATGTCTCTTTGCAACGACCCCCACCCTGTGGTTCATTTTTGGGCCCTTGGCGGACTAGAAAGAGTGGCCAACTCTGCTGGTCTGACGTTCTCCCCATTCGCTTCCAGCTCGTTGGGTATGCTGGCTCAGCTCTATAATACCGACACACATAACGAAGAATGCGCAGCTTTGGCCACGTCCAATATTGAAATGTCCTTTTTGACACCTGTCATTATCGGCCGATGCGTTGATTCGCTCATCAATGTCCTTGGCCCAGATTTGCAAGACATTGCAAAGACTCGTAATCTCATTCTGACTCTTCTCCGCCAATTCCAGCTGGAAGACAATCCTGCTCTGGTCACAGAAAGCTCCAAGTGCTTGGACCACTTCTCTCTCTATGCCTCCAGCTATGTGGATTTCCCTGGGTATGTTAAGCGCTTGCAGAAAGAGCTCCGTGCGAAAGACTCATTCATGCGAGAAGTTGCTGTGCGGGGTCTGAGCAATCTGATGAAGCGTGATGCTACATCTGTGGTGCAGACTGCAAGCGAGACTCTCGAGGATGATATCTGGCTTGCATTTGATGATGCGCCGGATAATATTCCCATAAAGACAATGATCCAGGAATGGTTGCAGCAAACAGCTCTTACAGAAACCGAACTGTGGATTCAACGTTGCCAGAACATCATGACTAAGACGCGTAACAAGGTGGAAGTCGCGCCGAGTACAGCAATCCAAACAGCTGCAGCGGATATTCCGGACGATGAAGTTGCAGGTTTTGCCGCAGCAGGAGCTGGAGATGGTCAGGGCGACTCCACAAACGAAGCTATCGCAGGCCAGGAATTCCTCAAGTGGCAGACGCGCAATTTTGCCATGTCTTGCCTCTCTGAGCTTCTAGCGACGGTACAAGAAGCAATTCTTCCTGATCAAACCATTCCGGCGGAGCTGGCACTTCAGTCTAAAGTCGGCGACATTGTGAGAATGGCATTCTCAGCATCGACTGCTAATGTTATTGAGCTGCGCGTGTGGGGTTTGAAGATCATCGACCAAGTTTTGACCGTAAGTTCTTTTCATTCCAGCTTGATACCATTTACTCACCCTCTTTTAGATGTTTGGCAAAACTCCAGACCCAGATTTCGCCGAAGCGTCATTACTCGAGCAGTACCAAGCTCAAATTGGTTCCGCGCTCACTCCTGCATTTGCGGCCGACTCGTCCCCGGAGCTGGCTTCAGAGGCAATTAATGTCTCGGCCACATTTATTGCAACTGGAATTGTGACAAATGTGGATCGTATGGGAAGAATTCTCAAGCTTCTGGTATTGGGTCTTGAAAGATTTGCGAGTATGTTCCCCGTTCCTATGATGCGTGCAAAATCTTATTTGATTCCTAGAAAATCCTGAAACCACTGATATCGGTGATCTCAAGGGCTTGAACTCCAATGCTCGAGTGATGGTCAAGCTAGCGCTGTTTTCTGCGTGGGCTAGGTTGCAGATTGCCAGTATTGAGCAAGAATACCTTAATCGGGTGGTACAGCCTTATGTTGCCAAACTTACTCCACTGTGGCTGTCCTCTCTCCAGGAGTATGCTCGGTTGCGATTTGAGCCGGATATTTCTGGCGCTTTGGGTACGAGCACTCAGAGCAATGACCTAGATGAGGTTTACGCTGCATGGAATCGCGAGACATTACTCAAGGTAGGCATAGACCTTAATCAGCACCGTAGTTCCTTATGGCAACTTGCTAACACACTGCATAGTTTTACCAAGATACCTGGCTCAATCTCGTTGATGCAATTGCTGGCTTGGTTGAAAAGGATATTGACTTCGTTTTTGATGCTTTGGATGGCAAGTTGCAGCTGCCAGAGGAGCCCAGTACCCCTGAGGAGGAAGAGAAGAAGGAAGGTCAAGAACTTTCCAGGAGGGATTCTGAAGACAAGGGCCATGACATCAACTATCGCGAAGAGCCCGTTGCGTTCTTCTTCGTCTTATTTGGTCTTGCCTTTGAGTCTCTTGTCGACCAAGGAACTTCGCCGTCACAGCGCCTCGCGATCCTCCAGGCTCTCAAGAGAATTTTGAGACCCATCATCTCAGGCAATGCCATTTACCAGGATGCCATCTTTTCGGAGACCATGGATACTTTTGACCGACTTGTTCTGACTGAAAGCACACCCATTCAGACAGTCATCGTGGGTATCGCGCAAAATCTCTCTCTTGACCATCCGGCAGCGCAAAGTGACCAGGAGCGAAGCGATCACCTATCGGATGATATCGAGCAGCTGTTTGAACTGACTAGAAACATCATTCTGGTTCTTGCTGGCATGCTCCCCAACCTACGTGAATCGACACCTCTCGCACGATTCAACGTGTCATCAGACGAGTCCTTGGCCCTCATTCGCTTGGCCCTGCGCTCTCTCGTCGATGTTGCGTCAGTCTTCCCGTCCATCATTCGCAATGACCTGCACGCTTGTATCCTTCACATTTTCACCACCATACTTGCAACTGGAATCTGCCAAGCCGAAGTTGTACCCCAGGCTCTTCCGATTTTCCGACAGTTCATCCACGGAATCACCCACTCATCGGATGTTTCGGAGGATATGGACGTGATAACTTTCCAGATGCGAGGGTGTCTTACTCGCTTCTTGACCATCCTCACCATCGCCCAGCGTCGGGAATCGGAAACTTCCATGCCTTGTGCCAAAAACACGCTGCTGGCCATTACATTCCTGATAACAGCTGGTGGACATGTCCTCCCACCGCAGGATCCACTCATTAACCGCGTTCTGGACGAACTCCTTGAGTGTCTTCAAGACGTCGGGCTCGCCACCGTTGCTGCCAGCTGCCTTCGTTCGATCGTCCTTAAGCCCGGCCCCCGCTATATGACAGATGATGTGATCTCCAGGTATCTTCTTCCGCGGTTAATCGCGTTCCTTGTTGGTTGTCCATCGGACTCGGGCGAAATTCCCACCGACCCAGAGAACTCACGGGCTGTTATCGCCCGCACGCTCGTTTCCTGCTTGTCCAATTCGACCTTCTCTCCTACTGAGATCCCGGCCGCTGTTTCGCTCGTGATGTCTGCATTGTTGGCCCGTGCCACGCGTGAGGGACAGTCCGTGTACAAAGAATCCGCTGGCCATCTGCTTGAAATGGCCAAAGCAGACCAAGTCAGTTTCCGGACTTTGGTCGCGAATATGAATGCAGACCAAAAGTCGCTTCTGGAGGAGGTTCTTCGCAGTGCGGGTATTGGAGCCAGCAATTCGACGGCTGACGAGGCAAATGATTATATACCGCAAGCTGCGCCGAGTATCGCACTGCGCATGGATTTCTAAGCTTTTCATGGTTGTCGCTAGCGGGCGTGTTGATGTGATAATGACGTGAATGCAATAGTGCATAAATGTATAGACCACGAAATAATATCTTCAAATTTGTTTTTCCCACTTTCTGAAATGAGAGCTCAAGCCCTGAATTTGAAGTACAAACATTCTATAGTTGGCAGTATCGATTTACTATAACCTTATGTTGACCGAGTTATACCGAAAACCGCTTTGACCAACTCGTGTGCTCATGGCTTATGTTATCCGCATCAGGTGACGCCATATTCCTCACAGAACTCGGCGATTCGCGCTTTTTAATGCCCCAGCATTGAATGATTATTTTGTTTTTCTGTCCCATCAGACAGTTCTGACTCCTAAGTAAATGTACTGCGGGGCGAAAGTGCTCCACAATGCCTCCAGATCGAGGCCGCGCCTCGAAAGCGTGCGTTTCGTGCCGAAAACAGAAAACCCGGTGCTATGAGCCCAGCCTCCCAGGGAAAGCATGTCTGCGTTGTGAAAGACTTCATCAAAGATGCTCCCTAGTACAAAATCTCGAGCAGCAACAGGAGAAAGAACCGTCTACTTCTCAATTAGGAACGAATGAGCGGTATGAATACAATCATCTTGCCCCACATGTGACATGACGAACTTGAAAATTGTTAACATTCTGATACAGCTTGGATCGTCTCGAGAGAACATTGGCAGCTCTACTTGATCGTCTGGGAGAAGGTCCCGCGGGCGATGATCAGTCCAGTACAGCAAGCGCACGGACGACATCGGAAGCTGGGGAAGTCACATACAAGGACACGGAAACCTCCGCCCCGATCATGGTCATCCGGGATCTGGCTGACACCGGCATCAAGTCTGCGCCCGATACAAGGTCTCTTGAGGCGGTCTTGGATGACCTTATTGCGCCTGATTTAGCTCTAACTCTAATCACCATGTATGCTTTCCAAGATTTATCATCAGCTTCGGTTATTATACTGACATGAATATCCAGTTTTCTCGAGTACTATGGCCGTTGGATTCTATTTGATACCGAAGGCGATCCAGCAGCTCTGTTGCCCCGTGTGAAGAGATCACCCTTGCTTTTCTGCGCATGTTGTTTGATTGCCGTGCGACATACTTCCGAGAAACTAGCGGCGAGTCTGGCTCCCAAGCTCTATGAGTGCGCTCGTTCCTTTGTCTCGGGTACTCTTTTGGTCGCACCGCAGTCTATTGAGTTCTTCCAGGCAACTTTGATTCTGTGCATGTGGTCTACGACGGTAGGGCAGGTGCCCTTGAGTATTGATAGCTGGCTTTTGAGTGGGTTTGCTCTGCAGCATAGTCAATCAAGCCCGTTATTTGCTGCGGTGACCTCTCAATCTCAATCACCAGTCAGAATGGACGAGAAGACGTTGGATTTATGCTGTCTTTGGAACCATCTTTGTCTCGCACACTTGCATTATTGTGTTGGGACGAGTCGCAGATCTATGCTGCAAGCCTGGCAGATTGAGCGCTGTCGGGCTATTATTGATTTCGATCATGCGACAAACTTTGAAGTTCGCATGGTGGCTGAGATACATCTCTACTGGACTGTCTATGAGCATTTAATTGAAGAATCAGTTGATTTACTCAAGTCGGTGGCAGATTTACAGACATGGAGAAGACGCTGGGAATTTGTAATTGGTATGTACTGTTCTGCTTCTTACAGGGGAAAATGCTGAGAAGTGAAATTTAGAGCAGCCAAGATCTCAGTTCTTACTGATGGGCTTCCATTTCTCCAATCTACTCTTATACGAGCATGCCCTAAAATCAAAAACGGCTCGCGCTCAAGAGTCAGTGGTGTCGGAAATGGTCCGCCATTCGACAGCCATCTTACGCCTAGCTATGGATACAGTGGATGAGCGGACTCGCCACTTGACTGATCACATTTACCATATGATCACCTTTGCAGCGATTATCATCTGTCGATTGCTCAACATTTATGAAAGCCAACTAAACGCGGCATATGATACTAGAGAATTGGATGCTCTCGTTCAGAGTCTTGTCAACTGGCTTCATTGCATAGGCCTACCCTGCCACGCTGCACATACCCTGGGCAATATTATCGCGAAGGTACACCAGAAACTACGCCCTCGCGTCGAAACTATCCCAGATCCAATAGAGGATTTCTTGGAAGAGAGTTTCACCAACTACTATTTTCCTGAATTTTTGGGTCTTGGTCCAACTGCTGATGGAAACTGGGATCTCATGTCAGATTTGGCTTTATTTCAGCCAAGTCCTTCAAACACATGAATGGCAAGATTAAGTATCGGTACAGGGACAAGTCACACCCCAAAGAAATATTTATTTGAACGAACTTGTTGGTTGTTCTAATACCCACCATATCTCTTCTCCACCCAGCGAAATAATGGGAAAGCGATGGCAGAGAATGCAAATGTCAACTCGTGACCTATATTTGCACCACTGCCAATCAAGGATGCAATCGGTCCAGAGTACCATTTTACATGCATTCCAAGAGCGGCCCCAGCAAATCCAAAGCAGAAAGCTCCTGCTGATGCCCACCCAAATGGCAAGGCAGCTGGATTATTCCAGGCGTCCAAGTCGTATGCTGTCCATCGTCGGCGAAAGATGAAATGCTCCTCCATCACAACAGTAGTATGGATAACTGTCCAATAACCGATGACACTAAGGAAGGTCTGCAGAGTGTCACTGAAATACCTCGCTGCACAGCAACCAACGACCACTGCTACGACGGACCCAAATGTCACCAGCACAACTCGAGGGATTCTGATGGCCCATGAACCAAGATTTTGGGCGTGCAAAGCGAAAGAATAATTGTTTGGAATGTTATTCTTGAAACTATCAGCTCCAGGGAAAATTGGTATTGATGTTGGAATCAACTCACCGGAATCGAACTCAACGCTGCAAGAACCATGAGAAACTTTCCAAATCCACCAGCTGGCTTCAGCGCCATCTCGAGCAATCCTCCAATAGAGGAAGCCGAATAAGCATGTTTCCATTCGACACTTGTCACTGTACCAGTATATAGCGCCGCACCAAGCGCTTGAACCAAAACACTGGGCACGAAAATACCCACATACGTTGCACTGAAAATCTTCCAGCGCGGAGTATCGTGCGGCATCCGTACATTATAATCCGCTGCACAATTAACCCACGAAAGCGAAAAGGAGAAGATACTCGCCACGTAAGAGAGAACGGCAGCCGCCTTATCCGCACCCTCAAGATGCTTTGGACTGGCAGCTGTGAATGATGATGCGCCCGTCCCAGCAGCAACACACCATACGATCAATGGGAAAATCCAGACGAATGTGTCGAGACGGTGAATCCAGGTTATACCCAGTGCACATATAATCCACACCAATGTACATATGATTATGACACCGGCCCAAGTGGGACATTTTCCATTCGAAAGTGCGTTGAGGACGGAGGCTCCGGAGATGGAGTTGATGGCATTCCAGCCGGTTGTTGCAACCATGGAGAATACTACTACGAGCATGTTACCCCAGTATCCGAAGGAATATCGACTGTAAGTAAAAGTATCATCAGCTGGTACTCAAGACGATGAATGGAGATCGGATGTTCGCAAATAGCTACCCAAGTAGCTACCAAGGAAAGATAAAAGGAAGTCGCTTACGAGAAGGTTGTCATTCGTAGACCTGTCAATCCTGCTGTAGCCGTCCATGCTGGAAGTAGATCGGTGAAGAGATTGACCACTACAATCACGATGAAGCAATCCCAGAACCCCAGCCCCATCGAGCCTCCCAGAGATCCAATGTTGAGAGTAGCAATTGCCATATTGGCACTGAACCTGTTTTTTATGATATTCAGCAAGATCACTCAATGGATACATCAACCCAACACTGGTGAATCCACTTACCAAAATGTAGCAGCATGCCAGAACTTGGTTGTCTTCTCCTTTCTCTCCTCGTCGGTGACACGTTCGATTCCTCCCTCCTCGATGGAGAGTCTCTTTGGAAACCATGGTTGAGTCTTTGAAGGAGACTCTGTGTCATGCTCCGCTTTCTCTGTAGACATTATGTAGCGACTCGTAATCACGATAGAGATAAGTTATAGAAGTTTTCTGTCTGCCATTTCACTTGGAGGATGAGCCTTTCTATATCTATTCTACTCCATCCCCTACAATATAACCATAGCTTCAAGGCTCGATGATAAGCATATAGGAGGCGTATCTGACGCAATCCGAATATACTTTGAAGCTGCGAATGATACTGCTTGTTGTGATAGTTGGGGGACCCACCGGGTACATTCTCTAGAGGATTGTATAATTGTATTAGGACTACAGCGGTATTCAATATTGGTAGGTAATCTGGATATTTAACACGTTTTCCTCTCGTATTATACCCAATCTATTTCTCATTGATTTAGTATTTCCCCCAGTGGGTCTGTGAATGCATCATCTTGGCCTCCACTTATCTACCGCGGCATGCCGCGGTATGCCGGTCCATCATACCCTAACTGCAACTATGCAGAACTCCCCAATACCCACATCTGCAAGATAAATGAAAAGATCCCTGCAGCTCTTGGCTAGGTATTTCTCTCCAATTCTTTCATCCTGAGATCCAACCACACTCACAATGGAACAGCAAACCTTTCGCCGCCGCGGCCTCGGTCTCCGCGGCGTCGACAAACAACAAGTCTCACCCGGCTACGTCCTCTACTCCCCCCTAACATCCAACACGGCTCACCTCGTCTCAACAACCGGCGAAGAAGTCCATCGCTGGACACTCCCCCACCGCGCGGGTCGCCACTCCCGCATCCTACCAAACGGCACACTCGCCTACAATGGCGTGCATCCAGAGTCCCCCTCTCTTCTTCCCCATGTGGGCGAAATACCGCGGCGGGATGATGATGCAGCTAGACTCTGCCGGAAACATCCTGCGCCAGTACTCTGATCCCTACGCACACCATGATCAAAATCATCTGGACAATGGAACGATTCTCTACACTACACTTGAGCCCCTCACGGCTGAAGAAGCGGCCCGCGTCCAAGGTGGGATTGAAGGCAGCGAGGCGCCTTCCGGGACTATCTACGCGGACTGCATCAAGCTCGTGGATCCCTGGTCTGTCTCGAATGTATCGTCGTCTTCGGACTTTGACGGTTCCGGCGGGAAGGGAGGTGCTAAGCTACTCTGGTCCTGGCGTGCGATTGACCATCTTGATACGAGTGTCTTTGCTGCTCATTCGCATTATCCACGTGAACACTGGCCGTTGATTAATAGTGTTGCGTTCAACTCGGATGGGAATATCATTGCCTCGACCCGGAATGCATCTTCTGTTTTCGTTATCGAGCGTGCGTCGGGTGAGGTTGTGTGGACCCTTTCTGCGCCAGTGGTATGCCAGCAGCATTGTGCGCATCAGATCAATGATGCGGGGGATATACTTGTTCTCGATAACGGGGTGTTCAGACCTGGTGTCTCGGTGCCGTTCTCCAGGGCTGTGATCGTTTCCTCGGAGAAGGAGGTGAAGTGGGAATATAAGGATTTCTCGACTGGTGGATTGGGATTTTTCACGCCTTTTATGGGGTCTGCTCAGCAGTTGCGGAATGGGAATGTTCTGATTTGCGAGGCGGCCACTGGGCGTATTTTTGAAGTTACAGTGGGTGGGGATATGGTTTGGGAGTTTGTTGTGCCGCAGTTGAAGGATTATAAGGGCGTCATGGGGAATGAAGAGCTTGAGGAGATGCAGCGCATTGGATTTTCGAATCAGAGCAATGCGGTTTTTAGAGCTTATAAGTATCTTCCTGAGGAGATTCCGTGGCTGGGAGCCTTATTGAGTGATGCGTAGATAGACCACTCCGGTTGAAAGAATGTGTACCATTTACTTACCCTGTCTCCTACCTATTTCCCACAGTATCCTACTGTCTGTCCCCGGTTGCCGCCATTCGGAATTAAAAAATTGGAAAAGACCATAGCACATATTTTCAATGGTATTTGCGAAGTCGTAGTGTATGTGGGTATCTGGATCTATTGGTGTTATACAGGCGGTGTCAACTCTATAGATAACGCTTTGAAAGGAAAGTATGATGTACAAAAGACTGGCGTGTATGTTGGTATAATGGAAAAGAGAAAGGAAGAGCGCCAGGTCATGGCGTTCAGCCTAGAGACTCTCCAAGGTTCACTTCTGCAATGGTGGCAATAGAAGGAGTCTTGGGTTGGCGAGGTGCCTCATGGATGACCCGGGTTTCTTTCGAGACTTCCTTGACAGGCTTCTCAACTTCGGCTGCCTTGGCTGGCTCCTGCGGCTTCCGAGTGGAGGCGTACTTGAGGAATAGGATCATCATGACTAGGGATACGTTAGCATTGGAGATCAAGACTTGACAATTTGGACACTTACAGGCACAGGTAGCAACAGCCATAGCAGCGCGTCGTGTCAAAATCCATCGTAAGCCTTCAATTTCGCTCTTCCCGTCACTGTTGAGCGAAACAGTAATCTTGTAGTTCAACTCCTGGTCCGATGTGTCGATGACGCGTTGCTGCTCTCGAGTGCTCATCTTGTGATCATTGAACATGCCCTTGATCTCATCCTTCATGCCCGCAAGCTCTTGGTTCAGGCGTTGAGAGAGTATATCGAGCTCATGTTCTAGCTGGCCCCGGGCAGCTCTTTGCCTTTGAATTTCTGAGTGGCGAGCTGTCTGAAGCGACTGCTGGAGTTCCGAGCAAGCTGCCTTGAATAGATATGACTCGTTCTCTATATCTGATTTGGAGGTCAAGCTCTGCTGAGCAAAGTCGAGATTATTTTGTAAAATGGTCCGTACTGCTTTCATGATTGTTGTAGATTGCTGCTTGGTGTATCCACCCTTTGATAGGTCTTGGACGAGTGAATATGTATCAAAATGGTGCACATACGGTGCGGGGGACATATGTGGCGGTTTATGCTCGGCGTTCGATGGGTCCGTTGGAGTAAGATATGTCGATGGAGAGGGCATGTGGTAGACTTCTTCAAATGAGCTGTTGGTACTCGCATATGGAGACAGTTGGGCCAGTTCTTCCTTCATCTCCTCGAACGGAGATGATGCCGAAGCGCTTGCCGTGGTATCATCCTCGGATGCTTGCTCCGAGGCTTGCTCCGGGGCAGCTGAGTCATTACTTTTCGTAGAGTCAGCTGCTGCCTTTTCTGATAGAAATGAGGATGCAGCATCGACCGCATCGCTAGTTGTATCTTTGGTGGTAACGTTTTCAGGTTCCGAAGGATATGACTCAGTCTGTTCTTGCGGCTCGGGTTGCGACAAAGACTGTTCCGGAGAGCTAGCCCCCTCTGTGCAGTCTACCTCCCCACTTGATGCCCCAGGAACATCCGTTAGTTGCGATTGGGAGTCCTCTGAGTGTAAGGGTGGAGGCATGTTTGGTTCGACCGCTGGCCCATATCGGCGCTGGTAGACTTGCTGTGCATGGCGGCGACTGGTGTGAAATGGTCTTCGGGCACTGAGCTTGACAGGGCGGTACGTCTTTTGCTCACATGATCGGACCGCTCTTATAAGGTTAGGATAAAAGAAAGATAACCGGGGTGTGGTCATTGTGAGGGGGTTGAAGAGGAATGAAGCTTTCCCGTCGGCGAAGTTGAGTGACTTCATTCCGCGGGAAGGGAAGCTTATATCAGCATTAAAGTCGATCCACTTTATGATTGGTGGATTTCATGTATATAACTTTATTTAGATATTAAAAAATATGTATAGTCTTTTAATTGATACCTTCCTTAATAATGACTAGTATGATTGCAGTATTACATGCATATTGAAATACGTAGCGAAAAATCCAGCGTATATAAGGAGGTGTTTAATGCAAGCCTTAATCTACATTCTATATAAAGGCGAGAATAACAAGTCTACAATAATTGTGCTGTACAATCATTTGAATGTTGACGTTCAAAAAAGGCGGCCTTGGACGTTAGGCACCTGGGAGTATACTAACTTGTTGTGAAGCTTTTTCTCTTTCAAAGTTTCTTCTTTTCTTCTTTCTTCTTTTCCCCTTCCCCCTCCCATCCTACTCTTGTTTCATCTTCCCAACCCGCCAGCTTCGTTCTCCCTGAAACTACGATCGTCCGCGATGAATTTACACCTGAATCCACTGTCCGATCTCAAAATCGAATCGTTTGAACGAGTGTCTCCACTTCGTGTCTCCACTACGGTGGGGGGCTACTCCGCCAGGTCGCAACCCTCCCGGGCCAATGTACTTACAGAGTAGTATTTGGCGACAGCAAAACAAACCGAAAGGGGAGGGAAACACCGACAATGTGAACACAATGTGTTTATACACTTTACTCGGCCTAGTATCGATGCAATCTTACTATATACTACGCAGCAGAGGCCTCGGCTTGCATGCTTGGAAATGCAGTAGATGCCTGGATTTCTAAACCATATGATTTGCAAAAATGGGGTCACCCAAGCAGTTCTCCTTCTAGGGCCAATGCTGAACATATTGAATCTGTGAGAATGATCCGGAAACAACAAATGAACCTTTTTGGAAGTCAGCTGATATAATCAATACCCTTGGCGCAGACAAACTTGATAGACTTCCGATGTTTTAAGAAGGAACTTGAATGACCGGAATATTGGAAAAGGGGTAATGATATTCGAATGAGTAAACCATGGCGCTATATAGCACGCTATCAATTGATTTAAATAAAGCTTCATTGCCATCCCATCCATACAAAGTAGGTATTACCGGTCAGCCAGCAGACCAAAGAGCAGCTCCGTCCGCTTCCAATACTCAGCTGAGCCCTTCTGGATGCTCCTGACAGCTTCGGTACTTAGCTTCACGCTCTTCTCGACACGTTCCATGACGCCAGCCAGCTGGGTCGGATCGCCTAGCATGTTTGCTAAGTAGGATGTATCGAAAAGTAGTTGTATCTTCCAGTCTCGTAGTGTATTGATCTGAGAAGCATCGTCCTCGGGCGTAAGATCCGTAGTTTCTTCTTTCTCCTTTCCTTCCTCGCCATCATCCTCGGTTTCGGCTGAACTTTTTTCGAGGTTTGGCGTAATATGAGTTGAGGTAAGCCATGTTCCCATGTCATCAAGCGTAGACCCGATGGCAGTCTCCAAGTGCTTCTGCAGCTCGCCCTTCAAGACCTTGACGATCGATGGGTCCCAGAGATCATATCCATTTTCGTCCATAGTCGCAGTCAGGTGACGTAAGAATTTGAATGTGCTCGCAGATGGCTGTACGGGTACGGCGGGTTCCCCTTCCCATAGGGAACGACCAGGGACAGATCTCAACTTCTTGGAATCGGGGAGAGTTCGTGACGAAGGTACAAGAGATAGCGACCCACTCTGGGCGACAATCTCAGCCGCAAGAAGCTTCTGTAGGTCTGGAACTACGGCACGAGAGAACAGGAAGTCCTGTGCAACAAAGCCAGCAGGGATCTCTCGGCACACAAGTCGAATGAGTCGGAGGAGGAATGTGGCTTTTGCGCTTTGGTGGGTGCTTTCAAAGGCTTTGAAGGCGTCGGTGAATGATTCCTGAAGCGTATCAAATGCTTGCCTGACAGCTAAGTGGAGAGCATCAGATAAAGCTTTCGGGTCGTCGTCGTTGAGACGGGGCGTTATGTCAATATCTTCGTCCTCTACTTCACCCCCGACGAGGATATCGGTCCATCTGAGTTGACGAAGAGAGGATATGGATTCGTTTCTTTCTTCAATTGCTGTGAGCCAGCTTTGGTATTTCCTGAGGACCGCGGAGACATCATCATCGCGGCCGAGAAGCCGGTCTGCTACGACGTGTTTGAACGTTGATGCGCCGTTCGAGTAGTCCGCAGCAATCATGTCAGATTCCCAGAGAGATCCAATGGGAATATGATCTGCCTTATCCCAGCCGGAGATAGTTGATGAGATTTGGGTTCTGATCTCATCGATGGTTTGGACCTGCGATGTCAGGACTCGTTTGAGGTGGTCGTTGAAGATGTTACGCAGACGTTCCAGGACATTAACAGAGCGATGGGTCATTGTTGAGCCCCAAGATGATAGCCAAAGTTCAATTGTTTCTGCACGTAAAAACAGAAGCTCGGAGAAGTCGTCGCTATGCGCAAGGCTTTTGTCACAGCCCTGGGAGAATCGTTCAAAGGCGAGGAGAGACCATTCCTTGATCGATTCTAAACCTTCAGTTCGATTCAGTTCGCTCATTTTGATCCAAGGCGTGAAGTTGATGACCTCTGGGGCGGCCCATCGGCCCAGGACTTCAATTTCCAACCCTTCCAAGCTGCGGATCTCTGGATCTGACAGAATTGGTCTAGCTTTGAGCTTTGAAAGTATATCGGGGAATTGACGCGATCGCAGGGCCTTGGATGTTTGTAGAGTACGAATGAATAGCCGCAGAGCCTTCGAAATGTTTTCGCGCGACAAAGCCAGCAGGCCGGTAATCACGTCTAGGCGCACCTGGTGAAAATGGTGAATGGCATCATCAGAAGAAGGGCTCTGAGCGAGACAGTAAGCAGCCAGTGCTTCGATGATACTGTCCTCTGTGGCATTTGTTGAGGCTAGACGTTTATCAATCCGTTTTATGAGAGTGCGGTGCAGAGACGCAAGTTGGTTTCGAAGATCGTCGAGAAATGGCGGGGTCGATTCATGCTGCGATAGAGTATTGTGAATCCTTCGGGAAATGACAAAAATCTTAGCAACAAGCAGTAATGAGGCTCGTCTTCGGAGAAGTCGCGAAAAAGATGTTATACAGCGGTGAAGAATAGCAAGTTGTGCTCCAAATGAATGCTTGTCGGTGTCTGCGCAATTTAGCCATTGACCTCCAATTTGCACATACTTGCATAGTAGAAGTTACATACCCTTTTCTGCTGCATCACTCTTCATTTGGCGCGCATATACATGTTTCTTCTCTATCAATCGCGGGTTGCATCGGCGTCCAACATCGACCAAAATCGACTCGACCTCTTGGATCTCCGTGTTCATCGTCACAATGGTCTCAGCGGTTCCGACAAGCTCTCGGTATCGTGTACTAAATCCCACATAATCGCAGTTAGCAGGACATACCACCAATATTCAGGTCACCGGCAGCTTACCCCACGAGAGCTCGGAGCTTCTCCTTATTGCTGGCGATATCCCGTCGCAGTTCCTGTTCCACCCGGCGAACCGTGGGAATTGGATACTGAAAGGCGTCAGCCCATGACTTGAGGCTCTGGGGGTCTGGAGCCTCTGGCGCCATTCTGAACGGTGCTGTGAGGTGATGTCCAAGAGTGAGAAGGCCATTTGGTCCTATCGGACTGGAATGCTGCCTCAGGTTCACATGATTATGTCATCTATCATTATCAGCTTATCGGCCCGTGACTCAAAAAAGAAAAGCCCCGCCAATGATTCATGGCTTTCTATTTCATTTCTCGTGATTGAATTAATTCAAGATATCTCTAATGGAGTCAAATCCAGTCCCATTTGATGCGCCAGTAGACGCGTCATCCAATGATCTACCAGACCGTCTACCCTTTCCACCAATCACCTATTCTCACATCCTCCACTGCTCATACCATGACTGGCACCCACGGTATATTTATTCTAAACACCCATCTTCAAGGCACAACTCTAACAGTCTTTGTCGCATAGCTACCGCACCCTCGCACCCAAGTCCCGGGTAATTCCTCTCACCGCCGAATTCATTACCTACCTCCGCGCCGACGGCATCGTGCTCCCTCCGGAGCCAATACGCCCAAGAGATGATGACGATCTAGACACCTTCTCCGACTCAGGCGAGGAAGCTGAAGACCCCTCGACAGAGTGGGCTGATATCCACAAGCAAATCAAAGACACAATCAGCGAGTTCGGCAAAGTCACCCCGAAGCTAAACTGGAGTGCCCCCAAAGACGCTACGTTCATGGCCGCCACAAACGACACGAAATGCGCTACCCCCAATGACGTCTACCTCCTCCTGAAAAGCAGCGATTTCATCACCCACGATCTTGAACATCCCTTTGACGACTGTGTTCCTGATAATACTGAAACTACTAATGGAGAGGCTTCCGAGACCCCGGCAGTGGACTCCCTAGTCCCGGACGTTCCCTACCACTTAGTCCTCCGCAAATATGCCAACTTCAACCCATCTCTCGAGTTCCGCTGCTTCGTTCGCAACCGAAAGCTGCTGTGTATGTGTCAGCGTGATCTTAACCACTTTGACTTCCTATTTGAAATGCGCGATATGTTCCGTTCGCGCATTCAAGCGTTCTTCGACGAGAAGTTGCGCGATACCTTCCCGGATCCGAACTTCGTTTTCGATGTCTATGTCCCTGCGCCGCATCAGCGTGTCTGGCTGGTAGACATCAATCCTTGGGCGCAGCGGACAGATCCGTTGCTGTTTAGCTGGTTGGAGATTCTGCGGATGAAGGATCCTATTGGCTTTGAGGAAGAAGAAGATGATGATGATCTTAATGGTGGATTCGTGAGGATCTCACTTCGTGATGGGAGCATTATGACTTCGGATGAGGTGACCAGTGGTGTTGTTGAGGAAGTGGAGGATGAATCCGAAGATGAACAAAAGGCGGAAGAAGGTGATGATGATCTTGCTCCCTTCTTACCCGAGGTTCGTCTCGTGAAGAAGAATGATCCTGAGGCATATCAGTTCTCTACGCCGCAGTACTCGGCTCACAAGGTGCCGAAGGATCTGGTCGATGCCTCTCTGGCGGGACCGGGTGGCATGAGTGAGTTTATGGGCAAGTGGCAGGAGATTCTGGCTAGGCAGACTATGCAACAACAGCAAGATGAGAGCAGTGACTCAGAATAGACTGTACACTGGGTATAAAAGGAGTTGGGTAGGTGTTGGATATATGACTCTGAATGACTTTCAATGTTTCTAAAGCATCCGCATACCGCAGCTGAAATGCAGACAGTACTCCAATGATCTATGCCACAGCATGAGAACAACCTTAGAATATGTACATGTAATTTGTCCACATCTTGGTAACCCTAACATTGAAACTGGTAATATGCAGATTTGCATCCTGGTCCACAGATAAATAGAATATCTAAGATCTAAGATCTACAGCTTATGCTTCTTCTCCCCAGAAGCCAACTTCCGAAATTCCTCCTGCGGCGTTCCACTCAGGAACCGCTCCAATCCCATGAACGCCTCAAGCCCATTCTGACGATCCAGAATCTCTCTCTCAGGCCTTCTAACAAGCTCCTTAATCTTCAACAAGCTGGACTGATTCAAATGCGTCCCAAGTCTCTCCTCAACCTCCAAAAGCACATTCTTCAAGAAACCCGCCGAATCATCCCTCTCCCCCGAGTCCGCCTTAATAACCTTATTCACGAATCCAGCGCTCACAAGCTCCTCACACGTAATCCGCTTACTCATGATAAGCGCCTCATTCGCCTTTGCAATACCAAGTCGTTCCACAAAGGCACGACTAGCTCCGCCTTCGGCGACGAGGCCGAGCGAGGAGAATGGTGTAAGGATGAAAGAGTGTGGAGCGGCGTAGATGAAGTCCGCGTGAGCCACCAGAGCTGCGGAGAGACCGACGGCGGGACCGTTCATTGCTACGACGAGGATCTTGGAGTGCGTGTAGAAAGCGCGGGTTGTGTCGATGTTGTTGGCGACGAAGCCACGGACTAATTCCTGGCGCGCTGTTGAGCCGATGCCGCCGCTTTCGCCGTTGCTAGGGTCAGGGCGGGCGCTGGTTACATCTGCGCCGCTGTCGAGAGGTTCGTTAGCCTGGTTTGGTTTGGGTTGGGAAGGTGGTTGGTTGGTTCCTTACGCGGAGAAGAATCGACCTGTGCCTGTTACGACGGTGATGTAGATGTCATCTCGCTTCTCAATTTCACGAAGACGCTGGGCGAGAGTGTAGTATAGTCCGACGTTTAGGGCATTCAGCTTGTCGGGACGGTTGAGAGTGACAATCGCGATGCGATCCTGATAGGTCAGGGTGATGAGCTCTTCGTTAGACATTTTTGTGATATCTTTGAATGAGAATTGATATTCGGTGTACTTTTTATCTCATTGAAAGATTGATCAAAAAATCAATCAGGGGCAGGGAAAATAGCCATGGCCCCAGAATAGTAACGATCGCATTCTATACATTGCGGGGAATTGAAAGCCGAGGCCCGCGGCAGGTCATGTGATGTATAAGTAACGCCTGATTATCATAGCCAGGTTTCTAAGGCGTCTTTCGCTGAGTAACCATTTCAATGCAAACTAAGCAAATAATTATCAGCCCATATTTCCAAACTACATTCGTTCGATCGCGAAGACCCAAACGACGGGACCAGAACAAAGCGCTGGTTTTATCCCATATTATCGTTCCAGGAAAATACCTACACATACATCAAACATGATTCCTAACGTCCTCCGCCGACTCCAGGGCGGTAACCTGGAAGTCTTCAAGGTAAGAAACGATCTCAAATCAATGTATAACTATATGCTTCTACATTGAGCCTATCACACTCTCTACCTATACTCAATGATCTCCCTATGTCCAAACCAGTCCTTCCAGTATGCTAACCGCTCCGCCTTCTAGTTCGGCATGTACGTCCTCTTCCCCATCGGTTGGATGTACTACTTCGGAACCAACCTCGACGACCGCTTCAACGTCAGGAACTTCTGGCCTACTCAGGAGCAGTCGCACAAGATTCCGTTTGACAAGGAGGAGATTGACAAGGAGTTGGCGCGTATGCGCGTGGTGGAATCTGTGCGCCGGGAGCGGAGGGAGCGGGAGGCTGCTTTGTTGCAGGCTCAGCAGGCTCAGACCCAGACGGAGTCAAGCGGAGAACAATAAATGTTTTGATTGGAAGAAAAAGAAAGTGTTGGGTTACTGGCAAGCATTGGTTATCAGAGTGGGGGAGCATGGATTCGGCTATGCTTGGATAAATGGTGTATTGGGATGACGCCCGTGGCGATTGACTCAATGTTTCTCGTCATGCAAAGGGTCGGAATCTCGGGCTTACACGAGTTGCATCTGTTTGATGATTTGTACAACACTGCTCTGGGCATTTATGGCGTTCGGGGATATTGATCTCAACTATTTCAATTGTACAGCATCCAAGATTGGATTTTTGGATTCCTCATATAACTTTTTCTCGTCTGTATTCATTTGTTAATTATTACTATATGTGGTGAACTGTGTACCATATTAAAAAGTTTCGTCAAAATTATGTGCAATATCCAAACGCCCGGATGGAACAGAGGGTCTCGATTGAAAAACGAGTTCTGCGCTCAACCTTAGAGGGAGATCGCAAGCCCTCTGCACTGATTGAGGCACAGGTAAAAATATACTCCAAGCCGAACAAGCAATGCAGCGCTGGAAGAATAGTGCGGGTACCCGAAATGTGCACGCTCCACCTACACAGCAGAGAACCGGGCTTTGATTGACTTGGCGGTCAATGGCAACCAAGTGGAAACAACAAGGAAGAAAAACAAGAAGGAACGCCTAGGATGCGCCGGCTGGAGGACTTGAAGCGGAGCTGGGACATGATAAGTGACAAGGGCCTGATGTGACTTCTTTGCGTCTAGGGTCTAGGTGGATGAAAGATGCCCTAACAACCCCAATATCACACCCATTTCAACTCCACGTCGACCTGATCATCCGCCTGGATGAGCCGAATGGTGCGTTGAGTCCGGATCACATTACAACTCGCCCATGTGCTGTGTCGTCGCCGCAGCCGCGTTCTTGGCTGTTTCGTACATCACATCGAGTGTCTGGGTCGCTTCTCCGAGCACCGAGCCCATGTTGGTCATTCGGGAGGAGATGAATGGCCGCTCGCCAACAGCATAGTAGTACATGTGGCTGTAGATCGTACGGAGGTGGTTGGGGAGGTAGACGTAAATTCCGCCGGCGATCATGGTGATCAATGTGAGCAGGAGGGAGTCTATACAGGACAGAGGATATTAGTTTAGTTTCATTGCAATACAGGGCCATAGATCCAGAAGATGGGACCAAGGGTACGTACTGAAGATGAATTTTTCCGTAGGGGTAAGCATGTAGATGGCGAATGTGACCTCGTACTGGTAAATCTTCATACGCACCCAGCGCACAAAGCTGCTGATGAGCCAGAGAATAGAGCCCATGATTGCGACAGGTGATGGAAGTGGGTGTGTGGTATGTCCGACGTCTGCCTAGGCGCAGGGAAGGGTTCGTCCCTGAATGGCTGTCAAATCTCCGGCGCGTGTAGTCTCTGGCCCCTTGAACAGAGCAGATACAGTGTCACCGTAGTTTACCGAGCAAATCTGGGCGCAAGCTGTCACAATGTTTTGGCACGCTTCCTCCCTTCGTACCGAGGATCGAGAGACTCAGGGGGTGATCTTCTGGTGGCGCTGCGGGACCGTTACTTTGAAGGGTGTGGGGATGGGAACGGGTCGCCCGGTGCTCTCTGCGATTAGGCGGCGATTAGGCGATTGAAGAATAGATAACCGGAAAGAGAGTCAGGTCCCAGGTGCAAAGAGTGTAAAGTTCTTAGGATCGAGATCGCTGGAAGTGGAGATAAGCGGAGAAGGAACTTTTTTACTTTTTGAATGGGGCAAACGGTTTCATTGCCGATTACTCCGTACTCTTGATGACAAGAACGAATATGTGAACTACCACTTTCCTTCCTTCCTTTAGCTCTTTCTTGTACTCATAGCCATCTATTTTCCATTCCTGCCCCTATGAACCTCTATTTTCTATCCGACGCTAAGGCTGTAACCACTGTTAGCTTAACAACTATCGCAGTGACCTAGCCCACAGTTGTACCATTATAATTGGGAATTATTCGAGGACCTCAGAGACAAGTTGATTGATTTGATCCGTGACATTGATATTGTGCCGACCAACGTTGGACCTATACTCGTAATAGGACAGGGTAGGTAATGGCATACAGAAGATGTATAGTAGAGACATTGATTACTCTAGGCGCGCGAAATGCGCGACGGAAAGCCTCTGGTAGGTAGTTAAACCTGTGCATGTTGCACAATTATGTAGGCTTTATAACCTTGGTCTAAGAGGCTACATAGTTACGAGACTCTGTGGATCTACGGAGGTTCCTTAATTATATTTTAGAGTAGTGAAATAGGACTGTCAATCTTACATACATATTTACCGTCTATTTAGAATATCTAGACATGCATGTCTGCCATATTTCGTGATTACTTGTCAATCAAGTCATGGTAGAAGATAAATATAGGAATTCAACTTCTCACAAGTATTAATGCTTGAACATTGAACTCCAGACCTTTATCCCCTATCGCTTATCTTATCACTATCTTATCCCCAAAATCATCATCGAATCCACCAACTTCACCACGAATGCGCAATGCTACGTCTCAAATCATGGCCACAGGCCCTCCAAGCCCTCAAAATCTCTCCCTCCATCTCAATACCACATCACCCCTTTAGCACAACCCCCACTCTTCCCGAAAAAGCCCTCCCGCCCCGCCTCAAGATCAACGATGCCGACCTAACAATCTCCTACCTCAAAGGCACCGGACCCGGTGGACAAAAGATTGTACGTTAATTCCAGCGAATACGTCACGATAGATTTCTAATATCTAACCAGAATAAAACCAATTCCGCTGTCCAAATCATTCATCATCCCTCTGGCATTGTCGTCAAGTGCCAGGCTACGCGATCCCGATCTCAGAATGCGAAGACCGCGCGCTCATTGCTTGCTGATAAGATTGAACAAAGGGAGAAGGGCGATGGGAGTCGGGTTGCGTTGAAGATGGAGGCTAAGAGGAAGAAGAAGGCTAGTAAGATGAAAAAGACTAGGAGGAAGTATCGTGATTTGGAGAAGGGGGAGAAGCATGAGGATGAGCTGGGGGAGGGTGAGGATGAAGATGGTGAGATCTTGGAAGGTGTTGAGGGCCGGACAGATTCGGAGAGGAGTTCAGAGAAGAGTTCGACTTTATAAAGAACTTGAGTCAAGTGGTCCATTATTTTGGCCCTTTATGTATATATATCAGTGTTAGTGTACGCACCTCCTGGTGGGGTCTGTACAGTACTGTACAGTATTTATAAGTTCGAATTTAAAAATCTCTAACAATTTTCAATGTACATATACATACATATATCTTAATCCAATTTTGGAAGTTCCAAATGTTTATTCGATCTGTCTCTAATAGATGTCTGTTTCACACAGGGGATCTTCGGGTTCTGACTTGAAATGATCCTCCGACCCTCCGCTCCGACGATCCGGGGTGGATTCAACGAGAGACTTATAGATTAAAGGTTTTAAAAATAAACAAATGGGATTTCGAAATTGCTGTACGTCCAAGTGATCCTCCATTCCGTTCCTCCGGGGTCGTTCATATAAATCAACCTCCCATTAACCATATGTGCTCAATTCCACTGCAATTATCCCAACATTTGATTCAATAAATGTCCTATACCACGTCCGTCGAAGACTCTGAGTACTGCACATGAATTGATCCCAATCAAAACCTCACACCTCTTCTCGACACCACACTACGAATACATATCAATCCATAAGAATCACAAGCATATTCGCAACCGTCACAAAATGTCTACAAATCCAACTCCAATCTACGATGTCCTCATATCAGGCGCAGGCCCTGTAGGCCTTCTCCTCGCTACCGAACTCAAGCTCCAATCCCCGAAAGCTCGAATCCTGGTCCTTGAGCGCAGAACAACACCCGATACAGCCATAAAAGCAGGCGGTATCAACACTGCTTCCGTTGAAATTCTTGAGCGCCGCGGACTTCTTCCCGCTATTCAATCCGTGAGCGCGGCATATCTCGGCCCGGATAGGGGAGCTGGTGGAAAGAAATCAGGCTATGCAGGGTCTGTTGGTCATTTCGGCGGGATTCATGTTCCTGCAGCTCCTGTTGATATGGAGGATGTGCTGTTGAAAGGGCGGGGGAGGAATGGGTGGTATATGATGCTGGCACAGGCTGATCTGGAGAGGATTCTTTATGACAGGGCCTTGGAGTTGGGGGTTTGTATTCGGAGAGGGGTGAAGGTTACGGGGCTAAAGGCGGATGGGTCAGGCGTGACTGTGAAGATTGATGGAGAGGGAGGGGAAAGGGAAAAGGAAGTGCGTGGATATTGGCTTGTTGGCTGTGATGGGGGACACAGTACTGTGCGCCGGCTGGGGGGCTTTGACTTCCCAGGTACAGATCCCCAAATCACGGGCCGTGCAGCTACTGTTGAGATGGAGGGGGCAGAGAATTTGGGGCAGGGATGGCAGTACACGATCCAAGGTGTGTATGTGTGCGGCCCAATGCCGGGACGAGTACGCACGGTTGAATTTGATGGCCCACCTGCGGACAAAGATGCGCCTGTTACAGCACACGAGATGGAGAGCAGTCTACGGCGGGTTAGTGGCGTTGAAGGAATTCGCATCTCGAGTGTCAGTGGTGGAATGCGATTCACAGATAATGCGCGCCAGGCAAGGACCTATCGGCGTGGAAGAGTGTTTCTCTGTGGAGATGCGGCGCATGTGCACTCGCCATTCAGTGGACAGGGACTGAATCTGGGTCTTGGAGATGCAGTCAATTTGGGCTGGAAGCTGAGTGCGGTGATTCAGGGGTGGGGCACTGATGATTTGCTTGATACATACATGAGTGAGCGTCATCCTATTGGTGTTCGGGTCTTGAATTGGACGAGGGCGCAAGTTGCTGTAATGCGTGGTGATCCTGATTCTTCCGCATCGAGGGGTGTTATGACTGATTTTCTGGGCACGAGGGATGGTGCGACGCATTATGTGAAGCAGATATCGGGGTTGTGGCAGCAGTATGATATGGGTGGTAGATCTCCACTCGTTGGAATGACTATGCCTGTTATACAGTTGCATGACGGCACCCGGCTCACTGATCATGCCCATGATGGCCGCAGTTTGCTGCTTGTTCTAGCAGAAAATGAAGAGTTTGCAGGCCTAGTAGAGAGATGGGCTGGGCGTCTAAAGCTGATTCAAGGACGGTCGAATATTGCTGGGATCGATAGCCTGCTGATACGTCCCGATGGTATTGTAGCTTGGATTGCTACTGGTGGTGTTGGTGATATCGAAGGACTTGAAGCTGCTTTAGTTCGTTGGCTAGGGTATAGTGAGCCAATCCCAACTATTAACTCATGAAAAAGGAGCAAGAACAAGTGTTAGTGGAGTCAACTAGTTAGTCGAATTCATATTAATTTACCTTTAGCCACGTGTGTCAGTATGGCTGTCAGAGTATAAGGCTTAATTCCGATCGCTCTTGATGCATTTCAACGTTTTGGTATCAAGATCAGGCGCTACAGTGTAAGAAAGGTAAGATATGGCACATTGATCTAGTATATTCGTAATTGCAACTGCACCGGCCTCGAAGCTCAAATCCACAGGAAAAGGCAACCGCCACTCTCAGCTAACTTTTTGGTTCGTAAAACGAGGATTTGTAAACCTCCAGCTCAAGAAATGTAGCTACCCAGCACCGTCTTCGCCTGGTCGTCCAAACGCTCTTGTGCGAACTGGGAGATCCGGCCGCCGTGCTTCTTGTCAGCTTCCTTCAGGTATGCGCCGACCCATTTCTTCAGATCTGCGCCAGTCTCGGGCCAGGGATCCTTCTGCTGTGGCTTGATGGTGTTCAGGGGAGTGAAACCAACCCCAAAGGACATCTCCTCAACGTCCACCTCGGCCAGGAGATCATCCTTGTGAGTCACATCAGGAGGAAGCTCAAGGAGCTTGAGAAGTGTGTTGCACGTGAAGCCCCATCCCTTAGCATACCGGGTGGCAAAGGCGTCCGAGTTTGCCAATGTCTTGGTGAGGGAAATAACGGCAGTCTTGCGGTCCAAGGGCCGGGCAAGTTTCTGGGTGTCCTGGAGGATGACGTTCAGGTAGACAGGAGTGAACAGACTGCAGTTTATAGGTTAATATATGATCCCAGCGAGTATATCTGGTTAGTCGCAACTTACTTTTGTTGCACTTTCTCTGTCACCTGCATGACAAAGTCGGGGTTGTATCCCTTGTCATCGTGCGCAGTGATGAAGTGGAAGAATCGAACGAAGCGAATCGACAGGTTCTCGGTCTTGGAGTTTTGCAGACGCTGCAAGATAATCTCCATGATCTTGACAAAGTATGGTTCCAAAGTAGCGCTAGAATATCGAATTAGTTTTTTTGCCTAGAGTGATAACGGGTGTAGGACATACGGTGGGAAGGTTGCAACAACGGTCTCAAGCAGATCGAACGCATAACCCTCATTGGCCTTGGTAGAAACGAGCTTTTGGAAAATACCCAGAATAGGCTCGACCTGATTGTGCTCAACAATGTACTGAGCTCCGCGGGGGATGATCGAAGTGAGCAAACGAGCCAGGGCAGGGATGTTTCCTCGAGAATCCCACATGACTGGCATCAGGATAGGTCCGATCAACTCCTGGTAGTAGGTAGGCAAGTTAGCGGCCGAATTAGCCTCCAGCAGGGCAGCAAAGAGCTGGAAGACGTATGGCATGAATTCTTGAAAGAAGTTAGCTGAGCACGGCACAAGACATGGGAATGAGCTTACCTTGCACGTCTCCCTGAAGGATACCAGCGAAGGGCGTATAGAGAGCCTGCTCGAGCTTGTCGGGGTTGGCGGGGGCTGCATATCGAACGAAAGCACCCATGGCTTCGAAGAAGAAGTAGTAGAATCTTGGGTTACTGGGGTTCGAGCTGATGATTTGAGTGATGGTGATGAAGCGTTGGAGCACAACATCAGTAAAAGGAACCACGCCGTCACGAATGACAATCAAGACACGCATCACACAGCGCATCAAAAACTCATTCTCCTGCACCTTCTGGGGCGCCGGATCCCTCTGGATTAGCTGGAAGATATGCTCCAGAAGGTCCTTAGCAAGCGGGGTGATTTCGGTCGGGGGAATCACCGGTTGGCCCTGGCCGTCATTGAGGAAGAGAGCTCGCTCAACGGCAATAGCAGCGTATGTGTATACGACGTAGTTGGAGGAAGCCAGGTGCTTCACTAGAACAGGGAGAACCTGTTGCCACTGTTCCTTGGTGATGATGCTGCGGAATGTATACAGGTACTTGATAGCATCAACCTTGAGGATGGGATGAATGCCATCATCCGAGACTAGGTCTGCAGCAAGATGCTGCTGGAAGAAGTCCGTGATGCTGACTAGGCTGTTGGTAGCTGTGACACCGTGACTAGAGGTTGCCACACCCTTGGCCGCCACAGCAGAGTAGAGGTAGGTTGCGGTATCCTTGGACTTCCAGTTGGAGGCCGGGTCCTTAGAGTACTCAGCCAGATAGTGCTCGGTGTACTTAAGCACAACCTTCGTCACTGATTCCTCGAACTTCTCAGCCAGACGACGGAGGAAGTCAGTGGCAGCACGACGACGAGTCTCACTATCAGAGCCCTCAAGGTCTCGTCGAATGAACTCAATAGGCTCATCCTCGAACAGTTCCTCGTCTGACTCGCGCAGGCTCACATTTGGCAGGATAACCTTCTCGATGATCTGGGCAAGCGTCTCCTCCGCCTGGAAAGCCGCGGCATGCTCTGGCATGCTAGCGACCGAGGTCAAGAAATGCAGAGCACGACTCACGAGAATGTCGTACTTTGTCTCATGCCCAATCGTGGTCAGAAGGCCCCACGAGCTCTGAATGAACTGTCCAACCTGAGGCCCGAAGGCGTCCAGGAACTTCTGGACATACAGAGTCAAGCCTTCGAAAATTCCAGCACGAACATACTCCAGCAGACCTGCCTCAGTATCGTCATCAGTGTGGAGCAATTGATTGTCATATGTCAGGTATTTGTGCAAAATGGACGCAATTGCGGAGATGTTTTCTTCGAACATGGGAGGAAGGTCGTGGCAGGAGAGGTCGTAGAAAAGCTTAACCATCAAGTTGAGCTGGGTGAAACCCTGAATCAGGTTTTCTTTGTTGTTCTTATTTTGCTCGAGGTAGTTGTCCAGACTCTCGAACAGGGCCAGGAATGGGCTACCGAACTTGTTGAGAACATGGTTGATCTCAATGTAAAGCTCGTTGGATTGGAAAAGTGGTCGCCAGCGCTTGAAGATGGAGTGCGCAACTTGTAGAACACCAATGTTGACGGCAGGGTTTGATGGCGAAAATTTGGATACAAGGTCCTAGACGGAGAAGAGCAAGGGTTAGCTAGGAACAACAAACCATGGCCGCACCACCACTTACATCCACAAGGGTATCCCAGCGCTCCCAGAAATCACTGTCGGCGATCACACTGACAGCCTCGCCGAGCTGAGTCCGGATCGTAGGAGGCACGGAGATCATCAAAGTGATCAGCTCGCGCTTAATGGTCGAAACCTCATCCAGCGGCAGCTTGTATTCTCCATCCTCGTTGGTCCAGTTGCGCTTAATGAAGTTCTTGAAGCAAAGGGCACTTGCAAGACGAAGGTTGTTTGTTTGGGAATCGGATGCCGTGATCTGGAGGAGCTGTAGAGAAAAACCGGGCTTCTGTTCTTCTTGACGAAGGGCGATCTCGGCTGGAGAATTACAAGAACATAGTGAGCAACAGATTCCATTTGAATCAATGAGGGGTGATTGCCTTACCTTCCTTGTTCCGTCTCGGATCCAAGCTTGCCTCCAACAAAGCTCCAAGAGCTTCCGCCATTTTCACCGGTACGTGGGGTATCAACAGAAGGGAGGGGAAAGAGAAAGAGATTAGAAAAGGAGAGAGATGTATCTGGGAGCGATTTCCAGAGTTGAATGAAATACGCAGTCCACCAAGAGGAAAGGATGGAATGTCACGGGGAGGAAGTCAGGACACAGCAAAGCTCACAGGACAAAGATCATAATAAATAATGAGGGCGCTGATAATTGTACGGGCAGCCCACTGCGTCAACACACTAGTCCCAGTGTGGTTAGAAACATCACATGCTGACACTATTCCGTATTAGGCACTTTGCCTGAGGCATAAAAACTTTCCTGGTGCCTTGCTACCTTGCTACCTTGCTGCCTTGATGCCTTCATGCCTTGATGCCTTGATGCCTTGATGCTTTATTTCTGCCTCAACAAACCTGAGCGATGACTAAGATCTCGTGACCTCACCCAGATCCTAGGGTTAGCACTCCAAGTTGAATAGGCATGGCATGGTGCATATTTCTCATGCATTGACGATTTTTTATGGGCCATTGCCCCAATATAAGTTGGGGTTTTTTAAGATTTACAACTCTTGATTTGAGGTTCATATGTAGTAAGACCTCGCTTCATGGAAATGTTTCGAGATACATGTCTATAAAGAGTCACCAAGAATTGGTTGCGAGTTGCCAATTAGGAATTTTTAAGTTTGCAACTTGGAAACAGCCATATTAATGCCTATTTCCTTCTGTAACAAATCAAAAAACCTGAAATATCTCACAGATTGTTCGTATGCCTTGACATTGTGAATGATTCTTGTTTTCCAAGATATACTATGTCCATGTATGTCGACTGAAATCCATATCAACCTTTCTATTTGGGTACACTGCGGACTTTTAGAACATCCGTTTGAAACCTCATGCCCCCGAGTTTTCTCTTTTCCCTTTTATCCCTCCACTTCTCCTTTATCAATTTTTTTTCTTATCTTTTCTTTCTATACCGCTACATATGAATCTGGAGAGCAATTTGACCATTAAATTAATCCGGTAGGAAAAAAGTAGAACACTGGGTAGTATGCTGATTGGAAGACTGAGTATGAGACTGAGTATGAGACTGAGTAGGAAACTGAGTAGGAGATATAGTAGGAGATGAACATAGTATCCATAAGACCGAAGTAGGCGCCGCGCGAAAAGCGCGGCGGAAAGTCTCTAGTGAAATATAATAAACTACCAGTCTAATTCAGTAAATTTTCTCAACCAAAGTACATGTATTCGTTTCATATGTACTGCAATAGATATGATTCGATGTGGCGGACACACCGCTTTGGCCTCGTGTGAAGTGTAAATAGCCGTGCAGCTTCCTGCTGCCGGGTGCCTTATAGTACATAGACACCTAAATTCTCCTATTTGTCAATACGAACTAATTAGAATTTGATTTGTATCACCTCGGTGCCGATCGCTCACGTGGATATATGTTAATTTTGGTAAACAAATATTCAGCTGAAGTTGCTTTTTCGCCAAGGTGAGCTGCATAAGTACCAGGCATTCTTAAGAACCTCACTTATTCTCTCATGCCCGAAGCATGGCCACTCCCTTTTGAATAACCCACAAATTATATGACGCTAGTATGTGATTCGGAAATCTCCTGGAGATCCACCACAATGCAAGTAAGAAGACTAATTTATAGTTGGTGACAAGCCAAGTTCACCCTGCATATCCACAAGTGGACCAGGCGGAGACTGCTTACACAGCTGTAGCCTCCTTATACCGGTAAATGTTCTGTAATGACAATTGTGTATCATAAATTCATATTAACCACACGTGGCTTGAAGATCCACATGGTGGGTGGCTTTTGGGGGCGTCCAAGTCAATCTGATAAAACATCCGGGTTGAAAGCCCGGATATCTATGGATGCACATCTGGAAATCTTGAAAAAATAGAAGTATCACTTGAGTAGATTTTGATATTTACATGAATTAACGGGTCACGCCGTCTGATTCCAAGCTGGGAGTGCACCGTGTAATCTGAGAGCCTTAGAAGCATTGTTGATTTACGCACTCCGATGTTGGACGGAAGGTCCGTAGGATTTAATTGCCTCTGAAAGTTTGATCTCTACAGCACGAAGATTGTGGGCTTTTGCGAGACCCGAGAACCGTGGAAATGCAAAGGTATCTTTCAATTAAGCTTGTTTGTCATAGGATCCGTCGAAGACCCGCCTGAACTAGTCTCTACAGATAATCTAGCCGAGGGGAATGAAATCAGCAATGCATCACATATTGAGGTGAATACTAGTATGAAGTCTCTGGAAGCCATGAAATCCATCAATTCTCAGTTGGCAGATATCAGGATTGGATATCCTAAGCAGTTTGTTTTGGATACTAAAATGCATTACGAGGGCTTCAGGGATAATCTCTGGGCATCTAATTACGAAGCGCAGCGTGTTGAATCAATCTGAAGACCTCTAAAATGGAAATTGGAATTGTCAAAATTATTTTTATTAAATATGGGGACAAATCTTTCTAAGCTGATGGAAACTCGAGGCCTCAGGTCCACTTCGATATTATATAACGACCAGAAGACAGAATGATTTCTGAGCTTTTAAACAACCCTGGCTACACATCAGCAACCCTCTTTTGAATCGTCATCTGGAAAACTCAAGAGAAGTGATGTTACGTCAATTGACTGGTAGACAGGTGATCGTTGTTCCAGGCATTGAAGATCTGCATTTTCCCGCCGTGGCGATAGGAAACATACGAAATGGTATATTTCACATTTTTGTTTCCACTCTGTACCCAGGTAAATTACTGGAGGACCATGGACGTCCAGACTGATTAGGGGTCACATCTTGTACACAAAGGCTGAGCCCACAATGGGCCCCGGGGCTGAGAAGGAGATAGTTGCCGAGCTGACACAAAGTACCATGCGTAAGACCATATCTCCATGATTTGGAATTGGAAGATCAACATGAAACTAGCAATACATAGTAATTCCGAGGCTACCCAAGAGCACGTTGGATCTGTGCCTCGAAATTAAATTCCGAGTCTGCATAGCATCTTGTTTTTTCTCGAATTTTTTTTTTGAATTCTCTCCACCTGACCGTATCTACGTAGGAATGACGAATATGAGAACCATCAATAATTATTTGTGCGCTCAAAGCAATCCCAGAAGAATTGAATTACACTAGATTACTCGGCACACATCTCCACCTACAGGTTCATGATGCTGATCATATACTATCGTGGTAAAATTCGAGTGGCGCATATTTTTAGTCTACTGTACATCGTATACCACGAGGATCCATCAAAGTCGGGAAGTTTACCAAGATATGGCACGAAGTACTCCGTAGATCTTGCACAACACTACTCCGTACCTCTGCTCATACTATGTATGCGGCCTTTCCTTTTTGTGATGGGATGAAATCAAATAATGATACGGAGATGGAAGACCAGCTGGAGAATAATTAGTTCGATACAGAGTATAGACAGATCAGGTCCAACATAAACAATGATTATTGGTGACACCTGGGTGAAACATGATTATTTACCGAGTTTTATTCCGGTAATCACAAATAGTACAAAAGAGGGGAAAGTTCGGTAACGGCGAGTAGAAAGTGGAGAAGCAGTGGGCCCAGATTCAGCTCCTCCACTCTTCTGCCACTTCGGTGTCGCCTTTTTTTACCCATAGAACTTTATGAATCTCAGCCTGCAGAACGGGTGGAGCCGCTAAAGTTCCATGGGAAACCAGTTCTTATTGTTTACACCTTTATCTCTCCACAAGACCCATCATACTAATGCACCTCGACTAGACGAGAACCCAAATCTCCTTTTCAACTCCTTATTCGCGGAGTTCACCGGAAGGATACGTATGACAGGGGTCAGAGCTGATGTGTTGGTCGAAACACGACATTTTCCAACCTCTGGGCCAGAATGCATTGGTCTACCTTGGTTCTCAGGATAAGCACCGCTGTGACTTGGCCAGTCTCCTACATGCTTCCATTGGTTTGCTAGGCAACCAAGCGACAGGTGGTCCGAGTGGTTAATCTTTCGGGAGATCGGGAGCACGGATATGGGGCACACGGAATCAAAATGGATCCAATTTCGTCAGTGATCCTGCATGCGTTCATAGGATATCCATTTCCGATCGGCGATGGCAGAGGCTGGCGGGATCCAGTAATCGAACACCCCGCTTCCCAAAAAGGCAGACTTGAATGTCAATCGTCCCAAAAAAGGCAGACCTGGATGCCAATCGATCGGCTGTTCGACCGATCATACAGGGAAGAACTACTTTTCCTCGTGCCAACTTGACACTGACGCATGTCACGGTGAACTCCCCCCCGCACAACGGGAAGGAAAAAAAAAACAAATTCCAATGGCTAGCCAGCAATGTGTGCACCGTGCACCGAGCACAGCCTGATACTCCAGCTTTACGGCACATGCGGGCGGGCGCTGAACACCAAAAATGATACACCAAACGGACTAGCTTGCGACAAATCGCCATTTCGAGGTTAGCTAGTGCCGCCCCCTCGAACCGGTGATTCCGGTGCTTTTCTTCGAACTGGTTAGATTGCCAACCCTGAGGCCGATTCCAGGTGGATTCGGATGTGCCGTCTTTCATAGGACTATGAGGCAACATGATGCCCTAGGTGGAGAGAACTTAGCCATCTTTTTTATCACCCATGTGCCATTGAGATGCTCCACATAGCCGGCCAGCCTCCCGGGACATATGTGACGGCACCGAAACAATACAATACCATTACTATACGGTGATAATTAATAAACGGTGCTGTGATCTCCTATCATTGGATTCTGGACGCCCCAGAGCCACCATCATGCACCATCATGCACCATCATGCAGCTACCGAATAACGGCCGTTTTGGCTTTTAAATTGATGGGGATTGACAATGGGTAATACGGTTCTTGAAATTCAATTGCCTTTGATTCCATCCCCTCGCAGATAGGAAACGAAGCTATGTCTTTACAGTCTAGAAAGTTAGTGTGGGAGTGGAGAAAATCGACCCAGCAAAGCTGAAGCTCATCCCCACCCGATGATACCATCTAAGAAAATTCGTAATACAGATTGGGAAAGCTAACAAGGTGCCTCCACCGAGCCCTTGCCCGAAAGGAGAACCCTAGGGATCATCTATAGTGGCCACCCAGATTGGAGCTGCTACAAAAGGCGAGTAGACCCCCTCCTTGCAAGAAGTCAGATCCAGCTTTCTATTCTTCTTACCCTCCCACTGTGCTTGATTGCACTTGTACATCTAACATCTCGCATTTGCACTGAGACTCCTTGCCGGTTTGTCTCGCCTCTTTTGTTGCTTTAAGGGCTGTTGCTCAAAAGAAAAAGCTTTATCAGTTCATAATCATACGCCACGAGAAACGACGTCCACCTATATCAATACCCACAACGAACAAAAAGTGTCCATCCCGTCACATATACCCAAGCCTCCGAAGCCTACCTCTACCTCCCGTGATTACCAATCCAACACCATGGCTCCTGGTCTTGTCTCCCCCGTGCCAGGCAACCTCTCCTCTTCCTTCTATGAACGTCCTGGCTCCCGTCAGGTCTCTTCGTTCTCGGCCCAAATCGACAGTGACACATTTTCTCAAAATGGCCGTTCCACTCGTCGGGAATCGGGTCTCATCCGCAACATGAGCGGTGCTGGAGGCTCCAACCTGACCAGCTTGGTGCAGACTTTGTACCAGCGTAGTGGTAATGAGCTTGGTGCTCATGCTTCATCCAAGCTGATGAACAGCAGCTATGAATCCCTCAAGGAGTGGATCCGCATTCAGCGTATGAGCCACCTCCCTCCTGAGGGAAGCAGCTATGACAAGGTCCTTTCCTGGGCCTTGCTCTTCATTGAGCGTCTTCACCACTTCGACTCGAACATTAACAAGTTTGCCGGTGACAGTTACCTCGCCACTCAGCTGTCCTACGGATACTGCGGCATGCTGCTTGAGGTAGGCTGACATACAAATCGAAATGAATGAACCAATGCTAATTACACTTCCTATAGCTCGGCAAGGACAATGCTGAGGCTCTGATGACCTCATTCGGCTTCTTCTACAGCACCTCCTCTACCTTGGTCAACCTTCTTGAGCGCACTGAATTGTTCGATGTCTCGCAAGAGATCAAGGAGCAGCTCATCCTGGCTCTGGCTGATCTGGTGTCCCTGGTTTCCAGTGTCTCTACCCACTTCCACCAGGCCATCAGTGGATTGACCAAGGCTTCCGTCTCAGTTCACATTTATGACACCTTTCCCGGTCAAATCCTTGCTTTCAAGGACCGCTGCAGCAAGATCTCCGAGGCCATGTGGCGCCACCAGCTTATTCGTGAGAACATTGGTGCTGAACGCGTCTCAATCGTCCGGGACGTTCGCGCCTGGCTCGCCCCTGAGGACCGTGTCCTTGCCCACCTGGCTGAGAACACCTCTCAGCTCGCTCATGAGCGTGAGGAGATGACCTGCTTGTGGGTTTCTCACTACCTGACTCACTTCCTGAAGAGCCAGAACCGCACCCTTGCCATCACTGGCAAGCCTGGCTCCGGAAAGACCGTCACTGCTTCCGTGATTATTGATCGTCTTCAGGACCCTATCGCTGGTGTCTCCTACAAGACTCTCTATATTCCCATTAATGCGCGCGTTCCGGCTGAGACTACTACCATTGCTATCGCCAAGACTATTCTTTACCAGCTCTTCGAGAAGCGCATTGGTAACACCGCACTCTTGCAGATTCTGGGAGATGCCTATGAGCGCACCAAGAAGACCACCGATGAGGCACAATATGATACCATTCTCTGGAGTGCTTTGGAGCGTGCTCTCGGTGCTGCTTTGCAGAACGCTAAGGAACTTGTCATTGTCGTTGATGGCGTTGATGAGGCTGCTAGTGGCGAGGCTTCTTTGGTCCAGAAGCTGATCACTGCCACTACCAACGGTACCAATGTTAAGCTTATCACCCTAGGTGCTGAGAAGCCCAAGGATGTCGCTGGTCTGATGCATGTGCCAATCACTGAGGATCGCATTGCTGATGATGTTTCTACTGTGGTTCGTGCCAGCTTTGAGGGTAGCGAAGATGTCTTCCAGAGTCTCCCCGAAATGGAGCAGGAGATCATTATTGACCAAATTACTGAGGCTTCTCAGGGCTCCTTCCTCTGGGCCAAGCTCTGCTCCAAGCGTGTCCGCCAGGAGAAGACCCCCGAGGCTCTGCACAAGGCTGTCGAGAGTATCGTCAGCAGCAAGCTCACTATCACTGACTTTGTCCTCAATGTTATCCAGTCCCCCGATGTGAAGGATGAGGGCCGTCACATCCTGCTGTGGCTTGCCACTGCGGACCGTCCCTTCACCTTGAAAGAGCTTACTGTCTTGTTGTCTATTGACGTCACCAAGCAGACTATCAGTGACCGCACTGTGAAGCCTTTGGAATTCCTGCGTCCTGTGAACGGCCTGGTTTTCGTGCAGGATGGTCAAGTGTACCTGCGTCATGGCCTCATCCGTACCTCTCTTCTGGAAATCCAGTCGAAGGGCAAGCTTGTGCCTACCGTCAAGGACCGCCACGCTGACTTTGTTACTCGTCTCTTCATCTACATCAAGAGCGTCCTTCCCGAGCAGCACGAGCCTTCCCTGACTCCCCTTGACGGCCACGACACCACTTCGTTTGTGCAGCGCAACCCTCTTCTCGACTTCGCCGTGCGCTACTGGCCTCGCCACTTGAAGCAGACCACTGTATACACTACCGGCGGTGATGTTCCTACTGCTAAGGAGTTCGGCAAGATCTTCCCCGCAACCATCACTCTGCTTCTCCTCCAGAACACTCTGTGGCACACTATCATCACCCCGACCCTGGTCTCTTACCAGACCACCGTCACCAACCTTTGTCGCAACATTTTGTCCCCCAAGCATTTGGTCACTTTGCAGTCTATCATCACTCTCGCTTTCTTGCGCCGTGACATCAACCTGGTGACTGACTCGATTCCTCTCTTCTACGAAATTACCCTCCTGAGCCGCGATCTACTCCAGACTAAGCACCTCGTTACCATGAAGATTGCCAATATCTTCCTCGAGTTGACTTCGACTCAGACCACCACGTCCCGCACTGACATCATGATTAAGCGCGAGGAGATCCTTCTGCTTGTTGTTGAGTGCTACAAGATTCACTACGGCAACTCTTCTGAGCAGGTTGTGACCACTCTTAAGGCTTTGATCGAGCACTACCGCTTGACCAAGGAAGAGAAGAAGATTCAGGAGATTACCACCATCATTACCACCATCACCACTGGTTATGAGGCTGGTGATGGCTCCCGTGGTGATCTCCACGTGCATCTGAAGGGCCACAAGCGTCAGGAAAGCGAGGGTGGCATTCGCTTCATCCTGGATGCCGAGGAGGATGAGTCGATTGACGAGAGCTTCGATTACGAGGCCCTCATCAAGCAGGCCGAGAAGTACCGTGCCGAAGGCAAGGTTGCTGAGGCTGAGCGTATCTACGTTGAGATCTGGCAGCGTGCCAACCGGGAATGCCGTATCCAGACCACTTCGTTCTGGGAGGAGATCAAGCTGAAGGCTGTTGTTGCCTACTCCAAGTTCCTCAAGCAGGAGAAGCGCGAATCCGAGGCCTCTTCCATCTTGTCCAGTGTCTGGGAAGAGCACCGTCATACCAGCCTGGCCTTGTCCGAGAAGTCTTCTCACCACTTCCAGGAGATCGCCACTGTTATGGCTGCCGTCGGCCTCTCAGCCGCTGCTCTGTCCATCTACAAGCAGGTTGCCCACTACTACCAAAGCACCTCCAAGTCTTCCCACTATGAGGAGATCCAGAAGAGCATTTCCAGCACCGCTGAGAGTGTCATGAAGTCTAGCAAGTCTTCTCACTCTAGCGTTTCTGAGTCCACCATGGAGGAGATCATCTACGAGTCCTTCTCCTCTCACAAGCATGACGAGAGCTCCTTCACTGCTACCTACACTTTGGTCGAGCAGTTCACCTCCCAGCACCGCTGGAAAGATGCTACTCGTGTGATCAAGAAGGTTCTTCAGGGACTGTGGCCTACTCTGTTTGCTCCCTCCATCGAGGATGTCGTTCTCCCCAGTCAGAATGCCGACAAGGCTATCGAGCTGGCTGAGCGCCTTGGCCAGTGCTACCACTACCGTCGTCGCTTCCCTCGCGAGGAGAACATCCGCATTCGCGTCTACCGCGCAGTCCGTGCCGGACGCCCCGTGGATGACAAGGTGCGCGAGCGTGTGACTGAGGCTTTGATTCGCTTCTTCGAGCGTAACTCCCAGCCTGATAACGTTATCACTACCCGCCAGGAGAACCTGGATGACTTCATCAAGCACTACGGCCGTGACCACCCCGTTGTCATCAAGACTCTGTGGACCCTGGCTGAATTGACTCGCCCCCGTCCTATCTTCATCGAGTACTACCAGCGTATTATCAGGACCCTGAACAAGGATGCGCCCACTTGCAAGCCTGAGGCTCTCGAGCCCCTCGTTCTCGTTGCCACTGAGCTTTGGACTCAGAGCCGCTACTCGGATGCTGTGCCCTACTTCACCCTGCTGTTCACCACTTTCCTGAGCCAGCCCAAGCAGCCTCGCTTCGAGAACCCATCCTTCGTTCAGGAGACCTTCACCCGGTACACTCACTGCCTGCGCTCCGTCCGCACTGATTACTCCGTGATTCACAAGGTCACCGTTGACTACCAGGCCAAGGTCAAGACTGTTTTCACTGCCACTGCTTCAATCACCATTCAGGCTACCCTCACTCTTGCCAAGGTTTGCCAGGAGTCTAAGCGCTATGAGTCTGATGCCATCGCCCTCTACGAGGAGCTGATCAAGATTGGCTCCAAGGAGATTGATCTCGACGAGGTCTCTGCCACTCTGGACGGTATTTACGAGGAGCAGACTGCTATTGCTACCCACTCCTCTTCTGCCTCCAAACAGCAGATTGAGACTGCTTCCAAGATCCTGCGCAAGCGCGTCACAACCATCCGTGAGACCCAGGGCTGGGCCCACGAGGAGTCCATTTCCAAGATGAAGGAGATTGTTGCCTTCAACTACAAGCACAGCTCTTCCGAGTCTGTGCACAAGGAGCTGAAGGAGTCGACCATCAACATCCTGAAGGAGGCCACCTCGTCCGCCCTCTTGGTCTCCGCCGCTGTTGCCATTGCCAGCAGCTACATTGAGACCAACTCGGTCCACAAGGCCACCGAGATGTCTGAGGAGCTTTACCGCCAGATTGTCATGAAGGACACTTCCAACGTCAAGACCACTCAGTTTGACCTGACCTCTAAGGGTCGCTCTAGCCTGGTCTTCTTGGCTCAGCTCGAGCACAGCCTCCACAAGCAGACCACCAGCATTACTGAGATTCTCGCGTCTCTGACCACCGAGTACGTCTACTTCGAGGAGTTCCGCAGCTTCACCTCCAGCAAGACCGCTTCCTTCCATAGCGTCACCTTGTCGGCTACCCGCCTCTACCACTTCCTGCTCCGTGCCAACCGTCAAGCCGCTGCTGTCCGCGTCTTCGACGAGTTTGTTGCCTACTTCCAGGCTACTGAGGGCAAGCGTACCAAGCTGTCTGACAAGGCCCAGGTCAAGATTTTCGTTACTGTCATCTTGGCTCACTTCAACACTCACCAGTCCTCGAACTTCATTCGCTCTGTTGGTATTGCCAGCAACCTGCAAGTCATCAAGTTGCTTGAAGCCAAGAAGTACGATGATGCCTCTAACCTGGCTCTCGCTGCCTTCCAGTACATCTCCGCTCATGATGTCTTCCGCACTGCTGAGATTGTCAAGTTCGTTTTCACTCTGGGTGTCTTCATCACTGGCCGTACTGTCGCTCCCCAGCCCGACGCTGCTGTCCAGAAGAAGCTGCACGGTGTCTCTGCTGTTATCATCCAAGAGGTGCTCCGTGTCATCAGCGACCTGAACATCAGCCTGTCTCAGATTAACTTGGACTACCTGAACATCCTGATCGGCCTCCTTGGGGAGCAGAAGGACTACAAGACCCTTGTCTGGCTCCTCAGCGGTCTCTGGGCCAGCCGCAACAAGCAGGCCGCCTGGCCCGCCCAGGTCATTCTCAGTCTTGCCCGCCGCTACATCCTCGCCCGTTACCTGGTTGGCGACTCCCTTAAGGCTGTCCGTCTTGCCGAGGACATCGTATACAACTGCCGTCGCGTCAACGGTCCCCGCCACTCCAGCACCCTGGAGATGTCAACCCTGCTGACCCAGCTGTACACCGGCATTGGCCAGCGCTACCAGAGCACCAAGGGTGGCCAGAACATGAGCTACAAGTACTACAAGAAGGCCGCCGGTGTCCACGAGAGCCTCCTCCGTATCTTCGTCGACCCTGCTCTCGCCGAGATGGAGGGTGGCCTCGACTGCAGCTTCAGCATGGATGGCTCTGCCTATGAGCTGAACATCGAGGAGCCTACCAACGGTTCTACCCTCACTGAGGGTGAGCACGTCCGCCAGCACTTCCACCTGCTTAAGCTCGCTGTCCAGCGTCTTGGTGACTGGCCCAAGGACTACTCCGAGTTCGAGCGTCTGAACGCTGAGCTCTTTGCTGAGTTCAAGTCTGACCTCGAGGGATTCGAGGGTGTTGAGAAGTGGAACCTGAAGGGCTTCGGCTCTGGCAAGGCTTCTGCCAACGAGGACACTCTTGCCCTTGAGACTATCTCTTGGGAGATCGACCTCTCCGCCACTTCTACCGAGTCGGAGTACTAGATTGGTTTTGAATCACTGTATTTTGAGCGTTGTTTAAAATCCTCTTGTCATTACATATGTACAAATTGTCGAGGGTTATATAGTTAGCTGGATCCCTAATCTGTATACTGCCCTGTTCTGTTCACAATATTCTCTCTCTTGCACAGGTGTAGACTTACACAAGGTATGCCTAGGTCATTAAGCTGTAGAGTTGCCATTCATTGCAAGTATTTGCACCATCTTCCTCCATGAATGTTTATATCAGGTTGGAAATTCAACACCTTCTGGGCAACTTCACACGTGCAGTCACACTGCCAAAGAAATATATTCGGTTTTTAATCGCTACTATGACCAGAAGTTGTGAAGTCGTATGAAAGAAATCTCTCAATCGACGCCTTTATCCAGCTGGTAAATGGCCAAACTGAGATAATTGTGGACTCCTACCAGTATCCACTGGTAAATCTTGTGTTCGATCATGGACCTGTTTGTTCTTGCATCAAGGCCTGTATGCTGACAACATTCGAAATAGCTTCAGATCCATGAAGTACACACACACCGCCCCCCACCTGAGCTGGTTCGGGTTGGAGTTCTTTTGCCCCGCTTATCGGGCGGTGAGCATATATTGATGGCCTATCAGGTGACTTGGGCTGGAATAACCTCATTCCCCGTGATCCTCAAGGCAATCCTTTACACCATCCGACCTTGTGCCCAGTTTCGCACATTCTCGCAAATCATACCTCTTGGAGCATTACTTTCTTGCCCATCTGCACCTGTGATCCTTGCGCAGCCGCTCAATTCCTTGTGGCTTGCTCCACCCGGGTCCCGCTTTGGTATCAACTCCCAAATCGTACCTTTGTCACGACACATTTTGCGTCATCCCTGTCCCTGAATGTACAGCGCATTCCTCTGAGAGCTACCCTTGTGGTATATAGCTCTTTCCAAGCTGTCTGAAAAGGTAAGAACTCCTGCAGGGCCCACTCAAGTGACTCATTCCGTATCAGCTCTCCTGATCGCCCACCTATGTCATGCGACCTTGAATGCTGATTGTGTGACACAAATGAACAGATATATCTCGTCCTCGCCCTCAACCGTAGCCTCTATCTACCGTCCTAAGGCGGATGTCTTCCGACGATGCTCCATCAGTACCGCAACACAAACCTTCTTCAACTAGCTTTGCAGGTGTGTTCAAGACGCTAGCCGCCGGTCGTCCGAAATCGCAGTCCCCTATCTCGATATCAGAAAGCAACAGCGACTCCATTTCAAATAACCGACAGATTCTTGGGCTAGACTTCATGCATCGAGGTAGTGTGGTGTCAAGCTCCTCGGACACGCCGAGTGGCCCAGAGATTGAAAGTTCCCTCCGGAACTTGTCGCAGAGACAAAATCTCGGCCAGGCTGTCGAGGAAGCTGAATTAGTATCCAAGTCTATTTCATGGTTCACCCCGGAACAATCAGTGGGGCTGTGGGAGGCGGCGGAGTATCTATTGCATCATGAAACCTCCATCGATGCCCAGAAAAGTGGGGCGAAGTTGCTGGAAGCTGTTGCGGCTCGTCAGGATCTCAGCCCATCAGGCAGGCGTCTGATATTTGAAGCGATTGCCTGTCCAACTGAACCAGATGCTATTGCCTCGCGTGTTCAGTCGCTGATATCGTTGTCGGATCATGGCCGGAAATTGGATTTTACCTCCACGTCCATTCTTCCTATTATCTCTTCTTGGATCGTGCCTCTTTATGGCGTTATTGCCACGGCGCGCTCCAAGTCGAAAAAAGGGAAAGATGACCCACCAGAATGGAGTCGGGCATGAAGAGGTTGTTCTTGGAGATCTCTTGCAATTTGCAGTGGACCTGGTTACACTTCAGCGCAAACCTCCGACTCAGGAAGAAATCGAAGTACTTCTCACAGAGACCTTCGCCGTTTGCAAAAAGACCAGTGTCGCAAATGACATCAAGAATGCTCTTTCCGTCTTTGATGCCGTGATCTTGTATGCAGATGTGCCTGACAACAGCTTTAGCCCTCTCCTGGAAGTTCTTTGCAGCATTCACGCTTCTGTCAAATATCTTTCAGGGCCCACCTCTCGGTCGGTACGCAGCTTGGCAAAATCTCGAAGACAGGAAGAGATGCTCAGTACTCTCTATAGCTTCATGAAAGAGAGTTGTGACAGTGACTCTTCCCGGAACCTGAATGTCATTCGCGGTACAATTTACGTTTTTTCGGACCTGGTTCACGCGTACGGCCAGGCTGGCATGCCTCATATTCCCTTCGAGAGATTGATCGACTCACTTATGGTCGTTGCTCAGAAGGACGATGGCCGCGTTGATGCTGACATCCTGGACCTGTGTCTGAACATTCTGGAGGGAGACTACACAGAAATCGCTTTGAAGAGCGACTGGACAAGCTTCATCAGCCTTCTGGTTCTATGCTCCCGGCGAGTCTTCCAAGAAACTGAAGACGTTGTGTCGCCGACTAGCCCGCCACAGGTATCTACCAAGCCTACGCACGATGATACAAAGTCGAGCATTTTGGCAGACATAGTCCGGATCGCCTCTGTACTTGAATCAATTTGGGAACAGCTCAACAAAGAACAAAGACAGCAGGCTGTCCGGTTCTTAGCAAGGAGTCACCAGCATATTGAACCTTCGCAGTCCGAACTAATTATCAACATGATAAGAGAAGACCAATCTTGTAATCCAGTTGAAGGGACTGTTTGGTTAAAACGTTGCCAGAGCCTGATTGAGCGTTTCATACAGCCTCGAAAGCAGTCTTCTGACATCCGCATTCTGGCTTTGGACACCTTGAAAGAATCACTTGCTGGAAACGAGCATCTTGTTTTCTCCGAGGAGCATGGCATGTTAGACCTTCTTTTGCAGGACTTCTCGGCTGAACATGATCTACTTTTCCTGGAATCCCTTGTCTCTTTCTTAACTGAGCCTGCGATCCATATCGGCGACGATGCCATATTCAAGCGCTTGGTGGACACTATTAGTTCGCCGATGAAACATGACTCGATCAAGGATGATCCACGGCAAACTTCAAGCTACACGGCTTCCTCGCGCCGCACGTCTACGACAAGTGTGCTGGAGCTAACCCTGGCCAATGTATGTGCGGTCGGTCTTGTGAAAATGATGCTTCGTGCTTTGAACTCTTCCGCCACGAAATCCGTCATTATCTACGAATCCCTTTTGCAAATTGCGCAGTCCGCAGACCGCCCTACCGACTCTCGTCTCACCGTCTTGAAGCTGCTGTTCCGGCTTCGGTGTGATTCGGCTGGCTCTGTTTCTGTGGTATCAACCTCGGAAGGAGATTTCTTGCTGAATGTTCTGGGTCGCGGCATTGATGTCGGGTCTAACATGCGAGGCCCGGGTGATAGCCCATTGAGAGAAGCTCAACACGAGAACGTGCCGCCTCTTCCCAGCGGCAAACTCATTGGCAAGGATCTTCCTGCTTCTGTCCTGGCCAAATCCGCACCAGGCCGAGCCTCAATTTCTTCTCGTTCATCAAGGCTAACACCTCCCGTCTGGACCTATGCTTTGCCGCAAGTTCTTCCCGAGCAACCGCCTGGAGAGTCCAGTCCACTGGTCTATGCTCATACCCAGACAGATGCTCAGAGCCCTGTTAGTGAACACGCTCCTGCAGAAGTCGGTGTTCTCAAAGTCAACATGTGGCTCGAAGTTGTGATCTTACTGCTCCAACGGGAAACCGACTGGGATATTTACAGCTATGTTCTCACGCATCTTGGGCCTCAGCTTGGTAACAAGGAATTCTTCAAAAGTTCCAGCCCTCAAATCAAGCTGCTTCGCAGCATTCTCTGCGATCAGGTCAAGAATGAGACTTTCCACGAACCCCCTGGCGTCACTGGTCTGAAAAAGAGTGATGTCGCTGCTTGTATCTTTGATGCACTATGCATGCTTATCAGCTATCACGAGCACTTTGCCAAGAGTGAAGAAGATGATCTCGTGCGAGCTTTCATGTCCGGCATTATCGGGTCTTGGGGTGCGACATCTCGCGGCTGCATCCAGGCCCTCTCCCTTTGCTGTCACGAAATTCCAGCGTCGGTGACCAAGTCCTTGATGAGCATTCTCGACAGGATGTCCAAGGTGATCACTATGTCAAATCTAGCTGTTCACATTTTAGAGTTTCTGTCCCTCCTTGCTCGTCTGCCTGATGTCTACATCAATCTGCGGGAAGAGGAGATCCGTACCGTGTTTGGTATTTGTATTCGCTTTCTACAGACCTCACGAGAACAACGATACAAGGCTGCCGAATCTCCCACTGCCCGTGCCCCTCAGCAAATCCCATCGAGACTCAGTGCTGGTGCACGAGAAATTGCTACAGGGGCGGCGGAAGCAGCGGAGAATTCTTCAGCTGACGTCATGTCTAGTTATATCATGAGCCTCACATACCATGTTATGATATTCTGGTATCTTTCTCTAAAGCTGCAGGACCGTGCCAAACATGTCAATTGGATAACCAGCCGACTTGTTTTCCGTGACGATCAAGGTAAAGAGGTGGTCGAGGAACAAAGCCAGGTCTTCATTGACTTGATGCAACGCGTTGCTTTCTCGGATTTGGGAGAGACTGTTCCCTTCAAAGTCTTTCCTCCCACTCCTGAAGATGGCCCGGTGTCCAAGAAGTCCTGGGTTGTGGGCCTGAGCATTGTGACCGTGGAGACGGCAGGCGTGTCTGGACTAACCCAGATCTCGAAGCGCCAGGCATCGGGAACAACGTATATCGTTTATCAGCAGCGAACAGCACCTGTTCTCCCGCACCAGGTTCCCCCGACACCAGATGCACACCTGCACTCTGACGATATGCGAACGGCAGTCCTGCCCAGTCATATTATGCTCCAGATGACCACATCGGCTTTCCCTACACCCATTGTGATGCAGCCTATTCCTGTCCCTGAGGACGACATCACCCGGCGCGCGATCGCTAGCTTTGATCGAACCGATATTGTGGATGGGCATCGTATCGGAGTGGTCTATCTTGACAACGGTCAAAGCAAGGAAGCCGAAATCCTTGCTAACACCGTTGGCTCTCCGGACTATGAACACTTTTTGTCTGGTCTAGGTACCAAGGTATCGCTTCGGAATGCTCAGTTCAATACCCAGGGCCTGTATGCCGATACCGATGGTGAAGCTACTTATGCTTGGCGAGACCGGGTGACCGAAATCGTGTACCATGTCGCGACGATGATGCCTACGAACCTTGAGCACGATCCTGCTTGTATCAACAAAAAGCGAAACATCGGCAATAACTTTGTCACCATCGTGTTCAACCGATCGAACCTCCCTTTCAACTTCGACACAATTCCATCCGAGTTCAACTCCATCAATATTGTGATCACACCTTCCAGCCGCATTGCTTACGATGAGTCTGGTGCCGCTAAAGGAGAAACGGATCCGGAGAAACTCTACTACAGCGTAAGAGTGATGAGCAAGCCCGGTTTTCCCGACGTCTCAGCGGCGGCAACGCCCAAGGTTATCTCTGGCAAAAATCTGGCATCTTTCGTCCGCATCCTAGCTCTCAGCGCCTCCGCCTTCTCGCTCGTCTGGAACAACAAGGGCGGCGAACACGCCTCGTCCTGGCGCACTCGTCTCCGTGAGATCAAGAAAGTCCGCGAACGTGCATTGAACGCACAAGCCCATGGCTCCGAAGCTGCAGAGGGTGCCTATCCCGGCCAGCGCCGCAACACAAAACCCAACATTTTCTCCGAGGAACTCCCCACGCGCACTGCTCCTATTCGAACAGACTTCGCGACCGAATGGGAATCCGCTTCAGAGGGCAACATCCTCCAGAACCTGGACTTCTCTCGCTGGGGCCGTTGATCAGCCTCCACCTCCCCCTCCCACTTTCCTTCCAAAGACAATAACAGAACCTTTCACACTCCCTTCCCTCTCTTCCAGATATCTATCTATGTTATACTCAACCCATCCCAGCTCAATTTCTCGCAAAAAGAAAGGAAACGACAGAATCTACCAACGAACCCTCACGTCACGATTTCATGTACATCAATTTGCTTCTTGTAATGCACGGCAGCATTTGTGAATACCCCTATTGCCCCCAAAAGTTTTGTCTTGTTTATCTGTTGTATACTTTTGATCTTGCCTTTTTCTTATGAAAACCGCACTTGGGCCGGATCTCTTTTTATTCTTTCCTTTCAAAAGAGAAAAAAATACATTTTTGTATGCAGGATGGCCAAGGCTGAGAATCATATAGCAATAACCTATCCATGTATGACTGGAGTGTTTTTCCTTCACAACAAAATAAAAAGGACATAGATATAGACATACCCCTTAGGCAAGGCATTAATGGCTGATTCTTGATAGAATCAGTGAGGCCAAGGGGATTCACGGAATCGGGGAAGTTGACAAAAAAAAGAATTCTTCGCGCGGTCGCCCAATGCGGATTAGTAGTTATACCTAAACACATCGCCTTAACCACTCGGCCACACTTGCAGTTTGTGTTGAAGGGTCCACATTAGAATTATATATTAACGTTTATTTTCAAAACTTTCACATGGACAATATATATCATGCCTTCTTCCTATATTTTAGTAATACAATCAGGGGGACCTAAAAGGAAGTATATAATCGGAGTGGAAAGAAAGAAAAATATATAAAACGATAAAAAGACACTGCAAGCGACGAGATTCGAACTCGCGATCTTTCGAACTGCGGATTGGATATTTCGTCCTAAAGAGGACAACCAGACCTAAACACAGCGCCTTAACCACTCGGCCACACTTGCTGATTATGTAAAAAGGAATTATCTTATTTAATCTATATCTAGCTATGTTGAAATGAACGAAAAAACTTCTTACTATATGGAGTTATGTTTAGCTGGCTACATTATCGGTAGTCTGATCAGGTGGCAAAAATAGTGGGGGCAGGTTAAAAAAAAGATAATGCAAGCGACGAGATTCGAACTCGCGATCTTTCGAACTGCGGATTGGATATTGCGTCCTAAAGAGAACAACCAGACCTAAACACAGCGCCTTAACCACTCGGCCACACTTGCAGTTGTAGTTGGGAGGTAGAGAAAAAAATAATACTAAACATAGATACACTGAAATAATATTGTTAAAACAAAAACAATAATATCTAAGAGTAAGATATTCATGTTATATACGCCCCCCACCGGCCGCCTTCACAGGCAACCATAAGTAAATCACATTCTGCACCTAGTATGACACAGTGGCATGATCATGAATATCTACTAGGTAGCACCAGAATCACTTAATGAACATACTATATACATGGAAACATTGAAATATAGAATGTCTGGATATATTGATTGTTTATATAAATTACATTTAAATTTTAGACAAAAATAGAAAATAGAAGGAGGGAACAGGTCAAAATGTGAATGACTAGACATAGTAGTCAGGAATATCAAGAGAAGTCCCAAGGTCTCTCCAGAGGATATATAGAATCCTAATCCCAATGCCAATCAAGGTGAGTGATATGATTAAGAGTCCAAAAAAGAACCCGATCACCAGCCAAATATCTCACCGACACTGACCGTGCTAAAGCGCACGCCAGGAACAGCAAAGACCAAAAGGACAACGTCGATAACGCCCAGGACAACAGCGCCCATCATGAAACGGGGGCTGAAAATGCGGTAGAGCATTAGATGGCGACGGAGGTGGCCGGCCCACATCGTGGTGGCGAGGTTGATGGTAGCCAAGTAAAGGATGTGAGTAGAGACGGCTTGGATGACGTCTGAGAGGAGCTTTGTAGAGGGGTTGGCGGGTTTGTTGGTAGAAGAGGAAGAGGAGACACGGTCGTGTGTTTGGAGGGGTCGTTTCCAGAGGACTGTGAGTGGGACGGCGAGGGCAGCAAGGATCTGGGCGCCGAATGTGTTGAGGATGACCAGCAGTGGGGACCAGGGGTATTGGATTGTAGAGAGCGGAATAAAGGCGGTTTCCCATTGGATGCTGCTGAGGGTGGCTTGGTGGCCGGTTTTAAAGAAGTAGAAAGATCCCAATACGCCCAGGATGATGGGGCCGATCGAAGAGTTGGCGAGAGTTAGAGCGTTTGTGTCGAGGATCTCAAGGAGGGATAAAATCTGCCAGAGCAGTAGGGCAATTGCACCCTGGCCCATGGGCTTTGACATTAGGATGATGGCGAGAGCAAAGTTAATCACCATGAAGAAGAAGCGGGTGCCGTACATGTTGCCAAAGCCGAGTACGGTCACAGTGGTTCGGGGTTTCTGGTCTTGGCCGACAATGAAGGGCACCGGGGGCGCGTTCGGGTCTTCTTGGGCTTGACTCACGCTGACGCTCACACAAGGCTTAGCGTAAAGGAAAGCAGCTGTGCCCGCGGCGAACGCCAGAGCAAGGACCAGCTGGGCAAGGAACACCCGGAGGGACTTGAGGGTTTCTTTGCTCAGCGGAAGCCATTCACCGTCGTCAGCGCCTTCTAGCATCCAGAACACCGAGGTAACTAGAAGACCAAAGCGGAAAGCGAAGCCAATCCACAACGTAGCATTATCCTCATATGACTTGGAGCCAATGTAGAAGGACCGCACAACGCTCGGGAGGAATATCATGACCACAAACGGAATGATCAGCTGCCAAGGAGCAGATATGGACGAAGTCGAAGAGGCGTAGTAGGTTGATCGGCAGAAGGGCATCTGCTCTTCACGGCAGAGGCGAGAGAAAGATGCAACACGGCCCAATATAACGAAGAGAAGCGAATGATACACACCCAGAACCCGGTCGGGTGTGGATTTCTGGCGCATGGACGAGATACCAGCGCACACACCAAATGTTGTGAGGAAGAAGAGCAGAATCTCGTCCTCCCAGATGGTGTAAGAGTTTGATGCAAATCCAAGAGACTGAGACACAGTGAAGAAGAAGGCAAGCCATCCCCACATGCCGGTGGGAAGAGGCACGGTCAACTGTGCCGACTTTCTAATGAGAGCGAGAAATGCGCCCACCATGCTTCCACCAGCGGCCACCAAAACAGCCAGGTCGATCATAGTCATGTCAGTGAGTCCAGAGAAAGCCAAGACAGAACCGGCCACAGCACCGACACCGGATCCAATGCTAACAAAGGACAGGAAACGCGAAGAGAGCTCAGTCCGGTCTGCTTTCATGCCACGAGCGTACAGAACCAGCAAAGAAATGCCACCGAAGAGGAGCACGACACCTTGGATCATGCTCACAACATCGAAACGGGCCCAGAGTCCACGACAGATATCCAGAGTGTGTCGCTGATACTTGCGGTAAAGGTCATAGCTAGCACGGATTTTAATTGACTTGGACGTGAAGCCCTTGGAGGCAGACTTCCACTCCGTTTCCGCCGCAGACCAAAGGCCAAACGATTCCTCATCCTCACCTGCACCACGAGCAATGGCATATTCGTGCTGGTATCTCTTGATTTGTGCCGCTGTCAGGCGGTTGACGGCCAGCAGATTGGCCCAGTCGTTGCCACTTGATCCAGCAAAGGCTTCCTCAATGGGGGAACCCAAATTGTTGAACGGGATCGGCATGCCAAGGAGCAGAGACAGGGTCGGAACGAGGTCAATCTGAGGGACGGAACGTTCACGAGCGTGTTTCGGTGGAAGCAGGCGCTCCTTGCTCGTACGGCCGAAGATTCCTCTCTTAGAGTACATCCACAAAGCTGCTTGGACCTCGTCGTCTGACTCGCCGCCATGGTCACCCTTGATATCCATGCCGTGATCGCCCATTACCACCAAAAGAGTATCGTCATCCAAAGCGGCGATGATATCGCGAATCACCCGGTCCATCTCCTGGAGCTTGCTAGCCATAGCAGCGTGGTTGGGTCCATAGCGGTGGCCCGCGTGATCAACACCGAGATAGTGACCAAAAATCACATCCCACTTGCTCTTGTTCTCAGCGCGAAGAAGCGGAAAGAGGTGCTCATTCACACCGTTATCGACAGTGTGCAGGTCCCACACGTTGAACGAGTCGTACGGGTGAGTGAGGTTCTCATTAAAGTACCCTGGGAACAAAGACTGCCAAGTATCGTCACCAAGCTGGACGAGTGTCTTGCCAGCGCTGTGCAATTGTGCGACCAAGTTATCCTCGTCAATCGCAGTTCCAGCGAAGTTGGAGCCCGCATCGATGAAAGTAGGCAGGGTACCAGTGGTTAGGCCCTTCAAGCGCTGGAGGGTCGTTGTCGGCGGATCCGCGATGAAAGGCAACAGGAACGCGTTGGCGGGATTCTTGACAGCAGTTTCATACAGGATCGGAATGTTATCGTGGAACAGGTGGGCCTCTTCGCTCTCATCTTGAGAGGCAAAGGGCACGGTGAAATCGTACCGGAGAGCGTCAATAATGATCACAACGGCCTTGTCGAAGGATTTCTGATGCCAGCATCCATTTCCGTTTGTATTTCCAATGACTTGGTGGGTCGGGTTGTCAAAGGGGAGTACTTCACAAGACGATTTGTTCTCCAGTACCATGCGCGTAAGAAGGAAGCCCTTGGTGAAGAAGTAGATACCGGCGAGGTGCAACAATCTAAAAAGAAAAGGGAAACGTCAGCCACAGTGTTCCTCGAAGCTGAAAGCCCTTGATCCCAGTTACTCACAGAATCCATGTTAATACACCTAGCACACCGAAATGCTTGCTCTTGAACTCTGACTCAAGCTGCAGAGCCTTGAAGTCCAGAACACCACTTTGTTTTCCCTTTGCGGAGGTCTTCGGTGCATTACCACCTGCAGGTCCTGCAGGTTTTGGCACCATTTCGGACAAAATTTGGGACTAGCGACAGTCCACAGCTCGAGACGAGACGCTACCGGGGTGATTGGGTTGCGGCACGATACGCAGGAGGCGGCCGAGGGGTGAGCACGGGCGCAAGTTGAATCGATAACAGGGAAGCCGAGAACAAGCACGGGTTCACACAATTGACCCGCCTTCGGAACAGGCGAGCTCACTTAAAGGAGGCGCGAGGGAATGGGCCTGGTGGGTTATAAGGCGATTTTGCAAAGGTTGCCCCTGTCTGTGCTCTGTTGGCGAGCGGCTTCCCAGACGGTACTAAAAGCTGCACATTTCTCGTACAACCAAAATTGTACGAACAGAAAGTAAGGAACGTCTTTAGGGGATTAAGGCGAAAAGAAATTCGCATTTCTGGTGTCGCGGAAGCGGCGGGTTTGGGGGAGAGCTCCGGGTCGGCATTTCTGATTGGCCGAGTAGACTACAAACTCATACTGTCATATTGAATTGAACTATAATTTAAAGATTTGCATAACATTTGCATAAGACTTGCCTAGACGTAGGGAAAGTTAGGAGGACTAAATACATACATTATCCAGCTGCCGATGGTACCAATAAGGCACAAGAAAGTAAGGGGAGAGACATGAGCGGGTCCAAAATGGAAGAAAAATAGACACCGCCGTTAAAGAGGTGTAAATGAAGAGAAATGAAATCCAAAAAAGAGATGAAAAACGATGAAAAAGATAGTCCTACGTCTTTCAAACACCCTAGGAACGTAACAGGGTAGAAGGTAACATAGACAGCAGGAATGAAACGCCATAGAAGAAAAAACGTAGAATAAGCGGCAGGCCCTCGCTATACAAAATCCAGTTCTCAGCGACTCTCCAGGGAACAAGAATCTAGTAAGATTCAAAGTCCAGGAGAGCAATTGCTTGTCTGGAGTTAAACAAGCAACGAAACAGGTAAAGGTATGTGCATGCCTCATGGGCAGGGTCGAGAAGAAATAGGTATTCGGAAAGGGAAGAATAAAAGGTTCGCCAAGATGCTCGTCATGCTTTTGGGTCGTCGAAGAAAATGGTGACAGGCGGAGATTGTCATGGCGAAGGACGGGACAATTGGTTGCGAATCACTACGAGTAATGATCCCCCTTCTCCTTCAATCCACCCATACGCTCGAGATCGAGGGACTGGAAGCGACCGCTATCGGTTGATTGGTACGGAGGCAGATCCTCATGACACGGTTCAAGACCGATGCTGCCAGCGTCACTGATGCGGACGACGACCATCCGGCCAGACTGCCGCTTGCCAGACGCGTCTTCTTCTTCAGGGAAAGTAATGCGAATCTCGGGGACCGGGCTGGTTGGGGGACTGTCGGAGTTTGCCATCAGGCTTCGTTTTTCGTCATACACAAGTACAGAGTCCTTCTTGTTGGTGGTGATAGTTAAGCCACGGTGGTGCGATGGGACTTGACCATGGTGAACGGGGAGGATGGATTGTTTCTGAACCTGGCGTTTGCGGCGGATGAGGAGCAGTCCACCAACCAGACCGAGTGCGATCAAGATCAGCACCAGGAGGGCGATGAGAAGATCAACCATGGGAGTAGAGAGACCATCGTTGTTATTGTTGTTGTTATCCCGGGCCACGATACTGGAGATGATGTTGATCATTTTGTCGATCGGGTTTGTCGGATATCGGATGTCGGATGTTGATTGTTGATTGTCGATTGTCGGTCAAAGACGAGACGCGTCGAATAGGTTGATCGACCAAGGTAAATTCCAAAGAGTGTGAGCGGATATCATCCGGGGTTGAAAAGCGATCGTAGGAATGAGCACTCGAGAACGCTAGTCGCGGACAGTCGGGGTCGAGGCTGGTCGGGGGAAAGAATGGTCAGGAAAAAGGGGAGTCTGAATTGACCGAGAAAGAATGGATGGCAGCACAGCTGAAAGAGTGAAGCTGAGTGCTCAAAAGAATGGAGGGGATGTAGAGAATGGAGGAGGAAAGGGGAAAAAGGAAAAGGGAGTTAGGTTGCACTAGTGCGCACAAGCCTAGACCATTTCCCTCTCTATTTTCTCTGTTATTTTTGGATGAACCTTTTCAGTTCGCCCTAGACTCATCAGGGTCTAGTTATCCCCGGTATCACCTTGATCCTCCAATAACAGGTCAATGGTGCCTGGGGGCTGCAGCCAACGGCGCTTCCTGACTCGTCAATGGGAGATGATTGGATCCACCAAACCAATCCCTTCTGTTTAGGTTCCCTCCCCTGAACACCATCACGAGGCATCTAAGTATATGGGGTAGATCTGATGGTTAGCACATAACCTAATGAATATAATTACTACAGCATATATCTTTGTTTCAGGTATCCAACTCGAGTTACTACAGTACATACTTGAAATCTCTACCCACTCCATAGTGGAGCCTGAACACGTACAGTAAGCTAATGATGCAATCAGGCTTAAGGAAAACAAGATTCTCGCATACTTAATTAACTTCCCTGTTCTAGAAGTTGAAGCCCTTGTGGGTCAAAGAGTGAATCAAAATAAACATTCAGGGTCTCATACTCCATAAGTAAACAACACTTGAAACAAGTTCAATGGAAAGGGAGATTACTTGTCTCAGGTCCATTGAATTGTCCATTTAACTTTACAAAGATAAGATTCAAGATTATCCAATCTAACTGTTTTTATCCGCATCCATATCAAGGCCTTCTAGACTATCCCAAGGAACCTTGGAACAGCGGGAAATGATATTCGAAACTTCAGTCAAAAATAATAAGCTTCTCAACAAGGCTCTTCACTGACGGCTTGATTGTGTTGATGGGTTTTTTTACTAACTAAGTACTGTATGTAGTTGTGTATCTCAATGACGGTCGGGTTTTGGGACGTGGAACTTATATTTAGATGTTTTTGACAAACCTACAACATTGATGGTCAATGGATGTATATATATATAGCTACCACTGGGCAAACACCAACTTTGAACATTGATTTGAATCTTCCAAGTTGGACATGACGAATCCCAACTGAACTCATGACCTTCAAATGTTGGAATATTTTTATAAGGCACTAATAAACTCAATTAGAGCATTTGATCAATTGAAGAATCCGACACGTATCAGCCAAGTCAATCGGCTTCTCTTAAAGTCGCAAGATTCTCAGGTACTCGCACAGTTTCCCATTCTATCCACATTTGAAGGACGAGAAAACATCTGATTATTTGAATATTGTTGCAGGTGCCAATTTCAAATGTCTACATCAATATGTCAGGGAGTTTTCTTACCCAGTAGCTTCGATGTCTATGAAATGAAGGACTCAAGTGCTGCGACCTCGGGAATATGGAAAAGATGCCGAAGTCTGAACCTTATCTATAAACATATTTTGAATTGATGCAATAACCAAGGCCAATTCTCTGCACTTTAGATTGCCGTTGTATTCACGAGTACATCCTTGGACATGTAGACATATGGATGTATTAGTAACAGATGTCAGTGTACATAAGATCATACTAGTATATATGTAAAAGGTGCCACTGCCGACAACTAAACATGTGAAGGTTACCCGACCACGTCTTTCCAACATTCTAAGTCAACTGGTAACAGAATCAGGGAATCTGATGTCCATCGCTAACACAACTAAGCCCAAACCTTGGACCCTTCCATTCACCATTCTCCACGTCTCAGCACCGGGAGAAAGCAGCTTTTATACATCTCACCGCTTCAAAATTGATACATCATATACCCAGAAACCTGGAACCTGCAAATCATCTGCAGGGAATATTTCAAGCTCCGAAGTCCCCCACATGCACTTCGCATCTCTCTAGTAACAAACCCAACTCCCTACCGCAATAGCCTCCAAATACACGGTCGCCTCGGAGAAGAAGAGAGGGGTTCTCCACACCGAACAAACCTGCAAGGAAAAGCCCCCTCGAGTCAACGGTTCCGGGGTAGATCGAAGAATTTCTGCAAGTGATAGTCTGACGGCTGGTGTGACCCCTGTGCAAGGATTAGGATGTGCCTTTCCTTGCTCGACGAGGATTGTATTACTCTGGCTCTGGTCTTGTCTCGGGCTCGTTGGAAACCCGCCGAGGCGGAGGTTTGAACTGGATGTCTGGTAACGGTTCAATCTAGCTGGTTCTTTGGATTTGTGAGGGGGGATATGGTATCTTTGTTCAATGTTTCAAATGTTCAAAAAGTGATTATCATTGACATATCAATAATGTTCGGGATGTTCAGTTATCCAGGGCATCTGTCCAAGGTAGAAGCAAGGGGTTGGGTAGAATCGCGCCTACATTCATGGGGACCCAAGCGCAGTATTGATGACCGACCACGCTCACGCTATTGCATCTCGGAAGTGAACTTTTATTTCTTCCATTTGTTCCAATTCTTCTTCATCGTTGCATAATTTCAATTATTTCTATTTCCTTGAAACTTGAAAGGAGGATATATATTGGATTGGATCCGAGTCGATCCATGTCGAAGGCATTGAGTTTCTGACTGGGCGGAGATCAAAAAGACTCCGGGCCTGGAATGGGAAGGAATCCACAGTTCGAAAGGTGGCGGTCCTTGGATTTGTTTTTAAGAATGTTCATCTATTCTATCCTTGACCGGTAATCCGTAGATGAGAAGCCATCCGACTCCGATGAACTGAATTAATTGAAGAAATTGAATGGTCGACCTTACTCAGATCCAGGGTCTTGTCCTAAGTGGATCCGATCGGAGTATCTAAGTCTTACGGAGAAATAACTTGATCTGTGCTATTATTATCGAAGGCCCCCATGCAGGGTTATAATGTCGGACTAACTACTCGTACACAGTGTTTCGGCTTCGTCGGTTGACTAAAGCATAAAACTAATATACTCTGACCCTGAGAGCTATTGACCATGGACCAAGGTGTACCAGCTCAGACTAGGTGGCTAGGAAGTGTTGACCGGTTGAATGACATCAGGCTTTCACGTAGAGTTATAAAGATATTGTTTTGTAGTCGGTCAAAAGTTTAGTAACTAGTGAGTTTGCTTTCCGTGGCCATGTAGAATCTAGGCCAAGAAGATGGCGGTCAGGGTGGATTAGGTGCAGCACCAACTCATTTAGGCTGTTTTTTGTGAGAAAAGAAAAGGGAATAGAAAAAATATCAAGAGAATAGTACTAATAATGATTAAGAGGTTAATCTTCGATTCATATTCTTTCATGAGTATATATATATATAAGTTCGAAGTGGAGGAATAAAGATTGAGTGATCTGCCTGTTACAATACCATACATAATACAATCGATGCCTAAATGACTAGGAGGGGCCAAAAGGGTACTTTAATTTGACATACATTAAGTAGTGATATAAGAAGTATCTGATCAACTTAGCTCCATTTCAAGGCGTCATCACTGGGTCTGGTAATACCAAGATAATACACGCGGCTGATCAGCTCAATCTCATTCTTAACTAAAAAGCATAAAAAGTTGTTAATTCTTATCTATCAAGTTTCCCTGAAAAAAAGGAAAGAAAACAGTTCTTTTTCGTGTTTCACTCTTGTACTTCTTTTCTTCTTCTTCTTTCATCTTCCTTCATCCTCCCTCTTCACTGCCAAACAGAAACTCACACCGCAAGGGTAAAAAGACAAAAAAAACCCTGAAGCTCCCTCTGTCATGGCGCTTGTGTGACAGCTGGAACTACATTAAATGCAGTGCTTTGTCTCTCTTCCACATTCCCATCCATCGACCCACTAAATCCCGGATTTTCCATCCTTTGCGCAACCGAGCGCATTCCAATCCATTTGAATTATTTCTTTTTTCAAACCCCCCCGAGTCGAATCGCATCGTTCATTCACTCCCCCCCCCCTCTCGCAAAATCGCAAACCTCCCTCTCCCGCCAATCCATCCCCCACCCCTTGCGCAAATCCCCATCCAGGGTCCTACCAACACTCTTCCATTCTCGGAGATCTGCCTCTCCACAAGGCACATGAGGACGATCGGCAAGCTGGGAGATTCCTGGAGCATGCACGGAGCAGAGTAACGTCGCGTACCGACCTCAATTCTCTGACGGCTAAGCTGCAGCGACAAACGAAGGGAGAAAAGGAATACCTGAGATTTCCCATCCTTCCAATTCTTTGTCGCCTTGCATCTTGTTCGGCCGTTCCCGTTCTTCTTACTTGACATTGAAACCTCCCCTTGTCCTCCCCTTCTCTCTCTTTTTTTCTCTTTCCAAACTCCTCTGTTACCTGTACATGTCAAGGGCTTGTGGATTCTGAAGAAGGGAAAATCGAAAGCAACCGATCTTTTTTACTCCGCTCATCGATCCCTACCGTTGCCCTCCTTAGGTGAGTGCTCCTCGCAACCCTACATGCCTTAGCTGGGGTCGACCTGTACCTGGACCCCATCTCACACTGCGTTCTTTGCTAACAAGGACACGCGATCTCAGCAGTCTTATATTCCTTCGTGTACGCCGTTTCTGGTGCCTGGTGCCCCATCTGCAAATACCGGCCGACAACCATTCGGTCTTCGTGATTTATCAAATCACTCGATTTTACAAATATTCGCCCCGCCCGTTCGGTCGATCGTTTCTCTGGAATGGCTTCTACAATGGCAGCGAATGCATCCAGCGTACACAACGTGAGTGGCGAGAATTTGAATGGGACTGGCGGAAAATTGACAGCTGTGCAGGTACGGTCGAATCGGGGTTCCAACATGGGTTCGTCAGGCATGAACAATGATCGCTCGCGTGGATCTCACAGCAACGGGGTTGGGAAAGGATTCAGTGGCAACAAGGCGAGTTGGAATAGCAACATCTGGGGAGACTCCAACCTCGGAGGTGGGTTTGCAGATGGTACGTGTGACGGTGCGTCAGATGGGCTGGATCTGACTGGTGAACTGGGGCTGATAATTTCCGCAGATCAACAAATCAGTGATGCTGGATTTGAAGCCAAGTCCGGCTCGGGCTCCTTGTTGTCGACATCGGAGTCAGACGGCTGGTCGGGCCGCCCTAACCTTCCATGGAGCACTGTCAACTCGCAGCTGGCCATGAATCAGACTCGCGGCATGTCAACCTCCCCAATCCAAACTCGCTCCAATGATCGGAGTGCCCCACCAATGAATGACGCACCAGACGCGTCCTACTTCAACCTGCCACGAACTTCAGGCATGGCCAACTCTGCCACAACAGTCAGCCACCGGCCGTATCTGAACTCAGGATCTGAGGGTGTGTCCCCCTCTGGTGATGGAGTGGCATTTGGTGGATTTCCAGCTTTGCGAAATGGAGATGGGCGACGACAGATGAGCACCGCCGGTCTAGGTGGCAGTCCAGTGGGAGCTTCATTCCCTGTTAAGTCTGGGTTCAATGGTACGATGGAGGGGCAGCGCTCTGATGATATTTCCAACTCCATGGGTATGTCATCCATTGCTCAAGGAATTCCTGATGGGATGTCCCCACCTCCGAGTCGCAGTGGCCTTTCTCACATGTCTCACAATTCAGCCTCCTACACCCAACGACCTGTGCACTCCGCAAACCCCTCTTTCTACTCTGATAACCACAGCATCGATGGTCGGTATGCCGGCGGCTCGATGGATATCTCCGCGGGATTCAACAAACTTCAATTGAACGACAATGGTTACAGCACTCAGGGAAGCGCCCAGCGCCCACAATTCATGCCTCACGCCTCGTTCGATAGCTCTCTCACACGGGGCAAGTACCAAACCGATGATGGCTACCAATCACTGGCTGGTTATGGTGGGGACAATGCAGACATGCATCTCCAATACCACGCACGGGCACGTGGCGCCGACAATGGTTCTATCTCCCCTTCTGAATATGCTCGCATGGACAGCCCCATTTACGCCGGTCTGGACGTGGCTACCCAGTATCGTAATTCTGGTGGTCGTATGTCCGACAGCCAGGCGGCCGCGTTCGAACGCCGTCTCCGGCTTCAAGAACAGGAACTTGCGCAAGCTCAAGGAGGCTCTGTCCCGCGCATGCAGATGCCCGGCTACGATTACGCCAATTACCAGACTGCTGCCCGCATCAATGCCCTCCAAGGATATTACCCTATGGCACAACTCGGCGGTATTGGTGGTGCCGCCGCCGTTGCGTCTCGCGCGCAGCGTGAGCAAGATCCAACTCAAGTGGTTCGCAGTCCTCTGCTCGAGGAATTCCGGGCGAACAGCAAGGGTAACAAGCGCTACGAGCTTAAGGATATCTACAACCACGTTGTTGAGTTCAGTGGTGACCAGCATGGGTCGCGGTTCATCCAGCAGAAGCTGGAGACCGCCAACAGTGATGAGAAGGAGCAAGTCTTCCGTGAGATTCAGCCCAACTGCTTGCAGCTGATGACTGATGTGTTTGGTAACTACGTTGTGCAAAAGTTGTTCGAACATGGTAACCAGACTCAGAAGAAGATCCTCGCCAATCAAATGCGGGGTCATGTTCTAGCTCTTTCCACTCAGATGTATGGGTGCCGTGTCGTGCAAAAGGCTCTCGAACACATCCTTACTGACCAGCAAGCTGCCATGGTGAAGGAGCTTGAGAGCCATGTTCTCAAATGCGTTCGTGACCAGAATGGCAACCACGTCATCCAGAAGGCTATTGAGCGTGTCCCATCGGAATACGTTCAGTTCATCATCAATGCCTTCCGCGGCCAGGTGAACCGACTTGCTGCTCACCCTTACGGATGCCGGGTCATTCAGAGGATGCTCGAGCACTGTGAGGAGGTTGACCGCCAATCCATCCTCAGCGAACTGCACGCCTGTACTTCTAACCTGATTCCCGACCAGTTCGGCAACTACGTGATCCAACACGTAATCGAGAATGGTGACGAATCGGATCGCAACCGCATGATCGTCATTGTCATGTCGCAGCTCTTGGCTTACTCCAAGCACAAGTTCGCCAGCAATGTTGTTGAGAAGAGCATCGAATTTGGCGACCCAAGCCAGGCCCAGCATATCATTTCCACCCTTATCTCCCCCAATGATCGTGGAGAGAGCCCTCTGCTTGGCTTGATGCGAGACCAATATGGCAACTATGTCATCCGTATGTACCTTCTGTGTTATCATTTTCTGAATCTTATACTAACTTCCTACAGAGAAGGTTCTGGGCCAGCTTAAGGGCGCCGAACGCGAGGCTCTTATCGATCAGATCAAGCCCCTCCTCAGCCAGCTGAAGAAATTCAGCTATGGCAAACAGATCGTGGCGATCGAGAAGCTCATCTTCGACCCTAACTCCCCGGCCACCGGTCCGTTGTCTCACACCACGTCGACCACTCCTCCCCACTCCCACAAGTCCTCACCTCAGCCTGCCCAGCGCTCCATCTCCAGCATGGGGTCTCCCCGTGCGTTTGTCGGCACGGCCCCGCCTACTCCTCCCCCGACGGACAACCAGACCACCGTCAATGACTCCCTTGATCCCAAGGGGCTTGCTAAGAGCACTGTGACCTCGGTGTCCAGTCCCGAGACGGGTAACACCGGTGTTCCCGTCCCGGTCGATGTCACCAGTGCTCACTAATTCGTTGCATAATTTACTTTGCTGCCCACATAATTGTTCTAATGCTGATCTGTGAACCGAGTCATTTCTGCTTTATCTAATATGGGCGTATACATACAGGGGACCTGGCGGGATATATGAGTTACCCAACTTCTTTTAAGGTTTTTTCCCTTCCCATGGCTTGACGGCGCAACAGAGCCTTTGTTATCTTTCATGTCGATCTCGGATCTGTTCTGTCTTTCTTTCATCTCTTTCCTTTCTTGTGTTTCCTTACCTGTTTTCTCCTGTTTATTTTATTTTTTCTTGATGGTGTTGCCCCCCCCCCTTCCCACCTTTCCCATTGTTCGTCAATGGGAGTCGTGGGTCCGAGGATCGACCCCCGGGGACTTCGGCGTCTGTGTGTTTTTATGGGGGCATCGGATATTCGCTCTTCAACGATCTTCAGCATATGACATGGGAAACTCGAATCGGTTCGGAAATGGAAATACGGGAGAGAAACAACCTCTTTGCATGGCACGGTCCTTTCTTGTTTTGTTTTTTTTTTTGTTCATTTCTACTTTCAAGGTCTATTATTTGTCTCCCTGTCATCTTTATCAAAGGTGCGCAACATATCCGTTGTGGGATTTGCTATCTATGTTCATGTTCGTGGGGTGTACAGTTTGCACTTCCAATGAAAAGTGTCGCTTATGCCTGCACTGATATGTTGATACTTGCTTCTGGCTGATGTATTCAATATAAACAATTATGACAGCCATCCATCTTCAAATCTTCAAATCCTCCTAGCCTCATAGTGATTAGAGTATAGCACGAACATCCTTGAATTTCCCGTGCACTATACTGAATGGCGATAAAATCACGTGACTGATAAGCTCTATCAGTCTTCTCTCAAGCTTCACTTATCTCAACTCATCTCCAACTTTTCTCCAAGTCCTCAGATTGGCTGGAGCAAGTATAATCAATTCCACCACACACAAAACCTCATCCAAATATCAAGCGCCAGTCGCACCAACTCAACCAACTCAACCTACCCAAAGCACGGAACCACCAAGACCTCCAACCCGCCAAATCAACCTACAACCCAACCCGATTAAACACTACTAAATAAACCTCAACTCAAACCCCCAAAACCCCACAATGTCCTCCAACGTTGGTCTATCCACACCCCGTGGCAGCGGTACATCAGGCTACGTCCAACGCAACAACGCCTTCATCAAGCCCCGCAGCACAGGCTCAGGCGCCCCCCTACCCACCCCTCACAGGCGCAAACGGCAGCGGCCCAGACTACGGCTTCAAGCAGCGTGTACCCGATAAGCAGATCCTGGAACATGATCGGCGCCGCGCGATTGAGGTGAAGGTTATGGAGGAGCGGGAGAGACTGGAAGAGGAGAACGAGAAGATTGAGGAGGAGATTAGTGCTAATAAGAAGGGCAGCGGCAAAAAGAAGGATGTTGAGGCTGAAGAGAAGGAGGAGGGGGAGGAGGATGGGGATCGGGGTATGCGGAGGGTGCTTTCTGAAGAGGAGATTGATGAGCGGTGCGAGGTTCTTAGGAAGAAGTTGGTTAAGGAGATGGAAGATGCAGCTGGAGCTGGGGATAGACCAGGGCCTGTGCGGAGGAAGTGGGATTCTGGGTCTGGGTCTGGGTCTGGGAAGGATCGGAGGATCAAGTCTTATCAGGTTCATGAGCTTGCTGAGGCTAAGATTGAGGAGAGTGAACGGTTGCGGAGAGCGTTGGGGATTCGAGAGGATAGGGAGACTGGGGCTATTAGTAGTACTCGGGAAAGAAGGCCGAGGGAGTCTCGGGATTGATTCTGATTTTGACTCTGGGCTGATTTGCATGTATTCCAAGGGTTTGAATTTGGGATTGGCGTTATTCTAGGATTTGTTTACTCTACTGAAAATCGCAATGAAGAACAAGATGCATAATGCACTGGATATCATAATCTCGTCTATACAGAAGAACAGTATTTTCATGGTCAACCAACAAATTTCTCAATAACCCATCCCTCCTTGGGATCTTTCCTCTGGACAACCTTCTTCGCAGGTAATGGCCACCCAGTACCGCCCGCATCACCAACCAAGGAAGGAATAACCCAACAAGCTCTACGTTGCGGAATCCCCTCCAAGGTCTCAGTCTTTCCAATCGGCTTTCCATAATCCACAAGCGGAGTATCATGCGCCAGCGCCGCGAGCTGCAATCCACTCGGCGCAACAAGCGGGAACATTCTGATCTTAGGCGTCTGATCCGAGACTACGCTTGCAGTAGACTGCTGCAGATGCGAGTAGATGATATACTGAGGCATCTCTTTCGGGGAAAGTTTCGCCATAATAGAAGAGGGGTGCACGAAGACTGCACGCTGAGAAATATCGTCGTTGGGACCCTCCCTCGACCGGAAGAGGGTTAGGTAGGGGACGTCGATTGCGCGACGGGGCGCACGAGGGTTCTCGGGCGGTACGGGAGCGAGATCAGCTCGGATAGCGACGTGATCAATGAAGCCTGCCGTGACGATTTGTTTCAGGGCCTTGATTTGCTTGGGGGATGGTTCGGGGAGGCGCGCTTCGTAAGCGTTTATGAGACCGGGGTTATTGGAGCGGACAATATCTGTCAATTGGCGACGAAGCTGGGTTGCTTCTTTGAATGCTTTGGCGCGGAGGAACATTTGTTCGCTGAAGGCTTCGCCGTCGGAGGCGTAGGCGTAAGCGCAGATGGCGGAGAGGAATTTCAGAGCGTCGGATGTGTCGTCGTGTTTGCTTAGGAGGCGTTGGACGCGGTTGTAGTTCTTGACGCGGGCTTCACGCTCTGTGTCTTCTATCCGGTCTAGGTTTGTGTAGACTCTCTTGTCGTCGTCGCTGTCGCTGTCGCTGTCGTCCTTGGGCTTGGGCTTCGGCGCGAATGCTGTGGGATCGACTTCGTTTTGGGAGATGAAGAGGTCTCCGACTGCGAGGGCTGAGACTAGAGCGATGACATATGGCATGCAGCCATGCTGGTGGCCGATGTAGAGCATTTTGCCGAATCGGGGAGAGAGGGGGTATGTTGCGAGACGGCGACCGATTTGTGTGACTTGACCGTCTGGGGAGAGAGCACCTAGGTTCTTGAGGAGCTTCTCTGCTTTGACGAGACCTTGACGGCTTGGGGGTGTGGGGAATGGGAAGTTAATCACATTGTGTAGCCCCATGCTCTTCATCTGCAGGACGACGCCTTCGATAGGAGTGCGCAGAATTTCGGGGGCAGTGTATTCGGCGAAGTCGGCTTCATAGACTGCCGAAGAGTACAGACGGTAGCAATGACCAGGGCCTGTTCGACCGGCACGACCGGATCTTTGACTTGCGCTGGCCTTGCTGATCCAGCCGATCTGGAAGCTCTGTACTCCGGTGAAAAGATCGAATTGCTTGTCCTTGGCTCGACCGCAGTCAAAGACATACTTGATACCGGGGATTGTAAGAGATGTCTCAGCAACGTTTGTGGCAAGAATGATAAGACGGGAGTTTTCTGGTGGTGCCTCAAAGACCTTCATCTGTTCCTTTGTCGGAAGCTGCGAGTATAGAGGCAATACGTGGACCTTGGTGGATGAATCCATGGCATCCTCGCCAAGGTCAAAGCCCTCGTCATCCTCTGGATCGTCTAGTCCGGTGATCTCAAGATCGCTGTCGTCGTCATAACCATTATCGTGCATTTCAGTACCACCAAGCTCCAGATCCTCTGCTTCCAGGGGCGCATCGTTCGCCGTGAACTGCACCTTGGCTTGTGTGGTATCCGATCGCTCGGTAGGCTTGAAGGCCTGCTTGAGTCGTTTGGAGAGCTGTCGAATCTCGTTCTGTCCAGTCAAGAACACGAGCATTCCACCAGGTGGCAGTTTGCGATGACCTCGCGAGACCTTGCGGAATGCCTCCTCGACATAATCACGGTGTGTTTTACGAGCGAAGTGGACCGTCACAGGGTATTGCCGACCTTCTGCCTGAACCAGAGGTGGTGGTCCTTGGCGGAAGAGGCTTGGATTCTCAGTAAAGTCCGAAATTCGAAGAGTGGCAGACATGATGACGACTTTCAACGGCTTGACGGACGGATCTTCCTCGCACAATGACTTGCGCAGTTCCACAATACGGCTGACCATTCCAATCAGAATATCAGTGTTCACACTCCGCTCGTGGGCCTCATCAATGATGATCACAGAATATTTCCGCAGAGCAAAATCATCCGCAATCTCACGGAGAAGAATACCATCAGTCATGAACTTGATGGCTGTATTCTTAGAAACAGTAGTTTCGAATCGAATCTGATACGAAACCTTATCCGAGTACTGTCCAAGTTCTTGGGCAACACGGTTCGCCATACTGACGGCGGCGACTCGGCGAGGCTGAGTAACACCGATCAGGCCTGGGTTTTCGCTGTCTGGGTTACCGAAGCCGGATTCAAAGAGGAACTGGGGAAGCTGGGTTGTCTTTCCGGAACCAGTAGCACCCCAGATAACAATAGTCGAGTTGTTGTGGATTGCCTCCATGATCTTCTGCTCTTCACCGACCACTGGCAGGCCAAGACGCGCATTTTGAATCTCCTCTGACCGTTCCACTGCGACGCTGAAAGTCTTTCGGTTGACGTTTGAATAGTTCGGTTGAAGCTCCGCAGGAAGAGGATCCTCTAAATCAACGGTGTTCCGTGGCTCTTTTGTGGTGGGAGCAAATGCTTGTTGCGATTGATCTTCTGTCACTGGAGCATTAGGCTTGAACCCGACGGCCTCATTAATTTGCTGTACAGCCCATGACTTGAAAGCGGATTCCCTGGGTCTGATTTTTCTCTCGCTTGTCTCATCTTCATCATCTTCGTCTTCATCCTCATCCTCGTCCATATCGTCAGAGTCATCCTCATCGTCTTCCGAGTTGTCCTTGGAATCGCCTTGAGAATCGTCCGATTTATCATCCTCATCAACCTCAGAGTCCTCATCTCCGGAGCCAAAACCTTCCCACGCAACCTCCTTCACGGGTGGAGCAGGAGCAGGGGCTGGTTTAGCGGTGCGCTTGCGCTTTTTGATGATTGGGAACCCATCAGGTCCAAGTTCGAGAGGGCGCTTCAATCCACTTCCGACGGCGGCTAGTTGTTGAGGCTTTGGCGCAATCACGGGGTCTGTCGCAGGATCGGAGGCTTTGAGATCGGCATCGGAATCGTCGGTGTCATATCCGGAGAAATCTTGTGCTGGTCTTTTGCCAATGGCGACCACCGGGGCATTGTCTCTTTGCGGTCGCTTCCGCTGTCCCAGTTCCCTTGAGCTCTGAAGGCCAGAATTATCCGCTGTCGCGTTCGCCTTGGCGATTTTCTTGATGAGTTCAAGGTTCTCTTCTTTCTTCAATTTGGTTTCCTGTAGTATTGTCAGCGATGCGATCCACAGATTCGAAGATTTTCACGTACAATGTACTTGTCTAGGCGCTTTTGCTTCTTTGAAGAGACATTGGGATTTTGATTCCGTAGTTCTGCACGTAATTTCTGCCTCTTTGCCTCCTTCTCATCTTTGGAGACGGGTGCTAGCTCCGCGACATTGGTGTCGACCGATTGATCAGGCTCTTGCTGTCGGTGCTTCTGTTTTCGCAGACGAGGAACAAATTTAGGCGGCATCTTCGCCGACCTGTCTCTAATCGAGAGACAATAATAATCAAGCGATGTGTATGTTCAAGCTGTTGCTCGTTCTCATGAAAAAAATTGAGGACGGTTAAAGGGCGGTGTGATAATGCCCGACAATGGTGTGGGGCGTGGCAGACCGCCTCGGAGGAGCAAAGCATCAACACGCAACGACCTGAGCATTGAATACCAAACCTATTTCACCATGGCGTCGATAGAGAACTTGCTTCAAGATTCATTGAATCTCCCATTCCCAGCCCCCACAAAACAGGTGGCGGGATTGGTTGATGGAGTCAAAACTGATGTAATGGTCATGAACTTCAGCGATAAGATCATGGTTACCATCTCGCAAGAGGGTCGACTCGCCCATTGGGTAAGTCTATACGTATCGGCGTTGTTTGAGGAATACTGACAACATGACAGCTGCACGTACCACTCGGGAACCCAAATCCCGGGACTGATGGTATGCATACATTTTCTGAGGCAGACGACAGTCTGTTACCCCTCAGTGCATTGACAGCAACATCTTTACTCGGAGGTCATGCGCCAGGCCAAGATACTATCGGCCAACTTTTAGCTCGCCAAATTGGCACTGCTATTGCAACCAAATCACCATCCGAGCAGCGATTGCTCGTCGTTGGGCTAGGACTGGGCAAGACGGGGTCTGATCGTGATTCCTTCTTCGCAATCATCGACCTTGTCCTGCAATGTATCTGAACATTTCCGATTCTGCTATGCATATTTAATGACCGCCAAGAGCCAAAACACAACTTGTTCTCCTCCAATACATACAAGCTCTCTGAGATTTGCTGTGCTTGCTCCTTACCACAAATCCTCCACAGATTGAAGATGATCCTCATGCACAATTGGAAAGACGTGACCCTTCCCGTGACCTTTCCGACTAGACCACTGGTTTTGTTCTTTTTTTTTTTTTTTTAAATCGAACCTCCTTGTAGGAGCTACGGGGCGAGGCCGGGAAGTGGAGTGGCGACCTCATGGTCCCGGCCTAGAATACATCGAAATTGGCAGATTGGGCCCGCCAATTAGGCGACTATACTCCGACTGGGATGGAATTGGATCCTCCAGGGCTGTCCAAAGACTCGCGGTAGCTATAGTTATTGGATGTTCGGCCGAACATAGCCGTGGAGAAAATCCATGTAGAGTCTCTGTGGAGCTGGATTAGGTTCACAGGAATATGCAAACAGTTCATACCCTAAAAATTCGGCCTGCGAATGATTGAGGTCCATATTTATAAGGTGAAAATGCAAGACGTTCGCTGGTTGGGGCATTCCAGTGACTTGGCATTTTAATTTTCGATCGAATTCCTGCTCGCAGTTACAGTTAAACGCCACGTCGAGACAATCTGGCATTTCCTTGGAGCCTGCAGGATGGCTCCACGCGAGGGTAGCTCCATCACCCCGCAAGGACGTGTTGAACGAACGCCTGTATGTCCACGAAGTCAATTGACTCAAGGTCCGTGACTTGTCTATCTATCCAGACAACGTAGGCTGCAATACGTTTAGTGCAAGCGTCGCTCTTTATTTGTATATATATGTCAATCTGACATTGTCAACAGACTGCTCTTCTCATTGGTAATAAATGTGCCATTTTGGTGGCAGAGGACTTGGGTTACTCTGGCGATGCATTAAATATGAAGTGCTCAACCATCATGCACCGGGTGAACTTGCAAACCTTTTGAGACTCTGAAGGTATCACGTTCGAGTTTGCCGTGATCTTTAATTTAATCTTCTTGTCGCCCCTCTATAGGAAATAGCAGATAGACGTACCACAGAATGTATAGCTAGAATTTAGCATTTGAATGCGGTATCCGATCAAACGCTGCACTTATTCATAAGGTGAGATTATTATTCTACTTTAAGTCCCTGAGGCTCATGGAATTGTGTATGCGGTCGATCATTTCCTCAAATGATAATTTGCCATCAGCTAGACCATAAACAGTAAGTTCAATGCATAAACCTGTCCGACATTATCCCCAAACTTTTACCATTCGGAACGGACGGGATCTTCTTGGCATTTGACGCTATGAAGTCATTTTTGAGGCTGAGGATCCCGTCCACATGGCCTCGTTCACCTGGGCACCTGGGCAAAGTTCCACTAGTTCACTAGTTAGTGGAGAATGATATCATCGAGACAAAGAAATTCAGCCTTTCCACCCGGAAAACTGATTTGTGTCAGTCTATTTAATTACTTGCTTATCTCCATGCCCAAGCGGAAGTTAATCCACAATCCCCAGCTTCTGCTACCTGCATTTTATCCCAATCAATCAACCACCAACCATGAATTCAGGCTCTGCAAGAGATTATTACTATCCCAACGAGAGAGATTCTTACCGCGACCCTAGAGACTCGCTTCCACACAAAAGCCATCACAGGGAACATAGTCATATCTCTGCCTCCGGCTCCGGCTCCAGCCATAGCCATGGACACCGACACGGGCACAGCAACCACAAAACACACTACAAGAAGAGCACAGAAAATCGCGACCCTCACCATAATCGCCACCTCATCGAAGGCGCGGTTGCAGCTGTTGGAGTTGCTGAGACCATACACCATCACCGGAAGAAGGAGGGAGAGGATGTAAGTAGTGGGTTTGGGCATATCCTTCGCACTGTGGGTGCTGGTGCACTTGGGGCTGTGGCAGCCAATGAGATTGAGCGAGCGCACAATTCTCATCGGAGCAAGAGTCCACGTTCGTCGAATGGATATTATAAGAGATAGATATCTCCAGGTTCGCTTGTTTTTTTTTTTAGAGTATGGGTATGGTACACAACTGCGTCGGATTGTTATCAAGATCCTTCCGGCATATATACATGGGTTTCTGCAGATGTATGTAATTTGAATAACGAAGAAATGATGCCATGAGTACTTGTCTGGATTATGAATGAAAGTAGTCCCGGAAACACGGTATAATTATGATAGCATCGCCACTGAAATTATACCTGAAAACTATGCAGGCAGGCGAGCGATTGAGCTGCCTAAATCAATACGAAGAGACAAAATAATCTATATACATTTGTCGCATAGGTTGCACTCGAAAACTTTACTCTTTCCATTTCACCATTTGTCCTTGTTGCGCGTGAAGAATTCTGTCAACTCAACAGGCTTCTCTGACAGCAGACTCAAACTTGAAGTCAAGTCAGCACCGGCATAGTACCCAGGATCTTCGAGCAGCATTAGGTTTTCGTAAATCTCCTCGGCCATCTCCGGTGACAAACCAGACAAGAACGACTTGAATACCTCACCGGGGACGGTGACTACTTTCAGTTTCTTTCCAGTGGCAGCCTCGAATTGCGAAGGGATATCGTCAAATTTGTAGTAGTTACTCGAGGCATAAATCGTGCTTGCACCCGACTCGGGTTTGTTCAATATGGCCGCACGAACAAAGTTACCTGAAAAGATCAGTTGACTTAATACAGAAATGTCAATGTATAAAGGAGTCTTACCCATATCAGCAACAATGTCAATAAATGGTGCAGGTGATTGAGTTGTTGTTGGTGTAGCCAGAGTGTAAGACCCATTCTCCTGCTTGTGGATCAAATTGAACAATTCAGTGGTAAATATACCAGGCATGACAAAGGAAGCCGGCAAGCCGGTTTGTCGAATATAACGCTCAATCTCTGCCTTTCCATCAAAATGCGTGATGTGGACAAGACGACCATTCGATTCCTTGTTTGCATCGATCAAAGACGAGAAGATCAAGTGCTTGATGCCTTCAGATTTGCATGCATCTACAACAGTCTTGCCCTGGGCAATCTCCGGCGCGGAAGACATGTGCTCCCAGAAGTTGGTGACGAGGAAAACAGTATCAGAGCCCTGCAAAGCTCTCTTCATGTCTTCGGGAGATGACATGTTGCCCTGGATCAGTTCGAGTCAGTTTCCTAGGGCCATAGTAAAATTGGAATAAAATAACTCTCACCTGGACAATCTCAACTCCCTGAGCTGCCAGTGCCTTGGATGACTCCTTATTCACATCGCGGGTGACACCTCTGATGCGAAAGTCTTTGGACAAGCCTGGGTCCGCCAGAATCGTGCGGATGACTGAGCCACCCTGGTTGCCAGTCGCACCGAAAACCGTAATTAACTTGGACATGATTGAAATGCAGGTGAATGATTAGGAGTAAAAGTAATAGAATTCCAATGCCAATTTATGTATAACATCTTCGGCGTCCGTTTTTATATCTCAAGTGCTTCATATTCCTCCGGTCTTTCGGCTAACGACTTCAACCGCCGAGTATATATCAAGCTATGTTAATTATATGTGCTTCCGGTCCATGCATATGGATCAGGTGCAAATCCGTTTATCCAAATCGATCCTCATCCAATCGTCTTCATCTTCTATAAGGAGGCGGTCTAGATTGCGCCGCCTAACTCGGGGGACTGAATTGCCGAACGGCCGCGTTATTCATGGATCTGATTGGGCTTCACCAACCCAGAATAAGCTTTAAGTGACTCACCGACTCAAGCCTTCTGTTCGCAGCCTAAAGACTCGTCTAAAATCCCGAAAGAAAAGTAGCAAGCCATCAGTGATTCGACGAATAAAGCGATAGACGCTTTGCCTTCTTCGTTCAGGTGCGGCGAGACCGATATTACATAAGCCACAACATACTTTCCAAGAATGCGCAGTTGATGCGTATTCAAGCCAAAATTGAATATTGAAATTTCCAAGGTTTCCAATAAGGTAGGAATTGGCGAATACCAGGTAATTATTCAATGATCTCCAAAGCTGATCTTGGAAATTTGGCTTTTAACCATCGATCTGGGCCCGGGGGGCATTTCTGTGCATGGCTTCATTGATCACTACAGGGTTTAGCTTTCTGCCATGGTAACCCTGGAATGTATAGCATCGTCACCCGTGACCTGGGCAGCTGAGGTACACGTTAGCATAGGCCGCCATCCAAGCCACCATTGCTGGAATTTTGAAATATATTTACCAGTGGACTTGTGGCTGGCTGTAAATATTGGTATTTGGACTATAAATTCAGCCTGAGATCCGACATCTTGAGTTTCACGGCTTCTTGAAGAAGTGAATTGGACTCAGATTTTCACAATGTTGAGGCCATCTATTCTGCTCGTCGTCTATGCACTTTTCATCGGCAATGCTGAATCTGCCCAGAATCATGCAACAAAGTCTTCCAAGTCAACATTCACCTACAACCAGCTCTGGAATCTTGAGAAGAACTTCTGGGATGCCTTCCTTTATCCAGCCAACCAGCTCCAGATTCAGGGAAATGCATCCACCATCTTCGCGTCTGATGTGAGCTCCAAACCACACAAGTCATGAATTTTAACCTTGCACAAATCTAACCCCCTTCCTGAACAGGTCCAAGGCCGCGTCGACATTACCCGCACCTTCGATGGCGACGAACTAAACCGCGAATATATCTTTGGCCTCTTCGCAAACGCATCAGCCATCAGCCTCGTCGGCATCCCAATCTCCTATAACATCACCCAATTCGCCGCAAACGACAACATCGTCTCCGCAACAACAGTCGTAACATTCAACGCCACCACATTCGGCGTCGTGATCCCCGTAACCATTGATACCTGGATCAAGTTCAACAAAGACGGCAAGATTGTGCAATACGATGCCGTCTTCCGTTGGTTCGAATACCTAGTGGATTTCTTGCTCGATGCAACAGCGACCAAGTACAACACGACTGCCGACGGCGCCGTTTCAATCGTTACCAAGGTTTTGGCTGCTGATATTTGCAACACCCATGATACTTATTGCACGGGTGATAATCAGCAGTACCCGGTGAATGGCACGTCCTGCTATGATTATCTGACTCAGAAGATTCGATTCGGGAAGAGTTATGAACTTGGTCGCAATACGCTGCTTTGTCGTGAGGTTCATGACCATATGGTGCAGTATCGGCCTGATGTTCATTGTATGCACATTGGTCCTACTGGGGGTGGTTACTGTGTTGATGATAGGAGCTATCAGCAGACTGTGCTTCAGCGATATTTCAACGAATCGTGGATTCCCTTTGGATATGGTCGGAGTCAAGATATATGGCTGAACTGAGTATTGGTATACTAGAGACCTTTGGCCGCGCGAAATGCGCGGGATTCGGAAAAACTAATGTTTCTACTCTACCTTCTATACAATTTAACTATCCAGTCTCCTGCCATATCCTACCTTCTTTCTCACCGTAGTAGTTAAATGATCAGAAGGCTTTCCAGAATGATAAGGGGGTTGGAAAAGAAGAGAAAACAAGAAAAGAAGATAAATCCGCGGAGTACTCAATTATTATATTAAAGAGCTTGACTGACTCTGGTATCATTGGATTGATTCAAGAATCTTTTCTGACAAAATTGGTTTTCTCCTTCTACAACCACTTCGAAGTCGACCTTCACAACCTCTTCGACCTTCTTTCATACAAATCACCTCCCCAACCTCCCGATAAAAATCATTTCACTATTTGATCTCTCTGATCTCTCACTCACAAACTCACCTGCAATCACTTGCCCACGTGCTAGACTTCTCTACCCTAAATGTGGGGGTCAAAGTGAGGTCTTTCTACAATCCCAATCGCTCTCTCTCGGACCTGCAAGCAACTGAAGACCTACCTAGGCATGACCAACAATCTACGCCACTTTAGCCGGGACGGCGCCTTCAGAAGAGAGAAGAACGAAGTTCTGATAGTGTACGTTACAAATGATTCAAAGTATGGGTCCAAAAATGACTAATCTCTTCAAAGGTAGGCACCGATTCTTGGGGCAGGGAAACACTCATTCGTGTGAGTGAGTCTCGAAGAAGAGGCAATTGTCAACCTCGAAAGGAAGAGCAAGGGAAAGAAAGGCTCGATCAAAGAAAGTGGGGCATTCACAGTGCAGTTCCATGACTTCGTGCGTCGAAACCACAGCTAGCTCACTCGTGAGAAAGATATCATTCTCACGGAATCTTCTCTTGACTGCCTGCCTAAATTGACATGGAAATTGCTGTCTGAAGTGGAGCCACAATTGTTCAACACGGGGTGAACGCAACCCAAGCTACTGGTTCAGTAATAGCACGTGGTTTTATTCATTTGTTGAGGATTTACTCTAAATGGGTGGCTGCTTGTTTCCTGATTGCAAGGAACATCCCCAAATCTGATATTGATATTGTTCTTTCCTGTGTCATTGGTAAAACTTGTGATCTTCTATCGTTGGAGTGCCAGAATCTATGAGCTCTGGTGGATTGACATGATTTCCTACTTGATTATTATTCACATTTATTCAAAGTGCAGCACTATCAACGGAACTTGTTTCAGACAAAGTATATGAAATGTTAATTAATGCAATTGATGACCGTTCACAACCTTGGAAGACTACGTACTTGTAGATCTCTCATCTTGCTTATCAATCGCAAGGTCAATGCTGTACATACAGATATGCCTCTGTCAGCGTCAACAACAGAACTACTGCTTTGCCGAGAACCGTGGGATCTAATCATCCCTTGCCGCAAAACACTCATATGAAACAATGCAAATGCGTCCGCCCACATCATCTCAGCTTGGGGATTCCACCCTGCCACCTCACTATACCAAGTGAGACACTCAGAGATCGACGGTAGACCTACAATAGTAGCAGCGGACTGCGATGGAAGTGACAGAGTATCAGCTGCGCTTGAAGACATCTCAAGTATTTTCCGGGGTTGGAAAAGATTCGCAAGATCCGCGAGTGGATGGCCGATTGTGGACATCTCCCAGCTGAACAAAGGTCAGTATATGAAAACGACAGCTGAAAACTTTTTTCTATACCTTAATATCCCAATAATTCTGGGCTCTGTCTTGTGGAAAATAATGTTATTGATTTTGAAGTCGCCGTGAATCAGACAAAACCGGTCCCTTGGTTGGTGATCTTCATCCGAAAGAAATCGAACTATTTCCTCCACTCCAGGAACCTTTCCGATCGGTTTATGACTATGCATATCGACGAAAGCACGTTGAATTTCCTCGCAATGCTTCAAATTCCGAACTTGCTGTCTGAAGAAGCCACCTCGGCGACCAAATCCGTTCAAACCCACTGTATTGATGTCAAGAATGTGAAGCTGGGCTAGTGTGGCTATGATCTCACGCCACCTGGAACGATTTTCAGATGTTAGCCTTCTCTGAAATTGAATGAAAAGCAGAGATGTTTGATGTCGTGATAGACTTACATCTGATGCCTTTCTCTCGGTGAAACACCTGGTAGACTGGGATCTTGAAAGGTTCGGCCTTCCAAGAATTCCGTAACATAGAATGGCGCTCCAATGACACTGGGATCTTCGCAAAAGCAGTAGGGCTTTGGTACGGGAATCTTTGAATATTTCAATGCACAGAGAACACGATACTCTCGCTCGATTGTGTCGGCGCCTTTCAACTCAGCAGGAGCTGGTAGGCGTTTGCGCATGACTAGATTTTTTCCAACAGCATCCTTTATGAAGTATGTCGAACTGGACTGGTCGAATCCCAACTGGTTTCACATATCATATACTTAGTGGGGATCTCAAAGGAACATAGTATCGGTTTTATACCTGAGTGACCCAAATAGGTCGTTCGATACGACGTACATTTTTACAAATGTACGTCTCCAATGACGCAACGTCGATAGGCTGGAATATCTGGCCTGACATGGAGGATAAATTTTAAATTATCAATCGGCTAGACTAACGAAGAGAAAAGAAGATGGTGAGAAGATTGACCAGGAGATGAATGTAGCAGTTGCTTGATCCAGCTACCCCGCCTTTACCCCGGATTTTTCCCGCCAATCAGAGCGGTATCGCCACTCGTACATGACTAGCGAATTTCATGTTAGAGATTTGAAGCGAGAGAGTGAGTTAAAAAATTTACTTCCAACAATTCTTGCTAAATTCATCCCTAGTAAGCTGCACACGATCCAAAACAGACCATATGTACATATGAAAAAGAACATGTGCAGATCCACAAATCGAAACATCAGTGTCCTAGCATTGAATAAGTAGGCTTAAAACTGCAAAATAAGGATTTGGTCGATATGAACGTATCGATCAATAGAGAAGCTCCATATAAGTGTTGTCCCATCCGCTGAAGAGTTAGAGGACCTGGCGCGGGTTCCAGGAGATGAGTGCATCTTCCAACAAGACTTTCAACTCTTTTTTCAAAGTTTCTCTAAAATCGCTTCCATATTCAGCATAGAGGATTGAAAGGAGCGCGTAAAACTTCATGGCATATACGGCATTTCGACTGTAAAAATCCATCGTAGGCTCGGAGACAGGAACTCGCTTGCGGTACTCGCGCATGCATGGTTTTCCTAGCTTGTATCTCGGATTTCGACATATGCCCAAGTCAGCTGAAAGGGATTGGAGACGTATAGTTAGAAAATAATCGGAAGAAAAGAATTAAACATTAGTTCTTACCCTCATTGTGACCCCAGTAGGCGCAGGCATCGAACATGCAGAGTTCACCTGACGAGGTTCTGGGCTTAATGTTCCCCGGCCACAAATCCGAGTGGATTAAGCAGGGCTCGATTGATCGCCCTTCGCTCTCCAGTGGTCCGAGGTATCTCGGAATTGCCTTGTCGAGAAATGCTGATTTGAGCGCTTCCAACTCCTCGTCTGGTGGGTAAACCCGCTTTTCCATTGCAAACATACTCCTCATCTGCTGCGCCCAGAACACACTCCAACTGGAGTTCCAAGTGTTGTTTATAGGTATATTAGCCAAATGTGTGGGCACATGCAAACCGAATTGCTTGGTTGGCGATTTCCCCATACTATTAAGATGGAGCTCTGACACGGCTGCTGCCCAGTCTTGCGGGCTAGGGATCTCGTCACTCATCTCCACAAATTCACAGAGGTAGAAATGAGTGTTTGGACGACTGGCATACTTCCCGTATGCGATGGGCTTTGGCACGCGACTTGGAAGGAAGGTGTAGAGAGCGTGCTCTGCTTCAAATGTACCCTTCACCATGCCTTCTCCAGCCTCCCCGGTTGCTCCCTATTGGAACTTAGAGATGTGTAGATGAAGAGAGTAGTTACGGTATGAACCTTTTTAAAGAATTCAACGATCCGGCCATCCTGCAATTGGACTGCAATCTTGACCGTAGCTACCCATTGACTTTTTCCGGCAGGCGTCACCGAAAGAACCTGGCAATCTTGTGGAAGTCCTGGTGAGATTAGTAGCCATATTCAGAGATTGGTGATTATTATTATTGATATTTGATATGAGTCAGTGAAGGAATCATACTGGCCAACAGAGCCTCGTCCAGCTGCACGTTTTTGCCTACTGGGTCAACCTGCTCAGGCTCCCTTTTCGGCATGATGGGAAATTTATTGGAATAAAAGTGTGAAATTATGGAGAGGGATGGATATATTCTGTCTGCCTCTCGAGGCTGAGCTGGCTAATCTTATATCTGACAGTGACTGCTGGTATCAACGCTTGGACCTCTACCAGGAGGGGAAGATAGAGGTCCGTGCACGACTCACGGGCCGGGGCGCGGGTGGGGCGGATGACCAAGTAATCAAATGCGGCTCTCCTAAGCCGAGCAAATAGCAAGTAGACTCGGAGATAACGAGTAGTACTGGTAGTAATAGTAACCTCTAAGTTACTTGACTTCGGTTGACCGCCTTACCTAGCTCGGTATTGTATTGTACTCCAATGGAAGCATCAAATCATTTGGATACGTCACGGTAGCTCTGCTGTTTTGTGGCCCCCAGACTGGCCAATTCAGAGAGTGTGTGAATACTAAAGTAACTAGTGGTAGCAACCGAGTGCCGGAGTACTTGGCGGTAGTAAAGAGTATGTAGTCTGAATTTTGAAATTGTAGTATTTTTGATTTTCTGCCATTTAACATGTAATTTAGGGATTATGTCCACATGGCGGCTTGGGTCAACCGTACGAAGCCCCATCAGCCTCTGAGCAAACGCAAGGAGTGAGCCTTAACTCATCAAAATTTCTGAACATACTGAGGATGGCTGGAAACCTGTCAGTTAGTGGACACCGCGTACCTTGTCTCGCTACTCAAGAAGCTCGCTAATCTGGTGTCTGTGTCGTCGTCTCAGCAGGGAGGCCTCATCACTGGGAATAAGACGTCGATCGAGAACGACCCATCGTGGGTGCGTACATCCTCCCTAAGCTTTATACAGAACAGGCTCCGCAGGTTGAGCAGCACGTCATCTCGATCTACCTCTCGAACCAGCAAAGGCGTCAAATCCGATCTCGATACTAAAGGACCGCTGGGTCTGAATCTTCTCCATGAGCCCTCTGAGCCTCGTATCGATTTTGTCTTCGTGGGTTTATACCTCTGGCCTAAATATAATTGACAGGATCGTTCACTGAGCAGAAAATTGTTAACACAGATACACGGCTTAGGTGGAGGCTCTAGGAAGACATGGAGCTTTTCGCCTGAACCCGGAATGTTTTGGCCCAAGGAGTGGTTGCCTAACGAGGTCGGATTCAAATACGTGCGCATTCATAGTTATGGGTATAACTCAGACTGGACGACGAAGAAGGAGAGCCCCTTGACGGTCCACGATTTCGGACAGGCCTTGCTTGCCGACCTTCACAACTCCCCATACCTCCGCAAGAATGGAGATGTGAGCAACCAATAGCACCTCACTTTTATGCTCCGAGATGAACACTGACTTGACGCCAGAATCCGATCGTGCTCGTCGCCCATAGCATGGGTGGTTTGGTTGCTAAGAAGGCAGGTCGAGAATTTTCATAACAGACATTTCATGTGGACCAGACCCTGATAATCTTTAGGCATACCTTCTGTCCACCCGAGATCCAACCTACCGGAATATTGCAAGGCGATTTCACACCATGTACTTTCTAGCTACGCCACATCGTGGGGCCGATTCAGCCCAACTTGCTAAGCTTGTGCGTCGGTCGGCGGGTTTTGGGCCAAAAGCTTACCTTGATGACCTCATACCGGGCCACGGAACTCTTGATGTAAGCAGAATATCCGCCGCTGTATTGAAACTAGCAAATGTCTCTAATACACTCAGCAAATCAATGACGAATTTCGACATGTTGGCGGGGATATCCACCTTTGGTCCTTCACTGAGGGTTTACCGATACGAATGGGTCTGACCTCCTCGTTGGTTGTAGAAAAAGAATCGGCAGTTCTAGGTTGGTCACCCCATGTATCCATAAAATTGATCACTATCCAACGAGTGAGATTGTCTTCACAGGGCTGCCCAAGGAGCACGTCCAGTATATCGACGCCGACCATCGCCAGATCTGCAAATTTGACTCTCCAGTGAATGCAAACTATGTTATCTTACAAAGGGCCTTCCAAACAACCATAGAAGACATTGGAGCTGAGGGTGTGTACATGAGATTGCCAAGACCATCAAACAATCATACTAACATTTTTAGTTTCCTTTCAGGGGCAGGACGAGTACAGGTCGCAAATGAAGAAAGTTGGTGTACTTTTGCGAATTGGGCAGAGACCGGACGCAATCCTCCTATCTACCAACGAGAAGCAACACTCGGGAACCTGCCAATGGATTACTGAATGCCCAGCATTTCAAGAGTGGGTAGATGATCCCATGGACTACGCAGAAGATATAGATCCATTTCAAGTTCATACGGGTGATCAAGCACCGAGAGTACTATGGCTGAAGGGCCGACCTGGAACCGGCAAAACAGTGGCGGTCGGACATGTTATCCGCTACTTACAATCCTGCAACCTTGACTGCAGCTTCTTTTTCTTTCAGAACGGGAATAAAGCTGATGCAACAGTTGCTGCATTTCTGAGATCGGTAGCATACCAAATGGCCGAATCGAGCTTCAAAGTTCGCCGCGTTATCGCATCAATGGCTGATGAAGACATCAAAATTACCCATGACGACCACCACATGCTTTGGAGAAGTCTTTTTGTCGAGCGAATCTTCAAGGTAGAGCTCACCAAGCCTCAGTACTGGGTTATAGATGCAGTTGATGAGTGTTCGAGCCGCGGGGTGCCGGCTCTGATCTCGATGCTATCGAGCTCAGATTGGAAGAATCCTGCCCGAATACTCATTACAAGTCTCCCTGGCGGACAGTTAGAGCGCCTTTTTACCTTGGAGCGCACAGAGCTCTCTGAGATCACCACGGGCCAGGAGGGATCTCTCAATGATATTGAGCTTTTAGCAAAGGCCAGATGTCCCAGAGGAGGCGATGTCGGACCCTACCAAGACCTGGTTAGCGATGTCATTGCAAAGTCAAATGGGATTTTCCTCTGGGCTTCCCTGACAGTGGCTAAGCTGGAGGATGTATACAGCGTCGAAGATAAACAAGACGTTCTTCGTCAAATTCCCGTCGAGATGGACCTTTTCTACACCCGAATTATCTCCTCAATTGCCAATTCACCTAGCTTCGAGCTTGCCAAATGCATTCTCAAGTGGGTCATCTGTTCACCAAAGCCGCTTCATATTGAAGAGCTCGCCGAGGCTGTCAGGTTAGATATCGGCCGTACCATAACAGCATCAGCAAGGCAGCTTGAAACATTGACAGGACATCTCATATTCGTGGATAATCACTGCCGAATCCATGTTACACACCAGACAACATCAGCCTTTCTTACCAAGGAAAGGGCTCTATTCTGGATCGACCGCCCAATGGCTCACTCTCAAATTGCTGAGGTTTGCCTTACCATTTTATGCTCCGCGGACTTTAGTCCACCCAGAGCGCGTCGAGCAGGCATGAAAAGCGGAGGAACCGTTCTCTCGCCACTTTCAGACTATGCTCTACACAACTTTTCTTACCACCTGGTGCAGGGCTCTTCGGCTGCAATAAATCCTCTAAAACTGCTAAACAAGTTTCTCCGATCAAATGTTCTGGTTTGGATTGAAAAAATAGCGAGTACGGGCAATATTTGGAATCTTCAGCTCACTGCGCAAAGGCTGAAGGCGTACCTCAGTCGACGTGCAAAGTATGAGCCACCCGTCAGCATAGAAATCCAGACCATTGCCGCGTGGGCTACCGATATGCATCATATAGCCGCAGCCTTCCATTCCAACTTGCTGACTTCACCGTCTTCGATATACTTTATCATTCCCTATCTGTGTCCCCCAAAGTCGATTATCGCTCAGCTCTTTGGCAAGCCAAGCAAAAGATTGAGAGTTACGGGGCAGTTCGAGGAAGACTGGAACGATAGATTGGCGTGTTATCTATTTCCAGAGAAGGCAACTGCAGTCGCAAGCTCCACGCGCCTTATGGCAGCCGGTCTCGCTAACGGTGATATTAGAATCTACCACATCACTGGATCTGGGACCTTCGACCCCGCTGGAAATTTAGCGCACGGAAAAAGACTGCGACACCTGGCGTTCAATCAACCATCCTCGCTTCTAGCTTCTTGTAGCGTTAGGAAGCTGATTCTGTGGGACGTTGACGCATCTCATGGGCCGTCGTTCTCGCCTCTATGGTCTTTGGATATCGATTTCACACCCTCCTGCATGGCCTTTCATCCTGACGGGAGGTCCCTCGTTCTCGCAAACCACGATAACAGCTCAATAATATCTTTTCAACTACAAGACGGTCAGAAAATACAATCGATGATGCTTCATACATCATCCGGTTCAGACTCAGGTGATAGTGATCAGCAGGTGTCTTCTTGGACGCCCTCTGAAAAGATTAGGTTCGATCCCAGCTACAGTCTTGCCGCACTGGCGTATCGAAATGCGTCCATTGTGGTCTGGGATCTAAAGTCTGTTGAAAAAATCGGCAACTTTGAAAAGGAAGGCTTTGAAGATTTATATTCAACTCCACCAACCCTTGACATGATTTTCAACCCAGTTGCCGAACTCGAGCTCCTGGCCGTCACGTACAAAAATGGCGATATTGTGACATGTAATCCTTGGACATTGGAGCAGAAAAAACATCTTCATTTGCAAGTGCTGATAGATGCTATGGCTGCCACTACAGATGGTCGAGTACTGGCGGGGGCGGCGGAAAATGGTGAAATTTACCTCTTTTTGTTTGAGACGCTGCAGCCAATGTATCGGATTGGCAGACCAGACGACCAGTTTCTGATACACGAGATTTCGTTTTCGGCTGACAACCTTCGATTGCTGGATATCCGGGGACAGTGTTGCAATGTATGGGAACCATTCGTCCTCGTTCCGAAGGATGGGCTGGATGACAGTTCCTCTGAGCCTCATAGCGAAGCGATCACCATTCCGGAGCCTGAATCCCCCCAGACATTTGCCTTTGATTGGGGAAGAACAATCACTGCTATTGAGTCATCAAACTATGCCGGTCTTCTGTTTGTGGGACGACAGGACGGCATGATGGAGATATGCGAGTTGAGCTCGGGCGAGTTGATCGGTAAACTTCAGCTTCATGACACATTTGCTCCAATAGAGCTGATAGATTGGAACGACGAGAGAAGATGTATGCTAAGTGTGGATATTACTGGCCGATGCATTGTCACCCAGTTCTCTTCCATTGGAAAGGGTGCCAAGTTGGTCAGCAGTCGCTTGTTAGACAACCAGGAACAGGGCTCTGTCCGACAGGCATTGATGGATCCCAAAGCCGAATCAATTCTCATATGCACAGAGTCGGTGGCCAAACTCATAGGACTCAATGGAGCCACCCGGGCGGAGTTGAAGAGTCTTCCCGGGAGCTGGTGGACAAGACACCAGTCGAACAACGATCATCTGATCGCCATTCGTGACGACAGGGTACACCTATTGGAATGGGGCTCTCTGAAGAGTCTCTTTCAGACCAATGGGATTCCCCTCCTGACTCTTGATCCACAAAATTCGGTGAAAGCTCTTCCATGGATTGGAGGTGCAGGCTCGGCGTATCTAGTCCAGGCTGATATCCGGTCTCAAGTCCGAGCAGGTCAATTCTCCGCAATTGAAGCGTCTAACATTACAATTGAAACGAAGGAAATCGTGCTTCACATGCATAAATATGAATCATTGAACGTCGAGTCCCTGTTGGGCTGCTTAAGGTCAAATCTTTTCTTTCTCGATACGGGTGGATGGGTGTGCTCAATCGGACTGAAGAACTTGAATACGGCCATTCACTATACGCGACACTTCTTCATTCCACCAACATGGCGGACTGGGGTTGATGTCATCAAGATAATTTCGAAATCGACGGTCGCTTTCGGGCGAGGGGAGTGGTTGATAATATTTCATGGATTTTTGGAGTTGGAGGAAAAGGTGTCGTTTTGAGATCATTCAAACTCAGTCCGACCAGAACCTCGAATATACACATGCAGTTAAATGTTCTTGACTAGACGCTTTCTGCCGCGTGAGACTTGCGGCGTCTAGAACAACCAATTTCTACTATATCCCTTTAAAATATCTACCTACCCTGCCTACCACCATATATCTGACTGATTAATTAGTCAAAGGGCTCTCTAAAGGGACTCTTTAATATGGCGAGTAAAAAGCTAGAGAAAATAGAAGAGAAGTGGATGGAAAGGGAGGGATCGAAACCTCGAGGGCCGGAGCGGCGACTATCGATGCCCAATTTACTGCAGGGTACGCAAATAATGAAGAGGTAGATAGACCGTAAGTGCTTATCAATGGGTTGTAGCCCGGCAAGTCTTGTAATCCTGCCTTTCATCCATCTATAATAAACGCAAACCCATGACCTTGAAACATTCTTACAATGATGATATTGCGCTTTGACTTGTTTGGCGCTTAAGGAAATGTATCACCTGACCAGGGCTTCCCTCTTAGGGACAAAGACACGCATCCCGGGTGGGGGGCCCAAAACTGTCATTTATCAAACTTTTTAACCTTTCTAGTACCGAACGCAGAATACAAAATTATAACTTGAAGTCTTTCATGATTACCTCGATTTGTCTCTAATGGATATAGCACCCGTGAAGTCAGCGTACCCATCCGCCGATGTTGGCGTCAGGGAAGTTGATCAGTCTAGCAAACATGAACGAGCGTGCATAACCAAGCCAGAGGTTGATGAAGGGAGTCCAGAAGTGGTGGTAGAGCCACCATTCTCAATATATAGCACCCCCGAGAAGAAGTGGATTAGCTCTGTGGCTTCATTTGGCGCCATGTTCTCGACGCTCAGCAGCTACATTTACTTCCCGGCGTTAGTCCCAATGGCCACCGAGCTACACGTTTCTCTCACACTCATCAACCTTACCGTCACGTCCTATATGATTGTCGCCGGGATCGCACCTGCTTTCATGGGCGATATTGCCGATCAAGGAGGACGCAGGCCCGCCTACATTCTGATGTTTGCCTTGGTATTCGGATCTAACATCGGATTGGCATTGCAAAAGTCGTATCCTGCACTTCTCGTCCTTCGAATGATACAAAGTGCCGGCGCTTCAGGTAAGTTGTCCACCTTCCACCCTCTTGATTACGTAGCTAACCAGCGGATCTGAGATGACAGGTTCATATGGTGCAGCATATGGAATCATTGCTGATACTACCACCACTGCGGAGCGAGGGTCGTACGTTGGATTGTTGCTCCTCTTGTAAGTGCATCGGTGAACTCCCCATATTGATTGCGACGTATCTCATAAAGAATGCAGCACTAATGCGGCTCCGAGTTTTGGCCCTGTTGTAGCTGGGGCGCTGACCCAGAAACTTGGTTGGAGATGGATCTTCTGGCTCCTCGTTATCATGACCGGTACATACCTGATCTTGGTTCTACTTTTTCTTCCCGAGACTCAGAGGAGGCTTGTGGGAAACGGCAGTGTGCAAGCTAGGGGGGTCCACAGAAGCGCCTTTGACCTCTTCACCAAGGATCGCAAGATAAAGGGTGACCAAGGGCAAAAGCATGGGAAACGAAAATTCCATATTCCGAATCCTCTCAAGTCTATTTTGATGCTTCGCTCGAAAGGGAACCTGACTGTGATTATGATTGGGTCTATCACATACCTGGTCAAGATGACGCTTCAAACATCACTGGCAGCTCAATGTACTGATATATATGACCTCGACTATCTCCAGGCTGGTTTAATCTATCTGCCATCGGGAGTTGGTGGTGCGATAGCCTCCTACACAACAGGTATGCCCAACAAACCTACTCTTGACTAAAAAAGAATTTACATGTCTCCCTCAAATGTTTATTGATTGGCATCATTTTGAATTAGGCAAGTTTTTGGACAGAAATATTAGATTGTTCGCCTCCCGACATGGAATGAATGGCCAATACCAGCGAGGTGACGACATCTCCAATTTCCCCATTGAAGAGGCGCGGTTTGTCGGGATATACACGCTGGTCATGCTTAGTGCGCTAGGGACCGCGGGCTTTGGAATCAGTCTCATGAAGCGAACGGTAACAATACACCTCAAAGGGCCGACAACACCGCTATGAAAATCAATAGCTGACCAATTCGCTAGCACATCGCAGTCCCTCTCGTCATGCAGTTTATAAGTGGAGCTACAACTTCCAGCATATTCACAGTGAGGTCTCCATCATCACATTAACATATTGGAGGGATACAGTTCTTCTGACTTGAAACAGCTCTGTGGAACCCTTCTAACAGATCTGAATCCAAACGCATCCGCTACTGTCCAGGCTTCCTATAATCTAGTGCGGTGTCTAGGAACGGCCGCAGCAATCGCATCTCAGCAACCTCTGGCTAACGCTATTGGGCTAGGGTGGTGTTTTAGCTTCTTCGCCTTTATCATGCTGTCTGCAGCTCCGCTCGCCATGATACTGACAAAATGGGGTCCTGATTGGAGAAGAATCAACCTGGTCAATACCACGAACGATATCCCTTAAAGTAGTTGGGAGCAATAGTTAGATTCATGTTCCGCAGCGAACTTCCCACAGGCTAAAGTAGGATTTCGATGGCTCTTCAGATGTCGCGAGCTCTGTTAACACTTCATACGTGGGTTCGTTGGGTGGTATTGTCACGATCCAGATTTCAGGCGGATGTATGAGCCCGCCCTTGTAAATACACAGAAAGATACAAGTTGCTGTCCATGTGGTAATCGGTAATTGTCCTTCGATTATGACCTCGTTCTATTATTTCAAAGTTGAAAAAGTAGGACATAGGACAACCATAAACACAGTCGTTCTCGAAATCGGCTTGACAGATACACTCTTCGTCACTCTACTGTATTCTGGCCCCACCGCCAAGACCTTGGCGCAGATCAATTATTGAGCGGGTCGCATCAAATTGATGGACATCGAAAAAGGCACCCAGTATGGTACTGTATTTTAGTATGTAAATTACGCAATACGAGATTTGAATAAGATTCCGTGGAAATCTATTATGGGGCTTCGCAAATCATGCACAATGGTCCAATAGCAACTGGTTGCCGGATATTTTGCTAGTTGAGTTCAGATTTCTATCTCAACCCGTACAGCATGAATTGATTCCCTGCGCCGATCATATCATTGAAAGGTGTCTGGCCGTCTAAAGTGCATTCCAGGGGTTGATCTGTGCTGTTAAGGAAGCACAAATAAGTCTTCTTCCAACTCAGTCCAATACATAGCCTTTGCATTCGCATAACAGTATGGGAAAACCTAATACAAGTAGGGAAAACCCATGCTAAGGCATTTTAGAGAAAATTCACATTTAAGCAAACAATCCACCAGCACGATTCTCCCTACCACTTGCATGAACTCCACTAATATAAGTATAGGCTTACGGGCAGCCTACCAAGAACCTATGCTCTGCATCATCACGATCCGCTGTGACACATGCCCATGTATAGTCATTGTCATCGCTTATCACTGCTGCAGCCACATTATAATTGCATACAGACGACATTGCTAGTACTTTGTTGATAGCTGCAGACACATCGTCTCCACCGATATGCGTGACCGGGTGTTGAAACGCCTGGCACCACATTGTTGACGGTTGTTTATCTCTTTGAAAGGACCCAGGCAAGGTGATGGGAGTGAGTGAACTGTAGTATGAAATACCACCTTGAGCGGTACTTCCGGTGGTGGCCAAAAAATTGCTCATCGCAGCATTTTTATTACAAACGTGCATGTGGATTTGATCCTGAGTTATAGAGTGGACAGGATTGATAGCCAGCCCTTGTGTACTCGCGTCATAGTACATTTGACCAAAATCCCAGCCAATTTGGGCAAGACCCGCGTGGGATTTCTGTAGGGTCACAATGTTGTCTATGGCCACATTTGTCGTCAAAAGGGCACTTCCGATCTGCACCCAGAAACTTCCACTTGAGCTGCTTTGTCTGCAATTGCCGGTTTTCAAGCAGTAACAGACTGAATTGAGCCATATTCCACAGGCTTCGCAATCCTTGTTAGCATCGGCCGTGCAATCAGTTGTGCAGCTGTCGAGGTAGATCCCCGTAGGTGAATCCTTTCCACAACCAGCAGGATCAGCTGGACATTGGGTGGTGCATTGACCAGCGCCTTTAAAGGATCGACATGTACAGCCAGTCAGACCCCCTTGTTGCTCAATTTGGGAGCTGGTGCAGATCGTAGCTTGACCAGCACTCTTCTCAATGAAGGTTGGGTCAAGTAAGATGGCAGCAACAAGTAAGATTTTCGGGAGGAACATTTTGAGATATACTATAAAATTATGCTGAAGTGAATTTGTGCTACGTAGGTAGAAACTATTGATGTAAGCGGGCCTAGGGCGATCGATATATATACAACCCACTATTCTAGTTTGAACGCCTTTACGAGATATGACACATCATTACATCAGGGATATATTCTGGCTACAGCCAGACAAGCAGCAATATATTTCCGCAGTAGAAGTTTAACCTATAGCACTTGTTGCTATTGTGCGATTTACTATTAAAGGCTGGTAGGTTTATGGTGGAAGACGTACTATTGTTGTTCCCTTAGTAGGCTAGTGGTAGTAGAAAAAGTAAGTGTAAGATTTATGGGATGATTTTGTGGCTGCAACAGTCTATTAGTGATATGGTCTGTGGCATTATCCGTATCTAGAATAGAACGAGAGGAAGAGTTAGAACCACTATAAGCAGAATAGTTTTTGGCTCAGCTAGAACTTAAGTTGGGTGCTAAATCTCTAGTTGCCACTTTTACCATGATTGCAATTAAAGTATACACAAAATGAGTGTCATTATATTGGATGCCATAGATTGAAGGATCTGCAAACGGAAAGTGGATAACCCCATACGAGTTTGAACGCCTTTACGATATATGACACATCATTACATAAGGGATATATTTTGGCTAGAGCCAGACAATCAGTAATATATTTTCGTAGTAGCAGTTTAGTCTATAACACTTGTTGCTGCTGTTCGATTTTCTATTAAAGGCTGGTATAATTTATGGTGGAAGACATACTATTTTTGTTCCTTTGGTAGGCTGGTGTAGGCTTCATTAGGACCCAAGTTGAGACCCAACCCAACCCGACCCTTGGGGCCCAATTGGGTCGCAAACATAACAAACATGCCAAGTATTTCAATACAGCATGTTTGTAGGTATATGTTTGAAATTTCATTATTTTACTACTTATTATCTCTTAACATACTATTAAATACATATATTACCTATTTGTTTTTCATATTTTCAATTAGGATACTGTCCTTGAATATGCATTTTTGTCGACTCGATCAAGAAAACGCTTCTATGGCAAGTTTATCAAAGCTTTCGAGCTTATCACAATGTCCAGGTTCCACTAGAAACAGAGGGCAATCCCACATGCCCCTGGTGTCAGGAAGCATCCAAGTGGACGACAACGTCGGCCCTGGTAATTATAGTCTCTGCACGCTCCTTTGCTGTCTTTGCGTATGTCGCGATCTCAGCCTCTGCGAAGGCTTCACGCCGTCATGACGGGAGTGGTTTCGGGTAGATAGTCTAAGCTTGTTTCATACGACGTGCAGTACCGAAACGTGTGGATCCGATCTAACCCTTTTTAATGCCTTTTTCATCATGGGTACAAACTCAAAAATATGGACGGCGTGAATTGCAGTCTTCTCCCGCTTCACTGGATATTATTTCAGCATGTAATGTTTGATTATGCACGCATGATTAGACCAATCACCGTTGAATGATTATGCGCGTCCACATATGATCTGCTCAAGTAAGACGCGGGGCTGGGCGTTGACCCCGCAAGGATGAAGGATTGGCGCCTTGTGATTTGGTGCATAGTGCAAAGCATTGTTGATTATAATAAGCAAGGCTATCTCCTCTGCCGTTTTTTAAAGTTTCTTCTTCATACTATATTCGATTGCGTGCCAACCCACCACTCTGAATGCATTATGCTCCCGAGCTCGAATACCCTGAACATGCAGGCGGGCTGGCTTTTTTCCAGTCTCAATTTGCTTTCGCTTACGATTAGTACAATATTATTTCGCATGCTGTATAACCGCTTTGTAAGGCCACTCTACAAATACCCAGGTCCTTTTATCGCGTCTTGTACCAGGTTCTGGTTAGGTAGGATTGCCTGGATTACCCACAACACCTCTCCTTGGTGTTGATGCATTTCAATAACAATATTCCAGTTTATATCGCGTGGACCGGCCATGTGGAAGAACATTACCTGAAAGTGCATCGTAAATATGGTATTTAAGTCAACGAATGCAGTAAAATTATTCCGCCTATACCAACCTCGGGACAGGACCAGTCGTGAGAATCGGCCCCAACGAACTTTCTTTCGCATCCCCCGATGCCGGTCTCGATATTTTTCGACCCGGACGAGGATTCAACAAAACCGATTTCTATCCCGTCTTCCTTCCGGATGGGATTAAGGATATATTCACGGAAATCAGAGAGAAGGTGCATGCCAAAAAGAAAAGACATGCTAGCCCACCTTATAGTCTCGCATCGGTGAAGCTGCAAAACAAGCAGATTGAAAGGCTTATGTTAGATCTGACTTCAATCATGGATTCTGTTGCCACTAAAATTCAAACAGAGACTTTTGATCTCAGCAGTTGGCTGCACTTCATGGCATTCGATGTACGTTTGAACACTGGGCCATTCTTCGCTCCATCGTTGCTGATCTGCTTTCCAGGTACTTGCACAATTTGCCTTTGACTCACCATTCGGATTTCTGAAGCAGGGGAAAGACATCGATGATTTCATCTCTTCCATCAGCCAATCTACATACGAGAGTTCTTATCTGGCTCAAGTACCAACACTAGAACGACTCACGCGATCCAATCCGATCTGGAAATATGTCCCCTTCTTGCCAGAGAACAAACTCAAAATGATGCCCGAAACTGCCGAGATAGTCCTCAAGGAGTTCCTAGATCCCGAGAATGAAAAGTCCAAAACAGCCGTCTGTCTGCTGAAGTCGCTCTTGGATGCGCATTTCAACAATCCAGAAACCTTCGGTATGGAGGATGTGATGGCGATTTCCATGGGTGCTATGTATGCAACCTCCGCCTGACGTTCATGAACGCTTATCAGACTTTGAATAAAACGACTAATAGCACCATAGCGCGGCTGGCTCGGATAGTATCGCATCAACAATGCATAGTTTTTGCTGGCAAATCCTTGCAAACCCCCAGATCCACAGAAAACTGGTAGCAGAACTACTCGATGCACCACTATCTCCCGTTATCCAGTACGAGGAGGCGATATCGCTTCCCTATTTCCAGGCCTGTCTTCAAGAAACAATGCGGTTGCAGCCTGCCCTTTCTCATAATATGCCACGTGTCGTGCCAGATGGGGGTGCCACGGTGGACGGGACATTCCTGCCTGGAGGCACCAGAGTTGCGGTTAGTGCCTGGGTGATGCACCGCGATAAGACAGTGTTCGGATCTGACAGCAATTCCTTCAACCCCGAAAGATGGCTCGATGTTGATGTTGACCGGGTGAAGAGGATGGAAAGATGCATGTTTCAGGTATGAAACCTTTGCAGGCTTTGCTTTTTTCTAATCCGTCTTGAAGGATCCGTCTAATTGAATGCAGTTTGGGGGAGGATCTCATATCTGCATTGGAAGATATTTAGCTCTTTTCGAGCTGAACAAGGCTTTACCGCAAATCTTCCGTCGATATGAGATGAGGTTGGTGAATTCAGAAAAACCTTTGGAATGCTTTACTGGTATGTTCTATCAGCAGAAAGGTCTTCGTGTTACAATGAAGTTGCGAGAGACGCAATGAGGCAGTAGATTTTTTTCGAATGCCATGCAACATTGGGGACACGAGATTTCAAAGGGTTTATATATTTGGCGAGCTAGATAAGATGCTTCAAAGGTTCTTAGCGGGTGCATGGATCAATTTCTAACTACCCATATGCTATGTATCGAGGAGCATTACACAGAAGACTTCAATGGGGAAAGACGGAACACAAATAATTCAGCATCTCCAGACTGCACGTGTCCTTGGAATCTGTATTTAGTCATAGCCCAGCCTCCTTTGCCACGGCTCTAATATCTGTCCTCCATGTTTCGAAATATGGCTTTGCTCCTTTCTCCAGAGCCTCTGGAGTCAGGCTCTGGAGAGATCTCCAGTAGTCGTCGTCCTCCGCCGCAGTTTCGCTTGGTAGATGAAGCCGGAGTTTGTTAGCCGTCGTAGTAGGATCTACGAAATATTGGAAGACCTTCCTGCGAGCATCCGAGTAACTTGTAAGAATTTTATCTGATCGACCTTCATTGAGAATCATAATAAGTGCTTCTGCTAGAGCATCTCCGTCGAGAAGGCCGGTGTTCAGCCCCATGGCTCTATATGGCTGCAATAAATTAGATTGAAGGATATCCAATTAGAAGAAAGACTTACATTATTCATGTGTGCTGCATCTCCTGCTAAAGCATATCGACCTTTCCGCATTGTTGGAACCAAATGTTGGTGAATGCGATATATTGCCTTTGCTGAGATCTTAGCTTAAAGTGGCCGTGGACCTGAGACGACTTGTTCGTAGAGTCCATGGATAACATCATCTTGAAGTAGTTCATCATCGGATCGTTCATCCTCTGGGGTGATAGCAATCGTACACCTCCATAGACTCTTTTATCCGATAACAGGGACCGTGAGCGGGGTCATGATGGTGTAATTCTGGGTACCGATGATAAAGCAAGTATGAGAAACGGGGTCGACGTAATTCTCAAGAATGACATCCGTAGAGACCAGTCTCTCAGGCCAGTGTGCCCAAGCTAAGGTATTCCGATAAGTTTGCGTGTTTTCGATCTGCCACCATCGGCACCAATAAGATAACAACCAGTTACAGATAACAACCAGTTACAGATAACAAATCTGTATCATCGAACTTGATTGTGATCCCATTCTCTTCCTCCAGGATACCCGTAAGCTCACTATTGAATTGAATCATCACATTGCCTGTCTCCAGCGCCTCGTGCAGAATTAATTTGTCAGCTCTGACTGGCGAAGGTTAAGGAGGCCAGACGGGCAAGCTTTGATCGGATCATTGGGGTCACAAAGAGGCTGTGCAGCGATCGTTTCACCTAATCGCTTACCTCCCTGGCCATCGTCGATAGGGAGGGTACGCCAGCATAGACCAGAGGTCATAAATCCTTTGGCACGAATATGGTCATAAAGTCCGCATTCCTGGAATACCACTTGAGTTGCACCGTAATAGCCGACAGCTCGTGGGGTGTTGGGAATGGCGGACTCTTTCTCGAAAATCCGTACTGGAATTCCTACTTTTGCAAGGCGATATGCGATAAAGCATCCGACGGGGCCAGCCCCAATAACCAATACGGGAAGTTGATCTTTCGTCATGATGGAGTCGCGTAGGTCGGAGACTGTGTTTGAACTTTAATGGGAGCGCGCCGAGAAATGGAACACTGCGAAGTTACATAACTCGCCTCTCTTCCAGAGCCTCGGTTTCCTATATTCCTTGCTTCTTGAAGCCGATGATCATGAAGTGGGCGCATCTAAGGGGAACTCAGAGAGTGATGGCGCCGTAATACCTGCCTCATTTTACAGGCCATTGGTTGGCGACGCTCCTGTCCGTGTCACATGTTCCTCCTTGCATGATGTGATCTCGTTTGTTGTCACACCGGCTTTCCAATTTAGGAGCACAGATTCATCTCAACTGCACGAAAGGCCGAGGAAATATCCAGCCACCTTCGAGGTCTGCACGTGAAAATGCCCATTGTGATTCTCTTCGTAGGGCCACAACGATATGTAACACACGAAGCCATTCAAATGGTCTGTAATGAAGCAGGGGAACTCGATTGAAAGATAATACATGGAGCTTTTGGCTTGATCACTGTCTGCAACTTCAGTCACTGGTTGGCCGGAATCAAAGAATTGAGGAATATTTCCCATATTCCCGGGAATCAAAAAAAGGGCCCAACGTTGGGTACATAAGGACCCGGTGACGTAGATACGATCCATCAACCGGGAGAAAGAAGATATCCAAGTATGTCAAATGTGAGATGTATACTCGACGTTCTGGACGATTTCTGTCTAGATGCGAACTTCGTTTCCCCCCAATTTCCTGATGCCATAATTCTGAACCACATCCACATGGACATGGCGGTCATGAGCCATCCAGACAGTAGACCCACCGCCAAAATCGAGTTTTTGCTCAACCAGATACCAGTCATTGAGAAATTCTCCAAGATAGGCCGGGTAGAAGACACGTGGGCTGGACTCAGTGTTGTACTTGGTGAAAGGCTCACAGCTATCAATCATGAAGATCAAACCCCTCGTCTTCAGTTTGCACGAATTCACGAAAGTCCGGGCCATCGTCAGAAAGCGATCTCGTGCTTGAAGTCCTGGACATTTCGATGAATTAATCGTCCAAGAGACGTGTGAGTGTCGGAAAATCTGATAAAATATCGTCGTGTACCGATGGTCTCATGGCGGGTGTTTTCACGCAGGATATCAACAAAGCCATGCGAGTTGCAAGTGAGTTTGAATCGGGGATGGTCGGGATCAATTGTGTCAGCCTAAACTTCTTGAACGCACCCTTTGGTGGTAGTAAGCAGAGTGGTCTTGGTCGCGAGTGTGGTCGAAGTGCACTTGAACACTTCACTGAACCAAAGACTATTATGATCAACCTCACATATTAGGCATAATATTTGCATGAAACACATCTCTTATCCACATTTGGCACATGTGAACCGCCTCAATCTTGAGTGTTGCAACTTTACATTTTCTTATCTCCTAGCAGTTTCGATATACGGATATGAACAGCCACGCAATATTTCCATGGGGGCTTTAGAGAGTGGGGCAAAATTCGAGTCTTGTTTTTCCCGTCTCTCGGCGAACTGTTTACTTTTCATTTGTGACAGGAAATTATCCCTCCGGGTTCGTATAGGGGAGTGGCAAAGCATGGATTTTCAGATAAGCTGCGCGATCGAAGTCTTTCGAATACTGATAAGAAGTCATGTCGTAGATTTGGAAGAATATGGAAAGATTAAAAGATTGTCGGAGTATTTGACTAGTTTGGCAACCTTGAGACCTTCATTGATTTTCATGCATGAAACAGGTTCAAATTTTAACTTAGATGAGTTGGACCTGGAACCTTGGAAGTTTTGCTGGGCATTGATCGTTTTAACCCCCAAATGGCACCAGACTCAATGCCTAGAATATTCTCTATCACTTGTAATGCAGTGTGATACTGCGATCATATAAATCAACGAGAGCTGACGCTACATAGAGAGCCAAGCGTTCTATATTTATTTCACATGAGCCCACCCATGCGTCGCTGTGTTACCCTTGTAGAACTTCCTTATCTTCCTGACTGCCCTATCATGTGGTATGAATAATTAGAGAAAATATAAAATAATTAATTTGGGGACGAGATAATTTTACACAACGATGCAAGCAAAGGTAATCAGTCCAGGTGTGATCAGATGAGAAGCCACACAAAATGAACCATTAGCTCTGAACCTACAGCACTGTCACTCATTATCTGCGCAGTAAACGTAGGCCAAATCCAGGTATCGTCCGGTTGTGGTACAAAGCCACAACATTCATTATAATCTATGTTTACTATAGGCCCGATTGATTAGTCTATTCCATGCAGATCCATCATGCTGTATAACGTTGCACAATAGGCACGTTCGCAAGTTCGATCAGGGCGTCTTCGTTTTAAGTAGAATGGATTTATAGCCAAGATAATCAGTTGTCTAACTGACACTTGCTGTTCTCCATGAGCAAATGAATATAATTTCCAGGGTCGCCTGTCACCATGCAGGTGATCTAAGTTTCGAAGCTCAATTTCCCAGCTTCACAATTCAAGTTGGATTATCTGCGGAAAATTGGGTGAAAGAGTAGCCAGTCTCCCCTATAATGCGACGCCACCGCGGCTGTAGGTTGGAACAGATGTGCCGATGGTAATTTGCTTTCCCGTCACGCCAGCAGAAAATCTTTTATCGCACATCTATGCGGGTCAGTGAATCGCTACTGCTGGCTGATTTTTGGATCAGGTCGGTGTCTTTGTCAGTCTAGTCCTGATTTTATTTACTCGTGGGGCTCTTCCGATCATCCCCGAGGTCTTCTCCCGAGTTAAATCGATCGAAATTGATCGAGAGCCGAAGAGCCTGGGCATTTTCGGCGAATTAGCTCTCCCAGCGAAATGGTTGGATGGAGCTCATGATCTTCACGCTAGGGAGTATTTTTCGTTAGCGTAGAACAAAATTCAACCTCATGTTGTGATCGAACATGGATATAAGGCTCGGGAGCACTCCCAATTCGGGAAGTACGGCCATGGAACGCGTCCAGCGGAATGTGTGGGGTCACCAGGTACCAGGAACCAGGCACCATGCGATCGAGGAGGAGCTGGCCCACCGCCAAGATTCTGGGATTCGCTGGGGAGATGATATTGCATGTGTGGAAATCGGGGAGAACCATGGCTCGCCACTGAGTATTGTGGGAAGCTCAGGGATGAGGAAGGCAATTCAGGTGAACGGGCCAGGAGTGGGTACCGAAGTGGTTCCAACAGGCAAATAGCCCGACTGGAAACCATGGGAATTGATTTCGATGTCTCTGATGAACTAGAGCATGGGTCTGTTAGCGCATAGACTGTAAATCAACACTGTTGAATCGATTACCCGGATGCTCAACCATGGAACGAAAATGCAGATCGCCATATGCGCATTGATAACATTCTCGTCTTAGACTCGAAGACAAGATTTGTAATCATCATGACCTGTTAATATCAGGTGACCACAGAAAAACGTGATCTTCGCCATTTGTCTCCACAAGACAGTTATGGCCGTTATCTCCTAATCCCGCCAACTCCTTATTCATGCGGAGTCCGGAGTGCAGTGTCTGATCCCAGTTTGCCACCTCCATGGCTACAGTAAACACCACTTGGAATGGCGATAATGAATACTTCTAATAACGGAAACCCTGAATCATTGGATATCTCAAACTCAATCCGCTACTCAATTTCTGGCAATCTGAGACTCCCCATGGCGTACACATTTCCACGGCATCAGGTTTTCCTTCACCGGTCTTGATTTTGAGATGAACTAGTCATTGAATATGTTTATTTAGTATTGGCTCATTTCACAGTCGCCTCCGCCAAGCTGAGTCGGGGACATACCGGGACCCACAAAACCAGTACCCAAGGGGTAAGGAACGGGGCAAATTGGAATTGGCCGCCTGTAATATCCCGTGAAAAACGCAGCTCGAGGGCAAGTTTGAGGCAGGGGTGATAAAATTGCCTACGGAATACTCCACTTTCCTACACAAACACGTGGCTCAAAATTTAGTTCAACCACGAGGCATGACTTCGAGCAGAGTTTAGTTTTCAAGGTTCTTATCTTCTGAACAGTTCATTGTTAGCCCTGATCATTGTCTACATTCAGCATGGACATGATCTGCTTGCACTGTGTGGGACTCCGAATGGAGATCTGCACTCACCGAAATTTCTTCGGTCTCATTTCCATGCAGAACATTGGATTGTTAAGCTTTTCATCACGCTAGTGGCTGAGACTAGTGGCTGAAGATCCCACAGGGGGCAAATGTGGAGCAAAACATGTGGAAGTAGTTGGTACTCCGTAGTTTGACTTGTTTGTGAATTCTTAGGGCAGGAAATCCTGTCAATCCTCCCGCGTCAATCACTTCAAATGTTCCTTGTCCTGAATAAAGGTGGGGCGGTGGGTTGAAAACTTGTCATCAGGGGTCCTTGGTTCAGACCCAGTCCACTAAAGTCTCTTAAAGATGTCCAGCTGCTGATTTTGCAATCCAAACGTGTCGGTCGCTCAAACCACACACACACACACACACGCCATGACGAGCTTGATGTCGAGTTTGATTGCGCAGTGGGCGCTGTCTGAACAGACCCCCCATGACAGCTACGCTCTCAAACCCCGCAAATTTGATTCGAAGGAATCTGTGGCTGCCAATTCGGCGAATTCAGCAGCTGGATCGTGGATTATTGATCCGCTTCCTCCGCTTCAACGCCGTGGTTTGACTGCCATTGCGGCATTGGCCCTGGTCTCTCTCATCTCCACCTTCTGCCTGTTGAGTTTCTTCACCTACCGGTTCATCTTTTGGAGGAAATACTACAAGCGCTACATTGGTTACAACCAGTACGTGGTGTTGATGTACAACTTGGCCCTAGCAGATTTCATTCAAGGTCTTGGGTTTATTGTCAGTCTACGATGGATTGGCCAGAACTCCATACACGCCGAAGACCCGGGCTGCTTTTTACAAGGTATCTGGCTCCAGATTGGTGACCCAATGAGTGGGATGTTTGTGCTGGCGATCGCATTGCACACATTTATGCACGTTAGCCTTGGTCGCCAGATCAGTCATCGCGTCTTTGTGTCCATCGTTGTCGGTCTCTGGATTTTTGGTATCGTCCTGGTAGTCATACCTATTGGTATTTATGGCTCCCACGTTTGGATGCCGTCTGTCGCCTGGGTAAGTCTTTTCTGTCAATTCATTCGAGTCCCCTGATGACTGACGATTTCTCTTTGAACAGTGTTGGATGACCACCCAACATCCTGTGCTTCGCCTCTTCACCCACTACTTCTGGATCTTCGCCGCCCAGTTTCTAAACCTTGTTTTATATGCCATCATGTTCTTCCAGCTCCGACGCAGGATGGCCCAATCAAAGATCTTAGGATCCAGTTACACCGAAACTCTCAAGCGCATGAACCGAGTTGTCTCGTATATGGTGCTCTATCCCATTGTGTATATTTGCCTCACGCTTCCCTTGTCAGCCGGTCGCATGGCATCTGTCAGCGGCAAGTCGCCAAGTGTGACATACTTCTGTGTCGCAGGTGCCCTGATGACTCTCTCTGGAGCCTGCGATGTCGCCCAGTACACCTTGACCCGCAAGAGCATTGTGCTGGAGTCGGAGACCCGATCGAAGGAGCCTTCGCGCGACAAGTCGAAGCAAGGCTACGGCAACATCTACTCCAGGGGTACCGATGACAAAGGTCCATTCACTACCGTTTGTGCTGCCCAGGCCGGCAGCTCGACCGAAGCCATCGTCAACCAAGAGGAGGTTGAATTGACAACTGTTGACCAAGTATTCCAGCATACGACGATCACGGTCACCCATGAGCCTGCTTATACTGGCCCCGATGGGCCTTCTTTTAACGAAGCCCACGAGCATGGGTATTAGTATATCTCTAATGATCCGAACAGCACTTTTTACGGACTATCCCTGGATCCATCTCACCATATATTCTTTTAATTTTTCATATTGTACATACTTCATCTTCATGATACCCTCTTTGTTTCGCATATACTGTCTCCATTACTTAGTGTCTATGAAGACTGAGCCGGTGTTTCATTTTCGTGAGCATGCTCCACCTTGACTCAGACAGGCGGGTGAAATTCCATCATAGCAAAATTTCCTTCGATCACAACACGCAGCAATCGGAAATAAATTCTTTTCCTTGAGCAAGTGGAGACCATATGACCCACATACGCCGAAGTCTAAAGTGAGACACCAGGCTTCTGTGGCAAAAGGCTAGACCTGTGGGGATACGGCCTCTGCCATGCTTTTCCATCCATGTCATTTTTCGCAAAAAACTTAGATGTCATCGGGTCTGTCAGCCATTTCATACCACCTCCTTTACTAATCTCGTGGTATGAGAGGTAGGGACTTCATTTTATCTTTTGACCGGACAATGCCTCTTTCATGAAAATGTGTAAGTTCCTACCTAAAGCTCATTATCGGTCTCACCTTGGTGCCAGACCGGGCAATCCCCTCACCGATCCAGTCGATTTCCTTAGCGGTCATTCACTTTTCTAGCGAGACTTAAATTTGGACGCCGAGGTTCTCATATACGCACTGACGTGGCTGCGGGATGGGGATCCACGTCACCACACTGTAATGTTGCTTTTCTCCATTTGATCGCCTGGGCCTGCATCCTGTGGTTTCTTGTGAAATCAAGCCACCGAGAGGCCGACGAGCACGGCTTATTGGCGTTGTCAATAATTCTCAAGTGCTCTGGCAGTGGAACGGTATCCATGGTGGCACCCTCTGGCTTGTTCTTGGACCCCTTTGGACGGCCTCGGCGCTTCACCACTACTGTGATGTCATGTCTGTCCTCTAGTGTATGTTCAATAGCTTGTTCGATGAGCCGCACGTAAGGTCCCGGGGTCGCTTGCTGGTAACCCTAGAATTAAACGTTGAAGTCAGGAAGTGGACGGACGATTCCACGGCTTTATGGAATCTCTCTTCCACCATTGAATTTATGCTCGTGCGAGCGTTGTTCCCTTTCTATTCTGGTGATATCTTGGGCTTGCAAGTATCTCCTTCTCAATATTGTTTGCCGGCTCTACTTTAAGGGCCTATGGCCCTGGCGACAGTAATTGCATTGCAGTTCGATGTCTGTAAACGCCTCTGCCACAATTTGCATGATAATGGCCCCCACATTAGTCAGACATCTGTCGAGATGAGTATGCAAGACCTTTGCATCCAAGTCGACACGGAAACCAACCAGGCGACGGGGACAGAGAGAAAAGGAAGCGAAAGTAAACAAAAAGATGACTTTATGGATGTGGCGCAAAAGTGGCAGAACCTTAGGCGGTGGGTGGGTCCCGCCAAGAGTCAAAACAAATTTCCTGGATTTTCATTGGCTGGAACATGTTTTTATGTGGGTCGGTGTCTATAAGTGACCTGACGCCGCTCAGGAGATTTCATCCAGGACGTTGATGCTGTAATTTGCTAAGTATTATTCTGCAGAGAAACCTCTACATGGCTCAAAGTAACAAACATTATATCTCACTCTCCTTTGGCTGAGATTCATGTCGCTTGAAGAAGCAGAGCTTGCCTGGGGTATAAATACTACCTGAAAGTTCTCCCCCCAAACTCAACTTTCTTCCTTATTTTCACGACTTTCCATTTGCCCCCACACTTATCTCCTTCAAATTTATATTCGATGACCTCTTGGATCCACCACAACATGAATTTGTTTGCATTCATTCTTTTGTCCTTTCATCCATCCTCTGATGACCTGCATCCTTGATGACTTTATCCATGACCATTTTCCATCATGAGCTCCTCTAGTGACATCTTTGCATGACACATTTCAATCATTAAGTCAATTATCCTTGGTGACCTTCTCAAAACTGGTGAACAGAAACAACGACGACTTCCTCGTCACATCTCGTTTGAGCCGAAGTCCTTTCTGAATGGACGCCGCGAGCTTCTCAATGACATGATCTGGTCAGGACAAAGTTCAGGCTGAACTTGGACAAATTGCAATCAGCTTTGGCAAATCGCCTTTCATTGGTTGAATCTCATCCACACTCTGGACTAGCGCTGGGTCTCTCAATCATATCAAGAGTGCAGTTAGGACAAAGTTCGGAATGGCCTCGACTTCGACTTCCAAACGCAATCACACTCGCAATCCTGATCAAGAGGCGAATCTTGCCAATCTCGATCTCGAATCATGAATTCATTCCTGGATCACGAACACCAATTCTTATTAAGATCACCAGTCTTTATCATAGCTGATCCTCCCAATCTTGTACATAAGTTCTCAGTACGATCAATAATTTGAAGCATGAATTCCAGTTGGCAATATTGAATCATTGCCATCCGCCATGCATAATAATCACTCACATCACTATAATGTTCCACCAACTATCAACTTACCATGATATTATGCACAGTCGTTCGCGAAATCGCGTCGGCCAATACACACTGAGAGACTTTTCCCTGGTCCCTTGACTTAGTGTGACCCGCCCAATAATTGATTTGCGCTAGGGCCTTGGTAGCGGGTCCAGGAAAGAATCTCTTAGTGTATTGGTCAAGGCGATTTCGAGAACGACTGTACGCATATGACGAACCCGCTCTTTGTCTCATTCGTCAATGTACTGCCCTTTCATTTACCCTAGTAACTCAATCTCCAAGGAGGACCTATTCAATATGCGAATCTTGGTCCCAAAAATGTACCTCCTTCGTGGTAGCCCACATGTATCGTGGTGCTATCCGTTCATCTGCACTGGGCATGCAGCTTTCCTTACCCTAGAGAAGTCTGTAATAATTTGCAAAACTTGACTCCGAGCACCATAGTGTGTGCCTTGGGTTCATCCCTCTCTGTTTTTCGGCCTTTCTGCATGGATTCAAGGATTGTAAGCAACCAAAAGACTTGTCAACAACTTATCAGATATGAACCGACTATTAGCTTTCATGCGCTAAGACTCCGACACTCTCAATCACTTTAATCGAGGATATTTCGGCCACTTCGACTACAGTTTTGTAGACTTCAACTTTCTCATTGAGATGGATGTCGATTGATCCAATCTCTGAGACCCCACAAATCAACTTTAATTTCAACGCCCTGTGCGCTCCAGCTGTTTGTTTTTTTTACCGCAGAATTCCATTGGCAAGGCGATGTTGCGTTGGAGATTATTCCCTTCCTGTCGCGTCGCGTGCAACAGGCTGACCATCATGCCCAAGAACGACCAGAGTTCGTCTGTTAAATTTCCTGAGCTGGGTATACCAAAATCCCGAAATCGAGGCTGCGCGCATGTGCCGGACATAGTTGATGTTCTCGACAGGTCTTACAGCATTCAGAATAAGGTGACAGCCTGCATTACTCGTGATTACACCATCAAATAGACTTCATCGATTGGCAAACTATTCTCCGACGATGGATCACCATTGATATTTGATGTGCGACGTGCCCGTTCGATGTACATCCGGCGTTCGACGTGTAGCTGATGTGGACTAAGCCAGATCTTCCAACTACCTCCACACTCCATAGTGACACCATGGGTCCTCATATCCTCTACGATGTTGAACACTCCATGACTACAAGCGGTCCAGTCCAAACGTCTTTATCGCAGTGGGTCTCATTCCCCCACCTTCGACTTTTGGATGCCGCACCACTGCACATGGGAGCACTCTGAAACGCCCGTGAATTTGAATCGCCATTGGAGAAGACGAACATACATGGTCGATTGAATTCATAATCTTACTATGAGTGTTGAAAATCGAGAGGATTTGACAAACTTGCTGTGGCGAGCAAATTCTTCCGCACCATGGCCATTTTCCGCACTGGGGCTTATCAGGCTTTGTCAGGCTTACATATCCGGTCGGGTTGGTCGGGTTTATGCCCGACCCGCTGACTGTTACGGGCATTGAGTAGAGCGATATTATTGGACCACTATCTCCGGATGTTATTATCGGGTGGGGCTATTACGCGGATGTACCAATTTTCATTGGCTCAGATTTTTGACACGTTTTTGGATTAGAAACCAATGGAATGAATATTGGAAACTACCGATGCTATTATATGGACCAAAAAAATGAATTGAATTTAGTTTAGTTCAGGTACCAGAGAGAGATAAAAGGCCTCGATCCACCAACCTGTCTGTTTTTCTGTCTCAATCATTTCCCCCGCGAATTAATCCAAACATCTTCACAATGGGCTCCACCGCTGTTGAATTCAAGAACCCCGCCACCACCACTCTTCTTGAGTTGGTCAAGTCTCGCCGCTCATACTATGGCCTCAAGGGCGAGAGCCCCGTCTCCGATGATGTCATTGAGCGCATTGTCGAGGACTCCGTTCTCCACGTCCCCAGCTCTTTTAACACACAGACCTCCCGTGTTGTCCTTCTTCTGAAGGAGGAGCACAAGAAGGTGTGGGATATCGCTATCCGTGCGATGGAGGGTCTCGTTGCCGCTGGTCACATTACCAAGGAGTCCTTCGAGACTGCCACCAAGCCTAAGCTCGAGGCTTTCCGTGCCGCTTACGGAACCGTATGTCTACCCCGAGGCTGGGACCTCAACCGATTGCGTAGCATTCGGACTACAAAGTACCATTTTGCAGATCGCTAATGATGGAATAGGTTCTTTTCTTCGTTGATTACGAGTCCCTTGCCCCTATCAAGGAGAAGTTCGCCATCTACGCCGACAAGTTCGACCCCTTCGCCCTGGAGTCCAACGCCATGTCTCAGTACCTCGGTAAGTCTTTGAATTTCTGCAGCAACCCATGTACGCGGCATCGATTCTAACATTGAATAGTCTGGCTCGCCCTTGAGTCCGAAGGCTTCGGTGCCAACCTGCAGCACTACAGCCCTCTGATTGATGCTGAGATTACCAAGACCTGGGATCTCCCCGCCTCTTGGAAGTTGGATGCCCAGCTGGTCTTCGGTACTCCCACTTCTGAGGCCGGTGAGAAGGCCTTCCAGCCTCTTGAGACCCGCCTGAAGGTCTTCGGCAAATAGATATAAATATATAAAGACAATATAAAGAGACTTATTAGATGCGGTGCTTAAATCATCGAACTCAAGGTCTACAATTATAAAACAGTTTCATAGAACCACCGACAAGGAACATGGCTTTTATCGATTATTTCGTAAGCAATCTCCATTATAAAACCATCAGACATAGATCGCGTCTTTCGGAGCAGGGCGGCTGCACGTGGACCGTTCTTCTTAGTTAGGATCAGTCTCTCTCGCTTATATGAATCTCACGCTCGTGACGACTTCATACATGATGCATGACAGTAAAGGCAGAACTCTCTCCATAGGAACGGTGTCTTCGCGGGCACGATAAGCGTCCGAGAATTTGGAGAGAACTTCTTCTCAGAATATTCGATTCGGGTCTTTGGATATGATCTTATCGGGGCTAGGAATATGGGTCAGAGCCTGAGTTGCGCCATAGTGTTGATAAAATGCTGCCGAAGCAAGATAACGGGTTTCAAAGTCCCGCCGGAGATCTGAGGGTCGTGTCTCGTCACCTGGGCTTTCTTTCTCAAGCTCATATTGCTTCCCAGCGACTTCTAAATGGTGCCTTGTAGACCACCACTGATTTTATTGTTCGTTAGAGATTGGTCTGAAAACGCGCGCTTTGGAAACGGTGGCTGAATGACGAGGATCAATATTGAGAATCCTTTTGCAGATAGAGGTTGTGGAAATGAATAGTGAAGATCATTGGTGAGAATTGTTTTGAATGGTTGTGGAGGATGAATGGTGTTTGGACGATAAACAATGAGGTTGTATAAGATGAATGTGAAGTGAATGGTGAACAGAAAGAAAGTTCAAATCTAGGGATAAGTAAGCTTGTTAGCAGGTCCGAAGTAACTTCCGATCTGCTGGTTCGTGTCCTTAGCTTCTCTGCGTATCCTATCTAGTTACCCTATCATTCTCTTGCACACCCAATCAACCCCTAATTAGTCTATAACTCAGTCTAAGTGCTCCAGATCTTGTTTTCTTCAATGAAAATACTAGATGTGGATGCAAAGAGCTGGTCTAGGTTGCCGTTGAATATTGGATTTCCTGAACGACAAATAAGCACCTGCTTGATCGAGGACTATGATATGACAGAAAGGGTCCGAATGAGAGGAATCAGTAGTGGGGGCACCCGAAGAGTCCGAAGGGAACTTGGTCGGAACAGTTAGGTCCTTGCGCACATACTACGTGAGACTGCGTGTATACTATGTCTGTTTCTGTGTTGACTGATTGTCTAAGCCTGTTAATAACCCGCGTGGGTGTGTGTGTGTATTTATCCCAGATGCGGCGAGCAATAAGATTCCTCCTCAATCAAATTGATGGGCATGCAGCAGTCTTTGGAAACCATATTTTCCCACCGTCTCGCTGCACGTTCAGTAATAGCCCGCCTTCCATGACCAGGATGGAGCCCCAGTGTACCATGCTCTTTATCAGGGTGAACTTGTGGGTCTAATTTTGCCAAAGAACGATATTGCGTTCATCGTCCATCCATATAACGAAATTGCCCCCTCCCCCTCCCTATGAAAGTCTACTGGGAAGTAAAGGTGTATCAAGTATGGATGGGGTAGCATCAGTTAATTATTGCAGCCCATTCGGATAGCTTTAACGCGATTCATGTCCTTCGTCGTCCCGTACATCTAACTCCTTCTCCCAAACCATCAAAATCCTCTTCCTATTCCTCACGGAATAGACCCCGATGGACATCCGCCAACATAGACTTAATCTTCTTGGGGTCGCTATATGGCTCTCCGCATAAGTACTACCAGCGCGTGCCACTATCTTCCACGGAGCAGATAATATCGCCACACCCAAATGTTCTATCACACGACATTTCGCATCCCGGGCATGTCTTGATACTGACCGTGTCCTTCTAAATCGCCCGATGCACGGAATTGCAAGTTTCCTCGGCTCTTGCGAAGTTAGCAGGATCATCATTTTCAGCGGCCAAGGATTGGATATGTATATACAGGTGGGGCCAGTGAGATGGTTCACCAGTCAATAGACCATGATCCGCCGACAACCAAACTGACACACTTCTTCATAAGGTGATAGATACAAAGTATAGAGCACGCAGGTGGGAAATAGCAGCAGAGAATAGTCCGACAAGAGCACGAGAGGAGATGATTCAGGGGTCAGTGGATGCTAGGGCCGCGATGGATCATGAGAATGCAGCGGGGAAGACGCCGCCCTATCCTTCTCGCGCAGTGGCTGATTTCAGTCTTGCAGCTCTGAGCACGATCACTGACGCGGAGAAAAACTCTCTGTTAGAATCCCAAAATAGGAGGGAAGCTTGCAAATCTTAGGGCATGGCCTCCTATTGATGCATGGGTATTTGAAAGGTGAGCTGCGAGGGAGAATGTGAAAGATTTCCCTAGAGCGAGGCTCTGCAGGATGCATGTTGAGTTAGCGCATGAATGGAGGATTGCAAGTGACCAGTAGAGGCGACTTTCAGGCAATCTCTCAGTTGAAGGGCTTATGAAGGAGCTCTCGTGCTGCTAGTTTTTACTAACGCCGACTCCACGGCGATCGAGTGATAGCGATGATAGTCTTCCGAGTCCGAAGCAATCAAAGCACCCTTTGATTCATGCGAAGGAGACCCACCGCAGCTCATTAAGCTTGTCTCTTCATCATATGCCTGCATTTCCAAGCACGTCAGACCGAATTTTTAGCTCTTTCCGCGATTTTCCGATCGTTATAAAAAGTTGGAATGTTCCAAGGTTTCACCGTTAGGACCCGCATCGGTGTCCGGGATAACAATTCAATTTATGTATCGGTCACCATAATTCAAGGCTCCAGATGCTGTTAAGCGGTAGATCTTCGGGGAAAACAACGTTTGAATAGCCCCAGGAATACCTCTTGTTACCTATGTGGGTCAATGTGCCAATCGATGCCTAGGGGCTGTCAAAAATACGATATCCATGGACATGTGGACTTTAGATCTAGCCTTTATCTTATGACAAAAATACAATTATCCCGCATTGATCTCGATTCATGACCTAAGTGTCTCAAGATCCTGAGACAAATTTTTCCTATGCAGTCTTTAATATGCGAGAGTCTGACTTCCACGGATTGAATGGACAGACAATTTTAAATATCAAGTTTACGAGCTGAAAATAGGAGCACTTAGAGACCAGTACGTAATATAATGGTGAAAGTGGGAAAAAGAAAAGTCTTCATGATATGTGGAGAGGCTCGGTTGAAAACCACGCTAAACCATTTTGGGTACGGATTCCCGTCAATATTTCAATAGGCGCGCAAAAGGGACCAGCTGAATCTCCTGGTTCCATATACACATTTTTTAATGGCTGAATAGCGATGGGATTTTAATAGTTCCATGGGTTTGTGTTCAACCATGTGGTGGTCTGTGCTCTCCAGTCATGTCTAACCGACTGTAGATAGTTTTCGCGGCTCTGCTTGTCGTTTGCTATTTCCACGCTACTCTCATACTCTTCTGGTATATCTGAAAATCTGATCAGTGAAGCTGTTTAATGGTTTACAAGTTGATAAAAAATGGTTGTGATACCGATCAATCCACAAGCGCAGAAGCGCCAGATGATGATTTTGCGCGTCGCTTAAAATGCCAAATCAAAACAGGGAAATTCAAAGCAAATAAACAAATAGGAATAGCTCAGACTATATTTAACCTTGGAAGGCGATAGGAGAAAGATTTTAAGCTTTGACTGATCCGAATATTGCGAGATTCCGACTCGGATATCCCGAGCTACAGCTACGGGTCTCAGGGTACAGACCCTGTTAAACCCTGGCAAACCCTGTTCCAGGGTTTGTTAAGCTGCCATTTGGATTCCATGTTTTGACATGATTCTCCACGACTATAATTAGTAGGTACTATTTGTTTGAGATCTATTTAATCTATCGAAGATATGCCGTACCGTGAACTCGGCAATGGTCGGATCCAACGCCTCCTTTTTCTAATAGGACCTTTCATTGGCCAAATTTGCGATGTGCCTGGATAGTGGGACGAGGGTTCCGAATACGATGGCGCTAAGGCCCAGAACAATCGTTCCACTCTTCTACGGTGTGCAAATTATCCCATATCTGTGCTCGATTCCGGCCTAAAACGCCCATCGGCTTTAAAAACAGGCAAATGATCGGGCCGAATAGGGCTCTTGTAGTTAGCGTATAAAAATCCAAACTGCTGGGTGGATTGCGACCCTTTTCGTTCTTTTCTGCGAATCATTTCCAGAGTTGGTGGAGAAAATCTTCCAGTAATGATTTATGTAGCAAATTCTGCCGAGGTGTAGCGATTGCATTAAGGAGAAGAAGTATAAGATGGCCCTCAAACCCTGGAAATCTGCGTCGGTTTGCCCACACTCGTTTTTTGGCCCTACCATACCCAGTCGTTCTTTAATTTTTCTATTAATTCAAATCATTCGTTAATCTCGCCTGCCATGCGTTTCCTTGGCCTTGTGGCAGGAGCCGCCTCTCTTGGCGTTGCTACTGCTGGACTGATTCTCCCCAAGTCTAACGATGACACTTGCGCTAATGTTGTGAACACTGGTGAAGTTTTGCACCTTTCCGTCAACATCATTGAGTACCCTGTTATCGTTGATGTTGAACTCGAGGAAGACGCTGTCATTACCATCGACAACACTATTCTTATTGAGTGCACCAATGCCCCCACCCACCTTCACACTACCGTTTACGCCATCGAGACTTCCACTGTCACTAAGACTATCTCTACCGCTACTATCTCTGCTGAGGGTGTCGCAACCCAGGCTGCTCAGACCGCCGCTGCTTCCAACGATGAGGGCCGTACCGTTGTCACCAAGATTGTTACCAAGACCAAGGACACCAAGCCGTACGTTGATACTTGCCATATCTTGCACACTGTCATATCTAACCAATTTTATCTAGTGATTCTACCATTGCCCCGGTTGCCGGTGGCTCTGCTGTCGGTTCCGGTTTCAACACTGCCTGGAACACCAAGCCCGTTTCCCAGACTGCTGTTCGCACTATCACCAGAACCGCTACCCACCACGGATCTACCACCACTAAGACTTACACCACCGTCGTCGCCTCCACCACTGCTACCATTGCCGCTGGACAGTACACCAACTGGACCACCTACAAGGCCAACGGTGTCAACCTCGGTGGCTGGCTCGAGCTGGAGAAGGTCTTCAACCAGTACTGGTGGGACCAGTATGCCCCCAATGCCGATGATGAGTGGACTTTCTGCGAGACCCTCGGCGTTCAGTGTAGCCCTGTCCTCGAGGAACACTATGCTACTTACGTCACCACCGCTGATATCGACAAGATGGCCTCTGTTGGTAAGTCATCTCTTACACCCCCCTTCCTTTATCCACAGCTACTAATCAAATATCACAGGTGTCAACACTCTCCGAATCCCCACCACCTACGCTGCCTGGATCAAGGTCCCCGGATCCGAACTGTACCACGGCAACCAGCAGGAATGGTTGAGAAAGATTACCGTCTACGCCATCGAGAAGTACAACATGCGCGTTATCGTCGGCCTGCACTCCCTCCCCGGTGGTGTTAACAGCCTGGATATCGGTGAAGCTTCCGGCCACGATGCTTGGTTCTTCAACACCACCAACCTGGACTACTCCTACCAAGCCGTCGACAAGGTCCTCGCCTTCTTCGTCAACACCGGATACCCCTGGGCCTTCACCATTGCCCCTATCAACGAAGCCTCCGATAACCCAAGTGGCTTCGCCTCTTCCACGACCCTGTCCGCCAGCGGTAAGGCCTGGATCGTCAAGTACACCCAGGGAGTCCTGAAGCGCATCGCCAAGATCGACAAGCGCATCCCAATCATGCTCCAGGACTGCTTCCTCGGCGAGGAATCCTGGTCTCCTTACTTCCCCGCTGGTACCAACATGGTCATCGATATGCACGTCTACTACTTCGCTGCTTCCGGTGTCTACTCTCAGTGGGCCCAGGGCGCTATCTGTGGACAGGCTTCTGTCCTTGCTGGTGATGGCAAGTTCCCTGTCTTTGTTGGTGAGTGGGCTCTGCAGACTCTGTACAGCAACACCTACGCCAACCGTAAGGATCTCTTCAACACTCAGCGCTATGCTTGGAGCTTGTATGTCCAGGGTGGTTCGTTCTGGAGCATTAAGCACAACAGCAGTGCTGTTGTTGATGGACAGGGTACCCAGAGGGATTACTGGTCTTATGAGAGACTCATCGACGCTGGTGTTATCACCAACATTGTTGCCAACGCTACCTACTGCTAGAGGAGTGGGTTTCCCCTCCTTTATGAGTCATCTTGGCATGATGATCATATTACGTTCACTTCGTGTATAATTAGTATTAACTAGATTATAATTCTAGATGTGCTCTTGTCTCGTCACATTTATTCAAATGAATATATTGTTGATGTAGCACCTTCAAGTAAAGACTGTGCTCAGTTCACTGCAATATTATTCCCATTCATAAATTAAGACCATCATTATCACAACGTAGAATTGATTCTCAAATTATGCAATCAAAATCTAATGAACCTGTTTAAAAGCCCTCTGAGCAGCCATCCCATATTTATAAAAAACCCATTTCTTGCCAGTAGAATGCCCAAATCCAATCCTCTCATGCGAAAGATTAAAAACAGGCTCAAATTTCGCAACACTCATCCGATCATAAGAAGCAGCCGCAACATCCATGGAAATACTAGAACAAATCTGCTGTGCCAAATCCCACCCATCCTTCAACGCCAAATTGGCACCTACAAATTCAAACGGGCTGAGAATATGGTTCGCATCCCCAATGAACATGACACCCTTCAATGTGGCATCATGTCGAAAAGCGAACTTCTCCATAGCAGGTCGGATAAACGCCGTACCTGGCAGTGTTGCCTCAACGACCGTTCTGAATGGTTCTTGGAACATGGGCGCTGTTGTGAAGGCTTCCTGTTTCAAGGCTTCGAATTCTTCAGCACTGAATTCGGACTTTGGGGCTCGTTTAGGTCCGACTGTGCTAACAGCCCAGGCTACGCGTTCATTGTCAAGGGGGTTATAGATACAGCATACGCCTTGGCCGGAGGACATTTGGAGGGCGTAGTCCTCGTTTATGGGCTTGGGAAGACCGGCCGGTAGATGAGCAATACCGCCGATCTGGGTTGCGCCAGCGTACTCGGTCTTGTCATTAGGTCGTAAGGATGCTCGGATGGAACTGTTTGCGCCATCTGCTGCGACGAGGAGGTCGCAGTCTTGTGTTGTGCCATCTTCGAGGGTAACTCGGATCTGTCCGTTAGGAAGTCTTTCGGCTGAGTCGCAAGCTGATCCCCAGGTTAGGGTCGCTCGAGTGCTCTCGGCCTCTGTGATGAGGATTCGCTTGAGATCTTTGCGTGTGATGCGCATTGTGGCTGCGGGGAGCGTCCCGTGTGGTTGGGGATTGATGGATGAGAGCCATTTCCAATTGTCGGACCAGACTCGGATATCGCCGCTGTTGAGGGTCGCGTGTGTCTGGATCTGGTCTAGTAGTCCGAGTTGTTGGAGGGTGACTAGGCCGCCGTCATGGCTGGCTCCGTTGATGTTGAGCGTATAGGGGTCTTTTTCGATTGACTTGTTGCGGTCGTCGCGCTCGAATAGGGTGATTTGGGGGAATTTGAGTAAGGGGTTCCATAGTTTGTCTAAAGCAATGATGAAGGGTGGTGCCGCGAAACCTCCACCAGCAACAATAATGCGTTGGTCGGCGAGAAAGTGATCTATGGCTTGTGGCATTTTGAGGGTGATTGATATATTTAATATAGTGCGGTGGAGCATGTGAAATGAAAATGAAATAGAAATATTCGAGATTAGTAGGCCACTCCAAAAGACACAAAGCTATCTAGGATATATAGAAAGCACAAAAACTTTTTCCGTCGGACATTCTTTTGCGGATAAACGCTGGAAGGTATAGTACATGTTATATGTACCGAGTGGATGGTATAGGAAGACCGAAGACCGAAGACCGAAGTCCGAAATCCGAAATCCGCTGTCATTCCTGATCACCTTGTCTCTACTCACTCCTTTTGCGGGTGGTGTATCAAACCTCTCGATGTTACAGCAAGTGAAGGATGTTGCGTCGATGTAGATTTCACCAGATTTGATTGTCGCGGGAGGGGAAAAAACATGCAAGTAGAGAACTCTTTCCACCATTGAAATTCAGCTCGGATTTGTTAGAAATGATCTTGCTACTCTTACCTTCCAGTTGTTTCCACAAATGCCAAGTTTTTGTCCGCTGTTCAGCGTAAATGAGATGTCTCGCATACATAAGTGGCCCTTCCTCATAAGTGGTGCTAGACCTAACTAGGTGCATGCACAAGAACTGTGGCCCAAGGCAGAAACATTTATGAAATAGGTGTCAGACATGGAAATGATCAAAATTCTCCCTAGAATCCAACAATTCTATTCAGAATAAATTCTATACAGTGAAATTGCGTGAAATCGGAGGTTCAGTTTTCAATCCTGAGAAATCTTGGAAAGTTTTGTAGTTGAAAACCACGATGAAAAATTAATATTACTATCGAGAAGCTTCGCATTTCGATCTACAAACTAATCCTGCCAAATGCTGAATCAAGAGCTGACATAGCATGTCATATGGACGGTGTAGATCGACAGTATTGACGGTGAGATTTGGCAATATCATGGAGAAATTAGAATGGCTAGAGGGTGGAGTCTCTGGAATTGCTCCCTCCTGGAGACATTGCAGATCCCTGAATCTTTTATCAGAACTGGTATGCATTCATTTCAGATGGTTCACGTTATGACTCTCCGCAAACGTGCTATGGAATGTGGGGACCGATCTTATCACAGGATAGTGGATTTCACCCGCGGGATGAGACATGGAAAAAATGCGATCTTTTTGAAGATGCGTGCGAGAATAGTGATAGAGGCCATATGGATATTGGGAAGAAGAAAATCCTTTGACATGTATATATATATATATATATGGACATACGATTCGGCAAATCTAATCATAAGTTCCGAATAGCATTGAGTTCATCCTGATATCGGAAGGTGACATTCCTGTTAATGGTAGGTCATACGACCGAACGAATGCCGACTTCTAGTCCATTCTCGGTCCCTCTCTTCGGTTAAACCTGCCGTGGCTTGGCATTCTTCTCCTTTTGAATAAAATTACTGGGGGAAAAAAAACAGCGACAGAGTCAGTTTAAAATGACGTGGGTGGTTATAACTGACTATAATATAACCCCAGAAAGTGACGTACAAAAATGAATGATTTTGGCATCCCCGGATGGCGGGGGTGATACGTTTACAGACACCGGTGTACCTCCGCATGAAGCTTTCGTGAAGTCCAAGACTGGGGAAAACTCAAAGTGAAATTCTCCAGGTCCAAACTTTTCAAATTCCTCATTGACCCCGATTTTTCACGCATTGACCGGCCCGATTAACCAATCAAAGACAAAGTACCAGCAACCAGGCAATCCTATTTTCCGGTTCTCGGAGACCTTTCACTAACAAAAACCCGAATAACCCGAAAAAACCTGCCGTTTGTGCGTCCATCCCGACGCCAAGGTTAAATCTCCACCTTTTGCCCCCGCAAATTACGATAATTGCAACGTGGGGGTCACCGGGGTCCGTACTCTTCCAGATTAGCGTGGGGGGAAAAGGTTTGTGTGACTTTTCGTCATAAGAGGACACTCCATCCCCAGTTGAACATTTTCTTCTGTATTCTTATCACATCACACATTATGGCGGACGATATCTCACGAAACAACGATCGTATCGAGTTGGAACTCGAGAAGGAGAAGGCTGAGAATCTGGAGCATGTCGCTGAGATACAGAATGTCCTACCACATATTGATCCTGCTCGGAGAATCGTCGTGGAGAAGAGCTTGAAACGCAAACTCGACGCTCGGTGCAGTTTGTTCGTTTTGATTTACATCATGAATTATCTTGATCGCAACAATATCTCTGCTGCGAGGTTGAAGGGTTTGCAGACTGATCTTGGTCTCACCGATACACAGTACTCGACCTGTCTGAGTATCTTGTATGTCGGATACATTTTGATGCAGGTCCCCTCCAACATGTTTATCAACCGTATCTCGCGCCCTTCAATTTACATCTCCATTGCCATGACTCTGTGGGGTCTGATTTCTACCTGCTCCGGACTCGCTCAAAACTTCAGCCATATGGTCGCTATTCGGTTCCTCTTGGGTTTCGTCGAGGCTGCTTTCCTGCCTGGTGCCCTACTCATTCTATCCAAATGGTACACACGCAAGGAGTTGACCACCCGGAACGCCATTCTGTTCTGCGGTAACCTCATTTCCAATGCTTTCTCCTCCCTCGTCGCCGCAGGTGTCTTGTCCAACATGGAGGGTGTCCTGGGCCACGCTGCCTGGCGATGGCTCTTCTGGATTGAGGGTGCCATTACCATGACCATTGCCATCTCCGCTGGTTTCATCCTTCCTGACTTGCCCACCAATGCTCGTGGATTCACCGAGGAGGAGCGTCTGGTTGCTCAGCTCCGTCTTCTCGAGGATGTGGGCGAGGCCGATACCGATGACACCGAGCAGAGCCCTTTCACCGGACTCATCATGACACTGAAGGATGTCAAAATCTACATTATGATGTTGGCTTTCACAGCCTACGTCGTGGGTCTGTCTTTCAACGCCTTCTTCGTACGTGACTCCCCGCCACCAATTTATCCATTTACTAACTCTCTGCAGCCCACCCTCACCGGTACCCTCGGCTTCTCCTACGTGCCTACCCTCCTCATGAGCGCTCCCCCATGGGTCTTCTCCTGTCTCTTCTCCGTTGCCAACGCCTGGCACGCGGACAGAACCCAAGAAAAGGTTAGCAGCCTTCCAACCTGACATGAAATCCAAACTAACAAACCTAGATCTGGCACATCTACGGCCCAATTTTCATGGGTCTCGTCGGCTTCATCATCAGCATGTCAACCCTCAACGTCGCAGCCCGCTACATCGCCCTCTTCCTGCAAGCAGGCTCATACGCAGGCTTCATCGTCTTCTACTCCTGGATCAGCTCCTCCTTCCCCCGCCCACCGGCCAAACGAGCCGTAGCCCTCGCTCTCATCAACGCCTTCAGTCAGCTGGGTAACGTCGCCGGCTCGTACGTCTGGGATCTTTCCGATAACGGGTACCGCAAGAGTTACGGAATCGTAACTGCTATGTATGGTATTACCATTGTCGGATTCTGGGCCTTCCGCATGATTCTCGTTAATCTGAATAAGAAGCTCGAGCAGAGTGAGGCGGAGATGGATGCCCAGCATCCCGATGCTCAGGCCGGGGATGTGGTGTTTATTGAGAGTCCTGATGAGTCTTTGCGCATGCGTAAGGGTTTCAGGTATCTTGTTTAAATGTTTTGTGTTACTTTTTAGTCACTGCACCTTCTTTACGGGTGCGATATGCATGAATTAGCCTGGAATGGAATTATGTTGCATGAATCATAAAAGAGCTGCCAAGTCTCGTACTCATAAACCCTTCCTTCCATTCAAATTCTGCCAAGGCTCAATAATATCGTACCCCTAAACCTAAACAAAATTATCAGTCGACGTCGTATCCTCCCCCCACGCAAAACCCACCGAATTTGTTGGGAGTGGATCCATATCCGCGGCAAACCCAAACCTTTCCCGAGGTCACCATCACTGACCCAAAATCGATTAATCTCGGTTTTTTTCCATCCAGTAGAGCCAGAGCGAGGTATCGTCCATAATTTCATCACGAGGCAACAAAGTGACCATTGGTATCCCTGTTTCCTGTCGTAGATATGCCCAGGTAAACGACGTACCTGATGAAGGTGATGGTTTCAAGTTCTTCCAGATGGATATAATAGCTCTCTTGTGAGTGATGTCAGCCACGGGTGCTTGCAGAATACCTCTGTGGTGAACGGGTGGTCTTATTCCGCTTCATGACCTTGATAATGAAGGTGCTGGCGATGTAATTTCCAGTTTCATTAGTCTCAGCATACTTCAAAGGCCGGGGGATGTATGTTTAGCGTTGATGTTTCGTCATTCTCGAAGGTGCTTCTACATACCTGTTATGGTATATTTATTCTTGTAATCATTGTCCTCCAGGTCTCCAACGCAGTATCCCAGTTTTTCAGCATCCATGAACTATTCTCGTAGCTCAGCCACTTCTTGAATGGCAGTCCCCGCATTTATCGCCTGATGTTGATTGGTATTGTCCCTGAGCACAGCAACCATACTCCTTTCATGAACACTACCTGTTATAGATCATTCCCAGAGTTTCCTCCTGGTGTATCGCCCTAAAGGAACTACTATACCCCTCTGTTACCTGAACCTAGACCTCAAAGTAGCCCGCCCGCGAGTTAGGTTGGTTTTTTATTAACTATCATGAGGGCCGCCCGCGGGTTTTTTTTTGAGGGCCGATGATTATAATCAACACTATAAATACTTTTGAAGACCTAAATTTGTATAAATTACTTATTTTCAGCTATTTTTTAGGTATTTTATACTTTTCTTACTGACTTTGTTAGGGTTTACAGATAAAATAGAGGGAGAGTAGATGGGTGTAAAATAGCAGATACCAGATTGTATTAAAATTGATTCGTAAAAAGGAATCAGGGGTCCTAAGAGAGAGATGGGCTTTATACCCCGCACTCTCTTAGCAAGGTCAGCTGAGGTCATATGAGAGAACATTAAAACAGTCCTTGTCGATTTTGTGATAATTATCCCCTCTCTAAGGCGCAACTAGCTTAGTTAACCAGATCCTTTGAGTAAGTGCTAAATATAAAAATAAAGAAAAAACGTAGAATTGATTGTTTCTGTTGTTGTTTTTTTTTGCCGTTTTCAGGAGATCGAGGGCTTGTAGTGGAGAGCAAAGTGAGTGTTTCTATAGGAAATATTCAAACGAAATTATAAAACTAGATAGACAGGAATTGAATCAATCTATGTCCTCAATTTAAATCAAATCCGACCGGTGGAAGTAGAGAAAATACAATAAAACTGAATTTTATGAATTTAAATTTTTTTCTACTATAGGTCAGGTCCAACTTAGGGCCTGAAGAAGCCTAAAACTACCCTATATTAACTTAAAAGCACCTAGACAGAGACGATCAGTCCCGGCCGGATGGATTTGGTCCGACTTTATCCAAAGAAGTAGAACGATTTGAGTGTTTAGGAAAGAAGAGAAGAGAGTGGAAAGGTGAAGCTCATTTCGAGCGCGCCTGTAAACTTGCTCGAGGAAAATAGTGGACTTTGAGCACTCACGACGGACGCTGAGGGCTTCTTATTTCATGCATTTCCTAGATCTGCCCAGGAATATAGGAAGCGTCCCGGCGTGGCCATACCATACCAAAATGAGATCCCATCCTTAATAACTTGCGCCAGTTCATCCAAGACGTTACAATCACGCATGATACCGCTATAGGTCACAGCACCAGTAGTTATCGCGATGAATCCGAATGGCAGGATAATGCGGTCAATCACATTATATACCACGTTGAATATGCGGAGGATGCAGTTAGAGACCTTACCCGGGCCGCGAGTCGAGAGAAACCGATCAACAAAAGTTTTGCGAAATGAGCCACGCAAAGCAGCCTGTTCTAGAAGCTCATCCTCGTTCTTCTTGAGTCCGTCATACTCGGTGGTAGACCCGTGAGATGATAATCCAAGGCCATGGTTCGGCGAGTTCGACTCACTACTCTGGCCATTATTTTTGGACGAGCAGTAATCGTGCAACGCGCCAGTTGTATCATAAAATATCGACTTGTACATCGACTGAGACTCGCCGCGCCCAGAGTAGGTGAAGATCAGTGCAAGAATGACTTGGGCGCCGATCACCCATGTTCCAATCCAGCCTATCTTGTGGTGGGCGTTGTTCTTATATAGATCCGGTGTTTGGCTATTATAGACAATGCCCAGGAGGAGACCAAGGGTATTGAAAAGCAGGAAAAGGAACTGCGACAGGAGCGCAAGTCGCGAGCGTGTAATGCTCAGAACGACCGCTGTTGCCATAAGTCAATTGCTGCTCTCATTTCCTCTATCAGACCAATCACTGTTGAAGATTTCTTACCTGCAGGTAAAACAAAGCACCAGCCCAGCATCATCAACGTCATATGTGCCATAATCGTATCCGAGTGCTTGCCATAGGCAAAGTAGCTCATGCGTCCATTGCTGTTGCTATGCGGCATGGGGACCCCTGTCGCCGCAGCGCCAGCGTTCATGTCCTCATAGTCATCATGGGGAATGGCCGTCGCGAAAGAGACTAAAAAAACCATCTGCAAAGCAGCTCCTGTAGCTATCAATCGCATCGAGCTCAGAATTTAAATCAAAATCTTCTCGATCTAAGATGCAATTTCCACCAAGGTATGTGCGTCTTTCAGAGGGAGTATGAAAAAGGAACAAAAAAAAGGCGCTGCAGAGCTCTCACAGCGGACGATCGATAACTAGAGGACGGCGATACTCATATCATCAACGAACTCCATTCAAAGACCGAAAATGTGTACGGCATTACTATCAAAAACCGAGACTCATCCCGCTGGTCGCACCACTTCCACAACAGGATCTTGCACAAATTTCCCTTCTTGGTTGAAATATTCTACTGGATTATGAATTATTTGTTTTATTATATAACCAAGAGCACGGCACAGTGGTTGTCGCCGGCCCAGATAGGAGTTGTCCAGGTTGCGCGAGACCACGCCATCAACATCCTCGACTTTGAACAACAAACCGCCCCTTGGATATTCCCCATCAAGGAAGTGGAATTCCAATCATTTTTTATCCAGAATCATCCGGCAATTTTGACTGTATTCAATCGAATCTATTCCTTGGTGCATATTCCGGGGACTGTGTTGTGAGTGTGGTTAACTTCTCATTATTCCCCTTTTTCCATCAGCATATTTATTAATTAATCTGATAGATTCCTCTCTTGGTATTACTACGCCGCGAAAGACCATGCTACATTTGCTGTGGCTCGACGAACTATGACGCTTGGAAACTTTATGGCCTTCTTAGTGTTCTGCGTCTACCCGTGCATGCCTCCTCGGCTACTTCCTAAGTCCTTTGGATTCTACGACACCGTCCGACAAGGGAATGCCGAAAGTATATGGGTTGGTGGTGAATCTGTGAACCAATTCGCTGCCATGCCGAGCCTCCACTTCACATATGCATTTGTGATTGGCTGCACGTTTCTTTACCATTCTGGAATTTTGCAAATACTCTTTGGCAAGCCAACAAAAAAGTCATGTCTGACTCGGATTTCTTTCTTGGTGCTCGCTATACTATACCCGATTCTTGTCCTGAGTGTGATCGTTGCGACCGCCAACCACTACTGGTTAGATGCCGTTATGGCCATTTTCTCGGTTACCCTGTGCTTCCGCTTTAACCGGGTTCTTTTACTCTTTCTTCCCGTCGAATATGCCATCTGCTGGGCTTTACGACTAACGAAGCCCGTCCATACCACCGGTTGCCAAAGCAGATAAACGATAACCCTACAGCAGAGCTCCATGTTCGTCGGTGCTGGTGTGTATCAATATATAATAATAACCGAAAGAGGACAAACCTGGAGTATCACTGCCGGAATCCAATTTTGCCAGTCCTAGTATAATGCTTCAATGTTGATAGGCAAATTGCGATACCCAATTAAATCTATTTCAAACCATAAAAGGCGTTAGAGCCACACTTGCTTGACGTGGAACTGTATACAGCAGAAATCCGGAATTTCGTAATCGATCATTTATCAAATATATCTTTATCGACCCTAGGTTGTATATCCCTAATGGCCTGTGGTTTGAGTTTGCTTATGAACATTATCTATGCTATATCCTTGTAGTGTTTCACGAACCTAAAATCTAGCTTGAAACTTTAGAAACCTTAGCCTTATCCGAGATGACTTTAGGCCATAGAAGATAATAGGACAAGAGGAAGAGTAAATACTTTTATTTATTATCGTTTTGGAGGTTTTTTGCTAATATCGTATGCAGCTTGCTGTAACCTTGAATTAAAATATCAGTTTTGCTGATTGAAATATAAAAGGGTTCTAAGTACTATACTTTCTAGAGGTCTAGAATAGAGCGAAGTAGACCATAAAGTAACCCGGCGGCCCTTAGAGGGTTACCTGCGGACCCGCATGAGGGCGGGGTGAGGGCTGGTCTAGCCTACCCGCGGGTCGGGTAGGTTTTTTAACCCAGGGCCACCTGCGGGCTATTTAATGGCCGATGAACATAATAAAGACTACTTATATTTATATATATTATGCGTTTTTCAGCTGTATCTTTAGGTACTTGCTTTAAACTTTTCTTACTAATTTAAGTAGGATATTAGCATTATCTTGTAGATTAATAAATTAACATTTTTGGAACAGCCGATCGATTGTCCGAATGGTCGGGCGTAGTCATAGGTTCGCTGTTCTCCAAGCCATCCATATGTAAATAGGAATTTGGCTAGTGATCTCGGGAGTTTATAAGCCTGAGTTATACTTTCAAACGCATTGAAACTGAACGCTAAAAGGTACGCGCAATCCATATAATATCCGTGGATAAGCGCTGATTCGACAACGTTCCAAAGTGGGGCCGAAGCTGAGGACATCAAAATTGTCAATTTGTCCCGATTCGCCAAAGACCAAAAGACACACATTGGTTCACTTGCCACATCGCCCTTCATCTTCACCCAGAATCCAAGTGATCAACCTACAGCATCATGCCTATCATCAGAGATTTCACCCTGCCAGCCAACGCCCAGTTGCTGGAACTGCCCGAGGGCCCCAACCCGAAACTGTTCATTGCTTTCGTATCATCGGACGATCCCATCACCTCCCAGCCTTGGTGCCCGGATGTTCGGGCTGCGATGCCTCATATCGATACCGCCTTTGCGTCAGACGACGCGCCAACAGTAGTAATTGTCCCAGTTGGGCAGAAGCCAGAGTACGTTGTCATGAATAGCACCTTGAACTCATCCGGATCAGATGAATGGCGATGATATCATTCTAAATGAATTGAAACTGATATTTTCTAGATGGAGGGATCCGAAAAATATCTACCGTGCAAACTGGAACGTCCAAAATGTTCCCGCGCTGGTACGGTTTGAGCGTGTGGATGGGAAGGTCTCGGCGACAGGAAAGTTGATTGAAGGCGAGATCTTAGACAAGCCTAAGCTTGGTGCTATTCTCGCTTGATTGACTCGGAGTGAGTGAGCATCAGCAATTGTGAAAATATCCATATTCCGAATCACGACGTCCATGCCATGCTTTTCATGTTTATCAACCCTTTCTGTGCCTGCATTCTTTTATCATGGGAGCATTTCTATCGCATTTTCAAGTACATCATGTATAGGAATATCAACACTGGATGACCCGAACTCCATCAACAGGTCCCGAGGCGATCAGCACTTTCCTCAAGATCTTCTCCTTCTGTAATTCCGTTTGCAGGTAAATTGCATGAGCTTCATCCTTCGCCAGAAATGCGCACGTCGATCCTGAACCACTCATTAAACTTGTGACTGCACCATACGATCTTCCCGCCTGCAGTGCATGACCTATATCAGGCAACAGTCGTGTAGAGGGTAGTTCAAGATCATTGACAAGAGCAGGCAGCAGGTCCATCGGCGAAGTGGTTCCCCAAGCGACATCAATACATCCTTGCCTTCTCCATGCATATACAGTGATCAACCGCACTGTCAAGCTATTCCGATCCTGGAATGCAAATTGTCCCATCGTGATTGTTCATCACGCAGATGATAACGCCTTGCTAGAGGCCTCCATTGACCGCGACAACAATATTCATACAACGACTGGTGGTGCAGAGCGAGGAGCCTCCGTTCTAAAGGGTCTTCGCCTCCTTTCTACACTTAAACAGCCTCCATCGCACGTCTTCATCCACGATGCCGCCCGACCGTTCGCATCGCCTCAGCTACTGGATAATGTACTAAAGTCCATCCAGCAGGACCCATCTGATGGCGTGATCCCAGGTCTTGCCGTCGCGGACACGCTCAAAAAAGCTGATTCCAACGGCCACATTACAGCTACTGTCCCTCGAGATGGTCGCTTCCGTGTACAGACACCGCAAGCATTCGAGCTACAGATGATTCTGGGCGCGCACGAAGGTGCCGCGAATGCTGGAATGGATTACACGGACGATGCAGCTTTATTCGAAGAATCGGGATACCCTGTCCGTATTGTGCCCGGTGAATCCGAAAATATCAAATTAACCTACAGTACCGACTTTGAAGAAGCGGAGCGCTTCTTACGGGCGAAACGTCCTACAAACATCCCAGTGCCGGATGTTCGAGTTGGCCACGGTTTTGACACACACCGACTCGTACCGGGAGAAGAGATCATTCTGTGTGGCGTCAAAATTCCACATACGGCATCCCTCCTCGGCCACTCGGATGCTGATGTTGGTCTACATGCCCTGACGAATGCTTTCCTGGGAACTATCGCCGCGAATGATATTGGGAGTCATTTCTCCGATAAGGATCCGAGATGGAGGGGTTCTTCGTCGGATAAGTTTTTGCAGCATGCTGCTAAGCTTGTTGCTGAGGCGGGCGGGACGATTACCCATTGTGATGTTAGTTTTGTATGTGAGCAGCTGAGAATTAGTATTCATCGTGATGCGATGCGAGACTCTGTGGCGAGGATTGTCGGGTTGGATCGGAATCGTGTTTCTGTTAAAGCGGGGACAAATGAGAGAAATGGATTTGTGGGACGTGAAGAGGGAATTGTGGCGTTGGCTACAGCTACGGCGGTGTTCATGGGGGTTTGATATCTCATGTTCCAAGGTTTTTGATATATACTTATGGTATAGAGTACTGATAAAATGTTTATTTACTTGGTTTACTCAACCTCATTACATTGTCATGCATGATGCAAGCGAGTCAATACTCGTGGGAAGATTTTCAGCTGAATGTCTCCACTAAGATCTGATCTTTTACCTCTTTTGGCCAGAAGTGGTGTACATCTCGGTCAGATCTGACCCATCTTACTAGCGAATCTAGGAAAAGCGTTCTCATTGGCCGAAACTGCAGAATCGTGAAGATCGAAGGTTTGGAGGGGTTCGTGGGGGAAGCTGGGACACGCGACAGCTCCATGTCGCATGTCCAACCTTTACCAAACAATTGTCAACAGCTTAGAATCAAAATGAGAATCTGCGTCTTCCAGTCCTCCTTCGAGGAGCTCCAAGCTTCAGTCGGCGACTCCGAGTCCCAAAAATTATGCATGAACCCAGGCGTGTTTACCACGCAACACACAGTATCGCACAAGGCAATCCACAAAACGACAGCCAAGCAACAAATCGACGAAGCCGTCAAAGACGGCCATGATTTCTATTTAAATTTCATGTGGGGAACACACGATGACTCCCTAGCCTGTATAGAAGCCATCCAATACTTCGAGTCGCTCAACCTCCCCCATGCAGGCGTCCAAAGCTCAGAGAGATCGCAATCGAAGTGGGACTTTTTCGCCGAAGCGAAAAGAGCAGGAACTCCTCTCGTTCCTGGAACTGAACAATTTCCTCTATTCGTGAAGCCTGCGTCCAGCTATGGAAGTATGTTCATCGATGAACACTCCCTCTGCAACGATGAAGCAGAGTTGAATACTTGTATCACGCGATTGAACACGCTCATGCGCTCTGTGCGGGTTCAACGGGCGCTCGCGCTGGGAGAATCTGATCCGGAGCGATATGCTGATTCCCGTGAGGCGGATGGGCGTGATAGTACGGATATCGTCGTTCAGGAGTTCATTGCTGGAGAAGAGTACTCGGTGGTTGTCATCGCGATGGGAGAAAGTCCTGTCCCGCTGATCCCGCAACGGGCAAAATACAAGCAAGTGGGCGATAGCGCACGAATCCTCACGCTGGAATTGAAATTCGACGAAGAATCTGGATATGAGCTATTATCTGAGGATGAAGATCCTGCTTTGTGGAAACATCTCCAAGAGACGGCTGTGGAAGCGTTTACGGCCAAGAAAATGTATACGAATCACATGGGTTGTGATGTTGATATGCGAATCGGTCGGGATGGTAGAGCTTATGTTATTGAAGTTGATCCACTTCCTGTGTTCTTTTATCCCACTGGATCACAGCTTGAGGATACGGATGTGAAGCATAGGTTTCCTGGAGGGTATAGGGCTGTTATCAACACTTATATCACCAATTACTTTCTCAAGAACCCCGCGTCACAGGAGGCCCGGTTCTCTGAGATCACCGCGCATTTCGATAAAATTCCTGCGGGGTGTGGAGATGGAGTTGCAAAAATTGGCACATTGTCACCTTTCGCAGGCACTGCAATCGACCTTGGGTGTGGAACCGGAGCCGTGGGCCATGCTTTGAGGTCTGATCCGGAGAATAAAATCACAGGTCTCATTGGCATCGATATTTCGAGCAAGAGCTTGGATACTTGTCGCGAACAGGGCAGGTACACTGAATTGATCCACGATCGCATGGAGTCATTCCTCGCCACAACAAGAGAAATGGTGGATCATATCTTCTGTGCCTCGGCATTGGAATTCCTTTCCATGGAAGCCCTTGATTTCGTCCTTGCACGCTGCTTCCAACTTGCGAGACAATCTATAACAATCGTTATCGGATATCCCGAGGCAAGCTCTGAATCTATTTCATCAGATGGAATCAGAAAATACTCCACATATCATTATGAGAACATCAGCACGTTCCAGATCCAGCGTGGTTGGACTTTGCAGCCAGCAACAAAGACCCATTGCCGTGAAGCTCATCCTTTGTTCCATTTCCAGCACCAGGATGTATAAAACAGATATAGAATCAAATGCATATAATTGGTCCGCTCAAGTGTTTCCTCTGTCCAATCCAGAGCTAGCCTGCAGAATCCCTATCCCTATACAGAAGTCACACCCATTTCCCTTAGATAAGGCCCCTGAATTTCGCCACTTAGCTAATCTCCTTCAAACCTCCAATCTCCCTGCGGAGATATCTCAGCCGCATGTGCCTTTCCTAGCATGGTAGGTCCATCCAGTACGAGTTTTATCTATCGTAATTATCTCCATCTCAGTAACGGCTTGTATTGAGTTTTCAGCGTCGAAATGCCTATTTCGAACTCTGTCACACTGTATGAATCCAAGTACGGTAGATACGTCTCCACACAGGAGATAAAGCGGGGGTTCAGTCGGAGGGTGCGGTCGTGTGAGCTAAAGACGCGTATAAGGATTGATCGGCGGTGAGGTATTAGTACGGCACTACCGTCGACCTAATGTGAGGCTTTATTTGATCTTATCTATAACTATTTCCATACAGGTTTCATCTGCATGCGATTTAATCTTCATATTCATCTTAATCATGGTAGGGCAACGAGAGACAGGGGTCAGGGATGACTGCACTCGGCTCTTATCTATAACCGAGCTCATGCGGGGATTTGGGAGATAAGGCACAAGCCTTCGGGAAGAGGCTTAGCGTCGGCTTATCCAGGCCTTTCTCCACCGGGCCAAGAGCCTAAAATGGATATGATGACCGAATCTTTGGCTTATCAGTGGATTTGAGTTTCATCAGATGTCAGCAGATTAAAAGAATAGATTTGGATGTAAAAGTAAATGGGTATTCGGGTGAATTTCACCACAGTTCGGTCTAATCAATGCGGAATGCCATACGTTAAGGCCAGACAATAAAAGATGCAGAGTATAAACACGCAAAACATAGACACAGGTATTAGGGATAAATATGCAGGAAAACGATGCGAACAATTCGCTAATAGTTGCACGAGTGCAAACGGTATACTTATCTCTAAAGGTGGCCATCGCGAATACGGAGGAAGTTCTCGTATCGCTTCTGAGTCATCCGACGACACTTCTTTCCCCAATAGATCATAGGTGCAGTGGTCATGAGGAACGCCCAGCTCAGGACCCCAATGGCAATGAAGACCTGAGACAAAGACTGAGCGTCGATCCAGTACCCGGCAGCGAAGGTGAAAATGCATCCAATCGTATTATTGATGACGGACACACCCACCATGCCCTCGAGGACCATATCCGGATATGCATCTTGGAGGTAGGCCATGCTGAGATCGCCAGCGCAGCCCCAGCCAAATCCGATGAAGCCCAATCCCACGTATGGCCAAGGCCAACTCCAGCCTTTGTCGGAGCCAATACCGAACAACATGAGACCTGCAGGTGCGATGAAAGCAACGGGAAAGAGGAGCCACAGACGCTGCTCTGCTTCGAAGATACCGCCATTTCGTCGAGCCATCCAGGTGACGAAGAAATCAGAGAACCATCCACCGTAGATACAGCCAATGCAGGCACCGATCAGAGTGGGCACGTTCATAATACCCACCGCAGCATCGGTGTAGTACCAGGGGGCATCGTACCAATTATCTTCTTCGATAGTGAGATAAAAGGTCAGCCACGCATCCTGGGCACCCCATTGTAGTCCCGAGTAGATCACCGCGGGGAAGGTGAAGATACGCAGGGTGTGCCAGATGCGGAGGCAGTACTGCTTGAAACCGGTACCGATAAGAGTCGGAGCGGGAGTGATCAACGCGATGCGTTGCCAATAGGTTTTCCCTTTCTTCTGGCCACTTTCTTCGTCAGTCGCACTGTTGACGAGAATGGGTTCGACCTGCGGGGGACGGTCGGCCTTCTCGTCTGAGGGTGCTCGGCTTATGTTGTGACCCTCTTGACGCACGTCCAGTCCCTGGAGGACGCTCTTGCGATCGAATGACGTCTCCTCCAGTCCGAAGTAGAACACGATCATCAGAAATCCTGAAATGATAACCGCGAGCCATCCTGCCCATCTCCACCCCATCACCGGGCTATCGGTGATGAACCCGGCGATCAACGGTCCCATGAACGTCCCGATACTAGTCGCAAGAATGTAGAGACCCAGGACCATACCACGATTGTGCTGGTAAAATATATCCGACAAGGATAGCTGGGCCATGGCTTCGGCGCATGACTCCGACGCGCCAACGAACAATTGATTCCAAATGTTGTCCTGCACGGTTTCCACCCGCGCAAACCAGATGGAACCAATGATGGAAAACACCAAGCAGAGAAGGTAGGAGATGCGGCGCCCGTAGAGAAAGGGGGACGGGCTCAACAGCAAGGTACAGTACCCAATGCCGACGAACAAAACACCGGCCGCAATGTTGATATCATTCCAACTAATTCCCAGCTCCGCATTCATACCGTTTCCAGCAGTGCCAGCATCGTTGGAGGTTGCGGCGGTGAATGCGACGATGAACAAGATCAAGAACGCGTGCCAATAGCGGCGCCACGTGCTCCAGTTCAGTGGATCATCGGGGGAATTGGTCGGGGTAGGAATCAAAGTGATATCCCCATTTGCATCTGCCAAGCGTTCCGTACCATTCAAAGGGGCTTCTTCCTCCATTTCTGGTTGAAGATCGACTGGAGCAGGCTCCGTCGCTGCCCATGTTGGTGCATTTAAGTCAACGTTCATCGGATTTCTGACACGGTTCCCGAAGGCCGAGGGAGATTAGAGATAAGGACAGAAGCTTTACGCTTCTGTCAAACCGCAAGGACTTGCTTAAATATGACTAGCACGGGACGTGCTCATGCGGGTGTGAGAGGTTGGGAGGAAAGATAAAATAAAAATCTCTGAACAGAGAGAAAACAAGGCGAAAATGGTAAAAGAGGGGCGGTAGATAGGCGCCGTTTAGCTTGGTTTTTTCGGTTTTTTCGTTGTATTCTGACGTATTTTGTTAGTTTTTCTTAGTCTTGCTTAATATTGCTTGATATTAATTACGGGGCTTTTAGGCATAGTGTGTATTTTCAGTGTAAAATAACAATACCCGAAAGTGGAGAAAATCACCGTAAAAACCAGAGCAAGACGTGGATACAGTATCCATACAAGACTAGGTATCCATGGATTTAACTCCCTTGAGGAGCTACTTTAGCCCCTCCGCCACCCTCCAATTTTGTTCCTTATCACTTCTTCAACTTGCAGTTTTGCAACCGAATGTCAACTTGTCAACTCAGAATGGCTCAAGCATTTCACGTCTCTTCTTCTCTTCCGGGCAATGGTCCCTTGAAACCAAGTAATTGTGGCTCCGACCTGGCTGCGCGCCTCAACGCCGCGACTCTGATGGAGTCTGCGCCCGATGAGGCACCACGCACAGCAAGGTCGGAGCCCAAGAAGGTGATTGTGGTGGGGGCTGGAATTTCAGGTCTTCGTGCTGCTGCCGTTTTGCAGCGTCACGGTTGTGAGGTTGTCGTGCTTGAAGCTCGCGATCGCATCGGTGGACGAATTCTGACCAGCCGGAACGGAGAACATGTTCGAGATATTGGTAGGGTTCCGAGGTTGCGATGAAAACCGGTGGTGACCCTGACCTTCCAGGTTTCGTTTAGCTATGGCGGTAACTTAAAAAAAAAGTCGCTGACGATCCTCAGGTGCGGCTTGGATGCACGAAACTTCCCAGAATGGTCTGGTGAAGCTCATCCCAAGGCTAAACATCCCTTATTATTATGATGACGGCGCCCCACTCTATTTTACCCGCGAGGGTCGCGCCGGTGCGCAATTCAAGGCGAAAAAGGTCGCCGATGAATTCGCCGATTACTGCGAGTGGTATTACGAAACCCACCCCGACGCCGAGGATCGTCCCGTCGACGAATTCGTCCGGGAGTTTGTCCTCGAGCACCAGCTTATTAGCGATGATGAGCGCATCTGGGCGCCTCAGGCCGTCCGCGAAGTGGAATTGTGGCTCGGAACCAGTACGACCCTCGCCTCTTCGAAACATTTGTCTTACTTTATAACCGAGCGGAACCTGTACATGAAAGGCGGATATGATCGCATTGTGAACTGGACCGCCGAGCCTCTCCGTGAGGATCCCAGTATCATTCGTCTCAACCACCACGTCGAGGACGTCGAGTGGAATGAGGAGGGCACTGCGCCCACCCGCATCCGATACAGAGATGCGACCGGAGCTACTGGGATCCTGGAAGGAGATGCCGTGGTGATGACCTGCCCGCTGGGCGTCTATCACCACAACCTGATTAATTTCAACCCGCCCTTGCCGAGTGACATCCAAGAGGGCATGTCCAAGTTCAGCTACGGCGCATTGGGCAAGGTGTTTTTTGAATTTACCGATGTATTCTGGCCCAAAGACAACGACCAGTTTATTTTCTACCCTTCCCCCTCGGAAGAGGATCTGGATACTGTCTCCGGATCCTCGGTCAATTCGTCCAACAGCATGGGCTCCATCCAGGAAAAGGACAACATACTCAATTACGCCACTGTTACCATCAACTTGTGGATTATGACCGGCGGCAAGGAACTCTGTGTTCAGATCGCCGAGCCTCTTACTCAGCGCATTGAGGCCATGACCGACAAGAAGGAGATCTATCGCTTCTTCGAACCTCTCTTCAAACTGCTCCGCGCGGAGCCATACAAAGCACTCCCACGTCTGGTCAGTGTTGAAACTACACACTGGACCCAGGACCCGCTGGCCGGGTACGGGACCTACTCTGCCGACAAGGTCGGGGACGAACCGGAACTTCTAATCGAAGCCTTCGAAAACCACAAAGACAGCGCCCTGCAGTTTGCAGGTGAGCATTGTACTATGGTGGCGAATGGCTGTGTGCACGGTGCGTATAAGACGGGTGAAACCGCTGCGTCCAACCTACTGCACAGATTTGGTATTCCTTATGACGGACATGATGCCGTCAGTGACGCTGTCCTCAAATAAGTATGTCAGGGTTAAGCCTTTGGAGGTGATTTCCGAGTCACTTGGCTGGTCCTGATATTCAACATTATCACTGGAGTATAGCCAGAGCGCGCCCCAGTGCACTCAGTGAAACCCTGGAGGTTTTTTTTGCATTTTCCTTAAGCATATTCTAAGCATATATCACTATATAGCATCTAGCAGCCATCTACGAGTAGCATTGAACTAATTGAAGCATGTGGATGTATACTGCCAAGACAAGTTTGGTTCAAATGTTCCCAGGTTCCGTATCGTTTGGGAATGTATGTTTCCCCCCATAGTTCGTAACGCCAGATCAAAGTATTATATAGTTCAATTTAGCTCCGATCTGCAGGTAAACAGTCCGAATGTGGTATCTGCATGGAATTAATGTTTCAAGAACGAACCACACCCACTAAACACAGTGAAAGGCCTTACTATTAACCTGTATAGGAAGCTCAAGGAACTCACGGCTGTGTAACCCACATGGCAAGGATGGACTTATGGGGTTGTCTCAGCCTTTATGAAGTCTCTCCGTCTATATGAAATTGATGAAGGTACTCAAGCACGGCGATACTGTCTATAGCTACAGCTACAGTACTTCCAATGATAATTGTGCTGCAAACTGAACAGCCCGCACGTGTACATTGAAGTCAACAATCAAATACCCCTATTTCAAACCTCAGAACGCCTCATGGCGATCTGGTCACACCGGCATCTGGGTTAGTATAGATTTAATTTAGCCCGGGGAGTACAAACTTTCCCACGGAATAAGCCGTCCCGCCGACGTGGCCGGTCCCGTCTACCATGGACATGTGACCATTTCCAAGCTGACTCATCCAGATGGTGGATCCATTTGTGGGGCAAACCAAGGAGCTGGCGTTATCGTTCCACGGAATCTTTTGAACCATTTTCAGAATTTTACTTTCAATTGAGATAATTTCCTCATTGGTATGGAGATTCAGTAGGTTTCGATGTCGTAGGGCTGAACTGGAAAAGCATTTCGGTCCCATTTAATTGTTTGATAGACTCAACCAATTGATCCCTAGTTGGGGGTGTGTACAGTGTAATCACTTGGACTACTCGGGAACAGCCTGAGCCGAGTTTTCTACCTGTATCAAATCCATTCAAATGGTATTGACTTATAATTTTCCCTTGAAGCCCCCAAATATGCACGTGCAGGTGTTCGAATGTTGCACCCCAGGATTCTACGTCGTCTGGATTAATTATACTCAGTACGTATACATATATTTTTATCACCAGTATTGAATAATTGAATCCAGTAGGCAAGCCCGGGTTGCGTGAGTCAATCAACGTTGTACGTTTTGCAGTCTCTAAACCACGCGCATGTGGCTCATCAACTTTGATGTTCCAGTTTTGAGATAACTATCTTATGATTCATCAGGCTTTGCAGTTGCCCAAAGTCGGGCTTCCAATGAGTGCAGCATTCAAATGTTTGAACCCTCTGACTTGAAGGAGTACCGTGTACCTGCATGTAGTCCACTTCCATGTTGTTCCCTGACTAGTAACGAAGCCAGAATAAAGAGGCATGTATTGAAACTGTAGAATGTTGATATATCGAGGATCTCATTCAAGTTCCAACATTTGAAGGTTGTGATAGGTGTTCTAAACTTGCAACTGCACCGGCCCGATAAGCACCCGCTTAGCCTTCACTATCCGAAGCCCACAAATATTATCCAATAGGAAAGCAGCCCTGCATAGACTAGTATAAAATTCTCAAAGTGGGGCACTTAGCGTTCTAGAGAGCGTAACACCCAAGAGGACGCGTAATAACGTCTTGGACTTTTCATTAGTGCATTTTCCCCCGTCATGATTCAAAAATCATCCTTTCTCAGGAGCTTCTGCGACAGACGTGATTGTTCGTGGTGGGGCATATCTCCACCACGTCTGTCACTCTAGAGGGTTTTCCCTTTACACACATCCATCCAGCCATATCCATGCACTCGTTTCCTCCCTCCACATCGTATCTCGTATAGTGATACCCTGCAGATCTGACACCATCGGGATACGATGTCTGTGACAGATTACGTTGTAAGGGCCTGCCGGCAATACAATGCCAACCAGCTCAAGCGTGCTTTAGCTATTGTCGGTCTTTGCGCTGCGTTTGCCATAGTTTTGCTTTTTCCTGGAGTGAAGGAGCATGTTATTCCTGTCAGTCCAGCACAGGACGCACTGGATATTGAAAAAGCAGCGTAGGTACCCCCGAGCTCATTGAAAATTTAGGGGTTTACTCCGCAGAAAATCCAGCTTCGGACCCACTGACACCCGCCTAGCCCCGTTCCTGAGACGAGCTTTTATTTAGCCAGCGAGGCCACTGCAGATGGGGATGATGTACCAGTGCATATAATAGAAACGTCACAGGAATCCGAATCGGTGGCATACGATCCATATCCGGACTATAATAGTGCAGCTTGGAAATCAGAATGGAAAGGAGAGTATAGGCAATGTATTGGTCCAGCTGGAACTCCACTGAGCAGAAATGATAAACAATTTTTGATGAAAGGATACAAATGGAATGTGTCAAGTACGGATCCAATTCTATAATCTGGTATTGCGTTTTTACTGACAGCCACAGATTTCCCAAGCCCAGTCTTTGGTTCATACGAGGCGTGGGATCTTGACAATAGTCTCTGTACTGATCGGTCTTCTCAATATGGTGCATATGGATATGGAACCGAAACCGGTGAAATATGGTCCAATGTGAACTTGGGAAACCTACAAGAAGATTGCCTACGGCGCAACACTGAGCGGTACCAACCCCACAATATCGAGAAAGTGTCAACACTCCACAAGGCACATGATAGGCGTGAGAATGAAGAAACATCTGCGCCCACCCAAGACAGTCCTGGCACTTATCATACTCGCACGGCAGTCATCCTACGCTCATGGATCAACAAGCATTACACGGAAAATGACCTCCATTTCATTCGGTCTATGGTCATGGAACTCTCGCTATTCTCCGGAGCAGAATATGAAGTTATCCTCTTGGTCGATTCAAAAGATATTGAGCTACCCGACCCGTCAAACAATGCTGGCATGGACGAGTTCAAGAAGAAGTACCTGCCTCAGGAGCTCCAAGGCATTGCAGTCTTCTTCGATGAGAAAATCCTCGCTGATTGGTACCCGAAGATTGATGTTCATGAGTAGGTTTTCCCCACGTGCGATTCTTCTCATGATACTAACCGCATCCCAGGGCTATCCTACAATATTTCCAGCCTATCCAAATATTCTCCCGCCTCAATCCCCAGTACGACTATATCTGGCAATTCGAGTTGGATGCGCGGTACACAGGACATTTATACCATTTTCTCGAACAAGCAGCCATCTTTGCCAAGAAACAACCTCGCAAGAACCTCTGGGAGCGCAACTCCTATTTCTACATCCCAGCTGTTCACGGTGATTGGGAACAATTCATGGATACCGTGGATCGAAGAATGAGCAACCACGAAGATGTCTGGGGCCCACAACCCGCCATCGGCATCCACGTCGAAGACGAGGCCCCACCTGTACCAACCTCAGACGATCAAGATAACCTTTGGCAATGGGGAATCGGCGAAGAAGCCGACGTTATAACCTGGATGCCTCAGTTTAATCCCAAGAACACAGGCTGGCCCTTCCGCGACCGGATTTTCAATTTCTGGCAGGGCGGACGCACGCATGTTCGCGCGTCCCCTGTTGCTATGTCTCGTGTCTCTGCGCGACTTCTCAGACTCATGCATAATGATAAAACCAAATCTGGGCTGGGTTTGGCATCGGAGATGTCGCCGGTTTCCTGGGCTCTTTTTTATGGCTTGAAATCGGTGCAGGTACCGCAGCCTATCTATCATGAAAAGAGGTGGGATCCTGTAGAGTTGAATCGTCGCGCTAATCCTGGGAAACCCGGTAGTGTCAATGCCGGCAAGGATAGCATTTGGAGTTGGGAGATGCATGATGATATCATTTTGAAGTTGTCTTACATGTTTTCGTCTGACTTTCCTGAGAAGCTTTATCGAGCTTGGTTAGGACTTGACGATACTGCTGATGTAGGTGATATTACCGGTCTTTGGCAATTCATGGTACGCTAACAATTCATAGTGGGAGAATAATCACCAGCGCCTTTGTCTACCTCCTATGCTCTTACATCCTATCAAAAGGACCGAGTGACGGTCACCCGTTCGATAATCACCTGCCCTCGCAAAGGCCTTCACATCGCAAATGATGTATCTTCTCCTGCCTCCTCTCTCATCTCTCTTCTCTCCCTACGACTCGCCAACAATTTTCCATCGGCTTTGATGGCTAGGTCCAGATTTTCAATATCTTCCCTTCCTCTGTTCGCACTGCGTGCTCTGTCAGTTTGGAACGGGCTTCTTGCCCATCTCCAGCTACCCCCGGTTCATTAAATTAATTAGAGCTTCTCATGGATCATGATAAATTCTGGATCTTTGAAAGCGATGTATATAAAAGCGATGTAGAATACTTAATTTGCTTACTTTGAAATAGACTGGCGTTTACAAATGTTCCAGATGTCTCTCACAGGTACATGTACTAGGTATCAATTTTTTACCATAACAATTGAAAAAATTCTACCTGTCTTGAACCGCTCCGATGTCAGAATCCACCTGGAGGCATTTCTAAGGTCAAGGTCTTTTGATTTGCGCTATCAAAGGCACTGATGTCCACGTGGAAGCGATCGATGTGGTACAACCGTACAAGGTTGAGCCTGCACCATAATACGTATAAAGTGACTAAGCCACCTCGACACGCACCCCAGATTTTATTCATACCTGCCTCGTTATTGGCTGTGATCTACTTTACCAGAAAATGATCAAGGGGTTCTCGGCCCGGTGTTGAAGAATTTAAAGCAGTAGACCCACATGAGGGAATGATGACTCAGTCTAACCGTATCGGGTTGACTGATGACAAAAGCTAACCATATTAGGAAGTTTACTATGCCGATTGCATCATGATTGATCATGATTTAATCAAGTGACGGTGAATGCTGTAGACCACGGACACCATCGACACTTGGAGGAACTCTATATTAACTCACTATTTAAGCTCTACCATGCCCCTGAAATCGTCGTCTTCATTCATCCACTCTGATTAACCTTTTATCCTTCAGAATGGAATACTTCCGGACAGTGTGCCCTCCGGCACCCACCTTCACCGAGAAAAATCTTCCTGATCAATCCGGCAAGGTAAATCTCCTTATCCCCTCGAGAAACGAAATTTAACAGGCTGGATGATCTTAGATTTTTATTGTAACGGGTGCGAACTCCGGCGTTGGTGCTGAGCTCGCCAAAATTTTATACGGTCAAAATGCCACCGTATACATCGGCGCCAGATCTAAAGAAAAGGCCATGGATGCCATCGAAGAGATCAAAATTGCACACCCCAACTCTACTGGAAGACTCGTTTTCCTTCAATTGGATCTTTCTGACTTGACGACAATCCAGAGGTCCGCCGATGAATTTCTGGCAGCGGAGTCTCGTCTCGACGTCTTGTGGCTGAATGCGGGAGTGAGTGACCAACCACAGTTCTTGCAATTTTTGCAATTTCTTTCCTCATTATCTAACTGTTTATTGTAGGTGATGATGCCCCCTCAGGGTAGTAAGACGAAACAAGGATACGAGCTACAACTTGGTACCAACAATCTCGGACACTTTTTGTTCGTCAAGTATCTGCATGATATTCTGAAGAAGACTGCACTCACAGCGCCTAAGGCTAGTGTTCGTGTGATCTGGGTTTCATCTTCGGCTATCTTGATGGCACCAAAGCCAGCGATCGATTTCAATAACATGGATTATCATGAAGAGGAGAGCGCTATGAAGAAATACGCTCGCAGTAAGGCTGGTAATGTAATTCACTGTGCCGAGTATGCCAAAAGGACAGCTGGGGACGGGGTGTTGAGCTTGGTAAGTGACCTCATTCAGTTTGGAGATATGGTTTGATTGGAGTCAGGGGTATAACTTGCTAACTGTGAGATGTGTGAAAAGTGCTTGAATCCTGGTAATTTGAAGAGCGGACTTCAGAGACACATGTCAAGAGTACAGGGTTTCCTGACTGTATGTATTTCTCTACCATCAAGCGTTTCTGTTTGCTGATTGCAAGTTGCAGAATTTGATCCTCTATCCTGCTATTAATGGGGCTTATACAGAGCTCTACGCAGGGTTGAGTGCGGAAATCACAGAGGAACAGAATGCATCATTTGGTAAGACCAATTGTCACCTCTATTCAGACTCGTCTAATTGTCTTTAGTCGCTCCTTGGGGTAGAGTCATCCCCATCAGACAAGATCTGTATGATCCGGAGCTCACCAAGAAATACTGGGAATGGTCTGAGGAGCAAGTCCAAGGCTACTGAAACTGGCCTTCAAGTGTATATCAGTATGGAATGATGTAATTCAGGTGACGCTTTGTTGTGATCTATAACGATGACATGTGATTGGTTGGGAGAGGGAAGTTCATTCACTGCTATGACTCGTCCTAGTGAATGAGCGTTTGAGTGCTTGGTCAGGCCCGCCTTATGGTTGATAATGTTTTGTAAAAAATCTCATCTCCTTTCTTCCATCTTCTTTTCTTTCCTCTTCCCTTGTATCGGAAGTTCCTTCCAAACAACAAGCCCGACGGAAATCGATGTTCGTTATCATCAAGTCCCTGAGCATCATCTGGATCTAATATTCGAGCAACAGATGGAGAAGTACTACACAAAGCTAAAACTGCCCGGCTGGGGTTGGCTTCCAGTAGAACAGTTCTTGATCGTGTGTCTTCCATCACTTCACAAGAAAACCTCACTAACAAACTAGCAGCGACACTGGAACCCTTTCTCCAATGACAGCCCTGACACACAGCGCTTCAGGCTCGTCCGCAAATTTCTGAATCTGCCAAGAATCCCTCGCGTTTGGTATCTGGAGGACCGGATCCGCGAGCCCACTGCGAACGAAATCAACTTGATTCTCCGCCCTTACCGATCCGACAATGTGCGCAAAGTGGCTTGGGCTATCTGGCGGGAACGACACTCTTTCCCGGTTCTCCTGCGGACCCACTACAACCCTGACATGCCTGTTCACAACGCTATGATGAACAACTGGATCAATGTTGGCGAGTACATCAGTCAGCTCGCCCCCTGGGCTGTGATCAATGACCCCGATTTCTTTGGAATCCCCGAAAGTGACAATACCCGAGCCCCGTCAGTCGACTGGCGCAGAGTCAGCTTTAAACTCCCCGAGGCTGCGGGCCCGGAGGCCATTCTCACTGATGGCGACGACACTGTTCGCTGGAGGGATCTCCCGCCCTGGTACCGGTACAAACGCGGTCTCTTCAAGGCTCAGCTTGCCTTTGAGAAGAAGTGCAAGCCTTATGAGTGGCTTGCGGATCCCAATCACATGATCGAGATGTGTGCTGCCGGCGTTCAGTTTGGTGTCTGCGCCATGGCCTTGATCATTGTGGATAAGGAGGCGTTCGACACTGGATGTCCCTTGTTAATGTACGTGGACCATTTTCAGCAGCCCATTCGGTCCACTCGCTTTGTCTTGAACGAAAAGTCCCTCAACGCCATCGTTCTTGACTGGAGTCGTGGTCTTTTGACTCCGTGGATGTGGGAGGAGAGTGAGGTTGGGGAAAATTACAAGGCCAATGGGGATGTTGGTAAGGTCCTTTACCAGTTGAACCAGACAGACATGACTCTCCCTGGTACTCTCGGCTGAGACATGTCTTCAAGATTCCGACAACATAAAAATGTTTGCAAAGTTGTCCTCCAAAGGCTTTCTGTTTTTATGCCTCGACAAGTCTGAATGTAACAATAGTCTAAGCTGAATGTCATTGAACCTTCTTACCAGGTTATTTTCCCGTGTCTGCGTATCACAATTGCCACGTATCTAGTAGAGACGCGCCCTGCATGATTTGTATTTCCTTAGAAGTTGACTATTCATATTTATGCCCAGACAGGAGCGGTCTTCACAGAACATTCAGACATCTTGAGGGCAATCCCAACAAATCATAGGATTCAGCATTTGTTCAGGCAAATCGACTGACATTTAAAAGAACATCATAAACCTAAGATATAAGAAGATAATTTTTCTTTAATAAAATTATGGCAGATCTAGAGCAAAATTCCAAAAAATGTCATACTTTAAATCGTGGTGGAAAAGGAACGTCGGTCAGTTGGGTTATAACGACCTAAAGGGGAATGGAGTTAACAATTGACATCTGTGTGGTCGAGTGGTAAACAATCCCCCCAGCTGGCACTATATGTGACCAAACAAGTTAGCTCACGGGACTTGAATGGTGCTGTCAATTAGTACCGGGAGACATCAACTCAGAGCAGACCCCTCCAAAGTGACCAAAAAAGGCATAGGAGGAGTCCCTCTGGGTTAGATGTTTTATTTTTTTGTTAATTTCTTTACTTCAAGTATCTACTCCCTGGATCATAATGTCAAGTCAGTTTTATTTTGAATCAATTACGGGGTGCTCAACAGTATCTCAGTTCACCGGCTGGTACAGGATGCTAGTATACGCTACCTACAAAGCACCGACCAGCTTCAACAAGCATTTGAAGATGCAACTAATTGCATCTCGCGAGTCTATCCTCGTCAGAAGCAAGGGGGCTTTATGTTTGACTCTTTGGACTTCAGAGTTCTGTCTCCGAACATTGCAAAAGCTCGACAGACAACCCAAAAGATAACAAAGACCAAAAAACAAAAACATACAACAGTCAGGATTCGCATGTGGTCACCCACCATACTACTAACTAACCGGCGTGTGGCTTAAGTACGGCTGAGCGGACGGGAAGCCCTGTTCTCCACACCCTGTGGTCGTATGTACGTGGTTGAGTACAAAGGAGAGTTAAGTAGTGCGAGACAAGAGCTTAACGATCCGCTTTACACAATCGGCCATCATTTCCTCGCTCCACTTAGTAGATTTAGCCGCAGTCTTCCTATAGAATATATCGTTCCAACTTGGCTCGGATCGTGGTTCATAGAATATGACAGGTAAAAGTCCGCCCTGCTTTAAAGCTTCATTTCTTTGAAAAACCTATTTGCTCCAAGTAATTTCTCCTGGGGCTCTCGTGAAAAGACCCATTTCTCGATCATCAGTAGACTCCTTGAAGATTCAAGACCGAACAACAGCATATGGCCTCGCGCTAACTCTTGGCGGGCCCACCCTGCCAACTCGTCTTTCTCCTGTTCTTGAAGGACTTCTCCATACCAACGTAGACAGTTCAGAAAATCTTCGTTCGAGGGCCCGAATATTTTTTTCATACTTGTCTTCACCTAAGAAAACTCATGTTTGGCCCCTGGCCTCGGCTAGCGGTGGTATAAGTGAAAGCATAGCCAGCGGGCAAAATCCGTCAATATCGCGCGGTCCAAATTTCACGCGTCTAGAGTGTGGATAAACCACGCGAAGTCAGGGAGATCCATAATCATTCTCGATACGAAGATTAGATATGGCTGAGATGAGAAACGTCGTGGCTGCTTTGGTACAATTATAAAATTTGTGTCCTCATCGATTGCACTATTTGAGAAATGTATTTTATTTTTGGGGAACGCCGAGGACCTGATGGTGGTTCAACAAATCAGCAGTCAGAGATGCCATTCCTTGAGGCTCGCGATTTAGCATCAGACATTCTTAAGTCCGTCACTATTGAAGGGAATACACAAATGGATATTGCCAATCGGATTTTCGTGGCAAGGGTAGAGATAAAATAAAATACCCGTGATACTCTCTTCTTATCGGCTACATGGTGAGGCTGCCTCTAGCTTGGCAAATAGCGAATGCGAATGCGAATAACTGAAAGTCTTACGAATGTAAATACATGCCGACCACTAGATGTGGCTATGTGATCCCATTTAGCATGGATCAAAGTCCAATTGATGTGTTCTTTTTCTTCTCGGCTACAATCCTTCAGGCATTAAGCAGGAATATTCAGTTGCCGTGATCCTCATCTTCACTGTGATATTACTAGCAATAACCGAGAAACTCTTTTTGGGAGAATGAAAGACAGAATGGTAGACGTGCATGTACCTAAAGGATTAGGTGAATTAGAATCTAGTAGACTACACCAACCGCTATTGGACAGGTAAACGACCGTGATAATATTCTGAACAAAAGACTTAGGTAACATTTCAAGACTGTAGTGTTAATAGTCTTCATCATACTCATGCTCAGTAGTTTACATCTTGCAGTTGATCTCTTGCTAAGGGTCTTCTCCTTCCTCTTCTCCCGCATACTCCAACCCTTGCCCCACGCGCCTCGGATACTAGCTCTTGACTCCAAATATGATCCGCTTATACATCAATTTAGCACACGGCATCGGTCGCAGGATAACTGGTCGGGTCAGCACTCATTTGCAGATTACCCCGCCAGGTGCCGCCATGATCGAACTGGCAGCAGCAAAGGGTGCAACCATGTTCATTCATGTTGTTGAAACATGTCGTGACAGCACTTATAAGTGTTTTCAGCTCAGCAGTGGTATCGCAATTATCGCCAGTGGTTGTCGCCCTATAGGCGTAGCCATAGGTCTCGGAATCACCAGTATCGGTGCCCTTAGTCACGGTGCATGAGTCCGAGTTGGACTTTGTCTTCATAACGCCAGCAACGAAATCAACGATATCAATGACATCCTTTCCAACTTTGATGATCTCAGCTGCCTTCTTGACAATAGTCAGAACTGAAGTAATGCCAGTTCGCTTGCTGAGGTCAAGAGAATTGTTGGTGTATGCCCCGGCATAGTCGGCGTTGATAACGCCTAGGTTAAGCGTCATATTAAACCCCTCTTCCTCCAATTGATGCATGATCGGGGTTGTCAGGACAGTTTTTGTCTCATCTTTTGCCGCAAAACAGGGATCAATGATTCCGTATGCCAGAGCTCCGCAAAGAATAGTGCTAAGTCTAACCATTGTGCTGATGTTTATCCCGTAGATGGGGTACAAGGAGGTAGGTGTAGAGGATCAGAAGGGTGAAGGATGGAACCTATGCAAATGTTAGTAATGATACTGGAAAACATCAGAAGTGAAGTTTTGGTACCTACCAGTGCAGAGCCACCGATTAAACAATGGCCAGTATGAAGATTCTTTGGGAAACTGTTCAGCCTTCAAGACACGGAGGAAATCAGCGCCGTTTTATACCCCATCGGAGACAGAATTTGACTAATCCCATCATCGGCTAAAATATCTCCAATTTGGCTTTACTCATATTGAGACAACTCAAGTTAGCAAATGACTATGCCAAGCCGAGAGAAGACAACAGCTAGTATGGATGGGGAATGGAGGGCTAAGCTTCAAGATAAGCTTAACCTAATCAGGGAACGGCAAGGTGGGGCCAATTATCTTGATGTGGAGGTAAGTTTACCACGGTTTCAAAATCACTTGAGCCATTTTTGGGTCGCTTAGCGGATGAAAACTTGCTTGTGTTATGCTGTACAGTCAGTAAGGCTAGAAACTACCCTTGTCTTTTCCCGCAACAGGTTTTTCCTATTGGGACACAATTCCAAACTCGTTTGACTACTGCCCACCTAGATAACATGTTGAAACCCACTTACCTGGGAATTTTGTAGCTATTTGAATTCATTCTACATAAGTCAGCATCGGTGAAGGGGGCGCTATTATGGAGCGCTTAATATGGATACACAAAAAAGTCGGCTTAGCCTGTGCAGCAACTTCCACGTAAGCTCGGTTCGCTAGCGCGCAGCAATTTTCTGAGATAGTTATCCGACGGTATCCGTAAGGTCCCGCCATGAAGGCTAAGCTTCTCGACTGGAGCTCAGTAATATATATTTTAAAGACCAGGTGGGGTAGGCAGCTGGTTCTCTTTCTCTTTCGTCTTCTTCTCATGCTGTAGCATTAGTAGTAAGTACAGTATTGGTAGGATTTTATATAAACAACGACGAAAAATCCGAGGTGAGCCGAGCAGATATATAACTTGCTCCCTGTAGCTCTTTATTTGTTTATGGCCAAATGCGGCTAGTAGTCGGGTTAGTGTGACTCCAGGGTGAGTATAGAGTGAGAGCTGATTTAGCGTCACGCAACCAGGTATGGAGGAGGTGAGAGAATTCTGCGGGCCTGCGGGGCCGGCGGAACCACCGGATCAGCCGCCCCACTAAGGGTTAGTGGATTAGCGAGATGTTATTGAGTAACGTAGTTCCCTAGCGAACCGGCCAGCTCCAAATCGCATAGTAAATATATTTTATGTTATCTTTAAATCTCTGCAACGCCACATGGTAACCGATGTCAATCTTTTATACTTATCATTCAGCATAGTCAGAAGTTGATACTGCAGTTTGGTGTTAAAGCTTTAAATATATTTCGTTGATCCAACCACTAGGCTTCGGCAAATGGGTTGGGGTTATGGGTTAGGTTGGGTTGGGCCCAAAATCGGGCCCCTATTTGCGTTCAAAATAGGCCCGGGCCCATAATGGGGCCCTATTTTAGGCCTATTATTATAGGTCTAAAATTATGTGTAATTTTCATAAAATATGCAGAAATTTTGGTTTTCTAGGGGTAAAATACCACTTAAAATACTATATATATTACATAAAGATAAGATAAATCTAGGCTTTAAAGGTATGAACTCTATAGTTCTACCCTATTTTTCTAATTTTTTTGTTATTTTTTATACATAAAAGAAAGACCCATAAGCTACCCTGGAGAGGGTTTCCATACCCTAATTAAGACATGCTGGGTATATAGAAACCAGAAATCAGGATGAAAGGATTTTTCAAGATATCACCTTCTAGGGCCTGATTGGCTAGAATATGATATGTGGGTCTATATCCCTACCCTAATTGGTTACTGCTATAGTGGCTTACCCGGTCACCGTAATATTAAGAATACCAAATTATCCTACCCATATATAGCATTTCTCGAGGCTGAAGACTTGTGGGCAAAGGCTGGGAAAATGCTCGCCCAGGATAAAAGAATGTGCCTGATGTTGGAAGAAGCAACCAAGATCGTTGAACAACACGGTCTGGAGGGTGTATCACAGAGCACATCCAATCCCGAACAACTCCACAGCTCTCTTACCGCCAAGGTCTAAGAACTGAAGCTGAAGGAGATGGTGATCCAGATTGATGACCACTATATCAATGTCAAAGAGAAAATAACGCAGGTTATCCGCAATATCCTGGTGTTGAAAGATCTGGTCAGCACAGCTGCATCTGCTAGCCCTCCTGTGGCGATTGTCTGTGCCAGCATGACTATCGCTCTCTTGGTGAGTCTCTGGCCGTATAAGTTGTTTGGAAGCTTCTCACTTAATCCTCTAGATGTTCATCCGCGCCGATGATCAAGAAAAAGGGCTTCTTGATGGGTTAGAGAAAGCATCAGGATTGATTCCTTGTCTCTGCATGATGGAAGATCTGTATGTTCAATCCTAAAATAAGTCTCCCCAGCGATTTCACCAAGAGGTTCAAAGAGGGGCTGGTATCCTTGTACGGCAAAGTTCTCGAGTTCCAAGCTCGAGCTTTATGTTTCTTGCAAAAGCATACTTTGGAGAGACCGGAATATGTTTAATGAAGACTGGAATGCGCTGAAAGCCAACATTGTGAGCCAAGAAAATGGAGCCCGAAACTTCACTCAGCTTATTCAAGCCTAAGGGAGGAAGCAGGACATGGAAAAGCTCTCACGTTCTTTGCAAAAAGCCGATGAAAGGCATCAGCGCAGGTGAGATGTATGCAGAGTCTATATTGGATTACCTTATCTCAAGTCCCATCAGAAAATGCTTTAAGCATGCTCGTTTCTTTTCTAGCTGATCAAGCAATTGTGGAAGCCGTATGAGGGTACTCGAAGTCCCCAAATTCATCCATTTAATATAAGTCCCAAGCTATCATCTGTTGAATCTGCACAAATGTTTACGTGGACATGATATCAGCTGCCTTCTCAGCAAGTGCATAGACTACAGCCTGGTAATGACCCGCCAAGGACAATGGCAGCACACTTGCATCTACCACACGTAGAGCCTCAACTCCATGAACTCGCAGCTGAGTGTCAACCACCTTCCCCATAGCCGCCGATCCAGCTGGATGGTAGAACGTCGCACCCCCAAGCTTAATCGCCTCATCGAGCTCCGCATCTGTCGACGATGCACTTAAAGGTCCCAGTCCAGGACGAGGAATCTCTTCAACAACGATCCCCCGACCCTCGGGTGTATCCTTGAGTAACTGGGTGACCTGTCGAACACCCGCGCGCAATGCCGCCCGATCAACCTCCGTGGCATAATAATTTGGATCAACCAACGGCGCGGCACTGGGATCTGCTGACGAAAGCGTGATACTTCCTCTGGAGGTGGGGACTATTCCGAGTACGGCGGATGCGATATGTGTTCCATCCATTGGGACGTTCACACCCGCTACAGCTGCACCGGCAGGGGCATACACGACCAGAGTCTCGATGTGGGCAAACTCTGGACCGAGATACGGGTGGTCGGGGACGCCGTCTGCTTGCAATGCGCGTTCCAGTTCGTTGCGTGGTGTCTGTACAGTGGCAACCCAGCTACCTGGAAGCCCGAGGTTATATGCTGGACTGTTCCAGAGTGGGGTTCCGATCGACAAACCCTTTTCGGGGTGACGGAGCTTCCACCACTGGTTAAAAGAGAAGTGGTCGTGGAAGTTGCGACCTACTTCTGGCGCGTTTACTTGCAGGGGAATACCGTGTTTGGCCAGCTCGTCGCTGGGACCGATGCCGGATAGCATTAGTACTTGAGGTGTGCGGTAGGCACCTGCGGAGATCACCACTTCGCGAGATGCTTTCAAGATTGTTCCATCTAGAAGCTCGATCCCAGTTGCAACCTTGGTGCCAGTTTCCTCAGACAGAAGCACACGCTTCACCAGTGTCTCGGTCTTGATCGTGATATTGGATTTCTTGGTGATTTCATATGCTTCACTCGCGAGCTGACGTTGCCCGTTGCGCCAATTCTCGGTGAGTTCAGCCAGCCCCAACGGGGATCCATCATTCCCGTCAGAAGTGGTGTTAACCCCTAGTCTAGCCCAAGCCTCTCGCATAGTATCACGAAGTGGATATATCCGATCAGGACTGCTGGAAGCAACTGTCGCATTGTGGATGGGACCCGATCGGCCATGAACTGACAAATCGGCATTCTTATCCCAGTGTGTCTCGGTACGCTTGAAATACGGCAAAAGTGACTTATAGCTCCACCCATCATCACCCACAATCTCAGCCCAGAGATCATAGTCGGCAGCATTCCCGCGAGTCCAGGTACCGTAGTTTGTGGCCGTGCCACCGCCAAGCGCCTTTCCAGCAGCGGCGTAGCATTGCCGACCATCGAGATGAATCTGTGGCACGGTGGTATATGCCCAGTCGAGTGGAGATAAATGAGCCCCGAAGCAAGCGAGAGGGGAGCTTGTCAATGGGTGTCCGACAACATTGGAGCCGGCTTCGACAATCAGAATTGATCGTGAGGGGTGGTATTCGGCTAATAGTCCAGCGAGAGCTGACCCCGCAAGGCCGCCACCAATGATGATATAGTCGTAAGATTCGCTGGCGGGCATAATGTAGTATATTTAAATGCACGTGTGTGAGGAAATGGAACTATCTGCGGAAATTGGAATTGACACTAGCTAGATATATAGGTGGCCGATAATCCGCGTTTTTCCGGCGATCTGCAGATTTATCTGCAAGAAATGGCGCAACAGCGCTATTTATGGTCTCTGGGGGCCAAAAATGGGATGATTACGAGGTTACGAGCGCCCTCTACGATTACATTTTGGCCTGCTGAGTCACCAACCAATAGTATGCCTCTGACGAGAAAATCACTCATTTCATGTCGGATCATGTTGTAGACCAATACGATGATTAAATGAAATCCTACATCTTTCTGGCTAGACTTTCCCAGTCAAGTGTTCACCTTGCGAGAGTAACTTTAGAGCGAGCATACAGCTGACTAGAGCTATCCTTTTGGCCTCAGGCAGCATAGCGCCTCCTCACGCCCCAACATTTTTTTCATAGATCAAGTATGAAAGCGGACCTGGGACCGATATCTTCGATGGAAGCTGACTTATAAATGTCTAAATCCGATAACTAGACTTAGTAGCTTCCGGGCAATGATTTTTAAGGAATTGAACAAATGGCAGGGACTGAAACCTCAGAAAAACGCTTTACATACGACTACTTAGGTGCCTTCGATAGGGAGACAATAGATGCGTCTTGTCCACCAAAGGAATTCCAGAGTATGCCACCTGAAGCGACTACACCCATCGCGGCCTGGACTCCAAATTCCTCCACGAAGCTGAACGGTATTACTGCATTCGTCTTGACTGGTAGCCTCAACGCCGCATACGCAAACCAGGGCAAACACACGTAGAGCCAGGCGAGTCCCCACAATAACCCTAAAAAACTCGTGGGCCTCGAGTAAGATGCTCTGCTTACCTGAGTTCTGCATATATCTTCCATCGTGATTATGAAGGGAACTGTGACGAAGAACAGAAAGCATGGCGAGAACCCCGTATACTATCGCGAAAAGTAAGCGGAGGTTGGCGACTAAAATGCAAGACAGCGGTAACCGTGAGTTGTTGAACCTAGTACAATCGCATATAGATAGTCCAATTCTGTAACGTATGTTTGAAATGCCTTTGGCAGCTCAATTCTCTTTTGTGGTGTAAGCGATACAGTAGAGTCGCAAGAGCGCGAAAGCGCTGACACCACATCCCTCGTTCCCGCACAGAGGAGGCAAGCGACAATGTCTTTAGGGAAGCTCCCAAGCCAATGATCACGTTAATATGCATATGTGCCCGAGTGACACGTAATGACGTATTGCATAGAGTTTAATGATTACATGTCATGAATAAGTTCGTGCTTGAAGCGGCAAGCGCTGCGTGAAATGATCTTTTCATCCGTATTATGCACTTTTACCTCGGTAAGTTGGTGATCTCCAGCTATATCACCTCGGTATCTCTTTGCGATGGTGTAGAAAAAGTATCTCTCAGACAGACCCTTCGTTCTCGTTCTTTCCTTGAACTTCATTGCTCATCAGAAATAATCATATAATTTTTGACTTCATATTTACTCGTAAACCTTGCTCATTCAAGAGATCTTCGTCAAGCTGAATACCTCTTTGAACGTATAGTGGCCTATGTATGATATGTATGTACAATCAGCAGCATAAACCAGCTTGCGTGCACAACACACCTCTCGTGATCCAAAAGGGATATGGATATTCATTTTGTACTCGATTATGAGGGACACCTGTCGCGGTGATTCGTTTTTGCTTTCTGTTGGATGCCGCAGCGCTCTCGCGTCCGTGCAATACCTATTCTAGGTTGCAAACCGGCGAGAATAGCGACTACTAACTATCCTGGTGCCACATACCACCTACCTTACAGAAGCTTGTTCACATTGTTCTATTATACATTGTAGATAGATATATACTCGTGATAAATGCGTACAGGCGTAACAAATAAACTTCGTGGGACATGACAGGTATAAAACATGTACATGAAGAATTATGGCGGGGCTTCATATAAAATTAGAAGACCTCAAGACTGAAGTTCGCTCTGGCAGCTCGAAGGGACCCTGCTGAACTACCTTTTCATCGCCAATTTCAACAAGAGGAATTGTCTCTCGGTCCAACTCATAAAAAGGGCCTCTCTCTGAGCCCATCTCGTATCTTTGCTGGCTGTGGTCTAATTCGTTCAGTTGGTTCCATTTATTATCGGGGGCTTCCACAAGGCTCGATTGATGCGCTGAAGACCGTTTGTCAAGTGACTCCTTGGTTGCACGATTCTGATCCCGATTGAGTGGTTTTTCCTGCTGTCGACGGTGGCGAATGCAGAGCCCACAACAAATGGCAATCATAATCACGCCGCCTACAGTACTACCAACGATGATGCCAATCTTGGCAGTTGTGGAGAGACCATTGCTGTCAGTAGTTGAGTCAACAGTTGAGCTGCTTTTTTCGGTGCTTGTTTCGGTATCAGTATTGGTCGTTTTCGTTTCCATCACGTTCCAGGAGGTCTTCCACGTGTCTTCCCAGCTGTTGGAAGACCCCAGAATGGTGGATTCGTCGTCGCTGATTGTCACGGTATTGACAATGAAAGACCCATCAGGTCCTGGTGCTTGGGCCAAAAACCACTTCCCACCAAGCCAGTTGACGCCAACAAAGGCTGCTTGCAGAAAAGCGCGGCCTAGAACAGGGGTGCTGTTGGTCGCCATGCATGGGAAATATTGCGTCGGCGTCTTCACAAGCGGGGCCTCTAATGTGAGATTCAGGAGTGCGAAGGGAACCTTGATCGTGATATCCTCGGTATTGATGTTATTCTTGCTAAACTTGAATGCCAAATAAGCTGGAGAGGTCGTAATTTTGTCGTACTGCGAGTCGGATGTGTTCCAAAAGTAGAGGCCATAATCAGGTTGGTATGTGATGGGCAACTCAGCGGCTATCGCATCGCATGAGCTTTGAGGCAGATACATGTATGGATTGACTGGGTCCACAATAATCGTGAGACCGGAATCCAGGGAGGAATTTCCCTGTGCCAGGAGACCTGTTTTACTGGAGTAATTCCAAGGCGATCCGCCTTCTGCCACTCCAAGACTCACATCGTACATCTCAATCGGAAAGCTTCCACTTGAAAATGACTGAGCGGACACATCTCCAATAACTCTATTCTGATCATAACCTCCTAGAAGAAGTGAACCAGGGATTCCCAGAGATGCGGACCCAATATGCATTCCATAGGAATATGATGGTATGTTCGCGGACCCCCCTTGCTCGTATAGGTAGCTGGTAATAAAGGTTGTGTTGATTTTGATCGAAGCCCCGAATGTCTGATTGATATCTGGACTTCCAAGAGAAAGGGTTCCAACCTCCAAAGGGTATGCTTTTCCACCAGGGTAAGTCTGCCACCCGGCAGATATGGTGATCAAGTCGACATCAGGAATAGGAACACCGCCAATGGACATCCAGTCCGTTGCCCGTGTTGCTTTGGCATGAACTGGAACCGCGTCTGTATATCCCCAGTCCACGTCACCCCATGTTCCATATGGGGGTAAGTCAATCGAGGTATTGTCCAAGGTGACTGATATGTCGCTGTCGAAAAGGCCTGCTTTATCTCCATAGCACACAGACGAGAGAGTTTTGTTGTCACATATGGAAGAAAGTAAGATTTTACTGTCCCAGCTACCTCCCGGGTACAACGCCACTACCGATGAAGGCACAACAAGTTCGGAGTAGTTACTTCCCATGGACACAGTGACCGCTTGCCAAGGGCCATCAGGTCCAAACTTTTTATCCGACCAGGTCATCTGTCGGGGGCCAGAACAGAGAACATTATCGAGGCAAAGGGTCCAAAGGGTGAAAACACATTGTTGTAGTTGTCTCATTCCTGAGGGGGAAAGATTGTTAGCAATCTTTCCTTGATAAAGTAGGTATAGAATAAAGGTATTCGACCTGAAGGAGCTGACTCGAATCGCAAGTGCAGGGAGCGGACCTTGGAAGTAATTTGCCGATGTTTCCAATGTTTCAGGACTGATCAAAACAGGTCTTTAAGGCAGTGAGCAATGAAGGCCGCAAAGCTGAACTTCAATTATCAGACAGAGGCAAGATAGAATTTCGTTCACTTCTTACTGTCAACCTATGGAATATTTTAGGAAGATTGGTAGAGTCCCAACTCGGAGAGCCTTCTATAAATATGACCTCGATAGCCGCCAAGAAAAATTTGGACCATGATCTAAGAAAGCCCAAGATCCGGGCGGTTAAGCGCCCCTAGTACATTAGTTGCTGTTCTTAGTCGCATAAGTCCTAGTCGTGGAAATTGCGCAGAAGCGCACTAAACATCAGGCATCTGGATATAGATACACGTAAAATCCGTACCAGGTGCTAGTACCACCGTGTGATTCGATGCTCTACTCGCATAATAGACATATTGTCAATTTGAATGTCTGCCGCTCCAGCCCCAACAAACGATGAATAATGGTTCAAATATTAACCAGGTGGATTGTCCAGAAGAAAAAGTCGGATGTTGCGCTAGATATCCAAGTATAAATGTTTCTAAAAATTGATTGCCATCTCCGATTCATACCCTGGGTATTAGCGCTCAGTTGTGCTTCAGCGGTGATGAATTTGGGCACGGGCCAATACGACCCACAGTTGAGGCGTTCCGTTGCCAATCAGTAGCGGCTGTAGATTATAGCGTGTCTGAGAACATGCACGGGCAGCGCTTAACCGCCCATTTATAACTGCCTGTTGCGATCTCTTGGCGTTGCCCTGAGGCAATCGACAGCCAGCTGAGGGGGCCGTCCTCTGGAAGTGAATGGCCCCCTTTTCGTCAACTTCCCTCTTCAATATCCTCTACCCTCTTACATGCATTTTTAATATGGACTGACGGCTGCGAGAAGACACTTTACAAAGTTTCGCATCGACAGTTACGAGGAACTTAGGGATATTCCTTCCGGATGGCAAACTGTTAAATTTCGCAAGCGACCATGTTAAGTATGGCCAGAATATCTCCAAGAGTCTTTCGCTCTATATTCATAATTTTTTCCGCTCTATTCGGGTTTGCGACATTATTGCGACTTCAAAATAACCTGACTCCGGGCGATTCTAATTCTTATCTCGACGGTCTGTCCAGGAAGCAAGTTGAATGGTCTCGATTTGCATACACCCAATATGCCACCGACAGATCTTGTCTGTGCAACTCGCTCATGATTTTCGAGGCTCTTAATCGCCTTGGAAGCAAAGCCGATCGCGTGTTGATGTACCCGTCAAATTTCCTCTTGTCTGAGAACGATAGTTCAATTGAAGCTCGTTTACTTCGCTTCGCAAGGGACGAATATGCAGTCAAACTGAAGCCAATCAACGTAATTGTGCAGGGTGGGGCAGGTGGTAAGTCATCCCAACTTATTACGAAACTCCAAACTAAGAGTGAGCGCAGCACCGTGGTCAGCGAGCTACACAAAGCTCCTCGCGTTTAATCAAACAGAATATGACCGGGTTCTTAACTTAGATTCAGATGCAACTCTTCTGCAGGTAAGTAGATCAATCGTGACTTTTCTCATTGCAACCTAACATGCATGAAGGCTATGGACGAGCTGTTCCTGCTCCCACCTACCTCGGTCGCCATGCCACGGGCCTACTGGTTAGATCCAAAGGATCGAGTCTTTACATCTGGACTAATGCTCATACAACCGTCTAAATTTGAGTTCGGTCGTATAATGGATGAAATTTCCAACGCTACTTCTGACGTGTACGACATGGAGATTATGAACAAGTTGTATGGCGATAGTGCGCTGGTCGTTCCACACCGTCCCTATACTCTTTTGACGGGAGAGTTCCGCTCCAAGAACCATGAAGCCTATCTTGGCAATACAGACGAATTGTGGGATGCTGAGAAAATCCTCAAAGATGCTAAATATTTACATTTTTCCGACTGGCCAGTTCCTAAGGTATGTCATACTGACTTTTGGTATGCTTCAATGCTTTTCGTTTCGGATATGCTGACCTCTTGCGGTAGCCATGGGTTGCGGCTACTCGTGATGTGATCAACGAAATGCAGCCTCCTTGTGAAGTCAATCCTGCAACTGGTCAACAAGATGACTGCCGTCTCCGGGAACTCTGGTTAGGGATATACAAGGACTTCCGGACCAGACGACAGGTATGTCAAGCCCCTCCTAGCTTCAGATTAATTTCTTCTCAAGCTTATTAAACCTGAACAGAGTGTCTGTGGCAACCCAAAAGTTTGAAATGTGGGAATACTGTTGCGGAAATTTATTGTTTACACGAGCATGAACCACAGGATCGAGTCGATCCATACTCCCATCCGAAATTCTTTCTGAGGGTCTGGGGCAGCCTACCATGCTAGCATCCTAGAGCCAGACGGTTTCGTGATAGGAGCCAGAAGCCAGCAGCTGGCTCTCAAGCGAGAAGGTCACGGATCAAACAAAATTGGAATGGCCCTCAAGAATTTGCAGTTCTTTACTCCAGACAGTTTTTGGCAGGTCCTTTCAAACCCCAGAGGCGGTTCAATTTCCCAGCACATCTACCGCATCAATAATGAGAACATCCCTTGCGCCAAGTCAAATGAAGACTACTGAGGTGTCATTGCTCTTGCTGCGTTGTCCGCTGCATTTGGCTCTCTTCACACAATTGCATGGAATTTCGAGTTCCCGACGAATGTTAAAAAGCCCCTTTTCGCTGTTTTCAAACATGTCCTAGGAGCACTTCTCCGAAGGTGACATGGAAGTCAGCCTTGCCGCTAGTCTAACTGATTCCTGCCTGAGACTTGATGCTATGGTGCAGGTGTTTAGAGATTCGAAAGTTCAATCGGATGGAGATGGCCTAATAACGTTGTACTTAGATTGGGAGGGTCAATGCGTCGGTCGAGAGTCGCGCGATCGCCGTTCCGAGGAATGTTCGGAGTTCTTGTAGTGTGCTCTGCAAGGGGAAAGAAGACTAATATCTGGCAAAATGTTATTCTAAATCACCCTGTCGTGATCCGAAATCATTCCTTTCAGGGGCTGTGTGCGGATGCCAAGAGTCTAATCGTTTCAGCTGACAATGATCTTTTAACCTCTCAGCGGCGAGGGTCAGTGCGGCGATCGCGCTACGGAAAGCAATAGCGACATTCCTGGCCAGGATGATATAATCTATATTAAATTTGACCGCCCACTATTAAAAGCGTTTACCGCACTGGCTACTGCCTACTCTCCTAGAATACAAATCCTGATATCAAACAGTAGACCTGGATTATTCAGAGACTAAAGATTTGAAGGATAACGATAAGTAGCAAATTTATAAGGTTGCGACACGGCATGGTTTGACAAAGGCTGTACCGGTGGCTCGGTGGATCCGGTGGTTAGGCATATAGGTCAGGCGATCGGCGGCTGAACTTCGGATATTTTTCGAGGGCCAGCGCTTGGTTCAGCAACCTGACTCCAGTAGTCTGGCAAGATATTGTATAATAGCAGTCCATCATAAGTAAGACGCTCAAACGAATCTTTGGAGCTATATACGTTTACCAATGAAAACATCCCCACAAATCTTGAGGAAAGAACTGAGATTTATATTCGTGATGATATACAGGTGAAAATGTGGACGTTGCGTTGCGAGTTGCCACCAGGTCACCGAAGGTATCTGGTCTGGCCGGGCTTTTCGCCTTACGAGGGGCTATGTGTGTATGTATAACCATAGTAGTATGTATGGCACCCGCAAGAAACCCGAACATTCAAAGAAGAAACTCAAAACCCTCTAACACACGATCGTCAGGTTCCAGTCGGAACCACCAATCATAGCTCGACTACTCCACATTCTGTTGTATTTTGCGCCGCCATTTCCCGATTCAGCAAAAATAATTTTGTTTCGCTGAGATAGGGGAGCGACTAGGAGGGACATATTCCTGCCGCCGGAAAACGAGACGGTGGGTTATCATTGGCACTTCCCCTCCCCCTCCCCCCCCCCTCTTCCAATCCCCCGCTCCTCCAATCCCCCGCCCTTCTTCCAATCCCCCCAAGATGACAACAATCTCAGGCAATCTGAACTCGTCACTCACATGTGCATGTATCGGGCAAGTCAGAACCAACCAAATGATCAAACTCAACACTCGCCAGCCAATGCTTCTCATTACTGCGCCAAAAGTGAGCTGTAAATCAATGTGCAGAGCGTCCCATCATATTCTTTAACTCGTAAACTTAACTAACCATATTCTTACTAAATTGATTATAACGGCTTTCCTGATCTCGTCTATAGTAAAAAGCACAAGCGCTAGTCTAGCCTAGCACGGTATCATGACATCGAACATTCAGTACAGTAATTTTCTTCCAAGATTCTGTCTGCACTAAGACTAATGCAATCTTCCAGATAGGCAGCCGTTTACCGAGGTCTGCCATAGCGATATAACTTGCAGCGGGTCCAACTGGAGGTTTCTTTGAGAAGTAAGAACAGAAATCCTCTCGAACAACGAACGATTCTCCAGAGTACAGCCATCGTACGCTTTGCTGGCTCTTAACTCTCTCCGTGGGCCTTTCAAATGACGCAAGAGTTGTCGCTCGTGGATAGTCCCTCGATGTCGCCGTCGCCGTCGCCTAGGAGGATTTGCGTCATTGGTAATGCCTTTTTTCCGTGCCCTTTTAGATCAATCCTAAGATGCCGTCAACTGACTATCGACCTTTCCAGGAGGTGGAATTGCCGGTGTTTGTCTCGCACATGAATTGGCAAAGAAGCAGGACCCCGACATCCCACTCCAAGTAACCATATTCGAACGGGAGTCATATATCGGCGGTCGAATGAAGCAGGTCCTCATGTATGACGAAGCAGGAAAGTCTCAACTTGACTGGGCAAATACGGGCGCTTATTCATTTGATGTGGAAAACACATTCTTGGCAGGCTTAGGTCGAGACGTGGGTGTCAAATTCGAGATTCAAGATCCTCACGTTCTGGGGGCTCCCTTATCTCAGGTCAACGTATGGGATGGAAAGCGACTGGTTCCTCAGGAGCTGGAAAGACTTACTTTCACTTGGGATTTATTCAAGCGAGTCATATGGCGGGTTTACCGATCTAACCGCTTCTGGGCCCAGTTAGCCGTTGATTTGCGGGAGATCTGGGAAGGTGGGTATGAGCACTGGGTCACAATTGGAAGAGAGGCCACACTTGGAAGAGATGGTTTTGATAAGGATGCACTAAGTCAATTTGCTCAGAAATGGGGTATAAGCCGTGCACCTCAGCAATCGCCGGATATTCGACGTCGTAAACATTCGTTTCTGGAACAGGTGGTGAGGAAGGCCGGAGCAATTGTTTCCCTGCAGTCCACCGTCACGAAAATCAAAAGATTGGAAAATAATACGTTTCAAGTTTCATGGCTGCAACAAGCTACGGACAAAGCTATGGATCAACAAATGTCTCATTTGGAGAATTTCGATGCAGTCGTATTAGCTCATGCATTCGGCCAGACGGATATCGATATTGATCCACCACTCCCCGTTACGCCGGAGAAAATCACCTATACTCCTCTTCATGTCACCCATTTTATCTCCAATCTCCAATTGGACCCTGTCACATTCAATCTGAGAGGCAAAGCAGAAGTCCCTGACCTAATTTGGAATTTGGGAATCAACTCCAACACACCCCGTTTCAAGAACAAAGTCCCGCCCTTTTTAACAATCGAGAGATCGGATAGGGACTATCTGTGGGGATGTGAAATTTATTCAGAGAATGTTTATCGAGTTGTCTCTGAAAAGCCATTTTCTGACCAGAATATCACGTCCTTGTTGGAACACAACGGAATCGCCAGGAAACATGTCACGTTTCCAGACCAAGTGCCATATTGGGTTTCTGATTTGGCCTTAATGCTCCCGAGTGACTATGACCTTCGCAATGTTGAAGAGATTTATCCATTCGAGTATGACCTTCGCATCGTTGAAGAAGTTAATCACTTCCAAGATGTCGACCAATCTTCAGCTCGTCGGTCCAGATCCGATGCGGACATCATATTATCCAGGATGGATCCTGTGGTGACTAAAATTAATCCAACTGTTCGTTGGGTGCATCGTCAGTATTGGCCAAATGGGGTCGCGGTGATGAATGTTGAAAATCGGGATGACGATCAAGATGTCGAGCTTGTCTCGGGTCTCTTTTATCTTTCTGGAACTGAAGGAAAAACCGGTGCTTCAATATCCAACGGTATTTATTCTGCAGAGCATGTATCGCAGATATTGCTATCTCGGTGGAGAAGCAATCGCTAGGTTCAAACTTTAATAATCTGTGGATTGAAAAATTTCAAATGAGAGCACTGATACCTCCAAATCAAGAAACTTCTGTACGCATTCGTGTTGGCAAATTCGTATGCAAAATCTACTTGGAAATACTAGTTCCAGAAACAGGTCTAGAGTCACTTGGCTCATCCTTTAGAATCAGCATGCAGTCCCGCGCCTGCCACGGCACTTACACCCCCAGCGCTACTTGTCTCTTTGAGCTATGAAGCACCTCTACACCTTTCATTACTTGCTGCATGTCAATAATATTTCATTCTGCTCTTATTCTTAGCCAGAACCCTTAATGAGACGAACAATGGTTTGAGCAGCGGCCTCAAAGTCGGGTTCTACCATGAGGTTTTCCACGTTCGAGTTTTCAATCTACTACATTTCAGTACTCCACGTCTTCACAAGATACCCCAAAGATGAGAACTTACCAGCTTTAAGCCCTTATCGGAATTAGTACCTTGCAAGCGAACCACAACGGGAACCTTGAATCCGCCCCTTTCAGCCGCAGCATCAATTATAGACTCAGCAATCATGTCGCATCGAACGATGCCTAGGATCACTCGGTTAGAGCCAGTATTCCATGTGATAGAGCTCTATACTCACCTCCGTAAATGTTGACCAGAATCCCCTTTATCCGCGCATCATTGTTCAAAATCTCAAACGCCTTCGACAGAGTCTCCTTGGTTGCTCCCCCACCCACGTCAAGGAAATTAGCACATTTGCCACCATACAAGCCGATCAAGTCATTAGTCGCCATAGCAAGGCCAGCACCATTAACTATATTTCCAATATCGCCGTCCAGCCGCACATAGGAAAGTCCTAGTTCAGAAGCCTCAAATTCCAATTCCTCCTCCGGAGACCGTTCCTCAAGACTGAACAGACCCTTTTGTCGGAATCTCGCTGAATTATCGAAGCTGAACTTTGCATCAAGACAGACAAAGTCACCCTCAGGTGTCCGAACAAGAGGGTTTAACTCGAGAAGTGTGGCATCCTTTTCCTCGAAAAGTTCAACCATCTGATGGATAATATGCGACAGTGTTGCCATTTCTGGGTCCGAGAACCCCAGCTGTGCTTGGATGTAGGCGATAATCTCCGGGCCTATACCGTGGGGCATGTGGAACCAGAATTTCTGAAGCTTGCTCACGTTAGATTCAATATCCACGCCGCCATCATCTGATATTAGTAGGACGGGCATGCCACGATCGCGATCGAATGTGATTGCAACATAGAGCTCCTGTGCTACGTCGACGGCTTTGTAGATGTAGAGCTTGTTGACTAGGAGGCCTCCTGGGGGAGTTTGTTTTGTTGTCAAGTTATAACCGAGCATTTTACTGGCATTTTCGAATGCCTCACTTGGTCTATGCACTGTGAAAATCAATTCAGAATCGCCGTGCTGATACTTACGTGTTGACCATGCGTACTCCTCCTTTGCCATCGCTGCTGTACTTTCCTTTTCCTCGACCACCCGCGAGGACTTGGGCTTTGATGATGGATGGCGCATCTGCATGCTGTTAGTATGGGGAAGTTATGTCAAATGCAGACATACGAATAGTGGACACCACGGTCTGGGCTTCTTCTGGATTTGTCACCACATGGCCGTTCGGTACTGGGATGTCGAACTTGGTCGGAGTTTAGCTGGAGCCAAGTTGAAGAATATGCGGGTATCATACATGTCTCAGGAGCTTATGAGAGTTGAATTCCAGTAGTCCCAGTCCTCTTCTTTGAGACTTCCATGGGATTCGGGCCTGTGACGTTCAGCACAAGCTTCCCGCCATTGCGAGGCGCGACTCACATGAAACAGTCGTGAAGTTGGACGCCAGCTGATCATTATAAGTTCCTAACCGGATTCATCAAGTGTTCTTGTGGATAATATCGCAATCGAAGATCTCACCCTAGATATATTCCCGTTCGAATGTGGGGTTTGCCATGATGACATCAACACTGTATGTCACGATGTGGTCACGCGAACGAATTGAGTTTGATGGAAGCTTAATTGATCTCAGTTATTGGTTCAACCCCGGATTTACCTCAAACCATCGCCGCCTTCACAATGGTCATTCATGCGAAATTCCTTATTGTGAAACTTAGCTTGGAATGACATCACCGGGGAACGGTATCGAAAGGTAATCAAAGTTCATCTCTGGAAAGCCTTGTCAATATTATGAATTTAGACTTTGTTTGAACAGTTGCATACACTTTAGAAAAAGAAAATTATGAAAGTCCAACACCTGAGTAAGTGACTTCTGCTGCCAAAATTCATAGGCCGGATATGTTACCTTCACAGCGCACAGTATTTTAGTTGTTGAGATAATGGATTCTTGTCGCTGTAATGACCTCTTCCTCTTCAGTGACTCTTTTGTCACAAACAATAGACAGTTAGATGAAAATCACCGCAGATTGGCTCTCGAAAGTGACACATGTGAGCTGCGGAACACCCGATAATCTGAGGACTCTTAAGAGGCTTACTGAAATGCACCTGAACCGGGATATCCAATGGGCCATTTCAGGCACGATACTCTGGAGCATTCAACGGTTTGCGGGAATCTTTCAGGGGCTTTTGGTATATCATAAGTAGGTCGAGTGCGTAGGGATATGCTCTTGGCATACCGAATGGCAAGGGCTCGACAAACCGTTGTATCTTCCAAATTGTTGTCCCCAAATTGGTCCGATTTGGTGTTTCTGTTCATGTGCATTTCATTTAGCCCGCTGAAACTCCTGGGACCTTCGGTGATGCTGGAAATATGTAAAACATGTGCCACTGTTGATCCATGCTGCTGTGACTTGTCAGCCAGGGGAAGAGACTGCAACGGTATACAAAGCCTGGAGTCAGAAGAATTGCATACAAGCTGTATGTCAAGAAGTATGGAGAAAAAAAGATGAAGAAGAAGAGAGAGGGAGAGAAATATCGAAACAACATTTGAAGTAAGCGCTGGAGCAAACGGAGTTGGTCACCTGACTCCATACTCCAACTGTCATTTTCACCGATGTTATTGCATGGCGATGGTGCGGTTGCTGGGAGTTTGAAGTCTGTAACGCGAATCGATCACTTTTTGCTGGTACAAAGATGGAAGTGATAGCCGTTTAGATTAAATTATAATGTTCCAGTACTAAATCGTGCAATTTGGAAGCCACAGTCGCTTTTGACATTAGAAAATTCGTCAATTTATCCATTCATACAGCATCATCACGTGACTGTCCGCCTGATTTATTGTGACGCGTTATCAAATCAACATCGATTTGGGGAAACGGGGAGCATCAAAAAGAACACATTTTTACTTTATATCGAGCTTTGGAGTCTCAGTAATTGCTATTCTGATTGCAAACCCACACTTGGGGCCACTAGCCGCCGCGTGCCTCTGCTGATACATCCCTTACCATCCACCACCTTCCCATTCTGCTCCCCTTCCACTTTCAAGCCTTCTTATTCTACCATCTCGAACCATGTATTCTGACGAAGAAGATGACCCCATGTTGAAGGCAGCGATCGAAGCTTCCCTCAGAGATGATAGCACCACAGCTCCCCCTAGTGAAGATCATGGCAACGTTGCTCCCCTCAGTGAGGATCATGGTAACGTTGGCCCATTTTCGCCTGAACCGCCATCAAAGGATGTGGTCGACTTGACCTACGATTCTGATGATCAGTCAGCCGTGCAGGAATTCTTTCCAAAGTCTAATTCGATGGTGGGGCCCGACACTGATGACGAAGCTGAGCAAGATATGCACGATGATGAGGAAGATCAAGGCATGCAAGACGATGAGGAAGACCTACGGCGAGCAATCGCCATGTCGCTGCAAGACTCCCAAGATGCCGACTTCCCATCAACCGGAGGCGAGTCAGCTGGGCCCACTCTGAGCAAGTCTCATTCTCCCCCTCAAGGTCTCCTTGGTCTGGATCGAAAGCAAATGGAGCAAGAGCGTCTTGCCAGAATGAAGAGACGCAAGCCTCAAGATTCTGTATCTCCGCCAGGACAGCCCCGAACCAAACTTCACAAGGCTGGGTCTGAATCAACTAAGACTCTCTCTGCCCATGATTCCAGTACCACTTCTCACGAATCTTCATTGCATAACTCGCCATCCACTGTTAAGCCCACTGCGCGACCAGCTATTCAGTGGCCACTTGGGGCCGTCAGAAAGACGCACGTTGCAAATACGGATCGGGGTCCAGATGAGATTACCATCGAGGAGGTTATTCAACGAAGTGACCTGCAACTTGGCGTCTTCAGCTCCTTTCTTTGGGACATGGAATGGTTCTTCACGAAGTGTGACACGTGGCGGACGAGATTCCTCCTCATAATGCATGCCAAGGAACAAGAATTGGTAAGAACATGGCATATCTGTTGAGGATAACAAGAATTAGGAGCTGACATGTGGAATTACTAGCGTGATACGATGATAGCTGATACCAGAGATATGAAGAACGTCCGACTGTGTTTTCCACCCATGGATGGTCAGATCAGCACTATGCATTCGAAGTTGATGCTATTGTTTCATGCCAATTACATGCGCATTGCTGTCCCAACAGCTAATCTTACAAGGACCGACTGGGGAGAGGATCGCTTGATGGAGAATGCAAGTTTATTATCCCGGAAATGCCTCTCTTTGCTAACTTTATCTAGACCGTCTTTCTCATCGACCTACCGAAGAAGGAAAACAATGGCATTGAATACCCGAAGACATTTTTTTATGAAGAGTTGCTCTACTTCTTGAAAGCTAGTACAGTGCACGAGAGTGTGATTGCGAAGTTGGATGACTATGATTTCACTGAGACGGCACGCTACGCCTTTGTGCATACAATGTTAGTTTTGTACCCACTCCGTCCAGGTGTTCTGCGAGAAATTCTGATTTGACAAACTCCCAGTGGTGGCAGCAGCGGACCCGGCCCTGACGACTTGTGGAGACGAACCGGATACTGTGGCTTGGGCCGGGCTGTGAAGCACCTGGGCTTGGGATCTCTCTCGGCAATTAATGTTGACTATGTGGTAGGTCACGCTAGAAAAAATTCTACGGCTCAATGCTAATCAGTTATAGGCCTCCTCCATCGGATCACTCAACAACGAGTTCATCCGTACTATCTATCTAGCTTGCAAAGGTTTCTACTATCCCTATACCCACTACCTGGTTGTAATCTAACTATAATATATAGGAGATGATGGGCTCGCTGACTATACGATGCGCTACGCGAAGTCTGGAACTGGACATACCGACCCCGAACAACAGGCCATGATACAAGCTAGTAAGGAATGGCAAGGCCGTTTCCATGTGTACTTTCCTTCAGATGATACTGTCCACTGCGCCCATGACTTTCCTGAAAATACCGCAGGCACCGTCTGCTTCCAATCCAGATGGTGGCAGGGCGGGAAGTTCCCAAGGGAGATAATGAGAGACTGCATTAGCAAAAAGTCTGTATTGATGCACAACAAGGTATGAAAGAAGATCCCCAGTCCCAGAACGACATTTCAGATTCTGATATATCTCAAGCTTATCTACGTCTGGCCTGCCAAGCCGATCGTGCTCCCAAATAACCGTGAATGCAAGGGATGGGCCTACGTCGGTAGTGCCAACATCTCTGAAAGTGCCTGGTGAGTTGCTTTTTGTACCTGCCAAATGCCACCGCTCGGCTAACACTGCAGTTAAAGGGGTCGCCTTGTTAAAGACCGCCAGACCAATCGACCGAAGCTGAACTGCCGAAATTGGGAATGTGGTGTGCTGGTTCCCGTTACGACAAAGGCTCCTCAAAGTCTCCAGGATGCCGAGCTGCGCGACTCGGGATCTCAACCCCGAGATCTCCCCGCTGAGATTTTTGAAAACACAATCCCCGTTCCGATGCTTGTCCCTGCACCTTCACTGGATGACCAGCTCAAGCCCTGGTTTTTCATGGGTGAGGATTAGATCAGCATCTTTAGATACCAGACGTTTTCGAGTGAAACGCTAGACTCTAGGTGGCATCGTTGATCATTGCTTTTGAGCTGCATTTTGTGCTTTTGCTTAGCTTGTTCTTTGTCTCATTTGCAGCGGATCTGGGGCGTTTAGGTTGAATGGTGTATGGTGAAGTTTACTAGAAATGATGATAGCAGTGTTAACCAAGTCTATCAAAACGAAGTTTCTCAATATAAAGCACATATTCTTGATCCTGGGCACCGATATTTCTGTTGGAATGGGTGCCCTGGGAGATTTCTAGTAGAAATTCATGGCCTGACGTATTGCCATCATACTGTAAAGTGGTAACTGTCAAATCATATGGTGATCTCAGAAATACCCACGCAGGATCAAACGGATCAAACGAGCTGGTAAGCTAGAGTCTGAATCTGACCCTGCTTGATAGGCCGATCCTGGAGTGGTGATTTTGGGGAAGGACGTGATCCTGGGATCATTCACTTCACCCAGTGACCCCACCCACTACCCTAAATACTTCTTATCTCCCCTACCTTCTCCCTCTTTCTTTCCTCTTCATCACTGCTTTAAGTTCAAACTTCTATCTTCATCTCTTTGAACTTCCACTCCTTAAGTTTCATCTTCAATCCTTTCATCTTCCATCTTCCATCTTATGTCTTTGGATCTCCATCCGTCACTATGAACCTCTATCTTCCATCTCTTCCAAGTTCGAACTTCGAACTTTCATCAAACAATTCCTCAATCCAATCAAGAATGGCATCTACCATGCCTGAATGTTCATCAACATTCCCACCTTCATCATCCGGATCAACACACTCTCTTCTGACAAACCCTCTCAACATGCCTCGATGGGCTTCAAGGTATCAATGCAATTATCATTCCCCAAATCCCCACACTAACAGTTCAGACTGTCCAAGTACCTTATCTTCCAGATGCCCCCACAATCCGCTTCCACACCAATCGAGTCTGCCACAAAGCAACTCCTCTCGAACTTCCAACCAATTCCTCCGCATTTGGGAACAGTCACCAAACTCATCGCCGGAACAAAGATATTTAGCTTCTACTCCTCTCTGAACAGGCGTCACTCTTGTGTCAGGACAAATTCATTGAGGACTGAGTCAGGATAACATTTTGGGCTTCGAAGTCGTCATCGACTTCAAGCTTTTCTGTATTCGATTTATGTGGTGTGGAGGGACAACCCACTGGGCATCATTTCGCGGTGAGGAAGCACCGGTGGTAAGGAGGATACAGCCTCAGCCACGGTTCAACAATGGCATGCGGTGAAAAAGCACCGGCCACCTTTTCCAACTTCCGCTTTCTCTTTTGAGGGAATGTTGTGATCGTGTGGTTTGCAAGAACCACAGGCCAATATTGAGATACCTGTGAATTGACCTGGCTACAATCTCTGAACAGAAAAAGTAACATCAACATCAGCAACAATCAAAACAAAAATCTCTTGTTGATTTTACCATATATCCTTGTTGGTGCTGCCTCCTACTTTACGGTTTTCTTTGTGTTTATGAATGCAGTCACGATTTATTGATACTGGAGGATTGGACCTTGAACCTGAGGATCAACAATTTGTATTTTATCGACTTGTCAATCCAAAAGTCGCTAATGTAGACAGTGTTATCCATGTCTATAAAAACAATCATCAACCCACTTTATTTCCAAAAATTTCTTTATCATTTCTAGTAGATCTTGACTTTTACTATTGTTATTCTTCTGCTCTCTGGACTGGTCGGCTATAAGATCCAAGTTTCTATTATCATCAACCGTCTTAACGCCACAGGGTCACCTGATACACCCCTCTTTCAGCTGACATTTTCCAAACATCCCATCCTATGCAATGAAAAGCAATGGAATCAATCTCATTCTCTGGAAACAACCTGGGAATCCAGATTGGACGTAACACTGGTTCAATAGAATTTCATCTTCCTCCTGGTAAGCATAATATCTTCATCCCGTCAATATCTTTGGAATGGGTAATGCTAATATTCCCGCGAATACAGTTGAAGATACAAATCAGATCTGTCTACACGCTTTACAATGTCCTGATCCTCTTTTTGTCAAAAACCGGCTCAAATAAAATAAAGACAAGTTACTACTCAAAGTTGTTGAGTGGGTTTTCAAACATCCACAATATTGTCTGTGGCTGAATGATCACAATGTTAATCTCCTTTGGATCAGAGGGGGCGCTGGTAAAGGCAAAACAATGTCGTCAATTGGCATTGTTGAACAACTTCCCAAGGAAGCTTCTTCTATAATTACCTATTTCTTCTGCCAGAATACCGATTACACTCTCAATTCTGTTGAAGCAATCATCAAAGGTCTCATTCGGCAGCTGATCAGACAACAAACAGAGCTTGTGGAGATCGTTCGCCTTCGTTGGGACACAGCCCGTGCATGTTTCAGAGATAACATTTCTTCCTGGGAAGAACTTTGGAAGATATTCTTCGAAATGTTGAATCATTGTGCGAGCCGCAGAGTATATGTGATTGTGGATGCCCTTGATGAATGCCGAACTAATAGTATGGCCGATTTCTTGAAAGTTATTGTTCGAACTGGACTGGATCTGACACATGTCAAATGGCTTCTTACAAGTCGACCGCTGGATATTGCTGATCAGGAACTGCTCAATTCACCCGAACAAGTGGCAATTAGCTTGGAGTTGAGCTCTGGTCATCTGGAGTCCGCTATCAAAACATACATCAGTTTCAAAGTGAACGAACTCTATCCCCGTCATTATCATCAACTCCAGGAGCTTGAGATCATCGAATCAGAGCTTCTTCACCGGGCGGAAGGGACATTTTTATGGGTTAGCCTGGTGTTTAAGAAACTCGAAAATGATGGTAGCGGCAAACGTGTTCCGTTGCGCAACGCATTGTCTACTATTCAAGTTCTGCCATCTGGATTGCATCCCCTTTATGAAAGGATGTTTCAGCAGGTCACTGATGGTGAGCCAAATATGGTGACCGCGTGTCTACGACTCCTCAAAGTCATGATGCTGGTTTATAGGCCCTTGAATGAGGCTTAAATACCCAGTGTAACAGGACCGCTGGACTTGGATGTTGTCATTAAAAGAATAGTCGATCGCTGCGCATCTTTCATCAGAATGCGAGAAAGTGCTATCGATTTTGTACACCAATCATCCCGAGATTTTTTGACCGACTTACCTTTGCTCAGATCTCCTGAGCTCGGTGGACATGAGACGATAATGCTGAATAGTCTGTCATATTTGACAAGGTTTTTAAAACCTAATCTTCTTGATTTGCCGCTCCCTGATTCGCAAATACGTACGGAACCGCAGGACTCGGAGAGTAATGCAACAGATACTTCAGTACTCCGTGGCATGAAATATGCTGCAACACTTTGGGCTGAGCATCTTGAAGCGTCTAGATACACAAGGCAAACACAGCAGGCACTTGGCGATCGAGGTGAAGTGATGGAATTTATTCGCCTGAAGCTTCTGGAGTGGCTAGAGTGCCTGAGTTTGCTTGACATGTTACCCTTTGCGGCCAAGTCATTGAAAATTTTGGCATTTGTGGTCGGGGATAATGTGAGAAATACCTATAATTAACACAAAGACTGGTTATCTAATGATTAACTATAGAACCTAATGCTGAAGAGTATTGTCTACGACGCCAATCGGTTTTTGTTGCACCACTATCCGACAATTTCAGCTTGGCCTTTGCAAACAAATATCTCTGGAATTGTCTTCAGCCCTAAGAGGGTGTTGCTAGAGCCAATAATAACCTGGGAAAAGTTCCAATGTGGTTGGGAAGATTTCCGCGTGTTCTACCTGCTTGGGATCCACTGGTCCAAACACTACAAGGGCATTCAGGAACTATTACTGCTGTGGCATTCTCCGCAGATGGCCGAAAGATCGCCTCCGCATCTGAAGATCATACAGCAATGCTATGGAATGCAGATACTGGCAGTGAACAGAGAACTCTAAGAGGCCACACAGGCTCACTTACTGCTCTATCATTCTCTCCAGATTCTCGGCAGATCGTCACAGCATCTAAAGATCGAACGGTGCGGCTTTGGGACGTCTCAACAGGGAGTACCCTGAAAACCTTTGAGAGTTATGCAACTTCGGTAACCGCCTTATCGTTCTTCCCAGACGGCAAAAAGGTCATCTTAGGATTCTACGATCACACAGTCTGGCTATGGGATTTGATAACAGAAACTCGTGAAATGTCACCTTCTATCCACTCAAAACCAGTAAATGCTGTGACCCTGTGCGCAGATGGCAGTCAGATTGCATCAGTGTGCAGTGCTATGGAATTGTGGCGATGGGACATGAAAAGTGATGCAGACTCACCGGAATTTCCAAACTATGAAGTCGTCGATACCCTTTCTCATGGATCTCCTCATCAGATTACACTTATGACATTCTCACCGGATGGCCTGTTTCTTGCATATGAGGAGCCTCGAGGATGCATTACCATATGGAATACTGAGCTTCGGGAGTTCACAGTGACCATGAAAGATAGCGCCTACGGGCATATCCGAGATATTTCCCCTATTTTCAATCTATCAGCTCTAGCATTCTCAGCGGATGGCAAATATCTCGCATCGGCATGCGAAAATGGACACATCAGGATATGGGACGCAAAGTCGTATGAAATTCTGCAGGCAATAAAGCATCACCCATGCAACATTACAGCTTTGGTATTCTCTCCAGACGGCACACAACTCATATCCGGATCCGATATTCACATGGTCCTGCGTTGGGATATACCGACAAGCAGTCAAGAGCTACCTTCCGCAGATCATACATGTCCGGCGGACTGTGTGGCATTTTCCCCAGACGGCACGTCAACTGCATCAGTAACACCATCCATGGTGCATCTCTACGATGCTGCGACCGGGAACAAGCAGATGGAACTAAAATGGCTAGAGGACGTCATTCCATTCAGGACTGTCGCATTCTCAGCAGACGGCAAGAAGATTGCAGCTGGATCCAAATACGAACAACGTGAATACCCAAGTTTCCACCCTTTAGAACCAAGCAAAGTTTCGATCCTTGCGTTCATTCAAATTTGGGATGTGACAACAGGGGTTCAGGAAAAAAGGACCAAAGGTTCCCTCCAGTCCTTCACTACGCTAGTATTCTCTCGGGATGGCAAGCAACTCGCATCTGGCTCCAGCAACGGCACAATCGAATTATGGGATGCAGCAAGCGGAAGGCACATAAAGTAATTCAACGGGCATTCAGGTCCAGTGACTGCTATAGCATTCTCATCGGATGGCAAGATGATCGCCTCAGCGGGTGCTGATTCAACGCTGAGGCTCTGGGAAGTTGACTCTGTTTGGGATTCCATACCGCTCGTCAGAAATTTTTTTGTTGGACTTTTTCAATTTAATGGGAAACGCGTGTTCGAACTTCCAGAATGCGTACGGACTTTGAAATTTTCACCGGATAACATGCAGCTTTGGACGGATTTAGGCTCCGTTGAACTGGGAGCATCTCCTGGAGTTGAGTCAAAAATCAATCCGGGTCTGCCAGTGCATCTATTTGTGAGAGATGGCTGGATATGCTACCGATCTCTTAGATTATTGAAGTTTCCATCTGGGTACGCGAACTCTTCATTTGATGTGTGGGGAAATCGTATGGCAGTAAGTTTCACAAACGGCGAGTTTTTGATATTCGAGTTTGATTGCGATTTGTTGTCTACTTTGATGCTTAGCCCATGAGGAAAGAAGAAATAATGGTACTTTTAATATATTGAAGAAAATAAAAAAATTATGCGACAAAGAAAGAAAGAAAGAAATTGCACGCCTCTGGCGTCATGTCTCCTGACTTGCCATGCGCCATCTAAATGCATATGTATTAGATCAATATCCCAAAGAAATTGAACCATAGACCAAGTCTAGGACAGAGTATAACAGAAAAGAAAAGAATAAAGGAAAGAAACAGATCACTGCTGAGTCTCCTTCTTTTTCGGCTGGAAGAGGCGCTTCACGCCCTCAACCAACATTCCACCCAAACCAAACACATAGCCAAATCCAAAGCTCCAGCCACGTACACGAACAGTGTAAATGAAGAAGTAAACCAAGAACCAGTTGATAATGACAAAGGCCAAGAAGATGCCGAAGCAGCGCCACTTATCTCCATCGTGCACGTTCAGCTGTTGCATGTACTCGGATCCATTGCTGTAGGCGCAGTACTGGCATTCAGAAGTGGAGGAAGTGTCAAGCAGGTATCCACTTCCGGCGATGTTCTTAACATAGTCGCCTGCGTACTCGCCACATGTCATACCGGATGGAGGGGTGAACTTTGTCGTCTCGCCTTCTGCGCAGGTAATTGTCACAGGGGGCAAGATGGCAGAGAGAACACCGCGAAGCCACCATGTGACAGGGTTGACGTAGTACATCCAGTATTTCCAGAAAACGGGGTAATCAGCGTAGGGGCGGACGATACCGTTGAAGAGGTTGACCATAACGAAGAAGAAGGGGAGGACGTTCGAGATGACAGTGAAGGATGGAGCGAAGGCGCAGATCCACTGGCCCCATGAGGCTTGGAAGAGGAAGAACAGCATTGACATCAGGAAGACGTAGCCTGCGCTGGAGGAGTCGGTGGGGAGACCGACGGGGTAGTACCAGAGGAGCCAGTAGATGAGGCCGGAGATGATTGCGGCGGGGATCTCGCATACGACGTTGGCGGTGCAGAAAGCTACCCAACCGTAGATGCGGGAGGGGTATTCTCTGGCTTCCCAGAGGGCGCGGTTGATGTAGAATTTGGGAACGACGGAGTTCATGACAATTGGAGGGATTAGGATGATAAGGAAGCAGGAGAACATGCGATCTTGCATGCTTGCGACGGTATTGGGGAGCATGTAGAAGGTGAAACCGTTGAAGATACCGATGATAACGCTGACGAAGAGTTTGCCGTAGTAGTATGAGGGGTCACGCCAGTAGTTTAGGAAGAGACGCTTGGTGAGAAGCTCGGTCTGGACCATGGTTGGGGCAGCGAATTCGTAGTGTGTGCTGCCGGACTCGTCGACGGGGAGCTTACTGCGCTCGGTTCTGATACGGTGGATCTCGTCGAGAACCGCGCGGTTTTCATCGGAGTTGCGCCATTCCTCGTTCCAGTCGATTTTTTTGCCATTTTTCTCGGTTGCCTTGGCGGCAGTTTCGAGGATGAATTCGGCGACGTTCTTTGTGGGAGGACAGACGAATCCTCGGGCGGCGAAGTACTTGATCACTGAAGCGCCCTCTTTGCCAACGGGTCCGAAGTAGAAGGTATTACCACCGGGGTTGAGGGCGAGGATCATGTCAAATTGCTGAACCAGCATGGAAGAAGGTTGGTGGATGGTGCAGACGATAGCCTGACCGGCCTGGGACAGCTTCTTCAAGAAGCGCACAATGGAGAAGGCAGCCTGGCTGTCAAGACCGGAAGTGGGTTCATCCAGGAACAGAAGAAGACTGGGCTTCGCAGCGAGTTCCACACCGATAGTGACACGCTTCTTCTGTTCAACATTCAGGGAACCGATGATCGCATCCTGAATGTCTTCCAATTCCAAAAGGTCGATAATCCGATTAACATAGTCGATCTTCTCCTCGCGTGGGGTACTGCGGTCCTGGCGGAGAATGGCGGAGAACTCAAATGCTTCGCGAATAGTGGAGGTGTTATCATGCAGATCCATCTGCTCACAGAATCCAGTACCACGTTGGAAGTCAGCGCCAAGTGGGTGACCGTCAACAAGCATATCACCCTTGACGACACCCATTTTCTGGCGTTGGGCGAGGGTGTTCAGCAAAGTAGTCTTTCCAGCACCAGAGGCACCCATCAGGGCGATCATGACACCGGGCTTGGCGTATCCGTTGACCTTGTTGAGAAGCTTGCGGGTCCCATTTCCATATGGCACTGTGTATTCGACATCTGACCAGGTGAAGCAGCGCTCGCTGGAGGACAGCTTTGTGAAACCATCACCAGACGGAGCTGACGAAGCTTCGCCACGGGCCAAAGCAGCATCGTCACTGGGCTTGCCCACCTTCTCCTCGTCGTTGCCTGAGTCGGTCTTGGCAGCGATTTGCTTAGAGCGCTTAGACTTCTTGAAGACCAGGGCACCGCCACCACCGCCAACAAAGGAGAGGAACTCAGCAGCCCAGATTGTGACTAGGATGTAGAGAACGGTAAAGGCAATGACAACACCAAAGTTGCGCCAGAGATGGGAACGGGTAAACTCAAAGTTGGCTGTCAAGTACTGGGTTCCCGGAACAGAGGTCTGATCGACGGAGGATCCAGTCAGAGCACAACCTTGGTGTCCTGTAACGGCTCCCGGTCCAGATGGAACAAGCTGCGAGGCAGCACACTCCATCGTTCGACCAGTAAACTCATTAGTCAAGACTGCCTCATAACTGTAGGAAATGGGATTCACGTAGAACAGCCATCCAAACCAGATCGAGCTGTTAATTAGCGTTTGCTTGGGAATCACGTAGCCGACGTAGAGAATCAGCAGGTTAAGCGCGATACCAGCAAAGCGAACAGCGTCGTCGATGCTCGGCGAAAGGGCTGCAAACATGCGGTACATCGAGGTAATGCAGAAGGTAGTGGTATACACGAACAGGAAGTAGATGAAGAACTGGGAAGCAGTCACATCCAAGCCAGCCATGAAATAGACGATGATACAGAACGGAACGACCATGCAGAAAATGGCAGGGAAATCCACAACGACACGGGCGATCGAGACAGCAGAGGGGCGATAGAAGGCGTAATCCTTGTGGCGAGCGACGATTCCTCGGCCCGAGACAGCGGGCATGAGTTCAGTCAATTGCAACCAACCAAGGAACAGAATCGAGAAGAAGAGGGCACCGCCGCGCGAAAAGGCACCGCTGGTATCCATCGCTTCACCGTAGAACAGAGACGAAACAATAAGACCATTGGAGATGATGATGAAGTACTTGGTGTAGAGAGAGGTCTTGTCACCGAACAGGAGCCAGAACTCGCGCTTCACACAGGCAGCGACCTGGCGAACCAGAGAGACAGTGTAAGGTGACTTCTTAGAGACAGTCTTACTCTTGGACTGAGCAACACTGCTCTCAAAGCGACGGGTGTCCTCTCGCTGGGTCTCTTCGAGCTGCTTCTCATAGGTGCTGACGTTGTTCAGGATGTGCTTGTAAGCCTCGCTGTTCTTGAACACACGTTCGAGTTCCTCAGCGGTCTTGGGGGTGGAGGCCTCGCGGCCAGGCTGGAATTCACGGGCATTGACATCACAGACGGAGGTGAGAAAATCGGCAGTGGTCATCTGGTCAGAGCAGTAGAATCCAAGGTCGAAGAAGTACTGGCGCGCCTTGTTGGCAGGGCCCTGGTAGAGCATGCGGCCCTCATCGATGACCAAAACCTTATCCATGAGCTCGTAGATACTCTCTCCTGCTTGGTATAGGGTGACCAGGGTTGTGCGCTTGCTAACATCGGTCATGATGCGAAGAGACTTGGCGTAGTCCAGAGCAGTGCTGGCATCCAGACCACGGGTCGAGTTATCCCAACAGACCACAGTGGACTTGGTAGCAAGGGTCTCGGCGATACTGACACGCTTCCTCTCACCACCAGACACACCACGCACATACTCGTTACCAACGAGAGTGTTCTTGGTGTGGCTGATACCGAACATCTTTAGCAGTGCGTCAATGATAATAGGAATGCTCTCGCGATCATGCTTGCGAGTCTTGTTCATAAGCGAAAACTTCAAGGTCTGCCAGACCGTCAAGGACGGGAAATGCTGGTCATCCTCGGGGTTATAGTTGACCTCGCCACGGAAATAACGATTCTGGTCCTCAGCAGAGAGACCACCATAGCTAACCTCGCCCTTAACCCCAGCAAAGGCCTGGCGATCATTGGCAATAGCTTTCAGAAAAGTGGTACATCCTGCACCAGGACGACCCAGGACGAGCATCATCTCACCCTCACGAATCGAACCGCTGAAATCGCTAATCAACTCCCGAACAGGAGGCTTCTTGCCGAATTGTAGCTGAGGCACGAAGCGACAGATCACATTGTAGAGATCGGGACCGAAAGTACCCACCACAGCATGGGGTAGGGTGCGCACAAACGATGCGCCCGTCTGCACACCCATCACGGTAAGGTTTTTGAACACCACACCAACTTTTTTGGCGGGTTCGCCAGCAGTAGTGCGGCGCTCCAGGTGTCCACTGACCAGGAAATCACCAAGATCGAAACCTGGTTCTTCATCGTTTTCGTCAAGACCTTTCTCTTCATCGTAGCGCTGGCTGGCCTTGGATTTGAGGCGATGCACACTCTTGGAAGTAGCTGAGCGGGTACGGTGTAGACTGAGACGGGTCAATTCGCGACGCATCTCTTCCAGATCTTCCATTGCGCCGCTGCGGGAGACCGGTTCCCCAGCCTTTTGCTCACCCCAGCGACCACTGTCGCTTCCATGTGAAGATAGGGTAGATGATGCGCTCGAGGCAGCGGGCTCGGCAACTTCATGCTGGGTGAATTCTTCATGGCGGGATTCATTGGATTCCACGAGATTGTTGTAGTTGGATTCAGACATATTGGAGGTGACTGTGGTGGTTTGGTAGGTCGACTGCTCTGAGTGATGACGTTGCGCCTCCGGTTGATGGTCAGAATCCATCTTGCCGGAGTTTGAAGAAGTTCGGTCTAATAAAAAGCCTCAATTCAAAAGCAAGTTTTTGAGTGTATTAAGGAGAGGGTATATGTACAAGGTAAAAGAAAACAAAGGGAGTGGATAGGGGATAGATGACGAAACAGTTGAATGATATATAATCTTTAAAGGCACGGCTTAACTCCGTCAATTTTGGATTTGTAAGGAAAGGAGTCCCATAATTAAAGAATTTTGAATTGAAGGCGAAGAATTAGGTATATGTGGATCCTATGAGTAAATATGATTCAAAGGGTCTAGGCGGCCCTAACCGCAAGTAAGAGGAGAGTTTTTTTTCTTTTCTTTTTTTCTTCGTGAGTGGTCGGAGATACTGAGCGGCGTTTAGCCGATAACCGGTAGTCAGCAGGATTCAGACATTTCTATTGGTCAATGAGATCCGGCGGAATATCGAATTCCTCATCGGGTTCCGTATTGGGTTTAGCGCGTCATCAAGTGGATCTCATCACTTGGAATCTAAATTCCGGTTGAAAACCCCCATTTCACTGAGTAATGCGTGTGGCTGACTTTGGCCCCCACTATGGCAAACTTGAATCAGTTCGAACCTCCCAGAGACTTTGTATGCATGTGTCCGAACTGCTCATTTGCATTGGCGCTGACAGGTCCGGATTTTGGAGTTCGGGTGTCGGCATCGTTTGAGATCTTTTCGCTTATTAATTCAATTCGTTCAGAAGGTTCCTGAATCAGTCTCCACATATTAATTTCACTATTTACCCACTTAGGTTAGCGTGGCCCGATCCTAAAAGTTCTATCTGCCGAGTCTCTGTGGTTATCCCGACTACAGGGGTCTGGGATCACCCTGGATGTTCAGGCAGACGCGTAGTGCAGTTGTAACGGGCATATCACCTAATGCAGTCTCCAAATATGACTGATCCAGTGCTTTTCTTTCTCGAATGCTAGTTCCTTTCTAGTACAATACTTCCAGGGGGGTTTTCCGAGATGGCATTTGCGTGTGAGACTTGTATTGGTTACCACATCAAACTTGATAGCCGAGCGTCGGTTTGCAGATCAGGTTTCAACTTGACCCCACTGGGGACTACTGATTACCTGTTCGTGACTGCACACATATCGCAAATCTTGGAACAGATTTGACGAATCGCGCATATTTTTTAATGTCTATCTATTTATGCTACTCTATGTAGCTTTACATGAAGCTCCCAATGCCTACTCGAAAAGGTCGAACTATGATGCGGTCCAAAATTGAGAAGATGCAGGTGCTGATACATGAATGGGCTAATAATACTGTACAATGATCATTTCGGATCAGGGCTTTCGCTTCGCAGCCGCTGCAGCAATCCGTTTTTGGATTTCCTCGTTGCTGAGAATCTTCACCGCATTGTTGGACAAAACATAACTCAATCCAGACCAAATCGTTGTTCCCGCCACGAGGTACCTGCACAGTCTTAGTCAGCGACCAATCAAAAAATCACGCGTATCCCAGTAAAATGCCCGCACGAGCGAAGTAATGCTTTTCTTTTCTTTAAAATAAAAAGAATGAACAAAAACATACAACAGTCAGGATTCGCATGTGGTCACCCACCATACTACTAACTAACCGGCGTGTGGCTTAAGTACGGCTGAGCGGACGGGAAGCCCTGTTCTCCACACCCTATGGTCGTATGTGCTAGGTGTTTCATCGAACTGCCTTAAGGCGGCCCGTGTCCACCCCCCACTGGAGCCACGCAGATATGCATGCAAAATAAAACAGGGTAGGGTTATCACTTACTGGAATCCAGTCATGGCTTCTGACAAATGCCAAGCACTGATGAAAGCCTCGGGGAGCACGGGCAGTCCAATTGCGGTGCCTACCAACACCAGCTGCAGGGCAGTATTGATCTTCGAAATTTCGGTCGGCTTGACTTCGGCGGATGGAAGCGAAAAGTCCCAGTACCGAGCCATGGTCTTCGGAGGTGGAAGAGAAATCCATCGGTAATAGATTGCCGAGATGGCCAACCCAATGTCACGGCCAAGGATAATAACGGCCAGCCATACTGCAAGCCGGGGTCAGGTAAGATACAAGACAACGGGGGACAGAGAACATACTGGGAAGAGAGCCATTGACCGCCAAACACGCCACTCCGATTGTCATCAGCAGCTTATCGGCCATGGGATCAATGATCGTTCCCACGACTGTCTGCAGGTTATATTTGCGGGCAATCCAGCCATCCACTAGATCGGTAATGCCTGCATATGCGAACAAGGACAAAGCGGCTGCATGGTAGTCATGGACGAGCAAATATCCCACCACGGGTGCCGCAATCAACCGAGTGAAGGTAAGAATGTTAGGAACTGTGTAGATGTTCTCATGACTCTTCGCCATGGGAAGCTTAGACAGCAGGCGTTTGGCAGCAGCTGTGGTTTTGGAGCTAGGTTGGTCAGCTATAGCCGTAACATGCGATTGGAATTCTTCAATCGTACTCTTCTGGTTGAGACTCTTTGGGCTCGCCAGGCTTTGATGATGTCCATCTCTTGCCATGGCTCATCAACGATATCCCTGGGACAGAAACTAGGCGACTCCGTGGTTGCAAGTGTCTTCAAAAAGTTAGATCCGAAGATTCCGGAACACATAAAGGATCATACCTGATTGATAATTGGGCTGGTGTGCGGATATTTATCAATGTGGACATGCATTGAGGACGCAACCCACTCCGAGCCTGGACGTAGAGTCGAGTAGGGGTAGAGAGCGGCCGGATAAGCCGAGATGCAGGAAGAGGCTGCAGCATTTTCGATGCAGAAATAGAAAGCATATTGACAAAAGAAACACAAGCCGCAATGAAACACCTGATGACCTAGAAATGCTTGGTGGAAAGTGATGGAAACGAATGAAGTCGGCGAAAATCAAGCCAAGATATAAAACATGCCCTGGGACTGGCTGTTCATCAAAACTTCAACACAAATGCCAATGTTCTGATACTGGTGCCTTGAAGAAAGCGAATGAACTGGAACTGTCAATGATGATCACACGACCACAAGCAAAATGAACCAGGAGATTTATAATACAGGCTGGAGGGATAAGCGAGTAAACCAATCCAACAATGGCTGAGCAGTACGCCAAGGTGAACCAATAAACCCGAGGGAGCTCAGAATTTTGACTGTATGTGATAGAGCCCGAGGTACCCCCGGATGTTAGTTAAAGAAAAGTGACGTGAATTTCATGTGGATACCCGGATCTTCTATTTCTCCGGGCCCCGACCCCAGTTCTCCAGATCAACCACAAACACATGTTCTTCTTTGTAACCTCCGTATCTTCACATTTAATTTATATTATTTGGAATGACTTCTTCAGCAGCCAGACAGATTCAAGGCTCCTATTTATGATGAAGTCTGCCAAGAAAACCCCAAGTCATTATGGCTGACCACATTGCCTCACTCACCTGATAGCTGATCTACACATGACTAGCCGCCTGATGGCCGGCATCATCCCAGGGCCATGGAACTGACCTACCTTTTTTTGACACCAACTAACACTTTAGTTACATATATACCGACAAGTTGACGCATCTGTGAAGTTCAAGCACTTCACAGCATCAAAAATTCCAGATGGAGAGCAAACGGCGGCATTTAACAGGGGATATCGTGGGTCGTCTCACGAGCGGCGCCGACTCATCATGGCTACTTCATTTCCAACCACAGCGGGGCCCATCTCTCAACCCACCGTCTCTGATCCAACCAACCCTGGAACTGACAAAGCACATAAGAAGGCTCGAGATCCAAACATGTCTGATCCTCGGCTGTTTGTCAACCGCCCCTGTGTCTATGAGCGTCGGCTTCCCGGCGATGCATACATAACTGCACACGTTCAGCGTCTCCAACATGGCTTCTATTCCAGTCCTTCAGTCTCGGATGTGGATGCTGAGCACGTTGACTTTCTTGCGATTGGCTTTGTTTTTCACTCTCCTCACACTCTGTCCCACCGCTTCAAATCTGCAACTATCCGGGCAGCCATCCGTGGAAGTGAGGAGAGGGCCACCTCTGCCACTTATCCCCTTGGATACCCACCAGGCAACCCCCGCTTTCTGATGCATGCACCCCACCTCATCTTCGGCACAGTATCGCCTGAGACCATGCAATGGACCTTCAGCCTGGCAGGGTCCCTTGGTATCTCTGAAACTCCGGTTAGCGCAAGCTTGATCCCATCCAGAAGCGTCAGCAAACAATTCCGCCGCTATGAGATGATGCGCATCCAGGGCTCTGCCCGTACTTTGAAGAGCGCCCGAGGCCCCCAATTCGATGTCGAGGCTGGTGAAATCGTCTGGTCGCTTGAAGAGAACAATCTTCAACGTTCCGGCCTGCCTCGCGAGTTTACGTTTGTCATGCTTATCCAGAAGCCGACCGCGGATTCCAGAATTAATCTGACTCTCGATATCGAGCCGGTTCTCAAGACGTGGTATGGCACTTACCCTAAAATGCTGCTTTCACTGTCCACCTACCAGCCTCAAGCGCGTCGGAGTGTCAACTTTCGTCGAGAGATTGGCCAGCGATTCGAGCCTGCGGATGCACAACGGGGATTCAACTTTGCAGCTTTGGAAAGTTCGTTCGACCACTACATCGCGATGCCTGGTAGAAAGTTCACGCGCTCGGTATGTCATCTTCTTGAGAGAGATATCAATCGGAGAATTGAGCGATGATAGACGCTAATCTCAGTAATAGGTCCATATTCCCACTGATAATTCTGCGTCCCAGAACAACGGGCTCCCTGGAAACAACATCGTGCAGAGCTACCCACAGTACGGGAATGGTCAATACATCGGTCGCTACAGCAATAGCCAGTACCCAAGCGTTCAATACAACGGTCTGAACCCTGTGGCGCTTGAAAACGGTGGAGTCTCGTTCCGGGAGAACTTCACTCCCGGCTTTATCCAAACCCAGATTCGCCAGTGGCAGACGCAAGCGCCCACTATGAACACCAGTGGGCCCTCAGGTCAAAACTCCTCAGGTGCCAACATCAGTGGGTGGCCCGTCCTGGAAAGCTACGTGGAATTCCGAGCTCCGCACTCCCTGTCCTCTCGCATAAGAGACATTTACACAGAAGTCCACCCTGAGAACAGGGCAAGCGTTGACACCAACGACGCAACTGCCGCTGCGAATCCTATAGAGTCCATCGACGAGACCGCAGGCTGGATTACCCACCAGCAGACCAAGGATGAGAACCGGGCCCGCGTGGTCAGAGGAAAGGTCTACGAGGAGGAGAAAGGTCGCCAGGTAGCTCGCCAGCTCCGTTCTGCGTCAATCTCAGAGACCTCGGGGACCTCGGGGAGTGTCATGATGCTGGCTAATGTGCCGCTCACCGAGCACTTGGTTGTTGCCCTGACGGAGAGCGCTGGTAGTTTGGCGTGATTCAGGTCTTCGGGGATGATCGGTTGTCCCTGTCGCTCGGGATGACCGACATCCCACCTCAGTTTGCTTTCTGTTTCATCCCATGAAAGGAAGTGTTCCGGCTCACTTTGAGTCACAAACAAGATATCTAATATATTACATCATTATCTAGCCAATGTAGCACATCATCATCAATTATACCTCACATCTTAAGTTCATTATTTTTTCAAAAATGATTTATCTTGCCCTGTACACGCTTCAAGTTTCCTTCTTTATCCTTTCCAAGATTGTTGAGCAGATTGCCTTAACCTTTTGTTTGCTGCCTGATACCTACTCCATATGACATCTTTTACTTCTTTCACGCTTCTGTCTAGACCCACGTTCTTTTGCGCTGGTAATTATTCTCAAATAAAGATTTATTTTACACAACCTGCTAGGTATCTGATATCAGGATACATACTAATGTAGATGAAATGAGTTCGGTTCTTTATTTAGTCCTCAGTACTGTATATGCCCACCATCTAAATTGTACATATCTCTTCTATTGCTGCTTTACCCCCTTCCTCGCATTTTCACACATGTACATACTCTTACCAACGCTCTACTATATACTCATATATCAGTAAAGGCCATCAATTTCGAGCCTCGAATAAACCCATTTCTTAACTACCCAATCAGAACCTCAAAATTGTTGCCTTAAACCCTCGGGCCTCGTCTAAGAAACCAGACATGTTATGGGCTGAAAATCACTGATCTCCTAACCAATAACGGACAATTTAGAGAAGTCGCGCCCATCTTTAGGTTTCAACTTCCTATCTTCATCGACTTTTTCGCAGAATGCTGCTGAGCCATGATCTAAACCTGCCAAGGCGGAGTGGCTTATACAACGTCAACATAGCGTGAGACAGCCCACACTGAGGCACATCCAATCAGATATAAACCTAAACTCCCCCTCGCCATATTTGATTCCATTTTTTTTTCGAGATTACGTGCATAAATGCCCAGCTGAGCCATCGTCAGTATTAGCGTGAGGGATATCACAGGGGCTATACCCAATCAGAGGCCATTAGTGGCTCCCGCATGCCATATCTGGTTTCGAAATGCTCTGCCTCAAGCACGAGATGAAGAACCGCTGAGCCGCGATCTACAGGTGCCTCTCCCCTCTTCCAGGTAGGTGGGCTGTGGCAGGTTTTACCTTATCAATATTATCTTAGCGCTAATCTGCTGTCGCTCGAGCTTTGAATAAGCAAATACCAAGGCAGAAACTTTTACTGAGCGGTGATCAATAGTGCATATCCTCCAAGGCTGTCGTGTTCATATCCAATCAGAGATCATTATACCCTACCCCTACCCATATTTGGTTCCGTACTGATGGGGGCTACCACATTTTTGCAGTAGCTAAGCCGTGATCTGATATTATAGGTCACCTTCAAGTATGTCAGCCCGACTTGGGCAGCTACCGATGAGGGGTCATGGCCAATCAGATATCATCAATGAATTCCCCCCAGCATATCTGGGTTCGAATTCAGGAGGCAAAAACTGTCTGCTGAGCCATAATCTACAGTGAGAATCTGCCTAGATTCCGAGGCTGTAGGCAGTGATGGGGACCATTTCCAACCAGAGTTCATTCTAGGCTTCTCCCGCCCAATTTCGGTTTCATTATATAAGGTGACACGGCATTTGTCTGAGCCATTATTTACTAGGGTTCAATCCGGGAAATGACAGTCTATACTTGGTCAGAGATTACTCTGGCTGTCCTGCCGTTTTTTAATGATCGCATAATCTCTAACGAGAATCGAGATCAAGAATCGGTGAATTAGTTCAAATCAGTCATTATGTAGCCGTGGATATAGCAGCATTTTCCTGGCCGTCTTTCGATCTTCTGGTCACCATTGAAGTATCCTCTCATGAACTTTAAAAACATCGTCCTGCTCTATCCTTTCAAAAATCCATCGGACCTTTCCAATCGTGTCAAACATTACATAGAACGCACCGTAATGCCCACTTTCTAGATATCAACATGGTAGCTCCGATAGGATTTCAACATCACCTCTGGTGACCTGTAGACATTGGGTTGAGCATCATGGTTTCTCCTTTCATTGGCATTTACAGCTGATCCAAAGTCACTGAGAACCGCCCTGCCAAATATTACAGGCAACTCGAATCGTCGAGAAGCATACACTGTTATATCATTGACCAATTTTCGCGGCGAAGGATGCTTCAATTCAGCGTTAGCAAACTTGTCGAGATTCGACATGTCTTCTTTTTCCTGAAGAACGCTATCACTCTTGATGTTCGAAAATTCTGTCAGTGACCGGCTTCAACACAAAAATGATAATCTCACCGGAATGGACAACTTTGCATACAGTGTGGAGATAACCCAGCGCTAGGAATATTTGCTCAAGTCCAGCCTGAAGGAGGTCCTCGCCAAATCGATCATCCGGGTTGTGATATCAGAGATCTCTAAAACTTTCCCAAAGAGGCTGCTGGACAAGGAAGTAATGACAGCCTCTTAGATACGGGACAGTAAAAGCATCTAACACGGTTCTTACCCAGGCGTAGCCAGGGTGTGATGGGTTCCCTTGACTTAGGCTTTTGTACATTTGAATCTCCTCCGGAGCAGGTTCATCCCTTGTATACACCTTCAATGCGACATATCGATGACCCCTGATCTTGTCAGCGATTTATAGCTTCAAAAAAAAACTTTGTCTTCAAGATAAGTTAAAGTTTCCCATTTTGGTATGATGGATTTTCAATTTGACTCGACGTTCCATGAATATAATTATAACCAGAGCTCACTGCGCACCGACCAATCACGGCTATATTGATCTGTTTCCGCCCATACTTTGGTTTCAAATATCGCATCGGAACCCGCCGATGGGTCATGGAGCTGAGCCATGGAGCTTAATGAGTGCCGACCAATCATAATGATATTAAATGCTTCTCATCCATATTTTAGTTTCATTTTCACCTCCACCAAACGCCACACTGATAGACATATGTGTAGCTGAGCCATATGGCTTACTGGGCCCGATCATCTAGCCCATCCTTTGAGGCTATGTCACCGAGCTTACTGTGTACCGACCAATCATAATTACATGAAATGCTCCTCACCCGTATTTTTGTTTCAATTCTACTCCACCTCGTATGAACACACAGCTGAGCCATAGGTCTTACTGCGCATTGACCGTTTCCTACGAGGCTTCGCTATTAACCCCCGAGCCCGCTGGACACCGACCATTCCGCCCCCTCTTTCCTTGGCGCATCCTGCTAAGCCACAGAGCCTGTTGGGTATTGATAAATCATAGCGATATGAAATACTTCTCGTCCATATTTCATTTTCAAAAACTCACCCTAAATGGAGCTTGATGAGGCTCGTTGAGCCATAAACACGTCGTGCATGTAGGCACCGACCGATCGTAGTGGTATTGAATAATCCCCAATCGTATCAACATTCTTGCAAGAGTTATTCAGCTGAGCCAAGACGCGTACTGGGTGCCAACCAATGACAACGATGATACAGGCGCTAGCATCCCAGAGTCTGTAGCTAGTAGATAGGCACTGACCAATTGCAGTAGTATCAAGTCGTTCCTGCCCATTAATCTGTTCCATTTAAGTATATAACCAGGCCTTGGCGTTGAGCCGTGAGTTCTTTACGAGGATAAAACGGGAACGTGAAAGGTAATCTCATCATATGCTCAGTTGGTTAGTTATCCTTGCCCGGGATAACGGGAAAGTAATTTTCAGTGGGTAAGATCGGTACCCTCGAGCTCAAGTCTTTTCTTTCTTGGCTTGGATCAAATGAGGGTTTGAGAGTTTAGCAATTCAGGTTTTATTTGGTATTTCTGTAGTTCTTGACTTCATTGCAATTGAAGATCCGGTGAAAGATTGTCACGAAATGGGGAAAAGCACCTGGGGGCAGGGATGATGTATGAAGGGGGCAATTCAATTAGAAAATGACAAGACTATATATGATCGAGTTTCTTTTTGATACCCTCAATATGACATGACGGCTGGTATACTTTGTATAGTGTGCTCACCTTGATTCTGGAATGGAACAGACACTGATTAATGGGAAGGTAACACCCAATTGAGCTAGTTCGGGACATCTTAAATGACTATTTGAATGTTGAGAACTTAATTTCAATATCAAGATCAATGGTATTGGTAATCACATCAACACAAGAAAAGGAGCAGCAACCGCTGTAATTAAACAGTCAAGGTAAAGTTCACTGCATTCACAGCCCCATTATCGCGAGGGAAAAACTCAAAAGTGAACACAGTCGTTACCCCGGCCGAGATAACAGAGCTAATAGCTGATGAGGTCAAAATCACGTCTGAGGAATCCCAGTTGTACTGGCTGCTATAAGTCTGCAAACATACATTAGTCTCTCTTCTGCACGAAAAGAAGGTAAACACTCACAGTTCTGGCCTGCTGAATCGGACCAAGGTATACGGTCCAGGTATCCACCAGGTATACACCACTCGTAGTCATTGCTTTAACTGCAGCCACTGTTGGAAGACCACCCCAAGTTATGGGAATATATAAATCTGCGCCGGAAACTGATGATGCCACCGCCGAAGTTGATGACAGAGTGGGCGTTTTCCATTGAACAATCTGGACTATGGGCGAGGAATCACCTCCAGAGAACGTGAGAGTCAGATTCGCAATAATTCCTGGAGAAGTTGTAGCTGAGAGGTGTTTCGAAAGGTAGGACGCAGTGAAGGTGATGTTGGATCCCGAGACTGAGTAGTCCGTTCCGGATACTAAAGTCGAGCCGGTGGAATCACTGATTGATGAAAGCGTGTTTCCATTGAAAATAAATGGAAGACTTTGCGCGACAACTGAAGTTCCGTACTCATGGAATATATAGGCGGAAGACCACTGAGTAGTCGCTGTAGAATCTTCGGTGCTGTCGGGTAGGCTATTTTCTGTTGACTCGGTTGACTTGGTGATCATTGAAATGGAGTTCGGATCGCGCCAAGTATTAGTGTCTCGATCTAGATGATCCAAGCCATTATCCCATAAAATGCAGGAGATGTCCAGCTCAAGAGCGTTTTGAATTAAATAATCGACATACTTCCATCGGGCGGCGGGCTCCGTGTTTGTAGGAGATGCATCATATTCACCAAGGACAATAGGTACGTCGGTGAAGTTGTCTCGAAGTAATTGGAGGTCTGATAGAACTGTGGCTTTGTCGGAATCAGATCCCCAAATTGTCTTGCCCCTGGAGAATATCAGAAATATATTTGTCAATTTGCGTCATGTTACCTACCATGCACTGAAGATGAAATCATCTGTCAAGCGTTAGAGTTGACGTTCTCCAGGGAAAAAGGTCATCACTTACAAGGGCTGTAATAGTGGAACTGAATGGCATACGGGTTAGAAAACCCAGATGGTGCCACAAACCACTCAGATGTTTTAACACTGTCCTCACCACCTCCGACAAGAGTGACGACTCTTTGGGAATTAAAACCGCCCGCATCATTGATTGCCTGGAGAAATATTTTGTTGAGTTTGTTAATTTCCGTCGCATCATCGGCATCGTCACATGGGGGCTCGTTGATGGGCTCAAAGGCGACAAGACTGGACTTGCAAGCTAAGGTTGTACCGACTTGATACCAGAGTCTGTAGAACTTCTCTTCGATCATTGTAATGTTAGCGTCTGACTGAGTGACATCAGCCCAGATCCATGAATCTAGTCTTTGTTAGCGTGGATTCTTAAGTCATTTTATTCCGTGGCTTACCATGGTGTGCATTGACAATAGTATACAGTCCAAGAGACGTGATCATGTCAACTACATCAGAAACGCGCTGCAACCAGTCTGGATCGATTGTCCAGTCAGGTGAACTTCCCGTGAAATGATATGCGTAAGTTACTACGCAATGTCAGCGAGTTGAGGAGATTCATGAAACTTCTAAAACTCACCCGGGAGTCGAACGCTCTTGAAGCCAGCTGCTTGAACATCTTCAAATGTGGATGCGACGACAGGAGCATTGTTCCAGGATCCTTCATCCGGTGTGGCATCAAGTGTGTTACCTAGATTCCATCCAGGATGAAGGTGGGCAACAAAGTCGGACGCTGAAATGGAACTAAACGATCCTGTGCAGCTGGTGGCTGCTGAGGTGGCCGTAGAAGTAGTGAGTTTAGATGTTGTCGTTCCGGTTGCAGTGGTGGTTGTCTTCGTTGACGTGGCGGTTGTGGTAGTCTTGCTCGTGGACGTCGTTGATGCTGTAGTCGTAGTTGTAGCAATCGTGGTTGTTGTTGATTTCGACGTCGTGCTAGCTGTTGCAGTCCCCGGGACACACTGGTAGTAATCTTGACATATATCAGATAAACTATTGCGAAGGTTTCAGAGTTTGAATGACGAACATGGATTTTGGGAGGTACAATAGTACCCTGATGTGCAGGTTGAACTTCCTGAGTATGCACTGCCTCCACCTATCCATATTCATTAGCGTGGCCAAATAATTGTTCCCTACACTATTGTGCAACTAACATTGTCCGTATGCAGCAACTTGGGCGTATGCAGCTTGTGCTAAGGCCAAGATAGCAACAGCTTTAAAAGCTTGCATTGTGAGATATTACGCAGCAATCAACTCGTCCAGGGAATCAAGTTGCTTTGAAGATATTGTTTTACTTGATTCAATACTTGAAAGAATATCAGGATTTATACCTCCTTACAACTATGAAACTTTGAATGTACTCATCCATGGGGCCCAGAAGGACACGGACTCTTTCCAGATGGCTATTTCTTAGCTTCATACACTGCGGTCTTATGGACTCGCAAATTTAAATTTATTCAATTTCTTCACGATCTATCCGACGGAAACTAGGTTCATGTTCTTCAATGCCTATATGCTTTATGGCTTGGCACTGCACTAAGGGGTAAAACACTATATTTCCTCCAATCCGATCGCTCGCTTTAATTTTACTTTACCCCAAGTTATTGTGAAACAAGTCACCCGAGCACAAAAGATGCAGGAGACGACCGAATATGTGCATTCCCCGCTTCTACAGACTCTCACTTATTTCCGTGCGAAATTGGACGGAGCAAGCCCGTGCTAGATCTAGATTTTGCCGCGCCGTGGCTAAATAGGTTTTCAAAATGGATGGGCTAATATCATAGGTCTCAAATTCTACATCGCGTGGGTCCAAGCCAAGTACATCGCGTCTCACATTCATAAATGGGAAATCCTCAAACCCCTTGCACTCATGTCATGATTCTTAGTTGAAGGTAGTCTGCTCCTGCGTCGTCGAATCAATACCAAACAGATCCTGCTTGGGTCAGCAACTGCATATGTATATCGTTCGACAGCAATACTTACCTGCAAAGACTGAAGTCTGTCAGCGTCCCGGTCATTCTCCTTTTGGAATCCGCCACCTGCTATTTGCAGCTTTTTGCGTTGACGTGGAACGACATGAGTCTATTCAAGTCAGTCAATAACTTCTATTAGAAGCAGAGATAACCAACCTCTTCCACTGTGTTTGTCATTATATATCGAACGATTGTCACCCGAGAAAGCTGACCTAGTCGAAGCGCTCTTCCTATTGCTTGGTCTTCAATGGACGGGTTCCACTGTGGCTCGAGGAGATAAATGCAGGATGACGATGTTATATTCAGGCTGTTGTAATGGATCGGGAGTTAGAAATTAAATTGGCGGAGATCATAGAACCACTTACCCAACAGCGCCCGTCCCCAGGGTCATAAGAAGAACATTGATATGTGGTTTCTCGTAATTCTTCAACTCTGCTATTCGCCGAGACAATGGCAATGACCCATCAATCATGCTGTATGCGATCCCCCGGCTTGTGAGCATTTCGGCGATGAGGGTGAGGCTTTTCTTCCAGCTTGAAAAAACAATGCTATATTCAAGATAAGTATACAGGGCCAAGCAGTAGATAAGTTTTAGACGGGGTTTTACCATTTTTGAGATGGATTTTGCATTATATCGGACAAAAGAGCACGTAACTTTGTCGAGTATTGGGTGAAGCCACGATGAATAGGCCCTGTATGTGCTAGCAATTGACTTGTGGTTGCGTTTGTTGGTTGGGTTTCCATGGCACTGGGAGCACAGGGCGGGCATTTATTTTGATCCATGAGATGTTGGGGTATGCAGCCGTGGCACACAATATGTTGACAAGTAGGAATCATGATTCCTCCATCTGACTCCGGAGCTTCGCTCAAGTGAAGGACCGTGCATCCACAGTATACACAATGATCTTGATCGAGGAGCTGAAGCAAAGAAAGAGCTTCATCCATATCGGTGGGTGCTCCTTCGACTGCTTTTCCATTGTTGCAATACAGGCGAAGAGCGAGGAATAGCTCCAGAATGGTCGAGTTAAACCTTCCCTTTCGGCGCCCAGCGACAACCATCTCAATCCGAGTTTTGCATTGTTGAAAAAGCTCTCGGTATTCCTCAAGCTCCGCTGGTGACATGGTAAGTGTTCTTCGGATCTCAATGGGCTCGGGAATTTTCAAAAGTTCGCGTGTTCTCCGGATGCATATTGAGCGAAGAAGAATTTGGAGATTATTAAACCGATTTTTGACGTTCAAGGATATTGGCGAGGAGATCAATTTCCGAAATGCAGATGGGCGTTTGAGGATCGGCACCCTTGCAAAGGCCACCAAGGCGCCGAGATCTTCGATGTTGTTCTGGATTGGAGTACCAGTAAGGCACCAGTAATACTGGGCGGACAAACTCATGACTGCTTGGAATTGCTTTGTGGATCGGTTTCTTACATAGTGCGCTGGTTTTAGATGTTAAAATATATCAGCGAACGGATCATGTTGTAGCATACCCTCATCTAGAACGATTCGGAACCATTCGATCTTCGATAGAATGCCCTCTCCACGACAAGATTCGGCTGCTAGGGTAGCATACGTCGTGAAGATGATGTCCCTTTTTGGAAGCAAGTCTCTTTCGATGTACCGCTCCGACCCGATATGTTGATGAGATGACAGAGTTGCGGAGAAAATGTGTCTAGCGGGTTTTTAGAAAACGACAATCAAATGACAATCAAATATGATGCCCTCATTACTTTTGTATTTCATTGATCCAGTTATCGATCAGAACTGTGCGAATTAGCCAAGCCATTTCAGTGTATTCATATCCTTCCTTTGGTCGACTTACAAGTTGATGGTACAATTATAAGCGTTGCTTGCGACGGAGTCCGGGTTTGCGATTGAGTCAATTGAAATCTCTGAGCGCCAAACCGTCGGGCCTCGTCTAGAGATCCAGCGATCACCGATAGGATTACGAGAGACTTCCCAAGGCCCATCTCGTCAGCCACAATTCCACCTTTAGCATGTTCCGGTTCTCGGCGTCTTTCTCCATTGAGGACATGTTGATAACTGTCGGCACATCAATCAGCGAGGCTCTTCAAAATTTATCTGAGAGTACCTACAATGGTTCATCCTCATCTGTGTTATTATATGTCCAAAGTCCTTCTAATTCAGTTCCGCCTTTCTCGCGCTGGGTTATGAAATCAATCGCTTCTTTCTGGTGGCTGGATTTTTGTTAATTTGATTTATCATCGTCGTTTGTGAACTCTTACTCTAAAAGTTTGCTCTTGATCCGACGATCGATGGATATGTTGGTTGTCAAGACATGCTGCAATTGAGAATCAAGAAAATGTTCCAAATTCATCGGATCGTCTTGAGTATTAGGTTCCTCGTCAGGCAATTCCGAAGCCTGATCTTCTCCGCTGTCAGAGTCAAGAGCCAAAGTATCACACTCGGTTGCGAAACCTGGCATCCGAAGAATATGAGGGTTGATGTATTTCCTCCCCCCAGCTCCAAATCGAGGGTGTTGTAGATAGTTCCCTGATATGCTCAATTTTTTGCCAGCTTTTCCAGACTCGAACTCCGGTCCGTATACGTTGACTTCAACGGTTACTGCGTTTCCGGGGCGCCAAGATTGAGAACCAATCTCTAGATCTTTCCGTGACAAGTAGGCCTGAAGTCGCACAGAAGGACATGATTGAAGGAGTTCATTCAAATTGTCACTGATCAATTTGTTCAGGCGTGCGAAACTTTCTCCGTTGTGTTGGAGTGAGAAGAACTTCCCTTCCCGAAGTACTGTGAGCGATTGCGACACAGTGGATCCAAGCGATAATTGATCAAGGCCAGAGCCGTATAGTTGAGCTTTGATTCTCACAAGCTGCTGGTGATTAGCAATCGACCAGGATAGATTGAAGGTAATGAAAGAGCACATAATGCGTAGATTGATGTCAAGCCAGTACATACCGTTCCAAAACAAACTTCTTCTTCTAAGACTTCCTCTGGAGTGGAGGTTGATGGAGAATCTGAGGAATCATCTGCTTCAAAGGGCCACTTGCGTTTCAAAGTTTCTGACTGGTTTAGCATCCATTCAAAATCTTGCGACAGCTGAAAGTCGTCCATTGCAAATTCACTGCCTGGTGGTATGTGGCTTAGGTGTTGGCTACCAGCGATCAGCAAACAGTGGACGCCCAGATGGAATGAGTGCGGAGGCCGATAGCGGGCATATAGAAAAGAACTCACGAGTAAATACGGTTTGACTGGCAGAAAACCTGCACGATTGAGATTAAATGTGTAATTCAGTTGGACTTTATTTTACCATAAGCGAAAACGTTTTACAATCCAAGGTGGTTAGGCAAGTTGAAAATCTCGATTTGTTGTGAGGTACTAGTCTGGGATCGCCGTCCATTCCTCAACCCAGTGAAACTGAGCAGCTGATTGAGTATAAGGCTAGAATAATTTGCTGGATACTGGGTACCACAGGGACTTATGCTAAATTAGTTACATTGGTCATTGTCAGTCGTGGCTATGAGGCGATTGGGCAGACGAACGTGCATATACGGTTGTGGCTATGTCAGCCTCAGCGGTAATGCAAGGCAGATTCGTGTCAGATTTTCATGCCTGAGGCAGTACTGAGAGTAGATCGAGGCTCTTCTTTCTTCGTCCTTTCCCCCAATATTACCTGCAGAGCTGATCCACTGTGATCTTCTTAATCTCAATTTATATGGCCCAAAATGGCTCAAGTGCCTCAGAATGCACCGCAGAACCTACCCCAGGCGGCCTTTGACCGCGCACTTGACTCCTTCAAGAAAGACTTGACTAAGCGGGACAGAGACAGTTTCAAGATTACGACGTTTCAAGACCTTCAAAAGAGTATTGATGATCTCCAGAAAAAGCATCATTCACCTCGCCGACTTCATGATCTGAGTCGTTTGTGGGTCTTCCTTGAAGCTATTGAGCAATACACCAAGGTGGTGGACCCGTTTTGCAACAGTAATGAGATCGTTGCATTTGTTTTGGTAAAAAAAATCATAGAATTCCCAGTCCCTGATATTAATCTTTCCTAGGGACCTTTCAAGCTTTTATTGCAGGTATGATATCGATCGTCTCTTTGATGAACGCTGGACTAATTAATACCAGATTGCGAGTTCGTACCAGAAGGCATTCCAGGAGCTTATCAACATCTACGAAGATATTGGGGAAAACCTTCCACTGCTTCTCCAGTATCAGGAGCTATTTCGCACCAAGCCTCACATGGTCAAGGTGTTGTTGCTTATCTACGAAGATATCCTCAAGTTTCATCGACTTGCCTTGCGTTATTTTCAAAGGCGTGGTACGTATTCTCCTTTTTTTTCTCAATTCAAGTTGTCAGAGGAAGCATTCGGAACTGTCTTGGAGGGAAAGATGGAGATATCTTGTCTTTTTGAGGCAGACTTGACTAACGTACATTTCCTAGTATGGAAACAACTGTTCGATGCAACTTGGCCCAGTCACACCTTTCGCTTTTCTGCTATTATCAACAATTTTCGTAAGCACCAGACGTTAATCGAACGACAGGCCACTCTTGCCCAGATTGAAGATGGTCAAGCAGCACGACTTATTGAAGAGGATCGATTCGAGGTACCAACTCCCTTAGTCAGATCATACACGAGATGGAATTTGAGATCTTTGAGGGCGGAAGATTATACTGTCGGAATTGTTTGCGCATTACCATTGGAGCTCTTCGCTGTTCGCGCTTTGTTTGATCAAACCCACCCGGACCTCTCTTTGTCTCCCGCAGATTCGAATCACTACGCACTAGGTAGAATAGGGCGACACAAGGTCGTCGCCGCTTGTCTGCCAGATGGTGAGTATGGCACAAATTCCGCTGCCGGTGTTGCAACAAATCTGAGAAGAAGCTTTCTTTCAGTAAAATTCTGTTTGTTGGTGGGCATCGGCGGCGGGGTTCCATCGTCCAGAAACGATATCCGCCTCGGTGACGTCGTAGTGAGCAAGCCGACTGGAGGAGTCCCCGGTGTTATCCAGTACGACATGGGCAAGGCTCTTGAGAATGGATTCTTCGAATTGAATGGATTTCTCCAAGCTCCTCCCCGACTGGTTATGACTGCACTCAGCGGTCTGAAATCCGATCCACATTTGCCGCAGGCCCCGCTGCAAGAATATATTGAAGAAATCACAATATGCAGAAAGGAGTATCGATACCCAGGGTCAGAGAACGATCGTTTGTTTTCTAGCCTGTACACGCATAATCCAAATAACGCGACGTGTGATCTTTGCAGTGTTGCCCATGCTACTTGGCGGCCAAGTCGATCGGATCACCAACCACAAATCCACTATGGGGTCGTTGCGTCGGGGAACAAAGTAATTAAAGACGCAAAACTTCGTGATAGATGGAGCATGGAAAAGAACGTTCTTTGCTTCGAGATGGAAGCTGCTGGTATCATGAACACCTTACCTTGTCTGGTCATCAGAGGCATATGCGACTACTCGGACAGCCATAAGGACAAGCGGTTTCAGCAGTATGCGGCGGCAACAGCTGCTTCATATGCCAAACTTCTGCTCTGTTACATGAAGAGTAGCCAGGAAACAGATGAGATGACAGTGAGCTCAAATAAGCAAGACGGCCTGCTAGGTACTCTGCGAAAGGCTCTGTATTTCCTCCCATAGGATGGATTTGTTCCGCATGCGTTTTATAATACATCTTCTGATTGCTGTTTTTTGTGGACCGCAACATGGTACTATTGTCGTGGTGAAATATGGTTTTATTAGAAGTATTTAGAAGTATTGATTATAAAAAGTTTTCACATAGTCTATACAGTATTGTGTACTAAGAAATCTGGGACTAGAGTGAAAAAGTAGTCTCGCCTAGTCAGCGACTGGTGCCGACAAAAGCCATTTTCCTAACCAAACCTATTCCCGAATATAAAGAACGAAGATCAAAAGTGCTAATGACCATGCCCCTCACTTAGGATAGAAGATCTTCTCCGCCGATCCAGAGGTTATAATATTAGACTAAGTGAACCTATTATTATTAACTATATACCTAGAGCCGATATTAAATTAGGTATAATTATTAGAGTCTTTATTAAGGTCCTAGGGGTACTTTAGAATATCCCCTCCTTAGTCAATATTAGTATCCTTCTATAATATAATCCAATACTATATAGTAAAGCCTTATATAGCTTATAATAGATTAACTAATATCAATATTTTATAACTAGCGGGAAATAGACTATTAAGTACTTTATAAATATTTAGATTTCTATTTTTATAGAGATAGATATAGGTATATTCTTTAGTATAACTAGCTACTAAGTTCAGAGCTAGAGTTATAATATTATTTAGAATCTATTAGACTATATCTTATGCGAAATTGAATCCGACCTAATAGTCGGGAATTTTGTATAATAACAAAATTCCTAGGACTAGATAGATAATTATTTTTAGGTTATATATAGAGTTAATCATCTATACTAGTAGGTTTTTTTAACCGGAGGTAAGGTTAGAGGATGGAATATAGGTGTTTAGCGTTGATTATTGAATATCTTGAAGGTAACGGTAGAGACTAGAGAACCAGATATAGCACCCATTGCATCTGTTATTGGCATCAACGCAGCGAGCACCGCACACTTCCAGTTCGGCCCAAGGTGTCACAGATCCTTTATCGCAGTTTTGAGTACAGATTCCACCTTTTCCGTTGCAGGGCGTTGCTTTGGGAAAATTTGACGGACATGCGCAGTTAAGCACGAATAGTGTTGACTGAAGGCCCTATCACGGACAAACAACCTGAAGCAACTATAATCATAGAGTCTCAATACTTGTCTGATCAAGTTTTCTCCACGGTGCAATACTCAAATGTGGATACTCAAACATGTTCCTACTCAGAGGTCGAGGATGCCCGAACAGTCTATTCGGATGCTATCAGCGTGAAGAGTTCAACTAAGAAAGTTTATATTGATGAGCTTGTCCGGGAGCTCATCAACGCCGTCCTCCTATTTCGGATAGACAATTCATCGCGAAGAAGCGTTGCAGATTTTATGTCTGATTGCCTGAGGGCATTTTGATTGAGACTTGGATCCGCTGCATCATAACAACAAGACCACCGAGATTTTACTATCTTCATTCGGAGATAACGACAGTAAGTGTATAAATTAAATACTTCTGGGCACGTCTACAATACACGCGTACATTCACTGACAGTATATCAACGAAGAGAAGGCCCCCTCATATTTAGTCTCCAATATTTCAGTCCCTCGTTTTTGTGACACGCTGAGCCGTTGGCGTAATAAGTATTTTTATGTCCGAGTACAGGAAGCACGGAAAAAGAAATGATAAAGAGTAATTAACTAAGCTACAATAACATTCCAAGTTGATTTTCAAAAGAGTAGAGTCATCATATTAAGTCAGTGGAGAAGATTAAGTATACAAGAAAACCTCGGAAGTATTAATGAAAGGCAGACCTCCATAACCTCCTCCCCCACCCAAACATCAAAACCCCCCGTCCAACCAAATGACCAAACATCAACGGAATCCCAAACTTCAACCATGTAAAAGGCTTCCACAGCCTCGCCTGAGGGAACATAACCAGCCCCCTCACCTTACTATCAACCTCACTAGTCATTACCTCTCCCTCTCCCCTTCCCAAAAACGCCCCAATAGCCTCCAAAATAATCCCCACCGTCGCCTCAGGCATACTCAAAAACGGCGAATGACTAGTCCTCAACTCCCGATGCTCAACAGAACACCCCATCCCCCTCGCAATACCAACCCCCATCCTCTGCACAAGTACAGGTAACCCCCTATCCTCAACAGTCCCAATATACCAAACAGGCACATCCCTCCACCCCGCATAACTGTATTCTCCACCCTCAAATAGCGACTTCAGGCTATGCGGTGTGATTTGGGAGGACCAGTAATCCGCCTCTTCTTGCGGGAGGTCATGGTAGAACATTTCCTGGGGTGGAGTCACTAGGTCTGCGAACCCGGTTGCAGTGTTTACGCGCCAGGTGGGGGGTGGGCGGCCAAAGAAGGGATCCATGAATGAGAGGCCTGTGAGTGTGAAGCCTGAGGCTATTAGGATGAGGCCGATTACGGATCCTTCTATGCCTGTGCCTGTGCCTGTCTGGGTTTGGGTGGATGTGAAGTCTTTGATTGCGCTATTGGCTACCATCCCGCCGTAGGAGTGTGCGATGACGACAACATTGCGACCCTGTGTTGTTTCATTGGATATAGCTGTGCGGGTGGTGTCGAGGTCATCTTTGAAAGAGGCGTTGGGGTCCCCTGTTGTGGAGGGGAGGGTGATGGGGATGCATTTGTATTTTAAGAGATTGATTATCTTGTTATAGCATGTTGGCTTGTGCCAGGCTCCTGGTACGAAGATGAGGGTTGGTTCCATCTTTCAGTACCTAGGTAGGTAAGTTGAGCCTGAAGTTTTGTTTTTCCGTGCGGGGGATAACATAAAGTAAATTTAGTGGACCCTGAACTTCTTTCTTTGGGTTTAGACTGATTTGGTTCCACATTGACACAGACCACAGACACAGACACAGACCATAAACCATAGATCACTCGGCAATCGATCCTAGAAAATATAACGCAAATGATAGCGTGTATTCTGTTCTTATACTATTGTACTCAGGAATGAAACCAAGTACATTATTTGCAGGTTTTTGCTACATACTGATTGGCTTCGTTTGAGCCGGATTTTACGTGCCTTTGAACTCTCTTTAAATGAGCTGATCTTTAGTCAGTACTGGATACAAGAAGCAACGAAAATGAAGTCGGCAATCTAGGAGCCGATGATCGATTGATGCCTTAATCCGGGTGAAGTAACACCCGGGATGCCCCGATTAATGGATCATGGCGGATATCATTTGAATGTGGATTATATCCCAAGTCACCTTGGAGGACTTGCCATATGATTACCTGATAACCACAGGCAGGCATATCTAATACGTAGGTAGGTTCAGCTAGACATCATTTTCATTTCCAAGCTCAGCTGAATCAAACATCCTCATCCTCTCCATCAATGAACAGCGGAATCAACTACAGCCCAACAAATCCACGGTACGGTACAGGCATCCACCCAAACCTAGTTAGTCTTGGACAACCCGGCATATCATTAAAGTTATAGTGGAGAAACCATCAAACCTTGCCGACATTCAGGACCCATCGACCCAGAACTAAGGGCAGCCAATGCCGAGCCAAGCTCGAGCAAGAGGGAAGAAAGAAGTGGGAGAATGGAATGAGAAAGAATAAAAGAAAACGGTCAGTTTTGTCGGTTGCATCACATCGTCAGGGAATCACACAAAACGCCGCCCATATTGGGTTGTTCCCCCATCGAAACATGGAATCAGAGCAGGAAAAGAAACGCGAACAGAAATATCAATATCAGAATCCCACCCAAAGGCCAACAAACAAGGGCTATATAGACAGACATGAGCAAAGCGGGGCAGGCTCAGGGAGCCCAAGCGAAGGGTCTCCATCCTCTCAAAAGCCAGAATAAGTCTATTCGCCGAGCAAAAGCAAAATCCACGAACCCATCCCTAAAAGCTAGACCAAAACAAGGGGTAATCGAAAGCACAAAACCGCCCTAGAAGACTCCCGGCCCCAGATATCCTTGAAAACGTTGGATATGACCGGAGCAATACAAATGAATAATGGAAAAAAGAGAACACAAAAAAGAAAAGACAGAAATAAAGGAAATTCCTCTGAAAAACAGGGTCATAAAAAAAGGCCCAAAACAATCCGTTGGATATCGGAGTAAATTAGATTTGGGGTTGGGCTGGAGCGGTGGTTGTCCAGGCCGCGTAGTGGTTGTGGTTGACAGGGGCTGCCGCACCGACGTAGTATTGCGAACGATCGGGGGTGTAGTAGGGATGAACGGGGTTAGATTCGCGACGTGGTACATTTGGGTCGAGAGGGCCGATGCCGCGAGAATCCAGGTGAGAGTTGTCCATGTGGTTGGGGAGGCCAAAGCTGCCTCGTGAATACGTGGCTGGCGTCGAGGGGTCCATGGGGGAGGTGGCGTCGGTTGCGACGCTTCGAGAAGAGATTGAGGAGTTGCGGTAGGCCGAAGGGCTATGATCGGACGTTGATCGATTGCGCTCGCTGAGAGAGCTAGACATGCTAGCATTCATTCCTCCAGGGATGGACGAGGACAGGCTGTGGCTCATGGAATCCATGCTTCCCCCGTAGGGACCGGCACGGAATGCATGGTAGTCGTCTTGCTTCGGGGCCATTGCGGCTGCCACGGCGGGCGAAGGGAGATATGGGTTTGGGGCTGGTTGACCGGGCAGGGAGCCGCCCATGGAGTATCCAGCTATGGGACCCGGCTGCGGGGCATGGGTGGCGGCATAGTGGTTGGGGTGCATGTAGAAATCGGCCGAAGGATTCGGCATTCCATAGGTCGGCGGAGCCATCATCTGTGGGCGGTATCCGTAGAGGGCGGCGTGTGAAGGGTCATGGGCTGCACTCTCCATCGCGTTCGACTCCAGGTCGTCGATGGGGGCACGGAAGCTCTGTTTCTGGGTAAGGTCGATGCGCGGTCGAATGTAGCGCAGAGACTCGACCATCGAGGGTGGGTTCAAGGCCCCGCGCATCACATCGTCGACGCTGTAGTAGGACACCAAGTGGTGAGTAATGCCCATGACGGTCACACTCATGGTCTTCTTGACCAAGCCTGAGTCCTTGAAGCCATATGAATCGACCAGCGACCCCACCAACGCGCGCTCCACCTCCGACTGATGTGGACGATCTCCAAATGCCGCAGGGGGGATGTCGGGGAATAACTTTGACCGTTGCTGTCGTGTCGTGGATAAGGCTCTCCAGGTCGGGTGGGCGGAACCGGCCGTCGATTGGCCTTCTTCATGGCGCGCTTCTTCTCACCGGGCGGGAATGGTTTATCGAGCTCGCGATAGACCAAGAAATTACCCAAGATTCGACTGGGACTCCAGGTGACTCCGTCAGTCCATCGTTTGATCCCTGATGAGTTCTCCTCGTAAATGAAGACACTCCCACTGCGAACCAGATGACTCCGCTCTCGATCGTGTGGTCGACGAGGCACATGATGCAAGACACCTGTCAAGCATGCCTCGAAGAGAATCAGCGCATCTTGTGTGGTCGCCACATACCCTGTAAATGTGGGCTCTAACACCGCCGCAGTCCCGTTCACCATGATGGGGAAGGCGGTGATGTGGGTTAAGAGGGGTTGGTGGGATAAAGGGGGGGGGGGGGGGGGGGGGTTAAGTGATGTTAAGGAGGAACAAAATAAGAAAAAAAAATTAAGCTAAAGGAGATCGACCAGGGTATGGAGAAGTGGGAGAGCGGAGTGGTTTTGAGTTGGAAGGTTAGTTAACCCCTCCTCTCTGACTCTCTCGGGATCGACCAAAGGAAAATGCACGGACCCAAGAGTCGTAAGAGTGTTGCACCGATCTGGATATGGGGATCTGCTTTACACGGTTCCACGGATCCTGCGGTAATTCCCAGGTTTCTATGATCCCTTAACACTTGTAGGAAAGAACCAGTAAGTAGGAAAGGAAAGAACCGAAAGTACAGGAAATCGAAAAGAAAAAGAGTAAAAAAAAAGAAAAAATACAAAGGAAAAAAGGGCCAAGAAAAACTACACTATAGCAAAGGGGGAAATCAGGGGGCCAAGGACTGCAGAAAGGATCGACGGTATGGTAATTAGTTACAAGGTATCGGAGGGTTCAAATTGCGGGGCAAAGTGCCCAGGTTCATCTCTGACAGAACTTTGCATATATGGTTAATGGTTAAGTGGGAAAGGGCGGAGAAATACGGACGGAAATGATTTCATCACGGAAGGAAAAGATAGAAAGGATTAGAGAAAATTAGACCAAGCAGGTACCGAGTTTATTCTTTATTCCGTCATTTTACTCAAGTCTTGTCGGTGATCAAAAATGCAATCATCATCGAGTAGCCATGGACGATCCCTTGTGGAGACTCATCTGACTCAGCCAACCACCTTCTTATTCAAGAATGGCTGATAGAGTAAGATGTAGATATAGCATAGACTTATACCGAGTAAGATATTAGCTTCTATATAAATAACAATTTAACATTAACGTTAAGAGAATGTTTAAAGTGATATGACAAACTTCTTGTACCGATATTGTGTAACTCTTTAGGATTGGTCAGCCAACTTCCATGGTTCGAGTCTTTTCCCAAGAATTTCGGTGTCAGCAGGGGTCCGATCGAGACTCTTTTTTCAACAATTGAATCATCCAATCATATTCCATCAAACACGAATTTGAAAAAAATAATAAAAATAAAATAAAAAGAACACGAAAAAGAAAAAGAAAAATGTCCAAAAACCAAAAACCAAAGGGAAATCCTGAAGTGGGGAGCGCCCGAGTGGAAACTGGCCAGTGCTGAACTATTGAAATGGAACCTCCATGGGGGGATATGATCACCCAACGGCACGTCCGTAAGATCGGGGAATGACCTAAATTGGTTCACCTCCTATCCCCTGCTCACTGTACTTACTGTGCTCACTGTGCTCACTGTGCAAACACGGAAACTATCAAGTCCTAAAAGGAACATGACTACTCCGTAAAAAGACATCCCAAAAAATAGTATGTCGTCAGCAAATGCTGAAAAGGGTTAGGTGATTCCCACTTTGAAGAGGACTGAGCGTCAATGGTCTAGCCTCCAAGTCCCCGGCTCATCTCCGTTCGCCCCCCAGGCGTTTCCCAATCAGCGCTACCGGATGTGCAGAACCACCACGCGTCGCAAGGTTTGAACAAATTGTTTTTCGGTAACTTTAGAAACCTTAGCACCTTTCTGAGGGGCAAGAGGGTCCCGTACCTGACTGGGGCTCATTGGATGTTGGAAACTCTCGCGGGAGATCCTCAGCAGATCCAGTCCCTACTAGACCAGTGTGATTGTACCGAGTACTCCGTACAGATTACTGAGGTCTGATACCCAGTACTCTGTACTCACAGTACTCTATACAGGAATCCTCACAGTACAGCGATCGACATCACCCCACTGGAACCTTCTTTTTGGGTTTCATTTTGCGATTCTATTCTTTGCTTCTTCCGCACATGGTCGTTTCAGCTTTATCGGTAAAGATCCCAGAGGTTTGGGTGAACAGCGATCTAATTTGGCGCACGCTTGTGAAACTCAATTGGCGCCCATGACATCTGTCATATCAGTCTTCGAGAAAGAGGCGCGAAGTTATTCTGTATAGACTGGTTCTCGGTCCTCCGTCCTCCGAAATAGTAATCATCGTATGGTAATTTTCCCCCTGTACCACACTTAGCTCCGAGTAATTAGGTAGATTGACCCGACCCAGATTTGATTTCATGGGTCCGGCGATCAAATGACTTATTCTACTCCGTAGTTAGAATAACTACAGATACCTATTCCACGGGGACGGAGTACACGACAAATCTCCGGTTACAGCTATCTCACATCCCCACTGTGCTCAAATTATTGGAAGGGAAATGAAATTATCGAATTATCTTTGGACGGAGTGTGGATGGAATTATCCACTTGTTCTCTTTTCCGCTAAAAAATCCACAGCCACGGACGGCGTACCCGTACCAGATACTCGGGCCAGGCATCCGTGCCACATGAGACAATTATCCCCACTAGTACAGCGTACGGAGTACAAAGTACACATTAAATTATTTTAATCATTTTAGTCATTTTAGTCATTCTGGTCATTTTAGTCTTAATATTCCATCCTTCATTTCCTGGTAGCGTGCTATCTTGGACTGAACCAGAAAACATGGCTTCAATGTTGGTTGAATGGCTTATCTATTTTCGGTCGATCTTCGTATTTACGCCACTAGACCCAAAGCCAAGGTCAAAGCCATCACCCGAGGTTATTGAGAACAGACCGGAACAACACGCAACCCAACCAAAAACTTCAGATGCACGTCCCCTCTGAGCTCAGAAAATAATGCAAAAAACGTCCTTAAATCCGTTCTGTAATCCGTAGATTTTACTTGGTGGCGCTTCCCATTTTAAGTCTAGCGCCTAAGAAATCGCGCAAGGCCACACAGGGTCTAGGATGATCATCCTTTGATTTTCGGTGGATGATCCGGTTTCTGAACCGGTATAACGTATTTACGTAGACTTGAATTGAACTATCTTAGACATGTGAAGATACAGGTAAACACTTGAGGTGACCATGACATTGTTCATGATATTGTTCCCCCTAATCCTGTCTTCTCTATTTTCTTCTCCTCTCCTCCTCTCCTCCCCTCTTCGGATTACATTTCTATAGGTCAGTGAGATCGGGGTCTGAGGACACGGATCAACACGATCGTCTATTTATTCCATTCTCGGCGGACCCAGTTGGGAATTATGGAGTCGCTATCTCACTGACTTGGTGGATCCCGACCAGAGCTGGGGAAGGTTAACGATTGACGATCGATAAATGACTTTGGATCTTCTTTACGTACAAAGTTCTAGTAGAACTTAAACAGGAACTATCAATTTGACTTTGTCGATGTTCTCAGATATAGCTTCACGTTCTCAAGCAAAACATACCTAAACAACTAAATCACCTGGAAATCTCATTTTTTTTTTCTTAAATCTGACCCCACGACCATGTGGCCGTTTAACCGGGTTCAAAGCGACGTCCCATCCTGCGCACGGTGTTGCATACGCAAGGATGTTCCCTCCGAGACATGGCGTGTTCCTTCGGACTTCCCTTCTAGCCTATATCCGTTCTGAAGTACACTTCGTTATCAATATTATATCTTAATATATGTACAGAGTACAGGATATTGTGTCCAAATATTCAGCCAACTGGTACCTCTCCCAATTCTCGGGCCTACATGCACACTCCAGTATACTGGTGCATTGTAATAGGTATATCACACCAAAGCCTGCATCTTGCATCCTTCAGTCGTGTTTATCTTAATGTCTTTTCCTCCGAACATGGGAACTCAACCCTTGACTCCGCATGGGCGGCTATCTTGCGTCTGCGGCCGAAGTGGCGGCTTGTGATTGAGCCGTCACGCCGGTCGGATCACCTGTTGAACCGCCGCCGTGGACTGGTCACTTGCTTCGTTTGTACTGCTGGGTCGTGTATGCAAATCCAGGGTCTTTGGAAAGGAGGATAGCGATCCCTGTAATCTTGTTTTTTGGCTACTCCACTTGGTTTCCCTTTGTTGCAGGGAAAATTGATGCCACATCCAAAAATACATGATCTGTCATTTGGCTTGACATCTCACCCCCGCATACTACCGCTATGATGACCCAATACAGGTTCGTCGAATACAGTGTCATATGTGCGTAGAGATGGGAACTGCAAGTGATCAAGCCACAAAGCATAAACCTCCCAGAAGAGAATGGAAGTGTGATCTACTAATCATGTCCGTGCTAACTTGTATCCCTCCTGGTCCCCCTTGCGTTCGTTTCCACTCCGCCGGTATTGGTTCGCACGGTTGGGCTCGTTTCGCGTGCTTTGGTTCTGGGGAAGCGTGGAATGTGTGGTGCATGGGGCTTGCGTTTTGCCTTTCTAAACGGTCCCCCGCTTAATATTTGTTTTTTCAAGGGGGACTTTCTGAAATATTTGGTTAAGCTTTGGGTCTGTCGATTGGACTTTGGTTCTTCTCAAAGTACGTTCCTTTGAGCCTTATTCTCAATCCATACATTTCAAATGTTATATGCATCGTTTCTGCGTTTTGCTATGGATGTGCGTGTATAAAACTGTCAGTATCTACCATTCAAATATTAAGGCTAAGGCTCCAACATCTGAAGGTTTAAGACTCTAAAGACGAGGGAAACAGCAGGTAGATTAGTACGTACGTTAGTACGCACGTAAATCTAGGCAACAACCAATCGATGTCGCAGTATTTTGTACATAGCAAAGGTAGCCCTAGTTATATAAATCTCCACAACCTTGGAACGTCTAGAAAATTGAGGAATATGATTTGAAGGAGACTTTCGAAGATGTCATATATTCTTGTTGTACAGTGTAAATTACCCTCCATGCACCGCAATGCTAGAAGAGCAAATAGATTACATAATTGGAAGAAATGTCCAGACCGATCCCTATTGTACATGGATTCCCAGGCGCCGTGTTGCTTCGCTAATGCCAGCAGATGCTATATATCAAAACAGGTAAGAAATGCCCAGATGGCCCGTAGGCTGTTCAAGGCGACGACTGCAGCACTTCAGCCACAGCAGGATCCTCTTCAGCCTCCTTGGTAAAACCAGTGCCCTTCCGGACGTGCATCAGCAGACGCAGTGCACCGGCAGGGGTGACACCTTCGATACGCCTTGCCATGCCAACACTGACAGGCCGCACACGTTCAAGGGCTTGTTTCTCCTCGTTGCTGATCCCGTGGATGATGCTGTAATCGAGGTCCGCTGGCAATAGAAGATTCTCATCTTGCTGGAATCGCTGGGCCATCTTCTCTTGTCGCTTGAGGTACGGAGCATATCGGCCTTCAATTGCGACGCGGGCCCGGATGACCGGATCGAATGACTCGGGGACATAGGCGACTCCGGATGCAGCCTCAATGTGTGGGATCAAGGTGTTGATGTCGATATCATCGAGACACAGGATCTCAAGGGCCGAGCGGATCGAGGTGTCGGCACGTACCTTGAAGCCCTTTCGAGACCAAGCGGTTGATGAGAGCCTGGTCTTGGAAAGTAAGGCCTGGAGCTCTGCGATCTGTGTTTCCGTCTCTGTGAAGTGCTGCCAACGTTTGTCCGAAACGACGCCAGCCTCGCGAGCCATGCGGGTCAGGCGAAGATCGGCATTGTCAGCGCGAGTGGAGATGCGGTATTCGCTTCGAGTGGTAAACATGCGGTATGGCTCAGACACACCCTTGGTGATGAGGTCGTCGATCATGATACCGATGAATCCATCTGCCCGAGTCAGAGTAAGAGGCTTTCGATCCTGTGATTCCAAGCCGGCGTTCATGCCTGCAATGATACCCTGTCCTGTTGCCTCTTCGTATCCGGTCGTGCCGTTGATCTGACCCGCCAGGTAGAGACCGCTAATCAGTTTGGTTTCCAATGTGGGTCGGAGATTACGAGGATCGATGTAGTCGTATTCTACACCATAGCCGGGCTGCAGCATGGTCACATTCTCAAGACCCTGTACGGTACGCAGCATAGCATACTGCGCATCCGCTGGAACGGTCATGGAAATTCCGTTCGGATAAATCACGTCGTTGGGGGCGAATCCTTCGGGCTCAAGCCAAATTTGATGCCGTGTCTTGTCCTTGAAACGCATGATCTTCGATTCCAACGATGGACAATAACGGGGTCCCCGAACAGTCTCTCTGATATGAATAGATTTGTCCAGGTTCGCGCGGATAATCTCATGGGATTTCTCATTGGTATGGGTCATCCAACAGGTGAGTTGTCCTTCGTCACCGACCTCAACCGTTTTATTCAGGTATGAGAATGGCACCGGAGGCGAGTCTCCACGCTGAACCTCAAGCGCTGAGAAATCAATGCTCTTCATGTCCAACCGGGGCGGCGTGCCAGTCTTCAGTCGTCCCAAAGAGAAACCCGCATCACGGAGAGACTTGCTCAGCCCATAAGTCGGGGCCTCTCCCATCCGGCCGGACGGGAAAGCCTCCAATCCAATGTGGATCTCACCACCCAAGAACGTTCCAGTGGTAATGACCACACGGCCAGTAGGAATGACCTCGCCAGATTCCAGTCGAACACCCACAATCTTGCCCTGTGCACCCGGAGTATTTTCCACTCCTTCTTTGGATATCACAATGTCCGCCACCTTGCCCTCCACAATGCTCAAGTTCTGGGTGTTGACCAATTCCTCCGTCATATGCTTCCTATACAAATCACGGTCGATCTGCGCACGCGGCCCCCACACCGCGGGACCCTTGGAGCGATTCAGCATCCGAAACATGATACCCGCCTTATCGATGATTCGGCCTGCGACACCATCCATCGCATCCACCTCTCGGATCATTGTGCCCTTTCCTATTCCACCGAAACTGGGGTTGCACGAACAAACGCCAATGTTCGATAACGACGGGGTCACAAGCGCTGTGCGCGCTCCAGAACGAGCAGCAGCAGCACATGCCTCCGAGCCAGCATGGCCACCACCGATTACGACGACATCGTAGGGTCTATTTCATAAGATGTATTAGCGATGCGTAAACACAGTCAGGAGAGAGATCGTACCGGGAGCCCTCGGCCACCGTTGCCAGCCCACGGATTCTGCAAACGGGTAAGCGAATCCCGATGCGCGGGCGTAACAGAGTCACATGCCGAGCTCGAAACGCCATGTCGAGATTGTAATGCAAACAGGCAAACTTGAAGGTTTGGATCGTTTGTTATCGCGATAAGACAAAAAAGTTGACGATATCACGTGAAACGATAAGAAGCTCACGTAATCGCCTTGCGCCATCGGCCAATTGCGGGGCTGTAGATATTCAGCGACCCCAATCTCACTCTTCTACTTCGTTTGATCTCAGTTCTTCTCATACTCATATACTAAAGACTTCAAAATGAAGGCATACTGGTACGATAACAAGCCGGTAAGTCGATCATTTTCAATCTAGCGTCAGAATAAACCGAAACCTTCAAATATATCACGCAAATGGTTCACCGAACTTTACTAAATAACATCTTACGCGAAATATAGGGTGACCAGCGTGAGCCCCACGACTCCGGCCGTGCTGTCTCTGAGGATATCCTTGCCAAACTGGGAGTCATTTACAGACACTGCCCCACGATTGAGCACGTTGATACCATTGCGGCCGATCGTGGCTACAAGAACCGTGACCAGATTTGCGTCTCCCCGCAGACTATGGGCGATGTGTACGAGGAGAAGGTCAAGTCTTTCTTCTCGGAGCATCTGCACGAGGATGAAGAGATTCGCTACATTCTTGACGGTGAGGGATACTTTGATGTCCGCGGTCAGGAAGATGAGTGGATCCGGATCGACTTGGTCAAGGACGATATGATTATTCTACCTGCTGGTATCTATCATCGTTTCACGACCAATGAACAGAACGTACGTTATTCGGTCTTTTCTGGGGATTCAGTCTTTGTACATCTTTTCTAACTTGTTCTATAGTATGTCAAGGCTATGCGTCTGTTCCAGGAAGAACCTAAGTGGACACCGCTTAACCGTGGCGCTGAGGTTGATGTGAACCCTTACCGCAAGACATACACAGGCACTTTCCTGCAGCCGACTGCCGCCGCAAACTAATATGGTTGACCGGTGCTTGATGCTTAATGACTGAATTGACATAATGGAAAAGCATGGATATATAGTTCATTCAATACATATATCCACCTTGGTTTCGGGTGCTCTTACATTTATCTTCGACTTTTTTGGATGCAACTTTGGCTCTTTTTCTTTCATTCCAGAGGACTACCTCGCTACTATACAGAATTGGACCCAGCCGCAGAGTAGTAAAACACAATATAGCAATGGAAACAGGGAACGAACTATGAGTCTCTGGGCGTGGATACCCCAGTCGGCATACCACCAGGCATAGAGAACTGATCACTTGCACCGCCAGTACTATCCTGCCGGGTCATACTCGGGCTCCGCAAACTCCCCATATCCACATTGAAACTGCTGCTGCGCGAGCCTGCCCCGAGTCCTAAACGAGGATCCAAAGGCAAAGGCCCACGGAACCGCAGTCCTTCTGGCTCTCGGCCATCGGCGAATGGATATGGTCCCGATGCAGCCTCGGCAGAGCCAGCACTCCGCGGGGGAGCGGTAGACCCGGCATCGGATTCTTCACCAGTTCTTACACCAGTCCTACCCATACGGGGCCATAGATCTGGCAGTCCAACAACTTGCACACGGGGCTCAACAACACGTTCTTCAAACCAAGCGTGAACTCGGGCTTCGACCAATTGAGCAATTTTCGGCACATCCTGGAGACGGCTTCGCGAACCGATTAGGGAGCGCACAGAAAGATCAAGACGGTAATCTGGGAGGAATGAGAACGCGACATTGCTCTTAGGACTGCTTTTGGGTGGATTCTGATCCTTGGAAGAGCCCCCCTGGGTGGATCCAGGGGCATTGGAATCGGTCGTGGGTGGTTCGGGTGTTTTGGCAGGCGTATCAAGTGGATCCTCTGTCGATGCCGGAATCAAGGAAATACATAGCGTCCCTGAGAACCGTACAACGGAGACCGATAGCGCAACCGGTAGAATGGCGGAGCGAGGCTTGGGATAATTGAGTACCATGGAGGTTTCTACGGCAATTGAGAGGTTGTCGTCGCTGAGGTCAACATCCAACAAAGCTTGTAGCCTGCCACCGTCGGAATTAGGATCATCCACTGCGATGATACGACAATTGCTGAAGATGGGGAATTCCTCTCCTAATGAGATATCCGTGACCGTAATCTTGTCAATGAAGGATGGCTTCTTCTCGGGGTTGTTCATAGAGGCGTTCAGGGAGCTCAGGATTGAGGATGTGGGCGAGTCCTTCAGCACATAGGCAGTTTGCCTGTACTGTGCAATGGTTTGTGCAATCAAGACATTGAACCAATCCAGCGACTCCGGTTGGTGGGACGAGTGGTGCATTCGATGCCGGCCATGTTTGGATGGATTGGTAGGAATGGCGCTGTAGTAGGTCTTTCGTAGAATAGAGCGGGTATTGGTGGAAGAGGCAGGTACTGGGCGAAGTACATTTGAGTTTGAGGGTTTTTCTCGGAGCGTTTTCTGATCTTGTGGCGGGTTGTAGACCGAGCTGTACCGGCGGTGGGATGTGCGGTTGGATAAGCCACGCGAAGGAGGCGGCGGAGCTTCACCAAAGATGAAGAACTTGATAAACGCGCCAATAAGCAATACAACAGAGAGCTGTCCTAGGAGAAAGCCCTGCGTGAAAGACAAGCTTTGGCTCGAGGGGTTAGTGATCTAGATCTCATTTCATGACGAGTTGGACATACGACGATTGAGGCGCCACTAGCGCAGGGTCTAGAGGATTGTCAGCATTAAGCATTCCATGGAATTTTATCCTACGAACCTTGTTGGAGCGCCATCATCAGCGGTGGACAATGCCTATTTGTGGTGCACCCATCCCCACTGTGAGTTGGAGGTTCACAAGTCTCGAGTGGATCTTTTTCTTGGCCCGAACCGCTTATCGCTTATCGCCATTATGACACCCACCCCCGCCGAGGCACAGAACAGGTATTGTTATTACAGCTAAGGATCTTGATAACGAATGGACGTAGAAAGTTCATGTTGTATACATTGATGATGAAGCCAAGCCTACAGATACTGAGAAACTTGAATGAACATCATCTTGGTTATGGTGGAGAAATCCAAGTATAGAATTCGGCAAAGGCGGCGGCTGAACATGGAACTTGCCAACCTGGCAGAACTTCTGATATCATTCAGCCTACAGTCACATTGATATGAGTTTCGCTTCACTCCACTACACAAGTCAGCGGTCTTAAAAAACCTACAATCATCAAACTGCTCTCGCACGCCACCACACTGGTTGAAATAAAATATGCGTGGGCTAACGGTCATCACCGCGCTGCTGCTCACCTCCCCAGCACTATGCGCGAGATCCAACCCACCAGGCAAAGACGCTATTTTACTCTCGAATGTCAATACTCTGACACTACGTGCAAATAGCTTGACAAAATCTCGTCGAGTCTCGCCCATCCAACAGCTTACCTGTGTCGGTCCATCAAAAAAAATATGTGCCCTCTACCAGCCAGAAGTCATGCGCTGTACCAATCAAGGTTATGGCTACAACGAAGAGGACATAGAGTGGACATGCGAAGCATCTCTTCCATCTGAATTTAAGCTTGGTGCTACGGATGTTGTGTGTGAGGGGTATCGAAGCGCAGACGACAAGTGGGTTCTTAAGGGAAGTTGTGGTGTTGAATATCGACTGCTATTGACGGAGCATGGCGAGGACCGATTTGGAAGATCTGCAAACAAGATTATGGATAATTCTGAGCCATGGGCGTGGTGGGCGAGTCTCTTGTTTTTCATGTTTATGTTTGGTACCTTCGCGGTGATCATTTGGCAATTGTGTTGGGGGCCTGCTTCACCTCGGAGAGATCCGCGGAGGGCAAGAAGGGGGTTCTGGGGTGGAGGTGGAGGTGGAGGTCCTGGTGGTGGGGGAGGCGGTGGCTATGACCCTTACTCGGGACAACCTCCTGCCTACGGTAGCTGGGATACTTCTGCACCTGGATGCTCTTCTCAAGGTTGGACTCCTGGGTTCTGGACTGGTGCCCTAGGAGGCGGCGCTGCTGGATATGCGATGGGACGTCGTAGATCGTCCCAGTCTCAGCGAGGGCATATGCGGCACAATTCAGGCGAAGGCAGTTCGGGAGGTCGCTCACCACCACGATTCTCGAGCACATCGAGCAGTACTGGGTTTGGATCGACGAAACGGAGATAGGAGTCGCCTCCAGATATATAACTGGTACAAACCAGACAAATACGAATTTTGTATCTACAATAGCTTATTTAGGGGAGCCAGGTGATCTACCTCGATGTAATAATTCAAAAAAATCATAGCATTCTTCTCTATGATGCAGCTGTCCATGGCTGTGAAACTCCGACCATACCCACCTGTGTATCATTCGCTGAACGAAAAAAACGCCGATAAAGGAAATTCCAGTGGTTTTCAATCAATCGAATCCGTAAAACGCCTGTTTGGAAAAAAAGCAAATCTATCCATCGATAGATCCCAGCACCTCCTCTGTTCCACCACCGGCATTCTTGATCTGCTTCTTGTTGTTGCGTCCTTTACCCTTGGTGGGCGCAGAGTTGGCTTTCGCATCAGCAGCGTCCCCATCGGCACCAGCGGTAGGATTCCGAATCATGTCTTCCTGAAGCTTCTTCTCCTTCTCATGCTGTTCCTCGATCTTTGCCTTCTCTTCGTCCAATTCTTTTTGAATGAGCTTGGGATCATCGTATGTTTCGTTGGTCATCAGTGAGTATTCTTGGATATCAATGGCCTCACTGGGGCCAAGTAATGTGTCTTTGATCCGTTGAGGATCCTTGCGCTCTTCGTTATTGAACTTGAGCTTAATTTGCCGACGGCTGCGCCCAGGGAACAGCTTGCTGATGACCATAAAGTCTGTTCCGAACATGCGAAGACCACGGTAGAACAGATCGGTCATCTCCTCGTCCCAGGTTTCCGTTTTGGACCGTTTGCCATATGTGGCCTGGTTGATCTTCCTGGTGAGTTGGTTCTCCTCCACGACATCCATGTCACCGGCGTCCCGAGCTGCATCCGCATGGCGATCCACCTGAAGCGAGGCTGCATCAAGCACAATCTCACCATTGACGATTCGCATCACGGGACCATTTGCTCTTTCACTGCCCCCGGGTGGCCCGTCTTTTTCTTTGCTGGCCTCGCCTGCTTTAGAGGCCCCGGGCGTTCCAGGCGTTCCAGGCGTTCCATCCTTTGCCTTCAGCTTCCGCTCATGCTCCTCTAGTTCAATTCGACGAAGTGCAATCTCACGATTCGACTTTTTGCCAGTCTTCAAATCCTTGCAGAGTTCTGACATCTTGATAACATTCGGTAGGATTTCTACCGTGTCTGCGCCTTCGGGTGTAACTTCACGTTTTCGTCGCCGAATCTTCTTCGGTTTCTCGGATCCATCAATATCCGAAGTTCCTGCTTTGGATGCTTTCCGTTTTCCTTTTGCGGAGGCTTGACTCGGATCTGGAGTTGAAAGTGCCACGGAGGGCGCCACGGAAGTCACGGGTGTTTCACTGGTACGCTGAGTAGTTGGGGGAGTTACGATCGGTACCCTAGGGCGTGGCTGAGCCCTGGACTTGGTGATTTCCGAGGTTTTTCTTGCTCCTTTCAATGAGATGCGATGTTGTTCTTGGGGTTCAGCCCCCGAGTCTTGGATAGAGGGTCCCGCGGTCTCGGAATCAGTAGAGCGTGCGGCTTCCAATGCGACTCGGCTGGCAACAGCGTGCTCAACATCATTCTCAATTGACTGCAAAATAGTGTGCTCGGCAGTGACAGTGCGGGGAGATGTCGATCCATCTGCTGTGGAGGGCGGGGTTGGTGCAGCGAGTGCAGGTGTTGAATCAGGAGTTTGTACGGGAGTTGAAATGGGGGTTGCGACTGAGGGGGCTTTGATTTCTGGATGTGGGACTGAAATAGATGTGGCTGGTTTCGGTACGGTTTGCACTGTCTCTGCAGACTGGGACGCGGTAAAGGGTGTTTCGACGGTTGTTTGCTCTGGTACGGCGGGGGAGACGGAAGTTGGGGGAACCGGTGTTACCGCGGGTGTCGCATCTGATTTTTCCTTATCTTGTGCAGCTGCCTGGGAGGCCTGGGCAGCTTGTGCCTGTGCATGTTGAATTGCACTGGGCCGTCGCGCAGGCGCGGCAGGTGCGCGACGAACAGGCGCCTTCGGCGCAAATTTCTTGCCCGACTTATCTGGAACAAAAGGCTGTTAGTAAGGTGAACTGGTAGAGTTGAAGAGCATATTGGGACACGTACTGATCGCAGAGCTTGAGAACGACTTCATTTTATCCCATAACTAAGGTTATCGGGTGGGGTTTAGAGATAGAAAATGTTCAAGACCCATATGCGGGTAATATCACGTGAGGGGTGAGACTTGCGTACTTCAAAACCTTGTATTTTCAGACTCGGATACAACTTTGGATGAATACAGAAGTGAAAGCAGGTGATCAGATGTGAAGATAAGTTTACCTAGCCAGCAAATTTAGGTTATTGAAAATGATATAATAAACGTCAACTCATGTTTCATGAACTTACAGTTGATGAACATAAATTAAACTACTTATTAGTAACTACTATTAGTATAGAGATGTAATATACAATTCAAATGGAAGGACTACAGTATATTTGTACAATAAAGATAACTGTTAGCTCCACAGAAGATATCAACTTAGTAACTACAGATTATACACATAGATCAGCTAGGTAAGCTATTCTGTAGTAATAACTGCCGAGTCATTGATCCACTAGGAATATTGGCGCGTGCGTTAGATTAGTTCCAAGTTTCTTACATAAATCAATACAATAGATTAAATATACTAGTATATAAGTATAATATAAAAAAAAAAAAAAAGTAGGCAAGAAAAGGAGCCCGGAATGACCGGTAGATATTTCCTTATGTATGAACCATACAGCTGCCCGCGGGTATATCCATGGCGTGATGTGGATTGAATACTGTATATTCAATTAATAGGAAAAGATCGGGAAAAGATCAAACTTCATGTATAAAAGAATATCCTCCGTCATAGTATTTATTAAAACAGGTAAATAACTGGCAAAGATATAAAGTTAGGTCATCTGATTATCAAAGCCACACGAGACTCATTCCTTGTCATGTAATTTTACGGGGAAATCTCTGTCTACAGAAACAGAAACTTCCATTTTCCCCTCAAATCCAACAAAACTCAACATTTGAACCTCACTCTTATTAAAATCTGATCCTTTGTTGGATTTCTCTTGTCTCTTTCTTAATTTTCCATTGTTTTTCAGTTTCTCTTTATTCTATCAAATCCCCCCAAAAGCCCTAGATCGTCATTGTTCCCCACTCGGCAGGCGACTTATCGCGGGACCCAGAAACGCGCTGAAAGGCCTTGCTTCCTCTTTCACCTGACTTACTTTCTCCTCCACCCCCATTCATCTGGAGCTTCCCTCCAATTCCTGTCCACCTCTCCCCACTTACATATTTCAATCCGTGCCATTATGGGTCAGACCTTGTCGGAACCGGTGGTCGAAAAGGTAAGTTGGTCGCAATTTTCCATTGCCTGCCCCTGCCCCTCCCCACACCGAATGGATCTCCCGGTTTTCTTCGCTCGAAGCCCATCACCGCCCCCATGCCCGCAACATCCTGATGTACGGCCGAATATTTTATTCGGTGACTCAAATGACAGGCCGCCGGATCTTCAGTGTCGAAGTCCCCAAGGCCAGAATTCCACTTTTAAGGATCGGCCATGCGGGGTCCTGCTGACTCGGAGGGGCTGAGATCGTCTCGATCCATCATGAGCCATCATACTTTTACCTTGGCTTCTCATGAAACAGACTTTCGCTACCGCAGACAAGCTTAACAGCATAGCTAACCTATTATTGTTCGTCTTCCATTTAGACATCGGCCGAGGGCGGAGATGACTGTTGCATCTACGGCGTGTCTGCCATGCAAGGCTGGCGAATCAGTATGGAGGACGCCCACGCTGCGATCCTCGATCTTCAAGCAAAGTACATCAACGAAGATGAGAAACCGACCCCTCCGGACCAGCGTCTAGCCTTCTTCGGTGTATACGATGGTCACGGTGGAGACAAAGTGGCGCTATTCACCGGGGAGAACCTCCACAAGATTGTGGCCAAGCAGGATGCTTTTGCCAAGGGAGATATTGAGCAGGCTTTGAAGGATGGCTTCCTGGCTACCGATCGCGCAATTCTGGAAGGTTTGTGGGACCCTTGACTCCCGGGGATAGATTGGATTTAACTCTGTCTTTTCTCCGCTGCTCTACCCTGGAAATTTGTTTCTAATCATTTTTTTCTCGCAGATCCCAAATACGAAGAGGAAGTTTCTGGATGTACTGCTTCAACCAGCATTATCTCGAAAAATAAGATCTGGGTGGTACGTGACAGGAGAAGCTAAGGTCTACGAAAAAGATCGGGAAATGGCTAACATGGGAAACAGGCCAACGCTGGTGACTCTCGTTCAGTCCTTGGTGTCAAGGGCCGCGCAAAGCCCCTTTCATTTGATCACAAGCCCCAGAATGAAGGTCAGTGGTAATTCCATTCCGATCCATGCCCTTTTGCTCACACCCATACAGGCGAGAAAGCTCGCATTAGTGCTGCTGGTGGATTTGTCGACTTTGGCCGTGTCAATGGAAATCTAGCCCTATCCCGTGCCATCGGTGATTTTGAATTCAAGAAGAGCCCCGAGTTGTCCCCGGAGCAGCAGATTGTCACCGCATACCCCGATGTGACCGTGCACGATCTCACCGAGGATGACGAGTTCCTCGTCATTGCTTGTGATGGTATGTCTCCCTCCGACTCCGTTGGGACACCAATACTGATATGATTTCAGGAATCTGGGATTGCCAGTCGTCTCAAGCCGTGGTTGAATTTGTTCGGAGAGGTATTGCCGCCAAGCAGGACCTTTACCGGATCTGTGAGAACATGATGGACAACTGTCTGGCTTCCAACAGCGAGACCGGTGGAGTCGGATGCGACAACATGACCATGACTGTCATCGGATTGCTCCACGGCAAAACCAAGGAGGAATGGTACAACCGGATTGCAGAGCGGGTTGCGAACGGAGACGGTCCTTGCGCCCCGCCCGAGTACGGCAAGTCTCACGAGGAATCCGAAGGAAGCCCCTCTTCGTGCTGACGGTCAGAATTGCGCACAGCCGAATTCCGAGGCCCTGGAATCCGCAATCAGTTCGAGGATCAGCCCGATGACTATGACTTGGAGATGGAGCGTTCGCGGGCCTTTAGTGTTCGCTCGGCCGGAGGCCGGATCATTCTGCTTGGCGATGGCACCGAGGTCATTCCGGATCAGAATGAGGAGGAGCTGTTTGATCAGACGGAAGAGAATGATCTGGTCAACCAGGTGCGCCCGACCGATTCCACCCGGAATGACCGTGAGGGCACCCCTGGTCCGCAAGGAAAACATGATGCCTCTCAAATATCCGAATCCCCCGCCTCTACCGACGATAAGTCGGCCGCCTAGGTTCTGGCTCTGTGAGAACCTGTGGCTGATCTATCTTCCTCATCTACTAAACATCCTGTCCTTGTTTGACTTTCCTTTTTTTTATTATCTTCCCTCCCGTTATTGTTTGTCTTATGACCGATTTCCTGCCCCCTTACGAACCGAACCATGCCCCCGCTTTTGTTCCCTTTCCCCATTTCTCTTCATTTATTAGCCATCTTGTTTGGGTGTTTCGAGTCCGTTAGGTGTGTTTGCCTTGAGGATTCTTGTCAAAGTGAGATGGAAAGAGAGACGGGGGTCTGGAAGTAGAGATGGGGTTGATCGATCATAGGTATGAGGGAGGCCCTTCGCCGGGAGCCACGGGCCTTCATGAACACGTCTTGTCCTTTTTTATGCCTTCACACCACAAGATACCGCAGAAAATGCCTCGCTATTGATGAACCATTACACTTTATCCGCGCCGTTCTACTATACTTTATGCTTTCAAGACCTGCGTGGTCCCTAGACTGGATCATAGCTAGCTGGATCGGGGGAGGGGGGGGGCGGGGTTTGACATTCCAAATATCCTGGAAGTGAATCAAAAAAAGGGAGTTTATATAGTATCCATTGTATGTCTAGATATCTAGAATATGCTTGGAGATGGTAGAGAATTTGACTGTTTATTAGCAATGGAGTCAAGGGGGGTGAGGTCCTATATCGATATAACTGTCCCGAGTTTCCAGGGCTTCTATATGATTCTAAGGGTATAATACAAGATCCCCAGGAATATATATAGATGAAGGTCTACAGGGTCTACTAGTCATCACGAGTACTGTCTACTTTCCTCCTTGATAGTGTCGTCACCAACCAAGAAAGCACGCGGGAGCGGCAGCCCCCACTCTTGCCCCAAAAAAGAAAATTACCCCTAAAACCGGATCATCCCGCTTGGCTTTGGCTTTGGACAACTCTCTCTCTCTCTTTCCTTCCCTAAGAAGGTCATCTCTATCTCCAGCCATGTCGTCAGCAAGTCCCCCCGCCGGTAAGCGCAAGCGCAGCGCCTCACACCTTCCCGTACCTCAACCAACAGAGCTTCAACCCTCTTCGCGCGACGCGTCCGGCGAAGGCGAGGACTCGACCGGTCCTACCAATGCGCCACCCAAAACCAAGACACAGGCCGACTCCACCACTCCCTCTCACAAACGGGCCCGCAAGAGCTCAGGCGCGTCTGTAACTAACGGTGCCACACAAAAGGAGGATCCTGGGGAGCCCTCAGAAACCACCGTGGCATCCTCCGATATTGAGGATCCGCCGAGGACCCGGCCTGGCTTGCACATTGACTTGCCGACGGATCAGGAGGCTATGCCTCCGCCACAGCGTGGTGTATTGCAAGATCCGGTGGGTTACAAGACTAACCCGCCGCCGATTGGACGGCCAGTTCGAGTCTACGCAGATGGCGTTTTTGATTTGTTCCACCTTGGGTATGTTTGATCTTAATTTGATTGCACCTCCCATTTTCATTGGACACAGGTCTACATTGACAGAAGCTAATGACATGCAGTCATATGAGACAGCTTGAGCAGGCTAAGCACGCTTGCCCCGACACTTACCTCATTGTCGGCGTCACCGGTGATGAGGAGACGCACCTTCGGAAAGGCCTCACAGTGCTCAGTGGTGCTGAGCGAGCCGAGACCGTTCGACATTGCAAGTGGGTGGATGAAGTCATCCCCAATTGCCCATGGGTGGTGACTCCAGAGTTTTTGGCTGAACATCAGATTGACTATGTCGCTCACGATGACCTACCATACGAGGCTGCGGAGGGAGATGATATCTACGAGCCCATCAAGGCCCAGGGCAAGTTCCTGGTCACTCAGAGAACGGAGGGAGTCAGCACCACCGGTCTCATCACTCGGTAGGGACAACTATCCCAGATTCATTTTCCTTTCCCTATACTGACCAGCGATCTCTATTAGGATTGTCCGAGACTACGACCAATACATCTCCCGTCAATTTAAGCGCGGTGCCTCCCGTCAGGAACTCAATGTGTCGTGGTTGAAGAAGAACGAACTTGAGATTAAGCGACACGTGGTAGAACTTCGGGACAACATCAAGAACAACTGGACCATGACCGGCCAAGAACTGGGCCGGGAACTGCGTCAGATCTGGCAGAACAGCCGGCCTAGCAGCCCAGCACCCAGTACCCGCACCAGTATGGATTTCGGTAGTGCGCGTGGTCCCCTGGCCAGCCCAACCGGGGGTGGCAAGTCACATCTGTCTCGTGTGGAGGCGCTGAACCGTCCCGACAGCCCAATGGGTGGTGCCCGGAATGAGGACTTTGCAACTGGTTACAGCCTGGGACTGATTGGAGGTGTACGAGCATGGGTAAATGATACTTTCCCATTTCCACATCAGTCATGACTAACTTGATCCAGATGATGCGTAGCCGCCTCTCCCTCCAGGAAACGCCCAGCCAAATGCATTCGCCCACGGATGAGGAACCCGGGTCTGAGCAGACTAATGGATATGAAGATGAACATCGTGGGCGAGTAGGCAAGGGTGTCTCTGCCCAGTAGGGAATTGGAATCGATATATCTTGCATCCGCCACAATTGCATCCGGTTTGTGTCTTATACTTTGCTTAATCCCTAAATTGCTGGCGATCTCCTTTGTCGGGTGTTTGGCGTCTTGCTTTGTTCTTTAATACTCCGAAATTGAACCCATCTCGGTATGCCAGGTGGTTTGGCCCATTTCCTTATGCATCTTCATTTTACTTGTTTGAGTACCGCGCCACGGTATATGGTCAAAAGCTTTGGTTTGGCTGGTGGATGGAAAGGTTCTTGTATAGACAGCCCTTATCTCGGTTATATATGAATTATCACATGGATTTGATCCGGAGGAATCTTGGAATGTTATAGTTATAGATCATGCGACTCTAGCTGTATCTATCAGAAACTCTTATGCAACTTAAACAAAGGGGTATCAAGCAGTAATAGCCAACTGCCTTCTAGTTGGCTTCATCTCCAAAATCTCAAGGTCCGTCAACCCTAATCCAATCTCTTCCAATGACACACCAACCGGCGAACACATGATCAACCTCAATTGATCCCTTAACAATCCAGCATCCTTGATTAAATCCTCTTCAATCGCCCCCTTCGCCGCAATATCACACCGAGCCGTAACCGCCAACTCAAAGTTCTTCAACCCCCTAATCTTCAACAATGGCAACAACCACGACGCAGTAATTTCCAATGGGATCCCCTCCTGTCCCCCAGCAGCCACCACGACTCCGCCGCCAGAAACAAAACGACCCAGATCAATACTCAACTTCAGTTCGGTAAGATATGGAAGTTGGGTCGCTACTATACCCCAGAACTGGATCCAAAGAGCATCACTATGCGTATAAGCATAAAGTGAACCCTTATGATCCCTCCCGGAAAGAGGTTGCCAAACCGGCATCCACTGAACAGTAAGTCGTCTAATGGAAACTAGATGTCTTTTTCCGATCCCTTGCGCAAATGCAATGAATGTATGAAGATCATCTACGTCGAATGTCGCATTGCGGTAGAGTAGCTCTGCAGACTCGGCGTAGATAGCTTGACAGCTACGTAGCAGTTCGGGATGGCTGGTACTTAGATTTTGAGGGAGGAGATCATGTGTATGTGGATATAAAAGTCTATCCGAGTGACCGGGGATACGGCCGTCGTATATTCGCCATCGGGCTGGGGTTAATGGGCAACAGTGTCGATGTTGGGTTAAGAATGGATTGTCTTGGGGGCAGATGACATGGCGGATTTTGTTTTTGATTGTTACGAGGTGAATTGTGTTGGAGCCGAAGACGTAGGTCCAGATCATTTGACGGATTTCTGGAGGGAGGTTTGTAATGAGTGGACTCAATGATTGCGGGTTCATGGGTTGTTTTCGGGTGATATTGATGTTGGAGGTATTTTGGGTTGGAGCACAGATCTTTCGTTCTTGGATCAGGCTTTGAATGGTTTCTTGCCAAATGCATCGTTTATCAGATGGATAGTAGTGCCAGATTGAATAAGGGTCTCGAACGACCCAAGTATCAAAGTGTCGCATTATGATAGGAGTATAGAGTATAGAATATACATAAAGAGTGTAGATAAAAGTGTAGATAAAGTGCAAGATGTAAATCCGGGGGGATTGAATCCACCTAAAACTGGGGCAAAAAGTGGACTCTTTATCTCCGTAGGAAGTCATATCGGTTTCAACCAAACTACATAGAACCAATCAATCATCTCGGGCAAATTCGGATTTTCGTTTTGGTTGTAACCTTATGACGTCGAGTGGAGAGATAATCGACAGATGCGGATGGAGCAGAGTACTCCGAGATATGCATGTCGTAATAGATTGGAGATGCGCCATTTAAACTCCTAAACTCAATCAATGCGTGTCACCTCATAGGTAATCAAGCTTCCTCGTCAATGTCCTTGAATTGCGGCTGTTCAACAGGTTTCGGCTCGGATCGTCCTTCCTGTACAACAGCCACATAAATCGCACACGCAAGGATAAGCACCGACCCCGCTGCACTAACAAGGGACAAAGTTGTCCCCCAAACCATCTTATCATAGAAAAGTGCAAACACAACTTGTGTATACACCATACTTGTCGCCCGTGATCCCTGTCCTTTACCAACAGATACCTCCGCCGGCGGTACATATGACAGCCCCGCCGTCAAAAGGAACTGCAATAGGAACCCACAAACCCCCAGACCAGCCATAAATGACCACTCCAGCGTGGTACTCGGTAACCGGAACGGAACCCCGGGCACAGCTGCCATCGCGACAAGCGAGATAATAGTCGTGACACTAGAAAAATACGTCACTGAGACGAGCGCATGCGCACGTCGTCCGATCATACGAATACACGTGTATGCGCCCGCGGCTCCGATAACACCTGCAAAGGCAACTATCGTCGCGAGAACATGGTGGTACGAGTCCGCTGCACCGGGACTTTCTCCGTTACCGCCTTCGCGCTTGCGGAATGGCTGCGCGATCAGGATCACACCTGCGAGAGAGACGAGGGCTGCGAGTTGTTGGCGGGCGGAAAATGTTTCGCCCGGGATGAGTAGCGAGCAGGCGTAGCAGGTCATTATTGGGGCGAGGAAGGTGATTACTGTTGCTTCTGCTAGGGGGAGGTATTGGACTGAGTAGTAGATTCCGTAGACGCCTAGGAAGCCGAATGTTGCGCGGGTGACGAGGAGGCCTAGGATTGGTTTTGTGCCGAATGGTGCGGGGACTTTAGCATACCACATGTAGAGGTAGCTTGCTACTGCTGTGATTGACATGCGGGCGAAGAGGATCTAAATGTGTTATTAGATTTCATCATGGTTTGGGTAGGAACTGTAAGCAAATTTACCTGGAATGGATGCATAGAGCTATTAATCTCCAATAATTGTGTCATGACATTCATCGAGGCGCCGAACATCTGCGCTAATAGCACTAGGAACATGCCCTTATTCCTTAGCCAGAATATGCGTAGCTTTGCGTGTGATGCGTGGTGGGGCCGGGAGGCGGCCGCAGCAATTTCGGATTCATCGTCTTCGATCGGAATTGGTTCATATTCTATCAGGGACTGGGTTTCATCATGATATGACCCGATCGGTAGAGGTGCGTCAGGGTGGTCTTGATCAGATGCGTTAGAGGAACTGGGCTGGGCCATGCTTGAGTCTTTCAGTCGTTGCGGCGTATAGTCGTTGCTTCGTTTAGTCGTTGCGTCGTTTCAATCGTTGCTCTATCTTTAGAGAGCTTGATGTAGACTATAAACAGTTCATGAAGGAATGTAAAGATCAGATAAATGAAGAAAGTGAAGGCTTTCAGGTGAAAAAAGAGAGAATTGAAAAAGATGAAAAGATGAATAGCGCCTGACCAAGTGGATCCACATGGCCAGTTGACCCCAATTATAGAATTTACTTCCTCTTCTTCAATGATACCAATGATATAGTGCCAACGATATGGTATTGATACAGATTCCTCAACCTTGGAATCTACATTACATTTTATCTATACAAAGGTAAAAGTATCACCTCCCTTCTCACGCATCATATTTCCAATACGCTGAGTTCCAACCACACGTTCCAGCTTCAGTGCATCCCACTTGGAAAACAGCACCCGCACGCCGCCCTCTGTGGCCTCAACCAGCATAGCTGGATCAAGTCCAAGGAATCCAACAATCTCCTGGTAGAACACAGGGTTCTCTGGTAGCCCATACATGATGATACGCTTCACCCCACGGATCTGGTAGCGACGGAAATGGTGCGCACGTTCCGTGTACAATAGCACCGAATGACGACCACTCATGAAATGACTGCGGGCCCGCGACATATCGCTGGTCTCACTGTACTCGGAGATTGCGCCGAAGGAGACGTGCGTCGTTTGTGCCGAGGTGGCAAAGTGGTTACGCACGCGCACGAAATCCAGGTACGATGGGACGAAGATCAGCGTACCCGAGCTACCCTTGGTGCTTCCCGTGATGTTCTTGACTAGCGTCGAGAGAACAGTTGATGTGAAATGCTTGAACCGTGCGTCGGGGTCCTTGGCCGGGGAGAGACTGTCGATCCGGGAGAATGTCTGTTTGACCGAGACTGGGAGGGGGAGCTCGGTGATCGCGCCGGCGTATGTGGGGGTGGCCTTGAGGCGACCAAATGCGTTTTGCATTTGCGTGGAGAAGAGTGAGTTGATCTCGGGTGTGATGAAGGATGCAAGCATTATGGTCTGTCGCACGTGGCGGGCTTGGCCGTCGAGATACCAGTTGCGGACACGGCTGAAGTCACAGCCGTGGGCTTCCTTGGGTTGGAGGTTGAGGTGCTGGAAGATATACGACACATGGTCCCAGTTCTGCATGAGCAAGGCATCGGCGTGGTCCACAATCACGACTTCGATGGAGGAAAGGAAGTCATGGTCTCGCTTCTTGGCACTGCAAGGATTAGCATAAATTTCTACTAAGGTGTAAAAGGTACTCACTCTGCTTGATCCATGATTGTCCGCATGCCCAGTGGACTGGCCAGAATGATGTCTGAACTGTAGAATTGAGAAAAGTACTTCACCGTCTTGCGGGTGAACTTCAGTCCCATTCGGAACATATCGTCATTGTTTCCTCCGAACAATTCCCGGGCATCCTCGGTCTTGTGATCCCATCCCTCATCGGACGAGGAGAAGGTATCGAGGAACCGCTTTTTGTTCTCCTGCTGGTCAACCTGGTAGAACTTGGTGATGGAATTGATGGTCCGGACGCAAGCTTGCCGAGTGGGCAACAGGTAAAGGATCTTAGGTCGGGTGAATCCCTGGTCCCGACACTCCACATCGGTGTCAGGGTCCTTGGCCAGACGAGCATTGTTCTTCAACACCTGGTCTCGAGTCTTCATCAGGTGGTTGACTGCATGGAGGGCCATAACATCACGCATGGCGTCTGCTCTATCCGTAGTTCGAGCTCCGTAGAGGACATCCTGATAGTCGAATACGTAAGGAGCAATTTGCTGTGCATCGCCCTGGACTGCGGGTAGGGACTCTGCGACGCGAGGCTTCAGCTTTTGCTTGACCTGAGATAGTTAGCCGGTGCCCATCTCTACTTTTGATCTCTCGTACCTTGAGATTGGTCGTGGTTTTCAGTGCCGGAAGCAGGGATGGAGTACCATCGCCATGGTCAGGTACCGTGCGCACCAGTCGTAGCCCATCCACTTCCTTCTTAGTCAAAGTCCATTTGTTGGCTTCGATTTGCGCAATCATCTTCGTAAGTTCGAATTCCTCTCCGATATCAAAGTGTTTCTCGAACGGCCCAAGCGCATCGACTTCGTCTTCATCATCATCTTCAGCTTCGTCTTCGTCTTGAATCTCTTCCTCGTCGTCTGAAGGTGCTTGAGCTTCCAAATCGTCGTTGCCTCCGGTCTCTTCCTCATCCTCCTCAACCAATGTAGAAGCATCCTCTCTTTTTGAATCGAGCTTTCTTCGCTTCGCAGCTGGTGCTTTTGAATCCGAATTGGCGTGGAGTAGTTCAAGTAATTCGTTATATGGGCGTCCTGTGGTCTCTTCTTCTTCGTCGCTGCTAGATGATCCCTCGTCCATCATGGTCTCGTCGACAATCTCCTCCTCTGACTGATTGCCAGCATCATCACCGGAAGATTCCTCCGATCTATTCCAGGTTAGCTTTTTGGTTGTTCGAGCTTGCGATTCCCGTACTTACTCAACCTCGTTCAATCTCGAATTGGTGAATCCTCTGCGACCACCACGACCACGACCACGAGAGCCAGAGCCAGAGCCACGACCTCTGAAAGATCTACCACCTCTTCCACCTCTTCCACCTCTTCCACCTCTTCCACCTCTTGGTGCAGGCATAATGAAATGATTTAAAGTAGTTCTTGTTGAGGTTTTCTTTTCCTTCTCTGAGAAGGTTGGTTCTTTTGCTTATCTTATCTTAGCGCGAAAATTCCCACACACAAAGAATCGGAACAACCAAAGTCACGGCGCACTCCACTTGGCTCCCAAAGGAAAAATTGTCCCTCCGAAGTCTCCAAAGGTCGTTGAGAGTGTCGAAAAACCTCCTCCCCACATCCCATCTCAATCCCACCATGGCCGAAGACTCCTTCCTGCACCTCGCCCGCCCTCTGGGCCCTGTCTCTGTGGGGACCGCTCCCACCACTGCCCCTCTGAATGTGGTGATTCAGCCGCAGGTAATAATCCCAAAACCTCCACATCAAAACTCATATCCAAGGTCCAGGTACCTAATCCTATCGCTTATATAGGCCATTTTCTCTATCCTCGATCACTCGCTTCGCCGTAATGCCGACCAGGAACGTGTCATCGGAACGCTGCTTGGAACACGATCGGAGGATGGTGGTGAGGTCGAAGTGCGCTCCGCGTTTGCCGTGGGCCACTCTGAGGCTGAGGACCAGGTCGAGGTCGACATGGAGTACCACAAGCAGATGCTCGCCTTGCACTTGAAGGCCAACCCGCGCGAAGTCCTGGTCGGCTGGTATGCCACCGCCTCTGAGCTCAACACTTTCTCCGCTTTGATCCAGAACTTCTACAGCGGTCAGGGTGATGGCACATGGCCTCACCCTGCCGTTCACCTGACTGTTTCGACCGAGCCCGGCAAGGACCTCGAGACCCGTGCCTACATCTCCGCCCCCGTTGGTGTCACCGCTGAGCGGGCCGCCGATAGCGCCGCTTTCATTCCCGTTCCCTACGAGCTCCGATACGGCGAGGCCGACAAGAGTGGTCTCGAGGCCATTGCCAACGCCAAGGATTCCGAGGACCGCTCGGCTTCCATCACTACCGACGTTGAGGCCCTGGAGCGTGCCATTGAGGAGGTTATTTCCATGATTGACCGTGTTTCACGATATGTCGAGTCGGTGATTGACGAGGAGGCCCCTGCTTCGACTGCTATGGGACAGTTCTTGCTGAATGCCCTTGCTCTTGCCCCCAAGGTTGAGCCGGCGGACATTGAGCGCGACTTGTATGTTTTCCCCCTACTTTCGTTTCTAGATATCCTTACTAACAGCACAACAGCAACAACCACATCCAGGACGTCCTGGTGGTTTCCTACCTCGCCAACACCATCCGCACACAGATGGAGCTGTCCAACCGGCTAGCAACCGCCCAGCTTACCCTGGGTAGTGGTGAGGGTGGCAACGCTGAGGGTCAGCGCAACAACCAGCGCGGTGGCAAGGGTGGCCGCAACCAACGCCAGGACCGTCCCGCCGAGGAAGCCCGCGCATAGAGGGTTATGACGGAGAAATGATGCATTTGATTTCATCCCTTTTGGTTTTTTTGTCTCGATTCCTTGTTCCAACCATCAATGGATTCGTGTCTTTTGTTTGTTCCTACCTACGTTTTTTTTATTTCTCTCTTCGACCATCCATTTTCCTTATGAGACAGGCATTTCTCGGAGACACAGCTGTCTCCTTTGGTCGTTCTCGCCCAGACCCGAGCAGACCAAAAAAAAAGCAACGTGGCGCATCGGAGTCGATCTGGCTTGGTTCAGATAGAGCTGGGGCATATGAAGTGAAGGTACTGCAAGTAAGCGGGGAGAGAGACTTGGAAGAGAGTCTGTTGCAGACCATGTTGAGGACAATCCGGGTTTCGTTACTCCCGGTTTCACGAAGTCGCATCTTACTTGGACGCGGCGTTTAGTTATGATGAAATGGACATAAAAATTAGATCTTGTGTGTCTTAGTAGTTGTAGCGTTATAAGCATAGCTTTGATAGACATGTCTAGATTCCTTCGACTCTGTCATGTTTCACGGATAAAGAAGATCATGCTGAGGTACTGTTCAATCCAAAAGACAACCTTGGAATTTCAATATGGTACAATATGTGCAAGCATGTCAGGATATCAGAAAAACTATAAAACTATAAAACAACTTCAAAATAGACTTAACGCCGAAATCATGCACCAATAAACATGAAGCTGGCCATACCCAACAAGCCTCCAATAAAAACGACGGTCAGAATTCCAGCACCAGCTCGATCACCAGTGGTAATCGGTGATGACGTTGACGCGCTACTGCCGGCGCTTTCATTCTCACCAGCGTTCACATCACTAGTACTATTTCCACCTGTGGTCGAGGTAACTGGCGGACCGTTTTCGGTGCCTTTGATCCATGGAAGCATCTGCACACTAAAGGTATTGCTGGCGCTGATCTGCTGCTCCATTCCTGACGTTCCATCCCAGGTTCCGGTAGTCCATCGGATACCGCATGTGCTGTTACTGTCGCCTGTGCAGGAGTTTGCGGCGCCTTGGCCGGCGGATTGGATTTTGGCGAGGATCTCGTCGTATAGGGATGGGATTAGCATGGCGGTTTGGGCGAGCCAGCTGGTGACGAGGCCTTTGAAGAGGACTTCGTTATTGTTGCAGTTCCCCTGAGTTTCGCACTCCCAGTCTGAGATGATGTAGTTGTTTTTCTCGGTGAAGAATGTGGTGAAGAGCGTGTTTAGTAGGCCCGTTGTACAGTTGAGCCAGTACTCGTCGTTTGTCTAGCAGAGTTGGCTTGTTAGTATATCTTACATCTTGGTTCGGATCCGAAGGAAATGTTACCTTGGCATATAGGTAGGCGCAGCCGCCAAAGTAAACACCATAGTTGTATGTCCACTGGATCAGGTCTCCATTGGCACATTGTTCCTGTCCGTTGGTAGAGTCGTCAATCGTCCACGTTTTGTTGTTGACGAGTGGTACTGAGCAGGACCAGTCCCATGTCTTCTTCGCCCATGTGTAATATTCCTCGTTTCCGGTGTATCGGTAGAGGCGAGCGGCCAGCTGGAAGAAACCACCATTGGAAACCGCGTTCTTCATATAGTATCCGGTTCCTTCGTAGACGTAGATTTGCCACCTTAATCCACCACCGCACATGGTCGTGTCCCATCGACTCTTCTGCGTGTTGAAGACACCCTGGGCAAGCGAAAGCCAGGAGAATCCGGTTGGGCGATCGGGGAGCTTGTATTCAACCGCCGTCATGGCTGAAAGGCCCCAGAACATCTGATCATCGTTACCCTGGATTAACGGTTTGATTAGCGAATCATCTTCATTCAAGACTGTTTCATCATCCTTACTAGGAAGCTACTATAGTTGGCCGGCATATAATCTCCGTTCGTACCACCCTGCCATTGCAAGGCAACACTCAGCTCGTCGTTGTAGGTGTCATCCCCCGTGAAGTGCCAGTAGTTGAGCAGCGCCAACAGCAGGGCTGAACCTTCCCACCATTTACTGGGGAATGCACCGGGAATCCCACCGGTGTCGTTACCCGAATAGTAGGTCATCATCCCATAGGTGGCGGTACTAGCGGCACTTTTAATGGAATCTGTGAACGTGTCAGCAAGGGTTTTGTCGCGACTCGCGACCCGGTCAGACAACATCTTTCCATACCTTCACTGGTAGCAACGAGTTCAATCGCCAAGGCTTGTTGGGCAAGCGCCCACACATATAGCATAACTGCACATATTGACCTTGTGCCGTTAATCTGCATGACTGAAAGGAAGGTGAGAGACCAAGACGGAGGATATAGCGATATCGGAGCGGAAAGGACAGTAGCGACAGGATTTGGACGGAAAAGGAAACGGCAGTATTTTATATATGGAATAGCCTTGAAGCATTGAAGGTATTAAAGTTGGAGAAGGAAAAAGACCAAAAGTTCCCCAATTTGCCCCGCGAGCCTTCGTCGGCTTGGAAGGAAGGCTTGGGCCCTGGAAATTAGGATAGACCCTGGTAAAGTGGAGTTTTACCCTATCTTCCATGTTCTAATTGGTCAAATACATGAAGGGTCTGAATATGACCCACTTTGGTAAGTGGAGAATGAGAATAATGGATTTTTCACTGTTCACACAGTGTCATCACGTTAGAGTAGATCGTCAGGAGATGTATCGTATACTGTATGGTAATCTATGGACATGTGTTGTAATCACTCCTTGATTGTCTCAAATTGAACAGCCACCACTCATCACACCAATCAAGGAAGTTTGGTTCTATTTTGCCTGAACTGATCCTGATCCTTGGTTATCTGACCAATTGAATTCCCAAATCCCGTTCTTCTATTTTTGGCTTAGCCGATCTCCGGAAATGGGCGATTCAAGGTTTCTGACATCATTCAGGTCTGGATCAGTGCGTTTCAGGGTTAGTTAGTTACGGTTAGTTGGTTACGTGTACCCGTAGATTTGGGGAGATCATCCAAATTATGCATAATTTCATGGAAGTCTTGTCTGATATGGATAGAACATGTATCGCCAAGCCCAGCTCACAATGCGTATCTTCCGTATGACAGAAAAGTGGCGTTGAATGCCATTCACTGCCGTTTCATAATGGATTATTATGACTGGCTGACAAGGTTGTACAACCGTCAAGAGAAGGTTAAATTCAATCTGACTATATCCATGGGTATTTTGGTTTGACATATTGTTCCTGTTCCGTACTCCCTGAGAAAAGCAGCCCAAACGCCGATTAATGATAGGATCTGAAAATAGGACCCTGAAATGAAATCATCCGAGAGTTTTCCTCTTCTTAGAGACTGACTCCTCAGTAGCATCTGATCCTCGTCGAGTTGCAGCTCTCTTCCCTTTACCTTTAGCCTTCTTGCCGGTCGGAGCAGGCAATGCCTCATTTTCGGCATCTGCAGGATTACCAGGAGCAGTTCCCTTTTTTCCCGCATCCTTGGCCACCTGGTCATCATTCTGATCAAATGCCTTCCGCGCCTCTTTGAGTTCACGCTCCATGCGCAATAGCTCTTGCACACGGCCCAGCTTGTTGGGGTCCCGGCGTAGCGCGAATCGGAAATCATCAACCTTGATCTTTTGTCGGCGGGCATGATGCGCGACCTGCGCGGCACCGTGGCAGAGTTCGAGGATGAAGTCCGTGACGATCTCATCGAGGACGCGCACGGTTTCGGGGAGGGGTTCGGATGAGAATGAGGGGTGGGGGCTTGGGTCGCCGTAAGCGAGGAGGAGTAGTCGTACTAGAAGATCATGTTAGTTTCCGGATTTGAGATTTGGTATAAATATTAAATGTAGAATGTTTAAGAAACTTACGCTCAGATGAGAAGTTCATCTGGCCCTTGTGCCGAGCGGCACGGGCTCGGGGCTCCGCCATCCCGGGTGGATGAGCGAGTCGTCTTTTCGAGGCTGATGTGGTGACTGTAAGTGTGGAAGAAGGATTGCTCGTCTTGCAGGCGGCTTCGTAGCCGTCAATAGAATTGTTGTCCCCGGGGTTATATCGTCCGGATTGCTCGAATGCCCCAGGTGGGTGCCCCGGTACAGGCTTGAGTAATGTGGGGAACTTCAGGAGCAGCGGATGTCGAACTGTGGGAGATAAATTTGAGATGGGCGCAGTGTCAACTTGGTTGAGAATGGGAGGTGGCGGCATCTTCAGTCGGAGCTTCAGATGTTTCCATTGGTCCGTGCGTTCAGCGGACATGGTGGGCAGAATGTCGTGAGGGTCAAACGATTGAACCTCTTCCTTCTCTTCGCAAGTCTAACGGATTTGATACTATTTTGTTCTTGTTCCTCAAGGGACAAAGGGCAAGGCTGCGATTCTAAGATGGTAAGTCGGATTGAGGTTTCGATTTTATTCAAGTTGTCGAGTTCGGAGCTGTCCAGCCTGCGCATATCAGCATACTGTGTACACTTTGTATAGCCCCCGACGACATCATTGCTGATCACGAGGCTCTACCTAGACGGCCCTTTTCAACCTCCAATCACTAGTCTTGGTGATTATCTTGTTGATCTGTACAAGCACATATGCCCACTCGATCATGCCGGGGATCATGGATCGCAATCAGAGCGGGTAAGGGCCCTCGAGACTCGAGCTGGAAAGAAAGAAAAGTGACCAGAACTGATTGTGGATTGTTGCAGGGTGTTTGGTATCTTCTGGAAATGCGCGCGTATAGGAGAACGACTCAGTCCCTATGTCAGCATATGCTGTTTTGCGATGGCTGTAAGATGCTCAAACCCCTTTCGAAGAAGAATCCAATACTCACTTTGATTCACTTATAGGTCTCGATCTTTGTCGGTGGTTAAAATATGTCCTCGGTAACTTTTCCTCGGGTGAGGTTTTGGATCAAAGATAGTAGAGAGAGATGAAACAAAGAGAAAGGCGTTTACTGGATCGTCCAGCCTGTTTACGAATTGCTTCAAGCGCATGGCAAATTGTCATAATGATTCTATGTATAGTACATGAGCCGAATTGAAATTAAATTCGCAAAACCAACGCTTGCCTTCTAAGGCCGGACCAAGGCATATGTGATGCATATGATACAAAAAGGTATATGATACAAAGAATTTAAGAGATAGTGATCATTCTTGCGGTTGGGGCTTCATCTTGGAGCCTAACTTTTCTAATCCACTGTCAACCAGCTGATCATGATCCTGTTGCTTGTTACCTGTAGACTCAGGCTCCGTGCCAAGCGCCAGGCTCGTCTCCGTAGCTTTGCGGTCCAGCTCATCAATGGCAATCCAAAGCCTCTCCGGGTCACGGAGATATCGCAGGCTCTTCATGGTGTAGGAGTCAATGGAGAACCCTTCTTGCTCCATCGCCTTGATCGCAGCAGCCGTCTCGGGGATGTTCTGTGCGTTGGCATAGCCGTTAACGATGATGTTCCATGTCACGTCGCTATACTGCACATTGTGATTGTCCATCATCTCCCGGATTCTCTCTGAGGCTTTGATCTGCCTGTGGAAAATGAAGGAGCCGAGGAGGAGGGTCCAGGTCCGCACAGTGGGCTTCGTAGGAACGATTGTCTTGTCTGTCTGATCAAGTTGCGGGCTCGCTGGATGGAGCATGTCCTCAACGAGTTGTACACACGATCGCAGGCCACGCGGACTGTTGCGGAAGGCGATGAGAAATTCATTATAGGTATGATCGGTCTCCACCATAGGAGCGATAGAAGGATGTCCCTGAGCAACGAGCTCCCGGAAACGGCCGTAGATTCGTTGCACGTTCGCGAGGCGGTTCTGGCAGCGGAAATAGGTCGCAAGCATGATGTATAGGGGAATTGGAGAAGGAGGAGCATTGGCGCCGTCACTTCGAGGGATGTAGCGAGGAGGAATGACGGAAAGTTCTTTAAGGGGTGTGATGTCGTAAATGTTGTTATACATGTCAAGCATCGAGTAGAAGATGTCGGAAGGATCGGCATCCGCATCAATATGCTTGACGGTGAAAATATAGTAAGAATGGAAGATTTTGCTGGCAATCCATGGATTCTTGCGCAGCTCTTCCTGCGTCTCGACCTCGCGGATGAGAGAATCAACCTGACCGCGATCTCCGCGAGCGACTGCGTCTTTGAGCAAAGTCAGATAGCTGTAGGAGTCAAGCTCATAGCCATGGCTTTGCATAAACTGAAGGATATCAGATCCTAGTTCCCCATTGGTCTTGAAGGCATTGGCAAGCACAACGTTGAGCATATCTCGGTCTGGTGTAATGCCCATCTCCAAAAGTCGCGGAAGAATCTTGAAATTGCGTTCGCCCGTCTCCTCTTCCACAGTGTCCAAAGTTAAGAGTTTACAGCAATGCCGGTGAACACCCTGCGAGTTCATAGAGAAGTTATCTTTCTTGAGGCTCGGAAGAATAGCGAGAGCCTCCAGTGCTCGATCCGCGTCCTCGAATTCGGTGAAGCGCCACATGAAGCACAATGCGGTTTCGGGTCCAATATAAAGAGATCTTTCTTTGGCAATGTTCAGGGCGAGAGAAACAGCTTCGTGACCTGCTCGTCGAATATAGAGCCGGGCACCCTTCTGCGGCAATGAAAGGACAGGCCATTGATTTGGATTCAGGCATGATTCAATCACAGACTGGTATGTGCAGGTACCACTCCGCCAATCTTTCAGCCAGTCTTGATAGTAGAACGCATCCAAGTAAAGTAGACAATCAGCAACCATGCTAAAGTCTGGCTTCACCTGACCCTCTGTCGTCACAATGAGAAAATTCAAGAGCAGTTTTGGGTCATTTTGCAAAAGCCAAAACGCGAGGGACTGCCAAGCATCAGCTTTGGCGTTCTGGTCCATGGCTTGCCATTCTTGTCGAAAACCCCCCAGGCAATCCGTCTGAATTTTGGCCAGCAATGCCAACTCTTCTTCCTTCAAGGCTGGTATAACACCTTTTTTCCGTACTACTCGCTTGTAGTGCTTGGCTTTGTAGATCTCCGTGTACCCGTCTTTCCATTGCTGAGTACCCAGTTCTTGGGAGTAGAGAGAGCTGGCACGGAGTACTACCGCCAGATGCAGCGTCTTTTGATCAATATATCTGTCTTGTCCTGTGTGTGCGATTTTGGCGTTCAGCCAGCCGGATACACGATCAGTAAGGCTAGTACTCAGATTATGAGCCTCAAGCACAGACGAAACTTTGGACTTGGACAGTGGGTATGTGACGAGTTTTTGGCGATTGAGGGACTTGGTTTCTTCGGCTTCAGAGCGTTTTGTATTCTCCGGGGAGCTATCTGATGGTTTGTGGGGCCATGTCTGCCCTAGCCTCCCCGAAGCTTGACTGGTATTTGAGCGTGAAGTTTCGGGCGCATCGCGGGTGGCTATGGGCTGCGAGGCATCTGAGACTGAAGTATTGAGTCCCCCTGGAGTCGCCTCGCTCATGAATGGGGTGTCTGTTGACACATGGCGAGCTCGACATGTTTTAATCGGCGTCCTTGACCTCCGATATAGGCCGGGGATTCTACATCGTGCCGACAACAGCCCGTTGAGCCGAGCAGGAGCGAGTAAGTGCGGACGCAATGACATTCAGGGATTCGCGATCGTCGACATTAGGGTACGGGGTATCGGATAAAAAGAAAGAGGTCGTAAATGTGGTGTGAGTTACGGACCAAGTTTGTGAAGAAACGCGATCCGAAAGACTAGAAGACCGCCCGATTTTGCTGTGGCTAGTGTGTGGCGGCCCGTTAATCGTTATCGCCCGCATCATCAATTACTTACAGCTTTTTTCAAGGTGCGGAGGACTCTAGGGCTTTATTCAACATCGCTTTGCCATTTACTCCTTTACTACGAAAGTTCGAATACCCACCATACTATCATCTTTCAACGCGCTTTCACACAATGTCGTCGAGCCACGCCTCTCTTGATGCGGCATCCAGCGACCGCAAAGCCCGCCTCGCCAAGCTCGCGGCCCTGAAGCGCAAACAACCCGAGCCCGATACTCAGGAACCAAGCACAGGCAATGATGAATCAAGTGAGGCTATCTCAGAAGTGACAACAAAATTCCTTTCCGGGCGAAACTATGACGCCGAGGCCCGTGGGCCGAAACTAGGCTTTGAGCAAGGTCCGCAAGAGGGCCTAGTGACTGTTGAAACGCAGGCAGCCCAGATCGCGGAGGCTGTGAAGGAACAGTCTCAGAAGGAGGAAGATGTCGACCAACCAGTCGATCTATTCAAACTGCAACCGAAGAAACCCAACTGGGACTTGCGACGAGATTTGGATGAGAAGCTCAAGACTCTGAACGTGAGGACGGAGAATGCTATTGCCCGCCTTGTTCGACAGCGGATAGAGAATGCCCAACGTGAGGCAAAGCAGCGAGGGGCTGTTTCCAATGGAGATGACCAAGGGGAGGAAGTGGGTATCGAAGGCCAGATGCTGGTGGAGGGGATCCATGTCCGTGAACAGGAGGAAGAGGAAGATGAGGACTGATTTGAAGTGATACCCTATATTGCAGAACTACACGCATGGACTCGGTTTTATTCTGCTCTTTTTGTACTTGTTTCTTCTCATTTCTTATCCCATGTCTATTTGATTGGACTTGATTTCTTTGTCACTTGTGGGGGAGTCCGACGAGGGCAAAGAGCACTCGACAGACTCAAAATGGAGGCGTTGGAAAGGGTTTTGCACATTGGGATCGACGGATATGCTATTAATACAAATTGTTCCACTTGGAACGTGAAAGTTGGCAATGTGTGTTCATCAAGAACCGCAAGTTGCACCAATGAAAAAAGCCCAGATTTTGTCCAACCAAAAAAAAAAAAAAGTAAAAAGATACCACGCTTCCTCGGTAGTTGCTTTAATTCATGGCCTTGGTCAAGGCAAGGCGCTTGCTATATGGACTCATACTTCGTTCTCGGGGTGGCCCTGCTCTAGCCCGGGGTTCCTGTCTGGATCTTGCTGGGTGAGCATGCACTGGAGGACTTCGATCCCGGTACGACCGCTGTCCAGACCGGTTGCGGCCAGTTCTGGGAGTAGTTGATCGCCTTTCCTTCGCAATTTGACCCTGATCCACACTTGAGCTGCGGCGTTGATCTCGGTGTCGAGAGTCTCTATGCCTTCCACGTTCTTCGGGGCTGCTTTCTCGACGTCGTCGCCGGATGTTCCTATCTTCAGCCCATTCTCGAGATCTGGATCTATGTCTCACTCCTGAGTAGGACGACCCTGAGTAGCTTTCGCCAGAATCGCTCAGTCTTCTCTTGCGTGACTTGTCAGCGGGTGGTGACACCGAGGTGGTTGCGCGGTCCCTCGCATGCTCCCTGGGGTTGCTCCGGCGGTCAGGCGACGCTGAAGCGGAACGGGTTGTGGATATCGTGGCAACGGAGTTCGTAGAATGAGATGAAAGCGACCGTGCTCGCTTTGACGAGTGTGTATCGCGGTCTGCGTCCTCATTGTCAAGGTCTCTTTTGCGGCCACGCTCTTCTTCTCGTTTGGCCAGTATTCCATCCGCCAAACCATTGCTAATATTCTGTAAGTCTGTCGATCTTGTTGCAAATATGAGTCACAAGGTCCCAGACAGGGCCCTGAGAACTGTAGGCAAAGAGAACTTACGTTTGAAGCAGCGCATTCGGGTTCTCCGTAGAAAGTTTAGGCATTAGTCGTGGATTTAGCAATTGTTGGGTCCGCGATGGTCGTGCCGTGTATGGGCGCTCTTGTGCCGTTGCCTTGCATTCATAGCTATAATGCCGTGGGACAGAGTCAGTATAGGATCATGCGAGGGTGGACGTCACGCGGAACATATCTCGTTTTAGGCATTTTTGGCATAAGGTATTGGCCGACGCTTTACTGGGGCCTCGCAGGCTAGGAGCGTTCCGATAACGATTCATTGGCGGTTGCGCAAGAAAAGACTGGTATTTGGGTAGAAAGGGTGAGAAACTCAGGCAATATCAAAGAGGAATTTCAAGCCCAACCGTGTTTGGTCTACGGCGCATCCACAGTCTCCGCGGCTGAGGAAATTGTAGGCGCGCTACGGTGGCCCAGAGGGCCACATTTCGGTTACATAAGCACACCTAAACCCAAAGCTGGCAGAAAGTTTAATACATTAATAACAATGTACAAGACTTTGTATGACAAAAGCTAGACAGTTTCATTAATAGTCAACAATCCAGCTGGCCAAAATTCACTTAACTGAATTCGAATATGCGAATCCCTCCAAAAACAGTGATTATAGAAGTGTATTCCGTATTGGTGGAGAAATAAGCTTCAGACCCCGTACTGCCCATTTAAAAGAGCGGTATCTAGGGCGGTCTGTAAGTTGTCATAAGTTCCTTAATTCAATATTGCTTACATAATCTGACTTATGGCTCCTTGTGGACCACCGTAGCGCGCAGTAGAGGCGGTCGGACGCGGCAATTAAATCGCCCACTGAAACTCTTCGGGCGTCGAAGATTCGGAATTTCAATCTCCCAACGCTCCTTCTTCTCCTCATTCTCCCTCACTCGGAGCTTTTTTTTTTTGAAGATTGCACTTACGGCAGTGTAGTTTTTGAATCCGGGTGTTTTTAGTTTTCCTCATCCTTTCTGGCGAGAACGCTCTTCCCATCTCAATTCAAGGTCTTTATCGTCTTGACTATGAACCAGATCTGACATCGTGTAAGACCCGCTTATCATATCAACTTCCTGCTGGTCACAATCCCAGGGCCAATATAGACTTGAATAGATTTTAACATTCTCTATGTCCGCAGCTTTTCCATATGGCGAAGGCCCTGTACCTGAGATATGTCTTTCTTTTTGGGCTTGTGTGAAACGGGATTATCCAGTCGCCTCATTTCGATCCAATCCGCAATTTCTATGGGCAAGATCACCAAGACCTGCTGATTAACTATTTGCATCAACTTGATTTCTGCTCCTTGGAAATCTTTCCGAAAAAAAAACACCCAGTTCCGATTCCCATCCCGTGGCCTACATTCTGAATATGGCATCAACGAGTACATCGCAGGAGGACGGCCATTTCTCCTTTGCAAAGGTTCGATATCCTTTGAAGCTGTTCCCGGCCCCGAAATTAACAGTGCATCATCAGATCGCTGCTATGCCCGCACCCACTACCAACCAACCATGCTCGACACCCGACATCAACAGTGCTCAGCCGGGGCACACATCAAACTCCCCGGAAGAATTTGACGCTAGCTCCTCGTTACCGACATCACATCATTTGACCACATTTACCTCAGAGACCTCCCCCGGTGGTCCTGTTGTGCATGGCCTAGAAAGGGCAGTGCAGGACATTGACATTAACCTGCAAAAAGACCATGATTCTTCCTCAGTAGATGACAGTGAGAGTGGTCTTCCTAAACGAGACAACTTTTTCGACGATGATCGCACCCATCTCTCCACATCCTCTACCAAACTTACCAATTTTGATTCAAAGAGTCTTGCCTCGGTGACAACGTTCGCAATGGATGAAAAGGATTCCGTACGACCCGACGACAGTGCGAGCGTCCAGGCAATTGACGAAGAGGAATCTCTGTCTGGGCTTGCATCTGGTGCACCAAACTCAGTCACAGACTCTGAGGCTGGTGGCCGTGGATACCGAGACCAATTCCGAGATAGCAATGGTCAAAGAGCCCGTGGCATTCTTCCTTTGGCAGGTCCTCTCTACAATGGTGGAATTCAGCGGACTGTCGGTACTATCCCGCCAGACTCCGTATCCAACAACTTCGTGATTGCTGCGAACCCTGATTGTTTGCAAGACAATCAACCCCTAAATGGATTTCCTCTGGAGCCTGATGAGAAGCTGTTAGAAGCGATGAAATCTCCCAAGGACCGCCTCATGATACTTCAGTTGGAGGAAAATATACGGTGCTTCATCCAAGACGACAGGTATGTAAAAGTTCCCATATGTCACTGGATTTGAATGATAATGGAGGCTAATTTCATCAGCAGTGAACAATCACTCGAGCTGCCACCATCCAATGCATTTGGACGACTACTTGCACATAAATTAGGGGATTATTATCACCTTACACATTTTGTGGATAACAACGTAACATCGGTCCGGCTTCATCGGACGCCCTTTTGCCGCCTGTAAGCACGTTCTGATTGTTTACGGAGTGTGACTTTCCGACTGACTGTTATTAGCCCCACGCCTCTTTCCGACATACATGCTGCTACCAACACTACACCGCCACTAACTCTCCCAGCCATGAAAATCATGCGCCGGACAGACGGAGAGCGACCTTCTGTCGAGGGTAGTGTAGGAGCAAGCTCATCAGTCCCGTCAAAGGCCCCATCCGAGGCTGGTGATGGCCAGGATTCGGGGTCCTCGGGCGGGTCCCCGACAAAGGACCGCCTAGCATTGACAAGGGAGGAACGCGAAGCCAAATACAACCAGGCTCGCGAGCGAATCTTCCGCGACTTCCCTGACAGTGCCAAATCGGACCCGGCTAGTGGTGATTCAAACCCCAACATGTCTCGCTCCAGCTCAACAACTGGACGCAAGAAGAACAGCAAACAGCGGACGCCTCATGATGACGGGTTTGTAGCCCGTTCCCTATTCAATACCTACTATAATTCACCCTGCAACAACGATGCATCTTACTGCAACCCGGTGCCTTTCCTTGTGGGGCCGGGTGTGCCACCTCCAACTGGTGGCTTTGTGCCTTCCGGGGGAAATGGTATGCCATACCTTGGAAACATGGGTGGAAACATGGGTACGAATATGGGTACGAACATGGGTGTGAACAATGTGCCTCAGTATCCAATGGGGCTGCCATCTCAAATGGCCTCTAACGGCCAGTGGCAAGGAGGAAACCCCCAGCAATCGCCATACTCAGGATATGCATCGATGAATCAGTCTGGGATGAGCCAACAATCATCCACCAAGTCCTCTCCAGCCATGAGCAACTTTGCTATCCCTCAGTCTGGCCCATACCAGCAACCCCCTTCCTGGAATGGCCAGTCTTATCAAGGGAACTACCAGCAAGGCCCGTACCAGCCAGCTCCGCATCAAGCTCCACATCAGCAAGCTCTGCACCAGCAGGCTCCACACCAGCAGGCTCCACATCAGCGTGACAAAGGCCCTGGTCAATGGCCTTACTACCCTTCTGCTCAGTCGATGACCCCCAACATGGCATCCTACCCTTATGCTCAATACCCTGGGCAGCATTTGAATCCTTCTCTCCAGAATCCCAACGGTTCTCCGATGCAAGGAAACATGGCACGATCCCATTTCAACCCCCAGACACGCTCGTTCGTCCCAGGAGGGGCCCCAGCACCGCGTCATCCACTGCCATCGTATCCTAACATGACACCCGGAGCTCAGGGTCAATGGAACGGATACCCTGATCCCGCCTTCAATCGAAATGTGGACCACGGCAACCAAGCCCGCCCATCAAACACAAACTCCCGCGATTCGATCGCGAAATGGGGCACACCTTCCCACCTTCCCCCCAAGCCTCCGCCTTCCCAGGTACCCTCTGATTTTGATATGAAGCATCGAGCCGGGGCGACAATGTCTACGCCCCCATCTTACCCTAGCGGAATAGTCGGTGCTAAGAACGGCCCGCTTGTGGTCTCTGGAGGCAACTCTACCTCAAAAACGCACTAGGCTTAGCCAAGAGCTCTCTCCCTACTTCTATTCGGCGTGCATTGTGTCGGTCTGTGGTTCTTGCTGTAAAGATTGATGATGGCTAGTGATGGTTGTTAGGGAAAGACGCTCATGATGATATGGCCGCCAGTATTGTACATGTAACTGCATAACGGTCTGGTTGTCTGGAGTGCAAATGGCCTGTTAGCTAGGCATGAATTCATATCTCATTCCTACTAGTAACGTTTAAATTCCGCATAAATTTTCCCGTGCATCCAGTCGAACTGGTGTAGGGCAGTGACGAGAGCCTGACTAAGCCAAATATGGTAGTCACGTATAGTTGACCTATAAAAGCATATAAAACACGATCTACATCACTGGACTTCAGTGAATGCAACTGAACTCTGGAATATATAACCGGAAACAATACATATATGAGTCCACAATTATAGAATTCGATTGGAAGAATCCGAGCGCGTTCATCAGGTCGCTTAGCTAAGCTACATTGACGTCTTTCTGCTTGCGGCCATGAGATTCTATCCACCATCAGCAATCACAGTCACTGGTTTCGACAAGGACGAGTACGAGGACTGTTTGCAGTTTTTTCCTATGCACTTCACTCCTTTCTCATTATCAAAATGAATTAATCCTTATTTCCTAAACTCTGAAACAAAGCACGGATCTCTCCGCAAACCAACCCCGACTGCCCAGGCACGAGCATGCTCCACGGGATCACACTTTAAGACCACAACATTTATTATATCCTTTATCAAGGGCCAAATCGTCTCGAGATCCCGATTGAGGCTGCGTTCGTAAGGCACAACTCCGAGAACAGCAACCGCAGAACCGTTTAATCGCTTATCAGTAACCTGCCCCGCCGCCTTTCCAAACCCCTGCACCGTGTACATCGCGTCCTTCGACTCGACGATGATGCGCCGTAACTCCGATATCGAGATCCAGCTCCCTGATGCAGGCCCAACCCCCCTCTCCCCTGACTCTGTGATCGAGCCCGACGTGGAAATGCTGTCCGAGGAGCCGATACCTCCGTTGACCCTCCCGGCACACATCGCTGCGCGATTCTACCGCCGAAGTAGTAAAGTCCGCCGCTCCTCTGCCGCCTCGTCGCGACGAAGCTCCATATCATCTCTACATTCACACCACTCGAACGCGTCCTCCACTGGTGCACCAAGCGCGGATCACATTGCCCAACACCTCCGGCGCACCTCTATTCTTGAAACTCGTAAAGCGCGACTGGCTGACCGGGCGCTGCACGCCGACAAGGTCAGGCTGCGTGCTGCTCTCGCGAAGGCTGCGACAAGAAATCTACAGATTGAAGAGCGAGCTTTGGCTGCTCAGCAAGCTCGAGAGCGTCTGTTGGCGGATATTACGGCCAAGTGCGAGGATCAGGTCAAGCGGGCCAAGAAGAAGGCCGAGGACCAACGGGAAAAGAAAGCTGCTGAATACGCACGCCAGAAACTAGAGATGGCAGAGAAGTTTGTGGAAGCCGAAAAGCGGCGAGCACTTTACCAGCAAACGCATCGGCGCCAGCGCACTAGCAGCCTACCAGCTTCGGAGGAAAAGAAAATGGCTCGAATTGTCACCAAGTCCCTCACTCGGGATGCGGCTGCTCGGAAGATTCAACGAGTGTGGAGAACTCACCATGCAAAGCAGGTTATGCAGGGATTTCGGGCCCTAAACTTGTCTGTTGATCGGGTTCGTGAAATGGCGTTTGAGGATGTTGGGCGTTTCGTCTCAAAACGTGAGGTACTTGATACTATGACCAAAGTACTTAAACTCTGTGGCTTGGGCGATATGGAAGGTGGCGCGATGGGGGAAAGAGGTGCGGTGCGCACATTCCTCAGCAGCTATCTCATCGTCACTCATCCGGCTGAGGTCCTGAGTGGGGACGGCGAGCAGGAGCAAGATCTAATCTCCAAGGCACGCGAACTACTTGTGGCATTTGATCAGGTTGCCGCATTGCTGTCTTCGGGCTGCTGCTCGCCTAACGCGATCACTGCGGACATTCAGATTCTATGTGAATTTCATAATGTATTCTTCTCGGCCTTCCACGCATGGAAGTCCCATGACTCCACGGTGCTGATTGAGATCATGCTTGCCCAGTTTGTCGAACTGGAGATGATTTGGCAAACGGTCAAGGGTGATACAGCTGGCGGCGTTGCCGAGGATTACCGAGAAGGCATTCGTCAGAATCAGATCCTTCTTCTGGCCCGTCTGAAGCGTCTTGCAGGCTCAGAGCGCGCAATGCAGATGATTCGGGACTCGCTTAAGAAGGCGAAGCGTGAGAGAAAAATATCTGCCTCCAAGCAGGCCATTCCTCGATCTGCTGAGGTGGCATCGTCTTCGGGAGATGTCTTGACAGAGAGTGTCACATCTCCCATCAGCGAGTCATTCAATAATGTTGAAGCCGCAGTCCTCCAGGAGCTGGAAAAGCAACGGTCCTCTCCCCATGAACAATTTACCAAGATCCTCACAGCGCTCCCGGAGAACCGGGTCCTGGTGCATGAGCTTCTCCTCAACAAGGAATTCAAGATTGAAGAATCTTCGTATGCTGATCCACGAAGGAGGATTATGGAGCACATGTGTGGGCAGATGAGACAAGATGTCGAGGCTGGACAAGGAACGGCCTGGACAGTCTCCATGGCCACTGTAATTCAAGACCGTCTCCTACGCTCGCTTCGACCTGGCAATTCTCTGTACGTGCTAATCAGTGAAGTACTGGATCCAAAGCTTGTTGAGAGCCAGTGTAAGGCTGGATCTTTCTCTTATGAGAATTTCTTTGATTTTATGAACAACATCCTACCTCGCCTTTGTGCACCTTATCGTGATCCTGTGGTCAAGGCATTTGCAGAGGACACTTCAGGGGATGCCATTGATCGACTTGCAAGGCTGATGAGCATCATTGATCTGCTCTCTTTGGATCACACAAATTTCATGATACAGGTGGCTGCGCCCCAGTTGATCCAAGATGCCCCCGGATATGAGCAACGCACGTTTGAAAGAGGACTCACAGATGGCTCGATTACCCTCGGCAAGGTCCGGCGGTTCTGGCGCACACATCGAAAGATTATTGTCGATGAAATGAAGAAGCGAGATCCCGAGAACATCCATGGAGAGCCCCATCCACCCGCCACACGAGTATATGCACACGGCCTCACAGACCTGGTGTTTAGCAACGCAACTGTGTCAGAAGATTTGATTCCCGAGACTTTGGCGCTGGATCATCAACGACTAGAACGTCTGCACGCCAAGGTCTTCCAGATCGTGGCCACGGCATCTATTCTGTTGACCGCCAAGAATCTATTGAAGCGTGATGCCCGGTCTCAATGGAAGGCGGAGGCCGATCGCATTCTCTCCTTGGACTTTAATGAAATCAGCGCCGACCGTGTGCAGTCTATCCTTGAATCCACGCATCCCATGCCACCCGCTGCAAGTGCTCAGCTTGCCGCCACAGTTAGACGAGTGCTGGCGCCCGTCGCAACCGCAAGTACTGCGGCTGCACCCCAAGCTGCTGTTCATGTCCACCACGACAACTCTCCTGGCTCAGCTGCAGAGTCTAGCAGTGGATCCCCTGCGCCCAGCTTCTCAGACCCGGTAGCTCGGTTAATCCTCTCCCGCCTCCGAAGTCATGTCCTCTCCCGGTTGAGCGCTGCTAGTGCTTCTGAGCGAATTCGCGCCACGACAACGGCTAGTCAAAGTTTAGCTGGAGCAGGAATGCCCGAGTTTGTGAGTGAAGTTGGGCAGCTGGTGGAGGAGCTTGAGAAAGTGCGCGAGGTTGATTGGCTCTGCCACGAATCAGTCTATAACCGTCTATTTGAAGAGAGTGCCTCGCAGTAATGACGTTATTGGCAGGCATAGTTCTATTAATATCACATATCTGGTGTTTTCGTTGTTTTGAGTTTCCTTTGAAGGTTGATTGAGACTTCTGGATACAGATTGGCAGATTGGTAGGGATTATATAAGTAGTAATTGAATAGGCAAATTTGAATCTACGATAACCGTATTGGTTTGATCGATATGACACAGGTGTATGTATCTATATTCCTGGAAATGAAACCTAGGATTATCTCCTCTGTGCACGCTTGCTCGTATGCCCTAGTAAGTTCATTCTAGAAGGGGTTGCTCTTCAGCCAGAGTTTTCTGTTGCACAGAAACCATATGCGCTTCGGCAATCTGGCCGTTAGCTTTATATGCGCTGGCGAGATTACGCTGGGACATCAACCGCAAGGGATGTTCTTCAGCCAGGGTTCTCTCCTGCACAGAAACCACATGCTTAAGCAGTTCTATTGCTTCGACAATCCGGCCTTTAGCCTGGTATGCGCTAGCAAGCTTATCTTGGGAGTCCAGTAGAGAAGGATGCTCTTCGGCCAGAGTTCTCTCTCGTATCGTAACCACATGCTCAAATAGCTCAACGGCTTGGGTCAGCTGACCGTTAGCTTGATATGCACTAGCAAGCTTATGTTGGGATGATAATCGAGATGGGTGCTCTTCAGCCACAGTCCTCTCTTGTATCGCAACAACATGCTCAAATAGCTTAATCGCTTCGGCAATCTGGCCATTGGCTTGATATGCGCTCGCTAGTTTACGCTGCGATATCAACCGAGAGGGATGCTCTTCAGCCAGGGTTCTCTCCTGCACAGAAACCACATGCTCAAGTAGTTTGACTGCTTCGACAATCCGGCCGTTAGCCTGATATGCGCTAGCAAGCTTGTACTGGGAGACCAGTAGAGAGGGGTGCTCTTTAGCTAGTGTTTTCCCTTGTATTGCAACCACAGGCTCAAGCAGCTCGACTGCCTTAGCAATCTGACCGTTGGCTTGGTATGCGGTGGCTAGCTCACGCTGGGATATCAGTCGGTCAGGCTGACCTTCATCTAGCGTTTTCTCTTGTATCGTAACCACATACTCAAGCAGTTCCACGGCTTTGGCAATCTGACCATTAGCTTGGTATGCGCTAGCTAGCTCGCGCTCAGAGGCTAGTCGGTCAGGGTGGCCTTCATCTAGCGTTTTCCCTTGTATCGTGACCACATGCTCAAGCAAATCAACCGCTTTTACAATCTGGCCGTCGGCTTGATATGCGCTAGCAAGCTGATATTGGGATACCAGTCGGTCAGGGTGGCCTTCATCTAGCGTTTTCCCTTGTACCGCAACCACATGCTCAAGCAGCTCGACCGCCTTAGCAATCTGGCCGTTGGCTTGGTACGCGGCGGCTAGCTCACGCTGGGATATCATTCGGTCAGGCTGGCCTTCATCTGGCGTTTTCTTTTGTATCGCAACCTCAAACTCAAGCGCCATGGCTTTGGTAATCTGGCCATTAGCTTGGTATGCGCTAGCAAGCTGATATTGGGATACCAGTCGATCAGGGTCCTTCTCATCTAGAGTTCTCCCTTGTACTGCAACCACATGCTCAAGCAGCTCAACCGCTTTAACAATCTGGCCGTCGGCCTGATATGCGCTAGCTAGCTCACGCTGAGATGCCAGTCGGTCAGAGTGGTCTTCATCTAGCGTTTTCCCTTGTACCGCAACCACATGCTCAAGCAGCTTGATTGCTGCTGCATAATGGCCGTTATTCTCATATCCGCTGGCGAGGGACCTTAGTACAGAGATGTCTTCTTCATCGATGGCTCTGTTCAGAGTGGTGAGCTCAGGCTGCTCTTCAACCATGGCCCCACTCAGACGATCATCTCTGTTGGACGGGCTGCGGCTGGAGGAGTTTGAAGATCGAGATGATTGCCGAGAAGAACGAGGGTAAACAATAACGTGACGCCTGCTGAGAGATGGCGAGTGCTCAATGATCCGAAGAGGAGAAGAGTTTGACTCCGGAGTGGAAGATCGAGGCCGGAACTGTTCAATCGCAGGCCGGGTGCTGGAGGTAGAGCTGGGAGGACGAACAGCAGGAGCACGTAGAGTCTTTTTCATCGCAGCCGCATCCTCTTTATGAATTATACCAGGAATCTCAACACCCTCGATATCCAGACTCGATTGGTCAAGACTTACACCGCTACTCAAAGGGCCTCCTGAGCTATCAGAATCAACTTGAGCTCCTTCGCTAGAAGGGTCGCGATTGTTTTCATTGCCAGACAGCCTCGGAAGAGCAAAACTTGCTATGCGCTGGAGATGGTAGGCAACATGAGAGACTGATACATCCTGGGTGTGGCAAATCAGGCATTTTCTTGTTTGACAATTTGGGGAATTGTCTCTTGCGGCACTCGTTGGAAAATGCCAAGTACTTTCATGTGCGATCCAGTCGTGAAGACTATCATACTGTTGATCAGGGTCCCGGCAGTGTTCGTAGGTGCAGATATAAGGCCGTAGATCCCGAAAGACATGTGTTCAAGAATGTAAGTCAGTAAACATTATTTCAATTTCAAGAAAGAGCACTCACTCCCATGCTTTTCCCCCTAGTGTTTTCCGTGGGCACATAGTGCAGCAAAGGGGGCATTCAAATTCTTTGGCGGACACATCTACTACTGGTGGTGATGGGATCACTGCCTGATCCCCATTTCGCTCATTGGGTGTGGATAGAAAGGTACTTGTCGATGATATTGCCGAGACATTATCATCCAGATTGACCTTTTCTGGATTAAGCCAAGTCGCTGTCGAGGGCATCGAGGGAGCTGATTGCGCTCGCGGCAGCTTTGGATTTTCTCCTCTAGAAGAATTCTCTTCGTCAAGAGTCTTTTTTGTCTCATGCTGGCGATCGAGCGATTCATACTTTGCTCTGCGCTTCTGCCAATATCGAAGTTGTTGCCTCCGCCGGGTATTCGCCTTTGCTAGACGTTCAATCAAGTAATAACATTGATCGAGGTCAGTATGACCGAAGGAACGAAATATTTCTTGTACATGGAGAACATCGACTATCGCAAACTCGCTGATGAGGTCTCGGCCAGTCTCTGGGTCAGTCTCGGTGTAGGTCGACGCTTTGGAAAGTCCAAATCTCATGGCAGGATTTCGAATCTTGAATGCGAGTCGATAAAGTCTATCGATTGTCGAGACGATATTGATGAAGAAAGCTTCGGTTGGGGGTTCATTTTGGTATGACGAAAGATCCTCTTCATCGGAATCTTCCTCGATATCGATATGTAGATCGGTATCATCTTTTGTGAGAGATGTTTGGACTGGGATGTTTCAGTTAGACACACCTACGATGGAACTGGGACTACTTACACTGATGCAGCGCCCGTTCCAAGTCGTGAAGCAAGTCAAGGGTATAATTAAAAACAAGAGATGCATCACGTAGACGGTAATCGAGAGAACTATGCCCACCGTGATAGACTCCGAGATTGATCGCCCATAGTTCGAACCTTTGCAGCTGATTCGAAAGGGCTGGATCATCCCTAACCAGACGCTCGACAGAGACAAACTGATTCCGAAGGCTCCGTCCAATTTTGCACAGGGTATCTGCTGAATCTGCCATCATGCAATGGTTGGAATCCCCAAAGCGGGGTAAGTGAAATGATAAAAATCACGGAGTAAGCAGTGTACTATGAACAGCCACAACATCTCTCCTTTTCAAGTTTAGCGGTATTTTTGGTCAATTCTAGCCCCTCATAATCTCGTGAACAGCTGAACTCCGCTTCCTAATTTCATACAAAATGAGCGGCTTTGAAGTTGTCGGAATCGTTCTGGGTGCACTTCCATTGGTTATCACGGCTATTGATCAATATCGAGTCAGCAAGAAGTTATTCCAAGCGTTTCGGCACAAAGAACCCTATATCGATCGACTCCTCCAGTCCCTGAAGGAGCAGAATTTCTTTCTGGAATCTGACCTGTTCGTGACCTTGAAAGAAACCTTTGGTGATCGTTATTCCTTTCAGACAACCTCCATCATCTTCGAAAATCCTGAAGTCGCCAAGGGGGTTAAAGAATATCTTGGTGACGGATATGAGCACTATATTGGCGCACTGTCGCGATGCGAGCAAATATTGACCGAGATTGTTGGGCATATCAAAGGTTTATCATCAGAAAAACAGGTATGACCTTGAGAGAATTCATCGGTATGGTTTCTAACTGCCAGTATAGAACCTTTCGACACTCATTCAAACCTATCCACGGAGGAACGGGACCTATGAGTTGACCAAAAAGATCAAGTTCGCTCTAGCTAGAGATGATTTAGAGAAGAGAATCCAAGATTTGAACGATGCCACCATGATGCTACGTCGGATTCGCGACTGTAGTCTCTCACGGACTGGAATCGCCATTCAATCTAGATCTTCAACGACCAAGAGAAGCACGTCTTGTTTTGATTCTATTAGAAAGCATGCCAGTCGTTTATACTCGGCAATTTCTACTGCATATGGGGGGAGCTGTCACCCGGAGCATGGAGCCCATCTATTCCTTCAAAGTAGGGCCGACTTGCTGGGCAGAACAAGTTCACGGAATAGAGCCATGGTTTTCACAATATCATTTGGTACTGTTGACCATGCCATCATCACGGAAGTGAAAGTCGTGGAAGACTTAACCTCTCCTTCCAAGTAAGTATGGACCATACCATCATACAAAAGTGGGATCTAATCAGAGGGGCTTTGGCAGCACTCGTACTACTCGTGTATCTTACGCAGTTTCTGATTCGATTCAGCAACCTACGCTCAGCGTCATACAAGATTTATGTCTGCATCTTTCCAACATAATGGATACAAACTTGCAACTATCCGAGGACTGTCAGCTTTGTTACCGTCCAGGTCCCGAGACAATAATTCGACAACCTGCAGCGCTCAGTATGGTCTACTCACTCGATCAAGTCCTGCAACCCACATCTGCCATGAAGCCACCCCTCAACTCACGAATTGCTTTGTCCTTCAATATTGCATCTTCAGTGATGCAGCTAAATTTCACACAATGGTTCCAGTGCCCTTTAACAAGCAATATGATCTGTCTTCTACCGGGAAGTTCCGAGGGAGGGTCGGGTATTCAGCCATATATCAGCCACAAGTTTTATCCCTCTCCCTCCGACGTAAAATGCGCCTGCAATGTTCGGCGAGTCATGCTTGAGCTCGGGATCATTCTGCTTGAGCTATGGCATGCCGAAACATTTACCACTTACGCAGCGGGAGTTGGAAAGCCGCTTGATGAGACTTTCGGAGTTCGATACGACATGGCGTGCAAATGGTTGGACATCAGTAGAGACCATATTCTTCCATTCTACTTGGATGTGGCGACCAGATGCATCGAGTGCACCTTTGCCACTAGTACTGCAAGTCTGGACTGGAATGATACAGTATTCCGAGAATCAGTTTTCGACTACGTAGTGAAGCCTCTGTGGGAGAACTGCCCGAAACCTATTAAATAGGGACAAATGCATGAGATTAAGGCAAAAGAATCAAAGTTATAATTGGTGCTAGAAATAGCAATGTATGAGATTCTAATTATTATTATTTCAAAGAGCTTCCAAAGCTGTTCGGATGCTAAAGATAAACTTGGTCATAATATGTATCTCGATTCCCTACATAGACTTACTCTCAACCAGTAACATTGAAAGCACAATTTAAAGATATTTGGAGGACTTGGTGATTTCTCTATGATATTGACTGAGTGGAATTGGATTTTTTTATTAAAAAAAAAACCACTAATAAGTGTACCCACAGTACAAATTAAATCCAAGTCTGAAGTAGATGAAAAAAAAAGAAGGCATTGGAAAGCTCCTACCCTGGTTCGAACAGGGGTTTGCTGAAGACAAGAAATTCCAGTCAAAATCAGCCGGGATGACCACTACCCCATAGGAGCCTTTTTGCTTATTTGAGGACTTTTTATTACGACATATAACCTACATATCTATTATACTAAAAAGTATTCCAACATTTGAACTTGGATAGCTATCTAATCTGGAGTTAGAATTCCCCCCACCTATCGAAGTTAATCGCTTTAATAAATTTCCCCCTCCACCACATGTACACCTTCAGTCCCAATTGGACTCCCTCTTTCACACCCAATATGACGGAGCCCAAACTCACCCTCCTGTCGGACCTGACACCCCCGTCCCTAGAACGCACATGGCTCACCGCACCACACCCCACTCTCCCCATCGTTGCGACCTGCAGCTCCGACAAGACTGTCCGGGTATACTCACTCACAAACTTCAAACTCCTCTCAACGATCACAGGCGGACATAAGCGCAGTGTCCGCACGGCTGCTTGGAAGCCACACGTACAAGGCGAAAGCGTCTTAGCTACCGGTAGCTTTGACGCTACTGTTGGTGTTTGGCGACGATGGGATAGCTACGGGCGCTCCGAGGAGGCTTCCGGGAATGACACTTCCAATGCCAATGCTGATATGGATGGGGAGGATGTCGATGCGGAGGATGAAGAGGAGTGGCGATTTGCTGTACTGCTAGATGGACATGATAGTGAGGTCAAGTCTGTTTCGTGGTCGCCGTCTGGAATGTTGTTGGCGACTTGTGCGCGTGATAAGTCGATTTGGATCTGGGAGGATCTGGATGATGGGGATAACAACTTTGAGACGGTTGCTGTTATGCAGGAACATAGTGGTGATGTTAAGTGTGTGGCGTGGCATCCTGTTGAGGAATGTCTCGCAAGTGGCGGATACGACGATACGATTCGACTATGGAGAGAGGATCTGGATGATTGGGGTCAGGTCGCTTGTATCAAGAAGCATGAGGGGACTGTGTGGTTTGTGGATTGGGAAGGGACCGAAACGGTGCCGAGGGTGGAGGGATCCGATGCGGTGGCATTACAAAGTCAATGGCGTGAACAACGTGTGCTTTCTGGCCCAAGACTGGTCTCTTGCTCGGATGATCGTACTGTTCGGGTTTGGCGTCGACTGCCTAAGGAGAGTGTGCAGATGGGCGCCATGTCATCGGCTGCTACTGGGATCCCGAGTATTATCCGGCCTACTGGGACCGATGAGACATGGGAAGAGGATGCTCTGTTGCCGCATGCCCATGAACTAGCGGTCTATGCAGTTGCTTGGAGTCGACGGACGGGTCTGATTGCGTCGGTTGGTGCTGACGGACGGATCATTCTATACGAGGAGCGGATTGTACATCCTGACGCGGATGCTATGGACACCGAGTCGGAGGGCAAGGCCCCACTGCAGACGGAGTGGTCAATACTCGCCGTGGTGAATGGTGCGCATGGTATCTACGAGATCAACCACGCTGCTTGGGCCAAACGGGCAGACCGTGGGGCCGTGGAAGATGAGGAAGTTCTGGTCACAACCGCGGACGATGGCAGCGTCAAGGTATGGACACTGCAGCGGTGATCAACATATTCATGTATTTAAATACTTCAGGTCACTCGAGCGGAAACGAGTGAACTCGGATATAGAAGAGGCCTGTAATCTAGTAACTTGCAATGCTACAGAGTACATATGGCAGACTCGAAACAAAATCATGTCAATAACATCATTTGTATGGTAGTCTATCGGAAGATCCAGAAGTATACGCCTTTGTACAAATGCAGCCAAACCACAGGGATTAGAAATCGAATCCCGAATAACAGCAATCAGAACAAAATGAAAAATCCAATACACCACTACAACACCAACATACATGCTTCTTCTCATCATTAAGGTTCATGGTGATTATTCTCAACGGGATGAGAGCCACTGTGTGGACTCACGTCGTGGTCCTCATCATCGCTGACATCCCCAACTGCGTAATGATTCCGATCAAGGCCAGTCAGATGCAATTCATCCAGCTCCGATTCATCAAAGTCACCGGCCTCAAGATCGTTGGTGTGCTTGTTCTGGAATCGATCCAAGACAGATCCAGCCCGCATATCCATATCTTGAGGATTGACCCCACGGTAACCGCGTTGGGCACGGCGACTGCGCCAGATAAAGAAGCCCCAGACAGTGACACCAATTATGACCACCACCAGGATGGCCTCCCCAGATTTGGTGTAGGCGTGCATCTCGGTATCCTTGATCTTTTTCTTCTCTTCCTGTTCGGCAACAGTGCTATTGGTTTGACCACCTACCGAGGTCTGGGGCAACTTCTCGCCGTCGATACGCGAGTCAGCAGGCCGTCCACCGATACTGGCGATGTCCACATTCATAAAACGGTCAAGCATATCGCGAGTCTGGCGAGGTGAATCGAAGGGGACCATGTGGCTGGCATTGTAGAACAAGACATATGTCAGATTACGGGCATGTTGGTAGATGCCGGCCGGTTCACCCTCGAAAGTCCAGTCATGGCGCGGAGCCCATTCGCCCGGCGCAGTCTCAAAACCCGTGGCACCCTTCCACTTCAAGCCGTGGATGTAGGTCTCCGTTCCAATGTGATTGCAAATCATATCCTTATCACCACTGAACAGAAGCACGTTTACTCCGTCCTCGATCAGGCCAGGAATCAACTTGCCAGCCGCCTGAGATTTTGAGGCGTGGAAGGCCTTGCTTACACCACCGGAGCATTCCTGCCAGCCGGTCATCTTCGCAGGGTTGATATTTAAGGCCTTCACCACGTCCTGGCGCTGCAGGTATGGTGAAATGAATGTCAAGTCTGGGGGCCAGTTCATGCCACACGCAGGCCATGCGTCTTTCAATCGAATGTCGTAGACGTTCATGCACTCGCCATCGTACTGGCCAATGGCCAGCATGCTTTGCAAGACCTGTTCGCACTCGGGAACATTGACGTGATCCATGATTCCTGGGGTTTCCAGCTTGGATAAACAGACCGAGTTCACGGCTTCGATTCTTCTGTATTCAGACGACCCCTTCTCGATCAAACCTTCACGCTCGGCAAATTCAAAGTACGACGGATACTGTTCAGGTGAGATCCAACCGTTTCCGATGAGCAGGCCCTTGAGTGGCCACTTTCTTTGTCCATTTTCCTCGGCCGCCTTATTGCGATCTTTGATAGCCCTGGCGATGTAGGGGATATGCTGGCCTGCGTACGATTCACCGGCAATATAAATCTACGGATTGCAGTCAGCATGAGCCCAAGGAAAGAAAAGGCGGGATGCACATACGTCGTCTCGTTCATACTCCGGGAACAATTCAAAGAATGACTCCAAGAAGATCATAAAATGGGCCGCCATTTGATCTAACTCGTGGAGGTAGCTGTTGGTATCGGCGTAACTGAAGCCGGTACCAACAGGTTGGTCAACAAAGAGCAAATTAGCGAACTCATCCCACGAGCCCTTGTTGTACTCCAATGTATGATCGTCCTTGAGCCGGTATGGGCCAACCTCCATCAGAGCACCATCCATGGAACTACACCCCGGTCCACCATTAAGCCAGATCACCGTGCGCTGTCGGTTTGCGATATGTCGGTTCTGGTAATGCCAGAAGAAGAGGTTGCCGTTAGTCTCCGGATCGACTTCGATGTGTCTGTCATAGTTAGCCGCAAGTCCACTCTTTGCGCAAGATTTTGCAGGGACCTACCCGGCGTGCATCTTCAACAGCGGCCCTTCCGGAGCCCCCGGTAAATCGTGGACATAATAATCGGCTTGTGAAGCTGCGGCTGCAAGTGTTGGGCCTAGTAAGGACAAGGTCCATGACAGCATGGCCAGAGCCCCACCCTTGGAGCGGCGCAAGGGCATCGAGAACATGATCTCTTGATCTTGCACCCTATCTTTTAAATGTTTTCCAAGGTTGTCTTCGCGTGTGCTCTTCCAGTAAAGGAAGTGCGCAGTGTTGTTGAAGGTCCGCGACGGACTGGCAATGACGGGATCAAGCGGTCATCGGAATCTTGGCGATAAAAGGGGGCGGAATTGCACGGGTAAAGGTAGAAGAGAAAAGAAGAAGCTTGATCCCTCCACGAATCCCCTGAATATGTATGCCCAGTCTGAAGAATAATAGAAAGCGGAAAGGGACTAGAAGGGAGTAATGGGATGATCGGGGGTTTGCGTGGCCTGGACCCGGTCAGGTATTATATATGGTATATGTAATACATGTAACTTATTGGTAAACAGATGATTGGTACTGGTTTTAAAGTATACTATACATGTATGATACCACACAGCCACCTTATTGCCCGATTGGGGACTCTATAGGTTGAAATCTGCAGATTTCTTTGTATGATGATATCTATCTAAATTGAATTGAACTGGAACTGGGACTGGAACTGGAACTGGACCATCATTATCATATATTCGACTTTATTTTTAGTTGAGATTCAAAGCTTAGAAGAAATCCACGCTTTTATCAGCATCGTTTTTAATCAGATCCACCATCCCCTGAATTGGTTAGCCAAGATTTCTCTATCTAAAAGGTATTAAAATAGTTTGCTTACATCGGGCATGATCGGCTCGCCATTTGCATCTTTCACGTAGCGGAACGGCATTTCAGTTCGTTCGTGCTCGTTGATCAAAATTTCAGGGTAGTCGACATAGGGAATCTGCTCTAGCGGGACTATTGAGGGTCAACCAATAACCACCATAAAAGTAGAACTCAAGTAATAGTACCTTTCTCGTGAACTACCATGCGAGTCACTCGCACTGCAGTATCAGTAGTCATCTGCTTGGGACCTAGACGTCGACCAACGTAGCCCTTTTTACGCAGTTCGGAAGTGCGGTCTAATGAAGTCAGTACAGAGTCAATTGCTTTCATAGTAAAGACATACCTCGTGGTGGATCATCGCCTAACAAAGTTACAATTTAAGTTAGCCTTTTGCTAGGAAACTCGGGAATTTTCTTTTCTTTTCTTTTTTTCCTCAATCGCGGGGGTTTGAAAAAGAAGAATCCGTACCGAGAATGCCGCCGAACAAGAATACATCGAATGTCTCTCCATCTTCCGGACTCAATTCCACCTTCGCAGAGGGATCCAACAGACAGACTCTGTCCTTGCAATCAGCAAAGATATCCTCGACACTGCGTTGCTCCACCTCAAGGCCCCGGGTGGCGGCTAGGTCGGCGGGCATCTGCAGCTCGGCGGGCACGGAGCTTAGCAGGAATCGAGCTCCGCGGTCGTGCGATTCGCGAGCGATAGCAGCATATTCTAGTGCGGACCATGGACCCAGTTCAGGATCCAGGTGTTCAACCACAAAGGCTCGGGTCTTCTGATCAGTCATGGCGGGGGTGGAAGATGAAAGAGGAAAAGGAAAAGAGTTTGGTCCCACTCGGAGAACTTCAGACGATGCGGCAACTTGGCTTTGGGAGTAGTTTGAAGAGGTTTTAGCGTACGACCTCGGGAGTTGGGCATTAATTCCCACTATTGATTGGATTCTTTGAGTTGATGTTCTGATGTTCTTATATTCTTATGTTCTTTTGCCCTTTTATACAGAATAGCTCGTCATGGGTGATGACGTATATTTGTGTTGCCGCACACAAAGCTTCCTATATAGACTAAATTAGCTATAATATTCTGAGATACGGAAATAATACCAGATCAGATGATCAAAAATCATTTTTGAGCTTAAAGGTGAGATGAAAGTGACCGAAATCCGAAATCCCAAAGTCCAAAGTTTTGTCTCCACGAGATTGGGCGCGGATAAGTTATCGATAGAGTAATCAATTCCCCTCCCCCCAAGAACGTTTTCAACCTTTCAACCTTTCCACTTTCTCAACTTCATTACTCTTGGGTTTCTCAAATATTTCAATCGAACCTTCCTTTCTCAACCTTCAACTAACATTCACCATGAATCCCCTCAAGCAAAGTGATGTCGATACTAGCGTGAGTCGTTGCGACCCCCTCCCCCAAGTTCCATAACCTAATCTCTACTTGGTAGAAATTGAGCCCGGATGAGCAGCGTCTTTATGCCTTGTACGGTAAGAGACCCAACAAGAAGGATGTTCTGCAAAACAAGCTCAAGGTGAGTTCAACTCGACCCCTCTCTACGATCGCCTCCACCCCTCACCAACACCCTCCGGTGACTTTATGAGGATTCGACCATACCCTTTTCCCAAATGAAACTCCGGATCTCTAATTCTGATTCTGACTCTTTTCTTTTTCTCTACATAGGAGCGCAAATACTTTGACTCTGGCGACTACGCTCTGAGCAAGGCCGGCAAAGCTTCGGATGTCGGCGTCACCAACATCGGCTCCCGCCACCCAGTCCCTGAGAACATCCCACACCTGACAGCCACCTCCCCAGGTGCCAACAATCCCACAATGGGAAATGGCAGTATCAGTGCTCAAGGTGGTCAACAAATCCCGGGCAGCTTTAGTGGTCACCCCAGCTCGATCGGGTTCCAGAGCCGTAGCCCCATTAAAGAGGGTAGCTTCCTGCACCGTGGTTCTAGCCTCAGTGAGGGCTCTGTGGGCCCGGATGCCCAGGATAAGGAGCTGAGTGTGAGCCCACCACCTGCTCGGGAGGGTGTGCCTATTCGCCGTTGATTGGATGGTTCTCTTGCATTGCATGGATATCTGGGTTTTTGGTTTTGTTATTCGTTTTTTGGGAGGGATTTGCTACGGATTTCTGTCTTTTTTTTCTTTCTCTTTTTTTTTCTCATTCCACCTTATCTCTTATGCTCTATGTTCAAAAGCCTGGCGCTATGGCGGTATTTCTCGGGGGATGTGCACTGCAGGACAGGCCCCGGAGAGAACAGAGAGGGTGATATACAAATGCTTAAAAAAAAACAAGAAAAAAACGCAACAGAGAAGGGAAAACACCGCAGAGGCATGGGGTCTCGACCATTTCCTGAGTCGTGATAAACATTCCCCACATTAGAACATCAGCGCATGGCATTTTGTTCTTCAGCTTCTCGTTTTAGTTGCAATCTTCGTCATCTGCGTTCCACGCTTATTTTAAGTTTTTATGCATTTCCTGTATTCCGTACACGTTTTCTTACTCGCCTCTTTCATATACGTCGAAGCTTTCTTCCGTGTCTTATATTTTGATCCATTCCATTTGGACCAATTTGTCAATGTGAAACTATTTGGCCCTCAGACAGTCTCGATAACACTTACCTGTCGTAACCTGACGATGTAGACATGGACAGGGGGCTTCGAGGTCGGTACGACCCTTGATTTAATTATGCTTGTGTAGCCTAGGGTGTCCCAATAACGTCCATGTCTCCTAGGCACCTGTGGATGGTTGCTATGAAGAACCTTCCCAATCGGGTTAGGATACGGTGCAGTTGAGGATATCATTTAATGATATCATTGTATCTAGTTTAGATGCCACATAGGGCAGGAGGTATCCGGATATTTTATGTACATAGATGACAAGCAACAGTCAAACATTACTGAGGGCGAACCCAAGTCCTATAGCCAGAGCATAAGAAAGCATGTCAGATAAACCGGACCAGATGGATGGCAAAGGGTATAGGTAGCAGATGTGAATCAGGCTAAGATAGGGCAATGCGATGGCGAGAAATTTGAAACTGGTATCAGGGGGTCATGACAAGAACGAACCAACAAAACCTGGATAATGACCCGGTAGAAGAATGAGAGAAAAACACCGAAGGAGATTGAAGGGCTAAAAGCCACGCCCAATAAAAAGGTAGTGCTTTCTCAAAGATAAATGCCACCCCTTGAACATGGAGGTTGGGAGCTGCCATATAGCCAAGGGTTTGAAAGAAGAAAAAGGGATGTTCCAATATGATGCCCGTTTATAGCACCGGGAAAGGGGGTAGGAGGGATTTAGGAAGGTCATCGCGAATTGCAAGAGTGACTGGGTAGGCAAGTGACATCCATTTGAAACGAGGCAGATGACACATGACATTGAACTTCCCCGGAGAGTTCCCAGAAGAGGCGGCTGGTTCTTCAGTCTACAGGTTGTGGGATTCTCAACGGTCTTGATTGAAGTGCATATCTTGACGGGCATGGCGTTTAGTGACAGCCATATTTGTTCACATGGTCGTTTGGGTCGAAATTGGGCGTATCGGCTTAGGAATGCGGGAAGTATTGGAGGAGACCGGGTATTTCGATTCTGAACATGATCCCAGAATACAAAGCAAATTGCACGCTCCAATGACGCTCCAAACCGGGAAGATGTTCAGTCGGTTTTCCAATGACCAGTCAGTCCATTGTCAAGGTCGTTGTGTTCCCCAAGCCAGAGCTCAACTGCATACAATGCGGTAGTGCACGCTAGGTTGATCCATCGCCAGAGATTGCTTCCACCAGCACCTTGAGTGCTCCACCACTCGCCGACGCCTCCCATTGCTTGTGAGGTGGACGAGAAGTGCTGCATCAGAAGACTGGTGTAGACAGCAATGAGTATCGATGGCGAGAAGTAGCTCAGGAAAGCCAGGACTTGACCAGCGGCATCAGAATCTTCAAGAGAGGCCTCCTGAGAAAGAGCGCGGGCTCCAGATTCACGCACTGCTGGGATGATTCGCGTTGATGCATACAGGACAAGGAGTCGGTAGGCGAGCGAGATCAGAACTGATGGCGTGACCGCACTGAAGACAGCCGTGATGACGTTGAAGCCCGCGTGAATAATTGAGGGTAGGAGAGACAAGGCATGCATGAGAGTGGTGTATGATGCCATGAAGATGGGCGGGAGTGGGGGAAATTCGCCTGCTTGTGAAGGAGACGGAATCTGTTCAACTGGGTACGACGGCTGGTAGTCGGTAAAGATCTGGTAAATGCAGAGAACGATGTAGGCGAACAGCAGCGAGCTCTCCACTGGGTTTCCACGTCCACTTCCAATGCCCCAGGCACATAGGATGACTGCGCAAGTAATCGAGACGCCGATCAGGGCCGCATCAACATTGGAAATCTCCGGGAACTGAAGAACGCGCCAAAGGAAGTAGACGGAGCTAGAGATGACGGTAGCTGATAGGACGAGGAGACCGATCTGTAGCAGGTTAGGTTTCTGTCAAGGCGCAAAAGGGGGACAAAGGTGAGAACATACCATCCAGCTATCGCTGCGTCCGCCTCGGTTCACAAGCCACCGGGTGATTTGGCCGGCGGCCTGAATCACCAAGAGGCTACAGAAACCCTCTGCTAGCTGGAAGACAGGGGTAGACCAGCGCAGAAGCCGGTCCCAGTTGCCCAGGGTCGCAGTTTCGACCAAACCATCCCGACCGAATAGCCATTCCTGAATGGAGCTATCCTGCGCTCGGTTCCCGCTGAAGGTGCGCTCCACCCACCCGCTGCTATTCTCCGGGTCAACCGAGAACCGATTTAGGGACCAGATCAACAAGATCGGAATTATAATCCATTGTGTCGAGCGGACGATGGCAACAAGCGATGATCGGAACCAGGAGCGCTTAGGGGTGGCGAGGCGCAATAGTGAGAAGAGGAAGTAAAAGGTTGCGAGAGATAGGGAGAAGGCCAGACCACATGTCTTCCCGCCCACGTCAAAGGCCAGGGGGATAGAAGAGACCGTGACGGCGAGAAAGACGGCCGACGAGAAGACTCGAAAGAGCCACATTCAGGGAGGAGACGCGCAAGGGCGCGTAGAGCAAGTCGCGTTTTGGTGTTGATGAGGAGAATGAGGAAGAGGGGGAGAAAGGCACACGATCGGGGTTTTTTTTCCCTTATTTTTCGTTCCTTCTTTCTCGAGCTTATCGCTAGATTTCACGGTTGGTTTCAGGAATTGTGTCAAGTTTTGAAAATCAAACAAGCGGAAGTGTATCTATAGATAGATATGTAGATGAAAATGAATTTGAACAATTCAAGTTCAAATTGATTAAAGTGCATTATAACTCTGCACATGTGCTGGTGTCGTGCTAGGGCAGCAAAAGGCTAGACTGGCGGTCAGAGCGCCGAGCTCATATACAGTAGAGAAGCAGAGAACTACGTGTAGTTATATATACATATGCCTATGCATATGTATATACTAGTATGGTATACTGAAGACTCTATATCTATATATCAACTAATTCTCGGTTTTACAAAAGATTCTATGATTTTGATGTTTGTCATGTACTAAGTTCTGGTGGAATGCTACCATAGTATTGTATTTGATACTTTTGGTTTATCTCTTTCCCTCGAAACAGTCAAAAATATGAGAAACTTGGTCAAATCAGGAAGGTGCAATTGTCTACTACATATATATCCCTTCCTTCTCTAAATTATTCTAAAAACCTTAGAAATCTGGCAAACAGAATCAATCACCTGAGTCTATCCAACCCTATTACTAAGCCCTGATTTCCTGATATAGCTCCCTCCCCCGCCGCTGATAAGCTTGAACCAGCCAGATCAAAGCTAATCATAATCGCCCTTTCTCTTTACATGCTACGCTTTCGTACTTTTTCGAAAATGGCTGAAACTGTTTCAAAGAAGCTTAAGACTGCTCCAGTCATTGGAACCCACAAGTATGTTATCCTCCAATGGAGACTCGGTAATCTCTCATCTTGAAAAAAAAAAGTCTGTAACTAATAGCTTCCAATCAGTGGTCACTTCCATGCTGATGAAGCCCTAGCGGTTTACCTGCTCCAGCTTTTGCCTACTTATGCTTCCTCCCCGCTGATTCGCACCCGCGACCCGGCTCAGCTGGAGACCTGCCACACTGTTGTTGATGTGGGTGGTGTGTATGATCCTGAGATCAACCGCTACGACCACCATCAGCGCACCTTTGATACAACTTTCCCCCAGCACAACACCAAGCTCTCCTCCGCTGGACTGGTTTACATGCACTTTGGCCGTGCCATTATTGCCCAGAAGCTATCCCTGCCCCAGGACCACCAGGATGTGGACCTGCTGTACGAGAAGCTCTACACAGACTTTATTGAGGCGATTGATGCCAACGACAACGGTATCTCTGTCTACGATCCTGCTGCCGTGGCTGCTGCCAACCTGGAGAAGCGTTTCAAGAACGGTGGTGTCACCCTTGCCTCCATTGTCGGTGACATGAACAACCCGGACCCAACCAGCCCACCTGGCGAGGCCCAGGATGAGGATAGCCTGTTCGGCCGGGCCAGCAAGCTCATCGGTAACGTTTTCGCCCGCAAGCTGCATCACTCTTGCCACTCGTGGCTTCCTGCCCGCACCACCGTCGGTAATGCCTACCAATCACGCCACGAGGTTCACTCCTCTGGTCGCATCGTTGTGTTCCCCGAGGGCGGTGTTCCCTGGAAGGAGCACCTCTACAACTTTGAGAAGGACGCCTCCAGCGGTGAGGGTATTGACCCTGCCGCGCAGGTCTACTATGTTCTGTACCCTGAGAGCAGCGCCGCGGATTCCAAGTGGCGTGTGCAGTGCGTTTCCGAGTCCGAAGGTAGCTTCGTGTCCCGGAAGCCTCTCCCCGAAGCCTGGCGCGGCGTTCGTGACCAGGATCTGGATGGACTGATGGCGTCCCAGGCTGAGCAGGCCGGCCAGGAGAAGCTCCCCGCCGGTGCTATCTTTGTGCATGCCAGCGGTTTCATTGGTGGCCACAAGACCAAGGAAGGTGCTATGGCTATGGCTATCCGCAGCTTGGAGTAATAATGAGATACGGCTTCGGAAAGGAATACCAATATCAAAAAGTTCATGGTTATTATATGATGATATCAAGCATAATCTTTGAAATATAGAGAGTTACTAAATATTCACACTGAATTATACGGTCAAATATAGTAGCCTAAGAAACAGAATAGATCAACATGTAACGTGGACGAGCAATCAAGCAATTTTGACCTCCGCGGCTTCTCATGCGAATCTCTTCCACAAGGTCATATCATTCTGGATCTTTTCCACGGCCATTGTGTTCGTTGGACAATGTTTTTTTGATGAGGTAAATGGCTATCGTTGGAACCAAGATTGCGGTCGACAGGGACACAGCTTGAATATTTAGCCACGGGCTATACTCTGCTCCTCATACAATGTTGTTTGAGAGAGCTCTGGGGCGCTAGACGCCAGAAAGGGCTAGCCAATTAAGTTCACCGAACACCAAGCCATGCTAGTGAAGGACGTATAATTCAACCTGGGCTCAGAATTGAGCCAGGATAGGGAAGCAAGGCTATCCGAGGGATACTTGCTGTCCAATATTCTGCTGATAGTAATATTCTCGATGGCGAGGCGGATTCTTCTGCCAATGACAAGGGGCACAGGAAAACTGGCGCTGGAAAGGCTATGAATCTTTGGGTAGGATCAATGACGAATGTTCAACGAGCTGATGTCTTCAATACTGCCAGTTCCGTCTCCGGGCTTTGAAACATCTTTGGCGTAGGATTGGACACCTAGTGGCTCTTCACTTTCACCCATGGCTCGCTGGATGAGCTTGGCTTTGACCGCAGCACCTTTCAAGCGCTCATCGACGTCGTTCACGGCTTCTTCCGTATTGCTCATATCCAAGGAAGCAGGATCAACCAGCTCCAATAGAGTAGCTAAGTTTCTTGCCAGACGGGCACTGTGTGCTGGGATCTTGGGCATTGCTTTGCTGATCGACGAAGGGTCCAGAGATAAGACATCTGACTGATCGACTGGTTGTTCGCATGATTCGTTCGGTTTGGCATCAGCCAATCGCTGGGCCCAGACAAGTGCCTTTCCATACAATCGGCCCATTTCCACAAACTTCTCAAAGCCTTTCTCGACGGCGAAAACGCTACCTTCTGTGTAGCCGGCTTCGGCGCCATCGGCGACACCCAACTGGTAGCCTTCGTTGTAGAATTGCTCCTCCAAATCAAGGAGGCCATCCAAGAGATCCGATTCCATGATTATTAGAGAGACTTTGCAGATGTCACACAAGACAGGGGGGGTAAATATGAAAGAGAGGAGGATTTCAAGGGGGGAAGTTTTTTTATTTTTTTCTTTGGCTGATACAGTCAGTATGCGGGGCGGATGTCACGAGCTGATAAAGCCCACTTTTCTCGATTTTCCGACTTTCCCCTCCATCTTTCTCATCTACAAACCACAATGGCGGCAACAAACCCAATTTTGCCCAAGAAGGGCGAGCGCAATATTCTCATCACTAGCGCACTGCCATATGTTAACAATGTGCCTCATCTGGGCAATGTTGTCGGCTCTGTCCTGAGTGCTGATGCCTTTTCGAGGTATGACTCAACACATCCCACCATGAAGTCTTCAAAGAGATCTGACATTTAGGGATCATAAGATACCACAAGGCTTGTGGACGGCAAACACTTTACATCTGCGGAACGGACGAGTATGGTACAGCCACCGAGACAAAGGCATTGGAGGAGAAGGTGACTCCGGAGGAGCTCTGCGCCAAGTACAACAAGATCCACCAGGAAGTGTACGAATGGTTTAACATTGGATTCGACCACTTTGGTCGCACTCCAACTCAGCAACACACCGAGATCTCCCAGGCGATATTCAAGCGGCTCCAGGAGAACGGTTACCTGGCTGAGCGCACTGCCGAGCAGCCTTTCTGTGAACAACACGGCTCCTTCCTGGCGGATCGATATGTCGAGGGCGAATGTCCCCGGTGCCACTACGACGATGCGCGTGGAGATCAGTGCGACAAGTGCGGTCACCTCCTGGATCCCTTTGACCTTATCAAGCCTCGGTGCAAGCTCGACGGAGCTACCCCTGTGCGCCGCGAGACAAAACACATCCACCTGTTGCTCGATAAGCTTCAGCCGGAGGTTGAGAAGTGGGCGAACGAGTCAATTGCCAAGGGTCAGTGGCCTAAGAACTCACGGATTATCACCGAGTCATGGTTGAAGGAGGGACTGAAGGACCGTGGTATCACTCGCGACCTGAAGTGGGGTGTCCCCGTCCCGCTGGATGGATTCGAGAACAAGGTGCTGTATGTATGGTTTGAGGCTTGTATCGGATACCCCTCGATAACCGCCAACTACACCAAGGACTGGGAGCTTTGGTGGCGCAACCCGGAGGAAGTGCAGCTGTACCAGTTCCTGGGTAAGGACAACGTGCCTTTCCACAGTGTCATCTTCCCCGCCACCCAGATCGGTACTCGCGACCCCTGGACTATGAACCACCACCTGAGTGCTACAGAATACCTACAATACGAGGGCGGCAAATTCAGCAAGTCCCGCGGAGTCGGTGTTTTCGGTACCAACGCCAAGGAGACTGGTGTGCCCGCGGATGTGTGGCGTTACTACTTGCTTAAGAACCGTCCCGAAACCGGCGACACTTTCTTCGAGTGGCGATCATTCGTTGAAGCTAACAACAGTGAGCTGCTGGCCAAGCTTGGTAACCTCGTTAACCGAGTCATCAAGCTTGTTGCTGCGTCTTACGGATCCGTTGTTCCTGAGTTCACCATCCCGGAGAGCTTCGCTCCTTTCCAGGAGGAGGTTACCACTCACCTGCGCCAGTACATTGAGGATATGGAGAGTGTTCACATCCGTGCAGGTGTCGCAACTGCTATGCGTATCGCCGAGGCCGGTAACGGTCTAATCCAGGCCAACCGTCTTGATAACGCGCTGATTGCCAATGAGCCCGAACTTGCTGCCGCCGTTGTCGGAGCTGTCCTGAACCTGATCCACCTGCTCTCCTCTGTGTTCTCTCCATTCATGCCCGCTACCGCCAAGTCGATTCTGGAGCAACTGAACTCCCCGGCTCTGTTGATCCCTAGCCTCGAGGAACTCAAGGATGGATGGAAGCCTACCAGCATCAAGGCTGGCCACAAGATTGGCAAAGCCCAGTACCTGTTCTCGCGTATTGATCCCAAGAAGGCAGAGGAGTGGCGCGAGGCTTTCGGTGGCTCTCAGGCTGATCGAGCCAAGAAGGCCGAGGAGGCTGCTAAGGCCGCTGCTAAGAAGGCCGCCGCGAAGGCCAAGAAGCAGGCCAAGAAGGAGCAGGCCAAGGCCGCTGGAGGTGTGGAGGCTACCGCCAAGGGTGGAGTTTCCGGTATCGAAGAGGAGGCTGTGCAGAAGGTCACCGACGGTGTCGCACAGGTTACCCTTCCCTCATCTTAAAAGATTTGCATTATAAATTTGTGATTTCTGTGGGGCTGGAGTGGCGGAGATAGCGAGTGATACCGAGTGAGTTTCGAACTGGGTTTAGTCTTGATATACTTCACTATGACATGCCAGAGTCATATACATGAATCTACGAGAATTGATTATTTTTTTTTTTTCTGGAAAGAGCAGTCATTGTTTGGCTGGTGTTTGATCAAATTGAATCGTAAAACTTTGTCAACTTTAAAGACTTGAATCTAGTCAGAGACGTAAGCGGCGTTGCTGATGACTCTAATGTTTGTTTTATTGACTAACATAGGATAGTAAATCAGGTTTCAAAGATTCCCATTCGCAATTGTTTAAAAAAATACACACGCCGATATGATAAGAGTTTCATTAAATGCTCATAGCGCCAGTCGCTCCACGACGCGGGAAGCAAATCTAGCCCATCTTCCTTCGCAGCCTCGATCACCGCTTCCGAGGGTTTGGTCGAGGCTTGGTTTCCTCTGGCCCGACAGGGTGCAGCATGACCTTGTTCGGGGTCTGCTGGGTGTTGGCCGAGTAACCCTTGCTCCAGTCATAGCTGACAGCATAGGCAAAGATATTTCCGTCGCGGCTAAAGGCGGTGCTTGAGATGGGACCGCCAACGGCTGGGTAACCCTTGAGGCGGTGCTTGGCATCCTTATCCCAGAAGTGGAACGTACCGTCACTACCAGCAGTGCTAAAGGTACCATGGACGGGATGGAAGCAGATGGAGTTGACGGAGTAGATGTTGCAGAGGTCGCGGTTGTTGGGTGGGGTCTCACGGTGGCATTTGAAGGAGAAGTTGGAGGCAGAATCCTTCTCTTCGACGTACTGAATGGCACAACGGCCCTCGATACTGCCGACAGCGAAGCCAGAAGCGTCAGCAAAGCAGCTGACTACCCGCGTCTGCCACTTGAGGGGGGATTGCATGGTCTTGTAGAATTTGGTGGGCTGGTCGAGGTTGACAATGTTGATATAACGGTCAGCGGTACCGATGACCAGCAGCTTGTTCTTAACATCCATAGTGTACACGCGCTCCTGGCAATCGATATTGGCGATGGGGGTTTGTTGCCGCAAGTCCCAGTATTTGACTGTCTTGTCCCATGAGCCCGTCACCAGGAGTGGTGATCCGCCTACTGTTGGGTTGGGGAACATATGGCAGCTGCGGATTGGACCATCGTGTTTCGCAACGGGGGTTGTGGTACCGGAACCGAGATCGAGGAGCTTGGCCATGTTGTCTGCACCTGCACCAACCACTTTGGTTCCATCCTGGAGAATGGTGATGTTAGCTTAATGCATGCCAGAATTGAAGAGAGAGAGAAAAACAGATGGGAAAGACCTACCGGAGACCAACAGCAGTTCAAAACTGGCGCATCTGCGTTCAATATCGCCTTTCCTTCACTCTGACCGGTAGAACTGATTTCATAAATTCGGACCTTGTTGTCCCAGGACGCGACAGCCAGATGTTCACTGGTAGGCGAGAATCGCATATCCGAGATACTATCCTCTGGGGGCTGGTTGAGGGTGACATCCTTGGAAATGTCGCCAGTAGTGTTGGTCTGCCCAGCTGTTGTCGCCGCCGCAGCGGGAGCACCAAAGAGGGACATTGAGGGCACGCGAAAGAGAGCTAGCTTCTGTGGTTGAGTTTCGAAGGTGAGAAAAATGAAAGGGATATGATCTGATCACACCTAGAGCTACCAGGCTTCAGGTGAAAGAAGGTAGTGTAGGAAGAGGGGGAAAGGGTGTTAGGAGCAGCGTGGAGAGAGCTGGAAAAAGTGACTGCGCGGATCAGGAAGTTGATTGGGATGCGTTGATGCAGCGGCAGAAAAACACTGACCGCCTTTATTCAACTATAGGCCTCTTGAATGAAACGACCGCAGGACACATTAATTGATGTGGAAGTAAGTTAAAATATAATTGGGTTATCCAATGGAACCTAGGCTCATGATATAAGTTGACGGATGATGAGAAGCTGGTCGATTATCCATGGATTCGGGAGATAAATGGCTGTATCACGATATGACAATATAAGGTCCAACTATATATATGCATACGTCTACGGCAAATCTCATTTACCAGAGCCACAAAATTGACATACGTACATATACGTATATATGAAATAAATACTTACATAAATAACCCTCTACACCTGGGCACTATATAGATTGACTCCTAAACAGCGATATGACATACTCTTTAAATTTCCATTCTCTATACAGTCTATAGGTATATGGGCAGGTATATGGGTCCTCTAGTACTCATACAGTAGAGGGAAGATTCAAGGAGAAAAAATTGATAGAGTTCCATAGAGATCTTACATATCATTTCGAGGGTTATTTTAAGTGATCAACTGTCCCGGAAGGTTGCATTTCATTATGCACTATTTCTATGTTATGAGTCCTGTTATAAATTCTCATTTCATTTATGATTTATTCCGAGACCCAAGCAGATAGGGAAATTTGCAAAAATCAAGTGGGAGCAGTTGATGTGCAGAACATTAGCTACGGAGTACATGTGCAGTAGTATGTGGCTTGGCCCGATGTGGGGAACATAGGATCCACCCGAGTTAGAAGGATCAGCATCTCTCGGAATGAGCTTCGGGTGCTCAGGAAAGAGTGGGTTCATAGGCTGAATATTCCAGACAAATCAAAGGGAAAACTGGGAAATGAGAAAATGAAATGGCATGTTGTGATCTTCTGGGCTGATCAGTGATGATGTCAGGCGATCGTCAGACCTGGGGAGGATTTTTGTTTCTGTTTCTGTTTCTGGTTCTCTTACTGATCTGAAATATAATGAATTTGGGAGCAATTGAATATGATGGGAATAACAGCTTGATTCCATTCATTATAGAACATAAGAATAAAGATAAAGCTGGGGGAGTGGAGCAAGAATGCGGGGTGCAGCCAGATTGGCCCACTGATGTCAGTTGCTCGTGTGATCCGGGGATGCCGTTTGTACTCCAAGAGAAATACGAAATCCGTTCCTTGGGGGATTAAATGGTCAATGTTTAACTTCAGATATTCTCAAGATTGATCAAGGAAAGCTAGTCATATCCAAATAAAACTTGATGATAGATGTTAAAGGGAAACAGTTGGAGGAGTTGAAAGGAGTGAAACTGAGAATGTACATATAAACGGAATGACATCCTTGACTTACCAAACCCCCGCTCTTCTTAAAAGTCACCTGCTCTTTTCCCCTCTTCTTCTCCTTCAATCCTTCTCATTTCCTTTCCCTCCCCTCAACTGATACTCCCCCAAATCAATCATGTCTGTTCCACTCACCAAGGTCGATTCTGCTATCGCTGGCTTGTCTATAGACGAGAAGCCCCCAGCTCCAACAGAAACAGAAGTCAAGAAGGAGAAGAAGTCCAGACGACTCTCATCTCAAGCTGAAGATGTCTGGAATATTAAGGATCTGGGTAAGGTCTACACTAAATCATCCTGTGACATCCTCACTGATGTATTTGACAGAGGAGCAAAAGATCGAAATCACTTTGCCCATCGAGACTCAAAAGACTGGATGGTCAGTGGACTCTCCTATTGAACTGCATTGGTTCCTTTTACTAACATTCCTCTCAAGGAGACTTAACACTTCACCAAACACCGTCGAGGATAAAGAAATCCTCCAACTCAAGCTCACAAATCCCCCAGTCAAGAAGATTGACCTGCACTTCCCCTTAGGCCTTGAGGTCACCGCCCGGAATCTCAAGGGTGTCACAATCAAGGATGCGCTAGACGCCATCTACAAACAGTACAAGAAGAAGGTTCGTTCTTTTACCATTCACTTTTCATCACACCTTATTGACTGAAGCTGTGTAGTCGGATGACGAGCTAGAGAAACCATTCCTCGCTGGCTTCGAGTGGGACAAGGAGGAGTGCTGGACACGGTTCATTGTACACCAAACCGACAAGAACACCGCATCACACCCAAGTGATAACAGCAAGAAATCCAAGAAGAAGAAGAAGGACGAAGAGTAGATCGGTCCAATCCGTTCCTCTGTGCCAATGGCACTTCCATTGTCTCGGATTCTTGCTATTTGATGCCTTTCCATTTCTCATATCTGAAACGACAAGGGTCAACTCCCTCTTCTACTGATGCCTGTCTCGCCCGTTTTATGAATCTGATTAGCCTTTTCTGAACCTGATCCCACGGGGTCTCGTTCCTCCTAGGTTTCTGGGAGATAGAAAGAATTAATAGGGCGTGAGTGAAAATTCAGCTTAGTCTTTATCCTTTGTCATTCATTTTCTTTGTGTATTTTGCTTGCTTTACCTGATCATTCTGAATGTTTAGTTGACCTGAGTGAGACCTGATGGGAGTAGTCTCCTTCATCTGTTCCTTCATTCTTATTCCATTCAGATAATTCAACTAATTACTCATTTGTCTTCTGATACTACTACTAAAATGTACTCCGTACACTCCATCTGCCATATGCGACGTCGGGAATGAGCGTCGCGCTAAGCACGGATAGACGGAGATCCACTGGGGGCCCACAACCCGCGTCTTAGCACCTTCTAATCGATCTCTTATCGCGGCTTCATGCAGCCAAATGGTCATTTATCAACATATGGGGTTATTCATAATGTATCCGACACCAGGTGCAATAATATAGGTATGTACATCGCTAGAGACCAAAAAAAAATTGAAAAGAAGTTGGCGGGGCTAATATGGACGGATAGGTTCACTAGATCAGAATTCCAGGAATAATTCTTGACTGCAGCAGACATCAACGGGAGCGACCGGGCTCCCGACTGCCAAAGAGTACCAGGACAATCTCATCAATGAGAGTAAAGACCAGGTGCGTGTTGAGGGGTTTATTATTCAAGGTGGCAAAGAGCCGGCGGGCGGCGGCTTGGGCGTTGGCGCGACCGACAACATTAGCAGCTAGATCCGGGATAAGTGTAGCGAGGACGACGGTGGCCTCGCTACGGCTTTTGTGTCGGTCTGCCATTGATCGTGGTAGAGCCTTGCGCAAGACACCACCAGGCCAGAGGGAATCGCGAGCGATAGCAAGGTATCGCAACATCGAGTCGCCCTGGAACAAGGAACGGGCACTGTCCCGGACCTTTCGCTCAATGGTACCACCAAGAAGCTGGTGCAGGACGACAACAACCGCGCGACCGCGCAGCCAGTTGTTTCCGCGGTTCAGCTCAAAGGCTTCCAGGAAGAGGTCGCATACGGGTTTAATAAAGGGCTCCAGTTCACGGTCTTCAAATGCACTGAGCTCTGCTTCGGCCTCGGCGGTGGTGACGGCATCTTCAGTGGCCAGCGCGGGGTCATGGGTGGTGCTGGTGTTGATATTCACCTGGTTCGTCGCGGCCGAGATGAGATTCTGACCGGCTGTAGATAATTGATCGAGGACACCAAAGTTGCCGAGAAAGTCGTCCATGCCATCAGCGACGGAATTGTAAATGCGCGTGACAAGGTCCTTGGTATCACCCTCGCTACTGCGTGAATCTTCTCTAGGCAAGATTGCCCTTTGAGAGAGAAAAGCTCTCAAGTCTCGACTACGGCAGACCTCGGGAAGATGAAGCAGTTTTTCAAGGTATCCCTCTAGAGCCTGGCGTCTCTTTTGAAGAAATTCCTTCTGGAGCTTCATTACCACGCGACGTCGAGGAAATTCCAGATGTCGTACCGATGGATAGTTCATGCGTAGCTTCTGATGAAGCTCGTGGAATTCACTATAGCGGCGAGGAACCGCCCACGATGCGGCAGGCATCTGTTCACCAGCATTTCGTTGAACTTCGATGACATCTGGGTTTGAATGTTAGCAAAATGAAGCCAAGGAAGAGACCACGGAAATATCTTACACATTGCAAATTCCCGGCCATCCTCCTCCTTGCCGACCATGATTGATTTGATACGGACTGTAGACCGGCCATAGAGGCTGTTGTCGCTTTCTTGGATAATGTACTGCTGCCGCTGCATCTCTTTGCGGTGAACCTCGCGTTCGATGCTGGCTTTGGACTTGCGCAAAATTCTCAACTCAGCCGTGTTATTCGTCAGTTCGGCTTTCCGGGTCAACGCCTCAACCACGGAATCTTGCGCATTCAGCTTGTCGATTTCGGTAGTCAGCACCTCAATCGCTTCAGTAAGTCCCAAATCGCCAGGGGCAGCTTCGTGGACTTCGTCTGCTGGATCCTTGTCTTCGCCGCCCATCGGTTCTTCATATTCATCCTCGATGAATTTCTGCTGATCCGGGAAAAGATCGTCATCAAACACACCTCGTCGCGAGGCATGGTCTACCAGACCTAGTGATGCAATGCTTTTCTTCGCCTTCTCATTGATGTGTCCGTCGACTCGCGGGATTTCAGACAGGCCACGCGTGGAGCTCTCTGACTGCACTCCAAAGAGAGAGGAGGAAGAGAGATCACTGCTCCTGAGATCCTCTACTCGTGTATTCTTGGGCTCGTTGATGATAATGTCATTGAGAGCAGCTTCCATGGTTTCAAGGACGTGGTTTTGACTTGCATCGTTATCACCATTCTGGGAGTCTTTCCCCAGACTGTTGGTAGACATGGCAAGCTGATCGGTATCATAGTCGTCGTCAAAAAGAGGCGCAGATCGCTCAGAATCTATAGATCGTCGTGGTGAATCGTCATCGTCAAACAGCTTGCCCATGCCCCGTACATCACTTGATGAAACAGCGGCTCTACGAAGGTCCATGGCCGGCTTGGTGGCCGGCTGTGAGGCCGTCCGTGCAATAATAGGAGGGAGGGGTCGCCTCTCTCGGGGATCAGGGGTGACTACTGGCGGAGATGGAGGGGGCATCGGCGCATGAGAGCCTGAGGCCTCATCTGACGCAAGATATTTCCAGTAAAGATCCGATTCCTTAAACTTCGGATAGTAAACACTCTTCATGTGTTCCAGCACATCTGACTGGGTAGTCAAAACCACAGTCCGAGCCTTGCGGTACTGCTCGGGGGTTGCTCGCTTTCCTGCACTCAAGAACGTCTTCACTGCCCGACGCGACTCATCGGAAACCTTGAGTTCTGGTTTAGTGAGATATGTTTCACTCAGAAGCGCCAAGTCATTCCTATCTGCTGTCGTCCATGTCGCCGATGCCGACGCAGTCTCGTCTCCAAAGTCATCTTCCAGAGGATTTCGAAATCCATCAACCACTATCCAGAATTGCACTAAAGGCATTAATCGTTGACGGTCCATGAACTCCATGAAATAGGATAAACCCGCTGCATTGCGCAGCACATCTACCAGGGAGGACTCGTGGGTCGTAGAAGAGCTACCATGGCGAGTATGTCTGGCTGTCACAGGAGGCATCTGAGAAGACTCTCCTGGGATGGAAAGCTTGGCGACCTTTTGATCTAGGACTCTTTTACCCGTTTCTAGGCGCCTGAGGTAGACCTGATCTTGTCCTTCCACCATACTTTCTCTCTTCAATTGGCTAGAAACCAACGCACGAAACCGGCGAGCATCAGATAGGTTATTGCAGCGTCTAATGGCTCGGACAAAGCGCTCAAATGCTCTTTCGGAATCATTTGCAGAGAGTTTTGGGAACGGCTGCCCCCGTTTGGACTTGGGGGCAGGAGATGCATGCTCATCAAGTGCAGCCCGTAACTTGCGCACGGTCTTCCGATCCTGCAAAGCCGAGTGTCCATAAGCCTCCATTAGCTGATTCCACGTGTCGGGATCCGACAACGCTGTCACGGCTGGAAGAAGAACTGCACATGATATAATCTCACGGATCAGAACAGAAACGGCCTTGCTCTTTAGCACGCTCTCTGGGAACAATTGAGGAATTAATGCGACGGTAATCTTTCTTAAATATTCCTGCTGGAGGGTTTTCTGGTCGACCGAAGAGAGACCGACCGCCGGATGAAGGCGACCCTCGCGGAACTTGTTGGCAATGGCCAGGTCCAGCTCCTCGGATTCGGTCACATTTCGACTCAGATTGCGTCCACGGACAGAACGCTCGGCAATATCGAATTCCTTGAGGTGAGATGTTAAGATTGGAAATATGCGGGACACGATCAAAGAAATCAAGTCCTCTGCCAGTAGTCTATCTCGGAAAATTTCCAGGGCAACACGGATGACTTTATCGACTTCATTTGCAAAAATAGGGCTTGGACTAATATTCTGGTACCAGGATGAGACAAAATCCCGAGTCACAAGAGATAGGAGTTCGTCAATTCCCTCTGACACGACAAAGGACTCTGGATAGAGGGGCCGCGGTCGGTACCGATTGGCCTTGCGCACATTGAAAAGCTCTGTCCGCCAGTTATTAGATTTGATGAATGCGACCGAGGCACCTTTCGGAGCGCGAGGGTTATCGATTTGGTTTCGCGTCGTCAAGAGCACCAGGCTCAGAAAGCCGAAGGAAGATAGTGCAACTCCCAGAGCTAGTGCATATCCCAGATATCGGAGGATCGGTAGCCAGCGCACTATCAGACCCCAGGAAATAAATACACCAACACTGGCTAGAAGCAAATCTCGACGTTGAAGGGCCATTCTCCCCAGACACGCATGAGAGCTTCACGTCTCATGACGGCCAGTCGCCGCAAATCAAGATGGAGGAGCTTGACTGGACATTGAATGAACAGGGCTATGTAAGAGGGCTGGACTAGAGAACAATATCAATCCCGATGTCGAATCAAAAGAAAGTGTAGAGTACTCCGCAGAAATGCTCGAAGGGCAAAAGATGGAATGATCGCCCAAATGGCAATCCCGTGACATGCGGAGAGAAACGTCACTTTGTTTACTTAAGCTCGCGAGTTTCCGTTTCTTCTCTTTAACCCGAATTCGAATTTCCCCCTCTTTCCTTTCTCTTCCTCGAATCTTTCCCAACAGAAATCTGTCCTTTTCTTGGGATTCCTAAAACCATGGCTACTCTGACTGACATTATCGATCTGTCGTCGACCTCATTATTATGTATGTGGAATTTGTCCATCATTTTCTCCGCATTTTGCATGTGAATGCGGGAAACTGACCCTTGCAGTGTCGGCGGCCACCATTGCCTTCAACCCTATTTTCTGGAAGTAAGTACTGACCCAAGACTGTTCGTATCTGTGAAAAGTGGCACTAAAATTTCTTACAGCATCGTTGCCCGCGCAGGTTAGTTGATGACTCGACTCATCTAATGGTACACAGCTAACACCGTCAGAATACAACAATCATATCCTGACTCGTATCTTTGGAGGAGCTTACAGAGGATGTTATGCCCTTGCTTTCGCCATCTTCTCGCTCGGTATTCTGCGTGATCATGTGTACCAGGTCGCTCTGGAGGAGCAGCCATTTTACGCCCCCGTACACCAGCCCATCATCGGTGGAATCCTGTTTGTGGTGGGCTCCGTGTTAGTCCTGTCTAGCATGTGGGCTCTTGGGGTGACTGGAACGTATCTCGGTGACTACTTTGGCATTTTGATGGATGCCCCCGTCACTGGCTTCCCGTTCAACGTGACTGGTTCGCCAATGTACTGGGGAAGTACTATGAACTTCCTGGGAGTCGCTCTGTACAAGGGTCGGGTGGCCGGTCTCTTGTTGACTGCTCAGGTCTTTGTCCTGTACTTTTTCGCTCTCAAGTGGGAAGAGTAAGTCTTGATTCCACCCTAGCCTTGAAACGCGAACGTTCTAACCTATCGACCAGCCCCTTTACTGCTGAGATTTATGCCAAGCGTGAGCGTGAGCGTGCCAAGAAGCAGGGAGGCAAGAAGCTGTAAACGCCGTGCATGTATAATAGGGTTGACTGGGACTTTCAACATCCACAATCCGCGCATGACAACTTCTCGGGCAGAACGAGACATAATAGCTTGAACCCCATCACCGGAAAGGTCCTTCTCGGGAGGGGGGTGGCACTTATCCAGCACACGGATACATCCCGAATCTTCAACGATGCTGGAAAAAAAAAGTAGACGATTAGACATTTGCTTTCGCCCCCATGGCTAAGCATCCCAGCGACTGAGGGCAGGATCTGCAGGATCTGCCCTTCAGCGATTTCCCTCACGCGACTCCAAAGAAACCAAAACACCCATTGCGCCAAACCTCGAACGATATCCCGCTTTCATTAGCAGTATATAGTAGATATGTTTTATTAGGGAGCCAATACTATTACCGTACATTATTTTACCATCTATTCACTCGAGTTCCATGGCAATTGATATTTGAGGTCATTCCTATACGCGACTTCTACGATTGAAGTGTATCAACGCAACTCTTTATCCGAACAAACAGCCATCTAGAAGAAAAGAGCAGAAATGAAATAAAGAATAAGAGACATGATTTTATTAACCATTGTCCAAGGGGTATATTGACACCGACCAAGGTCTAATGCACATCGGGAGTCTCTGTGCATGTACCGAATACCACCAACACCACGCTATGAGAGTAAAAAAGGAAGTAAAAACAATGAAAAGATCAGACGTCGGCAAAGATCAGAGCGGGGATTGCATGATTATGCCCTTCGCCCGCGACCTCGTTTGGCCGTCGTCCGACTATCATCCACCGTCTCCACTTCGTCTTCGTCCGTTCCCTTTTTGAGATCCTCACCTTCCGCCAGACCCCATTTCTCACGATCATACCAATCCTCACCATCGCTCATCTCACCCACGTGGCCCTCAGCCTTGCACCATTCCAGTACATCGGCCTTCATGTGGCACGCCCGGAACAAGGAGTTGAGCATGGTCTCGAACCCTCTTACCGTCTCCTCCTGTTTCTGGATGTAGGACCAAAGAAGACGACGGGTTTCTTCAGCCTCGGTTGCAGGAAGACCAAAGTTTGCATCAGGGCGGACGTTATCTGGAATCAGAAAGAGTGGATGCGGAGTGAGAAAGGTGCTAACAGTATCCGAGGATAGAAACTGGTTTTCGTCCTGAGGATTGGCTGCATTTGCCTGGGCGCGGGTCGTCATACGTCGGGGTGGCTCGGGCGATGAGCCGTCGTGCATCTCAGCATCGTGGTCGGTTTCGTCGTGTGGTTCATTTGAATCCGCGTTTGGAACCTTGGGCTCGGCCTTCTGTCCGTCTCTAGAGGTGTCCATTTCGTCTATTTTGTCCCCACTCTGGCTGAAGTTGTTGCCATTCTCTTGGGCGAATTCGTCTGCACCCTTAGGGTGAGGTGGGAGGTCATTTACCGTAGAATCGGCTTCTTCTGATTTGAGGGCCTTATTAAGTTCCCTGGTATCGATGTACGCCGTTGGGTCCCCAGAGCCAGCTGGGTATTGAGCCATCTCCACATCATGTGTGGTCTGGAGCGCGCTCTCGGTCCCATTCTGGGCGTAATGCGCTTCCCTGGATGCTGTAGACGATACCTCAGGGGCCCCATTAATATCGCCATTCGCAGATGATGTTCCAGGTCTGCCTAGATTTTGTCGCTCTGCGAATCCACGGGGTTGCTCGCCTTGAATCCTAGGCTCAAAGATGTAACGGTCCTCGAGCGCTTCCACGGTGCCGCAGGGCATCCAGCCGGCGTCACCTAGAAAGTGACGGTGAAGATTCCGTGCGCGCCATAGGAGAGCCTTTTCCTGTCGCAGCTTCTCTTCGACGGCGACTGCCATCTGGTCCAGGGCCTGCGAGGTGTACGCTTGGGAAAGCGAAGGGTGGGAGGGGAGTTCGGAGGGGTGCTTCAAGGGACACAAAAGTGCTGCATAGATTACATCAGTAAGAATATGAATAGATATAATTTCAAGGTGCAAATGGCATCACCGACTTTCTAGTGCAATCCCCGAAAACGGGTTCTCTTCGGCCGCCGCGGCATCGGCCTCAGAATCTTCATCCTCGTCGTCGAGTTCATCCCCCTCTGAATCATAACGGATAGGGTTGCGCTGAATGATATGGCGTGTATAGCCAGCATGTTCGACTTTCTATTGACAAGGACAAAAATTAAGCGACAGTCTTCGAGTCTTTCAAGTCGCCACATTTGCGCCCGCGGAGGGGCCGTTTCTGATAAAAAACGTACCTCTCTGTAAAACTTCTCTGAATGGATGTATCCCATCGCTCCCTCACGAACGTATTTCGCGTTTGCTTTCATTTTATTCCCACGATTCGTGGGCTGCATGATAGCATCATCGGGTCCAGAGTCTGCGAGGGACAAGACGTCAGTAACACGATTTAAGGCGGATTTAGAGTCGACATTGACATACCATCGCGTTCTCTGCGCAATGCTCTCTTCATCCCGATAATCGTGTCGGCAATCAACGCTGCCTGAGTCGCCATGGCTACGAGTCTGCGACGAGGCCGTGGGATCAGACACGTGGGGACGGGGTGTAAGGACGGGATTTGGGTGAGGTGAAAATGTGTGCTTTCAAATGCCAACAAGGCTTCAAAAAATGCAATTGAAAATGGACGAATTCAAAGATTTCACAAGGATTACCCATCCGCAGCAGAGCGGCACAACTGGATGTGACGAAGCTCGGCGGAGAAGCTGCGACGCCCGATAAACGCTAACCGCTTTGGGAAGGAATAGTGATAAAGGGACTTTACACGTGACTTATCTACTATCATCAGGCACCAAGGCCAACTTCCTTCGGATCTATAAACTTTCTAGGATAAACCCCAGGAGATTCATTGAAATGATATATTAAATCACCCAGGTGCCTGCATATGGCTGTATCATACTGAAATTTTCTATCCCTCATGCTCTATACGAATAGATATAAGTACGTCAGGTCTTCACGAATAACCTATAGTTTAACCTTGTAATTATACAACCCTTAATCCGACCCTCATTTGCCCCTTCCCACCTCGATTGGCCCTTAGATAATAAGGAATAAAACAGAGGTCCTTTCGTTCCTTGATATTTGTTGTTTGAGGTTCCACCGCAATTTGCCTGCTCCAATCCGAGGTATCTAGTTCACCCACAAAACCGTCCACAGCGATAATGGAAATGTAGGAGTCTGGCTGAGATCGTAGCTCCTCTAGTAAGGGCACACTGGGATCAAAGAGAGATTTCTGTGTTCCTTACATTAGTACTTTGCTCCGCAAGCATGTGGCATGGCTATATTACCTTGAAATGGTTCGATTCCCACGGATGATCGACATCCTCAACACAATAAATAATCGGTCCCCGTCTGACATATGCGACGGGCTGTAATGTTAGAGGATTTGGTCGGATTATTTCTGGTTTTATGGGACATGAAAAGCGAAATCGCGAATTTTCTTGCAGCCAGTCGGCGCTTAGGAACAGATATCCATTCTGGACATCTAAATTCTTCGGAGAGGGAGTGACCTGATTTATGCGGATTAGCCCATAAGTACTTCTTTGATATCTTGCAATTATGGAATGTTTTACCTCCCAAGATTTCGCCCACCCAGGAATTCGTACTCGTAAATCCAGATCAACAGGTGGCCCATCAGTGTGGATATCAAAGTCAACATCACCGTTCCATGGCCATTCTGTTTCCTGCGTGATTGCCACAGTGGATGAGCAGACTTTAAGACTCAGCGTTGCTGAGGAGTACATGTGTACATTGACAGTGGCACACTGATCCTTTACCGTGTGACTCCAGAGATATCCACCGAGGAAGCCTAGCGTTCGAGTGACATTTGGCGGACAGCAAGCGCACTCGAACCACTCGTAGCGTTGTGAAATATCCTGATCTGAAGATGCCAGTTGGTTCACATAAGTGAAGGCTTTTCCATCCAGGCTCATACCCGTTAGAACTGCATTGTAAAGACAGAGTTCCATGATATCCGCATAGTGGCTGTCAAGTTCGATCTAATGTCATCAGTGACCACTGTATTTGAAAGGATTGAGGCAAAAAATTACCTGCAATAGTCTCTCGGCAAGCATCATCACTCCTATCGCAGCGCAGGTTTCAGCATAGCATCCTCCCTCATCGGTACCTTGAGGGAGAAAGTAATCAATCCCAAATCCTTCCCACTTTTTCATGGCCCCAATGCCTCCCGTTACGTAGGACTTCTTTTCCACCATATTGGACCATAGTAGATGTACGGCTGGTAAAAGTTTTGCCCCAATTTCGCTGCTGGGCTGGCAAATTCGAACTAAATCCGCCACGGCTGTGAGGAGGTACATGGCACGCACAGAATGACCTTCGATTGTTTTTTGATTGACAATAGGAGCATGGGCTTGCTGGTACCAATAACTTCTTGCAGCGGGGAAGTACATGGGCAAGTCATGCTCACTTTCACCGCGAGCCTTTGCTTCCACGTCATAGTAATGGCGCCCTTCTTTCCCGCCCGTGGGATTTCCTCTCTCTTCGATGAAGAACTGAGCCAACCGTAGATGATCTGGGTTTCCTGATACCTTATACAGGCGCAAGAGAGCCAGTTCAATCTCTGGGTGGCCAGGATAGCCGGGAATTTGGTCCTTTTGGGCGCCAAAAGTAGCAGCGAGAAGATCCACGTATTTGAGAATGGGTGACAGCAGTTCATCATTGCTGTAAAGAAGATGATGGGCGAGGGCTGCTTCAATCAGATGACCTGCATTGTAACTTCATACACATCTTCTGTCAGTCTTGAAAACTGCAAGAAAGGGGACTCCGGAAAAGATTACAGTTCATGCATGTCTCGCAAATTGGTGAAACGCTTCCCCGGTTCGACCACAGAGTAATGGATATTAAGATAGCCATCTTGTTTCTGCGCTCCTCGAATCATTTCTACCAACTCTTTCACGGCCACATCAATCTCGGCGTCGAATTGATCCATGAGCAAATAGCAAGCGCCTTCAATCCACTTTGCCACATCGGAGTCCCAAAATTGGTGATTGGGGATTGGATAGACCGTAGGAGGGACCGAGTAGCTCGGATGCCACTTTAGTTTGAATGCCTCATATCGGCCAGTCTCTTTGAGCATTTGAAGCTGATGCCGTAATGTTTGAACTCGAATTACTTCACGGCGACGAGCCCAAAAGGATTCAGGTGCAAATGTAGTCGCAATAAAACTCTCTTGTGGGTAATCCATGATTCAAAAGCCCGATCAGATATCTGGAAGTTCAGTGAAAGAGATAAAAATGAAGATGAAAAGAAAATTTGAAACATCAGACTTCCAACGGGTCTCCTTATACCTCGGATCGGGAAAGCCTTCGGAGTGAAAGATCGGAGATTGAGCGAGCCCGAATTTTCATCTGTGCTACTCCGTATACTTGGACGTTTTGATGCGGGATGTCCGTAGGGTAAGACTCCGGTGGAGTTCCGGTGGGGAGAAGACCCGAAGTACAAAGCCGGGGTAGAACTCATTAACCCCACATTTCAATGTTTAATCCCCTTAAACTCTGGATTTTCTGGGGACTCATGCATTCCAGGCCAAACTGATGTGGAGTCCCGAAGCTCCGGCTTTGATTCTTGTATATATATCAGCGGGGAATGATCATCCGCCCCATGTAGAGGCTTCATTCTCATTGAGATTTCCCCTCATTCCCCCGTCAAAATGGGCATACATGTACTAGAAAAGTTTTTGCCTAAGGATGACCGGTAAGAGCCTTAGCTATGACATTCTCCATGGTACTTGAATTGATTTCAATTCTTTAGTTTCGCGGCATTGTTACTATATGGTATGGTCTTTTCGACCTGCTTCAATGGTTATGATGCTGGAATCATGACCGTCATCTTGGCTGATGATCAGTTCATCAGCTACTATAAAATAAATGCCGCTAAATCTGGTTTGGTGGCTGTCATTCCCTGGGCAATGACTGGTGGGTCAATCATCACGCACTCAGATCGACATCACTAATCGTGGAACTCGGTGTATAGCTGTGGCTCAAGTATATCTAGGAGGTACGCTAGCTGGATGGCTAGGACGTCTCTGGGCCTTGCGGATTTCTATCTGCATCATGATTATTGGAGTGTATGCAACCCTTGCAAAGATTAAATGATAACAACTGAGACTGACCATATAGAATTGTCGAGGTTGTTCCAAATAGCTTTGGTGTTTTGATCCTGGGTCGACTCCTAACGTGAGCTTCTGATTTTTGCACAGTCAATTTCAATGCTAATTGTGTACTAGGGGTCTCGGATTCGGCTGTGTCTATATCGCAACCAATCTGTATGTTGCGGAATGTGCACCTACCAAGCTCAGAGGCAGTTTTGTCGGCACGGTTTCCCAGTTTGGCTACCAATTAGGCACACTCATCGCCTTCTGGGCCGGCTATGGCATGTCATTCCATAAGCATCCATATAATATTGCATGGCGTGTGTCAAATATTGTTCAAATTCCTATCGGAATCGCTTTTATCTTTGTCTCGTTCTTTTACCCCGAGAGCCCCCGATTCATGCTAGAAAGATACCCCGAGACGCCTGAGCGAGCGATGCAGGCCCTGAGCCGATTGAGATCAGGTGCCCCTACAGATGAGCGTATTCGTGCCGAATTTCATGAGCTGGTCGCCTCGCACGAGTTCCGTCGTCGATACAACCCGGGATATATTGGTTTGATCAAAGACAAAAGTATGCGAAAGCGTCTCGCATATGGGTTCTATGCAGCAGGTCTTCAGCAGGTACGTTGGCTCCACATGGAGAGTACATAATGAAAATACTGATTTATTTAGATGGGTGGTATTGCTGCGCTCACTATGTATGCCACGCTCATCTACGAGAGTCTCGGATGGGACGCCGGCTCGCAAGCACTAGCTATAAATGGAATTCAATCCTGTCTTCAGTTGCTCATTGTGTTCGTGAACACTTTTACCGTGGATCGGTTTGGCCGAAGAAGTCTTCTGATGGCTGGTTTTGCCATCCAGTCCGTCGCACTATTGATCATGGCCTCTCTTTGCACCGCATTTCCTTCAAATGGAAACAGAGCCGCCGCTATCGTGGAGGTTGCCATGCTTTTCATAGTCGGCCTGACATATTGCTGGTCTAATGGACCTATTGCACCCGCAATTGTTTCAGAAATCTTCCCGCAGCATGTTCGAGACAAGGTAAGTTAGAATTTAGTCAAATAAGGAGATAGACGCTGATATATCATAACAGGGGTTTGGCTTGTCGATGCTTGGCCAAACATGTTGGCTCATTTTGCTGACGGAGTCCTGGCCTTCTTTCAATGCTAAAGTCGGGGGGAAGAGCTATTGGTTGCTGTTTGGCCTCAATGTGATTGCAGGAGTAAGTTGATATTTTCTTGGTTTTGGTGACAACACTAACAGTATTTTAGCTTTCTGTCTTCTTCATTCTTCCCGAAACCAAAGGCATCTCCCTGGAGAGGATGGAAAAGATCTTCGGAGGGGTGGATCATGTTGAGGAGGGCGAGCGTGAGGGAGGCTCCGAGAAGCGTGAAGCTCGAGCGCTGGTGACCGATGATGTTGACGAGAAGGCTCCTACCAGTCATGTAGAGAGTACTTTCGGCGTTCAGGGACCGGAAAGATCCATGGCCTAAAGTGAACATTTAAAGCCCTACCACATGTGTTCTATGTAATGGAAGGGGTGAGGAATTGTCTGTCAGTTTTTGGAAATTGGTCAACCATCTGACCTCAATGACAATTAACATAAGTCAAAGAGTCATTATGTTTAAATGTCACAATCATATATTTGAGATGTAAATTCTTAGCGAATACAGTATACAGAGTCCAGTACGTTCCATTTTCATAGTCCAGGTGATGATGTGCATATGTAAGTGCCACCATCACTTTAAAGCTTGTCATTTTCGATGTATTCGAAGTACTATTTATAGAGATTGTATTTGAATTGGTACATACCATACCTATGGAGCAGACTTATAGACACTGGAATATGCAAGGAAGATGTCATTATCTTTCGTGGCGTTTAACGGCCTCCGTAATGTGAATGCTAAATGGAAAATATGATATGCTATGCCATCGAATGCAAAAAGGGGTGAACCGCTATAACAACCCACGGAGCTTGTGAGATTCTCAACTTGGCTGCCCCCTAGTCGGCCCAAGCCCAGCGTTCAGTGGGCCTCTGCAAGTTTCCAATTAGGAAATATATCGTCCAATGAGCCGACCTCTCAATGAGTACCTGAGTACCGAGAATGTGAGAATCTTGTCTCTCCTTCTCCAGAAAATAAGGGGTTGAAACAACCTTGTCAAGTTGGCTGGTATTTGAACTGCCAATGGGCCAGATATTGGCAAAGATAATTACCAAGCAACCCAAGCGTTGATGTGTGTAATATCGCCTGTCCGCTTGGAATCGAAGACACTCAGTTGAGATCATCGGTGACCAAAAATGTCCATATACTCATCATCCTCATCCTCGTCATCTTCATCTTCATCTTCGTCCTCATCCCCTTCGTCTGATGCCGAGCCGCCTTCGGACTCCACCTCATCTTCTTCATCGACTTCTGATGGACCCTCAGCTATCGATTCACCGGTGAGAAATCCATAGCGGTCTCGAAGCTTTTGACTTAAAAAGTTCAACGCCCCATAATCAGTTTCATTATCTGCTCGCGATGGGCCGCCAAAGAAAGGTAAAGACGATGGTTTCTCAGATTCTCGCTCCGAAGGCAGGCCAAAATAGTTACTGACGACCGGGGAAATTGCTCGGCCGCGGGTCATATTATACGACACAGTACGCTGGTCTGGCCCAGCAAGTGTTGGGACACTAAGATGTGAATCGGGTGTCGGATTCGTGTTGAGGTGAAGGGATCTCAATGACGTCGTCGGCTCCTCGCTTGCATTCAAGGATGATGATCGGGTCCGCGGCGGGGGGTCACCAACGCCCTCCTCCGCAAGTACAGCAGATATATCTCCTTGCAGTAGTCGAATTTGGGCTGTATTATATGACTCGCACCTATGTTCATTAGCTTCCACCTAATCTACTGTATTTGATGATCAAGACTCACAAATCACATTTTAAGCCAAGCCAGTGATACTTGACGACGGATTTTGCGCCGCAGTCATTACAGTAGATGAGACCTTTGGTGTCCTTGAACTCAGAAGGCATAGGCTGGCTCTCGATTGTGCGATCCAGGTTTCTGAATGTCGACTCCATGTTGGTGATAGTCTTGCTGCAAATAGGACATCGGAAAGAGGTCTTCGAATACTCCCCTAGGCATTTATGATGCATGCTGTGGCCACAGCGCATCACAACGACTGTTTCTGGAGAGGTGAACATGTAGTCCCCACAGATTGGACAGTCACACTGTGTGGATCTTTCAATGCACCGATGTGTATCTTCAATTGAGATAGGCAGACAGACGCAGCAAGTCTAGAGAAGAGTAAGCATTTCTGTTGGGCATATTAAGATGAGCTGCTAGCCTACCTGGCAGTGGAAGAAATCCTTTCCAAGGCCCTGGCCAATCCGACATATACCACAGTCATTACAATGGTAGATGCTTTTTTCGCAATCGTTATCCCAGAGTTTACAGATATCACAGTAATACTGCGCACTCTGTTCACCACACTGTCTACAGTGCTGATCCGCAGGCTGGGGATGACCACACAGCATACATAACATATTTTCCGTATCGCGCCGAATCAAAGGATGATCTTCAAATGCATCATGGCAGAAACGGCAAGTATACCATTTTTTGCAGGTGAAGCACTGGAGCTTGACATTTCGCATATAGTGCTGGCAGCCTAGTAGCGCCCCGTCCAATTCTTCAGTATCTGGATCTTCGTCGCCTGTCTCCACCACAGGTGATTCAGGCTCAATCCTCGGCACATATGTAGGCTGTAAATCTTCAGCGGTAAGATGGAACAGGTTCTCGTATTTGGGATTGGACGTGGTCAATGTCGGGCTCGTTGAACTCGAGTTCAATGGTTTCACTTGGGAGGGCGATTGACTGGCAGGCGTATCCGGGCGAGGAGGAACTAGTGTTGGAGAGTTCGGCGGCAGTGGATGAGAAGAGGTATAGCTTTCCGTCATGAGACCGTGAACCCTCCGTGCCTTTTCATGATTATCGAGATCCAAGGCCCGTATGGCATGGATTTTGTTCCTGAGCCACCCCATGCCATCGTCCGCGGGTAATGAAATATTCTCTAGCTCATCAATATCAAAGGTTTGACCTGGACTTTGTTGATTGCCGTCCCTTGTTTCATGTCTCGATTCCGAGTCGTTGTCGGGTGGCCCGTTCGGGAGTTCAGTCGAGTCGTCATTTTGAGTCGACAGTTCCTGGGGACTCGTTATATTGTTATTTGTATCGGATCTTCTCTCAGTGCCATTCTGATCTTCGATCACAGGTCGAGAGGCCGGTAGGTCTGCAGTGCGACCATCCATGTCTTTCGGTGGGATTGGAAAGAAAGGAGGGCTGGGCAAGGACCCCGCATCTCCGCCAATAGACTCTAGCTCTCCACAATCGGAGTTTTGGTGGGAAGCGGTAGGTTTAATGAGTCCACTGACCGAGGACGACTTTGTTTGTCCGTTTCGAAGGGATTCCGATTCCGACTCCGGTAGCTGAGGATGACGGGGAGGTGTGCGGGTAAGAAGTCCGAGGTCAGTCAGCAGCGATGAGATGAAGCTGCTCATGAAGGGCTGTGATCACATCTAGCAATATAAATACCAGATCTTTAAGCATAAGGAAGATAAAACTTCAAACTACAAGCTATAAGCTACAAACTACAAAGCCAACAAAAACGTTCCTTGAAAAGATCGAAAAGTCATGTGGTTTGGTTAATTGGCATGTGATCGTGCTGAATCATCACGAATAGGTTAACTAAGTTAACCAACTAGTTAACTAGTTATACACAAGCTTGATATGGATTTTATGAATCTATGAATCTTATTCAAACCTAATAAGTTCATTCAATCAAGATAAATTAATCCAAATGTCGTGAAGGTGGTGACAATTCGAATATTGTGTCAAATACTTGATTCTTTGGTCATCTCGGGCCGCCAGACATGCAGCAATGATGCATTTCCCCATCTGTCTTGAGTGAACTGAGGGTGGCCATGCATTCTCAAGGCCATAAATGGAAATACCGATAGAAAACATGTCATCGGCTCTGCCTTCCCTCCGGGTGTGTATCCGGGATACTGACCTTCGAAGTGTGTTTTATCACGTCCAACGAAGTTCATTCGTGAAGTCGAATGAGAAATGCTCCCAAAGTCCAGAAAAGCGGATCTCTAAGAAAAGTATCCATATTCCCATATTGGGAGAGCTGCTTTGGCGCCCCATTTGGATATTCATGCCCAAGGCGACGTACGAGCGCCTGACGGAGGATCTGTGGTGCAGCGAATCGGAAAGACAGTGGATCACTTCAGGCATGTCCCCAGACTCTCGTTCAGGCGTTGAAGTGTCAAATTATAATGCTCATAAGCCATGTTGCGTAGTCGTTCCTCTTCGCTGAAAAGACCTAGAGACTTTAATCTGCGACCAAGTCAGAATCAAGCACATCTCGTTCTCCACTGTAGTGATGGGGCCACCTACACGCGTGTCTCCCGAGTAGGTGGATTTTCCCAGTATCTCGCCAACATTAGGTTCTTCAGAATTTTATGTTCTAGACCGCGAATTTCGGTGGCTCGTTCCAAAAAGCGTATGGTGTTGGCGATCCTCGTGGGATCCAACTCGGCGTGAGGCGAGCGAAAGGCACTCCGCATGGTGGATCTTAAGACATAGCGAGCAGGAGTAGAATATCGGATTGCTTTGAGGGCTTGCCGATAGACACAGCGATATGCATGAATTATTTGGGAAGTAACCATCATAGGTGTGGTGGGTAGAGGAACCAAGTGAGAAGGATAAATAATCCTTATGCAGTTTGTAAGGTTTCCCCATGCCCATGTCACGTGTGTGGTATACCTAGAATCAACACTTATCTTTCTCGAATCATAACGATTGAATAAAAAGTTATTAATTGATTTATATAGCTTAAGTTAAACATTTTATGAAAAAGGGGAGTTAGAATTATATATCATTACTAAAATAAGAGAAAATACAGAGTATTAGTACATACACATAACACAAAATACAGAATACATAATATACATGCAGCCTCAGGCCCCACCTTCCCCATAAGAAACAGGTGACTTTGGGCCGCAACACTTCATGCCAATGTTCTCTCTCTCCCTCTTTCACTTCCACTTCCACTCTCCTTTGCCGAAAAAAAGAGAGAGAAAGAATATTGAAACCCCAGGATCTCCGTCATCTCCGGTTCATCTTGTTTGAGCTGGCTCCAATCGTTTTGCATTCAGTTTTCAACCTAATTCTACTGTGTACTTCGTCTCCACCAAAAGTGGTGGTTTTTATACGATCTGACCGCCCGATTCTTGCGACCATCCACTCTTTCCTCCGATCTCCCCTCCACGTCGACCTTTACGACCCAAAGTCATGTGTTGATACTTCCCAGATGGTGTGGTATAAAGTACCAGCCGTTGGAACAGACGAATAGAATGGCCCGAGTTGCGCGGAGAGCTGCGTCGGTTGCGGCCTGGCGCGCCCCCAGCCGGGCCATCCAGAGGAGAGCTCGAAAGCACAAGGTCATTATGGAGTCCGTGACTCAGGAGAAGAAGAAACTGCGAAGTGTTGTTCGTGTCTCTGTGAATATGTGTCGAAATGAAAAGGTGGTCTAACAATTTGTCTAGCTCTGCTTTGAGGCGAAAGCACCCATGGGTTATACTTTCATCCCCGCAGGAAATCCCATTTTGACTACAGCTTGCAAAGAGAGATGTAGGAAAGAAGGATCTCAGATTCATGCCGTCTCGGTAAGAAGCACCGTCTCTGCTAGCTTGGATCAAGCCCCTCGGGACACTGCTCATCGAATCTAGACAACTCCTCATATGCACACTCACAACCTCTCCCAACATGTCCACCGCATAGGGTATCATTTCCCAAGCACAGTGGTCGCAGCAGTATGCTCAGAGCTCGGATTATATCTCACCAGTGCAGGAAAGGCGGTCTCCTTCCACACGCTTGGCACTCAAGAGGATCCCCGCCCACCGGACTCCCAGGTCTCCCAAGAGGTGATCAATACAGAGGCAAGGGACGCGATCAAGGATCTGTTTCCAAACATTCCAGACAAAGATCTGTTTCAGATCATTAAAACTTCTTTCCAAAAGGTATGTTCCTTGAAATTCCCAATTCCCAGTTGCAAGTTGTCAGATCGGGGATGCCTGACATCGTAGATGTCAGGGTCAACGCAAAGTTGGTACAGCACCGGAACTACCTTTAGCTCGCCGAGCACAGTTGGCAGTAGTGGCCCATGTCCGCCATCTCTACACTGATTATGACCGGCTTCTTAAACAGGGGTCATTCCAGGAGGCCAGGTCTGAGGTCGAACAGCCAACTCTGGCAAAGGTTGTTGCATGGCGTGGTGACGATGAGAATGGCCAGACTGTCCTGGAAGATGTTTTCCGGGAGGTCATCGTAATATCAGACGATGAAGAAAGTGAGACCGAAGAAGAATCGACCACCAGAGACGCCCGAGAGTACAGCGTGGAAATTCTTTCGAATACAGCCAGGGCCCATGAGATCCAGACCCAGCCTATAAGCGCTGAGTTTGTACTCGGCCAAGATCACACCCGGGAGCCCTCCGAGGAGGCGCCACCTGGCTTCCGGGTTATCCCCAGGATCTCCACGCAGAAGACCGTCGACCGACGAGGATTTACCAGATACAGATACCAAGCCTGGAATCGTGCTTTGCATAAATACGGAGTTAAGGCTCAACACACCGAGCAACCCCGGCTTGGTGACGTCTCACCGGAGCAGCAAAGTCCTCGATATGCAAAAAGACCCGCAGCCACCCAAGAGAATCTAGAGCCCCCAAGGCGCCGAGAAATTCCTAATCATTCCGTGGAACCCAGCTCCAGAGTCATTTCAGGTCCTCTCTATGGAGAAACACCGGTTCAGCGACCACCTGCTGGCAGGAGTCACGTAGGTACTATGGAAAGGCGTGTCCCATTAGAAAGCGAACGCCTATATTCTCAGCCTGGCACAATGGGAAGGCCTCCAGTACTAATAACACAGAACTCACATACAATACGCCCTATGGACACAAACCCTCGCTGGAACGTCCATAACCTCCACCCTCAAGGTAAATCTCAGCCGGTTGTTGACTCAACGCGGCCTGAAAGGATTCCTATGCCATCACATGACCGAGTTAATGCACCCGTGTTTGTGAGCGGGCCCAAAGAATTACAACCGAACCATGAGGGCCAATTTGGTCCTACGACTGAACCTCCGCTACCATCTCAGGCCAGACCAGGAGCATTTACTCAGGATCGTGTTCTCCCATCCATTGAAGCTCCCTGGCCCTTGGAAAAACGGCGGATTGACTCCCGTTTAGAGCACTTGACTAAAAGAATGTCGCTTCGTTCTGTAACCCCAGTCCATTCACAAGGAGAGAATCATGGCAGTGGCGCTGGCCCAGGTAGCCCGGACGATCAAAATTGCAAGAGGAGAAGATTGACTTACTACGCTGGTCCTCAGTCCGACTCTCGCTCTGATGCTCGAATTGCAAGACCCACTGGAGTGCCAGTCTCTGAAGGACAGGGGCCAAGAGTGCAATATCGCCGTGATGAACCTGGACCCGAGTATCGTTCTCAGGATGTGCAATATCTCCGTCGAGACCAACCCTCTTTAGGGGAACAGCCTTTGCTTACAGGTCACCAGCGTGAAAGACAACCTGGTCCCTTTGTTCCACAGATTATCGGCCTGGATACTAGACGGGAATTGGATCGCCCACATCTCCCGGAACCACCAGGGCATAACTCTATGCACTCCTTCCAATCCTTTCTTGGACCCAGTGATATGATGACAGCATTCAGACCGGTCCCGGACGTCTCTCGGCCCGAAGTTCGCTCGTACTATGGTGATCGTAGCCCCCACATGAACCATGTCCGTCATTCAACCCTTGAGGAATTGCGCCCATCAACCTGGAACCCCCGTATTGATGGAGACCGTCCCATGGCCTATACCGCCCCCCTTGGAAAACAATACGCCAATGGATTTGTTCGTTCCGTTGATGTTCGCGATGTGCGTCCGGTTGACTATTTCGTGGAACGCCCACGACCCCAATTTACTCGTGGGGCAGAAAACCTCATCCCGCCGAGCAGGGCCAGGATTCCCGACCAAGCACTTTCCCAGGATCTTCTCCAGTCTCGAGCCCTTTCAGAGCAACGCCTGCCAAGTCCACGAGTGACGCATAGCTCTCACCAGATATCCAACCATCCAGAGACTGCTCCTGGGAGTCGCCAACCCCAAGCGCGTATCCCTAATCCCCGGGAAAGACGGCCTGGCAGCGGGCTTAGCACCACGCGGTAAGCCATCTATTTGGAACCAAAACCAAAAAAATTGGCGCGCACTTTCTGGTTTTTCCCTCCGATGTAACTGACTGGCTCTACAGACGCATGCATGATCCCCGAACTTTTCAGATGGCGGAACAGAACCGCCCTATCTACGTGCAACGAGTTGAATCGCAGCCACCTCAGTATCCCATGTCAGACGGAAGGCCTGTGATTATTGTGGATTGAGTCATCGGAAGGAAAGAGGAGGATTTCGTTGATGCCTGAAATGTCGGTTTCCACATGTTGTTCTTTTTGTTCAAATTCATGATACCCATCTGCATTCTTAGAACGCTTACGTTCATGGGAGTTGTAACACAAGAAATTTCCCAACATCTATGGTCTTGGAATAAGAATAAATAAAATGTAAAAAATGTAAGACAAATGTCCCAGAGGAAAGTAAATGATATATTGCGCTGATAACATGAAACCTTTGTCACCAATCATGCCCATTTAGGCGGGAAAGAGGCGCCTTGCTCCAAGGTTTGTACGGTTGTTGATTCCGAGATGTTTCCACTGCCAAAGTAATATGCCGCTCAAACGACCATGGTTTGGCCATCTGCCTCTCCACTGTTCACAGTCTTTCCGGTCTTCTTAATCGCGGCTAGCACGGTATCATAGGAAACAGTAGGCTCGGTGGAGATGCTTGCGGTCTGGGATTCGAGGTTGACATCGAAGGACTTGACACCTGGTTATGATCATTAGTTTCGATTCAGAACAGGTAGAAGTCATTGAGGTACCTTCTAGTTTCTTGAGGATCCGCTCAACAGCGCCAGAGCAACCACCACAGCTCATGGACACATTAAACTTGTACTGGTGGTCGGACATGATTGGGATGAGGTTCGGAAGATTAGGAGCGGGGGAGATGCGGGGGGGGTAAAAATGACAGAGAGTTGGAATCGGAATCGGAATCGGATAGAAATCAAAAGTCGGCTTTTATCAGAACAGAGACCCGGATACACGACAGAACTGAGGTATTTTGATTGTTTGTGGATTTATAATCATTTTGCGTTTCATCCCTTTCATTGAGCGATTTCTGCCATTTGGGTTTTTTCGCATTACAAATGTGGGTTTGACATGCAATAAATCATGCATTATCTAACCTTCCTACTATTTACTAGTAGAAGGGATATACAATGTAAATTTCTATAAACATATCTTTAAAATCCTCCTGTCCGCTTCTTTTTGATCTTACTCTTCTTCACTTCCCGTGCCCCAAACTGTCCTCGCTCGGTCTGAGTCATGGGAATGTCGCTTATCGAGGGCTGACTGCTTAGCAGCGGGAATCGGTTATCAGGCTGACTACCCCAGGTCCGAATCTGAGGAGCGCTAGGTGTGGCCAGAGATGGCGTGTCGAGCGTGGACGTCTGCTGCGATGACTGTGGTTGCTGCGATAGCCGTGACCGCTTCTTACGCACCCGACGCTTAGGTACCTCTTCCTCCTGTCCCTGTGAGACCTTTCGCCATTTGTAGGTGGAGGGATCAGACCCCACCTGCCAGTGGGAAAGCATATTGACGACATTTCGGGGTAGTGGGCGGGATTTCTTGAAGATAGTAAATGCAGAGAGACTAGTGTAGGCTGCAGGAGCCTTCTCATCTTCTGGTAGTGGCTGGGAGCTTCTATCCTCAAACAATGTAGTCTGACTTGAGGAAAGCTGTGAGGATGCTAGTTCTGCACTAATTGGCATGTCCATGGTGGATGCATCAGGTTGTGGTGTTTTGGCCTCTCTGGGCTCATTGGAAATTCGAATAAGTCTTGCTAATAGAATATCGAGGGCGATTCCACGAATGATTCTCTCCTTCATCCGGCGTGTCAGGTCGGGTATATCATGTGGAAGATTGGCTAGCCACTCGTCAACGAGTCGATCATAAGTCTCCAAGAAATCTAGGCTCGACTGCTTCTCCAGAGAAGCTACGGGCATGCCTGGAAACAGATTGGAAAATCGGAGCGGCAGAATCATGAACCGATGTTGGAGTTGCTGGTCAGGAGTCTCAGGAAGAGCGGCAGACAGGAGACGTTGCAAGTCGTACGCATTTTGATCAATATCGTTGGACGCCGGTCGACCACGGCTAATCTCGAGCCTGTAACAAATCAGTCAATGGGGGATCTAAGGCGATCTTTCTCCCAAGTGAACTTACATTGATTGGCTGCTCTGCCAGGATTCCACACCTTCAAATGTTTCCTTTTCCAGATCTTCAATCATTTTGTCAAAGGTTGGTCGGGACCGTTCAAGTTCTGCCTGAGCAGCACAGCCTGCAATATCTGCCAGGGCAAGTTTATATATGGGAGTCAAGTTCAAAGTCCAGTCCAGATCTTCATAGTTAGAGATGAGGTTGGTGTTCGGAGAAGTCGTTTGGAGAACCATTGCAGACTCATCCCAGTCATTAACCACAAAACCATCGTCAATGCAGTCCCTGGATGTCTTAGAGGGACGTACACTCGCACGAAGGATGTTGCGATCCTCGTTGTCTTCAATTCTATGACTCCTGACCTGGTCTTGCAAGCTCCGTCGTGGGCCCTTGAAAAGCGTCTCATGCACTGCGAGTGACGAATCCACCCAAAAAAGCTTAATGAGACTCATGCCGAAGCTGTGTGTGGTTCCAGGAACGGGAGAATGATCGACTTCTTTAAACACAAATGTCGAGTACCGCAGTGGTTTATCAGAATCCATCTTTAGTGCTGATCGTAGATGCAACAAGAAGGGATCCGGGCTAACAAATGCGTCTGTTTGTAGATTACCAACGAATGGACACGGGAATACCTGAATAAGCTCCGTGACTCGGGAGTACAAGACGAGATATAGACCTGTTTAAGTCAGCAGTTTATTCAACAAGCACAAGTTACGTACATACTGTCTCTGATCAATAGATTGCTGAGCCTTAAAGTGGTATCATGGCTGTCTCGAAAATGATGTCTCACCAGGGATGCTTCCAGAGGCAGACTCGGGCCCTCTTCATCCTGCGCAGCAGTTCTCACATCATATATTAGTAACCTCCTGGAAGTGAGAATGAAGAACTGTGAAGTGTTCTGGGTGTTCCTCTTCACCTCGAGGACCCATTCGGGTCGTCTCCCCATTCTCAATTCGATACTGCGGGATCGGACTTCGTCTCCCTCCATCTGAAAAAGCATGGCAGATCGACGATTAGCAACCAGGATCGTTGAGAAATCAGAGACCCATTGAATTGAACCCCAGCCATCATGCTCAAGTCCATCAGAATCTATCTGATCGGAAGTTGACAATGAGCCTTTCGGGCCAGGAACGGCAATTTCATCGCCGTTGCGTTGTTTTCGCGGGGTTTGAATTTCCCAGATACTCCAGTTGCCTCTGGTATCAACGATAGCCAGCTGTCTCTGCAACCAAGGATTGAATGCTACATCAGCATGTGGGAACCCTCCGGTATATGCGTTCAGGATCTCGACGACGGGATTTGCAGCAAGGCGAGAGTTTCGTAGCGAAAATGGGATTGTCGCAGGATCATCATGACGGATGTTCATCGGTGCTGGATTGGGCTGATATAGAGGCCGAAAGACCGTGGTCGAATCTAGAAGACGAGCAGCCATCCAATTGGATTGATCCTCGTCGTCCTTGGGCGGCCGTGAAAAGCAAATTTGCTGCACCTGAGCTCCTTGTGTTGACCATTCAGTCGTTTCTTCGTCACCTATGGTTGGCACAATTGCTGCATATTCATCAAGCGGCAGCTCCACGGCATCCTCAACTATCGCATGGAATGAAATGACATTTCTACACTCTCCGGTCACAGTGGCCGCGACCGAGATGTGACTGGACACCTCTGGTCCAAGTACTGAAGCATACCCCAAGTCTAGGAGCTTTGACACATGAGGGTCATAAGGGTCATAAGGATCGTTGGTTGCCGACAGCAATTTGGAGGACGGATGGTCGGAAATGGAGGGCCAGTGTACGCCTAGATCCGGGTATGCATGTTGGATTGAGTTCGGATTGGGTGGTCGGCCATATGGACCGAATAGCTTGCGCGAGGGAGTCTCTGAAAGTGAAGGAATCACCGTCTTCGTCACTCCTGTATAATAGATTGATGGGCCTGGGTTTAGCGCTTTTGAGAAGCTCCAGGATTCGGTCTTGATGAAGTAGAACGGTTTTCCCATATGCCCATAGTGTAGAGCCGTGTCGGTATTATCACCCATTGGATTTTGCTGTACTTCTTGCGAGGTGCGCAAGACCCGGCCAGATCATGTCGAGGGCAGGGAGAATCCGAGTTTCAAAAGTTATCCAAAGAGGAAGATGCAACTATCAAAGATTCTCTCTCGATGAGAGTTTTTTCTTATCGATAAGATAAGTTCCGCGGTTGCGCCGCCAACCCCCAAACACTTCGTCTTCCACGCGGTTTGTTTCAATCAGTCTGCATTCGCGTCAAATCAACTCAAACCACACTACATCATGACATCTTCATTTGATCCATCACTCTCAACGAGTGGTATGCGTCCTCCGTTGAACTCGGCAGATGCGCCATCCATGGCAGACTCCCTTCCCAGCATCAACTTTGGGTTTGATGACCTGCGCAATCGCATGGCACAGTTTACGGTGAAATTCGATGCATTCATTGAGCGAGGGCGCAAACAAGTTTTGGAGGAGAGGAATCAGTTTCATATCAATCTTGCTGAATTACAAGGTACACTGCGATATCCTACCTTCTAATTACCCCACCTGTTGAACTGACTGGAAAACATAGAGGACGAGCGGATGCGACAGCGTGATATTGAGATCCTGAATCTCAAAACCCAAACCCATGAACAAACTCTTCAAAAAGAGGCGGCTGAGGCTGCTGAAATGCACACTGCAATTTCCTCGATCACCATGGAGCGCGACTCTCGACTCACCAAGCGGGACCGTCTCAAACAACAGATCGCGGAGACCCGAAAGGCAATCAACCAAAGACTGGAGGCACAGAAAAACCACGCAAAACACTTGGATGCGCAATCTCGTCTCAACAACCCGGAATTGGAGTTCTGGCAGGATTATCTTTGTTTACGGATTGAGGGGGCTGGTCGAGAGGATCGGTTGAAATTCGTTTACAGTCATATAGTAGAGAAGGATTGGGAATCAGAGGCATGGTTTGAATTGGGAACTGCTAGTCGAGATTATGAGGTGTTCCACACGCGGCCAAAGGTGAACCGTGAAGCTTTGGAGCGTGAGGTCGATCTTGTCAATGAGGACCGGGACTTTGGCGCATTTCTCAAGCGAATGAGAAGGTTATTTGTGGAAACTATGAATTGAACTGAAGATATAATTTCCCAGGGTGTATGGATATCTGTGTATGAAATTCATGAGCTTTATGCCGAATTATCTTTGTCGTCACCGAAATCATCAAGCCTACGTAGGTCACGGGCAAAGGCATTGTTTTCCTTTAACCCCCGGTAGCCTCTCGGTAAAATGCGAGGCTTCTATTCGCACCGGCTGCTGCAAACGCTTCTGATCTGCCGTTCTTGGGCAGCCATTTAACGCTCCAGACAGCCTTTTCGGTCTCAGATTGGGTGGCAACACACATCTTGGTTTCCATAGACCAGACCTTGACTTTCCCATCGAAAGAACTGCGGACATGGGTAAGCAATGGGTCCCATTTGGTAAATGCGAGGGTTGTATGGATTACCTGCTGAGAAGATACTCCCCAGTGAAGCTCCAAGAAAGAGACAGTACCCAAGCAGAATGGCCTGAGAGGTTTGCAATCTGTTCCCCTGATGACGTATCATACAACACAATCACCTTGGAGTCTCCAGCCGCCGCCAGAATTTTCCCTCCAGGAGAGAAAGCAACCGATCGAACTGGCTTCACCAGGCCTGGTATATCTTGTTAGATCATGGAGAGTCACCGGGGCTTGTACCACGTACCGGAAAGAGAGAACGGCATCCGGCCAGTTTCAGTGGTAAAGATGTAGACGGCACCATTTTCATGGCCGCTAGCAATAAATCGGCCATCGGGCGACTGGGAATGTCAGCAGATGATGTGGTGGCAGTTCCTCATGAACCTACCAGGTCGATACAAGTACCAAAGCTGCCCTTGGTCTCGTGGTCTCGAATTTGGGCCCCATCTGCGGCTAGGTCCCATACTCCGATTCGACCATCTTGAGAAACACCTGCCAGGTACTGACCATCCTCCGCCAGTGCGACTGCCCAAACCCTCACATCATCTAGATTGGCTAGCATTTGGTCAGTATGTCAAAGCCTCTCATCTAACGTGAACCGTACCTGAAGAAGACTTGTCGAGAGACCAATGGCCCTCCTGGCAAGACCAGACTTTGATGTCGCCTGCGAAGCCTGCACTAACAGCTCGAGAGCCCTTTGCATCGGTGACCACATGATGACAACCTAAAGTGTGAGCTCCGTCAATCGACTGAACTAGCGGAAAGTCTGCTTCGGTGGTTGAGTGCACTTTAATAGACGGTGCACCTGATGCCGACAGAATGTGATCATTTGTTACAGCTAGCGAGAAGATATCCACGGGGTGCGCTGAGGGTGGGGTTAGCTCGTCGTTTTTGCGTAACAAACACGCGATCCATGATCACTCACCATTGTCTGCGGACCCCCACGCGAGGTATTGTCTCGACTGCAGATTATTAGCTCAGAAATCCCAGCAACTTGAATGATTATCATACCATGCTTTTTTTTTGGTACAAAATGCAAGTCAAGGTTGGGTGGTCCGAAATTATCGCGGTTGCGGAAATGACGTTGGTTGACTTTGGCCCGCATTTCCGCCTTTGCTACCCCAGTTGACATGCAAATCAGGACAACTTCTCTACGTCTTTCTAAACTAACCACATACGCTTACAATTGGAGGTTTGGGAATTCGTCAATTGGAGTTGACAATTGATTGGAGGCCATCAGGACCTTTTGGAATAATACAAGTTTTCTTGTCCCCCACGTAACCAGACGCCAGGTGCCATGCAGCAGATAGATATTATCTGCAGATCCCAAAAAAAAAGAAATGAAAGAAATAAACTCTAGAAATACACAATCCATCTTTATATTTCCACTTGGACAAGTCGAATGCACTTGACCGCGCGATCAGAATCCTGTATCATTGCCACTTCAAGCGGTTTGAGTGGTCTGGGCCGACTTCCATGATTGCTGGATATCTACTTTCGATGTTAGCTCTTGCCTTGTCTCCCTTGGATGAGTAGGTTACATGCAAATCGCCGTTGCAGGCGGCATGCATTTCTCGAGAATCGTCCCCACATACCTTTGACACAGTTGGAGCACAGCAGATGCGCCCGCTTCACCTGACCACAACCCGGGCACTTATTGAGACTGTGAACATCCTTCAGGGCTTTTCCAGCCATTTGACGATGGCGCTTCTTCATGTGCGAGGTCTTCTTCTTCGGGACGGCGCGGAGGACTGAGTCCCAGAGATCGGAGAGTAGCGGTGGAACGGAGATGGAGATTGAGGGCAAGGCGATTGCGGAGAGTAAAGAGAACCGGGGAAGCTGAGGCAGAGCTCTGGCGAGCGGAGAGATTGACATTGCCATGATGTCGGGGTTTATGTATAAGGTCGAGCTTCGGACAAGTTGGAAGTTGAAGTTCGTGAAAACCAAAACCAAAACCAAAGAAACCAAAGAAACCAAAGTTTCGGTTTGCGCCGTACAACACTAGTCCATATTAGGTATAGCGTTACACCCCTGAGTTGTCGATAGGGAAAGAACAACTTAAGGGGCTTCAAAGTACAACTATTCTTGTTGAGGTTTTTGCTTGATTTTGGGGAAATTCTTGAAACTTCTTTTCTATTCAATCCTCAACTTCTTCCTCCAACGATGGCCGCCGCTACCACCTCTGCTACTGGTCAACAGCCTACCGTTTTCCCCCACAGCCATGTCGGTTTCGATAGCATCACCTCCCAGATTGAGCGGAAGCTGTTGAAGCGTGGTTTCCAGTTCAATGTCATGTGTGTTGGTATGCGCCGCCTCGTTTACCCCTACAGTATCTCATTTTAATCATTACTGACGCCCTATACAGGACAAACCGGTCTGGGCAAGTCCACGCTTGTCAACACCATCTTCGCGTCCCACCTGATCGACTCCAAGGGTCGCCTTACCCCCAATGAACCCGTGCGCTCCACCACCGAAATTCAGACAGTTTCGCATAGTACGTTCTCAATCTAGAAGCTTTTTTCGCCCAGGGAGAATCGCAATGGCTCACGGGTTCCACTAGTCATCGAGGAAAACGGCGTGCGTCTCCGCCTGAACATCGTCGACACCCCTGGTTACGGAGACCAGGTTAACAACGACCGTTGGTACGGATCTGATTGTCCCACTTCAATATACCCTCTCGCGCTAACATTCCTTTAGCTGGGACCCCATTGTCAAGTACATCAAGGACCAGCACTCCGCATACCTTCGCAAGGAGCTCACAGCTCAGCGTGAGCGTTATATCCAAGATACACGCATCCACTGCTGCTTGTTCTTCATCCAGCCCTCCGGTCATGCGTGAGTTTCTCCTGCCAAAATCAAACGAAGCTCCGGTCTTTCAATTCCAGTCTCCCACTAACCTATGATGATTATACAGCCTTAAGCCCATCGATATTGTTGTTCTGAAGAAACTCTCCGATGTTGTCAATGTTGTCCCCGTTATTGCCAAGTCTGACTCCCTGACCCTCGAGGAGCGCCTAGCCTTCAAGGAGCGCATCAAGGAGGAGTTTGCCTTCCACAACCTGAAGATGTACCCCTACGACAACGGCGAGCTTGATGATGAGGAGCGGGCTATCAATGCTCAGATTAAGGTAAGGAGAGAGTATCCACATGATCCTGGTTTTGAGATAAATATTAACCTGGGCTTGTAGGACATCATTCCCTTCTCGGTTGTCGGCAGCGAGAAGACCATCGTGGTCAACGGCAAGCAGGTTCGCGGCCGCCAGAACCGCTGGGGAGTAATCAACGTTGAGGACGAGACTCACTGCGAGTTTGTCTATCTGCGTAACTTCCTCACCCGTACCCACCTCCAGGACCTGGTGGAAACCACCAGCCAAATCCACTACGAGACCTTCCGTGCCAAGCAGCTGTTGGCTCTGAAGGAGAGCAGCGCTGCTGGTGGCCACACCGGTGGCAGCCGACCCATCAGCCCCTCGGCGGATCGGGAACTCAGCCGCAACTCGCAACGTGCGGCCATGAACGGATACTAAATCCCTCAGGTGGCGTATTTGTCCATCTTTGGTGAATTTGAGTGATGTGAAATGGTCACCACTGGACAACATCATTCTGAAAAATTTCCTGTCCCTTTCGACGGCCTTTGCAGATATCCCATTTTTCCTTTACGTCTCCTGTTTTTGTCCTCTCCCTATTCTCCCCGTTTCGCGGGCACAGATTCCGGGCTTCTTATTACCATTTGTATTGCGGGGGAAAGTCTTTTGGTATCCAGCGCTTCTGCTATCTGGTTTTCTCCATGTACTTAGTTTCCTTAATTATCCCTGAGAAACTCATATTGGCACACTGATCCTCGTCCCTTTTACTATAAAGACTTATATGCAGGTATCTGATGACCCATGTTGTTTTGGTAAGTTTACCAGGTCCTGATTATCCTTGTGACCAGACTTCCTTGGTCCACGCATTACGTCAGCAGCGAGGCGCCTTCCAAACAGGACTGGGCAGAGAATCAGGCGCCTGCAATATTGGGGTTACTAAATAGATACCAGGTCCTTATCGAAAGAGAATTCGAAAATGAGAAGAAATATGAGGTGGTTGGAGATGCCCACTATGAGCTCTTGTTTCTATACATGAACCATAACACTTAGAGCATTATGATTTAGCAGGTCCTGAGTGGCTTCCTCGTCGCATCGCGTTCAGGTTGCCGGCCTCGGCTTCCTGCTCCAAGAAATTGGACCATAACTCCGCCAGTGTTTCCTTGCTGGACGCTCCATTGTCCATGAATTCGGCCAGGTTGGGCGTACTAGGAGTCCGTAAGGGAGTCCCGGGAACCCGAAGCTTACCAGACATACTTGAGGTGCCTGGTCGAGCGAGCCCAGCTTGTTCTCGTTGTTCTAGATTTATTCATGAGTGAACATGTTGGGTGAAGTTACATAGGGTGGAGAGCTTACCGTCATCCCAGCCCAAAAGGGCGGCTATGAGTTGTAGGATTTGGAACTTCTTAGGATCCGATCGATCTAGCGCCAGGAAATGCAGCAGGTGGTTTGTAACAATATGCCTAGAGATATCAGTCAAGGTGGACCCCTTTATGGAATCTGTCAAGGTAAGAACTTACCGGTCCACGTTATCCTCCGGTTTCCCCTTCTTGAGGAATCGCAAGGCCTTGGTAAGGTGATCATTTAATGTGACTGCTTCATGACGCAGCTTTCCAATGAGCAGATTTTTCTCTTTCACCTCCTTCTCAAACGGGCGCACCCGATCCAGTTCTTCTTGCGCATTCTTCATATTCTTGTCTGCATCGCCAGCTTGTTGTTGTGCCTCTCGTAGCGATCTTCTCAGCTCCTCCAGCTGAGCATCTGAACTCTCTACCAGCTCGCGGAGTTCCTGCTTCCGTGCTGATTGGATTTCCTGCAATGCACGCTGGAGACCGTCGACGGTCGATTGCTGGGTATCCCGGTCACTTGTGGCCTTCTCGTAGGCATCGCGGAGGTTCCCAAGCTGCTCCTCAAGATCAACGACTTTCTCGCCCAAATTCTCCCGGATAGAGCGTTCCTCCATTGCAAGTACTTCCCAGTTGTGCATGGCCTCCTTGGCTTGTTCGAACTCGGATTGGAGATAGGACTCTTGGTCGATCAATTCCTGTTTTTCTTTCAACCAATTCTGCTGTGATAGGGTTGCGCGATCTCGAAGTGTGGCGATCTCTTTGGACTGCAGTGCTGATCCGTCGGAGATGTCAGCAAGCTCGGCTGACTTGGCATCAAGCTGTGACTTTAAGTTTGCGTTCTCGTCTTCGAGCTCCTCGATCTGAGATCGCGCCTGGGCCAATTCCTCCTATAGGTATTTTATAAGCAAGACGGTATCAAGTGAGCATCAATTGAGCCAATTCAACACACCTCGTCCTCCTTGAGGCGCTCTCCCAATTGAGATTTGATGATGTTTACACGCTCCAGCAGCTTCTGAAACTGGGTTTCAGCCTGTTCCTTCTTGGACTCTGCATCATCCAATTTCTGCTGCAACACCTCCATTTCCACTCGATGTTTGGACTGGATCTCCTCCAGTGATTTCCGCATGTCGGTGACCTCGGCCCGTAGGGAGTCTCGTTCTCGAACCAGCGCATCGAAACGATCTTTGGGCTCGGTCGCGGTCGCGGTTGCGATTGCAGTCGCAGGTGCGGGTTGAGTGTCTTGCGTCTCTCGTGTTACATTGCCGTATTTGGTATCATTGGCAGACTGATGTAGCGCGCTGCCAGGGTCGGGAGGGGCATCGGTGGAGGGGGTTTCTACCGCATCGTCCGGTTCCTCGGCATCATTCTGTAAAATTCTCAGCACAGGGTCACCATTACAGAGAATTCCAGGGCGCACCTGAGTGGCATCCTCGGGCTGTTCATGTTCAACGCCCGGGGAATCGGCCAGTTCGGCATCCACCTTGGCCTTGGCCTTCTTCTTGCTCTTTTTAGATTTCGCGCCTAGTGAGGCATGAGTATGAGGTTATTAGGGGAGGAATATTTATGCGCGCACCTTGGGGATTCTCAGGCATGCTGGGTGGTTGGGGGATGGTTGAAGGGGAGATTGGGAAGCTGTCAACATCAAAGGTCCTTTCCGCCCCAGATCACGATGATTAATCTATCCGGCACCAACATAAATATATATGTATGCGTACAGTATATGTATGTATATTTATATATATATATATACATATATATATCTACATACAGTTTCTATAGATATTTTCATAACTATTTAAATCGATATCTATAATGTACTACCAAGGTATATATATGACGTAGATGTAGATGTAGTTAGATACGTGTCTACCAACCTTGGAAGGCGTACCTGGATATACACTTTAGCCAAGTTTTTGTTTCTGTTCGCCTTCAGTATGTTTCTGAATTGAAATCCGAAAACTCTTAACTTCAATTCCGGCGCAATAACCTGTCTGGGCTTTAGCCTCATCTCGGTTCAAGTCTCTCCCCACTGCAAGGGCCTTTCAATTCCAATTACCCGGCACATTCCGTCAAAATCACCAGCCTTAACGATGGGGCTCCGAGATCGCGTATCACAGAGACATTCTGAAACAAACTAGGAAGCTCGAGATCAAGATGGACCTGGTGGGCCAACTTGGGAGATTCGGGAATGAAAAGGTGAAACGGACTTGCCGGGATTCTTACAAGTGAAGCTTGTACACACTCTCTCTCTCTTACTTTGAACTAAACCCATTCTGAGTTAACCGTTTATAGCAACGAATCAAACGGTTTCATACTCTCGATCCCCGGTCTAGTTCGATCCTAGCCGAAGCATGTCATTTTATTAAAACCGTTACGCCAGTGAACTCTTTTCTATGAACCGCAACCCCACTTTAGCTTCGTTCTCGCCCCATAATGGAGATTTTGCGTCTTTTTTCTCTCTCCCGGGATGATGGCCGATTTGCGCTTTTGTGCAACCGAGAAGGTATAGCTCTATTCCGAACTTACATGATAATTTCGGCTTTGTCTTCACTATAACCCGGAGATATACCTCTTTCCCTCCCCCCCCTTTCTCTTTTTATTTTTTATTTCCACCCCCCTGCTAAACTGCTCCACTTTTGACTCCATCTCATGATTGAAAAGACTCGGGTTTTCCCTTCAGTCGCATGTTCCATTTCATCTCTGTCTTTACTTTCGGTGGGTGTCTGAACCCGTGGCTCTTCCTTTGACACGGTCTTGGAGGAATCATTTCAATATGTCTGAATCCAATCAGTCAATCATTCGACAAGCCTTGGACCGCGCTCGTACTAGTGAGCTACCTGTTGACGATCCAACCTCCAGAATTTTAGAGGTCGCCATCACCGATTTATGGGCTCGAATTCAAGCAGAACCAGACACCATTATTTTGAGCCCAGATGAATTCGCCTTGTTCAATTATTTTCTAGAGCGTTTTCGGGCCACTCAACCCTCTATCACCCAAGGGGTCGTGAATCGCTACTGGAACAGTTTTCATGCCTCCAATAATGGTGCCAAGCAATAACCTGGATTTACCAAATGGGCCAAATCCGTGACCGGCCCAACATGGGTACACCTGCGCATCCCAGGAGTCAGAACTACAGTGACATTGTTGATTGCTAGTCCTGTCAGAACACCCAGAACGACCATGGTGATTCTACATGTCACCGTCTACTACACCGACACTTTTACCTCCCAACCTGAGCAAGGGCCTTGTTCCCCTCTCCATTGGTCATAAATGGAGGGATGGGAAGGTGGAGCAAGGACATGTTTCTCCCGGTTGGATCGCCTCAGTCCTAGGTCGCCTACAAAGGAGGGGTTGGGGTGAAAGCAGGATGCAGGCCATTGCGCTTCCAGCGGGAATGGGGTATATATGCATGACTAAATCCTGGTCTCAGTTGGGACCTCATGCATCAAAACAAGGCATCTCCGCATGGAATGTAATTTGGAGCCGCGGGGCGGTTTTCATGCTTTTCCATTGGATTTTGTACGGGGGGGAAAAAAACAGAAACAGAAAAATCTCTTTATCCAAAAGACGGACATTTAATTTGAGGATTTGGTGGTGTGACGCTGACGCGACTCTACATATGGTCCCATTAGCAATACTTCCGGGGGAAATGTACTTCCGTACTTTTGCTCTTGGAAAAGGTGGCCTAATCCTGGTAGAGATCGGTCGATTCTAATGTATATTAATGTACTTTTTGTCCCTATAGATTTCAAGTTTTCATCCTTCCAACTGTTATGAGAATCTTACTTGAGTAGTCTACTTCAAGTCAGCTTGTCAAAGGCAAACTGAATACATGTCTCCAAGTGGATCTATGAAGAGCTAGAGTCCTGGGAATAACATGTGCTGAAACCGCCACCTTCACAGAATATGCTGGTAGATGGACCAAATAGAGCAACACATACCGATAATCCACTTATCCCAGTCAGTTTCAACTTCAAAGTAGGCTCTTTTGGACTTACAATGATTAGCATCAAGGTCAATATGGAAACGTTGACGAATAATGTCATCATTTGTCTCTGGGTCAAGAACGAGCTATTCCGCTTGACATAAAGCCGGAACATATGTGGAAGATTGGAAGGAAAACACATGACAGGCAGTGAGCCCTAGTTTCATTAGCTCGAGTCACAGATCTAAGCAGGGAAGAACATATCACATTGAGCCTATCCTTGGAAATAGGGATTCCTTCGGTAATGACCCAGGATACGATATAAAGGCTTGCATAGCCCGCGGCCCATATGCCTCGGCCTGCATAAGATCGGTTATGCATGGAGTTGATATCACAGACCATACGGAGGTAGATAAGCTTGACCACCACATGGACAGTCACCACTGCCCCGATGACAAGCTAGAATGGCCCGGTTAGTGAATTGACAGGAATGTTATTTCTTGGGCACTGACCACTGGCGTTGCAACTCCATAGGAGATGGAGATCTGACGATGGAGTTTCCCGACAGCGCCGAGGGCAAGAGTTATGGCCTCGTTGCCAACAAAGGCATGGATGGCGATTGCTGAAGCCTTATACAGGATCGCTTCCCAGGTCTGTAGAAGTACAAGGGCATTGGGAATAACATCGATGTCTTCGAGGTCCGAGAAAAGGAAGAAGACAGCATAACCAACATATGTAAAGACGATGTCGGCAACAGCAACACAGGCATACTGTATTGTCGGAACTGAAGGGAACGCTTGGAGGTGAGGAGAAGTCCAACCAAGGGAAATCGCGACCATACTCATGAGGACTGCGATAACAATGCTTGTGAAGCTGACCGTTGATAGATAGAATGGCGGTCCAAGTGGGAGAGTTGGGAGAAAGACCATAAGTGCCCAAATAGATACATACGGAATGATACAATCGGGATGCTCGGTGAGGACATTCATCATGAGAGAACAGATGAGAACATGGCTCCCGATCAGGATATCTCCAGCATCTACCACGTGTTGGAATCTGATGAAATCTTGTTCCAGCTGGGCAACAGTGTCCATGCCAGTGGTACTTCTAACAAACATGTTAGCACCGTGATTTCCGAGCGCCAGAGAGAGCGAGGCGGGTCAGCATACAAGAGATAATTGAAGGAAGTGAGCGCGGTAGAAAGTGTAAAGACCCTGAGATAATAACCGTTCAGTCTCAGCCAGGAGATTGAGTACGCCAGGAATTGTGCAGGTAACCAACTTAAGTCGTCTTGCCTAGAGGCAATTCGTCCTGATGAAGCCAACTCCGGAGCTAGAGCCAGGCTGACCACCAGCCATTGCGTCCGGAGCATCGCGCAGCGAGGTGGAAAAAACTCACTCATGCCAGTCATCGGAAGACTCCATTACCTGAGAGCCGGAAAGGGACGGATGTGAAACAATTGATATTATCAGCATGAGATGAAAGCAGCAGAAATCAACCGCACTTTCCTGTATTATATAGATCCTACTAGTAAAACATATGGTATAAGAAACAGCTAGGAACAGCCCGCTGGAGGAATAAAGTAACATTTCTATTTGTACAAAGCCGGTTCTATTATTTCATCTATTGGGCTGACGCAGATGCCGTGGGTTCGTGGCTGTGGATGAGTGGGGAGATGACAGCGTCACTCTTGAGAATATCGGCGGGGGGTTCTACGGAGTTGTCAACAAAATGCATAAATGAGGGATCTCTAGAATGGAACTTACCAGTTCGAATCAAAGTCTTGAACGCGACCTCGTCGAGGTCCTGGACGCGGCCATCCTGAACCTCCTGGCGAGACAGGCCCTGGAAGTTCTTGGGGAGACCCATCGATCGGAGGTATGACATGGAATCCTTCCACTCCACCTCCTTACGCTGGTTGCTCCAGTTCAACTCCTCGGCCATCAAGTCAATCACCTTCGGCAACGCTTCCAGAGCGGCCTCGGCGTTCAAGAAAGCCAACCGGGTACGACGGGCAATCACATCGACGGCAGTTTGGGCGTACTCGTGGCGAATGGCGTAGCGGACCTCACCATCCACGAAGGGGTACAGGGCCGAGATGCGCTGGCCGCGCACAGGGAAGCGAGCATTGGTGGGCGAGGACAGAGCAGCCACCTGCCAAGCACGGTCACCGTACGACTCAGTCAGGTGCTTGGCAACATCGGTCTCCAGGCCAAAATGTTGGATGAGGTTGATGAAGAGGGTCTTGGAGAAACCGTGGGCACCGATCAGGCGGACCTGGTGGGTCTGGCAGCTGCCGTCCAGGGTGGCACCATCCGCGACCAGGCCACTACCACCAACACCACTGATATCCGGGACCGCGAGCGGCTCACGGGGTTGCAGCTTGAACACATCGATAGCTTCATCCACGGCCTCCTCGGCCATTTGGCGGTAGGTGGTCCACTTACCACCAGCGCAGGTCAACAATCCCGAGGGAGAAACAGAGATCAGATGGTTGCGAACCAGCGCCTGAGAGCTAGACTTGGCCGGGTCGCGCACCAAGGGGCGGATACCAGACCACGCAGCCAGGACATCACTTCGGTCAACGTTGATGTCGGGAGCCAGGTAACCACGGATCTCAGACAGAATCCAGCTGATATCCTTCTCAGAGGGTTCAGGGTGACGGGAGATCTCCGCAGGGGCATCGGTGGTACCGGCAATGGTGTTGCCCTGCCAGGGGAGGAAGAAGATGACACGGCCGTCAGACGTGGCCGGATCAATGAGACCCATGTTTGACGGGCTGTAGTATCCAGGAAGAATGATGTGAACACCGGAACTGGGAGCCACAATCTCCTTGACATCAGGCTCGTCCATCTTGCGGATCGAGTCCGTGAAGGGACCTGTGGCATTAATAATACCCTTGGCACGAATGGTGAATTCCTTTGCCTCTTCACCATCCTTGCCCGGAATCACGTCCTTCAGGCGAGCTCCATTGAGCTTGCCGTCGGCATCCTTAGTCAACCCAGTAACTTCCATGTGGTTGACGACGGTGCTGCCGTAGAGGGCGGCGGTCATGGCGAGGGAAACATTCATTCGAGAGTCGTTGTGCGCACCATCTTGAAAACATCAGTCAGTCCTTCACGATCGCCTTAGTTGGCAAAGAATCGGATTTCATCTTACCATAGTAGACCATGGCACCAATGACATGATCCCGCTTGAGCATAGGGAAGGAATCGATCGCCTTACTCTTAGTCAAAAAGTATGAGCTCTCAATTCCCTCGGAACCAGCCAAGAGATCATAAGCCTTGCAACCGGCCCAGAAATAAGGAGCCTGCCACCATTTTTGGAGCGGCACCATGATGGGCAGCCATTGTGAGAGATGGGGAGCAGTATTCAAGAAATATTTGCGCTCGCGAAGCGCCTCCTTTACCAGCTTGTACCTGTGGATGCAATATCGCTCGTTAGCAATGACAGCTCTTCTGTTTGGGTTTTATTTTTTTGCTTCTTTTGTCAAGAGCCAACTGACTGGTTGTAATCCAATTCCCAAAAAGCCTTCTCCAAGTAGCGGACACCACCGTGCACGAGCTTGGTGCTCTTACTGCTGGTACCGGCACTGAAATCATCACGCTCCACCACAGCCACCTTTAATCCGCGGGTGGCGGCATCTAGCGCAATACCGGCGCCGGTGGCACCGGCACCGATGACCAGCAGATCATAGGACTCCCCATCCTGACTCTGCTTCAAGTCCTTAATCTGATCGATACGCGACTTGATTGTGGGGAAATTCGGAGGAACAAGTTTTCCCTCATGGTAACCGGGAGGGGGAACGGCAGGGGCCTCGAGACCGGGGATGTTACGTGGACGATAAGAAATGTAGAGAACACCAGCTCCGGCGGCGGCGGCGGCGGAGGTATACAGCAACGGTCGCAGAAACCTGCGTGAGTGACGAGCGGCCATTATCCGCGAGTATGTGATGAATGATAAGTATTAACCAATGTTGAGCTCAGTGAGCTCAGTCTGTCCCAATTGGACTGGATCCAAGGACTCCTTATTAAAGATAAAAAAGGAGAAAGGGGCTTTGGTAAGAATGGAGGAAAGGGGTGGGAATAGAGAAAAGGTCGAGATATATGGAAGGAGGAAAAAGGATTGAGGGGGGGGGGGGACTAAGATAAGTGACGGATACAAGGAAGATTTGCATGAACACGTAGATTGACAAGTTCGGTTTACCTTCCATAAACCGGTTGAACAAGGACTCAAGAGATTCTGCGTCATATTGGTGGATCGGCGTTGACCCTTGGAATTCCCACCAATCAAGTAATCAGAAGTGAACATTCGGAATTCCACTCCGCGTGACCAACAGGTTTTTACCAAATAGCGATATATATAAGTACTAGTTATATATAGTATACATATAGTATGGGAATTATATAGCACATTATATATATCATAGACTTATAGGTATGGGGTATCTATAATGATTGTATTATACTCTATTTTATATGTCTTATCGGTCTGGAGCAAATCTCTGCATGGGCAGCTGACTTGCGGCTCTGATCCACTTCGATCGCGGCCCCATTTTTCCCTTTTACATACCTACGAAGTAAAGGTAAGTAACCCACTTTTACCAATTGTTAACCTGTTTTAAGCTCCTTCCAGTTCCTTTCCAAGTACCGGGTTCTTAAGGTATAGGCTATTCATCGAAAAATCAATATCATCACACTTGCGCAACAAGGTACCCCCTGGAATGTTAAGGCGGATCAAGTGGGCCATAAATTTGTATTGCCCACGGGCCACAGGAAAGCTCTGCGAGTGGATCAATTGATGATCCACTAGACTGCAAGCGTACAATGCTTTTCTTTTTTTGGATTTCCCCTTATACAGAAAGTAGCAAATCGGAGAAAAAGAAAAGCCCAGAGGCGTTCCAATTAGGCCTGGATCAGGGATTCTGTGGACTCGGGGAGATCATTGGACCCACCACGCCAGGAGCTGACTTTCGACCCCCTTTATACACCGAAACCTGAATATTGAATTAATCTTCTGAGACTACGTATATGAGAAGTGGAATTCTGGTACATGTGCTCTGTAGTTATCAGTTGTAGAATTCCATAGATAGAATTCAAATCGAAGGCATCTTAAACCACATTTGGTGTTTCTTCGCAACTGTGATTCCCATAATGCTACCTAAATGCACTCAAGAGAGATGAGGCGGAGAAAATGCATGACGGTATTCTACCTGGTTATGGGCATGGAGGTTTATCTACTTATAGATATATATACTTGGATAAAAGGTGGCTCGACTGCGCTCGATTTCCGGTCGAGCGGAGTAATTCCGTGCGGAACTCGGCTGTGGCTAACGGTTGCACCTGGGGAAGTGTGGGGTACAATCTGGATGCTTGTATGACGAGTACGGAAATGTTCCATTGAAAACCCAGCCGAAATACAGCTATATAGATGGCTGTTATGACTGTCTCTTGCTCCAGCACAAACACTTGATCATGGCTATCGCATCGACCCTGTTGGCCCTACAGAGGCAAGTGATCAACGACCCATGGCAGTCTCTGGGGATCGCTGCGGTCCTGCTACCATTCCTCTATGTCATCCTGAACGAGTTTATTCGGGCCTCAGTCCGTGTCAAGGGTATGAAAGGCCCCCGAGGCCTGCCCTTGATTGGAAATTTGGCCCAAATCCGAGTTAATGCGGCGGAGCAGTATCGAATCTGGTCCAAGCAATTTGGTGCTGTATATCAGATCCAGCTGGGGAATATTCCGGTCGTTGTCGTGAATTCGGCAGCTTCCGCCAAGGTGATCTTTGGCCAGAATGCCCAAGCCCTGAGCTCACGACCTGAGTTCTATACATTCCACAAGGTAAGTGACAATGCCCGGATATTCCCCACAGTATGATCTGACCACTGGGCGCTGTTCTATAGATTGTTTCAAACACCGCAGGCACCACCATTGGAACCTCACCCTACAGCGACTCTCTAAAGCGCCGTCGCAAGGGTGCTGCCTCCGCTCTGAATCGACCCTCGGTCGACTCATATGTCTCCCATCTGGATGTCGAGTCCAAGGCCTTTGTGGAGGAACTGTTCCGGTACGGCAAGGGTGGGGAGATGCCGGTCGATCCGATGCCTATGATCCAGCGCCTAAGCTTGAGTCTGGCATTAACGCTCAACTGGGGGGTACGGGTTGCGTCGCAGGAATCTGAACTGTTTGATGAGATCACCCACGTGGAAGAGGAGATCAGCAGGTTCCGAAGCACCACGGGAAATCTGCAGGACTACATTCCGCTCCTTCGCTTGGATCCGTTTAATAGGAACTCGAAAAAGGCAGCGGAGATGCGCATTCGTCGAGATAGGTACCTGGGTTCTCTGAATCGAGACCTGGATGATCGAATGGCAAAGGGAACCCACACGCCATGCATCCAGGCCAATGTGATCCTGGACAAGGAAGCCAAGTTGAACACCGAAGAACTCACATCAATCAGTCTAACCATGCTCTCCGGAGGTCTGGATACCGTCACCACTCTTGTCGCATGGAGTATTGGTCTGCTCTCCACGCGCCCCGATGTACAAGACAAGGCCGCCAAAGCCATTCAGGAGATGTATGGCCAGGATGAGCCCATGTGCTCGGCCGATGACGATCAGAAGTGTGCCTACATCGCAGCACTAGTCCGAGAGTGTCTCCGGTAGGTTCCTGTCTTTTGGAAGATGAAAAAGATTCCGTTAGATCTGACACCATCTCTGAAACTTTGTAGATTCTTCACGGTCCTCCGACTGGCTCTACCTCGAACATCAATCCGGGAGATCACCTATCAGGGGACGGTGATCCCCAAGGGCACCGTGTTCTTCTTGAATGCATGGGCATGTAATATGGGTATTTGACCCCCCCTTTGAAATCGTCTTTGCCAAAATGCCAACGTTTGATACTAGATCCGGATGTGTGGACTGACCCGGAAGAGTTCCGACCGGAGCGGTGGTTGGAGCAACCCGACGCGCCACTATTTACCTACGGCATGGGCTATCGTATGTGTGCCGGATCATTACTGGCCAACCGAGAGCTTTATCTGGTATTCATGCGGACCCTGAACAGCTTTCGAATTGAACCCCACGATGACACTGACTGGCACCCCGTCCGTGGGAACTCGGACCCCACCAGTCTAGTCGCCATCCCACAAAGGTATAAGGTGAGATTCGTACCCAAAGACGTAACCGCATTGGAAAAAGTGGTGGCGCAATAAAGCCACAAGATACCAAGTGGAGATGACGGTGGCGACTTTTAGAAAAATTGGATAAACCACGGGTCGATCAGGTCCGATCCCCACTTGTATACATTTCTCTATTGATCATGGGAAATATCATTTGATTTCACTTGGATTATTCTACATCCTGTATCTGCCAGTTAAAAAGATAAAAAAAGATGCCAGTTTTGACAGTTTCCCAGTTTCCAGATTCCCTTCCCCTCGGAACATTCTGATCCGGTGTATGATGCGCCCTATTAAATCCAACGCCAATATATCACAGATATCACAAATGAAGTTTCAAAAAAAAAAGATTGAGAAGATTGAGACAAAAGGGTATATACATAAGGTTCGTGAGGAGTGGGGTGAAAAACAGTCCTGTTTTTGGAAGCAATGACGCCTGGTTTGGGTGTTTTTTTTTTTTTGAGGATTCATTCTGTTCCCGAGATATGCAAATGATTCGTTGAGGTCGAAGGGAGATTCTTTTAGGATTCGAGTTCGTATTAGGAGGTTGTTAAGCGCCGCTTGAGGTCTCGTACAGGATCGAAGGAGCTAGCATAGTCTCGTAGCTCAACTTGTAGGTGATCGGAGAAGGTAGTATTGGAAGTATGACTCCGAAGTGAGGATAGAGATGTTTGCGAAGAAGAAGCAGATAGACTGCGAGAGGATCTGGACTCGGGATGGGAGTCGAGGGTAGAAGAACGTGAGTGTGAAGCTTTTGGGGATGACTCGTCATCTGGGGTTGGACGATCCAACTCGGCGAGACGACATGATTGAGAGCAATAAGGACCACCTAGAGTCTGACGGTCACACGCCAAACAGAAATCTAGAGACCATTCTGTGGACATGATGAGAGTGTATGTGTGTGAGAGAGAGAGACTATGTGTGTGATTGTGTCAAGTTGGAAGGAAGATATGAGGGGTTTATGAATGTAAATAGGCCTTAAGGAAAATCACTCTCATTGCGCTTTTTTAGCTCCCTATCACCATGCCATAAGCGTCCTATCATATGGCTTGCGGGGTCCATTATGTCGTGGTTCGGGCGCTTAAGACGAAAAGGCAGAGGAGAGCGAATTATGCGAGCTGCAGGAACCTGGAAGGGGCAACCATCGGAGTTTCTCCACTTGTTGAATCATTTTATTGGTTCAAATTTGTCCAAATTAACCCTCTTAATCTGCTGACTGGCCTGAGCGTCTGTGCCTGATCACTGCATCCTCATCCCCTCTAATGCTTTAATGCACTTCCCCCTCTTGGTCCCAGATTAACTTAGTTGCATATCCGTGCTCGTTCCACAGGGGTCACGCAATAAATCCCTCCCTAAAAATGCGGGGAAAGACGAAGATAGGTAATTGAAAAGGGAAAGTACCCAAAAAAAAAAAAAAAAAAAAAAAAAGAAAAAAAAGAAATTAGTAAACCCAAACCAAGAGGATCGTGCGAGAGTAGAGTGACCCTCCCCCGATGAGATAATCCTAAAAGATCCTTCAAAAGGGATTTCGTTTCCCTCATCTAATGATCAGGCATTGTATATCCGCTTATCTTGCCTTTTCTCTTCAGCGGTCCACGCCTATTTTGGTTTAGGGTGGAGAGGGGAGGGGAGAAGAGGGGGAATGTGGTTATTTCGTAATTGCCATGCGCACCATGGCGAATTGAATTGCGATTGTGGTTCATTCACCCTGAGCTGGGATGCGAACCAAGGTGGCTGGCAAACCAGAGTCACCCGGGTCCTCGGCTTGATCCGGGTCAAGCCCACCAGCTTTCTCTGCATTCGAGTCAGTGGCGTACAATCGCTGATAAGCCCTATCGCGCAAGCTTACTGGAGGCTAGACTGATGGCGCGGAGCACATTGTCCCAATTGGCAAGAACGCATGCAACGGCTGAAAATCAACATCAGTCAGGAGAACACCTGGCCGAAGAATGGAAATCACCTTCAGTGCCATCTTTCAACGTGGCAATCTTGCTCTCGAGCGCCTGCATTTGCATGGCAAGGGTCCCGCTCAGATCACGGAGCTGGCGAAGATTCTCCAACTCTGCCTTTTTGGCGGCAATGCGGGTGGTCAGAGCTGAGGAGGGTTGGGGCTGACGAAACCCCCCAGGAAGCATGGAAGGTGGTCGCGACGAGTACGCCATGATTGGAATGTGGCGCGTTTCAGTGATGAATGTTTTGGCGATACTTAGAAGCTGATCGGTTGAATACAAACAAGACAAACGTGAGATCACGGGATCCACTCATGAAGTAAATATGCACTAGTCTTGATTCGGACAAACATCAACAATCGTGTTTACTTGGGAAATCACATATGAAGTTTCACCCTCTTCATCATTGTTGCACTCCCCTCCCCTCCCCACCTGGTGGCCATAGACCATCATGGCTCGGCTCAATGACTATACAGCTCCTCCAGAGTCAATCGAAGCCCGTAAGTAATGAAAAAAAAAAGAAGAAGAAGACGAATGATGATTCTCACTGACACCTTGCTCTAGTCAAGCGAAGATTTGTGCGACAGAATAAGGAGATCGCGCGGGCCAATTCCATGCAGTCCCTTCGGATCCGAAGTCTAGAGTCTGAAGTCGCCCACCTGCTCGCGGAGAATGTCTCCTTACGACAACAAGTAATCAATGTCACTCAGGAGACCGAGAGATTGGAGGCCGCGAAAATGCTGCATGCCGGCGTCTACGCGATCAAATCCCGACTTGACGCCAAAATAGCAGAGCTTACTGATCTTGCATCAGATCTGGGTATGCTTCCTCGCAAGGTTGGCACGCTAGAAAAGTCCGATACGGAGCGCCCCAAAATGGCGGGGTCGCGACCGCAGCCAATGGACCCGGATTATCCTGGCGTGGAAGATGGGAGGCTGCCTGCCATTTTGGAAGATAAATGCTACCCCCGGCGTACTCTAGAGTAAACCCCCCTTCCCCAGGTACTTTACGACTTATGTCACTAATCTACATAGAACACAAGAGATCCAGAATATCGTGCAGATGGACTCAAGTCCCGCTCCGCCTGTATTTGAGGTCGATCTAACACAGCATCCTGTCACGGAAAGCTCCTCACCTAGTCCAGCGATCCATGAAATCCCGCCAGAGAGCCAGCTAGGCAATCCCTCGATTTCTGACCACTTCCTCCCACCCACACTCGAGACACGCAAGAAGAAAAAGAGAACAGACTCCGTGACCCCCGCAAAAAAAGATTTCACAGCGGAGGAACAGAAATCTCCTGTAGTCGATACTATACGGCCAATAAAGTCAGGGTCCAAACGCAAATTCAGCCCAGACAAAGACGGAGCTCTATCGGATGAGGATGGACTCTCAGGAAGTGACGAGTTCCAATTCAGCCGACCTAGCCAGAGTCCTCAAAGGCATGTTGACTTGTTGCAGTTGATGCATCAGGATATTTCACCCATGAAGACCCCGGTGAGCATCAAACGTGGACCAGCCACTGGAACTATGAAACGGAAAGTTCTTGAACCGAGTATGGAACCCATTTTCAGCCTTCCTTGTTTTTTATATGTTGCATTTATACTGACAACCAGCAAACAGAGACTGCAAATGTCAACTTCAGCTCACCCAAGAAAGCTCGGGCATCGTTGCATTCTGACAATAAGCTCCCATTGCCGATTGTTGGCAACGAAAATACCGTGTCGCCCCAGAAACCGAAAGACTTGGAAAAATACAGAGCCCGTGGCTTGAATCAGGCGGCGCGTCGACCTCGTCCAGCTTCCGATGCTCAGAGAGAAAGAAGCTTTCAGCCCTCGATACAGTCAGAACAACCGACTCCTACACTACTCAAGGATTCTCCAATCGTCCAGTCCGATATTGTGGTCAATGTTGCAGATGCTGCAGCGACATCCCGATCCTCTCGACGCCGGGGAGCAGTGGTCAGCTATGCGGAGCCTAACCTGCGTGACAAAATGCGTCGCCCAACCAAAGAACTGATTGATGCGGTGGGAAGAAATGGAGCCCGCAGATCCTCAAGCTTCCTGCTTGGTGCAGAAAACTCGGGTGAGGCGGTTGATCTATCTCAAGGAGAAAAGCCGACCAGCCCTTGTCCGCTGCCGAACCAAATCTCAGCCAACCTAGATTCTACTCATAAGGCAATCGATATGTCTTCCAAAGACGACGTATCACATCAACTGTTAGAGGCAATGTCACGACGGAGGCAATCACGGCGCCACTCGTCTAATCCAAACAGCGGCACTCGCGACAAATCGCCCCCAAGGCATACCTCTGAGAGTGGAGACCCAAAGTCTCCAGTGTGGAAGAACTCCTCCCCCAAAACAAGTCTGGCTGACATGCAGCCAGATAGCTCTTTGGACAATGATAACTTCGCTGGTCAAGGTTCTAGAGTGGATGCCAGTTATCGCCGAGAGACTCGTGTGGCGGCTAGAAGGAAGAGTATGATGGTGTAAAAGGACACCGGGTGCGCGGCTTGAACATTCATTTTCTTAATTGTGTATTTAATTTTTAACTGTGCTTGATGCAGTCGTCATACAGATACCCATTGGCGTTTAGATATTGTGAATTGACAGGATATGTTGCCTTTGCTCTAAGCTGATCATCCCTCAAATCCTGAACATATGAACTAATTACAGGAATCTAGGTCAGTAGGCAGTGACAATTGTAGGCCTGCCTTCATTGCATCCTGCAGGTGACTCACATGCCATTGAACTGCACCCGCACAATATGATATGACCTCAGAGCCCGCAAACCCCTTTTCTGAGGCCTCAGGTAGGGAACCTTAGTCGCGTAGCCCTGGTAATCGCGCTTTCTTCCCTGCCTCGATGAATTCATGGATTGTTGCACACATTTTTTGTCTTTGACCATCCCAAAATCGGATTGCTTCGCCGGGATTTATCAGATCATGTGCCGCGAGATGGATTCTTCGATGATCTGGGCATCTTCTCATATGCATTCGGGCTTGGTTTCCTCTTGGGCTCGGAATGGCGATGGCGATGTTGAGGGCAGACGGCTGAAGCTTGGTCTTGCGACTGATCAGATGCACCCTCCTCCCCTGCCAATCCCCGTCCCCGTGGATGAGAAGAATGATTATTTGGCCTGGCCCTGCGGCGGTCTATCTCACTGTCACTGTCTGAATCGGACGAACTGGAGGAAGACTCCGATTCGGAGCTGCTCTCGCCCACGGGTCGAGCTTTGTGGTAGATGCAGCACACTAGACATGGGGGTCAGTGTGACTGACGAGTGGGAGGAAGGGAGTGGATTGTACCTTTGGAACTTTTCTTTCCCATGCCCTCGTTATCTACAACATCTTCGCTCCATCTAATGCGCCTAGAGGAGGATGGCTCTGGCGTGACGCTGGGAGCATCTTCGCCCCGCAATCGAAGGGTTCCCGATAATCGGAGGGGTAAATCTTGAGATGTTTCGGTGGTAGTCTGCTGTTGTTGATTCCTTGGTTGACGAGTTTGAGACATGATGCAGGAGATAAGTGTGCTACTAGTAAAGAGAGATGATTGGGGTGGGAAGGAAGATACTGTCTTTTTTTCGTGTCAAAAGGTCAATCCAACGCCCGATAAGCAATCCAGTAAGATAAGACTCTCACCGCCCCAAGTATCAACTACAGAAGTATGACGCATGTCCATGATATGAGTTTTATTCATTGGATGTTTACATTTTTCCCTCATCATGGGGTGATTCATTTGAAAGCCATCTTCTTTAAGAGATATCAAACAAGATCATCTTAACAGTGCAAAGTACAAGAGGACCAACGGGGCGCATCCCGTGATCGAGCTCACCGCCAAAATTAACACAGGAAAGCAAGGTCAGGTCTATCATGTATGGCCCTTCTCGACTCCAGCAAAATGCATCATGGTTTTCCCCATGGTTTAGAGCTCATAGAGGGACCATCCATCGAGGCCGTCATTCCTTAATAACGACGTCGGGTTCTCCGTCCATTCAGAGCTAGTTGACATGAAATGGGGAATCTCCGACCGTAATTCTTGGTCGAGTCACAGTTCATCTTCTTGATCCATCTCCGATGGCTTCAGTAAGCCTCCAACCTTCATTGCGCGGCTCCTCTCGGCGGTTTGTGCATCCCGGACAGCTTGCTCCCGTTCTTCGGCATAGAGCTCAGCGTTGTCGTCGGAGAACTCCTTCAACGAGATGAGGAAGTCACGCAGATGGGTCTTGAACTTGTTCAGATCATCGGTATAGGCGAAAAGGCCAATGACAAATTGCTGGATTTGCACTCTGCTACAGTTAGTATCATCTAGGCTTAACCACTGCCCCGTGCTGGACAGAGGCGTAGGATGAGGAACATACTCTTGTAAATTCTTGAAAGCGTTCTGCAGCAAGTTGGCGACATACTGCTGGAGGAAATCTTTGTTTGAAGTGCCAACAGGGGCCTGATCTGGAGTGTAGATAGGCTCGGAGATCTTTTGCGATTCGATAAAGTAGAACATGCGGGACAAAAGCATAGCCTGGGATTTGAAGCCTAGGATGGACCAAAAATCAGTTTTGTGCAACAGAGGTGAGAAGGTTTCATTGGGGGAGTGCAAATACATACCAGCCTTGTGGTCGCTGTCGGTAAGAACGAAGAAGACATCCTGGAGAATGGGGATATAAAATTGACGGAAGAAGATGGTTGCGGTCTGTAAGTCAGTCTCGGCCATATTGTTCATCAATTCCAGACACATGGTGAGACCCGTGTTCTCAACCTCTCTGTTGTCATGCTTCGATGCCCACATGCAAGAATCAATAACAAATTTGAACTGGGGGCCATCAAGTTTCAGTAATGCTTGGAAGCAGTATAGATTGATGGCTTGCAGCAACTTGAAGAACTGAACACGATGTTCAGGGTACTCATGGAAGTCTTTGTTGATCATTTCCAGTGTACAGGTAAAGACGCTGTCCATGATGGCGGGGATCTTATCTTCCATTAGATTCTGTGGCCCAAGAGAGAAATAGGTTAGCTGTGATTTCCTGTCCTTTGAGGAGAAGGGATAAGGTATGGAAAGTTCGGAGCGAATATTACGTACGTGGAGCTTATGAATGATGGTTGTCATGACATTCAAGACTTCCGCTTCGCGTGCATCCGGTACGTTGCGGTGATAATCAATGAGGACTGCCTCAAGAAGGGGCGGCACCATGCTTTCATTAACCATTTCGAGATCATCCGACTTCTCAACGTATGTATCAATGAGCTTCAGGATCTCCTTCTTGATGGTGCGAAGACCGCGAACTTTAGGTGTCTTGGGGGCGATTTGTCCTGTGGAGATATTAGCATGCCGTATAAGTAATTCGGGTTTGGGGGGAAATACCATCGCTGGCTACAGCGTCGTTGATCAATTGACTGGAGGCGCGGTACATGTTCAACATGTCATGGAAGATGCGGCCAATCTGAGAATAGAAGTAGGTTCCAATAGATGAGCAAGCCGCGACGTTAGTCTTCATAATGTTGCCAATAATCTTGATAGTGTTGGCATCCTGGAGAATCGCAGCATTCTGGTTGGCTTCCGCAATAATCTGGTCCCAGGCCGAATTTGGCAAGGCCATCAAGTTTTCAGTTAGGCGATCTTGAAGGCCCTTCTGACCCTGTGCAGAGATCATATAGCCACATGCTTCGTAAAATGTGTGGATCTGCTGAGGAGAAAGATCCATGGTGATCTTCCTCATGTTCCGGACGATTTCCTCAATAAATGGCTCATTCTCCCCGGGTTGCAATGCAACAAAGTGTCGGCGGCACTTGTTGGCGATCTTGATGAATGTATCACAAGCCATGTCTTGGACACCTTCGTGTGTTTCGTGCATGAACTCAAATAGCTTATTCACCACAGTCTTCAAGAACTTCCAGTGGGCCTTCAAGAATCGGGGATATTGGCCCACAATGTACATGATATTACTCGCCACCACAGCTTTGTTGTCCTTTCCACGCTTTTGCTCGGTCAGGCCTAAAAGGTCTTTGATGACAGTGACTAGGAACCGTTTCTCTGTTTCCTCGTTCATGGCTCCGGAGATAGATCCAATTGCCCAACACAGGGTATTGCAGTTCACCCAGGACCATTCGGATCCGTCAACTTGCTTCGCCAGCTTATCAATCATGATAGTCTCGGTATCGACCACATCTAAATGCGTGAGATAGACCAAGCACTCTCGGATGGTTTTGTAGAGCTGGATTGTGTCACTCTCCTTGACGAATTCACGTACGATCTCACCCTCATCATTCTCGACGATCAATACCTCCTCGGGTCGGACCATCTTCTCGATCATGACCGTGCGGAGATTCGAGAGAACAGTCTCGTACTTGTGTTTGCGGAGAGGGTAGTTGGCTAGGGTGCTGGGGTGAGGCGCACCCCCGTTCGCCAACCCACTGACACCCATAGTCACGAGCGGGTTGATATCAGTGATGGGGAGTTGCTGCATCTCCTCATAAAGTTCTTGCACCAGTCGAGTCCAGTAATCCAAGCAAATCTTAAACACCTCTCGGTCGTCAATCTGGCTAACACGAATGAGGTAAAAGTGGGCATGCGTAAGATAGTCTTGGTTAGGGAGCTTCTCAATCAGCTATAAGATGCAACAATAGCGTTAGTACTGAGCCCGGTTCGCAGGGATGCGGGGAATTGGTAGGAACATACGTCCAGGTGGGCGCTGAAAAAGCTCGACAGGAAAAGTGCCAGATTCGACACAAACTCCTGGTCTCTGCCGTTGCTCTGCGCGTACGTCTCCTTCAGGTCCATGGAAAGAGGGATTACGGTGGAGACGGTAGTCAGAGTCTCGGTGAACATATGAACCAGTCTCTCATCATAGTTATAAGGAGCACCAATTTGCAGGCCGCCGATTTCGGTGAGACACTTGAGGGTGACATTTCGGAATTCGGGGGTGCCCAAGAATCGCGTCAAGAGAGTGTTAATGATTGGGGTTTCAAAGATGTAGCCCAGGGGAATCCAGTTCAGGAAGCGCAAAAGGGTTTCCAGTGTTGCCTTGACCAGGCTCGGTTGGTTCGCGGTGTTGAGAACCTCGGAGCAAAGTTGGAAGATGGAAGCGAACTCCTGGGTCATGGAGGTTTTCAAGTTTCTGGCCTTAACCGAGGTCATCTGGTCTTGTGAAAAATCAAAGACCTCCTCGGATAACAGGCGCAGAATAGCCATGTTGTTTTCACAGATGGAGAGACTGGAGTGGCAAGAGGAGATTATCTCGTTGATGAAGGTCGGCCAGTTGTGCGGCCATTCCTGCTTCAAGATCGAGACCAGGACAAGATTGAGTTTGTTCACGAAAGCACGTTCAGTCCGGAGCTTCTCCTCGGAGCCAGAGTTTTCGATGATGAAATTGACAATGAAATTTCGGATTCCTGAGATGAACGAGTAAACACATCAGCAAAAGTCACTCAAAAAAACAAAAGAAGTCCAAACGGGAGATAGGAGGGGACATGTTCAACGCTACCTTGACACTGGTCTCTCGGAAGGACCTTCCACCGGGTCATGATCACATCGTCAAGGACTTGAAGAGCAATGTCTGGCAACGGGTAAGCATATATTGCGATCGGAGCTACGGTAAGGGGAAAAGACACGCACATTTGGTCTGGGGGTATGATGCTTCCTGTAGGATGTTGCCAACAGTTACCCAGGCATCAGGATTTTGCTTGAACTAGATCGACATGTAAGACTTGAGCACGAAATCGCGTTGTATATAAGGCACGCTTACTTCGGTGAGGGTCTGCTGGGCTTGTTTTTGCTGCGCATCGTCAGTCTCCAATATTTCCTGGTTCGTAGATCATCCTCAAGTCCACTTGAACTTACCACTTCGCCCTTGCCTTCGAAGAAAGCGCGGACCGTGCTGTCCAGCTCTTGCACGGAAACAGACATCACGCCGCAAAGATTGGCGCAGTCGCCGGGGTCACGAAGTCGTCACGGCAATCCCCAATGGAAAAAAAAGGGAAAGAAAAAAACAGAGTATCAACAGAGGTCCCAGCAAGGAATTGGCAGGGACGTATGAGTGCGCGTCACCGTTGGAGATGGAGAGCGGAAGAATTGGTTAAAGAGGGGGAGGGGGAGATGTTAGGTAGAAAGAGTAAGAGGGAAGGGGAGTGAGGACTGGTGGGGTAGCAAATATGGACTCTTGGAGGGGCTTGGAGAGTCAGCAGATTATGCTTCTCTACACAAAACGGAGCACCCAAGCTTTCTCAGAAATGATCGACGGGAACTCCCAGGAGCTGAGTCAAAATCAGTTGTGGGATAGAAAAGACGAAGTCATCAACACTGGCGGTGAAGCGCGTCGTTTCGACTTTGAACGGGGAACTCGGGATCTTAGTCAGCCAAGCTCTCCCGGTCGCTTCCCATGGTTCTACAGTCGAAGGAGAGAGAGGGGGGGTGGATGAAGAAGAGAATAAAAGAGAAAGAGTAAAGGTATATTAATTTATGATCATAGTTACTATAAATGAGTAGAAAAAATTAACAAGGATGTAGGGAAGGATGAGGGGCTAGGCATTATATAAGTGCCTGATATAGTCATTAGTATATACATACTATGTACTTCAGCACTCTCCTTGAACCAATTGATGATTTGTTAGAATGATTTCTCACGCTTTTCAACATACTTTTCTATATCTAGGGATCTATATAGATATACTAGATTATGGAAATACCAGATGGCAGATACTAGGCTATGTGACTCAACCCCATATATATTCCTAGTCAATTTAAAGTAAATCAATAATAATTATATATGATGCAAGGTGAGCCTGAATTACTTTATAAAAAAATACAATTTTATAGACTTAAGGTATAGAGAGGTGTTAGAGAAGTATAGCGTACAGCTTATAAGTATTAGGCTTTGGGGAAAATAGGTTAAAAAAAAATTGACGAACAGTATCTTACAAGTCTATATTGTATGTACTGTACGGAGTACGGACCTTGTGTATACTATTTGTGAAAGAGGGGGGAGGGTATGTGATGGCGGGTGACCAGCTGATAAGCGATGCATAACCGCCCAATGCGCCCACACGCCAAATGGCCAAAGTGGTATCGCGCCCGCTTCCAGACCGCCCAAAGCCGCCCGATTAGCCCCACTAAGAGGGACACGGGGCGCCTGGGAACGCGCGCCATTGTCGCTCCCATTCGTTTGGGAAATTGTTGTCTCAGTCACTCACTCATATGGCGCCTACGTCTTCCGATTGGTAGTTTATATGTGACGTCCTTGCCGATCCCGCGCCAACTTCCCTTTTTCTTTTCCCCCGGGCTTCTTCTTTTAAAAATTTAATTTCGATTGGGGGCCATTGAGAGAGAGAAAAAAATTTAGAGAAAATAATAAGAGAAGGGAAAGAGAGAAAAGTTTAAATAATTAAGGATAAAAAGTTGAGGGGCAAAGGGCATTATTCAGTTCCCTCTCTCTCTTACTCCTATACATTGTAACTATTAGTACGGAGTAGTTAATGTAAGTTCTTTTCTTTCTATATTTTTAGCCCCTCTTTCCTCGTTCCTTCCTTCTTTCCTCTTTACTTTTCCTTTTCCTTTTCCTTCTTCTTTCTCTCCCTTATACTCTCTCTTTCTCTTTTCCCCCTTCTCTCCTCCTACCTTTCCCACCATATTTCTTTTATCTAGTTCCCTTTTACTCTACCACCTATAGGGTCCAATTTCATCTTCTACTTGTTATCTTTTATTGAACCAAAAAAACGAACTGGTCTCTTTTCTCTATTCTCTGATCTGGGAATTCTTCTCTCTCTGGTAAAGGTGTGTTTGGTCCTGGGCGCCACGGAAACCCGCCCACATCTCCCACGCCCCACTCCAGACAAGGTTCCCGCGATCTATCTGGGGAGTAGAAGAACGGGTTTCTGAATCCGAACGCTCTCCGGAAGATAGAGAGAGAACAATTCCAAAAAAAGAAAAAACAAAGAATTGACAAGCGCGGGGATCAGAACAACCATCTCTTGTTTGTATTCTCGGCAATTTCCCGGCGCGCGTCTGCGGGTAAGACCCGTGGCCCAGCGCATCGCTTTTGACAGGGCAAAGTAAAAGGCGCGGCGTAACAGAAAAAAACAACGCCAACCTCTGTTGGAGAAAGAGGTGGGCAAATGACAGCCATAGTCACTGTTCCAGCCATGAGCAGCCATGATTCTGGTGCAGAGGCAGGAACTGAGCACAGTCCATCCCGCTTCACCGCGGTTAATGGCAAGGACTCGTCCGTCTCCAAAGTGAATTCTATCCCGAAGGATAGGGATCCCTCGCCAGATTTCAAGGCTATGGCCGAATCAGAAAGTCCGGAGCAAGAGCACAGCCCGGAAGACCACGGGTCGCAACGATCATCGCTCGAGGCATCTGTTCACACCCATAAGCGCAAGAGATTCAACTCTTCCTCTCGGGAACATGAGTCGAGACATCCATCCGAGCTCCACGGCACGGTCAGGAGCTCCAAAGGTAATCCCACCGAGTTGAGTGCGCCCCCCAACTCCAACGGGGCGGGTTCAGGATCAGTCTCGGACTTGGAACCGGCTCCCCATGGCCCATCCCGATCAGACCCCCATGAGTCCTCCCAGATGTCTTCTAATGGACCATGGCCTGAATACGATACTCAGTTGGCGAGTCAAGCCCAGAGGGTCCAGCAGATCGATGCCTCTGATGCCCAACTGGCCGATGCACTCCAAAGAGAAGCACATTCCCTGGACCCTAATCACCGAAACATGAACGCATCTCGGTCAACCCCGGCCCCCACGGTACAATCATCCTCGTCACCTCCATATTCCTCGGAGCGACCAACAACGGCGCAGATGGCGCCCAAACGCAAGCGAGTTTTTAGCAACCGAACCAAGACTGGCTGTATGACGTGTCGTCGTAGGAAAAAAAAATGTGATGAGCAGCACCCAGCCTGTAAGTATCTCCTGCAGCCCTTCTTCTTCCTTTTTACCTTCTCCATCTTACTCTCAAGTTCCATTCATTATGAAAAGCAGCAGGTTATGGTGGCTTTGCTGGAAGGGCGTCATGTTAACAATTGATACCAGGTAACAACTGCCTTCGTGGGGGCTTTTTGTGTGAAGGGTACACATCGCGGAATATGTGGCAGAAGCCTTCGAATTCGAAGGCACCAATTCCCTTACAGTCGAAAGAAGAATGTCCCGAATCTAGTGACCAACAAATCCTAGAGCATCAGGACCGGCATTTGTCAGAGCAAGTGGAACGGAAAACGCGACCAATTGTTGAAGACCAGCGATCTGCTCCACAATATAACACCAGCGCCACCGACCCCGGCTCCAAAAACCACATATTATGGCCCAAACGACTGTGGCCTAATCCAGGTCACCCGGGGCCAGCATATCCCTCGGAGCACGTGGCCAAAGGAGACTATAGAGAGGTCTCGTCCATCCATGAACTCCCCCGGGATATACCCTCCAAGCCGGATTTCCCTGGGGTGCCTTTGATTCGAGAAATCTCTCATGGACCGTCTACCAAAACGAATGGGCCTCTACTGTTTCAGGGAGCGGTGGCGCCGTCAACGCCTGCCACGTCGTTAGACACTAATAGCCCCCAAGTGCAGGCTCGAATGGCCCTAAGCATCGAAAACCAGTTATCTGGTCGCATGGCGAGCATTGAAGACACCGAGATGGACAAAATGATCAAAGGCGACCTCTACCGGCCATTTGATGTGTACCTCGTAGAGGAAAGAGACCGATGTCGACGCGCACTCGCCCGATTCAATAACGCCTGCAATCCACTCAGTGGGCTCAGCTCAAAAGAACAAAATCGTCTCCTCAAGGAGATTCTGGCAGCCCAACCCACTTGCACCCTGAAGCCTCCAGGGTCTCCGGGTATGTCCAGCCCGACGATGCGACGTCCGACCCCTAGTCTCGGGCCGGGAGCGATTGTGGAGTCACCATTCACCTGCCACTATGGGTACCTTAGCATTGGAGAAGACGTGATGATCTCCCATGACTGTGTATTTGTTGATGATTGCTTTATTTTCGTGGGCGCTCATACCTGGGTGGGTTCTAATGTCACCATTCTCACCACCATGGCACATTCTAGCATGCAGGAGCGAAAAGGCACACAAAGCCGATATCAAGGCCGCCGCGTCCGCATCATGGAAGACTGCTATATTGGAGCGGGATGTACTATCTACCCCGGAGTGACACTTGGTCGAGGGGCCTATATTGCTCCTGGAGAGGTCGTTCGAAGTGATGTGGTCCCTTATGGCTTCCAAGGGTTCAAGCCAAACTATATGTGAGATGTTGGGATTTTACAAGCCACGGTTCTTATGGTTAATGATTCCCGGATTTCTTTGCTTCTCCTCCTTCTCGTGGATCTCACCTTTTTCCTTTCTTTATATTCCTAATTTTTTTTCCCTTTCTTGATGTACATGATTCTGGGGCGCTCTGGGAAATTCTAGGGGGCAGCGGAGCCAAGCGAATTGCACAGTACATATATGATCCCCTCGGTTTGTTCCAATGGTCTTCCTCTTCTCTTTTGAGGGGGGTTTTTCAGCTTAGAATACGCATTGAATATATGAATGGCTATTCTTACTACCCATTTTACTCATGTAATCCTATATAACCAAATCAGGAACCTAGAAGTGGTTTCGAACCAGGCACTAGTAACCTCTAGTGTATACATATATCTATAATACCGAGTTATATAATGAAAAGAAAGTTATATCAAAGGAAACAAATGAGGTTACTTAACTTGAAGCCTGTATGTGGGAGATTTGCAACTTATTCCAAACTGTTTAGAGAGAAATACATCAGCAATTTAGGGACACAGTTTCTTGGGCATGTAATGACTTTTTGGTACAAAGCACTCTAATGAGAGGAAAAAGGTATTGAGATGAGATTCATGATATGGTAAGTCGGACTTCCTTAGTTCTTTAAAACATTGCGACAATAAGAAAAACAAGTCACAAAGGGGGTATCTATCTTGATTTTAGGAGCGAGGGATTTCCGGTAACGCGATGCAGTTGGATGTACAGTCCTCAGCTTCCCTAGGGCGTGGACTGGCGACGATTGGAGCCATGTCGGAATTGCGGAAGAGGACAAGTTCTTTAAAGCCAATCCAGGAATTCTGGGACAAAGTAGCTAACTACAATCCCTGCTCCCGCCCTAAGAATCCCTTCGGTGCTCTCAAAGGCCATGGCTTTAAGGTCGAAAACGCCTGCCTTCGCAGCCGCATGAATCATGGCGAATTCACCACTAACTTGATATGCCGCCACTGGGAGATCCTGAGCAAGGTCTTTCGCGTCACGAATGATGTCCAGGTAGCTGCTGGCCGGCTTAACCATGATAATGTCCGCACCCTCATTCATGTCACGCTGAATCGCCCGTCGGGCAAGTCCTCGACCACCCGGGGGAAGTTGATAGCAACGGCGATCTCCAAATGAAGGACATGACCCGGCCGCATCACGGAAGGGGCCATATAGACAGCCGCTAAACTTGGCACTGTACGACATCAAGAGGACCCGGTGGGCCAGACCCGCCTCAATCAGTTTGAGCTTAATCCCACGTACTCTTCCATCATTCATGTCGGACGGAGCAACACAGTGGGCACCCGCGACGGCGTATGCTAATGCCACATCGGCGATTCGGTCGACAGATTGTGCATTGTCTAGTGTCCCGTCCTCCCGAAGGATTCCACAATGACCATGGGATGTGTACTCGCAAAGGCAAACATCCGTAGTGATGTAAAGCTGGGGAAGTCGAGAGCGTAACAGCCGGATCGCCTGTATAACAGGGCCTTCCGGGTCATCGGCAGCCGTCCCAAGAGCATCCTTGGCCGAGGGGTGCAAGGGGACACCGAAGAGCATGACCGAACGAAGTCCTTTTCGGACTAGAGGGGCCAGGAAAGGAATAAGACGATTGACACCTCGGCGGTACTGGTTAGGCAGAGACGGAATCGGGCTCTCTTCGTCCGCATTGTCGGTGATGAATAGAGGGTATATAAGCATTTCCTGGAAAAGTCTTGATGAGACTGGATGCAACCGTGGTATTGGGAGTTTAAGTGCTTACCTTGGTCAACTGCCTCTCTGCCTGCCACGATCGACTTAATGGGTGGCTGTATCCAGCATGGAGCTGGCTAGAAATATCCCCAGATATGCTGACACTCGTGGCCGTTGTACTCGTGTAGGAACGAGCGGTACGGGATTGAGCACGCGAAATTTGCGAGCCCCGCTCGTCGGCATTGGAATCCCGGAAAGCGAGATCAGAGACCAGATTAGAGAATGACATGGTTCTAGTGTCGGGATTGTGAGTCGACTGTAAAATCCCAGGGTAGAACAGGAATAATGAAGGGAAGGAAACGCGGGTGGCGGAGTTGAACTGGGTGGGTACGGAGTAAAAAGCGAATCTGTCAGCCGAGGCGCGGGTAAGGCGAATGACAATTAACGTGATTGGCGGGAAATAACATTAATAATAGTCATCACCTTGAGGAGATAGTTATATTCAATTTGTTTTTATTTTGTTTTTTAGTGTAGCAATACCCAGGCATCTCTTAGAGTAGTCAATCGTCTGCATATACCCTTCAGACAGTACAACCAGTGACACTAGGACCTTGATCCCAACTTTAAGGCGTGAAATGGTAGCTATTAGGTGTGGGTTTCAACCTGGTCTTGGCAGAGAACTATTAGTAAGGTAAAAATTATCTTGAGGTAAATGGCTAACTTATCAAATGATAAATTACGTAACCACAATAGCTTCAGAGGAGTAGAAGGGTAATCAAATGGATAAATAGTTGTCCAAATTGTACGATTTTTGTGATAATAATCAAAGATATACAGGGATGCTAGCCACATTTCGAGACAAATCCATGGACAGTTGAAGGGATATAAATAGGCTTGACATCTTTGACCTACTTTCTATATCATGCTAGTGAAACCGTGGTCATTGAATCATTACCCCTTGGTTGGTTCATTAGCTTTTTGCGGTCTTTATTGGATAAGTAGGGCTGATCAACATTGAACAGAGATAAATATGTACAGGAGAGTATATACCCTCATAAGAACTAACTCTAAAGTAAAGAGGATCTTACTTTCTCCTACTACCTAGAGAGTATTTGAAATATATTAAAACTACGATACACTACCAGGTCAAGACTCAAAAGTCTGACTCCACTTTCCCTTCTTTTCATATGCTAAAAAGACCCAACCTACCAACTTCGAGGTCAATTATTATAACGAATTTAAATGATAGAAGGCTACTTGAAAGGCCTAATATCTACTTGAATAGCAAAGTGACAGTTTCTATCACTGGGAGTATTAATTTGATATCCTCTTATGTATCCTTTAGATATCAAAATTTATAGTTTTCAATTTCCCTAAAATTTGTGAGTGACTGATGAACTGACCACCTTTGTTCCGGCTATACTAGAAAAAATAAGACTTTATTAACCTTTTAACCTTTATCTTGAATAGCATACTGATTTATGTGATAATATCATATTGAATTTTCTAGGTATAGAACGTATTTATCTAAGATTATCATATATAGACTGCGGCAAGTTGCAACATCCTCAAAATCCATGGATACCCACATATCCTCTCCGCAAATTGCGGATATGGTATATCACCTAATATCCGCAATCCTCAATTTTATAGATATGGTACACTTACTACCTTTTATCCTCTATATATGTTCAAATATCCAGAGGATATCAAACAGGCTAAATATACTAAGATTACTACCTATTTGGGTAATTATCTTAGCTTTAAAGGTCCCTGCCTTATATAGTCACTCCCTAAACTGATATAGTCACTCCCTAAATACCAAATTAGGAAAAATAAAAAATGTCAAAAGTTCTACCTATATATCAGCAGAATATTTTTCTACCACTTTTATTACTATCTATAACTTCTTTATTTATAACCCTCATTATTATTACCCCTACCTCTATAGAGACCCCCTACATAAGCTTATAAATAAGCGAGTTCTAGCTACTATATAAATAACTATATAAAGCTTAAAAGCTATTATTTAATATTATTTAAACGCTTTTTAAACCTCTAAGTCTATCTTACTATCCTCTAAGTTCCCTATAGTTCCCTATATAAACTTGAAAGTCCCTTATACTAATAATTTAGATCTATATAGACTACTAAGTAACGCCTTTTTGAGATTAAAGAATAGATATAGAATAACTATAGGGCTTAGTAAAGTTATTAATTAAGTTAATTATAGACTAGTAGATATTAAATACCTAATCTATAGGAGGGGGAGATAGATTTTAGATAGCTTTATTACTTTAGATTCTAGAGTAGGGATTTTAGGGTAAGCTTTAAGATTTTCAGGTTCTAAAGTAGTAATTTTAGGGTTAGCTTTAAGGATTCTAGGATCTAGAGTAGTCTTATTAAGAAAATATTATAAAACTAATAAAGAGTATTTTAAAGTTCTCTAATATAATCTTAGCTAACCTTACTAAGAGAGTATAGGGTATAAAGCCTATCTTAATCTTAGTACCCCTAATTCTTTAAGAATCAGTTTTAATACTAATCTAATTACTACTATTTTATAATCTATCTATTCTCTCTTTATCTTATTTATAAACCCTAATAATTCTAATTCTTCTTTAATATAATAGAGAAGAAAAGATAGTATATTCTATTTATAGTAATCTATAATCTTTAATAGATCTAATATAACTAATACTAACTATAGATCTAATACTAATTAACTCTACTATAGAACTATCTTAAGATAATAATAATTTAGATCTTAAACTACTTAATTCTATAGATAAATCCCTAAATAATCCTATAATTAGAGAGCTTAGGGAGAAAGAGAAAAATATACTTATAACTATCTATTTTTTTTTTTTATATTCATTCATGGTCCTATCAGGCTTTTGGCCCGATTTGCCAGTAGGGCACTATAAGATAGCCGGATCAACTATATCATAGGTGGTAATAACACTAAATCGGATATAGCTATAGGCTATTTTGGTAGGCAGATAGGGTAGGGTAGGTTAAATTAGGGTTAGGGGGGCGGGGGGGGGGGGGGTAGAAAGTAAGTCAAATAAGATAAATAGGTCTGCTAAGACCAAAAATAGCTAAATAGTATAAATACCAAAACCTCAGCACGCCCCTTCTCTATATGCGTCTAACTTCTCTCCTCCGCTTATACCCTATTAACGTGTCCGAGATACTCGCTATGCTTATAACTTACCCTACTTATATACCGCTAACGCTAGTAGAAGTAAAGTGATCAGCTAACTATACACAGGTCCGAGCCGCCCCTATAAGTATCTCCTATAGTGATTAATCGTATTATCCCTCCATCTTTAAATAATATAGTGGCCCCTAGGCGTCCGAAGGGCCTAGGGGGTTAGTTAAACTTTGGTTTCTAGAGGCCTATAGGCACTCTAAGGAATATATAGCCGCTTTACGCGGCTATAGTATAGTATATTTCTAGTAGATAGCGGAATTAGCTAAGGAGGCATATAGCTAGTATAAAGGAAGCTGCTTTAGGTATACGCTCTAGCTTTATAAGCTAGGATATCTATATACCCTTAGGCGGTTAGTTAATCCTAAGGATTTCGGCGTAGAGCGTAATAAAGTAGGGGTAGGTTAGTAGTACGTACTTTATATCTATCTTACCACGCTTATAGTAGTAGTATATAGAAGGGTCTAGATCGAGTACTCCTTCTTCGAGTACCTAAGCTACCCTCTCTTTACGCTATATAGAGATGGTCGCTAAATAAGCCGGTAGGGCTAGCTTACCGGCTTATATCTAGATAAGGGTAACACTAGTAGGTCTACAGAGAGGCTTATAGAGCTGAAATACTACTTTTATAGGTTCTGGAAAGAGGTCTTAGATATATTTACTATAGGTAGAGGTTGTCTACTTATAGGTCTACGCCTCTATTATCTACTTATATAGGCTAAGCTTCGCCGCGGGCGTGCGAAGATAAGGATTGTAGCCTAGCTATCTATAAAGATCGTAGCGGTAGCATCTATAGGGCGGAAACCCTTATACGTATACCAGAAGTTTATCTCTATATTAAAGTGGCGGAGTATAAGCTTAATTCCGTAAAGTTCTATAACATAAATCGAATCAGTAGGGTATAGTACCGCTACCTCTCTCCCTATAGAGGTAAGGGCTATAGCCCCTACCCCTATCTCTAGCTTACTACTATTAGTATAAGCTATAGCAGTATTTAGCCTATAGGGCCTAGCGGCCCTAAGGATTTCGTTATACTATATAATTACCTTCTCTTTACTTACTATAATCTGTACTTTCGGTAGCTACTACTATAGGGTAACCATATATAGTTTGATTAGTTCGAGGTCGTATATATAGATCCTATAGTCTTAGAGATGCTTTTCGAGGCGCTATAGTAGGGTCCTTATAGCTTTCTAGATCAGGCCGAGGTTATGTTATATATCTCGGCTAAGGTAGTATAGCTATAGCGTCGCCCTATTAACTAGTATATATATATAGAGGATAGTATAAAGTAGATAGGTATATATATAGAGATATATAAGTTCTAATAGCCGCTAAATTACGATTAGCGCTAGTAGGACGTAAAGGAGAATCTATAATACTATCTAAGATATTATGCGAAATACCCCGGCGATATAGTAAAGGGCCTAATACTATATAGATTTAAGAGCTTGGTTAACCTTATTTTTGATGGATTTCGCTTAGTACGCCTCTCGCATATACTATATAGAGTAGCCGAAGCTTATCTGCGGAAAGAGTATAATAGTCTATATATATTATAGGTAGAGGGTTATGACCCCCTAGGTTATACTAGTAATAGAGTAGAGGGCTACGGTTAATACTATAGCTCGCTTATAGTAGTAGAGTAGGTAGTCACGCGCTATAAGGTTTTTATTTAGAATAACCCTAAGATAGTAGAGGGATACTACTAGCTTAATCTCTACGCCCTAAATTATAATAGAGCCTATTAGGGCGGGTGTCTACTATATATAATCCCCTATAAGGCTAATAAGGGGTAGCGCGCCTATACCCTATTTCTAGAAGTAGATAAGGCTATACTTTAATAGAGAGAACTTTAATATATGCCGTTTTGCCTATATCTCTGCTATACTATAAAGCTCCGAAAGTAGCTAATAATTATAAGATAGGGATATACCCTATATAAGAATATAGATATCGTTAATATACCCTATTACTAGTACCTATCCGGGGGTAGCTATATAGATATTATTGATAAGGTCTAAGTTATAGAAAAGATATAGAATTAGTGATAGTAGCGACCCTTATAGGATCCTAATAGCTACTAGCTTATTTATATAGCGCCCTTTATAGAAGGAGTATAGTACTTTGATTTAATAGAAAGCTAGTTAGCTAATTCGTGATAACCTCTAGGATAACTTACTTCTATAGGTAGTAGATTAGCTATATATATGATATATTATTAAAGGCCCTGCTACTATCTAGTATAAGAAGCGTAGTAACCCGCTAGTCCTTTCTCTATATATTATATACTACTTCTAGTAGTATATAGATTATATGGTTATAGGAACGGCCGCCACGCCCCCTAATATATATCTCTAGTAGTAGCCTATACTCTTCAGCGAGATATAATAGCTATATAGCTATAATTAATTTAAGTGCTTTTCTAAGGGTCTCTAATAGCGAAATCAGCTACTAGGCGTTCGGATTTATATAATCCGGCTTACTAGGCTTCCGAATCATAACTATTATACTATCCCTAAAAGCCTAGGGGTAGTAGCTAAGGGCGAGATATATATTAAAGATTACTATAATAAATATAGTGAATCCTAGTACGTCTAGCCTATACTTCTATATAGTATTTAGTATACCTAATAGGCCTAGGGCGTTATATAGAGTTACCCTATAGATAGCGTATTTAACTTTGGTTAGAGAAATAGTAGATAGTATTAGGATAGCCTCTAGGTACTTATAAGAGATATCTATTAGGTCTATATCTAGGGCTAGAGGGAAGAGTACTATATGAAAGTATACTACTTTCTTATCTATTATAATAAATTTATAGTTACCTATATAGAGCGTAGGTATATAGGAAGATCAGGGTACCCCTCGCGATCTTATCTACTTTACTAACTGCTAAAATCTATTAATAGAGGTTATAGCCTCTTCTACCCTATCCCTATAGGCCTACTAGCCTATCTTCTTACTTTCTTAGCCTAGCTAATACTATAGCTACTAAAAAGCTTTATGATCTTCTTTATTATAACTTTATTACTATATACAGTATACCTAATATATCTACTACTTTAGTAGGGTAAGTATAGGCGTATATATAGGGTATAAGTATCTAGGGTGGATTTTCTATATAGGGATAGTATCTTTTAATACTACTACTATAGTATCTATTACCCTTTCTATAGCTATATCTACTTTCTCTATTATATTAAGTACCTAGCTATAACTTAATATATTCTACTTCTCTATATATACTTTAAGGGCCTTATACTAGGCCTCCTAATCTATAGCCCACTAGTCTTAGCGCTCTCTAACCTCCGCTAGTAAGATCTAGATATCGATTTCTATAAGAATCAGTATATAGTTAGCCCTATATTACTATTAATAGTAGGGGGTATAGCGAATCATATAGTCTATAAGAGACGCCATAGTCTATATAAGGTTGATCGTGCTATATATAAGGTTACTATAGATAGGCCTCTCGAATATGGTCACGCCCTTCTTTATTAGTAGATCTAGGCTAAAATCACCTATTATACAAATTAGGTTATCTATATTATTATCCGGTAGCTAGGCCTACTAAATTATCAACTATAGTAGGTAGTATAGGTTAAAATCACTAACTATAATATACTAGCTATCTTACTAGCCGCTATAGTAGCTATATAGGGCTATATAGAGTATAGTAAGACCCTCTTTCACTTCTTATATATATTCTAGGTTATTAAACTTCCCTAGAAGATATATATTATATATATATAGCTGACTAGCCCTAGTTTCTAGGGTTAGTATACTAATATCTTAGGTATAGTACTAAATCGATCACGATTTCGGGTCGATTCCCTTCGATATAAAGAAGTATATATATGGCTATATGCGGGCTGCTTCTTTATAGATAGCTATAGGTATAGGCCGGAGAAGTATATAAAACTAGCTACTTAATATCTGTATATAGACCCCTATCTTAGGTTCTATCTAATTAAATATCTCTAGCTCTTAGATAGCTAGGATATTATACTTCTATACCTCTTCCTTACTAAAGAGGTACTTTATTACTATATTATTAGATTTATGATAGTTAGCCTATAGAATTTTTAGCGTTTTGGCTATTATTATACGCTAGCTACGCCTTAGGTGATAGGGCTAGTTCTCTACGTTAGGGCCACTTAGCTAAGCTTATCTAAGGATTCGCTAGTAGTACACTGGCTATATCTATAGGTTTATATACCTATTTACTCTAGGTTCTCTATAGTAATATTATCCGGTATTAGGATCTCTATAAGGTCTAAGGACAGGGTATAGAGCCCTTCCTATTACCTCTATATAGATTATACTATCCGCGGGGTACTATATATAACTAGCTTCTAAGAGAGCGTCTTTAGCCGGATCTTTAGCTATATCTAGTTAATTAGGACTAAGGGGATATCGCTATTAACCTCTAACCTAGTAGATAGGCCCCACTAGTATTTATTAGGGCTTATAGACCAGCTCTATACCCTAATCTTAGGCTATAGTACCTATTAGGCGCTATTAACTAGCTTATAGGCCGCCTTAGCGATTTATAAGCTAGAGTATACTTCTATAGGGGTAGGGGTAGCGGAGGATATTAATAGGGTAGGGGCTATAGGGGTAATAGCTATTTAGTAGAGCTAGGGCCCTTAGTTATAGTTAATATAGATTATCTTAAGCTGCTTAGTACACTAAGGGCACTCTTAATCGAATGTAAAGTAGTTAATCTTTACTTTAGCTTTGTTAGTAGCGGTTTTATTATACCTAATATATATAGTATACTTCGCAGACGCGCGGTTATAGGTATATATATATTCCTTAGAGTCGTAAGATCCGGTATAGTATACGCATTGGATCTCTCTTCTATAGTTATAGGCGATATGACCATACAATTAGTATTAGAAGTACTACTATAGCTAGTAGCTACCGTCGAAGAATTAATAGTTATGGTTACGCCCCTATAGCGCTAAGCCTAGTAAAATTGCCTAATTAGTAGCGTCTAGGTTATTAAATTCGATTATAAGCTTTATAGTAGTAGTAGTAGTAGCTTACTTCTATAGGTCCTATATCTTTTAGGCCAGCATTAGCTAGCCGATATATATAATATTAGCGGTTATAGGGATCCAGCGGACATTCTATATATATAGGCGGGTTGCTATATCTAGGGCTAAGGGGTTAAAGCTAATAGGAACGCTATATATAACTATAGAGAAGGTCTCTTACTTAAGGTATATATTCGGCCCAAAAACAGTATACTAGCTATTATCGTAGGGGCTAGAGAGATCGGCTAACTAGTAGATATCGCGTATACTATTATAGTAGAGAAGTATATCGCCGCTAGATAGTATAAAGCCTATAGATACCATAATTAGGGCGATCTTAGCTTCGTTATAGATATCTTTAATAGCCGGATTAGCCTAGCGGACCACTTCTTCTGCTACTTAGTATAGCGGGTTAATAAGGGCGTATTCTATACCGCGGATAATTAGCTATAGATCCTCTTATAGTACCCACTAGGGCGCTAGGGCGCTACTAGTACTATTAAGGCTAGTACCGTTAGTAGAGAGTATACTATTAGTATAGGCTCTATTTAGCCAGCTAGAGATAAGAGAGGACTTGGTATTACTATAAAGGGCTACTTAGTAATCTATTAGCCGATAGCTAGAGATAGTAGTAGTAGCGGCGGTAGCTATAATAGCCTAGGTATCGATAGACATCTATAGCTTATAATATAGGTTAGCCTACTTTATAGCATACTCGTCAAAGATAGCCTATAGGTGCTATAGTTCTACTAGTAGCTCGCTATCCATTATCCTCTTCGCTAGGGAGATCACGGCGTCGAAAAATCCGTATAGCTTAGCTAGCGGTAGGGGGATATCACGGTTTTCGTCCGTTACAGACTTCTATAGCACAGCGGTTTTCAGTATTTTTACTACTATAGCGCGTAAATCGTAGCTGCTGTCGATCCCTAGCGGATCAGGCCAGTCTGCCACGTTTTAAGGTATCGTGCGGGCGGTCGGCCCCTTTTTTGACTTTTTCGCCATCGCGGGGCGCAGAACGCGCTTTTTAGGCGCGCAGCGGGTAACCGACGATATACGTAAGTCAAAGTTAGGTTCAATCGAACCGTCGGAATTAGATACTTAATTTACTGTCCACCAATAGGTATCCAGGACGTTATAGCTATAGGGCGCGTTTCGCATAAAAGAGTTAACTATTATAACTATCTATCTTCTTAAGTAAATTAAAGAGCTAGAGAAATAAGTCTATAAATATACTCTTAAATACTCTTAAGAAGGAACTAATTTAGACTTAGACTAAAGTAGATATATCTATAAAAAAGGATCTAAAGCTACTAGATTTAAAGAAAATTTCTAGAGAAAATACTATTAAATTACTAAAGAACTCTAAATTAATATCTTAAGCTTATTAGATCTAGAAATAAACCCTAAGATTAAGTAGAAGAAGTATACTAACTATTTAAGTCCTACTTACTATAATAATAGTCTAGAGTATAAGAAAAACCCTATAAATACTACAAAAGTATATATATTTAAATAAGAAAATATATAAAGATTAAGTAGGATAGCTAGCTATCTTTAATCTAATCCTTATCTTAAATTAATATAGTAACTTAATTATTTATCCTAATTTAGCTATAAAATAATATTAAGATCTATATAGATCTTACTATTAGAGCTAAAGTTAATCTAATTAGCTATAAATTTATAAGAAGTTAATATCTATAATAAGCTAGGAGAATAGAACCCTTAATCTATATTATTAGGAATATCCTTATATCTATATATAGAGTATAAAGAGTCTCTCTTACTATTATAGATTTAAGAGATATTACTAAAGTCTTTAAGAGAATATATATTATTATTAATAATAATCTAAGATCTTAAGAGAGTCTTATACTATTATCTATAACTACTCTTAATAATCTAAAGATATACTTATTATCTAAAATTATATATAATAGTTTAAAATCTTAATATTATCTACTATTATTAAAATATCTTAGAGATTTATTAAAAAATATAGAAATAAAGTATACTCGTGCACGCACCCCCTGACCACTTTCGGGTAGGGGGTGCTCACGGTTACAATCCCACCCCTGTTAGAATCCCAGAAATCTCACCTACTTCAGCATCAATTCACCCACCCCTACCACATAAACTTAAATAAATAAAGCGATAGATATATAATTTAGACCTTAAATAATATATAATTGTTAAATATAACGTCTAATAATCCGTGGTTTTGCTACAATATAAGTGCGAAATATATCGTAAAATCGACCTATTTTTACGGTCGGAAAGCCCAAAATAAGCATAAAAGCAGCTGTATTTATATTATTTATTAGAGATGATATATATATATCAGTTACTATTAGGTGCAAACAGATATATTTCACATAAATTAGCTAATTCTGGCCGAGAATACTTAAAATAAGCTAGTATTTACAGGTCCGCCCCCCCCCCATATCACCTGATCTGCTGTAGGTGGAAGTAAGTCTAAACCCTCACGTTGTCGTCTTTTGGTCTCATCTCTCTCTTTTTGCTCCTGTATTTCTACCAACCTTTGAGCTTCTGCTGCTTTTTTCCGTAAATTCCCTAAAGTATCGTGCTTTTCAGCTAATTTTCGCGCTTTTTCCGCTTCTTTTTGCTGCTTTTTGACCTCTTTCGTCCGATTTTCTCTCTCTCTTCATATCTCAGCAAGCTCTTTTCCATCATAGCCAGATAACGGACTAATAGCCTTTCCTAATATACGACGTCTTATGGGTTTTGGACGTCTTATCTTTGGAGTAATATGCTGCTTAAAATCCGATTTCAGCTACTAAGTAACTTCCACCTAAATCTATATATACTTTATGATTAAATTAAGACGTTTTTGCGTCTTATCAGGAAGTGGTATATCTCTTATATCATATTAATAATGATTAATAAGACGCTTTATATATCGAGAGGTCAGAGGTACTTTATTAGGAACCGGGCTACTACTAGATAGAGTAATAGAGTCATAAATAGCTTTATCACCCTATATCCTTAAAAGGGGTTCTTTATTAATTTTATCTAAAGTAGGATCGATTTCTTTAAGAACACGTTCTAGATTAAATAGGACTAATCTATAGTCACGAAATATATATTAGATAGTGGTCTTCTTAAAAGTTTTTCGCGAATCGCTAGAAGACTCTTAAGGAAGCGAGATTTAGTGATTTTACCCTCCTATCTAAGTATTTCTATATTTTCCGCCTTAAAATAGTATTTATAGATAAGGAAAGGTTTTCGATCAAGAGGCTAAGAAAAATGGGTAGTATGGGACTAAAAGCAAAAAGGTTGAATTTTATGCTGATAATACCTATCTAAGAAGTCTTTAGTTAGATAGGACTCATAACCATTAAATAGAAGTAGTCTCTAATCGTTTTTTTCAAGATTTTCAGAGGTATTTTTATCAAAATAGTCTAACTAATATAAAGTAAGTTTTTCGTTAGAATAACCTTTCTCTAAGACCCTAACTTTAAAAGAAGGGTCGATATCAAGGTACCAATCTTCGAGCTAATCCTTCCTAGCGAAGACTATAAAAGGAGGTATAACTTAGCTACCTGCGGAAATACTTTTAATAATCGTAGTATTTTCATATCGCGGAGCTTAAGGTCGACCCCACGCTGTCCGCTTTTTATTTGTTGAATTAACGTACTCAGCTTTAGTCTGACTAATTTAGAAACCGGTTTCGTCTATATTCTATATATTGCACGTTTTAACGTATTTTAGTGACCGTGGGTCTATAAATAGCTGAAGAAGGTTAAACCATAGTAATAAAGCACTAATATTAGCTTCTGATACTAATCGATTACTATTAATAGGCTTTTAGGTTATAATATCTAATTTATGCGTTATGTTAAGACGTTTTTAGAACCCATAAACCCAATTTGCCCCTGTTTTCTAAGGCGTTTCGCCAGCGGGGGTTAACCTCGCTAATAGCTGATTTACCGTTTTATCAACCATACGTGCTGTTGGTAGGAATCTAACTTGATTTAACAGCTTTATCCAATTGATAAGAGCTTCCTCCTAGGCTTCATTTAATAGCCTTTTGTGAATTTTGGGTTGATTTTTGGGTTTCTGCCCTCGGATTCGACGTGTAAAAAGGTCGTAAGGAACACGGTAATCACGCGCGATTTGGGCAAGGTTGGGCTTCGAATTTAAGCTGTTGACGTAGTTAACAGCTTCCATAATACGGCTCTCGATTTGCTGTTTCTCAGAAGACATAGTGGTGGTGGGTAATTTGATGCTGAAATATGTGTAATATTTGGGATTCTAGGAGGGGTGGGATTGTAACCGTGAGCACCCCTTACCCGAAAAGCGGTAAGGGGTGCGTGCACGAGTATATCTTTATTATAGTTAAATTATCTAAAAAGATATATAAACCTAAAAATAAGGATAATTTAAAAAGGATTACTATCTAAATTAGAGGAGTTTTAGGATATTTTTAAGAATATAAAATTAAAGACTTTATTCTCTTTTAAGAACTCTAACTATTTAATTAAGTTAATCCTTAAAGTAATACTATCATTTAGGCTAATTTATCTACTCTTATAAACTAAATTAATAGAATTATATTAATATTTAGATAAAAATCTTTAGAATAGGTAAATTTAACCCTTAAAGAGTCTTACTAATACTCTAATCCTTTATATATTAAAGAAGGATAGAGGACTATAATTATATATAAATTATTAAGGACTTAATTAAGTTTTAGTTAAGAATTACTACCCTTTACTCTTTATTTTAGATATCCTTAACTAATTATCTAATATAACTTACTCTTTAAAAGATAATGTCTAAGATATATACTATTAGAACTAAATTAAGAAAGATAATAAATAGAAGATAGCTTTTTATATATACTATAGCTATTTTAAGTACATAGTTATATCTTTTAGGCTAACTAATACTCCTACTATCTTTTAATTATATATCTATACTTTATATAGACTTCTTAATATTATCTATATTAGATAATATCCTTATTTTCTAAAAATTAAGAGATAAGTATATAGAGTATATAAAATAAGTATTTATATATCTCTAGGATATATAATTATATATAAAAGTATTAAAGTATATCTTTTACTAATTAGAAGTTAATTTCTTTAGATTTATTATTAAATAAAAGAGTATATCTATAGATCCTTAATAGATTTCTATTATAGAATTATAGAAGATTCTAAAAACCTACTATAATATTTAAGTATTCCTTAGATTTTATAACTTTTATTAATACTTTATTAAGAATTACTCTTTAATAGTAATACTATTTACTAATGTTCTTAAAAAGAGTAAAAATAGGAAAAAGCCTAGATCTATTTAGCTAAGTGAACCTAAATTATATATTTTTTATATACTAATTAGATCTTTTAGAGAAATATTTCTTTTTTAATATTTTAATCCTTTAAGAAGGATTTAATTAGAGATAGATATATTAAATTAAAGTATATCTAGAATTCTCTTCTAGCTAAATAATTATAATATCTAGTATCTAATAGTCTTTTAGTTAACTCTAGATTAGGAGCTTTTTACTATTATTTAGTCTTTTAAAAGCTAGTAATATTATCTAGAGAGTAGCTAGTATATAATTAAGATACTTATAGATTACTATAATCTATAGACTTTTATAAAGTAATCTAGATTAAATAGTAGATAGATATAATAGTATATAGTACTTATTCTCTTTAATATTAAGATTTAATATTATTTAGATAAATCTAATCTAGTAGATAGTCTATCTTAGTAGCTAAATTTAGAAAAGCCTAATTTAGTTAGTCTTCTTTCTATAATCCAAAGTAAATTCGCTAAGATTTAGTTTCTTTAATAGATTACTCCTAAACCCTAATTAAGTATAGATATAGAGAGCCTATTTAGTTCTACTTATTCTATTTCCTAAAGTATATATATATATACTATCTAGAATAAAAATATTCTTTTATTAAAGGAATTTATATAGTTACTCCCTAAATTAATATAGTTACTCTCTAAATATTAAATTTAGAAAATTATAAAATATTATAAGTTCTATCTAGTTCTTATAGATAATATTTTTTCTACTACTTTTATTACTATATATTATAACTTTTTTTAATATATATTATTATTTCTACTAACTCTATAGAGATAAGCCTATATAAGCTTTAATATAAGTGAATTCTAGTTACTATACTAGAAATTTAATATAAATTAACGCTTAGAAGCTATTATTTAATAATATTTAAACACTTCATATACTATCTAAGTCTATCTCGCTATACTCTGAGTTCTCTATAGTTCCCTATATAAACTTCTAAGTCCCTTATACTAAAGATTTAAGAGTCTATATAGATAAGTTATAACTATAGAGAGTACTAGGCTATAGTCATACCCTATTTTGAAGCCCTATTTACTAGATTAGGTTAGGGTTAGTTAGGTATATCAAAGGGGTTAGGTAAGTAGATAGACTTAGAAATCTAAAAAGTAAAGATAGTAGTAAAGGCGGTATATAATATAATATATTAAAAAAATAAAAGTCATTTTCTATTTTCTTTTAGGGGAGTAACTATATTAATTTATAGTATTTATAGGGTATACCCCTAAGATATATCTTTACTATAATCTTAATATTAAAGATAAAGATATACTCTTAGCTTAAGACTAAATCTAAAAGCTTAAAGATCTCTATAAATTAATAGAGAAAAGCTAGTAAAATATAAATAAATTAATGATAAAATACTATAACTAAAAATATAAATCTATAGAGTTTAAGATTAGTAATATAGTTAAATTAGCTACTAAAAACCTTAAATTAAACCTTCTCTCTAAGAAGCTTAGCCTAAAATTTATTAGGCTCTTCAAGAATTTTTTATTTTTTTTTATATTCATTCATGGTCCTATCAGGCTTTTGGCCCGATTTACTAGTAGGGTACTATAGGATAGCCGGATCAACTATATCATAGGTAGGAATAACGCTAAATCAGAGTAACTATAGGCTATTTTAGTAGGTAGATAGGGTAGGGTAGGTTAATTTAGGGTTAGGGGGGGGAAGTAAGTTAAATAAGATAAATAGGTCTGCTAAGACTAAATAGTTAAATAGTATAAACACCAAAACCTTGGCACGCCCCTTCTCCGCGTATATATAACCTCTCTCCTTCACTTATACCCCTTTAACGCGCCTGTATTACTTATATCTACTCTTAACTTACCTTAATTATATACTACTAATACTAGTAGAAGTAAAGTGATTAGCTAATAGTATATAGGTCTAAGCTGTCCCTATAAGTATCTCCTATAGTATTTAATCACTTTATCTCTCTAAATAATATAGTAGCCCCTAGGCGTCTGAAAGCGCCTAGGGGGTTTAATTTCAGTAGGTTCTAAAGGCCTATAGATACTCTAAGGAATAAATAGCCGATTTATGTAGTTACTAGGTTGATTATAGTATAGTAGGTCTCTAGTAAATAGCGGAATTAGCTAAGGAGGCGTATAGCTAGTGTTACGCAACGCTTAACTGGTCACAGTGAGTATCGTTCGCTAGGGGTCTGCTTACCAAGGTGATGCTCGATCCTGGAGTCTCGATCCGCAACCGTACCGTTGCCAGTTGACGTTAGGCCTTATACGGACTCGGGTCTGTAAGATAGACTCAATAGGATGCGCCAGGTAGGTTCGCTCAGTCAAGCTATACTTAGGTCCTGTAACAGATGTTTCAGAGACTAAGGATACCTCTTCTGATTGGGGTTTGTCTTGTACGAAAACTGATAGGTGAATGAACTGGTAGGTTCCAAGTAGATTGTCAAGTAACAATATGAGATTGAACGTGAAGACTAAATACATGTGTGGTAATGACGGTCCTTATATATCTAATCCTTCATATTCCATGGTATCCCGTAGGGTATACCAAATGGTTCCCTCTGGAGTTCCTTCCTGTATACCTTCTCGTATACCAGGTGTGTCACGTGATGATGTTGAGTAGACCATATTCCCTTGGCGTAGAATCGGCTTATGCAACTGGGCGGCCGATTCTGGCCTGCTAATCGCCGTTCCGTGGTTTTATGCAGTAATCTTTTGTCATGGAGAATAAGCGGCCGGAAATGGCGCAGGCGGTGAGTTGCCGCATCACTCGTTCCTGGGAACTCGATTGGTTCTCCTCTTTCCTTGTGAAGTGTCTCCAAAGTGGGTCCGTAACAGCTAGTATAAAGGAAGCTACTTTAGGCAGTCTATACTATAACCTATAAATAGGTAGGTAAAGTTAACCTATAACCTAAGCCTATAAAACCTATAGATAGGTTAAGTTAACCTATAATCTACTCTATATAGGTTACAGGTTAGGTATAGGTTACCTACGCTAGCCTATCTTTATATAAATCTTTAATACTATACCTAAATAGGATAGATAAATCTAATTTTTTATATAATGAACCACTTTTATATATATTTATATATGTAAATTTCTATATTTATCCTATTTAATGACCTATTAGATAACCTATAAACCCGCGCGGGTTTCCTATAAGAACCTATAACCTATATATAGGTTAAATAGACTAACCTAAAACCTGATCTATAGGGAGGATAGGGCGGGTTTAGGTATAGGTTCTTATAGATTATAGTATAGCCTAACTTTAGGTATATACTCTAGCTTTATAAGCTAGGATATCTATATACCCTTAGGTAGTTAGTTAATCCTAAGGATTTTAGCGTAGAGTATAGTAAAGTAAGGGTAGATTAGTAGTATATATTTTATATCTATCTTACTATACTTATAGTAGTAATATATAGAAGGGTCTAGATCTAGTACCCTATCCTTAAGGGCCTAAGCTACCCTATTCTTATACTATATAGAGATAGTCGCTATATAGGCTAGTAGGGCTAGCTTATCTACTTATATCTAGATAAGGGTAGGCTATACTATAATCTATAAGAACCTATATCTAAACCCGCCCTATCCTCTCTATAGATTAGGTTTTAGGTTAGTCTATTTAACCTATATATAGGTTATAGGTTCTTATAGGAAACCTATATAGGTTTATAGGTTATCTAATAGATTATTAAATAGGATAAATATAGAAATAGCTCTCTCTATATAACTTATATAGTATTTTTAGGTATTTTTAAGTATTCCTAGTATAGCTTTATAGTTTTTAAAATAGAATCTTAATTTATGAAATCTTGATTTATAAATTACTAGAGTAAATAGAATTAAAGTTAATATATTTGATAAATAGCTAATTATATAGGAAATCACTATCTTAATATCTAATATACTTATATACTCTCTCTAATATATATTTTTAAGTATTTATCCCTTCTATTATAGATAAATTAGATAGATTATACTTACTATAGTCTTTAGATAACTTAGATCTTTAAGTCTTCTCTTACTCTTATATATTCTCTTTCTTATTATTATTAATTTAATTAAGATTAAATTAATCTAGTAAATTATCTCTCTCTTTATTTATTATTTTAATCTTATTATAAGAGAAGAATTCCTTTAAGAATTTAAACTACTCTTCTTATATATTAAATCTTAAAATATAAAGGAATATTATTAATTCTTAGATAGTTATAGTATTTAGTCTCTCTCTATAGTAATAATAAATATTATAAGTAGTATTAAATAGTTATTTAATATTAGTATCTAATATTAGAATTAAAAGAATATCCTAAGTAAGATTTATAAATACTAGAAATTAGTTTAAATTCTCTCTCTAAAATACTAAAGAGATAACTTTAATAATATCTAAAAAGAATATTAATAATATTTAAATATAAGAGAGATAAAACTTACTACTATTAAGATATTATATAACTTTATTATATAGTACTATCTATTATCTTTTCTCTTTAAATATTATATCTAGATATAATCCTATCTTAATAGATAACTAGAAGAGAATAGAATTATCCTAATTAGTAAGATAGCTTTAATAGGGGATAAAGTAATCCTTAAAGCTTTATTAATATCTTTAGTACTATTTACTAGACTAGTTATTAGTTATAAAGAACTAGAGCTTATTCTCTAGCGCTATAATAGTACTAATTATATAAAGGTTATCTTAAATATTATCTATTTTAGAGTAATAATCTTAAAGCTTCTATAGGCCTATTTAAAGCGCTTTAAGTATCTTTTTTTCTAAGTAGCCTTCTTTCTTTAGAGCTAGGAAATCGATTACTTAAGATATTTAAATAATTTATTATAAATCTTAAAGATATAATAGGCTATAATATCTTTTATCTTCGAAAGTTTATTAGTAAACTTAAAGAATAGCTATATAATCTAAAGGAGATATTTAATCTACTATTACTTCTTATTATCTAATATTAAGTCTATCTAATTATATTCCTTATAAAAAGAGTTAAAGATAGATTAGAGGCGCTTTATATAGTAAAGTATAAGGAATATAGAGTTCTAATATATTTTAATATGTTAAATAGATATAAGTTTAATAGATTTAGATTAAAGTTTATAGAATACTTCCTAGTATTAAGGACTAGTATTAATATAGATAGTAAGACTATAAATCTAAAACTTTTATTAGTAATAGTATTATTATACAGATTTAGTAATATTATCTATCTTATTTAATATTCTTATAATTTCTTATCTATAGTATTTTATATATATATAAGCTAACTAGGACTACTACTTAGTCTACTATACTTTAGTTATCTTATTTATAGGATCAATCTTTATAGAACTAAGAAGCTTATTTAGACTAAGTTAAATAATATATATAATATAGGGAACCTAAATTAGAGTAATATTATCTAATATAGATTACTAAAGAGTATTAACTAAGATCTTATTATTTAATATATTATTAGTAATAATTATAAGAACTTAATCCTTAATTTTATATTACTAAAGGGTCTTAGGAAGTACTATACTTAGATTTATATTAGAGTATATTCTATAAAATAGTTTGAATCTAAGAAGGATCTTATAATACTACTAGTCCTTATTAATAAAATAGCTACTAATAGCTATAAATATCTATAAGAATAGAGATATCTAATAATTAAGTATAATTAATATCTTAGATCTAATAGATAGCCTTTATAGTATATCCTCTTATCTCTCTTTTACTATAGTATATAGCTAGTTTTAAATAAGTTTTTATAATAGGATCTTAAGATATATTAGGGTAGTTTAGGCTATTCTAATAAGATTATAAAATTTAGGGTACTTAACTAGTTAGAATAGAAGCTATATAACTATAAGGAAAGTAAGAAGCTTCTATTCCTATATATCCTATATAAATTTCTAATTAGTTAAGAGGTTTCTACTCTATAATATTAAAAGTTAAATATTAAGTATAAATATTAATAAAAAGATTAAAGAAATAGAATAAAAGATAATAGTAATATTTATAGCTATTTATATAAACTAGATAATATTAGAGGCTTATATCTTATTTTTAGTATAATTATAATAATTAATACTTTTTAATAACTTTATTTATTATCGAAGTTCTATAGTATATACTTATTCTAATATATAGAGATTAAGGATACTTAAGGATTTATCTATAATATTTATATATTATCTTTAGTATACTATTAGTAGTACTTACTATCTAATTAAACTAGTTCTAAACTTTAGAATAGTATTTTAAGTCCTAGTATATCTTACTTTATTTCCTAAAGTTAGTTTAAAGCTACTAATCTACCTAATTACTATATATTATATTCTTATAGAGAATATAGCCTTTTTAATAATCTAGGCTAATATATATTAGAGAGGAAGGGATTGTAAGATAGGTAGATAGTTAAAGAAACTCTTAATTAAAGGAATTCATTATCTATTAGCTAACTAAGACTTTAGATATATATACAGAATATAAGTCCTCTAGTAGAAGATAAGGAAGATTATCTATATTACTATTATAGATAGATAATAAGAAGCTATTAGTATTAGAGTATTAAAGTTAAGATATATAGAAAGTAAAGAGAGATAATAGATACTTTAGAAGAGTATAAGAATAATAGATATTTATAGGGAATCTTTTAAGACTATAAATAAGGGAATTTAATAATAAATAGAGAGGTTAACTATACTATATAGTGAAAAATTAAGAGTATTAATCTATTATAACTTAACTTATAATATATAATTCCTTTTAGATAGAATTTATAGATAATCTATAAGAACCTTTAAGAAACCTATAGAAACCTATAAGAAACCTATAGAAACCTATAAGAAACCTATAATTATCTATTAAATTTATAGATTACTAGAGGCCTAAGATTTAAGGAGTTAATGATTTCTATAGAAATAGTTAATAAAGTCTACTACTAAGTAATAAAGTCTATTATTAAGTAATAAAGTCTACTATTAAGTAATAAAGTCTACTACTAACTAATATAGTCTAAGATAGAGAGAGTAAATTAAAGTATTACTAATTTCTATAGAAATTAATAATAAGTTTAATAATAAAAAAGTTTAAATTAAGCTAATTTAGGTAGGGTAGAGAGCTTTATATAATCTTTTAGAAAATATACTTAAAGTACTATATATAAAATATATATATTTCCTCCCTAAATAACTATTTCCTATCTAAACTCTATTAAATAACTATAATCTACTTTAAATATATTAAATCTTAAAGGGGATCTAATTACTAGACCCTCTCTTTTAATATATATCCTAATTTTTTATTAATTTATAATATCTATAGTTAAATAATAAGAAATTTAAAAGCGTAACTAAAATATATATAAATAATAGTAATTAATTTTATGATTAATTAAATTTATCTATCCTATTTAGATATAGTATTCGAATTTTATATAAAGATAGGCTAGTATAGGTAACCCGCGATCTAATCTATAACCTATATAGGGCGGGTTAAAGATTAAATTAACTAACCTATAGGTTTTATAGGTTTAGGTTATAGGTTGACTTTATCTACCTATTTATAGGTTATGGTATAGACTAAGTATAGCTTAGTAATCTATTAGCTAGTGGCTAGCGGAAGTTATAGTAATAGTAGTAGTAGTAGTAATAGTAGCGATAGCCTAGGTATTAATAGATACCTATAATTTATAATATAGGTTAGCCTACTTTATAGTATACCTATCGAAGATAGCCTATAGGCGCTATAGTTCCGCTAATAGCTCGCTATCTATTATCCTCTTCGCTAAGGAGATCATAGCGTCGAAAAATCTAAGTAACTTAGCTAGCGGTAGGGGGATATCACGGTTTTTATCTATAGTAGACTTCTATAGTATAGCTATCTTTAGTATTTTTACTACTATAGCGCGTAAATCGTGGCTACTATCAATCCCTAGTAGATTAGGCTAGTGTACCACGTTTTAAGGTATCGTGTAGGCGGTCGGCCCCTTTTTTGATTTTTTCGCTATCGCGGGGCGCAGAACGCGCTTTTTAGGCGCGCAGCAGGCAACCGACGATTTATATAAGTCAAAATTAGGTTTAATCGAACCGTCGGAATTAGATGCTTAATTTGCTATCTACTAATAGGTATCCCTGCAGGACGCTATAGCTATAGGGCGCGTTTCGCACAAAAGAGTTACTGTGATGATAAAACTAGTTATTTATAAATTAGATTCTATCCTAGAGAAAAATTCTAGATTATATAATATTAAATAAAGAATTATAGTTTATTTCTATATTTTAGCAGATTTTTATAAGACTTATAGAGTAAAAGTAAGAATATTAATCATAATATATCTTTTGGGATATCTTCGACTAAGCTTAATAATATTAATAATTATTTAGTAATATCTTTATTCATTTAAAGAAAAAACCTATAAAAAGATAGAAGAAAGCTAAGAATATTAATAAAATATACTAAGAATAGTAATATAAACTAATTAATGAATATTATAAATATATAAGATAGACATAATATTAGATGTCAGAGAAAGTTCTTATGAGAATTATTTAACTAGAATATAGGGCTATCTAATATAAACAACGACTAATAAAGGATACTATTAGTTTTTATTTATCTCTACTACTCCTTTCTCTCTTTCTCACTAGTAGTAATAAATTTATTAGAAAGATATTTTCAAAAATATTAGAATTATTTACGATATTCTACTAATATAACATAATAAGGGTTAAATTTAATAATAAGAGTATATAATAAGAAAAATTAAAAAATAATAACAAAATTCAGTAAAATTTGTCCTATAAAGTAAGCCTAATGTAGCCTTTATATACTATAAATAAATAAGACTAATAATATACTTAATTATCTTAATATTATTTTGAATTGAATTTTATATTAGGGTTTAAAGAGAACATAAATATATAAAATAGTGAATATTAGTTTTCATAAAAAACTAATTCCTCAAAGGAAATAATAATATATAGAATTAAAGTAGCCTTTGCCCATACTATATACCCTTTAGCTTAGATTAGGTATAAGTATATTATTAATAGATTATTGAGATAATAATATTAGTTTATAATAATTATTCTCTCTCTAAGAGATAATTATACTAATTAACTAGATCCTCTAGATTATACTAGATATAGAAATAAATATAAATATAAAAATAGATAAAGAGAAATAATAATTAGGGTTTATAGATAAAATAGTTAGTAAATATATAGATATAGAATAGTATATATTACATTAGATTTAAACTAATTCTTAAAGTAATTAGGAGTCCTAAGAGACATATAGACTTTATACCTTATACTCTCTTAATAATATTAGCTAAGATTATATAACAGGATATTAAAATAGTAAGTAAGCTTCTTAGGAGAAGATTTATTTTAAGGTTTTTAGTAGATAATTTAATTATATTCTTAATTTTAAATTCTATAGATTTATATTTATAATTATAGTAGTTTATTATTAATTTATTATCTTTTATTAGCTTTCCTCTATCTTTTTCTAAAGATACATAACCTTATAAAGTTAGCCCTATGCTATGAATTTATTTTTATTATTAATATTAAGATTAAGATAAAGAGAAATATTTTAATAATTATAATAGGAGTTTAATAAATCCATACCCTCTTCTATTAATCCTATACCCCCCACATGACTAATAATTACCTAAAAGGGTTTAGTATATATGGTTTTGCTTAGTAAAATCATATAATAATTTTCTATACTGTTTTTCTGCCTAACTTTACCCCACACTACCTCTTTCTGCCGTATATTCTGCTTTCTGATCTCTATACTAAAACCTATATATTTTATGTAGTTAAAAACGGCATTTTTTAGGTAAATCGGGCTATTATTACTCAATACTATACTATATAGTCCTCTAGAGACGAATTAGCTAACTCTTCTAAGTAATTAGGGTCCTCCTCCTAACCTATATCTATACGAGTATAAGTATAAGTATAAGTTGCTATATAACCCCGACCCTAACACTAATCTATCTTATCTAATATTAGAGGCGCCTTCTCTAGAGGCTGATCTATACCCTATCTATATACTCGATCTTACTCTCCTCGCCCTTCTTACCTACTAGTTAGCCTCTTAATAATATACTTAAATCCTAATATCTCCTATTATATTAATCTATTGAAGATAAGCTCTATAGGTATTATAGCTAGAGAGTCCTGTAAGGACTTAGGGGTCTACTAGATATCTTATATAAAGATAGATAGTACCTATTCTATAGCTACTTATATATTATCTACTAGAGTAGATATATCCTAGCTTAAGGATACCTAGGTTATACTATAGGGTTACCTATATTATTAAATTAGTAGTAGGTTATTACTTAGTAGTCTTAAGTTAATAGGTAGTATATTATTACTATTCTTATATAGCCGCTAGTATAAATAGAAGTTCTTAGATAGAAAATACTTACCCTAGTCCTTAAATTACTTTATCTTATAGATATATAGATATCTAGCTATAGGAATTAAGTTATAGATATATTCTTCTAGAATTAGTAGCTTTCCTATACTTTCTAGAAGATAGTGATTATATATATCTTCTTCATATAATTAATGACCTTAGTAGATATATAATAGTATATTATATAGAAGAGAGCTTAAGTATTTACTAGATATTAAGCTTTTACTACCTTATTAAGATAGCTAAGTATTTAATATTAATACTTAATTCTTATCTTATAGTTCTAAAAAATAATTGATAGATTATTCTTTAAGATAAGGAGATCCTACTTAATTAGCTAATATATACCTTTATACTAAGAGATCGCTATCTCTTAAAGATAAAGATATTTATAGATAAATTAATATAGAAACTTCTTAGGGTAATTATTTAATTATTCTTCCTTAATATACTTAAGAAGGGGAAGCTACTTATTACTACTATATTTACTCTAGAACTAATCCTAAGAGTACTTATATTTAGTAATAGAAATCGCCTAAATAATATAATTCTATCGTTTCTTTATCTTTCACTATATAGTAGCTTTAAGATAATATATATCTACTTTAACTTCCTTCTTAGTAGTATTATAGGGTAAAAAGGAAAGCTTATTAGGAAGTAGAGTACTACCCTTAATTATAGAAGTAATAACCTTCTTAATAAGCTTGCTTACCTTCTTTTGAATATTCTAGTTAATATACTAGATATAGATTATATTTTCTACATATAGAAAGACTACCTTAATTATATTTATAAGCGCTTACTCCTTAACGTGAATCACGGTCTCCCGGGCGACACTGCCGGTCGGGCGGCCCCATCAAAAATCCCCCTCAATAATAAAACATGTTTATTAACCATAACGAAAATGCCTCCCCAACGCTCCGATCGAAAAAAAAGTTAATAGAGCAGGAGGGCCGTCTCTTATTAGCTATAAAAGCTATAAAAGATGGTAAATACCCCTCTGCTGCAGCTGCTGCACGATCATTTGATTTACCTGTCTTAACTTTAAAGTATCGGCTTAATGGGCGCGAATCTTTGGCTGAGAAGAGACTAACTGGCCATATTTTTACTGAAATTGAAGAGTAATCAATGGAGGATTGGCTACTTGATATGGATGCTAGAGGTGCTGCTCTCACGATACCTATATTGCGTGATATGGCTAATCTCCTACGAAGTGCCTAGAAAAATACCCTCTCTACTATTGGCGTTAATTGGCCTACTTAATTTATTAAACGACGCCCAAATCTCTCTACTCGACTTTCACGTAAATATAACTATTAGAGAGCTCTTTTAGAAGACCCTCGAATCATTAAACCATAGTTTGATTTGGTTCAAAAGACAATTAAAAAGTAGGGTATTGTTTCAGACGATATCTTTAACTTTAATAAGAGTAGTTTTGCTATAGGTATTGGCGTAACGTAAAAAATTATCACTTCTTTAGAATACCATAGAAAAAGAGCTCTTTTATAAGCTGGAAATCGTGAGTAGGTAACCATAATTAAGTATATTTGAGCTTCTGGAAGTATTATACCTCTACTCTTTATTTTTAAGGGAAAAATGTTTCTAGAGTATCTATACCCCTATCTTCTTTTAAATCAAAAAGGAATATATCTCACTATAAGTGAAAATGGCTGGACTACTAATATAATTAGTTTATAGTGGTTAAAATATCATTTTATTCTAAATATTAGGATAAGAGTAGGAAAATATTACTTATTAGTCCTTAATGGTTATAGGAGTTATTTAACCCCTGAATTTGACTAACTTTGTGAAGAAAACCAAATTATTATAATTTATATACCTCCTTATACTTCTTATCTTTTATAACCTTTAGATATAGGCTATTTTTCGGTTTTAAAGAGGCTTTATGGAGGAGCGGTTTCAATATTGATATAGAATAGAGTTAACTCTATTAATAAGGAAGATTTCCTTAAAATGATTATAGATACGAGAATTAGTACTTTTAAGACTTCTACTATACGAAATAGCTTTTTAGCTACTAGATTAGTACTATTTAATGCTAATAAAGTCTTAGAGAAGCTAAATATACGCCTAGATTCCCTTCCTCCTTTCGAGATTATCTCCTAGAGACCACTCTCTTCTAGCAGTAATAGTAATCTAAATACTCTTTAGACTCTCTCAAAATTCACAAAATTATAATCTCGGATCAAAAAAGGTCTAGAATCTTCTTCTTCAATCCTTTCTTCACTAACAAAAAGGGAGATACAGAAGACCTATGATATAACTATTAAAGTCGTCTATCACCACATTTTTCTCCAGAATCGCTATACCTAATTAGAGGCTACTAATAAGAAACAGACTAAAAAGCGAGAGGCTAAATATAAGTTTAGTACCTAGAAAGGCATCTTTAGGGGTCTAGAGGGTGGTGAGGATGATATGGTTTTTAAGAATGAAGATAGAAGCAAAGATATATCTTTACTAGAGGTACCGACAAAACCGCTTATTGAGCCTACCTTACCTTCTATGCCCATAGTTCGGCGGCAGGTGACATGTTCTGGGTGTGGGATAAAAGGGCATACATATACTTATTGCCCTACTCGCTTTAGATAATAAATTTTATATTGTTTTTGTGGTTTTAATAGTCATTGAAAATTCATAGTTTTTGAGAATTTGGTAGGGTCGCCCGACCGGGAGTAACGCCCGCCCGACCGTGATTCACGTTATTAGTTAATATTATATAAGGGTACTTAAGACTAAGCTTAGAATATATATCTATAAGATAAGATAGAGTAACCTTATATATAAATTATTTTTTATTATAGATAAAGTACTATCTAATAAAGAATATCTTATTAAGAGTATTTAATCCCATAATATTAAATAAGGGTATATTAAACTAATTAGTCTTATAGGTATAATCTATACTAATTATCTATAGATTAGCTTAAAGTATCTTATAGCTAAGCTTATATATACTGAAGAGAACCTAGAACCTAGATATAATTCTTAGAGTTAAGCTTATATTAAAATATCTACTTATTATCTTATAGAAGCTCCTAGAGAAGCGCTTAGATTACTATATATCTAGTAAGGAAATATATATAAAGAAATTAGCGCTAATTATTAATATCTTAATTTATAATATAGGAATTTAGATCCTCTTAGTAAATCCTATCTATAATATAATATATACTAATTCCCTACTAGGTAAATAGTAAATGAATTGGTTTAAGTTTTATACTAAGCTCCTACTATTAAAATATTAAATAGATTAAGGGATCTATTAGTAGATAATTATACTTAGTATTTTAATACTATAATACCCAGGGATTAGTATCCTCTTATAACTAAAATATAATAGAGAATAGATAGCCTGTTATAAGATATATTAACTCTCTCTATATTAATTATTCTTAAATATTAGTATCTAAATCTATATTAATATTACGATCCTTAGGGCATAGATTCCCTTAATCATAATAAATATAAATATAACTTATATCCCCCTACTTATTCCACTTTAAGCGAATTTTCGATATAGTATATCTATAGTCCTTAGTAAAGGCGTTAATTACTTTAATTCTAAGCTCTAGGGTATTATATACCTGGAACTTAGGTATAAGAGGGTATTTAATAGTAATTGGTCTAGGAGGAGATATAATCAGCTTAGGCTTAGTAGAATATATAATTTGACTTATAGAGATAGTATCTTTTAATACTACTACTATAGTATCTATTATCTACTTTATAGCTCTATCTAGACTTTAGTAGGCCTATAGGTATACCTATATAGATAGCCTATAGGCCTATCTAGATAGACAAAAAGTGATTTATCTATAGATAGGCCTACTAAGAAAAGCCTATAAGGCCTATAAAAGTAGAGCCTATTTTTAGGTATAATTTATGAAAAATATACTATATTTTTAGTATTCTAGCTATTAAATACTATAAAATAATATATATACTTTTACTACTTAGAGATAGTGTATAAAAACCTTACTACCTGAAATTTTAGGAGTTAATTATTTCTATAGAAATCAGTAACCCTTATTAGTCTAATAAAATTTAATAAAATTTAATTAATAAATAATAGCTAATTAATTATATAAAAACTAATTAGCTAATTAGGGCGCTTCTATAAATAACCAGAAGTATAAAATATAGATAGAAACCTATTATTAGTACTTTTATCTAAACTTTCTTTAGATAAAACCCCTCTTTTTCTCTTTATCCCCTTACTCTCTCTCTCTTATATCCTCTCTCTCTCTCTCTCTCTCTCTCTCTCTTACTCTCTCTCTTACTCTCTTTATTATTACTAATTTACCTAATATTACTCTTTTATATCTAAATCTTATCCTTTTTATCTTTATTAAAGATATCTAAAGATTAAATAAAAGTAAGCTCTATCTCTTCTATCTTATATTAGGTAGTATAACTATAGAGTATAAGATCTTTAATTATACTTATCTTTAGATAACTATACTAATAGTAGTAGATATTATATATTAAGTTAAAAAGCCTTTCTACCCTAGTATCTATAGTAGGGATAGAGAAGATATTATAAGTAATTTATATAATAATTAGGTATTTAGTCTTATTTTCTCTCTAATATTATTAAGTACTTAAAGATATTATATCTAAAGATATAAATTATAAGCTTTTTAGTAAAAAGAAGGGTAAAAGAAGATAAAAAGAGTAAAAAGAGTAAAAAAGGGTAGAAAAGAGATATATCTAATTAAAGATAATAAGATAACTTATCTTAGATAAAAGGGTACTCTATTTCTAGGGTTAGTAAGCTTTTAAGCTTACTCTATTAAAGGGTAATAGAGAGTATATTAGTATAACTAGTAGATTTATATTAATAGCCTTTAATCTATTCTGTTAAGCTTATCTTATATTAAGTTATATAATCTTAATCTTACTAATCTATAGTTTAAAAGAAGTAGAGCTTATACTAAGAGATAAGGATTATCCTATATATATATAGGTTACTAAGCTTAGGGCTATCTATCTAAGTATAATACTTAGTGAGCTTAATCTTAGCTACTTCTAGGGCCTAAAGTATATATTACTTCTATAGAATCTAAAGAGAAGATATTAGTTTTTTTAGCTAAAAAAGATTAGATAAAACTTATCTTTTTCTACTAGAGCTTCTAGATTAAAGCTTCTAGATAATTAAATAGCTTATTATAGATTTAGAAGATAGTATAGATAGTAATATCCTTTATTTTATATAAAACTATAGTAAACTAGTAAAAAGGCTTTATAATATATAGTAAATAGTTAATTTACTACTACATATCTTTAGAAAGCTGTATTTCTAAGAGCTCTAATAATAAGTAATATTTTATAAGCTTCTTTTCAAAGTTACTTAGCCTACTATAGTATTAAAAAGGTCGAATTCTACTAAGTATAGATATCTTAAAGTAATATTAAGAGTAATATTATCTAATCTTAAAGCCTTAAGAAGATCTCTTATTATTATAGGCTTATATTAATATAGATAGCTAGATTCTAAGCTTTTTAGAGTATTTTAGCTATACTCTCTATACCCTTTTTATTATAAGAGAGATTTTCTAACTAAATAAGATTAATTATTCTTAGGGCTAGCTTTTATCTAACTAAGAAGCTACTTTAAGCTTAGCTAAATAATATATACTATAAAAGAGACTCTAATAAATAAGTATATAGGGTATTTAGTAGACTTTAGTATAGGCCGGAAAATTATATCTAAGGCCTAACCTATACTAAAGCCTAGTATTTAGCTTAGAGAGATATAACTAAAGTATATTTATTTAATATATTATTAGCTATAATAGCTATAATTTAGTCTAATAAGTTATATACTTTAATAGTTATTTATATAACTTTTATAAGATTTTTATTAGAATAGATCCCTAATAGAGGCTTAAACCCTAAAAGTACTTCTCTATACTCCTATAATTTATTAAGAAAATAGCCTATTATAGCTATAAATACTTACTAAAAAGAGGATATCTAATAATTAAGACTAAATAAGAGCTTAGAAGTAGAAGATAGGATATTAAGAATAGCTTTCTATTAGATAAGGGTCTTTTATTATAATAGATACTAAATCTTCTAAATAGAGAGAAAAGATAGGACAGAAGATACTAATTAGATAAGCTATAGAAGATTCTAGAAATATAGGCTTTTAATTAGATAAAAAGGGAGATATAGACTAGTAATAGTAGTTAAAAGCTATTTTTCCTATAGATTATTAAAGAAAGATAAGGTAATATTAGTAATTATAGTCTATTAAAGAGCTTATTAGCTTTTTTAGCTAAAATAAAGAAGGGCTAAAAAGATAGGATAAAAAGAAAAAAGACCTATTTTACTATTTACTATATAAGATACTAAATACTAAGGTATTTTATCTTTCTTTAATAACTCTATAGAGATAGTATTTATATTAGTTCTCTTCTAATTAAGATAAATAAGTAAGATATTATAGTAAATATATATAATCTTAGGTTCTCTAGTCTATATATTAGTAACTTATTATAGACTTATCTAAATCTTAGAAGATGAATACTTTTAGTTATATCTTATTAAACCCTTAGCTAGTTTAGTCCTATACTAAGTTTTTAGCTATTAATTAATAAAATTCTAACTTTCTATCTTTATCTAGATAGTATATTTAAAATTTTAAAGTTTAATAGTTTAGATTACTAATAGAAGAGATAGTAGAAGAGAATATATTAGCTAAAAAGATAATATAGAATTAGATAGCTTAATACTATTACTATATAGTAATAATTAAGATATATTAGATCTAGAAGGAATACGTAAGAGAAAAGTAAGAGAAAAGTAAGAGAAAAATAAGAGAAAAATAAGAGAAGAGAGGATAGGGTAAAAGAGGTAAGCTATACTAAGTAGGGCTAGTATCTACTAAGAAAAAGTATCTAAGTCTAATATTTCTAATCTTTTATCCTAACTTTCCTACTATTTCTAGCTATTTATTATATATTTAATAAAGGATATAGATAGTAGAGAGGCTAATTTATTAAATTCTACTTTAAAATAGTTTAAAAATATACTTTTTAGGTAAATACTATACTAAAGATAGGATAACTAGAAAATTAGTAAGAGTATATATATATAAAATATATATCTTTATATCTTAGTAGTATTATTAACCATAATTCTCTAATATACCCTATACCCTATACTTATCTATGATTTTTAGCTATTAGACTAATAAAGATAATAAATCTTTATTAATAAATATAAAGATTTTATAAAAATATAAGAGAGAAGATAGAAAGTAAGGTTAGTAGTATATATTTTTACTAAAATATAGATAAATAATAGAATTAATTTTAGATAAGTTATTAGGTTATATAGGGAAAATCAGGTAGAAACTAGTAAATTTAGGTATCTATAGGCTTTTTTTAGGCCTATAGGTATATCTATTATAGATATAGATAGGGGCCTCCATCTATAGATAGGCCTATGCTGAAGTCTAGCTCTATCTACTTTCTTAGCTATATTAAGTATCTAGCTAGGACTTAATATATCCTACTTCTCTATATAGACCTTAAGGGCCTTATACTAGGCCTCCTAATCTATAGCCTACTAGTCCTAGTACTCTCTAATCTCTACTACTAAGATCTAGATATTAATTTCTATTAAAATTAGTATATAGTTAGCCCTATACTACTATTAATAGTAGAGGGTATAGTAATTTATATAGTCTATAAGAAATACTATAGTCTATATAAGATTAATTATACTATATATAGGATTACTATAAATAGGCCTCTTAAATATAATAATACACTTCTCTATAAGTAAATCTATACTAAAATCCCCTATTATATAAATTAGGTTATCTATATTATTATCTAGTAGCTAGGCCTACTAAATCATTAACTATAGTAGGTAGTATAGGTTAAAATCACTAACTATAATATACTAGCTACTATAGTAGCTATATAGGGCTATATAGAGTATAGTAAGACCTTCTTTTACTTCCTATATATATTCTAGGTTATTAAACTTCCTTAGAAGATATATATTATATATATATAGCTAGCTAGCCCCTATTTCTAGGGTTAGCGTACTAATATCTCTTATATAGTACTAAATTAACTATATCTTTAGGTTAATCCCCTTTAATATAAAGAAGTATATATATAGCTATATATAGGCTACTTCTTTATAGACTACTATAGGTATAGGCTAGAGGAGTATATAAAACTAGCCCTCTAGTATCTATATATAGACCCCTATCTTAGGTTCTATCTAATTAAATATCTCTAGCTCTTAGATCGCTAGGATATTATACTTCTATATCTCTTCCTTATTAAAGAGGTATTTTATTACTATATTATTAGATTTATAGTAGTTAGCCTTTAGGATTTTTAGTATTTTAGCTATTATTATACGCTAGCTATACCTTAGGTAATAGGGCTAGTTCTCTATATAGGGGTATCTTAGCTAAGCTTATCTAAGGATTCGCTAGTAGTATACTAGCTATATCTATAGGTTTATATACTAGTTTACTCTAGATTCTCTATTATAATATTATCTAATATTAGGATCTCTATAAGATCTAAGAATAGAGTATAGAGCCCTTTCTATTATTTCTATATAGATTATCTTATCTATGAGATATTATATATAACTAGCTTTTAGGATAGTATTATCTTTAGCTATATCTTCAGCTATATCTAGCTAATTAGGACTAGGGGGATATTACTATTACTATTACTATTACTATTACTATTACTATTACTATTACTATTACTATTACTATTATTATCTAAGCTAGTAGATAAGCCCTAGTAGTATTTATTAGGGCTAGCTAAGTAGCTACCTATTCTACTATTAGGCTATGATATTTAATGAGTACTATTAACTAGCTTATAGATAGCCTAGATAATCTATAAGCTAGAGTATACTTCTATAAGGATAGGGATAATAAAGAATACTAATAGAGTAAGGGCTATAGCTATCTAGTAGAGCTAAGAGCCTTAGAGATAGTTAATATAGATTATCTTAAGCTACTTAGTATACTAAGGGTACTCTTAATTAAATATAAAGTAGTTAATCTTTACTTTAGCTTTATTAGTAGTAGTTTTATTATACTTTATATATATAGTATACTAAGTAGATATATAGTTATAGATATATATATATTCCTTAGAGTTATAGGATCTAATATAATATATATAGTAGATCTCTCTTCTATAAATATAGATAATATAGCTATATAATTAGTATTAGAAGTACTACTATAGCTAATAGCTATTATTAAAGAATTAATAGTTATTATCCTACCCTTATAGCGCTAGGCCTAATAGAATCGCCTAATTAGTAATATCTAGGTTATTAAATTTAATTACTAGCTTAGTAGTAGGGGTAGTAATACTACTAGTAGTAATAGCTTACTTCTAAAGGTCCTATATCTTTTAGGCTAGTATAAGCTAGCTAATATATATAATATTAGTAGTTATAGGGATCTAGTAGATATTCTATATAAAAAGATAGGCTACTATATCTAGGGTTATAGGGTTAAAGCTATTAATTAGTATACTATATATAACTATAGAGAAGATATCCTACTTTAGATATACTTTTAGACTAAAAATAGTATACTAGCTATTATTAAACTCTCTATCTTATGATTTATAGAGATTAGTCAACTAGTAGGTATCCTATATACTATGATAGTAGAGAAGTATATTACTACTAGGTAGTATAAAACCTATAGATACTATAATTAGGGTAATCTTAGCTTTATTATAGATATTATAAATCATATAATTAGCTTAGCAGACTAATTCCTCTACTACTTAGTATAGAGGGTTAACTAGAGAGTATTCTATAATAGGTAATTAGCTATAGATCTTTATAGAGTACCTACTAAGGGGTAGGGATACTATTAGAGCTAAGGCTATTTATAGAGAATATACTATTAGTTTATACTTAGTTAAGCTACCTAGATATAAGAGAGGACTTAATATTACTATAAAGGGCTATATAGTAATCTATTAGCTAGTAGCTAGTAGAAGTTATAGTAGTAGCGGTAGTAGTACTAATAGCCTAGGTATTAATAGATATCTATAATTTATAATATAGGTTAGCCTACTTAGCAGTATACTTATTAAAGATAGTCTATAGGTGCTATAATTCTACTAGTAGCTTACTATCTCTTATCCTCTTCGTTAGGGAGATCATAGTATTAAAGAAGCTATAGGGCGCGTTTCGTATAAAAGAGTTATTCTGAAATAGCCTACATGATTAGGCTATAAAAGATATAAGAAGTATAAAGAAAACATTTATTACTTAAAAATTATTTATTATATCTATTAAATTAAATTAAGATATTAAAAACTATTTTTACCTAATATAAAAAGTAAATCATAATATCGATATTAAGAGGAATAAAAAAGTATATCTAGTCTTCATATCTTCTATCAAGTCTATCATTAAAAAAAAAATTAAAAACTTCTATATAAAAGGAAACTATTTCATATCTATATAGAATAAAAAGTTAATATCTACTCTATGAATATAAAAGTTAATAGATTTAGGATTAAACCCTTTTAAAGCTAATAGACTGTTTTTATCTATAGTCCATCTATTGATACTAATAAATTATTATATATCTATTATGGAATTAATTCTTTATACTTAAATATAATATAGAATAGACTTTATATACCATACTCTATTAGTAAGGTTAGCTATGATTATATAATAGAACATAAATAAAGTCTTTATTAGTTTTATAACATTTATCCTCTCTCTAAGGGGTAACTACCCTAGATAACTAGATCCTTTAGATACACACTAATTATATGAATAAAGATAATACTTAGAGATAATAAGGAGACATATACAGAGAAATAAGATATATTAACTTCATAAGTAGTAATCCTATAGAGAAAATAGGTAGAATAGCTACTAAGTACCTATAAATAAAGAGTATCAACTATATAATCTATATTAAGTCCTTCAAATAGGAGACCTTTTAATATTCAGGTTTTAGTTCTAGATAGATCTAAGATAAAGATAGAAAAGATAGAATCAAATCCTTTTTATAAATGATAAAATAAATTAGAAAAAGATATAAATATAGTAAGATTATATATTTCTTTTTAAAAATATACCTAATGAGAATAGACTTTTAATATAAAAATATATAGTAGACTTTTTTAATAAGATTATAGATAAAAGGTCTTATAGCTATCATAACTATCTATGATAAATCCTCTAAGTATTATGAATTTTAATTCAGAGAAAGATTTAAATAGTTTTTAAGATGATGATAGTAGGAACTTACTATTATCAATATATGTATAATAAAATTATAAAAATAGACAAGCTCTCTTTCAGGTATCATATATTTCTTTTAAATTATCTTACATCCTTTCTTATATCCTTTTAAAACTGAGATAAACCTAATAAGAATAAAGCTCTATTGTGAATTTTTTTTAATTCTTTATTATTATATAATATATCCTCTTTATATTAAAGATTATCTAGGTAATATATCCAGATACTTTAACTAGATAGTAGATAAATTAAGATTATTCCCCTTGATATATTTTTCTAATCTTTATAAAAGCTATTTAGTATTCATATTATCTTTCATAATCTATCAATTATATTTGAAGAACTAATCTTTCTATTTTATAAAGAAATATATCTTATACTTAGGTATCCTCCCAGCTTAATTGAATTATATAGATTTATATTTATGACTATAGTAGTTTATATTTTATTTATTATCTTTCATTAGCCTTTCTTTATTATTTAATATAGTTCTATAAACTTATGAACCTAGTCTTAAGCTAATAATATATTTTTAACTTTAATATTAAGATTAAGATAAATATAAATATTATAGGGATAAAGTCTTGAAATATTATAGAGCCTAATATTTTGTTAATTTAATTAATAGTATTATTATATATAAATTGACCTATTTAAATAAATGTTAGATATATAATCTATAACATATTAAAGATAGTATTTATATATTTAATTTGTATACTTAATATAGTTATCAATAATACAAGATTAATAAGAATATGATAACATATACTTTGAATAATTTGATCATAGAGATATTTCCTTAATTAAAGAAAATATTTTATAAGAATCTATATTTTAAGATTAATATACCAATAAACAAATAGTAAGATCTCTAATGATAACTATGTTTAATAGAAATATAAAAAATTGTTTTCTATAAATCTTTCAATAAGAACTAAGATAATATTAATATATTTATTTTTACAAAGAATAAAAGAGAAATATATAATACTCTATTAAAATTTTAATCTATAGCCTTTTTTACTATAATAAGGATTAAAAGGCTCTATTGGACTTATATATTAAGATCTTTATTTCTAAATATATAGGATATAATAAGATATAATTCATAATATCTTAATTGATAACTATACAATAGAATTATATCTTAAAAGCGCTTTAATAGAATTATAACTAGGATATCTAAAAGAAATATCATTATAATAATAATAACAATCTTATAAGAAAATTCTTTCTCTTAATAATATAGATCTAATTATTTTTATTTTTATATATATATGTTTATACTTAGGTTAGGCTTTTGGCCTAATTTACTAAAAGGATACCATAGGATAGCTGGAGTAATAATATTATAGGTAGTGATAACGCTAATTGGAGTTATAAAAACTTATAAAGGGGTATCTCAGTGGGGATAGGGGTAATAATAATAAGGGTTATAAATAAAGTAGTTATAGATAGTAATAAAAGTAGTAGGAAAATATTCTACCAATACATAGATAGAACTTTTCATATTTTTGAACTATATTCTCCCTTTTTAAGAGAGTTTCTCTTATTACTATATTTTGGAAATATATTTAGATCTAACTATTATTAGATTAATATTATCTTCCCTTTAAGCTTTCTCTAAATTCAGATATAAGCTAATTTATATTTATTTTGTACTTAGTAATCTATTAATTATAGCTGAAGTACTAACCTTTTATTTTATTAAGATATTTATCATTTTACTAAAGATTGCCTCCTTTCTAGCCTTCTAGATTCCTAACTTATTAACTACTTTATAAATCAGCGAGAAAATTCAATTTATTATTAACTATTTAAAGATTGAAAAGAATAACTAAAAAGATATAATGGAGGTCATTATACTTAATACATAAAATAAGATAATATATATATTCTTTAATTTCTAAAAAGCCTCTTAAATAGTCTTACAAATTTAAGTTTTCAATAAGAAGATTCAGTCTTATGTCTTAATAGATTAAATTACTTACGATCTAATTTTTTATTTTTAATAATTAATTACTTCTTTACTTACTTTAGCTATTTTTATCTTTTTACTGAGATCTTTAATTTAATATTAAGGTAATGGAATATATTTAATATAATTACTAGAATAAAAATATACATTCAGAATGAAATATATAACTATTAAAGAATACTACATTTCAAGAATTATAGAAATGATACTACTATTTATAGATTTAATAGACTCAGATAAATTAAGTTATGTAAGCTATAGATAGTCTATAGAAAGCCTATAGACTTATTTTAAATACATTTATTTAAATTACTAGTTTGGAATTATTAAAGAATCATAAATAAACCTTTAATATAAATATAATAATATATAAAATAGCGTTAATATAGTAATCTTTATAAAGAATAGAGTAAAAGTATATAATCAAATTTACTAATATTTTAATCTATAGCTAAGATAGCTACAATAAAGATTAAAGAGCTTTATAATACCTATATTTTGAAGTTTTTTAAAAATAGTTAATAACTTTAGAGGAAGATAGAGGTAGAGGGACAGATAGAGAGAGATAAATATAATATACAAATTCTGTAAGAGGCTCTTTCTAAGTTTATACTCACTATAATAGAATATCACACTATACTAAAGTACATTATACAATATATTATATTAATACTCTCAAGTATATATATTAAAAGTGAATATTTTCTCATAAATTCCTATAGTATAATATATATAAGATTTTACTATATTAGATCGGAAGATAATAAAACTATATATACTATAAGCTCTTATATATAGTATCTCCTTTATATATTTCACTCCTTAATACTCTAAACTATACTATAGGGACCAGTAGAAAAAGTAAATATAGTAATACTAGATATAGATTTCTACAAAATATAATTTAGATCTAAATTATAGATCTAAGACTAAGGCTAGATAGGTTTTAGGTCTAACTTATATAATCTAATCTTATCTAAGGTCTAATAGTAGATATCGACTAGGGCCATAAGAAAACCTAATTTTATTCAAAAAAAAGATCTTATCATTTATTATCCAAGTATATTATTATATTATATTACTATTAGTAATATTTACTCTAATTAATCTATAAGTATTCCTTAAATAGATTTATTAAGAATAGAGAACTTTAGATAACCTTATTAAATAAATAAGAAATCCTAATTTTAATTTTCTTATTTGAAAGGATTATAGATTCGATTATTAATATAGCGATCGACTTTCAAAGTTATGTATATACTATGACTATCTACCTTACTTTTTCTAGGTAGATAATCAACAAAAATAGTAACGTACTTTATAGATAATTACTACTATTAACTACTATTAATTAATCAAATCAGCTCTTCTTATACTTATTTCTACCCTCTAAGGCTATAATCTATTTAATATATCCTAGAGTAAAATACCTATTAATTCTATCTTAAATAATTTAAGAAAGTTTACTATTCTTCAAATTCTATTTCCAAGAGTTTCTCCATATAAAGTATCTTCAAAGATTTATTTACTTTATTAAGATTAATGACTCCTACTATTATTTTATAAAAGATTTAAGCTCTATATTTAGCTTCTAAACTCTAAGTACTAATTCTCTTCTCTCTATAATAGTTTTAGATATCTAAGAACTATTCTTTTCTTATTATATACAAAGAAAGCAAAAGAATATAAATTTAGAGACTCCTTTCTATTACTTATAAACACAAGATTAAATAAATTATTTATTAGACTTCTACTAACTCTAATATCCTCTTTAATAGTAAAGAAGAATAATTAATATATTAGTATTAAAGATAATAATTTCTAATCCTTAAGAGTCTAATAATAGTAAATAGGATAAAAATAAAGTCTAATAGCTTTTATCTTCTTTAGTAGATTAGACCTCTAAATTAGCTTTAATTTCTAAAGTCTAGTATTCTTTAAATCTACTATACTACTATTAATAATATTTAAATATTAAGTATACTTAGTTTACTAATAACACTAATGTATAATTTCTCTTAGCTAATCTAGGGTTTATTAGTAGAATAGGTATCTTTAATATAAAGTAGATATTAACTTTTATGAAAACTATATACAATTTTAGTTATTTAAATTTAGTTAGCTTATGATTATAATATACTAAAAGTAGCTATTATTTTACTTATAATATTACTACTATAATCTCTATCCTTATTATAGTAGTAATATTATAAGGTATATTATATTATATATATAGAGGGTAAAAGGGATAAAAGGTAAAGAATAGGGGTTATATAGGTCTCTATATGACTTCTAAGGAGTTAAACTCTCTATAGTCTTAAATAAATAATGTAGATATAATATTTCAAGAGTAGACCAGAGAAATTAGGATAAACATTAGTTTATCCTTAGGGCTTTTGGATTTTATATATCGAAGATCCTTCTAGACTAGATCTATTTAAATATTAGTAATTAGTATATTTATCCTTATTAACATATCTTCACTAAAATAAGATCATATAGTAATTAATATTCTACCTTAAAAACTAGATAAAAAGGAAGAGATCCTATAATTTCTTACTCTTAACTTTCTTGATATATATTTAAGTATCTAAGTCTATATATCTATCTCTATGGATCCTATATATTTATAACTATAAGATGTAACTAAAGAGTATTACTAAACTATACTTTAATTATATTTATCAAATCATAAGATTCATATTATATTTTATTCCTAGGGTTTTCTATTCTCTTAATTCCTTAAAGTAATCATTAGCTATTTTATTAATATAAATTATAGAAATTTTAAAAAATATGTTTTAGTTTCGCTACTTTCTAAATTATATGTCTTAATAGTATTATTTTTAAAATACTAATATAATATAAGATAGGATAATAAATCTATAGATTATCGAGATATCTTATCTGGTTTATATTATTTAGCTTAGTCTTAATTAGCTATTGGATCAACTAACTTAAGGTAGTATTCTCAAATACCATAATGTAGACTTAATAGACGAAATAATTATTATTATTAGCCTAGATTAATATAAAATACTAAGTTTATTAGATTTTATATCTTAAAGAAAGCTTACTATATTATAATATATATTAATATAAATGGTATTTAAGGGTTTTATTATAATTTAAGATAAATAGAGGAGGCTATTTTAACTAACTAAAAGAGTATCTTAATACAGTATTAGCCTTAGAAAAATGTATTATAGTAATACTCTAGAGATAGAATATCTTAAATACTAAGTCTAAAGGATAGTAGCTAATAGATATCCAAAGTATCTATTATTAGGCTTTATAGATATAATAGACAGATAGTAGATAGATATCAAATAGTAGATATGAGATTATATTCAAACTAATTCTTAAAGGAATTAGGGGTCCTAAGAGAGATTGGCTTTATACCCATACTATCTTAGTAATATTAGCTAGGGTTATATTAGAATATTAAAATATTTATTATTAGTCTTATAATATCTATAGTCTCTATCTAATATGTACCCTAATAATCAGTAAGTATTATAGAATACCTAATTAGTTCTTTCTAATAATCTTTTATAATAAGTTTAGAGACATAAAATGAAACTTAGTAAATAGTATATTTAGGGAATATAAAATAGTATATACTTTATAGAAGATCCTCTTTTATATTTATTCCATTATCTTAGATAAATCCTATCTTAGTAACTATATTAAGATCTTAAAATCCTAGTACTATAGGGCTAAATATATAGAGTTATAAAAGTATAGTATTAATTATTTTGTTTAAACTAACTATTGATCTTTTTAATTATTTATTATATAAAGATAGCCCCTTTTTCTATAAAGGAGGTCTCTAGTATGATATATCTATCTCCTCTATCATAGAAACAAAGAGATAGTACTAAGGATAGTAATAAGAACTAAAATAGATTATATAATAATTTATAATATTATATCTTAATTTTTAGTCAATAGTATTTTTATTTTAAAGGGTCTTTTTTATAATTTTCATTAAAATATCTAGAGTAAAAAGTATTCTAATAGAGCTTAATAATCCTTAAATAAATAATGTTATTCAATATAAAAGCTATCTCTAATATTTTTTAGGATCTCTAATACTACTATTAACTAATCTAATTAATAACGTTTTCTAGGGTAGTATCTTTATATTATTTATTTTTAGGCTTATTACCTTAGATTTAAATAAACAGACTCTCTCACTATAAATGTTAATTAAATAAATGATTATTTTAATAGAAGTACTTAAGATATATATTATCTAATATTATAATAAGTAGGTTTTTATAATAGACTGAATTACTACCTTTATTTTATTATATATTTTAATCAAATTCTTTATATCTATATTGAACTGAATTTCAACATATATAATATATTAGATTAATATTAAATCTCAAGATTCAAGGGACTTAATACTGAATATTAATTTATCTATCTATTATTTAATATAAGCTATTTTAAAAAAAGTTAATAGATCATAAGATTCTATTAATATATTGGTATAATACTATCTTCTATTATTAACTCTTTCATGCGAAACGCGCCCTATAGCTATAATGTCCTAGATACCTATTAGTAGACAGCAAATTAAATATCTTATTTCTATGGTTCGATTGAACCTAATTTTAACTTATATATATTATTAGTTACCTGCTGCGCGCTAATAAAGCGCGTTTTATATCCTGCGATAGCGAAAAAGTCAAAAAAGGGGCCGACTATCTAGATAATATCTTATAATATAGTAGATTAGCCTGATCTACTAGTAATTAATACTAGCTATAATTTATGCGCTATAGTAGTAATATTACTAAAAGTAGCCCTATAATAGAAGTCTACTATTAATATAGTACTACCCTCTCTATAGGCTAAGCTATATAGTTTCCTTAATACTATAATCTCCCTAGCTAAGAGGATAATAGATATTAAGCTACTAGTGGAATTATAGTACCTATATACTATCTTTAATAAATATACTAATAAGTAGGCTGATCTATATAATAAATTATAGGTATTATATAATATCTATACTATTATAGCTACTACTACTATAACTACTCCTACTAGCTACTAGCTAATAGACTATTAAGCTATACTTTATAGGAATACTAAGTCCTCTTATATCTCTAGCTAGGTAAATATAGCCTATACTAATAGTATACTCTTAACTAATAATACTAGCTTTAGTACTAGACTACTAGTAGCGCCCCTATCCCTTAGTAGGTACTATAAGAGGACCTATAGCTAATTATCTATATTATAGAGTGCTCTTTAGTTAACCTACTATACTAAGAAATATAGGAAGTAGTCTACTAGGCTAATTAGACTATTAAAGGTATCTATAATAAAGCTAAGATCACCCTAATTAAGATATCTACTAGCTTTATACTATCTAGTAGTAATATACTTCTCTACTATAATAATATATATAATATCTACTAGTTAACTAATCTCTCTAGGCTATATAATAAAGAGAATAGCTAGTATACTATCTTTAGGCCAAAAGTATATCTTAAGTAAGAGACTAGTCTAAACTATAACCTATAAATAGATAGGTAAAGTTAACCTATAACCTAAACCCGTAAAACCTATAGATTAGTTAAGTTAACCTATAACCCGCCCTATATAGGTTATAGATTAGGTTATAGGTTATCTACGCTAGCCTAACTTTATATAAAATTCGAATACTATACCTAAATAGGATAGATAAATTTAATTAATCATAAAATTAATTACTATTATTTATATATATTTTAGTCACGCTTTTAAATTTCTTATTATTTAACTATAGATTTATAAATTAATAAGAAATTAGGATATATATTAAAAGAAGGGGTCTAGTAATTAGATCCTATTTAAGATTTAATATATTTAAAGCAGATTATAGTTATTTAATAGAGTTTAGGTAGGAAATAGTTATCTAGAGAGGAAATATATATATATTTAATATATAGTACTTTAAGTATATTTTATAGAAGATTATATAAAGCTCTCTACCCTACCTAAATTAGCTTAATTTAAACTTTTTTATTATTTAACTTATTACTAATTTCTATAGAAATGAATAATACTTTAATTTACTCTCTCTAACTTAGACTATCTTAGCTAGTAGTAGACTTTATTACTTAGTAGTAGACTTTATTAACTATTTCTATAGAAATTATTAACTTCTTAAATCTTAGATCTCTAGTAATCTATAAATTTAATAGATAATTATAGGTTTCTTATAGATTCTTATAGATTATCTAATAATCTATAGATTCTATCTAATAGGAATTATATATTATAAGTTAAGTTATAATAGATTAATACTCTTAATTTTTTACTATATAGTATAGTTAATCTCCCTATTTATTATTTAAATTCCTTATTTATAGTCTTAAAAGATTCTCTATAAATATCTATTACTCTTATATTTTTCTAAAATATCTATTATCTCTCTTTACTTTCTATATATCTTAACTTTAATACTCTAATACTAATAGCTTCTTATTATCTATCTATAATAATAATATAGATAATCTTCCTTATCTTCTCCTAGAGAACTTATATTCTTTATATATATCTAAAGTCTTAGTTAGCTAATAGATAATTAATTCCTTTAATTAAGAGTTTCTTTAACTATCTATCTCTCTTATAATCTCTTTCTCTCTAATATATATTAGTCTAGATTATTAAAAAGGCTATATTCTCTATAAGAATATAATATATAGTAATTAGATAGATTAGTAGCTTTAGACTAACTTTAGGAAATAAAGTAGGGTATACTAGGACTTAAAATATTATTCTAAAGTTTAGAACTAGTTTAATTAGATAGTAAATACTATTAATAGTATATTAAAGATAATATATTAATATTATAGATAAATCCTTAAGTATCCTTAATCTCTATATACTAGAATAAATATATACTATAGAACTTTAATAATAAATAAGTATTCAAAGGATATTAATTATTATAATTATACTAAATATAAGATATAAGCCTCTAGTATTATCTAGTTTATATAAATAGCTATAAATATTACTATTATCTTTTATTCTATTTCTTTAACTTTTTTATTAATATTTATATTTAATATGTAACTTTTAATACTATAGAGTAGAAATCTCTTAACTAATTAGAAATTTATATAGGATATATAGGAATAGAAGCTTTTTATTTTTCTTATAGTTATATAGCTTCTATTCTAACTAGTTAAATACCCTAAATTTTATAGCCTTATTAGAATAGCCTAAACTATCCTAATATATCTTAAGATCTTATTATAAAAACTTATTTAAAACTAGCTATATACTATAGTAAAAGAGAGATAAGAGGAAATACTATAAAGGCTATCTATTAGATCTAAGATATTAATTATATTTAATTACTAGATATCTCTATTCTTATAGATATTTATAGCTATTAATAGCTATTTTATTAATATGGATTAGTAATATTCTAAGATTCTTCTTAGATTTAAACTACTTTATAGAATATAATCTAATATAAATCTAAGTATAGTACTTCTTAACTCTTTAATAATATAAAATTAAGGATGAAGTTCTTATAATTATTACTAATAATATATTAAATAATAAGATCTTAGTTAATACTCTTTAATAATCTATATTAGATAATATTACCCTAATTTAGGTTCTCTATATTATATATATTATTTAACTTAGTCTAAGTAAGCTTCTTAGTTCTATAAAGATAGATCCTATTAATAAGATAACTAAAGTATAGTAGACTAAGTAGTAGTCCTAGTTAGCTTATATAAATATAAATTACTATAGATAAGAAATTATAAGAATATTAAATAAGATAGATAATATTACTAAATCTATAAAATCCAGTTCTTCAACGGTAGCCACCGGCTACAGCAGTGCTTCCAGTACTAATCATATAGTCATATTACCCATAATTATAGAAGAGAGATCCGCTGCGTGTACTATGCCGGATCCTATAACTCTAAGGAATATGCACACGCCCGTAACCGCGCGTCTACGAAGTATACTATATATATTAGGCATAACGAAACCGCCACTAACGAAGCCAAAGTGAAGATCAACTACTTTACATTTAATCAAGAGTACCCTCGGCGCGCCAAGCAGCTTAAGATGATCCGCACCAACCGCCTCCAGGGCCCTTAGCTCTACTAGACGGATACCCCTATAGCCCCTACCCCTACAGCCCCTACCCCGTTAGTATCCTCCGCTACCCCTACCCCTGTAGAAGCATACTCTAATATACAGGTCGTCTAGGCTACCCGCGAGCTAGTTAATAGTATATACTAAGTACTATAGCCTGATAGTAGAATAGGTAGCCGCTTAGCTAGCCCTAATAAACGCCGCCGGGGCTTATCTACCGGCTTAGATAGTGATAGCGATAGCGATAGCGATAGCAACGTCCCCCTAGTCCTAGTTAGCTAGATACGGCTAAAGATACGGCTAAAGACGGCGCTATCCCGGAAGCTGGTTATATATAGTACCCCGCGGATAGTATAATCTATATAGAGGTAATAGGAAGGGCTCTATATCCTATCCTTAGACCTTATAGAGATCCTAACGCTGGATAATATTATAATAGAGAATCTAGAGTAAATTAGGATATAGACCTATAGATGTAGCTAGCGTACTACTAGCGAATCCTTAGACGAGCTTAGCTAATATACCCCTTTATAGAGAACTAGCCCTATTACCTAAGGCGTAGCGAGCGTATAATAATAGCTACTATAATATATATACTAAAGATCCTATAGGCTAACTATTATAAATCTAATAATATAATTATAAAGCACCTCTTTAGTAAGGAAGGGGTATAGAAGTATGATATCCTAGCTATCTAAGAGCTAGAGATATTTAATTAGATAGAGCCTAAGATAGGGGTCTATATATAGATACTTAAGGGCCGGTTTTATATACTTCTCTAGCCGATATCTATAGTAAAAATCTATAAGAAGTAGCCTATATATAGCTATGGGTATATTTCTATATATTAAAGGGAATCGACCTGAAATTGTGGTTAATTCGGTACTATACTTAAGATATTAGTATACTAACCCTAGAAATAGGGGCTAGCTAGCTATATATATATAATATATATCTTCTAGGGAAGTTTAATAATCTAGAGTATATATAGGAAGTAAAAGAAGGTCTAGCTATACTCTATATAGCCCTATATAGCTACTATAGTAGTTAAGGCTAGTATATTATAATAGATGATTTTAACCTATATTACCTACTATAGTTAATGATTTAGTAGGCCTAGCTACTAGATACTAATATAGATAACCTAATCTATATAATAGGTAATTTTAGCCTAGATCTACTAATAGAGAAGGGCATGACTATATTTAAGGGGCCTATATATAGTAACCTTATATATAGTATAATCGATCTTATATAGACTATAGTATCTCTTATAGACTATATGATTTACTATACCCCCTACTATTAGTAGTAGTATAGGGCTAACTATATACTAATTTTAATGATAATTAATATCTAGATCTCGCTAGTAGAGATTAGAGAGTATTAAGACTAGTAGGCCATAGATTAGGAGGCCTAGTATAAGGCCCTTAAGAGATATATAATAAAAGAGGGGTAGAGTATATTAAGTCCTAGCTAGATACTTAATATAGCTAAGAAAGTAGATATAGCTATATAATAGATAATAGACGCTATAGTAGTAGTATTAAAAGATACTATCCCTATATATAAAATCCTCCCTAGATACTTATACCCTATATATATACCTATACTTACCCTACTAAAGTAGTAGGTATATTAGGTATACTATATATAGTAACGAAGCTATAATAAGGACAATTATAAAGCTTTTTAGTAGTTATAGTATTAGCTTAGCTAAGAAAGTAATAAGATAGGCTAGTAGGCCTATAGAGATAGGGTAGAAGAGACTATAACCTCTATTAATAGATTTTAGTGATTAGTAAAGTAGGTAAGATTATAGAGGGTACTCTAATCTTCCTATATACCTATACTCTATATAGGTAATACCGAATTCACTATAATAGATAAGAAAGTATACTACTTCTATATAGTACTTTTCCTACTAGCCCCTACTATAGATCTCTCTAATATTAATAAGTATACCTACTAAGATACCTACCTAGATACTATACTAATACTATCTACTATTTCTCTAACTAAAGTTAAATATATAATCTATAGAGCTACCCTATATAACGCCCTAGGCCTATCTAGTATCCTAAATACTATATAGAAATATAGGCTAGATATATTAGGGTTTATTACCTTTATTATAGTAATCTTTAATATATATCTTACCCTTAGCTACTACCCCTAGGCTTTTAGGGATAGTATAATAGTTATGATTTAGAAGCCTAGTAAGCTAGATTATATAAATCTGAATGCCTAGTAGCTGATTTCGCTATTAGAGACCCTTAGAAAAGTACTTAAATTAATTATTACTATATAGCTATTATATCTTATAGAAGAATATAGCCTATTACTAGAAATATATATTAGAGGGTATAGTAGCTACTCCTATAACTATATAATCTATATACTACTAGAAGTAGAGAAAGGACTAGTAGGTTACTATACTCTTTATATTAGATAGTAGTAGGGCCTTTAATAATATATTATATATATAACTAATCTACTATCTATAGAAGTAAGATATCCTAGAGATTATTATAAATTAGCTAATTAGCTTTCTATTAAATTAAAGTACTATATTTCTTCTATAAGAAGGATACTGTATAAATAAGCTAGTAACTATTAGGATCCTATAAGGGTCGCTACTATTACTAATTCTATATCTTTTCTATAACTTAGATCTTATTAATAATATCTATATAGCTACCCCTAGATAAGTACTAGTAATAGGGTTTATTAATAATATCTATATCCTTATATAGGGTATATCCCTATCCTATAATTATTAGCTACTTTTAGAGGTATATGGTATTATAGAGATATAGATAAAATAGTATATATTAAAGTTCTCTCTATCTAAATATAGCCTAATTTACTTCTAGAAGTAAGGGGTAGATACCCTTACCCTATATAATATCTATCTATAGTAGACGCTTACCCTAATAGGGTCTATCACGATTTAGGGTATAGAGATTAAGCTAGTAGCATCTCTCTATTATCTTAGAGTGATTCTAAACGAAAACCTTATAGCCTATAACTATCTACTCTACTACTATAAGCGAGCTATAGTATTAACCATAGCCCTCTACTCTATTACTAGTATGACCTAGGGGGTTATAATACTCTATCTATAATATATATAGATAGCTATACTCTTTCTATAAATAAGCTTTAGCTACTCTATATAATATATAAAGGGGGTATACTAGATAAAAGAAAGTAAGATTAACTAAGTACTTAAATCTATATAGTATTAGGCTCTTTACTATATTACTAGCGCGTTTTATATAATATCTTAGGCTATATTATAGATCCTTCTATATATCCTACTAGTACCCCTAGTGATCTAACGGCTTATAGAGCTTATATATCTATATATCTATACCTATCTACTTTATAATATATTCTATAAATATATACTAGTTAATAGGGTGATATTATAGCTATACTACTTTAGCTAAGATATATATCATAACCTTAGACCTATCTAGAAAGCTATAACTACCCTACTATAGTACCTTAAGAAGTATCTCTAAAGCTACAGGATTAATATATATAATCTTAAGCTAATTAAGCTATATATAGTAGCCCTATAGTAGTAGCTACTAAAAGTATAGATCATAGTAAGTAAAGAGAAGATAATTATATAGTATAATAATATCCTAAGGGCCACTAGGCCCTATAGGCTAAATACTACTATTATATATACTAATAGTAATAAGCTTAATAGCCTAGTAAGCGTAGAGGCTACTACCCTTATCTCTATAGGGAGAGAGATAGTGGTACTATACCCTATAGATATAATCTATATAGTAGAACTTTATAGAATCAAGCTTATACTCTATTAATTCAACACAGAAATAAACTTCTAAAATATATATAAGGGCTTCTGCGTATCTATAGATACTACTACTACCGCTATAATCTTTATAGATAGCTAGGGTATAATCCTCGCCTTCGCACGCCCGCGGCGAAGCTCTAGCTAGTATATACTATAAGAAATCGCGGAGCTACTAGACCAGATATAATAGATATAGTAGGTCTATATTAACTAGCTATCTAGATATATTAGGGTAGCCAGTAATAAGTAGGTTAACCAGATAGCTAAAGAAACTATAGAATTAATAGCTATACCTATAAATATACTACTACTCCTAACCATAGCTAAGGCTACCCTATATAAGTAGATAATAGAGGCGTAGACCTATAAGTAGATAATCTCCGTATATAGCGAATATATCCAAGATCTCTTTCTAGAGCCCATAAAAGCAGTATTTTAGCTCTATAAGCCCCTCTATAGACCTACTAGCGCTACCCTTATCTAGATATAAGTAGGTAAGCTAGCCCTATCAGCTTACCTAGCGACTATCTCTATATAGCGTAAGGATAGGGTAGCTTAGGCCCTCGAGGATAGGGAGCCGGACCTAGACCCCTCTATATACTACTACTACGAGCGTAGTAAGATAGACACGAAGTATATATTACTAACCTACCCCTACCTTACTACGCTCCGCGCCGATATTCTCAGAATCGACCAACCCCTAGGTATATAGATATCCTAGCTTATAAAGCTAGAGCGTATACCTAAAGCCGCTACCTTTATACTAGCTACCTGCCTACTTATAGACTTTAGTATGGGCCGGAAAATTGTGTCTAAGGCCTAACCTATGCGAAATCCTAAGTAATATATACATATATTATATATATTACCTACTTAATACTAGTGTTTTTAATATATTTCATGGTTATTACATAAAAAACGAAATTTTCCGGCCTATGGGCCGAAGAATTATGTCTAAGGCCCAACCCATGCTAAAGCCTACGGCTACTTAGCCAATTCCGCTACCTACCAGAAATATACTATACCATAGCCGCGTAAAGCGGCTATATATTCCTTAGAGTACCTACAGGTCTCTAGAAACTACTGATCCTACCCCCTCGGCCCCTTCGGGCGTCTAGGGGCTACTATAATTACTCGAAGACGGAGGGATAATATAATTAGATACTATAGGAGATACCTATGGGGACGGCTTAGACCTACATGCTATTAGCTGATTACTTTGCTTCTGCTAGCGTTAGTGGTATATAAGTATAGGTAAGGTTTCAAAGCGAGAAGGAAGCAATCTGGGCGCGTTGATGGGGTATAAGCGAAGGAGAGAAGTTAGACGTATATAGAGAAGGGGCGTGCTGAGGTTTTGATGTTTTTACTGTTTAGCTGTTTGGTCTTAGCAGACCTATTTATCTAACCTTATTTTAACCTACCCCGACCTATCTACTAACCAAACAGCCTATAGCTGTATCTGATTTAGCGTTATTTCTACCTATAATATAGTTAATCCGGCTATCCTATAGTGCCCTACTGGTAAATCGGGCTAAAAGCCTGATAGGACTATAAATAAATACAAAAAAAAAATTAAATAAAAATAAATCTATATAATAATATTATTACTAATAAATTTGTTAGATTTATAATCTTACTATCTATATTAATACTAGTTCTTAATATTAGGAAGTATTCTATAAACTTTAATCTAAATCTATTAAACTTATATCTATTTAAGATATTAAAATATATTAGAACTCTATATTCCTTATACTTTACTATATAAAGTATCTCTAATCTATCTTTAATCCTTTTTATAAGGAATATAATTAGATAGACTTAATATTAGATAATAAGAAGTAGTAGTAGATTAAATATCTTCTTTAGATTATATAGCTATTCTTTAAGTTTACTAATAAACTTTTAAAGATAAAAGATATTATAGCCTATTATATCTTTAAGATTTATAATAAACTATTTAAATATCTTAAGCTATTAATTTCCTAGCTCTAAAGAAAGAAGGCTATTTAGAAAAAAAATATATAAAGTATTTTAGATAGATCTATAGAAGCTTTAAGATTATTACTCTAAAATAGATAGAAAAGTACTTAAATTAATTATTACTATATAGCTATTATATCTTATAGAGGAGTATAGCCTATTACCTAAGATATATATTAGAGGCTATAGTAGCTACTCCTATAACTATATAATCTATATACTACTAGAAGTAGTATATAATATATAGAGAAAGGACTAGTAGATTACTATACTTCTTATATTAGATAGTAGTAGGGCCTTTAATAATATCTTATATATATAGCTAATCTACTATCTATAGAAAAGGTATATCCCTAAATCTATTATAAACTAGCTAATTAGCTTTCTATTAAATCAAAGTACTACTCTCCTTCTACAAGAAGGCTACTATATAAATAAACTAGTAGCTACTAAGATCCTATAAATATTACCCTTATTACTAATCCTATATCTTTTCTATAACTTAGACCTAATTAATAATATCTATATAGCTACCCCTAGCTAGGTACTAGTAACTAGATATATTAATAATATCTATATACTTATATAGAGTACTTCTTTATCTTATAACTATTAGCTTCTTATAGAGCTATATAGTATTATAGAAATATAGGTAAAATAGTATATATCTAAGTTCTCTCTATTAAAATATAGCCTTATCTACTTCTAGAAATAGGGCGCTAGCGCGCTACCCCCTACTAGCCTTACCCCTAGTAACCTATATATATAGTAGATACCCGCCCTAATAGGCTCTATCATAATCTAGGGTATTAAAATTAAGCTAGTAGCTTTACTATAATACCTTAGAGTGATTCTTAATAAAAACCTTATAGCCTATAACTACCTACTCTACTACTATAAGTAAGCTATAGTATTAACTATAGCCCTCTACTCTATTACTAGTATAACCTAGGGGGTTAACCTAGGGGGTTATAATGCTCTACCTATATTATATATAGACTATTATACTATTTCTATAGATTAGCTTTAGCTATTTAATATAGTATATAAAAGAGGTATACTAAGCGAAAACTATTAAAAATAAGGTTAACTATACCCTTAAATCTATATAGTATTAAGCTCTTTACTATATTACTAGAGTATTTTATATAATATCTTAGGCTATATTATAGATTCTCCTCTATATCCTACTAGTACTACTTATAACCTAGTAGCTTTTAGAGCTTACCTACCTTTATATCTATATATACCTACTATATAGTATCTTCTATATATATATACTAGTTAATAGGGTAATACTATAGCTATACTATCTTAGCTAAGATATATAGCATAACCTTAGCCTAATCTAGAAAGCTATAATAACCCTACTATAGCGCCTTTAAAAATATCTCTAAGACTATAGGATCTATATATATAATCTTAAACTAATTAAACTATATATAGTTACCCTCTAGTAGTAGCTACTAAAAGTATAGATTACTATAAGTAAAGAGATAGTAATTATATAGTATAATAAAATCCTTAGGGCTATTAGGCCCTATAGACTAAATACTACTATAGTATATACTAATAGTAGTAAGCTTAATAGCCTAGCGGGTATAGAGACTACTACCCTTATCTCTATAGGGAGAGAGATAGTAGTACTATACCCTATAGATATAATCTATATAGTAGAACTTCATAGAATTAAGCTTATACTCTATTAATTCGATATAGAAATAAACTTCTGATATATATATAAGGGCTTCCGTATAATAATAGATACTACTACTACTACTACTACTACTACTACTATGATCTTTATAGATAGCTAGGCTATAATCCTTATCTTTATATACCTATAGCGAAGCTCTAGCTAGTATATACTATAAGAAATCGCTAAGCTACTAGATAGAGTATAATAGGTTTAGTAGATTTATATTAACTAGCTACCTAGATATATTAGGGTCGCTAGTAATAAGCGGGTTAATCAGATAGCTAAAGAGGCTATAGAATCTATAGCTATAGCTATAGTTATACCTATAAATATACTACTACTCCTAACTATAGCTAAGGCTACCCTATATAAGTAGATAATAGAGATATAGACCTATAAGTAGATAACCTCTATATATAGTAAATATATCTAAGATCTCTTTCTAGAGCCTATTAAAGTAGTATTTTAGCTCTATAAGCCTCTCTATGGACCTACTAGCGCTACTCTTATCTAGATATAAGTAGATAAGCTAGCCTTACTAGCTTACCTAGCGACTATCTCTATATAGTATAAAGATAGGGTAGCTTAGGTACTTAAGAATAGGGTATTAGACCTAGACCCCTCTATATACTACTACTATAAGTATAGTAAGATAGATATAAAGTATATACTACTAACCTACCCCTACTTTATGATACTCTATAACGATATTCTTAGAATTAACTAACCCCTAGATATATAGACATCCTAGCTTATAAAGCTAGAGTGTATACCTAAAGTAGCGTCCTTTATACTAGCTATATACCTTCTTAGCTAATTCTGCTACTTACTAGAGACCTACTATACTATAATCGACCTAGCAGCCGCGTAAATCAGCAATATATTCCTTAGAGTGCCTATAGGCCTCTAGAAACCAAAGTTTAACTAACCCTCTAGGCCCTTCGGACGCCTAGGGGCTACTATATTATTCGAAGATAGAGGGATAACACAATCAATTACTATAGGAGATACTTATAGGGACGGCTCGGACCTATATACTATCAGCTAATCACTTTACTTCTACTAGCGTTAGCGGTATATAAGTAGGGTAAGTTAGAGCAGACGTAAGCACCACAAGCGCGTTAATAAGGTATAAGCGAAGGAGAGAGGTTAGACGTACGCGGAGAAGGGGCGTGCCGAGGTTTTAGTATTTACACTATTTAGCTATTTAGTCTTAGCAGACCTATTTATCTCGTTTAACTTACCCTTCCCCCCCCTAACCCTAACTTAACCTACCCTACCCTATCTACCTACCAAATAGCCTATAGCTATATCTGATTTAGCGTTATTTTCCACCTATGATATAGTCAATCCGGCTATCTTATAGTGCCCTACTAGCAAATCGGGCCAAAAGCCTGACAGGACCATAAATGAATATAATAAAAAAAATAAAAATAAAAAAAAACCTAGTTTTATCATTAATTCTATTATAATGATCTATTATTAATATTCCTGAAGATAAACTATATTTATAAGTAAGCTAATTATCTATCTATATCTATTATCTCTAAAGGTATACTCTTAAATCTTTTAGTTAGAATATATAGATAAAGCTTTAATTTACTACTATTAAGATATTATAGATACTTTACTAGGGATAATATGTTCGCTTTAAAATTTATAGATATATATTTAGGGACTTTAAGACCTCTCTCTAGTACTGATTCTATCTATACCTTTAAACTACTTACTTATATAAGCCCTTTTTTATATATTTTTACTTTCTCCATATAAAAGATGGTTTTAAAATACTAGGAAGATAGTAGAATTTATCACTAATTTATTACCTTTAATAAGGTTGTTTAATATATAATCTACAGATAAAGATAGACTTTCTAGATACCTTTAAATAAGTACTTTATAGGTAAAGCTAACTTTTAGACCTATAAGAGATTATATAGTGGTTTAGGTAAAAATATGCTATAAGTAGTATATAGGAGGGTAGATATCATTAGATATATATCAAGCTTTAGAATCTTCTCTATAGGCTTATATAGATTTACCCTTATAGCTTTAAAGCTATTGAAGATAATATTAGACTTAAATATATATTCTTTAGTACTTAGGTATACTATAAGAAAGTTGACTTACTAATACAGTTAATCCTAAGATATATCTTAGATTTAACTAATTGACTGTATACTTACTATAAAATAGTAAAATAGCCTTTAGATAAAGGCTATAAAAGGTATAAAGAGTATAGAGATATATAAATTAGTATAATATTATTTATAGTATATAAGTTATTTAATTACAATATTATATAGCTATTATATCTATTAAGAATAGTAAGTTAAAATAGGACCATGAAAAATGAAAAATACGATAATAAGTTAATATCTATCTTAGAAATTTATTAGAATTAAGATATTTTAAGCTAATATAGGCTGATTTTATCTATAATAATATATTCATACTAATATTAAGGATCCAATCTAATAGAAGATTATATATCTATCTAAGGTTTAAGTTTTTATCCTTGAAGATAATATAGCGTAGAAGTATATATCTATAAGAGTATATATATTTAATTATAGTAATCTATATCTAATTACTAGGCTATAAAGGAGTATATTTTCTATAGTATCCTATCTATATAACTACTTTTATAGTAGCTATAAGACCTATGGTAAAGCTAGTTCTATTAAAATTAAAGATATTAGATAAGATAATACTATTTTTGAGTATAGTCTTATATATGTAATTAAAGTATATCTATATAATTCATAGATCTTTATTTTATATATATTTAGATTTATTTTATCATTAATATTAAGATTTAAGAGTAGTATATTATTTCATAAAGTTTATAGACTAATTTGCCCAACTAATTTAATTAGTATCTCTCTATGCTTAGCTAGTAGTGAATTAGCTATGTTTACTACTATACTAGGTTATAGGGTAGATCTATAATTATCTATAGCTATTATCTATTAATAAAGTAATATGTCTTTATTTCTCAATCAATTTGTTATTATAAAGCTAGTAGGGATTATACTATTTTATCAATAAACCCTGATAATTATAATTCTTCTTTAATATAATGAGAAGAAAAGATGGTATATTCTATTTATAGTAATATTTAATCTTCAAAAGATCTAATAGAGCTAATTTTAACTATAGATCTAACCCTAGTTAACTATACCTAGAAACTATCTTAGGATAATAATTATTTAGATCTACCTACTTCTATAGATAAATCTCTAAGTAACCCTATAAGTAGAGTATTTAGAGAGAAAAAGCAAAATATACTAACAATTAAAGGGTATACTTATTATATTTAAATTATATATAATAGTTTAAGATCTCTATACTATCTACTACGATTATTAAAATAGAGATTTGCTAAGAATTAAATTATTTGCCTCTAGATTAGGAGCTTTTTACTATTATTTAGTCTCTTAAAAACCAATAATACTATGTAAAGAGTAGCTGATATACTATTAAGATATTTATAGATTACTACAAACTTTTATAAAATAGTATATATTAAATAATAGATAGATAGATATAGTAATATTCATATAATACTTATTCTCTTTAATCTTAAGATTTCATATTATCTAGATAAATCTAATCAAGTATATAGTCTATCTTAATAGCTAAATTTAGAAAAGCCTAATTTAGTTGGTCTTCTTTTTATAATCTAAATAAACTTGCTAAGATTTAGCTTCTTAATAAATTAATTACTCTTAAAATCTAATTGAATATAGATATAGAGAGCCTATTCAATAGGTAAAATATTATTAAAATGGGAGATTAGTCTATTTAATGATTATTAAGCTCCACTTATTTTATATCCTAATATGTATATATATATACTACTTATAACAAATATATTCTTTTATGAAGTCTGAATTTAGACTTAAAGACGTTTATTATAGAGGCCTAAGATAATAATCCTAAGACTAAGATATAAAAGATTACTATTTTCGGAAATACTCTGAATTAGATTAGATAATAGATTAATATTAAAGGGTTACTGATCTATATACTATAAAAATTACCTAGTATACTATACTAAGTAAGGGTTATATATAAGCTATTTTCTTAGGTGATTCAAAATCTCAGAAACTCTTAGACTAAAGTTATATAATAGGTAATATTAGATATTAAATCCCCTACTTATATTACTTTAAGTAACTTTTATCGACCTTTTTTAAGTATACCTTATAAAAGAAGATAAGGGCTAACAAAACTCCTAGGAATAAGTAATAAAATAGGGTTATATAAGTAGGTATCATACTTACTAATATAACATATATTTATTATTATAATGGGATAGTACTCAATAGGCTAAAACTAGCTATATAGGAATAATATCTAAAACTATACTATAATAAAATAGTATTTAGGAAATATAATTATATAAGATATAATCTTTGAAGATTAGGTACTAGCCTATCTCATAAAATAATAGATATGTAAGATCCTATTCTATAATAGGATAGGATATCATAGGAGGATTAGATAAATAAGGATAGTTATTACTATATATATTTAGTCTTTATATTTAATTATATATTACTACTTAGAATCTAATAGTTTATTTATCTATTAGTTTTATATAAGATAACCCTAATTAGAAGAGATATCTTTAGTATCTAGAATACTTATTACTAATCCTAAGTATAGCTTAACTAAGCGTACTTATCTAGTTAACGTATTTCACAAGCGAACCGACCGTATAAGCGGGCCGATCACCCCATCAAAAAACGCGTAATCTATACAACCCTACCACCTTTAACTACCCACCATGCCACCAAAACATACCTAAAAAGCTCAAAATTTGATAGAGTAGGAGGGTAGAATCCTACTAGCTATTTAAACTTTAAAAAATAATGATTTACTCTCTATCCGCGAAGCTATATATATATATAATATACTATATTCTACACTTTAGGTTATCTTATAGATATTAATTCTCGCGCGAATTTACGTATAAATTCACATAAATTAACTAAAAACGAAGAGATTTCGCTTTATAAAGAGATAATATCTATAGATAACTATAGATCTATCTCACGACCCTCTATAGTAGTAGATATAGCTAATTTACTACTAAAAGAGTATAGAGAGACCTTTATTACCACGGTTAGCCGAAATTAGGCTACTAACTTTATTAAATAATACCCTACCCTTAAAGCTTAATATTTAAGGAGATATAATTATAAATATACGAAAATAGAGGATTTAAAGATTATATAGGGCTACTTTAACTATATATAAAATACTATACTTAAATATAGTATTACCCTAGCTAATATCTTTAATTTTAACGAAACTAGCTTTATAATAGGCCTTATAGCTACTATTAAGGTTATTATATAGTTAGAATACTATAGAAGATATACTATTTTATAGCCTAGTAATTATAAGTAGGTTACTATAATTAAGTATATCTATTATAATAGATATATACTTCCGCTATATATTATCTTTAAGAATAAAACCTTAAATCTTAGATAGGTATATAATCTTCTATCTAATTAGATCCTTAATATTAGTAATAATATATTATAGACTATAGATAAAATCAGCTTATATTAGCTTTAAAAGGTTATGATTCTAGTATATTTATAAGGTAGATATTAACTTCTTATCCTTAATAGGTATAGTAGCTATTTAATATCTAAATTTGACTAATTATATACTATAAATAATATTATACTAATTTATATACCCCCTTACTCTTTATATCTCCTTTATAGCCCTTAGATATAGGCTATTTTACTATTTTGAAGCGCGTATATAGTTAATTAGTAGAATCTAAGATATATCTTAGAATTAACTATATTAATAAATTTGACTTTCTTATAGTATATCTAGAAGTATATATAGATATATTTAAATCTCTTATTATCTAAAATAGCTTCTAAGCTACTAGGATATATCTATATAACCCTATAGAGATACTTTTAAAGCTAAATATCTATCTAAAGATCTCTACCCCCCTATATAGCGCTAGTAGTATATTTTTAGCTAAAACGCCCTAGAATAAGATATAACTATATAAATAAGCTTTATCTGTGAAGGGCTGAAGCAGAATTTATGTTCAATTGAGCTAGGCCACGAACTGTGTACAAAAAGCTTAAAGAGAGAATTATTAAGTAGGTGTTCTGCGTGTTATGTTGTTATAGTCACGTGTGCCACGTGACCTTATACCGGGCACTGGCCCGTGACAGTACCCCCCTTTAGGGTGGTCCTCCTTATGCGTGTCGTAGTTGTATTCGGTCGTCTTCGGGCCTCTAATAGGGTCGAAATAGGGCCGAATCTTCTTTTAAAGATATCTAATGCGGAGCAGTCTTATACGTCATCGAGCTCTACTAGGTCTGTTCCGCCTAACCTGTCTATTTCACTAGGGCTTTATTATGGTATCCTCTACCGATTTTCTTATATCTTATATCTATTATCTCTTCTACTTTATATTTAAGTTCCCTATTAACTAGTATTAGTAAGGGATATAAATCGTCTATAATCTATAATGGAAATAGGTCTGAAGTAGCCGGCCTAACTAGCTCTATATAGAATACTAGGTAGATATTAGTAGATATCTCTAATTATACTATATAAGGTATAGAGATGTCTAAAACCTAATATTAGGTATATAGCTAATTAAGCTTCTTCGATTATTGTTATATATATATATTCTATAAATTTAGCTATACCTAGTTATCTTTCTTATAGACTAATATAGCCTATTGTCACTTATTCGATTACTCTTCCTATAGAGCTTATATAGAAGCGATTATAGCTTAGGCCTAATTAGTAGCTTCTTATAGTTAATTTATAAATATTTCGCCTACAATTCCTAGTTATATATAGGTTTCGCGGGGTTTCTCTATCTCTTCGATCTTAATAGGGTTAATATAGTAACCATATATAAAGAAGAAGAGAGATAGTCCTATTACACTAGTATTATAGTTATTAATCACTATAGCGGTAATAGGGAGTAGTATATCCTAATTATCCTATATATAGGTTATAAATATATATAGGATCTATTTAACTTCTTAGTTTACGCGCTCTATTATACTATCAGATTATAGATAGAAAGCGGTTAATAATTAATATTAAATCAATAGCTTCTTATATACTATTCGCTAGAATATATCTATAAATTAGGACCTATAGTTACTTATGATCGCCTATAGTAGCCTATAGTATAGTTAAAAGTAGGTAAAGAATATATCTATTACTCTCTTAATAGTTATCTCTATTATACTTATAAGGATTACGCTCTTTATAAGCTAGTCTATGATTACTATTAAATTCGTTATATCTATATATATTATTAGGGGTAGTTCTATAATAAAATCTATAGATAATTCTATCTATATTTACTATAGAATTAGTAGTAGTCTTAGTAGCCTATATTTTATATTATGCTATACTATACTATAGCTATAAACTATATAGTTTTATAGGAAGTATTATATATCTCTTACTACTCCTAGCTAGAAGAATCTCTATAATAGTATTATATAGATAGTATCTTAGCTAGGGTATACTATGATATAAGAGTTATAGATCTTTTATATAATCCCTATATATAGTATCTTATTATCTAGGATCTATATCTATTATCTAAAGTAGAGTAGCCCTTATTTATCTAGGTAGTACTCTAATAGGCTTATTTTTATATTTATTTTAGTAATGATTCACTAGTCTCCCTTTACTAGGGCTTTATATATCTTCTAATATCTAAGATTAGTAGATCTTATATTCTTCTATTCTTATTATAATATAGACTCTTTAAATAGGGGTATTTCCTTCTTAAAGTTATTCCCCTCTACTATTAGTAGGTTAGGTTATCCTATCTTAATTTATATCTTTTTTAGTAGGGTTTAGAACTAATTTAATAGTCTTTCGTCCGTAATATACTAGAGGGTATCTTAGCTTCGCTATAATAGTATATTAGGTCTTATAATAAGCTTCCTAGGGCGATACTTTAGTTTATAATTAAACTCTATAAGGATATCTACCTATCTTATTTATTATTTATTTAGGTACTATACTTTTCTAAAGTATTATAGGTTTTTATAGTCTATTATAATAGTAAACTAGGGTACTATCTTTAGCTCTAGTCTCTACTCTTAAAGGGTATATATAATCACTAGTAGCTCTTTATCATAAATCTTATAATTCGACTCTATTAGTAATAGCTTCTATAAGAGATATATATATAGGCGTAGCTATCTATCTAGCCTATATTATAATAGGATAGCTCCTATAGCCTATCTTAATATATCTACCTCGATAACTATTTCCTTCTCTTCCTTAAAATATACTAGAATTAGAGTATTAATAAAGAGGTCCTTTAATTCTTTAAACACTTATTAATAGTCGTTATCCTATATAAATTAGGTATCCTTCCTTATTAATTTTATTAGGGGTACCGAAAGATTAGCGAATCAGGGTATAAATAGGCGGTAGAAGTTAGCGAATCTAAGGAAGCTCTATATATCTTATATTAATTTTAGTACTTCCTATTCTTAGATAGCTACGACCTTCTTTAGATCGATATAGATTCCCTTACCTACTTATATAATAAACCCTAAGTATTTTATAGAATCTTACTTAAACTCTAATTTTCTAATATTATACTATAGGCCTACTTCCTATAGTTTCTATAGTACTTAGCTTACTTTTCGCTAGTGATCCTCTAGCGATCCGCTACTATAGATAATAATATTATCTATATAAGCTAATACGAAATCATTAAGATACTCCTATAGGATCTTATTAATATATCTCTAGAAGGTCGCTAATATACTAGTTAGCCTAAATAGGGTAATATTCTACTTATATAGGCTATATTATATCTAGAACCCTATCTTCTATTCTTCTCCTAGTTATATATAGATCTTATAGAATATAGTGATAATATCTAGCTTAGAAAACTATCTAGCCTACCCTATATTCCTTAGTATCTCTCTAATTAGTAGTAGTAGATAACGATCCTTTACTATTAGCTTATTTAACCTATAGTAATCAATATAGAATTATAATTGTTACACGCTTTGACCACTAGTGGTGTGCTGACCAAGCCTCCGTCTTGGTCAGCCATACTGAATTATCACCCCATACTGAATTGTCACTTTTTATACTTCTTAAGCTTTTCCACAGTCATACCTTCTATATCTATGGTATAAAGTGGTTTTCCATCATCTCTCTAATTAGTAGTAGTAGATAACGATCCTTTACTATTAGCTTATTTAACCTATAGTAATCAATATAGAATTATAATTGTCACACGCTTTGACCACTAGTGGTGTGCTGACCAAGCCTCCGTCTTGGTCAGCCACACTGAATTATCACCCCACACTGAATTGTCACTTTTTATACTTCTTAAGCTTTTCCACAGTCATACCTTCTATATCTATGGTATAAAGTGGTTTTCCATCATCTCCCATGACCCATCCCTCGAAGTCCTCGATTTCGAGGTTTTGGTCTGATCTTTGAGGAATTGAGACCGAATCTTATGTAGCGGCCCGGAGCATGCGCATATGGTCTAATCTTTTCTTGTCTTTATCACGCTTCTAAATTCGCCAGTTGGCATCTAAAGGTATTAAAGTAGTAAGGCTAGATAGCTGTTTTCGAGTCCTTTTAGTCTGAATTGGATGTTGATAAGCTTGAATTGAGAGTAATTTGCTCTTAAGCTCGTTTGTATATGCTGTGTTGATCCGCTGACCTGTCTGGTAATGCTGGAAGTCCTGTTTTAGTTGTTTAAGCTCTTCGGTCTGATCTTCGATTTGGTCTGATATTTTTCTAATGCGTTTCTCGAGTTTATAGCCTATATGATTAAGCTTTTCGACTATCTGAGGTGGTGAATCGATAGGTGAAGATTGTGGTTCTGGTGTATGGCCTAATAACTCGAGAATTGGGTCGTTTTGGTGCCTTTCGTCCCATCTTTTTTGGATCGGTCCGATCACAATATTAGGGTTAAAAGGCCAGATTCCAGTATCTCGAAACACGCTTCAGATAATATATAGGTTAATTGCCTTTTCTCGAATTAAGGTTATATCCTTGAGGAATTGCCGCTTTGCCGAATCGGGTTAGAACCATGTATTCGTAAGTGAATTTTCCTTCTGGAAATGCTGTTTTAAGCTTAGAAATGGCTTTTGGTCTAAAGGTTGAGCAAAATATGATATATGGGGTCGAAAGCTAATTATGATTATATCATGTTTCTCGTAAAAATCGAGGAATTCAAAGGTTAGATGGGACCCATGCCCATTAAAGAAAAGTACCCGTTTTCCATTAGTCCGATCTTTTGTATTCTCATAGAAAATATGGAGCCATTTAAGGGCAATCAGATCGGACGACCAGCCAGTTAGAGAAACTTGAATATTATAGCGCTGATTAAGCGCTAGGTTATCGCGGAACCAGTCTTCCATATACGTCTGACCTTTAAAGATCAGATATGGGACCATAGACTACCCATCCACAGTAACACACTCAATCGAAGTAACAATTTGACCTCGATCTTTCGCAGCAAGCTTTTCTAAGCTATATCAGTATCATATCATAACCTTCTGGGCACGTCCTTAACCTAATTAGAACCCCGTTTCGTCAAAATTATAGATATTCTTCGGACTAATATCTTTAATCCAACATCCAACATGCTCAAACCAGGTTATAAGGCGTGAGATATCCTCTGATTTGAGCCTCTTTCTATCCATAGGCTTTTATTTAATCCAAAAGAAGCCTTCTAGAAGACGTCGGACGAATCGACTCGACCACATTTTGCTAACCGGAGCTTAACCTGACTATACTAAAATAGAGTTTACACAACGCTCGATCTCTTAGAGCGTATATAGAGCCCATAGATCATTAAGCTACTTTATATATCAGACTAAAGCAGCTTCTTATACGAAATCGAGGGCTCAGTAGACCGATCTTTTAACCTAAGGTTTTCTGAGGTTATGGAACCGGCGAAGAAGCGTCCGATATAGAAGATCAAATGACCAGGCTAGCTCCTTTATATTAGCCTCGTTTTGGTCGGATATGGTTGCCAGGGCGCGCTGGTATCGAGTTTTGAGTTCGGACGACATATTTAACGTATTCTGGTCAAGAGATGGGGTGGAAAGGTAAAAAAGTGATAATTCAGTGTGGGGTGACAATTCAGTATAGCTGACCAAGACAGAGGCTTGGTCAGCACACCACTAGTGGTCAAAGCGTGTGATAATTATACCTCTATCTAGCTTTCTTACTAATAGGACTAAGGCTATAGTAGGTAATTTACTTACTTATATAAAGTTCTTCCTAAGAAGGTCTATTAATATCTTTTATAGATATAGGAGTTCTTCCCTATTTATACTATAGAGGAGACTATATAGAGGTAGTTCCTTAGTACTATTCTAGTCTTATTTTAGGGTAATTTTATAGTTAATTCCTAATCGATTCAGTAGTAATTCGTTAGCTAACTACTAGCTAAAGACCTTTAACCCCTACTAATAGTATCTTAGTAGCTTATCCTTAGGGTTATCCTATTTCTTTAGATAAAGCGCCTTCTTAATATTATCTAATATAACTTTACCAATTTATAGTCGATTCAGCTATTTCTTATTATAGATTAAGTTATATAGTGACTAGGCTATTAACTTCTTAATCTATATTCTCTTTATATTAATTAGTCTAATTATATGGTCTATATAATTCTAGTACCTTATCTACTCTCTATTTCTTATAAATATATTAATATACCCTTTCCTTACTAAGTATTAACCCTTAATATCTTATAGCTAAGGGTCTCCTAGTATTATACTATCCTCCTACTAGGGAATAATATATATAAATACCTATCCTTATTAGTAGCTATAAATATCTAGGTTAAAGTATATAATCTAGGTAATTCGGCCCTAATTTAGGATTACCCTATCTAGGATCTGCGTAGATATCCTAATACGCGGGAGGTTAAGTAACTAAACTAATGCTTTATTTATAGTTATATAATAATAGTATCTACTATCGACTAGGGCTTATATAAATTAGATTTTATTTACTCTAGCGTTAATTAGAAATAGTAGTATTTCTCGTTTTAGTAGCTTTTCGACTCCTTTTCGCTCCTATTTATAACTTAGAATAGGAGTTACTCTTTCCTAAATCCTCACTTAAGGAGAGTTTATCCTTAGAAGCTAGTATACTTAATCTATAGTTAGTTATATATCTAGCTTTCTTACTTTTAACCCTATAGGGGTATCTCTCTCTTAGTCCTTAGTATTATATCGCTAGTAGGGGGCACTTTATAATAAAGTAGCCTTATCTACTATAATAAAGATATCTATCTTCGTCCTATTATCTCTCTATCTTTTTATAGTTAATCTATTTCGCTTACTTACTTATTTTAGGCCCTAATTAGTAGTATTTTATATAGAATTTAGCTTAGTTAACTATAGTGGTTAGGGTCTAATCTATTAAGTCCTAATATTTCTATATATATATATAGTATGATCTTTCTAGGGTATTAATACTAAGGGTATCTATATTAGTATTGATTTTATAGAGCTAAGTAATAAGATCTAAAAATATAGCGGGAATACTATAATTTATTAATAAATTCGTTATACTTTTATTTAGGGATCCTAGTAGGATCTACCTCTTCGCTTTATTATGCTATTTAAGGGTATCTATATCTATAAACTCTTTCTCTAACCTAGGTAGAAATTTCGCAAAAGATATATTATCTAACTAGTATATCTAGTAGAGATATCTTATAGCCTATACTTTAATATTTAGGTCTCTATAAATACCCTTAAGGTAATCTAGAATCGTCTATAGATCTCTATCGTTTTATTATAGTTTTATAAAGGTTCTAGTATTCTTCTAGGCGAGCTTCTCTAGCCTAGAAAAAATATATATAAACTAATCTTAGGGCGAGCTAATTACTACGCTATCTATATATAGTTTATTCTCTATTATTATATACTATATTAGCTAGTTAGCTACGTTTTCTCTAAATAGTATTAGGTCTAGTAGTTATATTTTCGGGCGGTAGATAGGTTCTATTTATAGGGGTTCTAGGGTCGATTTAACTATAGTTTATACTAGAGTTAGTTCCCCTATCGTTATTATTATCGTCGCTATATATAAGGATAGGAGCTCTATTATAGCTTCTAATCGACGGATTCGTTCGTCTTAAGCGATACACTCTTAGTCGTTTCGCTCGTTCTATTCACTCTATATAGCTTACGATTACGCTATCTATTGTAGCAGCGTCTGCGCCTATAATAGTGGGCTCGTAGACTCCTAGTGTTGTATCTCTACTTAGGGGTCGCGTCGCCGAATTACTCTCGATTCGGGGACAATTCGTCTATAGTTTTAGATTTTTATAATATCTAATTAGAAGCTTTTTGTATGTGAAGGGCTGAAGCAGAATTTATGTTTAATTGAGCTAGGCCACGAACTGTGTATAAAAAGCTTAAAGAGAGAATTATTAAGTAGGTGTTCTGCGTGTTATGTTATTATGGTCATATATGCCACGTGACCTTATACTAGGCACTGGCCTATGACAGCTAGTAAGGATTATATTATTTTCCTCTTATATAATCTTAGCTAATCTTACTAAGAGAGTATAGGGTAGGTATAAAGCCTATCTCTCTCTTAATACCCCTCATTCCCTTCAGAAATAGTTTTGATCAGTTTTGATTATAAACTAATATCTACTATACCATATCTATCTATCCTCTCTCTCTATTCTATCTTTAAACCCTAATAGATATTATTAATAAGAGTACTAATAAGAGTAGAAAGAGGACTTTATAAGAATAAGGATAGATATATAAATACTATAGTTTTAAATATATAAAGTTACTTAATTATATTATAATTATTCTAGGAGTAGTAATTATAGCATAGTGTATCATAGTATAATCTACTTTTTCTATTATCCTCTTTCTCTATTAGTCAGAATTTAAGAGCTAGTTAAGGGCTACTCTTAAAAAATCCTTAAAAAAATCCTTAAAAGATATGAATAGCCCTTAAATTAGTAACCTCCTTTTAAAGAGTAGATAGTTATATTATTTCTCTAGAATCAATCTAAAATTATGTATAAAATCATTTATAAATTATATTTTCTAATATTTTACTATTATACTCTATCTAACTTAATAGTAATTATTAATGAAACTAAAACATAAAGCTACTATCAATTTAATTATAAACTTTATAGTAGTTAAATACACCAATCGCTTCTTTATATTAGTAGGCTAATAATACATTAAATATAGAAACCAGATTAGTATTAAAAATGGTATTTAATTAGGATAGTTAAGTAAGATTATATATCTAAATTAGGAAAGGTCAACTTTTTTTATATAAATATAGGTCAATATTGGCCGGAAGTTCTAGCCCTTAAATTGATACAGGTTAGGCTAAGGGCCGGTACCTCTGGCCTTTAAAATATTTATAATGAGGTCTAATCAGATTCGCCTAGAGGTTCAAAACTGAAAGAGATAGCGGCACCATCAGGGAGAGCTTAGATGGTCTATAAGCTAAGTGCGTGAGGGCACCAACAGCAGAAGGAACATACGCCATATACTAGGTAACCGAAGACCAGGGATATTCCCTTCTAAATAGTAGGTAAGAATTCTCGAGTGCTTTTGTATTCTTATTGCTTAGCTAGCACTTGAAGAACTTTACTAATGCACTTTATAATTCCCATAAGGTTCTTATATTACAAGAGTCATTTAATGTTCGCAACCCAACCCCCGGGAAGCCCATACTCGTGATCATAACTGTAGATGGCCATTTCCATCATAGAGGGCCCAGGATACAATGATCATGATTTTTTGGGGATCCAATCAGTATACAACGGTCTTCCCAATACTATGCCTGTCGATTGGGTGCAATTGATTATACTGAATGGGATGTTATTGCGGAGGGCTCGAGATGGAAGACATGAGAGAGAAATAGATGGTGTCATGAAATCGGCCGGACCACAGCCTGAACTCGATTCGATGTTTGATGTTGCCGGCTTACTACTTACAAAAGGAACCCTTTGCTGGAGCTGGGAGCATGCGTAGGTGGCAAGGAATACACCAGGGACTCGGTCCATGGTTAAAAGGTTATCAGATATAAAGAAGCAGTAGGGAAAGCAAGTAATACAGGGACTCCTTTTCAACCATTATGGCATATCAGCAGTATTTGACAGTGTCCATTGTCTGTCGAGAGTAAAGTAATTAAAAAACCCCCCATTCCCACGCAGTTTAACTCAAGATTGACGGGATAAACTAACGCTCTTCCCACCCCCTTAGGGTGGCGAGCTAGTCTCTCCCCAGGGGGTGTAACGACGCATTCCGAAGATGAAGACAAAAAAATCGAATCTACCAGTCCCAACCAGTTGTGTCTCCATCCCACTCAAAAGAACCGAGGTCACAATCGGAACCAGGCTTTGCAACCCCCCAGCCGGCAAAAAAGGCTACATTCCATTCTCTTGATGGGCACTCCGTACAGTTTTGAAATCCGATAAAATACCTATAAGTTTATCAGGTTAGTACTATAGAACCTGTTAATCTATAAGGAAATGGGTAGGGACATATAGTCTTGTATTCTGTGAGTCCCATATGAGATTTTTTGCGTGTCCAGGGAATAGAGTATATCCGCACCCGGTTATCTCCCTATACAATAAAATTTATATTAGTTTAGTAGACTCAAGAGCTTTGAAGGTTTGGAAGGCATACTCATATCCATGTGTTAGAAGTTCACGGATCTGGTTTCGCTCATCCTTCTCTTATGCCCAAAAAGCATCCGCACCCAAGCTATCACCTAGGTGCATCCCATGGACAATCTCCCAAACCACTAAAACAAGAGCGCCACCAGGACGAAACCACCAGCATCTTGCTGTTGGATACTGAAGTCGAGTAAACGAGGGGCATATTGTGATCCCCTAGCAGTAAGATCTCTTAGAGCTCTTAGCTCTATTGGCTCGATGCTGGTTGCTTGTCGTGCTCGTTCATCGTGGGAGGCGAATTCAGTGTCGACAAGGGGGACTTGCACATATATTCTCATATACGCAAAAGGGCCTCCAGACTGGCATTTAAGCCGGATGGTTGCATATGACGATGCACCGAGGTCAAGGTCGCTAGCATCTGCTTGGAAATCATGCTGGCCAGAATGATACAAGACTTCCCACTTCTTATGGAGCTTGATTATGTTGCCAAGGGACACGAGAGAGCTTTGGAACCACTTCATTTTGGTGGTGGAAAATGGTAACACCTAGGTAGATGACGGGGTGGGAAATAAAACAAGCAATACTTCGTCTCACAGACAATCAATTTAATGGGATGTCCAGACACCTGATTATGACACCTTGACGCCTGGAAAGGAATAAGGTTTGGCACGGCTATCTAAACAATATCCGTACCTATTCAATACCAATCAGCCTTTCTTTGTCTCAAAGCAATTTAGCTGATCGCATAAAGCTCCTCAAAACTGCTCTCAGGCATTTGGAACAATATCGCACACGATGGTACCTGCCTCCTCTAGGGCTTCTAGATAGCCTTAGAGGTCATTCCTTGCAGCCTACCAACCGTTTTGCTGACAACTCCGTGGCTATGAACATGTATATCTCTTGGTTACCTTCTTCATCCTTACTTTTATCAATTTTTCTAGTAAAATACTTTCCTCTTTTTACTTATAAACTCTCCTTCACGCTTCGACTTCACAACTATCTTTTCTTTTCAAGAGGCCCGACAAGGATACTATAGACCTTAAGAGCTTTATAAAGGAGAGTAAGGTGGCCGAGGCCTAGAGAAGGGAATAAAGTGCCTATAAGAGGCTATCTTATATAGCTTTTTGTGCTCACAAACTATCACTCACTCTGTACTAGCTCACATTGCAATTAGGACATTACTAGGGTCTAATTCTTATCATAGGCTCTGAATTATTGAAACCGAGTCATACATGAGCCTCTAGTATACAATAGTTGGTTCAGGGTCGACTGACTATTTCAGATCGGTCCTTGTAGCCCGTAACTTCGTACAAAGTGTGGGGACGGGTAAGATCCACACGGCCCGGCCCAGCCAAGTTTAATTACAGCCGATTATGCGGGTTGGGGGAAGAAAAACATCGAACTAACAGGGGCAGGCTTTAAACTCCTTATAAGCCTCAATTGATAGTATTCTATCTTAAAGTGTATCAATCTGTCCACTCCTCAATATGAGGTTCTGTACTTGAATGCATAAATTTATATTATTCGCTCCTCTATTTCACCATAAGATCACATTCTTCATTATGTACACTGCAGGTTACTAAAGTATTACAGTCTCAGGGTATATATCATCAGTGCGTGGTCCAGTAGGTATCCAAGTAGTAAAGGATGGACTCTACATAATCAGTTGTTATTCCAGCATAAACTTGTGTCGATGATTAGATCTTAAATTACAACAAGGAGTGAAACCTTTTGACTCGAGGTTTACGTGATGCTTTTGAATATTATGAAATTCCCGGCCCTCAGGAAAGGGGGGGTCCTCATCCCACAATCTCATAGAAGTTTAGAGAAAGCTTCCCTTGCTAAAGCGGGAGCCATAATCACTAGCTTTATTTACCATTTCCCGGCGCTGTGCACTAGAAATCTTAGATGAAATCCCCATATCCTTCTCCCGGTCGAAAGCACGCGCCGACGGATCATCCTCTACCTCTTTTTGTTCATGGTCCGGCTTCTCCGGGCGAGCGGCCTTCCTAGTTTGATCCTATGGAACAAGAGAAGCAACGTTAGCTCCGCCCAACCCGGTGCAATACATTTGCAACCGCCACGATTGGCTTACATTGAATTTTTTGATCCTTTCCTCCATGGATTGAGTGCGGCGGGCGTCAGAGTTCGAGGATGGGTTGCTTGAACTTCTAGATGGGCCCCCAACGCCCATCATCTCGTCCCCCAGCCGTCGTATCCTCTCTTCAGGAGTTTCAACCCATGAAGCATCAACCTGCTTAGAGCCTGGTGCGCGGGCGGACTTCCCGGTCTGAAACTTGCGACTCCGTAATTGTGTGGGATCGATCTTGCTGGCCCAATCGCTTTGCTCTGGTGGATGTAGCATCCATTGGTCCCGCTGACTCGCCTTCTTTTCATGGCTGGATGCAACTGAGCTTGAATCAAGCATCGTAGGTTCCCCATTTCCCACAGAGACACCATTTGGAGGGGGCATACTGGGTCCGAATTCATCATCACTCTCAGTTTCGCTCTCATCAGATGAGGCCTTGGACTCGGGGGACTGTGTTGGTGGTGGTAATGCGGGACCAATTACCCTTTTTTTCGGAGCAAATTGATCATCCTCATCAGGAACATATTTCCGCTTATCAGGGTTCATTGTGTTTATAAGAGGAAGAGGAAGAGGGGGAGGGAGAGGAGTTTGAAGTTTAATCTTTCCTTATCGCTATCGACGCTGATGTCACCTTATCTTTGTTTCCCCGTACCTTCCATGTTTCCCCCCCCTCATTTCCTCATTTATTGCATAACAACACCGATAGAAGAGGCTATAACTTACACATTTTTGTTTTCATCTTTTTTATATATACATCTTTTTCACTTGAATCAATAGCCCTGATAAAGAGGCTACTGAATTGGCAGACCCTAGGCCACCCCCCCCCCACACACACACACACACACACCCACATTCACCTCCCAGAAACGATGCCATTCTTCTACTAAATCACCATCAAGTTTTCACGATATTAGAGCATGGTGTTCATGTTGTGCATAAGTTTGTGTGGAATTGAAAATGAGCCACCAGCCTCTCCCTCAAGAATATCGATCATTATGGGAGGACCCCTCAGGAACGACCGAGCTGGAGATCACCAGGCATCCGAACCTTGATTCCTCTTTACAGAATGATCAAAGACAGAAGGCCTCACCAGGCCAGGAAGATAATCTATTGACTCGCCGTTCAAAGAGATTCCTACCTCAGCCAATTGAAACCTCTTCACGAAGCTATAATGCCACACCCACCACCTCAACCCTCGAAAGCAGAGATAGTTCGAGCAAGACCAATAGTCCCTATAAAATTGAACCCCCAACAGCTGAGAGCCAGCCTCGTCGACGGATTTTACCCCAACCGATCGAAACAACTGTGGCCAGCCGGGGACCGTCGCGACCGCAGGAAAATCGATCCCCTATTGCTTCTGGCCCAAGAAGATTCAAACCGGACTTAATTGAAACGGACCGTCGTTCTGTCAAAGGACAACTTGGAGAAATTTCTCGTGCCAATGCTCGAGAGCTTACTGCAAAAAACTCGGGCTCACTCTTTCGGTTAAGCCCTCGACGGAATACTACCCCTCATCCAACCGAGTCAAGATTTTCATATTCGAGCATCCTTCGTCGCCAAGAACCACGAAGGCATTCATTCCGTATCCCGGATCTTCCGTCTATCCCGTCAAATGACAGTGAAGACTCCGAAGGATCTGCCGGCTCGCCTACCCCATCCTCTCCAACCTACCGACCCCAGAGAGGCACAGATGGCAAGCTTGACACACTACTTCGAGAAAGTTATGATGTGGAATTTTCAGAATACCTGCTTTCTCTGGCCGCTCGTTCAGCGCAAAGGCAGCTGAAGGAGCAGGCACTGGCAGCTTTCCCCAACGAACAAGTATATGAGCCTGTGGATCATTTTGGAGTCGACGACGATGAGTGTGACTCTGAAGATCAATATTCCATGTATCCTTCAAAGAATCACCTGAAATCTCGACGTCAATCCTCTGAAGACCTCTCCTGGGAGCTAGAGTATATGCGACAGCACAAGGAGGAGGCGGAACAGCGTCTGAGAGCGATGGGTACCTCGGGTAAGCCTAAACCAGCGCCAACTGAAACAAAGCCAGAGCCAAAGAATCTAGGCCCAAGTCCTCCTATGCTTGGGGGTGATATTATTCTGCCCTGGAGCCTTTCTCCAGACGGGACCCTCTGTGAGAACACAAGCGACAGGGATGCTGCTCAGACAGCAGAAGATCGGTGCACTGACTGTGGGGGTCTCTGGTGTGCAGAGAATCAAGGGGACGGTGGACGAGGGGCGGGACTATGGATGGGTACCTGTCGTAAAGCCGATGGCCCCGAACGCGGCTCACATCTCATATCCGGTATCATGACTCCAATGATTCAAGACTATGAGACCGAGTCGAACCCCAGCCCTCGACCCAACGCTTCCATAAGCCAAAATGACGACAGAGGCACGTTGAACTCACAATCTGATGCTAGTACCAACCTTTCTCAGAGCCTGGATGATGAATTTAATGATGACTTTGTCACACAAATCTACAATTATCTGTCCTTGGGTTATCCCTGTGTGGCGCGCTATTATGACTTTGAACTCGGTCGAATTTCTGGGATCCCAGTGGAAAATCTCCGACGAGATGATCTCCAAACCGACGCAAGAGGCTATGTCATTGCCCCAGAGAACAATGACACCGTGCCTTGTGTGCGATGGAAGGCTCTCCGTCTCTACATCAGGGAATGGGCCCGGCAACAGCCCAAAATGGCAGAGGATGAAAATACCCTTGAAGCTTGGGGAGTACCGGAACGAAGGGGTAGTTGGGCCATTTGATATCTTTCTCGCTGTCTCCCTGCGACCTTGAGTATATTGTTTCGAAATTTCCTATCTCTTCTGATTCTTCTTTCCCGCTTGTATCTATGATCCATCCGCATTCATACCCCAGCGTGGCGAACGAAATCATTTTTATATATCCCTAAAATGTGGGCCATGGTTCGGAAGAATCCCTGTCTTTGCTTATCCTAGAGCCTTTTGTCGCATATAAATTAGGGGGCTTCATTAACTATGTATTGCATTTTATCATCCATAGACACGAAGACTGTGAGAAAAGTTACGGCTCCCGTTGATTCATCAATGAAAACCAGTGCTCCAAAGACAGGCCAGCATGAAAGATTCTTAGCAATAATTTAAGGCTACTGGATCCGAAGTTTGCCGTAAAAAATCGGATCGCAAAGGGAGCCATTGGCATTGCTATCTATGACAGGCCATTGGCATTGGTCTCCGACTTGGTGTGGCTAGAAGTCGATTCGGGCGAAGCTGCTTTAATCATTCGGAAATCAGTTGACTGGAAATGGCAGGAGTGGACCCTTGGGATAAACATGGTCTTACCGTGAATCCCGGGTTTAGCAGATGCCTGATTGGCGGTATGCAGGAGACCTGGGGCTAAGACATTGGGTTCCTCCACACCTGATCCTTCGGAGTATCGTGCAATCCTAGTATGCAAATATCAGCGACGAGTCCCCCTCATCCCAGTGATCGTATCCCATCCTCTCTCTCAATGGAACAATGCAATGACTTACAGTGACAATTCAGCCTGCAGCGTCTCATGCCGGAACGCTTCACGAATATCAGGGACATTGCTTTTGGCGACATTGTTGCCTGTAAATCCGGGGAGATCACAGTTTGATCCAAGCCAGCGCTTCTTCAACGAGAGCTCAAATCCACTTTGGACGACAGAATTCTTGGCCAATTCGCACATGTCAACAGCGCTGAACTTATAAATCTGAGCAGCCACTGAATACTCCTCAATTAGAGGTTCCTTGGTAAATGCAAACTGCAGCGGGTCGTCGGTTGATAACGAAACGTTTAGTCCTCGCTTAAAAAAGCTGGCGCATGGGTTCTTGTCATAGGTGAGGAACAAGGCGTTGTTGCTGAGGGGTGACATGGCAATGCCGATCTGGTCCAGATAGTACAAATACTGCAGCAGGGGTACCTTGCGTAGCAAAATTCCATGGCTGATGCTGTGGCAGCAGAGGAACCCAACAGCTAGGTGATCTGGATCACCTGCTTCTCCACAATGGGGACGAAGGACAAATGTATTAAACCCTCGCCTTTGCCGCCAATGATTGAGTGAGGCGACGTTGGCAAACATGAAGTAGACCCAGTAGCTGTATGGGGGGTTCTGTTTGGTGTTCCAATCTCGTGGGATGGGGTATTTCCGGTACAATCGACGCTCAGCCTTACTCTCATCGTCGACACTGTCGAATCCCACCACACGCTGAAGGAAAACATGAAGCTTCGGGTGGCTGGATGGATCTTTGGTCACTTCGAACAGTGGCTGGAAAACATTTGTGATAACCTGCTCATAGTTCTCCATCATCCCACTCGACTTGTACACATCATACAGCCGTGGAACCTGGATCAGCCAGCGGACATTGGGGGAAAATAATTTATTGTCCACCACCCAGGCAGCAAGCTTATCCCACTCATCGGCAGATCTTCCGTATATGGAAATACGCCATTCGACCATTTGATACTTACTGGACTCCAAGTCGGACATGACTTCCTTGGTGATTTCCGCCAGGTAACGGCCTTTGATATAGTTGTCGGTCTTCAGGAAGATCTCACGGAGACGGGACTCGCCAACGGGGTTATATTTGAGGTTGAACTTGTCGAACCGATGGAAGGAATCGGTGTGTGCCTACAGACCATTAAGCACAGAACTCTAATGTAGGGGGGGGTGGGGGGAGAACCGAAGACTTACATGCATATCAAGCGTATCAATGCTGAGGTCGTAGGCCGTGAGGTTGATGCTCTCAAATACCTCCCGAAGAGTGAGATGCTTGCCATCTCGAAAGAGGACCACTTCGTCGGGCGATTTCCGCATCTTGCTTTTGATGAAACGCAGAAGATGTTTTTGGTTCATGCATGCCGAGTGGTGAACGTGAGTGTCCACCTTACGCACGTTGTAAAAGTCGCGATGTGGTACTTTCTTGCTATCTGCAATTTCCTGATACTCGTTCAGGAGCGTGTAGAGTTGGAATTTACCTTCAAGGTACGAGAGGCGCTTGAAGGCAAAGCTTTTGGCTGGACCCTCAGAGGAGACATCTACAACAGCATCGAGGTCCATGTAGAAATCACGCAGGGATGGGATCTGGACCATCGGTTCATGCTGATCCGCTGCTGCCTCCGACTCGAACACCTGGTAGACACTGTTGCTATCCAATCGATACGTCCAGGAGGACTGTTCAGGAAGGGCCAGTTCATCCATGTCAAAGTCCTCGCCGATATCTTGACCCATCTTCCTCTTCTTCGAGTTCAGATCGGCGGGTCCCCCAACATTTCCAGGCTGATATTCCTTCCCTTCATCCCAGGAAGGCTCAGGCGGTGGAGGGTAGATTTCCCAACTTTCTTTGTCCCTCGGATCGTCGCCGGGTCTCTGAAGTGACAGCGCCAGGTATTTGGCGCGACGATCCAACAGGCCCTTGATCTTGCGGTAGATGGCATGCAATTCAGAGGTGATGGCATCTCCGCCTGGACCCTGGGAGACAATTCCCAGCCCAGAACTATGGGGATTCTCCCCACCCGGCGGGTACAGCCCTTGTCCATGCGTTATCCCCGAGGGCCCTGCGTGGCGCGGGAGCGAGTGATCGACCAGCGGGGTATCATGCATCGTTCCATCGGTGTCATGATCTACGAAAGAATCCAGACTCCATTCTGGCTCCACCACCATAGAGCCCTTGCGCGCGGGGTGACTTTTGTGTCGGGGGCTGGTTTCTGTGGCCATTGCTAGACCGTCGTCGTGGAGATCGCTCGTGGGACGCCACGTGGGCACTGGGCTCACTGGCCCTGTGTTGTCACCACTTTTGGACGCGAGCTGGTGGTGCTGGTAGAACAGTTTTGCCTCCGCGTGGCTCAGTGATTTCTCGTAGGCATAGTCATATGTGGCAGTCCTCTCCTGTTGATCCCGGGGCAGGATGTCAACCAATGCTTTTTCATCCGAAAATTCTTCAAGACCAGGAGAGCTTGCAGATGAGTGATCGAAGCCAGGTGAGGGTAACGGTCCCCCCTCAAGAAACACGCTGGCATTTTGATTGGGAATGTGACCGAGCTTGTCGGGCTCGGAAGATCCCATGACTTTATCAAATTTTGTGATACACCGCAGGTAAGATAAAAAAGAAGTAGAGGGGGTACGAAGGCGATAAGAAAGCTTGAAAGAGTATCGTCAGGAAGACAAGATTAATGGAAAAAGTCTAGGTCTTATTAAAGGAAATAGAAAGATCTCCAAATTTCCAAACTATAACCCAATGTTGGAAGGAAGTGTGAGGTGGGGGTAGGGAAGAGGGAAACAGAAAAAAAAAGAATGTATGTAAGCCACAGCTTTATCTCGGTTCCACTTCTCGGTGAGTCAGATATAAGTACGGAGTACGAGTTATTACATAGCGTTATATGTTCAATAGATATATATTTCAAATACAGGAAATATATGGGCAAGTCGATACTATAGATGATCAAAATATATAGAACATACATACACATATATAGAGAGTGATTATATCATACCTGGTTAATGACGTTTTATTTACAGTAGTATGAAAGCTATAGTGGATCTCTGAATTAGCGATTCATTTTAGTGGTGAGTAACTAGTAGTTCCATCTTTATAAAGTATAGCTTATACTATGAACTGATCTATTTATATCCATAAACTATCTCAGTCAAGCTAGTCAGTTTATAACGAATTAGTCATCTCTTTAGTTTTGACTTTGAAGCTTGGATAATTCCTGTTCATGTTATGGTATTATGGTGGGTGATATTTAGAACCTATATGTGTACCTGCGAATAATTATGTAGGATTTCTATAGTTTCAATCATTCTTATCTATAATTCAGATGATACTTTTTAACCTGGAATTCGAGTATGAAGACTTGATTATCTAACATATTCCAAGGTTCATCTTTGATACTTCGTTGCCTATTAACACCTCTTTCCCTTCCGCAACTTCCCCCTCCTTCTCTCTTCTTAACATTTCCGCTTCTTCCCAACTTACATTGATTTGTACCAAAAAGTACATTCTATAGTAATTACCCCCAAAATTCATTGCCACTGTGATCTCATCAAATCTGATTGCGGATCGATCAATAGCTTCGCCTCTCTCCGCCCCCTTTCTTCCCTCCGCCCCACCAATCTTCCTACAACAACTTGCTTCACCTACAACTTCCCATTCTCAACCTCCTCCACCAATGGCCTCTCTCAATTTTTCGGCCAACGGGCCCTCGATATCGAAGAGCTATCAATCCGTCGTGAACTCGACTCCTCCCAAGAACGGCTCACCGACATATGCCCAATGGGCCGTCTTCTCCGTCTCAACCCCACTGGTCAATGCCTTCCAACAGGACGCCGGCAATAAGGAAAGTGTGTTGAAAGTCCAGAACACTGGTGGTCAGTAATCCTCCCTACCACTAAAATTGGCGCTACTGCTCACAATTTTCTTTCCAGAGGGTGAATTGCTCGATCTCATCGATGAATTCTCCGAAGGTCGCGTACAATTCGCCTTCGTCAAGGTGACCGACCCCAACACCGGCTTGCCGAAGAATGTTCTCATCGCTTGGTGTGGTGAAGGTGTCCCAGAAAGAACAAAGGGCTATTTCACCAGTCACTTGGCCAGTGTATCGAAATTCCTACATGTGAGACCCTTGACGTTCCCCCTACTTTACCCCACACGGCCGAGCTGACGCTTAATGCACGCTAGGGGTACCACGTTCAGATCACAGCACGAGCAGAGGGCCATCTTTCCCCGGAAGGCATTGTCCAACGAGTGGCAGATTCGTCTGGCTCAAAGTATTCACCGGAATCGCAGGGACCAACTCCTACACCGGCACCTCGCCCTCCGGTCGCCAGTAAGCCTGTTTTCACTCCAACTCGCTCAGGGGGCATCGCTTCAAGCCCCGCCCCGGCACTACGCCCGAAGCCATCGACGGCCGTAGATGATGATGGCTGGGGTGCTGATGCGCCCCCGGTCACCCGCACCCAACTGGAGAAGGTCCAGCCTGCATACAAACCCACAAAGGTGAACCTGCAGCAACTCAAATCGGAGAACCAGTCCCCCGCATCTCGAGCACCTGCTTCGACTCAAGAAGAAGATAGGGGCAATGTGGTTCGTGGCGCTTACCAGCCGATCGGGAAGGTCGATATTGCCGCCATCCGGCGCCAGGCCGCAGATTCCGGCCAGTTGAAAGATGATCGCCCGGCTCCCGTCAAAGGATCCTACGAACCGGTCGGAAAAGTGGACATTGCTGCGATCCGTGCCCGTTCACAAAACCCCGAGGGGGTGAGTGATGGTGCTTCGCGCGTTCCCCGGAATGAGCCCACAACGCTTCCCGAAAGACCAGCGGTCAACCAGGAGGCGGAACGTCTAACCAACCTCCCAAAGCCCAAGGTTGCTAACAAGTTCGGTTCCGGTCAGTCATTCCCCGGCACCAAACCACCCCTTCCCACCAGCCTTGGGTCGTCATCGACCACCCCGAATGTCCAGATCGGGAGTGCCAGTCGAACCTTTGCAGACCAGGGAGGCAAAACTCCCGCTCAATTGTGGGCAGAAAGGAAGGCCAAGGAGCGTGATGCTGGGCCGGCAGGTGACGCTCTGCCGAGTCGTCCGATTCAGAGCCAGCAAAGTGGCCACAGCGAGTGGAAGAGCGGCTACACTGGCAAATCTTGGGCTCCAGTTCAGACGGTTCAGGAGAAGTCCCTTCCCGAGACGGCAGACGTGAAGGCTTCTGACACTCAGGATGCTGAGACAGCTGAGCCCTCTACCCATGTTCAGGACGTACACGACCAATTCGCTCAGCCACCCACCCAGCCGGTCGCTGCTGAAGCCCCTCCCTCTGTTCCCCAGGCCAGTCGCCCTATTCCTGTTCCTGGTTTGCCCTCTGCTCCCACTGAACCCGTAGTGGAGCATGACGTTCAGCTAGAGCTACCCACCCCACCGCCCCAGCCACGCTCTCCCACCCCTCCGACTCCCCCCGTACGTGATAGCTCCCCAATTCGTGTGGCAATGCCCGTGGGCCGTGGTGTGACCGATCTACACGAAGAGCAGCACTCCCCGCCCCCCGTCTTGCCTGTGCAAAGCCTTCAGGAGGTCGTGCCGGACGAGAAGGACCTGGAGGACGACACTCATGACTTGGGCCGGGCTGCCGCTGAAGCTACTGTTCCTGAACCACCACAACAACAAGAACAACACCAGAGTGGACTTCGCGCCGTTGTGCAGTATGATTATGAAAAGGCTGAAGACAACGAAATTGAACTCCGCGAAGGAGAATATGTAACTGACATTGAGATGGTCGATGACGATTGGTGGCTAGGAGTGAATGCTCAGGGCGAACGTGGTCTATTCCCTGGAAACTATGTTGAGATTTTGGAGGGTGATGATGTTGCTCCTACTACCCATGACCAAGTCGCGGAGCCTGAGCCCGAGCCTGTTTCCGAGCCCGTTCCTGCCCCTGTCGCCGCTCCGGAACACCCTTCTACTGCTGAAACCCATGGTCCAACTGCATCAGCCCTCTATGACTACGAGGCTGCAGAGGACAATGAACTTAGCTTCCCAGAGGGTGCTACCATTATGAATGTGGTATGTACTATCCTCCCTTCCTCTATCGACTCGTCAGTCACTGACTCTAATTCTAGGAATTCCCCGACGATGACTGGTGGCTTGGTGAGTATAAGGGGGCTCGGGGCTTGTTCCCGGCCAACTATGTACAGTTGAATGAGTAGAAAAAGGAAGACCCCGAACGATGTGTAAATAGCTTTATTGCTCATTATCATGTTTGGCTTCTCTACCATGATATGCTTCGATTGTATTTCAAATTCATCTCGATAGGGAGAAAAAAGGTTCATATATGTTAAAACCGCAATTGATAAAGCATATACGTATATATAACATATAGTCTTCGACAAGTTATATATATCCAAATGGCCAGATTGGAAGACGTCATGAGTATTACATAACCTACCATCAGTCAGCATCACGTGCTTCAAAAAGCGGCATAAACAAGTGTGAGACTCTCCGAGGTCTGCCCCGTCCACTCGCGAGGGATCTTCTTTACAACCCTCCTTGGCAGCTCGACATTGCCGATACCTCGTCCTTTGGTGTACGCTGCTGAGATCAGGGTGTTGGCCTTGAATCCTTCTTTCACACACCCTCTCCCTCAAACATATAACAAAATGGCGTCGCTAGGTGAGGATCTGCTCGTCACTGTGAACAAGCTCCAGGACCTGGTGTTTAACACCATTGGAAATGACTCCCTTGATTTGCCTCAGATTGTGAGTTGGTTTGATGTGAAGTACGAATGACTTGGTCTTGGGGATTAATTGTCTTGATTTAGGTCGTTGTCGGCTCCCAATCGTCTGGCAAGTCGTCAGTACTGGAGAACATCGTCGGACGAGACTTCTTACCACGCGGCAGCGGCATCGTCACCCGCCGTCCCTTGATCCTGCAACTGATCAACATCCCCAGCGAGCGAGACGACCTACCCGATCACGATGAGGTCCATGTTCCGCACACAGCAGCCAGTGTGGCCGGCCAGCACGAATGGGCTGAATTCCACCACCAGCCCGGCCGCAAGTTCGATGACTTTGCGTCGGTCAAGCAGGAAATTGAAGCTGAGACGGCGCGGATCGCAGGAAGCAACAAGGGCATCAACCGGCAACCAATCAACCTCAAGATCTTTTCCCCTCATGTCCTCAACTTGACCCTGGTCGACTTGCCCGGTTTAACCAAGGTGCCGATTGGCGATCAACCTTCCGACATTGAGAAACAGACCCGGACTCTTATTTTAGAATACATTGCCAAGCCGAACAGTATAATCCTTGCAGTATCTCCGGCCAACGTGGATCTTGTGAACTCGGAAGCATTGAAGCTGGCGCGCCAGGTTGACCCCATGGGTCGCAGGACAATTGGGGTTTTATCCAAACTGGATCTCATGGATCACGGTACAAATGCTATGGATATCCTGTCTGGTCGAGTATACCCCTTGAAACTGGGTTTCATCGGCGTGGTCAACCGATCACAACAGGATATCCAATCGGGCAAGTCGCTTGCCGATGCTTTGCGCGCCGAAGCAGACTTCTTCCGCCACCACCCGGCATATCGCAATATGGCCAACAGGTGTGGTACTCAGTACTTGGCCAAAACCTTGAACTCGACCCTCATGACGCATATTCGAGACCGACTGCCCGATATTAAAGCTCGTCTGAACACGTTGATGGGCCAAACCCAACAAGAGTTGGCTAGCTATGGCAACAAGCAATTTAGTGGCAAGGAACATCGAGGATCCTTGATCCTGCAGCTGATGACTCGGTTTGCCTCTTCCTTCATCTCATCCATCGACGGAACCTCTTCCGAAATATCTACCAAGGAGCTTTGTGGTGGTGCGAGGATCTACTACATTTTCAACGAGGTTTTTGGTAATTCCCTGGAGACAATTGACCCCACACACAACTTGACGGTCTCCGATATCAGAACGGCCATCCGCAACTCAACAGGTCCCCGGCCTAGTCTCTTTGTACCAGAGCTTGCCTTCGATCTCTTGGTGAAGCCTCAAATCAAGCTGCTGGAGGCGCCCTCCCAACGGTGTGTGGAACTTGTATATGAAGAGCTTATCAAGATCTGCCATACCTGTGGTTCCCAAGAGCTCTTGCGCTTTCCCCGTCTGCAGGGTAAGCTGATTGAAGTGGTCTCGGATCTCCTTCGCGAACGCCTGGGACCATGCTCTAACTATGTGGAATCTTTGATTTCCATCCAAAGAGCCTACATTAACACCAACCACCCCAACTTCCCTGGCGCCGCAGCTGCCATGCAGTCTATCATCCAGAATCGGCAAGAAGAGGAGCGGAAGGCCATTATCGCCGAGGAGAAGAGAAAACGGGAGAAACGACGCCAGAAGGAGCTCGGCGCGGCCAATGGCACTGCTGGCATGCCAGAGGACGAGGAAGCTCAATCAGAAACCAAACCACACAACCTGCCTCTTCGAAACCATTCTACCAAGGGTACGCGGAGCATGTCACCTAGTGTGGGCCGCAACGCGGAGAATGGCATCGCTGCCACTCTGAATGGTACTTATGCGAGCCAATCGGCTGGTTTCGGTGGTTCGCACACTACGCGTGACTCCTTCTTGAACTACTTCTTTGGTAAAGAGGGTGTTCAAAACCCAGCTTCGCCACCCCAGCAGCTGAACCGAGCTGCCCATATGAGCGAGCCCAGTATCAGCCAGAGCATTCGCCGCGCAGAAGTACGGTCACCAGTGATGCCGGAGGAGTACACTGCCCCTTCGGAGTACGGAGGTGACACGTCTGTTTTTGTAAGTTATATATCAAGTTCTCTCCCTTTCTTCCACTTATTTCCTTCCTCCACCCATCTCCCGGGCACCTGATTATTTATTCCGCTAATCTTCTCCTCAATTAGCCTAATGAGAATGCTGAGCCCACTCTCACGGACCGGGAAATGCTGGAGACTGAGCTCATCCGTCGTCTGATCTCCTCATACTTCCATATTGTGCGTGAGACCATTGCCGATCAAGTTCCCAAGACTATCATGCACTTGCTCGTCAACCACAGCAAAGATGTGGTTCAGAATCGACTGGTCAGTGAACTGTACAAAGAAGATTTGTTCGGGGAGTTGTTGTACGAGGATGACGGCATTAAGGCTGAGCGCGAGAAATGCGAGCGGCTGCTGGATACTTACAAGGAGGCCGCGAAGATTGTGGGTGAAGTGTTATAGATGTACTCGAAGGCATTTTGGCATAATCACCCCGTAAGCTTGTTTTGAGTATGGGATATTTTGTGTTCTTTGAAGATGTACAATTACTTTTCTTTTCTTTTCTTTTTTTTCTTACGATGGAAACTGGATGCATATGCTTGTGATATGTCTACTCTCTTGCAAGTTGTTAAAATCGTACGTTGTGATCCTGGTGTATATGCGAAAGGGGAAAAGACCTGAACTTCTTTGATTTGTAAAGTTAGATCAACAGCCAAACCGACATTCTTGTGATATACATGTGTATATACGCCTGATGATGCCTCACTGAGCTTTCTTGACCAGCTTTCTCAGCCTTGCTCCTTCAAATCCATATAATCCTCCACCAAGGAAGACTAAGATGGCACCGACCAAAACCCCTGATCCTAGATGATTTCCAAACAGATATATCGACAGAAGAAGTGACACAAGCTTACGAACATTAAGCACGACAGTCACTGTCAACGAGGAGGACTTGGCAGATAGCAAATGTACGCCTCGAATGCACAAATACTGGGTCAATGCGTTCATAATCAAGTAGGCCACTTGGATCGGAAGTTGGTCTAGTAGCGATTGGATTGAGGCAGACTTTTGAACGGCCGATAGAACCGAGAGAGTGGTTCCGTCGGACATCTTGGAGAGCAACGATGGCGAAGACGACACCACTTGCCATTGTGATGATAGCTGTGAGAAGCTGGTCAAGAACAGTGGCAATGAAAGGGTGTGCGAGTAGAATAGAGCCTCCTTCCAGTGATCACGACCATAGGTCGCATACAGTCGATCAGCATAGATCCCCTGCAAGGCCGACAGAATCATGGCCAAGGCGAGAATTGTGAAGCCAATCGTGGTCGTCATGACGGCTGTGTCCAACTCGGATATCATCTCCACCCTCTGCCCTTTGGCCTGCGCATCAGCCAACGCAGCGGCCACCACTCCTGCCGTTAGCATGACCACTGCCAAAATTTGGCCTCGGGAATATCTTTTACCATTGAAGATATATCCCACGATCATAGAGGCGACAGGGCCACCAGACCGAATAATGATATGAAGAGGCACGGAGATCTTGTATGCAAACGCCCAATTATTCAACATGTTCACCGAGACAAAAAATGCGGTATAGATAATCCATGATCGGAGTGGAATTGCTCGCGGGCTTATGAACAGGTTTTGAGGCCCTGCAGAGAAGGAAAGGAAATGTGGAAGAGTGAAGATGGCGCATAGAACGAATTGCGCGAAGGTGATTAGAGGGCCTAGAGTTGTTGGAAAGAGTCAATTATGAAGGACAATTTGAAGAGCTTACCAGCTGTAGATTGTTCTCTGCATCTAGTTAGTTCACCTTTCGAGATGATATATTGCCAAGTGTAAAGTGCAGAAACTTACTTGATAATGGCCTCGAGTGTGAACACCTATGACCAGTGTTAGATCCAATCTTCAATCACGATATGAAAAACAGCATAAATGATTCACTCACATTCGCACAACAGCCCCCGAAGATTAGTGAGACCATCAGAACCATGTTGGTCCAATTAGGTACCGCCGCATGAGCTGCCGCCGCAATCAATCCGGCATCCAACTTGTGGGATTCCACAGATTGTGGGCTCTTATCAGGAGATGAGACTTTCTCATTGTGCTCGGTGGATGCTTTTTTTAACGAATTGACCTTATAGGTATCAGGTCTCCGTTTCAAGCCATCACCGTCATGAATCATCCTTTGTGGTTGTTGATGCGGGACAAGTCTGCCGGGGGAATTGGGGGAGGGGGGGGGGAGCGTTGCCACCGGGCGTGTAGTGGTATTATGTGATTGATTCGGTATCTCCAATTTTATTATTCTGCAATTGATTTGTCCTTTTGCTTTCTGTTTGAGTATGGCAAGGGTAATGAGGGTGACGTGGTAGAAGGGAAAGCTGGAGAAGTGGGATCCCGTGATAACTCTTATCAGTTTATGTATCTCCCCGATAACTAATGTTTACTCCCAATCATCTTCAATATCATCTTCACTAAGATATAGTTTTTCTTCTTTCCGAGGTAAATCTGAATGTTGTGACTGTGTGGACGAGACCAGTTCATCTTGATCAACATCAAATCGACTACTTCGGATCCCAGTGATCTGTTTCAATTGCCCGAATCCGGGCTCATTGCGCCGAATTTGAGCCATGTATGGTAATTGATAGAGTAGCGCATCAGGTCGTGATATCATCGTTACCGTAGTGGAATGGTCGGCACTAGAAGATAGATGATGACCGATCCTGAGACTTCGCCATGATTTGACACCTGATTCAGTAGATGCTGTGTCGCGTGGCAGAGACAGATGAAGTGGATTGCCAAAGGGATCCAAAATCTGCTTCATCCATGAATCCACGAGACCTTCAACCTCCTCGGTCTTTCTCCATAATCGCAAAGAAGATGGGTAAAGCATCTTATGTGCATCACCCGCGCCTCGACCGCCACCGGTGGTCAGTCGTCGGTTGACAGGATAAGGGAGACCAAACAACAACCCGCGTGCGGCGACCTGAAAACTCATCTCATCCTGTCGCAGCTTATCAATTCCAGTATTCAGAAATGCCGTTCCGCTTCCCATACCACCTCGCGCGCCTTGTGTGCTGAGGATATCGCTATCGGACAATGCCTCAATACACGCATTGAGGCTGTCAGTAAATGACACTCCCTCACAGGAGGGTGGATAATTTTCATGAAGACCACAGACAAATGTAGTGATGTCTGTCCCAGTCTCATCAATCAGCGCATCCACTGCTACCTGCGAGACCTTGGCTCGGCGATGCTGCGATGAATAGTCCGGTGGCGAAGGGAGAATCGTCGTTCCTTCGGGAACAAGGCTTGGGTCAAGGCGTTTATTGTATACAATTTTGCCCACGGCATGAAATAGCCCCAGGCTTGCCTCTCTCTGAGAGATCATCTTAAGAGACTCTTCTTCCATCGGGGTTAGAGCTGTGTCCCGGGACTTTTTGCCCTTTGTTTTGGTGAGAGTCCCACCCCATTTGCCGGTATCATCGCCTTTTAGACACAGGAACTCCAAAGACGAAACAGCGCTGCGGATGTCTCCAATCTCGGAGATCGTATCGAGGACAGTTGGACCGGGGATCCTGGCACGCTTTGAGCTGCAAGCCTCTTTCTCCAGAACCAAGCGCAGGGCCTTTTGCATGAAAGTCGGGGCGATACTATTAAAGTCTATGATTTTCGTGCTGGGATGGTTAAACAGTGTTGGTCCGAGTAATCGATGTACCGTGAAATTATCTGATATCGACGACGCAGAACCCAGCAAGGTCTCCGACACAACTATCACAACAGGTGGATGTATCTCCCTCGATGCATGATCTGTCGCCGCGAGATAGTGCTGTAGGGATGTCCGAAAGGCTGCCAGGCCAGAGTTTCGACTCAAAATTGTTGGAAACTCTTCCACCAAGAGTATGCGCTGGCCCCGAGAACGCAAATTGTGGTCATTACCTTCGACGCTATTCTCAAGATCAAGCCCTCCAAAACGATCGGCCCGCTCCAAAAATTCCTCAAATTGTGCAGCCACAGAGATGTAATCATGGGCTGTGAAGTCGGAAACGGCCGGATTCTTCCACTCTACAATATCAAAATTCAATGTTTCAGATAGGAGGGAGAGGGTGGTTGTCTTCCCAGAGCCAGCAGGGCCTCGAAGAACCAATAATCTCTATTTCCAGTCAGCAAATATGAGCAGCCCATGGAATCCGAGTGTAACTACTCGCCTCTCTACATCGCCCTGCAAATGCATCTTCTAGCCATTTCCGTACATCAGCGACTTTCCTCTTATGAACGGCCAACTCGTCCAAATCCAATGGAGCAAACCGCTGGGCCCATGGGCGATGATCGATTTTTTGATTCAGTTGAGTATTTGACAGGCGAGAAGTCTGAGTCTGATCCTTGGAGTCCGTCGGCATAATAAATCGTTTGGTAGATTGATTTGTCAGGCGCGTGGCCTTGGATTTGGATGCCCCCTGTATTTGGCCAGTTGAGGAGAAAGATGATTTCGGATTGAAGCTGGAGGTTTGACTAGCAATGTGCTTGGTGAAGATCTCATCGTATGAATCATAGTCATCATCTATTTCGTCTGCGTCTAATGTTTCTGAGACTGGTGCCAGTGGCCGTTTCGTCTCGAACTTTTGCGAAGACCATCGTTGCCCTTCTGTGGCCGTGTGGAAAAAGCCCCGAAGGGACTTTGGGTTCTTCGGCTTCGGTGATGATAAAGGGTTGGCGGGAGAGTGTGAAGGAGGAGAAAGCGAAGGAGATGAGGTGTGTCGAGTGGGAACTGGACTGGGACGCGCTCGGGTAGATTTGGGGCGCGATGAGAGGGTGACTGGTTTAGAATTAGATGAATCTTTGGATTCTTGACGGACTGATCGACGTTGTCTTTTCAAAGGACGATTGTCCATGATGTGGAAGGGGGGGGTTGTGAAGGGGAAGAAGCGCGTCCGATAAGATTGATTGATAACGACGTCAAGAACACCCAACTATAAGATCAATACTATATTCAAAGATTCCGACTCCAATTGGTATATTATCTTACATATTTCCCATGGGTATAAACAAACAAAAACATGATCTACATAAATCCAGTTCTCCCGAATTCATGCGCCTCCAAACACATCATAATAGTAATCTTCATCCAAGCCATCCCGCGCTGGCACTGGGGGGCCTCGCCAGCAAAGGTAGCGTCGTCAAATCGAACATTGAGCAAACGGATCTTAAGCCCATAGTTACTGACCAAATCAATCAGTTTGTTCGTTTCCGCTGTAATCGGTTGCTGACTGAGAAGCATAAGCAGTCCATCCAACCATTCCGAAGCCACACTATGGGACGCGGGCCGGAGCGTAAGAAGCACCGTCTCCTTCTGTGTAGACCGACTGCGAGTTCGAGTATGTCCATGACTTTTTGATTGGCTCGTTGCCGTTGAAGGCTGTGCATGACCATGGATAGTAATCTTAGTTGAGGCCTGACGAGGAGCTGTCTTGACGGTGGAGGATGAAGATTGATCGGGGTTAGTGGAGATGTTCGAGACGACCGATGAAACAATAGAGAGATCGACTAGAAAAGAATTAGCAGGGGCAGGGGCAAGACGATTTATTGCACTCACTCTTTTCAGGTAGAGCATCTAACTCGGGAGTTCGGTCCCCAATCGAATTGAACTCCCCGAAATGTAGATACCGACGGTTATGCGATAGTTGAACATATTGATGTGAGGCTGTAGACCGGCTCGTTGACTCGAGCTTGGAATTGGAATCGAGTGAGAACCAGGCCCCTTGCAACAAACAACGGATGCGCTGTTCTTTGACAAATTGGAGAGCTTCGTGGTGAAGTTCTTCGCGCACCTGTCGCAAGTGCTGACCCCATGCATCTTCGTAGGTGAGTTCCAGGAGCTCCATCTGCAGTTCCCGCAACCGATGATATTCGAAATTGGCCAGCTCCTCTTCGACATCTTGGACATCTTTGGTCCGGCCAGCTCCGCCAACCACAGATTCCATGAGAATTCGAACCAGCTCCACCAACTTATCGAGATCCTCTGTCTCCGCTGCTGTTGCCTTCCACATTCGGAAAAAGGCCTGTAGCCCCGCGACATGTAATCGAGTCCAGTGGAGAAGTAGGGGCTTAAATAGCTTATCCAAGCTGGATCGTGATTCCATGAGCATATAGTTCTTGGAATCGTCCATCTCGGATTTGTCTACCTCAAAATGTTCGTACAGAATGGATGTCACTGCGAGAGACGCCCGCGCGATCGGACACCGTTGACGTGACGGTTTTGTGGACTGCTCAAGGAGCATTTTCTGAAACTCATTCTGGTGGCTACGAACATAATCCGCCAGGTCCATCATGCCCAGGAAGCCCACCTCGTGGAACTCCGTCGCAGGGCTTTCAGACTCGAATCCTAGCCGTCGCCATTTTTCTGGATGGTGTCTTTTTGAGCGGCTAACGTCGCCATTTTCCGTCGTTTCTTCCGATCCCTTTGTAGGGTTGCTGGCGAGGTAGATTCCCTTTAATGCGCGACGGTGCTCAGGCTTCTCCTGGTGAAGGGGAATGTCTCTCCATTTCCGGAGAAGTACTTTTGTGAGGGATTGGAATTCGATGAGCGGGGGCGCAAGATCCTGGAGGGCTGAGTCTTGCATGAGCACATAGACAGCTCGAATGACGCCGAGGTCCTGCAGTTTCTGGATGAATTTCGGCCATTCTGTCTCCGAGTCGTAGGTAATAGAGTCGCGCATGAGAGAGTTGATTAATTGAAGTGCATTGGCGCATAAAGCATGATCCGCCGAGGAGAGCCGACTGACCAGCATCTCCAGGAACTGGGGATAGATTGCGATCGCCGGTTTTAGGGCGCGGAAGCCAAAAACATCCGCCTGTGCTGGGTCGCCTCCGGCGTGTGGATGGGAGACGATAGATACGAGGATTGACATGGCGCCTCGGAGAATATTGACCAGGGGATGAGTGACAATCAATTCGACAATCTAATTGAGACATGAATCAACAAATGAATCAACAGCGAGAGAGTGAGAGGGAGAAGCTATTCCTTACCCGTTCAACCAATTCCTGATCAACGCACTCCCACCCTTTATCAACCTCCAGTAGTCTTGCAAAGCTGGTAAGACTATATGCCAATGTATTACCACTGGCATGTAGAGTCAGGTAGCGGAGACGAGTCAACCCACCCTCAATGATAAAGAGGTCGGCGAAGGACGGGTCCCCGATATTGCCCTGGAGCTTAAAGACAGCCATTTTGCGCACGGCATCCTCATCGCTCCCAAGGCGCTCCACCAATTCAGGAACATTGACATTCTCCATGGTGCCCTTAACAGTTTTGTGGGCGTGGGGAGAGAAAGTGAAAGGGTGAAGCGGGTACGGAGGTACATTAGGGGGTTCAGTGTGGGGGCAATTGACATCCGAACTATATTCTTAACCAGTTAAATTAATTTGTATTCTACCTAGTTGCAGACGACTGGAGGCTTTCATAAACAATATTAATTGGTGGATGTGATTATTCATTTCTAAGCTCATTTCATAAGATAGTCCAGGTTGGTTGTTTTTCCTGGTTTGGTTGTCTATACTCTCCATAATCATTCAAGATAAACCAAACTCCGTGCAGATGCAAAGTGTCGAGAGCCAGACACTGCTGACTTATTATGTATGAACAAGGTCTTTTTCCTTTTTCCTTTTTTTTTTCTTGGATAGAAAGAGACTGGAGGATCATCGTCGCCAGCCGACGTTCCAAATGACATGGGCAATGTCTCGAGCAGTGTTGACTGTATCCACCACACGTCCCAAAATGGTATGGTTGACAGGCCCTTCTGGTTCGCCCCCTGCCTCATAAGGCACGAACATGCCGGAGGGGGATAAATGCAGTGGACGATCGGCCAACTCATCTTCCTCTTCGGGGACGAACCAAGCCTGACGATCTCGGTACTGTCCAGTAAAGTCAAGACTTGGATCTTCGTCGTCATCCAGAAGAAAGTTGGCAGAAGGTGGTCGAAGAGTCTCGACAGATGGGGTGGGGGATAAAGAGGAGGGCGAGGTGGAAGTTGGGGAGGAAGATAGAGCGGCCCAGCGGTCCAGTATTGAGGGTTCTCGAGGCTCGGGAGTGTCACCGCGGTATTTGAGAGTAGTAGATGGGAGAGGAGCAATTGTTTTACTCTCACCGCTAAAGCTGTTTCGAGGAGTACTGCGATTGCTGACGAATGCGTCGCTAGATGCCTGACGCATCATCACTACTCCATCATCGGAGGATGACTCGTCAAAGGTCATGGGCCAAATTTCGTCGCTCTTGGCTTCAACAGCGATGCATTGCACCACCTCATTATTAAAGTGAATATGACGGCGCTCACTGGGGGAGGTCATTCCCGAGGAGGAAGAGGTCAGGGTGCCACCGAGCGAATACGTTGAACTGCCCGTGCGATGATGAAGGTGATGCAGATCGGTGTTGGACCGAGGTAATGGCGGGCGGGTCCAGCTTTGTTCCGCCTCTTGTGCCTTGAGGATGGCCCCGGCATGTTGTAGGAGGGTGTGCTGCGATAAAGATCGCTGGAGCATGGTCTCGGAGGCGGTCTTCTTCTTCAAGATCGGCTTTGGCTCCAGATAGGAGTTAGGTGTTTCAAGGCGGCTGGGTGGCGGCGACACGTCCGACGCCATGGCGTCGCTCGAGGCAGACGTTTTTAAAGGCCCATAGAGCCAGGTCACATCACAGTCTTTGAGCCTGTGGATACTGTTAGCCAAAGGGAATCCTTTTCCGGGAAGGGGAGGGAGGAGATGCCCCACGTACCAGTGCAATGTCTCTGGGGAAATGGTCCCCAGATTATTCTTGGCCTTCGCCCATGTCCTCCATGAGGCATTTTCCAAGCGTGCGCCATTGCTGTAGTCATTCTTCCGGGCGGCGACATATCGCCAGGAGGACCAGATATCCTCTTCTCGCCAGTCATGTGAGAGGTAGTCTACATGGCGGGAAGGTTCATCTTCGACAGAGCTATCGTCTGCAGCTGGGGTACCACAGGCCCAAGGGGTTTCAGACGCGTCGCTCGCAATGGAGTTCTTGCGGGCCCCATCTCCATAGGCAGGGAGAATCAAATCCTCGTCGAGCGACAGGGTGGTGGTTGGTAAATCGATGGGGGAGAAGTTTGGGGAAAGGAGTGGAGAAACGGGATAATCATTTTGCATTGGGGATTTGACCGGAAGGTCTAGGAAATATCGCTGTGCGGTGGGGGCTTTTAACGGATCCGGGGAAAATTGCGAATGTTCGCGGGGAACCAGAACGGCCGTCATCCCGATACACAGCGTAGGTTATGAAAGGAAAAAAGGAAAAAAGGAGAAAGGAAAATTAGAAATGGAGGGAGGGGAAGAAGAAAATTAGTTATAAATTCTCCATCAAATTCCCCTTTATAACGTGGTAATAAAGAGTTAAAAAGTGGGAAAAGCCGTCGATATCTAGGGGGGAATATGGGTAACACATAGTCGCCACTGAGAGTTTATCAACTTTTATACAGAAAACTTGACGACCTAGACCGGACGATAATTTAATGCATGGATTCCCCACCGAAGGCTCCGAAAGTCGATCCTTTCAAAGGTGGAGTCTTAACGTTGTCAAGTTCCAGACAGTCGGAGTATCGCGGAGTTTGATCCACTACAGGTCCGACCACTACGAAAAAGACAAAAAAGCCCTTGGTGTGGGACACGAATGAACATGAACCAATGATCATCTCCACTAAAAATGCACCTAATATGCACGTCAATGCAGAACCAAAGACTGGGAATACCTGGAAGTTGCAAAGGTAGGTTACAAGTATAATGTTATATACTTTTATCAACCATTGGTTATGGAGATGCCTAGAGGGAATCGTAGTCATGATCGCACTCTATAAAGCATTATATAAATAGTTATTTCAGTAGTTAACTACTTCCGTACTAAGTAACTAAGGAACTGAATTAGTTGGTCGTCCATAGGACCGTGCCACGCCCTTGCCAAGTAATAGCACAGACCGTGGGCCAGAGCCCATTGACTTCAAGATAAGCAGATCGAGATTGGGAGAACAAGAACAAGTAATAAAAAGTCAAATCAAGATCCATTATCTTAGATATGAGAGTTACATAGTAAAATACGGATCCATAGTCAAGTGTCCTATGGTTATGATAAAAGCTACTTCTATCTCTATGACTTTCTAGATTGACCATTGGATTTTGATTTGCTATCAAATTGTGTTATTTATTTCAATGAAATTAAAAGAATTGAACAGAAACAGAATAGAATTAACAGGAGGGCCACAGTCGCACTGCGTACACCCTTGGACATATGTCTGTGCGTACATCCTCGACTTGATTGGTCTTAAACCCTCAAACCTTTTGCTAAACAGAGAGAGTGAAATACTCTGGACCAGTTGTATCGTCCCATCGCTGCATGTTACCGAATCCTCGAGTTTAGGCCTCTTGACTCCATGCAATGTAAAAAATTACGGCATCAACACCTGGACACTCGGACCTCAGATTCCGCATTGTTTGCTCTTCATATTTATACAAGTTCTACGCTATAATGAATCCCGACGACCCCGGCTCTCAATGTTCCTGATTCTCGGGATGGTCAACTTCGGCTTCTTTATTGGATAACGAAAATCAATGTCGCACCATTGAAACCCGGCACGGGATGATGCACTCCGGATCCCCCTCCATTTTATCCCCCGGGGGCCCGGGGGGCAAGTGGATGGCGACGGGGGATCGTCAAGTCCTATCTTATCGGGAACCCTGGCTTCTCTAACGGCCGTGCGGATCGGTTGTCAATCAGGCTCCAAAGACCAGCTCCCAATTCCCCCCCCTGCGAGGACTGGGGCCTGATGCAGCTTCTTCAACGGTCCCGTTTTAGCCTGCATGGCCCCAATGTCAAACAGCCAAACAATTACGTACGCCTCCTCTATTAGGGTAAACAATAAACGCGCAAAGAGGAGATGATAACAAACCCCTGCAGTTACTTTGGCACTGACGCCACTCAGTGGATCGTATGCAGTAATAATTTGGTCGTGTTGCGCCTTGCGCCTTTGCCCCCCGCGATGTGTTGACCCAATTGCGTGCAGGTATTTTTTTCGACAGGCCCAGGATGAAACGTCATGTCAATCTATTGGCCGGGTCCTCGGGTAGATTGAAAATGTTCCGACATCGTAGATACCGTAGACACCGAGAAGGGAAGCTATGAAGGTTGAAGGCTTACCCCTCTCCTTACAAGCAAGTAAAAGTATAAGAGTACGTAATAGACATATATCACGTGATTGATATTAGCGCTGCTGACATAACCCCCAGATTGCCCCTCCTGGAAAAAGAGCTTGGGACCATAATGGTCGAGACCCTATCACTCTCCTCATCTCACAATCATGGCTGAGGTGGCAGATTCAGGCCCGGTCGAGCCGCAGGCCCGTCATATCGTATACTGTGGAGGTGAGTATCCCCGAAATATCCCGTGCGGAGGACCTTGGCTGACCGTGAACCCCGCGCAGTGTGTACTCTACCCCCAGAGGTATGATAGTTCCGATCCGATTTCTGGATTCTAGTCCCCCCCCCCACACCTCGGCACCATTGACTCTTTCTGATTTCAACTTCTTTAGTACTGTGGATTCGGAGGAACATCAAAGAAATGTGAAGAATGGCTGAAAGACGAAGAGCCCGAGCTCTGGAATCAGTTACATTCTGAAGGTATGCAAACAACCGCTTTACCCTTCAGAAACCGAAGGAGCGGGTGATGTGGCAGCCACTAACAATCCCTGCTTGGTGATAATAGATGCCCTTAATGCCAATCTATCCGCCCTCTCCGTCTCCGCACAAGAGCGTGCCGCCAAAGATGCCGCTAAGAAAGAGGCCAAAGCCGCCCAGAACGAAGCACGAGATGTTGAGCGCAAGGCCGCATCCAAAGTTATTATCAAGCGAGTTGAACGTAACAAGCGCAAGTACGTCACCGTCATTTCGGGCCTGGAGGTCTTTGGTCTGGAGAACAAGAAGCTGGCCAAGGAACTGGGCAAGAAGTTTGCCACTGGTTCCTCAATGACCCGATCACCCTCGGGTACCGAAGAGATTACCGTCCAGGGAGATGTCAGTGAGGAAGTGGAAGATTGGCTACTGGAGGTCTATGGTAGCAAAGTGCCCGGAGCCAACATTGAGCTGGTCGAGGACAAGAAGAAGAAGAAGGATACCGCCCCGGTTTAAGGTAGCCCTTTTTATATCCTTTTTTTAACGATGATGAAGAAATGGAATTTCGCGGAGAGGGTATCATGACATGACCAAAGGAAACAAACCAAAACGAGAAACTATTCCAGTACAGAAAATGAAACGCTGCATAGCAAGGACAACCCATTCCCCGAGTAAGGCCGGAGTAACGCCGGTAATGAGAGTAGGTCGGTTACAATTCATCAAATACGCGTAGAGGGTCATCGGTCGGTTCAGTCTCGGAGCTGGAACTCGCAGCAGTCACGCTGTTGGACTGTTCCAAGCTCTGTCGACGATCCGCCAGAGTGGTTGGATACCAGGAAGCATCGGAGCCAAGAACGTCCCAGGTGTCAGACGGCGTGGTACCGACCGAGGACTGATTCAATTTCGCACTCATATCGGGTAACTGTGGGGGTTTAAAGGCCGGCCAATTCTGGAGAACAAGGGCCAGAACGAGCACGAGTAAAGTACTGGTGGTAATGGCCCAGAAGATTCGCAATCGACGGCTGACTCTGGACTGCCATTCCGACTCACGTTGGTCCCAGCGGTCAATCTCGCCTCGAACACCCTCGAGTCGTTTGCCAAGATCCTGAACTCGCTTTTGTCCCGCCTTCATTCGCTTCTCCAGCGCGTCGGCCTTTTGGATCTGGGGTTGGAATCCCTGAAGATCATTGATTTGCTTGCGGGTCTCCTGGTCGAGCCTGGCGGTTTCGCGATCGAAGTCATTAAGGAGGGTTGACGCGGAGTCCGAGAGGTCCTGGAAAGACCCAATGATCGAGTTGAGAGCCGTGATTTTCTCAAGCAGATTATAATAAGTATAGTCGAGTCGTCGGGTGACGTCGGTCGCCAAGATTCCAATGGAGGAGAGTGCGGAGCGCAGATATCTGTGTTTCCTAGTGAGCATGTCTCTTGGGACAAAAAGAGCACAGTATATCTTACTGTTCACCCTGTTTTCGTCGCTTCGTCACTTGCTCCAGGTCCTCCATCGATTGAATCTCTTGCCTCCGGATCGGACCCAGTTGTTGTTGTTCGGGGGGATCTAGGATACTGCCCTTACGACTTCGGCTGTCACTGCCTAGTCCCGTGGAATCTGATCCCCAACGCGATCGTGTAGTCTCTCGTGTGACCGGTCGTAACAGTCCATCTTCCTCTCGATCCTTTTCTCCTCTTCCAGACCAGGTGGGCAGCAGCCCTCGGGCACTCGCGGAGGACGCAAGATGGCTCATGGGGCGTGGAAAACGGAGTTCGCGTGACTTGCTGGACTTGTGTCGGTGATGTGACTTGGCCCCATCGAGATGCCAGTCAGATAGTCGTGGTCGTCCCTCGGTTTCATGACGGGAGGACTCGCTTGGTTGCGGTTCGATGGTCTCATTGGGTCGTGTGGATCCATGGGTCAGAGGGAAAGTCGCAGAAGTGGGTTTGGCGGAGAGTGATGGAGATCTGAAATGATCCATGTTCGAACATATCCAACACTTTTAGCTGCTTTCAGTTTGACAGGGGATGCCGGAGGTCGAAGTGGAGAACTTGGGGAAGTGACGCCAAGCCAGATGACATGATTCTGCAGTGCCGATCACATAGAGATCATATAAATAAATGGCCGATATCATCCATATTTACCTCAGTACTAAGCACTAGAAAAGGGTTGACACTGTATATGCACACAATATTTTAAGAGTGTACAAGTCAATTCGTTCATGCAACATAATCGGAATTTATCTTTCAGTGGCCCCCAATGGAATCAACTCTTAGAACAATATATGAACAACAAAATTACATATCAATACCCAGGAAGAACGCCGATGACCCAACCCTCTTCTTATACATTGGTAGCGTATGGCAGACATGTTAATATGCCTGGCCAGCATAGAAGCCATCGAAGAGCAAGGAAGTGGGTGGTATATGCTGAAAAGAGAACATAGTCACCGAGCTCATGAGTTGAGAAGCTTGTTGCGCTTCTCGCGGCGCTTAAGTCGCTCGACCCGCTTGTGGTGCATCTTTTCGGCCATCTTCTCGTAACGAGCCTTCTCCTCCTTAGCAGCACGACGGTCCTTGATGCGTTGAATGTGGGCCTGATGGGTCCAATATTAGTGCATGTTTGCAAGGAAGTGGGGAGAGGCTGGGAAGGGAAGATGACGAAAGAAAAATACGAAAAGGATAGAGGATAGAGAGTCAAAGATGACTACAAAAGAACTTACCTGGCGTTCAGCCTCTTTTTCCGCCTTCATCTCCCGTTCCCGTTCCTTGACAGCATCTTGGTGCTTGCGGAGCTCTTGACGTTTGGCATAAGAAGTCAAACCGGCGGTCGGACGGAAAGCCCGCTTAGAGTCATGCCAATTCTTGCCTAGAAAGTGACGATCGGGTTAGTCGGGGCCAGAAGAACCGAGAGAAATTAGAGTGGAGACTGCGCGGGTTTCGGAAATTCGTGGACTGACCATTCTTGCGCATACCCGTTGACTTTGCGACAGGCGCTGGGGCAACTGGTGCCTCTGTAGATGACATATTGAACCTCTGTATCACGTTTTCACCAGGTATGATCTGGTGGGGTAGATGTGATTGGGGGTTGGTAGGTGGGAAAGTTGAAGTTCTTTGATAACAGAAAGTTATCACGGGATGAAAATTTCAGTTTTTGGTCAAACGTAAAAGACGGAGATTATCTGATCGATAACCGGGCTTGGCGGACGCTAAAAACCAACAAAACCGGGTGACAATAGGAAAAATGGAAAAGAAACTACTCCACTATGGAATCTCGTATCTTATGATTTGTCTAAGGTCAATCTTTATTACTCATAATTATCTGATCAACCGGATCTGATTATGGATGAAGGTGTATATCTCTTGGTTATAATTACATGGTAAAGTTGACTTTTGGTACTGTAATGCATTTGGTTAGGTCTTGGCATTATACACCGCCCCTCCATTCCCTCCATTCCCTCACAATTCTCTCTTTCCCTTTCCTGTTCTCGTCTTGATTTCCCCACTAGATGCATCTACTGAGAATCCGGAAATCAAATCGCTCATAAAAGACCCTTCCCCCCCCTCCCCACCTATTTCACTCTTCTTTTCTTTTGAAAAATGCTCCCCCGATAACATAATCATTCTTTTTCGTCTTGGGTCTTGGGTCTTCTGAAGACATTGGATGTCTTGATGGCGACAGCCGAGCATGCAATTCAGGTCGAGCAAGTGATGGAGCTCCCGTCTCTCCCACCTAATCAGGGGTTGGAGGCTATGAAGGATATTGGCTTTGGATCGGTAAGGCCCTGGTTTGCCACTGATATTTTTTTTGACTGATCCGCTGACCCCGCAATAGATAGCTGGAATGGCAGGTAAATTGATCGAGTACCCCTTTGACACAGTCAAGGTCCGACTACAATCACAACCCGAACACCTTCCCCTCCGATACACTGGTCCCCTGGACTGCTTCCGCCAGGCTTTTCAGGTAGAAGGCCTGCGAGGCCTCTATCGAGGCATCAGTGCCCCCATGACCGGGGCCGCAGTGGAAACCAGCTGCTTGTTCTTCAGTTATCGCCTGATCCAGGACGCCTTGAAAGCGAATGTTTTCCCCAATGTCGAGCAGTTGCCTCTGTGGGTGCTAGTGGCTAGTGGAGCTGCATCGGGCTCCGTCACTTCGCTGGCCCTGACGCCGATTGAACTCATCAAATGTAAGATGCAAGTGCCCGTCGAGTCCGCCGTGGGGCACAAGCCCCCCACACCTCTTGTTCTCATGGCGTCGATTTTTCGCCATGAGGGCATCATGGGATTCTGGCGCGGCCAGATGGGCACTTTGATTCGAGAAACCGGAGGCAGTGCGGCATGGTTCGGTGGCTACGAGGCGGTGTCCAGTCTCTTCCGGAAATATTCGAGTTCTCAATCGTCCGACAGCCTTCCCATGCATCAGCAACTGATTGCAGGTGCTACTGCGGGAATCAGTTACAACTTCCTGTTCTTCCCGGCCGACACCATCAAGTCGCGGATGCAGACCGAGGATATCTCCCGGCTCCCTGCCAACGGCACTCGACAAAGCTTTTGGAGCGTTGGGCGTGCCTTGTGGCGCCAGCAAGGCCTCAAGGGCATGTACCGCGGGTGCGGGATCACCTGTGCGCGTTCGGCACCCAGCTCTGCCTTTATTTTCGCTGTCTACGAAGGATTACGACAAAACTTTTGAGTAATAGACATTGCACATAGATTTCGGTTGTTATTTATTTCGGTTACTTCACTTTTACTTATACCCGTTTGCATAGAATCAAATCTCAGACATTGATCATATCTATTTAAAAGACTGGTAGACACAGGAGGTTATCTTACAAGCTACCTGATACTTGAGTTCCAGCTATTGCCACGATACTTATTTCGCCATATCCTCCTTTCACTGCTGCATCCAGAAAGTCTTGCACGGTCAACGCCAACCCTCGCTCGCTCAGCAGATCTTCCCCATCCAATATCCCCCGACATAAAGGTCCATTCATACCTCCGTTCAGTTCCCACACTTGGCCATCTTTCTGAACAAACCCAATGAAGTGGTGATGGTTCTCATCGTGAGGCGAAGGAGGAGTAGAGGAGCCTTTGGATGCAGCATCCATGTGTGCTTCCTCGAGAAACTCAGAGTCATACAGTAACTGTGCTCGTTCAGTTGGCTCAAGCTCAACGGCACACTTCAAAATGTTCCCCAACGTTGATTCTGGTATGAGGTATCTTCCCCCGTCCAGATTGAAGACGCAGTGAAGCAGCGCCATCAAACCACAGGCATGTCCGATCGTCTGTTTGATCCAGATGACCGGCTCGTCCGGACCGTAACCCTGATATTCCGGGATCGTAGGTATCACTGCAGATCGGGCTGCATTATAGATGGGTTTATCCGCGAGCAGAATCAATGCGTGAATCGGGCGAGGGATCCAGGATAGAAGGTCGGGTGATGTAGAAAGGACATCGTGGAATGTGAGTCCTGGGGCCAACCCCAGGTTTCGGCAGAGATGTGATAAAACCTCCGGATTATTCTCTATTCAAATGTTAACTTCATTCTAGGAAGATTCCAAGACTGACCCAAAGGAACAAATGTCTTGATGCCATTAACAACCTGCGCTTTAGACATTACGAAGTAGTTGATGAAAGGAAGAAGCGGGGAAGTCATAACAGCAGAACTTGGATAACATGATTATGAAGCTTCGTAAACATGAAAAATTGATAGATTTGTATCTTGTCAGGCTGAAATTGTTTCCTTTGCTTGTTCTTTTCCTTTTTCTTTTTCTTTCCTCGAAAAGCTTCACTTCCACACCAACCCCCCAGGTCCCCAAGGAAATCAAGGAAATTATCCGTCGACAACTCCACTTCTCTCAGCCCTATGGACCCCAGAATATATGTATTCGACCTGGTCAACCTGCATGGTGGAGCATTCGGCTCATGAACTAAAGCTTGCCGATACCAGGCAGCAGTTTGATGGGCTTTATTAAACTCCAATTTCATCGAAATTCATCTGGAAATCCCTCATGAGAGCCCAAGGTCCTCACCATTTGATCTATAAGATGGAAATCAGAGGGAGTCAAAATGTACTTTTATTATCATTCCGTTCCAATTCAACATGTCTTTTGATCCGACGAATGTGAACTTGAAGACGGCCAGCGAAGAAGATGTGCTGTGTTATCTAGCCATCTCTGGGAATGACTACAATGGCCACCTCGGTGCCCGTATTTCGTCCATCTTCGTCATTCTCTTCGTATCCTCGGCATTTACCGTCTTTCCTGTGGTATCAAAGCGGATGCAAGGATGGAAGATCCCTTTGAGCGTGTATATATTCGCGCGGTACTTCGGAACAGGTGTCATTGTGGCCACGGCTTTTATCCACCTATTAGACCCGGCATACAAGCGAATTGGCCCCAAGACCTGCGTTGGCCAGTCTGGATACTGGGCCGAATATTCCTGGTGTGCGGCAATTGTCCTCGCCTCCGTGGTGATTATCTTCCTGATGGATCTGGCGGCGGAAGTCTACGTGGAGCACAAATACGGCGTACACAAGAATGAAGACGCCACCAATGCCTTCATCCAGCATGAGCCTCAACTGGATGTTCAACCATCCCCAGATACAGAGAAGATGACCACACCCACCTCCAGCGAGAAGCGAACAGATACATGGGACTCAGAGAGCGACCCAACTATCGCCGAGAAGTCATTCCGTCAGCAGATCTCCGCCTTCCTTCTTTTGGAATTCGGTATCATTTTCCACTCTGTCATCATCGGTCTGAACCTAGGCGTGACAGGTTCCGAGTTCACCACTCTCTACCCGGTTTTGGTCTTCCATCAATCGTTGGAAGGATTGGGTATTGGCGCTCGAATGTCTGCCATCCCCTTCGGGAATCATACCTGGTTGCCCTGGATCCTGTGTGCGGCATACGGCCTGACTACCCCGATCTCCATTGCTATTGGCCTGGGAGTGCGTACTAGCTACAACCCCGGATCCAAGGACTCGTTGATTCTCCAGGGAGTGCTGAATGCCGTGTCGGCGGGTATCTTGATTTACACTGGCCTGGTGGAGCTGCTCGCTAGAGATTTCCTGTTTGATCCGTGTCGGACTAAGCGCCGGTCTCGGCTATTGTTCATGGTGGCTTGCACTTTACTGGGGGCTGGAATTATGGCATTGATTGGAAAGTGGGCCTAGAATGACATGGAGGATGAAATATGTTTGTAGGAAGTTTCAGGGTTGTTGATTTGTGATTATGATAGGTACTGTACGTGTACTGATATATGTATTTGTTACGTCCATTTCGATATATATCCATGCCGATTCGAGTTCATATCACGCATCTGTATTCGAGGACCTACCAGAGTATTGACAAGGGTAGAGCAATATTGTTATTTATATTTATATATAGTATACCGTCAATCCATGTATCCGACATGTAGGTGCTGACTTTCAATAACATTTCTAGGTACTTTTGTCTAGGCCTGTATCATGTTGATCAAATGGTACTTGATGATCAACGCCAGCGGAATATAAAACCACTACATCATTAACAGAGGAAAGAACTGTATCCAAAATCAGTTAATCAATTTGTCAAAGTATGGTTCAGCAGACATAGTGAGAATAATAGCCTAGACTTGCTCAAGACACAAGGGAGCCACAGCCCACAATGCATTGCTTTTGGCCGTGACTGAGCTTCATGCCATTGCTTCCAACCAGAGTTTGATCATCATCTGGCAAATTCATGAGATCTTCTTCCAGCTGGCAAGCTTCAATCACCTTTTGGCAACAATTTTCCAGGACTATCTATTTAATATCTTGCTGCTACCCATATAGTTACAAGGTGTAGCGGAATGATAAGAAGATTCCGGAGGTCGCGATAAGCTGATAAGATAAAGGATACGATACGATAAGATACGATAAAGATATAGGATAAGGATAAGAATAAAGCCCCTCCTGTACTCCGTACTCCCTACAAAGATAGATTGCAACTTCAGTTCCCCTTTCTACAAAAATGACCATAACAGCTCAAGAACTGGAGATTCTCTCTACCAAGGCAATCGCTGCCAAGGCGTCGGCATACTGCCCGTACTCCAAGTTCCGCGTTGGCGCATGCATTTTAACTGCGTCGGGTGAGTTCATCGTTGGCGCCAACGTTGAGAACGCCGCATACCCTGTTGGAACTTGTGCGGAGCGAGTTGCTTTTGGTACTGCAATTGTATGTTGAGTCAACTCTCCATAAGATGCAAGTCTAACTTGAATAGGTTGCCGGGCACAAGGAGTTTAAAGCGCTTGCTGTGGCGACGGATATCAAGCCAGCTGCTTCGCCGTGTGGGATGTGTCGGCAATGGTATGTTTCCTCTCTCCTATACTGTTCTGTCAGCTTACCTTGTATTAGCATCCGCGAGTTCACTGGTCCTTCGTTTCCTGTGTATATGTATGATGGTGACGGATCGTATAAGGTCATGACCATGGAAGAGGTATGTCGTTCTTTTTTCTATGATTGATCTCCTTTGATAACATTGGTGCAGTTGCTGCCGGACTCGTTTGGCCCTGGGGATCTAGGCGTTTAGGTAGAATCTAGTATGAACAAAAGATTGATTGAAGCCAACGGATTCCTACAAGTCTAGATTCAAGGAAAGCAACTCTCTATATCTTTCACAAGTCCAAAGAGAAAAGCCCCTAGCGAGATATGCAGTACAAACCAGACAGAAAGAAACCCAAAATAAATAGAAAGGAAATCCAATGCGCTCATAATGTCACAATTTCACAGATCCCATGTCCAAATCTTCCAAACGTTACTGCATTGCAAGGGGAGAGGACTAGGCCTCCTCATCCCCCTCAAATTCATCGACACCCAGCAACTCATCTTCGTCATCCACCACATGCGAGTAATCACCCCGACGAGCTGCAAAGGAGCCACGCGTCGCATAAGGCCGCTGGGAGCGGCCACGACGCATGAATCCAGTAATAGTTCTCCACAGGCTGGACCCCACCAACGGCAACGCCTGGGCCACAGCCACCAATCCAGCGATGATGGCAACAGGCACAACGACCAAGGGAGAGTCCCCATTGAACCAACCGCTAGACCCGGAGGAGCCCTCGCCTAAGCGGATCTGTCCAAACTTGCCATCCCACCGGGTGTAGACGAAGTATCCGAATGCAGTCGCAGCCGCGATGGGGATCACAATGGCGAAGAACAGACCCACGCCGCTGATGCCGTGTTTCTTTTCGAACTCCTTCTCCTTGTTAGGACAGGGGCGGGGAACTTGACGGTCGAGGTCCTGCTCTCCGCTCTGACATGTTGTCTGCGGAAGCTTTCGGTAACCAGTCGGCTCCCAGTACTCGACCAGTTTGGGATCATCCTTGCACTGCAAACTGTGGTCAGGTTGGGGGAGACCTGGCACAAGTGCACAGCTACCATCACTTTGAATTTCGTAGTTATAGTCACTGGAAAATGTTAGTAACTGAACGTTCCTCATCATTAATCATGCTTACCATTCAAAGTCGGCACGGGTGCAGGTGCAGTTTCCTGCGTCAATTCGGTGGATATGCGGATCGCGCCAATTAACCCAGCATTCCGCACCGGGCTTCTTGCGCTGGTACTGCTCAATATGTCCAAACAAACAGTTATCTCCCTGCGCGGGGTGCGTGGGAGTCCACAAGTAGTAGTCCTCACTCTGACCGTTCACTTCATCAAGCTCGCACTGGCGATCCCAGATACCACTGAAGTCGAGATTCATGGCTGTGACCTTGTTGGAGGACTTGGACCACAAAAGGAAGTTCTTCGACGTATCCGATGGGACGGTCGAGATGTCATCGATGACCATCTCGGTTTCTGAAAATTGGAACTCCGTCCATTTCTCGCCCTCATCGACGCTGTAGTAGACCACCTTGGTCGGCTGATGCTCGCGGACAAGCACAATCACCGACCCAGCGTCACCATACTCAAACATAAAACGACCTTTTTTGATTTCCCTCCAGCTGATTCCTCCATCTCGGCTGAGGAAAGTATTGGCATCGGCAGGAGTGTTCGATAGGGAGTCGCCCACGTTACCAACCCCAATCATCAACCCGATAGCAGATCCAGAGTAGAACGTATCCCGCCAATCCCGCCGCTGCGTGTAGCTATGTAGGTGCAGTGCGCAATCATATGTGCCCTGACCCTCTGTAACAGAACAATCGAACTTATTACCATCAACATCGCGAGTCGGGGGCGGCAAAAGCATCCACTGGCCACCATCATTGTGGGTAATGACAGAGACAAGCTTCTTGACGTCTCCCTTGCTATCCACGGCCTCCTTGTTGCGGACGACGTTGGCGAGGGCGACACCCTCAATTCCCGCCATCTTCTCAAAATCGACATAGCCCCGGTCGTCCATGTTCAAAGCTTCCAGGCTTTGAACGAAGTAGGTACCGTTGCTGTTACTCTTGACCAGGGAGCCATATGCGCGACCCTCTTTGGTGCTGAGCTGCACAATCAGGAACAAGGCATACGATGAGCCCGGAAGAACCGTGTATTGAGGAACATCGATGTTGAAGGGGAAATTGGCCTGTGCAAACACACGGGCATCCAGGCTGGTGGTGACATTCAAAAACTTGTGCTTTTCCGTGGGGTATGTTGCAACCACAATGAAATCATTCATCGTCACAAAGTGCGCGATGTTGTCGTCAATCACCTTCTTATCCGCCCAGTTGTCCATTGAGTTACTGGACACCAGCTGCCGGTTGTTCTTGCTGTTCTCCTGTGCATATTGCTCACAGATGACAAGCTGTTCACTGTCCTCGCGCTTGTCACTGTATGCAAACACACATGAGCCGACTCCACGGAGCATCAGTTGCCACTCGTGACCGCGGTTCTTGCTAAAGTAGGCATCCATAACACAATCTTTGCCTTCGCAGGTCTCGCTACCGATCCAGATCATCCAGTCCATGTATTTTTCATGGAAAACCAAAGGTGAAGTCCTCTCTGGAACGTAAGTGGTGGGCTGCTTGAATTTTCGGAATGAATATCCGCGGTCGATGGTCGAGTAAACGTAACCCGAAGTGGTCAAGAAGTAAGCACCGTCGGTGTAGTCCGGGTGCTGAATCATTTCTTTAATTTTTTCATCCTTGAGAGCAGCAGGCTGTTCCCAGTTCTTGCCATGATCGTGGGAGACAGACACTTGCAGCTGGTTGGTGAGCATGAAGATAGTCTCATCGTCCCCGGAGTTACTAGCTTGACGTTCGAGATAGAAGAAGTCCGCGTCAGTGGCATCAAACTCCTGTGGCTTTCCCGCATGGACCTTACCGTCGGTGACCGGAGAGCCGACGGTAGTATTTCCACACGATCGCTCTATTTCCTTGTCGAGATTCTCACCGCCATCGCGAATACACGCGTTGCCGGGGATGAGCCGCCAGCCCGAGGGACCCATGTACTTGTCATTGGTATCCTTGCACTTGCCCGCAGGGGCAGTCAAAGACGCTGCTGGCAGACACTCCTTGCCATCTTCAGAGCGCTGGAAGTTGTAATCACATTCAAAGTCTTCTGCCGAGCACTTGCACTTCTCAAAGATAGGTGGGTCCATCTGGAACTCTTTCTCCATGAAGCAGTTGGCGCTGGCTTTCCGGCGCTGGAAGAATTGCTTGTGGCCCATCAGACAGTCTGCCTTGCCATTCTCATCCACACGAGCAGTCCATGTCTCGACATCGTCCTTGGTGCACTTTCGCTCATGGAGACCTTCAAAGTTAAGGGAGTAGATGATATCTCCATGACCTTCGCTTTTCTGACCTACGAGCAAGAATTTCAGGCTCGTCGAGTCGGGAGTTGTGGTCAGGAAGGAAGTTTTGATTTTGTGCTCCAACTCGATATCCTCCCATTCCTTGCCATGGTCGATGGAGTACTTGACCTTTTTAGTGTCACCATCATCGCTGACAGCCACAATGATGCCACCCTGGTCACCAAACTCGAATCGATGAGGGCCCTTCAATGCTTTCCGCCAATGAAGACCTGCGTCGTCGGATACATAAAGATCACCCTCGGAGTACTTCTTCAGGTGCTCGCCGGTATTGCCCACGCCCATCACCAAGCCCGGTGCGGGGCTTGAGAACATGCGACCCAAAGAGCTCAACTTACGCAGGGAGTCATAGGTAGTCATGGAGTGTAGATGCAGACGGTCGCCTTCCACCTTGAGAGACTGGAATGTTCTGCCATCGTCGAAACTGATGCTGGTGACGAGCTTCTTGTTTTCAGTGTCAGACTCTTCGACTTTTTTCCAATTGTCGACCGTGTTCACAATGACAATGCCTTGAATGTCAGCGACCTTCTCAAAGTCAACGAGTCCGTTCAGGTCACGATTGGTATGTTCGATATTGGGAGAGAAATATGTTCCGTTCGAATTCGATGAAAAGAGAACACCAATGCGGTTCTCGTGCCATGTAGTCTGCACGTCCAACTGGATACTATAGTTTGTACTTTCCAGCAGCGTGTATGCATCCTTCTCGACCTTATGACCACCGAATTCGGCGCGGTGCCATTCGTGCGAGTCGTCACTCACATAAAGGGCCTGTTCAGTGGTGCCTCGTGATTGAACACCTGCAACGATATACTTCTTGACCGAGCGAACCTTGATCTGCACGGCACTGACAGGCAGTCCACGATTCAGCTTAACCTCGGTACCCTCCACGTCATCGCGGAAGAAGTTATCGGAATACACTAGGCGCTCAGAGCGATCGGCAGATCGCAATCCAGGCACCACACAGAGAATGCGGTCTCCCAGGGAATCCTTTGTCTCGAGGTCTTGGCCGAATTGGGGGGTATTCGCGGCCCAGGAGCACTCCAGGATGGATTCGCGTAGTGGAGTGATGGTCTTGAAGTCATCAGTTGTATAGAAAGACTGTGTCATACACCCTATGATGAAGCACTCTTCGGTCATGAAGATCACCTTACTAGGGTCCCAACCATTGAAATTGAACGGAATGACACCGCGCAGAACCATGGGGGTTGCCTTGATCACAAACGGTCTCCATGTTTTGCCCTGATCGGTGGTGATATAATGTGTGCCTCGGCCGATAATGTAGGCGCGGTTGTTGTCGTACGGGTGCGGCATGACGATGATCGCGTTTCCTTGTATGCTTCCATCGTCGCCCTCAACTACCTTCCACTCATCACCGCCATCAAAAGAGATGTGAACATTGCGCGAGCTTTCATCGTGAAAGACAATTGTGTTGGACCCTTCGAAGTAGAACAAGCCTCTTGGTGAATGGGTCAGTTCAGTCGCCGTGGCCGTAGGTTTGTCCCCTTTGGCCGCGGTCGGCTGTGCGGCCAAAGCCAGCAGCAGACCGACCACGAGCAGCAGCCACCGAGATATCATGACCGCTGATTAGGCATCTGAATGGGGACGTTGGTTTGGGTTCAGCAGCCTAGCTGCCTGCGGGCCGATCCGGATGGGATCAAGTGAATGGGTGGATACGGATAGGTTGGTATAATGTAATGGGAGTCGAATGGGGATTCGACAAAGCACAATGTTGAATGCGAATGACGGAAGTATGGAAGAGCCCGCTGTCGTGGCCTCAGCCTGGAGCTATCCTATCACGTGAAAGACTTATCGGGTTATCAGCGGGTACCTATGCGGTCTGTACCTTGGTTAGCCCACTTTGATACAATTTAGTAGATTAATTCCATTTGATAATGTTGAGCTACTTATCTAGCAATTTTCTTTTATTTTTTTTAAAAAAAAATTTCCAATAGCGTAAAGCAAGTTGGGACAGATCTTGACTCCCAATGCAGTGAAATTGTGATGTTCAGCAGCCAAGAAGAATATGTACAAGGTGCCGTGAACTTAGATAATAGATACAAGAACAAGAGGTCAAAGCCTCCAGAATCATTTGAAGTCAAACCAACGCTAGATCCAAATGCAGAAGATAGAACGCGGCCTCGACAAGACGCCATTAATAAAAATAAAGAATGAATAGGGGAATCAACGATGTCCAAGCGCTGAATGAACGAATAAAAAAGTAATCATAAAGCAAATGCAAGACAGGAGAATTGGAGATAGCAGGTCTAAGCTCTGCGGCGCAATCTGCGCCACATCTTCTTGACCATGCCTTCATTATCATCCATATCCTCCCAGAGATGTTGATTACGATCGGCCGGGGGTAGGGCAGCCAACTGTAGAGGATCCTCTTGAGAAGACTGAGATGGGGAAGGGGACTCGGTCCGAAGGTCGGGCCGTGTCAATGTCATTTTCAAGGTCATTTCCCGATTGCCCGGGAGTCGCTGAGGACCTAATTTAGACCCTGGCAAGAAAGACTGACGTCTCTGTAACAGGGATGGCGTATCAACGGATGCTCGCGGTGTCTCCCGCGAGTATGACACTATTGATGGCGGATGTGATTCCACGACCGATCCCGAGGGGCTGCCCACCATGGTGCCATCATCCTCTTCAAAAAAGGTCCCGGCCCATTCTGGAGTGACTGGGACTGAGTTGGGGGATGGAGGCTCCGGGGACATGTTTTCTTTGTTGTGGTCCAAAGATGGGAAGCCAAATTCAATTGCCTCGTCAAACTTCTGTGGAGATGCCAGATACACCCGCAGTTTTAAGCGAGCATCAGGATCTTGATAGTATTGCGCGGAGGGATCAATGCTAGAGGTAGAGGAGTGTGGTGCATGTTGACTGGATTGATGACGAGATGCTGGGCGGGAGGATGAGTTACGGTTGGCCAAAGGTGCAAAAGGAGGGAGTGATTGGCTTGGGGGAATGCTTCGCGGGATGGATGTGGGTTGTCGCGGTTTCAAAGATGAATGAGCGGAGAAGGATAGAGAACGACGGAAAGAAGGGCGACGCCAGGCTTTCCCTTGACTAGTGGCGGCATCGGCAATATGAGCGTGGTATTCGTCTAGCGACAAGTCCAGATCCCCATCTCCGTCTAGCCATCGGAAGCTGTCATAGATAGTGCCGTCCATTTTGGGAGGGTCTTTCTCGTCGAGAGATTCAGAGTCTGATTCCCAGAAAATAGAGGCTGGGTAGTCTCCAGACGCGTCCGAGGGAAGGCTGTCTGTAGATAATTGACGGCGAGCCTGGTCGCGACGATAAAAGGCCTCGTCGGCGGCGTCGAGAATCACGCTGTCGCGATAGGCAAAGCGGAGACGTCGGCGTTCTTCAGGGGAGAAAAGCTTTTGTTGGACCTTAGCGGGGAGAGTGTGAAAGCATTGCGAGTCAGCCTGAGCAATCAGGTAGGCCAATTGAAGGGATCCAGGTTTGCGCAATTTCTTAGGAGACGCAGAACGTTTCTCCAAACCCCGGCTCTTAGCCGTTCGAACACGCGGGTGGAGGGGTGGTCCGTGAGGGTGATTGGTGCGATAGGAGCGAACATGATAATCATTGGAAGCCCCAGGGGCATCCTGAGCTAACCTCATGCGCAAGCGCTCGACATTCGAGAAGAACTGTTTCGGGTCAGTTCATGAACAAGTGGAGTGGAGATGTGGAGACGAGTCTCCCGTGCGCCAATGTGGACAAGGAACGAAGAGCGCCATGGGTGATAGCGGATATTTGGCCCCACTAAGTTCAAAAGTCCAAAAGTTCAGGGGGCGAAAACGGGAAGGAAAACACGAGAATAGCAAAGAACTTTTTTTGTTCCAAGTGGAGCACCAGAGAATCAAGATATTTAGGGAAGGGATATGCAGGTTAAAGCTCGGAAGCAGGCTGAGTGCGAGTGTTTCAAGGAAACTACCGGCGAACTATCGAGTTCACAAGTAAGGGGAAAAGGGTTTGATGACAAAGCAAGTTGGTTTCCTTACCTTTCGTCTCACTGCGGGGGGTAGAGAGTCAAACCCCTCCTCACTGGGCAATTGCATGTCTTTGTGTTGAGAAGAATTCACTTGGTCAGAATATCCAAATCCCGAAGAAAAGGAAATAAGTTGAAGCCCGTGGATCTGGTAGCGGTGTGAAGGACCAGTTCAACAGTGGAGTCAAGTTCGACTATATATACCTGAAGTACAAGTACTAGGTAAAAACCATGGAAACTGCGCAACCTTCAGCTCAAAGAAACTCGAAAAACGGACCGTTGGGCGATCAATATATATCAAAGAAACGATCTAGGATCACACTTAGTTCCCCGCCAACTGACGATGTTTGATTGGAGAAGTTCAGACCCCAGTCGCACGGGCCGTGTGATGTGACAGGGACAATCTACACCAGAAACCTGTCACTTTCTTGATGTGACCAGTCATGAACTCTTCGATCCAATCTCAGACTAATAGATCTCGAGGCTCGAGCGAAGGGAGAGCTTTGTAAATCTTGGAAACTTGCATAGTGCAGTGAAACCTACAATTCTGTGGTGGACAGTTCTGTGTCGGACAGACAATTAAAGTCTACCAGCCTTGTGTGACTACCATTTAGTAAGGGATGTAGGGGCGGCAAGGAATGGGGAAGCCAATAAGATTGATGTGGATCGTATTTCGTATGTACATCTGCATGTACACGTATCAGTCTGGACTGGAATCTTCTATCTGACTGGTTCCTTTACGATCTTCCCAGCCCTGGCGCGGAACTGAAACAATCTTAGGATCGGAGATATCTCAGGGCTCGTTGGGGTTTACAACCAAATGTTAAGAACTTCATTTTAGACAAGACCAGGTAAGGACTGAGAATACGATTGTTGTTCCTACTGTCAGCCCAGCCAAGGATCCACTGGAATCCTACGAGTTTGTGAACAAAGAAATATCTGTTCCTTTCTCTAGTGTCATGCATGTCATGCCCCCGGTGATCTGTTAGATCATCTTTAGCGCCTCATGGAACCCCAAAAAAAGTCAAACAAATTGAATAGAATAAAGAAAAAGACAAAAAAACACATTACTGAACTGTAATTCTCCGGGTATATGACGTGTCTTAGGGACTAGCATTACAGGGAATTGAGTACTTGCTGTAGAGCCAACGTATTCGAATCCTCACGACGGGAAACATAGGCTCGCACCTCCATCACACTAAGTTTGGCCTCAGGTCCAGAGCCTCGACTTGACCCTGGCGCAGTACCATTGGCGGCGCCACCGCGAATACGTTCTCGGAGCGCCTCCACACCAATGACAAACAAGTTACCGACTTCCAAGAGCACGTCCAGCGCGCCACCAGGGGCCTTGATCTCCTCGTCAATGTCCCACGACTTGAGAAGGTCTGCGTATTGCGTCATATCCTTGGTGACCATTAATCCACCCGGTCCGCTGACGGCGAACCGCTTAAAATGTTCCAGCAGGAGTCCGCGTGTCCCTAGTGCAATCTCCGTCAACACTAGTCGCACGTTGGCCCCGCTGGAGGGTAACGAGGTACGAGCTATGTTGTGCAGCCTCGTGAGGAATGTACAGATCGAGGAGCATGTCTATGACGAGTCAGTTTGGTTTGATTTCCCTTTCTTATGTATCACACGTACCGGTGTTTGCAGCATCTCGAGCCATGTGGCATTGTCGCCCTCCCGAGGCCGGAAATCATTCTTTCGTTGGCCGGAGAGCAAACGCCCAACCCACGCGAGGGTACCGTCAATAGTCTTTTGCTCAATCGTGTTGATCTTATCCTCGAATCGGGATGTCGCCTGGCTGGTCCGTTTCTCCATGTCCCGACGAGTAGTGATACTCCCCGCCGCCAAGGGCAGGAGAACAGCATTCACACACATCACCATCAACGTGGTGATGCTGATCGTGGTGCGAACGGAGGGCAAGTATCCAAAATCAGGCTCATTCTTGCCCGATTCTTGGGCCGTGGCTGCCTCCAGGGCAGCTTCGAGGCAAACATCCACGTATCCCTCACCCATGGTGAGCAGTAACAAGGTCAAAAGAGCCGACACATCTTTGTGTGTGTCGGCGTTGACGCTCAGCTCCAGCCCCCGACCCACTGCTTCCGCCAGCCACTTCAGCATGCGTTTCGCATCACTCAGATTAGGCAGGCCATCCTCGTCAGTGAGTTTAATGTCTGTCAGCCGCACCGTGTCTGGGAGATCACCGAGATTGGCAACCTGAAGTAGCGTTCTCCGCTGAAATAGAGAGACATCTGGCGAGTCCAGCCGAGCGATGAATGCGTCCCGAGTGGTGGACAGTAATTCGGTGCCCGGGCGAGATAATGAAGCCATGAAGGTAGTAGCGGCCTTCTTACGACGGGCCTGGTAGCTAGTGAATTTGAAAAGTAGGGCATTAAAGAGATCCTCGAGCGTGCGTTTCTCGCGCTCGATGTAGGATGACCCAACAAAGTAGGGTACAAACAGTTCTTCCAGCTGTTGATCCAGTAGAAGCGCAGTTTGAGAGGAGATCGGGTCAGGGTGCTCAGTCAACCCGTGAGCCTTCAAATCATCGATCAAGGCACTGATGTAGCCCCGGGAGCTCTGCAGGCACCGTAGAAAGGCGAGAGAGGACACACCACTAGCCTTTTCGAGAACCAGTTCCAGTCGTTGCTGGATGGATTGCTGGAACACGCGCTGGAGGAACTTTCCAAGTACCTGCTCATAGTATGGGAAGGCTCGTTTAATAATCGCAGATTCTTCCTGCACTACCACCTTGACCTCATCTAGCAACGACTGCAGACTGGGTTCCACTCCGGGAAGCTCAGCATCGGGATCGGCCATTCTCTCCCATGATTCTGCGTCCCCTCCGACTTCCTCCGTCACCAACTGACTACGGTCAATGAAGAATTGATGCTGGTTGACGAACAGGGCAATCACACTAGACCCAGCGTTGAAGTCTTGCAACACAGTTGCACAGTCCTTCATACCATCAAAATTGGCCTTGCGATAGAAGTCATCAAATTGTGTCAAGAGATCCTTCTCCAGGGTTTCTGAGAATTTCTCAATGATTTCCCTTGTATTCCGACGCGGTGTACTGTTCCCACTGTGCAGGTCGTCTGAGGAGGAATTTCCGCCATAGTGACCATTGGACGATAATTTCTGGTTCTGCTGCCAGCTCTGAGGATCCAACCGTTGACTGATCCGCAGCAGTTGTCTCGCAATATGTGCAGACCGGACCTTGGCCTCCGCCGTGCCCGATCGTCGTAGGTTCTCCAGAAGGGCGATCTCCCCGCGATTACAGACCCCATCCCAGCATTCGAGTAAGAAATGGGCATCCAACGCTCGCCGGCGTTGTCGGTCCAGTTCCTCCAACCGTCGTCCCGTTTCAACCGCCATGTTTCCGGTGCCCCCCGTGCTCTCGAGTCCGGGGCCGTTGAGCGAGGTGTCGAGTTGCTGGAATGAATCAATTGCCTGTCGAAGCTTCCGACCGAGGGAGGTGAGGTTCTGCGAATGCTGGGCCTCTGCCCGACGGACCGCAGCAGAGAGCTCATTTTCTCGAGTCTCTAGGTCCCCCGAGAGTTCACCTAAACGTCGTTGGGCACCTTCAAACGTCCGGATGAGGGGTTTCGGATCGAATGGTTGATTAGCCGTGGCCGTTCCAACTGTTGAGCGACGTGCGGAGATGGCAGTATCGGAGAGAGCTTCGATGAACTCCTTGACGATAAAGTCTCGACCGGAGAAGTCCTCAAGTGAGAAGCTGGGTCCTTGGGGGAATACGGTGCGGGCGGGGTTGGAGGACATTATGGATGCATTATCGGGCATCATGGCGATTGCAGGGGCGTCATGGGCCCTCTGGTCCAGACAGAAATAGTTGACAATTCTTCACAAGAGTTGAATTGAAGAATCCGGGGAAGCTGGAAAGCTGATGCGCGCAACGGAGTCGCGGGCTTAAATGCCACTAAATTCTTGTTATTGCCACAGAAACCAACGCGGAGTATCTGTAACCTACTATCTCTAACCTACTTTGAACGTATCTGATGGGAAACGAATCTACCTAGATATTCTAGGATGGATTAAACTGAATAGATTCAGATCAAAGGGTTTAAATCTAATCCCTACTATGCTGTCCCTGCTATGTTGTACTATAAATTCTAACAACTTGATATTCGTACCTCAACAATCTAATTCAAGATAAATTCGAGTAACGTGAAATCCAAATCCATATTCTATGAATCATGCAAGATCACATAAAATCCTAACAATTTAAAAGAAGCGGGACACAGAGTATAGAATTAAAGTATACGTTGCATAACCGTTTTATCTGCAACTTTTTCCGCTTTCAATCTTGGAAACCTCAAAACTCCCCAACATCAAAATGGTCTCCCAAGAAGAGCGCAATATCTTGCGTGCAGAGCTACGCTCTCGTGGTAATAATCTATCAGTCGCCGATCGTGAGAATCTGATTAAACCATACCTTCCTGATCCCGCCGACTTGCCACAGACACGTCCCAGAGCCTCGACCAACTCCCGGCGGCAGAAGACTCGCAAGACCCCAATTCGCACTTTTGTCAAGTCGCAGATTCATCACCTTACCTACGCTCTCACTCATATCATCTATGGAATCATCGTGCGCTTGCTTCAGGCCTACCATGCTGTTGTCGACCGGATCTTCGCGGTCGTTTACCACCACCACCGGACGCCTGAGTTGATCCGGAAGGATGTTCGGGGATTGAAACGATTGCCCCAGCATCTGAGTCTTATCCTGACATTGCGGACTGAGGATGATGCGTCAGCAGTCTTGATGGATGAGGTAGCCGAACTGACAGCTTGGAGTTCTTGTGCGGGGATTTCACAACTCAGTATATATGAGAAGACAGGTATGCTTCTAGTTAGCTAGGAAAGGTGGGAGACTGACCGAGTTCAAATCTAGGTGCCCTGAAATCCTGTATCCCTGCCCTGCATCAGATCATTACCACCAAGCTCGCGTCCTACTACGGTTCACCCTCGCAGCAGCCATCCCTGCAGCTCTTTGCCCCTCACCACCCCATCTACGGTACCACCAGCTCCAAATCTGAGGTGCCTCCTCTGACCCTACTGCTCCTTTCTGCCACCGACGGCCGAGAGACCATGGTGGATCTGACAAAGACCCTAGCCGAGATGTCCCAGAATGGAAAGCTGTCTCCAGAGGATATCACCCCAGAACTGGTGGACGCAGAGCTCAGCGAAATTACTTCTCGGCCACTCCAGCCTGAGGGGAGATCGGATCGTACAGCCAATATCATCAGCCCCGAGCCCGATCTGTTGCTGATCTTTGGACCATATTTGAAATTGGATGGATACCCGCCATGGCAGATCCGCTTGACCGAGATGTACTGCACTGGGGACCGCAGTCATGGCGTAGGTGGGTATGGTGAGGCAGTGGAGTATCAGGGTTTCATGCGGGGATTGTGGCACTACGCTGGAGCTCAGATGCGGTTTGGACGTTAAGTCGAGCAGGGTAGAGTCTGTCTTTTTTTATGTTATACCCGATCAGCATCGACATGAGGCCTACATTCATATATGCATCTGTCATTAATTTGGAGAATACCATGAATTTTATTAATTGATGTAACTGATGTAATGTGTTGGTATCACTATGCCATGCCATGAAACGAACGAAGAACCAAAAATGCATAAAGTCAAAGAAGCCAAGTCCAATAGAATCGAGAAAAAGAAAAGAGAAAAGGAACCAGATGCAGGCCTTATGCATATATCCAACGCCGGGGAAAGCAGTCAAATCCTCAAATCAAATAATAGGAGTAATGTCGTAGGTCGTTTCATGTCAGGTTCATGATGTAAAATGTTGCAAGACCGGGGATGGCCGGTGATCATGAATGGGCATAGCAGGAGAAATAGGATTATCCAACCATATGGTCATGGTTCATGGCATCCAATGTCCATCCAGGTGTCATAGCGCCAGTCGGCCAAGTCGAATGACCGCGGACACAATCCAGACACTGGACAATTTCCGTACCGGTCTCAGTGATTCCCTCCACCGCGCAGCTTGAACAGATCTTCCTTCGAGAATCCGTGCCTTCGAACATCCCCTCGTGAGTATAAATATCTGATTGTCCGGGGCTTGGGTTTATATTGGTGCCACGACAGGCGAGCGCGTCACATTGTCGGAGACAGATGAAGCAGGCGCGTTCACCACAAAGATCACAGTCTGCGTATGCATCTAGGACTTGTCGTGTTGTGGGACGACGGTGGCAGATGTGACAGGGACGAAGCGCAGAGGGCGAAGTAGGATAGGAGATGGGGACGATGGTCCTGGGGGACACGGGTGGAGAGTAGGAATCTTGAGCGGGGGTGTATACATTGGGTGAGAGGAGAGAGGATTGGTGAAGTGTAGGAAATGTGATATAGGGGGTCTGAATGTGTCGGCGCTTGCGAGGTAAACAGCGCGGCCGGAAGGAGTGGTCGCCAGTCTCCTGATGTCGGGATAGGGGCGAACAATTGTTATCCCGGTCGGAATGATCTACTCGACATGGCCCAAATGTTGAACTAGTAATCATTAGTGATCAAAGTCGAACAAGCAATCCTATCAGATAAAGACTTACGGCCGAACCAAGGTTGTGGAGTCTTCATGATCTCGTTTGCGTTTCCTCCAACCAGCAGCCAGTAGGTCTGCAGGATCTGAAAACCCAGGCATGAGGGATTGTGATAGTCCCACCAAGTTTATACGCCCCTGGGGTAGTTCCAAGGTTGAAGATGAATGTTGACGGCCCCGATTGAGGTCAAAGAAAATAAAGCTGGGGGGGCCACACACCGCCTACGGGGTTAGTTGTTATCGCTGGTCTGTGCTCTTTATCCAACCATTTAGAGATCTGGCAGGTTGAAGTTTCAACTGAAGTCGGAGATGACTGAAGTGGTGTCAGTATAGAGGTAATTGTTAGGGTGCAGCACTGAGTGGTATGCTGGATATAAATAACTTAATCCATTTGATCAATTGAATGGAAGTGACTACTTCCAAGGTTATTCCACGGTCTTAGTTGATTTCTCTATTCGGATAATTCGAATATTCTAGACTTTTCCTTTGAGCTTTGTTCAAATGCTTTGATATGAGCGGTTATACCCAGGTAACGATGCGGGTTTTCAGTATAAGAATGTGATTAGGGACTGAAATGAGCGTTTCAGCAATGCAAAGGAAGATACATTGAGTTTGAAATCAAGACCAGGAAATCGAAGTTAACATCTTTCCAAGATTTATGCCTGTCATTTAAATGGATTACTTTCTATTGGACTTATTTCCTATGTATCTCTCGTTACTTTAGCCCTGATACATGTACTATCAACCTTAAGGTTTGGCAGCAATTGTGGGAAGGGTACTATGTATTGATGTCAGTGAAGAGCATCCTAGATAGTGATAGACTATAACTAGTGTACGGAGTACCTGGACTCAAATAGATCAGGTGGATATGAGATCCCGCGTAAACGATAATGTACGCAATAGATCTCTGATTTGTTGTCGCCGCGGCAGAAGTCTTATCCCGGACAATTCAGATTAAACTGTAGTGTCGCTTGCAAGTACATACACTGAGTATTTAAATAATCAATGGCAATAAGGTGATCTATAAATACAAGAAACACTCTAGAAACATCAAATTAATAAAGATAAAGTCACATATTGTCTAGGAAGCCATCAATTGGAGTCAACTTGACGGATGCATCCCGACGGAGTAATTAGGGAGCCGGCGGGTCACCCGTGGGCATCGGGATGCCGGTCAATCGGGCAGTGCTCTCTCTTTTCTGTTTTTAGATGATGGAATAGTCAACTAGATGAAATATTTCTTCAATAGTCTGATCTTAATTCTAACCGAAAACAAGTGGGTTTTCGTGGGGCAGGAATATCAGGTTGAAGGAGAAAGTCTATATAGTTGAGCAAGTTCAAACTATAAGAATACTATGCAGCGGGAGATCATTGTAAAAGTATAGCGACAAACCTTTCAGGTATGTATAAATCTATACCTAAATGTATATATCAACCTCTATGTTATCTATTCGACTATACTCCCTAGACTGAAGACAATTTCAACTTCCCACAATTCCCACGCGTGGGGATGTGGGGAAGTTTAGACAGCAAGAATAGCCGCAGATCATACCTGGATGTTCATATACCTGTTTCAAGGTACATATAATAGTATTATTTGATTCAATTAATTATATATATATAGAAATTAACTAGGATTTTCTATGGTTGACTCAGCATTGAATGTGACCTCCATTGGAACTTAGTTTTTTGCGTAATCCCGCATTCGGCTTTAACTCCATCTTCCACCTCCTATGGTTTATTTTACCTAGATCTTCCCTTGTACGGGATTCTCATAATACTCGGTCTTTCCCTTGACTCTCGAGAGTCGCGGTTTCATCTGACTCAAAAATTTATGGGATGTATATTGACTTAAACTAACCCTCATGGACGAGGGCTCTGATAAAGCCCCTCGGCGGAAGAGGGTCTCTAGAGCATGCGACCGCTGTCGCAGTAAGAAGGTGAGTTGGCGAATCCTCTTCGAACTGTCTCCGACGTCCGAACTAACCGTCTCCTTCGAACCTAGGACAAATGCGATGGAATTCGTCCTACATGTTCCGCCTGCCAGGCTTCCGGCCAAAGCTGCTCATACGATCCCCACGCGAAGAAACGAGGTCTACCAGAAGGTTATGTGCGCGGCCTAGAGAAACTATGGGCATTGTCAATATGCAATATCGACGGGTTCGAAGATACCATGTTAGCCATGCTGGGAACGACAGTGGAATCGGCCGGTCGTCGCGAAAAGCTGATGTCGGTCTGGACGGACGATAATAATTCGGAGAGTCTGCATGAGACCTGGAAGACGAGTCGCTTGTACGGCGCTCTTGAGAAGATGCTGTCCAACTCCGAACCAGCCTCTACCACCGGGAAGCGATCACGGAACCTCGAGGATTATGGAGATGGTAGTCAATGGGGGTTTCGAGTTGGTCGAGAAATGTCTCCCCTGGGCTCTGACGCACCACGGGTGGTCGGTCCGTCAGGTCTTTCCCCAACCGCAAAACGAGCCCGCCTGGCGCAGGCCCCGGACAATCGTGGCGCCCCGAGCAGCCCCCATACCCTCCAGCTACCGCCGCAAACCTCACAACTCCTAGATATCTACTTCGCGACCACGAACTCCTGGCTGCCTATCGTCGCGAAACACAACGTCCTTCGCGCGTCCTACCTCTACGCCAATGCACCGTTCTCATTGGCGACAACGTCTCCGGGATCTGGAGACCATGCCACGTTATGGGCAATTCTCAGCTACACAATCACTCAATCCCGATCCGATCCACGAGCTCGTCCGGTTGGCGCGTTGTCTCTTGCGAAAGAGTACTATGCGGTGGCTCGAAATCTCATTCCCTCGGAAAAAGAACGATACGAACTCGGTCATATACAGGCGTTACTCTTACTAGCATTGGTGAATATGGGCTTGGAAGACTGGACAGCGTCGTGGTTGTTAAGTGGCCAGGCCGTACGGATGGCCATCGCCATGGGATTGGGAGCCATGACGGATACCCGCCGCTCGGATGAAATGAAACAGGGCAAAGCGGTCTTTTTGGGGTGCTTTGTGATCGACTCATTACTCTCGTTCCGACTCTCTCGATCCCCGGCAATGTCCTCGAATGACATGGCTGCTGTGGGTCTCTTAGAAGAGGATGGATTGGAGGAGTGGAATTCATGGGTTGACGTCCTCCCACCAACCGGTCTTGCCCACAAGAACCCCCCACGCAGAGGCCCGCTGCTGGCACTGAGCTGCTTCAATCGACTAGTCGAACTGGCCAGTGTACTCAACAAAGTCTCCCGCAATTTAGCAATGGGATACAAGCCTGCGTCGTTTGCGCAGCAGATGGTGGCGGATCTCAAGCTGTGGGATGATGGGTTGCCCCTTGGGTGTCGATTGATCGGGCCTGAGAGTATCTATCCGGAACGACACTCCACTTTGCTGCCGCACCAGAGTTATCTAGGCCTGACCTACGCCGCGACGCTTCTGTGGCTCTATGTACGCCTCATCCCGGGAGAACAGGGGCTACACCGAACCCAGCGACCCGCAACAGAGGGGGCCAAGAAGCTGTTGTATCGAGGACTGTCGATAATCACACAGCACCTGGAAAACTTCCCCATGTGTGGACTCCCACCTATTTTCGAGTTTGCCATGCGCACAATCTCCGAGCAGGCCTTTTCACTCCGACAAACCGTAGATTCGTCAGATAGCTTCCCTTTTGCCCAGTGGGCAGAGGAATTCCAGCAAAAGACGACTGCGCTCATTCCGACGTGGCCCGTGTATGGCTCTCTAATTTCCTTTATGGAGCGCTGGCAACAGCCAGGATTTTCGGCCGTTCCTGCAATGCCTGCATCACACATGCATCTACGTGATCAAGCCTATGCTTCGTCTATTCTCGGTATCAGCATTCCTGTAGATGGGCAATCGCTAACACCCAAAGACACCGTCATGGAGAACACCGATTTGTCCACCATGGACGTGCCCATGCAAGCGCTGCCTATGGACGCACCTATACTTTCAGATAAAGTGACGCCGCGCAGTGCACCGGATGTGATGTATCCGTCCAGTGGTCACCCGCCACATACTCCAGAGTCAGGCACCTCTAACCCGATGATGAATTCTTCTGATCGACCGCCGACGAGCGATATGGGATTCAACGGAAACGGGAACCTCGACGCGATTTTCAAAGATCTGGCGTACCTGGACACCACCGAATGGTCCACCAACCGCGAGGCTGGCCTCAAGGATTTTGGGTTCTTGGACGATAGCACTTTCCAGGCCTTTTGCCACGATCCCGATCGACTGGTTGGACCACAACCTCTTGTCCATCCACCATCCATCGCGGATATCTGGCCGCCGCCCGGATTCTTCCCAGAAATGTTCCAAGAGGTTCCAGAGAAGAGGTGAAGCGACTTACTCCGTAGCTGGGTCGAGTCGGCGCGACCGCTCGAATCATTTATCTCCCACTTGACCGTGTCTAAGCCGGTTTCTGGAAAACCATGGCCAGTGGACTGCCACCGCATTGCGGCATAACGTCCCGCTGAAATATCACTGGCGGGATCGACATGTACTGTACCCATTTGTGACACCAAGGGAGTTCCACGAATTCCCTGGCATTTGCCCAGAATCTTCCCCTTGAGGGTTCAAATGAAATCTACTAGATCTCATCTTGTAAATATATTGAGTGAAAGTGACAGCTACATCCAGTCTAACCGAACATTGGATTACAGATTAGACAAGAAAAGGATGATCACGGAATCTTTGTTACGTACATACCTACGTAGATCTCTACTGTATAGAGCATGTGGCCTACGATCAGGGGTTGGACCCTGGAATTTGCCAGATCAAAAACATTTGAGACTTGTTGATAATCAGTAGGTACTAGTGTGTAAGTTATTTTGAATGCCACCCAAGCCTGGTGTATCGTGAAACACACGTGATGACCAGATCTCAGGTATTGAGGCACTCAGGCACTCAGGCAACCATCTATCACCCAAAGTAACCATGGTTGACCTTAACTTGATCCAGAGATCTTATTCCTTTGACACTTTCTCCTTTCTCCTATCCTTTCTCTTCTCCATCTCTCCTTTCCCCATTTGGTCCCTTGTTTCAGACTTTAATTACTCAGCTGTTTTGGTTTCATTTAAGCTTCTGCCTCGGCTCAAAGCCACTTCCGTCACCCAAATATTCAATATTGAACCTTAAATCTTCGATAATCAATCTATATTTCCCCTCCTTGATTAGTGTTTCTCCTTTCAATACTTCTTTGAAACCCCCCTGATCAGCTGGATCGGCTAATATTGGACCAACCCTGTGTCTGGTTCCCCACTCTCACTGGCTCCTACCGGTCGATCATTTCCTTCTGTTACGTTACAAGTCCCGCAACCGATGACGCTACGTGGGGCCAGCGGTAGGCTTGAACTCCCGCCCACAGCCTCGTTGGTTCATGGCCCGCGTGGTTGATGATCCATCCCAAATGCTACGGGCGGTTAGCCTATCACTCTTACGCTTCGTCATCGGTTGCCCAACTCATAGGGTCGTCTCTGTGCGGTCGCCCCATAGATCGTCGCGGTCAATCAGCTATGGGGAAAATGCGAAAGGGGAGAACCATTGTCGAAAACCTATTTGCCCCATTTATTACATGATCCCTTGTCCCTTTCTGCACGTTTCAGTAGCCGCCGTCTTTGCTCCATCCCTTCACTCACTTTTCTTCCTACAGAGAGGGCCTTCTCTTATGGCTCATACATTCTTTCCCCAATCCATTCCTTTAGACTTCTCTGACCATGTTGAGTTCTCCACGACGATGGTTCTTCATCTCCTCTCCGCTCCTTGTTTTCGCCCTCCTCTACTACCTTCTGTCCACATACAATCAAACCCCGGTGACTACGGAAGTGAATCAGTCTCCCGACCTGGAGCCGACCCAACCAACCCCGCAGCCTTCGTCTAAAATCTCTGTCGAAGAAGAACAATGTGGACGCATACGCCGCGATATGGACGATGTGATGGTGATTTTGAAAACGGGCGCAACAGAAGCCCAGGAAAAGGTTCCAGTGCAGCTACGCACTGGTCTCCGATGTGTCCCACATTTTGCAGTGTTTTCAGATTATGAAGAAGTCATCAACGGTGTACGCACCTATGATGTCCTGCAAAATGTGTCTCAACCTACTATGGACAAGGAGCCAGAGTTTGGATTTTATAAACGTCTGCAAGAGGTTGGCCGTGACGGCTTGACCGAGGAAGATTGGGGCGATGACACCAACGGCCCCTTCGGCAAGGTGAACAATCCGGGCTGGAAGCTGGACAAGTGGAAGTTTCTTCCCATGACAGAGGAAGCGCGGCAAATCATGCCCGACGCCAAATGGTACATCTTCATCGAGGCCGACACCTACATCGTTTGGCAAAATCTGGTCAACTGGCTCGCGCATCTGGATTACACGCGCAGCTACTACCTTGGCAGCCCGATGCAGATCGGCGACGTCCTTTTTGGGTATGGTGGAGCTGGTGTCATTCTATCGAACAAAGCCATGAGCCGTCTACACACTTATCAGACCGAAGCTATGGATGAACTGGAGCAAATGACCGCCTCCGAATGGGCCGGAGACTGTGTCCTGGCCAAGGCTCTCCAAGGCACGCACATCTTCTTGACTTGGGCCTGGCCCATGATGATGACTTCTCGGCCATGGGAGGTTGACCACTTCTCTGAGGCCTATGGCCGACAGCCCTGGTGCTACCCGGTGATTTCATATCATCACATGAACCCCGATGATATCGAGGAGATGTGGCAGTTTGACCGGGGTTGGTTCCAGAGTGGCAAGAATGCCTTGCTGCTTCATGCCGACGTGTACCGCGAGTACGTCCACAATGAAACCCTCTCCCAGCTTGATGATTGGGATAACCTGTCCGGGGCCGATATCATCTTCGATGAACCCACTCTTCCTTCCGTCGACTCCTGTGCAGACGCTTGCATGCAGAATACCGAATGCCTTCAATATTCGTTTCACCACGAGGAGAGTTCGTGCAAACATGCCGCCACTATGTTGCATGGCGTTCGCAGCAATGGAACATCCTCGGGCTGGATCCCTCGTCGTGTTCAAAAGTTGTTGGATACCTTCCAGTCATCCTGTCCTCAGGTCGAGTACATTCTTGACTAGTCATGACCCACTTATTGTATATATCACCTTCATTGCACATATTTCCTACTTCTGCTGCATCCTATTTCATTCAACGAGATTATTTGCAAGGCGTTCGGCGTTGGAACCAATCTGGACAGACAGGACACTGCCTGCATTTACTGTCTACGATCTGCAAGTGACCCATTCGAGAACAGACCAATAGGTATCATTGCTCAATACATATTCACATTGTCAATCCATATCCATCGCCATATCTAGTTACAAAACTTCCATTTACAAGTCATCACATCATCTATGATCTCGTGCCTCATTCGACCGCCTCCGGCTCAGTCTCATCCAATCGCCCCTTAGTACCCAGTATAAATATAGGGGTGATAGTTAAGATGATCGCTACAATTACAATCGCTGCTTGGATCCCAAACACCACACCCAGTCCGTTCCGCGCAATCCAAGCCGGCTGGAAATAACCCACGGAGAATCCACCACAGGTGCGCCACATATTCAAAATGGCCGACACACAGGTAGCTTGGTTCGGATACTTCTCCAAAGCGTATGCGGTAATCGCCCTGTACGTGTTAGCTCGACTAATTGAATGCCGGAGATTACTCACACAATGCTTGCTACTAGACCGGTATTCACCATGATCCAACCGAATGCAATACCAATCCAGTGCTTGCTAAATTGCATTGTTAAACCATATGTCAACAGGCCAGCCACCATGCTTCCTGCGGGTAGCCAGACTCCGTGAAGCCGATACTCGGTGCGCCAGTTGTGAGAGTGGCGGCGGTAGATCCACTCGTTGAAGACGTTCCCAACCAAGTAGCCTAGAAGAGTCAGAAGCGTCATGTAGAAGGGGAATAGACGAACCACACAGAGCCCCAATAACACCGGCAAAACGCATAGACGAGGCCTCGATTGTATTGAAGAGGTATGGAGGACTATGTAAAAAGGTATCGATGGTGGTAGTGATTCCTATCGGCCAGGTAAATGTAACCAGGACGGCCAGACCTAATAGGTTAGCCTTGACAAAGAAGCGGGAGTGGTACCAACCTGTCATGAAAAGTGGGAATTTGAAGACATAAACAAACACCATCCGGCACTGATCTACAATGGTGGCCAGCTTCGGAAGTCCTGTATTTCCAATCCCAAAGTATGAACCGACTCTCGAACCAGGTTTCCCTGAAGCATAGGTTTCTCGACCGAATGCAAGTACCATTGCAGTAGACAAGCCATAAAGTGCCGTCAAGACCCCAAAGGAAACCCGCCAGTTCGTACCAGCACCGATATAGCCCGCTATAGCCGGACCCAAGAACGGACCAACTAAAAAGGTGGTGCCCCTGGATGCGTTAGCAATGGATCACATACATGCCTGTGGTCTTACCAGATATTAATCATGCGAGGCCATTCTAATCAGGTCAGCATAGTCCCTCACATCTCTTGTCTCTTAGTTACCATGAGGATGATATATGTCATGGATAAGCGGCAGTCCTATCACCTAAATCGAAATTAAATGATGATCTAGGTCATGCATGGGTACTGACCTGAGGGATAGTTCCGAATAACCCCTGCAGCGAGCGAAAGGTGGTAAACGTGGCATAATTTGTGGACAGTGTCGCGCCCAGGACCATCAACATTGTGATAACCTGAGGCCAGATCCAGATTGGGAATCTAACATGATCAGTCCAATTCCAATCCACGTGGACAACATGGCACCACATGGCACGTACCGTCCATATGCTTCAATCAACGGGACCGCGATAATTCCACCGAACCCTTGAAGAAGAATTCCATAGTTCATGCTAGTTGCAGAGTGATTCACCGTAACATCCCAATCAATCGCTTGTTGGGTAATCAGCGTTGAACCCCAGACCATCGCCCTAGTTCTGTCAGTTCTGATCACAATTTGGCTGCAGGATACCTACCCATCGGCAAGGATTGAACTCGACATTAGTGCCATGAAGATCAAGGTCTTTCGGGTAAAGGACCAATCTCGTGGAGAATCCATGGGTTGTTTGTTCTCTGGAGATGGACTTGGACTCAAGCCATTGGACTCGGTCAGCTCATGTAATGGCGCCAATTTAGACATGATGAAATGAATCAGAAAGATCAATAAAGGTGAACTATGTAAGGGATTATCTTTCCCTCTGTGGGAATCGGAGGATTTAAGAACACATGGTAGGATGTTCCGCATTAGATGTATCATGTACTAGAGACATCACATTGACTTCGATATCAATCACAAACTTAATCAAAACTCAATTACGGACTCTGTGATTCCGGAAAAGGGAAAATAGACTAATGATTTGTTCCGGAAAAAGGAACATAAACTAGTGATTTGTTCATGCAAGTTCCCTTGCATGGTGATTGGTCAAAACGAGCGAATCGGTTTACAAGGATCAAGAGCAAAAGATATTACAGATTCCAACCCTTTTAAGACTCATACGGATGCTCTGATCACTCATGAAAGCTTCAACCATGTCGTTCTTCAATCGTCTGGGTAGTCTGTTCGGCCTATCCAAGCCAGCTCCGCACCCTGGAGCTATCCTGGCAGCGACCGTCACCAAGGTAAGTACTGTGATATTACCACGAACAGAGTTAATGCAAGTAGGCTGCCTCATTAGGATTTGTCCCCGTCGCAATTCATTTTGACCTTTTCGGCATTTTGGTGCGAGGAGGCGTCGCCAGCGCGGAAGATGTAGCCAAAGCTGCCAACGCAGCCCGGTCGCCAAATAAGCCAGAAATATGTGTTCAACTCGCATGTGCGTACTCACGTCGCTGTCTGATCTGTACTAACCATCACAGCCGATACACTCTACGTCATGTCTGGATTGGGACTGCTGGACCGCGTGGACGAGGACCGATACAGTGCTAACATGGTTACCCAACACATGGTTGATATGCCCAGCGCTCAACATGGCGCATTACATTTGTTCGTACACATACCCTAATTCTGAAATTAGCTGACCGATTAGCACCACCGAGGGGCTGATGGGAGGCGCATTCTTGATGAAGAAGCTTCAAGATACGAATTTTGCCTACCCATTCGAAGAAAAAGCTGGTCCAATGCAATATGCATACGAACTCATGGGCGATACGTCACTCTCCAAATCACACACTTACAGCATCATGGAAGCCCAAGAAAGAATGGACAGTTTCAACGAATTCATGGTCGGCAAATTCCTCAAATTCGGCACATTCCCCGAACGCGTCCAATCCCTTGGATATGACCTACGAGCAGCCCTCAGCGCCCCAGGCTCAGTAGCGATGGTCGACATCGGAGGGGGACGCGGAGAACTACTCCTAGAAGTCCAAGCGGCATTCCCGCATCTAAGCGCCGAGAATCTTGTGGTGCAGGAGTTCAACGCGGAGATCGACCACATCTCGGGGATTCGCTTGATGGAGTGGAATTATCAGACTAGTCCTGCACAGCCTGTCACTGGTGCGAGGATCTACTCCCTACAGCACATTCTGCATAACTTGCCGGACTTGGCCGCCGTGGCGTTGCTGCAGAAGCTTTCACGCGCTATGGCACCTACGTCAAGGTTGTTCGTTCATTCCCTCTGTTGAACATTGCTGATAGATTTAGGCTGCTTATTATTGAATATGCGAAGAACATGACCTATACAAACCTACACGCGACCATGATATGTCTTTTTGGGGGGCGTGAGCGAAGCTCATCTGAGTGGCGGCAGCTGGCCCAAGTCGCAGGATTGAAAGTTACGTTCGAGGCTTATGTTGCAGGGGGTGAATCTTTGGTGGAGATGCAGTTGATTCATTGATCCAATCGGATCATCTAATGGAGTAGTTGTAGATCAGATAAATCGATGTGATACATCCATCACAACCCTCCTTGCCGATCCGGTTCGTTTGAAAATCTAATTCAGATCTTGTCGATGTACTTTTGTCTTGAACTATTGATCTGTTACTTTCTCCCTTGTAATCCACCCCTTGCATAAGCTGATCCGAAGTCATGAACTCGCCTCATATTTCCAATTCTCGTTTAACGCAATACTGTATTAGTCGGTTTACTTCACGATTCGAAAGTGTAGTTTTGGGTTTACAATTCTTCATGATTTATGATCATCCCTTGCCCGTCTGACCTGTACTAAGTTTAAACTCTACAGCTGTGACGTTCAGAACTATTTGTATCGAGTCCCCGCTCGCTACATTCCTATGTCAGACCCTGCAGTTCATCCTAATTATGAGTGTTCCACGGCCCCGGGAAGGGGATGTCAATATCGGTATGTCCATGTCGCGTGTATCGATCAATACTGACCCCCTACAGGCACGGCCACGTTCGACGCATGCTGGGTAGGCAGACCCCGCACCCATGAGATAGCACACGGCTAATCTTTGTAGGTTCTCACTGCTTTAGTTGGTGTGGCGTTGGGATTTCGTTTCGTGGTTAAAGCATGGATCGGATTGACCCTACCCCAGGTTTCCAGACCGGAGCGGATCTGGGGAATCGAAGATCTATTCTTTCTGGTTGCATATGGGTTTGACATCACACACATGACCATGATTCAGATGAGGTATGGTTCCATGTCTACTACACTGTTCAATCGCTGATCTCGCCAGTGCCCATTGGGGTCTAGGAAGACACTTTTTCTACCTGTCCGCGGAGGAAAAGTTCCACGCCATGAAATGGGATTTCACCTCCCAACCCATTGCTGTGTCATCGGCCATGGTTTCTCGGACCGGTATGATGTGCTTCCTGCTGACCTGCTTTGCGGCGAGTGATCGTAGGATCCGGACATCGATCAGAGTCTGTGCCGTTGTCCAGATCGTTGTCAATATGATCACTGTGCTGCAAATCATCTTGCAATGCGGTCCGGTTCCTTATCGGTCAGTTGATCGTACTCAGTATTTTCACTATATGTGGACAGCGCTCCCAGCAGATGGCTCTGTACAATGTCAATCCCCTATGGTGCAAACCACAGTCGGATTTGTCCAAGGCGGCTTTAATACCATTATCGATTTCTTCTTGGCCGCTCTGGCTGCGATGGAGCTGTGGCAGTTCTTCCTGCGAACGTTGCATCGAGACCCTAACATATCCTTCTGGGCTCAGTTCCGCAAGATCAACAGGACAACTCGGTCTCGGCGCATATGGCAGACACTTACCTTGAGTGGTCCTCTGATCCTCTCCGGAGCTGCGTCCATTATCAAGACCTATGTACGTTAACTTGAGAGCCAAGGGAATATGAACTAACTATATCAGAAACTTAAATCATTAGGAGATCGACAGGATTTCACTTACAACATCGTCTCCTTTATACTCTGGGTGAAGTAAGAACAAAGCTCACACGGTGTCGCACCTGCTAACAAAGTCAGGATTGAAAACTACAGCATTCTCCTCGCATCATGCGCGCCTGTCGCGCGTCTCTTTCTCCGAGCATTCGTCGACTCTCGCAGTGGCGGCCGACCAGGATACTGGTCTCGGTCCAAGTCTAAAGAAAACAGCAATGACACTGAAATGAAACGTCGTCCGAAAGACCAATGGATGGATTCGACGACTGTGACGGGGTGGCAGGATGAAGAAAGTTCACCGGATTGGCCGCGCTCGGAGAGTCGTATATCTCGGGCTCTGCCAGATCACGTTGATCCTGGATGTGTCTCAGTCAAGACGGAAGTTGTCGTACAGGTGGGCAAAAGTCGGCCACGATCAACATCATCGGGTGATGTGCGATTACTTCCTGGTGGAGAGTACATTTGATAAATTCGTATATACATGGAGTTGAAAGGAGTAAGTGGCACCATATGTGCATTAATGGGAATGATGGATTATGTCACAGAAATATTGACACAGCAATGATATGTAGCAATGTCATGGTATGCTCATAATTTCATATAACCTGTGGATTCTGCATTTTACTTCATCTGTCATGTTTGAGCCCTCTCTGCGCTGCTGTTGAGCCAACTATATACTTTTTGTGCTTAAGATAAGAATCTCATGAAGAGTGTGGTCCTGATCAATTTCTTTTTCCCCCAGTTCATCGGTTCTATTTAAAGAATTCCACATTACCAATATAAAAGGTAGATTACAGTTATATCGGGAGATTTACAATTACGCGTCAAGGACTCCACATGTACACTCAGCTGAACCCCACCTGAGCAGCAAACTCCCCTTTCCACGAATCCCCACGAATCCCCAAAGAAATTGTTCTTCTACCTAAATGCCCAAAAGCAACTTCAAGGTTAGTATCTACGGCTCCGCACGTGACGATAACGCGGGATAACGACATCTCCGCACATCTCTTTCTCTCTCCACATCATGGCGATCAAAAGTTCTGCTTTCCCCTATCGCCGCGGCTCGAATTCTTCTGAGAGAGACTTTTTCGATATTCCTGATGAATCTATAAAATCCATTGTCAAGCGCCAATTGCGCCGACCTCGTACCTGGATCACCCTGCTGGTCCTGTTCTTACTCCAATGGCAATTCCGGCGCTCTCGCTCTCCATCGTCCGACACCTCATGGCCTCCCCTTGACCAGAACAGGGTGGACTGGTCGCGTTATGCCTACACATCTTATGCGACCTCGGAAACCTACCTCTGCAACTGTGTTATGGTATTTGAGGCCCTGCACCGCTTCGGATCCCGCGCAGAACGGGTGTTGTTCTACCCCCAAGACTGGGACTTGGTTGTTGAGAATGATGTAGACCGTATCAGTCAGCTATTGTTACTGGCCAAGGATGCCTACAATGTGGAGCTGAGACCGGTCGTGGTTGAGAATATCAGAGTGGATGCGAAAGTGGCGCAACATGGTACTGCCTACCACAGGCTGAAGAGGGCTGTGCTAACTGTATGATAGGATATGCTGAGGCAGGATGGGACACAAGTACTATCAAATTAAACGCATTCGGCCTCCTCCAGTATGACCGCGTGATCCATATTGATTCCGACATGACCCTCTTGCAGCACATGGATGAGCTGTTTTTCCTCCCCAAGGCCCAGATTGCCATGCCTCGCGCGTATTGGCTCCTCCCCGAAGTCCACACCCTCTCCTCCCTCATGGTCGTGATCGAACCGTCGTTCCGTGAATATACCACCCTTCGAGAATTCATCCAGCCCGCCCTCGCCGGCCAGCGCGACATGAACCAGACTGACCACCGATATGACATGGAGGTATTGAATGATCGATATGGGGAGAGTGCCCTGGTGCTGCCACACCGACAGTATGGACTTTTGTCGGGAGAGTTCCGCAACAAAGACCACAGTCGGTACCTGGGCACTTCAGAGGAGGAATGGAATCCGGATAAAGTGCTGGCCGAGGCCAAGTTCGTACATTTCTCTGATTGGCCTTTGCCCAAACCCTGGGTGATGTGGCCAGGGAAATTGCTGGCTGAGCTGCAGCCTGCGTGCGATTATTTTCCTGGGACACCGCAAGAGAGTGGTTGCAGAGATCGTGAGGTGTGGAAACAACTCTATGATGACAACCGACGGCAGAGAAGGGTACGAATCCAATACCTTTTAAGAAGTTCATTACTGATCTCAGACAGGATATTTGCAAGATCCTCAGCTTCCCGGCTCCTGTTATTTGAATTGGTCTCCAGTAGCGAGCGAGACCATGTATATTATCGAGACGGCGTTATTTACCTTAGACATACTGTACAGCATGGAATAACATCAGTACATAATCGGGTCAGGCAGCCGCATATCCCATCGCTTTTCTCCAGGACTCGAACACGTTCGTCCCCCTCTTGGACATCAACTCCCCAAACTCTTTGACGCTAGAGACCTCCCACAACCCAGTAACAGAAGGAGAATCACCATCCAGTGTCAAGATCCCGGGCTTAGCGACCAGCTGATAATCCTTATAGCGCAGCTTACGCACGACAGTAACCCACGACTCAACATTTGTTTGTTCTCGGCTTTCCGCATACATCATTCCTGGGCAACCCCCTGTGCGTAAAAGGACGAAACATTGATGTGTAATGGCGGCACGTTTTAAGACAGCGACCTTTTTTCGAGACGTAATATGATGGGTCCGGATGAAGGCAGCATGAACGCATGGCATGGCAGGAAGTCAAGGTAAGAGAGATGAGCAGTTAGGTAAGCAGTTCATTTTTATATTTCGTATGTTGGTCACGTGCATAGCCATTAACTTCATTTTATCAGATTCACCATGGATATATCAGATAAACCAAATACGCCCGTTTTACAAGAGTATGAGCAATGATAAACTGATGTTACATACCGATAAAGTGGGTAAAATCAAATTCTATGCTATTCATTGGGAAAGTCCAAATATCATTCAAGGCCGCTATTGACCGGCGCAAGTTAGCTAGGTCTAGCTAAGTTTACCCAGTAAGATCAAGTTAATTCCGACTGACTTGGAAGCTGAGCACCCTTTCAATCACTTCCTCCGACCCTAGATCGACGAATCCTTGCTTTGTAGGCGACGAGGGGAAAGCTCGATTCGTCGGAGACTGAGGCAAGCCTCGCTTCGTCGGAGACAGGGGCAAGCCTCGCTTTGTAGGTGACTGAGGGAAGCCTTGCTTTGTAGGTAATGAAACTGATTGTCCCCAACTCTCCATCGGATTTCCCTGGCTATCATACTCCCTCCGACTGCGGAAATCTCGCACGAAGCCCTTTAGCAATGGGGTGAGGTATGGTGCCGATGCCATTATGTTCTAGATGTGGTCAGCATGAGAGTCTCTATGGACGGTGCTTTTAAGTACCCCGATATTGAATTCAACCGTCCCCCAAAGGATCAGAGCAGTCGAATTGCCATCCTTTGAAATCATTAGCATGGATCAAATCAAATAGGAAGAGACTTACACCAAATGCAACCCGATGTATCTGGGTTAGACGGAGTATAGAGCAGATTGTTGTAAAAAGACCTAATAAAAACAGGCAAAGAACTCCAACCTTTTGTGCGCGTTTGATGTTCAACTTGATCAGCAGTGGGATCGGCAGGAAGATGATCATCAGATCGCAGAAGATGGTGTAAATTGCAAGCCCGTAGAAGGTAGGTCCAATGGGAAAGCAAGTTCCATGAGCTGTGATATCCCAGGCTCGTTTAACAGGCGTGCAGTTGAGCAACAAGACCAGAGTTCCCGCAATATGACCTCCAGTCGAGAGGAAAATAACAACCCAGACCAATGAGCGATATATGTGCTTCGATGTGCCAACAAGCAAGCTTAAGTAGGATAAGCAGAGACTGGCCTTGAATCCGGCTATGCCTAACTGGTAAAATGGACGTCCGGCATAGTTGAGTTTGGTGTATGTTGCCAAATCGGCTTTTGGGCGCAGCGCGAGTGGAAGTCCAAGGCCATACCTGCTTTCTGTTTAAATTAGTTTGATTATGCAAGGAGGAGGAATAGTACTCACGAGAGATACACAAAGCACTGTAGATGATACTGAAAATCATAGAAATGAAAATCACATAATCCGCCGCAAGAAGTCGATTCGCCTTTGCGCGGAGGAACAGACGTAAAGAAACCACGATCACCATCAAAGAGGTAAAAGTCAGACATACAGAGAGAATCAACTTGTACTGAGACACTGCCTCGACCTCATCCGTAGCGTTAAACACCCACATGTTGAAGGGGGGAAGGTATTGGCTGGAAAGCGTGAGGTAGTTGGAAGAACAACCAGGAGTCGAGTCGAGTGAGAAAGTGACAAAGTGATAGAGCAGTCTTGGTTTCCCAAATTCCTTGTACAACTCTGACCTTACATCCCCTCTTCCCCATCTCCGCCCCCATCGCCATTTCCATCGCCATTTCCATCCCCATACCCATCCCCGTCCCACCTTATTGACATGGATTCCTCTATCAAGGACCGTGATGATGCAGTTGATTATCTCGAAGCTCACACCAGAACTGTCGATGTTGATCTAGTCGTTCTTCGACGCAAGATTGACCGACACTTGCTCCCTTACATGTTCTGTTGTTATGTCCTGCAGTTCCTAGACAAGGTGATGCTCAATTACGCCTCGGTGATGGGTCTACGCAAAGACCTGAAACTTGTAGGCAATGAGTTCAGCGACATCGCTACATATTTCTTCGTTGCCTACCTCATCGCCGAGTTACCGAACGGTAAGTATCAACCCCCTCCACCCCTTGCTTGATGACCCAGCTCTGACTGAAGCAGTTTTCTGTCTTCAGAAATTTCCAGCTGCGAAATGGCTCGGCGCAAATGTTTTTCTCTGGGGTCTAGCTGCTGCTTGTGGAGCTGCAGCGTATGACTATCGAACCCTGCTGATTCCACGAATATTCCTAGGCGTCTTCGAGGCGACTGTCGGCCCCTCGTTGATGCTTATTAGCAGTCAATACTATAACCGCAGTGAACAAGCTCCGAGATTCACATTCTGGTACATGGGCTTGGGTGTTGCTCAGATTCTGGGTGGCATTATTTCATTTGCATTCCAGCATGTTCATCATGCATCGATGGAGGGATGGCGAATCATGTTTCTGGTACTGGGTCTCATCACCAGCTTGGTAGGCGCGTTGACATTTTTCTTCATCCCAGACACTCCAATCAAAGCCTCGTGGCTGTCTAGTGATGAGAAGCTCGCTCTTATCCAGCATATCAGCAAGAACCAAACAGGAATGTGGAGTTCCAAGTACAACCTGCGACAGATCGGGCAAAGCGTGTGCGATCCTCAGCTTTGGCTGTTAACCATCATTACAATCCTAGTAAGCTGCAATCCTATTCATCTGGTCCCAAGCTAACCTATCAGATATCCGTCTCAAGCGGCGTGGTGACCACATACTCCGCAACCCTGATCGCAGGATTCGGATTTTCAGGTCCCATCTCAGCCCTCCTCAACACGCCCTCCGGCATAATCAGCATCTTCTTCACCCTACTAGTCGGTTTTGGCATCCGCCGAACCTCCAACCGCTGGGCCTGGAATGTCCTTTGTTGCATCCCGGGGATAATTGGGTCGGCGTTATTTTCGTTCCTCCCGGAGAAGAACAAGGCCGGAATTCTGATAGGAGTCTACCTCGTCAATGCCATCGTAGCCACCCTACCCATTCTGTACCAGTGGACCATGGCCAACTGCGCCGGCCATACCAAACGTGCGTTCGCCAGTGCCTTGATCGCTGGCTCTTTTTCCGTGGGAAATATCATCGGGCCGCAGACTTTTCAGGCCCGTGATGCACCGGGGTATCGACCTGCTAAGATTATCGTTCTTGCGACGCAGGCATCAGCGGCTGTGTTGACTATTGTACTGTTTCTGTACTATCGCTGGGAGAATCGCCGTCGGGATCGACGCGGTGTTGTAATTGAGGCTCTTGTCGATGAAGTCAAGTGGTCTGGCTTGACAGACCAGGAAAACCCGCAATTTAGATACGTTCTCTGAGGACGGTTGATGACTGACGACTTGAAAAATCTCAGTGAGCTAGCGCTGTATTGACATACATATGTGTGTTTAAATCTATGCAATCACTTCAACCTTGCAATTTTTAGTAGATCGTAAACAAGATAGATTTCAGTATTGCTTCTAGGGTGCATTAGTCGCCTGGTATCGTGTCAAGAATAGGCTTCGTTATAAGCTATCACTTCACACTTGAAATAAACTTATTCGGGTTGACAAGGCATATCATACTTGACCATAAAAAGGAACTATTGCACAACTTACCTGTACGATACTTTCTCACAACCACACAACTCAGGGAGGCATATTTATCGCCAATATGCCCGGGCTCACTCCTGTGTTCAACGCGTCGATTTATTCTTTAGAATGTCTGAAAGCCCAGTCAAGACTTCATCCTTGATGTGTACTCCAACCACCTTGCCGATGACGATATCGACAGTCCCCATGGAAGAATTCTGAGATGAGATTCGCATTCGAACTTTACCGGTGATTCCTGGACTATGGGGATATCCATCAATATAGCTGGGTCTTTTGTAACCTTGGCTCGCTAGACCTTATCTTCTTATGGTACCTGCTCCGCTAAAATGCTCACTGCCGATCTTAGATCGTGTGTCGCCATGTTCTAACAACGTTTCCGGTCTTTTTGAAGTTAATGACCATTTACTTACGGCTACTCTGTACCATCTAGTTGGCGAACATGATGATCATTACCATGATCATAATCATATAAGGAGGACCAAATGTCAGATTGTTGAAATGAAAATATGGCCCCAGGTTCGAATTCTCTTCTTTGTTCTTGCCTCCTTGTTCTTGGTGGAAATCCACTCGACTGAACGTGAACCACGGCCTGCCAGGTGTATCAATTGTGAGCATGAAATTGCGATGTTTTTGCCTTCACTCACCTTGAACGGATCGTGAGGACTCCGTGTTGGTCGAATATGGTCTCATCTTCCGCGCACTACCGCATCGGGCAAACCTTGCAGATCATTGCTGCTTATCTCCACAAATATCCGAGAAGACCGATCCCGAGCCTCCGAACGACTCGGGACTCGGCTATCATGAGACTCGAACCTTCGGCATACCGAGACTGCCTCGTAGTGAACGGCCTGGTTGCCTTTCGATCAGCTGATTCCTTGATCCGGGCTTCCGACAGGATCTTTGTATATATACGGAGTAGGTTTTGTCCTCAATCGATCCTTTCCAAATCACACTTAGTTCACTTTATACTTCACTTTGTACTTTTTACTTCAAAGTTCTACTACAATGGTTGCTACCGAACCCCACCTCAACTTCCGGTCCTTTGTCGAGGCCCTCAAGGCTGACAACGATCTCGTCGAAATCAATGACCCCATTGATCCTTATCTCGAAGCTGCTGCTATCACTCGCCTTGTCTGCGAAACCGATGACAAGGCTCCTCTGTTCAACAATGTGATTGGTGCACAGAACGGTCTCTTCCGTATTCTGGGAGCCCCAGGATCTCTCCGCAAGTCTCCTAAGGACCGATATGGCCGACTCGCCCGTCACCTGGGCCTACCACCCACCGCATCGATGAAGGATATCCTTGACAAGATGCTGTCCGCTAGCGAGCTGACTCCAATTGAACCCACGATTCTTCCAACTGGTCCCTGCAAGGAGAACTTCCTCGAGGAGAGCCAGATCGATTTGACCAAGCTTCCCGCTCCGCAAATCCACGAGGCCGATGGTGGTAAATACATTCAAACTTACGGCATGCACATCGTTCAGTCTCCTGATGGATCGTGGACCAATTGGTCTATTGCCCGCGCGATGGTTTCAGACGATAAGCACTTGGCAGGCCTGGTCATCGAGCCGCAGCACATCTGGCAGATCCACCAGATGTGGAAGAAGGAGGGCCGGGACGTGCCTTGGGCTTTGGCCTTCGGTGTACCCCCTGCAGCTATTATGGCATCCAGCATGCCCATCCCTGATGGCGTCACTGAATCTTCCTATGTTGGTGCGATGACTGGATCTTCCCTGGAGCTGGTCAAGTGTGATACCAACGACCTTTATGTGCCAGCTACTTCCGAAATTGTCTTCGAGGGTACCTTGTCTATCACCGATAGGGTACCCGAGGGACCATTCGGAGAAATGCACGGCTACGTCTTCCCCGGTGACACGCACCTGTGGCCTCAGTACAAGGTCAACCGGATCACCTACCGCAATGACCCGATTCTCCCTATGTCATCCTGTGGTCGACTGACTGATGAGACTGTAAGTTTACCTACCCTGTTGCCACTATTGCACTAACCAATCTAGCACACCATGATTGGCGCCTTGGCTGCCGCGGAGATCCGCAAGATATGCCAGAACAGTGGTCTCCCTATTACCGATTCATTCGCGCCGTTTGAGTCGCAGGTCACTTGGGTCGCTCTCAAGGTGGATACTGCTCGTCTGCGGGAGATGAAGACCACCTCCAAGGAGTTCTCCAAGAAGGTTGGAGATCTGGTGTTCAATTCCAAGGCTGGATACACCATTCATCGCCTGGTTCTTGTCGGCGACGACATTGATGTGTATGATGGCAGGGATGTTATGTGGGCTTTCTCTACTCGCTGCCGACCTAGCCTCGACGAGACCTTCTTCGAAGACGTGCGTGGATTCCCACTTGTCCCGTACATGTCTCATGGCAATGGATCTCCCACTATGGGAGGTAAGGTGGTCTCGGATGCCCTTATGCCAACTGAATATACGACTGGTAAAGACTGGTTGGCTGCCGATTTCAAGAACTCCTACCCCGAGGAACTGAAAAAGAAGGTCCTGAACAACTGGACCAAAATGGGTTTCCGCGAGGAGTAACCGGCGCAACAGGCAATAGGACTCGTCACCAAATGTTGAATTGTATCATCTCAATCAAATAGACTATAGAATGTACTTCAAAGTTTAAAAGTCTTGTTATTTATATTTCTCTCGATCTTGATGTCAATAAACACACGGTTCTGCCTCTGGAGGGAGAGAAAGTAAATCGATTAGCAAGCAAACAGGAGATGCCGAAGATCTGCATGAATCGTAAGCAATTAAGCATGTATCCTTTCCTTAAATTACAAGGTATACAAATATGAGTCCCAGGCCAGACCATTTGTTTCTTTCTCTTTGACCTTTTAATCCACATACATCGCGATGACATCAGGCATTGAGTGAAGAATATTGGGGACCGGATCACATGACGAATCACGTTACTACGCGTCGTCGGATCAAACGAGTCATTCCTATATCACCGCTTATCACGGGATTATAATCAAGATTCCGTCGAATACGAATTTCTAACCCTCTAGCTTGACAAGAAACTATACTGACCAGTGTTCGGGAATATTCCCGTCTCGGTCGGGATTCACTCACCTCACCTCGGCATCCTCGGCAAGAATCCAGAATTCAAGATGAGCCAACGCGAGGCTGACCGGATCCTTTTCTTAAAAAGCCGAGAGAGAGAATCCCGCGCGTGTTATCCTTGTCGGAAGCGCAAAGTCAAATGTGATGGAAAGCAGCCCTGCCAGACATGCCAGAAACGAAAGCACCCGCAAATCTGCGATTTTGACATTCCGCACTCCAGACGCAGGTCGGCATCCCATCAGCCGGCTCGTTCGGCTTCACCTGTACGCCAACCGGTGATCGAGGATGAACCTCCAGCTGAGAATGATAGTTCTAAAAACTATGTCTACTCTGGAGACAATTCCGTGGTGTCGATCTTGCGCCTGCGAGCGTCGGATGCTAATTCGATGGCGCGCGATGTCGGCTCCGTTTTGGGTCTCCAGAACACTTTCAACAGCTATCCATTCATGGACTCCAAGACTCCTACCGAGAAATGGAAATCTTTACTGGGGATATTACCCCAGCGATCAGAGATTTTAAAGTATGATGCCTACCAGTATGTTGAATTCTGCTAAGCATGAATAGATTCTTTCATTACTACCGGGTGACCGCATACCCATATAACCCAATTCTGGCCGATATGGATCGGTTTGAGGCTGATCTATGCACCTATTTGAACGCACATGCTCTAGGGGAATTCAAAGACCCAGGGAAGATCTCGGATCGATGGGCAACTGAAAAATCTATTGGTCATATTAGTCTTTTATTGGCTACTTTAGCCTCAGGAGCTCATTATTCTGACATTGAATACCCCCAAAGGTTGGAGCTCGCCACGGATTTTACCCGCCGCTCATTCCATGCTCTCCGTCTCGCAAACTTCCTTTTCCGGCCGTCTCTGGATGTAATTCAAGCGCTTCTTATAATCGGAAATACATTGCAGAATATGGCCCAGTCGGACGCTGCATGGGCATTGCTCGGCTCGACAGTGCGACTGGCTCAAACTATGGGACTGCACACTGAAAAAAGTACTAGCTACTGGCCCGAGTATCTACGAACAAAGGCGAAAAGGCTTTGGTATGTAGAATCAATACTTTCATGGTACGTTGCTAAAAATTGTAGGTCGACTATCGTATGGCAAGACAGCCTCCTCTGTCTCTGCTATGACCGCCCACCTATTGTTTCAGTCGCTGGGTGGCCACTCGATCAGACAATTTTGGAGCGAACCGACTTATCCTACCCAGAGACCATGCATTTCATCTGTCGCTTGGGTCTGGATATGATGCGACCGGAGGGTTCAACGGAAGCTGAGAGAGCGATTGAAAGCCTTCAGAAATTGGATAGTGTCGGCCAACGAAGCCAAAGTTATTTGCGAAATCGGGAAAGCTGTATCACTTTCCAACAGAACCTTGAGCATCTCGCACTAAGGATGCATACAAATTTTTGTATATCTATGGCTTGCCGACCAGCGATGAAGCACCAGCCGCAGCCTCTCTACCCACAGGCTGACTTTCTTCGGATGCGCGCAAAGGAGGGCTTGATCGATGCATCCAAGGCATTCCTGGACTTTCAGGCCCTCAGTGTCGTGCCTTTGCGAAGCTGGTCTATGGTGCATACGGTACTTAGCTCCACACTCCTTCTCTGCATATGGGAAGAGACGCGCAATGACCCCGAATGCCGCAGTCTCCAGCAAAGGGTGATTGACGTATTTTCGTCATCAAATGCAAAAACGTCCGAAGGAACTCCCTCCGACGGTGACGAGTGGTTATCTGCTCGTCATATCCGAGCCCTGGTTACCCTCCGAAGTGCTTTGGATCAAGAGAGCGATAGGAGTACAATTCAGCCTGATCAAGGGATAGGTTTTGAGACTGGTATCCAGCCGAGCAATCTAGATGGCTATGGCTATATGCCAGAAATGGACCCGTTTGGAATTTCACCGGTAACATATTTGGACTCAATTATGAACGGCATGTCTTCTATCCTTACCTCAAGTGTCACGGCTAATTTCAATAGTCCCCTTGTTCGATTTTACACAAGAAAACGAGTTCCTGTGAGTGGAGGTCAGTTCAATTATTGCAACTCGGATGCTGGCGGGTACCAATATTGGGTTCTCAGTCTCCATAAGAGCAAAGTATGTTTCTCGGGTCTCGGATCTCGGGGTTCGGCCCGGTGCAACAACCTTGAGCTTCCAGAGTCGGTCGGGACGAACGGCTCCTGTGATTCACCTCCGAATCGAAATTGCTGCTATTTAATAAACGGTTGGACCTCATAGTTCATGTCTTCATCCAACATCATTCACATCCAACATCATTCACATCCGCATTCAATGTTTTCTCGGCTATCTGGTACCAATACTCCTCAATCTTCTCGTGCTTCTCCCCGTGGAAGCCCCCCAGACTCCACCATGATTTTCGACAAAACAGATCAACATGCCCCGGCACCTCAACCCACACCACGCCGTCGCCGGATCGTGGTAGCTATGACCGGAGCCACTGGAGCCATCCTGGGAATCAAGTGTCTCATCGCCCTCCGCCGACTAAACATCGAGACCCACCTGGTCATGAGTAAATGGGCCGAAGCGACAATCAAATACGAGACCGACTATCACCCGGCGAATGTCAAAGCCCTCGCCGACCACGTCCACAACATCAACGATATGGCAGCGCCAATCTCCAGCGGCTCCTTCAAAGCAGATGGCATGATCGTCGTCCCATGCAGTATGAAAACCCTTGCAGCAATTCACAGCGGCTATGGGGAGGACTTGATTTCGCGCACGGCAGATGTCATGCTCAAAGAGCGACGCCGTCTGGTACTTGTTGCTCGGGAGACCCCACTGAGTGATATTCATCTGCGCAATATGTTGGAAATCACCCGTAGTGGGGCGATTATCTTCCCCCCGTGCCGGCTTACTATATCCGCGCTGCCACGGTCGATGATCTAGTGGATCAGAGCGTGGGGCGCATGCTGGACTTGTTCGATTTGGACACGGGCGATTTTGCGCGATGGGAGGGATGGTCGACGGAGAAATGAATGAAAATGGAATCTCAAGGCGTTAGGGCATGGGATTTCGGTCACATGTGACATGTACATCAATCATATACATCACACGGCGTTATCGGCTTTGGGCGTTAATTAATCCAAATTTCACTTTTATACTCCCGTCTTCAGGCTTTGAGAAATACCACGTAGTCTATTTAATATGCAGCTTAGTACTACACTCACGCTAGGTACGGTTTGGATACGGTGTTTATATAGCCGAAAAATCAAACATCTTGGAAGCAATTAGAGGCCGCTCGCTAGCGTAGAGCATGTTGTCTAGAATCTCCTTCATTGCCGTGGGTGGTAGGCCCAGGTGATGGGCAAGTCGGCCATATTCTGAGATTCATAGAGCCGCTACACTAAGTAAAAGGACAAAAGCGAAAGAAAAGAAGCAAAAATCTAGAAATATGCGCGGTATTATAAAAGGAGCGCCGTAAAGAGAACTCACCATAGAGGTTTGTTTCACTTCGGGAGAACGCGGACAAGCTCCAGCCAACAATAATCGAGTTTCACCTTGACCAAGAGCATCAGATTTGCTTGTATGCCGTGAAAAATGAATTGCCACTGCCCAGTACTCATGGCTAAGAGCTAGATTCACTGTTCTGCTCTGTCTGAGGCTCGTAGGATGCCACTGAAACAGGCGAGGAGTTGCGGGTTAAATGAAAAGTTCTTTTTGCTCCTACAAAGCACGTTGCTCCCGGACGCTTTGTCAGTTCATCCTGTAGCCTGTACATCCTCGGTCTTGGCCTTCCGGAGACTTTCTAGAACTGTGATCCCCCAATTCCCCAGAAATTCCCTGTGCCAGGCCCACTCGCTTAAATCGAGGCCCGAGACCCTGCATAAACTTTCTATTTTCTGCAACCGCATGACCACGATCCCAGTCTACACCAAGCCATTTTCCCCGCGTCAGGAACAGCGGGGAACTTTATGATTCTTGCGGACCGAGGAAATGGAGGAGCACATGTTTGATCCTGAAGTATGAGGACTTATAAATTCTTCGATTCCGTCGAGGGAGATGGACTACCAAAACAGACCAAGCGAGTAAGCTAGTCAGCTGTGGCAATGGACATTATCATGCTCATTCTTACGTTCTTTGTTGTGCCGATCCTGGCTGCTCCTTTTGATAGAAGGGCCAGTGCACCCACAGTCACCATTTCCACACCCGAAGCTACCATCATCGGATCGACTTCAAGCAATATCGATACCTTCAATGGAATCCCATTCAGTCTCGCGCCAACTGGAGCCCGTCGACTCAAGCCTCCACAGGCAATCGCAACCTCACTGGGAACAATCGAAGCAACAGGAACAGCCATGGCCTGTCCGCAGTTCTACTTTACCACAAGTACCAGCGATTTCCCCGTCTCTATTCTTGGTGACATTGTCAATATCCCGTTGTTTCAAACAGTCACCAATGCCGGTGAAGATTGTCTCAATCTCAATGTTCAGCGTCCCTCGGGTACCACAGCCGGCGCAGGTCTCCCGGTCTTGGTGTGGATATTTGGCGGTGGTTTTGAACTTGGGTCCACATCAATGTATGACGGATCGTCTATCGTCGCTTCCTCGGTGACACTGGATATGCCTGTTATTTTTGTGGCAATGAATTATCGCGTGGGTGGGTTTGGGTTCATGCCCGGATCGGAGATTCTCAAGGATGGTTCTGCGAATCTGGGTCTTCTTGATCAGCGTCTGGCTCTAGAGTGGGTAGCCGACAATATTGAAGCGTTTGGAGGGGACCCGTCAAAGGTGACGATCTGGGGAGAATCTGCTGGAGCAATCTCCGTCTTTGATCAGATGGCTCTATATGACGGCAACATCACTTATAACGGATCGCCGCTGTTCCGAGGCGCTATCATGGACTCTGGAAGTGTTGTGCCAGCGGACGCAGTGGATGGGGTGAAGGGCCAGGCGGTCTATGATGCCGTTGTCAAAGATGCAGGGTGCAGTGAGGCGACTGACACACTCGAGTGTCTCAGGGATCTGGATTATACGACATTTCTCAATGCTGCAAACTCCGTTCCAGGAATCCTATCATACAACTCCATCGCCCTTTCATACCTCCCACGACCTGACGGGACAGTCTTAACCGAATCTCCAGAAAAGCTCGTGGAAAGTGGCAAATATGCCTCCGTCCCATTTATTATTGGAGACCAAGAAGACGAGGGAACGATATTCGCCTTGTTCCAATCCAACATCACGACTGAGACGGAAATCGTCGACTATTTGCAGGACCTCTTCTTCGCCGACGCATCACGTACTCAACTCGAGGATCTTGTTGCCACTTATCAAACCATCACCACTGACGGATCACCTTTTCGAACTGGAATTCTCAACAACTGGTATTATACACAGTACAAGCGTCTGGCAGCAATTCTAGGAGATCTCACATTCACCCTAACCCGTCGGTTATTCCTCACGCTTGCTAATCAAGTGAAGCCCGATGTACCGTCCTGGTCTTATCTATCTTCATACGATTACGGCACTCTGTTGCTCGGGACATTCCATGCTTCAGACTTATTGCAAGTGTTTTACGGGATTTTGCCAAATTATGCATCCAAGTCCACGCATGCGTATTACCTTTCCTTTGTTTATGATCTGGATCCCAATTCCAAGGCTACGGGCTATACTGAGTGGCCGCAGTGGAGCGTTAATCAGACTTTGATGAACATCTTTAGTGACCATGGAGCTATACTCGCTGATGATTTTAGAAGTGACAGCTTTGACTTTCTTCAAGCAAATGTCGGTTCGTTTCATATATAGCCAAGTGAAGACTCAAGGTCATCATGCATATATTTACTCTCACTATCTGAATCGCATCCTACATAAATTTCCTTCTACCTCCACGTCGCTGCGGCCGTTGCGGTGGTGCCTGAACAGACGGTTGGTACTGTGTACGTCCGGTTGGGGTCACTTTCCCATTTGATCGACGTCGATCCATCCGTCTTCTCGATATATTTATACTCGAAGACCGTTCCAGCAGGCAGCGTTATGACGACGTACCACAATGGATCGGAGGATGTGTAATCAGCGGCAGACAAGGCAATAGCATCATCTGTATCCCAATCTCCAAGCGCGCTGATGGAACCGGAGATGTAGATATTTTCGCCATATGTGGTGGTCACGACTTCCTCGAAGAGCACTGGCACGGCAGTAACTGCAGAGCAAGTGCTAGTGGTTGTCTTGGATGTAGTCGTGGTGGTTGACGTGGACGCCTTTGTCGTCGTCGTAGTTGTCGATGTGGCTTTAGTGGTAGTTGTGGTCGACGTCGTGGAAGTGGAGGTGGAAGTGGAGGCAGTAGTTCCACACAATCCACTGCCAGTTACAGAAGAAGACAGCATGAACACACGAGGTAGGCCAGATGCCATTGGCACTGCGATATCTCCACTGGAGTCCACTGTCACGGAGGTGCAAGTGTACATCTCCATGAGCACGGTACCCGAGGAATAGCCACTGCCGCTGAGTGTCAGAGTGTACGAGCTGGCACTCGAGCCTTTGTTTGAAAGAACAGTAATGACCGGCGAGGTACTTGATCCCTTCTTCATAGCGAGAGTATTGCTATCCTGGTAGAATGCATCGTTCTAAAAGATGTTAGTCATTTTCCGTGTAAGAACCGCCAGTCCATACTAGAGTAGTAATGTAAGTAGAATCCGCAGATATCGCTAGATTGCGGATCGCGTTTGTCGAAGCAATGAACTCATATAGTGTTGCAGTGGTGGAATACCCAGACAGCCAAGTGGCCTCGCGGTTGTCAGGATCACTGCCACCACTATAGTGCTGTTCCTGACCTGCGTAGATGATTGGAATACCATCTGACAGGAACACGAAGGAGATCACATTCTTTGCTTGGGAATAGTCGGATGTGTAGCTTTACCGGTTAGCTTAGTCCGTGATGAAAGGGGTGCACATACGAAGCAAATCGAGGGTTGTCATGGTTTTCAATAAAGTTTCCAAGGAGCGTTGGATCGGCACAGTCCGAAGCAACTGAATTGATCATGTTGTATAAATCGCTGATGCTGCCACTCGAATCCTCAAAGGCATAGAGCAGTTGATAGTAGCTATTGGGTCAGCATGTCTTGCTAAACGGGTAGGCCACTTACATTGGGTAGTTCAGCACTCCATCCAGGTAGTCCTGGTAGGGACAGGTGTAGGCTGGATCCCCATCGTAGACCTCGCCCACGCAATAGACACCTGCAGCGTCATTGTAATCAGGCCAAAATGATTCTTGGACATGTTTGACAGTATCGATTCGCAACCCATCAACTATTGAGGTTAGCGTGATACGATGCGCGGGTCGATCTGCATACTTGAATAGTTTGACACCAAGGCTGCGACCCAATCGTACCAGATGGTCTGTACTGATGTCAGGGTAGTATCAAGATCTGGCAATGAAACAGTAGTATCTCCAAGCCAGCAATCCTCCACATTGCTCTGATCGTCATAGTCGCTGATCAGACAGTAGGAATGGAAGTACGAGGACGAGTCGAAAGGATTGAAGACACTATAGTCTACACTTGTGCCTGCACCATCATAGCCCTGGACGAATGAGCTAACGAATTTATGATTCTTCGGAAGTCTTACCATGTGATTTGCCACCACGTCTACCATCAGATACATTCCTCTAGCATGTAGAGCCTCCGATAATGCCAGCAGATTAGCGGCGGTTCCATAGTTCGTGTTCACATTGTATCTAAAAAATCAGTCCTGCTCATCATGAGGGTTTGTATTCTTACATTTCCTGCTGCCAATAGCCGTGGTATGCTTCACCCTCTCCTGTGTCTTGCTGCAGTTGTTCCGTCACTGGTGTGATCCAAATGGCTGTAAATCCCATGCCTTGTATATAATCCAGCTGTAGAGGTTAGCATGGGGATATGAAGTCTGGGAAAGACTTACATGGTTGATAATGCCTTGCCAGCTACCTCCGCAGTAAATCTAGACAATTAGCCCTTGTGACATACATCCACAGGGGATATTTCCTTACCCGGTCAGAGACATCACATGCCGCCGTTGTCGAATTGTCCGTCCGACCAAATCGATCAGTCAACAAGAAGTAGATAGATTGAGTACGCCATTCAGCTGGCGTAAGGCCTATGGCCACACTCGCAAAGAGCACAGTGATCCAAGCAAGTTGCTTCATAAAAGCGGCAGTCAGTTCAATGTTTGAAATATATTTGAACTCTCCCTCCACGGCGACATGGCACCTGGAAGTCGGTTTATACCGGTCCTCTCCACATCAATATGCACAGTAATATGCAATTTCCGGTGGCTATCACACTCATCCAGCCCACGGAGGCCTGTCGGACAAAAGCACCAATCGCTTCTCCAAATGCTCCTCGTGCAACCGGTCGTCAGAAATTTCATGGTAGCGACGGCATGGCTTGAAGTCTGAAACTTCTGGAATTCCGTTACCCAAGCCGACTTGAGGTTAGATTCCAATCAATGAAGAAAAGATCGCCGTCGGCAATTAAGTTCTTTGATGAAAAACCTAGTGCCGAAATGACTAGTGCCCGACGCCAGTCTTCAACGGGGATCTCCCGAGCGCCAGCGGGGTTTCTTCACGGCTCTCTGCATTTCCAATGGCCAATATTGTCGCCGCTGGACTTCATTTCCGGTGCACATGCCGATCACCAAAACGCCCCCTTCGTAGGCGAAGACAACGCCTTCAGGGACGGCGCATTATGCAGGCGCTGATTGGTGGTTATAACGCCCAGGTGCTGCGGGGTTCCCCGACTTTTGTCGACAGGGGACGGAGAATCCCCGGGCGTCACAAAACCAAGTTCTGAATCCCCTGCATGACAGACTAAGCTAATGAACAGTCGGACCGGCATCACAATCAGAATTGAGATGTTTTGAGAGAAGATCGGGTAATTGAGATCTCCACTTTGCTGCATGTCACGTTCGGGCAGTCCGAGCTCATGCGCGGTGATTCCCGTGATTCACATCTAACGGCGGAACCCCTTCAACGATGAAGAATATAAAAGGCGAGGGGCCCATATGGGTAGAGAGACAAGAAAGACAGAAATCGAAATTTCGAATCATGGCTTCTCGTATCTTCACTGCGCTTTGTGCGCTAACCCTGGGCAAAACTGTCCTGGCCATCCCTGGATACTTGGCTCCACGGGCGTCTACAAGCGTTGCCAGCTGGTTGGCCACGGAGACTCCCATCGCAAGACAAAGCATTCTCGATAACATCGGATCTGCCGGCATATATGCTGAGACAGTGGATTCGGGTATCGTGATTGCCAGTCCAAGCTTGGATAGTCCTGACTGTAAGAACAAACCATCCATGACAAAGCAAGTGACTAATAGAACTTAGATTACTACACCTGGACTCGTGACTCGGCTTTGACGCTGAAGGTCTTGATCGATCTGTTCAGGAATGGAGATACTGCTTTACTCTCCATCATTGAGGAGTACATTGACGCTCAGGCTTATCTCCAGACGGTTTCCAACCCATCTGGTTCCCTTTCTGGGGGACTTGGACTGGGTGAGCCCAAGTTCAACATTGATGAGACTGCCTATACTGGATCCTGGGGACGTCCTCAGCGTGATGGTCCTGCTCTTCGGGCCACTGCGCTGATCAGCTTTGGTCAGTGGTTGGTGGTAAGTGATGTCCTCCATCTAGCAACTGGCAGTGCTAATGACTTTTAGGCGAACGGCTATACCACTACGGCAACCAACATTGTGTGGCCAATCGTGCGAAACGATTTGTCCTATGTGGCAGAGTACTGGAACCAGACCGGTTATGGTGAGAATTTCATTCCATCAATGTCCAGATCGCGCTGACCATCTAGATCTGTGGGAGGAGGTTTCCGGCTCCTCTTTCTTCACCATCGCTGTCCAACATCGTGCACTGGTGGAGGGCAGTAAATTTGCGGCTTTGGTGGGCTCATCTTGCTCATACTGCGACTCTCAAGCCCCACAGGTGCTTTGCTTCCTCAACCAGTTCTGGACCGGATCATATATCTTGGCCAACTTCGGCAGCAGTCGCACAGGCAAGGACGCCAATACCCTCCTAGGTAGCATTCACACCTTTGACCCTGAGGCTGCCTGCGATGACAGCACTTTCCAACCGTGTTCTTCTCGCGCACTGGCAAACCACAAGGTGGTGACAGACTCTTTCCGCTCGGTTTATACCCTGAATTCGGGCATCGCTGCAGGAGTGGCCGTGGCCGTCGGTCGGTACCCAGAAGATTCCTACTACAATGGAAATCCCTGGTTCCTGTGCACCCTAGCCGCCGCTGAGCTCCTGTACGACGCACTGTACCAGTGGAACAAGATCGGTTCCTTGACCATCAACAGTGTGTCATTGGCCTTCTTCACTGACCTTTACAGCTCCGCCGCGACAGGAACCTATTCCTCATCCAGTGCGACGTACTCGTCGATTGTGAGTGCTGTGAAGACATACGCAGATGGATACGTCAGCCTGGTGGAGACATATGCGTCCAGCAACGGATCTATGTCCGAACAATACAGCAAGACAACCGGAGCTCAACTGTCAGCCAGGGATCTGACCTGGTCCTACGCGGCCTTGTTGACAGCAAACATGCGCCGCAACTCTGTTGTCCCTGCAGCCTGGGGTGAGACCTCTGCCAGCAGTGTTCCCGCTACCTGTAGCTCCACCTCGGCGACTGGCACCTTTAGCTCTGCCACTAACACGGCCTGGCCCACTACATTGACCAGTGTATCTGGAACGACGACAGCCACCACTGCCACTACCACTACCACCGGTACCGGCACCACCGCCACTACCACATCTACATCCACTTCAACAACCAAGACCTCCACGACGACGACTGCCTGCACTACGCCGACCGCCGTGGCCGTGACCTTCGATCTGATTGCAACCACCGTCTACGGTGAGAACATCAAGATTGCTGGCTCCATCTCCGCGCTCGGTGACTGGGATACCGATGATGCTGTCGCTCTTAGTGCGATTGACTATACCAGCAGCGATCATCTCTGGTTCGTGACCACCACTCTCCCTGCGGGAACTGTCTTTGAGTACAAGTATATCCGGGTTGAGAGTGATGGTACTATTGAGTGGGAGAGTGACCCGAACCGCTCCTACACTGTCCCAGCTGCCTGTGCTACCACGGCCGTGACGGAGAGTGATACCTGGCGATGATTGCTCCCAGATGATTGATGGGAAGCTGGATTAGACCAGTCGTATGGAAGTGAAGTATTGTGATGTGTCAGAATGGAAGTGAAGTGTTGTGATGTCAGTATGGAAGAATATGAAGAATGAATGAATTGGTATAAGTTCTATGAAATATGGACAAGTGAATGTAAAGAAGTAACGCTGATCTTACAGCTGCTGGTGACGAATAAAAAGTCCTAAGAAGGCGGCTCCGAGAGAGCATACCAGCGAAAACACTAACGAGGGTTAGAAGTATTCTTTTGCAGGTTAAAGGAAACTCACCATATGTATGCTTGAGACCAGCAATATAACAGGCCACAACAATTTCTCGAAGGCGACCACTCAGATGCGCAATATAGTTAGTATCATCCATGGCCCTTTGGATAACCCTCTCCGAACCAGGACCATGTAGATGAAGTTGAAGCTGGCGCTTGAATTCCATTCCCAGAACTGAATTCGAAGTGGTAACACCAGCGGTCATGGCGAAGCTGATCAACAACATGTACATGGCCGTCGCCATAGCCACCTCATTCGGAGGCAGAGCCGCAGTCAGCGCAACAAATGCAGCTGCGGAGGCCATTCCAGTACCCATACCACCAGGGAGGATATACAGCGACTCCCAAGGGCCGGTATTTCCGTTCCAGCGCAACCCCAGAAGAATATAGGAGACTGATGCTACCAGCCCAGCAAGCACCAAGAGAACGCGGTAGGATCCCGTCTTTCGAATAAAGATTCCTGCCAAGAGTCCTCCCAGAGTGTTGCCGACCACTGCGGGGACGAGATGAGCACCGGCTGCGGTGGTGGACGCATTTTGGGTAACCTGGAAGTACAGTGGGACGGAGAACAGCATTCCAAGCTGTGCGGTAATCTGCAGTGTGCTGAGGACGTAGCTCACGGCCACGTTAGGTCTGCGCAAAATTCGAAGATTGAAGATGGGCTCTTTGGCTACATATGCCTCGACCAGGACGAAAGAGACCAATAGCAAGAGACCACAGCCACCGAGCACAAATGTCAACCACGAACTCCATGGGAAGGCCTTTCCACCTTGATCTAGGAGACCAATCAGGGCGACAATGCCTGCTCCCAGAAGTCCTGTTCCTAAGAAGTCGACTTGTCCGAGTTTCGATTTTCCACTCTCGGAGACTGGTTCAGCCAGTTGGAGTTTGATTATCACCAGGAAGGCTGCAAGGGCCACAAAAGGTGCTTGTAGAAGGAATAGCCTATCAAATATTAGAGATGACTTTCTCTCGCTGGAAGAAGTCATACCATCGCCATCCAACTGTATCACTCAACCATCCTCCCACTGGGCCCCCAAGACTGCGGCCCAGGGTCATGGCAATATTCACATAAGCTCTCCATGTCGCAATTTCACGTCTCGGAACGATATCTGTAAATTTTAGCGATATTCCGTTCACCCGAATGATCCTTGCGCACCAGTAATGATCACCGAGCTGATCGTCATCGTCCCGGCACCTCCTACGCCACTAATCGCGCGACCCAAAATGACCACCCCCATATGTGAAGCGACACCACTACCTTCATCAGCGGGTTTCAAATTTGCGCGATCACAGTGACATACCTGATAATACATCCCAAGGCGAATAAAAAGTAAGAGACCAAAAGGAGTGGTTTGCGACCGTAGATATCGCTGAGTTTCCCATACTACACGTGATCAGCGCTGCCCGTCTTTTTTGTTGTATTTGACTTACCATGGGCTGCGCCGCGCAAAGACCTAACGAATAACCGGTCGATAGCCAGCTTGCATCGCGTAATCGATCGAATTCCGATGAGATGTGTCCTGATGCCGCTATTACAAGCGTAGCATCGCAATTTGAGATGAATTCACCTGGACAAAAATTTGAGATTTTAGATGAGTCGCATTAGACGATTTCCTTTCTTCGTACCAAGTAATAGCACCGCGATAATAGTCCCGACTCCGACCAGAGGAGTGACTTTTGAATCGGGTGTAGGAGGAGTAAGTAAGGGGCTTTCTTCATCGCAGCTTCCATTGCCAGCTTCCGTTGCCGGTCTTGCCGACTCGGCTGTCATGATGGAGTGATATAATGCAAGTTGGTGATGGAACTAGAATTCAAACTTAATTTGGAATGGAAAGGAAATGATTGTCTATATGCAATGAGTCTCGAGGGCAATCTGACGAGCCATTGCGTTATTGGCACTTTTAGCCGTTAGGATATGAATTGATCCAAGTGCCATTAAACCAATGAGAATTAATTTGGATGTGTTCTCATCAGGTTCACAAAGCACGCCATCTAGATCCACTATATAGATGAATCCATGGATCATAGGGAGTACATATAACTACATCAGGTACCCCAAGTAAATGACAATTCGAATACCACGTATGTGTAACTCAAATCTTGAACATCTTTTGCCCCTGAAAATCTTGAAATCTAGAAACATTGATATCTTGAAATGGCCGCTACTCGCCTCCGTACTGCAGGCGAAATCTCTGGATGAAGCAATCGGACCCACCGATGGCATCATGCCTTCGGCTCCACCTACAGTAACTTTTTTTTTTATAAAATCTAGACCGAAGAGCCGACCATCATTTCTTTCCTGGTATATAATTTAGACATTGACTAACCGTATTTTGTTCATTAGCAACATTTGAATGTACGTGTACAGTAAGCAGAGCGACGACTTCAATATTTCCATATTGATTATATGTCGTTTATCACTTACAAAGTGATGTGAGCATTTTGGATTGGATGACTTGACGAGCTAAGCAAACCGCCGACACATAATACTTTAAGTTAAGAATCGGTCATGGGTGTTTGGTTTTTGCATATAGGGTTGGGATTAATTACGTCTCGTAACCTCTGGAATGAACTCAACGAATGGTACCGGCGAATGAAACTAGCCACGTTCTACAAGTTGCTTGCGCAGCTTCATGAAACCACTGGCGAGCGCTGCGGCAGTGCCCGCCAATTTGTCGATCAGGTACGGTTGCTCGTACATCTATTGAATGCTATCGTGCCCGGATCAATTGGCGGTCGAACGCACATTGTGACCTTACTAACGTAGATCAAAACCGGAATATATTCTAGTTATGGATGCTAGTCAGAATGGCAAGGCTCCGGTGAATTCGACCACGATCGGAAATCGTCTGTCTAATGTTGAGCAGACGATTCGAAGAAAAGAAGCTTCAACACTCTTGCAGGTGGTATCCGGTCCGGGGGCAGGCCTTCGACGGGAACACCAGATGAAAATTAGTTAGGGCTGGACCGATAACACATAAAGAGCACTTGAAGCTCTTCACCTTCTCTAGAGACTGGCTTTGCACGAAAATTCTCATGTTCCCGCATTTCGGTAGAGTTTCGATATGGATTGCTGGTTCTGTCATGTTGATGATGAGCATTTGCTTCAACTGCAAGAAGATGAAACCAAGGGTCAGTGTCTCGGACGTAACAAAATGTATGTGGGGCAGTGAAGTGACAGCTGAATGGAAGCACATACATACAAGGCGTGAACAAGGGTGTTTGGATGTGGAGAGAGGAGAAATGGAAGATGGAGGGGGATGGAATGCCTACCGGATACCAGGTAGAGATTCACGAGGAAGTAGATGAACATTTTAATAGAAAAACTATTGCCAGCTACCTCTTCAGACTTACTGTGCAGCGGACTTCGCGCAAACACACTTTTTTAATGGCTTTTACGCGAGAATTTACCCTAGCATAATATATTCTAAATTTTTAATTTACAAAGACCCTGTTCAATGATCATATTAATAAGTTCCTTCACAGTGCTTAAGATGATGGACCGTAAAAACATTATATTGGAGATACACATGCTAAATGCACATCTCTTGGGAAAATAGTGTAGGTAATGACCTACGGCGGTGAGAGAAGTCTAAGCAATTTAATAAAGGCCCCGAGCCTTAGGCACTGACGGTCCTAGACTCGAGGCTTTACCGCCAACATTCGAGATATGTCCCAACTGGCAGATATTCTCTACCCTCATCTTGAGCACAGAATGGTACGAGGAAGTTCAAGCATTGATTTGGGGGGGGGGGGGGGGGGTAGTTTTTGAATCACTGACTTCCTGCATCAGGTAGACGCCTTGCATAGCCACTTCAGTGGCATGAGCAGCGGCCAATGCCACCGGCACGTCTATGAGAAGCGCCTGTATAGAGACTTTTGAAGTGCCCCAGATTACGAGGCACTCCGTCTCTGAGACAACATCGGGCGTAAAAGACCTCACTTTACAGAAATTAGCAACAGTTTACCCACTGTGATCATGAGTGTGACTTACCTGGCTTTCGGGTAACACCCGATTTGAGCTCTTCCTAGCCATGGTGAAGATTGATATTGATCGCCAATGGTGTCGACAGCTAATCGGTCGTCCAGGGGAACAAAGGGCCAGAAGAAGAAGAAGAAGAAGAAGAAGAAGAAGAATGGTTCATGATCTGCATTCCGAGAGGAAAGAGAAGGGATGAGAGAGAGAGAGAGAGAGAGAGAGAGAGAGAGAGAAAGAGAGAGCTGAGAGATGCAAGCGCTGGAGCAAACCACACTCAAGTAAATGTTTAAGAGGGATGGATGTAGAAGAGAACTATGTGGAGACTGATTGGGAGACCAAGTAGGAGACCAAGTATAAACATTAGCTATTCTACCTAGTCAGGTGCCGTGACTTCTTTCTAGACTGTTCGTATTCATGATGGAAAAGAATTGTGAAAAGACGAAAGGCTGTACCTAAATACATGCTTCCTAACTGGCACTCGTACAGTTTAGCCCAACATCACCTTCAATCCCATCACAGATATACTCCGGAGGGGAGCCCGCGGGAGAGGTGATATCAATTCTTGACAGTGTGATGTTCGTACACACTGCATTCGGGGAGCAAGTCAGATCCACAACGACCTTGCCTTTAGATCCTGATGAGGTGCCCCAGATGTTGTCGAAGATGATATTGGTTATATTCACCTTTGAGGGATAAGCAAGGCACTCCGTTGAATTCACATTGAAATAACACTGATCTAGCACAATTGGCTTGTCTGTGTTTTGAATCTGAATGTTGCGGTAGGTGATGTTGTTGATCCTACCATAACCCACATCTTCACCTGCCCAAGCTTTCAATCGAGCGCCGGTCTAGCACAGGTGATCAGTATGAGTCTCACGTGCTTTAAGGCAGAACTTACCTGTCCGTTCAAGAGGGTGATATTTTCCAGATACGCATTCTCAATGAAATCCATTTCTCCAGAGTACTGACCGATGCTTCCCATCGAGACTCCATGTGTATTGTTGCACCACATGTTCTGCACAAATATGTTGCTCGTGTTGGGCTTTGGGCTGAAGCAATCATCGCCAACATCAATAATGGCATTGGTGACGCTCAAGCCATCCACATTGTACGAGTCAAATCCATCCGTATTTGCTGCCTTGACGGAAGCGTTTGTCGAAAAGGCATGGATGTACACGTCGTCAAAGGATATGTCGTTAGTGCGAACGAAGAAGTTCGTCCAACAAGGTGAGTTTAGTTGGGTAATTCCCTCCACAGTGACTCTCGTGGCATTGTCCGTAAGAAAGAGAATTGGTCGGTAGAAAGTGTTGTCTGGATCCTGGAAGAGGGTCAGCATTCATCTTCTATCAGGTGATGGTAACTAACCAGAATTTGGTTACCAGAGAACTCGTTGTACCATCGCTGCCCATTTCCATTGAGAGTTCCCTTTCCGAAGATCTTGATATCCTGACCACCCCAGACCCAGAATGTGATCGACTTCTGGAATGAGTAATAGAAATTGTTGTCCTGCCAGTAGGTGATGTCATCGGTGAATTTGATCTCCCCTTCCAGTTGAACTTCGATATCATTCAAGAAACTCAGGTCAAGCTTCTTTCCGATGACATAAGTCTTTCCTTTCTCCAGCAATAGTCGACCTCCATGATTGGCCTGCTTGATACCCCAGAGAAAGTCGCTGGACACGTCGTCATCATCACTCTTGGACGAGCGAATGGTAATAGTACGACGGTCCGGGTGTTTCGCATGACAAGCACCGATGCTTCTCAGTTTCGCCTTCTCATGAACAGGAATAATCTGTGCCCCTGGAATCAGATGCGTAAGGGCATTCACGCACACAAAAAGCGCACCCAGAGCTAGAAGCTTCATATCGATGGATGTAATGATTGAAACATTGCACAGCAATGTTTGGACATATTTATAGCTCTGATCTTCATCTCAGTCCGTGCCAATGTTTTGCCAATGTTTTGCCAACGGTCAATCTGGGGTCGCGGGGTATTTCTCCGCCTGTAGAAATCCCCAGGGACGCTTTTTTAGCATTGATCAACAGAGACATCGCCAAGCTGCCAATGTTATGTAACAACGTTCTCTGGATGGACTCCGCATGTCGCCAAGTCCGGAGCCTGGGGAAGTGGAGAAGTGGGGAAAATGTCCTTTAAGTGTCTACTGTCACAATGCTGCTTAGCCGGAGTTATTATGCCGTCTCCCAAAATTTATGAGCATAAAATCCCACCAATCAACGTAAATAGACGAAGGTTCGATAATTCTATGGAAAAGGTATGAATAAAATGTACGGAAACTTCCCAATCGTCTTATGCATCACAGAATACAGTATACCGAGTAATCACTTCACTTGAGCTTCTTACCCGCCAGCACCAGGCCAGTTATACAGCTGATGTTAGCAGACCACCATGCCAGCGAACGAAGAAGACTCAACGACTGAGTCTCAATATGTGAATAGCACAGACTGAAGGCGACCCGAGACAATGTGTACCACAACCCGATCTTGTTGATGGACTTATTCGGGACGCCAGCATAAGCGGCCGTCAAAACTGCATCAGTCAGAACTGGATTCAAGATGAAGCGATTCACCTACTTGCAGCGACAAACACGGCATATCCCTCAATGGCATTGGCATGTGCAGCCTCCTGGCGCTTTAACTTGTTGAGAGTCCGCTGACTGATCTTGCCCGACTTAACAGCATCTTCACCCAATGTCGCCAGGCCCTCACGCGGTGCGACATTGTTGTCTATTCCGAGATATATTTTGGTGTATCTGGTGCTCATAAAAACATATGCGAGTGCCCAGTTTGCCAAAAGTAGAGTCGCAACGTGATTATCGCGCAGGCCGAGCTTTGTCATGATACTGGGAACATTAGCTACATCCCATGCAAGAATACTTGCACGTACGACATGGTGAAATAAGTTGGCAGCTCAGAAGCTCACAGCACATGAATTGGGTCCAAGAGGATTTAAAGGCCGAGCGCAGCACGTGGGTTTGCCTTTGTCCAGGCCGAGGATCCGTGCGATCGGCACAAAACGGCATTTTGAGCGAGAGCGAACCAACCAAAAATGAGATGATGTGGTTAGCGCACGGCTTACCACCTTGATCGAGTGCATGGTGGCTTGAAGGAAATGAGGTCAAAACGTGCCGATGAAAGTCAATCTATTATGCATGATGTCGGCCCAGAAATTGCCTAAACCATTTGCCACGCCTGTTCGACCTCCTGCGAGGTGACTTTGGCCGAACGGTCCGATCGTGCATAACGGTCGTGTAACATGATGTTATCCGGCTCCTCTGGTTGGTCGGAATGGGTGGAGTCCATTCGAGAGAAGCGGTTATTCAATATAACAGAGTGCACTCGAGGACACACCACGCTATTGTTGGGCACTGGCTCATTGTCTGAGAGAAGGAGGACCTTGACTGGCTGATCCTTGATAACGGGAACCTGCATAAACTTATAGATGCCGTTTAATACGGGGATGGACAATCCGTGAATGAGGATTGAGAAAAAGACTAGCCAATAAACAACTTGAGATACGTTAGCGTGACGTGGTCTCTTCTAGCGGGGACTAGCTCGCTCACCTGGAATCATGGCAGATGTCAAATGGTTAATCTCGCCATCACTATTACCGGGATCTGGTAGTAACCGCCGGGCATACTCTACATAGGAGATAGCTCCGACACCTATTCAGTTAGACACGCAGGAAAGAGGAGTCGGTCAACATACCAATTGGGGCAAAGTATCCCATGAAAAGCGCCTCTCTCCACGAGTTGCAGACTTTGGGCATGAAGCGATAACCCAGTAGGATGGCGGGGATCCGTCGGAACAGAAGCAACAGAATCCCGAGTGTGATGAGACGCCAAATCGTGATTCCAGTTACCTGGGGCATGTGCATTTGATTCCATGGCATGCTGGTGCCGATGAAAACAAATGTGCCAAAATTCAAAATCATCTCAATGGCAGAGTTGAACGAATCGTGTCGTGCTTCTACTTCTTTTAGGTAAAGCCCATCCCAATTCAACGCACAGCCAGCGATGAAGCACGCGAGGGTTTCGTCGGACCCGAAGCATCCACAGGTACCCACGACGAAGAGCCCGATTGCGACCGGGAAGATGAAGAAACTCTCTTTGTCAATCCATCGCCTGCGCCTGTTAGCCATTGGTCCCTGACCCTCTCAACGAACGGACATGCTCACCTCGCTGAAGCCAAGTTCAAGCCTTTGCGTGCCAGGAATCCTACCAATAATCCATACCCCGAGCCCATGATGATCATGTATAATACCCCCTCGACAGCCCAGTGTGCCAATGCCCGGCTGGCATCACCTCCCAGTCGACCCGTGTCCGGCGTCCCGATCCAGTCACGCTTTCCAATGACATCGCTCTTCGGTGGATCGGCATATCGGAGAATCGAGACCGAAAGGAGGAGAAAAGGAAATCCAAATCCGTCATTACCCCCAGCCTCGGCGGAGATGAATTCACGAAGATGGCGTCGAACATATTTGTCCGCAAAAGGCCCTTTCGCGATGGCCTGCGAAAGAATCGGATCGATGCAGATGATACAGGATCCAATGATCAAAGACGTGAGCTATCACTGTTAGCCATGCCTATTAAATCTCGGGCCACATCTCGGGCCACATACAAAAGATAAATGTGGAATCATCAACAAGATGCATGCCGACGTTGCCAGCCACTGCAGCCCCATCAGTGGAAGCAGGCAAATGGTGAGCTCGACCAATCGCTGTCTCAAGTATTGCTTCGGAAGCTCATATCCGACCTTTACCATCTGGATGCCAATGACCAGTCGAGTCAAGGCCTGATCGGTTAGTTGAGTTTCTAATGGGCATCATGACCACTTACATAGGCAATCTGGCCATCCTCATTGGTACCGTTAGCCCACCGTTTCGCATCCACTAGGCTTGACACTGATGGTCCGAGAATGACTCCCGTGACGAATGCCGGTACTGCGATGGTTAGCTTGTTCAAGTCGAGAATCGAGCAACTCACATGCTTCACCGAGGTACCATCTCTGTTTCAATTTGAGGGAAATGAAGGCGAAAGCCAGAAGATAGATTCCTGAGCGGGATGTCAGACGATCCCATATGAGCGATCTGGAGGATACCTGAGATTACCTGAAAAGGTCAGAGTGACGTTGAAGTTGGAGATATCGAGAATCGGATGAAGCATCCTGAGCAGAATGGTGTAGCGAAAAGAATCATCCAGGGGCAGTGAACCTGGGACTCAGGGATCAATAGATATGAAAGCATTGCGGATACCTAGACGGTCGGAATGCGCCCTTCATTATCCCTGACACGTACATAGTACATGTGTTAGCCTGCACCCCTGGCCAACGTGACGTATCAGAAGAATCTCCACACATTTACGCTGTTTACGCAGTTCAATACGCGTAAATATGAAGACTGGTAGAATATTTACCAGCTTGCATAAACCAATCGGAATCCATTACAATCAACCTACACCTGCAGTGATCGACCGAGCCGAGGGTGTTGATGCTTAGCTAATTTAATCATTTCTCAAATATCCCCTTGCAGGGAGATCGACAATCGACGATCGAGGAAGGGATGAACTGATTCTTTTATCGATCCTTATGGACTTGGCGTATCATGGCTATTTTCTAGAAGGCTTGGCTGTGGACAGAATTAAATATATATGGATATATAGCATTTCAAGGCATATGCAGTCTACCCCTCTATGACTTGGGTACACTGCAGACTTTTGGACATACGTTCGAAACCTCCACTAGACATTTTCTTTTTTCCCCTTCTCCTTCCACTTCATTTCCCTTCTTTTCTCTTTCTCTCTCTTTCTTTCTTTTTCTTTTCTATTCCACTATTTATGCATTTAAAGAGCCATTTGACTATTTGATTAATATGGTATGAAATCAGGTAGAATACTAGATAGGATACCGAGTAGGAGAATAAGTAGGAAACTGAGTAGGAGATATAGTAGGACTAAGTAGGCGCCGCGCAAAAAGCGAGGCGGAAAGCCCCTAGTAATTGGTTATATCAAAGGAAGTAGAATCATGCCAAGATTAGCATCACGCTGATCGATCCCGGGTTAAATAAATGTTGAGACGACCCCACCTGAGTTCTCAGGGTCTCACCACCAGACTAGAAAGGTCCTTTTCTTACCCCGCAGACTTGGGATGGATTGCTTCTTCCCCGCCCTCTAGTAAGAGGAAGCGTGATGAGTCTGACAACGTGTCTGAGGTTGAGAGCAAGAGGAAGAGAAAGAGTGATGACGAGGGTAGCGATCGTACAAAGTGTCGGAAGCTTGATAACTGATTTCAATGCATCTAATTTGCGACAGGAAGTATTTTCTTATGGTATGAATGCGTGTAATTATATAATAACGTAGGCTGGTCAGCCTATGATCATAACAATAGCATCTGGTTATGATCATCTTCCCTCTTCATCATTCTTCTCCGTTCCCACAAAGTGACTTTCATCATGTTTCACTCTTCTAGGAACTCATGTATGTAAAAATCAAAGTCCATATTTTCAATATTTGTGACTGGATTACACGGTTATATCTGTTTAGGAGAGAGAGAGAGAGAGAGAGATGCATTATACTCGAATATCAGCCACCGTAAGGGGCTCTTCCAGAGTCAACAGCGGCCGAGCCGGCGTCCAAACTAGCTAACTTTCTTGTTACATGTCAATTTAAGCCACACACGCCCTAGCTCGGGGGGGGGGGAGAAGGCCCAAGAATCCCAGTCAATCGTGGGGATTTGTTGGTATGATCGATGGGCGGTATCCTGAGAATCGGTATGAGCCGCGCTATACCGGCTACATGCGGGTGGAAATTCTTTCCTTGTGTTCTCTGTATAATGCGTTGACGAGTAAATACATGCAGGAGCTCTGCCCCTCGGTTTCTGATGGATTGATTCCGGTTTATGACGGTGCATCTGGGAAAGCGCAAGACGTGGAGGGAAATGTTTTCCCAACACAGCAGCCGATCGGAAGACTCGACCGTTTTGATGACTTGTCGCTAGCTGTCGTGGACCATTATTGACAGAAGGATCTCCAAGAACAAAGGGGTTTCAAGAACAAAGGGGTCTAAAATGGGATAGCGCCCCCTCCTCCCCCACCCCCGATTTCAGTCAGCCACACCAAACTTGACATTCACATGATTACTGGAGAACAGTTGATCCCCACAATCAGCGACCAAATGGATCTAGGCTACGGCAATAGAGCATGTCAATATGTGATGATATAGACACGAGTCACAAGAGATCAGCTAAAGAGCAGAGGGCACGGACCTATTAAATTGGAAAAATCAAGCGAATGATATTGACTGGAGAAATAAATTGCGAGTCAAACCGGGCTAAGGGACCGGATTTAGTAATAGGAGTACGCAAAGTTAATAGTCCAGCCACATTTAATCAACTGTCAAGCAACAAACATCTACACAGTGGATAGTCATGATGCTGGGATTCCGGGGAAAAGGATAAAACTGGGTCTTTTTCAACAATAATCTGGGGCAAAAGATCGAGACCCCAGATTTCTCTCTTTTCTTTCTCATTAGCTTTGATTTTATCTCCACAATCATCCCCACCGGGTAATGTCATCTCCGCCTGACGAATCATATCAATATACGAGTCCGGGGTAATACTCGGACTCGGACGGAGGTACTCCTTCGCTGGAGGAGTATATGCTAGACGTGCAGAGTCTATAAGTAACCGCTCAGATCGCCTCCTGAGTTCCCAGTTTGGGACTACCACTGACAACATGGAAGTGATGGCAAAGACAGATAGCAATTCTCAACATGTCGAGGGTGTCAGCCCAAGTGCCATGGAGTCTGGCAAGGAGGCATTCTATGTTGAAGATCGTATCGCCCATCTCTCAGAGGAACATCGCCAGTACCTACTGGCCCGTCATGGCACACTTGATCTCGACCCGATCCCTGATATGAACGATGCGGATCCGTACAATTGGCCTCGCTGGCGGGTACGTGCCAACTCTAGATGAACAGAACAGTGCTGACCTATGATAGAAAAACCTCAACCTCGGCCTCGTCGTCTTCCATGCCATGATCGGCCTGTTCACCGCATCGTCGATCCAGTCCGCCTTTACCAATATCGCCGCCGATTTGGATGTTAGTATGCAGCGTACCAGTTACCTTGTTTCGCTGTTCATTGCTGTCCTCGGTGGAGCACCGCTCTTCTGGCGACCCCTGTCCAATAAATTCGGTCGGCGTCCTATCTTCTTGATCTCGTTGTTCTGTGCTATGATTGGAAATATTGGCTGTGCGAATAGTCCTTCATACGCCACGATGGGATTATGCAGAGCCATCACAGCGTTCTTCATCAGTCCGGCTGCTGCGATCGGCAGTGCTGTCGTTGCAGAGACCTTCTTCAAGCAGGATCGCGCACGTTGCATGGGTGTCTGGACCTTGTCTGTGACACTGGGGGTGCCTTTATCTCCTTTCCTATTCGGATTCTTGGCCATGCGCGTGAACTATCGCTGGATCTATTATGTGTTGACTATTGTAAGTCCTTACTCTCTACTTCTGTTCCTTAACTAATATAGTCAGGTCAATGGTGTGCAGTTCATCCTTTATTTCCTACTCGGGTCCGAATCGCTCTATCTCAGGGAAGAGGGAGCCCCGAAGCAGATGACGAGCGAAAAGACTGGTCTACTCACTTTCCGCCGCATTGATCCTACTCCCCTTCGCTTCTGGGACTTTATCCAGCCATTGAGCTACTTTTCCAAGGCGCGCGTTCTTATCCCTGCCGCTTCCTATGCCATGATCTTCCTCTGGGGTAGCATCATGCTCACCATTGAGATCCCACAGGTCATGCCTGAGAAATTCGGCTTCAACACGCAGCAAGTTGGTTTGCAGTTCCTGGGAATCATTGTCGGGTCTGTGATTGGCGAGCAGATTGGTGGACTTATCTCTGATCGCTGGATGCTGCTGCGTCAGAAGAAAACGGGTGAACGACCCCCGAATGAGTACAGATTATGGCTGAGCTATATTGGCCACGCCTTGACTATCTGTGGTGTTGTGGTATTTGCTGTGCAGATGGGCAAAATTGATAAATGGAACATTACGCCTATCATTGGTGCCGCTATTGCGGCAGGCGGTAATCAGATTGTCACCACCATCAACATAACCTATGCTGTGGACTGCTATCGATCTGATGCGGCCAGTGTTGGAGTATTTATTACTTTTGTTCGACAGATGTGGGGTTTCATTGGTCCTTTCTGGTAAGATCTCCGAATAAACCAAGTTGTCCTATGCTAACAGGTTAGGTTCCCTGACATGTTTACCAACATTGGCTGGAACGCAGGCGCTGGGGTGGCTGTAGCACTGATGGTTGGGGTCAGTGTTATCCCTACCATTATGTTGCAATGGCATGGTGGGTCGTGGCGTTAGCGCTGGCTGTGACGTATAATTCTAGGCACCTGGGATAGGTAGTATCGAGATATCAATGTACTGATTTCAAAGTTTAAACAAACTATTCCATACGACATGTGTACAGTATCCTTGAAGATAAATATTAAGCCTCAATTCATGCTTGGTGATCAGGGAACTATTTCATAATGGGGACCACCCAATATGGAACATTGAAGCCATGAATTTTGAAATATTTTGAACAAACATTCAAGCAAGATGTAGACTGTATGTGATTACTTTGTCTAATACAATCCCATGCAAATATTAAATCCGATCAAGACCAAATACCCGGTCTTCAATGCACATCCCCAGATACCCATGAGGGCCATCTACATGCCCTCGCATTCACAAACAACCCACGCAGAACAGAGATCAGCGACAGGCTTGCCCAGGGAGACCCAAGTCTTCTCAGCGTCAAGGGTGACAATTGGGTGTTTCTCCTCAATAAACTTGCAGACGGTTGTCTGTTCCGTGGCAGTGAGCTGGGCGCTGGAGGCAAAGACAAGGCCATGTTCAGCAACAGCGGTGTGGCCCCAGAGCTCTTGGACGGGACGCTTCACACCATCGACGGGGATGATGACATTGGCATTGGCGCCCGAATGATCATTGGCGAGTTGGATGGTGGCGGTGTGTGGGCCGTTTGTAGGAGCGGCCAAGGCAGAAGCGAGGAGGGAGAAAATGAAAGTGGTGGAGGTGAACTGCATGATTACGGATCAAGAATTGAATTGGATTTATGATTGGGTGCTTTGAGTTGGTTCATATTTTGTGGTTGTCGGGATACATGACCCTATATAGCTTTCATAGGAACTGTTCACGGTTGAGATACTGAACTCGGTTGTTTGGTTATACTCCGTTTCCGTCGATGTTATGGATGACCCCACGTACCCCACTTGACCCCATTTAGATGGGAACATCAAGTAAGAATAGAAGTGATCATATGTTAATATTATCGTGCCTAAGTGATACCTGAGAGACCTCAGGATATGAAGTCCCGAAGACATCTCAATTGAAGTAGTGACCATGTTTGAAGGAACGACGTAAATTGAGAATTGGTGTCAACTCAGTGGATATTCGCTTCTGACTGCTGGCTTGTGCACGGGCTTTGACGTGCGTACAGAAATTTGACATTCTACGGCTGGGAAGAATGTAGAGAGATATTCAGGCATCAAGGCAAAAACGGAGTTTGTTTCCGTTGGCTTGAACACGGATGAACCCAACATGCAGGTCACAAGATTTAGAGCTTCAAGTCACTCTTTGAAAAAATCGGTTTGGAACCATGAAAACACATAACTGACTCTTTGTCCTGAATGTGATCATGTATTAATGGTGAAAACAAAGAAACCCACTTATGGCCAAAATTAACTATTTCGTATACTCAGCTTCTTTGTTGTTCGACTCATCTTGACTCGAACAAAGCATCTCAAAAATAATGGAATAAGGGAATCACTCCCTCGATCATGTTTACATCTAAATTTGGGATCCGAATACTCACTCATTGTTCTATTGTCATCTTAAATGTCTCTCATCTGAGAGGCTTAAATACTGCCATGTATCCGTCTGTTGACCATCATACTACAGGTCAAAAACTCAATAAGAACTAGAACAGAGGCTTCAATATTCATCATTGATCCCAATGTCCATTCAAACTCTCGAAGATCTTGGTGCTCAGTACCAGCGCTGGATCGAGAATCCACCCAACCCTGATGATGGATGTCGTATCAAGCCATCCACCTTCAAGCTGGAAGATCTCGATGAATCATTCGTCGATACCGCATTTGACGGTTATAACACCGAGGAGCTGAGATCAGTAGTGGAAGAAGTCATGGGTATCAAAGCCCCTCCTCATGAAAAATGGACAACGATAGAGAGGAGAAAGGTCGACCCCGATGCCGAGCCAAGTCCCGATGCAAGCTTGTGTCATCTTCAAAGCTGGGAAGGACATATTGGACCAGGTATCATGTATATTGAAAGTATGTTTCGGAAGCCTGGAGCCGGATCGGAGGCTGGACCTCATTCTTCTCAGATGGCGCAGGCGGCGTACGAATCGGTCTGCCCTATCGACACTCTGAAGCATATAGTGGTCTCTGATGTTGTGAACAAGGAGACTAAGCGGTTTGTCAAACGTCAGCTCTATACTGATCATGTCTTTGAGGACACTGAGCTCCAGTGGCCTACTGATCAGCTGGTTGGATGGGGATATAATACCTGGGAATACAAGAGCCTTGTTGGCACAAAGATTGGTGCGGTAGTGTCGCAGATCTTGCTGGGCGCGTTCAAGCGAGGCACTCGTCGGGTTTCCAAAATCTACACCGCTGCACACTATGGTAACTGTCTGTTCATGCGTTTTGATATCGAGACTATTGAGCCTGCTAGACCTACGATCAAGCGTGTAGAGACTGACAAGAGGAAGCATAATAAGTGTGATAACGTTCCTGATGTTGAGAGCAAGAGAAAGAGAAAGTGTGATGAGTCTGACGACGTTTCTGAGGTTGAGAACAAGAGGAAGCATGGTGAGAATGATGAAGTGTCTGATGTTGAGAGCAAGAGAAAGAGGAAGAGTGATGACGAGGGTAGCGATCGTAAAAAGTGTCGGAAACTTGATTACGGATTTCAATGCATCTAATTTGCGATCAAGATAATTTCCTGACGGTATGATTGCGCGTAAGTATAGAAAGAAGAATGCTTCGCCTATGACCATACAATAGCATCTGCGTTATGATCATCTTCCCTCCTCATAATTCTCCGTTCTCACAAAGTGAATTTCTGGCAACATGTTTCGGCTTGTCCTATTCTTTATCAAGTTGCCGGTTGACCAACCAGAAGCCTAAGTTCACACTCAATTAAGAGGAGTAATTCTAGTTGTATATCTTTTATTCTACCACCTAAAGTATTCAAGCTCTTAAATTGAAGGATGACATAATTTAGGTAGGAGTAGATACTTTATTTTATTATTCTAGAAGTCTTCCTAAGTATATTAAATTAGTCTAGTTCAAGTTAGGTCTATTATGGCCTAACTATACTTAGACCTACTGAACAATTATCCTATTATCCTAGTGTCTTAATGATCATACCCTATTGAAATTCTTCACTATTTTAAGAATTTCATTTATCTTAAGAATAACTTCCCTACCCTATCTATTAGAGGTCTGGGTTCGTATAGATAGATCAGAGATTAGAACAAGTATTTACGACACCACTACCATCATCGCATACACAAACCCCATCACAGCAGTAATTATAGTCACACTGTGGACATGGACTTTACGCGGAAATTCCAGGTCAATTCACTCTGTGGTTTTCTCTCTCGTTGGCGGGATCCTAGCATCCAGCTCAAGTGATCACACTATCCACCTTTGGGACATTACCACAGGTATCCTGCGTCAAAAGCTTAAGCGTTGTTCGCATACAGTCCTATTCATGGTATTCTCTCCGGATAGTCAGTTCTTAGCAGCTGGTTCTAGCAACCAGACCATCAATCTGTGGGATCTCCCGACAGCGACCTTACGGCGTACTTGGAGCATGGATAGGGAGGTGACTGTGTTGCACTTTTCGGATAAATGTTCAACACCCAACACCGACCTCGGATCCCTCAGTCTGCAGTCCCTCGATGATACTCATGCGTACACCTCATATCAGGTCACTGAGGGTGTATCGGTCTTGGAAGATACATGGATCATTCTCAACGGGGAAAGAATTCTGCGGCTTCCCCCAGAGTATCGGCCTGTGTGCTCGGTTGTTCACAGTGATAACCTTATCATGGGGCACGCTTCGGGTCGGATTACATTTCTTGGGTTCTCGTCTGCACGGTAATAAGCCTTTCTTTCACAGTTACCATACCTGGCGGTATCTTTTTGGAATCCGACGAAGCTAGTCCAAAATGCCCTTGTGTCAAGGTTGACGTTTTCACGGCTCGAAGGAACATTCAACGGTATACCGTGTCTGAAAGTTCGATAACAACCGACACTAGGCCTCTACAAGGTGAAAAAAGCTAGAAAAGTTTCCTATAGGACGAGGCGTTAGAAACAACTCTTTCTTGGCAAAAACGTTTTCTTGGTGAGATATCTCGCTAGCCAGCGGGCCTGGGGCCTCGAGGAATTATTTCATGGTAGCCGCAACTTCAAGCGCTACCATCCCATACCAATTGAATAGGTAAGATGGCAGTGCTGGTTGCGACTGCTGCGAATGCACAGAAATTTCACCCCGAAAGGAGAGGAACACCAAAATCCACTATATGCCGATTAACCGAGCTAAACTGATAATCATCTTGAGCACGGAATTCACGAATCTCCTGCTAAGAGCAGGCTTTCCATGGCCCTGGCCATAGCCTCGGTGGCCGTGTTGTGTGTAGCGGCGTGTCTTGTCCCCCCCCCTGGCGTCGTTGTGGATGGGTCTAAGTAGGTTTGAGTCTTATTGTACTGTAAATCAGAAACAAGAGTGGGTCTACGATGCACTATTCTGTAGTGGGTGGAGAAGCGAAGCAAGGTTGCTAATTGAAACATAAATTTTGTGCAAGTTATGCCCTGCCATTTCTGATAAGAGTGTTGTTAGTAGGTATTGGTCAGCTTGCTCGAATTGGTGGATCTTCTCTCTTCCATACATGTATCTCTCTCATTGGTCGAACACCTCGAATAGTGGCAAAATAGTGGCCAGTTGCCTTCTTATCTTCCGCCATCTTTTTCTACATTTTTCAACTTCAGCCACCACCTTTGCTTCTTTCTAGGTTTGTGTTTGTATCATAATTCAGGTCTGATGTTTGGATAGCATATTAGTGGCCCAAAAAAATCTTCAATAAAGTGGATCTTTTTTTTAGCCATAGAGATATAGATCCACACAATAGAACGAATCGGGTGAAAAGATTAAGAACTTTCTGGAAACGTGCCATGAAAATGATGACACTGCATGAGCTGCTTATTAATTGGCCAACTCTAAATCTTTTCTAGGATTCGATCATCCAAACTCAATTGCCGCATCATGTCATCAAATAAATATCTCCCAACGGACATAGGACTTAAGACGTAAAACCGTGGTTGATGACAGGATCCATAATTTTGATTCAGACATGGATCCACACAGTAGAACGGATCGAGAACGGATTGGGCAAATGTTGGGAATTTTCTGGAACCGGGCTAGGAAAATAGGAAAATGACGTTTGAATGGGAGAAACTTGTTCTGTATAAAGGCACAATGGGTTTCCCTGAACTCATGCCCGATCAGTTTCAATCCAGTTTGAATACATACACACACCATAATCATCATGGGTTCTACCGATTACAAGTTTGAGGGCTGGATGGGCCTGGACAAGGAGTCTGCGAAGGGCAAGATGGTCTGGCAGGAATTCGAGCCCAAGCCGTGGGAGGAGACTGATATTGATATGCGCATTACGCACTGTGGTATCTGCGGTAGTGATATGCACACTCTGCGAAGTGGATGGGTATGTGATTCTCCGACACAGGAAAGCGTCCAAATGACGTCTCCGCCGCCCCTGATATGATCAAGCAGGGTCTAATTCAGTTCTTCGATTAGGGACCCACTGAATACCCTTGCTGCGTTGGCCATGAGCTGGTTGGAGTAGCAGTCCGCGTTGGATCCAAAGCTGTTGGAGACATCAAGGTGGGTGATCGCATTGGTGTTGGTGCCCAGAGCGGCTCCTGCTTGAACAAGGATGGCGACTGTGAGGCTTGTGCTACCGGTCTTGAACAACACTGCTCCAAGATGGTTGGAACTTATGCAGGTACCTTTGCCAATGGCGGCAAGTCGTACGGTGGATATGCGACCTACAACCGATGCCCTTCGCACTTTGTCGTTAAGATCCCTGACGCCCTCTCCTCGGCCCACGCCGCCCCTATGCTCTGCGGAGGTATCACCACCTACTCGCCCCTGCGACAGAACGGCTGCGGCCCGGGCAAGTCCGTCGGAATCGTTGGTGTTGGTGGTCTTGGACACTTCGGAATCATGTTTGCCAAGGCACTTGGGGCCGACCGTGTAGTGGCCATCTCCCGCAAGGGCGATAAGAGGGAGGATGCGTTGAAGCTTGGTGCTGACGCCTACATTGCGACTGCTGAGGATGAGGACTGGGCCAACAAGAACGCCAACTCCCTGGATCTTATCATCTGCACCGTGTCTTCCTCCAAGATGCCCATCATGGGTTACACCCAGCTGCTGCGTACTCGCGGAACCTTCATCCAGCTCGGTGCTCCAGAGGACGGCGGACTTGAGATCCCTGCCTTTGCCCTGATTATGAAGGGTATCAAGCTCGGTGGCTCCTTGATTGGTAGCCCCCATGATATCCGGGAGATGTTGGAACTTGCAGCTGCTAAGAACCTCAAATCTTGGGTCGAGGAGCGGCCGATGAAAGAGGCCAACCAGGCCATTCTTGATATGGCTGATGGCAAGGCCCGATTCCGTTACGTGTTGGTGAATGAGCAGTAAATGCTGGCAATGCTGGCGATGCTGGTACTGTTTGAATATATAGATTAAAGGAAGGAGCGTTTAAATAGTTTTTGAAGCGATAGAATGAATTAAATGATGCGAAACATTCAACACCCCGCCATCTTCGTCGAACTCGGTTTACCGTGGTAGCTCCGGCAAATATGAAACCATTGACAGCCACGACAGCCACGATCACTATGACGACTATGATGACTATGACAGCTATGACAGCTCGTACGACTAGACCAAAAAGCAATGATGACCTCACACACAGACTTATCAACAGGAGGATAATCCGCTGAAGTTTTCTTTTTTTTTAACTTCTCGGTGGCAGGGTGGAATCTGAAACAGATACTTGAGAATGCGCTTATTAATATTAATGATATAGCTAGATTTGAAATACATGACTTGATTGCATGTCTTGGTTGAAACCCAGATCCCTCGTACGATTGGATGGAGCTCGTCATCCCCGCACTTTCTGTGGAGACAAATGGTCGACTATACCAGATGTAGCTTATCACCGTCGGATCGGAAGTCACCGATAAGAGGGGGAAAGAGACCCCCGTCGCGTCGATTAATCTCTCCTCTCGAGTTCAACTTTGAAAAACGCCTTACACGATGATACCCGATCGAGTCTGTGCTCGTTGCGCCCAAATTGTGAGTCTGCATCGCATCAGTAGCAACAGACACTAACAAGGACAGAAACAACGTTGTGATGGTGGTCTGCCTTGTTTTCGGTGTAAACGTAAGTCTCTCTCAAAACACCAATGGACACAGGTTGATGTCTTGACTAGGCTTGGGTCATGTATGCAAGCCGAGAGAACCAGCGGAGAACGTGGATCCCTCGGTGATGATCTCACGGAGACCGCGCGCATCGCGCTCCCGTCAAGGGTGTTTGTCATGCAAGGCAAGGTAGTAGGTCTTTATCAGTGGATTGATATGGTGAGACTGATATGCATCTAGGAAAAAGAAATGTGATGAGACCCGCCCAAAATGTATTGATTGTCGGCGCTTAAACTTGCCCTGCCAATGGCCTTCCAGCACACCGGTGGCTAGTCCACATTCCCCGGAATCCGATTCTTATACGACGGGGTCAAGGCACTTCCAATCGGATGTGGATCCGATCGATAGTGCCGACGGAGATCCGCTGACCCTTGACTGGAGCACACCTGATAACGACGATGACTTTATCGCCTCACTTTTCCCGCATCCATTGTTGCCCACCCAAACAATTTCCCTGGGGTCGCCAGTCTCCACAAATCCGCATTTACGGAGCGAGGAAGATCGTTCGTTGTTCAATCACTATATTCATGTCGTTTCGCGTGCCCTTTCCCGTTCTCATGATTCCGACCGGAACCCATTCCTGGTGACGCTGTTGCCCCTAGCTGCTACATCAGATATAGTCACTAGTGTGATCTTGAGCTTGAGTGGCTGTCATTGGAAGCGGGTCTATCCAAGCATATGGGGCTGTGCACTAAGAAGACAAGGCCAAGGTAATTCCTCGGCCCCGGGTTTGTGTGTAAGCTAACGATTGTAGCGTTGGTCCAAGTGAATAACCTTCTCGGCAAGTCAGATGGCCGATGTACTTTTGAAGCGTGTGTTACCATTCTTCTACTCTGCTTGACCGAGCTGTTCGATGGCACGTCGCGGGTATGGAAATGGCATCTCAAAGCCGCCAGTGCTATTTTAAAGTCGCCAGCTTTTCAGTCTCTCATTTCGACCGACGAGTGGACATTTTGTATCAGCCTGTTTCATTATCTGGATTCGATGTCGACAATCTCTCGATGCAAGGCTCCCCTTTTGCACCCTAAGACAAGCATGACAGAGCTCACCACCAACTTTCGGCGGAGCAGCGTACCACAACTGGAATGTGGGGAATCCACCACGGCTATTTATGGAATATCACCAACCCTATTTGACTTTTTGGGCATGGTCAATGTCCTAGCCGATCACCGGAGTAAACGGGTTGACGAACTCTCTGAAATTGGCTTCCGCGCAGCGGCGGCAAACGTGGAGACCAAGATCGACGAGTGGAGAATGAACCATGATGAGATTCCTGACCAGAAGCCCGACACAAAATTCGCAACTATTGGAATGGAATGGGCAATTCGACTGCGTTTACATCAAGTGGTAGAGGGGTATGATCCCTTGCATAGCTTCGTTGAAAAGGCGATCATCAAAATTTTGGATGCGGTGCAAGAGATTCCTTACGCTAGTCGAGTGGAGGGCTGTCTTCTGTTTCCACTGGTCATTGCCGGGTCTTCGAGTGTAACGATTGAACGAAGGATGATAGTGAAGGAGCGTCTAATGGTGATGGAAAACACCTTGGGATTCAGTCATATCCAATATGCTCGACAGCTACTAGAAACTGTCTGGGAGAGTTCCGCATCTGACCTAAATTGGGCATCGGTTCGATATAGTAAATTTCCCGGCGTTGTCTTTGTATAGAATACTGTATATGATGAGTTTATGAAGAATGTTTGGCCTGCCAGAGAGTGACCTTGCAATAACCAATTTGGTCTTGAATACATGCGAACATTTGGGAATTTCTCCACGTACTCCCTGAATTACTCTTGTACATCCTGTCTAGCCCGATCAGGAACATATGTACCTATAGGTCATGGTTTTGAGTCAACTACCCAAACCCTGGTATCTACTCCAGCACCTACTCCGGTACATACTCTAGTACCTACTCTAGTATCTACTCAGTATCTACCCCAGTATCTACCCGTTCAGCTACAGTGTATTATATAAGTATATTCATGGCATGCATAAATGAGAAATACGTATCAAAAACGAACATTTGAAAGCTTGATAAGGTGCCACTGCTTTCGAAACCATAGCTATGTTCTTGTGTATGGGATAAGGGTGTACATGAGTAATTTGAGGGGTACGTGGAGAAATCGCCGAACATTTGATTTGATTGAAATTCAATTTGATTACCTGTGCTATCTATTCTCCAGTTTGAACCGTTCTTCCTTCCATCAGTCGAGCCAAGTCATCACGCATTTTATATCCACAGACCTCCTCAATAGTCAATTTTCCCGGAAGATCTGACGAAGAACTCCACCCAATCCTTTCGCTCAGATCTTCGCGTGCTCTAAAACTCGCTTCCTGGACCCGAGTGGCCCGGGGCTTGCGCAACTGCTCATACAGCGACAATCCTTCAGCGACTCCATAGTCGTCACGGAAGTTCTTGTGGAAAATCAAGCCAAGTGCGCCGGCATCTTCAAAAGCCATACAGGATCCCTGTGATTGATCAGGCATCATTGGATGGGCTAGATCTGTCAGCCCAAAACTCTCATATCTAGCAAAGAGGACTCACCAGCATCACCAAGCAAGCAGACTTTGCCTTTGACCCAGTATGGATATTGATCGTGTCTGTACACTATCCGAGCGCATCAGTCTTTGTTCGTCCGCAATGACAAGGCATCTTACATCGCCACATCTTGATATCCTCGGCATTCAGCATCAATTTCCTCATTCTTGGATCCAGATCAGGGAAAGTGTCCACCAGTTGCTCAGGCGAGGCTCCGATACTCCAGCCATCTTCGCGAAGATTGTTGACAGAGGCTGGATAAAAGCAATAGCAACTGACGACCTCGCCATTGCTACAAGGTGACATGACAATCTTGTTGATGCCGAATCCGCCCCAATACTCAATGGCTTCGTTGGAGATATAGTCCTCCAGGCCGAGGGAGCGGAGTTTATCCGCACTGATGATACAGCGATAGCAGCATGATGTGGACATGGTGAAGTTGGGAACGATTCCCATGAACTCTCTTGTGATTGACTAAAGCGAGTTAATATTGAATTTGTTCCGCTGGTACTTGAACTTACTCGGATTCCGTCAGCAGCGACGATGATATCGGCGGATGTCTCCGAGCCATCCTCGAATTGAATCGTGCCTTCTTCCGAGTTGACGTTGATGGCCTTGTGATTTACCTTCAGCACACATTGAGGTCCTTCACCGGGCTCTTCAAACGCAGACTTGAGGAGTTCCCGGTGAATGTCGATCCGATGGAAGTTGTTATAATCCTGTTGATGTCAGGCCATTTTCATCAGTCTGGTTCTGACAACCTACTGTCCCAAACTTCAATTTATAATCGCCGAGCGGGTAAGTGCTTTGAACCTGTCCATCCGACCAGTTATGCATGATCAATTGTCGAAGAATGACCTATGATGAATTAGATACGTCCATTTGATCTTAGGTGTGACGCACTGGTTTGGCGGATTGAATATCGACTCCCCATTCTTCAAGAAAGCGGGAGCCATTCGACGCGGCACTCAACGATGCGCCTACCTCGCCAGCAAAATCGTATCGCTCATAGACTGTGACTTGATGTCCTTGTCTACGAAGAGATAAAGCTGCGGCAAGGCCGCCGAGACCGGCGCCGATGATGGCTACTTGAAGAGGCGAGTCTGTACGGGAAGGCATCTTTAACAAATCAATAATGACTGAGAATCAAGACAACTGGATTTTCTACTAATTATATAGGTGTAGTGAAGCTATTCTAATGACATGACTCCACCAGTTTAGACTATCTTGAGTTCTTATCGCCTCGTTTTATCTATCCGACGGTAGCATGGCTTGGCGCTCATCCATAGCCCAATTGTATTTGCCTCCCCTGGATCACTTCCCGGGAACTTTGGAAGCTTTACGACCTATCTTGATGTTATCTTGCCTCTCGTATCAGTGCGTTGTTCTTTAAAGGCAACATAATGGGGGACAACTCCACGGACAACTCCATTCACCCTACCCATCATGGAGAAGAAAGACAACCCCACGATGAAGGATGAAGAGTTCGACTATGACTTGGGCACTGCATCAGATGACAAGAAACTCATACGCAAGATCGACTCGCATATCTTGCCTATCATGTTTCTGACTTACTTCCTTCAGATGATTGACAAGATTTCTATCAATGTATGTGGCATCATGGTATCCTTGACAAAACTAACGAGGTGCAGTATGCGAATGTGATGGGTTTCCAGGATGACCTGGGGATGACTGGGGATGATTTCTCGTGGCTAGCAACGGCCTTTTTCATTGCTTATGCTATTGCTGAAATCCCTCAAGGAGCTCTACTTCAACGATTTCCCGTGTCCAAGGTACTCGGCACAAACGTTCTCTGCTGGGGCATCATTCTTTGTTGCTCCTCCGCGACCAAGAACTTCGCTGGAATGATTGCGCTGCGCACTCTCCTTGGTCTTATGGAAGCGGTCATTGGTGAGTCTTCTTCCATTTCTATGGATCTAGATCTGACAGTCTTAGCACCGGCTCTCACGATCTATACGAGTATGTGGTACACCCGAGCAGAGTCTACTCCGCGATACGGATTCTGGTATTGTGGACTCGGAGCAGGGCAAATAATTGGAGGATTGATATCTTTTGCAGCCCAGCATGCCCCTGCTAGCTTGTCGTTCAGTGGCTGGCGCATCATGTTTGTGGTCATCGGTGCAGTCAATGTCTTGGTTTCGCTGCTTGTTCTTTTCGTCTTGCCCGAGACGCCCGCCAAAGCGAAGTTTCTGAGTGAATCAGAGAAACAGCGTGTTTCCCAGCGCCTCCAGGATGATCAGGCCGGTGTTGGTGCCAAGACCTTTCGCTGGCGCGCTGTTCTTGAGGCATCTGCTGATCTCCAGACGTGGCTTTTGGTTCTACTCACCATCCTGATCACCATCCCCAGTGGAGTGATCACTACTTTCTCATCCATTCTGATCAAGGGATTTGGATACGGCAACAAACAGAGTGCATTACTGAACATGCCATCTGGTGTAGTGAGCATCGTGTCTACGATGTTGTCCACATATGCGATTGCCAAAGGCTTTTCTCGGTGGATGGCCATTGACCTTTTACTGATCCCGACACTTATTGGTTCTTGCCTCATGTCATTTCTTCCATCATCCAATAAAGGGGGCTGTTTGGCAGGGATATACTTGGTGAATACGGTATGTCACTAAGAATATCACTCCAGCATTTACTGACCTGCCTAGACGGTCGCACCGCTTGCACTGATCTATGCGTGGACTGGAGCCAATTATAAGGTATGAGATCACCCAGTCTATTCCACCACATTCCAAGTCGTACTGACCTCTGCTCATAGGGATACACGATGAAGGTATTTAGTCGACTCCGGATAACCTGCTAGATTCTAATTTCTATAGGTCGTCGGCGCGGGAATCATTTCAGCTGGATTCAGCATTGCGAATATCATCGGTCCCCAGACCTTTCAGTCCAAAGACGCGCCTCAGTGAGTATCTCAACTTTCTGCTTCCTACTCCAACTAACCATGGTAGCTACATACCCGCGAAGATTACATTAGTCGCGGTTAACGCAGCAGCGATTTTGATATCGACGATCTTGCGGATCATGTATGGTCGTCGTAATTCTCGTGCCGATCGTTTGGGAACTGCGGCACGTAGTCCAATGGAAGGGCAGAAAGTTGATGTCGATGATAATACCTGGCGCTACGTGTATTGAAAGCAGTGCAATAGTATGGCTCATTCATTCGTACAAACTGCACGTCGAATGAATTGTTACACTACTAACTGGAACATGAAGAAGAGTTCTGAGGAATCGGTGAGTATCGAATCTGCGAGTAAGATAAGGAAAATTTGTTATATGCAATCTTCAATAGAATCTTCGTTACAGTAGAACCTCAGATCCTCTTCCAATGGAGAAATGGTCTTCTCTTCTACTTCAGATCGAAATTTATCTTCCATCAAGCTTGTGTGAGCAGCGTCAAGCCCGGACACATCGCAGCACACTATTCTTATAATTTGGACTACAGTCCATCTCACTGGCCAAGCGTCTTGCTGTTAGATCATCATAGTACTCCGGTGGCTGGAAAATAGTTAGTGGTAGCCATGGAATGCAGGGGAAAATGTCTACCATCTTTCTCGCGGTCTCATTCTTCAGCTTTTCAAGCGCCTCCCTATACCATAGTTCCAAAAGCACAACTCCTAGTGAGAAGAGACATGGAATATTCAAGTATAGATTTGGAAGACTGTCCGACAAGGAAGCCAGCTCAAGTCGCGGTCCGAAGCTTCGTCGAATTAGTGGGTTGTCAAAGTCAACTTTATCCAAGGAACGGAGGAATGAAATGTCGGATTTGCTCCAGTAATCGCTTAGCCACTTCGTAGTATGCAATTGCATCACCGAGGAAGCCAGCTTAAGAGCCAAGCGAGACCTTTGCTCCAGACGGAAAGCTTTGTCGCTTATTACTTCAGCAAGCGACACAGTCTCGATGCTTTTGAAGCTTGGTAGCCTTTGCTGGTGATCAATCGCCCTGATTCGGTGCTGTGTGCCTTTGTGATTTTTGATAGCCCCCAGCCACTCCCATGATGAAATCGGCCCTATGATCGCTGCACAAAGGTCGGATATGTCACCAAAATCAGAGACTGGTTGTTCGATAGCAAACTGCACCCGACTATGACTCTCATGACAGATATTAGCTTTGCTCTCCCAGGGCTGCATTTCGATTCCCGGCCAGTTCCATGGTGAGCAGAACTGCGCATCATATGTGAATACCGCGTGGAAATAAAGGCCTTTTGAGTTCGCGTTCCGGAACTCGAGCTTCATGTTAACGTCGTGACGCAACATGCAATTGCATGTGGGGGAAGCTGGAAAGTTACTCTTTCAAGCATGAGTACTCCAGGATCAATTCTTTTAGAGCAGAGACGCCTAGCTGAGGCTGAGGAAGTTGTTGGGAGCGGAAGGATATCCTTGGCCCTGAGCATCCCGAAATCCTATCAGATATGGCCAATCTAGCATTAACACTTTTGAGACTGGGCCACCTTGACGAGGCGGAGGACCTGCAGATTCGGGTGTTGGAGACTAGAGATAAAGTTCTTGGTTCAGAGCATCTCGACACCCTAGCGAGTGAGGACCTACTAGGAATCATGTTTCTGACGCAGGGGAATATTTTGGAGGCAGCGGCCCTTCAGGAGCATGTGGTGGAGAGTTATAAAAACATCCTCGGGGACCATTGTGATACGCTGGCGAGTATGACCAGCCTGGCATCGATTTGGTGGAGGATTGGTCGATATGCTGAAGGATTGCATCGAGAGGGGACGACGAATCTTAGCTCCTGATGATCCTGAGAATGTTCGTAATACACATATTTTGATGCAATGGGATGAAGCCCATGGTCGAAGTTAGAATTGGCAAATAAATGAGACAATTCGGCTCAATATTCACTCAACATCCATCGTCTCAAGTCGAGGGCCGGAATATCTAGTCTTTACACGCTTAAAATATGTATATAGGAGGTGTGTAGGTAAGTTATGGGAAAGGGCATTTAGAACAAGACGCCAAGAAATGCGGTATTAAGCAAATTTGAAAGGCCAAATGTCGAGCTATCAACTAATCATATCATACAGTTGGTACGCCAAAGGTGTTATAGATTGTTGGAGGCCCCGAAACTTAACGCCAAGTATTGTTTCCGCTTTAGACGAATCACAGGAGTAATGGGTGTCCGCACTTCGCTTCCCAGGCTCTCCAGTCGGGACTGTGTGTCTATCTGGCAGTTCTGCACGGATAATATCTGCAATTTCCTGCGTGTCATACGATGATTTCGTTACCAGAAAACGTTCATGACCTGTACCGTCGAAGGTCAATGCCCTGAGACTGATTTCCGCCAAATCCTCGACGTCAATCCAAACTATACCAGTCAGTACTTGTGTATTGACAGACGATAGGATAAGTCTTACCCGGCGCCTTTGTAGCTGGTATTTCACCATCTCTGCCTGCATTCAGAACCTGCCACACAATCTGATTGCTCGCATTGAGCTGAGAAAGAGATGAAATGGAATGTATCATTTTGCCAAATACCATGCCTGGACACAGAGTAATGAGCTGATAATTGACTGTGTTACTCTTAACAAAGTCCCAAGCTGCACGCTCAGCAACTACTTTCGAAGCGCGGTATGCGATAGGCTGTGCGAGTTAGTTGTGATTCACAAACGAGGAGAGATAGACTCACGACAGCCGATGCATTAACGCCATCTTCATAGCTTAGTGGACACCAATCTCTCTCCGTATAGACTCGTCCAGGCTGCAGGCCTAGACTTGCGTCATACACGCTGGCGAAACTGGACATGATGACCACCCGTCGAACAGTAGGACACCGCTGAGCAGCTTCACAAACAGCTTGTGTACCCCTGAGAGCGGGAATCATCAGTTTTTCCTCAAACTCTCCTGGAGCAGCATCGTAGCTAAATGCCGATGCAAGATGCAGTATAGCCTGACAATCTCCTAACACATCGACTAAGGCGTCGAGGTTCGTTGGATCAGAGACAACGACTAACTGGAGGCGGGTAAGATTCTGCACGCCTGATGTGCTGAGAGCTTTCCGGGTAGCCTCTGCCTTCTCCGTTGAACGCACCGTCGCTCTGACGTGATAATTCGATTGTAGAAGCAATGCTATGCTGTGGGCTGCAATGAATCCGTTTCCACCTGTGACGAGCACCAGGGATCCGGAGTCGATAGGAGCCATGGATAAAGATTGATGAATGTTCTAAGATGAGAACTTTACGTGGTTATCTACTTATCTATCTATCTGTGGATTTCAAATACGCTGGAATTTGAATGTTCAACTTCTTAGAGCGATGATAAACGCATGCGACGGCGTCGGATGCATTTATCAGCCGAGTCAACCCGATCCCCACTTAGTGGTATTTGTACAACTTTATCGTAAGACTTCCAAACTCAACAATTTTATCATTATCAGTCGATAGGGGGAAGCTCGAATGAATGTGGCGTTCTGTCATTCAGGTACTGAACGCAACAAAGCAAATCAAGCTTATGTCAGCAGATTGTGAGATGGCATAAATAGGCGGTGGGAAAGGCGGTATCTCATGAGTTCAAGGCCAGTTTCACCTGAGAAGTGTCAAGGTCCCTTTGATTGAGCAATATTGTACTAGTATTCATTCCTCAATTGATCGGGTTTCAAATGTTGCTGTTCTTTCCTGCCAGAATGACATAATATGACCATCGCTGATAGAGAAATTTCAAAAAGGTACGGAATTTAAGGATAGAGATAAAGGCCACCTCGGCCGAAGCCACTTACCCCGCCACTTATCGCTGCCGGGTCTAGACTATTTTGATAATTGCATTATCTGTCAATGATCATCTTTGGCTCCAGGAAGTATATTGTCATTTGAAGAGTCCAACTCCGACCGAAATCTGGCGAGTCTAGCGTGCAATAGATTAGATCAGGACCTCCAAATTCACTTGTGCTATCTTCCCCTCTATTACTTGGGTACACTGCAGACTTTTTGGACCTACGTTCGAAACCCCCACAAGACTTTCTCCTTTTTTCCCCTTTTCCTTCCGCTTCATTTTTAGTCTCCTCTCTCTTTTTATCTTTCTTTTCTAGTCCGCTATTTATGAATTTGGAGAAACATTTAACCACTTGATTAATACGGTACGAAAGAAGGAAGAATACTGGATAGGATACCGAGTAGGAGATATAGTAGGAGATGTGCTCTAACACCTAAGTAAAAAGCGCGACGGAAATCCTCTAGTATATATACCTCGGCATGGGTGTAGATATATGTTTACAGAGCCACTCTGACATACACATAAATTTCACTCAAAGGTTTGATTAAAATTGACTATGCTTGCAATTCTGTACCGTTCTGTACTCTGCTTTCTATCTCATCTACCCCCAAGGATTATCACCGATGCAAAGTCGCTCGAATATGCTCCGCAGTCAAATCAATAAACTCCTTTGCCTGCCACAGATATTCATCCATATGCATAAAAGGGTGCGGAACACCAGCAAATCGCTTTTGAACCACCTCATTCCCACCCTCGATCAACCGTCTCGCATAAGCTTCACCTTCATCACGCAATGGATCACACCCAGCCGTGTAAATAACAGTTTTAGGCAATCCAGTAAAGTCCGGTGCGTGGAGCGCGTTGGCATACCACTTCACAGCTGCAACCTGAGCTTCCCTCACAGGTCCCTCGGATGCCAAACTCTGCCACTTCAAATTATCAAACCACTTCAGTCTTGCCCAGTTTAGAGTAGGCGCGTGTTCCATCTCCTGCATTGATGGCCATGGCGCGTCGGCGGCAGAAGCGTACTTGGAGATATCGTCAATAGTCGGTGTGCCAACTGCCACTAGCCGGAGGGGGATTTTGGCATCCCTGGCGAGATGTGCGCAGATCAAAGCGATGTTTCCTCCGGCTGAGACACCCCCTAGTGAGATTCGGGTTGGGTCGATTTTAAATTCCGCGCTGTTGCCATGGATGTACTGGAGGGCGGCGAAGGAGTCTTGGATTCCAATTGGAAATGCGTGTTCGGGTACCAATCTGTACGCCACGTCGATTACGCAGACGTTCGCCTTGGCGCAGATGTGTTTGCAGATGTGGGACTCTGTGTCGAGGTCGCCGAGGCCCCATCCTGTTTCAATTAGCTTTCGCTTGGTTTCTTGGTGGTATGTGTTCTTACCTCCGCCGTGGAAATCGATGTGGACTGGCCAAGGACCGGGTGAATTAGGTTCATACACGCGCACGGCGATCAAATCGCCATTGTGGCCTGCGACTTGGGTGTCATATATGTTGGCACTATCGGGGGCTAGTCCGGTACCGTAGGAGTAGAGGACAGAGTATTTGCTTCGTAGTAAGGCGAGATCAATTGGGCCGGAAGGTGTGTTTGCGACGTGTTCATTGTAGAGCTTGACGAATGTCTATTTTCTTTAGTATATTTCCCGTGGATACAGCGTCTGCACTTACGGGGTCGAGGTGGGGAAGAACAGAAGGATGAATAGGGTTGAGGGCCTCGTGCGACATGATTGCGGTGAAAGATTAGATGATTGAGATGAAGATCAAATCATGAACACGAGGTTCCTATCATATATAACATTGAACTAAGAATATCCGAAGGTCATTAGCCGACGCGGAAGTTCCCCGCAATCAACTTATCTATGCGCTATCTATCCGACGGCTACTTGCTACCAGTGATTATTAAATGCTTCACAATGAACAAAACTCGGTTTTTCTAAACAATTAATATCAACACAACCTTACAATGAAACCGGTACTCATTGTCGGAGCTGGCATCGTCGGCCTCACGCTCGGCCAAGCTCTCAAGCAAAAGAATATTCCCTTTGAGATCTACGAACGCGATGAGACGCCCGATGCGCGCGGACAAGGATGGGCCATTACTCTGCATTGGGCGCTGGAACACATGTTCAAGATGCTTCCTGCAGAGACCCTAGCCAGAATTGAGGATGTCCAGGTTGACCCGGAAGTTGCGCGCAAAGACAATGGGAACTTTCTCTTTATCAACCTGGCCACCGGGGAGCCCAAGTATAAGATTCCCCCTTCACGACGGTGGAGAGTCAATCGGGAGAAGATGCGGAGGGCATTGTTGCAAGGAATTGAGGAGCATGTTCATTGGGGTCGTCGGGTTGTGGGACTTCAGGTTGATGACGTGCAATTGGTGTTTGCTGATGATACAACTGTCAAGGGAAAGCTGGTTGTGGGTGCGGAAGGAAGTCGATCGGTTGTCAGGCAGATCCTGCGACCTGATGATTTCGAGAATACACCTCTTCCGATCCGTTTCACCGGAGTCGCTGTTGATCTAACACCCGCGCAGAGCAAAGCTCTTCGAGAGATGGATCCTTTATTGTTCCAAGGCTGTGACCCTTCATCAGGCGTGTTCTTTTGGTTCTCCATGCTAGAGACGCCACAGAGGAATGGAACGGCCGGTTTGGATTCGGAGCGCTTTCGTTGTCAGATCTGTATGTCGTGGCCGGTCAAATCACCGGACGACGAAGTCGCGGCTACCGACGAGGCGCGACTGGAAAACATGAAGCGGAGGGCACAGGGTTTCGCACTGTTTTTGAAAGACGCCGTGGATCGCATTCCAACTGGGACTTTGGTAACGGAGATTAAGCTTGCGGACTGGGAATGTCTGGACTGGAATAATCATGGTGGTCGAGTAACCCTGGCGGGAGATGCGGCGCATGCAATGACAATGTGTAAGTCTGGAACCACCTTACCCTGAACCTTGCTAACGTGAATAGATCGTGGAGAGGCGGCGAATCACGGTCTACTCGATGCCTACCATTTGATGCAAGCGATTGAAAAGGTCTACGCCTGCACTGCAACGACTCAATCCGCAATTGACGATTTCGAGCGTGAAATGCGAACACGGACTAGGCGGGCTGTGCGTCTCAGTCGACAAGCCTGCATTGATGCACATGATTGGAGTCGACTTGATGAGACGTCTGCGATTTTGACAAAACGAGCCATTGAATAATCTATATAGTCTAAACAAAGCGTTGAAAGAATCGCCAAATCCAATGAGATTAAAGCGAACCAAACCATTGACCAAGTATAACTAGAGCTATCGTGAGAGACGTAGACAGCTTTGAATATCCAGATTATACCTCAGACATGGTATAAATACACGAAAAGAAGATGCCGTCCAAGGCGAGGCAATTTACAGGAGGATCATACCCATACCGGTGAACAGGGCGGTGGCAATGTAGGCGCCAATCTGGAGGGAACCGAAGGCAACGCTCTGGTGCATGCTAGCGGGGGAACCACCGCTGGAAGAAGAAGAGCTGGAGCCAGAGCTGGAGTCGGCAGTGGCGGTAGCCTCGGTGGTAACGGTACCAGTACCAGCGGTACCGGCCTGCTTAATCTGGGAAGAGCAGGTACCGGTAGCAGCGGTGGTGGCCTTGGTGCTGGCGGAACCGCCGAAGCTGCAGGCAGAGGCGGACTCGCTCTCCTGACTGTAGTATTTGTTCAGGGCGAAGGCAAGTTGGTCAGTGACGCCACACATGCTGTAGGCACCGTAATCGCCGGTGGTACCGTTGGCGTCGATGCCACTGCAGTCAGTGTAACCGCAGACGAGACTGAGGAGCTTTCCGAGCTTGGCGTCGGAGAGGCTGCTGTCGGGGACACAGGCGGAGGCGTCGTAGATACAGGTGCACAGGGACTCATCAACGGATGGGGGAAGGGGCGAGGCCTGGGCCTCCCAGGCGTCGCTGTTCTCTGTAGGGCAGGACATCAGAACGGTGTTGGTGGGAGTGTAAGAGTTCTTGCTGGTGCTGGAGGGATCGGCACTGGCGATTTGGCTGGAGTAGTACTTGAAGTCGGCCATCTTGCTGACGCTGGTGCTGTCAACGACGGAAACGAGACCTGGAGGGGTTAGCTAGGCCATGCAGAGAGATAATGGATGCATACCGTAGTCGTTGGAGTTCTGGAAGTACATGTAGACAATACCACCGGACCAGACGGGGGTCATCTCGTCACCGTAAAGAGCCTCAACCTCAGTGAAGGTGCGAGTGCCATCAGTGTTGCAACCGTACTCGGCGAAGAAGACGGGGACGGTGTAGTTGGCGAACTCGGCAGTGCGGGCCTTGTAGCCGGACGCAGCGTAGCTGGAATCACCACACCAGGAGTAGATGTTGTATCCGTAGAAGTCGACTCTCTCGTCATCGGACTCACAGTCCAGGTAGTTGGCAAGGTCGACACGAATCGACTCAACATCAGCAGTGGCGTATCCAACACCCATGCTGCGGTAGTCCATCTCCTTGATGTACTTCTTCATGTCACGGACAGCGGCCTTGGCGAAAGCCATGCCCTGGGTGGTGGCGATAGAGTTGGCGATCTCATTACCGGCGAAGAAACCAATGGTGTTGTTGTACTGAGCGAGCTCATCAATGACAGCAGTGTAGCGATCGTAGAGAGCGACGTTCCACGCGGGGTCGCTACGGTCGATGGCCTCGGTAGTGCTGGACAAGTCCGAGACGACGTAGATGCCCGCATCCTGCAGCAGTTTCATGCACTCCGAGTGGTCGGCAGTGGCGTTGATGTAGTAAGTACGGATAACGTTAGTGCGCAGCTCCTGCATGATAGGAACATCACGCGCACAAGCAGTAGCATCAGCCAAGGGATCCTCAGTTTGAGAGTCTAGATCTGTTAGCTCCGGCGCATCCGATCTGGGATGAATTACCTACACTGATAGGCGACACCACGCATGAAACTGGAACCTGTTAGGATGGTAGACCGACATGTTGGATCGGGGGTTTACTCACAATTGGGTCTCATTGCTGGAGTAGTAGAATTTGGTACCCTATTCCAGATTAATATGGGGAAGTTGGAGATCTGAAATGACCAGCTGTACCTTGATGATAATGGGGTCAATGCTGGCCATCGCGGCCCCGGCTAGGGTCGCCAGCGACAACAAAGACAGCTTCATAGTGAAGATATAGCGAATGGATCGGAAGAGAACCTCCTATAAACGAAAAAAAGGGAACAAGAACGACAATGACAAGGATAAGAACGAGTGATATCCAGGTTGAAGCGAAAGTGAAAGAGAAAGAGTGGCTTGCCCCGTCGGCTCTTAATACCTTCAGATCTTTGGATCAACATGATTCGCCCCCTGACCTAAAGGGGGGACGCGTACAACCAGCATCCACTGGCCAAATGGACAAGACGATGAGATGGGACCGCGTCAACCAACGTTTAGGGCTGGTTTCTAGACTAAAATCGGTCTAAATCGGTTCACAGAGTCCGAATAAAGAATTCTACCCAATCAAATAGGATCCACTAACCCAAAGTATATTAGTTTCTGCAGCCTAAGACTCATTAGTGCGCCACGACCCAGAACAACAGTGGAGGGGAGGAATCGGAAAAGGATTGAGCAGTGGAATTATGGAGAAGTGAGACATGACCAAAGAGAGTGAAATACAGTGAAGATATTTCTACAATATAGATTCGGTTGGATAAATTCTTTATCGTGGACGAGAAGCGTTGAAAAGGGAAAAATGAAAAGTTGAAAAGAGACACGCGGCAGTGGGGCTGAAGGGCTTGGGATGGCGTGGACAATCTGGTTTTGGGGATTTTTGTTTTTGTTTTTTTCTCTCTCTTCTTTCTTATCTATAATTAACTCTATATTTATATCGACCAAGGTAAAAGACTTATTCAGTTGCCTTTTTCTATATCTACAAAGTATGGAGTACATGTAGTGTTGATCTGTTGATGGTGGGGGATCATTTCTTACCCACGTTGACTCGTTCCCTCGCTAATATAACTCGGACGTTTCGGGCTCGGCCGAGTGAAACCTTGGAAATACAATGATAATCCCGATAGACTTCCATAAGAGAATTATTGTTTAACCCAAACCTTCATGTTCATTGAAACTTTAATCCAAGATATTTTAAGTATTGAAATGCCAAGACAGTCGATCTGGGGATTTTCATGCGAACAAACTAGTCTTACAATCACGTGTCGTTTTTGGTCACATGACATTACTCAGCAATTCGATGAATCACATGACTCTGTTTGATCAGGGGGTCTTGATCAGGTGACCTTGGTCTTGTTATTTCCAAATCTAATCATAATCGTACAATCGCATTGCCAGGTATCATAACATCTCTTATCCCGTATCCCTTATCACATGTGCATCTGTTTGCGGTGTGCATCAATGGCGGCTTCAAAGGATCGAATCGTGTCGAGTGGGCGCTCCATTCGATTCCGGGTGGGGTTGCAACGGTCGGGATCCGCTGGAAATGACCCTGTTAGCTAGATTCTAGCAGGAGTAAGTCAGATAAGACTAACAGATAATGTTTCCCTGACGGTCTTTGTGTTGTATGCTTCCCAAGGAGTTTATGTTATAGTTTCCGTCCATCACGGACACTGGGAGGATTAGTAAGAGTCCGGTTCCATCGGTGTATGAACATACTGGGTTGCGCTTCATGGAGGGCCATGTTGGGATCAGCTTTAGTTTGTAATACTTTCTTGGGTGATTCTGCCGAGTGAATAGAGCTAGTACGCTCACTTGATGACCGAGATGAGCCCATGGTGGATCAATTGAGTATATAGATGTATCGAGTATAGAGCAAGATGTGTTAAGAGTCCAAGATCAGTGCTCGAGTCCTTCCTTTATACCATTGTCATGTCACCATAGCACGCAAGTGGCGACATGGATGCTCCAACTTTGATTGGCTTGAACCGGCAGGTCAATTCCGTATGACGCAACATCATCCCGTCCAGCCAAGCTTCTACTAAATGATAGGCGAATGCTTAGCACGAATTGGCCAATGATCTACTTCTGGACACGCAATCCAGTGGCTGGTGATGTCTCAAACTCAGGTACCCGAAATCTGAAACAGCTAAAGAGTGCCCCGTCACTTGCATCTTATTTTTAGTTTTGTTTTTCACTTATTTTGTACTTATTTTTAAATCGGCTCATGTGTTTTCTCTTTGCAACTCTCATGAACTGTACTAGTGCACGGCACACCCGGTCGCGCACGGACCGAGGGAATTAGGCAACTTCATTCTCAGGCAAAACTTGTGAATAACTTACACAGTACGGATACTCGGTACATGATGCATCTATCGATCATAATGACCTATGCAAACTTCGCTGCAACCGGTCATGGTGGTATTCAGCACCGCCACGCCTTCCCCACATTCCAAAAATCGAACATTGGAACAATCAATTGTGAAAGGAACACCCGTTACATCCGTGATCCGTGGGGCCGCGAGTCATGTCCTACCAAGCCAATGCCAATTCCGGCTACAAGAATCGATACAAAAGTTCGAGATTTTGCGGGTTGAGATAGTCCGGATTCGTCAATGAGCCCGCCAATCCCAACACGTCATCTCCTTCCACATTGAACAATTCATACCAGTCCATATTAACCGGTAGATCATCCATATGCAGAGAACCATGGGCGGGAGGAAGCAGGAGTTCATTCGCATGGGGCGATAATGGAGGATCAGCCGGGGATGCAGGGGCCAATCCCTTGTCACTGTCACCCAGGCGCAGATCTCTTGCCGTGCGATCGTCAAGGCAGCGGAAAAACAGATCCAGCACCCAGTTCTCCAAATCCCATGATTTCTGAAGTTCCTTCAATCCCAACAGACAAAGCTTGGCTCTATGTTCTGCAAGGTTCCGTGCCGTTCCAGTGACGCGTCCGAAGTGAATGGTGTGGATGCATAGTGCAGAGAATGTGTGTGTGATTCTACACTAGTCAGTTTGGGCTCACGCCAGAGGAATCCACGCGTCTACTTACAAGTGGACCGATCCATGCTGCACTAGGTTTTCGGAGAGCATGTCTTCCAAGATCCGCGTACTCCTGGTCGCGGCCTCCAGTGCCATACTCCCTTCCATAGTTGACTCACTGGGGGGCTGTAAAAAGAGGGGTCGATATAGTAACACATAGAGATTACTGCTCGGAATTAGCGTATTCTTTAGTAGATAGAGGTACGTACTTGTAAGCCATATGGAGCATGCCAACGAGGAATGTCACCTCTCGACTAGTTGATGTGTGGAAATGCATCTCCTTTGGTAAATTAGACTCCCAGTCGAGCAACCGCTGGTGCAACCTGGGTCGGGATAGATTGTCCAGCTTGGCGCGACAGGGTGAATATTGACTGGAGACTACCTCCCGCACTGCAAATTATTAGATACATGTAATGTTTTAATGCACATGGACCAGAGCAATCTGACATAGTTTGGCTAGTTGAGCCATCCCAATCACATATGGCACATGCGCTGAGGGTGGCTTGCGGAAAATCTCGAAAGGGATATCATCGTCGACAAAATCTGCATCCTCGAGCTCTGCCACTTCACAATCTTCGTCACGGATCCGAGAGGGAAGCCCCAGCGCGGCTGATGTTTGCTGGTCGCGAACCTAGAATCATCAGTTGAGCTCGCTTCATATATATAGCTGATTTACATATAGGGCCCACCAGATCCTTTTCCAGACTCTCTTATCCCTCGCGCTGAGGAAAGGCAATTTGGACCTACTTCATTAGTGCTGTAGTGACCTGATCGAGGAATACACACATCACATGCATCCCTTTCTTCTGGGCGAGTCCAATGCTAGCGCCCAACCAAAATCGAACATCTCGCTCCTCTGTAGGTCCCGCCCGCCAGAAGCTCATGAGGAACAATGATTGCAGCTTGATGATCATGTCAGTCTCCCACCCGACGTCATAGATTTCCTTTGCTCGATGGTAGAATTGGCCCTTGGCCTGATACCGATTGGTGAATCCAGTGGTGCGCAGTGCTGTATCTGAACATAAGCTGACACCGATAAAAAGCATGGCCTGTAGGAGGAGGGGAGAAATAGTATGTTCAGTGTATGCTTGATACACCGCCTGTCGGTCGAGAATAGGGAAACATGGATGGAACCATTCAAAGAATGCCCGCAAAAGAGTTTTGCAGATATCCGCCGATGGGAAAACCAACGCGCTTTCACGGATCAGACGGTCCTGAAGAAGTTTTCTGTGCTGGTCATCGCTCAGCTCGCTCGCGCGAACTTCTGGAATAGCATAGTGTAAGCGCCCTTTTTCAGGCGACCGTCGACTCTCATCTACAACGCATGTGAGAGGACTTGATTCGCCGAGAAAGACAGTTTCCTGAATGGCCTCATCTGCGATTGCAGGACGAGCAGAGGGTATATAGTGCAATCTCGGTTCGGGCCCAGCTGGTACAGTCTGAATTCCCGGTTCATAGCCTGGAGACACTGCTTTCTTCTTCCGAGGATATCTAGCAATATCAGTACTGTAAATGACACATGGGCATCAGATACTTACTTTCCTCGTCTCGAAACTCCAACTTCACATGAGAGGTTCCATGCCACGCAATTCCGGCACGGTTGAGATGTAACCACGTCGCATCGCACTCGTCGAGAATTACAAGCCATGCAGGCTTTCTTAGCGCGTGTGCGCGGCCGATCAGATTCAATCACCATGGTTGCTGAAATAGGCTGTATAACCTGGAATAGAGGTAGAACAGTAGGCGGGTTACATGTTCGCTGAGTAGTGGGTCGCTCGGCTTCTTCGGCTATATGTCAACAGGCGGGGAAAGTTTCAAGATTGTACCGCGGTCCCACTCTACCAAGTTCGAAAGTGAACTGATCAAGGCGGAAGATCGGCACGAATTATTTTCAGTAGCGAGAGATCTGGTGCAAGCAACTGGAGGGCTCAAGCTTCAGCCGCCATGCGGTCACATGACCGTCCCATGTCTATCACCAAACTTCTCACAGAGCTTGTGAGCGAGAAGGCTTGCCTGCTTCTCACTAGTAGCAAGTCTCCGTCAACTCAAGGCCCTGGCAGAGAATTTCTATCTCCGAGCGCAAGTTCAGGAGGTATGGATTGCTACAACTGCATTTGAAACGTATCGGATGTTGGATTACGAGGAGTTTCACCAATGTACATTTGGGTCGGTTTCGCGGCGTCCTTATATTGTAACCGACAGGGAGTTCCAGGATCACTGTGCTGTACTCCAGGCGATTGTCTTAAATCAAGATGATATTCTGAAAATCCAAAAACTCAAAAATAATCTCATTAAATGCATGACAGAGTTTGAAAGCCTTAAGGCTGTCGATGTATGAACTCTGCCAATAAGCCATTTCGTACGTCAAAGGATACGAATAGTCGATACTAAGGCCTACGAGTACTTAGGGGTTAATGACTATATGAATGGGATAAATGGTGTTATTGGTGTCCTGTCGGCTCACGTAAATGGGTGTAATTTATTAACTAATGGGTATCCGGACTTGAATATGTAATTGTCTGATTTATTACCCGCCCTGAAACTATAAGTTAATAACCAGCCAATTGAAGGGTGGACGACTGAGATGATTACATGGATTTTCTGTGCTTTATAACTAGCGACAACTCTCTTTCATTAACGCATGAGTAGTGCGAGTGTATAGCTTCCTCTAGACTGAAATTGTTCAGTGAAAGTTTGATCAATCTTTGCTCTTATGCTGACCGTGTCCAAATAGTTTCCGTGAATTTTTAACAAAATTATCAAAGGCACGGTGTAGTTATCACCTCCCTACTGGTGTTTTTGCCCAGCTGGAGTAGTATGGGGGGACCGGCGACTGTGATTGCCGATGTTGTATAAGCCACGGTGCCTGAATACTATCATTTGAAGGCTGCGTATCGGGTAGGTTCGAGTCACTGGCGCCCTTCTTATTCTTCAGATTCCTCTGTCGAGCTTTGTCGAGCCATGTCGGGTGAATTTTTTCGTTCATGCGATGAAAGTGCATACCACTCGAGCTATCGCGTTCGCCAACGAATAGGAATGAACGCTTATAACTGTAAGGTGGTGAATACCATTCGCCCAATTTGACATGTAGAGATTTCAAGAAAATCGGTTTTAATCCGGTCTCTAAGCCAGCTTCGAGAAAATTCAGCAGTCGGACACAAGCGTTCTCGTCAATAAAGCTGGTGGAAACGTCAAAATCATTGAACACCACAGGGAGATTTATCTCTAGGTGTTTAAGATGCTCCATTCGGCGGATGTGAGTTATTTTGTCGTAGGGCTAAGCCGGACCAATGGTTTCATTAATTATTGAAGACGCTTTGAACAGAAAGCACTTGACTTACCCATTCATCCTGGAACCAGTCGAGGTCGAGACCTAAAGACTCTAGATCTGGAAACTGGTCTGGCAAAATAACCAGATTTTCAATGCTGGGAGGCCATGGACACTTACTTAGCATGTTGTGATGATGTCCTGGCGTTCGAAACCGTAAGTGCTTCAGAGAGCGGTGATATGTTGATAAAGTATCAAGAATGATTTGCGGCATATAATAGCACACGAAGTTTTAAAGAGGAGGCATTACTTCGAGTAAGAGACGTAGGTGAGTTGCACGCTCCCAGTAAAGAGGCGGTGGATCGGATATCTCATCTGAGCTCGGCCAACTTTTAAGATTTAAGCACTCGGATATAGACACCTCTAAAGATTTGAGGAACTTGAAACGACCTGTGATGCAGGGAAGAAGGTAACTCCAATCCACATTGATCAAGGACAACGAATAAAGTAGCTCCCATTGAAGAGATGCTGCCTAACGATGGCTTTGAACCTTATCAAATTCAAGGAAAGAAAAGTGTAGGTGTTTTAGCTGGGGCATAATATCACCTTCTTGTAAAGTGATCACCCTCTTCTTTGAGGGGTTTGTCGTGTGTTGTGTTCGGATGAGCTTCAATATCTCCAAATTACGACTTGCGCAGATTATGTCTTTGAGGCGAGCCTAGTAGCTAGCATTAGTAGGTGGCTTTGATGTAGAATCGCATAAGTCACATTCCCACCAAGAAGAAATATAACGTATATATTCAAGATACGGGATTAACCGCTCCACGGGATGATGTGGTCGTTTCCGCTGCGCCAGGCAAACTTGCCTACTAGTGAGATGCACCGTGATATGGGGATGGTATTGGTGTAATTTGAAAAGAGCGAATCCTGGAACAAATGTTGTATGATGCCAACTAAAGATTTGGCAAAATTAGTTAGAAATTGCCTGGTAAATAAAGTTATTTGGATAAGACAGGCCACTTACTAGAATTCTTGAAGAGCCGTGGCGGCCTCAAAGATTTTTACCAAATCGATTTTCCCCCAACACCCAGAAAACGACCATTTAGTGTGACCTGTGACCACAATGACTTTAACATAATTCCAAGGAAACGTGCTCGCGGCCTTCCAGGACCACTTCCCATCATAGGACATAATTTCAATATGGCAAGTTCGAAACAAAAGAGAGGCGGAGATCTCATGTAAGCGGCGATTGGTCAATGCAACTGCTGTGAGAGACTGTCGGTCGGTCCAGTATAACTTTGTGGAATAAGTAACGAGACGACTGTATCTTTGTTATAGTGACTCACGATGTTCAAAATATGACACCATATCTCTGACGGTAGCACCGGCTCATTTTTCACGCATGGCGACTCCATTTTGGGGGGTTTTCTCTCTCTTTTGATTGATCTAGAGAGAGCTGGTAGATTAATTCAAAACATTTATATGGAGTTGATTCTATTATAAAAGAAAAACACAGAAGAAGAAAACAGCACAAGTCACTACCATGTCCTTTTTGGGGTAGCGGTATAAATAGGCAGTATGCACTCCTGTCTATTAGTGCATAAGTTAACTAACATATTTCACAAGCGAGTGGTGCACCCCCAAACACCATAGTAAATGCGATATTTACAATCTAAATATCTTAACAACCGCATTTCTAATATGCTTCATCTTACCGATAGATATTGATAAATATTATTAAAAACATATATCAATATCTATTCGGCATCTACATGCTCCATGAAAGCTTCATTCTCCTGCTATTCGTCGACCATATGCCTCAGCTTGGGGTCAATGCGACGGTGGAAAAGCTTTGTGATACAACTATAAGGGCCCAGGAGGCGTGCGTAGTAACCATTAGCACGGAGTTCCAGGTAGGCCTTCTCAACCGGCTCCTTGTAGTGGATTAGCATCCTTGGAGCTAACGCTGAATTGATTATAGAAAATATTCCGAAAGGTTCTACGCTCTACTTTGTACGGATTTTGCACGGAAGGAGACGCAAATTGGTCAGAATATCAGGACAAACGTAGGGGATTACTTTCATTGCACCGCTGGACCAAAGGTGCAAAAGGATTTGCTCTATGGATATAAGACAGCGTGGTCAAACATTCAACATTTAAATGTATCCCCTGTGTCTATTCAACTCGGTCATTCTTTGTTGTCGCTCAGGCGGGTTGTAGTAAAAGAGACATCTTCGGGTAAGAGCCGGTAGTCTGGATGTGGACCTGGCCTACAGCTACCAGTACTGATTCCGTCGTACGTATAGTCGAGGTTCAATATGCTGCTGGGGGAGCAGGATAGCTGGTAGGGTAAAGGGAGTAGTCAGAAGATAGATAGAGAGGGTAGTAAGGTGAGATTTAGGAATAGTAACTAGAAAATATGTACGAAGGTAATAAATAAAGGTGTTTAAACACAGATAAGGAATAGAAGAAAGAGGATGATCGATAATCATTTAAATCTTTTATTTCTCAATCCGAGGAGTAAATACCAGGTGACATGGTCCCGGCTGCGCAGTTAATTGATCTTTCATCTCCTTTTCCACCAGCTCGCCGTTCTTGCTCTCCGGTGCAAAATCCAGGTGATACCGGCTCACAAGGGCTGCGGCGACCATGCGAATTTGTGTCAGAGCCAGGTTCTTACCTACACAGCTTGTATTGCCTGGAGATCATCAGCCTTGGTCAGTGCGTTCATGCGCAGATGAATTGACATTGGGGCGGGAAAGTGTGTAAGAAAACATACCAACTCCGAATGGGGCAAAGGCTCGACGGTCCCGAATCAGATCAGGCTGACTGTACCATCTCTCGGGGATGAATTCGTCAGGTCGTCCATAGGCCGACTCCACTGGGTAAATAGATTAGTCAGACGCCACTCCGACAAATCAACACGTCAAGGGGGAGAGGGGAAACCTGAAACTCACATCTTCCAATGCTGTACCTGGGTGCACAGATCTTCGTACCCCCAGGAATAAACGTGCCCTCAATTGTTAAACCTTCGGGAGGTGAGACACGGGTTCCGAATGTGAGGACGGCGGGAATCAGACGCATGGTTTCGTTCAGGACTCCGTTCAGGTGGGGGAGCTTGGATAGCCCGACCGCGTCTTCGAGGAAGGTCATGGTTTGAAGCTCAGCATAAATTTTGTCCGCATGTTCTGGGTGGCGAGTGAGGAAGTAGAAGAGAATTGTAAGAGTGGGAGCGTTGGTATCACTAGTCACTGTCAGTCATGGGCCAGAAGAACGGGACACAGCCCAACACACCTTCCCGCTACAACAAGAGTCGCGGTATCACCACTCAGCCAATGATCTTTGCGCTGATCGACACTACTCTTATGCTCCTCGATGAAGAAAGAGGCAATATCCTTTTCCGGCAAATTGCGCTTGAAAATTGTCAGATGAATCGCAAAAGGATACGTCTCACCTTACCTTCATCCGTCGCTCCATGCACTTGTCGCAGAATTTCAACATTTGAAACCACCATTTAGCCCACCAGAGGCCGGGAATCACTTCGAATGCTAGGCGGGGGATCCAAATCGCTGGGCTGAACGGGCCCAACAGAGCCAGGGCATATCGGAACATCCAGATGATCTGATGCCACTTCTTGCTCTTCATCATCCCAAAATCCTCACTAAAGGCGAAATCACCCATCGAGTCGAATGCAAACCAGTACATAATGTCGTTGACATAGACTGGCCGAGACACCTGTTCATCGATCAGATGAACCAATGTGTTGACTTTGTCGATGATGCGATTGTGGTACTGACGGATTGCTGCGTCCTGTTAGAAGGTGACTTATGGACTCCACGCGCAGACCTACCGGAGCTGCTCAACGAATTGGTCCACATCTTTCGCCTGACATTATGTAGGTCACGATCGCGAGTGAAGATTGACGAGATTCGGGGATATAGCAAATCGTACCAATCCGATCGGGTGTTCTGATTGCCCGGCCCATCCATCGCCTCATACGCCCCGGGATGGTAAACGGTGATTTCCGCGGGGCCTAGCGATCTCATGTCAGTTTCGAAACACTGGCATAGGGAATGCGCATCCTTGGTCGTACCGGTGCGGACGAAAGTGCCGTATTTCTGCCAATCGTGAAGCACAAGGTGTCCCCGCGAAGTCCGACATTTCCACACGTGCCATAATTTGGAAATCGCAGCCAAACGAGGACCGGGAAAAGCGCGCAGTTGATGGAAATAGTAACGATAGATGCCGATGCTGGTGAAAAGAGATGAGAAGTAGAGCAGCATCAGAATCGTGGGGCTTGGGGTAGCTTCGTTGTGGAGATTGTATTCCTCACGCCCTATCCTGATAACATAGAGTGCTGCATAGATTGCCAGATGTGTCAGCCCCAGCTTCATAATCTTGAGATGCCATTCGCTATGAATGAACACAGCCCAATGGGCCAGGACACCTGATAAGATGGCCAAGGACGTTGCAGTGAACATGATTGACGAACCCTGTCATTTGACACGAAAGAGAAACAAGCTGGGGACAAACGCATATAAGAATTCCCCGCTAATCTGGCATAGGCGACAGTTAGAAACCAAACTGGACGGTAAAACCGATACCCTCAATCGCCCCACTTGGATAAGTGGTAAGTTCCAGTTAAGTTCCGTCACGTATTGTAAAGCAGCCAAGGAAGCAAGGGAATATAAAGAAGTACATCAGCAGAGAAGGGGGCAAAAGGTTTGATCCTCACGTCATACACCATGGAGTACTCTACCAAAGTCATTTCTTACCCTCCCCTCAAGGTATGTGGATTATATTCTATCATAAACCACGAAGCTAATGATGATTAGAAGTATCGCTTCATGAAGAATGCATCTGGGCCTCAGGTTGAGGTCCAGCCGGGGTCCAGATTGATGGCTTATCACGCATATACCCTTTACCTCTTCACCTGCAGTGACTTCAAGACCATCGTAGTTCCCAGTACCATCTTCGGGGTATTTAATTCCCTCGCGGGGGCTTACGGCTTCGGGGATAACACATCTCTCACTCTCGCTGTAGTACTCACTCGATTGCCCCGAACACTTCTCTGGGTCAGCTTGGTCTTCATCCCCTTTTCTATCAACAACCAGCGCACTCCATCATCCATCGAAGAAGACACAATCAACAAACCATGGCGACCAATGCCTCAAAAACGTATTACGCCCAGACAAGCGCAGGTTGCCATGTGGTTCTTCGCTATTCTCGTTCAAATCCACGGGCTAGTGGGCAATGGCATCGGTCACCGACAGTCAACATTCCTTCTCGCCCTAGACATCTGGTACAACAACTTCGGAGGGGCGGATCGCAACCCGGTGATTCGCAATATCATCAATGCCCTCGGATACCTTTGCTTTCTCTCCGGAGCTCTCGAGGTGGCATTGGGGGAGCGACTTCCATTCTCCTTGCAGAATCCCTTCGACCCGGCAGGACCGGCATATCGACTGATCCAGTGGTTGTTGATTATTGCGGGGATCATTTTCAGTACTGTGCATCTCCAGGATCTCTATGACCAGAAAGGCGACGCGGTGCGTGATCGTCGCACTGTGCCCTTGGTGATTGGGGATGGGCCTGCCCGCTGGACCATCGCTATCCCAATGTTAGTGTGGGGTGTTGTCTGTCCACTTTTTTGGAAGGTAAACCCTGGGCTCTTCCTCCTCAGTCTTGTCCTTGCCTACATTATTGCCGGCAGAGTTCTTACAGTGCGAAACGAGGAGGGCGACCGGGCGACATTTCGCGTCTGGAACTGCTGGATCGCTACGATTTATGTTATGCCATTGTTCTCCGCCTTATGATGATGTTTTTTTTTTTGCGTTTTCTCTACTACTGTATCATTCCTGGTGTGGTTGTTTTCATCTTCTCATGTTGAATTATTGTTTTATTTTTTCTCCGGTGGTGCTTTGATTATACATTCTTATCGTATGCAATATATTATCAATATAGATTAACGAAACAAATGTAATTTTTTTTTTCATTGCCTGCTCTAGTAAGTATTGTAAATTGTACAATGTACAGGATGATATCATACATGTGGAGCATCAACAGTCTCCACGTGTTTCATAATATCCCCGAAGTCGCATTTCAAGGTAAATGGATAATTTGCAATGAAATAGATGAAGCCACGAGTGCGCCAAAAAGGAACATTTGTCCGCCCAATGTGACATTTGGATTTTCATTTGAATTCTTAGGGACCCTGCGTGATTTACCGGTCAGAACCTAATCCCAAACGAAAGGGGAAAGTGATAGACGCGTAATCCTCGGTGCTTACCTCGGTGCTTACCTCGGTGCTTAGTATTCCATTCAATTGGGTCCAAGTCAATACAGATGCAAAGTCCTGGACCTGGACTGCTGAGCACAGAGCTTCGTGTGGATCTTCATCCCGCGTGGCCCACATTGTAACGGGCCGTACCTGGTGTAAATCAGGTTCCAATTTTATTCAAGATTCAGGAAATTTTGAAGGTTTACCAAGTTGTTTGTTAGCGTATACATTAACTTTTTTAGAAGCAAGGGGGAGTAGAAACAGTCAATGCCTCCGTGGACTTCCGAAACGTGTTCAGAAATCATAATACGGAGTACACACTGAGTACATACTACGTAGTAGACCAAAACTAGAAGCTTCGGAATATAAAATTGAATTCCCCTGAAGCTTGAATGATGTGATGAACTTGCAAAAGTAACAATTGCAGTAAAATACGTACTGTAGTACAGTTCCCCATTTGGCTATACGTGGATGGACCAGGATCATCCATGTATTATATTCATAAGTAAGGGCCCGTTACAATACCATACATCTTGCATGTGTCCATGTGCATGGATGGAACATGGCAAAGTAATGCATCGACGCGTGAATTCATTCTGGTCGAACTCCCCATGCCACATGGATATCAAACCGAACATAACATCCCGAATCTATATCCTTGCAAGCTTGCTCCCCGAGACTTTTTACCTCGGCCAGGGATACTGCCTGTTCGTCCTCATCCTGCAAGCCTCCGGTTTGTGCCTTGGCATTTGCCCAGGCTAAAATGGCTCGCATCCCATTCCGTGTCAAGGCGCCCCTCGTCTCCGGAGCACGATCCGAGCTAACCACCTCCGACGCCACCCCCTCTAGCCCAGCCATCATCATCCCTTCCTCCAATCGATTCCATCCGTGTCGGAAATACTGCCACAGTCCGGATTGAAACATCTTCCCTAGCTTGCGGGCGGCCGTCTCTGTACTCGCCCCCACTCCGGCGCCCCGCAGGTGCACCACGCTAGTGAAGTTGCACTCTTCCCACTGCATCGCCCCGCCTGGCTTCAGGAGCTTGGCCACATTCGTCACTGTACTCACCCAGTCCTCCGGCGCAAGCCCTGCGGCGACCTGGCGGACATGCACGAAATCATACGTCCCTTCCAGGTGTTTGGGAATAGGGGCGCGGATGTCCAGCACGGTCAACTGCAGATTCGGCGGTAGGGTGGCTGGGGCCGGGAAGAGCGTGGCGGAGATGTCGCTTCCATGCAGGAGAGCGGTATCATCGACCAGCTTGGTTTCGACTAACCGGAGGAGAAATCGACCCGTTCCGGTGGCAAGATCGGCAATCTTGGGTTTGTTCGACGGGAGAGACCGCAGGATATCTGGATGAATCAGATATCCGATATTTCTGCCGATCATCAGTCCATGCCTTGGATTAGAAGATGAAGGCTCACTCTGTCAGCAGGTCAAATTGCTCATCCAGTCTATTTCAGGTTACCCAATGTGGCAGCATACTTGGGTGACAGGAACTGTCGTACCGGTGTGACTCGTCTTCATTGCGACGCAGATTGAGAGCGTAGACGTCTGTCATATTGGAGAGTAATTAGTGGAATGACTCCCTTGAATGGCGTTATAGAGTTTGTAATCGCTTACTGCCAAACACTGGCGGGTCCACCTCTTATATTGTGAGTATACGTGACTCCGTTACTCTGTACAGACAGTCTGTTACAGCGACATTCAACTCCCAAACTTTACTCCCGATTAAACTGCATTCAATACAGATCTTCACTGTTTCCGAGGTAAGGTTGAAACGATACATCGTAAATTGCATAAAATACCATATTTTTGTATCTTACATACAGCTATACCTTTCGCTCGGGAGCGCTACTTTCCATGACTGACATCTCATTCTGTACCATGATCCCTTGACTTCCCGGACTTGGATGGTGAAACCGTTCGGGGGACACAATGTGGGTCCGATAAGACAGTTGCTTATTCACAAGTTCCAAGTCATCATCTTGCGAGGCCAGCAACGTGGTCGAATTCATTTGACGTCGTTGCCATGTGCGCCCGGTCGAGCCGATGGTGCGAACCGCCCGGGGATTTTGGTCGTACGTCCCCACGCGATTGCGGAAAAAGACCGCGCCCATCATGGGTGCACAAGAAACAATGATGCCTGATGTCAGCTCGGCGGCGATTAGGATCGACGCATCCAGTATGCAGTACGTTGTATTACTCTGGTGACACAGCTTGGTTTGCATTAGACGGCCAATGTTGATGGCGACGGTGCTAGGCGACATTAGAAATGCAGGGGCCTTTGCCATGGAGATACTTACATCAGACCGAGGAGGAAGGCCACAGTGACACTGACCTTCCTCTCTTTGGGCATTTGCAAAGTCCAGACAATTGGCATGGGGAGCGCGACGACCCAAAAGTCAATGATCAAGTTGAACCCGGCAGAGGCGTACTCTGTTTTGGCCACATCCCCGCACGTCCCTTTGATAGTGACGTTCCAGTTGGAATTGATCGGGCGGCAGAGTAGAGTAATTGTCAAGATGGATGCGATCCAGTAGAGAACCACCAGGGCAGCAGTGACGACTGAGGCCCAATAGAACCAAACCCCTCTGAACAACTCAACATATAGCAGAATGATGGCCAGACGGAAGGCCGCTGCACTGGTAACGAAGAACCATTCCGATGCGAAGAATGCCTGATCAAATAAATCAGTGACAGGATCGTGATCGAGTGAAGACTGGACTGACCTTGAGTGTGGTGATTAGCGTAGGGATTGGTACAGTGGTAACATCGGCACCATATGCCCCTGCAGTAGCACCTAGATAAAATCAAGACCTGGAAGATAATGAAGAATTGAATGACCATACCGATAATGATATCAATCACATAGGCCGTGAGGCAGACCTGAAGGGTTGTCAGTGGGAGGAGAGGAGAATTAGGGAGTAGATGTACCAAAGACAAAGAAACAAAGTAATCATGTATCTTGAACGATCGTTGTCGGAATCGAATACTGACAATCCTCAAGGCAAAGGCGATTGTACTCAATGCCCAGAATATCACTGAAAGAATAATTAATTTATTCTGTCGCTCTTTGACGGTCGTCAATATAGAAAAGAAACGGAGATGAGGAAAAGTAAATGAAAGTGAGGAAATAGCATTACAGGTCAGAATGATATTATTGTTTGGCATAAGCTTACTATTCCGGAGCATAAGGAGAAGTCCTGATTCATTGGATGATATGAAAATATCTCAAGGTTACATTAAAGAATCAGCTGATAAGTGCATTGTTATGAATTCCACAACTTTATATGATGACTTTGGGGAACTTGACATTTGGCCCCCAAAGAGACAAAGAAATTTTTAACTCTATCACCTTGGTCCATTCTCATCTCCCACAACTCAAAATCCATCATGGCCGACCAGGACAAATCAGCCATCGTCATTTGTCATGGCTCCTATCACAGCCCTGCACCATATCAACCATTCGTCGAGGCGTTGGAATCACAAGGATATGAAACTTATTGTCCTCAGCGACCCACGGCAGATCTCAGCCGACACAACGTGGGTGATGTGAACAACCCCGACTTTGACCTTGGACCAGGTCCCGAGGGTATCCCTAGCGATTACGAAGATGTTGCTGTGATTCATAAAGTTCTAGAAAGACTCATCCAGCAGGGCAAGCGAGTCCTCCTTGTTGCCCATTCCTCCGGTGGCTGGGTCGCAACGCAAGCGGCGGTTCCAGAACTTCAACGGAAAACGCGCCAGTTAAACGGACAGGATGGAGGTATTATTGGTATTTTCTACTATTCAGCTTTTGTGGTCCCCATCAACGAGTCTATTAACAGTTTCTTCCAACCCAAAGATGGGAGTTTCACCATTCCACCTTGGTTGCGATTCTACGTGAGTACATCTCCCCCTCTAAAGAGTTGAGAACTGACCCGGGATAGAAACATGGCGCGGCCGGGGTTGGAACATTGATTGAACCTGAGAAGTGCATGTTTAGCGGTCTCGATGCTGAATCAGCATCCAAGTGGGCAGCAACATTGACGGCGTCACCAATTCACACTGGCGTCTTGACCAATGATGCCTACTCCGCTTTGCCATGTGCGTATCTCGTGCTGGATGACGATCTCATCGTGCCAAGAGCCGGTCAAGAGGCAATGATTGGCCTGCAGGGCGCGAATGGAAATAACTTCACGGTCTACCACGCAGCGTCTGGACATTCTGCGCATCTCACCTGCACCGAAACATTGGTTGGAAAGATTACGGAATTTATGAATCAGATCAATTTTTAGACTTGAGTACAAGAATTGATGTGTATCATACATATCTACAATATCTACTGGAAGCTGAGAACCCATTTACGATCGCATTTTAATTTCTGTAGAATCTCTTCTGCAAAGTATTAAAGTCGCCATTTTGTTAGTGGGAATGGGAATGTTGTGTTGTAGGTATGTATGACCAGGTGTGGGGTGAGGGGTCAACAACATAAATTCCCTCTTTCTCTTTCTTCTTTTTCTTCCTTTCCAATTTACCTCCTTCCTCAAGTTGAACAACTTCAACCTTTCTATATCTTCAACCTTTTCATCATGTCTGCGCCCGAGTACATCATGGGCACACAGGGCTTTGCCATCGCCTGGAAAAACAACAATGTGTCCGAGTTAGTTGCTCAGCTTGACGCGGCCGGGATCAAGAACTATGACACAGCCCAACTATACCCGATCGATGACTTTGGAGCTTCTGAACGCCTGCTGGGAAACATTAAGCGACCGGAATGGGTTATCGACACTAAGATTCTCTACCGACCTGAGGCCTTGTCCAAGGAGCACATGGAGGAGTCAATTCACAAGAGCCTGGAGAACCTCGGAGTTACCAAAGTACGTGTTATTGACCGATTTATGGATCATGTAAGGCTCACCTTTCTAGGTCAATATTCTCTACGCTCATGCCCCGGACAAGCTCACCCCACTTGCGGACCAAGCCGCCAACTTCGATCAACTGTACCGTGCAGGTTTCTTTGAAAAACTGGGGCTATGCAATTACTCCCCTGCCGAGCTGAGCGAATGGATCACAATCGCGACCGAAAAAGGCTACGTCCAGCCCACCGTCTATCAGGGTCAGTATAACCTCTTCTGTCGCCAGTACGAGAAAGAGCTCTTCCCCCTGCTCCAGAAACATGGAATTCAGTTTATTGCCAACTCTCCCCTGGCAGGTGGTTTTGCAACAGGTAAACTCACTCTGGCCAAGGACGCAGACCAGCTGAAGGGGACCCGGTTCGAACAATCCGACGGCAACATGATGGGCTACCTGTACCGCATGTGGTACGATAAGCCAGTCTTCAATGATGCCGTACGACAACTCGTAGCCGCTGTGGATGGGCTCAGCCTAGTACAGGTTTCCATGCGATGGCTTCTATTTCATTCCAGTTTGAAGACTACAGACAAGGTGGCCATCGGGCCGACTAAGCTCATTCAGCTGGAGGATTACTTGGCCGCTCGCCGAGCTGGTCCCTTGTCGGAGGATTTGGCAGCCATGATTGACCGGTTGTATGAACCAATGCGTGAAGATGCTGCACCCTTGGTGGAGATTGGATGGTGGTCTAGGTGATAAAGTCTAGTTCTGCATGTCCTTTAAGCGCCCAGTCCTAAATATTCATTATTTGCTTTCTTTTCTTTTCAGCTCAGCTTGGGGGCGGAGGTGAGAAATTGCATGCATTTGACGAAAATAAATATCCATAATTAGGGCCCTCCAAGTAAGCCTAAGTTTTGTCTCAGTGAGGTTTGATAAAAGCCTGCTGTAGACATGATGTTAGTAACAATTGATTCCTGTTTGCAATCATGTTTGTTTTTTCCGTCCATTTCCCCTTCATCTTCATCACCCTCATCTCCCTTATCCAATCCCTCGCTTTAGCCACTTCCAGCTGCCTTTGTTTTCCAGATGATTCCTGTTGGCCCAGTCCAGCTCAATGGGCCACTTTCAATCAAACAGTCGGGGGTCGACTCATCGCAACCACTCCCATCGCAAGTGCCTGTCACACTAATGATGGATTTGAAGAGTACAGCGCATCAGCATGCGATACTCTGCGCGCCAATTGGGAGCTCCCCCAGACCCACTATGAGAGTTCCTCATCGATCATGTCTGGCTTCTACGCCAACCAGAGCTGTGACGCATTCGTCAACCCCGCAAACCGCTGCATCATTGGGACGTATGTGCAATATTCCGTTCGGGTCGAGTCAGCTTTGGATGTTCAAAAGACGATAGCCTTTACAACAGCTCACGGTATTCGCCTCGTTACTCGAAATACTGGACATGACTACCTGGGAAAGTCGACGGGCGCGGGCGCTGTCGCCATCTGGACGCATCATCTAAAGGACATTGAGTTCCTCGATTACCAGTCCTCGTTCTACACTGGCAAGGCGATCAAAGTGGGCGCCGGTGTGCAGATGTTTGAATCAAACGCGGCTGCCTACAAGCACGGCTTGACAGTTGTCGGGGGTAACTGTAGGTCCGTCGGATTAGCCGGGGGGTACAGCCAAGGCGGAGGCCATGGTCAGCTTGTCTCACAGTACGGCCTGGCGGCGGACCAGGTTTTGGAATGGGCGGTTGTTACTGGTACTGGAAAGTTGGTGAGGGCTACACCACACAACGAGTACAGGGACTTGTGGTGGGCACTATCTGGAGGTGGCGGTGGAACCTACGGTGTGGTGATCTCGATGACGAGCAAGACGCACCGGGAAATGCGGACTGCAACGGCGAACTTGACATTTACGACGGTGGGCACCACCCAAGCGGCATTTGACGATGCTGTGAACATTTTTCTGAATTCCACTTTGGGTCCATTGTTGGATGCTCGGGGGGTTGCCATTTGGTATTTGTTGAGCGACGCCTTCGAGATGACGCCTATCACCCTTCCAGGTGGATCAAAGGAGAAGCTGCAAGAAATCATGGCTCCGCTACTTGCGGGGTTGAACCAGGCCAACATGTCCTACTGTAAGTTCCTTTCATTATGACTAGTGCAGACTCTTTACTGATTGTCACAGCTTACTACATTGATGAATTTCCTACATGGTACTCTAGTTTCCAGACCATGAGTCCCGACGTCAACATCACCCAAGCCAACCTCGGAGGGCGATTTATCCCACGATCTCTGATCGACTCCGACTCTGGTTCACTAGTGGAACGATTTCTCACCATTGTCAGCTACGGTGCGGTCGTCTCCGGAATCTCCGTCAACGCATCACGATCTCGCGATGACAAGTCTGCACCAACCAACTCCGTGAATCCTGCCTGGCGCGACGCGGCTATCGATATTGTGGTCGGAACGTACGTGGCCCTTTTCTTTGTGTGAAGGAAATTATAAACTGACCAGATAACAGCACTCTTAGTGACACAAATCAAAACTACAATATCGAAGCCCAGAAGCTCATTACGGAAGTCTTGCTCCCGGAGTTGGAGGATCTTACCCCAGGTGGAGGAGCGTATCTGAACGAGGCAGATCCTCATCAGCCAAACTGGAAGTACACTTTTTACAACGACAATTATGATCGATTGTTGAGTGTGAAGAATAAATACGATCCAAAACATATCTTCTACGGCACCACGGCAGTTGGGAGTGATTACTGGGTGGAGGTAGATGGAAGGTTATGCCGCGCGTGATGCCAAAGCTCTGGCCTGATGATAACATTACCATGTTAATAGATGTTGACATCAAATCAACAAAACATAGACTTCAGTCACTCATACAGGCTAAGGGCCAAATTGTGAGAATTGACATTTTGATCCTCAATTTATTTTTCATACCTACAACCACAGTACCAGTGTAGAGGGTTAGATAATTCCCAGAATTGATGGTATCATTGAGATTGGTTACCATGTATTAACTCTAATTTGTACTCTAATTTGTAGACTTTGAAGCAGTAGAAAAGACGTAACATTCAAATAGCAGTCGCTCATATCATGATTCCAACTCCCAATCCTAGCAACGCAAACAAACTCCCAGCCGACTTCATGACAGCGGCGCCCTCTGAAGCCGACGGACTCGCTTCCTCTCCATTCAATGACTTTGTCGGCCCAGCAGTATTGGTTGTGGTACTAATTTCGACATCCGTCGGAGTGGCCGTCACTGTGTTGGGCCCTGGAGTTGTCCACGTAGTCGGAACAGCCGATACACCTTTATCGTAGGCATTAGCGGTGGCACAATCTTGCTCGCTCATCAACTCGGCGGAAAAACGTGCTGGGTCATCAGGGCAGTCCTCGTAGCAGCTTTAGAGGTCAGCAAGGGTTAGTATAGGTTAGCATGTTCATTGTGAGTACTCACTTGGCAATATTTGCACTGCCCGAGCACTTGCAATCCCAATCAGCATCGGTACACTTTGCAAGGGTCCCTTGCATGGTAACGACACATTGATCAACGACCCTGGAGACGGTTAGAATGAGGTTGTTGGTGAAAGGCACAACTAAGGGAAACGTACTGCTGTGAGGCGCATCCCCCACTATCATTACTAGTCGCTAGGCCATTACTGGTTGCTAGGGTCTGACCAGCTGCCACTGCCACATCCTGAGCGCTGACACCTGTAGTAGCTGATGAAACTAGCAACAGGAAAATTGGGTTGAGGATGTACATTGGGCTTGCAAGTCGACAAAATATATGTTGAATTTATTGAAGAAAGGAACAAAGAATTGTCCAGTCTTAAAGAATCAAGAGAATGGTTCATCTCTCGCCAGTCCCAGACCAATAGTTACATTGATCAGAATCCTGGTTCAGTGATTCGACCCATTCGGTTGTTTCCCCCGGGGTTGAGACAGAGATCATAGGGACTCAAAGTCACCAAACCAGGCACAATGGAGTTTCGTACCATGGATGAACATGAACCATAGATTGAACATATCCACAGTATACCTTTTGGGTCATACCCAGTTAGATTCTGGATAATCTTCACAGGCCCCATGGAGTGGCATTGCATAGTCCAAGGCAAATCGTAGAGATTGGAGATACATCTTCGCCCATCATCCAGCCAGGATCTGTCCATTCGAATTGAAATGCCAATTGAATTGCTCTATATTGAATATGACGATCTCCCGGGTGGTTCAATGTGGATCCAGTCCGAGGTCCACATTCCGGAGTCGGGAGTTGCATTCTTGGGAGGCAAATGCCGCTTGCGGTCGGATTCAGGGGAAACTCCACTGGGCCGCTTCAAGAATGTGACATCGACAAAATTAATCATCAATTTGAACTTTTTTTGGACTAGGAGCTGGATGGGTAAAGTTCGGAGATTTACCTACGACATGGGACTTAGCTGTCACTCGCACCAGTCTGGAGCTCGTAGGACAGGAGAAAACCCCTTTGCTTCTTCTCAGTGCTGTAAGTGGTGTCATTATCGGAGGACACTATGTAAAGTCCCTTTTTTGAGGAGTGTCACTGATGAGAACTTGTTAGTTTGTGCATTCCCGATGACAGCTGGCAGTGCAGCAAAGAGACTTGGCGTTGCAATGGTGATTGGTGCAACTCGCGCTCATAGTATAGACATTCCATTCGATAGCAAAAGGGTTTATCTACGAAAGACTTATTTTTTGTACAATAAAAAATATGCCGAATAGTAGAAACAATTATTGAAACCTTCTTCATGATCTCCCTTATGATGACCATACCTAGTACTACTGAGATCCGATCTTACAATACCCAGTAAGAGAGTGCTATAGACGCCCTTTAGAAATTATGTATTCAGAGATTAAAGAGTTTGAAAATAAATTGAAATTAACTCCATCAAATGCTAATTATTACAATCCCTAGACTTGACAATCTAGCCGGAACATATTCAAACACAAATTTCGAAAGGAGGCTCCAAATAAACATATCTATGCGCAGGTCGTAGCATCTTCGAGAGTTGTTGTGATTGTGCTGGTCGTAGTAGAGGTGGTGTTGACAGTTTTGGTCTTTGTCGACGTGGGACTAGAAGTGATGGTAATCGTCGAAAGATCACTGTAGGTAGTGGTCTCGGTCTTTGTCGAAGTAGCTGCCGACAGGGAGAGTGTGGATGTAGATGTCTGTGTCTGGACAACGAGAATTACAGTCGATGCAGCGGGAGCCTGCCCGATTGTTGACGTAACAGTGGCAGTGCTAACGCTTGTTTCGGTCTTAACAGCGGCAGTCACAGTCTTTGTAGACGTGATTGAGTCTATAGTTCCTGGATCACCAGAGTCCTTTGTCACTGTAACAACAGCAGTATCGGCGGCAATCGTGGCTGTGCCCGTCTTGGTCACTGTGGATGTTACAAACGAGATCGCGATTGTCGCGTGGTGGACATCCGTGGTCATAGTATCAGTACCGAGTTCAGGGGAATGAGATGTAGCTTTGGCGGTCATGGCGGAGTTTGTGGTATTCTTTGAAGCGGTGGATGTAGCAGGGATGAATCGAGGTGGGAGGAGACTTCGTTTGACCTTTCTGGCTGGAATACAACTGAGTGTAGTTGTTGTGCTCTCAGTCTTGGTCGAGGTTGAGGTCACACTGGACGTGGAAACTGTGGTCTTGCCAGTCTTTGTGATTGTTCCAGCGGCGGACGTGATGGTCAATGTGGTGGTTGTTATGGATGGGGGTGGCGTTGATGTTATGACAGTGGTTGTCGTGACGGTTCGAAAGTATGTTGCCTTTGGTGAAGGATCAGTCACCATCTGTGTGACTGTGGATGTCTTTCGCACAGTCGTGGTAGAGTCTGCACTGGTGTATGTTTTGATGACGGTAGCTGGTGTGACAGTGGAGTCGGAGTCGTCGGCGTTGGTTTCGGTCTTTGTCGACGTTGTTTTGGCATCTGTAATGGTTGTGGAAGAAGTCACTGTTAATAGAACAGTACTTGTAGTGATTCCGTTTGAGACAGAGGAACCTCCTGCGCCTGTCGATTCTGCGGGGTCTGGTGTTGAAGAATCCGCGCTTCCTGGTGAGCTAGTTGACGCAGAGTCCGCACTTCCTGGTGAGCTAGTTGAAGCAGAGTCCGCACTTCCTGGTGAGCTAGTTGACGCAGAGTCCGCACTTCCTGGTGAGCTAGTTGACGCAGAGTCCGCACTTCCTGGTGAGCTAGTTGACGCAGAGTCCGCACTTCCTGGCGAGCTAGTTGAAGCAGAGTCCGCACTTCCTGGCGAGCTAGTTGGTGAAACGCCCGCTGAACCCGATGAGACTGTTGAAGAGGCCCCTGTAGGATCTGATGAACCATCAGAATCCTTCGAGGGAGTGACAGAGAAAGGCTTGCCAGAGACGCGTGAAAAGTCGATCCACGAGAGACTATCGAAGAAGTTTGCGATTTCAAATTGGACAACAGACTGATCTGTTAACTGAGTTGCAAAGGAGACGCGGCGGGAGGTATCAGAGCCAGGTCCATCATTCTTATATTCACCAAATAACACCCCATCTGTCCTAGGACTAGCGTATGACCATATTTCCCATCCTTTGGCTTCGACGCAAGAACCAAGATGCGTTTCAATATAAGCCACTCTGGCATGTGAGTTTTGAGGCCTTCCAAGTGAGATTTCTGACATCAATCCTGCTCCACCAACGGGAGTCACTTTGCACTGGTCAAATACGAGTCCTCCTGGAGTAGAATTCGATGCGCGTTTGTCTGCAGTGATGCTAATATCATCTTCACTTGGAGATATTGTGGAAACGAGAAAATAGCCTGCACCACCTCCAGAGATCATATCTGCACTGCCTTCCACGTAGCTGTTTGCCGCAAAAAAGAAGCCATTCACGACAAGGGCATTAATTTTTCCAGTGACTCGACAGCTGTACAAGCTAGCATATTTGGACGACGCGACAGCAAATGCCACGGATGAGTCACTGGCTCCATCGTAAGTATTGGAAAAGTTGATGTTGATTGCTTGCAGACTTTTGCCATTTGCATAGACTGTAGCGCTGCTGCTCAAAGAACTATCTGAGCTGACATCTCCCCCTTTGCCGCTTTGAATGGTGACTTGGTTCTTTTCATTGTCTTTGGGAGAGTCTAGGTAGCCAATAAGAATCACAGTACCAGGGTTGTTGATTTTGATCTGCTCGTTGTATGTGCCAGGATAAATGAACACGGTGGATGATGCAGTCGCAGAGGTTGGCAAGGCATCAAGGGCGCTTTGTATCGTGTCATAGGTCTGCTTGTTTGCAATACTCGTCTTAGAAACAATGAACGCTCCGTCTGGGGGTGTCGTGCTATTCGAGGTAGCATTTGGAGTGTCGGGTGATGATCCAGATCCTGGTTCATCCTTTGGTGTTGTGATCGAGTCCGAGTATGTCAGGTCGATCCAGTCGGTGGAGTCCATCACATCAGACAAGGTGTATGTATCTGAACTGAGGAGTTTGGCATGGCCGAATGCTTCCCGGGCGGCCTCGTTGTTTTCCCAATTGCCAGGCCCGGTATTCTTATACTCAGCAAACGTGATCTCGTCCGTTCGGGGGTCTGTAGATGACCAGACTGTCCACCCAGATGGGTTGATAGCCCCAGTCAGCTGTGAGAACTTGACCACAACGAGTGCGTACTCTGAACGTGGGCGACCAAGATATACCGAGTCAGCCAGATCACCCGTGGCATTTGACGCTGCTCCAAAGAGGCATTGATCAAAAATGTAGCCACCCGCCTTTGTAGATGGTCGGCTCTGCGCTGTGAATGCTCCGCCCTTCAACTTAGCACCTAGAGTGCAGCCCTTAAAGTACGCTGTTGAAGATCCTGTAATCAAATCCACCGCACCTTCGATGTAAGATGACTCGTAGTATTGGAATGCAGCCGCACCACCAGTAAGAAGAGTATCCTCCCAGCCTATGAAGCTGCAGGCGTAAAATGCGTTGTGCGAGCCAGATACTGAGGCTGCGACCGCAATATACCCTGTCTCTGCTCCATCTAGATTGTCACTATTGATGATATTGATATTGTAGAAGGCAATGTTGGCGGAGGTTGTCGAAATAGTTGCCGTATCTGAACCACTGGAAGTTGATGAATCCGAGGGCACGGATTTCCCACTGGAGAATATTATTGTCACCTCATTGTCGGCGTAGGACTGACCTGGGCTCCCCTCTGTGTACCCAATGATCTTGGTTGGACCCTCTCGGTCAATCCCTGGAACTTGCTCATGATAGGTCCCTCCATATATGAAAATCACCTGCAAAGAGCCATCAGTTGGCAATGACTTGAGAGCTTCTGTTAAGGAGGAATATGATGTATCGATCTTCGCAGACACAGAGACAAGAATTGCTCCTGTCGGGGGCTTTGTCCCACTTTCCGGATGTCCTGCTGTACCTAATCCACTTGGACTAGCTGGCGATGTTCCCGTAGTAGGGTCGGGTGAATCGGTAGAGTCGTCATCTGTCCCACTTGAACCTGGGTCTGCGGGAGAGGCACCTCCAGTCCCAGAGGAAAGGTCATAAGAGGGAACATAATCATACGCCGTCATGTCAAGCCAGGATGTGTCCCCAATCCAATTCTTTAGTGTGTAGGGTTGCGCCTCACTTTCAGTCAGGACTTTCGCAAATGATGCGCGGTCATCAAGCGAACTTCCAGGTCCAGTATTCTTGTACTCGCCGAATATGACATTATCTGTGTCTTCGCCGACCGAGCTCCACCCAAAAGGGCTGATTTGTTCATCCAAGAAGGAGTTCATATAAATCACAACGCTGTACTCCGCGGCGGGTCTTCCAAGAAACGTCTTCCCGAACGAGGTACCGTATGACGTTGTGTAAGTGATCACGCTTGCGTCAAACACAAAACCTCCACTGGCCGTTTCTGAAGATCTGCCCTGGGCTGCTATTGAATGACCCGCGGTATTCGTGGCGATGAATGACTGATGAAAGTATGCGGTTGACGAACCCCAAATGAAGTCAATTGATCCTTCGATGTAACTGTTGGAGAATACTTGTGTCCCCTGGTTTGCGAAAAGGGTATGATGATAGCCGATGAATGAACAGCCATATGCGGCCACCAACCCGTCAAAGTCGGCAGCAAGTGCCACAGTGTCCCCACCCTGAGGATAGGTGTTCTGAAAATTGATGTTATACAAAGCGACCACAGTCTTTCCAGAGACCTTCACATTGATCACGGGCGTTTTGTCATCATTGTTGGTTGTTGTGGCCACGCCATCCTCGTACTTGATCGTGACAGTGTTTTTGGTGAAGTCATTTTTGAATATGGTGTCACCGCGAAGCGTGACTTTTCCGTCTCGGTTGATGGATATCTGCTCTTTGTATATCCCACTCTTGATCTCGATGACGTAGGGGCTTCCGTCGTCAGGAAGTGCGTCTATAGCCCCTTGTACGCTTTTATATTCTCCTTTTGATGGCGTGGTTGAGACCACGAATGGAGATGAAGAGGACTCTGGGGACGTCGCACTCGTTGGGGATGGGTCGGCTCCAGATCCACTGGTTGCCGAGGGGCTGGATCCATCGGAAGAACTTGATCCATCTGCTTTTTTAATAGCAGCCAAAACAGCAGGGTCGATCCAACTGGTATCCGACGTGGCAAGGCCAGGGTATGCGCTTGCGAATACTGTGCCAATACTGAATCGAGACACGGCTGAATCGTCCAACAGGGTCACATATGGTGATCTGGCATTCTTGTTGCTGGGGTATGCTCCTGCTCCCGTGTCTCCATATTCAGCATAGAAATTACTGTCATTTTGGGTGATATCGTCGACGTAGACTCCGCTATTGGCGATAAATCCATCGAGGGTACTGCCCCGATAGACGGCCACTGATCCCAGTCCTTTCGCCTTTGCCAAGTAGACCCTTTCACTCTTGTCATCTGGTTTGGGGAATACTGTCGCTTGATCAAAAACAATTGTTGAGTTGTATAACGTGCCATCCGAGTCCGTGCCGGTTGTGTAGACCAAAAGTGCCGAATCTGCAACTGGTGCAATGTCGGTATTGAAAATATAAAATGTTGCCTTGCCGTCGATGATTGTTTCCTGGGCTTCGATATAACTGTTCGCGATGATGCCAACACCAAGGCCTGTTTCAATTCCTACAGGCCCTGCGGAAACAAACTTACAGGCGTAAAATGCCAGTTTACTGCCTTTGATGTTCCCAGATGGGTCATCTGACCCGGTGGTAATGAAGTTGAGGTTTTGAAACGTGATTCCATCGACATTGACTGACAGCTCAAGAGCTGTTCCTTCCGTCGACACAACAACCTTGTTATCTTTGTAGTCATCGTCACTTTTGCTCTGACCGATCACAGCAACAGACGGGGTAGCTGATACTGTCACAGCTGGGTAGGTACCTGCTAGTACAGTGACGGTGGGGACCCCGTTATTTTGAGCGTAGGATATAGCATCGTTGATTGCCGTAAACTGTCCAGATTTATCCGTTGCAACCGTCACCGCAGCTCCTGTGACAGTTAGCACATGCATGATCGTCCCCTCTATTCGACCTACCAGAAGCGATTGTTGGGGAAGTGGCTGACGGGTTGGCAGTCTCCGTCACAGTGACAGTATAAGAGCAAGTGCAGTCTGATAATTGGGCTTTGGTTAAGCCGAGCAGGCCCAGAAACAGCAACGCACGCATCGTGCATGAAGTCCATGCGTAGAGGGAAACTGAGACATGGAAAGTGTAATATTATTAAATATTCGAAAAGTTCCAGTCTGGCAATGTGGATCTAACAATAGCCTAACAACAGCCTAACAGTAGCCTAACAGGTAGCCTCGGGAAGCTTAACAATTCGCCCCAGCTGCTACACAATACATTCCAACCTCGTTCCTGGCCCAGGTACTCGGGTCAGAACGGTTAATTACTCCATAAAATAGAGTTAATTTACTGAGTAAAGTTTTTGTCACAAAATATGGAGAAATATTAAGTTTCCTAAGCATTCAATTGTAATTACAAACCAAGGAACATTGTAGAATCATAACCGTTAGAAACAGATACCTTAGGTAGGAGTATACATAGGTTCTGTCACAGAATCGATCGATCGATCTGAATCTCATCCTACGATTACATAGATCTGACAATGGCACTGCCTGATTTAATCCAGGGGTGTGGGTCTGGGATATTCTGTGCTGGGGATTAGCTATACACTATCCCTTGTATCAGATCCACTTCTGATAGTTTTAGGATGATCTCACATTCTATACCACATGTACCAGCAAGGGTTAAATTATCCAAATCGTATCAAAATCTTAGGCTCAAATAAGATTATTAGGTGTTGATCATTAGCCCACTGGCTCCAACGAGAATGCATGATTCGGGGGCATTAGGGTATCGTAGTTCAAATGGCAGCAGCCGTAGCTGAGGTAGCACATCGCACTAAACAACTCTATCGATTTATCAACATCACCGTTCATTAGTTTGTAGGTTTTAAATACCCGTTTAGGTTCAAGCTTTGGCACCAAAACCCAATCCCAGGTTGATAGAACTCAATCCCATGTTTAAACACATGGAATGTTCTCAAATTAGGACATTGGTGTCCATTAAGATTCCACCCGATCGCCCTTCTCGATGTGGTATCCATGTTCGGCCAGGTACTCCTCCAGCATTCTGTCTTCGTGGGCGAGATCTAGCTTGCTGCTCTCGGGCAAAAGACAGTATACCAGAATACCGACAACCGCAACTGCACCTAGAAGATAAAAGGTCGAACTGATTCCATAGGCATCTTCCAATGGAGTGAAGCACTGGGTCCCGACCGCAGCCCCTGTTCTCCCAAAGGCCGTGGCGATTCCATATCCCATCCCGCGGACAGCCGTGGGGAAACACTCTGTAGAGATCAAGCCAATGGTCGCACCGGGACCCATGTGTCCAAATGCCTGCAATAGTCCGTATAGGACAACGAAGGCGGCAATATTTCTGGACAGTTTGGCATAGGTTCCTCCGATAATAAAGCCTAGCACCACGTACCCAGCAAACCCAAGTATGCCCGTATTTCTCCGACCGATGACATTGGTCAGCCAAGCGCCGATCACGACACCAGGGACGGGGAGAACGGCGAGGATGACCTGCCAGATGGCAGTCTGCCGGATGTCATTATCCTTGACAAGTGTAGAAAGGATACTACTCGACATGATGCTGTTCGGAAAGTTGATAAAGTCATAGAGGAAAAAGGCGAGTGAGGTGGTGAATATCCTCCACCAATAGCGGCGAGCGAGCAACAGATAAATTCTTGGGGAACGACGTTGGTTCGTCAAGTTGGAGCGACGGAATAACGATGAATCCACCATGAAAAAGCGTAGAATGATAATGGCGACGGGAAGGATGGTGGCAATGGAATAGATCGCATGAAAGGTAATTGTCAGATTATTGTTGCTGGCAATGAGACAGATGAGGTAAATAATCTGCAAGATCGGACCGGCGAGCGTGGCCATCAACGTTGTGAATGATACAAAGATTGGGCCGCGATATTTACTCATCAACTGCACTGGTCAGCTCAAGTTCCCAAATCGAATCGGGTGTCTTCTCACATCTTCAGACTCTTCGATTCCAGCTGCTGCACTGGGAGGGTATTCCCCTCCCACACCAAATCCTGCGATTCCACGAGCCACCACAAAATACCATAACATATTCTGGGATGGGTGTACCTGCAACGCGAGTGTCGACATCAGAGTGCCAATGGCCACGAGCGAGGAAGTAAACATCAATCCGCCCCGTCGGGAGAACATGTCAGAGGTATATCCCAAAACGACCACACCCAGAATTGCGCCGACAATAAGTGAATTGCTAATGCGTGTTTTCATCACTGATGAGAAGGCACTGGCGCCCAGGAGATCTTTGAAGATCACATTAGTCGGGTTGGCCAGAGTGTTTTGGAAGCCATCACTAAAATTCGCGATATACTGCAGAGTAGTGTCAGAAAGAGCTCACTTGAATCATGGGATCCACTTACACAGCTGACGATGGTGACATTGCTTTGTGCTTTGGTCGGACGGTCTTGATCCGATCTATCTTCAGCAGTGTTTACAACATGCTCTTTTGGATTCGAGTCATTAGGTTCGTGATTCATGATGTCGGTTGCGACACAGTGGTATGAATTGCTGTGGGAACAAGCAAAACACGTACTTATACCTTTTCCATCATCTTTGCAACTGATTGAAATTTTCGAATTCACTGCCCCCACTGTCGATCTCAGTATCCACCGGCCGACTCCGCGGAGATAAGCATCAAAATCTAGACTTCAAGGGCATTAATTATGACATTTGCTCACAAGGCTTAACTGACAAACACTCTTAAGCAGACATCACACCTACTGGATTGGCACTTATATTGATGTGTAGGCCCTGTGTGTTGAGAGTCTCAATAGTCCTGTGCGGCCGAGCTCGGAGCATCCCGTCTTATCTAAGTGGGTTAAGATCCACATTTTCCTGGTTTTGTCTCCGCCATAAAGAGAGCTAATGCAGTAGACGTCTCAAGTGACTGAAAAAAAAGACCAGATGGACCCGAGAAAGTGGTCTAGAGCTACATTGAAGACTGCATATTTCGGAGGAAGCCGCTCAGATGTTCAAATACCTGCACGTGGTCCCGTATGTTGGAGAATGAATTTAACCAACGCATCTCTTCCTTCGCTTCGAATGGGACACTCTGTGTGCATTGCTCCCGAAACAACTTGTCTGCTAATATCCAATCCGATCTCTTGGCCTCTCTGCTCGAGTTGTCCTGCCACCTGGGGGGTATCACTTCATCCTTTTCGGCCGCCAAAATCAATATTGGAGGCAGAGATCGGACTGGACCTCCATGTGTGGAATTCGATGACTTTGCTGGAAGTGGATTGGCGCCTCGGTTGCGCAACTCTGCTAACTGCTCCAGTGCCTTCGAGCTACACCATGTATTCCATGAAAAGGGCCAAAGATATCGATATGGGAGCCATTTCTGAGGATACAAGGCAATAAGCATATCCTTGATGTTAGAGATCGGTGCCTCCATGACCAGTCCGGATATGGGGGCGAGATGACGATTCCTCGAGGGCGGAAGCTCCAGGCGTGCAAGATATTTGGAAATGGTAGACGACGCAACGGCTGCGCCAAGACTGTGGCCCCACAGTACCATCTGACAATCTGTATCTGGTGCGGAATAGGTGTCCGATACCCAGGTTAAAAATGCCAGGGCATCTCGCTCAATACCTGACTGTGTTGCAGTCCCTGAAGATTTCCAATAGCCGCGGTATGACAATCCAACCACTATGTAGTTTGTTTCATCAAGTTCGGCCTTGCTAGTCTTAGACCTCGTCACGATAGAACTAAGGAACTGCGACAGAAGCGGCAGGCGAAGCGGCATCGATCCACCATTTCCCTGGAAATAACAAATGACCACGAGCTTTTTCCGACTATTCACTTGCGCTGATTTCGGTGGCGTATCGGCTGGAATGTGGCCCTCGCAAATCGATAATCTCGTCCCGTCGAGACTCTGAATCCGCTTTTCTTGCCATAGCACAGGCTTGCATTCCCTCTCATAATCTGATATTTTCTCAGATCTGGAGAATGGTGGTAGCCATGAGAGGTATAATAGTTTATTTTGCATGACAATGATCCAAAAACATTTCCATGTCCAGAGCGTCAGAAGGAGCCCGACAAAAATGGCGGGTGGAATTAGAACTGGTGGAATCGAACTAGTGAACAGTGTTCGGGAGCCAAATGCCACACGCTGTATCACATTCTGGTTGGCATTGAGAGATGCTCGCTTTGCGAGGCAGTGGGTGTATTGACAGAGGACAGTCGAATGTGATCGGGCATATTGGCGTGATATCTTTATTGAACTGCACGGGACATACCGGGAATTAAATCTTGCCAGCATCGAGAATCCGTAAGATTTGCGATGCAGATTGATAATCTTGAAATGTTGAAGTTTGAGTCGACTCTCGATGTTATTGGCGTCACTTTAGTGATCCTGACTCATCAATCACATGACCCTCACCAATCGGAATCAAACTTGGGAATTCAGTCGACTGATGAATTGATTCCTCTCTATTTAACATAAAGCTGTAGAAAATAGGATGAGATTTTTTATTTCGCTTATTTCGCAATTGAAAATGATTGAAATGAGGGTGGAACATATCCTTAGCATTTTTGAAAATATTTATGGTTTGTACGTATTTAGTTTTGAAACTGCACCGCATGGGCGTGTGATATACACATGAGATTACAGATTGTACATGTTTTCTCTTTTGGGCCTAAGGTTGAAAGGGATATGCATTTGATGAAATAGACGGCGCATTGCTCATAATTTTCATAACTCTTCAGTCCCGGGGTGACTTTACAGCGTCGGCAGTTTCCGAGCCCTTGAAGTGATGGCTTAGAGTCATACTTGGGTTGAATGATGCCATTTAGGAATGAAAGCTCGCCACACGGTACAATCCAAACTGTCTCCAACGCTCAGGAAGATCAAATCCTAGTCACCAATTTGTGCTACTTGCAAGCGAGATTACCCATTTCCGGTTAATTTCCAGAGTCAATGGCGTTATCCATCAATAATATGGGAAGAAACTTGCATATGGCAGATAAACACCATCGGGGAAGAAAATGGCATCTTATTGTATTTTTTGAAAGGACTATATTAGTAGACTGAATTGCAACAGTTCAAGAGAGAACATAGAGCGTTTTTTATTTACTTTCTAATCATTCCAAGTGCTGGAAGAAAGCCACATTTGAAGGGGAAAATGGGTTACTTGCAAAAGTCGTTGTTGGTATTGGCAGCTCTCACATCCTTTACTGCTGCTGATGGCCAATATCGGTCACGTAGTGACCTCGCGCCACCAAAATTGAACATCACCATTCCTGCCTCGGACGCCAATGGTACTGAATACGTCTTTGTTACCCCTTATGCTGGTACCCTTCAGCAACCGGCAGCATACATTTACCGCAAAAATGGGGATCTGATTTGGTCTAGCATTGGCTACTATGCTGGATTCGTCGCCAACCTCCATCCCACCACGTACTCTGGAGAGATCGTCCTCCAGGCTTACCAAGGTACAATCGATGAAACCCACGGTGAAGGCTGGGGCCAATTCGTTCTGTTAAACAAGAACTACGAACATGTGGTCACAGCCAAGGCAGCGAATCATCGCATTCCCTCTATTCATGAGTTTAATGTGATTAATGGCGAAACGGCACTTATTGAGATCTATCTTCCCACCCTGGCCAATCTGTCGGCCTATGGAGGGAACTCTTCTCAGCAGTGGATTGGAAATGGGCTTTTCCAAGGTTGGTCTCTTGACGTGTCAAATCTTGAGTTTAAAAAGCCAAGATACTAACATCAGCTGGCAGAGTTCAATATTAGTACTGGCGAATTGATATTTGAGTGGAATGCGTTGGACCACATTGATCCTGCAGGTTAGTCGTCGCAATTGCGCCATGAAAAAATGAGCTTGATCAGGATTCTGACCTGCTTCTACTATGCAGACAGTCTAGTGCCACTGGATTCATCCACGGTCTACAGCGGCCTGTCTTCTGCGGAATCTTGGGATTTCATTCATATCAACAGCGTCGATAAGAATGAAGAAGGTGACTATCTTGTCTCCTCTCGTCACCTGAGCACCATCTTCAAGATCAATGGCACCGATGGGTCCATAATATGGCGCCTGGGGGGTGACTCATCCACTTTCTCACACGACTTTACCTTCGGTTTTCAGCACTATGCCCGCTGGGTGTCTCAGTCTACAGATGACGAGGTTGAAGTGATTTCGTTTTTTGACAACTCTGGTGACGGAATCATTACCTTCAATAACGTCTCTCGAGCTCTGGTTGTGCAACTAAACAAAACAGACGGTACTGCCACCATACTACGGAAAGCTACTGCTCCGTATAGCCTGCAAGCGTCTTCTCAGGGAAATGCCCAGCTGCTCCCTAATGGGAATTTCTTTGTTGGGTGGGGTTCTGCCGGTGCTTACTCGGAGTTCAACACCGACAACGAGGTGATATACCATGCTTTCATCGAAGATGGTATCAGCTACCGCGCCTTTGCTGCCAATTGGACTGGTATCTCGACTGAAACACCCGCCATCAGTGCTTTCACAGATGAGACTGCCAATGCTACCCGTCTATTTGTTTCATGGAATGGCGACACCGATACCCAGAGCTGGAGGTTCTTTGCTACGGATGGAGGTGATAGCTCACTTGTCGCCGAAGTGAGCCGGGTCTCTTTTGAGACTTCGTTTGTGTGGAACAAGATTGACGATTCGGCTACCTTTTCTGTTGAAGCTATTGGATATGATGGCGATGTTCTAGGAAAGGCTGGCCCTATCACGGCATCCGAGTGGATCGTGCTTGATTCTGCTTGATGGGAAATTGGAGATGAATATTGAATGCAAAATGTTATATGTCGTATATCCACCCAGGTACCTGCAACATTGGAAGTGGAATATACAAACAGGCAACATCTAAATTACTTTACAAACTACGAATTTTCACTTGGAGATCCTTGTAAACTCAGATGTAACTGAGTTGTGTGCATGACTTTGGTCTATAACATGGATAGAGCCCTTGGAAGTCATATGGTCTCGAAATGATCTACCGAGCTCTTTTGATCCAGTACATTCACAATCAGTTCTTGACCCCCTTCACCAGCAATCTGCGCCTCCAGGAGAACCTGCTGTCGTGCTGCCTTGAAAGTCATCTCTGGTGCCCCCTCAAACTGAATCTCAAACACCCGATCGATTTGTTCGAGGGATAATCGTGCCGTTTCCACATAAAACAGCCAGATGAAAGGCAAAAATAGAAAGTTGAAGATACCAAACATGAGGTAAAAGGCCCAACCGAGATTATCGATACCGGACGGGGTTACCAGAACGATTACATAGACGAAGATCCAATTGGTGGCGGTCGAAATAGAGGTCCCAACGTTGCGCATGGCCTGCGTGTTGATTTCTGCGGGATAAAGCCAAGGGATCGATAGGAATGAGATGCCAAAGAACAAGTTGTATACGAAGATGAAAACCACGCTGAATATAGACATTGGATATGTGTCGAGATAGATTCCCACGGCGATGAGAATAAACGCAACCCCTTGACCCACGGCACCAAAAAGAAGTAAAGTCCTTCGACCGAGGGAGTCAATAGCAAGCATAGAGGCCATTGCCCAGATGGTGAGAAGGTGTGAATAGACCGCGGAGAGAATTAGTGCCAGGTGGTCACTCAGACCAATAGATCGCGTCAACACGACGGGTAGATAATTAGCAATGATATTCACGCCGCAGGCTTGCTGCATCAACGCGAGCCCAGCACCCAGAAGAATACGGCGGAGAGTTTGTGTGCGATCATGCTTCAGAAGGTCGGTGAATGCGGCTGTTTCGGCCTCTGTCTCATGGTTGACTGTGTTCACCAAGATTCGCAACGTGTTCTCCACCTGTGGATCATCCGAATCTTTATCCATCAGACGAGCGAGGATATATTGTGCCTCCTCCTGACGACCTCGAAGGACCAGCCAGCGGGGTGATTCCGGCATAATCGTCGTCAGGACCAAGGTCACAATCGACCAGAAAGACTGGAATGCAAGAGGGAAGCGCCAAGAAACTGAATTGCTTGGTAGGTAAGTGAAGCCGTAGTTCATCCAATTGGTTATTGCAATCCCGAAGATATTGAGAACCAGCTCCATGATCACCAGTCGTCCACGATGATGCTGCTTGCATGTTTCCACTTGCCACATTGGAATGGCGGTTGTATTCAGGCCAGTCCCAATGCCCCCGACAATGCGACCGACGATCATATGTGGGAGTACACTTGCGGACGCTTGAAGTGCGCCTCCGATGGTGAGCAAAATACATCCCAGTATAATTGCTCGTCTTCGTCCAATGTGATCGCCAACAAACCTCGAGAAGATCGCTCCGAATATCGCCCCAAGATAGTAAGTCGATGTGATCTGAGCTTGTATCGTGGAATCTGGGTTATTGAAGGTATCCAGGAAATTTTGATTCGTGAGAATGCCTCCAAACACTCCTTGGTCATATCCAAAGAGGAAGAAGCCTGCTCCACAAGAAATCGTGATTCCCCAAGTAAGATTCTTACCATGAAGTGGCATGATGAAGCATAAAATGTCCGGCCAACGGTGGGGAGGGTTGTAAAATGCTGGGGAAACAGTGGAGAATGAGTTCACCTCAGGTTTTCTCCAGGAATCGCTTCCTTGATAATAATTCGGGCCGATCAGCGATTAGCCTGACACAGTTACAGTTCTAGATCTTTTATGATAGTAGCGTGTCGGCTTTCTCTCCGGTTATGTAGATCTTGCGGGGTTCAGATCCGGGGTTATTCTCTGCCGCTAAAGATCCATTACAACTTATCGGTTCGCAATAAATGGAAGAATACTAAGATTGCTTTTCTGGTATCTCAAATGACCTTGTAGTATGCCATTCCTTCTCATTGTAGACATCTTATATGTGCAGTAATATTATATAATTTTGTTATTTTTTGATGCTGATGCCGCTTGCAATATGACGTAGAGGAATATGATGTGAAAATGACAACACGCAGCATCCGCACGGCTGTTGTTTGACTTGGACTCTTTTTTTTTTAAAGATGATATTGACGGGGGTTATCGACTTCAACGCCCATTCTTTGCCACATACCCTCCACGTTCATATCTTCTTGCCCACTAAATTCGGGTTAGCCATGTCTTGATGCTGGATCTTGATGCTGGAGGTGTGAATCTTACTCTTGCTTTGGATTGGTCCAAGGCTCTGTCTGTCCCTCTGCCACGTTAGGGTTTCGGAATACCACGTTGTATTTCTGAATAATGTTAGTGACGTCGTGTGACCGCTACAAGTTCAAACTGACCATTCCGAGAGTAATGTGGATCGCCCCAGGGCCTTTGACAAACTTCTCTTCTGGCTGTCGACCCTCAATCATAGCCAAGATATTCTTTGCAGCCACTCCAGCTTGCACTGACCCGGGTCGTGCCGCCTTCTGCGCACCGGTATCCGCAATATCTCCAACGGCAAACATATTGGAATACTTCTCATCCAGGAACTGCATTGTTGGTCGGATTCGAATGTACCCGTTGTCCGGGTTCACCACGGATGGGCTGTCGGGGGTGGACGGCTCCAAGTCTTTAACCAGCTGGTTGTTGGGTGTCTGGCCGGTCGCCAAAATCACAAACTGGGTCGACACGGAGTTTCCATTGGTGAGCTGGACATCAAATGGTTTTCCATCGGTGGGGAATCCACCTGTTGGAATATTGACTCGGGCTCCGGTGATAAGGTTGATTCCCAGCTCTTCGAAGCGTCCCTTGATGAGCTCATGCAGACCAACATGGAAACTGGGCATGAGCTGGGGTCGGGATTGAACAACTGTGATCTCCTTCTCTGGGTAATATTCTTTCAGGTCGGTTGCCATTTGCACGCCCACAGCACCACCTCCAACGATCAAAATGGACTGCGACAGCTTGACATCGGCTTGGTGCTTTTGTAAGTACTCCACCGAGGATAGTTTGTCGTCCTTTTCCATGGCGGCAGGCTTCGAAAGGCGCGTGCCGGTGGCGACCACAATGTAATCGAATGGGATCTGCGTGGATCCATGCCATTCTCGATCAAGCTGTACATGTTGGGGGTGAACCGATGTGACGCGCGCCTGAACAAACTCGTGTGACTTCGAGTCGGTCACGACCGAAAACAGTCCACTGTATGGAATGAATGCCTTGTGTTCCTGTCCAGGAACGATCGCAAACCGAGGAAAGGTGAAAAGATGATGAAAGTGACTATGGGGCTCGGTGAGGAGAACTCGATGTGTCGGTGGAACCACTTTGGCGAGCTCTTGAGCGGTTGCCCGCCCGACGAAAGAGCCTCCCACGACGATGATATTGCGAAGAGTGCTAGCCATTGTGAATGTGTTCAATGCAGAAGGAATGAGGTGGGCCAGTTATTTAAATATAAATAAATGCAACGTAAACTCGGCAAAGATGTACGGAGTCTTAAGGTTTATCAAATTTCTTATCAGATTAAATCCGAGATGGAAATTACCTCTTTGGGACAAACCCCGAGGGATCGGATAATATCATCTCCGGCTCAAAGTACAACAGCCGATGGCGCCACCAACGCCTCACAACACATAACACACAACATACTAAAGAGACATGCATTCTCTCGTTTGCTTTGATTCTTTGACTTTCTCCGAATCTACTACCATTATCTCGCCGCCATCAGGTATGGTAAATTCAACGTCGTGAGGTAGATGTAAAGCCGACACGGAGATCTGTATCCCCAAAGCTGACGCGGAGATACGAGGAATCTCCCCCATGCGGTTCCGTGATTACATCACCTGCGTTCCGGACTTCGTGGAAAACCTTCAGCTACCGAAAAGCCGAGATTGGCAGGAGAAGGCCACGGAGACGAAGATTAAAATTTGTTAAGATTCTTGTGGAAGGGCAAAGTCTCGAGAATCCGGAACAATAACTATACTCCCGTTTAATTAAACTGATTTGAGTAACAATGTCTAACATTGGATTGACCGTGAAGAAACAAATTATATGTGCGAGACACTACTTTATCTTCATAAGCTCTCACCTGCGTGACATGGGTATTTATCTCTAATCAAGTACGGAGTAGTATGTCTTTTATCGACTAAGACCTAGGTATATCTATTCTCATATGTACTTTGTGTATGGATGTAAATTATACAATTTACTCCACTCTCAATTTCATGTCTTTTGTACCCTTAAAGAACAAGACCCGTATTCATCTTGCAATTTGGTTGTAGAAGCACCTCTCGTGGCTCCCAAGTAGTGCACATCTTCCCGGTCGCGTCGACCCCACCCGGAACACCGGATACCGAACACCGAACACCGAACCCCGCGTATCATCTACTTGTCGGAATAGGTCCTCCTCCTTATGAATCCATGCGAATAGTCAAGTGAAGTGGTCATGAAACTCTCGCTTCCCCCGGACAAAGCATATGACCGAATGAGCAGAGGATTTCCTGCAAATACTCATATTCTGCAGCCGCCAAGATGAAGGCTAGCAAACGGGTGACACGGGCGCCACAAGCCAATCAAGTCTTTATTGACAAATACCGCCGTAATCGCAAGATGCAGTCATGTGAGCCATGTCGGAGGGCAAAAGTCGGTTGTGATCACAGTATTCCTTGCGGTAGATGCGTAAGGAAAGGATGTGTCCACAACTGCTACTACCACCCCAGCCCTCTTACACGTGTAAGCGACATTCCAGCCTTGCCTTGGCGTGTGGAAGGTATGCTAATATGATTTGTTTCACTAGCCCCGACGAGAACACATCACGTCGGCATCACAAGAACTCCTGTCACCACCAGGGCTGAGCTGTGTTGTCTCTAGCTATTCGATCGATCAACCGCGCACAGGCGGCGATCCCAAGCTTGCTACAACCTCGCAAGGCTACCATCATGGGGCTGACTTGGTACTACCTCAACCTACAAGTTCAGCTCCGCCATTAGTCGACCGCTCTGGAGACCCACAAGGAATGCATGGCTTCCTTGGCTTTACCTCACATACATCAATCATGACAGAGGACTTGATGCAACTCGGCGTGGTTTCCACCGACTTAGAGCAAGCAACTGCAGTCCATAAGCAACAAATTTCGAACGAAAGAATCGTCAACGGTTGTCAGATTCTCGCCTTCTTGCAGAATAGGGCGATGATAGATCGTGGCATCGACATGTTTTTTGACTGTATTGAATGTATTCATATTCACTGCGGCGAGTTCATCATGAGGCAGTGGATCTCCCAACTGTGGTCTGCTCATGGTGAGACTTTGTCCAGTCAGGATCCTGATCAAATACGGCAGTTATGTCAGCTGCTGTGTGAGAATACAGCGACGCCGCTGGTATTTGATGGTAATACCACGGTAAGGCAATGGATTTCCTCTGCCACTGGCGATCATATACGATGGGGTGTAATTGCGATGATCGCCAACTACGTGGGGTCATATACGATGGTGACAAAATCATCTGATCCATTTTTCAAAGAGTTCAAGGTGGAGCGCAAATCATTGCTGCAGCATATGGCCAAAGTCTCAAAGGTATGTATTGGGTTTTGTCGAGAATTCGGAGCTTTCGATGATGTATTCATCTCGGCCCTATTCGAGCACTACAACATTACTCAATATACCAATGGAGGAATGAGCTATGCAGCATACTGTCTGGGAGCTGAACTAAATAGTGCCTTTATTGCAATGGGCCTTCACCAGGAGATCAAAGCTGATGGCCGACTTCCATTTTTTCTCGCCGAGTTGCGCAAACGACTTCGAGCACTGGTTTACACAGCAGAAATTAGCACTGCCACATTCCTGGGCCGCCCACCACGACTGGCGCATCGGTATACCAACTTAGATCCACCGCTAGATCTGACTGACTCGCAGCTGTTTTCCGAATATCCACAGGAGCTGGATATCGCCATTTCGAAACTGGATGAGCAGGGATACAATCAAGATGGAGTGATCCATCACCTCTCTTGGATAAGATCTTCTTTGAACTTCATAAAAAGGCGAGAGGATATCTTGGAGCTTTCATTGGGAAACTATAGTCCAGACGAGGTCCGGCGAAATGCAAGCGTTATCCAACAAAGAACCGAGCAACATTGGGCAAATCTCCCGCACTTTATATCCAGCTTAAGACACAGTACCTCGGGGCTTGAAACATGGGAACCCATTGACCTTCACTTTCGAAACATCTTTCGCCAGGGTCCGCAGGCGAATTTACTACTACTGCACCGCGTACTCATGCGCAAGGCTGGCAGTGGTCCTGCGGAACTAATACAGACGGCACAATTAATCCTGAGTGATGTCATGCGACTGTATAAGCGTGTCGAAATATCGGGAACAACATCATTTATCTATTTTCTCACAGTACATGGACTCCGCAGCGCGGTTATACTGGCAATGGAGCTCTTGAAACAGGACCAGCTCCCAGTGTCCCCTAAAGAGCCACTACTGCCTAGAAGCAGGACAATACAAGATTTATCCATCTTTTCAGCTAAGCTTAACGACTTGGATCCAATCTTTGGAGATAAAGATCTTTGCGAGAAGGGGCAAAAAGTTATATCGCGGGTTCTGGATAAGATCCTGAGTCCTCCGAAGAGCGCAGGTCAACCTTGCCATACCTGTTTGATGCAAACACAGCAACTTGACACCATCGCAATCACTGACAATACGAGTCACAACATCCACGTGCCAGAGAGGTTGGTAGCGAGGGATGACATCAGTTATGATATGAATGTGCCGATTTTGGGTGCAGATCATGAATTCAGGCTGTGGCTGGAGAGCATCGATAGCCAGGAATGGCCCTTCAGTTGACGAAAACCCAGCCTGTATCAATCTGCAGACATTTCCTACATTAAATGATGGGTTCTGTGAGCCGGATCATGGCGTGCGGGCTGGTGATATCTTGGTCTAAATGGATTGTTGTCAACCAGCTCGCGTAGACCATACCAAACGTGCAGCATGAATCAGTTCGACAAACCAGAACCAGGTCTATCGATTCGTAGGTTTTAGACTTAGGACTCGAATGAATTTGCACAAGCATACGTAAAGAAACATGGAATGAAAATTAGGAATACAGTGAAGAGCACACACACCCGTAAAAGGGTGGATAGATCTTGGCACGGGGATTTCAGACATCAATCCAGCATAACGGCGCCCTCTTCTGTGTCTCCAATGTTACGTTCACGAATAGCTTTCAAAGCCGACCGGGGTGAATGATGGCCAACAGAAAGGCAACTATAGAAAGTAAAGACGCGTCGATCACATATAAAAAGGCTTCGTAAGTGATCAAATAGGCATCGGGACTCCTGAGGAACTCTATGAGCCGATAAAGGCTCCGAACGAAAACAAGCACAATCACTGAGTGTAGTTTCCAAAGTAATCTCTACCAATGAGACAATGGGTTTCTTGAAACAAACGTGGTTGTTGTCTGGAGCTGGCAGAGAAGGATTGTATACTCTAGAAGAAACCACGCAAGTGCGATGAGCTGGACCATCAGCCCTCCAATGACCACCTGCTGGCCATTCTTGAAAACCTCCGTATCACCACCACTTTGCATAACAGCGCCCATCATCTGAGACACAAAGCTTCCAATATTGTCCCAATCTCAGCTTGAAAACCTCATTGCTCGCATTGATAGTATTTCTTTTCAACAGCAGCGCAACTCGCAGTCATATCCTCTTTGGGGTCTTCTTTGTATTCCGGCGGAGCACACTCTTCATCATCGCTTCTCATCAAGTGCTCATTGTTGTTGACAAGTTCGTCCCCTTGACGTGTGGATCTTCGCGTACGGCAACCACAATTGATGCCCAGTATGAATGTCATAAGCCACAATAGCATATTGATCAGGTCGATCCAGACAGCAGCACGCATCCGAGGGATAGACAGTGTAGCTTGTTTGTACTGCTCGTCTATCATGTTGGAAATGTACATGTTTCCGAAAACACCTGTCTGAGCAAGCCAAAAGACAAATAGAATTCCGTCCCAAGTCGACCATGCAGCGTGGATGAGAGGAACAAAGAAATAACCAGTGCAGGTGATAGCGGATAGAGTGACCACTAATTCGGCATAAATCCACGCTGCTGGTGCAGTGTTGTTTGTCTTTGTCGCATGACCTAGATCGAGGCCGTACAGAGCGGCAACCACTATAGCAAAGACAAATTGCAGAGGGCGGAGACCGCGGGATATGCAACCACAAACTCCGCTCTTGTGCCAGTACATTCTAAGGATGGTAAAATTTTCTTTAGGCATGTTGGGATAGAAGGGAGTGGAAATGGAGGATAGAAACGGTATTCCAAAAGAGGTCAGATAAATTTCGATCTGAGTATTGAGCAGAGATGGAGCCGTTGCAACCTTATATTCTTAGTTTCGTCGATCTTACAAATTTTGCGGCCTAGTTTTTAATCGTGCCCTGTTTCTCATAACCAGGGAATAAATATGAAGTTCTAAAAATATATGATGATCAATGGGCATTAATCTATATCCAGTTCCCACTCTTTCAACCTTGCCTGGATGCCGCTTTACCGCTTTGAGTAATTTTCACGTATCCGTATCTCTAGAACCAAGCAAATACAACTTACAGAGCTAAAATTTATGACTGGGGTCTATGGATCGGCAAAGAGGCTTCTTTAGGCACGCCACCACCTCCGTCGCGCCGCGGCTCCATCTTTACACACAGGGTTCTATCATAAGGTCTTGTCTACTGCGATCTCAAATACTTGAATGTTTCGCTATAGGCTGATCGAGACTCTGTCAAACATCCTCTAGCATTATTCAGTATGCTCTGTGGAAATCAAAGGGGTCGCTGGGCCCTGGACACGATTCTTTAAGGGGGTTTTTTACGTGAGATACTGATCTGTGGCTTAGGAACATTTGTCATACTATCACATTTACAAATTAACATCGAAAACTGGGGATATTGCTATTCACAGTGATGTTTCACAAGTACTTGACCCGGGTACTAAAAGACCCACTTTATGACCCGACCGCTTTATAGACCGCTCTCCATTCTAGTAAACTCAACTCTACACGCCCTGACATTTCAACATGTACAGCACTATTTGTTCAACAAAATAGTACTTTGAATGATTTCCAAGATTTTTACTCTATTATTCGGCCAAATTATGCCAGTTATTGCATTGTAATGAATTTCTGCAGTTTCTGCCGGCAATAATAAAAATGGGTTCTAAAGTACCCGAGGACAAATACTTGTGAAACACCACTGTATCTAGCTCTGTTCCGTCTTCTCCATGATCAAGACGGGATGCCTGCCTTTGACCCTCACTATTTTCCCGCCTACCTCCAGACTCATCTTCCATTCCAATTCATATGTTCGTTTGATATTGTGGGTGATAAAAGTTGGGACTTCATCAAGTGGGAATTGTTCATGCCGCAGTTTCAAATCCAGAAATTGACCTAAATCCAGGGGAGTCATGTTGTCACCAATGGGTAAGATTAGAGGGCTGTGATGCGAGGAATGATCTCTGAGTAGACAGGATTCAGATCGGAGTACTTGGCCGTTTGTCTGCTTTGTCCTATTGAGTTTTTTATGATCGGCCAACACGATTCTGTTCATCGAGTGGCCCTCATGCACAGTCGTCACTGCCGCTACGCCGTCTGTGGCGAAGGCTATGAAGCTTGACATTGAGCGAACAGCAATAGTGAATTCATTTATGTCAATAATTTGGGGAGCATTCGCGACACATTGGCTTGTATCCATCCATTGCGGTATAGCTCGCAACTTGAAGGGAATGTGGTATGGACTGCCCTTCTGCACAACAGAAGCTATGCAGATTTCAAGGAGGAATGTGAGACGAGGAGCCGTTGGAAAACCCAATACGCAGGCAATCTTTTGCCGCATGGGAATTTTTGTACTTTCCATACCGGGTACCAGATAAGGAGAGGTAACATTGTAGCATTGTCGAGAATGTAATACAATGTCAAGATCCGTTATCGGGAAAGGAGATGATTCACATAGGAGTTGGACTGGCAGGCGCGCTATTGCGGACTTGGCGGGGCTAGGAGTCACCATGGTGGCCTCCAGATAGTACTCAACAACTGCAGATCCGCGACGCGAAACGGCAGCACTGGCACCCAAAGCAAAGGAAGGCGGAAGAACATGTTGGTCTGCACGCAGCAAAGATAGGTATGATGCTTTCCCAAAGGGAAGGGGTTTCAAAGAGCTTGGATCGGGGCGGCTGGGGATATCGATTGTGAAGAACCATTTACCTTCGTCTGGGCATGATGTTCGAATATGCAAGGCCCCCTGGAAAAGCTCCTTTCGAACTCCCCCCTTGCCGAATAGCTCTAGACTGCTACGACATGAAGAATCATTGCAGAATAGTTCTGTGTTGCATCTACCGTGGAGAATGATGCTGATACTCGTTTCAGTATCAACCCAACGGGAGATTCGAGAGACATAACCAGTAATGATTTGGCCAGGGAGGAATGAGTTGATCGAATCCAGATGGATTGAAAGATCAGAGTTGTTGCAAGCCTCAATTTTCGCCATAATTTTATTTTAGAGAAGGAATGCACAATGCGCTAATCTTGCACGGATGTTTCGATATTGCAACCTTGGAATATAGTCAAACATTGTGCAAAAAGTAGATCGGCATAATTATATAGATTTTTAGATGTATTGGATTAAATCTAACCAACCATTATTACGCAAAATACCGGAGTTGACACGCAGGGTATCGGAATAAATGTATTGTAATAAATACGCAGCCAATTGGGGATTTGCAAAGTCAGCGGAGTTCACATGTGCAATTTTGGTAGTCTATCGACTTCTGTATGAGGGCTAACATACCATACATCTTTGTCTTCTTGTCTCCCATATCATTCTGCCCTTTCTCTTCCTACGCCATCACTGTTTCTCTCTTTACTCCTTTATTGAAGAGTGGGCTTCAGGCTCTAGAATCTTCATATGACTCCAGGCAGCGCTTTCGCTCATCCCATTTAGGCTTAGTAATATCCGTCCATATGAGCACATCCTAAGTTAATGGACAGCTCTCTCTCAACTTCTCTTTTATTCCTTTTGTCCTCACCCATTATATCATATTACTTCTCTATGTACTCCTCATCCTACAGTATTTATGGTCAATTTCCTCGCTTGACACATACCATTCCCAAGACTAGACCTAAAAACTTTATTATTTAGAGTCTCATGTAGCGTCCACGCCACGGTCTCACCATGGGTCACTGCCGATGCCACACCATCTCACCTGCAGGACGCATCATTTATCATACCCCTCACTTACCTTTGATTTACTCTATATTCCCACTTGGACCGATTGGTAGTACACCCGAAATTCTGATCATCTCATTACCTGACGATGTAGTAGCCTCCTGCGTCTCAAACCTCCATAAATGACTCGAATATCCGCCCATAAGCATTTCGGCTTAAATCTTCAAATTCAATTTCCTCCAATGCACGATGTCTAGGGATGTTGACCCAGAAAGTCCCAGGCGCATAGAAGCATCGGTATGAATCCATTCAAATCCATTGTCATCAATGATTTCTTTCGAGATTTGCTGGTGTTTTTCGCGCGAGATTTTCGGAAGGTATAGCGTCAAAAGGTCGAGATCTTTGTACCACACGTCAACTGGTATAAGTCCGGACTCAGTGTTCAAATTAAAGAAGTTGAGATCATAATCTCCAAGTTCAGCTATGTTCTCCCCGGTTGACTGATCAGAACCACCAGAATCATCTCCTGGCCTACTACTGATTAACAGAACGTCTATACCCGGAGATGGAGGAGAGCCTAGGACTCTAGCATTCTTAGGCGACTGGGTGGTCGCGGCATTGCCAAGAATGTTGCCATATGCCCCTCGTGGCTCATGAAATGTGCCAAATGTCCAAATACCGCCAATCTCCTTCACAAAGCCACCGATTGAAGAGGGCGGAGTGCCGACATCCAAATGACCAGGATCATCTAAAATGTGGACAGTGGTTTCGCTACCGGCTTCAACAAGACCGCCGCAAGTATTCTATAGGTACAATTCACCAAAGTAAGTACAACTAGCGGGGTACCGTAACCTAGCCAACATTATATCAGTAGAAAGCCCTTTTCTTACGCATCTTAGAACATGTCTTACTTTTTGAATTGGATAATTATAAGAGGTGTTGGGGTCGTTGTAAGTTGACACTGTTGGCGATGTTTCTCGACCTTCTGCGGGAGGCATGAAAGCGCGCTAACCCAATATAGTAATAAAGTGTAACGCTTGTATTCTTTAATTATACCACTAAATCGCCAGATATCAATCTATCAATTTAACTATAGCTTTGTAAGGAGTATGAGTACCCTACGTCCAAAGGAAAAACTCCCTACTTTATGGATGTGGAGGTGAGTGGCGCCCAAAATAGAGGTAAGAAATAGGCCGCTTCACCACTGCATTTCTAGTAATATCTTAACCATTTTAGAGGGAGATTATACTATTCGATAATATATCATAGGAATATATCGAAGATTATTTAAGATCTCATATTAGTCTAATTGGTACGTCTCTCTTAACATTTATGAGGTAGCTTTGAGGTTTTACTCTATTTAGCATATAGCGACCGGGACTAAATAGCGCTATACCTAATATAGTAAAAAAGTGTAACGCTCGAATTCCTTGATTACCTACCTAAATCGCGAGATATCTATCTTAAATTAATAAAATAGCTTCTTAAGGTATATAGCTAGACTAGTAATCTATATAAAATAAATTACCTATACTGCGATATTGCCTATAGATAGTTGTGTGAGTAATGCCTATGAATATTATGTAAGCGATATATGACCTATAGATAGTCTATATCCCTAATAGACCATGATCTTAAGGATAATATAAACTATTATATCATTTTAATAGCCTCTACGATAATTGGCACGATGGTTTTGTGCCTTTTTTTGTGAGGCAAATGAGGAATAGTAATCAGTATACTAGTAATGACTATTAGTATTATGCTACTAGAGAGCTGTTTTATCGGAAAATCGTCTATTGTAACTCCCACACTCAAACTTTCGAATATAGCCTAATATAGATATATTTAAAGCTAGTTAGTGGTTAAGAATAGGCTCCGAGCTACAGAATGCTTATTTAGGTATGGTCCTAGAGTATTGATATAGAAAGAGTGCTCCTACTATATTCGTCTTCCGAATATATCTTTTTTTATGCTAGATCTTATGAAATCTAAGCAAAATTCGGGAGACTCTTATAAGAGTAGATCGAAATCCGGATAATCTCTAAGAGTCTTTATGTTCTAAATAGTAAAATCTAATATAGGCTCCCTTAATCGTAAGCTAGACGGATACTAGTCCCTATAAATAAGCCTAGTAAGCCCTATGAAGGCTATATTATCCTATTTACTTTTTATATTAGAAATAAGTTTCTCCTTAGATAACTCCTATAAGCTAGGGATCATATACTTATCTATAATAATATGAATTCGGATATTTATATACGCACGTTACTAGGAGAGAAGTAGGACATCGGTCTCTAGAGTTCTGTCTAGAAATCCCTAGCCTTTATTACTAGCTATATCGACCGAAATATCTAGGTTATCTTTATAGTCGCAATAGTAGAGATAATCAAGTATTTTTGAAATCACGATTAGTGAGTCACCATCAAGCGAAATAATTTTTAATATTACTTCCTACAGAGTTATTAGATTTAATATAAATAGTATCAGTATCAGATATTATTATTTACTATAAACCCAGAATTATCATCTATAGCTTTATTAAAGAACTCTGATTATAGGCTTAGGACGTATCGATAGACTAAGAAACTTAAAGCCCTATATTAGAGTTAGAAATCCGAGTATCGCCCATCTCTAAGCCTTTAAGATAGTGAGTAGGATTTATGAGGAGGCCAGAAGCATCTAAGGCTTATATATATAGTATATCTAGACCTATAACTCTAATGGCTGCTGCAGCGCGAAAATGTACGTGTCCTATTAGTATTTAGCGGTTAAAAATAGAGGGGGTAAGATAAAGAAGAATAATATAAGTAGATTACCCCTTACCACTTCTTATATACTAAAAGGGAAGACCTAATAATTAGAATAGTAAATCAATAATTTAAATTAATTATAATAGCTAGCAGACCCCCTCTTCATACCCGCCTAGCTAAGATATAATACTACTTAGCTAAGTAGTTATTAAAGCGATAGTCCTAAACTCCTACGGAATTATAATCCTAAGCCTATTACTATTAGTACCCTTATAACCATATACTTAAGTTAAGATAGACCTACTTCTTTAATAGTCGTAGAATCTAGCGTATCTTATCCTTTAGATCTACCTATATCTATTATAGGAGCTATGGATTTTCTGATGAATTATCTTTCTGTTTGATTAAAGCCTAATGATTTCTATGCTGATACTAAAGTATTACTAGTGCCTAAATCTCTCGATTCGCCTACGGAATTGAGGCATGATGTTTATGCTTTAGGTAATAGTGATCGCGTTTAGATATTAGCTTTATTAGCTGCTCCTTATCCTATCTCGCTAGTTCTAGCTATATCTAGTCCCCTAATAGGCTATGTCTAATCAAATCTCTCTAGAAAAGATCTCTCTTTAATGGTCTTCCGCCTTTCTATCTTATTATATCTATAATAATCTGAGTATCTACCCTAAGGATTTTACTAGTATTAAGATAATAGGTATATAGGCCTTCCTCCTACTTATCTTCTCTTTATAGCCGCTGTCTTGCCTTATTAACCCTCTACTGCTCTATTTCTATTATAGTTAGGCCTTAAGAATTCTATGGTGTAGGGGTAATAGATCGCTAGGAGGTAGAGTTGATTAATGAGTCCTATTGCCTAGTATACCTGCTCTGCCGGTCGATGATACTAGATTCCCTATCGCTATTATATACGTGCTGGTCTTGTCTATTCTATTCCCCTACTACTTAGTTATGGCGATACGGATCTTCCTATATTAATATGCTCCTAATCTAGACGATACTCCTAATCTCGGATGATATAGCTCTCTCGGATCTTATATTTACTAAAGTTATATAGCTAATATTATTTGTTATACTAATCATACGTGATAGGTTATATATATCGACTATAGTAGTTAGCCGCGAAGTAGTGGTAGAGAGTGATGTGCTCTGGTCTGATAAAGGTGCTAGTATAGGTAGTAAGGCTGGTTATTAATAGAGCTTTATAAGCTATCTGCTTAGTTTCTGTGGTCTGCCTAAGACCTCTAATACTCTAGCTGGTGGCTTATTCTATCCTATATTGCGATCTGTATTTAACTATCTCCTCTTCTTTATGGTGGTAGATAATGCTATATGTCTGTCTTTAGAATCTAGTATCTCTGATACTCTTATAGTATATAGGCGATTCTCCTCTCTAACGGCTAACTTATTAGTATAAGCTAATTTATGATATAGCGGTTTACCTACTATCTAGCGTATATTAGATCTTCTCTGCCTAGATTAGATCTCTCTTATTTGGTCTTTGATATTAAATAGGTTAATATAGTGGTAAACTAGTAGAAGTGAATTACGAAGATTCACTTATATGTGATACTATTCTGGGGGAAAATCAATAAAGCTAGATAAGATATTTTAAAAACTAATAGAATAGTGTTTAGGGGTCGTATAATTCAGAAGCCTAGTTAAATTGGTTAGGGTTGGTTTTTAAGTAAGGGTTGATCTATTATATTCCCCTAGGTACGTACTTAATCGTACTAGGCATTAGCGAAAATCAAAATAATTAATATGGTGAGTATTTCTATCTTAAGACTAGTATTTCTCTTAAGATTATATCTATAATATAGCTTAAATAATTTCCTAGTGCTCTTAGTATATCTATAGATTATGATCGGAGACTATAGCGTGCCTATATAGCCTATTATTGTTAAAAAGAGCGACTAGATAATTTCCGTAATATATTATTATATTATGATCCCTGCCTCTTTACTTCCTTAGAGTAATAGCAGGAGTAGCTACTATAGTCTATTATTGATAATCTGTGAGAGGCGCTTAACGCCCCCCTATACTGTGGTAGGAAGAGGAAGAGTTACTTCCTATCGCCTATGATATTAAAGAGTAAGCCTAACCTCCCTCTCTAATTAATATAGAGGATCTAGAGCTAATTAGTACTAGTGGCGATTTCTTCGGTATTCCTTACTTATATTTTGACTAAGAGTCGCTCTTTTAACTACCCTTATATAGATAAAGACTCCTTAGTGGTACCTAGGCTTCGGCAAATGGGTACCCATCACCAAATTTCCATACCCAACCCAACCCATAAATTTTCTCGACCCATATGGGTACCCATATGGGTACCCATAAACCCATTTTTTATGTGGTTGCCTGATTCTGGCCTGATTCTGGCCTGATTTCTGCCTGAATTTGCATATTTTTTGCCAAGCCTTTCTGTTTAATTACGTCTGTTCCTGTCTGTATATGTATGAAAGTCACTATTTCTCTCTACTTCTACATAATATATTGTATTTATATGTAATATAGCTAAATATAAGCTTATTATACTATAATACACTCAATACCTATAAATTTAGGGTGATTAGGGTAGGTTTGAAGTTATATTTTTAGGAGTGGTTAATATACCCCTATAAATGGTGGAGATATATATATCCAGTATGTACAGCTTTAGTGCTACTAACTAGATCTTTACCCTTACCACCCTATATATATGATTTTATGGAAGATTAAGCTTTATGATAAGATATTAAGTCTATATATAAGGTTATATACTATATTATCACTAAATTTAGGTAAGAATTCTATAGAAATGCTATATGTAGGTAGGATAATTTGGTGTTCCTAATATTACGGTAGCCGGGTAAGCCACTATAGCAGTAACCAATTAGGGTAAAGGATATAGACCCATATATAATATTCAACCAATCGGGTTCTAGAAGGTCATATCTTCAAAAATCCTTTCATCCCAACTTTTGGTTTCTTTATACCCAGCATGTCTCAATTAGGGTATAGAAACCCTCTCCAGAGTGATCCAATCACCCCCTCTGAGTCAATATCAACAATTTGCCCTAACCAGAGCACCCTACCCACCCTATCTACCCTACCTACCCTACCTACCCTACCTACCCTACCTACCCTACCTGCTGAAATTCTCCAGTTTTCAACACCTGAATTAGGTAATTTTGCTATTTGGTCCTTATCAAACCATAAATGCTTCCGAAATTGGTGGAAAACAACCCTAAATGGGCAAAGGGATGTTAAACCAGCCCTAAATTGGGCTAAAAAGCAAAACTCGAATATTTGGTCCTATATTGAACAGCTTGCAGAAGTTCGGACCGGACTACCAAAAGTACGCTGTATAGCATGCAATCTACTATTCAATCATCCCAATTGGAACCATAGTGGAAGCTCTATCAATGGAACCTCTGCTATTCGTCGTCATATAGAGAGATCTTGTGAGCATAGGGTTATAAGCCCTAGTCAGAGCTCAATTCAGAGTAGCTTTGCCTTCGCTGCAGTAAGCCCTACCCTACCCTACTCTACCCTACTCTACCCTACCCTACTCTACTCTACCCTACCCTACCCTACCCTACCCTACCCTACCCTATCCTACCCTACCCTATCCTACCCTACCCTATATGATATATGATATATCTCTATATATCAACATAATATAGCATATATGATATATCCCCTACCATATCCCCTACCCTATCTCCTACCCTATCTCCTACCCTATCTCCTACCCTTATATCATATCTTCTATATACTAACCCTATATCACCTACCCTAGGCAGTACAACCATCTAAACATATATCCTATGAAGTATGGTTTAAACTGCTTATGGCCTTCTTTACCACCCACCACCTACCTTTCAATATCTTGAATAGTAAGCAATTCAAGGATTTTATTGATGGAACTGCCCGGCTTGCTTTGGTCCCATCTATACCATCCCCTCGAAGCTTATCTCGTCATCTTCGAGATTTAAGCTTAAATCAACAACAAAACGCTCTACAAGCCCTTCCAGAAGGTTCTAAGCTGTCAATTGCCCTAGATTGTTGGACGTCTCCATTCCACCAAGCTTTTATAGCTATTATAGGCTATTTTCTAGACCTAGAGTGGAACTATAGGGAGGTCTTATTAGGGTTTGAACCCCTACATGGAGCGCATATAGGTAAGCCTAACCACCCTACCCTACCCTACCCTACCCTACCCTACCATATCTCCTACCCTATCTCCTACCCTATCTCTATATGATATATAATATATGATATATCTCTATACTATTATACTAATATATATATATCTAGGGTCTAACCTTGCAAATATGCTTACCCCAATCCTGGTAAAGTATGATATATCCTAGCGGATCATGGCTATCACCACAGATAACGCCTCAAATAACGACACCTTGGTATTAGCTCTTCAGCAAGCTTACCCAGAGACCTCGATTACTCGAGTCCCTTGTATGGCACACGTGATCCAGCTATCCCTAAAGTAGCTACTTGGGACGATTAAGGTTAACCCTAATAATGACAATATAGAGCTGGTTTGGTCAGAAGAGCTCCAAAAACACAGAGAAATCGTTAATTTGACCGGAATTTCGCGCACTTTACAGAAAGTACGGAATTTAGTAGTCTATATTAATGTAAGCCTATAAAGACGTGATGATTTCTGGGTAGAACAGTCAAAAGATGGGATGAAAGACCCACTTTATCCAATCCAGGACGTCCGGACTCGGTGGAACTCGACCTTTTTGATGCTTGAACGGGCTCTACGGATCAAAAAAGCCCTCGATAGCTATTGTAGGCTAAATTGGGTCAAAATGCGGCTAAGGTCAGATGAATGGCGTCAAATCACCTATCTACTGCATATCACAAAGCCTTTCTTTGTCTTTACTACTGCATTATGTAAGACAAAGGATATCACTATTTATAGTGTATTCAATATCTATAATGCTTTATTTCAGCATATCGAGTCTTCGATTGCTAAGCTTCATCAAAAGAAGGTAAGTCTACCCTATATACCCTATATACCCTATATACCCTATCTAACCCTATATTCCCTAGCTTTTATGGAAAAAAGACATGCTTTTAGCCCTCCAAGCAGTAGAATCTAAGCTTCGAGAGTATTACTCTCGGACTATAGACCCTGCCCTTAGTAGCATATATGCACATGGGACGATCCTTGCCCCATAATATAAGCTTGAATTCTTTCAATCTGACGAATGGTAAGATGAGACAATTGACTATGTAGAGATGTATAGATCAAGCTTACAGGATCTGATTAGATCCTATCACCAAGATGACCCGATATCGAGTCTATAGGCCTGGAGATATACCGCTATAGAGATAGCTGTTCAGTCTATGATGCCTCAAAAATCTAGCAAATCCTCTACACAAGCAGATGAGTTAAAAGATTATCTCCAAGCTGGTAAGTCTACCCTATATACCCTATCTACCCTATCTACCCTATCTACCCTATATACCCTATCTACCCTATATACCCTATCTATCTTTTACTAACCTTATTAGGGCTAATTAACGAGGAACCCTCTATTTTCTGGCGTAATAACCAGACCAAATACCCTATATTAGCCCGGATTGCTCGAGATCTCTTCTCTATTCTAGCAACTGGTGCTGGTGTAGAGCGGTTATTCAATACTGCACGTGATATATGCCACTATCGACGTGGTAGGCTTAGCTCTTCTACTATTAAAGACCTTATGGTATATAACCGTACTATAAAGTTTGATATGGATACAGAAGAGCTTAACCAATTAGTCCAATCTTTAGAGATTGAGGAAGAGGCAGGTTCAAAGGACTCAGAGACTCGAGTATTACTTGAGGATATTAGTGATATCGAGGACCTAGATCTAGATAACTCAGATATTGAGGATCTAGATCTAATTCAGCGTCCTGAGAAGAGGAAAAGAGTGGTTTTATCTGAAGAATCTTCAGATGAAAGATCGGATGATGGAGATTTACCTTCTATAAGGGTTTCTAGAAGGGCTAGACAGACCCGGGATGACGCAGAATGGGCGTATCACTGATTGATAAGAGTCATTTTATATGCTTTGTTTGATTTTATGCTTTCTTTGTTTGATTTTATACTTTGTTTGTTTGATTTTATGCTTTCTTTGTTTGATTTTATGCTTTATTTGATTATATATACTTTATTTATAGGCGTTAGGGTGGCTTAAAGGTCTATATTTATATAAAAATCACAAAAAAACACCAAAAAATAGGGTAGAACTATAGAGTTCATACCTTTAAAGCCTGAATTTATCTTATCTATGTGTAATATATATGGTATTTAAAGTGGTATTTTACCCCTAAAAAACCAAAATTTCTGCATATTTTATGAAAAATACACATAATTTTAGACCCACTTATCATGGGTACCCATGGGTACCCATAACCCATCAGGACCTAAATGGGTACCCATTTTTGGGCCCATACCCAACCCAACCCAAAACCCATACCCATATGCCGAAGCCTAGTGGTACCTCCTATCCTACCTCCTATCCTATCTCCTATTACCCCTATGGCCGCTTACCCTAATCCTAAGAGTTAAACTCTACTATCCTCTATTAATATAGTCCTATTTAGTATTACCGCTATTTTATCTACCCTAGATACCGAATCCCTAGCCGAATTCATTAGGAAATAGCTAATCCGGTATTATAGATATATAGTGTATACTCTACTATCTCCTCCTCCTATATCTATCGCCTTATCTACTATATCTAACTAGCCTTACCCTAAAGTCCTCTCTATAGCTAGTATTATATAGTATGGTCGTGACTAGGATACCGAATTTCCTATATCCGACTGATAGAAGGTATATACTAGTACTTTAGATGACTCCTTATGTCTACTAATACTTAATCTCGACTCCGACGCTAATAATAATACCTAAGGCTTATAGATCTCCTTTAATATTGATAGTATAGGTGGTCTTACCTCTAGTCTTATAGTCGCACGAGAAGGGATCAAATAGAAAGTTAGGCGGGCCGCTATTAGTAATCTTTAGAGCTCCCTCTATCTTAACTATATCGCTATATACTAGTATAAGGAACGCCTCTATACTACCTATTGGCCTTTATACTAGATCCCTTATCTTCTATTTAGGCGCTTAGCGGGCTTCCCTAAGATAGAGATATATCTGATTTTCCTGCGTCTTTATTATCTATCGCGAGACCATTAGGTAATCATAGTAGAGGAGTATACTATATAGACGGATCGCCTATTACTTCTGGCTATCCAGAAGATTTTTCCGTTATTAGCAGTATAGTATTTACTGGCTAGCGCGGTATATATCATACTTAATAGAACTATAGTATAGATCGAGGGCCGCTCTATAGGCTAAGCACCGCCTATATATATGTAGGATTTTTATTTTACCCTCTAGTCAGAATATCTCGCCGCTCTTTAGGAGAAGATCTAGTATAATAGCCTATAGGAAGGACTAAGATATTTTTAGGACTATTAGATCCTTCTTACTATAAAAAATCTTAAGCTTACTATATAGTAACCTCTATAGTATTAGGCCCGCGATATTTTTTTCTAGTAGTAGAATCGAGCGATCTACCTGGCCTACCTAACTAAGGACTTCTTTAATATCGCGAAAGAAGTGGTACTATCTATTAGGCTTCGGCAAATGGGGCCCCATTTCAAAATTTCAGAACCCACCCCACCCCATCATGGGCCCATGGCTGCCTGAAGTTGGCCTGAAGTTGGCCTGATTTCTGCCTGAATTTGCATATTTTTTGCCAAGCCTTTCTGTTTAATTACGTCTGTTCCTGTCTATATATGTATGAAAGCCACTATTTCTCTCTAGTTCTACACTATATATGGTAATTATATATAATATAGCTATATATAAGCTTCTTATACTATACTATCCTTAATAGCTATAGACTTAGGGTGATTAGGGTAGGTTTGAAGTTGTAGTTTTAGGAGTGGTTAATATACCCTATAAATGGTGGAGATATATATATATAGTGCATGTATATATATAGCTTTAATATACCCTAACTAAATATTTACCCTATCCACCCTTAATATATGATTATAATAAGGAATAAGCTTTATTATAAGATATAAAGTCTATTTATAAGGTTATATACTATATTTTTACTAATTTAGGTAAGAATTCTATAGAAATGCCATATATGGGTAGGATAATTTGGTGTTCTTAATATTACGGTGACCGGGTAAGCCACTATAGCAGTAACCAATTAGGGTAGGGATATAGACCCACATATAATATTCTAGCCAATCGGGCCCTAGAAGGTGATATCTTGAAAAATCCTTTCATCCTGATTTCTGGTTTCTATATGCCCAGCATGTCTCAATTAGGGTATGGAAACCCTCTCCAGAGTGATCCAATCACCCCCTCTGAGTCAATATCAATAATTGGCCCTAACCAGAGCACCCTACCTACCCTACCCACCCTACCTACCCTACCTACCCTACCTACCGGAATTATCCAGTTTTCAATACCCGAATTAGGGAATTTTGCTATCTGGTCCCAATCAAACCATAATTCCTTCCTAAAATGGTGGAAAACGACCCTAAATGGGCAAAAGAACGTCAAACCAGCCCTAAATTGGGCTGTAAAGGGAACCTCAAAGGTTTGGTCCCATATTGAACAACTTGCAGAAGTTCAGACCGGATTACCAAAAGTACGCTGTATAGCGTGTAATCTACTGCTCAATCATCCCAATTGGAGTAATAGTGGGATCTCTATTAATGGGACATCTACTATTCGTCGTCATATTGAGAAGTTCTGTGAATCTAGGGTTATAAGCCCTAGTCAGAGTTCAATTGAGAGTAGCTTTGCCTTTGCTGTAGTAAGCCCTACCCTACCCTACCCTACCCTATCTCTATATAATATATAATATATATTATATAATATATATCTTCTATATACTAACCCTATATTACCTACCTAGGCAGTATAATCATCTAAGCATATCTCCTATGAAGCATGGTTTAAGCTACTTATGGCCTTCTTAACCACCCACCACCTACCCTTCAATATCTTGAATAGTAAGCAATTCAAGGATTTTGTTGATGGAACTACCCAGCTTGCTTTGGTCCCATCTATACCATCTCCTCGAAGCTTATCTCGTCAGCTTCGAGATTTAAGCTTAAATCAACAACGAAACGCTCTACAAGCCCTTCCAGAAGGTTCTAAGCTATCAATTGCCCTAGATTGTTGGACGTCTCCATTCCACCAAGCTTTTATAGCTATCATAGGCTATTTTCCAGACCTAGAGTGGAACTATAGAGAGGTCTTATTAGGGTTTGAACCCCTACATGGAGCGCATATAGGTAAGCCTAACCACCCTACCCTACCCTACCCTTTCTCTATATGATATCTTTATAATATATCTCCGATTTCTGCAGAAATCAGATATCTTTATGATATATCTCCGATTTCTGCAGAAATCAGATATCTTTATGATATATTATATATCTCTATATCTCTATACTATAATACTAATCTATATATATTTAGGGTCTAACCTTGCACATATGCTTACCCCAATCCTGGAAAAGCATAATATATCAGAGCGGATCATGGCTATCACCACAGATAACGCCTCAAATAACGACACCTTAGTATTAGCTCTTCAGCAAGCTTACCCTGAGACCTCGATTACTCGGGTCCCTTGCATGGCATATGTGATCTAGCTTTCCCTAAAGCAGCTACTTGGGACGATTAAGGTTAACCCTAACCCATGGGGGTAATTGTAGTCTACTAGACTACAATTAGGGTGGCCATTTTTACTATGGGGGAAAAAAAGTGGGTCGGGGTAGGATATATTAAAACTTTAAGAGTAGACTACAATTAGATCCTAAGGGCGTACGAATCTTAAATTTTAGTATGTTTTTAGTTTAAGATTAAAGCACCTTCTGTTTTATTTTTATTAGATTCCAGCTAGTAAAAAGGGTAGTTGTAGGGGTTCAAAATCCGGGAGTTTTTTTTGATGGGGTACCGACCGCGGGTTAGGGTGATACATCACCGTACGACCACCACTACTAGATACCCAATAGAATATTTAGGTGAGAGAGAGATAGGGTTTTATATATAAAAACGCTACAGAATATAAGATATAAGAGAGATAGGTTTTCGTGCATAAAAATCTAATAGAATATTTAGGTAAGAGAGAGATAGGCTTTTATACACAAAACCCTAATAGAGGGTTCTTTAATAGGGTACTGACCGCGGGTTAGGTTGATATATCACTGTACGCCCCCTACCACCAGATACCTAATAGGGTATAGGGGATTAGATAGTTTAGAAAGCTGAAATTTCAGGGGGTCGATTTATTTAATATAGCTTTATATTCAGTTAGTTATTTAAGGCTAATTGCCTAATTTCACCTGTATGGTGTTAAAGTTGTGCGTACGGATTTCGCATGATCGCGCCTAGCGATATATTTCCATTTCCAGTATATCTGAGACCACGCCCTGTAGCCCTAACGCCAGCGAGTTTTTTTTCACTAATTCCGAGTTTGATATAGTGATTTGCTGTAAATGTGAGCATATAGTACGAAGGGATAATATCACTATCTATTTAACCGGCACTAACCATCGGATACCCCGTACGATAGTATAGTATATCGAGTAGTATATCTAGTAGTGGGACCATATTGAGGACTAGCCCGATATTAGCCGTTGGCCTACCGAGATTAATGAACCTATCCCCGGATTACCTATATACCATAATAGGTTATTATGTTTACGATATAGGAAACATATTTGCCGTACGATTAAGATAATGCGAGTCTATTGGTAGTATATTCATAGGTGGTCCCCTAGTAGCTACCGTGGTCGATCTAAGCCATCCGAGATCACGCAGATCTAGGCCGAGATCTACGCTAATAGCTAGGCTGTAATATACTAGCGTATTTTTAAGCGGTAATTAGGGTTGTATTTTATCCAGATCCGCTAGCCCGATCTACCGTGGGCCGAACCGGTGCTATCTATGGATGCTATCTACTAGTTAGTCTAGCGCGTACGAGTATTCCAGGCCTAGTAGGCCTGTAGCTAGTAGACGGTAATCTAGGCCGGGGAATTGGATAAGGCCACCCTATGGTTAAACCGTACGGGGTGGGTCCGGTATTTATAGGGTATTTCGTCCGCCCTGTTAGTGCAGTCTATAGAGCGGCCGGATGAGGATGCCGAGGGCCCTGAGGGTGCGGTATAGGCTATTTGGTAGGCTATGGAGCGATTGGCTATGGTTAGCTAGCAGATTACCTGGGCGAGTGGGTTTTTGGTGCGAATTGAGGCCGCCTATACGTAGAAGGCCGATTCCCTATACGAGCTGTTATTGGTGTATATGAAAGAAGCGGAGATTAAGGACTATATTGAGCCGTGGTAGCGGATATTGATGTTTTTTACCTGTACCTAGTAGCCGCACGATTGGGAGAGTCCCCCGTACGAGTTTACCCCCGCACAGTAGCGGTCGTGGGAGATCGTATGGCGGCGTGTGTAGGCCGCGGGCCGGTCTAGCCCGGACCCTATGGACCCCGAGCTGTACGAGTTATCGCTGTTGGAGTGCGCGATTATGGATTTTTACATCAATTTGTTACGCTAGCGGATCCGGTACCACGAGTATGGGTGTGCGTTTATATGCGCATCGGCCGTGTTAGGCCGGAAGTTGTCTGGATGGGATAGGGTGGAGGATTACCCCCCTAAGATATCTAGTTTGATTAAGATCGCCCGTTTTTTGGTATTGTATAAGGCGTTGCGGTTAGACCCTGATTCGTTAGCTATCCGGCGTGGGTTCGCGTAGGGTAGCCAGGAGCCCTATTTCCGTGGTGACGATATCCCCGTCGCGGACGGATATATATTTGATGGGGACGAGGGTTATGCTAGTAGCCTTGTACGAGAGACGCCTACCCCTAGTCCTATACCTGGATCCCCTACCACGTCTATTTTGGGACCCCCTACCTAGATCTAGGGTCGTTGGGTGATTCGTACGTTTCCTGAGTGGTTACGATTGATGGTGGATGCGTTTATGGTATGTAGGACTAACGGGCCGGTCTAGTGGTTATTGGATTTACGTACGTACGGAAAGAAGGTGTTTTTTAATACCCCGTCCGAGGGGCATATCGGATAGAAAGGCGAGGATAAGTTATTATATAAGTAGTTGTATTTTACTATGGGTGATTTCCGTGGGATGGTCTACGGGTTAGTTGAGAGTATACGGAACTAGTTTCACTAGTAGTTGATATTCGCTGAGGGTATATAGATCCCTAGTATTGATTTATAGGATATATATGATGATCCTATGTAGCGGATGGCGGATTGGAGTTTTATCAAGGATTCCTATACGTAGTGGCCCGTCTATGGGGTCGAGTGGTTGATCTAGCGGGTAGCCTAGGAGCCTACGTTACGGCGGCGATTTAGCGAGCCGGACAGCCAGGGGTTCCGGATGCGTGTAATTGACCGGTATTTTGCTGAGGTGGCCCGGTTCCGCGAGCGGTTAAGCGTGGCGATCTATATCACGGCCGGCTAGCCTAGCCGTACGCCTGAGTTGTTGAGTATCTGGTACCGGAATAGCGAGCGAGAGATCCGTAACGTGTTTATCGAAGATAGGATGGTGGTATTTGTCAGCCGATATCATAAAGGGTTCTATATCACTAACGATACTAAGGTAATTTAGCGGTATTTACTGTAGGAGGTTAGGGAGTTAGTTATACGATATATATGGTTAGTGTTACTGTTTGTGGAGATATTGTAAGTATATTAGTGGTAGTAGCGGGGCACCCCTACCCCCCGCCGATAAGAGTATTTATAGGGCCCTGATGCCGGCAGCGAGAAGGAGTGGACGGGCGTACGATTCCGGAAGGCGTTGGAATCGGCCACGGCCGCGGGGTTGTATAGGCAGGCGGTCCACGTGTCGGTATACCGCGATATCGCCATCGCGATCAGCCGGCGGTATTTATGGGGTAAGAGTCAGTTTAAGAGTAACGTGTAGGAGGGCATAGGCGAGGCGGCCCCCCTATATGACCCCGACGATAAGGGTGGGATAGACGAGGAGGAGTTTATGGGGTATATTGCGGATTTGCAAGCCACCCATTCGTCCTATATAGCCGGGATGATATATGGTCGTACGATTATAGAGCCCACTAACAGCACTACGCACCAGCGGCAGCGGTTCCGGTAGTCTAGCTAGGATTGGCATTAATTTTTAGGGTTTGTATCCGCCGTCCGCGCTGGGGTATGCGGTAAGCGTCCGAATCCGTAGGAGGATAATGCCGAGGAGAGCCGGACGCAGTAGCGATATCAGTTACAGCAGGCCTATATATTGTAGTCGTTCTAGTAGATAGTCGGACGGCCCGAGATGGTATTCCGTGGGGTGTAGGAGCCCGCGTTACGGGCGATCTAGTAGGGGGTTAGCCCGGTCGTGGCGGTGATGCCCACCGGGGGGGTAAGAGTATATTATTCATATTACCCGCGTAGGTCGGGGGTAGATTAACGGTGGTGGTCGTCCCGTTAATCGCGTTACGCCAGGATATGGTCTAGCGGTGCGAGTAGTTGGGGATATCATGCGTGCCGTACGATAGCTAGCGGCCCCCGGACGAAGCGTCGATCGTATTAGTCACCCCTGAGAGCACCCGTAGCTAGGGGTTCCGGATGTTTTTAAACCGGTAGCGGATATTATAGCGGTTAGAGCGGATCGTGATCGATGAGTGCCACGTCGTGTTGAATCATTAAGATGATTTCCGGCCCTAGTTATAGATGATAGGGGAGTTACGGGCCGCTAAGACGTAGATGGTCATATTAACGGCCACGTTACCCCTGGCGGCCGAGCCTACATTATTATACCGGATGGGGTGGCCCCAGGAGTAGGTAGCTATATACCGGGCCCGCATGTACCGGCCCAACGTGGTATACTGGGTATAGTACCCGGAGATGGAGGTGGGGTATGATTACCCATCCTAGTGGATCTAGATAGACGGCGTGATCCAGTTTATCTAGGAGCGGGTCTAGCGGGCCTACCCTAGATAGGTGATCGTATATAGGAGTATCGTGGTGTATGTCTGGATAATGGCGGACCAGTTAGGGTGTAACGTATATTTTAGCTAGTAGCACGATAAAGATAGGGTATTAGCCCGGTTCTGTATGACGGCGGGGGCGGTAATCGTGGCTACTAACGCGTTAGGTATGGGGATCGACATTCCGGATATCTGTAGCGTGATCCATTTAGGGCAGCCCCGTATAATATTAGATTACGCATAGGAGAGCGGGCGTGCGGGGCGTGATAGGTTGCCGAGTAAGGCGATCATTATTTAGCTGGAGGGGCAGCGGGTAGGATATTAGTAGCGTCCGGTATAGATGCCTGAGTCCGCGGAGGAGTAGCAGCGGGTACAGTAGTATATATTGCTATTAGACGTGGGGGGTGGATGCCGGCGGGTGATATTAGATGAATATTTAGATGGGTATATCCGGCAGAGGTGTATGGACGACGAATCGGCATGTAATAGGTGTGATTGGGGGTAGTATCCATATAAGACGGATATCGGTGATGAGATGGAGAGCAGCACGCCGGACGGGTATACCAGGGTATCTAGAGTGCAGACGTCTGGGGAAGAGAGCCCTAGCGAGAGGTCCCGTGAGAGGTCCCGCGAGAGGTCTAGTGAGAGGTCCGGGGGAGAGAGCCCTAGCCTAGGGTCTATAGGAGAGAATGTAGGGTAAGGGTCCTGGGGAGAGGGCCCGTCTATCCCCATGGCCGTCCGACATGAGTTCCGGCGGTAGGATATCTAGCGGGCCTAGTTGTCCAGCCAACGACCTAAGGCTAGGTAGGACTAGATCTAGAGAGATATATATTTCCAGAGTGAGATCGGACGGTGGTTAATGCGGTGTTAGTCGTGTGCGCAGGAGGGGAGGGATAACAGATATGAGTTATTTCGGTATCCGTAGGGGTATAATATCGAGGCTAAGGCGTGGTGGAAGCGGATACGTGCGTTTAATGGGATCTGTTACCAGGATTATAGCGCGTATTTCCGGTGTAGGATACCGTAATCGATATGCCTGTAGGGGGATCCTAGTAAAGCGATATCCTGTACGACGGAGGCGCAGTAGAGATATAAGTAATACCGGTATATATTGTTACTGATGGTGGCGATGATATTGTTCAGCCAGAAAAGGTATACGGAGATCCGTACGGCGTAGGATCGACGGTTATAGTATATCGGGGTGGATAGTACGGATATAGAGCAGTTAAAGCGGTATTTTGGGGGTATGGCAGAAGAGATTGCATGCCAGTAGTCCCGGTTAGTATAGGAGTTCATTTGGTGTCGAAGGATTTATTAGGGGCATGAAGTCGAGTAGATAGCGGAATCGGAATATATTATCATTCACGGGATCGGCGGATTTCCCGTAGGGTCGTTCAGTAGATATATATAATCAAGGTGGGTCGTTCGGCATTTAAGAGATAGGTTTTTGTGCACAAAAACGCAACAGAAGATAGGCATTAGAGAGATAGGGTTTCGTATATAAAAAGCTAATAGAATATAAAGACATACGAGAGATAGGTTTTTATGCCCAAAAACGTAATAGAATATTAGATATGAGAGAGATAGGGTTTTGTGCACAAAAACGTAATAGAAGATAGGTATTGGAGAGATAGGGTTTCGTGTATAAAAAGCCAACAGAATGTAAAGACGTATGAGAGATAGGTTTTTATACCCAAAAACGCAACAGAATATCAGATATAAGAGAGATAGGTTTTTGTGCACAAAGACGCAATAGAATATCAGATATGAGAGACAGGTTTTTGTGCATAAAAACGCAATAGAAGATAGGCATTTAAGAGATAGGTTTTTATGCATAAAAACGCAATAGAATATCAGATATTAGAAAGATAGGTTTTTATACATAAAGACGTAACAGAATATTAAGATCATCCCATATAGGTATCGAGAGTGTAGGGTATTTAGGGGTATAGGGCCTAGTAGTATAGAGGGCCTAAGCGTGGTTAGGGTGATAGTATATAGCGTAGTAAGGGTAATAGTATAGGGAGTGGTAATGGTAATAGCGTACCAGGCATATAAGGTTAGAGAGCACAGGCGTAGGTACAGGCGTTAGCACAGGCGTGAGTGGAGAGAGCATAGGTGTAGGCGGACAGGGCATAGGTATATAGATAGGCGTGGATATAGGCGTAGGTACAGAGAGCGTAGGCGTACAGAGTATAGAGCCTGGTAGTATAGAGAGCCCAAGCGTGGTCAGGGTGATAGCGTGGTCAGGGTGATAGCGTGGTCAGGGTGATAGCGTACAGGTGGTGAGGGTAATAGTAGTGAGGGTAATAGGGTATAGGCGTATATATACCGTAGGCATAGGCGTGGGTACAGGCGTGGGTGTAGAGAGTATAGATATACGGGTAGCGAGGGCACAGGCGTAGGCATAGGCGTATAGGTACGGAGATCATATATATATAGATATAAAGAGCGTATACGTATAGGTAGAGGCCCGTGGTATAGAGAGTATAAAGAGTAGGCGTAGGTGTAGGAGCAGAGGGCGAATATATAGGCGTAAGCGTAGGCGTACGGGGTATAGGTATATATATAGGCGTGGACGCAGGCGTGAGTATAGGCGTAGGTACACAGAGCGTAGGCGTATAGGGTAAAGGGTATAGAGGCGTAGAGCGTAGAGCCTGGGGTGGCGAGTATATAGGGGATTATCGTTATTAGTATGGTCAGGGTAATGGAGAGAGGTCAGGGTTTTAGTAGTAAGAGATATGATTCAAGTAGAGAGCGTAGAGCCCAGGGTACCAAGGATAGAAGGGTACATCACGAACGATCGGGATTTCGAAAGAAAGATATATCATTGATCGAGAGAATGATGTTCGCCTATATATTAGTGATATTGATAATATATATATTTATAAACTAGAGAGATAGTGGAAATAGAGATTTTAGTAGAAATATATATAGCTGGGAGAATCTGGTATCCTAATCGAGGGAGTATAGGTAGATAGAAATCGAAAGTATAGGGGTATAGAGTATATCGATATTCCGAGTATAAGTGTGGTTAGGGTGATAGCGTATTAGGTGGTCAGGGGAAGAGAGAGAGAGGATGCATTCGGGCGGCATCCAGTTAGGATTGCGAATATATAGATCAATCGGGTTGAGGATGGCGATATAGGACCCGAAATATATTATCTGAGTAAGGGTTATATATTCGGGTATCAAGTATAAAGACAGAGAGAGTATAGGCGCATAGGTATTTATAGGGCGAAGGTATCGAGATTCCGAGTGTAGGGAGATAGAGGGTAGGGGTAGGATAGAGCGTAGGGGTAGTAAGGGTGATCGTGGTAAGGGTGATAGTATGGTTAGGGGGATAATAGCGTAAGTAGATAGGGTGGTTGTGGTAAGGGTGATTGTAGTAAGGATGATGGTGGTAAGGGTAGTTGTGGTAAGGGTGATGGTAGTAAGGGTGATAGAGTATGGGTAGTAAGGGTAATAGCGGTAGGGGTAATAGTATGGTCTGGGTAATAGTATATAGGTAGTAGGGGTAGTAGTATACTAGGTATATAGGTATAGAGAGGATAGGCGTAGGGATAGAGGGCGTAGGTGTAGAGATCGTAGGTACAGAGAGCGTAGGTGTAGAGAGCGTAGGCGTATAGAGTATAGGCATATATATAGGCGTCGGCATAGGCGTAGGTGCAGAGAGTATAGGTATATAGGTGCGGAGGGCATAGGTATGGGTATAGGCGTAGGTATAGGTATAAGTTAAGGCGTTCGTATAGGCGTAGAGCGTCGAGCGTAGGGTAGCGAGTATATCAGGGATCAGGGTAATATATATCGTTAGGGTAGAAGAGAGGTCAGGGTTTTGGTAGCAAGAGATATCATTCGAGTGGAGAAAGAGTGATTTCAGCAGGAATCATTAAAGTATCGATAATATATATGTTTATATATTCGAGAGCATAGAGATATCAAGATATAGATGGCAAAAATATAGTCAGGATAATTATATATAGAGGTAGAGAGCGTAGATATAGCGAGCACAGATATAGGCGATAGGATAGGCGTGAGTATAGAGAGGGTAGGTAGTTAGATATAGAGAGTATAGGTATAGGTATCGGCGTCGGGGTAAGCGTAGGGGTAGGCGTAGATATATAGGGTATCGAGGCGTAGAGCGTAGAGCCTAGGGTGGCGAGGATATAGGGGTCGATAGAGAGGAGGATTTTGCAGCAATATCAGCAATATCGGTAATATATCGATTTATATTCAAGAGCGATAATGGACATCAAGATTTTAGTAGAAATATATATGGTAGGGAGAATGTAAGATTTAGGTAGAGGGAGTATAGATATACGGATATCGAAAGCGAAGGGGTATCGAGTATATCGATATCAATGATATCAGTATAGTCATGATCATAGGGTATATAGTAGTAAGGGTAAGAGTGTACCGGGTAGTAAGGGGAAGAGAGAGAGAGGAAGATATTAGTTAGAATCGGGTTAGTATCGAGAAGATATATATGCATCCGGTAGAGGTATAGATATGTTCGTCCCCAACGATATAAGAGGAGTCAGGGTAATTATATATTCGGGTATCGAGTATACAGACATAGAGAGAAGGGTGTAGGGGTAGGGAGAGGCGTAGGTATCGGGGTATAGGGGTAGATATCGAGGTAAGATGGGAGAGAGAGGAGAAGAGAGAGAGGAGAAGAGAGAGAGGAGAAGAGAGAGAAAATAAATTAAATAGGAAATTAGAAAATATAGACAATATAGATATAAATCAAAAGGGATTTGATAGAAGTCGCGATTTTGGTAGAAAGATAGATATTTAGGATATAAATCAGTATAGATTAAGGGTTGTTGGTTAGTTTGGCAGAAATAAGTAATGTAAAGTATAGAAGTAGCGGTGTATGGGGTATAGATGATAGTAAAGGGGGAGTTCGGACGGGGTTTCCAGGGTTATAGAGATAGGATATAGGAAGTTTGAGGTTATGTGGGAAGATATCGGGATAGAATAGGATTCAGGAAGGGGCGATATAATAGATGATTCGATAGATGGTATAATAGATAGGTTAAGAGAGGATGAAGATGGAAAAGAGGAGGGTATTGATTAAGAATAATATAAGGTGGTAGAAGATAGACATAGTGGGAAGGATAGGGATATAAGGGAGAAGGAAGGAAAGTATAGTAAGGGTAAGAATGGGGTATATGGTGAGGGTGATAATTGTGTATATGGTA